>JAECXX010000005.1:10572500-13072500 GCA_018153305.1 Drosophila kurseongensis | reverse complement strand
CAATTAAAGGGAGGTTATATTAATCAAAGAAACTTGTTGATCTTGGCAACTTTAAAAGTTTGTTAAACGTTGTTTCTAAATTGTTCTTCTTTCATAAAGTTAAGTAACTAAATGGTTTATGGTTGTCCATTAAAAACAGCAAGTTTAAGTTATATTAATATTAAAACCTGGTTTACGAGTATAAATGTATTGGAAATACTGTTTCTATATTTATACTTTCCTAAGAAAACTTTTGAATAGCACCAACCAATAACTCTATTAAAGTGTTAATTTTGTTGTTTAAAAAAATTTTTTTTAAACTATTTGAACTTTAAAGACTTTAAAAGCAGTTTCTAAACACCTGTTTTTTAAGAATGTTTCTATCAAATCATCTTGTATGCTAATTTGTTTGTTATGCAAAACATTGTTACTAACCTGCATATTGATGTGTTACTAAGCCGGTCGATTTTGTAATCTTTCAACTAACTGGAATACGACTAATTTGTATGCATTCTGTAATAGTATCTACTCAACCTATACCTTTACCATGTATTTAAGTTTTAATCTCACTGATAGAATAATTATATTAGTGTTTGATCAAAGAGCTATTATTAGTTAAAAGTCGTTGTTACAAATATGTTTTACTAATTTTTTTGTTTTTAAAACCCTTATGATGGAAATTGTATTTTAATTACCATTAGCAGTTTAATTAAAAACAAAACCTAAAGGAAATGAAAATTAAAAAAGTGTTTGGTTCACTTTCGCTTGCATTTTCCAAGCCCTTGAGTGATGTAAAATGAAAAGGCCTTGACACAGGTCCCCGACCTGCGGCATTCCACAAACTTTCCCAGCAACCTTAGGGAACGTTTAGCAAACAGTGGCAAGGGCAGTACAGTGAAATCTGGCCAAAATCAGCGCTAATGCTAAGCCGCAGTTGAAGGTTTCCTGCCTGTAGCTGAGCAGAAATATTTCGTAGTTTCGCAGCTTGTAGATTGTATGCATATAAATTGTAAATAAATTTGCAAGCTTGTTTTGCCTTATTGTTGTTGCTGCTGTCGGTCGGTTTTTATAATTTGATTGAGCTACCAAAAAATTGAACGAGGCACGAGTTGGTCCCCCACTTCTCCGATCGCCATACTGTTTGCCATAGTCCAAAAATTTTGACAGCTGCACGTCGTTGAGTTGCTGGCCAGCCTGACAGTTTATATTTATTAATATCTTATTTATTAAGTTACCCATGTTGAGCGTAACCAATTGATTTGCCAAAAATTGCTGTTTTGGCCAACAATTAATGCTAATACCAGCTAAGTTCAACGACCGATAAGCAATGCGACATTGACTTTGGCACTTTTTGGCCAACTCATTTAACACCTATTATAAATTGGAGTTGTCATAAAAATTCAGCAAAATATTTATAATAGTTAAGGCATTAGTAACGGTGAGAAAATTTGGCTCTTTAAAAGGTTTTTGGCTATAAGCATAGTCGGTAAGCATTAATTTGATATGTCAGCAAAGGCAACGCTACGTATGAGTAATATACCAAAACTGATGTACTATATTAATTATACAAATTATGAATTAAAGAGTGAATAAAATATAACAAGCAAATATAAACTTGGTTCGCAAGTACAACAATGCGTATAAGTGATCTTAAACTAAGCCTTCAGTCAACGTTGCGTATAAGTAATAAACTTGGAGTAATGGGCTTGAAATAAATTATTAATATTCAATAATATTTATTACACTGGACTTAAAGAATTTTTTATGCTAAATATAAATTTCTGATTTATGGCAGTATTTTAATATGTAAGTACATAAGGTTGTTTGAGAGTTTTGATTAGTTTTCTGTAAGCCACTGGCAATTGATACATATATATACTTACAAGTATTAAGCTATGCACACGCCTCGGCTTAATTTCAAACACCCACCCGGGAAATCTTGACTTTTGCACTTGGGCTTGTTGGTTGGATAAATACAAGCCATCCATGCAAATGTCAGCCCAGACACCGTTAGCGCGAATAACTGTAATTAAAGTCATAGCCGGCTTAGCTAACCAAGAGCTGTTTAGTTGGTAAGTCGCTGCCAAGGCTCTTGTGGCATTTGTCAAGCTATCTCAGACTCTGGCTAAGACTCTTGTCTCTAGATTGTAAACCACCTCCTGGGATCAGACCTCGCCGAGAGGCAGGGCAAATATTATTTTTAATTTGCATTTCAGGCGTTTCGCATTACCAAGGTTCTTGGCCAGCTTCGATCCACTTATTTCTCTTATTTCGCCGCCATTGTCTGGCGGTGTAAATATTTTGACTCAAAATTAACAGCAATTCGCAACTGAATGTTAACCGAACCGTTTAAGCCGGCAAGAGAGCTGGATTTGCCGGGGTTTCATTTTTTTTTTTTGATTTGGGGGATCAGGCTTTTGGCCTGGAAAATTTGCGCCGTCATTGCCAAACAAAACAAAACTGACCATCGCCAACGGAGCCACACAATACAAATCAGTTAAATAAAATGTGCAGGTTATTATGCGATTCATGGCGGAGTTCCCAAAATTTATCAGATTTAAAGCGAAAATGTGACACTTTATTACCAAGCTGATGAAATGTGAATAAATACTCAGTTGCGATATTGAAACACAAATTCCTGTCGCTTTTTTTTTAAATGCTCAGCTATGTACAAATCTTTAATTTTGTAGTGCTGATTAAATAACCATTGTTTATATAAAACTAAATTTACCACGCCCATAATTTTTACAAGGCTTTAAAATTTAATGGGTTTATCTAAATCTTTTATCTTTTTTATAATTTACAACCGCTAATCACTTGATGAACTAACATAAATATTTTTATGGGGCTTAGGTATCCCTTGTCTGTTAACACGTTCCGGTTGAAACTACAAATTCTATCGAAAGAAATAATGTTTAAGAAAGCATTTTATTCATAGTTGCACGCTTCTTTAATTGTGTGGCTTTGTTAAGTATTCATTTGAAATGAGATTGGTTTTTATCTTTTTCTAATTACTATCTATGTTTCTTGTAAAATTAAAAAAGGGTTTGTGTTATGAATATGTGCATGTGTTTCAATAAATTATACACATTTAAAATACTTTAAAACCTAAATTATACAGCAATCTTTTAAAACAATTTAAAACTGATAAAAATAAAATATAATGGGCAAAAGGGACTTAATGAAATTTGTTGTATAATAATGTGTAATAAAATAATCATTATTTAGTATACTCAATCACTAATTAAAAACAAAACATAGTGTTAAGCTATAAGCCAGATCAAGTTTAAGTTTATCTTCAAAAAGTATGACCTTCATTATGATTTTTGTTTATTTTCAATTGGTTCACCCAAAAGCCCATCGAATTCAAGTTCATGACCCAAAAAATCCCCTGCTCGAACCCTTTCTCGATTGTCTGCTTTTCTCTCTCTATCCATCACCATCTCTCCTTTCTTTCTCCACGTGACTCACCTGGCCAAAACCGCCGTGGCAACAACAGTAACGAGTTTTCCTAACCAACTTCGTTGGTCGTTGACTTCGCAGGCGAATATGTGTCAAGGTCGTTGCCGGCACTGCTCTCTCCATCTCCCTCTTGTTTTCGTCTATCTCATGTGTACGTGCTGAATGGCAAGACTTCGAAAAAAAATTTACACAATTTCACAATTTGCCGCAAATAACAATCTTTGCTGGCGGAATCTCCCTGCTCCGCCAGGAAGATGATCAATTAAAATTGCATTACATAACACCGAGTAATTCAAATAAAAAAGAAAAGATGGGATATAAAAAGCGAATAAACCGCATTGAAAGAAACGGAAGCCCGAACGACCTTGATTTTATATCTGGTTCTTCGATTAAGTGAAGCTCAAATGCAGATACACTTTAACTTGATTTATGTATTACTACAGAATATTACTACATTTATGTTCGTTTATTTATTAAGTAATAAATTACTCTATTAAATAATTATTGTTTATAATTATGGAAGATTACCTTCAATGTACCTCTTAATATTTTATTAGTATTTTTTAAAACCGTTCTGAGAGACTTGATCTTGGTTTATATCTATTAATATATTTTTAGTTAGATAGCCTATGCTGTTTAATTAATTTAAAAAAAGTCAATTTATTTTTTTAAGTCACATATTTTTTTTTATTACATTTTATACTAGTTTTGAATAACGAAATAGGTAATATAAAAATGACAAATACAGAAAGACATAAAAAGTCTGTAAATTTGTAAAATATATTTTAGTTAATGCCATTTTTCATGTACCCAAAGATAAATCTTTCAATTATACATTTCAAATTAGTTTTTTTGGTGTAAATTTATATTTATTATAATTTTTGGCGGGTGCAATGGTAGTTGCTCTGTCAGCCTTAGACCACTTCTGACCCCACTTCCACGCCCACTTCCCGGGCAGCTTCTTCGGCCCAGCTTCTTCGGGCACTCGAGCAGAAGCCAACTTTTGGCATTAACCACAAAAGTTCAGATCGGCCGAGGAGCGAACAAATTATAGCCCCCCACCTGAGTGTGTGTGTGCAGTGTGTGTCGCTATGCTTTTCGTGTCGGTGTGTGCAGGCCCCCAAAGCAAACAATGTTTAATGTAGTTTTTTTCTTAATACTTGAAGCGTCGGGCGGCCGACGTCGCAGTTAGTCTCAGCACAGCCGCAACGGAGTGTGCACGCGCCTTCAGAGCTAGAGTTAAAGTTAAAGTTAAAGCTTGAGCTATAGAAAACTGAGCTACATTTACCAACAACCGCCAAAAGCTTCGAATATCGAACTAGTTTTCCAGTGAATGCGAAAATTAATCTTTTCCAAATTCGATTCAAAGTTGTGGCGGCGAACGGAAAAAGCGACAATCACACAAACAAGTTGAAAATTGTCAATTCAAAATTGTTGCGTTTGCGTTGTTCTGCGTTGAAAGTGATCGATAACGAAATCGAACGATAACGAGTATTGAAATAATATAGAAAACTCGATAAATTGAAATTGAACTTTTGCAAGTATCGAAATTATCGAACTGAATTAAAAACAGTCAAGAAAAAAACCCAAAGTGACACTGATAACCTTCAAACTAAAAATAAACTCAAAGTAGCCCAATCGAAGACACCAGAAAAAAACGAACAAAAAACCCAAAAATAAAACCAATTGAAGTTCGATCATCTCTCCCACTCACACTTTCGTTCACCTGGTCAAAAATGGATGCGCCCAAGCAGGTAAATGACAAACTTATCCCACTAAAAAATGTTTATACGCTTGTTGTTGTTTTCGTTTGTTGTTGCAACTTTAACAAGTTAACTAGGCTAAGAGACGGCAGGCAACAACAAAATGTGCGTGACAAGTTGGCGGCCTGTCTTTTGTGCCGCCAAAAAAATGCCACGCCCCTTGGCCCATTAATGCAAGGCGGCACACCGCAATGGCTCGAAAACGTGTTTACAATTTGTTTTTCGCTGTATTTGTCTCCTTATTTATTTCAGTTTGTTTTTATGTTTCTCCCGTTGTCCGACTTTGCCAATTGCAAATTTTTCCCAACCGCATCATTCATCATAATTTCGCGACATACTACATATTTTATTTTCTTTAAGTAGTGCATTGGTCAATAGGCAAATTGCATTTTTTTTGCTGATTTGTCGGGATTTTCGTTTGATATGGCTTAAAAAATGTATATCTCCATATTTGAAGAATTGGCAAATTTGATTGATGTTAATACAGCTTAAAATTGTTGGTGGTATTACAAACA
The DNA here is from genome assembly GCA_018153305.1 of Drosophila kurseongensis. Classification (NCBI taxonomy): domain Eukaryota; kingdom Metazoa; phylum Arthropoda; class Insecta; order Diptera; family Drosophilidae; genus Drosophila; species Drosophila kurseongensis. The sequence goes on along the minus strand of JAECXX010000005.1, from coordinate 13,066,781 downwards.
TTATTGAACTATGGGCAATAATTTATTTTATGACTGGTTTTGGTTGATAAAAAAGTTTCAACAAAATTCATGGCTAGAAAGTGTTAACTTAAATTACATAATAAAAGTATTTTTATAAACAAAAATGTTTTTCATACTTGTATTATTTGTTCTATTACTTTTAAGCTAACTTTGTAAACAAAATAAGGTATTTCTTCCAAATTTAAAATCTAAAAGTTAAATTTTAGTTTAAGTAAATATAATTGGTAGAATTTTTTTGTATAGATTTAATAGTGTACTTATTCTACATCTAAAAAATACAAGAACAGATTTTAATTGTTCAACAAGATAAATTCAATTACCTGGCTGAAATCCACAATGTTACATTTAGGACTTTTAAAATTGCATACATTTTAGTATATGGGAAATGTAGATTTGGGGCTTATATTACAGACAAAAATGTTCTTGTAAAATGCACGTACTTAACTTTAATCAACATAGAACTAAAAAAAAATATATTTAAATTTAAAATGGTGTAGGTAATAAAATTCGTTTTGTCTGTTCTTGTAGATTAGATTATTGTTTCCGAGCCTTTTATAAAGTTCACTTGTAGTTCTATTCACTTAACACTCCATAAAATTAAATCCAAGCCCCAACCTTAACTTCAGTCACTCCAATCTGTTCCTTGGAAATCAGTTTTTGTAATCACTTCTGAGTTAACATTTTAAAATTGTGCCCTGGTTAATTTTATTGCACTTTGTTCAGCTTTAAACGTGCCTAAGAGCTTAAACACAAAGATACAAACCAATACAAGCACACAGGAAACTGCAAATTGCATTCGGTTATTAAAATTGTTAAAGAGAAGCAATTTTTTGGCGGCTTTCAATGCAAACTTTAATTGCATCCAATTCGGCTTCGCTGTGTTGCTTGTGTTTGATAACCTTGTGCAGAATTCTCTAACAAAAAAACGCATGAGAAGCCAAAGTAAATGTTAAATGTTGGCCAATTTCTGCTCAGCCATGCAATTTTGTTTAATTTCAGAGTTAATAACAAATTCTATTAAAAGCCAATGCGGAGGTAGCTCTGTTGCACGACGGAAGCTATATAAAATGTACGGCCAAATTTCATTGGACACGTGTCACCAGAGTAGAGCGAATACTCGACTCAATCAAGTCGATCGCATTCCCAGACAGTTCTCCCTTCACTTTGTCGAATTTGCCACTTCAGATTTGACAATATCATATATACACGACAAAAAGAGCAGGAGCTCCCACGTTAAAATCCAGCCATAAGAATGGGGAAGCAACCGAGCATCCAATTTGGTAGCACATAAAGCACACAAATAATCTTTATAATTTATTATTGTGTAAGAGATACACAAATAAACATTTTGGAGAGGCTCCTTTTTTGTACGGGACTGATCTTTAAATCAGATAATAACTGAAACCAAAGCGGATTTGGAATTTGGGATCCGAATCCAATTCTGTTCTGGCATTTTCACTTTCAAAAATTTACCTAAGCAGCTGGCAGCTGGAGATCATTTTATATTAGGGGTGGCTTAATGAAAAAACATAGATCAAAGAGGAAGGAAGTTGTTAAAAATATGTTGGAATTTTATCTGATCTGAGAACATGAAATCTAAACTTAAGCTTGGGAAATGGTTTGTGGTAGTGCCAATTTTTAACTTATTTTCATTTTACTAATACAAATTTTTGAAGAATGTTTTTGATGCATATTTTTCATTGACTTTGAGTTAAGAAAGCGAACTTGAATAATGTTGCTATTGTTAATAATTATTTACTGCAGTCATAAAAAGATTTAAATGTTACTATTAAAATGTATGTAAAGTTGATAACACAATAAAAAATAATATTGATAAGCTCTTTTAAAAATTATTTTTTTATTACATCAAATTAATTGCACACGCCACTAAATAAGCGCATATAAAAGGCAATAATTAACCATGGAAATATAATATATTCATAGAACCTACATATAATCAAAATGTAATTGATGACATAAATCTATTTTTATTGCATATCATAATTTAAAATGAAAATTAAAAATATTACTGTGCTAAACTTATTTGAATTGAATTAACACGTCAATTTTTGTTATGGCTGATGTATGCTTAATAATTTATTACAACATAAATGTATTTAAAACAAACCTATAATTTGTTTATCGAACCGTTTAAAAATCTAGATTTTTAAAAAGGCTTTTAACTTTTTTAATCAGTCGCCTTTCAGAAGGCCTCTTGTGTCACTTGCCACACGCAAAATCCGTTAATTGCCCACCTTCATTATCCCATGCAAATCTCTGGCACAAGGTGTCCGCATAAAGAATGAAATCCGGCCAAGAATGTGTTTCCACTAGATCGGGGGACTGATGGAGTGACGGGGGACTAGGCCAGAGAGATATGTGCATATTTATAGGGGAAACGATAAAAAATGCTTCCACGTGCCATCGATGAGTCGCTTTCAGAGCTCCTTCATTAATGTGTTAACTAATTAATAATAGAAATTAAGATTGTTGCTTTAAGGAAAGGCAAAAACGAAGCCGACGAAATTGATATTAATTAGAAGTTCATTGTGTTCAGAGGAGGTCTCGATATCTGTTTCTGTTTTTCTTCCAAAAGCCAGACCAGACCAGCCAATTTGGCACCGAACATGACTCAAAATTTGTCGGCGCGTTCTCCTTTGATCAGAAGATCCCAACAATCTATCGGGGATCGGCAAAAAGGTTTGAGCTTTAGCCAGCGACGATCGTGAGATGATTTGACCTGACCCAGGCCTGGGATCAAATCCGGCCCGATTTATTAGCATTAGAATTTCCAATGAGTGCTCCCCATCGCATGCTCATCGCACCTCGCCGCTTGTGCAACCACCCCACACCCACATCTCCGAATCCTCCCCTCAGAAATCCGGCAAAGTTCAGAGCATGCAATTCTCAGACTTGACTTCTTGCCACTAAAATAAAAATTGTTTTCGTAAGCCGTTTTGGCCATGTGAATGCCGCCGGCGAACAACAGACAATTTAGTGAGGTGTAACGACGGCGGCTACACTGTGAACAAATTGATTGGTCACAAATAGGACTATTGGGTTCAATCAACCAATATTTGTTTTACATTTTTAATTTAGGTTATAATGTATTATTTTTTTTTCTTCAAAATTGGTAGCTTTTAGGGTATCTCTTGAAATATCTTAAACTTGAACTGTTCTGGTGCGCGATTTTCCTTGCAGATATTTATATTATATTATACATAATACAAATACATTTTAGATAAAATCTTTGTTGTTGTACATTCATTTCTTGAAACTTGTAAAAAATTTAAGAATTATTTCTGCAAGCACAATCTCCCACCAGAAAAGTTCAAGAGATACCCTAAAAGCTACCAATTTTGAAGAACTTTAGTTTATAAGCTCTTTATACTATTATATATAATCCTTTAAAAAATCATTTATTCACCTTACAGATTTTTCTGTAAGTGGAAAAACCGCAAAAAAAAAGCGGAGATTCAATTTTTTTGTTTTAGTTGGCCCGCACTTGAGGTTGAGTTATTACACGAGTTTGTGTCTCCATCTCACCTGCTTCCTCCCGCTGCCACCCTGCCACCCCCACTCATTACACCTCTTCTGTTGTTGTTTTTATTGTTGTTGGTGTTGTCTCTTTATGTGTGTCGCCGCCGTCACACTCACTCACATGTGTGTGCCTACCTATGTGTGTATGTACCTCCCTCACTCATTTGTTTGCTTTTCTGTTATGAAACGAAATTGTGTCAAGGTCAAATTTGCATGAACACGCTAAGCAGCAATGGGTGACCGCAGGGGGAGTTGGGTGTGAAGGGGGAGGGGCCGACGATCAGCTGTTCTGCGAGAGAGCTTTGCAAATAGTGGATATTTGGCTTTGCTTTTGTGGGTTCAAAGTGATAGAAAACCAGTGATGGGCAGTATTTGCATTATTTGTTAGCTTAGGTTCCTACATTAATTTATATGGTATATATACCAAAAAAATTTGTATTTCAAAATAGTAATAATTGCTCCGATTTAGTTTTAAGCTTTAAAATATCATGAAACATTTTTTCTTTAAACACAACCGATCATCATATAACACATACTTTCTAATGTAAATTTCTTTTCATTTTATCCTGTTTTATAACTATTTGTTAGCTCTCATTCAGCTTAGAAATTAATATTTTTTTTGGTTCTTCTCCCATCACTATCACCAATCTGAGTTGAAGCTGTTAAAGTAAATAGAAAAGTACGGTGAAAACAAAATAAATATTTGACACGCCCTGGAATCCACCACTGTATTTATAATCTGTCTGCGATCTCCATATGTTTACTCCCCTTATGTTTGGACTCTGATCCCCTGCCTTTCGGGGCATTTCCCGTGTCAACTTTAATGACACTTTTTTGTTGGTTTTTTTTATCAGCTTTTATTTAACTTTTGTTTTATATTTAACTTACGAGATGTGTGAATAATTATGCAAGTGCACAGCCCCCTTTTCGCCCTTTTCGTTAGTACGTTAATTGAAGGGGACAGGAAAGCCTGTCTATTAATTAGCTAATAAAACTTAAATGATCATAAAAAGGCAACGATTTGATTTTATATAGAAATTAACAAGTGTTAAATCAAACCAAAATGGTTTTAGAAAATTAAACAATATGCAAATAGCGATTACAATAATTAAGATTGGGTAATGTCTATGATTGAAATTACAGAAATTAAAATCATATGATGAGAGAATTAAATTCAAATTAAATTTAGCTATGCAAGAAACTAACCTTGATAAAACAAGTTAAGCCATTATGCAAAATCAATAAATGAATTTAGATTAAGATTCTTTTAATTGCATTTCGATGAGCTGGCAATAATAAGAGAGCTCTCTTCATAAGAAATTATGCAATTAAGACTCAATCAGCCCACGATTATCTTATGCAATCCGTGAGCCCGACTATGTTGGACAAGAACTTCCTCTATTCAAAGTTTATTCGAGTGAAATCATTCTCTAATTGTCCGTTTACTGCATATCTATGCAGTAAACCCATTCACGATTATAATCCCCTCACTCAGATGCATCATCATCACTCTGATTGCTCTTCTGCCTTTCACACAACATTCTCGGGTGATGAACACAGCATAAAGAACAGCAATTCATAACATGTCTAACAAATGATATTATTGTGTTATTAATAACTTTGATTATACGGCTATATAGCCAGCCCCCTCCCCTCTGTTTTGGGATGAATGATTGTCGACCACCCACGATGTCCACTGGACAAACATTGGTTTTCGGCTTGTTAATCATTAAACACAAAATAAACTAGAAAGGAAGTCAAGGTAAACTGAGTCATGGGAATATTCTGAATGAATGTTCGGGGAGAGGAGAATGTGTCATTCATCCAAAAGAAGACGTAGAAAATTAATTATATGTATTTTGGTCAAGCTAATAGCCATAGAACACTCTCCCATATGAGTGGTTTATATCATAGCTTGAAAAAATAAACATATTTTTCAACTTAATCCCAAAAAATGTATCGTCAATAAATTTGTCGTCGCCCGCACTCTAAATACCATGAAATTAGTCATAATTTAGATGAAAGATAAAGTCGAAAACAAAGCATTAAAATTGAGAAAAAAAAGGGAAAATAATTCGCCAATAATGGCCATTAGATTGCTATCTATACGGTGAACGGTGGAACAGCTGCCTTATACCGCTGGGTAACAAAATAATTTCGGCCAACACTCAAGCAGTTGGCAACAAGAAATACTGAATCAGCTAAAGAAAATGTTGGGAAAATACGCGGATTTTGGGATAATTATATATTGGCGTAATGCAAAACAAAGAATAATGAAGAGAACATATTTTCAAATTTATTATTTGCTCTCTGCCAACTTAAAAAAAATGTATGTTTTTAATCGAATTTGTTTTAATAACCGAATTTGTTCGTATCCCGTTGATATAAATTAACGAATTTTTTCATGGTGCACAGCAGTTACCTTAACAAGATACAATATGGGAAATTTCGTGAATTAGCATCCACCAAAAAACAAGCTAATGCTAATAGCATCGATAAATCGCTCAGCACCCCGATATGCAAATGCAGCAGCCTGGCAAACAAATTGTTCGATAGCCAAAGCTAATTGGAAATTCCTGCAGGCAATGGCAGCCAAAAAGTGAAGGCAACTACAGTGGCACAAAAAATAAAATAAATAAGTACAAGCAGAACAACTGCAGCATGAATCAGGTCCGGGAACGCAGCCGGATACATTTATCCATACATATATTGACATGCAAAGCTTAGAACCCTTGAACGATCGGCTGACGAAATGGCCAACGTAATGGCCATAAGCCAAAGACATTAATCTCCGCCTGCGAACGCGACTGTCTGCACATCTCAAGACCCGACCAAGACATTGCCATGCCCACTGCCAACCGGTGGTTCAGCTGTCGACACTCCACGGTTCATTGGCGTCGGCTGACAAGCCCACCAACGTCATCAGTGATGTGGAGCCTACAGAGTGGAGCTCAAGTCTGGTTCGGGCCTCCAGCCAAGCACACCCAGTAACCGGCACAACAACGAGGAATTCCCTTCTCCGATCCGAAAAACTTTAACCCTCTCAGGGAAAAGTATGCAAAAAATAAATATAATATGACTTTAAAACAAAAAGTAACACTTAAGTTAATGATGAATGATTCAGTCAGGGAAATCCGTTTATTGATTACTAATTTATGCCTTTAGTTGGGCGATAGATTTTTAGTGAACACAATGGAGATTTAATTAAACGCATTCTTTATGTTTTTTTATGTGTTTACTTTTCCTGTGACATTTGATAAATAAGAAAGAATCGGTAATAAAATAATTGACATATTCAAAATGTGTTTAACAAATAAGATGGCTCAATTATAATATAAATACATATTTTTTTCAATCTTCTCTAAAAAGTTAAATAGTTAATATATAATTATCAAATCAATCTTTATAAATATAAGACTGAAAAGGTTTAATTGCCGGTTACTTGTCTAAAACATCATGCTGAAACGTGTTTTTTTGGGTTTTTTTAAGTATTGTCTATAAAAGTGCCTCTTCGAGTCACATAAAAGGGTTAATATATTGGGCGGGTCTCTCATTTAAGTTTTCGGGTATCAACAGTATTGCTGGTGCGACTGCAGTTTAAGCTTGACCTTCAAAGTGGACACAGAAAATGTCCAAAGCGGCGTTTTTTTTTTGCTTAGCAACGAAAAACTTTCCAGCGGGTCAGAGATTTCGGAGCGGGTTCGTTGCCTAAGTCTTTTGTCTGAGCCAGAGTCTAGACGAATTTATGAGGCGTGACCGGCATGACGCTGCTGCCTTTACAATAGAGCCATCAGCCTTGATCCCGCACCCTTTCTCCCCGAAAATCAAACTGCTATAGTTAATGGGCGAAACCAGACTCGAAATGGCTAAAAATAACAAATGTGCCGCAATTACCAGCATAAAAAATAGGTTTGGGAACAAAAAATACACTGGCCCACGCGACAGTCAAGCAGTTGAGAACGCCCCAAAGGAATAAATTGTGCCATAGGTAAATGTACGTGTGTGCTGCTGGCTTGCTTTTGAGATGTGGGAAACACTCAAAATTACCAAAAATTTGCGGCTGTCGAAACAATAATAATAAAAACTCAACAGAACAGCAGAAACAGCAGTAGAACCGGGCACCCGGATTCATTATTTATGGCTCCCCATTGTTGTTGATTCGCTTTTTTCATACATTTAATATTTATTGATTTCTCTGCTGGACACATAGCTGGCCAGACAAGACGCATTCATCACGTGCGTCATTTAACAGTTCAATTGATTTGAATAAAAGTGCTATTTATAGAGCCTGACTGCGGCCTGGAACATTATTATAATGGGTCGCCTAGGGCGGCCAAACTAAATTTCCCCTTAATCGCGCAAGCAGTGACTCACATTCTGGATGCAGAAAAGCTTGCGAATTATCTAACCACATTTAGCTGTGGGCTTTCTCTTTCCCCTTGGATTTTTATCAACCGGTTGCCTTCTAATTGGCAAGCAGATACCGAAGCGGATATATAAACCGAAAGCATTTTGTACTTTCCAATTTATAACAAACAAAATTCCACATTTTAAGTTCAAACCAAAAATCCGGTTCTACTCCGGGTTCTGATTGTATGTTTGTTCTTGACCGTTTTCGCCCTCTCCCCAAACAATTTGTTACAATTTATTTTTGGCCATTAGCAGACATTCGACCCCCACAATGAGAATATTGGCAAACTTTTTTTGCGCAATTTGTATTGTTCGCACTGACAGTAATTTATGATATTAATTGGTAATTAATTAAGTAAGGCATATGATCGCATGACACAGTGCCACCCACACAAACGATGATTAGTTGGGATTACGCGCGCAACTATCCCAAAGCCATCTCCTTTGGCCTCCACCCCATTGTGATGGGGAAACCATTAATTAATTAGGGCCTGCTGGCATTGTTTGAGTGCTTCTTTTTCTACGGTTTGTTAAACACGGTTCGAAAAACGTTTTATCTAATAAATGAGCTACGAGAATTAACAACTAAACGGGGCGTATCAAATGTCTCTACTTGTCCCTAGGTTTCGCAAGCTAGAGATGGTTGGTTGCGGCCTTTAACAATTCAATTTTGTTAGGTGTATTATAATATTTCAAAGCATTTGAAAGTTTAAAATGTCTTCCAAGTCCTTTTAACTTATTGCTAATTGGTATTTATAAACGGTATAAATATTTATTATATTAATTTCCTGCGTGTCACGCATTCATCTCGAACATAAAAATCACGGCGCGTGGCAAATAAAATACGCAAAACAGAAAATTTAAGCCAAAACAACCAATTAGTTGCCAAATTAGTCTTAGCTTTTAAAAAATTGCTTAGCACTTTACAAATTATACAAAGCTTTAGCTTGCCAAATCAACATATAAACTATTTATTAAGACGGACGCACTAAATTTATGATCGGCTTAGGAAACGAGTTCAAAATTGATCAGATCATTGACCCAGAGAACTACTGAGAAATTCTGATCTGAATTTGGGTGTGGATCCAGATGAAGGCGAGTGCTCAGAGCCCAGAACCGTTAAAAATAAATAAATAAATTCCTTCAATCCAGTTCACGATCATGTTCAGGTCCAATAAATAAATTCAATTTAAATTCAGTTTAAAAGGTAGCGATAAAAACGAGAAATTACCTCGATCATTTGCAGAAGATCAAGCTGGTTTTGTCCAGCCTTTGCCTTCATTTCATCCTCGTGGCTGGATGATCGATTTTTTGATTTCTTGTTTGGCTTTCACTAGCTAATTGGTATTACCATATTGAAACATTTTAAGATGCGGGGTTTTTCGTTTTAGCTGTTGTCCATTAAACAATTTGTTTTTATTTTGTTTGCATTAGTTTATTGTGTGGTTGAAAAAATGAAGACTTCACATTTCCAATGTGAAAGAGTGAGAAAGCGAAAGTTGTACAGATTGAGTTGAGAATGTTAAGAATGTTGAACTAGTTGAACTTGCACTTGGAGAAGTCCATCTCTGGATGCTGCTGCTTGAATCTGTAAAAGAAAACAAATAAGTTACATACGAAGGGTTTAAGCAATAACTATTTTCATGCACTTACTTCTCGAGTATGTCCTGCTTTTTGCGATCCTCACTGGTGGGCAGACCCATCTCCTTCTGCCTCTGATCGAACATCATCTTCTCTACCATGCTGCGCGTTTCTCCATCCAGATCCGAAAGCTTTGACGACTCCGGATTGATCTTGCGCGTGGATATCTCCGGATCGGTTGTCACCAGGCGACTCCACCAGTTCATCTTGTTGATCTTATCCAGGGTGATCATCACGGTTTTGCTGTCTTGCAAGACCCACACGGACTCCTCCTGCTTTACCTCGGCGCACAGCTCGCCATCGATGATGGGCTCTTGACCTTTGATGCCCACCTTCAGAGTCTTCTTTCCAATACTGACCACCAGATCACGGGCTCGCAGAGCGAATGTCACGTTGAAGGGAATCTTAAGCTGCAGAGAAAAAAATGTTATATTTTCTTATGAGTGCGGTTCGTTTTTTTAAATTTTCAACAAAATGTTCTCTAAAGCAAGGTTTTAAAGAAAATTGAGAGCAATTATTAAATATTTCTGATGATCATTCCCAAAATCAATTCTATTTGGGTATCGAATTAAAGATTAAAATTTTTAAATACTAATAACTTATTCAAAAAGTTATTAATAATATGTAGCTATTAAAAAAAGATTCTTTTATTCATGTAGCTTATGATTTTTCTTTGTGTAATGCAAAAGCCATTCCGTTAATGACAATCAAACTAGAGTAAAGTGGATTGGATTATTCAGGGGTTCTTCATGTAATCAAGCTTGGAGTGGCAGGTCTTGTGATTAATGATCGGATGCGTGTGCACATCTACAAAGATTCTTTAGCCAGACTTTGCTTTGGTCATTGCACAACCTTGGCGAGCTAATAACGATCTCTATAAATAACCAACTGCAGAGGCACGTCTCTGCATCCAACAATCCAACGATCATATCACAGCTGCCAGATCTGCCCTTCACCAGATCAACGGATCGAGTCTTCCTTTGTTCAAGGACTCAATGTAGAACGGGAATTTAGTTCAGCTGCCAGTTCAAGGACGTACAGCGGTTCTTCAGGTCCGGTTAAGGGAGTCAACATCGATTCTTCAGCCTCACAGCGAGGAGCTTTCAAGAATGTCGCTTAACAGGTTGCAACACCTACACTGGGAAATATACTAATATATATTTTAAGGATCGATTCGATTTTCACATTGAACTTGAAACTTATATACAATGTCGGTATTTGTTTAAGGTGGTAATAATACCGAAGTTGTATCCGTACGACAAGATTTGAACTTAATTTAATAGTTTTATTTAAATTTGTATTATAGTTTTAAAATTCTATGTTGTTTATGAAGACTAGTCTCAAAAAAGTATATATAGCATTAAAATAATATTAAAAAGTTTTTTTTGGTTTATTATTTATTTTCCATGAAATCTTATAATTCCCCCCAAATATATTTTTTTGGAATATAGTAATTTCATGGAACGAAATGATCTCAACTTTATTGCTGTGTAAAGAAGTGAAGCAACCTGCGGATTGGACTTATGTGGCTGCTTGGCCAAGTTCACAGCAATTACACTGGCGTCTAGAATTATGTGCCACGGCTGGCCATTAATTATAAATCGCACGGATACATGCATACATTAACACCTTTCCCATTAGCTCGCAGCATAATTAAAGCCAGAGTTATTAGACAACTGGCTGTGCAATCAATTAGTGAATCGCATGTGGCAAAAACAATGAGGGGTAAGGTAAGCCTTTAATTTAAATCTCACGACGCCGCTTCGAGCCAAGGACGCTTTCGTTCGGCTCATGATAGTTTATAGACTATCTAGTGGGGGGTATTCGTGTGGGCAGTCAGCCAAGGTAGTAGCACTTCGAGTTCTTCTACTCGCAGCACGCGGCTTGTGTCAACAGAAGCTCACAGATCACAGCTAATGTGGGTGGCATCTTCATCACCGACGACCGGTAAAAAATGTGTCAAAAGCTGAAACTGAAGCGGATGTCAATTGGAAACAATGAATCGTACGCGGATGTAAGGCAGCAACAAAAATAGCCTCGTCGAGCCAGAATAAGAAAAAATATCTGGAGACGTGGGCAATAAGTCAAGTCAAACACTTGGCAACAGAAAAAGTTAATTGGAAATGATCGCAGAGCAGTGCTATAATTTTCCTATAGAAATATGAAATGAATTCTTGTAATGGTATAATTAATCTGGGAGAAAATATGTATTTTTCTTGTCGTTTTCTGATTTATTTACCTATTACAATTATGGAACGATAGTGAAAAGAGACCTTATTGTACACTAATTTAAAAGTAATTAACTATTAATAATATGATTTTGCTTTTGAAATTTTTTTTAAGAATTAATTTGTCAGCTTGTGTGAAGTTTTTATGTTTACCTTTAATTTGATCGTGTACAATATCAGAACTTCGCATTATTAAATAATTTGCATTTTGTTATTTATTTTTGTTAATTAAGAAACCAAAGATGAAAGGGGAATTTGTCAAGGGAGTCACTATCTAATAAATGCCTAAATGTGAATGCTTGGCATTGTTTTTGGAACTTGAATTTCTGTAAATTTAATTAGGTAAATGTAGGCTTTCTCAATAGACTCGCAGACTTGACAACAAAACTTATTTTGCATCGCTGAAGGTTATGCAAATAGACACTTTAAGAACACTATGCTCGAAACTAGGAAATTTACACAAATCAAAAGTCAGCAGATCCGCAGACACCTACGGCCATTAAAATCACATGAACAGGTGGGATACTCATGCAAATGCAGAGCCTAGAGGAAAAACAATAGGCTGTGAGTAAAATATGAGGTATGAAAATGAAGCTGTGCCACCAAAACGGTAAACACAAAGCTGAAGAGTCACCGCCAGTCAAAGTCAGAGTTCGCTTTTGAGTTCAGAGAAGCATAAAAGGTGTCGTGAATGAATTAATGAACAATAACAAATATTGATGACTGCGACGACGGCTGAAATGAAATGAAAAAAAAAAAAAAAAAAAAAAGCACGAGACTTGGCACACTTATCCAGGTGAGAGCGGAATCGCAGACGAATCGTCTGACAGTGGGCGATTTTATGCAAATCGGCTAATGTTAATGGTATTGCTGGTTGGCTGCACGTTAAATCGCCAACCAGTTAATCGATCATTCAAATTCACAGAGTTTTAAACCAATTCGCCCCGCTTCTCTCTCTGTAAAGTGAAAGACATCTTTGTCTGCTGCCGTTTTAAAATGTTATTTGTTGCTATTTCATCTAATGCCGCATCTGATTAATTCTATCAAACTTGAACAGCATTTCATTTTCTTTAAATATCTAGCCGCAAATAATTTATGCTAAAAGATGCGATCCGGTGCCAGGCACCACCAAAAAAATTAAATAGGAAAAAAAGAACGGTCGCAACAACAAACTTAACGTAGAAACAACAGACCATCCATTTAAACAAAATAAAAATCGAAAAAAACTAGCTTTGTTGATGGAGTCGAGTGTTTAGAAGTGTGTATCTTCGGAGTGTTTTGTATTCGATAATGTTATCACACAAAACAGCTGAGTCGCCCAAGGAACTTGGGTGGGGGTACAGTGTTTGTTGGGGAACTCACATTTCATTAATTCATTATAATAATTCAAGCTCAACAAAAAATCTCGTAAATTGTTTATAATATTAAAGTGTTAACCAAAATGTTAAATATTGTCAGTGAAAGTTTTCTAGAACATTTTAAAATCACTTTTATTTAGTAATTTTAATAATAATTATTGCCAAACGATTGGTAAGTTAGAAAGTTATAAAATCATACATTACGAACAATTTTGATATTAACTCTTATCCAAAAGTTTATATTTACGAGGGCCTACTGCTGGCTCATTAAATGCGGCTTAAACTTGACTTATTTGTGGTCAGAAGTAGAGTGGACTCCTAAACAACTCAAAGCAGAGGGAGATGAAATCAAAAACGAGCGTGGCAAATTCTTTTTATTCCTTTCCATTTAGAATTGTTTTGCTTTTAAAACTAAAACTAGTTCCTATTGGGAACGCCGCTCCACTCCACTCCAATCTACTCCGTTCCAATCCCCCAACCCTCTAAAAACCCGGCGTACAATGAGCTCTCGAGTGGGTACAATAGAATCCGTATTGACATTTGCATGGTGAATGAGATTTGAGAGATCGATCTGGTAGCCATTTGTTTGCGCCATAAGCGGATTACAAAACAAATGATACTGAAAACTTTATCCGGTTAACATAGTCAATTTCGGGGGATATCCCACATAATGAACTCTATACGTATTACATTCTGATGAGAAACGAGATCTTTTTGATATCGCCAGAACTGAAACTGTCATCTTGAATGGTTTTTCCATAAATTAAATACACAACCAAATGTCTAGAAGCTTCGAGAACAGTAGTATGATGGAAATGAGGCTCAAATAAGATATTTAAAAGCATTGAAAATGTAAGCCAGTTTTTAAAATCTCCCTTATTTGGGTAGTTTAAATAGTATTTTTAGTTTGGCGTTCTAAACATATTTTAGGTTGATTAATATTTTGAAAAACTGAAATTTATCGATATGTAAAATATTTGCATATTTTATACATAAGATCAAATAATTTATTTTGAAACTATGTAAATAAATTAACCAAATTCAAATTAACCAAACTTCCAGGAAAAACAGTCGAAGATTTAGAAGAAATTATAATTAGAACTATCCGAAAAATCAAAAGAAAAGTTATTTCTTAAAATACTGACCTGATCTAAATAATTAATTCTCTACCAGGAAACCCAAAACGGATCTTAGAAGCGGTTAATTTACTCAAAGGCTTTGTCAAGTTAAATTCTTTGTTCACACCTTGTTTGGGCTTCTATTCCACAAATCGAACCCCACCAAAGTTGATTTTAGAGTGATTTATAGGAGAAACCCATCAAGAGGTTTTATAAGCTAAACAGGTGTGAAACGGACAAATAAAAGATCAGTTTCATTTATATAACATGCAATTAGAAGCTGGCGAAATTGCCAATATAAATTCAATTGTATATTGAACCGATACGTAATCTTCTTATGTGATGAGGTAACAATAAGACATTTATTTAGTATTTCCGCTTGCTTGGCGAGTGAGTCAAGCTCTCAAGAATTTCGCAAGGAATTCTGCATTGACTTAAGATTCTGTATATTAAATAAACCCCTCGAAGGCAGAATACCAAAAACGTTTTCTATACGAAAATTAAGCTTTAATAGCAGCAATCACAGAAATAGTTGCCGCAGGCTCTACACAAATAAGCGTGGCAAACGTCAACGGATCTATCCAGATAGCTTGAAGGGATTTCCCCGTTTACCACGACAAAATTATTCATTCCCGAACATATTTGTTTTTTATTTTAATCCCAATTGTTGTCACCCAAAATGGAACAGAAATCGCTGGGCACGTAAGATCCATCCGTTTGTCATCGGCGTCACTGGCAACTATTTTGCATTTTTAATTGTATGCATAAAAAAATATCGCCGTTTGTTTGTCTTCGGTTTTATTTGAGGTTTCGCTATGAGATGAGGTGAATGTTGTTGATTCTATTGGGGGAATGTCTCGGAATGGCTCGGCCTGCGATCTATAGCAAGTGTTTGGCTCCCATTCGCCGTCATCCCATCTCTTTAAGTGGCGACGTCGTCCCTCAATCTTCGCCTTTTAAAGTGATCTCGAAACCGCCTGATTCTCTGTCGGTTTATATTTTTGTTGCTAATGCGATTCGCGTTCGCCGGAGTCCATTGCCACTGCTCTGGTAACTGGCAGTGTCAGGTAATCTTTGTCAACTTTCCGCTGATTAAATCGACCAGACTCGGCCAGCACTTCACCTATACAAGTAACAAAGCGAGAATACCAAAGAAAAAAATAAAAAAAATTGGGAACTGGCGGCAGGCCACTCACTTGTCTCACTTAAAAGGTGATAACAAGATGCTCGACAGCAAACGAAGCAACAAAAGTTATGGGCGAAAAAAATTAGAAACATTTGTTGCCTTTTGCTACCGAGAATGACAGATGGAACTCTCCGATTTATCCCAAAGTAAACAAATTTGTAATAGAAATGTTGGGGATCTTTGGGAATTAATTATTTACTTAACAGATTCCCACAGGGCGTTATGATTCTAATGGTATAATAATATTAGTTCAGTATTCGAATAGAATAACAACTATCCGAAACCAATAAGAATTTGTGGGGATTTTTGGCAATTTGTTTAACGAATTCCGTCAAGAGAAACGCAAAGGTGTTAGTATTATTCAAAACCACACTTCATTGATGGAAATCCTAACTATTTACATGTCAGATGACTCATTGATATTTTCATTGAGTCAATAGTCAGAAATGGCTTTCCGAATATTCCTTAACCAAAGTTAGAAATCACGTTAATCGAATGTAAATTTAAAATGAATGAAAAAGGAAACTTGACTAGGAACTTGCAGACAATTTGTACATCCCCACCTATGATCATGTTTCAAATTTCACATTAATTAATCGATTCATTTTTATGAATTTTTGATCGCGTTGATAAAAAGCTTTTGTTTGCGTCTTTGACATTAAATGCTTTCTTAGAATTCCAAATTAGCCAAAAATAGACTTGCTTATATCGCCTTTAAGACATTTAAATAATGGTCATATTATTTATAAGTCCATAAACCGTTGATTTAATAATGGAACACGTATTAATCAAACATTAATGGGCCCTGGGAACGATGGAACAACAAACGGGCGGAGCTTTCTGTAAAGTGGTCAAGGTTTGCCCTTAATTAAGTTAACATTAAACTAGAATTAGGTTTTTCCAGCAATCAAACTTCAATTTCTGGGCCGCCGAAACGGATCTAGAAAACGCCCACACGCCAAAAACCATTAAGGGCCCTTCACTGAAGAGCTGGAGAATCAGAAATACCCAGTAAAAAACAAATTGCAGCTTAATGAGCAAAAGGGCGGCAAGCTAAAAAAAGAATACTCAAAAGAAAGTAGGCAAATCGTTTGATGAGCTGATCAAGTCAAGGCGAGCAGTCCAAACATCAAAGCCGGCAACAAACCCATCAAACATCATCGAAAGCAAAGAATAGAGAAAAAAGTGGCCGATCATTACGAGCTTTATAAATATGTCTACAGTAGGCACAATTTTAACTAATCAAGAGGAAGAATTTATAGACTTTTACAAGTATACATTTGTTAGACTTTAGAATAACGAATATATAATTTAGTGTGAATACGAAAATATTTTAATTTTGAAGATTTGAAATTCTTTGGATGCTATATTGTTATATTGGTAAATACTTCAAAATTATATTTGGTTTAAGTCTAGAGTCTTCTAAAGTGGTTTTGATATAAATGCTCCACATTTTCATTAATTTTTGAGTGACTACTGTGGCAGTAAGCAGCAAACGAGAACCATTGAAATGTTATGACATGCAAAATCCGGCAAGAAAGCCACAAACAACAAACACTTACACTCGAAAAGGTTTGCGCATCGCGCTGCCTACGCCGACAGAGGCAGCGAGAGCGGCGCCGCGTCTCTGCCCAGGTGGGCAGACCTCAGCCGAGCAGAGATCTTACCTGTGAGCCCGTCTTAGCCGCTAAGCTCGCTTCAGTTCGATTCTTGAGGCCGTTTAGATCGGTTCTGTTTGGCGACACGCGCACTAAATAATTCTTCGCTGTGAGAAGAAGACGTGAGGAGAAGAAGGAGTATTCCACCGTCACTAATATACGAAGAGAATTGCCAATAGAATCGAATCGGTTTCCCAAACAGCAGCCTGATCAGCTGAGTGTTTCGCGAACCGCATTTAAACAAATTATACACATCATAAAACCCTAATTAAAGAGACTGACAACCGGAGCGCGACTGTGCTTAAAAATACTCCAGATTGTGATACTAATTAACTTAAATTGTGTGTGTGATAATTACTGTAATAATCAAACAAATCCCGAGAACCAAACAAACAGAAAATTACAAAATAAAAAATGTAAGTAAAGATACATCGCCAGGCGACACATTAAGTAAACCAAAAATAACGCAATGTGAAGAAAAAACAAATCGAAAACTGGCAAATCAAGTTGAATCAATAAAGAGAGATAAGACTTCCGCATGCCTAAATAATATTTACAATAAATAAAACCCAAGAAGCAGCACGAACAAATTTATTAACTTCTGTTCTTTGTAAAACAAACGCACAAAACACACACAAAATTCGGACAGCACAAGCAAACAAAAGACTTAAGGCACAAACTCGAATTGCAACTTTTGTGATATAGCTAAATTTAAAAGAATTCTTATGATTATTGGGAGGACAATTGATTGCCTCAATTACGTCAAAGCCAAACAATCGCCAAAGCCATTTAAAGAGAAAGGCCCGAAATATAAAAGCTTGCCCAAAAAAAAAACTGTCGACTAGCCGAATTAATAATAAATACAAATCAGGCTTTTAGCCAACCAAGACCAGAGACCATAAATATCAAACAAGTTGCCAACCAATGCAAAACAAAGACAAGCCGAAAGACAACTCGAAAGTTCAGGTTTTATATATTGGATTTGGATTTCTTCTGACGCTAGCACCAACGAGTGCCAGGAAAAGGGGAACAGAGAACAGGGGCTAGGGAAGACATAAATGTGTAGCAAATCGTGACACGATCACAAGAATTGGTGCTAAAATATATATTTTTTTCATAGGGTATATCAGTGGGAAAGAAGAATGCTCCTGGCCTCAGTAATTAAATCAATATTACACTACATTCAATATTTAAATTAGAAGAGTTCTGAAAATCTGTAACTTTCGCCCCTAAAAATATTGTTTGCTAACATAGAGAAGATTAAAATTCCCAATTCAGGTATAAACTTAAACCCTGGAGTCCTAACCCAGTTTTTTATGTTTTCCCCTAAAAGTAGCTTATAAAATTGGGTAACATTCTTAGCAAACTAACACAATCAAACGGAGAATACTTTAATAATATATAGTGATACGATCTATTTAAGTTATATATATATTATATTATTTACCAGTGAACGAAAAGTCTAACCAACTACCTCTCTTTTCCTTACAGATGCAGGACTATTGGCACATTCCCCGCGCCTCGCTGGCCTCTTCATCGAGCTCAGCCATTAGTTCGGCGAGCTCCTCAAAGTCCTCGAACAAATCGCACTCGAATCCGCCCACCCTGAACCAGCGCAGTTCGCCTAGCGACAGTAGCAATAATACAAGTGCTGCTGTGACAGCAGCGGCAGCGGCGGCGGTACTGGCGGCTGCCAAGCGGGGATCGAGGAGTTCGCAGGGCTCCAGCGACAGCAACAACAGCACACGGGTGAGTAAGCCGAGCCCACGCGGTCTCCGGTTCTGGAAAGCCAAACCATTCCGAGCTGTGACTCAACAAACATTCTCTTCTTTCCATGCGAATAAAACAGAGCGCTGCTTCCGGCTCACTGCTGTTGACGGCAGCGAATCTGGAACGCTTCGCTGAGATCCACAAGAAGCAGGAGCGGCACAACAAGATGCTGATGCCCAGCAATCCCTCATCGTCCAACTACAATGCCAACCTGACGCTCGCCAGCGGCAAGGATGCGGTCATCGCCATCGAGGGCGAGCCGGCCGATGTGGATCCCAATTTGCAGTATGTGAAAACCAAAGACCTGGACACCGTATCCATTGCCAGTTCCATGCACTTCACGATGGTCAATGGAGAGGGTGGTCCGCCCAAGAAACCGAAGCGCGGTCTCTGCGATCGGGGACGCCAGGTCACCGTGTTGATTGTGAGCATGAGCACCATTTTCATGCTGCTCATTATGGGCATGGTCTATGCGCTGGAGAGTAAGTTCTTTTAACTAATCCCTAATTAATTCAAATTGTAACCAATATGACTTTCTATTTTAGTGCGCGCCCGTGACATGCCCAAGAGCTAGGACTCAGTTCCTCTGCCTAGCCAATTAGTTTATTATTTATTGTATTGTCTTTGTCCCCCATTATTATTATTATTATTGTTATCGTGTCGTCTTGGCGCTAGTTGTGTAAGCTATTTATTAAACGATTGTTTGGATGGAGAGTCGAGTCAGTCGAAACTGGGAAATTTCATTAGTATTAAGCGCGCTATGCTATGGAGACAGAGAAACATACAAGGAACTAGATCTGGAGCGGATCGGATAATCGCCGCCTGGTATCGGATAATGCTGTACTTTCTGGTTAGCAATTAAGTTATTTATCCCTGTGATATGTTTAATAAAGTGAATTTTATAATTGTACACGAAGGGATGGTGACTCACACCTGGCGGAAGGTCAATGACTTTGACTTCGGTGTTTTTCAGTGACGACTACAACCTAGCAACCAGTGGTGGCGATATTATAATAGCAAAAACCGATTTTTTTTGTGGGAAAGGCAGTGGAAAATGTCAAAATTTTGATTGCAAAACCAAATATTATTTTAATTTTAAAAGTCCGATAATTGTATTTAACTTAAATCGTCATAATTAAAGTGTCTATTGACAATAAACAGATATCGTTTTTGAAAATAAAACTGCTAATACGACAAGATAAGAATCGTCTTAGAAAGGTCGAAATAGTTGGACTAAACCCAACAATTGGATAACATAACCCAAATATTTGCAACTAATATTTGAATATCCTTGAATCAAAATATAAGTAAAGCTGGTTAGTTCGGTTGGCAACACTGCTGGCCACTTTGTAACCATGACAACACTTCACTGGGTCAACCTGGAAGAATTAGGGGTGTTGGCTCAACTTACCTCCACCTCCTGCAGTGTTTGTGTCCAGGTGTACTTGTCCAAGGTGCAACCATTTCCTAAATTCGGGATCAGCTTGCCCAGCTCGCCTTTTTCGGTTTCATCGTCCACTTTTTCGATGGGCTTGGATATGTCATCGCGAATCGAGGCAGCCGGCTCCCCACTAGCGCCAGCCAGTAGTTCCTGTCGTTTTCTGGGGGAGAATAGGTTTTTATAATGGTGCAATATGGGAATTTGTTACACATTTACTAAAACAATTGTGGGAACTCAAATATGATGATTTTTATATTTTAAACAATATTTCTTGATGAAAAATAGTCAAATGTTTAAAGCATTTTAGCATTGCAGTACGTTTAAGAATGAAAAAAAGTTATCTAAAGTGAAAACAGGCCTAAAAAACAGAAATGTGCAAGAAAACCACGAATTTTTTAATTTTTTGTAGTCTGAGTCACGCAAATATTCCAGTAAATGATCTGTAAATGATTCCACATACTTGTTCTCCTCCTCCTTGATAATGGCCGCTGCCTCTTCGTCGGTAATATCACATATTTTATTATCGTCGATCTCCTTTTTGCGTGCCTCTCTTTCGGCACGCTCCTTTTCATCCTTTTGACGCTGGGCGGCCTCACGAGTCTTTAGCTTTTCGCTGTGGGCGCTCATGGCCAACTTGCCCTCCTTGTTGAAGACGTCCAGAAGGAGTTTCTCCCATTCTGCCTGTTTGGCGCCGGTGAAGAAATCGGTTTTGCGACGCAGAAAACTGGCCAACGTGCCTAGGAACTGCAGAATAAAACAAAAATAACATGATTAAACAAAACAGAAACAAAGAAGTTGGGGCCTTTGTTATTGTTTTACCTCGGGCACGCCACCGCGATGTTTTTCGGCCACAGCCAGCAGGATATTGTCAAACTGTGCTTCTTCGCCAGACATTATAGAGAGTATTTGTACTGGTAGCAAATAAAATTCGTTTGTTTTCTGGACGCTTCGATTGGATTTTTTTATCTGAAGTTTTTCTGGCGACCCGGCACATGTACAAACAGTGTTACCCGCTGTCCTTAGTCATAAAATACTTAATCACTCGGAAAATATACCAAATCAGCAGCTCACACATAGATGTCAGCTTTAGACAGTGAGCAGCTGAACGTATAACGGTTGTTAACGGTCAAATTTTGAGAAGCTTACAACATTTATGAAATAAAGTTTATAGATTTATAGAATTTTAATTAAAAATTTAAAAAAAGAGAAAAATATTTTGCTTACAAAAAATAAGCATAAATTAAGTATATCCTTTCTTTACCCCATTTTATTATTTAGCAGTATTTATTATTTCGTACCTGCTGACCTAGATTTAAAAACTTTTTGTTTTTGTATAAATGCAAATTTAATATTGTCCCAGTTCATTAACGGTGAGCTTCGCAGCACGTAACGGTATTTAACGGTTACATATTCAAACAAAACTTATCCTAAAAAAACTTGAACAAAACTATTATAGAAATTGTCCTAAAAAATAATTCAACATTTTTCTTTGTTATTTCTACATATAAAAACAAAATATAGGGAAAACAGAAAATAATACGAACACTCCATTAAAGCTCTCACGCAATATGTTTGCGCTCGCGTGGCTCTCCAGTTACTTGCTTCACTCACTTTGGGGGATAGTTCGTCCTATTCTCTCATTCTCATTCGGTCTTTTGAAAAAATCGCACGTATTCTGAACACGCGGAAGAGCCAGAAAATATTATAAAGCCAAATCGAAGTGGAAGTGCTATAAGCAAATGGAAAAGTAAAAACTCCAAAGTTCTTGGTTTTGTGGAATGCGCAAAATTCGAAAATTTGCACTAAGTGAAGCGGTTTATCAGCACATTTAAAAGTAAATGCAAAAAATATGTATGAAAATTCTTAATGTGGCTTAGAAAACTGTGATATGCAAATTACTTAACTCACACATGCATTTATATTGAAACCTATCGTGCTTGATATTTACAAAAAATGGGGAACAGGAAAACACGTAGTACGGAAAAAAGATAAGGGTTCCGGGCTCCCCTTTTTCGCACTCTCTCCCCAATTCCCGTAGGAGTTCTTCTGGAAAATCAATAAATTTTACATGGCGCACACACATACTGACAATGGGAAGCGGGAGTGCGGGAAGAGGAATCAGAACCAGAGAGCAGGAAGAAGTAGAAGTAGAAGCTCCCACACCAAAAGATACACTGGGGGGCACGAAATTAGCTGCAATTGGGGCGTATGATTTATGGACACTCAAAAACATTGATCAATGACAAGGAAATGTTTTCTTTAGTATTAGCTACATGGCTGTGCGTTCTTTCAGTGAATTCGGAAACAAATATCTTGAGCGTTTTTATGTGAAAACAAATAATTTTGGTGAAATGAATTAACAAAAATTAAACTTCTAGTGATTATTTGAAACATTTTATATACCTCTTATAAATTTTGAACTACCCTGAAAATACTTAAATTTTGGTGTAAAAAATGTATTTTTATAAACTTCAAGAATACAGAAAATGCATTAAAAAAAAGCATATTTAAATAGTTTTCATATTTTTTCTTCAAATACAACTTAATTAACCCACCTGGATCACAAGATTTTAATTTATAGCGACAAATGTTTTTTAATCTGCCTCCAAATTTTAAATATTTGATGAGGTATTAAGGACTTATTAAAATGCATTAGACTGTGATTGCCGCAAGCTTCTCGTTATTGTTCTTGTTTTTGGTCTGTGAAGTTCTCTCTCCGATGTTGCCCCATCCATACTGCTTCCTCTTTTCGCTCCTGCTATGCTCGTTGACTATTCTATGGGATGTGCTTCATTCGTGAATCTTGTTTCGCTATTTCCCTCCCCTTTTGCCCCTTACGCCACTTCCCTATTCCCCTTCACCACCCCCTTTCGGTCCACCTCAGACATATGCAATGCAGGCAGCTGCTCCCGCTCGCTCCGCTTCAAGGTCAGAGTAAGGTTAGCTCCGCTCAGCTCCGAAAGGCCATGGCAGTGATTTCTTCTCCTCCACTTTACTCGCCATCTCCCTCGCACCAAAAACAGTGGCATCTAGAAAGCTGCGGCCACCGAACGCCGCAAATTGTTTTGCCTAATTGCCGGATCAAAATTAATGGTAGTCACTATGTGTCTGTGTTTGTATCCTTGAGTATCCTTTTTACACAGAAACAAATATTTTATTTTTCGGGATCGCCACCAAGCATTTTTATTCGTGCTTTACAATCTTCAATGGCAGATAAAAAAGAATAAATTCTTTAAAAAAATCTATGTTATTTTCAAGTAAAATACTAAACGTTTTTTATGTATATAGCATTGTTTGAATCAAGTTCATTAAAAAATATGGGAAATAAAAAAAAATTCAACCAATTCTAAACATTTTCGTTTAGTCTTGACTGGACTGTCTTTTCTAAAATGTAGAGTAGATTTCTCGATATGACGACAACATAAAGTCAGTATAATAAATTATATCAAAAATAGTTTACAGCCTTTACAAACGTGGGCGGCAAAGTTTTGCCTTACTACGTTATTGTCCTTTGACATTTACACTTTCTCTCTGCGTGGGTGGCAGCTTCCGAGCTCGCTCTCTAGGTCCAGTCGCTCTCTCGCCCACTCATCCTTCCGGTTTTCTCTCTCCTGACATAACAGTTATGTAATCAGCACGGCATTTTGCAGTGTGCCGCAGAGAGAAAGGCTGTCTCAGTTTAATTGCACTTGAATTTAAAGGATAACGTTTTTGCCTTTGTTTTATTACCCATTTATGTGTTTCTGTGCAAGCTCTTAAAAGGGATTGCGTGAAACTGAGTGAGCAAATAAGAGACAGTAGACAAAGTACTTAAAAGATTGTGAAAGATTCCCTGTAAGTGTGAACCAAGCCTCCTTAAACGCCTAAGTACGTTAAAAGCTCTTTTTCGGTTTATCACGGATTTTTGAAGATGAAATGCAAAGCTAAACATTCTTATTCTAATGAAAAACCTCTACATTTTTCATATTAATGGGCATGCCTTCAAATCAAATTCCTTCTCCCCTTTGAAATTGGATATATTTTGCGGTCTCGCTTTAAATAAGGTGGCGCCGCAAGTTTGGTTTAATGGTTCAGTGAGTTTCCAAACGGAAAACTTTTCAATTGCGTCGCAGCATCTAAATTGTATGAGCGGGAATGGTGGGTATACAAGCAAGTGCCCAAACCAATTACGATAATATTTTAGCAATCGGAATTCTCTTGACAAGCTTTCCGCACTTCTGTACTAAAGATATGGAGCAAAAAGTTTTGAATGATATTAATTTAGAATATGTTACAAAATTAAATATGTTTCATCACTCATCTATACACATTTTATTTATTTTTCTGTAATTTATTATTTTGAGAATATTTATCATAATGTTTATACTGATTTCATGTAAAAGGACTTCTGAAATTCAAGGCATAAAAACATTGCTTATAAGTTTCTTTTTGTCGAACCCCTGAATCATTAACAATTAAGGTTTACAAATTAATTGATTTTCCATCGACAGGATAATCTAGAGTTGATTAGAATGCCCATGGGCGTGTTCCCAAAGTTCCTTATGCAAAATGCAACATTAAATACTTATTATTTAAGAACACAGTACCGCTTTGTGTGAATCACCTCCCCGCTGCAATTTACTTGGAGTCTATTTACATAACTCTGGTTATAATGGGAGGGTGGAGAACGGGGCTCTAAAAGGGGCGGGCAACCTACCCCAAATGTGCAACCCATACGACCCAGATACGGTCATTGAAAACTAATGTAAATTGCGACGTTGCTTGTTTATTGACTGCAAACTGTAGTCTCCTCTAAATTAGCAGGGGGAGGGAAGTGAAAAAGGTACCGGGGTGGTGCGGTGCAGACCGCACCTATGCCATAAATAGCAACCAGCTGCGATAAATTTCTTGGGATAGACAGGAATTCATGGAGAAAATGAACTGAGAAACTAAAAACTTTTCTGTAATAAATAATATATCAATGTTTAAATTAATGGAAGTTGACTAAAAATGTTTTTTAAATACTGTAAATGAAAAACATTTTAGAGTCCAAGAAAATGTACACTTTTGGTTATTTCTTTAAAACGTTTTTAATGTTAATAATAACATTATCATTCTTGCAGAGTTTTGAATTTAAAACTTCGGTTGAAACCATTCTGTTGAAATGTTGTTAAAAGAAATTTCTAAGCAATCGGAGGGCAAGAATACCTTTGATTTTTACAGTATTGCATTATGTGTTTATTCATTATACTCGAAGCTATAGAACATAAGAAGTTTGTGATAATTGACGATTTATTAACACTCCCCAAGTACAAATTTAACTCTGGGCCTTCAACATTTCCAGTTTAATTAGTTACTAAAATATTTTACCCAAGACCCTCATAATAAGTACAGTCAGTTTCGAACATTTAATAGAGCTGATTGTCCAATCACAACTCGAGTAAGTTATCAGTATTTTGACTGATTTTGTTATTAAAGGGGTTATTGAACAAGGTTAATTATCAGCTCTTACAGCCCTGGCGCCCACTGTACCCATAGATAAAAAAAATTCTCATAATTGTAATTACTTCTACGTAATTCCGAGGCGCAATAAAAACAAACCGCAATGTGCCAGGGGGAATCTCTAATTAAACAGTCCACCAGGCGATAATGAAAACCAATTGTAACTATTTTTAAAGCAATTGAGGGGATCTCTTTCGGAATTTCCCCTCGAACCCGCGCTGAATACTTTGCACAGCTGACTCAAGTGCACAGGTTGCAGGCCATAAAACAACTGGGTACCAATAAAGTTAGCCCCGACTACCTGATAAGCGCCCAGCCAGGTCAGATAATACGCATTTATAAGGCCAATAGAACCCCCCTATGGGTCCCCCTCCGAATTGTGGCTATAACATATCGTAAATCGCTGAAATACAAAGTTTATAGCGACGGCGGCTACCGGAGTTAGGTTTTATACCGATTTCAGATTGTGAAGAAAGTTCTTTGAAGCTAATGGCTTTTTCATTGTGGGATCCTGGCACCCATTAGTACCACCGATTAGTATTCCCCGATAATGGCCTCGTGGCATGCCCCATCGCTTACCGTACTAACCACACGCAATGTTGTCGACGCATAATTTATTTATTTATTTCGGTATTCGGGGTTATTGAAACTTGTTGACTGCGCTTGTTTACCATATAAATATATATCACAGGAGTGTATCTATAGATTGTAATACTTGTGTATCTGAGGTACATGCATGTAGCTGTGGGCCACACGCGGCTAGCGCGTTTCGGACTTTGAGCCAACGCAATGGATGTGTGGCTATATCTCTCTTCGTATCATCCGGTCTCCTCTCCATTCTGCGATCTATTCTCATCTGGTAGTCTGCAGACTTGTTTGCCATATTGGATTTCTTTGCTTTTGTTTTTTTCTCCTTTTTCATTTTGCCTAAATGGAAGTCTTAATATTTACGTAGACTTTTGTGCAGCCTCTGCGCTTTCAGGTCCCTGGAACAGGCTGGTTCCACGTATAAGTAAAAGTCATAATACAAATTAACTGCACTTAACTCAATGAAATGTCATAACAATTTTTAAATACCATTCGACACGTGATCAATAATTCCTTAGATATTTAATATTTATGTTCCGTACGTCAAGGGGCTGGTTTATATAGATATAGTATATGTATCTGTTTAGCTGGCATTTTTCTGTACCCTGAAAATAGCCACCTACTTGGTCACTTCGGTTTGACGCATTTGGAAAGTTATGCAAGGAGAACGGCGGATATTGATGAATTAAAGAAAGGAAATTGTTAATCAAAGAGACCGATAGGAAGTTATAATTTTTGAGTTTTTAAACTTGTGCTTAAATTATTAAGTACATTTTTTTGCGTATTTTTTCGTTCACATCTTTTATGTCTTAGATGACATAACAATCTGTTTATCTGTTCTATTAAAGAATAGTATGACTTTGTGTTAACCTTTGCTACTGCATATATATACCAAGATATGCGTTTTATTCAAGACATGATTATCGTGTTTTATTGCGACTCTTTAAGCCATAAAAAGCTACCGAAATTTATTCACAGAAATAAATCTACTTTTTTTTGCGGCTGCTTTGGTCTTATCGTAGGTCAAAAATTTTCCTCTAAGCCCAGATCTGATCATAGACCCCGAGTCCCGTGGTGGGCTATTGCACCAACTACGTCACATTTCGCGTTCCACAAGCCTTATCGGTCCGGTGTTCTATTACGCATGCAACAGAAATCGAACATGTGTATATTTATAGCCCATTTCTCTCAATCACGCATGCAAATCGTGAATAGCGCCTTGTAGCATTGCTCCCCAAATGGAACGCCGTAATCTCTGCGCTCAAGTCCCGTAAAATTCGAAAGGAAAAAACCTTCCCAAACCCCCAAGTAAAGTTCAGTGTGCCATGGGGTTCTTCGTGCTAGTGCCGTGAATGAGTCTTATCTGGTCTACGGAATCACAGGGGGGAACGGGCGTGTGGCATGCCAAAGTTTATTAACTTATAAAAAAAAAGAAAATAAAACATAATGAATAAGAATACCGACTTCCTCTTTCCCCTGCCTCGGTGGTAGACACTCGCCCGGCACATGTTAGACGCCTGATACCAAAGCGCCAAAAAAAAAACATCTAACAAACACAAGAAGTTGAGAGTGTTGATGCTGATCGAATTTTAGTATACCCATTGAAAACTAATAATTTAATTTAGTTTTTATGAAGGTTCCATTAAGTTTCACGACCAATTATAATCACATTTAAATTAGGGAATAAGTCTTAAAAAAGAAAATCGATTATCTTAAACCTACAATTACATTTTCTCAAAAGGTACACAAATACATTTTAACAAAATCTATTTTCTGAGCCGCTTTAATTTTAGTGGTTTAATAAAATCCCTGACATACATATATGCTCTAACCCTCTGCCCACCAGGTAGATTCTTCGCAATAGAGAATGTTATCGCTTGACAAATTTTGGGCACTTATCTGCGAGGTGCAGCCGGGAACCGGTTTCATGCCCCCCATTGGCTCTGCTTCTCCTTTAATGCCCCCAAGTGGCGAGACGGCGAGAATGTGTCACCCGAATGGTTTGCCGAAGATTGCGATGTGACGTTGTAGCCCCGGACAGATAATTCCGATCGCTCTCTGGGACTTTGAACTAGCAGCCTATGTCTATAATTTATACGTTTTAGTCGCCTTTAGAGAACAATAGAACGACTCTGATAAGATGGGAATGGCCAATGGCCAATAGAACCCATGAACTTGGAACTTATCTTCTTTACTTTTTATTATTTTTTTTTTTAGTAACCACTTACCTTTTTGATTGATTATTTTATGTGGGCCTAATTAAACGAGTCTCACTAAATTATGGGCTATTTTAAGAAATTGTATTTAGCCAAAATTTAATCAAGCGCAAAGCGCAATGGAAAATTTTGAAATTGAAATCTAGTCCAACGGGATGTTCTAGTGGAGAATCTATTTATATCAAGACCTCATAAAACGAAAAGAATGTTTCTAAAAAAATTCATATATTCAAATGCATTTCTCTGGTCGACATTTTTAAGACCCCATAGAGAGATAAGTAAATAAAAAAATTATTTTGTTTGTGACAGTTAATTATTACTCAGATGATCTGTCAAAGATCTTGAGATGAAGCACCATCAAATCTGAACAAAAAAATCTAAAATTATAATCCTGAAACAACAACCGATTTTGTGAGAATTTTAGTCGTTATTTTGAACTGGCTTTTGTTGAAAAACAATTTGTTTTGTTGTTTATTTCGCATATTTTAAATTGTTATTGTTTAAATGAATTGGTTGTAAATCGCATTTTAAAGCATTTTGTTTTGTTAAGCATTCCAATTGTGACGCCGTTTGATGGGTCTATTTGTCTATATATGATTATATATATAGCATGCCACCATTGCATTTGATAATGTTTTACGATTCCAATCCAAGCTACTGCCGTTCCTAGTTCGATAAAACAATGTAAATATGGGGCGATTTCGTTGCATTACGTGTGCGCACATTATTCAAGGTTCCACTTCTGGATGCAATGATTGTTCAACCACACTGGCAATCAATTGAACAATCCATCGATCGTCGAACTGTCTATTTAGGGAGCAATTTAGAAAACCCATTCATGTGAAGAGGGTAGAGGTGGGCAGAGATCGAGAGAGGGGACATGATAGTTCGTCGCTTATAACTTTAAATGGATTTACTTAAATTAAACTTTTGTAGTTTACGTGTGTAAGTTACAAGCTTTCGAAAAAATACAACAAATTAATACATAAAAGCGACAAAATACAACAATAAAGACATATAAAATAGTTTAGATTAAAAGCTTATATAAGATTACATACTATATATTTTCCCTGAGGACTCCAAACTTTTATTTTACTGCGAATTTTAATCAACAACGTTTAATTTACTGAAGTTGGCCTGTAAATATTTTTTTGATAAGCAGGATTGCATTACATGATATTGATTCAGAATTGAATCAGGCGCCTGATTGCGTGGGCAACTCGGAGAGAGAGATATTGACTCTATGCGGTATATAGCGAAGTGAGCAAGGGTGAGTGTAGTGAGAGACTGCTGCTGATCTTGGGGGTTCTACGTTGCTGCGCCGCTCCAACCGCGCTCATTCGCTTGTGAGCAGCCGTCAGTGTCGCGTGTGCCAACAGCGGGATAAAATCGAAATAATTACACTAAATATCTAGCAGTGCATAAATGTATGTGTGTAAAAACAGTGAAACTCGCAGGCGATACAAAATAGCTGAATAACGTGCAAAGATCATTTTCAAGTGCAACAGAGCTAAAACATAAAAGGAAAAAAAATTACAAAATTCTTTTTTGCTTTTTTTTGCAGGCAACAATAAACTGAATTAACTGTGCTAATTAAACCAGAAAGAACTGTTAACTTTTAACGGTGTGAACACGCAAATTGAACATAGAACCAAAATAACCGAGTGAAAATCAAATTAGATCCCAAGAGATATTCAGCAAGTGCAACGGTAACAACGTATAATGGCACCAACAATCACTGACAATTGCGAATTTGAATGTGCAACTGTTGAATCAGCAACAACATCAACGACGATCAGCGGCGATTTTGATAATTTCAATAATTCGGCCATCGACGGCAGTGGCAGCAGCGATAACATCGAGCAATCGAATGAATTGCATTTGAGCGGGCAGCAGGATCAGGATGTCCAAGAGGAGCAGAAGCAGCAGCAAATGCCATGGGAGGCACCTGGAAAACAGGGACTGTACGATCCTCAGAACGAGCACGAGGCATGCGGAGTCGGTTTTATCGTGGCCATCGATGGCAAGCGCTCTCACAAGGTAAGGATCAAGGATATATAGAAAATTGTCTGCACAGAAATAAAATCTTGTGATCACAGAAATTTTTACACTTTAAGGATATCGGCCCAATCTTTATTTTATTTAAAAAACGAACAGGTTTGTTCTTTAAAAATTTGTTTTATTACAAAATTGGTGATTTTTTCCGTAATCACCTGTGAACAGTAAAATGTTCTCAATATACCAATATTTTCTGGGGTTCATATTTTTTTCGGAAAGCTTTCAGTTCAAAACACAATTTTCATAATATTTATTTTACATTATTTTTTTTTTTGTTAAAAAAGAGATTACATTATTATGCTATTTTCTTCGTATGAATCTCCATCCATAGAATAACAGTTCATATTTTTTTCTTTGGAAATTATTTATAATGAATAAGAATATATAATGGTACTGATAATTGAAATAAATATATTTTACTTATAAGAATAGAGATCTAGATGGTTACATTTTAAGAAGTTCTGTGAAACCGATATTTAAGACAGATTTTTCTTATGGATTAATATAATTAATAATATTATATTCCATCCTCCATATAGATTCTACGTGATGCCCAGACCCTGTCAGAACGGATGAATCACCGCGGCGCCTGCGCCTGCGACAATGACACTGGCGATGGCGCTGGCGTCTTGGCTTCCATTCCTCACGGACTCTATTTCAAGGCTCTGTAAGTGCCACCTATACATTTATGTACATATGTAAAACCATTAAATATATGTTTATTTATGCCGGTTCCTCTGGCGCCGTCGCCATTGAGGAATGAACTGCTCACACGGGACCTGTCGATGGGATGGGGGGTATAGCTAAACAATATCGCCGCGATCTCGTGCGCGAAATACGAAAATAGCTTAAAGCTGTCGGTCGTCTGTCGTTTTCTGTTAAGATCTACTCTCTAAAAAAAAGATTAGTTGGTTTTGGTTTATGTTTGTCGATCTAAACATAGAACTTTATTTAACTTTTATAAAAAAAATAAACGAAAAGTATACAATTTTTTAATATTTTTATGAGTTATAACTCCTTGAAAAATAAGGTGAAAGCAGAGTCTTATTAAATTAATTTAAATCGGAAGTAATATTTAATTTTTTTTATCGCAATCTAGCCAAGAGTATTTTAATCACGTGAATTTAAATTTTCATTTACGCTTATCTCAATTAACCATAGTTGTGCATATAATCTAATCGAAAAGGAAATTTTAGGATAAGACTAATAATTTAATTTAATGATAGGGTCAAAAGCCCCAAATAAAAGCATAGTGCTCACAATGATCGCGTAACAATTTAAGTGAGATTTATTGACTGCGTTTAGCTACTAAACTCAGTAACGTATGAATGAGTTATATACAATTTTAAGTTTACATGTTAGAGAACTCTGAATGCACTTTCCGCTTTATGGAAGGGAATTGCAAATGTGAACTTGGCTGTTGCGATGACTTCTGTTTATTGGCTAAATCTCAAAGTACCGTGAAAGCAGAAATCGAGCACGTCAAAAATAGTTTGCTGAAATGAGGCACATCCACAGGTCCACAGAGATATATCCCCACTGAGACAGAGTCGGATACCGAGACCCAGCCACGGTCATGTACATATAGTATATATATATATATCAGAGAGTATTTGCCTACCTATAGAGATCTGACAATACGGCAATCCAACATCTGCTCTCTGCTCCCGTCCGACTATTTTGTTTTCTGGTTATTTGTCGGCGTTTTGGCACGGTTCTTGTTTTCGTCACGCTTTGCCCAGAATCGGAAAACATACGTACTCGTAGTATATATTTTTAATAGGTTATATATGGGATAAAATGTTTTTTAGGGACATGCTTAAGTGGGTAGCACAAATAGAGGCCATTTGCAGGCAATTACTTGGTGCAAAATATTCCATCCCACAAATTATATTATATTATTTAGCTTAACTACGCCAAATGGAAAAACACTGCAAGGTTCCCCATTCATAGCCGTTCTCCACTTAATCCAGTGTACCAGATGTGCATAATAATGAGGTTTGGTCCGGTTAGACTCAGACATTCTAAGTAAATATAATTTGGGAATTTCACCAGCTGATATAAGAAGATTTTACTTAAATTATAGATAAGTATTTCCATATTTTATTTTATTTTAGATAAGTAAAAAAACAATTCACTTAATATTTATTTACTACTAAATTTGTAGAGCATTAATTAAATATTAAAAATGGTTATTTTTAAATTTTATTTTGTATGTATCTACGAGTTAATTGATTGTTTGACAGGCTTAATAAGGATTACTGATTTAAATCGTTTAAATCAAATTCAAATGTAGAAAAGCAGTTATAATTTCATATATCTCCTAATTCCACATCGGTTACTAGAGGCTTTTGAAATTTTCTTCAAGGCTTTGCTTAAAGGCGGATTTTGAACGTTTTTAAAAAACCGTCTCCTTCAAATCCATTAAAGCGCGTGAAAAGCTCACGGAAAGCGTATCTCTACAACCCCAGCAAATAAAAATGACACCGTTCAAACGATTTACAATGCACTAATCAATGGCGTGAATTTGCAACTATTTGCTATGTAATTAGTAGCCCAGCTGTCTGATTATATAATATACGCAATATAGGAGATGATAGATGAATAGCCCCAACAGGTTGGGTCATTAAAACGCGTAATGTCGCACGACAGCCCCATAAATCTACTTTAATTAGCGACTAGCCGAGCGTTTAATTAATATGTCCGAACATTTTCGAGACGTTCTGGAGGTTTCAGGGTTCCACTTAATGAAAAAGAAATTGTGAAATACTTTGCATGCCAATCGGAGAGGAAGGAATTCACTCTAGACACGCACGTGCCAGCTTGTGGAGAGCGTTTTAGATTGCAATCAGAGAGCAACAAGTTGGCGAATGCCAAGTTCAAGGACCGCTTCAAGTCTTGTACTAATTGCGAAATTATGGCAAAACACTTAGGCAGTTAGTCGTCCATCGGATCGAACAGAATTCTGAAACGTAATAAGAACAAGCTTCGCTTACAGTACAAGCTCAGCTCAATCTCAAGTGAACTTGAAGAAAAAACGTAGCAGTTTCAGTTTGTTATTTCCGATAAGTCATAATGTTCACTTATAACGTATGTTATTTTTTCTGATTAGTTTTGTGGAAATAGGTTATTTAGTTTTGGTTTTCAAATAGAAAATGTATAATCTAGTTAGAATGTTTACGTTGAACTCAAACACGCACGATTTTTATTAATGTCTAAATTCCCTAAGCCTTTTAATTTTTATCGAAATCTAATTTTTAGTTTTTTTTATACCTTAATCGTTACATTTTACAAATTCGAGATCCGTAAATTTGGATCGGAATAGGGTAGGTTTTGCACAGACAACAATAAATGAATTCTGTTAAATATGAACGTAATGTTTTTTCTTAGTGAACGAATGCATGTCTGAATAACAAAAACAGGTGGACAGACGATTCAAAAAACCAGTGGGCGGGATGGGAGGTATGTGGGGTTGCTGACAGCCTTTCCATAGAGAGATGTTGATAAGGTGCGACTTGTGGTAGACTCATTTCGTCACTCGCGCTCAATGGATTCCGTTGATTTGGAATGGCGCGAAATGAACGAACGACTGAATAACTGAATCGGGGGACTTGGTTTCAATTGCGCCAATGGAAACCTGACTACCTGCGATTTAATGGCGCATTATTATAGAATGGGAAAATTTATCCAAATAGCCGTGACCCAAGACTCAAGAAAGCTAATTAAATTGAAGATGACTGTAATGTAAGCATATTACTGAGTTTAGGAATATTTTATGATTATGCAAATAAAGATAAGCATTCAATTCCAAATGATCTACCACATTCATTTTGTAGATTTTCGGCTATATTTATATTGATTTAATAAAAATGAAATTCTCTATTAGAATGCAAGATAGCTCTTTAGACAGTTTACATATATCAATTACGATACAGTTTACGATATCAAATAAGAACAAGAAGATCGTATTCCTAGCAAAAAAAAGTACAAGTGTTTTATTATTTTAAGTGTTGACTGTAAAAGATAATGAGGACTTATAAAACTATTGTTGTTTTTACAAATAATCCATTCATTTGTTAGGTATATTCCGAATATAAATTTTAAAACCTATTTCTTAATTCAATCCAGTTTAAATAATAAAATATTCCCATCTTCATTTATATTTACAGTGCCAAGCAGGGTGTAACCTTGCCGGAGTTGGGTGATTATGCCACGGGCATTTTCTACTTGGATGAGGCCCAGCATGCCGCCGCCGAGAAGGAGTTCGATGAGCTGGCTAAGAATATTGGGTTGGAGGTTATTGCCTGGCGCACTGTGCCGGCTAATCAGTCGGCCATTGGTGTGGTGGCCCGCAAGTCGGAGCCTGTGTCCCGCCAGGTGTTTGTCCGTCGTCCAGCCGGAAGCGATGAGAAGTCCTTCCAACGGCAGGTCTTCGTCCTTAGGAAGAGAGCCAGCCATGAGTTGATCAAACCGGGCCGACGGTTCTACATCTGTTCGCTGTCCGATCGCACGGTGGTGTACAAGGGTCTCTTTACATCCGACCAGTTGTGGGATTACTATACCGACCTGAAGGACCCAGAGTTCGAAACCTACATGGCTTTGGTCCATACCCGTTTCTCCACCAACACCTTCCCCAGCTGGGAAAGGGCTCATCCTCTAAGAGTCCTGGCTCACAATGGTGAGATCAACACCCTTCGAGGAAATGTCAACCTGATGAAGGCCCGCGAGGGTGTCATGCAGTCGGATTTGTTTGGAGATCAGTTGAAGAAACTCTACCCCGTGGTGGAGCCGAATCTCTCGGATTCCGGCAGCTTTGATTGCGTGCTGGAGTTCATCACCATGGCCAGCGACAGATCGCTGCCGGAATCGGTGATGACTATGGTCCCGGAGGCGTGGCAGAATGATAAGACGATGCCGCAGGAGAAGCGAGACTTCTACCAATGGGCCGCCTGTGTGATGGAACCCTGGGATGGTCCGGCTCTCATTAGCTTCACCGATGGTCGCTATATCGGCGCTGTGTTGGATCGTAATGGATTGCGTCCCTCACGTTTCTATGTGACCAAGGAGAACGTGCTGGTCATGGCCTCCGAGGTGGGTGTGTACGATGTGGATCCATCGCAGGTGACCCTGAAGAGCCGCTTGAAGCCGGGCAGGATGTTGCTGGTAGACACCAAGGAGCAGAAGCTCATCCAGGACATCGAGTTGAAGGCCAAGATCGCCAAGTCAAGGCCCCACTCCGAGTGGCTGCAGCAGAAGGTGAGTTGGGATTTCGGTCATTTGTTGGATACAAAAATATTAGGTGGGGTAATACTAACATGGACAGGTTTTGGTAATAATACCATGGAAAATATTATTCATAAGGTACGGCTCACATGTGATATTAAGGATACTTTTTCCAAGGTGGTTTACTAAGAATCTGACATAGCTCCTAAGATTTTTATACAACAAAACAAAACACACACATATCAGGTTCCCACTAATCATCTTGAGACACAAACTCATTTTCAGACACAAAATTTAAAAAAAAACTTAACTAAACTAATATATATATTTGGTATAAATTTGTCCATTCTCTCTCACGCTATCCCCTAATTTCAAACTGTGTGTATTTTTGTTGTGGGACTGATGCAGATGGTGAGTTAACAAACTTAGGTTGCCCTAGGTAATCCGTAGTACAGCGTTCCGTTTTTGCCTCCCCGTTGCGTTTAATTTTGCATGTATTTTGGTTGCTTTGGCTTCTTGTTATTTAATGAAATGTTAAATAAATTGTTGTGTATCCGAATAGATAACGCTGGACGAGATTCGTAATGCTAATGTGCTGAATACTCCGCCTGTTGATGATCTGGCCAAGTTGCCCGCCTCTCAGAGGGGCATCTTCGATCCCAGGCTCTCCCTCTTTGGTTACACCACGGAGACGGTCAACATGCTTCTCATTCCGATGTTCAAGAACAAGTAAGTGAATAGAAAGAAATATAATAAAAATAGGGATCCAACCCACCTTAAACCATCTGTTTACAGGAAGGAGGCACTTGGCTCCATGGGCAATGATGCTCCGCTGGCATGTCTGTCCAATTTCCAGCCCACGCCGTACGAGTACTTCAAGCAGCTATTCGCCCAGGTTACCAATCCGCCCATCGATCCATTCCGCGAAAAGGTGGTCATGTCGATGCAGTGCCCCCTCGGTCCGGAGGCGAATCTGCTGCAGCCTTCGGCGCAGCAGGTGCATCGCATTTGGCTGACCAATCCCATACTGAGCATTCCAGATACCCAGCTGCTTAAGCGGAATACGCACCGCGGCTGGCGGACCAAGGTCCTGGACATCACATTCCAGTACAACGAGGGCGTTCAGGGCTACCTCGACGCCATCGATCGTGTGTGCCGCGAAGGATATGCGGCAGCTCAAGCTGGTTTCCAGCTGTTGGTGATCTCGGATCGTGGAGCGGGAACTGGAGGCAAGGTGGCTGTTTCAGCCCTGTTGGCTTTGGGAGCTCTCCATCACCATCTGATTGAGACCCTGCAGCGCATGAAGGTGGGCATTGTGGTGGAAACTGCCGAGGCCCGGGAAGTCCATCACATCTGTGTACTCCTTGGCTACGGAGCAGACGCCATCTGTCCATATCTAGCCTTCGAATTGGCTCAGGCTCTGCGGGATGATGGTGTAATTGGTCCAGAGGTCAACGATAAGCAGATTTATGCCGCCTATGCCCAAGCTATTGACACGGGAATCGCCAAAGTAATGGCCAAAATGGGCATCAGCACTCTGCAATCCTACAAGAGCGCCCAGATCTTCGAGGCTGTGGGATTGGGCACTGACCTGGTGGCCAAGTGTTTCCGTGGCACCCAAAGTCGCATCGCCGGAGTCACCCTAGAGATTCTGGCCAAGGAGGGTCTGGAACGCTATCAGCTTACCTATGGCAGGACCACGCCGGATGCACGTATCCTTCGGAATCCTGGACAGTACCACTGGCGTCATGGGGGCGAGGCCCACATAAATGAGCCATCCTCCATAGGCAGCCTGCAGGAGGCGGCTGTAAATAAGAATCTGGATGCATTCGAAGCCTTCAAGAAAACCACTTTGGATAGCGTGAAAAAGTGTGCTCTACGTGGACAACTGGAGTTTGTAACAGATCGGCAAAGTATTGATATCTCCGAGGTTGAGCCCGCCAGCGAAATTGTCAAGCGGTAAGATGTGAATCGATATATTTTAAATAATTTTACTTAAGCCTTATGATACTTCTACAGATTTGCTACTGGTGCCATGAGCTTCGGCAGCATCTCTTTGGAGGCCCATCAAACGCTTTCGATTACCATGAATCGCATTGGCGGCAAGAGCAACACCGGTGAAGGTGGCGAGGATTCGGATCGTTATTTGAGTAAGTTTTCCGGTGAATCTTTTTAAAAAGTATCCCCCATTTTATGATTTCTTTAATTTGTAGACCAGGATCCCAATCACAGCCGGCGTTCGGCCATTAAGCAGGTGGCTTCAGGCCGCTTTGGCGTAACTGCCTCCTATTTGGCCAATGCCGATGATCTGCAGATCAAGATGGCTCAGGGCGCCAAGCCGGGTGAGGGTGGTGAGCTGCCCGGTTACAAGGTGACCAAGGATATTGCCAAGACCAGGAAGTCGGTACCCGGAGTTGGCTTAATCTCTCCTCCGCCGCACCACGATATTTACTCCATCGAAGATCTGGCTGAGCTTATCTATGATCTGAAGTGCTCCAATCCGAATGCACGCATCAGTGTAAAGCTGGTGTCCGAAGTGGGCGTGGGTGTTGTTGCCTCTGGAGTTGCCAAGGTGGGTTTGAAATGGATAAACAAGGGGTAAAAGACATAATACAAATATTATATTACTCCAGGGCAAAGCCGAGCATATCGTTATCTCCGGACATGATGGTGGAACCGGTGCCAGCTCTTGGACAGGCATCAAGAATGCCGGATTACCGTGGGAGCTGGGTGTGGCGGAAACGCACCAGGTGCTGGTGCTAAACAATCTGCGATCACGGTAAGTTTCCGACCAGGAGAAGCCGGCCCAGAGCCATTCCCGCTCTCTCCTCTTGTTGTTACTAATCATGAACCGATACATTACTGAAAGTGCCTGGTTATCCAGATGACAGCGTTGGAAAACCTGTTCAGAACATGTATTCCCAACAGCAGAGATCCATTGATCATCGGAAAGTTGGGCTGATCCCCCTACACAACCCCATTGAAACTCCTCGTACATGTGGCCAGTGGGCGGTGGGCAGGAGGACGATGACACGGCGGATGGGGAGGGCGAATCTTGTCCAGCAGAAGAGAACTAATGATGAAGTCCAAATTGGGTTAAATCTGGCAAAGAAAAGATGTTATTATTTTGAGAATATCTTGAATCTTTATTAAAAGAAAACGCATGGAACTTATCCTGTGAAAAGAGATGGACATAATGAACGATTTAATCCACTTGAAATGAAAGAATAAAGGAGTAAAGTCTTTACAGAAAATGGATTGAAACCCATGACAGTGACAGAATTGGAATAAAAGAGTATCACTTAACTTGTCTCCAGATATAAGCTACAGATTCCAGCCAGCTGAAAAACACGATTCGATCGATCCAGTCCAAATCCAAACTCCAGTCCACTCGCTCTACTCCACTCCACTCACTCGCTCACTCGATCACGATCGTCGCGCTGTGCTCCATTCGTAATTTCTTCTCATTACATTGATCCTTCCACGGAGTTGATCTTGCTAACGTTGCCTTCCTTTTTATGTCGTGTCTTCCTACTCTAAACGGTCTGGATCTGGATTTGGTGCGATGGTCCTACAGTGTGATCGTACAAGCCGATGGACAGCTGCGCACAGGATTTGACGTGGTGGTGGCTGCTCTTTTGGGAGCCGATGAGTTTGGTTTCAGTACGGCTCCTTTGATTGTCATGGGTGAGTTTTGGATTATACATTTATTTTTACGAAATCATTACAAATCTTTCATTAAAGGCTGCACCATGATGCGCAAGTGTCACTTGAACACCTGCCCTGTGGGTATTGCCACCCAAGATCCTGAGCTGCGTAAGAAGTTTACGGGTAAACCAGAGCACGTTATTAACTTCTTCTTTATGCTGGCCGAGGATGTAAGCTTTTATATTTGCCAATTATTTAAGATATACTCATTATGTCCTTATTCTCTTTAGATCCGCAAAATAATGGCTGGTTTGGGCATCCGAAAGTTCCAGGATCTAATTGGTCGCACTGATCTTTTGCGCGTAGCCAGTCAGCGAGATGCGAAGGCCAGTAACCTGGACCTCAAGCTGCTCCTGCAACCAGCTTTGGAACTGCGCCCTGGCACGAACATCGTTGGTGGCTCTGTAAGGCAGGACTTCCAGCTTGAGAAACGATCTGACAATCAGCTGATTGCCAAGGCTCAGCAAATCTTCAGTGGAGCAGACGATAATGTGACCGTCAAGATGCGCATTCATAATGAAGAGCGAGCCTTTGGTTCAACCCTCAGCTATCATATTGCCTGGTAAGTTTATCTTTTCAAATAAGGTGATGGGAAACTTATTGTTTATATCCTTTTTCGTCTACAGCAAATATGGAGAGGCTGGCTTGCCTGCTGGCAAGAGCATTGACATTTTCCTGGAGGGATCCGCCGGCCAGAGCTTCTGCGCCTTCCTGGCACGCGGCGTTAATGTGACGCTAAAGGGCGATGCCAACGATTATGTGGGAAAGGGCCTGTGCGGTGGTAATGTGGTCATCACTCCACAGGACACGGTTCCTTTCGAATCGCATCTCAACGTAATTGTCGGCAATGTCTGCCTGTATGGAGCCACCGAGGGAACCGCCTATTTCCGGGGTATTGCCTCCGAGCGCTTCTGCGTGCGCAATTCTGGAGTCACAGCCGTGGTGGAGGGCGTGGGCGATCACGGATGCGAGTACATGACTGGCGGTCTGGTGGTGATCCTGGGACTTACGGGACGCAACTTTGCCGCTGGCATGTCCGGTGGCATTGCCTATGTGTACGATTTGGATGGTTCCTTCAAGCCGAAGGTGAATCCGGAAAGTGTGGAGCTGCTTCCGCTGGAGATTGAAACGGATGTGTTGCTGGTCAAGGAACTATTGGCCGATTTTATCGAGAAAACAGGGTCCAAGGTGGCCAAGGAGTTGTTGGATAACTGGGCCGTTGCCCAAGCCAAGTTCGTCAAGGTTTTCCCGTACGAGTACCAAAAGGCTCTCAAGGACATGGCCGAACAGCAGGCGGTGGAACAGCCCCTCAAGTCAGCCATTGCAAATGGAAATGGAAAGCACGAACCGCACATCAAGGACATCGAGGAATCCATCCAGGATGTGGCGCTCGAGCAGAAGAGGGCCGATCGCGTGCTGGACAAGACCCGTGGCTTTGTGAAGTACAAGAGAGAATCGGCTCCCTATCGTGATGCTGGGGAGCGACAGAAGGATTGGGACGAGGTCTATAACTTCCCCCATGTGCGCAAGAACCTAAAGGTACAAGCAGCCCGCTGCATGGAGTGCGGTGTGCCCTTCTGTCAATCCAACTCCACTGGCTGTCCTCTGGGCAATATCATTCCCAAGTGGAACGACCTCATTTTCCACGGCGAGTGGCAGGAGGCACTGCGTCAGCTGCTGCAGACCAACAATTTCCCAGAGTTCACAGGTCGAGTGTGTCCCGCTCCCTGCGAGGGATCCTGTGTCTTGGGCATTTCGGAGCCGGCGGTTACGATCAAGAACATTGAGTGCGCCATTATCGATCATGCCTTCGAGCAGGGTTGGATCAAGCCGGAGATTCCCGACATGCGCACTGGCAAAAGGGTGGCCATCGTGGGTTCCGGACCTTCCGGTCTTGCCGCCTCCCAGCAGCTGAATCGGGCGGGTCACTTTGTCACCGTCTTCGAGCGCAACGATCGCGTTGGTGGACTGCTGCAGTACGGCATTCCCACGATGAAGCTGTCCAAGGAGGTGGTCAAGCGGCGGGTGGACCTGATGGCCGATGAGGGCATCGAGTTCCGCACGAATGTCCATGTGGGCAAGGACCTCAAGGCCGAGCAGTTGCTGCAGGAGTGAGTATATATTATTATTTAGATGTTCAAAACACATTGAAATTTTTTTCGGAACAATCTTTTACAATTTTCAATTTTCAATTTAAGTTAAAAAGGTTTTTGGGACAACGGTTTTCCTTTCTTTTTTATTCTTTTTATACCCTTGCAGAGGGTATAATAATTTTGGTAAAAGTGTGCAACGCAGTGAAGGAGACATCTTCGACCCGATAAAGTATATATATTCTTGATCAGGATCGCGTCCTGAGTTGATATAAGCATGTCCGTCTGTCCGTCTGTCTGTTTCTACGCGAACTAGTCTCTCAGTTTTAAAGATATCGAATTGAAACTTTGCACACACCCTTCATTCCTCTGCACGCAGTATATAAGTCGGAATGGCCGGGATCGGCCGACTATATCCTATAGCTGCCATATAACTAATTGATCGGAAATGCCATAACTTTGGTGTTTGTAAAGTTAGGAAGTTTGG
The DNA here is from genome assembly GCA_018153305.1 of Drosophila kurseongensis. Lineage (NCBI taxonomy): Eukaryota > Metazoa > Arthropoda > Insecta > Diptera > Drosophilidae > Drosophila > Drosophila kurseongensis. Next base: position 13,024,559 of record JAECXX010000005.1, on the reverse strand, counting down.
ATTTTCTATGGGTTTTGTTGGTGGCCAATCAATCCGACCTACCAAATTTCATAAGGATCGGCCGACTATATCCTATAGCTGCCATATAACTGAACGATCCGAAATACCATAACTTTGGTGTTTGTAAAGTTAGGAAGTTGGGATTTTCTTTGAATTATATGTTTGGCCAATCATTTCGACCTACCAAATTTCATAAGGATCGGCCGACTATATCTTATGGCTGCCATATAACTGGACGATTGGAAATGCCATAACTTTGGTGTTTTTAAAGTTAGGAAGTTGGGATTTTTTATGAGTATTAAGAATGCATCATATAAATAATTTTGGAGAATATAATTTACAGAATATTCTGCAAGGGTATATCAACTTCGGCGGAGCGAAGTTAGCTATCCTTTCTTGTTTTGTCTGATAGAGATTTTCGGGGAATCCTCGTTCGTGTCTGATCTTCTGAACACCTTTAACTGACTATAATGAAATTATCTTTAGGTACGATGCCGTTCTTCTAACCACTGGCTCCACCTGGCCTCGTGACTTGCCTCTGGCCAACCGTGACCTGAAGGGCATCCACTTTGCCATGGAGTTCCTGGAGGCGCAGCAGAAGAAGCAGCTGGGTGGCAAGCAGGAAATAATCTCTGCCGCCGGCAAGGATGTGATCATCATCGGCGGTGGTGACACTGGTTGCGATTGCATTGCCACCTCGCTCCGTCAGGGTGCCAAGAGCATCACCACCTTCGAGATCCTGCCGGAGCCGCCCCAGAAGCGCGCCGAGGACAACCCCTGGCCGCAGTGGCCGAAGGTCTTCCGCGTTGACTACGGACACGAGGAGGTGAAGCTGAAGTGGGGCAAGGATCCCCGCCAGTACTGCACCACCACCAAGGAGTTCGTGGGCGAGAATGGCACCATCAACGGCGTGAACACCGTCGAAGTGGAGTGGACCAAGACGGAGACAGGCCAGTGGCGCATGCAGGAGGTGGCCGGATCGGAGAAGTACTTCCCCGCCGACCTCATCCTGCTGGCCATGGGTTTCCTGGGTCCGGAGAAGACGGTGCCCGGCGAACTAGGCCTGGAGCTTGACCCCCGCGGTAACATCAAAGCCTCCAACGGACAGTATGGCACCTCCAACTCCAAGGTCTTTGCGGCGGGCGGTAAGTTTTTAGAATTATCCAAAACTTATACTTATGAAAATTCAAGTTTGGTGAATCTTGATGTTTTTGATCACCACAACTTAACCGCGAGTTTTTAAGCTCACTTAAGACGTATTCATTTGTATATTTTTTCTATCATGTTAACTCGATTTTGATTTGCTAAACCTTAAATTAATTGTATTTTAATAATTTAAATTTGCTTTTTTATTTACGCCTTTTCAGATTGCCGGCGTGGACAGTCGCTGGTCGTCTGGGCCATCACCGAGGGTCGTCAGGCCGCCCGCCAGGTGGATTCTTATCTGACTGGCCGTCCCAGCGGGCTGCCAGGACCTGGTGGCGTCATCGGGACATCCTAAGCAGGATCTAAAGCGGCAGCCAGAGCAGCTTTTGCCAAGTTTTGTGTGCGTGCATCGTCCTTAGCCTAGAGCGAAATTCTTTACCGATTTGTGATTTTATTTTCGCGATTTTAGTTTAGTTTACACTAAAAAAGACTTGAGTTTTTTACACACCAACCAAAACCAAAACGAAACCCGTTTCATTTAGTTTTATTTTCATCGCAAAGCTGGCTGGGAATTGTTTGTGGTTCGTCGAGATGCCCTCCATAGGTGATGATGCTGCGGCAGGAGTCAATTAAGAGTGCAAAACAAAATGCTGATTGAGGCCAATCGAATACTTATATATCTTAAAGGAAATCGAATATCCAACAAAAAAGATCTAAGGACAATAACTAGAAATTTACCGTTATCGTTAAACAAAGAATTAATTGAACATAAAATATTTAGAAATTGCATTTTTTTCAATGTTGTTCGATTTGTGTTGCCTGTTCTATGCAAAAAAATTATATGAAATGAAAATTGATATGCTGATCTCCACCCTCCTATATACAATCTACTTATAAATCGTATATACAAACAGAGAAATGTATTAAACTCGGCCAATATCGAAACGCATTTTTTTTAGATGCTGTTTGTGTGTTTTGAACTGCATTCGACCGTTAACCGCAAAAGTACCTAAGTGGCTATTGTTAAAACAAAATGTGCTCTTGGCAGTTATATGTATGAATACAAGAAAAATACACTATTTATACAAAAATATTTAACCCAACTGTATACCCTTATACATACATCTCTATATGAATATATTTATGTGCAAGCATTTGATGAAATAAATATTCAAACTATTACAAGGCATTTGCTTGTTGTTTAAAATGTGGGATGTTTTGCTAAAATAATATGTTGGCGTTGATAATAATATAATTACACTAATATTTAAATAACAATTTACCAATGTTATATTAACATAATTTACGGAGAAAACCACAAAGAGAAGATTAAGAAGAAGAATAGGACAATTTTTATTCAATTAATCGGAGGTATTGGTATTTGCACTTCAAAAGTCGTTCATTATAAAAAAAATTATAAAAATATACAGTTAAAAAATGCATGATAACATTAAATTCGGTATTCTGTAATGAATAATTATATTTATTACAAATATTTACAATATTGAGTGTACATCAATTATTCGTTAATAATTCCCCTTTGGTGTTTTTAAATCATCGCGCCAATATTTAAACATAAAAAAATACCATATTTTATTAAGTGGTATTTTTTGGAGTATGCGCACTTTCACCCCTTGGTAACACTAAACGGGCGTCATTCTTTTCGCCCCTGGGCACACTGTTTGCCTTTCGCACGCGTATTTTTCTGCCGATTTTGCGTGTAAATTTCATTGTGAAAACATAATAAAACAGCAGCAATCATGGCCAATTTCGACCTGACACGCATCAATTGTCAATATCTGGACAGGCATTTGACCTTCCCTCTGCTGGAGTTCTTGTGCGGCAAGGAGGTTAGAAAATCGACCAGGCGGTGCTCCGCCAGCGGCTTGCCGTGTCACCAGCAATCAAATCTGGGTAATCTACATATATTTGACTTCCGTTGCAGATCTACAACCAGCAGGAGCTGCTCGAGTACATCCTGGAAACGGTCAACAAGACGAACATGATCGATTACACGATGGACACCCGCAAGCGTCTCAATCTCAGCCAGGAGATGCCCGAGGAACTAGTGCAGCGCAAGGCGGAGGTCCTGGCCACACTCAAGCAACTGCAGAACGAGGTGGCGCCCATCATGAAGGCCACCGACATCCTCAAGAACGGCGAGAGCATGAAGGACTCGAAGACCTTCGTCAGCGCCCTGCAGAAGGACTACAACTTCAAGGTGGAGCACCTGGAGAGCGCCTACAAGCTGGCCAAGTACCTGTACGAGTGCGGCAACTACCAGGAGTCCACCTCGTACCTGTACTTCTGTCTAATCGTCATGTCGCCCAACGACAAGGTGTGTATGGAGCTCTTTTGATGGAAAAGGGTATCTAAGGGTCCTATTATTCACAGGGAAGCTGAACCTTTGAAATTCTAAAATATTCATGCAGAAATATTACAATTACAATACTTCTTAATAAGTCCTCATTCGTTATAATCTTTAAACTACATTCTAAACCATAAATCTGCCTTATTGTCATTTTGCCTAAGAATAAGGTGTGTGGATATCCAATTCGACAGAAAAACTGATCATTTATATAAGAAGGTTAATCTATGAATGTCTCCCAAGTATTGTGATGCAGATATTTTCGCTATCTTTATATTGCGTAAGGGCTTAATAAGCAATTCATTTAATATTTCTTGAATAAGTCTCGTACATATTTTTCTATGTTTCCCGAAATCTTCTTCAATTTATGGTATTTCTTCAAGAATGTTTTACAATAGTTCCCCTGCGGAAAGTTTCCTATACAAAATGTATAACCCACTTCAAATCCTCCGAACTTACAGAACTACCTGAATGTGCTGTGGGGAAAGCTGGCCGCCGAGATCCTGACCCTCAACTGGAACACTGCTTTGGAAGATCTGACGCGCCTGCGCGACTACATCGACAGCGCAAATTTCAGCACCATTCAGGCCCTGCAGCAGCGCACCTGGCTGATCCACTGGTCGGTGCTGGTGTTCTTCAACCACCCCAAGGGACGTGACCTCATCATTGAGATGTTCCTGTACAAGCCACTGTATCTAAACGCCATCCAGACTATGTGCCCGCACATCATGCGTTATCTGGCCACCGCCGTGGTGATCAACCGCACCCGTCGCAATGCTCTGAAGGATTTGATTAAGGTGATCCAGCAGGAATCGTACACGTACCGCGATCCCATCACCGAGTTCCTCGAGTGCTTGTATGTGAACTTTGACTTCGAGGGAGCGCGTCTAAAGCTGCATGAATGCCAGACCGTGATCCTAAATGACTTCTTCATCGTGGCCTGCCTCAATGAGTTCGTGGAGGATGCTCGTCTGATGATCTTCGAGACTTTCTGCCGCATTCACCAGTGCATCACCATTAGCATGCTGGCTGACAAGCTGAACATGAAGCCCAACGAGGCAGAGTGCTGGATCGTCAACCTCATCCGCAATGCCCGGCTGAATGCCAAGATCGATTCGAAATTGGGACATGTTGTGATGGGCACCCAGCCATTGAGTCCCTACCAGCAGCTGGTGGAGAAGATCGACTCGCTGTCCATGCGGTCGGAACATTTGGCCGGTTTGATTGAGCGCAAGAGCAAGCAGAAGCAGAACCAGGAATCAGTAGACTCCTGGAAGTACTACTAAATTGATGACTTTTTAACCACAACTTAGTTAAGACACTTTGTACCCTTTAAACACCGATGATTGCGCGCAGTCGAGCGAATAAACCAACATCATACCCGTTCGCTCAATTCAACATTTGATTTTATTTCCATTGGAATTAATTTGAATTATAGAAAAACAATACAAAGGCGGGAATTTTCAATTGCTCTAGCCTACAGAATGCAAACGTCTCCTAGTCCTAGAATTAGTTGCTTGTACCTACTGGTCGGTGCTAGATCTGAATGAGAATCTGGCCCCGGATCACACTATTGATTGCTACCGCGCCTTCTGTTTGACTACCAGCCAGGATCGCACGGGTAGGTCCTGCAGATAGACGATCCAATTCCGCACCAGAAGCAGCCACACAATGCCGTACAATACACAGATGCCGGACTCCAAGTAGTAGCCGTCAAAGGTAATCTCGCACTTGCCGGACGACCCTTCACAGCTCTGAAAAAGAAAAGGATGTTTTGTCAATCAGCATCTATGAAAATATTAGCACCACTTACCTGTTGCTCTTCCTTGCCCTGGCAGGTGTTGCTGGCATTATTGGAGCACTGCTTCCAAGTAAGCACGTCCACCAGCCACAACACTACGGTGTTGGGCCAATTACCGCCCAGATTGCACAGCGTGTTGAGGAATGTCATGTAGGTGCCACCAACCGCGGGGTCGGAGATCTTGGCGAAGAAGGCCATGGCGGCCACGAACATGGAGTAAAGGAATACTTGGTAGATGGCATAGCTGGAGATAAGCAAGACATAGTAATAAACAGGCACTTCGCCTCCTCGGATGATATAGGGAGTGACGTAGGCTATTCCAGTGGCCACTGTGGCCATGATAATTCGGTAGGGAATGGCTTTCAAATAAACGTCCATGGGACGTGGTCCGTTCGTATAGCGACCCACCGCCAGCGGAAGGATGAGCTGCAGCGGAATGAGGGGAATGGCCAGCAAAGCCAGCTTATCTTTGGGCACACCTGCGTCAATTAACTTCAAGCTGGTCACTGCATCCGAAGCGGCAAAGGTTACTTTCACGGTGAGCAGGATTACAGCCAGGATCTGCACCGGACGCATGCGAACCATGTCCCACAGGATCTTGTAGCTCTCGTGGATGTTCAGTTCGTGCTCCTCCGTATAGCGTGCGTCCATATGTGCGTCTTCGATATCATTTTCCTTCTTAAAAATGGCCACCAGAGTGGTGGCTACCACAAAAGTGATGCCCCAGAACCAAAGGAAGCGGGGCAGGGTAATCATGCCCTCCTCCAGCGGCACATCCCTCAGATATGTGTTGCAGAAATCCTTAGACTCCAGGGCGATGAACACCACATAGCCCAGGAAATAGCCAGCTGTTTGTCCCACACTATTGCAGGTTGAGGCATAGCCGACATTGCATCGTTTCAGCATGGTCAAGGCCCAGCCATCCACGGCGATGTCCTGGGTGGCAGCCAGGAAGTTGAGGAGGAAGAAAAGCAGTGTCAGCAGAGGTACATTCGGATCAACACCGTTGCCGCCTAGCCACTGGTCAACGTGGAGGGACAAGAGCAGCATAAAGGCGCCCAAGAGATACTGCACCGGGACGAGCCAGGATTTCCGGCGGCCAAACCGCCGGACATACAGAGAATCCACAATGGGGGCCCACAGCAGCTTTAGGCTAAATGGCCAATAGGCAAAGGAGAACTCCGCCTGCTGCCTGTAGCTGGCTCCTCGGTTCTGCAGCAGCATGGGAATGGCTGCTATAAGGCCAATGGGTATTCCCTGTAGCACATACAGGAACAACAGTATGGCTATATTCCGCCGATCGCCACGAATATCTGGTTTCTGGTGTTCCTTCTCCTTCTCATCCTTGGGGTGCTCATCGATGAGAAACTCCTGGTCGGCATTGCTGCCCGTTGCCTTCCTCCTTATAGCGGACATGCTGCGAATCGACAAAGAGCTAAGTGTTCTATGTATATACTATGTATTTGGAGGCCACCGGCTCACCTGTTCTTCTAATCAACAACGAATAACAACAAATGTCCCAGGTCCACGTCACTCAAGTGTTAAGCTTTTTCGAATATTTCAGAGACTTTTCTGTTGTTGCCTGTATTTTTTCTTTACATTTGGTCTAAAGGCTTTAAAATTTCTGCCAGCACTTTTAAAATATTTTCATATTTCGTCAAATCGGAATATTTTCTTTCGTGGCATATGTTTGTTGACGTTCCAATATGTTTTATGGCAACTACACATGCACTTGCTATAAAAGCCAGAGCAATGGTCACACTAATTTTCGAAATTTTAAATTGGTGGCGGGAGATTTACGAACCTAAAAACGGTCGGCTCTTTTAATACCCTTGCAGAGAGTAATATAATTTTGGTCAGATGCTTGTAACTTCAATATAAAGTAAATACATTCTTTTAAAAAGAATTCAACAATGTATGACATCCCAACATTCGACCATTATTTCCCATGGTTTCATCAAAAAACTCTCAAAAAAGTTGATTTTTTACTGGTATTCCGGATTTTGCCATTTTTTATATGATTTATTTGATCATTAAATCCCAAGGTTTTGAAAAAAACAAAAAGGATTTGTGTTCTTTTTATTTCCGAAACGCAAGAATAATCTTTTAAATTCTTAACATAAGAAAATTTTTAATTTTTAAATTGTTTAAGGAATAAAGTAAGTAAACTTGAATAATTTTAATCCGCAGAGGATTCACTGCTTCTAATTGTTCAATCCATTTCAATGTATTATTGGTCAATTACTTAATTAAATGTAAAGTTTTAAAAAATAACTCACTATTAATCTGACCTCTATTGTAAATACATAAATACACACATCACCACGTAGATAATATTTATCTCCCCCTCCATTAAAATCACCGACACAATTGTTTTGCAGCTTTTGTTTTAATAATAAAGTGAATTACTGAGAGCATTTTGCTTGCTTGCTTGGCGAACACATTCAGATGTTTCATTATAATTAAAAATAATTACTGATACAGGCTCCACAGCACCGGGCACAGCACTGCTGGCTTCTCGAATAACAATTTCAATTTCCAAATACATACGTTTTCAATAATATACTCGAAACTGGTTTCGTTTGCTGACCCCTCTTGCAGAGGAATGGGCAATATTTGTGACTGTGTTCTGTTTGACTTTCATAGCTTGGCTTAAATTCTAATTAAGTGTTCAATTGAAACTCTGTTGATGCTGCTCACTGGCTGGCTGGATGGCAGGCCTGTTATTGTATTCTATTCCGTTCTGGTCTGGTTTGGGCTTTTTCTTGGCTGCTTTGTTTGCTATGCTTTCATTTACTTTCATTGCTATTGTTCTGTTCGGGTTTTCCATTTCGCTCATCTCGGGTGGCGTGCTTCAGCTCAATTAAATTTCTTGGAAGGCCGTTCAGCTTTTAACTGCTCACTTTTCCGCTCCTGTTAGCTTTACTTGGCGGGCGAGGAGCCGCCAAAGAATGGCTCCTCCCACTTGTGGTGCACCTCGGGCGTCAGGTTGCTAATCTGCACGTGCACGGCTTGGTGTTTCTCGTACTTGGGCGGAATGGCGCACAGACGGTATTTGACCTCGTCCCCGGGCATGGGCACATATTCACCTTCGATGCTGTGGGACGGTTAAATTTTTGTATGTTTTAAAGAGCCAGCTCAAAGGTCACATGCATTATTCATCCACTTACTCAGAAACATGGCAGAAAACATCCTCTCCTCCGGCATGGGGTTTAATGAAGCCGTGTCCTTTGGTGCGGCTGAAGGATTTCACAATGCCGGTCACAACCGGATTTTCCAAAGCCCGAGCGGAGCTGCGTTTTTTTTAGAATTTTTTTTGCGTTTGCGCGGGGTTGTGTTTTGGCAGCGTTTGAAATGAAGGGAAAGGAAAAAGCAGGAAGAAACAATTAAATCAATGGCAGATGAAGGCACAGGGGCGAAGGCAGAAATTAAGTACGGGTACTATGCTCAAATGGAAATCCAAGAGCTTATAATTTTGCTAACGACGTATCCCTGAGTGTTTTTGATTTTGAAATACTTTCTGGCTAATGTTCTAAATATTTTTTTAATTTTTGTCTTATTACTTACAGTGTCGAACATAAAAGATTTTCTAAAAAACTTCACGTTATACTCGAAAAAACATTTTGGTATTTCATTTAATTCTAAAAGTTTTTCCGTAACTGAGTGATTACTCTTTAGTGAAAGCACTGGAAATATTTCATATGACTAAAGAAGGTAATATTTGTGAAATATACTGTATTTTCATGGCTCATTGGGCCCCCAAACACCCCCTGTAATGCCGCTGGAAAAGGGCCAAAGTTGTTTTAGGGGCCAAGGGCGAGTAGGTGGATGGGTGGCAAGTGGGTGGGTGGCAGGAGGACTTACGTCGAGGCCGTGCGTGTGCGCCTCGTGATGATTGGACTGGGCAGCTGCAGCGAGGCATTGGGGCTATGGCTATTGTGGTGGAACACCGGCGGCTTGGCGGTCAGCAGCTTCTCGGGCGTCCTTGGTTCGGCCATGTTTCTTCACCTATAGCTTTCTGCGTTCTGCGGCGTACGATCTTCCCCTTTCTTCTCTTCAGTTAGTAGAAGCGGCTTTTGCGGGTGTGTGTGTATATATGTAAGTGGGTGAGTGGACGGCAGCCAAGTCTGTCGAGTTCAAGGCCACGGGGGGCGGGTTAGTCAGCCAGCAAATTGCGTTGCTAATTTCACCTCTACTCTCTAGCTTACCGCAAACTTCCCGTATTTTTTTATTAGCACCTCTCGAGAGTTATTAACTCGAGAAATTTAGCTTCCTGGCTTGGCTTTTTGGGACACCCACACACTGATGCAATTTCTTGACGCTATAAGAAATGCCGGTTGATATAGATTTTTTTAAACCTTTACCCAGCGTTATGTAGAATGTCTTTAATTCACTATGGAGGAATTGGGGATTTTATTTGACTTTTTGGTTGGCTTTTATCTCGGCTTAATGCGCTCTTTTTTAAGGATTTCACTTTTCCAACGAATGGCGGCTGAGGCGTCAAGGCGATTTAGAGTGACCGTTTCAAGTTGGGCTAAAAACACCTGAAAGCTATCGCTTAGCTTTATTCGTAATCGATATTTATAGCAACTTCAAATAAATTAAACAGAAAACCAAATGTTTCATAAACATATCAAAACGTTTTTTATAATGTTGAAAGGCTTATTCAATATTGAATAAATACTTTTTATTTAATTAAAATTTGGTTTTTGTGTTGAATAGGACTCGATAGCTTAGTAGCTCAGTTTTTGTCATCACTCACGACGCTCACAAGCAACATCGCGCCTGTCCATCTCTAGAAAGATTGAAATTTAGCGTCTTTGTAAAAAGAGATTAAAAACTAGCAAAAACCATTAAAATCACTATGCTTTTCACGAGTTATTTTTTAATGCCTTAATATATGAGTGATTCGGAGAGCGACGGAGACGCAGAAGTCGAGGGCGTCTTGGATTCGGAAATTGACTCATCGGACAGCGGGGAAGTCGATCAGCCCGCTGCGCGAATTCAAAACAGACTGCTGAATCCCGATTTTGATCCGAATTTGGCGCTGCAGGAAATGGAGGATGCTAATGAAGATTATGCCTCCGCGGAGGAAGAAAACGAAATTGCGGAGCCTGTGGAGCTTTTTGAATTAGTTGGGGAACAGCAGGATAGGCGATCTATAAGAAGGGTCTTCCAGGCTTTAGGCTTCAGGCTTCATGAACCTCAGCAGCAGGCTATTGGGAATCAGGAACAACCCCAGCAACAACCTGATCAAGCATCCCAGGATCCAGCTGATGAGAACCGGGAGCCTGGTCTCAATCAGGAACCTTTGGCTCAACTGGCAGCCCAACCACAGCCCAGAGTTGACGTGGATGAACCTGAAGTTCTTCCTGCAGTAGTCCTGATAGATCATCCGCCTTTGCCTAGTCCGCCGAGTACTTCCCGGCGATCCCAAGCAGATGAACCCGCTGTGATATCGCTGGACACACCGTCTCCGCCCAAAAAACGCAAACGTCTGACCATCGCCGATAAAAGTCTAAAAAAATCCCCAGAGACTAAATCCACAATTGTGGATGACGAGGACGATGGCCTAACCTGTCCCATTTGTCTAGATTCATGGGAGATGAGTGGCGAACATCGATTGGTGTCGTTGCGCTGCGGTCACCTCTTCGGAGAATCCTGCATCCGGCGCTGGTTGAACGAGAGCCAACGGCAATCATCAGTAAAGGTGTGTCCCCAGTGCAAAACAAAGGCTGCATTTAAGGACATTCGCCACCTGTACGCCAAGCGCATCCAGATGCTGGATACGGATATAAGGGAGCAACTGGAGGTGGAGCGCCGGCGTACCCAGACCCTAACCACAGAGCTGGCCACAGCAAAGCTAGCCCACACTCTAACCGCTGAGAAGCTGATGCTCATGCAGAAGGATTACGAACGATTAAAGGAGCTGGTCAGGGCTGGCGGTGGTCGTGGAGCCTTTGGCGGCGATGGATCTGGCAGTGGGGATCAAAAGAGCATTCATATGCTCCCCACTCATCGTTTGTATATGGAGAAGAACTTCGAGATCACCAGAGAACCTGGATGCCGTGTTCTGCTCTATTCCGCCAAGCACTCCATGCTGGTGGCCTCGCAGAAGAGCGCGCAAAACTTGTTCCCCGGCTATGGACTTCGCTTCATCGATCCGCCTAGCTTCAAGCCCCTGCACTTCCTCCACACCTCGGCCCTGTTGATCAGAGACGTAGCTTTCAGCGAGTCCCAGCACCTGCTTACGGTGGCCAGTCGGGAGCCAAAAATCAAGATTTTCGACATAAGGACGCGACTTTGCTCATCCATGTTTACGGCGCACGACAAGATGCTTTGGTCCTGCGCCCTGGATCGCAACGAGCGGGAGCACTTCCTCTATGGCGGAGACCTTCGAGGAGGTGTCTATATCTATGACTTGCGGTTTCCAGAGACCATACTCTGCGAATTCCAAGCCGAAGGTGAGTGCCAAGATTCTGCCAATATGTAACTATCTTTCTAAACAAAAATGTATCCCCTCCAGAGAACTTTAGTCCTGTGATACACATAGTACCAGTGCCACCAAACAAGACTTTTACCAGCGGCGGTTTCCTAGTCTGTCAGCTGACGGCCCTCACCTTCTATGAGTACGCATCGGCCAGTGATACGGCAGTGCCCACTCGGCTTAATGTGGACGGACCCTTCTTATCCATGCAGTACGATGCCGTGCAGGACACGCTCCTTATATCGGCCCGATCCAATCCAAATTCACCCCAGTCCCGCTTTATTCTTGGGCGATTGGACAAGATCGACAATACGCCTGTGCTTAAGGTTAAGGCCACCATCTACGGCTCGAAGGCCACGCCGATAATGACGCGACCCACCCAACTGGGTGTCGAGGATAATACCCTGGTTGTGGGCTATCTGCAGGACAGCAAACAGCTAATGATGCACGATGTGCGGCGTGAGGAGCGGGTGCAAACGATGCCCGTCAACGAGGTGATCTACGACATATGCCCGGTGGCCACCCAGGCCGGATCCTATCTGGCCGCCCTTACCGACAATAAATGTCGCGTCTACAAGGTTAACAGTTCCAAGCGATGAGATCTGTTTTTATGTGCATTCGTTTTCCATAAAAATACCCAAAGAAAGTTTATTATTAGCTGATTTCTGTGAAATAAGTGACCGCTGAAAATGGACGAACTTTTAAGCTTAATTCTTAGTTTAATTTTTTCATTATTTCCGTTTATTAAACATTTGTCAACCTTACGGTTTGTACAAGATTACTCCGAAACATAAATCTATATTGTGTACTCCATGTTCTGTTTTTGATTCTTGATTTCAATTTTTGAATGCTCGTAGTCTGTTGTGAATAAGTCTTGTATAAAACAATAGAAAATTTTGGTTCGATTAGTAATATACATATAAAGCTATACAAAAATGTGTTATCCATACAATATCCGATTTATATATATGCGTAATTATAAATACTCCTAAGTGAATTGTGGAAATGAACGAATGTTTAAATAGTTTTCTAAATTCATTCCTGACAGTCTCGAAATGTTTGCAACATTTTCAACGTTTGGAAAAGTCCCTCAATCTTAAACTTGCAACGAGATTTGAGCGGCCTATGCTAGCTGGGATTTTGACCAATCCTGTCCAGCGTTGGCAAACCCAACTAAATCTAAATGAATTCGGTTTGCTTCTCTTAAGTCTTGAGTTTTGTAAAATTGTATCAAAAAAGTTTAGTCGTTGGTCGATTTGCGGGTTTTATGTTTTTTGGTAAATCAAAAACCTCTGCGGCATTTACTCCTATATATTTGTATATGGGTTATAGTATAGTGTGTTGAATAGTTGAAAGACGCAGATCTATACTTTTCAAGTATAATTTTGTATATTTTGTGATGTTTTATTTGTGTTTTTGCTGTTTGTGTCTGTGTGTTTTTGTGTTTTTTAATGTTAAGATTAGAGAATACGTATTCGTATGGAGAATCGTATGGAGTCAGCGTTACTTAAAAGACTTTAAACTTAAACTGTACGAGAACTAAATATACAGTAATCCGATAGACATACCATTATATATATATATCTAAACACTAGATTCACTTAGGCTAAACTAAACTCGAAACGAAGTCGGGAAAAACGAAGCTTTGATACCACATTCGATTCTTATTAAATTTAAAAAAATCTGATGTTATAGAATTTAAGTCCAAGAGTTCAAACAACTTACTCTTTGCTTAGATTTGAAATTTGAAATTAGATAAGCTTTAAATTTGATAAAAATGGAAGTAGCAACAAAGCTGAATGAGATTAAACGGTCCCCAGGCGGATAAAGACAGGTGAGAAAGATTAGCTTTTGGGATTTTGGTTCCCTTAATCGACGCGCGCATACCGCGGCACTATATCCTTGCTGATCCAGTAGTTGCAGGCGGAGTAGTCCTCCTGCGGTAGCGCATCCTGGCCCACATTGATAACCCGACGGTTGTGAACGAATGACTGCACCGTTCCATGGGACACATAGTAGTAGAATAGCTGCTGCATGGCCGAAACGAAACGGCGCTGCTCTACGGTGTGCGGCTCATAGCGACCCAGGATGGCCTGCACATCGGCGTCCACAGTGGCCAGCTGATCCGGTCCCTCGCCTTGGGTGACGACATAGAACGGCACAGTCGGCTGCTGTCTCGCATTCGTCAGCAGCGGGCAAACGCTGCGTATGTCTGAGATAATGGCAACTAGTGAGGAGTAGCTGCTGACGTTGTACTGCTCGATAACCTCCTCGGTCAAGCCCAAGGCTCCAATCTGCGAGTTTTCCAGATAAGCTCGCACCTCCTCGCGAGTCCAGTTCGTATGCAATTCACGTAGCTTCTCGGTGTGCGCCTCATGGGCACTGGCGCCTATAACCAGCAGTGGCTTGTAGTCGGCCTGTCCGCGTTTCCAGGTATCAGAAGGATGTTCAAAGACCACATCTCCATCGAGAACCAACCACTCGTGACGGCTGCCGCTGGCATTGGCTTCCTGGGGTTGGGGCAGATCTACTGGGAAGTGCAACCAGGTATCGGGAGTGGCGGCCCACAATCGCTCGCTGGATGCCTCGCGCAGGCACTCCACATCCGCACACTCTAGAGTGGCCATCAGCTGCTCGTTAAGTTTGCTGGATTCGCTCAAGGGTTTTCCAGGCAGAATGGCCGATCCGGATGAAGCCCAAGCCCTGGTATAGAGACCCTTGACCTTCTGAGAGTTAACCAAGAGGGTAACCAGAGTGGCTCCGGCCCGATGACCCAGTAAGGTGACGGATTTCGGATCACCACCAAAGTATGCAATGTTCAGCTTGATCCATTTGAGCACGGCTATGATATCGGTGAGTGCATAGTTGCCGGATGTGGGCGGATGTGCCTCTTTGGTCAAAGCATCCAGTGCGAGGAAGCCGAAGAGACCCAAACGGAAATTGGGACGTACAAAGATTACATCGTGGGAGCGAGAATAGCGAGCCGATGGACGGAGTATACCAGGCGATGGTCCAGCCAGAGATTCGGCACCAATCAACACCACCACTGGCAGGGGATTGTTGTATCGCACATGGGGAGTGACCACATCCAAGTAGAGACAGTCCTCTTCTCCCACGGTGGTGCCATTACCCAATCTTTGCGTGCACACCACACTACTGTTGTGCGTTTGCAGGGTATCATTCCAGCACATATTGATGTCGTCAATCAATTCAGCCGGCTTCCATCTCAGCTTGTCCACAGGTGGCTTCGCATATGGAATACCACGGAAGGCGAAGGCTCCATCTTCCTTTACACCCTCCACGGGTCCGCAGCCTGTCACTGCCATGATATAGCGTCCTTCGCGCAGCGGCGGAGAAGTCAAAGTCTCGTGGGTCAACACATAACCAATTACGGCCAACAGGAGAATAAACAGCAGGATGCCAAACACAATCAGGGCATCGTCCACACTGCACTTGTAGCCACGCAGGCGAGTCAGCAGGGAGACGGGTCGATTCTGCTCCTCCTCCTCGGCGGCCAGTTTTTCCTCAGCCGCCAGCTTCTCGTCCTTGAGTTCGCCCTTAAGCTCATCCGTGCCGTTGGTCTTAACGGGAGCCCGATCGACGGTGTCCTGATCCTTGAGGGAGTCATCAAGGGTCTCCATAGAGGCCAGACCTGCTTTGCCCAAGCCCAGTTCAACATCGTCGCTGCTCTTCTTTTTCGGTATCATGTTGGCAATGGGTAGCTTAATGGCGTTTAAAAGTCCCCGTTTTGGAGGTGGATCGGATGCATCATCGCCGGGGGTAGCTTCGGCTGTGGCTTCTGAAAATTAAGATACGAGTTAGTTATAGTTTGATTCATGGTATACAATCTATTGAGGATAGAATAATAGTACAAAAATCTATAACTTTGTTTCTTTTTTTTAGGTCTGTTAGAGTTTCATTTGTAATATTGTTCCACCCATCTAATAATGAGAAAAAATGTACTTACCAGACTTGGCATCAGCATCTCCATTGACCAGCTGTTTCTTTTCTTTCTCGGCGGATGGCTTGCGGGCAAAGAAGCTCCGCAAGCGCTCTCCTAGTCCTGGACGAGATTTCTGCTCATCCTTGCCGGACACGGTGGCGGCATCGCCATTGGCTTCCTTATCCTTATCCTCCTCCTTCTCGAGCAGCTCTCCTTCAGCACCATCGCCCTCCGACTTGGGCTTGTTCTTCATGAAGAAACCGGGCAGCTTGAGACCACCGATCGGGATCTTCTTGGGCTTCACCTCTCGCTCCTCCTTGCTGATCTTCTTTTCGTCACCGCCCTCGGGCTTTGTGCCATTTTCGGCGGGAATGTCAATAATCTCTTCGCCATTTCCTGGTTTGGGCTTCTCAAGTTCGTCATCAACGATTTTCTTGTCTGCCAGAGGTGACGATTTCTTGCCCACATTGGGAGATGCGGGCTTTGAGGTCTGCGGACTGGGTGTTTTCTCCTTGCAGTCCTCTTTTTTATCCAACATTTTGTCCGTTTCCTTGGGCTCCTCGAGCGCTTCTTGCTGAGCGGCTGTCGTCTCAGTGGGTGGGGCTTCCTTCTCTTCGAGTTCCCCCATCTTCTATTTGCTTCAAGATCGTTTAAAGAACTCTGCGCGAATTCTGCAAAATACAAACAAATATTTTGTAGTTTATGTTCTAGATATCAGGTCCTTCACAGGACAAACCTTGACTTAGTTGCAGAAATAACTAGGTTAACTTTGGCTCAAATATTTTTTGTATGTATTTTTTAAGGATCTATGATCTAGGATCTATCACGATCGGTGGCTGAAATGCTTCTAGCTGCCGATCCCTGCGGCACACTATTTTTATACGGTTCTGGTAGAAATGTCTGACCTAAGGATCTGCAGCTGATCCTGGCAAATGTCAACGCCGGCTGTCTGGCACTCCTTTGTCCTTGCACAATTGCTTGAGGGTTTTTCTAGCTCTCTCTCTTTCTCTACCTGAAACACTAGTTTTAAATCCTACCTGGAAAATGCGTTCTCACTCAGGTAGCCCGGTGAAAATTTGCTCGAATTTTCCTCAACACATCTCAGCCGCATGGCATTTTTTCGAGGCGGGAAGACCGCAAATTTATGAAGCGAGCATAACCAGCTGCGTATCATTTTATGATCCAATCCCCGTTTGGGATCCCTCCCTTCTTACGCTTTTCTTTATATTTTTTTCCTTTTCACTTTTTGGTACGTGCGCCTTGTCGCTTTTCACACGTCCCACGATTTACGAAAAACGTTCTTAATTAGCGAAAAACTATTAAATCAACGTGGAATGCAGCCAAGGACATTTGCCGGGACCTTTTGCATCATTATGACTGAAACGCCGCTCTCAGCGGGATCGCAGTAGCAAATCACGTCCAGGCTAATTGACCGCACCAAAAACTGCCAGAAAGTCATGAGAATTTACTTTTATAACAACTTTTTGCGTTAACTTCGCCTGACTTTTTTTTTATTGAGCCGGACATTCTAATGACACTAGTAAAGGGAAAATGGAAAAACGTGATCATTTAAAATAGATTTAGGGTTTGGAAGGAAAAGAAAAGGCTCGATTTATGTTTAAAAATTCAGGATTTTAAGCAGGGGTTACGTCGCTGGCAGACAGGATAATGATTATACACTATGTAAAATATAACATTTCCATAAAACATTTGATTTAGAATCATACTTCTACAATTCGGAAAAGAAAAGTTTTGGCTTAGAACTTTAAAATTGACCAAATTTAAATAATATTGTAAATCATAAAAGACTATTTTTGTTGATCTAAATTTTATGAAAATTACTCTATAATTTAATCTGAGGTCGTGAATCGTTAACCTTCAATGAAATAATTTCATAAATTCGAAATATCTTGGCCCACTAAATTTAGCTCCAAGTATGGCATATTACTTTTCTGCTTGTCTAGTGAACAGCTTGTTCAATATTTTCTATTGAGCCTATTACAAGTAACACGCACGCATGAAACCCAAACCAAAACCAAAAGAGACAACGTGGAAGATATGGCAAAGGAAAAACGATGCCAAGTCCCGACCTCTGTCATGTAAATCAACCGAAATTCCATTAAAATGTGAACTTAAAGTTCAAATTGCGTTGCGTGCCATAATCTGCAGTCATTATCAGTTCATTCCCTAGTTTTTTCCCGCTTTCAAGCGATTTGGTCAACTGGAAGAGTGACACGCCAGAAGAAAATACAAAATAAAATTGTGAAAAAATCGAAAGCAACTCGACAATGCTGCGTATCGAAAGTGAAAAGAGTGTCACATGTGGCTCTAGAAAAAAGGGGAGAATGAGTTGGGTTGCAACGCGACGCACTGCAATCCAATTGAATCGGATTTCAAAGTATTACCACGACAGGCGGGAAAGGGCGGAGATAAGTTGTCTGGCAGAAGTGTGGAAAAGTCATGGGGCCAGAGGCATATAAGCTTCCTTGTTGTTTTTGCCGCTGTCTATATAGTACTCGTACTATTCTCTTCTCTAAACAGAAGCAGGTCAAAGTAATTACAGTTCACTGGAAGTGGAGTATCTTCGGGCACTATCTTCATTGTGGATCTTTATAGTGCGCTCTGAAAGTTGGCGTTCTAAAAATCTTGACAGGTCTATAAAACGTAAGATTCGGTTGAAAATGGTTCTTGTACTAAATAATTAAAACTTTATTGTTTTACTTTCCATTACAACTCTTTTTTGACGGGTCTATAAAAACCAAAATTTCGAAAGAATAGTAATTAAAAAATCACAAAATAAAAATTAATTGTAATCAGAAATTTAATGTACTTTTGTTAAGAAATACAAAAATAACATTTGTATTGTTCTGAATCAATACCTAAGGTTGGATTGTATAATTATTGTATGACTGTTTAAAATACCAAATAATAATGCGTATACTAACATATTTTTACTTTTGTAACAGACTGTTTCTACGCATGCACATATTAATTGAAGTTTCCAAGTAAATAAATAGCAAAAACTGGACTATTATTTACAGGGATATACCAGACACATTCCTTACAGCTATCATTGTTAATTGGCTGAGAAATGTCTGTGGAAGTGTTATTTTCTGTGGCGGGTCAAACAAATAAACAAAGTTGACGCACCCAAAACGCAATGAAAAGTGCTAAAAAGAAAAGTCGTTCCATGTCGTCAAGTCACGCAGTGCGGCACATTTTACGCCTCATCCTCCTCTTTTTCTTAATTCTTTGCGGCATATTCTTGACCGGCCTGTAATTGGTCTTGGCTCGTAAATTAAATCAAATTCGAAACTTGCGTTTGACATGCAATTCGACTTCCTTCTCATAGCCAACTCCCCGACCCTGCTTCCTTTTTATTATCCCTGCGCATTTTATTTCATACATTGTTTTTTTAGTGCCACGCACGGAAATTGCCGTTAAAACGTAAAAAAATTGACTACATGTTTGGGGATGTGTCTACAGAGCATTGCACAGTGGGATAGACACAGAAACTATGTTAAAAAGATAAATTGAATTAAGATTTGTTAGTTTTTTACATCGTTTATGAACAGTATCCAAACTCAATAAAAAAGGTTAATTTATTTCCAAAGTTGTTAAACCATAAAAAAAACCTTAATTTAAGAGTTACAAAAATTTATTTCTTTCCTTTCAAATCATTTTTCCACCAGCGATCATATTAGATTATCCTGCAACACGTGCAGGAAAATGTACCCTTACTAACCACCAAAAACCCTTGTTGATCCCATATAAGCGCAGCAAATAAATTCTGTTGAAATATCTCGTATCTCGAAACATGTCAAGAAACACTTTGAAATGCATAAAAATGCAATTGCTTTGGGCCATTTATTCTTCTCGAGGGGGTAAATAACAGGGCCCTGTGGAAATGGGAGCTACAGTAGTGGGAGATAAACTACTGTTATGAGTGAAAAAGCGACAACTGGTACAAAGTTTTGGGCACAAACTGCCACCAAAGACGCAACCTGTGTTACTCATTCCGCTTTTTATTATACAGGGTACTTTATTTTTCAAGGGGATATTATTTTTCCTCAGAAGATATGAATTTAGTCAACATAATTATTGAATTTGATTTGATGTTTAATTCAATTTGTCTCATACTTGATAAATATGTATTAAAAAACCAACCTCCTGAACGTATTTCATTGTTTTCTTGTCTCGAAATGTATTCCTTAATAAAAATAACACAAAGTCAGAAGTTCTTTAAAAATTACAATTGTCTTACTTGCTGATTTAAAAAGTAGAAAGTCATTTTTGTAATACAAATTTTACATTTTACGGGAAATTATATATTCCTAATACTTACAAAGATATAAAAGTATCTCTAACGGCAGCGAAGCATGAAACGAAAACAGTGCGATGGAAATGACAAAAGGAAGGTGGGGGAATTAAAGGGGAAAGCGAAAAGAGTGTGGGAAAAACAGTAGTTGGAGGAAGGTTCAACCGATCTGCGTCCTGTTATTATTATTTATTGCGTTTCCTGTTGGCAACCTATCTCTCACTCTCTCCTTCGCACCCCTTTTGACTTGTGGTAACACAGAATTACTGCCGCCCACCGACAGATGGCGTCTTGGCCATTTGTCGTGTGCGTGCGAAGAGGCAGTAAAAAATGTGTGAGCGAGATGTCAGAAGGTGGAAAACACAAAATTAAAAAGGACACACTATTTTGACATGCACTTTTCAGAGTGTTTTTAGTGTGTGGGTGCTGTTTATGCTCAATTAAACAGGACATTTCAACAATTTCAGGACACTCACCAGCCCGGACATTAAGATCTGCTGATAAAAAAGCGCTTAAGCCCTGCTCATATATTTAATTATATGTACGAGGAAAGTTGTCTAGACAGTCAAAACAACAAATAGACTTAATCGGTATGCAATTTTATAACCGCTGCACAGAAAAAACGAACATAATTTTATACAAAATGTGTTGGATAAGTACTAAGGCATTGTCACCGTTAATTTTGGAAATGATAAAGGGCATACAATTTTTTTTTTATATTAAGGCTGGCATTTTAGTAACTATGTTTGAAACAAAAACCAAATTTCAAATCAATTAATAAATATTTTATCAAATTAACATTTTTTTAAAGAGTTTATTTTACAAAAAGGACAATAATAAATGTATTTTTATAAATATTTATTAACAATAAAAGGTTTTAACTATTACACAATATTTGTCTGTGTACTCAATTTCCCAAAGCACCTGCAATCAGCGATTTAGATTCAATAACCTCAGGCTTAATAATTTTTCAATTTGCGCCTCCAATTTCCACGACGGTAAGGAGGCAGACAACGAGGGAAAACTACGCAAAACTTCGAACGAAGTCAATTTGTCATCCGGCCGCTATGCTAATGGACTTCTGGTTGGGATTGGGCCTCCGTATCGGCCTCCTTCTGGTTACAAAATCCCCTCTGGTCATTTTAAAATTAACTTTTAATATTGTGATCTAACGATTTATTACGCCGTGTTGTTAATTTGGGTTCACGCTGGTTAATTTCAAGGCAATTTATTAAAGTTGGCCAAGTGGGAGAATGTAATATGATGAGCCACATATTCGCCAGGCTATCAAAAGAAGGGTGATTAATGAACAGATCTGACACGTGTTCAAAAAACAACGCAGAAGGGGTCAGAAAAATGAAGTTCACTCGAGCATGAAATACACTTAGAAAAATATGAAATGACAGACAAACAAATGAACCGAAAGTCAGTAATTTTTTTAAGGAAATCTCGGCCAGTCAGTTACAAAAACTGTTGTTACTGGTTATTTCCATACCTTTTTATCAATTTGTATGCATACAAATCATCTGGATTTTAAGTAAATACAAATACTTTTCAAATTCAAAATTTTAATTGGAATTTAAAATTTAATTTATTTTCAGTGTATAAAAGATGGAGAAACAAGAAACCGCAAGGCCCAAAGGTTTATGCACGTGCGATGTGAATTCGTCGTCCCCCCTCTTCGCGTTCTGATGGATGATAATCTCTGGGGGCAAGTAGAGAGCGGAAATTGGTAAACGAGCAAACAGTCCAGAGAGTCCCACAAACCTCAAAGGATCTGTAGAAGGCGCTTAGTTCTATGACGAGGGGATTGGAACAAAGTGTGGCAACAACAAACAAAAAGTGGAATGGGATTTCCACTTCAAACAGGGAATTTTTATGAATTTGTAATTTTACTCGAGGGACAAATAACTCGTAAAGATATGTAGGAAAGAACCTTGAGTTGTCTTGGGTTTTTAAATCTCTGTTTATACCCAGCACTCCAGAATTTTCTGTGGTATTCCGGATGTCTGAGGTTCTTTAAGAATGGCATAACTATAGGTTAATCTTCTCCGACTCAAAGATAATCTTATTTAAGAAATTTATATCCTTTAACTAAATATGGTTCAGTATACAGAACAAAAAATTTGTTATTCTAAGAAATTTATGCAAAAAGTAAGATTTGAATTATAGGACATTGTTTTCTAGCAATTATTTAAACTAAGTCTTCTCTTAGAACAACCCAAAGACTGAGCATATTAAAGTCTGGATATTATAAAATGGGCTTCATCCTAACTTATTTCTGCCTTTTCCCATATATCATTCCATTTTATTGCACATTTTCTTCTCGCAAGACGTTTCTTTTTCAGTCAGATAAGTAAAGATTTTCTACAAGATAAGAACTCTGAGAATTCCTCGAAGCCAAACTCCTCGCAGGGCAATTGAAATTGTCAACAAAAAAATGTTTATGATTTGCGCCAGGGTTCCTTGTAGCCCTCATTAGTCAATTGTCAGCAGCTCTTGAGTCGAACCGAGTTCTGGGATCGTATCCCAGCACTTGACTTTCAAGATCTCAATGCTGATGGATTTACAATTTCCTAAATGAAAACTCCATTTTCGTTTAAACTGTCTGACCATGAACTCCGCATATAAAACTATGGGATGTTTATCTTGGAGAGCGCAAAGAAGTGTTGAAAATAGTGTTTGGTGCTCTTTTACCATTTCAATTGTTGTGTTTTTCCCCAATTGTTGTTTACTTTTCAAGTGAAAGCGACCATCTTACATAAAAAACAACAATTTCAAATTGAATTGAAAAGAAAAAACATTTTTGATTACTCACACATTTTGGGGTAAAGTGAGAAAATGAGATACTATGGCACACTCATCAACATCATCATGGCTGTCGGCTTTTGTCTTTTGTAAACTTGGCAAAACAATGAAGGAAGTTGGAGTAAAAAGTAAGGGGGAGTTGCCTCAATAAATCTCTTTCCGAATGCAAATGTTGCGTCAGCTTGGCATCTTCACTTTTTCCTACCCTATTTTGAATGCCTCTGTTTTGTTGATGTTTTCCTTACTTTTTAGTTGCCCGATTCCCCGGAAGTCTTTTTCTAGAGCGAATCGAAAAGAAGCAGCTGCCAACCCGAACTTTCTTTGGAGATCCCGAGAATTTGTGATCTTTTCCTTGCGCCTATTAATTCATCATTGAATTATTGCTTTTTTCCTGGTATCCCTTCAACGATTTCCTTTCCATTTGTTTACCGAATCACTTTTTGGGGATTTATTCTAGCTGGCGTCTGACTGTGCATACAAATGATGCAAAAGGGTCGCTCTATTTTTGGAGTAACTCCATCCACAATTTTGAATGTTGATGGATTGAAATATCTGAGGATTAGCACACATTATGTTTATGAAATGTTCAAAAGGATTTGTCTGGGCTGTGATTTATGTCAAATGGTTATGTTCTTCATACGGAGTAACGACACATGCCATTAGAAAGGATGGAAATGAGAATTAAAGAGGGGAAAGAGCTGTGTGATCATTGACACGAGCCATTAGACCTCAAGACGCGTAAGATGATGATGATGGGTGTGTGACGTTACGGAGGGATTATATCAATGAATCGTGGAGCCCCATTAATCTTATTAAGAGCTCGAAAAAAATGTTTTTGGAGGGGCAATTTAAATTGTTTTGTTACGGATTTTTTTCGATAATTATGGCTTGTGGAGGATTAAAATTTAATTTGATGACTAAAGGATTAATACCGAAGCATTTGAAAAATAAATTAATTTGGATTTTGAAAGATAAATATCTGAAGCTTCTTACTTAACGTAGTAGATTAAATAACCTAATATTTTTATTGAACCCCTAACACCCAAACCAAAATAAGAATAGTTATTTACAGAAACTTTAAATGGTCATATCTCAGGAACGAATAATCGTATTTAAAAAACTAAAAAAGAATTTTAAAGGTTAAGATGTGCACTTTGAGGTAAAATTGGTGCTAATGTTCAAAAAAATGTATTATCGAATATATAAATATTTTCTCATTTTTAAATAAACAAGTTTAAATTTTAAAAAGTAAGTATGAAACAGGACTATAGTTTTGATCACCGTCAAAAGTCAAGTCAATCTCTTGACCATATATGATTGCATATGAAATTGTCGTTTGCCGTATTTTCTTCTACTCCTTTAAATATATCAATAAATTTGGTAACCTATCTATTTGAACACCTTAATTTTTGAAAATAATCTGCCATTTAATAGAAAAAAACATAACTCAATACATTGTTTATTGTACTTTGAAAGAGCATTTTTTTGGAATATAAAAATAAGACACTCTTTAAATTCCCTGAGGTCCTCAGATTTGTTCCACGAATTTTGAATCTTACCCGATGTTTAATTTACGAACACACAGAATAAAGTGTGTTTCTGTTGTTTAATAGCGATGTTGTTAAATGTGGCAAATGGGAATAATCCTTCAGTTCGTGGAAACAGCGGGTGGCATAAATGAATCCGAAGTCCTTTCTGCAGGACACTTAGGTGTGTATAACACACGTACAGATTTTTTGATTTATTGCTGTTTTCTTTTATCCACTCTTTCGGCACAGAGCAAAACAAACTGCACAAAAGTAGTTGCGTTGTTTTTGTTAATATTTTATTTTCACTAACTAGGAAAAATTCACAATTGGAATATTAAAAGTTATTCCTTGCTTGCGCCGATTTTGATTTTGTTTTCTTTTTGGTCGCGTCTGTTGGGCGAAAGTGTGTGTGTGTGTTACTGTCGCAGGATGGTGTGCGATGAGAAAACTAGCAGAACCGGAGCAGAGGAAAAAGCGTGCGGCGTCCAAAAGAGCGTGGCTCTAACTGACGCTGATTCGGTTTTCACAGGCGGCAGTGGAAGAGCCAAACTAACCACTGGAAATGGAAATGACTCTCTTATTGTCACTCTCGCGCTCTCGCATCGCAGTGGAATGAGGAGAGGAAAAGGGGTTCCTTAGATTTATAAACCTCTGTTCAATAAAAATGAAGATATATCTAAAGAAACATATTTTGTATAAATATTTTGTTATAGAAAAAATAAGAACATGTATCTTATTTTATTTACTTATCAAAACTGTCAACACTTTTGCCATATATTTTTGAGTTTTTTGTGCAATACTGATCAATAATTAGCAATCCTCTTAGAAATGTGAGCTTTAGAGGTCATTAAAAGGCATTTTACAATTTCCAAAATATTAAAAACAACTTGTAATTTCATCCCACTTTCAAAAATAAAACTGTATTTTTGGCCCAGTGTGCATTGAAAGTGGCTCTCTCTCGCAGAACAGCCGGCTTGTTCAATGCAAGAGAAAAAGGGGAGGTGGGGGTGCAACCGTATAGGGGTGGCTGGAAAGTAGAAGAGCGCTCTCTCTTGCACTCTTTCCCAGTGATGCTCTCTCACTCTCCCCGTGCATTGCTTTGTTTTCCTGTACAGTAAATGCAAAATGTTCTATGGTGTTGTTTTTAAAAGCGAGTATTGTAATTTTGGTAAGATGTTTTTTGCAGGGCATAAAAACAGACTCTTGAAATCGTATGAGGTGGATTGGGACAGCCCGTACCAAAAGAAATTAAAAATGTATTTAAACAAGAATGATTTTATCTCAATTTTATGGAGATACAAAATATGAAAACAATTTTAGCAAAGTTTTAAAAGATATAATATAATGGTGTGATTTAAACTTAACATATGTACATATGTATCATTATAAAAATGTGTCAAACATTTTAAAAAAAAAGTTACACCGCATGAAAAAACTTTAAATACAGAAACCAATTTATTCATAATTTAAGATTTCCAAATTATTCAAATTATGGAACCGAGGAAATATAGTTTCCTGGAAGAGTATTTTGAGATTCGCCCCTCTAAGATAGTTTTTATCCTTCTTGTTTTGTTGTCCTTTATTCAAAAGAAAGAACTAAACAAAAGGAAACCGTCTGGACGAAGTTTGTTGATAGGGGATTTCGGTTTGAGTTAAGGTTTTGATTTCGGTTTTGGAACTCGTTTACGAATGCGCATCAATTGGCAAGTGTTGAAGCGCAGTTTATACCGATGAGACATCTGGCAAATGTATGTAGGGAAATTCGAAGTCCTGATGCGTCATTACAGCACTAACCCTTGCTTAACCCCCTATCCCAATACCCATTTTGGGCATAGGGTTTCATATCCCTACCCCTGAGAAAATCCACTTCTCTCAGGAGGTAAACAATTTATGATTATTTTTCACTTCAACTTCTGCGCAATGAAATATATGAAAAATAAATCTATGGTTTGCTCATAACTTCTGTCCTAGAAAGTTGTAAATTGATCTTAAAGTAAGTTATCAGATTGTTTTAAGTGCAATTAAATATCAGACATTTAGAACACGGCATTCAAATAGTTGGGTTGTTCATATTATTTGTCTTATGAAATATTTATATTGAACTTGTGCCAGTTGAATGATTGGAGCATAACCCATGACGACACGTGCTGGGAATGGATTAGTGGTCGTTTCTATGAACTCCCTTCTGCCCCCGAAAGGGTGACCCCCGCATCCCTACCCACATGTCAACAACTTTCACGCCCCGAACTATGAGGGTTCCCTATTTAATTTTGGAGCTACTGAAGCATTTCATTTGACACGATGTTAGGAGACATCTGCTACCGAAAAACAGAACAAATGTCGTAGGACACTATAATAATGTGAAGGTAGGCTCGAGTTACGTTTGAGTTTGACGCATGCCTGTCACGTAGAGGGGGAGGATCAAAAAATGATCGCATCGGATCATTATCATGATTGCAAATGGGAACGAGGAAACCCGCAAAATGTGGGACGTAAAAGGAAGGAAGTGGAGAAATGAACACATGCTCTTGTCTTGTTTCATTCTGTGTGGGTTGCTCGGATGGAATAATTAACAAGTTTAATTTAAATTTGAACCGGAAATGACTGAAACCGAAAACGAAGACTCTAAGAAGATCGGGGAGTTCTCTCTAAATACCCCACGATATGTAATTCAATCAACCAATGATTCGGTTTCAATATGCCAAGCTAAACCCCGAAAAAGCCGCTTAATGCTTGAGCTCAATTATATGGCTTTTCTTGTGGGGTGCGGTGCTTATTCCCCACCCTTTTTTCATCGCATAAACGCCTCAAAGTCGACTACAAATAGCGAACAAGGAAGTTGCACATAAAATTCGTCTTGTTTAAGCCCCGTTGCAAATTATGTTCGGACATAAAAAAGCAACTTTTGTGGACTACCCACAACTCAACTACTCTAAACCAACCACTTGGTCTGAGGGCAACCACAAAAGTTACTGTTTTATTTACCCAACGAACCCTGCAAAGGGCGAGGCCGGTGTTTCAGGATGAGGATTGGACTTTGGGATGCGGGACATGTGGCGAACAACAGGCGCAGCAAGTGTTAAGGTGGTGTTGTGGCGCCCCTTAATGGAATCGGTCCCCCAGACTCGTCTGCCTGCCCAGATAAAACATGAAACGCTTTTAAGTGTTCCTCGCAGCTGAGGTTAAACACCTCAAAGGCGACTCACTACGTCTGGAAAAGAGCTGTGAGTGGGTGGTGTTCCGCAGGGTTTCCCCTTTGCAACTATATATGTAAAACTTTGGATGTAGGCTTATCAAATTAAGTGGAAGGTGGAGATCAAGACCAAGTTATGATTAAACTTAAGAAAAGAAAGTATCCAAGGTGTAACAATAAAATACTTTTAAATTTAAATTGAATTTGTTTTAATAATTCTTTCCTTACTGTGCCCAGCTAAAAAAATATAAAGCAAAATTATTGTAAAATTAAGATAACTAAATATAACATACTAAAGCTTCCAAACGTCCAAAAAGCTTAAAAAGGAACAAAATAAAATTTTTAAACTTAATTTCCCTCGGTAGTTTTTCAACGCATGTCTTGTATTGTCTTGCACATTTCAAACTCCCTCTTAGGGTAAAAATTTTTTATTTTCCAGCTAGATTTGAACAATCAATTAAGAAACCAATTCAACCTTAAGATGACTAAACTCTCCAAGGGTCAATGTGTACCATTCAGCGAGCAATCAAAACAGACCATTGATACTTTTGAGCTGCTGTAAGGAACAACAAGAAAAAAAAGATAACCACAAAAGATGAAAACCAAAATGCACAAATGAGCATTGAAAATGAAAACAGAGTCTTTTGTAATCTTCGGTGACACAATAAAACACAAAAAGTGAAGCAGCAGAAGTTTTCAAAAGGGAAAATGTACTACAAGAACTGCCTGTATGCGTGAGTAAAGTAAGTGGAAATAATCGCAGACAATAGAAGAAACAGGGGAACTCCTCTTGTACTGCGTCTGAATCTACAGGCTCAGCATCAGCTACTTCTCAGATACTTCTTCTGGCATCTGAAGTGCGAAGTCAAATTGACAATCCCAGGCATCTCGAGCTGCAGAATGCATAAAGTCAGCGCTGCAGAGTCGTTGCACTTTTTAAAGTGTCGCACTCTCCAGAGAAAAACACCCAATGAGAAGCGGACTGAGCTGCGACTTTCGTCTTCACTTGGAAGGCAGAGCCGGATTAACTCTTAAATTGTCAGCCAACAGTGGCAGCATGAAGAAAATAATCAATTAAAGGTTTTATAAAAAAATGTTTTTAAAGAATTTCAGATTTAATACTAAAATAAATAACCCAGTTAAGCCTGTACCAGGCTGACAATAAAATATCCTAACTAATTCAAAGCCTTTACCAATAAAACCCTATCCAAACCACTGTACTGCAGTCTAAGAAATACTGGGAGTCTGACATTGACATGCTTGCAGTTGGAGGACTGAAGGCAGAAGCTCCAGTGGCAAAAGCAGCTGCCCCTCATAAAGAGCAGGGAGCAGAGCTGAACCCATGCCCCGTGTGGGCGATGCATAAGCAAGATTGGAATTGAAACCGGGATGGGATGGAGACTTTTGTCGGGGC
Source organism: Drosophila kurseongensis (assembly GCA_018153305.1). Classification (NCBI taxonomy): domain Eukaryota; kingdom Metazoa; phylum Arthropoda; class Insecta; order Diptera; family Drosophilidae; genus Drosophila; species Drosophila kurseongensis. The sequence goes on along the minus strand of JAECXX010000005.1, from coordinate 12,995,552 downwards.
CCTGGCCCTGGCCAAGCTCTATTAATATCCGACTTCCTACAATTTGGTGAATGCGTAAATTGTATGTGAAAGGAAAGTTGACTTTAATGCGTCATAATTGATGTACAATGTGGAGGGCAACTCGATGGCTTGATTTGATTAACGCAGAATGTGGCTCAGGGATATTTATATATGTACAAGTAAATGCCCCACACCCAATGCAATTGAAACTTTGACTTACTGCCAAATTATTGATTTTCATGGCATCTGCAGTAAGTATCTGCAGACAGTAAATGTGTATCTTTGTCGGCTATTTGTGTGGGCGTTTGACTTTGCCATCGCTTTTAAGGAAGCCCTTCAAAGTTCTTTTTGCCTTATTTTTCCATCACAATTATCCGCTTAAAATGACAAAGCGGGCCAAAGCAGCAATGGGCAAAGTATCTTTAAGATGCAATTCAGTTGGGGAAACTCGATGCCTGTTCGACATAATTGAGCTCTGTCGCCGGTCCATCGAAAATAAATTTTCAATTAAACGCCCATCAACGATCCGACAGCTAGCTATATACAATTGGTTTATCTCACAGACACGAAGATGCTGCATCGCTCTAATGAAGATGATGCAGCGCATTTTGTTGGCTGCACGAGTCGAAATTAAGACAAAGTCAGGCCAGATGGACAAATGACCAGAAGATGAAAAAAGTATCTGACGAATTCCTCGACAGCTGCCACGAAATGAAAGGAGAAAAAATAAAGATAAGGAAAAGAGAAGAGAGCAGCGCGTGCCATTGAACTTTGTGGTCAAAAAGAGAAATCAATGCAGATACATTAATATTTGACCATTACTTGGGCTTTGCAGCCTGAATAATTGTGTCTTTGCCAAAGTTGTGGACAGATACTTATGTAACAAAAAAGGTATAATGTGCATCCTCTTGGTTTCCAATAAGTGCCTCTCGGAAATCACAGAGAAAAATTCAATTTCTATTTCGACAGATGCTTTTTGCCTCCTGCAGATACTTGATTATTGCTTGAGTCTCGAGAGAAAATCAATTTTATATTCGACAGCTGTCGCTGGAAATTGATCTGACTCCACAACTAAAAGCAGCCAAAGTATCTTATGCATGTATACTTTCCTATCGTACTTTAATTTAAGCAAAATGAACTCCAGCCAAGTCATTCATTTGATTGCCAACTCATATTTCCAAGACCGGGAAAAAAGGGATAAGCCCAGCTCCTTTTTATCTTGGTTGGTGGTCGCCGCGAGTGTTTAATTAAAGTTCTTCTCGCCGCGTGGGTGGCTGCAGTTTCTTTTGTGATTTTTATTTATATTCTGATACGTACTTTTCGCTGAAATCATTTCCTTTCTGGACTTTGGGAATCAGCTTCCATTTGAATTTTCATTAAAAATCTGTTGGCGGATGTGCAGCAAGCTACAAGGGAAAAGCGACCGTTGCGAACGCATTTAAATGTTAATTTTGTTTGGAAACACGTGCACAAAAAGTAAGTAACACGAAAGAACCTTTAAATGGGGAAACTCGATAACTAGATACCCTGGTAATTATTGCTTTGTTAACTTTTCTCAAAGCCCACGTAAATAAAGTTTATAAAATATTGATAATCAAAACGCCTTATATAAAAATAAGCTTATATAACAATAAATACTTATCTTTCCTTTATATTTTTCTTATCAAATCAACCCTTTTAGGTAACTTTTGGACCTTAAATAGTCCTGACCAAAAATTGGAACACAGCCTTTCCCGCTTTTATCATCCTATGGTTGTACATCCGAAAATCTATATAGCTAGGTTTGTTGAATCCCGAGGTCAAGGTGCTTATATATGTATAAATATGTAGCTTATGGTCGATTAATTGTCAAGAACATAAAACGAAATCTTCTCACAGAAGCTAAAATTTCTCAAATGCTATATACCCTTGACCTGTAGTGGGTATAAAAACAATAACAACTGAGACCGACAAAGCTCAAAGACTCAAGTGTTGAATGTCATTAGTGCTCTGTCGCCCAGGGGTCTCAGCTCTGAGTGTCGAATCGAGTTGGGGGAGTCAAATCCAGTTAAGTCGAGAAATAAAACCAAACAAAAAGCAGTCGGGTAGTAGATAAAAGAAGAGCGGGCGGGGCCTTACATATCCGTAAGTGGCCAAGTTGATGACCGGAAACGGCAACGAAACAGTTACATGTGAAGAACACCTGAGGCTCGGCGAAGTAAACTAAGAACGAAGGTGGAAAAGCGGGAAAAGTTGAGGGCTGGGGGGAAAATGGTACCTCTTTTAGCTCTTGGCGGAATTGATTGTCCACCCACACAATGCCACACGATTGACACAGCTGGGCACAGCTGCAGCTTTCAAATACGGCTCTCAAGTTCAGGGCAAAAAATTGGCAATTCAAGCGCATAGCCGTCAACCGTAAAAGAAAAAGGCGGTGGAAGTCGCACAGATTCGAGTAAGTTTCACTGAAATAACACCCTAAAATTCTTTTTTTTTAAGAAAAGATAAAAAATACTGAGTTAGAAAAGTTCGATTACTATAACTTTCGACTAACGTTATTAAATAAAGTTAAAAGGAAACAGTCGAACATAGCGACAGAATGTAAATAATAAATGTCAGCAACCTGATTAGCTGATACTTAATATTTGAAAGACAAAAGGCATCATTATATCCAAAGAAATCTATTTATGTAATAAGTAAATGGTTTAGATCTAAAATTCTATTAGATAAAGAAGCTTCAGTGAGTTAAAATACTATTTGCTTAAAATAAGCAATGATTTTAATTTTTAATTTAAAACCCATTCATTCAATTTTAAGATTAAAATAAATAATAGAATGGGAAATATTCATTCCACACTTACATTTTTATACCCGTTACTCGTAGAGTAAAAGGGTATATTGTATTCGTGCAAAAGTATGTAACAGGTAGAAGGAAGCGTTTCCGACCCTATAAAGTATATATATTCTTGTTCAGGATCACTAGCCGAGTCGATCTAGCCATGTCCGTCTGTCCGTCTGTCCGTCTGTCTGTCTGTCCGTCTGTCCGTCTGTCCGTCTGTCCGTCCGTATGAACGCTGAGATCTCGGAAACTATAAAAGCTAGAAGATTGACATTTTGCATGCAGGTTCTACGAGTTCCTACGCAGCGCAAGTTTGTTTCAAAAAGGTGCCACGCCCCCTTTAACGCCCACAATCGCTTATATACGATTTCGGAAAATATTTCGGAAAAGTAAAAATGCAGTTTTATTGTGTTTATCAATACCTATCGAAATGTAGAAGAAATTTTTCAAATCGGACCATTCGTTAAAAAGTTATGCGTGATCAAAGTTTCTATCTCCATCTCCCTCGCACTCCCTTTACCTGTGTAACGGGTATCTGATAGTCGGGGCACCCGACTATAGCGTTCTCTCTTGTTAAATTTTAAATTAATAATATAATTTACAACCACTATTTTGTTTGGAACCTTTTTTACCAGTGAAAACAGACCATTTTAGCAAATGGGCCAGCAACATGGACAGATTTCTTTTGGTTTCGTTGCAAATCGCTGCAGATGCGGCGTTTAAAAATAGCCAACATGTCACCAGCCAAGCAATGAGCCCAGCAAAAAGGACAGACTAACTGAGTGCAACTGCATCAATGCGGCAATGAAGCAGATCCAAAAGCGAACTGACAGGGCAGAAAAAATAACAGCTGATTGGGGGAGTAGAAACTGACATTACATATATTTTAAATACCCTACTCTGAACTTGCGATTATAATAATAACAAAAATCACATATTTATATCAAAGATAAAGGCTTATATGACCTCAAAGCAAAAATATGACAAATTTAAATTATAGATTTTAAGGGACACTACATTTTGTCAAAGAAAATAATAATGAAGGATTTAAGTATAAAGTCGAAAGACTTCAACATATAACATAAAAGGAATTGTGCAAAATTCGAGTACTATATATTATTTATTGTATACCCCTTAATGTGTTTCCCATACATTGCTGATTCAGCTTGAGTCGTTTTGAGTTTCCAGGTCGTGCACTTTCCGCTGCTCCGCCGCGGATTCCGATTCGCTTTGATAAAGCGCCCACCGAACGTTTTGGGGCAATGGATTCACTCCAGTCTTCAAGTGCCGATGTTGCCGATGCCTGGTGACAATTGGAGCAGAGGGGCTGCAATCCGCGGAGGAGGAGGATCTGGCGGAGAGGTGCGAGAAGGAGGTGGGCGGATGGCGGGAGTGGCAGTAGGCTAGGGCGGGGGCGGGGCAAGCAGGAGGAGGGACGCTTGTCGTGTGCGTGATGCGCATGAGCGAAGCGTCATTGCGCCTTAAATGGGAGCAACACAACTTGAAACTTGCAACACGCCTCACAATGATGCACTGCATCACACGGAAAACAAAGTGAGATCAATTAAGTGATTCTTTTAATTTAATTTTACATCCTTTAAATAGTTTTATTTTATTGGTATAGGAATTTGTGTTTTATAATGTATTATACAAATTATTAAATCTCGGAGCGGTGTTGTACAGTAAAATGTTGTTCTCAGTGCACATAAAATTAGATGGGAGGAGAATTCGAAATACAAAGACATTCAGAAAAGGGAGAAAAAGGGGACTTTGATCGCGCGGAGTGGGCTTGCGATTTTTAGACATTTCTCATTGTGCTCATTGGCAGTTGTCTGTGCAACGATGCGTTTATTGAAGTCGGGGGTGCTCTGTGGAATAGGAAGTGGGATCTCCATCATTCTCCTTACCCGTCTCCTCCTCCTACGCCCACTTTATCCTACCCCTCTTGCCACATTTCGTTACCAAACTGAAATTGGCGTTGCCTTTTTTGGTAGCCCTTTTGGGGTCGCCCCTGTTTCGACATTGACAGACCCATAATTCTTTAAAAAAGGCAAGGTTTCCCCCATTACATCTCCCTCGCAAACCCCCTTTCTGGACGTTTCCTTTTGTGAATTATTGAAATTGCGCAGTTTTTGCGATTGATCTCTGACTGAGCTGCAGTTGCAGTCGGCCTGTTTTGCTTCTGTTTTGTTTTATTGGCATGGCAGGGAGTCGGGATTCAGGGTCAGATCCGATGCCAGACGTTGCCGGCAATCAATCAATCAGAGAAATAGCCAAGATATCGTTAAGAGTCGTATCCCTCCTTCGCCCTCGTTGCCCAGTACATCATTGTTGGGAAAGCCAAACGAAAAACTTCCTAGGGCCACAGCCACAGCATATTTATGACAGCAACTGACACTACCAGTCACGAAGGAGCCCAACAGAGATACAACCCAGCGTGTTTGACAGGAGCAGGGAAAATGGGAAAATCGAGAGGTACTAAAGAATTCGATTGCGATCGATTTTCGAAAAGAAAAATTTTCAATAACTGAAGAATAAAACAGTGGGGAAGTAGTTCTCTTTATTTATGAAAAAGGTTTATTAAATTAAATACAATAAATTGATGGGTAAATTATAAACAAGCATTTTGTTATAGATATATATTTTAAAATTTATTTTTTTCGGTTTTAACAATATTTTTATTTATTGACCAGCAAAAACAAGCTATTTATTGGCAGGCCTAAAATACATCTTAAAAAATTCCAATCCCAAGAAAATAAATCACTTACTCAAAACAAAACGGCAACATGAGTCAGACCCAGATAACACGATCAGGATCAAGTTTCGGTAGCCCACATTTGCCTATATCAAAATTCAGTGGCACCAAATTCCAACCCAGACTACAGTTCCGAATGAAAGTCAATGCCAAAACATAAAATAAACGAACCAGGAGGCAGATTTCGCGCTGACTAAAAATAACATATCCACAAAAAAAATTGTTTTCTTTTTTTAAAATCACCCCCCGATAAAATTCCGCAGGGACTTCGATGGAATTGTAATGAAAACAGAAAATGGGACACCGCAGAACGGAGCGTGAGGATGAAAGGAAATCAAAACCAAAAACAAAAATTGTGGGGGAAATCAAAACGAACCGAGGGCTTCAGAGAAAGATCCCACAGAAATCTGGGAATAAAAAAGAAATGAAATGACACTTAATGCTCCACTCCCCAAAAAACAAAACGAGAAAAAAAGAGTTTGCCTTGGGACTAGCGGGGCAATAAAATGGCCAATTATGACAAATTTCGAAATGAACGCTGTTAATGCTCGAAAAGCATTTCAATCTCTTTCCACTCAAGAACCTCTCAACGTCATCATTAGCACCCGTAAAACCTCCACCACCACCTAAAGCTTTAAAACCCTTTCTTCTGAGCCTCAATTATGGCATTCTCTCCTTCAGTTTGACCTGAAAATGTGGGATACCCTTGAAAAAGGTACGACTTTGTTGCAGTGAAGAAGAATACATCGCGTTGGCTTGAATTTTTAACATCAACTTAGTGGCGATTCTTTTATTATTCTCTCTTTCCGGCTTCTAAAATATACCATTTTTCGCACTAAATTATTTTTAATGATTTTATTCCTGTAGTTATTATAAATGAAGGACCGTTTTAAGAGTACTTTGTTGATGTAATTGTGAAAGCATCTACAATAGCGAAACTGAAAAAGTTTTTAAAAGTTTATACTTTTTAAATTAAATTATATAAGTGTATAATTTATATATTAGATATATTAATTATAATTAACTTTAACTTTCCGACTTTTAAAAAATTTGTTTTCTTTAACAATGTAGCTTAAATAATTAGAGTTCTCTTTTGTAGGGTAAGCAATCTGAAAAGTCGATGAAAGAGAGAAGTCAATCCTCCTTGCAAGCATTTAGCCTAGATTCAGTTTGAATTTTACAAAGTTCAGATTGTGGGTCAAGTAATTTCCAACTCTTCCGCTTTCTCCACCTCCCTCGCCTCCTTTTTGTGCTCCTCCTTCTGCCTACCGATCGGCAATTATCCCGCAAACGATTTTCACGACTTTTCCTGATCTTCTTCCAAGCCTTTACCATCTATCTCTCCTTCTCTTTCTGTGGAACAAATTTATTTTGCCTCAAAAATAACCATTAACAATTTTTCTTCACTAATCTTTGCATCTATTGGCCTGGCCAATAACTCCCCCTTCTTTCTCTCTCTCTCTCTTTTACCACCGAAATTCGATCAGAGAAAGAGCAAAAAGTTTTCCATTAGGATAAATTGCTTTAGGAAAATGGTTAGCAATGTATAAAAATGTCATAGATCGCATCGTTCGAATTAATGATCGGGGCCATGGCGAAAGAGAATGGTACACAGAAAACAAAAGATTGGTAATAATGTTCCGATTTAAAAATGTTCTTAATAATTTGAACATTTTCGGCTTGAAAAATCCTTCTTCTAGATCAACTTTGTTTAAATTTTAATTTATGTTTTGCTTTCTACCAGCATTATGTGCTTACTAATTCTCCTATTACACAGTTTTTAATCATTTTTAATAAAAATCCAAAAATCAGAAAAAAATAAGAATCAATTTTTAAATAATGATGAGAAGGTCCTAAAGTATTTTAAAAACTATACAATTTTATCAGAATTAAATCGTACAAATCTTGTAACTTATTTTAAATGAATGCTCCATATGTGGATATATCCTTAAAATTTTTCGGTGTGTGACTGGGTTAACAACAGTTGGGTGAGAATAGGCTTGGGCTACAGTTGGTAGCTGAAAAGCACTTAATGACGTCATTACAATCCAGCACAGCACGTGCTTTTCCTCTGGCAAAGGAGAAAAATGAAATAAAAATTCAAATTCGAATTCAAATTTTCTGCTCAGGGGTGTATCAAAATCCATGAATATGCAAATTGGTAAGAGCTAGAATGGGCAACGTGTGGGCGAGAGGGGAGAGGATATAGAAGTTGGATCGTGGTGTTGTCGTGCGTGAATTGTAAATAAATTTATTGCGTTCGCAATTTTTGTTCCTATCTTTCCCCCGTTGTTTCTACTTGTTGGCTTACACTTTTGGTTTTAATGGTTTGTTCATGCAGAGTTTGAATAATAGTCGCAGTTCCCCCATTGTTTCTTTCTATGGGGAAAAATCATACATTTACAATATAAGTCTGCGCGAGGGTCGCCAAATTATTTGGCAAATGGTGAAAATACTCACAATGACAAATGATTTATTAAGCCTGGGGATTGTATTTGGAATTAGATGGGAATCGGAAGCTCTAAAGTGACAATCTTCAACGAAAATCGATTTTAGTTCAACTTTATTGTGTTTAAATTGAATTAAAAGAACTTGGCAAAATAAATAATATTCTAAAAATGTAAAGTTCTTTTTGAATGTGGAAGAGATTATATCTTAGAAAAACTCCTATACGAAGGTAAATTCTCAGAGTCCTTGGAATTCTATTTTGCTTAACCTTTTTGAGCCTGAATAGACCGAATAATCTAATTAACATTTGTTCCTTTAAATTCACATTTTAATGTGTATGTCATTGAACCGCACTTTTTAAACTCTATGAGTACATGAGTATTATGTCTTTTCTATAGAAATTAGAACATTTGAGATGCCTGCACAGAACCAGCAACGTGGAATATATCACAATTCAGCAGAGGGAAACCCGCTTCAAAGGCATTAAATTTCTGTTCCCTTAAGTTGGTTCTTCGGGTCTGAGAATGCCGACTGGATCCCGCTCCTGGTCATGGCCATGGTCATTGGTCTGGGCTCTCGACTCGGAATTCCTCCATCTGGCATTTCAATTACAACAGATCCAGCGCGATCTAGACCTAATTGATTGACTCCGGCGCAGGAAGGTGCTGATAATATTTATACCACGTACGATTTGGATCCTCTTGCGCCCGCGCAGAATGCAATTAAATTGCATTTTCCACAGAGAACAATGAGCAATTTTCAAAGATTTCCGCGCCGGCACTCAGCACGTTTCCTACATAAACCATAAGCACCAACAAGTAGAAGATGATGATGGCGGTGGTGCAGCTGCTCCAGCTTCATTCTCCTTTCCCAGTTTTCACAGTTTTCTGAAAAGGAAAAATTATCTTGAAGAAGAAGGCTGCGCAAACGGTAAACACGAATCGCAAAGGGGCGAAGAGGGTGCGCGGTGCAAGTAACAAGTGCAACGTGGCACATTTTCGAAAGCTCCTCCGCCACTCACGATTTTCACCCCAGGCAAAAGCCACCAGGCAACATATATTTTCTCATTCCCTCTGCTTGTCGGGACAACAGGGGTCTACTTTATATCCGAAATCGTTTGTAACAAGCAACATTTATTAATTGCGAAAATAATAAACCTTCCGATTAGTAGGACAAAACTGCGGTAGCTATTAAATGCAAAGACTGGATTTTACCATATTCCTTGATTAAAAAAGTAACATCAGTAAGATATAAATTTAAAACGTAGAGGTACTAGCGAAAATGTTAAAAAAAAGGCTATTACTTTAAGCCTACTCAACAAAACATTTTCAAAATCGATATTTAAAGGCAGAAAAAGCTGGTTACTTATTAAATTTGTTAATGTTTAAGACTACTTTTAAGTTTACAGGAATATGTCAAAGTCAGTCTTATACAGTAAAGGACACATTTCTAGTCGTTACACTTTCTCTGATCACTTCAACTTGGTTCTTTTTTTTTTGCTTTTTAATGGAGGATTATCCAGCAAAACAGTTGCAACAGTTGCATCCATCAACTGGAGAGCGGTGGTTTCTGTAGTTGGTGTGGTGGCCCTAACTTCGTTTCTTTTTTCCTTCTTTTTTTTTTTAGCTGTAGTTGTCAACACAAAAGTTTGCAGACCAAGGAGGTTGGCGGGATAATAGCAGAAGAAATCTCAGCAGGCGGCGCCAGTTGAATGAACTCAACGGAAAAGCTGAAAAATGGTTCAGTTTTGTTGGTCTTGCTTCTCGCATTTTTGTTGTATTTTTTTGCGGCCAGGTAATGATGATGTTGCCAACGCAACGCCATAGGTTCCCTGTGAAAGGAAACGAGGCCAGACACAAACGCTGGGGCAAAATCAGAAACTGAAGGAGGGCCAGAGAATAGCAGCACAAAGCACTGCGAGAAGCAGGAAACGAGCCACAATAGGACAACACCGGGATGTGATATCATGCACGCCGAAAAAATATTTCCTAAATCATCAATAATTATTAGACAAAATAGTCTTGAATAAAATTATTACCTTAATTGATAACGATAATTCATTGAAATTTGATTGAATGGAATATTAGAACTTCTAGCTTTAATCAAATTACCTAAAACAATTTTCTAGGCTTTGATACAACATTGAATTATTAAATTATGAGTTCTTTTAAGCATATTTAAAATTATTATAAAATATTATTTGCAGATTATTGTTATTTCTCGTTACGCTTAAAAGTAAGTTAAAACTCGACATTTGTTTTCAGTGTCGTTTTAGATGCACCGCCACTGCGAAATTGGAACTGGGAGGGATCGTTCGTAGCAAAGAAGGAGGAACACCAGCAATTGGAACAGGAACTGTCTTAATCCCGCAATCAATAGATAGTGAGAGGTAGAAATACCCTCCAGCTAAGTAAAAACCATCTGCAAAAAAACAATCTTAGAATCGATAGATCGCGCAGTGTGGGGGATCTGCCCAGATCACCAATAAACAACATCCAACCGCATCCAGCAGATGCAACTGCAGCAGAAGCTGCAGCTGCCTTAAAAAGCATTTTCATCACATGCTGGCTAACATTTGGTAGCATCTCCATTGAAGCTCCAATCCTCCTGCCCAACTTCTTCTACTTGTAAGTCAATGGCGTGTAAAATAGCTGGCGGGCATTGTCCGGACACATGGACAACGAACGGACGGTGGACACACGGATGGACAGCCGAAGAAACGAGACGAGACGGCTGCTGGCTTTTGCATATGCAACTTAATCAGAGATGACCGATCGTAGCTTCTTTTAACATAAAAAAAATTAACCTTTACAATTGGCAACACTTTTTTCTATAAACCGTCAGAGTATAATAATTTTGTTTTGTTTTATATAATAAAGAAAAGTAAAATCCACCATTTTCCTCTAAGGAATCACAACCAGCAAATAAATTTAACAAAATTTTATCCAAGTAACAACCTTCTAATAATACCTTTTTCCAATGATTTTAGAATAAAGGCAATAATAAGCATGAAACCAGCTTAAATAAGTCTACAAGCTCATGTTAAAACTCTTAAAAAGTGTCTTACCAATAATATCTATCCATAGCCCAGCTCATCTCTGGCTGCATGCGGAGATCTGCGAAGCAAGTGAACGGCAGCAATTGAGTTGATCGAGAAGCCCGAAGTTGCATGTGGCTGGAAAATCAGAAGCTAAGCAGAAGCGAATGCAGCTGCTGTTCCGATCGCCAGATCGAGATGATCATGATTATGGAGATGATAATTATGGAGTTGTTATGGGTTCTGTTGTTGTTGCCACTTGTGTTGGCCATTGTGCTAAAATTTAATAAGTGCTAAAATAATCAGCGCTGCCTTTATGCAAACTTGTTGCAATCATTATGTGCTTTTCGTCTCTATTGTTGTAGTTCTTGTTGGCCGAGTCAATGAACTTGGCAATACTCGCAGTGGTTGCTGTTGCTCTGTTTGTGCAATGTGTGTAATTCAAAGCGAAATTATTATGTTGAAAAAACTGTGGCCAGCGAAAAACGAGTTGTATACAACAGTATCCTCATTCCCATTCCCCCTATTTCACAAAAACTACTACTCCAATGACCCCCACTTCCTATGCTCATAGCTCTGAGTCTTTCTTGATGTTCCCTTGCTGAGGGTATTATACTTTTAACAAATATTTATTAAAGATACTAGATACATATTACAAGTTCAAAAGATTGAAGTCTTACTCATCTAAATTTTATTTTGTCAGTAAATATATAAGTTAGAATATATAGTTCTAGGCTCTTCAATTGCGCCAGAGGATCATTATTATTTATATGCTTTTAAGATATTTGTTTATCCACTGTCGTGTATAATGTAGTAATAAAAGAATAAAAATATATAAAATAATTATTTAAATTTTAAATTATCAATCACTATTATAATATTGACTACCATACATCACATATTTTCCGAAGACAATAACTAGGGTATCCGTAAATTTGTTTAACTCTTGGTACCAAGCTAAAAGCATAATATAATTTTTTATGACACACAGAAAATTCTTGTTGTCGCCGCATTTTGTTGTTGCCAGTAATTAAATAAAATTATGTTACAGACCTGTCTCTATTTTTTCTGGAAGTAGAACCAGCCCCAAGACGAAGAGTGAGTTGACAAAAGCTGACACGCGAGAAAAAAGGGGAAAGCACGCGAGCGAATCTGGTGAACATACTTGTATAAAAATAGTTTTAAATGCAAAATGACATTTGACAGGAGAGCGATGGGGGAATTGAGTGTCATGCACTTGACGTCATCTGGCCAATTGGATAGGACATAATTTGATTAGCACTAGTTGCTAGTTGAATTAAAAAGAAAACGATGGATACTACTTTAATCTAAAAGGTTTTTTTGAATAAAAATAAAGACAACTAGTCGTTAAATATTCATAGATGGTTCTTAAATGTTTAATATAACAGTTTAACAATTTTTAATGGCTACCCCATGCTGACTCAGTCCAAGTTCCAACTTTACAACTTCTTTATCAATTTTCCCCGCAAACGTTTCAAACGCTAAAACAAATAACTCTATCACAATTGAAATATCATCGCAGTGAAGGAGGGAGCCGTAGGAAAAAGATCGAAACAAATTGGCTGAGCATTAGAAACGCATAAAACTTCATTAAGCTCGTATTCTACTTTTTCCATCTACCAACAAAGATAATAACGAACTGTGCGCGAGTGCAGCTTTTACAATTAACTTGGAAGACCATAACATAAAGATACGAGGCCGCTAGATAGAAAGATGAACAAAAGAAAAAACTGCAGAAACAGCAACACAATCTGTGATGACGAGGGAACGGCCCCCAACCTGGACATGCACAGGAAAGATATGATGTTGTAAAAGAAACACAAATATTAACAAATAATAATAAAATTGAGAAACAATTTTAAAGTTATTAATAGGCCCATTAAGTTTTTTATAAACTTGACTGAGATCGGTTTGATATTTGTTAAGTTTTAAAAACTTTTAAGAAAATCTTTACAATTTTGGGTTATCCAATAAAATAAAACTTCATCTTTCAACACATTTTTGTATTATAATTGATGGTAATCTATTGATTGAAACCCAAAAATATATAATAATCCATGTTATATGCTAACAAAAAATTGACTATTGTAAATGAATGAATATTATTTTTTAAGAGGAAACAATTGAAAACTTTAATCTTTTTGAATCTCAAACCAAACATGATTTTTTTTGGTGCATAGAGCAACAGTTGCGCCGCTTGAGAGCATCCGTTTGTTAAAGTCCAGGGACGGCTTTTATTATTATCATTGTTCTGACTCTGCTGGTTCTTTAGGCCATAGCTGCTGCAACGAAAGTAGACAAACTCCGGCAACAAACTTAAGTGAATTGCAATGATGAACAGCTAGCAGCAGAAACAACATAAAAAAGCCGAGACAACCGACATAGAAAACTATTAAAAAAAAAACCAGTAACAACAGGGAGAATAAAGTACGGTTATTGCTCGTAAAAAGTATTATCTCATTTTAAAATTCTTTAAAAATTTCGAAAGAAATTTGTTTTTTGTATTCGGCAAAGAAAAGTTCACTTTATTGACAATGTGTTTAAATAGTAGTGTTAATGAATATAAAATAATTATAACAAGATTTTAAAAAGTCTGCAATAAGAGGGTCTGACAAATTTTTTTTTTTTTTTGTGTCTAGTCTTTGTGCACACTAAAATCTATTTAGTCCACAAACCCTCATCCAAAAAAAAATCGAACTGAAATAACATAGTGCATTTTTAATGTCTGGATAGTTAAAGCCAGTGATCACTGCACTTACAACAATGGATATTCAAGTCTGACTTTTTGAGTGTTTTACGTTCGTCATCGACCCCACCCCACAGTATGTACCTCCAGTCCCCACATCCCGAAACCCCAGAGAGATAGAGCGGCTACCAAACATTGCTTTTTTTATGGCTGGGAGCATGAAATTTGATTCTCGGAAGAGTTCATTTGTAGCCTAGCGGGAAGGTGAGCTGATGGATTTGAAATGGGAATAGGTAACTTAATTAAAGTGCTTGCGCCAGGGTAGCCGAAATGCAACTGCATTCGCTATAGGGTTGCCGCGGCAACAGACAAATAACGGAAATCTCATTGTTAGCCATTACTGAGCAATAACATTTGGTAATGGCAATGGGCGTGTCCCTTGGGGGCGGCTTCGCCGAAATTGGCAGAAGTTGCCAAGGCTGTAAATTCGCTTTTGCCAAACATTTTTCACCGCCCTGTTCAGCCAGTTACTTTTGTTTTTGTATTACTTCCTCGTTTCGCACTGTTGTTCTTATTGCTATTGTTGTTATTCCCATCGACATTGCATCCCCGTGGGAGCTTGCAGGCGCCCGAAATTACTAACACAGATGGGGAAATAATTGTAATTGTACAACAGAAAAATAAATTTGTAATTTACGTTTGATGTTTTATGGCTCATATTATATTTATATTAAATATTTATATTTATATATACATTTGAATGTACATAAGAAATACATATATACAAAACTTTTAGATTGGAAACTTATTACCAGCAGCATTTTTATTGATCAACAAAACGGAACTAGTTTAATGATCGCAACTGTTTTTAGGCATTGCACATGTAAACAAAAAGTGAAAGAGAGATAGCAATATGTTAACCCGATCTGGGAAAGAGATGGCTGCAGTGGCAGTGGCAAATAACAAATAACAACGGGAGAAACAATAACAAAGCGCAAATTGTTTGCTTTTGTTGCCGACGAGGATAAATGCATTGATTTCTGACAGTCGACAGTCGGCGGCACTCGCTTTTTTTCGAGCCCAGGGAAGCGTGACGAAAATAAGAGAAAAGAAGCCCTTTGGGGTGATTTTCCCCCTTTCCTTGACACCGCCCCCTCCCTCACCAAAACATCGCTCAATTGGTTGCTACTTTTGTTGTTTCTTAATATTCCGCTTTTTATGAAGTAGAAATGGCAATGAATAGGATTTTTAACTCACAATGCAGGGAATAATTGGATTGTTTTATTCATGCTTATATACAGAGCTTACCCTAAGTTTAAGATAAATCTTTGATATCTTGATACCCGGTTTAATTTTTTTTTACTTTCTTTCAGCCATATTATTTGTGGTGATAAAATAAACTTTATTCGTTTTAGCAAATTGCAGACAAATATGTTAAGTGCTTACATACAATTTAACGATTTGCCAGCGCCCACGATCAAAATTATGTCAGTGAGGTGAATTTACCACAGTCATGGACAAATCTGACACAAGCAACAACAAAACTGTGAGCACTCAACCAAAGGAAACTTTTGTTTAATAAAGGAATTACTTACATGTATGTATGTACATTTTACATATAGATATACATATACTTATTTAAACACAAATCAAATAATTGTCCAATAAGTAAGTTATTGTACAATTATTGGCACCGATTTTAACAATTTTCGACCGCGAAATCTACGAACATCAGAACGGCGTGCTTAAAAGAAGAAGAACAGAAAGGGAACTGGAAACCAAACGATTCCTTTTCAAACCAGAAAGGGATGGAGAGTGTATCTTCGTTAAGTATATTTGGTGTTGGTAAACACGCGGAGGATCTCGTCACAGGAAACGTGTGCAGGAAAACGACGTTTTTATGTGGCTTATTATAAAAATTTAAAAATTAACGGGCCTAAAATAATTAAATCAAAATAGTAAATCGAATTGGGTATTAGGTTGCCTGTCTAACTCAATAATTTTTTTGAGCTGGTGGCCGTTGCTTACAGCTGTCAATTAGTGTTTGCCTGATAACGGTATTTATTTGAATATGTTTAAGAAAAAAAAAACAATTCATATCTGTTTTATAATGGTATACAAAAATAAATTGCTTAAACTAATGTGTATGTATGTAAAAAAAAGATACCTCCGTAGCTGCCCAATATTTTTTTTAAATGCAAATTAAAATTAATCAGGAGAATCTGCATTGTTTTTGGTCGACCGACAACCCCAATTTTTGCCTGCATTTTCCCCAGAAATTTCGCTGACGACCGCAGTTGGCTTTGCGTTTTACGTTTGAAAGGATTAAGAACCGGTTTACTTCGGCTCTCCGCTGAGCGCGTAAAAAACAAAGGGGCTTAACAATCCGGCTGGTCAGCGCCCGTTTCTCAGTGGGTGGCTAGCAGTGATTTTAACTCGGGGGTGGCTTTACCTCCCTTTCGACCACCCCCTCGAGCCACTCCCTCTGGCCACACAACCGCCCACTTCATGCAAATGGCCAAACATTAAGGCGACACTTGAGTTGTGTCTACGAACAGCTAAGGACATCAAGATGGTTCTAAATTGTATATTTTTTAATTAAAATTGCTTAATATTTCAAGTATTATGTACATACATGTTTTTAAAATGTGTTTGTAAATATTGCATGGAAAATATTATATGTACAAGTTATATAATAACTATAACCATATAACTATCTTAAACAAATAAAGTACGTTAAGTATTTAATTCAAACAATATTAGAAATAACTAGGATTTACTTATATTTTTCCCAAATCTCGATACTTTCCGGAGCAAGATTTGATTTAACTTTTATTCATTTTCACGTTAATTTATAAAAAAATGCAGTTAAGAATCATTCAATAAATATTAAAATAGCTCCTCTTAAGTGATTAACATATTAAAAGACTTTTTATTTTTCAACATAAAATGAATTATTATTTATTCTTAAAATTATTTTTTCATTGACCTTTTGGTTTTCACAAACATATTTTTGTATTTTAATTTGCAAGCTTAAACTAATATTGTGGTGACCTCAACTGTTAATAGCTGCATGTCAAAGACATGCCACCCCGTTTCTGTCGAATGCAAATGCAAACAATGGCCAAGGCTGCGACGGAAGAACAAGTCACGTGCTGCCCGCTCCGAAGTCCATGTGTCCATGCCGTATCCCGTATTCCTGGGTCCTTGTTCCGTACTCCTAATAAGCGGCAAATAATTGGCAGACGAACTTGAGACTACCCCAATGGCATGGGGCACGGCGATTGCCAGTGGCAACTGCAATTGCCACTAAAAATCGATACCAACCACCACACAGCCACCCTGCAGGTTGTCGATCCTTGCTGGAATGTTTGTTTGTTTGTTTGTTTGCTTGTCTCCTTTTCCTGGCCAGCCGGTTTCCAGTCGCAAGTGGAGAACCAGAGCGAAATCCGCTCTCAATTGCAGTTGCATTGCCCTAAAGTACAGGTAAGCCCTCAGAATTAAGTGTTCCTGCCCCAAATGACTAATAAAACTTAATACTCTTCTAGGTGAGCAGACTCGATATGGGGAAAATTTCTACCTCAAATGAACAGCAATTAGAACTTCCGGCCGTAAACCCTGTCAAGAACTGAAAAGCGTTAGCCCAGAACCACGTCAACTGACCAAATTTGAGTGTCAGGCCCAGAAACATAAAGCTGAAACAGGGAGGGATTTTAAAAGCAACATTTGAAAATCTACTGTTGAATTTATATAGCCCAAATTGCGCTCTAAAATGCTTTACATTGCTTATATTTAGTACTCAATTCTTTAATTTCTAGATTGTAATTCAATTCAAAGCTTATATTTCTAACAAGCCCTAGCAAATTTTCCAAACCATAATTATTTTAAAAGACTAAGATATTATTTTTCTGATTAGGATATAATATTAAAGTTAAGGAACCATTCTTAAGTGTTATGTTATAAGCTGCCAAATTTACATCGGCTTTATGCAAATGACTATCAGACTTTATAGAACTTGAAAACTCACCCAATCCGCTCCTGGAACTTGTAATGACAACAGCACACGATCATTTCAACGTTAGTAGTTGCATTCTGTCGCCCTGCCCAATGAACCGTTCCGCTCGCTGCAGTGCGTCCGTCTTTGGCAGCAACAATTAGTATGGCCAGCGATGCGAATCTAATAATGTGACTACAATGACGACAATAGACCCGCTCCACGAGTCCCCGTCTCTGTAGCTCTCTTGTTTTGGGTTATGTAAGCAAAGCTTGGTTTTTAGAATACCGGGCAGCTGCAAAGTGTGATATGTGGCCGGTTCTAACGATACATCATTCTGATATATGCCCCGAGGTGTGGACTGTATATACGTGTATACTACTTTTAGGTGCGTCATAAATTAACACTACCTCTGTCTGTTGGCCATTCGAAGATAGTGTTCCAGTGGGCGGTAGCTGGGCTCATAAATACAGCAAAAGGGAAAACAATTAACCATTGCATGTCGGTCGTGCCCAGAACTGCTGCATCGAGATCCATGGCCCATGGACGATGGTCACTAGTGGTGGTGGTTAAGGTGCGTGAGATCGCCGGTGGATGATAACGAGCGGCGGATTTTGCAGTGGCTACAAATGAGCGATCGCTTATCTCAATGGACTAACATGATCACCAAATGCTTTGCTCTTATTGGGGAGGGAAAACGTAATGACATCGATTGGAAATAGTTTTATGGCCCTTAAAGTAAACAAATTTGATATTGTTATTGCCTGCACTTCAAGTTATATGTTTTCAATGATTTTATTAGCCTTTTATTACTTGACATTTTTTATCATGGGTTGTAAGTTAAATTGGTTTATACATTTATGAAACCGGATATGTACATGTAAATATTTATCTGATTTTAAAGACTTGGTGTAATACCACTCCTTAAACAAATGTTTTCTATATATTTGTACATAAATATTTTAACATATTTTTAAGTCATCCACTTTTTGACTTTTAGATAATCTTTTTTTGGGAACATTTTTATAAGTTCCCACTTTTTATATGCATTAAAGGTTTTACCTTATCTGTAGACATAGTTAATTACCAAAAGTTTAAGGTACCCGAACAGAAAGATTTTAATAACTTAAACACTTATTACCAATTATTTTTAACCAACACTTCTTAGAATTATTTTTTTACTTATGCCTTATCTTGTGTGGAAACTCAATTTTCTCTGTGTATAAAAATGTATAGGCTGTAAAAGCTACATCTATTCCAACTCTACTCATTTATTTCATCTTATTGAAACTATAACTCTCACTCATAAAACTCCCCAAATCCAATAAATCGGCAAAACAAAAGTGCAGCTTAGCTACAATAACAGTTAAGTGCTAGAAGCATGCATAAAATCAATAAAGTTGATTTCTAGTTTGGAATCAAAATATACAAATAAGAGAAATGCCAAATGGTGGGAAGATGTGCAATAGCACGGACCAAAATCGAAACCGAAATCCCAAAAAAAAAAAACTGAAATCCGAACCCAAGTTAAGAGCGGCCCTACTCCCAGGACCGCGTATTCCCAGGCGATGATAATCGGACGGACGGGAGCTATATAATATCTAAGGGTGGTTACGACATGGACATGGAAAAGTAACCCTCCAGTGGTAACTGTAAAACTGCAATTGCAGTTGAACCGAACTAAAGAGAACCAACCCCCGATGCGGAATCCAAACCCCTCGAACAATGGCCCATCCTTCGCCTCTTTTATCCCTTCTGTTATTTGATGGTGGCGCATTTGCAATGACAAACAACAATAAAAATTCGATATCAAGGCGATCGATCAATAAGCAGTTGCCAACACACACGTAATATCTTTTGCGTGAAATTTCAGACAAAGCGGCGACATATTTGGAAAGAGAGTTTTTGAAAAACAGGAGAGGAAGGGAGGTACTCCCCAGATCGGGATAGTAGTGGCAGCTGCGCAGGCGCCACGACTCAAACAGGGTTGTCATCTCGCACACAGATTCGCTGATGATTTTGGTGGTGGATTCCAAAACTGAGTGTCTCGCAAACCAAACTGGGTACAGTAGCACACTCAACTTATCAATCCGTTTATACGATGTCTATGATGATGATTAAATGTGTTATAAATTTTACAAAGACAAGGATTATATAGATAAATGAAGAATTGAAATGTCTTGATATCGGTTACAATCTTTAGATATATAACTTTTTGTTATTGTGTTTTGATATATCTAATGGCGATAAATATACTAAGAATGGTAAATAAATCCTTTTTACCAAAACCTTCTTAACAATTTCAATAATCTATATAATATTAAGTTTGTGCATATCCTGTATTTTAAATTATTTCAATCTATTCACGCATAAACGGCAAAGCATGTCCTCATCACTTGGAAACGAACATTTGTCACTGGCTTAAATATGGCTCTAACTGTTTTCCATCCAAAAAAGGGGTGACATGCGTCGTTTGTCCAATTTGTTGCGCAATCAAACCGTCGCCTGGACTCCTCTGAAAAACGTGCGTGTCGTAAACCAAGTCCACGTCCAAGTCCAGGTCTTTTAGCTGGTAATTGGTTTGTCATTATAGCAAAATCGAGACAGAGAAAAGTGCAATGAACTTGGGCTTGAAAACAGGAGAGATTTGTTTTTGTTGAACTTAGAAAGAGGGAATGTTCAGCTGCCTTGCCTTCTGATCTTGGCACGTTCTATGAGAAACCTCAACCCTCCCTTTCAACCTTCGCACCTTTTCTAATAAACGATTTTTTCCAGGAATTTTATGGGACTGGAAAACAGCTGACAAGAGAAGAAACCTTTCTTTCCTGTTTTCCCAATTCTTTATTTCCTATTTCCCACCCGTAATTAAATGAACAAGGTCCTGGCACTCACACCCAAAGGATCATTTCTAGTTATGTTCAATTTTTCCCATGCTTCGGTCAAAGTTCACAGAAAGATTTATGGGATTGCCAAGAACTTTGATATCTGCAATGGGGAGCTCTAAAGACCATTTCCATACCGAACAGTTGCTCAATAATAGTATGAGGGTGCTCTTCTCATTCCTTTGTTGTCCAGAAAATTACTAAACGTCACCAAATACGAGGGGATGTGTATTCTATACAAGTCTCTAGAAATGGATGCCATTAAACGACCTAACAAAAAGCACAAAACTCAATGATTCAATGATACTTTATCGCCAAACTTAATCTTCTTGAGACGATGGGGGGGACTTTGAAGTGACATTACATGAGATGGTTGTGATGGGTGAAGTGAAGAGCCCAAATAATGAGGGCTATATATTTCAAGAGAATGTTTCAATCAGTGCTGCAATTTATGACAATTTATATTGGTATATGATGTAATTGAATATTGATTTTAAAGGGTTAAATCAATTGCTACGTTGTGGTAATTGCCTTGTTACACCATGAAATATAGGGGGCAAAAAAGAGAAAGAAATCAAAAAATGTGTGAAATATAGAAAAGGTCTATTAAAAGAATGTTCAGAAAATCAAAGATCAGAGGAGTATTTAAAATTAAAATAATTTCCCACATCTACAAAAAATAGTTGATCGATGGTTGTTGACATATACGATAATCGATTACTATTTTTTCAATACAAAAATATTTGCTTTGTCCAACTGTTTTTCGTTTGTGCCATTTTTATTTTGTAAATTTATTATGCTTAATAAATTTGATTCTGTCAGGACTACCCGCATTCTCTATGTTATGTCTTTTTGCTGTGTAAATTTTAATCGAATTAACCAAGGGCCACAGAAATCTGTGTACACATTATTAGCTTGATTGCCCTTTGTTCATATTGGAAAATCATTTTTCTCTATTAAATTGTCTTCAAATTGAATTTGTTGACGGAACCCAAACGAATTCCAATCCAACTCTGATTTTTAACTTAGTTTATCACTTATTGTTATTTAATCCTTTGGCCAGGACATCATCCGCATCCTGGACAGATGTTTGTCTAGCTCCAGTGCTCCCTTTTAATGCCTTGTTTGCGGGATTAATGTGAGGACAAAAACCAGAGGGTGGTGTTAGGGGAAAGCATGTGTGCTGATTTTTGCACTATGGTGGGTCTTAAGCCGTATTAATTTTCAATAAGTGCATTGAGGTCTATGAAATGTTTGATAAATGGCGCAGCGGGTTAATCCTGGATGTTGAAAAGGGACGAAAATCATCTATATCCCGTAAACTAAGCGGAAACCACATTTATAGCACGTGACTGCATAGAAATACAACGTGACTAAGCAAATGGAACCTCAAATTTATTAATCCTCAAGTTGGATAAGCTTTGACATTTCATTTTTCAATAAATAAGTGATTGTAATTTCTACAAAAGTAAAAAACATCATAATTTTTTGGAAATTAAAATTGAATTAACAAATTAATTTAAAAATGTACTATATTTTTTTCACATGTTTATATAAATATATATATATATATATAATCTATATAAATATGTAAATAAGATGCATATTATTGCCTAAAAGTATGCAACAAATTTAGAATATTAACCTTAGCCAATGCACAAACCATTTAAGTGGCTGTACCGTTTATGAATCGGTTTAAACGGTTTAAGTTTAAATTGATTTTATAATTTGTTTTATATACTAATATATGTATAATAGGTACACATTCATTTGATAAATGTTGACGAAGCTCATGAATCGGAAAATACATTTTTTTTATTAATTGAATTTGAATATGTTAATTTTCAAGAAAACTCAGCATTGTTCTCAACATTGTTTTTTTCTCCAAATTTAAAATGTTTGGGTTATTATAATATTGCGTTCACAACCCTGGAAATGCGCATTTTTTTTTTTTGGTTAAAATGCGTAACACCTGTATTTTATTTTAAAACTTAATCTGCACTTAATCTTCATGAAGGTCGTGATCTGTATTTATTCTGGATTTATTTATATTAGTCACGCTCTGACCTTTTCAATAGGAAAAACCACGTGCATAAATCACTTGTTTAAATTTCGCGAAGTTCGTGCTGGAAACTGAACTCAACTAAACTTTGTCTGATGCAATGCCTTGTAAAATTTAATCAGTCTAAAAACGTCACAAAAAAGCGGGAAAACAGTTGAGAGCATCCAATTCCAGAATATGTGTTTGCCTTGTTGTTTTGTTTGTTGTTTTTCCCAAGTTTTTTGCCCCAACATTCTTTGCTTATGTTGTGTTTTTTGGTACAGGGGTGTCTAAAAAGGGGAAAAGGGGATTTCAAAAATTGAAACGGATCTTTTTACTTTATTGATTGATATTCTCTGGGCTTGGACTGGCCACTGGCCCTCATTAATCATGGCAAATAAAACAACTATTGCCTTTTGCCGTAATTCACTGCTAACGAAGCGAAGAACTTTGGGCTGTCGAGTTCCGGTTAATTATATTATTTTAAAAAATTAATAATTCAAAGACTCACAAGGAAAAAGAAAAAAATTGAAATTAAACGAAATAAATTAAAATTCTGGATTTATTTGTTGCTAGTTCCCAAGGCAATTATATAATATTTAATTCTAAACATGAGTAATGTATATATGTACATATGCAGGACCTATTATAAGGTAAATTTGTAAGAATGTTGAATATTTTTATGGGATTTCTTCTACCTCCCATTTCTAACAATGTTAGATAATACTTAACATGTCTTTAAATGTTCTTAAACTTGTATACTTTTTTCCATTGATGTATTAATTCTGTAAAAATATTTGCTTTACAAATTACGCTGTCAGTTAGTTTCTTGTTTTGTTTCTTCCTGCAAAAGTTCTTAATCTTTTTGTTCACAACTTGTTCAGATGTCTTATTTTTTTTTGTTTAAAACAGAACATTAATGTTCACATTGAATAATTATTTTGTATGGCCTTTTATTTGTTATGCCCTTAGCCCTTAGTTCTATTCTATATTCAATTTTCGTGTGGCAGCCCCAGGCGCTGGGCTGATGAATTATGAATATGCCCAGCGTCGGCTCGTGACTCAAACAGGTGCACAATCAAAGGGGGGATGGGGGGCATGCCAGGTGGGTCGAGACCAGACTCTAGACGAGCCCCTCCTCCAGCAGCATTTCCCTCTTCCCGCCTTTCAGCCTTTCACCTCCTGACATTGGCGTTTTAATGTTTCCTACAACAGCAAAAATTGCTTAATTTATTCAACGGTTTTCGTGTGACTTGAGCAAACTGAAACAATAAATCCAGCAAAATGCATAAGTGAATAAGAAATAAGTGCTAATAAAAAAAAACATAACATTACCCAAAATGAAAGGCAACTGGTTCTGGAGGGAAACAAACACGCAAATAAATATCTATGTACTGCTTTCGATTCCGATTTGAAAGTTTCTTAACTGAACTAAGGCCAGGCGGATATGGTGATCATGCAAAGAATATACCTTCATATGCATAAGCGAGTGATTTAATCAGAGTCATTAGCACAGGGATTTAAGTATTCCGATTCATGCTGGACCAATGTCCACACAGACCCCCTACAATTAGCCCCCAGGCCAACCTCATCGCGATGATATAATACCCTTACATCGGGGCTCATTGTGTCGCAAAAAGATCACAGATCATTGGATCTTTTGTTGGCTCCGTGTTTGATTCGCTTGCGGAAATGTTGGGAGACAGCTCAAGGAATTTACTACATGTAAATGTCAATTTTGATCATTCAAGAATTAGGAGACCTCTAAGAGACCTGCATTAGCATCTGAATGAACTTACCGGTGAATGAAAACTCTGTGCTTCCCATAAAAGACTGTTCAAGGTTTCCATTTGAATCGCATTTGAATGACCAATCTACAATACTTTTTATACAACTTGTTATTTTTTGAATTTATTTGTTAAGGTGTCTATTACTATGATTTGCTTGATTGTTGCTGTCTGAATTATTTCCGCAAACAATATTCCTTTTGTAAAGACAACAATTCAATTATTAATATTAGGGTAGTTTTTATTATTTTGCATGTATTTTTAATTAAGAAATTTTAAATTTAACCATTTGTTTAAGTGAAAAGCCATTGTAATCTCAAAAAGTTTACACCTTCCAAAAGTTCACTTGCTACATTGCAAAATATTTTTAAAACTGATTCATTTCATTACTTAACGCACAAACCTTTTTGCTTTTTCCATTATTCTCCAGACAGTTGATTAAAGTATCACAAATAGTTTTATTCAGTTTCGAGTCTTAAACCTTAAGTACAAATTATAACATTTATGCATAATATATAACACAAACTTAAGGCTACGAGTAGCAATCAACGCTTAGCATCGAGAATTTGAATATGGCAAGGCTCCTTCTCTCATCTTTTTGCTCATCTCAGGAGAGCCAGGAGAAGAAGGGCCGTCAGACTCCAACTGATAGCTCCACTAGCACCACTTGTCCTGGCCACTGGATTCTCTGCCGGCAACTGAGCCATGGCCACCAGTTGCTGTTCTTCATCGAGCTTGGGTCTGTAGCTCCAATCGATGGTGTTGGTCTTACAGATGTTGGAAAAGACTCGCGCCGAAATCTTGGGAGTTCGCGTCCGTTCCGGGGAATTGAAGTCCACGTGGTAGAGTCCAAACTTTTCCGAGAAGCCAGCCTTCCACTCATAACTGTCCATCAGACTCCAGGCAAAGTAGCCACTGATATTCGCACCATCCTCCATGGCATCCAGCACCGCTGTGAGGTAATGATTATAGTAATCCACACGGGCGTAGTCCTCCAGACCTCCGCGATCACTAACTCCATTCTCCGTGACAATTATCTCGGGTGCATTGTATTCGCGGTGTATCCACATCAACAGATTGTACATTCCCTTGGGATAGACCTGCGAAAACGGAGTACAACCCCCAGTTAGTGGAGTTCATTCACCTGTCCGCCACCTGGACGAAAGTCACCCTCTTTTGATTCCCGCCTAAGTAGTTTACTCGGCAAACCATAATTCAAACTGTAAGTGGGGATAAGTCAACCCTCAAGCTACCTCCAGCACTCCACCAAGTTAATTACACCACCTCATCCTGGACGTGAGGGATTTCCCATCTCACGTCTCCAGAGGGTGAGCCACAATCAATTTAGCCGACTAAGCGAAAGATAATTGAAGTCGTGGAGATGAAGGAAATATGGTTCTTGTGTAAAATTGTGGGCGGCACAAGGAAGACAATTTTCATGACCTCGTAATGAAGTTACTGTGGCAGCTAGGAAACTTTTAAAGTGCTTGAAAGGAAACTTGTTTATAGCCCAACAAAATAAAATATAGACAACATATTTTACTTTAAATTCAAACAGAGATTTGATGACATATTCTTCATAAGAAATATGAAAAAATTGACCAGAGATCGAAACCTAAAGTCCCTTATTGTTAGCTACAAGAATTTTAGATCTTTCAGTAGATTGGCTGGAATATTGGGATAAATAACTATTTCCTCTTTTACTATAAAACTTCTTTACGAATATTTAATCCAGAATTTACTTAATTTACTCACACTTTCCTAAATGAGGTGATAGTAAATCATTAGTAAGGCTCACAGAACTAACCCCATATTTTGTCCTCAAATATCTTAAGACCCCTAAAACTCACCTTAAGCCAAACTGATCCAGAACCGGGCCAGTCGACGCCTTCCTGGCTCTCGACCACACCCATATCATGATTGAAGGACGGCACTGGGAACTTGCCGGTATTATTGTGACCATTCGAGATGACCAGATTACTGGTGTATGAGTTAATGCCGAAGAAATCAGAGGTGCCGCGGATGCGAAGGATTTCCTCATGGGTGAATTCGGGCAGTCTGGATCGAGAACCAAAGCCCTGCTCCTTGCTCAGGCTCCTAATCCGATCAATCATCACTTTGGGGTAGTTGCCGTGCTTGGAGAAGATTGGATGACCGAACCAGCCCACATAGAACTGCAGGGCTCGCTCGGAGGCCTCGCGATCCTCGGCGGAATTGTGATCCTTGGGCTCCGGCCAGGATGTGTCAAGGGTGATGCCAATGCGTCCACCTTGTCGTGGTTGAAAGTGTTCCCGATACATGTGCACCACCTCAGCGTGGGCCTTCAGCAGATTGTGGCCACAGAGATAGGCGGGAATGCCGGGGTAATTGTAAGACGGTGCCATGTAGTCCACTCCGTAACCGTGCTCACACACATGCCACGGCTCATTGATGGTGGTCCAGATCCTCACCCGATCGCCGTACATTTCCATCACCAGGCGAGCGTAGTCCTTGAACAGCGGTATGATCTCCGGATTGGTCCAACCACCCAGCTCTTGCAACCTTTGCGGCAATTCCCAGTGATAGATCGTCACCATCGGAGTGATATTGTACCGGAGCAGTTCGTCGATCAGGTTTGAGTAGTATTTAATGCCCGCCGTACTGACTTGATTCATATAGCCACCGGGCATTATCCGGGGCCATGATAATGAGAAGCGGTAAGTGCTAGCATGCAGCTCTTTTACCATTTGCACATCTCGTTTCCACTGAAAGGGATTAAGAAAATAAAATCATTAACATTTAAAAACAAGAGAGAACGCTATAGTCGGGTGCCCCGACTATCAGATACCCGTTACTCAGGTAAAGGGAGTGCGAGGGAGATGGAGATAGAAACTTTGATCACGCATAACTTTTTAACGAATGGTCCGATTTGAAAAATTTCTTCTACATTTCTATAGGTTTTGATAAACACAATAAAACTGCATTTTTACTTTTCCGAAAAATTAAAATTTTTAAAATCGTATATAAGCGATTGTGGGCGTTAAAGAGGGCGTGGCACCTTTTTGAAACAAACTTGCGCTGCGTAGGAACTCCTAGAATCTGCATGCAAAATGCCAATCTTCTAGCTTTTATAGTTTCCGAGATCTCAGCGTTCATACGGACAGACAGACGGACAGACGGACAGACAGACGGACAGACGGACATGGCTAGATCGACTCGGCTAGTGATCCTGAACAAGAATATATATACTTTATAGGGTCGGAAACGCTTCCTTCTACCTGTTACATACTTTTGCACGAGTACAATATACCCTTTTACTCTTCGAGTAACGGGTATAAATATATATTATACTAGTTAAGATAATGATAGTAAATCGGTACAGAATATAATCTTTGAAATGTTTTTTTTTTCAAATTGTATATTTTAAATTGTTTATTCTGCCGGCAAAATCAATTACGGTTTTACAATTATGCAAAGAATTTTTATAGAGACATTTAAATCATGCTAGCTGTCAAATGCAGTGTAAAGCAAACCAATCGCTTTGAGTTTATTGAAGCGATACTGTGCTGTTTTTATACCCTTGCAGAGGGTATTATAATTTTGGTCAAAAGTGTGCAACGCAGTGAAGGAGACATCTCCGACCCTATAAAGTATATATATTCTTGATCAGGATCCCGTCCTGAGTTGATATAAGCATGTCCGTCTGTCTGTCCGTCTGTCTGTTTCTACGCGAACTAGTCTCTACTATAGTCGCCATATAATTGATTGATCGGAAATGCCATAACTTTGGTGTTTTTAATGTTAGGAAGTTCCGACCTACCAAATTCCATATGGATCGGCCGACTATATCCTATAGCTGCCATATAACTGAACGATTGGAAATGCCATAACTTACAGAATATTCTGCAAGGGTATATCAACTTCTGCTTCGCCCGAAGTTAGGTTTCCTTTCTTCTTTTCTTATATCTTTCCTCAAGGCTCTAAAGGCTTTTATCCATACAAAATTAAACTATAGAAACCATAGAAACTAGTCATGTAAAATCTGTCTCTGTTCCGACTTACCAAACCAATTTAAAATTGATATATACAAATCAAAGCAATCACATTAATGTCCATTGGCATTAAAATTGACATGTGGACAAATAAATAAACTTGCAAATGGTTACTTAAAATGTCGGAAAACTAGACTGCAGCATTCTGACTTGTTTGTTGCGGGTTGATTCGGTTTTCCTCAAAACTATGCCAAGTTTCCGAAAAACTGAGAATGGTAATAGAAAACCAGTTGGTCGAACGTTGGCGACACATTCCACCTTCAATGGTCATTGTCGCAACTTGGCCCGGAGCTCTGACTTTGGCTTTGGCTCAGACTCTTGCTAATTATGTGACTTTGAATTGAAAACAATTCAAATCGCGATCGCCGAGCGTTGCATATGAAAGGAAGGGGCGTTTAAGCTGTCGGTCCACCTATTTAATCCATTTATCAAATCGCCTGCCGCCGCTGACAACAATAACAAGCCGATGGCTGACAAAAAAAATCCAGCACCTGATGCAAATGCCAACAGTTGGCACCCGTAACCAAATCATTTAGCCTACTGATTGGCATTAGTTGGCAAATTATGATACAATGTTGCCTCCGACACAGTCGGCATCGATAAATCATTGCAAATATTTCAATGCAAATTACTTTTCAAAAAAATAGTAGGAAGAATCTCGTTTAATGTATGCAAATTTAAAATGGGAGCATTAATAAATTAAAACTTTTCTTTTATATTCTTTGGTTACTAAAATATGTAAAAACATTTTATGAATTTTGCTAGTTGTGAATAAATGTAGAGAATAACCTTATTTCATATTATTAATAAATTATTCATATAATTATAATTTATTGCAGGTGTAAATAATGGTTAACATTAATGGCTTTTTGTAAAATATCTAAAAGTGTGCTATCTTAACATATCAGTTCATATCTGTCTATCTGAAAAATGGGTCAAATGCTTAATGGTACAAAGTTTGTAAAGATCTTTATCTGGTCTAACCAGATTGTTGTTTGCTACTATCTATCAATCAGAAACGTCCATACATTATCATCTGTCTTCCATTTAATATACTTTAGTTCCGTTTCAGGCCCACAAACAAGTCACGCCCTAGTTCTAGTTGATCTGCCCTTTAAGTCGGTTTTTTGTAAGAAGATCATTAATTCAGCACTGTTCGAGAGTCATTTATCAAATGCAAAGTGCTGAAAGCCTCCGATGGAGACAAGTTGATTATCAGAATAGAGTAGGTAATCAAACAAAATTCGAAACAGGTGTCCCACTATGCCAAATGCCTGCTGCTCATGATTTATGCGATTCTTTGTTAATGGTTTTGTGGTCAGAACTATGCAAATTTACGGCCTGTAATGGGATTCAACATTGTTCGAGTTGTATCGCATGCCCGCACTTGAGGATGATATTATGACCTGTTGAAATGGGTACTTGAATTATAAGTTTTGCTTGGTTTCATGTTATTAAACCATAATTGACCAATGATCTTGGCTTTAAATTGATTGGGGGCACAACTCAAGATTATCCGCGTGCAGAAGCCATAGACTTTTGAAACTGAATATATTAGGAATTAAGAATTCAAAAAAGATTTGGCTTTAGAGCTAATGAATGGTGTAATCGGTGAGTAAATCATAATATTGATGAAAAATTATGAGTTGTAAACAAATAGCAAAAATAGGAACCTCAACACAATAAAAATGTCTTAATTCCAGATGTCTTAAGCTAAGACACTAAAGTTGTTTTCTGAATTTTTTGACTTTCGCAGAAAATATTAAAAAAGCAATAAAAGACGCGAGCAATTTGATATATCTTAAAAAAATAACATGATCTTCTTTATTATAGTAGAATATTACTTCAGAATAAAAACAAATCAACGAAATCACTGAACTTAACGAATTTCATTTACAGAGATTACAAGTCTGGGAATGTGTTGGTTCACCAATCGCTACAATATAAAAATGTTGTAAAACTGATCTATCGATCTCTTTAGACTCTTAAGATCACAGATCACTTCTTTAAATCGATCTAATTTAATCAGCGTCAAAAGCTCTAGATATTATAACGTAATTAGCTGTGTAAGTAATAGCCATCTGAGTTCATCAGTTGCGGATTGCTCACATATTTTCCAGTCGATTACCTCAGCTAGTCAGTCGACTGGAGATCTTGAACTCTTTGCATAACTTCCAATCAAATTGTGATGCCAAACAAACCGACGACTGATTCTGAATACTACCATTATTAAATTGCCCATTAACCAATAGCGACGTGACTCGATTCTCGGCTTACCTGATGATAGCTGTCCGCTGAGATATCACCATTTGATTGATCGGCTATTTTCTCGGGATGTGTGTGGGTGAGAAAGTCCCAGATAGATTCCCCCTTGTCATCCGCGTTCCAGCCTCCCTCGATTTGGTAAGAGGATGATCCAACGCCCCAGAGAAAGTCGTTGGGAAACCGACGAGTTTGGCTCACCGGACTGCCAAGACATCTATAAAGATAATATGGTAATGTGTTAATCGAAAGATGTTGCTAAATCTGCTCTTCACCCAGAGCCACTGCCAAACAGGTGGCATTCAAAATTGACGAATGTTACGACAATTTTTATTTACTTTTCAATTTTGCATACATTTTATGATCTTGGATAGTCATTTATATCAATTGCCGATCGGCTGCTCAAGGTCAGTCCAGATTTGGAGCTTTCTTTGAGCTAAATTCGCTTTTTTGGCAGCTTGTGGCATGCCAAGGCGATTTGGAACATCTATTCAGGCTGTTTTTGTCGCCAGAAATTGATTTTTTTCTAACTTTGGATGATTAAAACATATTCAGCTTAAATGCTCGTTTAACAGATCAATTTATTAATATTGCCTTATTGTTTTGGTTGGATTTTATTATATGTATTTGTTATTATATTATTTTATTATTAAACTTAATTTTCGTAAAGAAAAAATAGATTGGTTCGTCTAAAGCAATCAATGTTGCTAAACATTAATTTTAATTCAATAACGATTCTGTAGTGCAAATGTTAATTTCTCTGTTTTGTTAAATAATAAATGTAATTTATTTAAGGAAATTTTTGATTTGGGAACTTTGTTCTTTATAGTTAAAACAACTTTTACTAATGAAAACTTGTAACAAGCTTCAGGCATTATTTAAAGATTCTTTTATGAGAATTTATTTTACATTAAAATTATATTATTTAACTTTATTATCATACTTTATTTTTAGATACAATTTGTCGTATCTTAAATTAACACTTACGATGCAATCAGCACAGATACGGGCAGTATAAATTTCAACATGTTTGTTTTTCTTGTGTATCCTTTAACGCGAAACTAATTGGTTACAAACGAAAACTTTAGGCAGTCAAGTCGAGACTTCGGCCTTAAACTTTTTCGTTAAATTTGGAACTTTTCGCGTTTTTTGCCGCTTTTTAATTTACTGAGCAGCGATTACGAGCGTGTTAACCCGACCGCGAAACGCTTGCAAATGAACCCCGGCGCTTTTATGTCCTACCGTTATAAAGCGATCGACGGGCGTATCGAGTCATAGACAAGTTCTCACTCCCTCTCTTTCTTACTTTTTTTTTGTTCAGCGAATATCACCAGCAGGTGCCGATGTTATAATTATCTTTTTTGTTTTTATCTCGAGTTTGCTTTGTTTGATTTTCAAATATGCATTTACCGGTTACGTATTATCGAGGGAGAGGAACGAAAAGATTCTGGATCCTTTTTAGCCGGCGATAATAAGGGAAATCCCACCGAAATTAAAAGGAAATGTACCGATTTAGATTAGCTTGCAAATATTGTTACATTTTTCACATTCAAACGCCGGCTAAGCATAAATTATGAGTTAATAAATACTAATAATAGAACCGTAAAAGTACCCGATTAGAGTTTAACTAAGGGTTTTATTATTTTAAGTTCGATTTTCAAGAATATGAGACACGTGACTCATATGAGACTTATAACCATTTAAAAAGACTCTGGAAAATTTGGCATTATTAAAATATCCACAAGAAGCACGCTAATCTCATTAAATTAAGTTCGTCGATCGCTCATTTACATATTCAATAAATTACCCAACAGTTTCTGGCCGTAAAATAAACACAAATGGCACGTTTACGGCATTAAAAAATTTAATTCTATCTAAAAGAATTCCATACTTTTCATTCTTTTCTTTTTTTAAGGTAAACTACTTACAGGAATCAAGTTTATTACGTCAAGTACTAGAAACGGGAGGTACTATTAATAGAATTAAGTAATTTTAAATGTTCTTAAGTTTTTAGTAACTGGGAAACGATAACAATGTTTGAGCAACAGCAGGTAAACAAGCACTCTTTTTTACCGAAAGAGTGATAAAGCGATGCGAGTGCGGTTCAATAATATCGGAATGATAAAAGCTAATAGAACAAAGAGACAGATGCAAAGTCAGACTTAGTCTTGCGTGTTTGAAACTAAAAAAGGAACCAAAATTAGCCAAACAAACCTGTTCTGACATTGGATTTGCCAAAAAGAACCGAACAATGAGTCTTTTGCCTTACAATAGCCATTATACAGACAGCTTTCGTATCCGCAAACTTGCCTCATAACCTTATATCCAGTTTTGATATTTTAATCCGCCGCATGTGCTAAATGAAAGACTGTGGCACTGATTTGATCCGAAAGTTTTGAAAGTCAGTAAAGGAACTTAAGCGGATGTTGACGTTCAGCTTATTCTAACTAAAATTTATGATAATGAAAAATTCTTAAGCCCACCACAAAAATATATCACTTTTTAGTGGAATATTTTACGTGTAGCAAAATTTTCAAAAATTAGTTGTAAATATACAAAAGTGAAATAGTTGCAACCTATTTTTAATTTATAAATAAATCAAAAACAAAATGGTACCCTGACTTCGAGATTATATTTTTGTTGTTTAACCCGTATAAATAATTTTCATTTTGACTTTTTATAGAACTTCTCTCATTAATCACACTGCACCTTATATTATAATTTTCCCAAGTGTATTTACCCAATTCAGATGAAGATTAAAATTTATGAGCTCTTAAAGCGAAAGTTGGTTTAAGACAATAATATTTGAATAATCTAAAAGCTATAACAATCGCTGAGTAAATTTAAAATTTTACCATTAGATTCGTGATGTGGGAGTGTTTTCTATTCCATTGCATTTGCTTTCTAGCTACCGATTACAGATTAT
The DNA here is from genome assembly GCA_018153305.1 of Drosophila kurseongensis. Classification (NCBI taxonomy): domain Eukaryota; kingdom Metazoa; phylum Arthropoda; class Insecta; order Diptera; family Drosophilidae; genus Drosophila; species Drosophila kurseongensis. Next base: position 12,961,864 of record JAECXX010000005.1, on the reverse strand, counting down.
AATAAATATTTGTGAAGACAAGACCAACGTATGACCTCGAGTAATCCAATAGCTACAATTATTGTAAACAAGCAAGGAAAGCTAACTTCGGGCGGAGCCGAAGTTGATATACCCTTGCAGAATATTCTGTAAATTATATTCTCCAAAATTATTTATATGATGCATTCTTAATACTCATAAAAAATCCCAACTTCCTCACTTTAAATTAGTTATATGGCAGCTATAAGATATAGTCGGCCTATCCTTAAGAAATTTGGTAGGTCGGATTGATTGGCCAAAAATTAAACCCATAGAAAATCACAACTTCCTAACTTTACAAACACCAAAGTTATGGAATTTCCGACCAATCAGTTGTATGGCGGCTACAGGATATAGTCGTCCGATCCTTATGAAATTTGGTAGGTCAGACTGATTCGCCGAAAACCCATAGAAAATCCGAACTTCCTAACTTAAAAAACACCAGAGTTATGGCATTTCCGATCGTTCAGTTATATGGAAGCTATATGATATGGTGGCCCGATCCGGCTCGTTCCGACTTATATACTACCTGCAATAGAAAGACAACTTTTGGGAAAGTTTCAAGCAGATAGCTTTAAAACTGAGGGACTAGTTTGCGTAGAAACGGACGGGCGGACAGACGGACATGGCTAGATCGACTCTCCTGGTGATACTGATCAAGAATATGTATACTTTATAGGGTCGGAAATGTCTCTTTCACTGCGTTGCAAACTTTTGACTAAAATTATAATACCCTCTGCAAGGGTATAAAAAGGTCGATACGAAAACCAACATAGACAATTTTTAATTATTATTTTATTTATTGAGATTCTTATGAGCAGAGCAAAAAGATTGAGCTTTAAAGTTGGTTTGGAAAAGTAGTACTATATATAAGATCTGACACATAATATGGGCGTGTCGTCCTCTGTCACAGGTGTTCAACCGCTACTGAACTGAATCGAATTGAGCCGACTGTTGTATGATTAATGGAGACATTTAAAAATACAAATTTACGGACGTAAATGGCAATAAGTATTTTAAATATTACAACAAATCTGTCTGCCTTAGTAACACAAAAATGTGGTGCACATGTTACAATTCTATTAATACATAATCAAATGTAATATCCCATTGTCAAAAAGTTCGTCACACCTTTCACTTCATTATACAGACGTCAAAGTTTTGTTCTTCCGAAGAATCTCTGTTTAGTGGAGCATGTTAACAGCCTTTTAACCGGTTTTAAGCCCATAAGCATTTATTATAGCTGCTGTTTATTTTTGCATCTGCCGCTCACGTGGGGAGCATTATATCTCTGGGTCAATTATGAATCACTGACTGGCATAAAAATCCCCAAAGAAACCCATGAAGTTGGGGGCATTTCGAATACGCATCAACGCATTTGGTAAATCGATCTACGGGAAACTTCAAATCCCCTTGAAAACTCGAATATGAACTAATACTGTTTTTATTTCCGTTGTAAATTATTCTGCTTGCGGTTATAGGAATAATTTTAATTAATTTAAAAAACTGGAATACAACATTGTGAATAATTAATAGGAGAATAAAACGCTGTCAAAAAAACTTTGCAATAAAAAATATAGCCTTATCTATACTTCATGATCATTTTATTTTAGTTAAAATAAACTCGAATTTTATTTCAATTAAATTTGTGTAATTTAAAATTAGATATGCTTTCATACCATATGTTTGTGTTTCAAAAGATATGTTATGTAACAAATAAATAAATTGGTTATTTAAATTTTTTTTCTTAATAACATTTATCATTTATTTTATGCCATTTTAAAACTTGCGCGCCTTGTTTCGAAAACACTATGACAACCCTGCAATAGTTGATTAAACCAAAATGGCTGAATGGTCACACTGGTTGTAGAAACGTAAACAAATTCACGGCAACACGTGCATTTACTTCGTTCTCGTTTTATTAATTAAAAACAGCCATAGTAATGGAACTATTCACTGTAAACAGGTAAATTAAGCGGTCCACAAAACCAGCAGTGATAACAACCCAATATTTTCGTAGATATACAGAGGATTTAAAGAAACCTGAAGATGGAATCAAAGACAGCGCCAATAACGAAGATGAAATACTGCAGAAATTACTACAAAAGGCTGCAAAACGCAAGAGGAAATCCAAAGAAAGGCAAGTTATAGAAGCACCCGCCCCTGAAAAAGTAATCCCACACGAAGAGGAGCCAGAAACCAAGGAGGAGCAGGTGGAATTATCCCAAACATCCGAAGAAACAGTTGAGAAACAGGATGTGCCCTCCACTGAGTTTCAAGTTCTTGGAGGCGATGGCTCGGCGGACAAGAAAAGGAAGGTGGAGATGCAGCTGCCCAGTTGGCTGGCTCATCCCACTATCATCGAAGGTGGAAGCCTGCAGCCAGAGGAGGAGATACCAGCTTCAGAGGCCATTGACCAGCTGGACTACTTAGACAAATCAACCTGCCTGGCTCTCAAACAGATGAAGATTAATCGCCTTTTTCCTGTACAACGGCAAGTTATCCCCTGGGTTCTAGAGGCTCATGCCAAACCATCGCCCTTTCGTCCCAGGGATATTTGTGTATCTGCTCCCACGGGCAGTGGAAAAACTCTGGCCTTTGCCATTCCAATCGTCCAATTGCTGTCGCAACGTGTGGAGTGCAAGGTTCGTGCTTTAGTGGTTCTACCTGTTGCAGAGTTGGCCCTGCAGGTTTACCGGGTCATAAGTTCGCTGTGCAGCAAAACAGAGCTGGAGGTTTGCCTGCTGTCTAAGCAGCACAAACTGGAGGACGAGCAGGATAAGCTTGTGGAGCTGTACAAAGGCAAATACTACTCTAAGGTGGACATTGTGGTAACCACACCAGGTAGGTAAACATAAAATCGAATCCATGGAGATATTTCTCATGAACAATCTCACCCTTTTTAGGTCGCCTGGTAGACCATCTGCATGCCACCAAGGGTTTTTGCCTAAAGAACCTTAAATTCTTGATCATTGACGAGGCCGATCGGATAATGGATGCAGTCTTCCAGAACTGGCTTTATCACCTGGACGGTCACGTGAAAGAAACCACTAATCAGTTGCTGGCCGCGACTCAAGCACCTCTTTGCTATGCGGAACTTCAGGCCAACTTTGGCAAGCAGCCCCACAAGCTCCTGTTCTCGGCCACCCTGTCCCAGGATCCGGAAAAGTTGCAAAATCTACGGCTCTTCCAGCCGCGTCTGTTTACCACCGTCTTTACCATGCCCGTAATGAAGGATGTAACTGAAGAAAACGCTGATCCCGAAACGAATTCAGATCTCGGTCAATTTGTGGGAAAATACACAACGCCCGCTGAGTTAACTGAACAATTCTGTGTAACGGAGTTGCGTTTGAAACCGCTGACCCTGTTCGCTTTGGTGGAAAAGTATCAATGGAAGCGGTTCCTCTGCTTCACCAACAGCACTGATCAGGCCAGCCGCCTGACCCATGTTATGGAGACGCTCTTCAGCGAGACGCCCATTAAAGTGGCCGAGTTGTCGGGTAATCTCTCCGCTCTGGTTCGAAGCAATACCCTTAAAAGTTTCGCCAGTGGTAAGCTAAATGGACTGATTTGCTCAGATGCCCTGGCGCGTGGTATCGATGTGGCGGATATTGATGTGGTCCTGTCCTACGAGGCGCCACGCCACATCAAGACCCACATCCATCGAGTGGGTAGAACGGCCCGAGCAGGAAGAAAGGGTACGGCAGTAACCCTGCTAACCGAACAAGATCAGGTGATATTCAAGAAAATGCTCAATGATGTGGGCAAAGCACTGGGCGAAGAAATCCATGTTTCTCCAGACATTGAGGTGCAGCATGCAGTTAACTATAAAAAGGCATTGGACAATCTGCGCTTGCACCAGAAGACTCAGAAGATCCAGAAGGTAGTGCAAAAGAAACGTGTAGCGAATCAGGCACTAGCCCATAAAAAAACCGATCGTCCACTGACTCTGATGGAAAAGCTGCAGCTCAAGGCGGGCGCAGCTCAAGCGGTGGATGCATCCAAAACACAACAGACAAAACCCAACAAACCGAAATCCGTGCAGAAGGAAACCAAGAAACAACAAATCGCCAAAAACCGAAAGGCCATCGAGAATTAATATTTGGAAATACCGTTTGGAATACGTTGTTTATTTTAGTTTATTGTAATATAATAATGTAAATAACCAACATGTTTTTTGTATAGCGTGAGTCGTTGTTTGGGAGTCTCCGGGAGCAGTTTCTTATCTCTGGGGCTCAAGTGATTCCCCAGCAGGTTCTTCACCGCAATCGGTGTTTGCTTACCCTGTACGAAAGTATTTTGGGTTATGGGGAGTATGACGCTTTCTTAGGTGCATATATAATTAAACAAATGATTTTATTCCTAAAAGACAAAAAAACAAATTATTAGTCTGAGCTTACATAGTTTCCTTTCTATTATTTATCTTTATTACAGTCTCATTTAATTTCCTTGAATATAACTTGTTTCATAAAGTCATTACTTAACATTACCTTTATTTAATAATAACGAGCTCACTTAGTCTTCGTAATCAATTTTATATGGTGAATCCATATTTACAGTATACTTTTCTATTGATTGAACAGGTGTTTAGCTAAGATGTATAAACTTTTAAAGGTGACCACTGTTATTCGTCTTTTTCAATTAATGTTCTTAACTCATATTGGTGTAATCTAAAACCCTTTGATTAAAATAAGTATCATTAAAATAAATAAATTTGCAAGTCTGGTCAAAAACAGATTTAAGATTAAAATTATTTAAGGGGTATCTAAGTCTCGATTCTCACTTTAATCGATCTTGCCTATTTAAACAGCCACCGTCAGCCGGAGAATTTTATAGAATCTTCAATCTTATAACGATGAACACATCAACGGCAATAAAGATTGTGGCTGCTCTGGCGCTTTGCTCTATAGGTAATCCATCAAACTGAGAATAAACCTATACGCGATTAGCTAATCACGCTCTTTCCTCCGATCAGCTTTCTCCGCAGATGCCCTGCAGATTGAACCCCGCAGCAGTTGGGGGGCAGTGGCTGCTCGATCGCCCTCAAGGATTTCTGGTGCCGTGGACTATGTGATCATCCATCACTCCGACAATCCCAATGGCTGCTCCACATCCGATCAGTGCAAGCGCATGATCAAAAACATTCAGACGGATCACAAGGGTCGCAGGAATTTCAGCGATATTGGCTACAACTTTATTGTGGCCGGAGATGGAAAGGTGTACGAGGGTCGTGGTTTTGGACTCCAGGGATCACATGCTCCCAACTACAATCGCAAGAGCATTGGCATCGTCTTCATTGGCAATTTCCAAAGCAACGCGCCCTCCGCTCAGATGCTCCAGAATGCTAAGGATCTAATCGAGCTGGCCAAGCAGCGTGGATTCCTCAAGGATAACTACACGTTGTTTGGCCACCGTCAGACCAAGGCCACCTCCTGTCCGGGTGATGCCCTCTTTAATCAAATCAAGACCTGGCCCCACTGGAGGCAAAACTAAGTCCAGAATTTGCTTAAGTTATACTCTTTAAATTTGCTTAAAATGTTGCTAGAATAAATGTACATAAAATCGTTAATTAAATTAATTTAATATGTTTCAAAGGGTAAATTACCTTAGATTTTTGGGAAGCTTAAACTCTAAAGATTATTGCGGTTTAAGTTATTTTTTTTTGTTGGGAGTAGGGAAAGAAATTTAGGTTTACTCCTAATAGTTCCTGAAGGACTACAATAAAAGATAAAACTTTAAGCCTTCGAAATTTTGTAAAATTATTTAGCCCTAACACAAAACAAAATATTTATAGGAATGCTTAGAACGAGACCCCAAGTATTCCCAAAAGAGAAACATTTTAGAGGATAGTTTTGTTTGTATTATTTGTCATTTTTCTAAAAATGAATTACATATTTACATAATTTTTCTATGAAAAAAAGTAAAGAGATTAAAGAAAGTTGTGTAAAGGATGAAAATTAGAATATTTTCGGACATTGACTGTCTCAAAAATTCCTTCGATTTGGGAGGGTTTGTTTTAAGGTTTTGGCTGCCAGCGAGGCCACTTTCTAAGCTCGTCCAGAAGATGTTTTCCTGGGCAGGCTGTGGCCTTCGTTTGGCAATGTCCCACAAGAGCATAATTGGGCAGAACCTGGCGACGCTGCACAGCGATTTGGATGATCGTCCGGGCAGCTTGCAGCATCTGGGCCGGAGGTAAGACACCTAAAGTATAAATAAATTAGCAACAATTAAACAAAGTACAAGCTACAAATAACCCACTCTGGAAATTGCCAATGAAAGCAATGCCTATAGATTGGCTATTATAGTTGGGAGCATGTTCGCCCCGGATGCCGAAGCCCAAGCCTTCATAGATCCGACCATCGCCTCCGATCAAGAAGTTGTAGCCTATATCCCTGAACTTCCTGCGTAGATGATCCGCTCGAATCTGCCTGAGGACCGATTGGCACTGGTGAGGATTGGAGCAAGGACCCGTGGCCGTGTGATGTATGATTATGAGTCGAACAGGGACCGCAAGCCTGGGCAATCTCGGAGAAAGCGGCACAGGACACCAGTTCCTTCGGGGCACAATCTGGCCCAAGGCCAAAGTCAAGCCAAATACCAGGAGTGCCAATTGTAGCTTCATCTTTGCCTTTGGACAGTATGTGCTACTACAGCTACTGATCTGTGTATATATAGGCAGCCGAAATTTCAGTCCAAGAATCGCTTTATTTACTCAGTTGTTTTAATCAATGGGTTCAATCAATGTATTGCAGCATAATTAAATGGCATTAAACCTTTGTCTGGTTGCAAATTCCGCTTGCGTCATCCCCATAAAGATAATTATATATAAAACCCTCCAAGCTTTGTTGGCTTTTCTTCTTTGGGAATGCAAATCTGCCCTTGAACAAGGCGGGGGCCCAAAAATGGGTGGTCATCCGTAAACGGGCAACTGCATTTGAAAGTCAAATCCATTCGGGGGGTGCTATAAAAGCCACTTGGATGGGTTACGAGTGGACAGTGACCAGTGATCGAGTGGCCCAGGCAGTTACCCCAGGTTAAAGCCACATCATGAAGATTGTTAGTATGCTTAAGGGTAATTAAATTAGAATACTCATATATAAAAAGCATTATAATGTTCCAGATTCTAGCCACCATGTTGTGCTACTTGCTGCTGGGACTGGTTCTGTCCAATGCCAGCATAGCAACTGCCACAACTGGAGTGATTCCAGCGGTTCCTGCCGCAATTCCTGGAGTAGTTCCCGTGGCCACCAGTCATCAGTTTGTCACCCGGAACTGGAATCGGCCTTATGTACCCTTACCCACGGTGGCCACGTATCCGAACACCTACATTAAGTCCAGCAGTGGCTATCCCACTTATCCCACCTACAATTATCCCGCCTACAATTATCCTTATGCCACGACCTATCAGTACGCCTATCCCTACTACTATCCCACATATAACTATGGATATGGGTACAAGGGTGTCTGGTAAATGGTGTATCAAGATTAAGGGTTTTATGTTCACACCCAACCTTTAACCTATTGTGATAAAAATCAATACCAAATGATATTATTTGTATATGCCTAAAAAATATATAAAACATTTTTATCAAATCCTTTAACGGTTCTTTTGGTTTTTATACACTTGCAGAGGGGATAAGAATTTTAGTCTAAATTTGCAAAGCCTTGAATGAGGCATCTCCGACCCTTAAAGATACACATATATTTAATTCTCTAAAAATCTGTGTATTTAACTTGGTTTGTATTTTGGTGTCGATTTTTCGTCATTTTTACGATATTGCCCCTTTCCAAATTTTCAAAAAATGGCTTTGCATAAAAGTTACCTAAAACCTGCACTTATAGGCCCATACCTTTTCTTACCGACATCTGATTTCATAGTGGCTCAATAATGTACAGGCTCTTGCCTTTATCTATCGAAAATAACAAAATATTTTACATTTATATTGATTTGCCGTACCACCTATTTTAAAATTTGAAAATAATACGAGAAATCACTGTACTTGGCGCGTGGCCAACTAAGCAAACGTTGAAGCCAATTCAGAATTGGTCTTGACACAGTTTTCGCGGTTAAATAACTTGTACTTTTATTTTTAAATTAAACATTTAGGGCAAGCAGTAGAGCTTTTTAAAAGAAATATGGTGATCCAGGAGCAATAAAGCGAGTTGGTTGAATAAAGCGAGCGCCAGCAGATGGAAATGGGGCAGCAGCCAGGATACGAGCAGGAGGAGTCGGAGCAAAGGCGGCATTATACTGGTTGAAGTAGTCCAATCGCTGGCTGCTGGAAACGGCCAAAGGGGAACCACCCAAAGGATTAATCAAGGGTGCAGCAGCAAAGGGCGCACCAGCATAGGCGGCAAAAGGAGCGGCTGATCCTGGATAGAACCCGAAAGGTGATCCCGCTGGAAATAGAGCTGGATCCACAGCAGGCTTGGCTGCCACACTGGCTAGCAAGCCTAGAGATACAATAGCCAACTAAAATGAGAAGTAGTTTTATTAAGAAATCCTGACTGGGATTCTGCAAGTTTCTGCTCACCATTTGCTGCATTTCAAGAAGATTGCTGCTGTCACAGAGTCCAAAAACTGAATATGCATTGACTTGGACCGACTCTTTGTTTTTATAGTTTTTGGAGGAGGAGACCACAGCAGGCCTGTCTAATAGCCGCTCCAAATTGTCAAACACTTGGCTCCAAAAGTGGCCTAAATGGCAGGTGCTGGCAAAGCAGCAAGAAATTAACATAAGATCCGATATGGCTAAAAATGTTACGACATTCACATTAAAGTAATCAATGGTTACTGACACATTATTGTCTTGCAACTAAGTAAACTCTTTTTCAAATGAAGATACCCGAAATAAAATAATAACAATATACATTTTCAGTCGAAAAACCACATTTCCAAATAAAACCATTATAATTATGCTTCTCACAGTTTAATTGATAGAACATAATGATGAGACAAAACCAATTTAAACATCTCTTGCACAGAGAGATTTGACAATAACTATCGTATTCGTATAATTGCATTACATATAAGAATATGTTTGTATGTATAATTATCGTATATTATTATTTAGCTGCTTGGGAGTTACTTGATCGTTCAGTTTCAGTTGCTCGTTCAGTTACGTATAAATATATATTTATGTATATAAGTAGTTAAATCATAAAACACTTTGATGCGACATTGCAATGGAATTAAACTAATTAGTCGTTAGTTAACTATGTAATCAATCAATTAATCAATCATAAAAATTATGCCTGCTGGCATAAACATAAACGTATCCTAGGAATATATGTAGTATTGTATGCTAGCACAGTGGTTGCACTTTGGATAAATCGTTATATGGGTAGACGACATCTAGCATAGGCAATTGATTAGTTGCTTTCGTTAGTTGGATCGATCTGCAGATCGATTGATGATTCGGGGTGTGAGTATTTCATTATCTGTCGAGTGGGGAGTAACTTTAACAAACGCTTGTTCTCGTTTTAATTTTCGCTATGGCTTGGTTGGAATTTCCATGTGGATATATCTATATATACAAACTGGCCTGGGATCGCTGGGCTAGGATCTCATTTCTTTGGGATTGGTCAGAGCTGGGAGTGAAATAATCCTGTACAGTCCTTGAAAGATTGTTACGACATTACATGTATTTTATGGCGATTGAGTTGACTAGATATATGTGGCGAATTATATATCGTATTAATTTCCTTTTCTTTCTCTTCAAGACTAATCCTTGGACTCCTCCCCATCCTCCTGATCCTACCACAGCACATCGTAGTCATACACATGCTCCGAGGAGGCGATAATCAGACACTTGAGAAAGTCATCTAGGGTGCGCTTCAGTTTCCACTTCTTCGGCTTCCTCAGCAGTTGCTGCAATGACTTGGACTTAGTCTTTGGCTCGTGCCAGGGACTCGTGCATGTAGAGATAGATTTGGTTATCGGCTGTGGATTCATTTGCTCCTGGGGCTGCTGGACTGGCAGATTGCTGTACACATGGCTGTTCAAAGTCTGCCGCAAGCTTTGCAATCGCTGCTGTTGGTAGTAATGGTTGAGATTGGTCAGGAAGGAAAGGTCCGTGTCGTTAACCACGTCGATCTCCGCATAGTTGTGGCCATCGACATCCGGCTCCGGTCGCTGCCCCGATGCCTTGGCAAAGAGTTGGTCAAATCACATGTTTTCATCGAACTTGGCAAAGTTCGCGTCCTCGCTCCACTGAAATTTTCCTGCCTCTGCATCGTCGTTGTGCTGATCCGTTGCCTGCTCCTGATCCGGTGACTTAAAGAACTCGTCGTCCTCAAAGGGATCTTCCTGCTTTTTGGCAAATATGTTTACCGACTCGGATTTTTTGATGAGTTCCTGGCGCTGCTGCAGCTTGCTGGTTCGCATATTCTGCTTCCTACTCATGGCACCCGATCCTCCAGCTACTGCGGTCCCTGAACCAGCTTGTTCCTTTTCAAAGTCAAAGGATGCCTTGGCGAAGTCATCTTCAAAGGCAGCATCATCGAACTGGGAGACCTTTACATTATCATCGAATCTTAGTTTCTGGGTAATTGGTGGCGTTGATGTTGGCGGTGTTTCCGCCTCAAACTGCTCCCGCTTCTCGCGATCCGAGAAATCATTGGAGAAACGGAACAGGCTCTTTGATCCGCCATTGTTGGCATTGGCCGAAACTGGACCTGCCGGCGTAGAATTGCAACTGGAGGCGGTACCTGCTGGTGCCGGCGGCGGGGAACTCTGGTTAAAGTCCGACTCGAACCCGTCATCAAAATTGAACTTGGAACTAGTCACCCCGGCAGAAGATTCCCCGCCGCTCATCATCAGGCCACCGGGTCCAGTGCTGCTGGCATTCGACCGTGGTGTGGGCGTTGGGGTTTGCTCATAACTGTCCACAAAACCATAATCACTATTTACGACCACGCCACGGGTGCGATTTTGGCCAGAAAGCTTCGCGAGCGATGGTGGCTGATGACGCTCCATTTGCCGACGCTCCGATTCCAACATACGCTGGTGCATCTCATGTCGCCGGCGGTTCAATCGCTCGAATTTATCCTCATCTGTTGGCGGTTCATCGTCCACATAGTCTTCATCATCATCGTCGTCGTCATCATTACGCTGGCCTGGACACATATAGTCGTAGTTATCCCGAATCCCACGCCCATAGCCTGATCTGTTGGGGGCGGTGGTGGCGGCACTGGGTGCACCCACTGCGACTAAATCCTTGGAACTGCGGGCACGGGTCTTTTTGCGGAATCTGCGGAGAGTTGGGTATTAATTAATATATTTATTATTTTCTTTAGGGGGTACCCCACACTGACCTTCGCTCTTTCTCACCATCCGAGGGAGTTTGCCCTAAAGCTGCTGCTCGACGACTCTCAGCCAAACGTCTTTCAGTTTCAGCAGCGCTGGCTGGACGCTTCCAGGATTTCTGTCCAGGCAAGGCTGGTTCTACAATATATATAAAGTGAATAAGAAATTATGGTTTTGGATCCCGAACTTTAGACACATACCCTCGCCATCCCAGGGACTAGAGCCGCTGCTCTTGCGCAATCTCTGTGGACCCACGACCGCACTGGAGGGCAGCACCACGTCCCCGCCAAGCTGACTCGGTCGCTGCAGACTCCGAACACCCGATCGCTGCTGGAAATCCTGCTCAGAGTCCTGCTCGTAATCGATGTCTCCACTGATTCTAAGCTTTCCAGACGTGGTTGTGGGCTTTCGCAGGGAGCGGGTCTTTATCTGTTCGCGATCACGTTCCCGGTCCCTCTCCCTTTCTCCTCGGTAATCATCCCGACTGTCAAGGCTGCCGTAGACATCATTTCCACTACCGAAACTGCGTCGCCGCCGAGTGGCACTCTCATAAGATTCGAGGCTCTCCCGATCGAAGGACTTACGTTCGCGATCCCGATCTCTATCCCTTTCTCTATCGTACAGGTAATCACCACCGCCCCTTCCTGGCTTATAGGCCATTGGGGATCGTCCACCGCGCTCCTCGTAGACATTTTCGTAGTCGAAATCGTAGCTGGGACGAGCGTAATCTCGATACTCCCGATCGCGATCTCGCTCGCGATCTCTATCCCTATGATCCCCGCGATATTTGCTCCTCAGTTGTCCCCGCTTGTCGTAGATGGGCGGTGGTGGCCCATAGCTGGACCGCTCGTACGCAGCACGGTCGAAAGATCGGCCCCGAGCTTGTTCAATCTCCTGCGGCGACCAGGTGTGATGTGCCGGGTGATGGTACCAACTGGGGGAATCTGTAAGGGTACGAATACAATGTCAATGATTCCGAAGATGTAGGGAAAAAAAATTGAAGTAGAGCTTACCCAGTTCGAAGTTATCCCTGCTGCGCGAAAGACCATGTTTAAACTTCCGCTGCTGTTGTTGCTGCTGCTGATCCCGACGTGCCATGAATTCAGCATCATAGCTGAATTAATATAATATATATAATACAAATATTAGAAATCTAAAATTCCTTTTTTTTTTATTTGAGGACAAACAATATTATTTTTAAACTTTTATTTTTTGGAGATGAGTTTGCAGAAAAACTTCCGAATCTGAATTATCTTTGCGATAACTTTAAGATATCTACATTCCCTTAAATGGTAATTATTTATTTTAGACATATATTTAACATCTTTTGGTATTTATTCTATTTATTTTAGGGAAATTTTGAGAAAACTGTATATATTTTATATATACAAACTTCAAACTTCTTTAAAATATATATATTATTAGGGTGCATGCCTAATTATTAACGTATTAATTAAAACGTTTTTGAATCTTAAAACCCTTTCCAAATGTGATAAAACTGTTAGAATAATTTTGTTTTAAAACTCAATATTCAAGAATTTTTTCTGATATATACTTTTCTTAACTAATTTATCCCTATTATTAATTTACTTACTCGTAGTCCTCGTCACATGAGTTCATTCGCCTGGCGTGACGCATGTAGTAGCCATGCCGATCTGTGTGCTGCGGCTGTGGTGGCAATTGTGGCTGGTGAGGATGCCCCATTTGGGCGGCTGCTAGCTGCCGCCGCTTTAGATACTCGGGCGTCTCGTCGTCCCAGGGACTCAGGTCTCGGGAGGATGACGATGTCTGCTGGCGCTCCTTCTTCGCCCAGCGACGTTGTTGCTTGGACCAGCCGTCATCTCGGGGATCCGAGCTGCATGGCGATTCCACCGTATCTGGTTGCGAGGTGTTGGAGGCAGGAGCTGGTGGTGGCGGTAGCGTTAACTTAGCCTTACCCTTTGCCTTCGGTGAATCAAATGTGGCCCATGATTGCTTCTCCCGCTCTTTGTCGCCCATCATTTGTTTGGTGGCGGTATCGATGAGTTGGGACACTGCCGAAAGCTGCGAGGGCACTGGGGATGGGCCCATTACAGGTTTCTGGAGGGGAATGGGTGAGGTGCTGACATCGTTGAACTGAGAGGGCGTGTGCAAGCCGGGAGCTCCCCTTGAAGGAGCTGCCGAGGAGTTGGCAGGGGAAATTCGATCCCTTGAGTCCAAGGAGAGATTGGAAATAGCCCGGTGCATAAGCTCATCGATCTCGATATCATCTTTGGTTCCACCACCGGGCGCTGTGAGTACGGAAAGGAATTTCTGATCCTGTTTGGGCGGCAGAGATTGCTGCTGGTGCACATCCTCCACAACTGGAGCAGTTGCATCCAGTTGTTGCGTAGAGGTGGACAGCTTTTCATACTGATCCTGTCCGCTGACGGGTTCCGCATCCTTTTCATTGCTATCCAGGCTGCTCTCACCACCCGCATCTGCATCCTCATCTTCATCATCATCGCCAACTGTCAAAGCGGAGGACGAAGGCTCTGTTGGGAAGCCGCGGCTATCAACCAGACCATGACGATCACGGGAATGTGTCTGCACGTCCTGATGATCCATTATTTGACGGAGATCATGATCCTCGTTAAACTCATCGCTGAACTCGGGAAAGTCCTGCAGCAGATCCTTTTCCTTATCCGGTTGAGTGGCGGTTGTAATCGCGGACTTGTCGAATAGATTCTCTACTAGGATAATGTCCCGTAGAGCTGCATAACGATCCTTGGCCTGGGCCACCACTTCGGTGATCTTGGTGTCAATCTTGGGAGCTGGTTTTACCTCCAAGGCATCAATTGGTAGCTCTGCGCCCACACTGTTGGCCTCCAAACCCTCTTGGATTTCCTTGGCCTGCGTTTCATCCACTGGAGGAGGTGTCAAATCCCCCATTAGATCAGTTTCCTGCTGTTGCTGCTGCAGCTCTTGATCAATAATCTCGCGGAATACCGCGTATCGATCGGCAGATGGCACTGTGGGAACCACTGGTGACACTGCTGACATAGGCATCGGAGTGGGTGCCTCATTGAAGTTGGCAAAATTGGCCACAAAGGTGGAATCCAAGGATCCCGAAGGCATCACCAGCTCATCCTCGCCGAACGTGTCATCGAATTTTGCCACAAATGAGGTTTGCTGATCGAAGTTCACCTTGAACACAGCAGCTGTGGAGGCTGGGACAGGAGCTGGATTGGCTGGCGAAGATCTCCTTTCCTGGCTGTTGTGAACATGGCTCTTTTCACTGGACAAATACTCGGAGAGATAGGCTGTCAACTGGACCAGAGTCATGGTGCTCAGCTTGCTAGCCGGAACATTCAACTTGATGGCCAAGTCATCCATTCCAAGGGTGAGCAGTTGGGTTAGTGTGATGTCGGGAGCCAGGGTATTGGTAGTGGAAGACACTTCATGGGCTTGGGCCTGCGCCTGAACCTGGGCTTGCAGGATCTCCGCCTTATTTTCGTAGATATCCTGCGGTCTACCTAAAGAAGTCTGCCGTTGAGGCCTCGCCCGAGCCGAAGATCCGTGACTGGGAGGTGGTAGCAGTGGCGGCGGAGCTCCCAGTGGCGCCAGATAATCATCCTCGGTGTGTCCCGGTTTTCTTGGCCTCCCCGGACCCGGAAAACAGCCATCGGAACGACCCACACGACGCGATGGCAATGGAATGGGTGGCGCATCAGCGGATGAGAGAGTCCTCCTAGCGGTGACATTACTGTTTAAATACTCATACCGTCCGGCAGTGGGCGGTGGTGTGGGATTTCCTGGCGAAGGTCGGATGACCAGATCGCTAAACTGCTTCTTGGGCGGCAGGGGCGGCGGTTCCGAGTACGGAGTCGAATCTGGACGTGGTGGTGGCTCCGGAGCGGCCTCGGTTTCACTGAGCGAATCGCTCTCCTGCAAACGCCGCATATTGACACTCGAACCAATGTCCGATCCGGATTTACCAAATGCCCTGGCCTGGCCAAAAAGGTGCGGCATCTTCTTATTGCTTATACTGGAGATCACATCCAGGGCTACGCCACTTGGTAGGGCGGAAACCGAAGCCGTGGGACGATTCCTCACCGTACTTGGCGGTTGTTGAAGCTGCAATTCCTTCTCTGGTGGCAATTGCACCTGAAGTGGTCCATTGAATACATTGGCTTTCGATTCCGGCGCCAAGTTTGGGATCGAAGGAGCTGGAACCGCCGGCGGAGCCTCAAACTCAAAGGCATCCAGCTTGGCAAAGAGATCGCCCTCTTGAAAGGGATCTGGATCGCTCTTTTTGCGCGTCGGAGAGAACGGATCCGTATCCCGGGGCAGCAGCACAGGATCCGCCGGCGGATGGGAATCCTCCAGCGAGGTCAGCGTGGGCGGTTCTGTGGTATAATAGTGGCCGGTGGGATTAGGCGGATTAGTGACATGGCCAAGCAACAGTTTTAGCTCAGCGCTCGGGGTGATCGAGTGGGAAATGGATGTGGGTATGGAAATGGGAGCGGGCAGGGTATCGGAATTGGAGACAATCGTGGACAGGAGCTGGCCCAGACTGGCGGCGGTGCTAGCGGTGGTGGTTAGTGTGTTAGCCGAGTTCTGGAGCGGATTTCCTGCGGTGCAAGTGCAAACTTTAGACAGCTGCTTACTCAATGCTATTTCTGGGTGCACAGAGAAGAAATATCACCAAAACATTATCCATCGATTTGCAATTTTTTTGTATACAATATTATTTAAGCATCTTCTGGTTTGTTTTAAAAATTTGCCAAAAGGAAAGGAATGAAATGTCATGAAAATGCCATGAAAGCTATGGTAAATCCAGTGAGAATTTGTTTTAACTCGAACTTTATACATTTGTATTATTCTTTTACAATGTTTATATTTTTCTTTAAAAAAAAAAAACAATCGAAAAATATGTTTAAAGTATTTTAGTAAAAGAATTGTACAAAAATTTCAATGTTCTTTAGAATGCGGTTTACCTTCTAAAAATGGTTATAAAAAACCTTTTTGGTGGTTATATTTACTATCATTTTCTAGAAAAACAATTGAAATTTAAATTTTATGATTTTTTGATGCTCAATCTAACGACTATCTACACATCTATTTTGATGTTAAGTGGATGATGGAACCGACATTTTTTCTCTGTGCGGAAATGGTGTTCGAGTTGTGGTTGGTTAGTACCTGCGGTGATATTAGTAGCTGTGGAAGTGGTGGTGGAGATGGTGGTGCTATCCTCCGGAAAGAGGACATCCGACTGACCCAGCGAGAGACCCAAACCGAGACCCGCCTGGCTGCCGGAGCTGAGCTCCTTGAGCAGCTTCTTTGGCGGATTCTTGAGCTCTTGGAAGAAGTATTTCTTATCAACATACGGCCTGGTGCGTCCCGTGCCCAGCGGATCCAGATCCGTGAACGCATCTGCACAATGGAACAGAAGGAATAAGGAAAAACGACAGAAATCTCGGGGCAACAGTGCTGCTCCAAAAGGAGGCTCCGAATTCGGAGGTGGCACTAAATCAAAAACCAAGAGAACAACTCATTGAGCTCAGAAGTGATGAAAGAATGTTTAATTCTTCGATAAGTTCCGAAGACATGGAAATCACAAAGGAAAATCCCTATTCAGATGTTAATAAAGTTAATTTTATGTGAGTGGGTTTAGCGTTGGGAAAAGGATGAGTAATTAATTAACAAAAACGATAGGTAACTATACAAACATTTAAATTAAACCAAAGAAAGAGCTGTCTGATTATTGAGACTGAAAATTACTTAATAGGGTTATTAAAAAATGTTTTTAAAGTGACGTGAATAAATTAAATTATTAAAATTAATTTACAACTCATATGTATAGTACAAAAGTTATTGAAAATACTATTAGACTTTAATGATAACCCAATTTGAATAGTTTTTACATATTTATACATTGTATTTGGGTAAATAATAGGTACAAGAATCTGCAAAGAGTTATAAGGCCAACATTCCATTCAGTTCAATTAATTTGACCCAAGTCTACTCCCAATTGTTCCCATGGCGGGCGGACACAACTCGTTACCCTGACCACTCCCCAGCGATCACAGACAGCTCTTTCATCGCTTTAATGGAGATGACAAAGCGACAGAATTCCACACAAGTGTGACAACTTCAATAATCAGAAGAAGATGTAGGGCGATGCACTTTTAAAACTCACCTAAAGACAAAATGGCCGAGGCCAGATCCTCATTTCCCGAAACCGAACCCAAACCAATATCAAGATCAGCTAAAGGTCCAGATCCTGCAGCGACCTCCGTCAGTTGTTGTGTGGGCGTGGCTGTGGATTCACTGGAAGCTAAAGGTGCCATGGCTAGAACCGATCCCAATCCACTGCTCCCCACCACTTTGGTAGTATCAAAGACATCATTCTGTTGGTCCAGTTCCTGCAGCCAGTTGTCATCGTCGTTATCCGCCATCTGGAGTCCTGTGGTGGCCGGAGATTGAGAGCTACTAGGGCCTGGAGGCGGCGAGAGCATAGCGTCCAAGCTGGCCACGGCCTCTGATGTTTTGTTAGGCGGCTTGTGCCTATTGCGACCGGAATCTGGAGGCGGGGGCAGGATGCTGTAGGAGGGCACATAGATGAAAGAGTCTCCGAAGGGGTCATCTTCGCTAGCGGATTTGGCCAGAGAGGGCTGGCCAGCCCCACCACCGCTGGAGACCAAAGTGGAGGGTTCATTTGGCGTAATCCGTTCCATCTGACTGATTCCACGCTGCAGGGAGGTAAGCTCCTGCTCTAGGTCCACAAGATCGGCCACGGATTCCGGAGAGATCTGTAAAAGAATATTATTAATAAGGTTCTTGAAGGGAATATATTATTATTGTATTTACCTCTTTGGCCGCCGATCCTGAGGCCTTTGCAACGTCCAGATTTACACCCAACCTGCTTGTTCCATTCGAGGCGCCAAGACTACTGCCCAGCAGGGTAAGTGCGTGGCCGGAGGAAATTCCTCCACTGGCCAAATCAGAATGACCCAATGTTATGCCACCAAGGCCGGCGGACTTCAGCGAGGACAGGGAGGCCAGCTGGCTGGCGTGGTCGTGCAGGGATTTGCCCTGAATCTGCTGGCGCGCCATTTCGATCTCCTTCTTCTTCAGCTCAAAGACCACCTGGAAGAGATCGCGCATGGCCAGCACCACCTGGCTGGCCGCCTTGTCCGTCTTGATGCCGAAGAACCGGTGGCCACTGTCCGGCGATCCAAATATATAGCCAAAGGCCCTCGAATCCGTCATATCCTGGGCGATGAAGGAGATCTTGTGTACCGGATGATGATACAGGGAGTCACCCGTTTTCTCATCCCTCAACCGCAACCCGTCGATGGTCACATGGATCGTTATCCGTTGCTTATGCTCTCCAGCCGCCCGGATGGCCATTTTGAGGTCCTGCAGCGCCTCCTGGCACATCCGATCTCCTCGGGCCTCGCCCACCTCCAGAATGCCGATGAGCTTTGCCTTGAACTGGACGCCATCGCCGAAAAAGCGTCCCGGATCATTGCGATCTGGAAAAATGCGGTGGAAAATCGAATGCCAGAATGAGTTTTTGTAATTGTTAGGGTGTGTGTTTAGTTCATTTTGTCGAAAATGCTTTATAAGGTGCAGTGGTCACTAGCTAAATAGAAGCTTTACAGTATGGGGAGTGGTTAAATACATTTGAGAGAACTAACTTTTAACAATCATGTAGTCTATGTATATCTAATTATATAATTCAGCACCTAATTGTATTATTTAAGAACAGAAATACAAATCATTTTTAATTTAACTCTCTAGACCTAAAAAGATTCTACTAATATACCTAAAAATTGTAATTTTTTATTGTTGTTATTACAAATAATTTTTTTTGGTGTATTTTATCGCGTAATTGTTTTAAATGCCATTTCCTAATTAATCATTCATGAACGCGTGTATTAATATGTTTTTAATGGAGCGAAACCAAATGCAAATATTTTCAGTGAATCATTTTTCATACTCTTTGCTAATGTTGTGCTTGGTTGAGCATTATTTATTGCATTGGATCATCCAATATTTAATAACAGTGTTTGAAGTTTAACGGTTTACCCGTTAAAGCCCGTTTACCATTTAAAACGTCCTTGAAAAAATGTCATACAAATTATTTCTTTTCCAAAAATTAAGTTTATATTTTTTCACTGTGTACAATCTATGTTTATATTTTGAGATGGATTTTAAATTTAAAATGCTATTCCTTAAATATTTTTTACGATATCTAAAATTTTAGGCGAATTTTATTGTAAACCACAATCCCTGGAGAAATAATCTTGAATTTCATTAAATTGTTTTATACAGCTCAGACTTATCAGTTTTGTATTATTCACTTTTTATTTTTTTTATAATTTATAAATAAATAAATTTAAAATTCGGTTTGTATTGCGACTCAAGCACTATAGTTATGTTTATAGATTGGTCTTATCAATTGAATTTTTTCAGAATTTCTAATGTATTAGCTTTATACTTGGCTCGTTAACTCTTTTAAAATCATTGTTTGCGTTTTTCTTTGTGGAGAGATCACTGTGTTTGTTTGTGATTTGTGTATTTGCTTAGTTTGTTTTTGCTAACGTTTTGCGTAATTCGTTTCCTCTGCCGCGCCGCTGCCGCCGCCAAAGGTACTGGCCAAAGAGAGATTGGAGGAGGCTGTGGACAACTTGGCCACCAGGGATTTGACCATTTTTCAGCTCAATGGCTTAGTGGGCTCTGCTCATTGGGAAAGCGCTGCCTGGGAAATTCTGGAAGTCAGGAATTCACTGGAGTGTCAACAAAATCATTGTCGCATTCCTGGCCTCTTGTTTTTGTGTATTTGTGTTGACATTTTCGTCGAGGGAAGAGGAGGTGGAGGAGGGGCAGCACACAATGGAGAACAAACAATATATTCCACAACGATTTTTCGCGACAGTATAGATTTAATTAAATTCAAGCAGAGAACGATTTGAGATCCGCGACCGCGATCATGGAATGAATAAAAGCGAATGAGAACGTATAAACGATGCTGCTCGCTCTCTTCTCTTTTGACTGGACTGTCGCAGTTTGTTCAATTCAAATAACAAACAAAAAAATCACACACACATGGAGACACTCGCGGGTGTACACAGATTTCACTCTATTATTTAGTGATTTTCACGGCGAAAAATAAAGTACAGAAAGCGGGGATCTATCTCGAATATTGTTGATCTTTTTTTGGAAACTGCACCACCTGCCGACAAACTGCGACGCCGGCGCAGCAGCTGCTATTCGATTGGCAGATGCTGCTGAGTCGCCCATCGATTATACGGCTTAGAGAAGAAATTAAAGATCGATGCGTTTTTGCTTTGATTTATCGAAATTTGAAAGAAATTCGACTCGCAATATTTATACCTAATCCTAGATAATATTATTTCGTAGATTTTAACGACAATATTTGCTTAATAAATAACAAATAATACTTTATTATTTGATTACCAAATCTCTTTATACTTTTAAAAATTATTTTGTTTAAGAACTTTGTCAATTCGACATAGTACAGAATAAACTTAACATTTAAACAAAAATACCCTTACTGAAAAAATTAATTGTAATAAATTATAATAATCAGAATTACACAAGGCATTTCACTTACATTTACAAGGACTCGTTTTCTTGCGCAGCGTCTGCATTTTGCTCAGAAAAAGCTGATTGGCATTCGTGTAGTAATTCCTTTGGCCGCGTATTATGTTGCGAATAATGATTGTGCTTTATTTGAGGTATTTTATTTATGATTTATAATTTTAGCTTTGCTTCGTTGTTTTTTTTATTACAGTGCTTTTTGTGCTTTGTTTACACTGGTCCTGTTGTTCGCGTTTGCTGTCCTTCTCGCACACACACACGACTTTCAGCCAGATTGTTGTTGTTATCGTGTCACTCGGCCGATAGAACACACCGGCTTTTGTCTCACTCACACTTTCACGCGCACACACATGCACGGATTATCGATTTTCCAACAGTGGCATCTGTGTGAGTGTTTACTTCCACTTTGCCTACTTTAGGGCGTTGTGGGGGGTGGGAAAGGGATGCAGCTAATACTACGCCTTTCATTATGCAGCGGTAAGTTATAAATATTCCATTGCCCGTTAATCGTTATTCGTTGTTTAATTTTTTCCCTTTTAATGGCACAACTTTCATAACTTTCTTTGTCTGGCCCCGGAAAAAAATGAAGCACAAAGAAATGGGTGACACACTCGCGGTTTTGGCAGATCGAAAAAATCCAATTCACCTCGTTTGGCTTCCATTCACACACTGATTTTGTCGTTTACCGTGCTCTGCATCTATTTGGCTATTGGTTTACACTAATTTTCGTGTTTCGCCTTTAATTTTAGTCCTACGCCCTGGGAGCTGCAGGAAATTAACACACACACCAAAAATTCGATAAAAACTCCAAGGATTCGAGGGTGGTGGGTAAAGTGCCGCGGGCACCTTGTACGGCAGCCGGTACAAGTGATATCGGCTTATCGATCCTAGGCGATAGGTTTTCGCTCGTATTTTCGTTCCTAACGTTAAATCCGTTGGGCTTTTAAAATTGTTTGTATGTCTACCAGTAATTTAATGTGATTTCATATATTATAAAAATGAACTTAATTATGTTAAATAACTTATACTCGAATGGTAAACAACTTAATTTCGTAACTTATTTTTGATTTTAAAACATGGGATTAGTTTTAAGACAACCGTAGTCAAGATTAGTAAATGTAGGCCCATATACTTTTTGGAAAGAAATCAGTTTGTTTTATTTTATAAATAAAGTAAAGATTAAAAAAAAACTTAGATACGGTTATGCTAAGCTCATTTCCAAGTATTTTAAATTTGGCGGTAAACATCGTCGTCTAATCGATGTTTAAAAAACGGTTATTTAAATTACAATTAGCGTTCGATTGCGAGGTGGTTTGGCAAACACTTAATGCTTGTATAGTTAAATAAAAAATAAATAAATATCTGTATGTTTTTAATTTGTCTTAAGGGGTTTTCCGGGTCTTGAAGCACGAAAAAAAGCCTATTTTCGAGAATTTTTTTAAAAGATCTTAAGACAATTAATTTACATTAATGTTTAAGGTTTGACCAACATTGTGTAAAAATTTGAACCAAAAATTTTAAAAATTGAGCCGTTGAGGCAGGCTTGAACTTGACCACATAAAAAATTGTGTCCTTGCGGTAGGCAAAAAATATCTCCATCAATTTTTATCTGAAATTAAAAAAACCAAAGTTATTCTGATAGTGTATGTGTCTACGAGCCTACGAGCCATTTTTTTTTAAAATTAAAAATTGAATTTTTTGTAGCGCTTTTCATAAAAAGTGTAATTTTGACGTCAATTTTGGCCATTTTTTAACTTATAAAATGAGTTTTAAATTGAAAATAAAAAAAAATCCCTCCGTTAAGGACAAGAAAAACATGTCTAAAAGAAGTGTGCAAAAGCAGAAGTCGATCGGTGCAATAGTTTTTGAGAAAACGTGACTACCGACTTAAAAATAGTGGTTTTGAGAAAAACGCGTTTAAAGTGCCGCATCTGCTCGACGCCAGAGCCCGAATTGCCTGTTGGACTCATTCGTACGCTGGGCTTTATATTTCTCCTATTCCTACAGTTTTGCTTCTATCGACAAGAAATTTTCGGATAACATTTCTGACACTTTGTACTATTATATAAAAAAGTTTGAAAAAAATGAATTTTTTGAAGTGTCAAGACCCGGATAACCCCTTAATTTGTACTTAATAAATTCCGGCAGATAAACAAACATTTTGTACAGTGCTATGATTCAATTTGTTTGTATGGGGTAATAAGTTCACTCAGAGTGCGTTTGAACTGGAGTGAAATCGTTAACAGTGCGCAAAAATTGGAGTGATATTTTTCATCCTCGTCAGAGATGGAAAAACACCAATGGTGCCCGGAAAAACATCGATAGTATCGCTATTTAAAGAACATCGATGACATCGACGTGGTCATCGGCGTTTCTTTACGCTTACACGAAACGGTCACTCTACTGCGGTCACTCTAAACATCCAAACGAACTGAATTATTTTTATCGCGGACTGTCGCGTTTTTTCGTTTGTGTCGCGCCTCAATCAAACTCACCTTAAAAATAATACACAAATAGTAGATTACGATTTCTGGGTGTTGTTATCAAAAATAACGGCATTTAAACGACAACTTCGCTCGTTCTCCGATTTTCTCATCTTCGCGCGTCGCTTTTACCTGCAGCGCAGTCGCGACAGCTGAAAATTAATAAAACCAAAAGAAAAAGTGTAAATTGGATAAAAAGTCGCTGGTTGATCGCCAGTTTTTTATATAACAACCAAGCAAACCAGTTATTAGATGTTTTTGTGAATAGTGTGAAACAAATTCTCGGCCGATACCTGCACACACAACAAATACATTCCCATAGTTCCTATTTCGATCCGATCAGGTTCTCAAATCGCAGATCACCAGAAAATCCCAGCAGTCGCAATATGCAAAATTAGGCCGAGTTGATTTTGTGTGGATATCGTGAAGTGGAATAGTGTCGCTAAGAGAGGAAAATTTAAGAGTTAACAGTAAAGTCCTGGTGTGTAAATAAAAGTGCTTATACATACACACATTCGAGGAAATAATAAAAAACAAAGGAGGAAAAAGCGGCAATATGAACAAAACCTGTGCGCGTTGCCAGAAGGTGGTCTATCCCATCGAGGAGCTGAAGTGTCTGGATAAAGTGAGTTATATTTTCAAAGTTATCCTATTCAATTTTTAAAAGGTTTTTAGTAGCTCCTTTTTGTTTAAGCCGCTGCTTTGTGCACTTGTTGCGGGCGCCAGAGCGAGACGGCTAGCTGGCACATGGCCGTGGGTTCTGCTCTCCCGCTCCCTCTCCTTGTTTTATCCCCAATGCCCCATTGATCATGCGTGCCTTTTTTGTTGCTCTGCTTCTCTGTTTATTATCCTATGCTTAATAACCGCAAAAGTTGTTTGGCTGCCTTTCCATTTGCTTCGCGGAATTCAAATATTTACTGAAAAATAACGGCGCAGCTTCGCGAGAGACTGTGAGTGGGTGTAATAGCACTGCCCCACCGAGAAAAACAAACAGATCGTTTTCAACTATCATCTTTTAATATAGAATCATTTTCTATTCTTGGTTGTTTTAAAAATCTATTCCACCCGAAGAAGAGATTTCATATCAAATATTTCGGTAGTTAAAAATCCTCCTAATATCCCATCAATCAGTGATCAGTTTTCCTGGGAATTTCTTTCAGTGCAAATGTGCGCGGGTGGTGGGAACAACAACAATTACTGTTTTCATATTTTTCGCCAACTCAGGAAATTTCTACAATTGCTTTTAATTTACGTTTGCCGCCGCTGTTTCCGCTAGCAGAATTTCGGGGCTCCCTCTCTAGTTATGTCTCTCCCTCTCTGTCTCACAGCGGCGCTTGTTGCAGCTCAGTTTCTGCGATCTTGCGTCTTTTTTGGACTGTTTTTTTTAGTTGCAGCTGGTTTTGTTGTTGTCTTTCGAAAAAGCAACAAAAGCAAATCCGTTGACCGACCTTGAGCGCATATTTTCGAGACTTGAGACCAGTTTGTTTTACTGCGTTCTCACACATACTCAAGCTTTAAATCTGATACAGTGGTATTTGCGAAATAGCGGCCAAAAAAATAAAAATTTCACAATTTTGGGAAATTTGTCAATTAAATGATTAATTTAATCGTTATTTTCTTTCCTCCTGAGATTTGACAAATTTTTAAATTCTCTAATTTTATCTTGCGAAACAAAAAAAGGAAATCAATGTGACTTTCTGTTAAGATACTATTTCTATAGTCTATTTTACTCTTCTTGATTATTTCTTGATCAATATAATATTCCTCAAAAACTTAAAGTGGGCTTCATTACTGGTCATAGAATTATGTTTAAAACGAACTTTTTTTTATTTATTTTTTTATTTGTGCAAAAGCTATGTAACATATCAAGCTCAAGTGGTTTACTTTTAATGTAATTTGATTTCCAACTAATTCGTTAAGTACAGCTGTAAGTACACGCAAAGCGGGGCTTTCGTTTCTTTTTAGTTTTTCTTGGCCGTCCGCTTATTGGTTTATGCTTAATTCCAGTTTATTTTTATTGAACTTTTGTTTGCCTCTAGTCTGGGACTTGAGACTGAGGCCCTTCTTTATTTTAGTTCCATTTTGTTGCCCTTGGCTGGGCTGTCAATCTGTGTTTATGTTCTGAGTTTCTGTTGCTGTTCCGTTGAAATTTGGAAGCTGATAACGCACCATTCGAGGCAAACATTTACATTACGAATCGGTTAGGTTTCCCCCTCTTGAATCGAATCGAATTGAATCCATCAACAAATTCCGATTGGCAATCAGCTTCAAGCATCAGCGTTGAAACGTGTCAATCTTAAGACCCCTTTTCCCCTTTATAATACCCCCCGTCTGCCAACTACATCCTAATTATAGTCTTTCTAGAGTTGCTTCTCCTCTTCCTCGAGTCAGCAACTTCTAATTATAGACAATGGAGTAATGAAGACTATTTTAAAGTCACCAGACGCACCGAAGTCGGTTATAAAACATTTACATATATGCGTCTGCGTGTGCTTTTCGCCTAATGGAAATGCTGAAACTTGTAAACATTGCATTTGATGAAACTAAATTGAGGGGGAAGAAGGGGCTGGAGTTTGGGAAGTGTAAACTTACCTTCACATAAAATTGCATTAGTTTTCTTGTGTTGATTTGTGTTTAACTTGCGGCTGCCTTCTGTTGCTGGGTGTGTCTGTGATTGCGAAATAATTTAAATGCATGAATTTCACAAGAGTCTATAAAGTTGAGCAATAGAATGCCATGAGGTCAGAGGCTTGACAAAACAATTGATTGCTATGTAGCGGAGATGATTGATCCCCACTGCATAGCAATTATTTTTTACTGACTTATTATTGATTTTGTATGTTATTTTAATATTCCAAATGTCTTTTTTTGTTGATATATATATTTTTTAACTTTATTACATTATTACTTTGAGAACATCTTTTTTTTTAAAAAATAGTTAATTTAAACAAACAAAAAAGTGTCTATATACCTAAATATTCGCTGTACCTGCATTTTATAATAAAATAGAGCCTTGACTCATGAATGCCTATGAGATCAGAAGCTTAGTTTAAACTATTGTTTTTCGACGTTCAAGTCCAATTTGCTTACGCAATAACTGTGTGATTTTAAACCATGAAAATCAAACAATAGTATTACTTCACTCAAGGGAAATAATAAACATTTACCCATTTTTTTTAGTCACCACAATGTAAGCGAAGATAGAATTATAGAGGCTTTTCAGTAGGATTTGCTTCGCCTGCTATCTGCACGTGACACATCCTGATATAGAAATCGATACTCGTGACAGCAATAAACGGGTATTTTATACCAATTATCTCTTATTTCTTGCTTCCTCACATAGATACAAACACACACATAGATTGGCACGCGAATTCGTTTGAAAGAAATGCCTTTTTAAATTGCCGTTAACGTTTTGCAGCTTTATGCGGCGCATTGCTGCCGACGCTTTGTTAATCGATTTTTGATACCACCAAAAAAATTAAAAAACAAACCTTTCGGAATGGAGAAGTCAACTTGACTGGTAGTAGCCCATAAAGTGGGCTTGTTCCCTCTGTGGATGGCATTTCTGTTGCCAATTTCATTTATCTCTCAGCTTTATATTTTCCTTCCTGTCCTATTCCATATAAGGAAAAGGGTATATATGATTTTTCCTTAATCTTGGAAAGGTGTTGAAATAAAATGTTTATATTTAACTACTGCGGTGCCGTTAATCACACCTAAATAAGGTTTTTTATATTGCACATTATTGTTATGAATTTAAACTCTTATTAATCTTTGGGCTTAGCATTTTAAAAAATAATATAAGAGATTTTCAAATACAAAAATTTTTCCTTTGGGTAGAAACTTTTGTATCTTAGATTTAAAGAAATCTGAAATACAGAGTATCTTTAAGTTTCAATTTAAACTTGTACCATTCCAATAGTAGTCATTGTTGCATTTGCGCTTTATTTTGCACGAAATATGTGAGTTTGACTTTTTGCTTTGCTCTTTGTTTGGCTTTGGCCTGACTTTTCGAGCTGTTTTCGATGTTTTTACATCTTTTTTTCAGAGTCACAGCCACGACGAACGATTATTTCATGCTCGCAAGGAAAGTAAATGACCTCTTTGTTGTCATGTTGTCATGGGAAGTCGGGGGGATCGAGAAAGAGAGCTTTGTAGCTCTATAGCTTTAGCTATAGGAACGTGCCAGTTTTTGGCCAGCCTTTTCTGGCCAATTTCGCAGAGCACGAATCGAGCACCGAAAGAGGAAAGTAGAGAGTAGAAGTCACACAAAGAGGCAGCGAAGCATCAAAAATAAAAGCGTCGCCGTCCGTTTGACTTCGTTTGCCACTTAACGAGACCCCCTTCGGCTTCTGCGCACCTCCGCTCCTGTCATGGCACACATTTGCACTTGCCTGACCCCGCTGACCCTCCGTTTAAACCCCTCCTTGGCCACGCCAATAGGCCATCACTTTTCACTGGGCCATGTTTTAATTTTTGCATCCTTTTCGAGTGACAAATGACTACAGCAACAAACTTCAAAAA
This sequence comes from Drosophila kurseongensis, assembly GCA_018153305.1. Classification (NCBI taxonomy): domain Eukaryota; kingdom Metazoa; phylum Arthropoda; class Insecta; order Diptera; family Drosophilidae; genus Drosophila; species Drosophila kurseongensis. Next base: position 12,933,937 of record JAECXX010000005.1, on the reverse strand, counting down.
GAGGTGGAAGGAATATTAGAAAAATCGAGGGAGCGATGCGCTGGGAAAAAACTTGTTCAGTGAGACGATATCATAATACACATACAATTTAATTAAAAACAATAGAAATTTTGCACTAAAACAATTTAGGTATTTATAAAAAAAAAGAACATCAAAAATGTATTATAATAATAATACAAAATCATGAGCTTTCGGAGCATCGAGTTAAAAATATCCGATTGTTTTATTAGTTACAAGTCATTATCACATATTTGAATCCCCGAAGGTGCTTGTTTCTTATTTATTATTATTTTAAATATCTTTATTTGCGAGTATACCCAAAAATATGTTTAATCTCTATTGGCTGCCATTTTCGCGTTGCGTTGGTTGAGCAGCTCGTGTGCTAATTAGATTGTTCCAAAAATTTTGAGTTGAATTTTGATTTAACATAATTACTTTCAATACATAAAACTAACTGATAAATTTGCATTTGTAAGGGCTTAAATGGGGTTGCCTAGCAGATCAAAAGGCCGGGGTTTAGCCAATTGCGCAGCATGGCCTTGTTCTGGGCGAATATTGCGATGGCCTCCAGATCGCCGCGAATGAATAGCCGTTCTTCGAGGTCGAAGAGGGATCGATGAGTCGGGAGGTGGGCATTAAGTTTACAGGGTTTTACTTGGCCACGATTAAGACTAAGTTCCTGTCCAGCAGTCTGTTCGGCCAGGATGCGCTGCATCTGTTCGTGGTGGTGATTCAAGTAGATGAAGGCTTCGGAGAACTTTGGCGAGGAAGGCAGGAGATTTGGAGGCTTCTCTGGAACTTCAAGCTCTTTAATGGCAGCCTCTTCTCGTTTCTTTTGCTTGGCCTGCTTGGATCTGTTGGCCTTGGATTTCTTACTGCTACTGGCTACTGGCGTCGAGTTGATTGGATGGGGATTGACCTGTGCAATGCGAGACTGTGGAGCCACCTGGACCACTTTCCACTTGGGATTCACCTGGGCATTAGTTGGCTTGGACTGCGCCGGAGTGATCGCTTTGTTGTCTTGGGAGTGTTTGGGGCTTTGCCGCTTCACCGGAAGCTGGTTGCTGGCCCGTTTGAAACGTGGAGATAATACCACCTTGATCTTGAGCCTGGACACTGGGAGCGATTCTACGGCTGCGGCATAGCTCATGGGAGGTTTATCGAGCGGCAATTTGGAAGGGGCTGCAGATGGACGACTGGGAGCAGGCGGATCCTCAAGCACCATGTACTCGCTTAAGGGCTTACGGCGCACCGGAACGAACTGGTAGGATTCATTGCCGATACCACCCTTATTACCACCACCACCACCAACTCCTCCAACCCCTCCAAAGCCACCGGCAGCTCCATCATTGCGGCGACGGCGATTACGGCCCTTCAGCACCACCGTCGCGGATCTCGATTTTTGGCTCGCCAGGTTGGTCGACGGCTTCTGTTCTATAGCTGTGGGTGTTGGTGTTGACTCTGGCTTACATCGGAATAGGAATATAGGAGATTACTAAACCTTCCGATGGCAGCATTTAACAAAAACTTACTGTGGCTTTTCGGCTGAACTGGGAATTCATTTTCTTTTTTCAATCTCCTCGATTCGACAGTCACTGTTCTGAGACAAAATTGCTAACTAGCTTAAATTTGACAGCCAAGGTTGCCATCTTTAGAGTTGCTTACAAGAACTGAGTTTCTCACTAAAAATCCCCAAAAAAGAAAAAGAAAATACTAACACCGATTTACAAAGAACACATAAAAACATTTTTAGCATTACCATGGTTATCTTGTAATTGGTTTCTAAGTTTATCTAAAACCAAAAGGATTAATGTGGGGATACATTCGTGGTATATACTGAATAATTTTGATTTGCTGAATACCATAAGGAACCGATATAATGTTTAAAATGTGCCTTTAGCTATAAAAGAAAATTCGTAATGTATTTATAATAATATTTAAATTATTTTCGTTTTTGTCGTAAATCATAAATTTTATATAGTTTGATGAAGATTAAGTTAAATGTGGTATTTACAATAACAGCCATAAAGTACATAAAGTCTAAATTTGAGAGATTTAATCTAATATAAACAAGATAAAGATACAGCTCGAATTTTATTAACAAATGGAGGATTTACTTTATTATTTTTTTCGGTGCCACACTCGAACTTTTCGCTTTCGGAAGCCACAAACGGGCAGAAGAAGAATGACAATAGCTTTATGTATTTATTTATATACATTTTCTCTCCACTCTTGACTGGGCCTCTTCACCTCGCTCACTTCACTCAAAACTCACAACTAAAGTTCACTTTTGCATGACAATCAATTTTTCACTCCGCGGAGAATGGAAGGTAGTGCGGGGCTCAATGGGAAAGGTGTAGGAAATGGAAGGGGAAAAGGGAAATTGGAGTGGGGTGCATCAATTGAGGCATGAAAATAAAAGTGGTCAAGCAGGCAAAGAGGAAAAAAGATGCAGTGATAGTGGGGGCAATATTTCGATTTGTCACTGTCTTTGCATCGCCCCTTTATTGCAAATACTTTTCGTATTCCATTTATATTTCTTTGCTGTAAGATCAGTTAAATATAGATATGGTAAATTCGATAATTTAGGTTAAAGTCCATTTAGTATAAAAAGTAAACAACATTTTTCCATGTTGAAAACAAATTTAAATTAGGCTATTAATTTAAAATACTAGTAAATACATATAATTTGTTTCTTGTAATATTTTCTTTATATTTTTTATGTTAGTATATTATAAATAAAAAGGTTCATTACAGAAATGAAAATAAAAAGTTTTAACATAGTTTTAACAGGTTTTCTTAGAAAAGAATCATAAAAATAGAAAACTTAGAAAATATACTCTGTGATTTATAAAGTTATCCAACATTTTCACGTTAATCTGCACTTAATTATGGTTTTTTCGTTTCCCTTAGACTTTTTATGTGGTCCGTAACTTTTGTGGCAAAGCTAGATTATGCAAGTGTCTTCTTTTGTAATCCTTCTTTTTACCATTCACTTTCATTACACTTTAATCTCCGAGAGAATCTTTATTTTCTGCTCCCATTTCCACTCATTGACATCGCCTAATTAGACTTCGCTTTCAAGAGGTTCGCTTGCCAATTTTTTTTCCCGCTGAGAAGGAAAGCAAATCAAAGGCGGGGAAAAAAAAAACTGAGAAACTGAAACCAAACTGAGTTTTCTATGCCTACAAACTTCAAAGTCAAGATTTCGCTTGGCCAGCTTTTTTCCAGCGACTTGGCGTCTTTTGTGTCCCAAATTGTAAATGTAACAAAAAGTTTTGTCCAATTCGGAAAGTGGAAGTCGTCGTCGTAGAAGTTGTTTGGAAACTTTAAATAGCTTCAGCTGTTGTGGTTCTTTTTTTTTCTTCATTTTGAGGGCTTTCCCTCCAATTAAACGTTTCCCATTGTGGGTATTGTATTGTATAATTAATTTCGATGCTCAAATTTTGACTAATGACCAGAAAAGAAGAATGGAAAAGATGATTGAAGACTGTCTAAACAAGTTTTGGGTCAAGCTCTTGATTCTTCTGCAGCTCATTTCGCTTCATCTTGGTTTCCTGTTTTCAATGTCTTTTAATTGTTTTCCCTCCCCAGACTTTTGTCTTTTGTTGCTTAAATTATATTCATGTTAATGCGCATTTGCTTTGGAGGAACTTCCCTCTTTTGTCACTTGTAACAAGAGTTGGACGCACTCACTTGACTTGAATTCATAGGGAAAAACAAGGAAAGAGCTGGGACAGAGGGGGCGCTTGGAATGTTCTCCTCGAAAGAATTGCTTTGTTTAAATTCAATTGATCTTTATTAACTCGCCCGTGGAGGGGCGACAAGAAACGGAGATCCCAGGGGAAAGATCACTCGAGAGGTCTGCCAACGACTCGTGTAAATTCGAAGGGGGAGACAACAAGTTGAACTCGTCCCTCTTGTTTTTATTTTATTATTTCTTTCTCTTAAGCATTTGCATGACTTTCGGTCGTCATCATCCAATTGATCTCCCTGCATGCATGGAGCTTTTCAATGAGAAGGGGGGATCTGTAAATAGGCGTGGTGTTTCTATAGTTGGTGCTTTTATTGCATCTGTGATGGGGATTATTTTTAGAGGGGAAAAGGCCAGAGATGGAGAAGTTCAAGTGGTGGTTGTTTGACTCTTGAGTTGTCTTCCACTTGAGGATTCTTCGCTCTGTTTTATCCCTTTAAATCTCGTAATTGTTGTTCCAGTTTCTTTATTATATTAGCACTTTTAAATGATTAACAATTTAGAAAATATAAATAAGTAATATTTTACTATTTATAAATGATACACTTCAATGATAAAAAATCTAGTTATTTAAACTGGCTTAAAGTAACACAAATACCATTATGAATTTGATAATAAAAATTCGTGTTGTATATACTATTTTTATTAGCAAAAGTAAAATTAAATAAGTGCTATATTTTTCGAAAGATAAATATATTTAATACTAGGCAGGGAAAAAAAAATAATGTCTTTAATTGTACGGTATATGATTGACAGGTTTGAGTCGCTTGTAATGTGCCGTTTTCTGAGCCCGTTGCAGCGAAATCTTTTCTATTATTCAACTCTGCTCCACATTTAACCCCAAACCGCATTCTGCTGCCGCTGAACTTGTGTCCCACATCCAAAAGTTTCGCTTGTTCGCCTTTGGTGCAAAAAGCCCTCTAAATTTATAATTAAGATACTCCTTTAAGGCTGATTTTATGTATAAATCATCTCCTTAATCCGTAAGCCAATCTTCTAATAGGATATTAGATATTTTTTATATAAACTTTGGCTAATCACATAAGCCCTGCCACATGTGTTTGTACTTGAATTCGAATTTGCACTTGCCATTTGGATTTCATTGCAACGTGTGGGAATCACCTTTTGTGCTTCCAGGCAAAATACAAATAGAGCTTTTAACTGGCGGAAAAGTGGGAGGGAGTATGTGAAGTTTCTGACGTTTATAAATTAAACAAGCAAAATGCTAAAACGTCAGCAGAACTGAAATGAACTAAACGGAACTGAGAGCAGAGCCAGTGGCGGCATTTCCTATTGACTTTGCTAATTGACTGAAGCGAAGGGCAAACGAGTGGGGGAAAACAGAGAGAAATGGCGTGAAAAAGCTAGGATAGGTGAGTTAAAACTGTCGAAACATGTAGAGTTTATGTACGTCTGACACACAAAATATTTTACGGCCAATATTTAGGACAGTTTTGCAGTTAATTTGTATTTTTGACAAATCTAACATACATACATCTTCGTCGTGTTTAATAAATATTTAAATATTTTTATACTTTTATTTTTATATCTAAACTTAATTTAACTTGGTGGCTTAAAGACTAAATTAATAAATTTAGTTTTTTTTTTTGTATTAAACTTCCAAATATAATAGAAATAATGATTATATTTAGTGATTGTACAGTGCTCATTAAACGAAATACTCTTGTGTGCGAAATCTTTCTTCCAAAAACAATTTCAAAGTTTTTAATTATATTTAGCTTGAAAATAGTACTCAATATATCATTCCTTAATCCGATTCGTCCGGAAATAACAAACATTTTGTTCAAGTGGCGGCAATTTGAAATGAAATCTTGAATAGGTAATCTTCTTCTGGCTTCTTTGTGTGAAGTGTCACAAGTGATCTATAACATAGGTTTGTTCACAAATCACTTTCTAATTGGTGTTATCATTTAACTCACACATTCTGGTGAATTCCCATGGGGTGACCCGACCATATGGTAATCGTTAGATGCATATTCAAGACCCTGATCCACCGCCGGCACAGATGTCAGGCAAACAAAAGAGGAAACATATATCACCGGAGCGTTGGTAATGCCCAATTTAAATAGAGAAGAGCAAACAGACATTTGATTGCGCTGAAGAAGAGCATTAGGCGGCAGTTTCCCATCCAATCCCCCTCTGCTCTATGGAAATGGATAAAAACACACTCACTCCCCACGTGAAATCAAAACCCACTTGCAGTTGCCAGCTGCTGTGTCTTTAGCTTCTGCTGATGACGCTGATGGAGGAACTTCACTTCGAAGTTGAAGTTCCGAGTTGCAAGTTGGAGTTTGAGTTGCGAGTGGGCGGGGGCGGTTTGGAATCACATACACATATATAGAAAGATATAGGGGACCCCGCCTGATGAGGCGGAAGTGAAAGCGACCAAGCAGAATTAAACCGCTTCCTCTCTTTTTACCCGTGGCTCCAGCCTTTTGTGCCAAAGCACCCTCATGTGTGGAATGCTCTTAACGGTGGGGAGTAGTATAATTTTATCTATGATTTCGTAATAAGCTCAAAAGACGCAACCATTATTAAAAATTATTATCAACAATTTTAACACCTATCTCGTTAGTTTTTAATTGAACATTCGTCAATGAGAGAACCACCAAATTTGAAAATCGATAAATTTCGTGTTATCAGAAATTACCCTGTCAATTAACTTTTATCTAATGTTACCAATGCAATTAGTTGCTAAGGTATAAGTTTATATTATATCTGGGTTAAATTGAGACTACGATTTGATTACCTCAACTAGCAAACGGAATCGATTTAAAAAAAACGTTTTAGGCTGAAATAATTTTAAATGTTACTTCTTAAACTCATTACTGATATTCAAAAGATATAAAGCGATAATAATTTTATTATAATAATAGCAGCCAAACCTTATTGGAAATAGTCTAATACTCAAAACAAATAAAAATAAACAAAATACCTGAAAAACTTAGCAATTTTTGCTAGTTAATTAGTTATTATAAAAAGTTGTAAACAATTAGTTAGACTATTTATCTCAGTTAAAGTGTATTAAAATAGTCTGTTTTTTGGGATTCTTTAGTGGGTTTTAGTTTTTATTATTATTTTCTTTTGGCAAGCCGTGGCTGCGCCTTAACCCAAAAAACCCGGATTTGAGTTCAAGTTTTTGGTCAATTTAACACGCCGCCTTGCCACGGTCTGTTTGCTGCACGCCAATTGTGGTTTATAAGCAAAATGCGTGCTGACGTAGGGTCAAGGTGTTTTGAGATTAAATTCGACGTACTCCGCTCCCAAATAAAAATAACCAAAAATGGCAAGTACAGAATTGTCATTGTCGAACAGCCTGAAGTGTGATGGTGAGTCATCCACGTTCGATCAGTTTACTATAACTGATTGAATTTCTTGACTGTCGGTCTGTGGGACAATCGTCGTATTTGTCTGACTTTCCGACTGTCTGACTTTCCTTATATGGCGGCCCACACATGACATAATTGTCATTATCAACAACAACTGCCCGTTGATGAGCGTTAAGTAAGCCAGCAAATGGTTTTTAATTGTTGTTGTTGACGTGACCAGTTTAAACCCCAATTTGGTCATGCTATAATTGAATATTTACCCTGCCCGTTGTGTGTGTTGTGTTTGCTTATGCAATTCTCACTTCATGTTTTTCCATCTTCAGCATTTTCTCACGCCCGAAAAAGGGCGGTAAACAGGAAAAACCGTTTGTGTGGTATCTGGTCAAACAGATCTCTTTCCATACCCCTATTGATAAATATCTACAAGTTTTTAATTTGCTTGAACGCGCTTTCAATTTCATTCAATTGAGTTAGGGGTTTTTCTTCCTTTATTTGAGTTTTAGCTGATGGCTAATTAAGTTTTTTTGTTTCGGAGGAAAGGAGGGATGTTTATAAATTGAATTTGATAGACAAAGTTGGAACTCAGTTTTGTGTGACTTGCATTGCCTTTGTTTGAGTTGCAGCGAAACTGGAACTCGTTGTTAGATTTTGCAATTACTATGTGAGTGTACTTTTGCACAGCCTCTGTCATATGCATACTTGCTTTTTTTTTTATATCGCTATTATATCTGCACAATCAAAAGGGGAAAAGGTGACGTAATCTTTCAGCGAAATTGTATACCGTCTACTCTCAAAATAATGAACAGAAATCGCGGCATGCCATCTATGGTTGAGGTATAACTTAATACCTGGGTACGCAATCTTATAGATTGGATTTGCGAACAGGTAGAGTTTATTTAGTTTCAACATTACATTCCTTAGATCTTGAGTCATATTCGTCGTGAAAGTTGTAAGATAAGATAAATAAGAGCTCCCAAAGCAAATCTTATGTGGGGTTTTATGAGATCATATGGTTCATGTTTGCCTCAACCTCATTCCATTCAACATTCTGTAGCCTTCATGTCACTCCGTTTGTTGTAGAGAAATATATTTCAGTACACTTTCGCAAACATCAACAATTGGAGATCTTTAGTGTTATAAGACTTCTAAAACAATGAGATAGAAGAGTGACAACTATGATTATAGTCAAGTAATTCTTTTTGATTAAAAAATTAAAAATAAGTTTTAGAATCAAGAGTTTATTTTAGAATTTTATTGTTTGTTTCTAAACATAATGTTTTCACCTTTAATATTTATTGAGCTTAAATTTTTTATTCAGAATATAATACATATTTTATTTTTCGGTGTATTCCGATTTGCCATAACAGCAGAAAGCTACAATTGATTAGAATCGCTTTTTATGGTTATTATTTTATCCACATATTTGCACGTATGCTGACTTGAATCTGAGAGCACAGATATAACCAAATTATTTGTTTATTAATTTCATTTATCGTCGGGACTGTGGGGAAAAGATCGGGGCCACCAACTGGGTTCGTTTCGCTTTTTATTTCACATATTTCCTTCTTTTTTCCTCATTTTTTTGCGCTGTTTTGCCAGCAAGAATCTGGGCGATTCGCGACCTAATGCTGTGTGAGTGCTCTTCGTGTGCGGATGACTCATTCTCCAGCAATGTCGAGTGCGCTAAGTGAAGGGGGCGGTGAAGAGGGTCTGCTGAGTTCAGATATGGTGTTGTCTTCTGGTAGAGACAACTCTATTCCACTTCTTTCCATTTTATCTACAGTGGTGTATACTATACTAAAAATATGTTAAAGTGATCATAACTAGTCGCTAGATATATTTTTGTTGGGCAAACTTAATTAATTTTAGAAGTTTTAGAAAATAAAATACAAACAGTTAACTTACTAATATACTATTTTTACTTATTGATTCTATTTTTATTTATACAATTTTTATTGTTTTTTTTTTAGCTCAAATGAATTTTATGTTTGTTTTTATTCTTCTGATTTTCTTTTAAAATTGGCGAATGTTAAAAAAATGGCTTTACTTTTTTTTTAATTTTTCCTTTTTTTTTATGTACTATGAAACATTAACTTCATAAAAATAACCTAATAATCTAGTTAATCTTTTTAGACAAAAAAGGCTTATAAAACTAGTTCTTATTTATGTCTAATGTTTATGTTATAAAGATTTATATAAAACAAAACTTTTAAGTTTTATCATGAAAAGTTCCAAATCATATACGACAACTGTGATGCCTGTTTTTTCCGTCTCTACTTCGACTATTCCCAGTTCTTTTCTCCACTTTGATGGTTTCTCTGGTTGTTGTTTTGATTAAACTGCTTTTTGAGTGGGGGATATGGATGTTAAGCTACGCAAAGTTAGCAAGAGCGACGGGGAGAGTTGGTTTTAAATCATGATTAATATCTTATGCGAAGTTGACGGGGGGAGTTCTACTTCTTCGACTTCATTCCGTTGATAGCTCATAACGGTACCGGGTATACGAGCATAAATAACAGCTTTTTAAGCGCTGCATCTCGTCGAACTTTAATTTGAGCTAGAAGAAAGCGGAGGGGCATTTCCCTCGGACAATGGACCAGAAGCGCCTCCCGCTGAATGGCTATAGAATTCATCCTTAACTGTTCTTGCTGACCGACAAACAAAACCCAAAATCCAGAAAAAATAACAGCAATAAAACTGGCTATGAACAACAATGCGAATCTGGATTTCGGTTTGCTCTCATGTCTGGAGAGTGTTTGCCTTTTGCCGTTTGGCATTTGAAGTGTTTATTGTGCCAAAACTTTTGACAATTGGCTTTTGAAATACTCTCCTGGGTGGAGTACTCATAACTTTGGAAAACAGCTTGTCCCAGGGGAAGTGTGTATGTATCCAATAAAAGCTAGCGAATTTAACATATGTAACTTCAATGACATAAATATTACGTGATATGTCAATAATAAAATATTTCAAAAGCAATCATTGGTAGTTTCATGAATGTTTTTTTAAATAATGAAAATGTTTACTGCTCCATATAACAATTTTAGTAAAGATCTAAAAAACAAAAGTTTCAAGAGTAATATTTGCTTCGGTATTTTAAGTGTTTTCTCTTGTCCAAAGGGAACAATGGCTAAGAAAATAATTTTTCTTTGAACAATATGAAAATTTCTAAAGGATTTCAATTGAAATTTATAAAATTGTTATAGCGTTTGAATTGAGGTAACAACAATAGGTTATTTTATAAAAAAAATAAAAAATTATGAGAACTAAAGAGAATCTGTTTAGAGAATTATCCTCTTTTGGCCTAAATCGAAATCGGTAAAACTCTTTCTTACATATCACCAAAATTTAACATACGTATCTGTTCCCATTACCAAGTACTCCAGTTTCAGTTCCTTCAAGCAAATTAAAAAAAAATCACTTTGACACTTGAAGTCTGGCTTTTTTTTTTCTTTGTTACACTTATAAATAGATTTTTTTTAAACCAATTTTGTTTGTTTTTTGTGGTTTCTGTTGTTGCTGCTGCTCATTGCCCTCATTTGTCATTCGTTGGCTTCGGCTTGCCGTGGTAATACGAGATTTTCCTACAATTTCGTGGCTCATGCCAATTGTTTTTATCGCCACTTGGGTCGAAAAACGTTGAAAGCGTGCAAATTCGAATGCAAATTTAACACCTCGTCGTGGTTGACAGAAAACAACCCAGCAATAAAAACAAAACAAAGCAAAATAACACAAGAGGAAACGTTTAACTTTTGAAAATTGAGCCGCAAATTGAAAATCAAGACGAGAAGCGAGCAAAAGTGAAAAAGTGGGTTAAAGCGAGCATAGAAAATTGAAATTGAATGCAGTTGACGAGGGAGACGTACGTCGTTGACCACCAGACGATTACCTCACCACATGCATTTAAATATGTTCACATATATGTGCAATGCATTCAGTGGGCACTCCTACAACAACTTGAAAAATACAAACCCAAGAAACTTGACAGCACTTCGTTGCGAAAGTGAAACTGAAATTGCAATTTTCATGCGGTCAAGCTGCTTAAAAAACCACAGAGACACAAGTTCAGGTTTTTACTATTCAAAAGTTGTATTATGCATTTTAAATATATCTTTAAAACTGTAATGATTAAACCTTAATGAGGTATCTTAATTGCATTGGTATGTTTAACAAGCATATATTAATTTTAAAATTATTTCGAAGATTTTCGTATTTAAGAAATATATATTGATTTATAAGTATTTTTAGCTGATTTGCCATGTATTCCTGTTCAAAGCGCCCTTTTTCATATGCTAAATAAATCAAACTTTACTCAAATATTTGATAATTTTAAAAGATTAATATTTCGTTTCTTTGATCTGGAAAACATCAATATTTTACCATTTGCTGGTATCGAAAGTATCAACTCAAGGCAATTCTTCTCGATCTGCAACGGTACTTCAATTGGCCATATATTTAAAACCTCTGACCCTGTTACGCATGCGCCCTGAGCTGGAAAGTCATTTGCTTAAACCCAGATTCAAAGGCAGGTCACCAAAGAAAAATCCGATGATTTATTCCGGTTTTGGTTCGGGCGGGGGTCAAAGATTGTTTCGCTTTCAGCTTTTCTCTTCGGGCTATGGAATGTGGTAAACTTACTTCTTTGGTTTTATTTCACTTATTTTTATACCCTTGCAGAGGGTATTATAATTTTGGTCAAAAGTGTGCAACGCAGTGAAGGAGACATCTCCGACCCTATAAAGTATATATATTCTTGATCAGGATCACCTCCTGAGTTGATATAAGCATGTCCGTCTGTCCGTCTGTCTGTCCGTCTGTTTCTACGCAAACTAGTCTCTCAGTTTTAAAGATATCGAGTTGAAACTTTGCACACACCCTTCTTTCCTTTGCACGCAGTATATAAGTCGAAACGGCCGGGATCGGCCGACTATATCCTATAGCTGCCATATAACTGATTGATCGGAAATGCCATAACTTTGGTGTTTGTTAAGGTGGGAAGTTGGGATTTCCTATGGGTTCTATATTAGGCCAATCAATCCGACCTACCAAATTTCATAAGGATCGGCCGACTATATCCTATAGCTGCCATATAACTGATTGGTCGAAAATGCCATAACTTTGGTGTTTGTAAAGTTAGGAAGTTTGGATTTTCTATGGGTTTTATATTTGGCCAATCAATCCGACCAATAAAATTTTATAAGGATCGGCGGACTATATCCTATAGCCGCCATATTACTGATTGATCGGAAATGCCATAACTTTGGTGTTTGTAAAGTTTGGAAGTTGGGATATTCTATGGGTTTTATATTTGACCAATCAATTCGACCTACCAAATTTCATAAGGATCGGCCGACTGTATCCTATAGCTGCCATATAACTGAACGATTGGAAATGCCATAACTTTGGTGTTTTTAAAGTTAGGAAGTTGGGATTTTTTATGAGTATTAAGAATGCATCATATGAATAATTTTGGAGTATATAATTTACAGAATATTCTGCAAGGGTATTTCAACTTCGGCTCCGCCCGAAGTTAGCTTTCCTTTCTTGTTTTTGGTTGTTTACGTCCATCAAACAATTAACTATCGTATTTTTTTGTTTCTACACTTTTAATTGTTGTTAAAACTGGTTTTGGTTTTGTTTTTTGCCAGCTTCCAGTGGAAGACAGCGTTGAAAACCAATTAGGAGATATTTTGTACTCCCATCTGGCATCTCTTTCGCGAATGTATGTCCCTCTCTTTCGTCTGCTAATCCGCAGACAAGTTAATCGTTTGTTGACCTCCACGTCAAGGATGGCGGGGTGAAAGGGGATGTGTTGGAGCTCCATTGCGGTTTTGAGATTTTTTCCTCTTTCGGAAAATTTGCATAACGCGTTGCAGGCAAACAAACAAAAAAAAAACTATAGACACCAGACACGAAGTTGAGCTATCAAACCAAGTTCCATCACAAGTTCTTTCTATGGTCGTTGTGCAGTTTTGTATCTGTGTATCTGTGCGATGCAAGTTCTTCTCTTCTTCATATGCCAAGTCACCACAAATCACGCAACATTTTCAATGTCTGTTTGTCTGGCTCTCATCTGTCTGCCTTGGCCAAGCTTATCTAACCAGTTATCTTAACTGAACGGTACTAACTAAGATATCTACTAATTTTTTCACCTTGAGATATGCGCAATCTTTGAATAAAGCTATTCATCCATTAGTTGCGAATTACTAAGTGATACTTGATATGCTTTTTCTTATGTTTTTCAACCTTTACATTTGTAATAGTACAAAAAAGATTTGTATGTGTCATTTTGAAATAATAGATCAGAAAATATCTAAATCTAAAATAAATTTTTATGATTGGTTTCTAGATTTTGCGTATTAATTTGGACGTAAAATATATATATAAAAAAAATATTACCTGCAAAACCAAATATTAAAAAAAAATGTTTCAATAACATTGGAGTAAAAAAATTATGAGCATTCTTAATTCGGTTTACATAAAAACGGCAATTTATAGACATTTTTATTTTTAAACCACCTTTCTCATCTTTTTCCGTTAGTCTTCCAATTAATTTTGGAGAAAATATATACGCATAAATTTTTAGTTAACGGAACGGTAAGAGAAACCTTTGAGAGCACTTTTTATGCTTGGCTTGGCCCAGAGTTTTCAGTTGCAATGCGCCAATTTGGCTAACAAGCAACAAAGAGCAAAAGCAGCGGCACCAAAAACAACAAATAGCAATAATAATATTGCATTCTCGACAATTTCTTCTGATTCTCTGTTTGTAATTCAACGTTTTTCCCCCCTCTTCTTTCGTTTCAGACATGGCACAAAACGTGTTTCAAATGCACAGAATGCGGCATGACGCTCAATATGAAAACCTACAAGGGCTACAACAAAATGCCCTACTGCGAGGCGTAAGTTTAACCAAGTTTATACCACCCCCTAACCCAAGACCGCCCCTTTACAAGACCATCGCCCCCCGCCATTCGGGATCTACGAACAATTGTGGAAAACACGGTGGGGGCAATCACGTTAAGGCTTATCGTCGTCGCACCCACTCGAAATCGGAATGCGATGGAGGATGGTCAACCTTGATTTGCTTCACTCACCTGGCAATCTTCATTAGCGTCGTTTATCTAATCGCTCCAGGGAGATAGTGGAAGTTCCCCTACCACGGAGATAACGTTTAAATTCACTAGAAAATTGCAAAAACTCTCGAATGTGGGTGAACAAAAAGTGCAGCAGCTGGTTAGGGAAAAGTCCGGGAGGCATAAGGAATGCGGAATGCGGAAATGCAGTTGTGGGCCAGGCCACACAGTGTTACCCATTCCAGTTCACCCGGTGAACTAGTTAATTGTTCGTTCGTTTGATAACAGCAGCTGCTCCTAATGGCGTTTAGATTTAATTGCTGCAGTTGACTTTTCCAGATTCTAGCATTTTGTTTGTCTAACGGCGAACCTATGATTGAATTTTTTTTTTTTTTTTAAAATCTTTTATTTAGGAATGTTGCTTGTATTTATTTTTTGATGTCTACAGCGATGTTATTTCCACGTTTAATGTTATTTTCGGAGATTTTTTTGTATTTTTCCATCGGTTTAATTCGTTTGGTATTTTTATCAAATTTTATAATTCATCAAAAGAAGTATATAATAAATAGTACAAATTTCAAATAGTTTAAAGTAACTCCAGTAAACATGAATGAAATTGTCTAACTGTAACATATTTTTTTTTTCAAAACTTAAAATTTGTGCCTTTCCTGAACTCCTAGAATTAGTTTTTCTTTTTAGAAAATAGGTGATTAACTCCGCCATTGAACGTTTTGGCACACACAGAAGTTTTCCTGTTTCCTGCTGAGCTGTTCAACTCGCGAATCGCATGGGGAATCTGTGTCACATGGGGGGCGTTATAAGTCCCCTTTCGGGTTCCCATAACCCCCTTTCTTTTCCCATAGCAAACTCCACCCCTGTCTCCGTCTTCCGATGTCATGTTCATTGTTGTAGACAATGTCACACACATTGGACTGGGTAAGCGGACATGAGAGCAAGTGTTTTGCTTTGTATTGTGGCCAACACCAACTCCACTCTTTTTGCCCAATTTTTTGCTGCAGTGCGTGGCTGCATTTGCTGGCCTTGAGCCAAAAGCCAGGGGCGCAGTGGAAGAGGGCTTTTGGGGGATCGTTCTCCTTTGGTTCTAGTACATGTTGTCCTGCGACTGCTGCTGCTCTAATGCAGATTTATTGTGGATGCCACCGCTGCGGGAATAAAAATTCCATGCGGATTGAGTTATGCGTCCGTTAGCTCCATTGCGCAGTGCCCCCTCTCACGATTTTCCAGGCGAAAACTGTCTGGTATCACATGTCCCGTTCGCTTTGTGCGAATTTCCACTGATGTCATCGCCTGCATAAATTGTAAAATGGATTCAGCAATGTGGTTTAACGGAGTAGTATAGCGGTTACGCCCCGTTTTCCGCTGCCGGCACTTTCACTGCATTTCCTCGAACCGTTTGCACCTATCCGGCCAATGCTGCTCCCCGATTACGTGACGCCACGTTTGGGAATCCGGAGCTTCTCTTTGCCCGTCTTCGAACTAGATTTTTATGCGGGGTACTTGCGGTGTTGAGGGGATATATTGAATCCTTTATAGAAAATGCTAAAGCACTAGAAATTCCGATTGAATTGATTGATTTTTTGTATATTGGATTGCCGGTATTGAAACCATATTTCTCAGTTTAAAGAAGTTTTTAAACAAATTATTAATATCTATTTATAAAATGATTAAACCTTCTTACAGAACTTTGAAATATATCTCAAAAAAGGAACATGTAAATGAACTAATTAGAAAATACCATAACAAATCAATGTTAAAACGAGTCAAATCTATAATTGAAAAATACAATCGTCATAAAATCTTTAGTGCTATTCGAAATTTCCAAAATATTTTAATGGTTTTTCCAAAAAGCGTTTTTAATTCAAATTTCATCATTCTTAGAAAATAGGGTATTTTTGTATGAGAAAAAAAACAACTAAAATTGTCTTCCTTACATTTTACAACTGCGGCGACTTCAACTTCCACTTTTTGGTTTGCATTTTATAATTGCTTGGGAAGTTTCGCCTGCCTGGTTATTCTTCGAGGCCTTCTGTTAAGTTCCGTCTGCAGACAAAAGATAGTTTCCCAGCCAGTTACGTTACGGGTCAAAACAAAGTTTTCATAGTGCCGCTTTCTTGGGCGTTCGGGCTGAGAGGTCAGTCGCCCAGTGGGGATAACACGATTGCAATAAATTATGAAGTTCATTCGCAGGATAAATGAGGGAAACGTGCAATTAAAGTTGGGCCACATATGAAGCTGAAGTGCCAGACAACTGATTGTTAATTGGATTTGAGGGCCATGGAAGTTATGGCCAAAAGGAAGGAAGTGTTCAAAATTGGAGGAGTACTAAAAGATGGATGGGAACCATTTAAAATTGTTAATTTTGAGTAGATTAGCTTGGAATATTTAATTATTAGCAGTTTACCATTTACCAAACTTCCAATTTCGTGTAGTTTATTTTTTCAACTTGCTAAAATTCAAAGATAAAAACAAGAGAGAACGCTATAGTCGGGTGCCCCGACTATCAGATACCCGTTACTCAGGTAAAGGGAGTGCGAGGGAGATGGAGATAGAAACTTTGATCACGCATAACTTTTTAACGAATGGTCCGATTTGAAAAATTTCTTCTACATTTCGATAGGTATTGATAAACACAATAAAACTGCATTTTTACTTTTCCGAAATATTTAAATTTTTAAAATCGTATATAACCGATTGTGGGCGTTAAAGGGGGCGTGGCACCATTTTGAAATAAACTTGCGCTGCGTAGGAACTCCTAGAATCTGCATGCAAAATGCCAATCTTCTAGCTTTTATAGTTTCCGAGATCTCAGCGTTCATACGGACAGACAGACAGACAGACAGACGGACAGACAGACGGACAGACGGACAGACGGACATGGCTAGATCGACTCGGCTAGTGATCCTGAACAAGAATATATATACTTTATAGGGTCGGAAACGCTTCCTTCTACCTGTTACATACTTTTGCACGAATACAATATACCCTTTTACTCTACGAGTAACGGGTATAAAAATAATTTTTCATACAATTTAACCTTGTTTGCATTAAGCCTTAAGCTTCTTTATTTTTATGAAGTTTGGTAATGGTTTTGTTCTATTCAATAAGAATAGCTCATGTATTTTAGATTTAGCAGCAAACCAGCACAAACGAAAGGCAAATAAACGCATAGCTCAAATATATCAGATTTAGGGAATATTTCAAGCTTCCTTTTGTCGCCCCCTTTATTCTGAAGGCATACGTTCGACTTTGCACAACTTGGAACTTATGGATAAATTTCCTTCTCCAACAAACGAAACTTTCTCCTCGCCCTAATTGCATCTTGAAGTAGAGCTTTCCTGGACGTTCTCTACCTAAGGCCGAAAGCAGTAGGACATGACAGGAAAAAAGAGCCGGCTTTAGGCCAGGATATGCCAAAAGTGCACTCACATATGTATACAAACACATGTCGGGAGGAAACTTCTATTCATGCAATTTTGTATACATTACATTACCAGGCCCCATTTAGTTGGAATTGAACTAGAAAACGAGATGTTTACAATGTCTTGCTTGTTTTTGTGTGCACTTTTTTCGCATTTATTTAGTATTTCATTTCGTTTTCCCTTACTTGTGTAAAAAAAAGGGGCTTGCGAAACATCTGCTGAACAGAAGACCGATACACATGTAGGTATATATCATTGGCATTTATTTATTAACATAAAAACCCAGTGAACCATAGTCATTCAACCCAACATTCCAAAACCCCGCCCTCTGTGCCACATTTCTTCTTGTCTTCTCTCATTTCATTTTGCATCACAATTTTTTTTTACTTTCGTTTTGAAACGCGGCTTAAATATCCGAACAATACAGAGGGGTTATATGGGATATTTGTATAAATGTGCATATATCTTCGTCTGATTACTTAAGCCGCCCACAAAATAGAAAACAAAAGTGACAACAGCCACAAAAAACCTTTACAATTACCAAAAAATAGTTGGGTCAGCAGACTGGTAGACAGAGAGATGGGGCATTGTCTCATTTTCCCACTATTTTATGCCAAATACAAAAATTTGTGGGTCGCTTGTTTAGCTACCGAAATGAGCTGGGAGTGGTGTCAACAATTACCCCGGAACACCTTTCTTATCCATCTGAATATGAATTTTTAAAAGCTTTAAACACGCGATGTGGTTTAACACACAGTCACTCACTGCCTTTCGCTGTCTGTGAATGGATTTTCGAACATTTATGCTCACTTTGATTGACTGCAACGGATTATGAATACCGATGATGACGTTGATGGGCCAATGCCAACACTTTTGGGGGCAAAATACATAAGCTCAGAGTGAGGGAAAGAGGGAGGAGGAGAGGAGATAATCGTGTTGGTCGGACATGCATTTAATATTAATTTTAACGCTTTTGCAAATTATGTGCAAAATGATTTCTCTTTTAGTTATGCAATTTCAGCCAGTAAATTAAGAAAATTATTTCTTAATGAGAAAACGATTTTAAACGTTCGAAAAGTCGTAATTTTTGGATTGCTTTTACAGAAATACCCATTAAAAAAGGAAACTATCTATTATCAATGATACAAGAATTTATGTTATTTCGTAATTAGGTTTTATATTACTGAGGATCTGCAAGTTTGCATTATTTTAGTGGTAATAAAGCTCTAGAGAAGTAAACCATTAAACACTTTAAATCATTACATTCAATAAGCTTCGAGAAAATAATCTTTAAAAGATATAAACTTTTAAGTTGATTTCAATAATTTTATAATTATTATGCTATTGTGAGTTCGATATTTTTTGTAAAGAGTTGGCTTGAACATTTTTAAACTTATTTAGTAGAGTAGCATATAACAAAAAGTTAAATAATCTCAATAAAAAGTTAAGGTTTCTTAACTGGAAACGGGACTGTAAACCATCTTATCAGTCATAGCCAATATAAAGTCGTTGGTGTCCCTCCCTGTTTTACTTAAATTGATCCATTGCACAACAACAACAAAATCGTCGAACAACAAAAGACTGTCATGGTAACTCAACACCAATCGCCGTCACTGCTTGTTCCACATGTAAAAAAAATTAAAAAACAAAGAAATGGGAGTATGAAACAAAAACAACAGTGAAAAACCAGAAAAATATGTTGACATCCAATGAATGTCCAAACCGATTTTCTCGTTTATGTGTTGGGCTGGTTTTGGGTGGATTACGCCTAGATTGGTTGGTATCTCGATGGTGGATGATGTGGCCACCACACGATGTAGTCCAGTTTGATGGCCAGGAATCCAGACATCCTTCTTTCCATCAAAAGCAATTTATGTGTGAAATCATTAAAAGTAGCGAAAAAATGCATCCTTTGATTGACTGTTAAATACACTTTTTAGTGAGAATAGAAAGTGTTATCTGCTAGAAGTTAAAATTATGTTTACAAGTTTTTCTATAAATAATTTTAAATTTTACAAAAGGGAATAAGATTAAAATAAGTCATACCTAATTTCTGAAAATTTAATTTTAAAATTTATTAAAAGTAAATCTTTTTTTGATCAAAAAATTCTGTTTAAGAAAAATTTTTAAAGGAAATTTACAGCAATATTTTTATAACACTTATTTTAATTAATAGAATACTCGATATTCGCTTTTTGTTAAGACATATTCCAGTCTTATTATTGGGTCAGTGTGGAAGAAAATGAAGAGGAATTATGACCAACAGAACTGTTGTTGGTTCTTATTCCTTTCCGTTGTTGCTATTGTTGTTGTGTATTGTTTACGAACAAATTAAAATTCTTTGATAATAAAAAAGTAAAGCACAAAAAAGGAACAACAATTGCATCATACACATGCATTGTTGTTGCTGGCGTGGCTGCTGCTGTTGCCGACGTGCATGTTGCTGTTGTTGCTGTTGCTGGTGATCTATTGGGAACGTGCTGAGACATCCGCTGGTGGTAGCCGTTCGCCAATGTCGCCTCCGGGCGCTTAAGCATTGTTATGTCATCATTACCAGCTACCAGCAACAGTAGCAACACCAGCAACATCAGCGCTAGCAGCAGCAACCTCAGTTGCAACAGCAGCAATGTGTGCCAGCTACAACAGCAATTTGACCGACCGAACGCAACGGCAATGCGGACGATGCTTTCTGCGGTTCGGGCTTTGTACTTATTTCGCCCCTTGGTCCCTCCTTCTTTGGTTCTATCTATGGCACACACATGCAACGCATATTGAACGATAAAGCAAAGTAAAGCAAAAGCTTACACCAGCAACTACAATGCATTATTGCTGTCCATGTTGTTATTGTTGCACTTTGGCACACTCTTTTTGTTGGGTAGTATTGTTTATCAAAGGTATTTGCAGTACCACGAGAATTATGTTAGTTCGCAAAGACAATATTCATGAGAATTCGTTTTGACAAAATAAAAAACGATGGTTCATTAAACTTATCTTAATACAACATTCTTTTAAAAGCTTTTTTGAACCTTTTTTTTAAAACACATCAATTAAACTAACAATTAAAACAACATTATATACGATTTATGGATTTATTGAAATTTACTTTTCTTGTTTTTCGTTTCCTTCAAAGAAATGCATGTCTTATTATTGTGATAAGTAATATTTGTCTTAATACAAGTTTAATTTGTTATGGAATTTTTAAAGATCCTTGCAGAGACTCGTCAAAGATTAACAATATTATGGTATTTGTTATCCGAAAGAGTATATCAAATTCGTCGCTTTTATTTAGGAATGTTGCTTGTATTTATTTTTTGATGTCTACAGCGATGTTATTTCCACGTTTAATGTTATTTTCGGAGATTTTTTTGTATTTTTCCATCGGTTTAATTCGTTTGGTATTTTTATCAAATTTTATAATTCATCAAAAGAAGTATATAATAAATAGTACAAATTTCAAATAGTTTAAAGTAACTCCAGTAAACATGAATGAAATTGTCTAACTGTAACATATTTTTTTTTCAAAACTTAAAATTTGTGCCTTTCCTGAACTCCTAGAATTAGTTTTTCTTTTTAGAAAATAGGTGATTAACTCCGCCATTGAACGTTTTGGCACACACAGAAGTTTTCCTGTTTCCTGCTGAGCTGTTCAACTCGCGAATCGCATGGGGAATCTGTGTCACATGGGGGGCGTTATAAGTCCCCTTTCGGGTTCCCATAACCCCCTTTCTTTTCCCATAGCAAACTCCACCCCTGTCTCCGTCTTCCGATGTCATGTTCATTGTTGTAGACAATGTCACACACATTGGACTGGGTAAGCGGACATGAGAGCAAGTGTTTTGCTTTGTATTGTGGCCAACACCAACTCCACTCTTTTTGCCCAATTTTTTGCTGCAGTGCGTGGCTGCATTTGCTGGCCTTGAGCCAAAAGCCAGGGGCGCAGTGGAAGAGGGCTTTTGGGGGATCGTTCTCCTTTGGTTCTAGTACATGTTGTCCTGCGACTGCTGCTGCTCTAATGCAGATTTATTGTGGATGCCACCGCTGCGGGAATAAAAATTCCATGCGGATTGAGTTATGCGTCCGTTAGCTCCATTGCGCAGTGCCCCCTCTCACGATTTTCCAGGCGAAAACTGTCTGGTATCACATGTCCCGTTCGCTTTGTGCGAATTTCCACTGATGTCATCGCCTGCATAAATTGTAAAATGGATTCAGCAATGTGGTTTAACGGAGTAGTATAGCGGTTACGCCCCGTTTTCCGCTGCCGGCACTTTCACTGCATTTCCTCGAACCGTTTGCACCTATCCGGCCAATGCTGCTCCCCGATTACGTGACGCCACGTTTGGGAATCCGGAGCTTCTCTTTGCCCGTCTTCGAACTAGATTTTTATGCGGGGTACTTGCGGTGTTGAGGGGATATATTGAATCCTTTATAGAAAATGCTAAAGCACTAGAAATTCCGATTGAATTGATTGATTTTTTGTATATTGGATTGCCGGTATTGAAACCATATTTCTCAGTTTAAAGAAGTTTTTAAACAAATTATTAATATCTATTTATAAAATGATTAAACCTTCTTACAGAACTTTGAAATATATCTCAAAAAAGGAACATGTAAATGAACTAATTAGAAAATACCATAACAAATCAATGTTAAAACGAGTCAAATCTATAATTGAAAAATACAATCGTCATAAAATCTTTAGTGCTATTCGAAATTTCCAAAATATTTTAATGGTTTTTCCAAAAAGCGTTTTTAATTCAAATTTCATCATTCTTAGAAAATAGGGTATTTTTGTATGAGAAAAAAAACAACTAAAATTGTCTTCCTTACATTTTACAACTGCGGCGACTTCAACTTCCACTTTTTGGTTTGCATTTTATAATTGCTTGGGAAGTTTCGCCTGCCTGGTTATTCTTCGAGGCCTTCTGTTAAGTTCCGTCTGCAGACAAAAGATAGTTTCCCAGCCAGTTACGTTACGGGTCAAAACAAAGTTTTCATAGTGCCGCTTTCTTGGGCGTTCGGGCTGAGAGGTCAGTCGCCCAGTGGGGATAACACGATTGCAATAAATTATGAAGTTCATTCGCAGGATAAATGAGGGAAACGTGCAATTAAAGTTGGGCCACATATGAAGCTGAAGTGCCAGACAACTGATTGTTAATTGGATTTGAGGGCCATGGAAGTTATGGCCAAAAGGAAGGAAGTGTTCAAAATTGGAGGAGTACTAAAAGATGGATGGGAACCATTTAAAATTGTTAATTTTGAGTAGATTAGCTTGGAATATTTAATTATTAGCAGTTTACCATTTACCAAACTTCCAATTTCGTGTAGTTTATTTTTTCAACTTGCTAAAATTCAAAGATAAAAACAAGAGAGAACGCTATAGTCGGGTGCCCCGACTATCAGATACCCGTTACTCAGGTAAAGGGAGTGCGAGGGAGATGGAGATAGAAACTTTGATCACGCATAACTTTTTAACGAATGGTCCGATTTGAAAAATTTCTTCTACATTTCGATAGGTATTGATAAACACAATAAAACTGCATTTTTACTTTTCCGAAATATTTAAATTTTTAAAATCGTATATAACCGATTGTGGGCGTTAAAGGGGGCGTGGCACCATTTTGAAATAAACTTGCGCTGCGTAGGAACTCCTAGAATCTGCATGCAAAATGCCAATCTTCTAGCTTTTATAGTTTCCGAGATCTCAGCGTTCATACGGACAGACAGACAGACAGACAGACGGACAGACAGACGGACAGACGGACAGACGGACATGGCTAGATCGACTCGGCTAGTGATCCTGAACAAGAATATATATACTTTATAGGGTCGGAAACGCTTCCTTCTACCTGTTACATACTTTTGCACGAATACAATATACCCTTTTACTCTACGAGTAACGGGTATAAAAATAATTTTTCATACAATTTAACCTTGTTTGCATTAAGCCTTAAGCTTCTTTATTTTTATGAAGTTTGGTAATGGTTTTGTTCTATTCAATAAGAATAGCTCATGTATTTTAGATTTAGCAGCAAACCAGCACAAACGAAAGGCAAATAAACGCATAGCTCAAATATATCAGATTTAGGGAATATTTCAAGCTTCCTTTTGTCGCCCCCTTTATTCTGAAGGCATACGTTCGACTTTGCACAACTTGGAACTTATGGATAAATTTCCTTCTCCAACAAACGAAACTTTCTCCTCGCCCTAATTGCATCTTGAAGTAGAGCTTTCCTGGACGTTCTCTACCTAAGGCCGAAAGCAGTAGGACATGACAGGAAAAAGAGCCGGCTTTAGGCCAGGATATGCCAAAAGTGCACTCACATATGTATACAAACACATGTCGGGAGGAAACTTCTATTCATGCAATTTTGTATACATTACATTACCAGGCCCCATTTAGTTGGAATTGAACTAGAAAACGAGATGTTTACAATGTCTTGCTTGTTTTTGTGTGCACTTTTTTCGCATTTATTTAGTATTTCATTTCGTTTTCCCTTACTTGTGTAAAAAAAAGGGGCTTGCGAAACATCTGCTGAACAGAAGACCGATACACATGTAGGTATATATCATTGGCATTTATTTATTAACATAAAAACCCAGTGAACCATAGTCATTCAACCCAACATTCCAAAACCCCGCCCTCTGTGCCACATTTCTTCTTGTCTTCTCTCATTTCATTTTGCATCACAATTTTTTTTTACTTTCGTTTTGAAACGCGGCTTAAATATCCGAACAATACAGAGGGGTTATATGGGATATTTGTATAAATGTGCATATATCTTCGTCTGATTACTTAAGCCGCCCACAAAATAGAAAACAAAAGTGACAACAGCCACAAAAAACCTTTACAATTACCAAAAAATAGTTGGGTCAGCAGACTGGTAGACAGAGAGATGGGGCATTGTCTCATTTTCCCACTATTTTATGCCAAATACAAAAATTTGTGGGTCGCTTGTTTAGCTACCGAAATGAGCTGGGAGTGGTGTCAACAATTACCCCGGAACACCTTTCTTATCCATCTGAATATGAATTTTTAAAAGCTTTAAACACGCGATGTGGTTTAACACACAGTCACTCACTGCCTTTCGCTGTCTGTGAATGGATTTTCGAACATTTATGCTCACTTTGATTGACTGCAACGGATTATGAATACCGATGATGACGTTGATGGGCCAATGCCAACACTTTTGGGGGCAAAATACATAAGCTCAGAGTGAGGGAAAGAGGGAGGAGGAGAGGAGATAATCGTGTTGGTCGGACATGCATTTAATATTAATTTTAACGCTTTTGCAAATTATGTGCAAAATGATTTCTCTTTTAGTTATGCAATTTCAGCCAGTAAATTAAGAAAATTATTTCTTAATGAGAAAACGATTTTAAACGTTCGAAAAGTCGTAATTTTTGGATTGCTTTTACAGAAATACCCATTAAAAAAGGAAACTATCTATTATCAATGATACAAGAATTTATGTTATTTCGTAATTAGGTTTTATATTACTGAGGATCTGCAAGTTTGCATTATTTTAGTGGTAATAAAGCTCTAGAGAAGTAAACCATTAAACACTTTAAATCATTACATTCAATAAGCTTCGAGAAAATAATCTTTAAAAGATATAAACTTTTAAGTTGATTTCAATAATTTTATAATTATTATGCTATTGTGAGTTCGATATTTTTTGTAAAGAGTTGGCTTGAACATTTTTAAACTTATTTAGTAGAGTAGCATATAACAAAAAGTTAAATAATCTCAATAAAAAGTTAAGGTTTCTTAACTGGAAACGGGACTGTAAACCATCTTATCAGTCATAGCCAATATAAAGTCGTTGGTGTCCCTCCCTGTTTTACTTAAATTGATCCATTGCACAACAACAACAAAATCGTCGAACAACAAAAGACTGTCATGGTAACTCAACACCAATCGCCGTCACTGCTTGTTCCACATGTAAAAAAAATTAAAAAACAAAGAAATGGGAGTATGAAACAAAAACAACAGTGAAAAACCAGAAAAATATGTTGACATCCAATGAATGTCCAAACCGATTTTCTCGTTTATGTGTTGGGCTGGTTTTGGGTGGATTACGCCTAGATTGGTTGGTATCTCGATGGTGGATGATGTGGCCACCACACGATGTAGTCCAGTTTGATGGCCAGGAATCCAGACATCCTTCTTTCCATCAAAAGCAATTTATGTGTGAAATCATTAAAAGTAGCGAAAAAATGCATCCTTTGATTGACTGTTAAATACACTTTTTAGTGAGAATAGAAAGTGTTATCTGCTAGAAGTTAAAATTATGTTTACAAGTTTTTCTATAAATAATTTTAAATTTTACAAAAGGGAATAAGATTAAAATAAGTCATACCTAATTTCTGAAAATTTAATTTTAAAATTTATTAAAAGTAAATCTTTTTTTGATCAAAAAATTCTGTTTAAGAAAAATTTTTAAAGGAAATTTACAGCAATATTTTTATAACACTTATTTTAATTAATAGAATACTCGATATTCGCTTTTTGTTAAGACATATTCCAGTCTTATTATTGGGTCAGTGTGGAAGAAAATGAAGAGGAATTATGACCAACAGAACTGTTGTTGGTTCTTATTCCTTTCCGTTGTTGCTATTGTTGTTGTGTATTGTTTACGAACAAATTAAAATTCTTTGATAATAAAAAAGTAAAGCACAAAAAAGGAACAACAATTGCATCATACACATGCATTGTTGTTGCTGGCGTGGCTGCTGCTGTTGCCGACGTGCATGTTGCTGTTGTTGCTGTTGCTGGTGATCTATTGGGAACGTGCTGAGACATCCGCTGGTGGTAGCCGTTCGCCAATGTCGCCTCCGGGCGCTTAAGCATTGTTATGTCATCATTACCAGCTACCAGCAACAGTAGCAACACCAGCAACATCAGCGCTAGCAGCAGCAACCTCAGTTGCAACAGCAGCAATGTGTGCCAGCTACAACAGCAATTTGACCGACCGAACGCAACGGCAATGCGGACGATGCTTTCTGCGGTTCGGGCTTTGTACTTATTTCGCCCCTTGGTCCCTCCTTCTTTGGTTCTATCTATGGCACACACATGCAACGCATATTGAACGATAAAGCAAAGTAAAGCAAAGCTTACACCAGCAACTACAATGCATTATTGCTGTCCATGTTGTTATTGTTGCACTTTGGCACACTCTTTTTGTTGGGTAGTATTGTTTATCAAAGGTATTTGCAGTACCACGAGAATTATGTTAGTTCGCAAAGACAATATTCATGAGAATTCGTTTTGACAAAATAAAAAACGATGGTTCATTAAACTTATCTTAATACAACATTCTTTTAAAAGCTTTTTGAACCTTTTTTTTAAACACATCAATTAAACTAACAATTAAAACAACATTATATACGATTTATGGATTTATTGAAATTTACTTTTCTTGTTTTTCGTTTCCTTCAAAGAAATGCATGTCTTATTATTGTGATAAGTAATATTTGTCTTAATACAAGTTTAATTTGTTATGGAATTTTTAAAGATCCTTGCAGAGACTCGTCAAAGATTAACAATATTATGGTATTTGTTATCCGAAAGAGTATATCAAATTCGTCGCTTTGAATTCGGCTTAGACTAATTCTTGTTGTTTGGAATAGACCTACATGCATCGGTGCTCTCTCAATGATTCTGGCTCTGTTGCTGCTCGCACGCTTTGGTCATTAAACGGCCTTGTGCCACTATCAACTATCCACTATATATACCATATACCTACCATATACCATGCCATACCATCCATCTCGGTGGTGGTCACCTCTGTGCGTGTGTGACAGTTTGCATTGTTTGTCGCTGGTATTCGCATTCCACAGTGATTGCAACTTATTTTCAGTGGGAGAACGATGTGAAAACACAATTCCCTGCCACCTTTCAAAGCTCGGCGCCAGCTGTAGGCGATTAGGAAATCGCTAAAAAGCCCATAAATATTCTATAAAGCCAATAGACTTGCATGCAATTACGTTTACAATATGGTTATATGGGGGAGGGCCATAAGCCAAAAAGGGTGAAAGCGGGACTTCCCTGCTGTGAGTTTATCAACCTCACGACTCATCGAGGTTGGTTATCAGTTGCGTTGTCCAATCGATCGATCGATTAGCCCGCTGGTGGGTTAAAGCACTCTGCTCATGGTCGCAAACAAAAAGAGTAGTGAATTTATTGAACTGGCATGCGTGTGTTTGTTCATTATGATTACTTTTGTATAACAGATGCGCCATGTTATTACTTGCTGCTGCCAATAATTAAATTGATGTATTAGCCTGTGGGGATGAATCACGAAAAACGGTTCAGAAAAGTGCAATCAAAATATCGGTGGTATTGTTTTTTGGTTGCATTCAACTATTTTTACTTCACTTTTAATAATCTTTTTGGGTTTAATGGCATAATTTTGTTCATCCATTTGATATATTTCAATTATGAAATTCTGACACTAATTTTAATAGATTGTAAAGGTATTCAATTTATAAATTCAGCGTTGGTAAGTTATTAAATAAACTATTGACTAAATTAAAATGTTTACAAATTTAATTTTTGAGCCCAAAGGAATTCTTAGAGTTTAATCTTGTGTCTCGTTAAGATTTATTAAACATTTATAAAACCAAAAAGAAATAGTTATATAATCTTTTGTTTTAAATCTTCATGTTGTCATATTGGGACTCAGAGTTTTTTCCCAAACCAAAAGCTCCCACAAATATATCTGCAAATTTAAAACAAAAAAGAAGCTAGGAAACTTTTTACCAAGTCTTTTGATAAATTGCACTCAGCCACAGACAAATCTCTGGCAATGCATTCCGTTATTTGCTGGCGGGTAAAGAAAATCCAAATCAAACCACAGGAATACACGTAGTTTCTGCTGTTGGCTGTGTTTTAATTGATAAAAACGAAGCGTACTGTGAAGGGGTGAGGTCAGAGGTTTTCACACGAAGCCAACATGAAATCAGAGATGGATATGATGCTGTTGCTTTATATTCCCCCGAGCAGAATCAGCATCTCTCATTCCACCCACTCTAGCGGAATTTCCGTGAATCCAAGTTGGCCAGCTGGCGTGGAGAATTTTAAGCCAGAGCTCCGATTGCCACCGGCAGTGTGCGAGTATGATGATGAACTTTATCTGCGGCTTGCCACAGAATGAGCGACTGCAACTGCAGTTTGACTAACGTTAACTCCTCTAACTCTGATCTATAACCCCGTTTTCTTTCTGTTTCCCCCCTTTGCAGACACATACCGAAGGCCAAGGCAACGGCCATTGCCGATACGCCCGAACTCAAGCGCATCGCGGAGAACACGAAAATCCAGTCGAACGTTAAATACCATGCGGACTTTGAGAAGGCCAAAGGCAAATTTACACAGGTCAGTGAAAAAGTTGAGAGTTGAGAGTGGAGATGCACAATAAATATATGCGGTATAAAAATAAATATTTAATCTAATCTAGCCTTAAAATAAGAAAATATTTTTCTAAAACATTCAAATTGAAAACATTTAATTGCTGCTAAAGATTGGCTGTCATTTCGTTTGTTTTTTTTTTTTGTAACCCACAGGTTTTCGGCTTGTAAACATAGTCTATAGATTAAACTTAAAAGTTCGATACCACCCAGCCTACTGTTCATTCTAATGTAAAGTTTTTTTCCATGTGCTAAACCGAACATACTCCCCATTTATATTATGCCTCTACTAATTGGTTATGTATCCGACAGGTGGCCGATGACCCGGAAACGCTGCGGATCAAACAGAACACGAAGCACATATCGAATGTGGCATATCACGGCGATCTGGAGAAGAAGGCGGCTATGGAGAAGCAGCGAGGATCCGCTGAGGTTTCCGATAGCAGCAGTGAGTAGCCGCATTGCATTCGACCTCTGTCTATCTATAGTTCCATCTCCATGAATTGTATCCCTCTGTAACTGTATCTTCTCCTCCTCATACTCACTGGTATCAAAGCTTTATTGTTTGTGACTGCTCGTTCGCTTAATAATGGTTAGTTGGTGGTGGGCCGGGCTTACTGTTCGAATTAATTTATTCGAATTTCAATTGACTTAATGTGTTTATAATAGTCTATTGACGTCATTCACTCATGCATGCAAACATACGTATAAAAAACTTACAAAGCATGTTTTCAATGGACTTATGTAAAGTGTTTATTGAATTGATTTTGTATTAAGGATTCATGTATTTATTTTGTAAATTACATATATATTTAAATTATTTAGTAAATTTGGGAGAAATATCAACAAAATTTTAAGAATTCAATTAAATTATGCTTTAAATTTAGGAAAATTTTACAATTTTCACGTACTTAATCAATTCTAAGTAAAACTAGTTTACCCACTGTATTTCGACTTTGTAAATATGAAAATGGCATGACTGCGTTTGCATTTCTGCACAATTTATCTATTATGTATCTATTTTCATCACTTCCGTCACATCTGTCACATATTGTAATTAATATTGATTATAATTCCATTTTTTATGGTTTGTTTTCTTTACTTTTATTTTGTTGCGGACTTTGTTTATCATTTGTTGGCATATATCCCCCACATCATCAACAACTGCAACAACATAATTTGTGTGCTTTCTGAACTACCGTTACCCTAACGATAAACACAACACAAAACACACACATCCACACTAACAACAAAAACTGTGGACAATGTTGTAACTAATAAAATGTCACCCAAAAAAAAAAACAAAACGATGAATATCGACATAATCGAAAAGATGAATCGGAATATTTTTCTGAGCAATTGGCAGCTGAACAGTTCTCGCAATATGCACCCACAGCCTCACCCATACCGCCAGCAGTGACAACACTACACCAGCAACATCAACAGCAACAACAGCAGCAGCAACAGCAGCAGCAACAACAGCAGCTTCAACAGCAGCAATACCAGCAACAACTGCAGCAGCAACAACAACTGCAGCAGCAGCAACAACAACAACATCAACACCAACACTATCTGCAACAGCAGCAACAAACCCTGCCACCGCCTCCAATACAACATCAGCAATACAACACAGCGGCCATAACGCCCACATACCAACAGCTCCAACAGCAACAACAGCAACAACAACAACAGCAGCAACAACGAGCACAGCAGCAACTGCACGATCCCTATGCACACTATCAGCAACCGCAGGCTCTGCGCCAGCAGCAACAACAGCAGCTGCTGCAACAGCAAGCCATTAAACAAGCCTCACATCTTTATCCCACAGCAACATCCCAGCAGCAGCAACAGATGCCTCCAACTCAGTCGCAGGCAAATCCACAACAGCAAGCGCTTAACAGCTACAATGAGATGCGCTCGGCCATACTCCAGAATTCCCATCATCCCAGCGGCAATTCCGTGGATCAGTACGACCAGGCACAGGCGCACATTAGCAACCCCACGCTTGTTGCTGCCCCACAACAGCAGCAATCGCACCACAGCCTGCTGAACAACAATGCCAACAACGGTGGGAGTTCGCACAGCAACCACAGTAACATCAACAATAATGGACACGGCTCCCAAAGCCAAATGTTGCCGCCTCAAATGAGACGCTCGGCGGCTAGCGTGGCCTACGATGGTAACAACAAGCAACAAGTGTCCGCAGGAGCACCACTGGCAGCCGGACCAGGAGTGGCCCAGAATCACCTGCAGCAGCTGTACGCGTCGCCCAATTATGCCGCTGTGACACCTTCCGAAAATTCGATAAACGTTAAACAGCACGCTAGCAATGGCCATGTGCCAAACCAGCAACAGCAGCAGCAACTTGGCAATATCGGGAAGATAGCGGACTACGATCCGCTGACGGATGGGCCAAGGGTGGTGCCCAATGCCGGCAGGTCCAGCACCACTTTGGTCTACAGCTCCGAGCCACGGGGGGGAAATCAAGGTGGTAAGTTGAGGGGCTGGCTAGCTGGTAGTTCGAGGTAGTGCGCTCAGCTCGATGTTACACAGTCATCTTGTCCTTGTCCCCACCTAGAAATCATTTTGAACCGAAACTAATCGACATTTGTATTTCCGCACAGGCAATAGCGTGTACCCGAAGCGAATTGGTTCCGTAACCGATATCGACCCGGCCAATGGAATCTATGGATCGCTGAGCGGCGCCGAGCAAGCTCACCAGCAGCAAAAGCACCAGCAGTACTATCAACAGGTGCAGATGATGCAGCAACAGGAACACCCGTCGCAACAACAGCAACAGCAGTTGCGCCAGCAGCCATCCTACTCCTCCCTGCAGGAAAAACAGTCGCGCCAGAGCACTGCATTGGTGAGTGGTGATCCTTCAAGGGATTAGTTTGTAAAAAACGAAAAGTTGAACCGGATGAACAGTCATAGAGACTATATATTTGAACATGCATATAAAAAACAGACGAAGATAACCTGACCGAAATACTGAGTCGAGTCATAAATCTATATGTAACTGGGGGGTAAAGTTCAGAGACTAAGGACATAGATGTGCAGGCATTAATTTAAACCTCTAGTCCAAATCTAAGCCAAAGGGAAACAAAGAAATTGAGGGATTTAGCTGCTTACTAGTTTGCATGGGTTACATTTTATAGTCAATCCAAATTAATGTTTCTTTTGAACTAGCCTTTATAAGTTAGTCTTTTGTTCCAAGATCCAGAGCGCTTATTCTTATAGTAAAGTAATAGTGTTTTGAAATCTGTAAAAAAAATTTCTAATGATTTCCATCTTTTCAGCGCGTCTATCGGGCCATATACGATTACGAGGCGCAGGACGTCGACGAGGTCAGCTTCCGCGAGGGCGACGTCATCTTCGAGGTGGAGTCCATCGATTCCGGCTGGATGACCGGTCGGGTGGAGCGTACCGGCAAGACCGGCATGCTGCCCGCCAACTATGTGGAACAGGCGGTTATATAATAGGGAATGTTCTACTACTGCTGCTGCCGCCAGCAGTTTGTGGTGATCCTCGTCTGCCTGCTCTACATTCTGCTCGTGCTCGCCTTCTTCGTCAATGTCTTTATCGCAGATCGCAACATGCACGCGAATCTGATGATGAGGAACGGCCGGCACGGCGTTCATGGCGGAGGTGGAGGAGTCGGAGTCCCTCCGCCGGCAGGCATGCATCCAGGTCACCACAATCCGTACGACATGCATGGCTACAACCACTACAGCAACTACCATCCGCAAGTGGATCCCAAGCAGCAGCAGCAGGATGCGACCAAGAAGACGCCTCAACAGCAGGCCGAACAGGACATTTATTACTATTTCAATCACGTATTCAGGCGGCGGCGACGGCGATGATGGGGGTCACACACACCCCAACCAACACCCCAAATTTAAATCTTTAGTGCATTAACTTATACTACATCCACTACATACATAGATATATAAATACTATATATAGACAAGCAGCGGATCATGTAAAAAGAGACGGGAAATTAATTGTAAAATTAATAGTAATCCAACCAAGAACCAACAATCCGATATACATCTTATCAAATAAACAGAGCCACAGCAGAGTTACGAGAAATCAACAACAGAGTCGAATGAGTTTCAACTATGAATCGGCCGATATATGGCAGCGTATCATATATTTGATTCGATTCCAATACGAAATTGAGCGACCAAGCTAACCCAGCCAAGTTTGCATTTATCTACAGCCCTTTAACGAATCAAATTTATACAGATATTTATTGAAGGATATACAAAACGTTAATCAGCTAATCGTACGCTATAGCTAACCAATTATATACAAATACGAGTATCTATAGACAACTCTTATAGCTAAAATGCTTCAGCATAACAAGTTATGGATAGCCAAATCGCAAGGCAAACGTTTTCTAATTTAATTAGAAGTTCTTAAAATACTACTTATGGGGCAAAAGCTAACGAAAATTTCCCCCTCCCAGTTTACTAAGGCTTTTTGAAAGCTTTTTCGGGTTAGCCTACTCAGATTCTGATCGGTCTTAATCTGATTCTTTATCCCTACAATTTTGTCAATTTATCTGTGTAAAAGAGGAGGACATAGGAGATACTGTTCTTGTTTTTTTGGGGGAAATTCCTGTTTTTAATATATATATTTTTGTTAAGAGAATAATAATTATATTGTTTGTTTCTAGTGTTAAATTGAAGAAGATAATAAGGAGATATTGTTTCGTTTCACAAAATAAATCCTTGAAAGTGCCTTTAATTTGCTAAAAAGTGTTTTTTAGATAAAACCAATTTACTAGGCTTACCAATAATGCATTAAAGAATCAATAAAATATACTTATATTGTAACTTATGCATCTTCATACCATATGCAAAGAATTAAGAACGAATTTCAAACGCAAATATCGAAACAATTTACAAACAGCAACTAAAAATAATTTAATATGTGATTGGAGTAATGTTTTTCTATGGCAAGTCAAGCTATATAATGTATTATTAACTTAACTTACACCACACTCACACACATACATAGTTATAGACAACAACTAATAACAATTATATAGGCATACTGCAATTAAAAATGCTTCGAGTGGAAAAATCACCTAATCTTAACTTATCCTGAAATAGAAGCAGCGCCAAAGGCTTCGTTTTGTGAACGTGTTACAAATAAAATAAAAATTATAAAAACTAAGAGCATTTGCCTTTTGTTCTAAAAACTAAGCTTTCTGTTATTTGGTTTTTTTTTTGGGATTATCGATGTTCGGTTCCAATGGCATTTAAATTTAATAATTGTTTTGTTATCAATAATGGTTACTGGCATGGCCTTTCATCGGGTTTATCGCATTGGAAAGAACATAAAAATTAATCAAAATACAAATTATGTCTCTCCATCTTAATTAGTGGATGGAGCTTTCGCTGGTTTGTTGTTTGGGGGTTTGTCCAGTATTTTTGCTGCTAGGTAAGCCCCCTTCGCGAGCACCGATTATGGTGTCCAGGATTATAGTTTTAGAGTTGTTCATCGTTTCCTCAAAAAACTTGGCATCAGCACGCTTTTCCTCGGTGACATACTCCAACTTCTCGGTCAGCATAGTGATCTTCTCATTGGCCAGTTCAAGACTGCAATAAAATAATATATTATTTTTCAGCTAAACACATAAATTTATCGAAATAACTAGTATTTTAATTGATATCAAGTATAAGAAAGCAAAAAATTTATAAATTTCTTAGTCCTAAGTGTTATTATAATTGCCAATAAAATTAACTAAATGAAATATTTAAAAAGATTAACATTACAGATTTTATTTTTAAGTTTTTCATGTTGAGAAGAAAAATGATATTATGAAATTATCCTTACTTCTGTTAAAAATTCAAGTCATACTTAAGTAATTTTCACATAATCACACGAAGGATCGACTATTGGAACTTTCGAATGTATATTTCTGCTACTCACTGATTCTTTAGTTCCTCTATTCTGGGCTCAGACTGTCCTCCGGAATTCAAAGTGCTGACCGACTGGTACTGGGACTGGTTCTCGAAGCTGAAGGAGCCAATTGATCCGTTAAGAGAAGTGCGACTCAGCGAACTGGCGTAATCGGCCATTCGCTGGGTGCGCTTCTTCTTGTCGGACAGCATATCTAGCTCCTTTTCCAAGTCCCTAATCTTTACCTCAAAGCGGCTGATACGGGCCTTTAACTTTCCGATATAATCCTGGGTAGCCTCATTTTTTTTGCGCTCCGTCTCCAAACGTTCTCCCAGCGTTTTGTTCAGCAACATTAGCTGGTTCTTCTCGACCTCGAGGGCATCCAGGATGCCCACAAATTCCTCCTAGAATGAAAATTTTAATTAAAATTGTAAGAAGCTCTTATAAATATTTTGTTTTTACACATATTTCGATGATTTATGCTTAATATGGTTGATAAATAAACTTGTCCTTTTAAAAATATCTCCAAATAAAAATTTTTTCAAACTAAGGTATACCTTTTTTGTAGTCTTACCTTTCGAAATTCGCGACAGGAAAAGAGAAATCCGCCGGAGAGGGCTCGCAGGTCCATCTCCAGCTTCTTAATCATCTCCTGCAGACTGCCCATGGCCACATCCTTCTGCTTGACCACTGTCTGCAGCTCCATGTGCATACCGCTCAGCTCCTCCATCTGGCGACGCGAGAGATCCCGCTCCTCGGTCACCCGGAGCAATTCGCTGCGAATGTCGTCCAAGCGACTCTCATACTGAATCCGCTGGCGGTTCAGCTTGTCATTCATGGTATTTATATTGACGCCATTGAAGTCGGTCTGCTCCTCCAGCTCATTGGAACGCATCTTGTACTTGGTCATGTCCTCGTTAAGGGTCTTGTTCCTCACCTTCAAAGCCAGTGTCTTGCTGCGCTGCTCCTCCAGCTGGGTGTGTAGGTTAAAGATCTCCTTCTCCAGGGACTCCACCTTGGCCCGATGAAGTATCTCACTTTTTCGCACTCCAGGAGTGAAGCGATCAAAGCTGGCAATCGTACCGCCACCATCACCTCCGCCCAATCTTTCGGAACTGGCATGATGGGATCGATTGCCAGACGTCACCAAATCAAGTTCGAATCCCAAGGGCACTGGGGCATACTCCACTCGATCTGCAGCTCTTTCTTCATAGGAATCCAGCCGAGCCTTCAGCTCCTGCACCTTTTGGGTGAGCGTGATGATCTGCTGGGCACGACCACGCCAATTGGCCTGATTGAGATTGTTGGCCAGTATGTTGATGTTGCAGCTCTCCCCAATCTCGTGCTGCAGACACTTTTGTGCCAGTTTAAGTTGCGTTTGCAACTCGGTGTTTTTGTTGCGGGTTTCGAAGAGCTTCTGCTGCATACTATTGATCTTGGCCTGAAGCTCGTCGGCGGAGCAGCCCTTCTTCAGCAGCTCCTGGTTCTGAAGCAGCTTCTCCTCGTGGGCTCGCAGATTCCTTTCCAACTTCTCGATTTGGGACTCCCTTTTGACCAGACGACTCTTCGACTGCTCCAATTCGGCACGCATCTGACGGTTCTTCTTGCTCAACTCCAGGATCTTTGTGCTGGCTATGGAGGAGTTGCAGCGCAGCTCATCAATGGGCACCGAGTTGAGGACATCATTGAGAGACTCTACGGATTTCTTTAAGGCAAAAATCTCCTCATTCTTGTCCTGGATGGACTGGGCCAGTGACTGGTTCTCCTGCTCGCATTCTGTGAGCTTCTTGCGCAGCTTTTTAGCCTCCGGTTTTGGCGGCTTCGGCTTGCCCGTCGTAGTGGCCACCACCACATGTGCGGCGGCCATGGCATCATGGTCATGACGGCGACGCGAGGATCGAGCCATTTTGCCGACCAGGCGCTCCTGATCCTCATCCTGCTTGGCCTCATACTCATCCGGCAGCGTGTCCATCGCAATCGGATCTAATAGTTAACATAAAAATATACACAATCGAATCGAACAATTTCGTTGGCTGAGCGCAAATAATTTATAAGTGTATCTGTAGATGTTACGAAATAATAACAATTTTGGCTGTCGACTGTAGTTCCTACGTTCTGGCAATTTCCCCCTTTTTTTAAACAATCAAAGCAAAGGCAAATATTTAAAGTAATAGTTATATTAATTTTTTTGTTGTGGTGTCTATTACAAGTAAACTTTTAAGTCGGTTGATGATAAATAACAATAAACAAATAAATTAGGTTTTACAAACTTAATCTCAAAATATTGTGAAAAGGTTTTTTTTTATTTTGATAACCATTATTATTACATTTATGTATAATATATTAAAAATGTGTTAAGTTATTCTTGTAAAATATATATTTTTTTTTAATTTTACTTATATTATTATAAGGTCTAGCGTACTCTTTAAGGCAGTTCATTTCTTTTTATTTGCTAACACTGCCGCTCCTTATGAAATTTGGTAGGTCGGATTGATTGGCGAAACAGACAGACGGACAGACGGACATGGCTATATCAACTCAGGAGGTGATCCTGATCAAGAATATATATACTTTATAGGGTCGGAGATGTCTCCTTCACTGCGTTGCACACTTTTGACCAAAATTATAATACCCTCTGCAAGGGTATAAAAACTATACACAACTGTGCATAAAATTGCAGCGCGTATTTTATGGCACTCCTACAAACATGTATGTATATACCAAAAAAAACTTGTTAATTATGTTCATTTTGATGTTTAAACTAAAATCTCGAATATAAAACATTTGTATTGGCAATTGTTTTTTTCATAAATGAATTTATTTTCAGATGCAAGCATGACGTTTGAAAGTGAAAGTCGGCATTTTGTGGTACATTTGGAGAATCCGGAAACGTGACCCATTTTTGGCAGTCGATCCTGACCGAAATAATAAAATAGTTTGCAAATATTTATTTAATAGATTGTTTTAATTATAAAGTATAAAAAAACTGTAGTGGCTAAGCAATTAATAGAAATTTCTATAAAGGAATTCATTTAATTTTAAGAAGAAATAATTTAATTATTTTTGCTGAAAATAGTTTCAAAACAAGTGCAGTTTTATTATAAAAAATTAATTTATTATATATTATACATAGTTCTAACTCAAGGCGTCATCGGCGGTTAGGTCTTCTTCCGGGTTCCCTTCCAGCATGGAGTCCACACATTCCTCCGGCTTTAAAGCTGCCTTGGCAGCCCTCTCAGCCACTTTCTCTAATCTAGGGTCGTTTTCGCAAACGCGAAAATGGGATTCCACTAAATCTTTGAAAATTTGGAGGAGTCGATTGCACCGTTGCGTCAGGGCTGACATGTTGCTGGCAAGTGACAGTCAAAAAGCTTGCAGCCACCGAAATGCATTCAATGCGTCGCTCACAGTGGTCCCCATTCCAATATATTTGGCCTACCAAATTTGCCTTTGCAAATTGCAAAAATCAAAGTTAATTTGCCAATTTGGCCCATTGTGCAGGAAAAATGCTAGCTGCAATGTGCGTATGTATTGAATTAAACATTTAAACAACAATTTTTCATAGAACACGTTTATTTGTTTCGAGCCAAAGCGAGATGACTATAGCATCTAATCTTCATAACTGTAAAAACACATACATACATATATAAGTGCTACATATTATTACTACATATATATATTAATTACCCCGTGGAGTCGAAATCCAAGTCCTCCAGCAGGCAGAGCAGGCAGATAACCCTCCTCAGAAGCTTCTGCGCCTCTAGCTCGCTGAGATTGGGCTCAAGCTTAAAGGCCTCGACCATTAACTCAGCCGTCAAAGAGGCCCACTTCTGGCCGGTGGTCTCCAGGACTCCGTTGTTTGCCTCCCTCAAGTTGAACGGCGTCGAGCAAATGGCAAACCGGCGGCTGACAACATCCCGTAGCACGCGGATCTCGCCGCGCACGCGCCTCTTGGCACTGCCAGGAAAGTGGCTCGTTCCGCTCCAGGCCAGCTCCAGCTTCTGCTGAGCGTTGTGCTCCCGAAAAACCATCCGCGTGTGGATATTTGGCAGGAGTTGCAGCACATGCTTCATGTCCGCGGCGACTATTTTGGCCAGGTGGTTTAGGTCTGCCATCACCGGATAGCCACTGTGGACATGAAGCAAGGCGTTGTTGGGGCATTCGTCCACTATTATTGCTATCAAATGCTTTTCAAGCTCCACTAATGCGATGGCCTCCCGCACCTGCTCAAACGCCGCCATGATTTGCGTGGCCGTAAATGTACTTTTCTTCTATATAGGTAAATAAATATATTTAAGTACATATGCATGATTTTTAGATATTTGGGGCTACTTACCACTTCGGTGTAAACAACCTGTTTCACGGACCCGTCATCTGAAGTTCCTATCATTATTAGCGTGTGTCCCGGCGTCGGCTGGGTGCGTAAATTCTTTAATTAAATTGTTAAAAAAAATAGACAAGACTTGGAACCCACCCCAGTCAGGTGAATGACGTCTACCATCAGGTAGAAACACCTGCCGTGATCCTTTAAACGCTTTACGCCGTCCAAGTTTCTAAGGATCCCGCTTGGCCGGAGCGGATCATCCACCTGTGGGAGGTGCTTTTCCACCTGGGCGCGCAGGTGCGGCATGGCAAAGAATTTTAGACTGAAAAGGTCCATTTTATAAAATCGCAAGTATTGTCACTTAAAAAGTTTGAACAACGGCGCTAAAACTGTATGACCACCTTGGAGAAAACGGAGAATGTCCCGTAACGCCATGCGAAAGTGGCCAGAAAGCGCCTATATTTGCGTTAAACCCAAAGGTGGTCACACTGCCTGGACCTGAAATCTGTGTGTCGCGAAATTCTCCGTTCCGCCGCATTTTCCGCGAGAAAAAAGTGACGTCGACGGGAGCCGAGGGTGGGGGGCAGGTCGCCGCGATCAGTTTTCCGTGGAAAGTGATCGAATACACCAGTTTTCCCGTCGCGTGTGTTACCCATGTGCAAAATACAGTGCTGCCAGACCGTCAAACTGAACTTTACCGGTTTTTCCCCAATTTCTCAGTTTTCCGAACTCGGCCCCCAACGTGAGACCCCCCAAAAGTTGCGCCTCGCTCCCCCACACCCTCCACGACCCTGGGAGACCCTCAGAAAAGCGTAGGAAACGCTCCCAACCCTCCCGACCCGAAATCAGACCCTCAAGACGACCCTCCCAATCCCGGCGTTGCCAGCCTCCCCATCCGGGCGTTGCCATTTCACTGTAAGTTACAGTCCTAACAGATGTTAATAAGCAGCCTGTAACAATAATTCTGTTATGCGTAACCATAATCTGTTCCTAGTGGATC
Source organism: Drosophila kurseongensis (assembly GCA_018153305.1). Lineage (NCBI taxonomy): Eukaryota > Metazoa > Arthropoda > Insecta > Diptera > Drosophilidae > Drosophila > Drosophila kurseongensis. Next base: position 12,893,680 of record JAECXX010000005.1, on the reverse strand, counting down.
CATAATCTGTTTACATTTAAAATCCTGGAAAGCCCAATAGCAAAGTTTTCTACCATGGAATAAATATTTAGCAAAGACTCCAACCGATTGCCCTGTATAAGACTGATGTCAAGTTAGCTAATTACGACCTTTAAAAATGTAATGATAATCTCGATATTAATGTTTAAATATTAAGTTAAAAACGAGTGGTTTATCTTAATTGCGCCAATAAATATTAAAACAGAAATGAGTATATAAATACAATAATCTGATTTTACAGCTAAAGGTAGCTAAACTAGCTTTTTTAATTATATGTCCTAGCTAGAGTTGACAGCACTGGTATATTTGGTATATTTAAGCGGTCGAAATGCGGTCCCACTAAAGTGACGTGTAAGACACGAAAACAAGTAAAGATGGACGGATTTATGATGGTATATTGCAAAATACACAAATTACTGGCTTATAATTAAACCCACAATGTGCCGCAGGACATCATCAAGGGCATGTGCATCATGGACAATGACGGCAACCGCATCCTGGCCAAGTATTACGACAAGAACATCCTGTCCACGTTGAAGGAGCAGAAGGCCTTCGAAAAGAATCTGTTCAACAAGACGCACCGCTCCAACACAGAGATCATTATGCTGGACGGGCTCACCTGCGTCTACAAGAGCAACGTGGACCTGTTCTTCTACGTGATGGGCAACGCCTACGAGAACGAGCTGATCCTGCTCTCCGTGCTCAACTGCCTCTACGACTCCATCAGCCTAATCCTCAAGAAGAACGTGGAGAAGCGCCTGGTGCTGGACAACCTGGAGATCATCATGCTGGCCTTCGACGAGATCTGCGACGGAGGGTGGGTATACATATAGATCGCCAGTGATGGGAGGTATCTGGATATAAAGGCGACCCTTGGACTAGGTTTATCCAAAAAAAGATGAGAACTAGCATGTTTATTTTTATCTGATAACTTACAATTCGTAATAGATATGGCCTTACAAAATGGCTTATTGGCGAATCTAAGACAAAATTCCTTAAGATGTAGTTAAGTCTTAACCTGAAAACAGCTTAACAAATTCAGTTTATTCAAAACAATATTCAAGTAATTCAGTTTATTTAGTTGATCTAAGTAATTTAGGATTCGGGATTTACAAAGTAAACCCTTTTTTAACAGACGTAGTTTTTAAGTTAGTTAAAAAATATTGTATATTTTCTCATACAAGTTTTAATGCAAGCTTCTGCCATTTTTTTATTTCAAAGGTAGATAAAATTTATGTTATATTAGGATAAACTTTAATCGCAATCTTACCTTTTTTCCCCATCACTGTTATCCTCTTTTAATCCACATTTACGTTTTATTTAAATAATAATCTTTTTCTTAACAGCATGATCCTGGATGCGGATCCCTCATCCGTGGTGAAACGAGTCGATCTGCGCAACGATGACATTCCCATTGCCGAACAGACCGTTGCCCAGGTAACTAACACCCTAAATGGTCTATTTTGGTAGCTTACTACTTAGTAGCTGTTTTAAGTGTTTATAATCTTATATTAGGCGTTCGTACTTTAGTTTGGTTTTGTCATGTTTCGTACTTTGATTACCTCCAAATATGAGCAAATAAATATGCTCTTCGAACTTAAAGTTGAATTAAATTCAATACTGAAATAAAGTGTATGTGTATAATACCTTCTTTGATCAAATAGTTGTAAAAATAGTTTTTGTTAGTACATTTAAATTAACGTTTTTCGAGTATAAAAACTAATAAACATGGTTAAATGTTGCATTGATTAGATTGTGTACATGTTTTTACTTTTGTTTTTGCCATGACTTTTTTAGCATTATATTTAAAGAAATAGTTAATTCAAGCTTAAATAAATAAAGTTTTTAAGTTAACATTAGGCTCTTCTCAGATCTTACTTATAGTTTTAAATAGCTTGTTTTACTTTGTGTACATGTTTTTTGACTTAGTTTTGATTACTTCCCCCGAAATTGTCCCATTTCCTTGTACTCTCGAATTGATCAAATAAATATGGTTAAAATGTTCTGGAACTTAACGCTCATTTTTGATTCATTTGGTTCATTAGCTAATTGATCAAAATTACTGCCGAGTATCTGTATCTATATTCGTATGTGCTATCTATTTTTTAGGTTCTACAATCGGCGCGTGAACAACTCAAATGGTCCATTCTGAAGTGATGTGATGAGAGGTGGCGGAAGAGAGGAAGCCACTTCCGCACCGTGTTGTCGCAATACATTCGATTCTTCTTTTACCCCCAACTGTTTTCGCCTAGTTGTAAAGCATATTATAATACATAAATTTAACTAGAGCGCCCTGCATGTTTTTATTGGATAACTAATAACCCGCTGTGTCATATATAAGCTTTAAGCACCGATTAACTATTGAGTTATCAAGGTCTTGAGCCGTCATAAATCACTTGTGCGTGGTATGTAATCAGATTCTTAGATAAGGGGATCCCCCGAACAAACAAGCAAGTCATCGAAATGGACCGGATTTGCGGATTATAACTAACAGTATTAAAAAGTATTTCCAACCTTGTTGATGTTTAACTTATTTCCGCGAGTGTACCGCTTATCTCAGTAATTCATACGATTAAGTTTTACCATTCTTTATTTGCTTAATCGAGGAGCTTTCGCATGCAGTCATATAGTGCCAGAACTGACCCATGCAATGCAACGCTGATCGGTCAGTATTACAATAAGATAATGCAAGTATAACGCATATTGTAAAGCAATCACCAGTCATATGCATATCAAATAAACCGAACCACTTACTTCGAGATAGGGGGCCAAAGTATGTCGTAAACACGTGCCCAAATAATGGCCAAACTAACTTGGCTTGAAGTGGGAGCCCAAATTGGGGGGAATAAAAGGAGTACTAGACTCTCAAAGCCTCTTCACGAGGCGGTAACAATTATTTAGCGATTAAGCACCTTTAATCTCAACATCTTTATAATAGGGGCGCATAAACCAATACTATTTTTAGTAAAAGTTCAAAACGATTTTCAACAGCTTTGTTTTGTGCTGATCCTGATGTGAGGGCATTGGCACTCCAAAGTATTGTATATAGTGGTTCGATTTATGGTCATTACAACTTAATCGTTCAGCTTAGCTTTTGCAGACGCTATTAAAAGCTTTAGTTATTGAATAATATTCTACGTTTTAGCAAAAGAAGGAAATTAATTGAAGGTTGTTCGATCGCGGGGACTTTTATTTCTTCTTCAAAAGACCTTGTTTCGTAACTCCGTTTAATATCTATCCCCCAAAAAAAACAGATAGCTGTGATTCACTTGTTTTCCCAGCCTTTGGTGGCATGGCTATCACTCAACTTCAATCCGCTGCTCGTACATCATCCACTTTACCCATGAACCAGAGACGTGCTCCACACCCACCAACACAAATATTCCCACCCATCGTTCTTTAATCAAATGGTTGTCAACATTGCAGCCAAAACAAAAACACTGGCAAAATTAAGCGCCTCGCTTTTGCGTTTATCTGCCTTCTGTGTTGTCGAATTAGACAAATAACACCGAAGTGGGGAGCCGGTTGGGAGTTAAGTACATAGCTATATCTATCAGCTATATGAGCGGTGATATCAGGACCGCACTTGATGGATTGCCCTGGAATCACGTTTTGGTTGCGTCGAAGACGCAAGGTCCCCGGAATTAGCTGCTTACGTGGTTGCATGATGACAGGGGCTTGTCGCCTTAAAGATAGGATCAGTGGTATTAAGACTGTTATAAAAGCGTAGTACTTACATATATTCATAAATATGAAAGAAACCATAGGAAAGATATTGTAAAGATTCAATTATTAGATCCAACGGATCACTGAATCACCAAAAATTGCCAAACCTATAGAGATAATTACACAATATTTTTTAAACATTTGAAATAATAATTAATTTAAAATCTAACTGAACTTATTTTATCATTGGATTAATAAAATGATTACACTTTGTTTTGTAAAAAAATGTTTTTTTATACCCTTGCAGAGGGTATTATAATTTTGGTCAGAAGTTTGTAACGCAGTGAAGGAGACGTTTCCGACCCTATAAAGTATATATATTCTTGATCAGGATCAATAGGGGAGTCGATATAGCCATGTCCGTCTGTCGATACCGTTTGCGAGCTCAGTTTAAAATCTAGCGATCTGAAACTTTCATAGTCGTCCTAAAACATGTGTACGCAGATCAAGTTTGAAAACCGCCCCGATCGGATGTCTATATCCTATAGCTCCCATAGGAACAATCGGATATAACTTGCAAGAATGGCAGATATTTCGCGCAGTGTATAGGCTATTGACATGAATCTTTCCAAATCGTAATTTTTTTTTGCATACCTTGATCAGGGAAAAAGCGTGTGCCGATCGGAGGTCTATATCCTATAGCTCAAGTCTTATTTTTTTACGAATATCTTGATCAGAGCAAAAGCGCTGGCCAATCGGACGTCTATATCCTATAGCTTCCGTAAGAAAAATTTTTAAAGGCTGCGAAAATATCCCTTTTTTCAATTTTTATTTGACATTTTTGCAAATGTGTACCTTATTCCTTTCGCTACTTTTTCAATTTAAGCAATTTCGGCTAAGTCTGCAATGGTATTAAAACTTTCTCGTTTTTATATTAATTGCTATCATTATAAAAAAAGTTCAAGATATTAAACTAAAGAAAATAATCCGCAACTTAACCATTCCGATCGCAATTTAAAGTACAGTTAGGTCGTTAGCTCCCCATTAATTTATACACAATATCGGGTTCTCAAGCATGTTGCTGAATTATCAGCAGAGATTATTTGGGCAAAGAAAGGGGTTCCACATGATTAGCGCCACCAAAATGGGTTCCAATCGGATCAAGATTTACGATCACGAATCGAAAGCAGATTTAGAGTTATGTATATAATGCAAACTCGCTGGTATTTTTGGGAGAGGACTATTTGGCATTCAGTCGGGCTAGTCATACGATTTGTGCGCTTGATTTCGAATTCTTGTCTACAGAAACGGAAATCCATAACATCTTGAGAGGCTAAATCAAAACGCGTCTGATACTGGGAAATGAATGGCGACTTGTTTTTCGGGTCTGTACATTTGTTTATACATCGAACGATTGGTATTTATTCCCTGAATTGAAATTCAATCTCGTCTGTGGTAAACAAAATTGTTTAAATTCCATTCCGCAAAATCCATTAGTAACTCCTAACGTGTGCCAACTTACTGAAACTGAACCAATTATTGTGAAATGACGGCAGCGGGTTAAAGTTTTCGACTTTTTGTCATGCCCACATTACCCAGAAGTAATATCGTAAGAGGGGGCCCGATCCATAAAATCGCTTTTATGGCTCTCTGTTTGTAGGAAAATTTTCGCACAATTTGCGGTAATTGCAGGGCCATGCCCAAATGTGTCTGTATCTCAAAGCGTGACTCTTTCTTAGCTCCCAGCCAGACGTTTTGCAAACAGGTGAAATAAATCTTTATAGTGGGAGGAGAAATCAGAGCACATCGACTGTCCGATAAGTGGGTGGTGGCGCGAACAGTGGACGACCTTGCATTTGGAGTGGGGTGGCGAAGTGCCGCCCAGCAACTTCTGAAACCACCCAGGAACACCAGAACCGTATCGGCCACTGGGTTCAATGTTCCAAGAACTCAGATCGCAGTGAACCTCCCTGAACCGAGTGCCCTGATCTGTAGGAAACCCTTAATTTACGGCCAACTGACAGTGGGTCAAATCCACACGGGATTGCCGGCTGTCATCCAATCGCGCGATAAGGCTTCAGTTCTGTTCAGAGCAGTCCAATTGAGTTGATCGGGTTGGGTTGTCGAGGCCCGGTATTTTTTTAATTACATGTTCTTTCGAGTACCTATTTGGAGTGCGGATAGTTTCAAAACAATTCCTCCAGTATGCAAACAATAAGTCAACTCTCGTAATCCTCGCCAGCGATCAAGTGCAATTTTCAGTTGTCAACCATGGAGACACTTAAAAGGGGGTAAAGTTCCATTTTAAAAATGTGGAACTATATGCACTTTGTAATTAGTTGAGCACAAGTGCTCAAATTTGAGTACAAATATTCCGGATATAGGTAAGTAAGTAGAAGCTTTTCTATAAGCAAAGGTTTATTAGAATTACACAATAAGCTATAAACAATACATGCTGTACCTGACCATTTTTTCATTAAAAAAGTTTTGGCCAATTAACATTTTGATTTTAAGTAAGTTGTCTGCCAATTTTCTGGAGGTTTCAAATCAATTAAAAAGGTGTCTAAAAGTATTCTGTGAAAAATAGAAAATCTTAAATCTTGTAATATTTGTAACCCACAAAATTTCCTTATTTTTACAGAGTGTAACATAATAAATTCGGATATGGATTCTGTAAAATAAACTTTTTTTTACAACATTATTAAATTAAATAATAACCCTATCATACTGAAAGTATTCTAATAAGGACACATAATCAGGATTAAATTAATACATATTAAAAATTAAAAGGCATTTACCTGTAGGTAATTTTGTAGAACCCATTATACCCATTATTTTACATCTATGATTTATTTTCTTTGTGTATTACATATATACATATATACATGATTTTAGTAAAATTCAGCAACTCATACACTTAAGAGTTAATCAAAATTCATATTTCTCTTTCTTTTATATACTCTCTTTAACCATCGATTTGGTGGCTTGTAGTGTTGTATATGTTGAGCTACCCGCGTGCAGCTATCTTATCAATGATATTGTACATTCTTACTTTGAACACCCGTACAAGCAATTAACAAACGATTCGTGGCTATGAGACTTCCATACACCCCCACACGCCCCCAAAAACACCCAACCACCCACTCGGCGCCGCTCTCTCTCTCTCTCTCTCTCTCTTTCTCTCTTTTTTGGCCTTATCTCGGAGCTAAATGGAACCGAACTGATATTTAAGAATTCACCCCGTTCGCTGTGACTTTCAGTGCTGTGTGATCATAAAACGGTGTTAGACCTGTTCCGGCCTTAAGCTACTAAAAAAGGAACCCTGAAAACCTCAGGCAACAGCAAAAGTTCAGTGATACAGACAAATGGATATTATTATAGCAGTGACGAGAACTCAAGTGCTCGACAAACACATTCCTGACCAAAGAAAACAGAAACTCTGTGGAATCCAAAGTATTCAATAACATATTGTGTACCAGTGAAAAAAAGTGAATAAATAAAGCAACACCAGATTCAACAAAAACATAGTCGATCCGGCACAATTGATACAACAATCAGAACCATGAAATTAAGGTTGGTCTTTAGCTTCTAAGAAAGTGGGTCTATGGTATATATATGATTAACAATATGGCTCCTATCAGCCCAGATTTCCCGTTAGCTTCCAAAAGCCCCAAAATCTCTGTTTTGTTGCCCCAAAAGTGGAACCTTCAATCACCATGATAAGCTTAACCAATCAGGAAAAAAACTTTGAGTATACAGGTTTTCATATTATTCCTATCAGTGGGCGGATGATATCATTGCGGAATATCCAATATATTCCGGTCTATATTTGGGCTAAGCTAATCACACTTTTTGGGCAACCCAAATCAGACTGCACGTCGGGTAGATAATGCAAATTAACTTTATGGGAAGACCACAAATCAATTGACCTTTTCAAAGTATATTGCATGGCGGGTTCTTGGCTTATTATTTCTATAGAGGAGACAAGAACGTACGAAAATTGTTGATCAACTAGGTACATTTGAATATTAAAAAGGCAGGAACTAAGTTTCTTCACAAGGGAAAAATATCAATGTAACATATTTCCCTGTCCATTTCGGAAATCGCCCTTCTATGCGCTTCTCACACTGCTCACCTAATACGGCTGACGCAATTTCTTCTCTCATTATTCTCACCTGTCTGACGCATCTTTGGTGCCCAAGTTAATTACCTGGTCACCAAAATATTATCTTTGAATAAATTATACAATTTTATGGTTATTTGTTTAGATTAGCCACACGTTCCATTTGGCAGCTGTCAGACAACTCAATGTTTATTTGTTTTTCGCCAATCGCGAGCAAAACTTTGTAAGGTTTTTGTTGCTATCCGCCGATTGGGAGGAGTTCAATGGACACGATTATTTTTCTTTGTTGTAAGCTCCCATAAATACTTGGGTCATAAATAATTACTAGGCCCTGTTAAAATCAAGTGAGAAGTTATAGTCGCCACCGTAAAGATAGCCATACTCATCAAAAATTCCCAAATTGTTCCTGATTCGATTGGCCATCAAAATTGTGGGAAATATTCTTGATTAACTTTTATAAACGAATCGTAAAATTGGTGGCTATGGTTATGGTCAAAAGGAGAAGAATGCACCATTTAAATCAGCCCCACGAAGGGTTTCATCATATGTGGGAAGAAGTGAGAGCATTGGCTCGATAAGGAGCGGTTCGTATCTAAAGTGGCGGGCGCCGTCGATAAGGTTGCAAATCGAAAACCTGCCAGAGCCAATGGTCTTGACTAAGTTTTGGCAATCGCCCAATTAGAATTGCCTGTCATAAAATTGCAAGCGCCCAGCCCCATTTCCCGATTCCCCCCCTCAGTCGATTTCTTGAAGTGAATGATTTTCACATGACTCGAATAAAGCCGATATAATTCCAGTTAGAGCAAAGTGCGTCCATTTGCGGGCTAGCGAAATTTTTCCACGGTTCCTATTAGAGCAATTAGTCAGTTAACTAAATTGCCGAATCATTGGCTGTTGTGGTTTTGGTCTGGAATGCGGCGTCTGGCGATATCTTAAACGTGATCCAATCAAAGTCCCAATAACCCAGATACACAATAATGGACCCTCATTGATAACTTCTCTAATTGCTTTTAATTGGTTTTTTAACTTGACACTTTTTGCTTGCCTGAAGTGATTCCTCGAGAATCTGTTATATACCAACTTAATAATGAAATACCGAAAAGGTTATGTCTTTTTGCCACTTAAAAGCATTAATGACTTAATTGAATTACACTTGTTTTTTAAGGGTTGATCTTTTTCGAAAAACCAACTTATTTGTGTTTAAGAGTCATAATTGATCAATAACTATTCTCCTTAATAATGAATTTTACCATCACTTAAGTTCGATAATTGCATTTTTATGTCTTGCAACTTTTCTAATGACTCACTAATGACTTTAAGTATTTACACTTTGATATAAACTCAAAGTAAACAATTCCTGCATTGTTAGGATGAGATTGCAAATAACTTTGCTCGGTAGCAATTAGTATGCATTTTTGAATACTTCTGTCTATTTGCTAATTTCAATTTTCAACTAACTTCAATGCTTCTGAACGCACTGTACCCTGAACCTAATTAAAGTTTGTACAACTGTTAGAAATTATTGGCAATACGTATTTGAAATGCCGCCGGCAACGCGTCGTCTCATTTTTGCCAGACAAAATCCCCCCTGGAACCTCCAATTTCCCACTCCAAATCGGGTCCATTCCAGTTTTATCTATTGCGTATTGCCCCTAATAGTATAAAAAGTACACGTACTCGTATCTCATTCTGTCTCTGGCTTCTGTGTGCTTTTAATTAAACATACATCAGTTGTGGGTTGGGTGACGGTCTTTGGGGTGTAAGCAAATATTTATCCATGACTATATATAGACACTTGATCGGCGTGTTTTTCCTTAGAAGTCGCTAGCCAAACAACCAACTAAGTAAATTTGCTTTCTCTTCTTTTCGCCATGCAGACTTTTGCGGTGTTTGCGCCAGCAATCGGCGAAACCGGCAGCGGTAACTGGCCAAAAGGAGGATCAGCTCCAGGCGGTCCATGACCACCATCTGCTCAAGGACATGCCCAAGGGCATTCGGGATACCACCGTCAAGATCCTGCTACTAGGCACCGCCGAGTCCGGCAAAACCACCATCATAAAACAGATGCGCATACTGCATATCAATGGATTTACCGACGAGTAAGTGTCAACAAAAATAAATAAATAAATAAAATTTAAATATATAAATTATAAATTATAAATCCTTGTTATTATTCAAATTAAAACATGTTTTGATTATAATAATTGAAAATGTTTTGATAATAATTATTGATAAATACAAATGCTTTGATTAAAATCTTATTTAAATTGTAATCAAAGGAAACATGTTTAGTTTCTGATTCGTGGAAAATATTCTTTCGAGTATACTCAAGGACTCCATTTCCTAAATTTTGCAGTGAGCGGCGCGAAAAGATCCCCGAGATATACCAGAACATCCACGAATCGATCCTACAGCTTGTGGCCCAAATGGGACTGATGGGAATCGATTTCGGCAGCTGTACCAGCGAGCGATCGGCCGACTATATCCTCTCCCTGCCCGGACTGGCCCCCGAGTATATGAATGAGGTGAGTTTCGGACCCGTCAAGTATCCCTATCTGTATCTTATCCCTCGCTGCTGCACTTCAAATTCTGTTGTCGTGGTGTCGCAGTGGTAAATACATACTTGTAGTCGTTCGAAAATCCAGGCAAACGACTTTGAAGTCGCCTGGGACTTGCGTCAAATCTCTAGCGGCTTTCGATCGAATATTCGTTATCTGGGCGCGTCGATTTGATTGATATAGCTGTTAGGCGGCGTGGAATGTCTGAAAACTTTCCGAACAAGTGTTTTGTAAATCGGACTTCCCGGCCCCAACTTTTAGTTTTATTTGTATTCTTTTTTCAAGTTTACCGCAGCTACGGCGGCCTTTAAATATGATTCATGCCACACAATCTCTTCTATCTATCCCAAAAATATATATATCTACCTCTACTTAGTGGTCATTATATGGCTTACGATAAGATTACCAAGGTTGTTCAAGTCTCCAAGTGGGCGGGGCGCTTCAAGATCTTGATGCCAGTCATTCATGGTTTTATGTTTTGCCAGTGAGTAATACGGAGCATAAATAGTACCGATGTTTGGATTCCCCTTTATATTCCACCCAATTTATGACAGCTGGTTGAATACGTGACCCGATTACGATCAAAAGTACTTAAACTTTTCTTTGGAAGGGAATATTAATATCAGCCAGAAAAAAAAGTATGTCTAATGTTTTAATCTATTCATATTGGAGACCTACATTTTTAGGAATTGCAATTCCCAAAGATAATTTTTTCCGTGTGTCATATCATTTCTGCACGTAATTTTTATGAAAGTTATATGATACCGGACCTATATCATATATACTGCAAATAGAGTGGTTTTAGCCAGACAGTTAGACAGTTTTACAACCGGGTTAGCTTTTGTATTTGTCTGTCCTTGTGGCTTCTGCAAACTTCCGGTGAAAAGTTGATGTACCCTTTTATCAGTTTATAATAAACAATACTAAGATTTGGGTTACTTTTTTCTATATTTTTAGGAGTACTGTGACCACGTCACTACTCTGTGGAACGATGTGGGCATTCGCGCCTGCTACGATCGCTCGAGTGAATTCCCCCTGCTGGATAGCGCTAAATAGTAAGTATTACCAAATCGAATTTTTTAAAGATGAATTTTAAATCAATTTTATTTAAAATTACTCTAAAATAAAAATAGTTTTGCGAAAGTTACTAAAGTTGTTCTTCCTTTTTCTCCAGCTTCCTGGACAACTTTGTGAGGATCAGTGACGCTGAGTACATACCCAGCACAGAGGACATTCTGCACAGCCGAAAGATAACCACTGGCATCTCGCAGATCACGTTCCGTGTGCCCATTCCCAAGTGCATGGGTGGTGGCGAACAGGAGTTCCGAATGTACGATGTCGGTGGCCAGAGGGATCAGCGGAATAAGTGGATCCAGGTGTTCGAGGGGATACAGGCGGTATTGTTCCTCATCTCGTGCAGCGAATTCGACCAGAATCTGCGCGAGGATCCCAGCCAGAATCGATTGCAGGAGGCTCTGAAGCTGTTCCGGGCCGTGTGGCAGAACCGCTTCCTCGCCTCCGCCGGACTGATCGTGTTCCTCAACAAGTACGACATCATGGAACGAAAGATCCGGGCCGGAAAACACATTGTGGACTACTTTCCCGAGTACGATGAGTTCTGCAAGCGGCCGCAGCAGGATAATTGCTTCGACGAGAGCGACTGGACAAAGATGTTCATCAAGCAGAAGCTGGTGGACATCACCCAGGAACCGTTCAAGCGCCACTCGCGGAACCAGGTGGATCTGGGCACCTCGGAAAGGGAGTGCTACTACCACTTCACAGTCGCCACTTCAACGAGGTGCATCCGAGACGTCTTCTGCGACGTCCAGAAGATGATCCTATCGGAGAATGTGTCCAGCATGGGTCTCTTCTAGTTCTGATCTGGGAACAGATCAGAGAGCTTCTCAATAAAAATAAGGGGGGCTTTCCACAGCCCCCACCAACTGTGATCTAGTAGGATATGACTTAAGTAGCCATGTAGGACCTTAGATCGTAGAGGCATTGTAGGTTTTACGTTGCCAGGTTAAACGCTTTAATATATTTAGATGCAAGGATGTAGAAGAAGCCTCTCGAGGAATGCTTTCACTTCTATTTTAACCACTGTGTAAACTCCATCAGAATATAGTATTTATAATAAAAACAAACCACACCCCCCTAATTTAAAAAGTTGAATTATTGTATATTACATTTTATAATAGATGGTAAATGGTAGAACCATTCGTTAAAACGTCTCTGGAAATCCTGTTTTTTTTGTGTTGTCTACAAAACATTTGTTTTAAATTAAGAGCAATAGTCGTTTTCTTCGATTTCAAATTCAAATTAAAACGTTACTGCTATACAGAATGAACGTTTCATTAACAGAAATGTTAAGTTGGAAAAAATACTGAAATTTGTAAAGGTACTAAAATATCACGATATCAATATTAGCATCGCTAGCTGAGACTCCAACCGTTAGCGGAGACACCAAACTGTATCGATAGCTTATCGATGGTATCGATGTTAGCTGCGATGTTTCTCCACCTCTATATAGCGACCAAGCGCAAGCGAAACCGTTCATTTCGCTTTGCGCCGGCGAATCCGAGGAACAGATTTTCGAGTTTTGCTGAATTGCTGGGGGAAAAGTGTGCATAGCCGTGAGTGGTGCGATCCAGTCAATTGATATTGCGATAAGGAGCGGCGAGCAAAAGTAATTACCTCATAGTCATAACCGTTCGAAAATAGTAACCGTGTTTTCTGTGATATCTGTGTGAGTGCGTGAACATGATTTTTGTGGTGGTTTTATTTCCTCCTTATTTTGCGCCCCCCCTTTTTTGTGCCGATGCTGCGAGAGAGAGAGCGTGTATTTCTCATACTTTTACTGATTAAATTGTGTATTTTATCGATTCAGAAACAAGCAAAACTAAAAGATCGCGTTTTTTGCAAGAGAGGAAAAGAGAGAGATTAGGCGAGATGTTTTGGAAGCATAAAAACCAAACCGCTAAGTGCCCCGAAAAAAATTTCACTAGAAATTTTTGAAAGCGCTCGCGCAAAAAACCGGATATGTTACTCAGAAAGAAACAACAAAAAGAGCTTCCAAAGCGTAGCTTACAACAAAACGAAATCACCTGTGTGTGCCAGTGGGAGTGCGTAAAAGTGTGTGTGCCCTAGTCGCGTGTCTGGCATACAATTAAGCATTCAAACTAATTTTTCTTCCACCGGCAAATTGTGCCCGCCTCATTTGTATTTCGTTTCAAATGATTTGGCTGTTTGCTTATGCATGCATTCCTTATGAGTTCTTTTTATTCGCACGAGACTTTGTGGCGAAAGAGAGAGCGAGAAAGAGAGCGAGCGCCAGATTGGCGCTCTCCCAAAACCACCACAATCACACCATCCGTTACAGCCACCCCCGCCCACTACACAGACAGAAAAGTGTGCATAATTCAGGGGTGGCCAAGAATTCTCAGTCGTCGGTTGAACAATCCGTTTGTTCAGACTTTGGGTTGAATTTTTACAGCAATCTTTTATTTCCGGCTATAAGTTTGTTCATTTTTGTTACGAGTCAACATACATAAACATGGACTTTAAATAAAAAACTTAAAGCGAAATTATAAAACAATTAAAATTTAATTTTTCCATAAAAATATTTGAATTCCCTAAGCAGCGGATTGAATTAAAAACTGGGTTTTCTAACCTGAGGCAGATTTTTGTTATTTTTATTATTGAGTTTTTTTTTCTGTGTGGCAGGTTGTTTGTGTATCTATTTGAGCTTCAGCACGAGGTGTCAAAAGCGGAAGAATGTAGATGAAGATGACCACAAAGCGTGCGCCATTCATGAATGCAATGCACATCCCATAGAGAGCGAGCGAGAGAGATAGAGAGTTTTGTGGGGGAGGCACAGAGAGTAAGAGAGAGCCTTGTCTCCATGGACCAGCGGTGTTGTTTAGCAAAATCAATGAAAGAGTGGAGAGAGAGAGATGGGGTGGTGGCGGGACGAAGGGGAAAGGAAGGTCGCCGAGAAATTTATGCGACAAAACGCGCGCTTTAATGTCCCTGTGTGTGTGCGTGCGTGAGCAGAAGGGGAGTGGTGCGGAATTTTTACTGAATTTAGCTTTAAACATAGTCGTGTAAAATCCCTTTGCTTAGAGAACAGATAAGATATGACAATCAGTAAAGTTAGTAAGCACAAAAACTAAAAACGGTGTATAACTTGGAAATCTTTGAAGTCAACTATTTGTCTCATATCCTAATTAATGTATCTGCTTTCCTGTTATTGTACATCTGATTGACAAAGTATCTAAACAAAGTTTTTTCTAAGGAAATGCCTGTACATAGATGACATGAGTTAAATATTTTTTGTATATTATTATATAAATTGTTCAGAATTTTATAAAATTTTGTATGCATTTAAATCACTATAAGTTTTCTGCAATATAAATATTCCGAGCTCTCAAATCTAATGGATCTATTCGTTTGTTTTCCCCTCAGAAACTACGTAACATAGCCACCAACGCAACACATTAAACCCACCAAGATGATCAACATGGACATTAGCGTTACGCCCAACTACTCGTACATCTTCGATTTCGAGAACGACTTTATACACCAGCGCACACGGAAATGGATGCTGGAGAACTGGACATGGGTGTTCTACTACTGCGGCATCTACATGCTGGTCATATTCGGTGGTCAGCACTTTATGCAAAATCGGCCGAGGTAAGTGGTACATATATAGACTATATTCCCCACATCACCATCGGGTGACACGATCAAAAACATGTGCTCTTTGTTGTTTGCCAACTCTGCAAAATTATGGTTGGGCTAAGAACTTGGAACCTTGGGAAGTTATTATCGGGCAGCTGAGGAGCGCCACTAATTACACTCACAAGTACACACGCCCATCGCAGCTGGCATAAAAGATTCTATTTATCAAAACCAATCCCTGGAAACCCCCATATTTACTCAATCGCACTTTGTTTAAATTTATTCTCCGGAATGACTGGAGTCCAAGTCCAGACAGCTGTTGGATTCAACATGTAATTATATAAAATTACAGCTAATCAAACGCTAATGCCGAAGGTGGATCCTTAACATAATCTCAATTACCAAACAATGGCACTATACACTATTCCGTTTTATTTCCGATATCCAAAGACGTATATTGGGTTTTTTTGTTGTTAATTTTCCATCTGCCAACGCGATTGTCACTTGTTATCTACCTGATTTACCTGTGATGGATTCAATTGGCTTTCCGTGCTGACAATTGACTACTTTTGTTTAGCTGTTTGCGTTTCTTCTGCCTCCCCGTTTCTAATTGTCGTCATCGGGCTTTGTGGCCAAATTTAGTTGGGCTCGTGACATGCCATCTATAGCCCCTATTCTAGTCTTTTTTTTGGAGATCATATTTTGTCACCTATGGTCTCGTTATAGCTAGGTACAAAGTTGCAAAGTTTACTATAAAAGTTTATGTTTTAAAGGTCTTCATTTTCTACTTGAATAATAAAAAGGCAATAAATAGTTTTTAAGAAAATAAGTTTTGTATATTTCAATGAAAATTGTTTTTTACTAACTCAGAATATAGATAGGTTTTTAAACTCACTTTTTAATATACATACTATAGTCAACTTTTTCCATTTTCTAACAACTATGAATTTATTTCATTATTATTTGAATAAAAAACATTTTTCTGAAGCTAAAAATCAGACGACCAACATTTGGTTATCATCTTTAAAAGAAACATATATGTATCATACATTTTAAAGCAGTCATTGCCCACACATCAGCCTACTTTCATTGGAATATAGGGGCTTGGCAGTTTTCTCTGTGGACATTTGTTATTGTTGTTAACTTTACCTTACACTTGGAAATTTATGGAACGGCGTTTTAATATTTACCCAAGTAAAGGAGAGCCGGTATGCACTTGGCACAGAAAGGTGTAAATTTAATGAAACGGCAATGGAAATGAGTTTGGGGAACGTTTGGAGGTGGTCACATTTACGCTGATGGGGTAGAAAAAGCAAATTAAAATAAATCAGAGTCCAAGGGCTGACTTCACCTTGCTTAGGGGTGGTGTTTGGATATGCCAGAATTTTATTAAAATGCATATGGAATGTTGATTAAGGTGCCGCAAATGACAAATGCACATGTACTTAACCGAATGTCACCGAATATGCGGCTTAGATTTACGGTTATTTACATATTTTGAGAGTGTGGAACTAAGCTCTTGCACTCGGTGCACTTCCCCTTCATATAAATTGTGCATTTTTTTCATTTCGGACAGTGCGTCATTAAATTCATTAAACTGATTAGGTTTATAGGTACACGCCATGTCGTACCCGTTTTATTTAACATACCCCAACGCAACGGACAAAGTTCAGCATGGCCACATGGCATGTCATGCAAGAAGTGGGTGTGTCCACGATGTCGGGGACTTAGGGAATAATGCTGAACTAAAGTTGCCGGACAGCAGGACATTCACTTATGTACTCGCCCAATAGGTACACTTCAAATGGACAGTGTACACTAGACAACTGTATTGCTTTTCTAACGGAATTTAGCCTTATGATTTTAAAACCGATTATAAAACAGCCCTAATTCCAAATACTGAGAGGCTAAAACTAGTTAACATTGATTTGATTTATTTATTGTAATCAGGGACCGTAATCAGTAATAAGTAATATAATACAAATTAATGGGTAGCGATTAAATGGATGTTAACTTTTTTTTTTTTTTAAATACAAAAATAAAAATTAAGTATTTAAAAATCTATGGTGGGTCCGTTATCAACGATTTAAATAGAAAAATCATTATTCACTATTTCCTTTCCTTTACGGTGACTCTTCTCGGACGCTTATCAACAATACCATAACACATACACATGCCTTGGAACTTACAATTGATTAATTGACGATGGCAATGAAATTTAATACCTAAAATATATTTTAACAACAATCAGTCTAATTTAAATTACAATATTTTATTCAGTGTTTGTAGAATAATATTAACAAATAACGATAAAATATTCTCTATATTTCCTTAATTAAAAGTTCTCCGCCGACAAACAAAGTTTTTGTTGGCTGGTGTATGTTTAGACTTTGCGTGTGCAAAAGTTTGGTGGCCATATAAGGAGGGGACAAAAGGGGCGATATAAAATGGGGTGAGAAGAGTGTGTGGGCGCTAGAGCTTACAGAAATCACAAACGAACATTTCCACAGTGGAGCGAATGACCGATCTCTGTAATCATTCAAAACTTATAACGATTGAGTCATTAAATGGCCTTGTTTTTTTTTTTCATACATATTTTTATTTGTGCATATCTTTTGAGGAAATATAAATATTTTTATGACGGCAACAGAAAATAAGTGTGACAAGGACATCCAAGTACAGAGAACCTTATTTCTCTTTAAAATTCGTTTGTTTTTCCTCCACCCCCATGAAAAATGTCCTTTAATGTGGTTTCATCACGCCAGCTCATATACAGTGTCCTGCAATAGTCGGAAAAATATATTTTGTGTTCATATGGGAAAATTTTTGCAATTGAAGCGTGGCAATTATTAAATAATTTGCAAATTAACCAATAATTGCTCCAATGACAGGCGAGCCGTGTTGAGTTCAAATCACCACCCTTCACGAGCACTTGTAATTGCAATTTCAATTACGACCACAATTATATATTACCAGCCAGCATTTAGTTAACAATTACAAACGCCAACAGGCCGAAAAAATAAATAAGAAAAGGAAAACACATGACGTATATGGTGAGCCAAGAAAAGGCATTGCTGAAAGTGAAACTTAATTTAATTTTGTCGGCTTATGAGTGTGCATATATGTACATATATTAACATCAAATTAACGACAACCGTTAGCACAAACAGTTGGTTAAAAGTGGGTAGAGCTAAAGAGCAAATCTCGTTAAAGTGTGTCATTAAAACCGAATATCTCTATAGGCTTTTTGAAGCTGATTTGATATTTTTCTACAAACGATACCATTTTGAGACTCAAAACATAAAGCTTTATGAAAAGCTCACTCTTGGCGGCCCTTTCTTAGTTCAGCATCTCCATATCACGCCACTTTTCCCCATTTTTATTTACTCCACGCGTCCATTTCTCCCTCAAAAATAACTCGTTTTTTGTCGGCCACCAAAATTGTTTTGACTGGGTTTCTGATGATTGAATTATGTCTGAGTATCGACATCTTATCGCTCACCTGTTGCAGCAGGTGTGTCATTTTGTAGTACTCCAAACTTCTAGACATGAGTCAGACAAAAACACAATAAACTTTCCTATTCATCATAAACAATTATGCAGATAAGCTTTGGCTAGACGATTTTTGGATTATAGCTTTTCTGAGTTGAGATAATCGTTAATAGCGTGTGTATGCTTTTAAGGTTTACTTTTGATGTAAGTTAAGAGAACTTAATTGGAAGTTAAAATAATTGAAATACCTGAGGATATTAAAAATTACCTTATTAGCAATTCGGGATTTGCTACGGAAATAACCCGGCTAATGCAGTTTATAAAGATAAAATAAAGAAATTCTATATATTTATAAACGTATGTTCAATTACTTCAAAAATTCATAAAAAGGTTTTATACAAAAAAGTTTGTTTTTACTTTTAGTAAATAACTTTTTTTACTTTTGGTAAAAGTGCCCCAACCTTTGACAATATTTTTTTCGTTGCACTTTTAAAGCGTTCGGAAATAACTTGGTCAATGCTGTGACATCCAATCTCGCGGGTTTGTAAACCACCGCAAAATATAATGAATAATAATTAAAAATGAATTCAAAGCGAAATCTTAATTATGGGTTAACATAAACCCAGAAAGCCAAAAGTTTTGCAATACGCCAAAAAAAAGGTTTGCAAAAAACAAAACACTGTCGCATCAGTTTCGAGACAATGTTGCGAATTTGGTACCGCATTTCCATACATATTTATATGGCTAGGTATACAAATGGAAGTGTGCCATCGCTTGGAAAAGTGGTGTGCATATAGTGAATATATATGCTGCATAAATCTACCTAAGCCTTACTCAAGCCAAAACTAAGCTACAATAATCAATTGACCAACATTTCTGGGTTTTAAGTTTTTTCTCTTTTTACACTTTGTTTTGTTTACATGGTTTGCAAAATCAGGTTTACTCTCTCCATACATCTGATTTGCTCTCTCTTTGTCGGCGAATTTCTTTCTCTCTGCTTATGCAATCTTCGCCACAAAGTGGAAAGCAAAAGAAAGTTCACCAACTTCCCCTTATACCAGCAAAAAATGCTACATCATCACCATTATGGCAACCATATTATGCAGTCCAAGTTTCCTAAGTTGATTTTTTTGCACCTCGAACTTTACTTTTTCCTATTGTATTTAACTTTGAACTTTAACTTTTTTTTTGCGTTTCCTAAGCCATATACAAATATTTATATAAGAGGGCCATGATTTTTTACTCAATTTCATGTAATTCATGAATAGTAAGATACGTGTGTATCTGCAATGATATATTCCAGCAGTATACTAAATATATACGAATTGAATTTGTTTACACTTTTGAATTGCAAAAATTTAAGATTTGTAAACAGTTTAATTACATTTGACCCGCTAAACATTTTGAAATTTGCATATTTTAGAACTGCAAATATTTTACAATTGTAAACAGTTTAAAGTTCTGAGCTGTGATTTAATTAAATCGGTTGCATTTTATGAATGTTTTAGAATAAATTTTAGATATTCCCTGCATTTTAAAAGATATCTTACTAAAATTTTGTTGAAGTCGGAAAGGATAGAATTCAACAGGAATGAAAAACCAATAACAAATAAAACTTTAAACAAGACAACGATCGTATCTTAAATGCATAGCCTGTCATTGTAGCCCTTAATTACTTTAATTTATAAGTATGCTTGGATTTTTTATCGGGCAGATCGCAACACCCAGCCGAGGAAGGGCATCCAGCCTCACTTACCGAACACAAAAGTAGGTGCCGGTTTGCTTGGCCGGACGCCACCCACTCGGAGAAGGAGGGGACGACCTGTGCCCTTGCAAAAATTGAGCTTCAAGGGACGAACATAGCCCCTTTGCCTAGAAGCCAATACTGCCAAGCGATTAGCAAGGCTGTTTGGTTTTCCTTACTCATTAGTTTGAGGCACGAATTGTAGACAGTCGGCAAGTGGAAGTTGATGCGCGCGCAGCCAGAACCAGTTGGGAATTGTAGGGACCGCTTTTGGTCGAGCAAAAGAGCTTTTGCATGCACATTTTCACTGCACTGCGGGTGGCTTAAAGAGTTTTTATAAGTACAAAAAATGTAGTAAAAATGTGTAAAATAAATCTATTCGGAAATGCATATTTTAAGGAAACTTTTTATGTCCTGTAAATAAATACTTAAAAAATAGAGCTTATACCAAACATAATTTTTAAAGGTTTCCAAAAAAAGGCAGCTTAAACAATTAATACAATTAAACTAAATTCAAGTTTAATTTAAACTAAATAAAAAACAATAAAATTGTACAACGGACATGCTTAAAGTATTTTAAAATATTTTTTTGTAATTTAAGTGTTAAGACTTACAGGCTTTTAATTTGGTAAATCAACTTTTTAAAACAAAATCTATTGTTAAGGGTATTTAAAGTTGACATTAACAGAACAAATCTTTTTACTGGTCTCTTCTGGCATTGCGCTTAATTGTTATTAATAGAAGAGATTTTTTAAGATTCCCAACTAGAGCACATGAGGAACGCAATTCCTTAGTTGAACATTTCCGCTTTGAGAATGCTTTTTTCCCCCTTTCTCCCCTCGTCTTAAAACGCGGCTTAATTGCCCAATACAGTGGGACTTATCTATGCAAATCTCAGCTGGATTTTCGAGTAAGCTGTTTGGGGGGTTGATGGCACAACTACAAATTCAATTGAGCATTCTGATTGTCGGCGATAAAAGCCCCATAGACTGCCCTAAAATACACAATCTTTATGGCTTTGTTTGGTGGATATTGTTGACTATCGATTGCTGTGTTTTCATAAACCCGTTGACGTATTCAAGGCTCTAAACATGTGGCGCTAAACAAACACTTCACTTGTATTCTGTGTTTCGCGGAACTTTCGAACTTTCTGCTCAAGTATTAGCCAAGTATATTTTTTAGTTTTCTTGCCCAAAATCGTTTAATCTTGTTTCCAGGGGAAAGGTTAAAGCGATCAAATGTGTGCTACGTCAAAAAACGAACTATCTTTGATAACAGAACTTACATTTTTTTAGATTCTACTTTTTCGGTTTTGTCTGTGTGAATTTTTATGACTAATTGCCTCGTGAAGAGGTTTCACTTCGGCTATGGAATATATGAATATATGTACATATATGTATATACACATATATAGTATCGTGAACGAGCCATCGATAAGGTTGGCTGGTTGATTTGCGGCCTGTTGATTGCGTAAACTTTGTTTGCTATTAGTAATTAAGATTAAGGAAACCTTATTGGAATCAATTCATTATTTGAGGCAAATCGTTGAGTGATACGATTAAAATTAGTTCGAGATTCAGCCGTTCCGAAAAGCACAAACCTCTTTAAATTGGTTGATTGCTTCAATTTAATTTCGTTTGAAGAACTTTATTAAACACGGTTTCGGTCCATTCAAATGCTAAACCAGTATTTTTGTGTGGGCAACTTTTTCTTTGCTAAGAACCCAAAACAAAAGAGCGACTTTGTTGATGTCTTTTTTTAGGAGAAGTTTCTTTTTTAGACACACGTGTCTACTCTGGGACTAAACATAATTTTCTTCTCGACCGATCGCCTGAGAATTTTTGTTTTAAGTTGACCTTACGTTATCAATTTGTTTAGCAGCTGATCAAAAATAAACTTATAGTGTAATCTACTAGATGTCGTGACATTGATAATTATATTTTCCATTGCATCTGACAATCGAATCTAGCTTGTTATTCAATGTTGCCTGGCAACTGGTGGAATCTTGAAGAGATTACCCATTTTAAGACGATTTAAGGGATCTAATGAGCAAATTATTTGACTGACCCTGTGACATCTTATTGTTGTGGGTTGATGTCATTGCATTACAGAAAAATTCGCACATATTAAGTGCATATAGCAAATAATACTTGATCTTTGACTGTCACGCTCGTCTAGGACGGAGGCATGAAAAAATTGAAAATTGTTAGAGTTTGTTGATCTTTGATGTTTTTTTTTCCGCTGCCTTTTCACGTCTATTAGCCTCGAGTAAATATGAATGATTTTAAGTGCTGGCTGGGGAATTTGCGTTTGGGGATTGTAGGAGTAAGTGAGTATGACGGAACAAAAATTGAATTAATTCATTTACTGCCCATTAGCTCATCATACCGCCCCTATGAAATACATTTTTATTCCAAACTGCTACACTTTAATAACCCTTTTACTATACAATTTGGCTTTAAATTAATTGCCATAGAAAATCTCAGACTTTTAAAGATTTGCAAAGCAATTTTATATTCAACCGACGTAAAACTATAAAGAGATTCATGTGACACCTCAGCGTAAATTGGTTTTGTTATTTAAATTACAGTAAGCGAAGTCAGATTTAAGGAAAAATCCCAAGTGTGAATTTAAAGCACTACTTTGATCTCACAGTCTCTGTATTTTTCCTGTGTTGCTAAAGTTTCCTTTCATTATTCATTGCAGATTTCAACTGCGCGGCCCGCTGATCATATGGAACACCTTGCTGGCCATGTTCAGCATCATGGGAGCTGCCCGAACGGCGCCTGAGCTGATTCACGTGCTGCGTCACTACGGACTCTTCCACTCCGTCTGCGTGCCCAGGTTGGTTTCGCTCTCTAACTGATCAAGATCCGATTCAGCCTTATATTGTCAAGTTCATCGCCTGCATTCGCGAACTTGATATGTATAAGGCTGGAAACTTGAATGCTATGCAAATGTCCGATCACTGACCGATATTCCGAACATTCTCCCACAGCTACATCGAGCAAGATCGCGTGTGCGGATTCTGGACCTGGCTCTTCGTGCTCAGCAAACTGCCGGAGCTGGGCGACACGATATTCATCGTGCTCCGCAAGCAGCCACTCATCTTCCTGCACTGGTAAGTTAACCAACGATCTTTCGATTTGACACGATAGTGTTAACCAAAAACAACACACATTAGTCTTGATAATAATTATAAAAAGGCATAATAATTGAAATTTTGATCATAAACCACGCTCATTTGAATTGATAATTATACAAATTATTAAAATTTGTTGTGATGAGAGTTATTAAAAATTTAATTTATTAATAATGAGATATTGTATATGAAATTGGGTATTAAAAATTAGCTTCATTAAAAAAAGGCTCGGTACTTTTGAAAAATAAAATATATCAGAATAACAGATTTCTTAAACTGATTTCACTATCTACTGTAATAAAATTTCTATTGTTTTTAGTTACTTAAAAACAATATAGTACCGAGTTGCCCCTAATTTAGTTGATAATCTTGACTTTTGATTCTTTGCCCATTAAAAGCCACAAGTTAAAATGTTTTAGAATTGTATAGTAATTGAATTGTTTGCTTATGCAGGTACCACCACATCACTGTGCTGATCTACTCGTGGTTCAGCTACACCGAATACACCAGCTCTGCCCGCTGGTTTATTGTGATGAACTACTGCGTCCACTCGGTGATGTACAGCTACTATGCGCTGAAGGCGGCCCGCTTCAATCCGCCCAGGTTCATCTCGATGATCATTACCTCGCTGCAGCTGACGCAGATGATCATCGGCTGTGCGATCAACGTGTGGGCCAATGGCTTCCTGAAGACGCACGGCACCTCATCCTGCAACATCTCGCAGCGCAACATCAACCTGTCGATCGCCATGTACTTCAGCTACTTTGTCCTGTTCGCGCGCTTCTTCTACAAGGCGTACCTGGCGCCCGGTGGCCACAAGAGTCGACGCATGGCCGCCTCCCTCGCAGCCCAAAATGCTGTCAAGCAGTCCAGCAGCCCCCAGCAGAGCATGGAGAGCTCCAAGTTCATCGGCGCTGGAGAGGATCAGGCCGCCTATCTGCGCAAAACCAAGGCGCAGTAAGGAGGGAGTTAAGAAAAACCACACCTACTCCCATTACAACCACTCCCCCCTGTTAACGGCTAAGGACATTTATTTATGTAGCGGTGTACAAGTTGTTTTTTAATTTTAAACCTGGGTGGCACACTCAAAACACATACACACACGATAGAAGATCGGGAAAGAGTTAAATTTTTAAGCAAAAAGTTGAACCGGATGAACAGGCATACAAACTATATATCTGAACATGTATATAAGAAACAGACGAAACTAAGCTAACCAAAATACAGAGTCGAGTCATAAAACTGTATGAAACTGGGGGCCAGAAGTCTTGTAAACAGTGCAGTGACAGTTTTGCACAATGTGAAGGTGTGAAGTTTAGGGACTAAGGACACTAAATGTGCAGGCATGAATTGAAAACTCTAGAAATGTCCAAATCTAAGCCAAAGGGAAATATTGAAGAAAAGAAAGAGATTTAGCTGCTTACTAGTTTGCATGGGTTCAATTTTATAGTCACTATGGAACCTGTTTATATGTTCCCAACTACAGCAATCCTTCTAAACGTGTGTTGTTAGGCCCAAAGTCGTATATGAATAGATTATATAAATTCCAGAATTATTGACAGCCTTTAAATGTATGTTTGTTTTCAACTAGCCTACGATTTCAGTTCGATATTTATTTGCGTTGTCAGCGATAATTTGCCTTCTCAGGTGGGATTTTGATTTGCCTCCCAATTTTAGTTAAAATTCTCAAGAAGGATCAAATTCCTGCCTATAATTTGTATATCATTCAATAAGTGATATATACACAACTGGCATTCTTGGCTTAGAATTCAATTTTAGCTGCTGGAAAAATGTCTGATAACTTTGTACTTCTAAGTCTATACGCATATATATTTATAAAACCTATATTAACGAAATATTAAACAAGTGAAACTAGAAGAAACCATTACCAACCAATAACAAAACACTATAAGTTAGTCTATTGTTCCAAGATCCAGAGCGCAAATTGTTATTGTAAAGTAATAAAGTGTTTTGAAATCTGTATTTAATAACAAAATCTGTAATAGTCAAATGACGATTGATGAAAATTCTGCTGACTGACTAGATGAAGTGTTTCTAATCAGTCAGTGTAGTTTAAATAAGTGTCATAATGCTTAAAAAGGTTCGATTTTGTTAGGGGCATTTATTTAGTTAACTTGTGTTGAATGCATTTTAATATTACTTCATTTTCCCTGCTGCTTTTTGGTAATTTAGAAAAAACTACATAAAGTCCTTGAACGTAACACAACAAACAAAATAACCAGAGAAAAGTTTAAATTATATTTATATTTTTAAGGGAACGGAAAATGTGTAAGATTATAAACAAAGAACATGAAAAGCAAAAGTCCTACTTGAAAAGTTAATTTAGTGTAAAACGAGGAAACTGTAACTGAAATAAAAAACGATGCAGAACCTGAAAGTGGATCGTGTGAATGGAGAGGAGGATCGATTGATACTGAACTCTAGCAGGAGAGAGAAATTGAAACGAACAAACTTGAAATTTTTGTCGGGTATACATAATAAATAAGAACTAAGCGAAAACAAAACTAAAGATTGAGAATGCTAAACAAAAACCAACGGATAAATAAAACGGAAAAGGATGGAAAAGTTATATTTTACTTATTTTTCGGGATAACTGGGTTTTTTTAAAGGCTCAGAATGAAGTCCTATCAAGTTTATCA
The DNA here is from genome assembly GCA_018153305.1 of Drosophila kurseongensis. Lineage (NCBI taxonomy): Eukaryota > Metazoa > Arthropoda > Insecta > Diptera > Drosophilidae > Drosophila > Drosophila kurseongensis. Next base: position 12,867,597 of record JAECXX010000005.1, on the reverse strand, counting down.
GTTGATTGAAAATTGTTTAAGTGATTTTCGAAGGGCAGAAACACTTGAGGATACTGAAGACAACTTACTTCGCGCGGCTCGGACCAACGACTTGTGAAAATTTTACTTGAGATGGTGTTGGAAATAAATAAAACTCAAAGAACTTAATCTTGCGTAAACCATTTCGTTTTGAAAGGAAATCGCTAAACAGTAGCGAATTTGAAAACAGGAAAACCTAATACTGAATATTATTTAAGTATTATCTTGATAATTTAGTAATCTATGGTGATTTTGGGGCTCTAAAAATTGTATTTTTAAGTTTCTCTTTGAGAACTTAAGACAACCGTTTTTAAATGGTACTGGAAAATAGGTTTATTTATTTAAAACACACCTGGCTCACTTAGTGGAGTTTTAACCCAACATGCATTTCTTAGTTGTGTCACACCCCCAACTAGTGCTGTGAAACGTTCTAAAAATACTCAACATAAATCTGTTGTTATCGATTATACTATCGGTAGAACGGTATATTTGAACGACGCAGAAGTGGTCACACGATTGCAAGTGGGATTCCAATTCGATCCGTCGCCGTGCGTGGAAAAAATGCACAGATATAGATAAAGCAGGGAGCAACGACAGCAGATCAGATACAGCTATATCGTCGCGAAAACCGATTAATATGTCAAACACAGTCGCTTGCGGATCAATAAGGCCGTGAAAAAATAACGAGTAGGAGTGAACGAGAGAGAGAGCCAGAGGCGGAGGCAGCAAAGACAAAGTGCATTTTCAGGGCGTGTTTGTGCCCCCCTCCCCTCAGCCTCCCAAACGTCGACAAAAAGTTTGCCGACACAAAGTTTGCCAAACATGCTGCAAATTCGCAAATTCACCTGAGCGGCCAATATAATAACAAATAAAAAAATCGCAAACTTCCTTTCCTGCGTGCGTGTGTATTTGTGTGTGCGTGAGTGTCTCCAATCTTTTTTGTCTACTCCAAAATCGCAGAAAGAGAAAGAAAAATGTGTGCGTGTGTGTGTAAAATAAATTAAAGCAAAGCAAAAGGCAAACGGCAAATAATTGAGCAAAAAGCCAAGAGAGAAGAGCTGAAAAAAATAAATAGTAATAGTAAGCGAAATAGCCGAAGGAGGAGGAGCCGACGAAGGGCAGAGAGGAGGAGAGAGAAAAGTGTACAAGTTGTTGTTGCTGCGCAAGAGCGAAAACCACCCACTGGCAAATGGGGGCTCAGCAGGGCAAGGACAGAGGCGCCCACTCAGGGGGTGGCTCAGGTGCCCCCGTCAGCTGCATCGGTTTGTCCAGCAGCAGTAGTCCAGTGGCGTCCGTCTCCCCTCACTGCATCTCCAGTTCCAGTGGCGGCAGTAGTGCCCCCCTTGGAGGGGGCTCCACAATCCGAGGATCCCGAATCAAGTCCTCGTCCGTTGGCGTAGCCAGTGGCGTTAACGCAGGGGGATCTGGATCTGGACTTAGCCAAAGGAGCGGCGGTCACAAGGATGCTGCTCGGTGCAATACCGTGGGTCTCAACATATTCACCGAACATAACGGTAAGTTCCAGTGCTGGAAATCGTCATCAAATGCATGTAAGATACACATAACAAAACCGGTCATCAAATGCATGCAGGATGCACAGAACAAAAATGTAACCTTACGATCTTCCGTAACTCAAACCTCCATTCCAGTTCAATTAATTTTTCAAACAACACCAATGTTTTAAATTGTCAAGCAGAAAAATTGTTTAACTCTTTTTAAGTTTTTAATAAACTTTGAAAGCAGTTATTACCTTTATCGAATAATATTTTACCAAAGGCATTTTTTGGTAAATTGAAGAAACTAAACATGAGTTGAAGTCTCATTTTTTTCCGTGTTGAATTTGCGAAATGTACATAAAAAACACAAGAGGAAGTGTAGACTCTTTGCCACCCAACTAAATTCACCCACATACTCCCTGAAATAAAAATGCATGCAGCATCCAACTCAGGTGTAAATATCATCATAGCGTTGTGATTTTTCTTCTTTTCCGCACAGATGGCTGTTGTTTTATTACAAATGGCATACAAAATATTGTGGTATTTTCTCAGTTGAGGTTTTCGGAAAATTTGCTAGGAAATCATTTCGTTTTCTGGTGGTATCCTTCAAGAATAAAAAGGGGTTCATCACACTTAAGCCAAAATAAAATATAAGGGGAAAATAATTATTTTTTCTTTCTATTCTTTAAATTTTAAATAAGTTTAGAACTTAATGGAAGATTTAATACTAAATAAGTATAAATAAGTCCTGTAAGTAAATGAGTCCATACAATACGAAAGGGTTTCCATTAAAGCGCGTGAAATAAATAATAATAAAAGAAGCTGCTATGGTCATGTCCTTAAATCTCTGTTGAAAATATCATGCAAATTTTGATTTATTTGGCTGCACAGTGTGGCTTTTATTGTTCATAAAGTGCAGTTTTTCTTTCTTCCTCTTTATCCCCCATTTTCTTTATTATCCCCTATTTTCCTCTATTCACGCTGCTTTCCAATTGAGCCAATTTCTTTTTCCTATTGCTTCCGATTATATTGGGAATTATTGTTGTTATTGCCGGCTAGTTTCATACTTGTTGTTGCTTTTCCGGTGCCTTTGTTTACTGTAGAGAAAGAGGGGGAAGAGAAAGGAGAAAAGAGAGAGCAGCAGCAGCATGCATCAATGTTGTTTCTGTGTTATTTGGGGCGGGTTCAGTTCTTATGTTCGCTCTCCATCATTCTTTATTCTTCATCCGTCGTACATTTTCCTCTATCCTCTATCATTGCACCCTTATCCCTGCCACCCGCACAGTGGTTGAAATTGCGACCCAAAACACCGTTATCCCACCCCCGCTGACATATTGCCATTTCCTCCACTTTTCTCCCTCTCATTTTCCTCACACTTCACGCACATTTTTATTTGCCTTATTTTCTTGTCTAATATTTTCCTATTATTTGCCTTGGCAAACTTCAACATTTTCCTTTCCGCATTTTCTGTACGCCCCTTATTTATAGACTTTCCCGTTTCTAATAGCTTTTTTATGTCCCTGTCGACAATGTCCTACCACAATAGGACCTAGCATTGAGTGACATTTGGCATAAGGGTGACGGAATAACATTTGTCGGATTTTAAAAAGAAGTTGGATTACATAAAAAGACAATTATTTAGAAATTTCAAAGATCATACACATTTTCCAGCAATTTTTTTCAATATTTTATTTGCTTGATACCTTTAAAAACGCAGTATGGAAAAACTTTGATTTTGAAATCACTTGCCTTTACAGTTTGCCAATGTTTTTTGTAGTTTCCATACAAATTTTCATATTGATTGGTCAAATATTCAAAAACTCCCACACAGTTGGCTTCCTCAGAGACCAGAGCATTGATTTTCCATTGGGACCACAAGCCGAGCCACAATTCCCAGATGATTTACTACTATTTACGGATTTTTCACATTTTTCTTGGCCTTTCATCTGGAAGTCGTTTCTTATCTCGCTCTAGTAGCACCCTACGTCTCACCAAGCAATTTGTAATCAATTAATGTTATTTATATTGTAATTAGTCGCTTATTGTGAGCACTTAAGTTAACTCAATCTCTGAGCTGAGCATTATCAGTGGCCGGTTTTCATATAAATATTTATTGACGCTAGTATTGAGTCATCGCTACATGCAATATGTATTCACCACTCATCAACAAACCATCGAGAGCAATAAGAAAATAAAAACGACATTTTCCAGTTTCGTGCGAGCGAAATTCCCACACAGAAATTTTCCAATAAAAATGCACATTTATTTGCCAAACTATCATAGTGTGGCACATCCCAAAAGGTCGAAATAGGGGCCTGCAATTGCCTTTTTTCGTGTGTCTGGCCTGCAAAATGCAATTACAAAATTACAATGTAAAACTGTGTCTGGGTCTGCAGATTACAGGCCAGAGCAAATCCCAAAAACAGAAACGGAAAGCCCAACTCACCGCAATTGTCAGTCCGGGGGAGACCTCGGTTTTAAGAGGGAGCTCATGTGGGGGAACCGGGGGAAAGTCACTACGGAACTTCAATCACAGTTGAAACACAACCACACACGAAACCAGGCACAGTGGGATCAAAGCATTTAAAAGATAGTTGTGTAAATAAATTTTGTTTGACTTTATGTAAATTGTATATTGTAATTGTATATTGTATATGACAGTTAAAAGGCACTCTAAAAATAGTTGTAAGTGAATAGAATAGATTGTATTTTTCTTATTAAAACAATAGAAATCTCAATAGTAATGTAATGACATGATAACTTTCATAATCATAAAGCTTAGACAATTATTAGTTGCTTTTTGCCCTACAATACTTTAGAGTATTGATTTAAATATTTAAAAGATAAAATTAAAACAAAACAAATGCAAACTAGCCTTTTACGACGTAGTACCAATGCTCAGAAGTCGTAGGCGAATTGCAATTTCATAAGCATGTTGTTGGTTGTTACACGATACAATGTAATTAGATACTATAGGGCGGCCGTTGCATTATCGAAGAGATTGGATTGCGTGTCGCCCTGGGAAAATACCATAGAACCGCTGCAAATGCAGATGCCTCAATGGAGTTGCCAATTGCAGTTGCATATGCAACACCGCACTCCGCCGCTTTGTCCCGTTGAAAACTGTGAACCACTCCGCAAACAACTCACGCAAGTAGATGTCTCAAAAATAGACTCGAGTGGGAGAGAAGCCCCAACTCCTTTTCTCAAGGAGAAAGAGTACATGAAGTGAGTTTGTCTCTGCACTTATAAAAAAACTGCAAAATTCGCTTACAATATGGTAATTTGAATATTATGAAGCAACACTAGGGTTTTTGTAAAATCATCAAAAAGTTTAACAACTATATTTAAATAAATTATTTTAAAGTCTTGATAAGTACTCTTTAAAAAAATGTCCAACTAGCAGGGCGCAATTCTTTCCTGCCACTGAACAATTTATATGGTACTTTCATAATTATTATATATTTTTTTTAGTGTAGCTCACTCTTCTCTACCTCCTTCGCACAAGCAGGGAAATCCGAGTGTGGTGTTTGGTCTCAGTTTGCTTGACATGCAAGCGGCAAATTATGAGCTGGGGCAAATGAACTTTTCACAAGGCTAATGGGTGGAAAAGGAGCGCGAAAAGGGGGCGGGCCAGCTGGCAAACAGGTGACGCAGCAAGGAAGGTAAATTTGTTTGCTCTTCGGCTTTACTCTATCCTCACCACCCCTCAAACAAAAAAAACAAACACGAATTAATGTACAAGGCACATAAATATTTCTCCAATGATTTTATGTGCTTAAACATAATTGTCATAATAATAAAGCACTCAACAAAAGGGAAATCACGGGGATCAAAAGGGAGGGGATCCACATATCGGAGGCGTTGTCTCCATTACCACTTTGTATCATAAGACTTTTCTCTTTTGCGGCTGCATTTCTATTATTAGCCCCAAAACAAAATGTGTATCTTCCATGCTTTCAGTTGTTATTGTCGTTTTTATACAATTTCCTTTGGCGCTGACAGAGATTGAAAGTTGGAGGAGTCGGTGATCAAGGGGCGTAGTTAAGATAATGTGCTAAGGGGTCTTAAAATATTTTGTAAACAAAAAAGTTGAAAAATAACATAAAAATTTCAATGTAGTCAAACGATGTTATTAAGAAATGTGTCATTGTGGAGGCTTAAAATCATAATATTAATAAGCATTTAAAAAAAACACAAGTTTTTACATTTTTTCGGGCTTAATTTCCCATTAATGTACATACGTGTTTTATATATGAAGGCAAATTTTTTTGCTTGGTATTATACAACTTTTTTATACAGTTATTTTGGTATATAATGTGACTTAATATCTTGTTATTTTATAAGTAAAATAACAAATTTGTAATCTTGTCGCTCCCCATTATATGACCTTTGACAGAGCTCCTGACTTTCACTGAAGCAGCAACAAAGTGCACTCTACTCTTCGTGAGGTTATTTTGCATTTGCTCCGTCTCTTTCTGTCGCGGTATTCACCAGGCCATATATACATATAGTTATATGTGGATGTTCCTGTTTTCGATCAAGCTCGTAAATCCTTTCGTGCTTCATTTTCTTTCGGTTTCGGCCTCTTTTTGTTGTTTCGACGACTGCATTGCTCAGCTCTTTGATGTTTTTTCGATATTTTTAGACAAGGGCGCTATCATTTCCAGTTCTTAAATGGGCCCCTCCCTCCCTCGGTTTTTCCTCTTCAACCCTCCCACTGATATGGGCGTGTCAATCCAATAGGAAAAACAGAGTTACTCCAACAGCTGTTGGAATTCTGATTAGACACTCGGCGACCAGCTGTCGGTGCTCGAATAACGGTAAATTAATACGTTAAGTCAAATGTTTAGTCAGCTTTCTTTAATTTAAGGAATTTCGTTGGATTTATTCGACTGAAATTTAAATTCTTGTAACAAATTAATCCATTAGGAACTCGAGCATTCCGATGGTTTGCGTTGAGTCTTTACGATCTGTTTATATCCCCATAGATCATCATAAATCTGACATCACCATAATTTCAAATAATTTCCCCGATCAATTTAAAGTCTATTTTCCTCATTCATGTGACATTAAGTTTGCTTGATTGCCCAACTTGAGTTGTATGTAATTTTCCCTTGTCTTTATTTTTCAAATTTCGCATTTCCAGTAGACCGTTTCCGCCCCCAAGTTTCCGCCCCCGAAACGCTGGCCCGCATTTTATTTCTGGAGACTTTTCCCCCTAGGTCTTTCGCCTCATTGAAAATTGTTTGCATAAATTAGCTGACGAAAAAGAAAGAAATTGGAGAAAAACAAACATATTTTTTTAAAAGAAAATATATATTTCCAATGGGAGTACAGATGCCCAAAGCATAACGGAAACTAATTGGCATCTAAAGAACTTTCTTTCACCCGATTCTCTATTCATTTTTCAGCTTTGAGGTCATAAATATTGACGCCATTTGATTGATTGATTGACACAACAGTGCATGAACGTCTTTATCTTTCTGTGTTTATTTTGAACAGCAATTTAAGGGAAATCGCTCAACATGATATATTTATTTTTATATTTTTTGTTTAGTTAGCAAATCACGAGAGCAAACACAAATTTCCTTAACTTTGCCCCCTTTTTCATATATTGTTTATTAAATTGAGTGTATTTCCCCTCTCTCTCTCGCACAGTCTCTGTGTTAAACAAGTAAGCAAGGTCAAATAAATCAGCAAATAAAAACTTTTCTTCTTTTTATATTATTATATATGTTTATTGCACCCAGTGCATGACACAAACATAAACAATTGCGTGCTGTCCATTGAAGAATTACAGTAGCTTATCTTTCACGGGAAACATTTGGTTTGGGCATACAAAGTATGCATACATGTATATAAATGTCATGAGATTTGTTTTTATTAATTTCTTAATGGAGGTTAGATTTAACATATTACATATGATTAACATTTTTATTTATTCCTAACTACGATTTTAGCCTTAAGTGGAAAAAGGCTAAAAGGATAACTTTGCTTCAGCTTACTGCTTGAATGATTTTATTTAAAAATGTAAAAATAATATTACAATATTAGAGAGATATTATCATTGGTTTTAAAGTTGAAATTAAGTGAAAGTTTAATTCACTTATACTTCTAGAAATTCAAATAAAAGAAAAATTTCTAAACGTCATAGATAAGGCACAAACTGCACCTGAAGTCTCTAATTTCCCGAGTGTCCACTGTCGGGCAGAATGGGATTGAAAACCTGTTTCTGGTTCTTGTTGTGCGGGAATTGAATCCATCATTGAGCCATGAGAAGTATAAAAAATCCGATTCCGATTCGGCTTCGCTCTTCTCGTTTTCAACCTGTCTCTATCTTATATCTCCAGGTTGAATTGCATTCGCTCCAATCACGTTCGCAATTGCAACTGTTTATGCGATCCGGGGAGTTGGGGGGGCTAGCAAAGATATGGCTGAGGGGGAGGTGGGTGGCAAAAGGGGCCAGCTTGGCACGTTCACAACTTTGGATCTCCGACTTACAGTGAGTTTTATATATACACCAATATAGACACCTTTAGTTCAAGCTCCAGATTGCGGGGTGCAGCATAAAGTAATCTCTGCAAAAACAGCAACAAAGGCCACAGCTGCAGCAGGTTGATTGAATTTTTTTTCTCCAGTTCAGGTGAGGCATAATCCCCTAGAAGAGGAAGAAAAGGTTGCACAAATGATGTGTGAAATGAATGAAGTGCGAAACATTCGCACAAATAGTGAAAAGGAAGAAGCAGCATTGAGCTGTGTAATAAGGCTTTAAGCTGCATAAATAATATTCAAAACTTTAAACTTGAGGGTTTAAAATAAATAATATTTACAAGAGCTAGCTTAAGCAGTTTTTAAACTGAATGTGTGAGGATGCATACCAACTTCTAACATTACAAGTCAATTAAAGACAAGACCAATTAGAGACACATTAAATATAATTTTTGTTAAGCAATAACAACCAATTGGACTTTATTTATTTATTTAAAGCTTGCTAATGATTCCCAAAGTATCGAAGACATTTAATTTTCTCCAAGTTTCCATCTATGTATATTCGCTAATTGCGATTTCCCCTTCATTAAGACACAAATTTCACCCATTCTTCTGGCCCGCTTATCAGTTTCTCTCCAAAAACCATTTAAATAGACAGCTCTAAATTTAATTTTTTTTTTTTTTTAAAGTAAAGAAAAAGAAATGTTTGCAAAATAAAAAGCATGACAAATGCAAGTGCAAAGAGAAAGAGAAAGAAGGTGAAACCTGTTTGCCTGTTTTGCCGGTGGGAGCCCAACAAAGAAATGCCTCCCTCTCTTTCTTTGCGATCTTATTGTCTCTTTCACTCATTGTAGCCCTCTCTCTTTCTCGCGATGGTCAGTGAACCGTTGGGCGAAAACATGAAACGGACAAAATATGCCTAAAAAACACATGATTACCAAAAATTTGAGCCGTTAATTTTAACTTCGCAAAAGCGAGCTTTATATTTTTTCATAATTAATGCGAAACTTAATTAAATTAAGTGTCTGGCCAGCTTTCGGTTCTTACCTCCTCTGGGGTCTATCTGTGTCTCCACACTTTCGTTTCTTTTCATACTCTCTTTTAATAAGCTTTTTTTATATTTGTCAGTTTTAATTAATGTGTTTCTAATATACAAAAAAATTGTAGAACTGAAAATTGCTACTTTATAAATTCTTTATTTCTATTAGATATTGGATATTGTATCCTTAAAAGGGTATTTTAAAGTTTTATTTAAAATTACCATAAAATTATTGTTCTATAAAATCTAATATTTAAATTTGTGTCTACAATTTTATAAGTTAGGGCATAACTGTTTTACATAGTTCTGACCAGTATTAATGTATAAATGGAAATGTTTTTCCAAAGTTGTATTAAATAAAATAAAAACCATCGCTTCGCATGTTGTTTTCGGTTTAGGCCTGATTTTTTCTTTGTGTAAAGAAAAATTTGTATATCACTTAGATGTATCTTTTACTGAAATACAACAAGGGCATTTACAGTTTCGATCCTTCGCTTCACGATTTTTTCACGCTCTGCTTGGATGGTTCATTCAGAAGTTTGTTTGGCCTTTGTCTGGCGACGTCTGTCAATTTTTATGCCGTCTGGTAATATTTAAACGACATCCACATCCGCGACTGCCTGTCGCTCGTCGTCGTCCGTTTCATTTCATTTATAGCAATTGCACTTGCTTCCAAGAAACTGAGAATCCAGCAGAAAAGGAAGCGGGCAAAAAAAGTGTGCAAAAAATGAAGTAAATGAATCACCAAGATGGTTCTTTTATGTACTCATCATAGAGATATGCTTCTTCTGCCTTCACCTGGGTTTTAAATAGTTTTCCCCTTCCCTGCCTTTTCAATTTTCCAGACTTTCTGACCTTTTTCCTGGTTGATTTCGCATTCTGTTCTCACAATCGCGATAAACGAACCTTTTTCTTTTGAAGAACTTGTCCTGTCGCGGACAGAAAGAAATAGAAAAGATTTCAATCTGTTGGGTGAAATTTAGCTGTGGGAAATAGCAAATTGGAATTAAAATGCTAAAGTTGCTGGGAAGTGGGAAAAACTAACTAGAAACTGTTGAGTCATTAATTACTCGTGCCAGCCTTATCAATCGTTCGTTCACCTTTTTGAAGATTTAAAAGCAGGTGGGAAAACTCAGCACAAGTGCTAAACTTTCACTTTGCACTGGCTTTTCGATTTTCATTTTCATTCACCAATGAAAGTAAACAAATTAATTTTAAAAAACATTTCTGTTAATTGCTGACTCAATCGATCAATCATTTTCATGGCAGTCAGACAAAATATACGAGTTTTTCAGCGATTTTACAACAAATTTCCCACATCTTTACGCTCGACTTAAATTAAGCGCCGAAAAACGAAATCACAAAACGAAAAAATATGCATGAATAAAAGCGAAAAATAGTTGAAAAGCAGACACCTGAAATAGAAAATCATTTGCTGTGAAAATGGTAATTATTATTATTATAGTAGCAGACAGGCAAACAAAGTGAAAACTTCGAAGTTTTTTTTAGATTATTTTTAGTGCGTAATTTGTATGAGTTAAAATTTGTTAATTTACAATGCAGTAATACTTGGGATGATGTAAACTTGAAAGGGAAGGAGAGAAAAGATAACTACGTTGATGCACAGAAAAAAATGGTATACTTAATTAAATCGTTTCTACATTTTTTATGTAATATTATTAAGGAATCAATTATGAATATATATATTGCATTATATTTGTTCTATTTTAAAATCTAAGAAGCCTTAACTAATTTCCTTATAACAGAATCAATTATGTGAAGTGTTAATGATATGAATATGTATTTATCCGTGTACGCAAAAACATCGCACCCAGAAAGTTTCAAACATTTTTTTTTTTGGGAAATTCGGTGTCATTATCCAACAATTAGCCGGACAAATGAACGGATATGCGATAGACGTGACCGGCGGGTTACGTAAAATGGTAAATTGCGACAATGACAATGATAGAAATGAAGGGGGAAATCCAGAGAAACCAGAGAAGGGACAATAGAAAACCAAGGAAAATTGCGCACATTAAAAAGCTTTTAGGCCAGCTGCCATAAAGATAATCAAATTTTGTTTGCCGAGTGCCCAGATTACATTGATTGGGTAGGTGGAAAATACATATTTCTATATATTTACCACATTCAGTGGAACGACCGTAATTACACGCTTGGGCAAACGTACGAGCATTTAAGTTGCACTTTGATCTCTAAATTGTATTATTTGTGTATTTTGCCGGTGGCTTTCAATTGAGAAATTACGTAAAATTCAGTGACAAAGGTTAATTTGAAGCACGCTTTCAGTTTGAGCGGAGTTTCCCAAGGTTTCATTTTTATTTTTTAGTTGAATAAGTTTTTACAATCCCCAAACAATGATCATTTTTCCGCCCACGCACTTAAGACTTCTTTTTGTTGCTGTCAACTTTTCCCATGCCTTGAAAGTAAAGAAAATAATTCCGAAATTCCAGCATAGTATCTAAAACTTCCTTATCCATCTGTTGTTTTGACCCTCAATGCTGACTTTTATCTCCCCCTAAGAGCTTTTCATATTTGTTTATCTAGAACTGGAAAAAATATCACTTTTTATGGTCAAATGCTTTTTATCGCCCGCTTAAATTTATTATCTGAAAAGAATATATGCCCACGCAAAATGTTTGAGAATGTTTCTTTGCCAACTGACATGCAAATGAATAAGCGCAAATATCTAGGAAAAAATATGACAAATGCCTGTGCTCTCCCTGTTCGGCCATAAACAATAAGCCATAAAATATAAACAAAACAAAAAAGAACACAGCCGGCGTACATACATAGAAAAAGGCAGGTCAAAACACGAAAGAAGGAAAACCAAACCGAAATCCAAAACAATAAAGAATCATGAATGAACGGCGTGTGTGAATTTTCGAGTCTTGCCCATAGAACCAATGTACGGTGGTCAAAAAAAAAATAAATACTTAATATTGACATATCTTTCTGAAAATAATACAGGTGGTACAAGTTAAGTCCAAAACTATTAAAACTAAACCTTGTATTTTTTTGGAAACCAGATATTGTTAAGTAAAATATCACATGTGAGTGATAAGGTTTACCAGATGATAATCAAAATGACCATCTAGATAACTGGTTTTCCCCACTGTGCACACTGCCTATTCGCAGTGAGTCATTCACTCGACACTCACAATTGAATTCCGACTCTTTGGCCAACGCGTCGTATTAGCTTTTTTGGCCCTCCTCTTTGGACTCGTTCTGTTTGTCATTTGCATAGCCACACAAATTGTGCATGGCAATGGCTTTTTTTCCGCCTTGTTTTGTTTGCTTTCTGGTCATCGTCGACAATTAAAAGTCAATTTCGTTCACACTAGACAATGGAGATAGACCCTTGGTCACGTGATGCCATGGATACCATCACGGGATGAAAGGGTGCATTTTCCTGTGAACCTTGCAGTCTGTAATTGATAAAGTTGCCCGATATAAACGAGCAGATTCCGTTCCAGATAACTTTGAAAGAAACTTTCCCCTGCACGTAACGAAAACCATTCAAAAGCAAAAATGTTGCAGCTTTGTGAACTTTGTGGCAAGGACAGCAGCAAGGCACATTCAAGGGGACATGGATCGATAGGACCTTCTCCACAAAGTTGCTAATTTTGTATAATCGCACAAAAAATACCCTGGAAATATTCAATGTCAAATTTTTTCGGGTACCATGCTGAAGGCATTTGAGTTCTTCAACAATGGAATTTCATAATAATTGTTTTTAAAATTTGGTTAAAGGTTCGGTTCATATCCTCAAAATAATTGAACCGTTACGGTTTGGAGCCTTCTAAAAATTTGTAAACTTTCTTAAAGTAATTTAGAGGGTGGTCAAAGCTTCGTTTCCAAAGTACATGATCCGCCCATTCATGTGGTTTGTCGCATCGTTTGTCCTTCACCTTATCCTTTTTATGTCCTCCACTTCTCCCTGTGCCTCCATTTTGGTCCGCTAGTGGCCGTGATGCTGGCATTCAATTAATTTGCTGGCGATGATGCGATTTTATGGATGACACTCATCGCTCGGCTGTGGCGGAAAAGGTTTTTCATTATTGATTTTTGTTCCACCTTTTTTCGCTCCGTCTGTCTCACTTTAATATATATTTATTGCACTCACTTGATTTCCATCAAGTTACTGGCATATACAGGCCTGAGGGTATTGCGAGTGCACTCAGAAAAATGACCAATTTTGTAATTAGTTCCTCGTAGAGCACTTGAAAACTTTAAGTTTCAACATGCAAGGCAGATCACGATTTTACAACGGAATAGCTTAATTTTAGTTATCATTTTGTTGACCGTCGATTTAACAAAAACTGCAACTTGATATGAGCCACTTCAAGTATGCATTTGTAAAACATACCCTAACAATATTTTAAAGACACTTATTAAAACTATCGATTAAGATTTTATTAAGTATGCACTTCAACTGCAGTTTTAAGTGCAAAACTGTTTTTTTATTTTTCTTTTTAAGTGTAACGGAGATGTGAGTGCTGCGTCACGCGTCGCATTAGGTTGTATGCACCCCTCGACTTTAGTCCTTTTCTCCTGAATCCAGTGTAAGGCAGCCTAGTGAGCCTTGAGTGCGGACTCCTTAGAAAAGTGGTAAAATTTGCCAGTGGCTAAAGGGGGAAGTCGAGGGGTTCGTGCGAGGAGAGTTGCCTTTGTCAGCCAAGGGTGGATTTTATATTTAACATTCTTTTTCTTCGCTCCCTTTGCCAGGAGCAGGGCCAAGTCCTGGCCACCTCTGCACCCCACGACACCCCTTAGATCCTTGGACCCTCTGGCTCTTTGCCTTCACATAACTTTCCTTTTGTTCTCGCATCTATTTCACTCTAGCCATTCGCCATCTCTTTCGTTGGTTGTAGTTTTTTCGCACAACATTTTTTCGCACTTGGATGCAAGGGAAGGAACTTGATCTCAACCCTGAGGGGTGCAAAAAAAACAAATTAAATTCTTACACATTTTTGCTGCCTGCATTTCCTACAACTTTTTGTTTGCCCTGTCAGTTACCAGTTGCTTTTTTCTCATGTCAAAAAAGAGGAAATTACACGGGAAACTTAAATTCCCAGATAACCATATGCTGTTCTCGAAAGTTAGGCAGGGAAAACTTTGGGTTTTTAGGTTAATTTCTTCATGTTTCCCTAACTAGCTTCGGTTTCCATTTCCCTTCGGGGCTTATTTGCTGCTCTAATCGGGTCTTCCAGTTTAATGATCTCAAGTTCCGTTCAAAAGTTCCGCTTCAAAAGTTATCATTAAGCCATAAAAAGCTAGGAAAATACATTCTTGTTTTATTAGTATGTGCAGAGGAAAAAAATCAATTTTCTTTATTTCTTTAAAACTTTAAAGCATAACTCTATTTCTTTCTCTAAATCCGTAAAGTTAAATTAAACTGTTTACGTTAAAATTATCTTAAAAAGAAAAACAATCTTAATGCAATAACTATGTCTTATTGCATAACATAGATTTATATTTTTTTAAAGAGCAACAAAAATTACCATTATTAATCTGGCTTTAAGCTATTTTCTTGTTTGTGTGTTTAATTTCGCGCTTTAAGTTAATTAAATTGAAAAGTTCTCGTCAGGCATAAAAAGTTGAAATAAAACCCCTGAGAATTTCCCCTATTTTTTCCCATTCCCCGACGTTGCAACGGAAGCCAGAGAAATGACTAATTAAATTTACACTGTAAAAGTTTATTACTGTTGACTGGCCACGCCCCCTGCCCCCTGTTATATGTTGTTACTGCACATATAAATATATATATATATATATACGTCTGGATGTCTGGCCAAGAGGCCAAAGGCAAAATGTGAATGAAATCCGACAAGTAGAGTAAAAGGGTGATAAAAAGGGGAGACGAGACCGAGGCCAACTGAAAATCCCTGCCAGGTTAAGACACAAAGCCCTTGAGCTGAAAACACAAAAATACGTAGAAAAAACAAAGCTAAAACAGAGTAAAAAACAACTTAGAACTAAAGCGAAACGTGCTGAAATGCAATGAACTACAAACGACCAAACCAGTAAGAGCCACAAAAATCAAACCCACAGAACAAGAGCATGAATGGGACTGAGCGAATGAAATAATGAATGAGCAGTTGAAGATGCATTGCAATAAATCACACATTGAAGCCCGATTTGGCCAGAAAAACAACAAAAGAATGAACAAACGGAACCAAAGCATTATATCTATACATAATAAATGGCAGACACATCAAGTTTAATGCTTGCCGGCGAAGGACAGGCCATCAAACAAAGGACGGATACTGAAGAAATCTCAAGAGACGATTCGCAATGAGTAACTATTATAGCCAAGGCTGTAATGAAAAGCTTTTCAATACTTGATGATATAGTTATATGTATAGTTCTTTGTTGCAAAGTAGTCACAGCATAATTTGTAGGTCTGGCTACTTGGAAACGTTTCTTTAGATGTCTTGCAATATACTGTGAGGTATTATTATTAATCATCAGCTTTTCGGTATCATAAATAAAATACAATCTATTTCCTAGGCTTTTGATTAAAAAATTATTTTCTTTTTTAAATGGTAAATAAATATTTTGTTTAAATGAATGTTGCAATTTAAATACTAAATATACTTTTTAAAATAAAAAGAAAATGTATAGTTTTCCAGGAACCACTGTATCTTTTTTGTATCGTTGTGTGGTTTTTGGAGGGGACTTCAGCTGCTGAGGCGGCTGATTTCAATCTGTGCTTACTCAACACACTTACCGTTAGGTCTTTGAGTAGTTGCGGGTGGGAAGTGGGTAGTTGCTGGGTCTGGGTGGGATCAGTGGGTGGAGAAGCGGTACCGCGCATCATTTCACTCGTAATCAGCCCTCAGCTCGAGATGCTCCAAATTCACGCTAATAACCTGCATAAGCAGTCGCTAGATGGCGGATGTGCATGGCTTGAGAAATGTCTCTATACCCATCTCTGTCTTTATCTATATCCCCACATCTTTCTCTTCCGACATGTGTAGAATTTTTGTGACTTTAAAGTTCATTGGACCCATTCCGCTTCAGCAGCAGCTTAAGCTCTCTGAATGGGGCATATATTTCTCTGTTTTTTTCTCCACACTCCCCTTTTTTTTGTCAAATGTCTAGAGGGCGTGTCACACTCAACAAAAATATACAATTAAATATTTGTAAATAGTAAAATTCATGGCTTTCAAAAACATAGTTCAAAGATTAAAATAAATGTAAATTCTGTCAATTAAATCTAAAATGTCAATTTAAGTTAATTTAGAAGTAGAATTTCAAATTTAGGGGATTTTTACTCTAAGTGTACACAAACTCACTTGTTAGGTTTTCCAGAATTACTGAGATACTTTTCACTTGGCTGAGAAATTACAGCACTTACTGAAGCCATCATCTGGCTGCTGTTGTTATTACTCTTCTTCTTGTTCTGGCCGGGTAGCTAATTGGCCTTTCTGCGGTTGCAAGACCCTCTAATTCTCTAATGCCTCTCCGCTTTTGATGTCATCCATCCGCTAACTGTAAATAGATCGCTGTTCATGTATTTTATATTACTTACCTAGAGTTATGACTAAGATAATTGTATTTAATTTAGTTTTCATTTCATTCTATTTGTAACGACTTTTTTTTTTTGGAACCTCATCGAATCGCCTTTGTAGTTTATCGCATTTGCCGCCCATCGTTATTACATGATAACATCAAAAACTGCCTGCTCTATCTATAGATAAATGTCCAGTCGTCTGACAACCTGTCTCTCACACAAAATCTCTCTGTTTCTTTCGTTTCTCCAGGTACCAAGCACAGCTCTTTTCGCGGCCATCCAGGCAAATATCACATGAACTTAGGTAACAACCACAAAAACCTTTACAAACCAACAAAAAAACCAAAATACCGAAATAATAGTCCACATAAGTAGTGTCATTCATATTAATTAAAGATTCCCATAAGATGATTGGGTTAGTTTCTTTTATATACTTCTTGATTATTTCGGGAGTTTTGGTTTATATGTATATAGTCATGAGAAAAAACTTTGCTGTTTATGTATTACTAGGAAACCACGTAGTCATAACTTGAAACAAATCAGAACTTTTTTAAAATTGTGTTTAATTCTGATGTAGTCATAATGTGAAACAAATCCGAATGTTTTAAAATGTTTTTGAATCAGATTTTTTCTGGCGTAAGTACTTTTTAACTAATCTAAGCATAGTGACTAGACTGATGATTTATTAGGAATTTTTATTTTAACCAAAACAAAACTTTTACTCAGTCAAATAATGGGTTTTTACTAATCGTATTTTAAGAAAATATATAAACTTGTTCATAAAGTGTTCAAAATAGTATTTTTGGTATTGAATTTAGTTTGCATCAATGTCTTTATAAGAAATGGCCTAAGATCATAAAGATAAGTTCGTTACATTATCTCTATTACAGCAATTTAACGATAATTATGATAATTAAATGTTATGCAACGGCAATAGCTGACTCAACATCGATACCCCTTGATTACCCCTTAAAATAGCTGATTCAATGAGTATTCCCAACCCTCAAACCACAACTTCCATCGTGAGTCACTAGCTTCAGAAAACATACCTTAAAATTGGATCTACGAACTTGCATATCAAGTGGGTGTATATTGTCATCGGCTAATCTTTAGTTGGGGGTATTAGAGAGGCAGGCGACCACCGCTGAAGAACTGTACATTTCCGCTCTAATCTGTCCCTATATTCCCCATATTCCCTTTTATTCCCCAATCCCACTCCACACCTATTATTCGCTATTAATATTTCCTGTCTCGCGCGCATAAATTAACTGTGTGCGATGGGGAACCCTTCTCAAATGCGTTACAATATGATTTGGATCGGTTTATGACTGCTTAGCACACCGACCACAAACCGAAGATTCCCGGTCGCTGAATGACTTCCACTTCACCCAAATTTATGCACAATTGTGTCCATGAAAGAGGAGAATATTTATGCAGCGGAAGTATTTGCTTTGGTCAAACGAAGCTCGCACAACAAAAAATGGGAAAAATGTAAATTTGTACAATTATTTCAATGGGACATTAAAGCGAAAGTCTGGTTTAATTTCAATGAGTACCCTATTATAGAAGCTTGATTCGGACAGGTTTAGATCTGACAAGTTTGCACAATCTATCAAGCGAAACTTCAGCTCAAAGTGGATTGCAAGAATCTTTAGAACAACTTTTGCAAAAAAGTTGCACCTTCACTAGCACAAAGACTATTAGATACCTTTTATATTCTTCAATGTTAAGACATTTAGAATCAAAATCCATTTCTATATCTAATTTGTTTTTATATTCATTTATATTTGGGATTTCAAAACTGATTTATCAATATATTTATATTAAATATTAAAAAATATGCATGGGTATAAAGAAACCGTGAAGATCTATCAAAAACTCTATTACAGCTGGAATGCATTTATATACTCAACTTTTGTATTCAGGGAACTGTACAGCTATGGATACCCAGTTAAACAAAGAGTGTGGGAGGCGAAAAGAAAGAACGGGAAGAGGGGACAATCCAACCGACTGACAATCAGTTAGAACTTCCCACAATAAAATGCCTTGTTGAGGGATTCCTGGTCCACCGCTGGCAGACAACGATTTCTGTAATTTTATTCCGCTTAATGCATAATTTATTCCATTCCCTCAATGGAACAGAGAAATGGCTGCCCGGTTTCCCCCTGGCCAGCACTTGCTCCACAAATTGCCCGCATTCCTCGGAAGAGAAACGGGTTTACCTGCATTATCTTCTTAATGCACCGAAAAAAACATAATTTTAAACAAAAATTCAAGATAGTCAAAATTAGACCTTTAGAAAATATTAAACATTTTTGCCTCGGAAAATAGATCATTTTTAAATTTCAATTGTTTCCGATAATATTGTTTAGGCGGTAAGTTTTCCTAACCATCAGGATAATTCGGTGAGATCAAACCGTGTCTAATGATTTTAAGATTCACCTATTGGAATTTTACAACTGTAACCAATGTAAAGTGTAAATGTTATATGTAACTATAACTTTGTTTAATGTACGCAATAGATTCAAGAAAATATGTAACCAATACTATATATAAAATTTACCTCATATTTATCCAAAGTTCGAGAGTTAAATACCTTTTGAAATACTAAATATTTATGTAAAAACAATTTAATTCTAAGATCATATATTTATTTTGGTTGCTTTCTTTATGTATCCCTTGCAGATGCCCTGCTGCAGTCGCGTCCATTACCTCTCATTCCGGCCGGAAGCACGGCGGCCTCTCTTTTGGCAGATGCGGCGGAGCATCAGCAGCATCAGCAGGATTCCGGCGGACTGGGACTGCAGGGCTCCTCCCTGGGCGGCGGTCACAGTTCGACCACATCAGTGTTTGAGTCGGCACACCGGTGGACCTCCAAGGAGAATCTACTAGCCCCCGGACCCGAGGAAGATGATCCGCAACTGTTTGTGGCCCTGTATGATTTCCAGGCCGGCGGAGAGAACCAGCTAAGCCTGAAGAAGGGCGAGCAGGTGCGCATCCTTAGTTACAACAAATCGGGCGAGTGGTGCGAGGCGCACTCAGACTCTGGAAACGTGGGATGGGTGCCCTCCAACTATGTGACGCCGCTCAATTCGCTGGAGAAGCACTCTTGGTATCATGGCCCCATCTCCCGCAATGCCGCCGAGTATCTGCTGAGCTCCGGAATTAATGGGAGCTTCCTGGTCCGTGAAAGCGAGAGCTCACCGGGTCAAAGGAGCATCAGTCTCAGGTGAATATATCTATTTAAGTTCCTTTTTGAAGTTTCCGTACTAATTTCTTTGTCGCATCCTTCAATCAGATATGAGGGTCGCGTCTATCACTACCGCATCTCAGAGGATCCCGATGGCAAAGTCTTCGTTACCCAGGAGGCCAAATTCAACACTCTGGCGGAGCTTGTGCATCATCATAGTGTGCCCCATGAGGGTCATGGTCTGATCACACCGCTCCTGTATCCGGCCCCCAAGCAGAATAAGCCCACAGTCTTCCCGCTGAGTCCCGAGCCGGATGAATGGGAGATTTGCCGGACGGACATCATGATGAAGCACAAACTGGGTGGCGGGCAGTACGGCGAGGTGTACGAGGCTGTCTGGAAGAGGTACGGCAATACGGTGGCTGTTAAGACGCTCAAGGAGGACACCATGGCGCTGAAGGACTTCCTCGAGGAGGCGGCCATAATGAAGGAGATGAAGCACCCCAATCTGGTGCAGCTCATAGGTGGGTTTTTGTGATAAACATATCTTATTTCTGTAAGAGGAAATCTCTTTATGGGAATAACCAATTATGTTACTGTTGATCAGTAGATTGATTCGATTGACTACCCTTTTCAGGTGTTTGCACTCGAGAGCCGCCATTTTACATCATCACCGAGTTCATGTCGCACGGTAATCTGCTGGACTTTCTGCGCTCCGCCGGCCGCGAGACTCTCGATGCGGTGGCGCTGCTCTACATGGCCACGCAAATAGCATCGGGAATGAGCTACCTGGAGTCGCGGAACTATATCCACCGCGATCTGGCCGCCCGCAACTGCCTGGTGGGCGATAACAAGCTTGTCAAGGTGGCGGACTTTGGGCTGGCGCGCCTGATGCGAGACGATACGTATACGGCGCATGCCGGGGCCAAGTTCCCGATCAAGTGGACCGCTCCAGAGGGACTGGCGTACAACAAGTTCAGCACCAAGTCGGACGTGTGGGCCTTCGGGGTGCTGCTGTGGGAGATCGCCACTTACGGGATGTCGCCGTATCCGGGCATCGACCTGACCGACGTGTACCACAAGCTGGAGAAGGGCTATCGCATGGAGCGGCCCCCCGGCTGTCCACCGGAGGTGTACGACCTGATGCGCCAGTGCTGGCAGTGGGATGCCACCGACCGGCCCACGTTCAAGAGCATACACCATGCGCTGGAGCACATGTTTCAGGTGGGTGACGTCGAGGTGTGGGACGATGAATATGACGATGATAACGAAGATCATGACGATGCTGGCGAGGAGGCGAGTGACTACGACGGCGACGACGACGACGAGCTCCAGCAGAACAGCGGCAGCATTCACAGCCATGTCCATAGCCATAGCAATAGCCATAGGAATAGGAGTAGTCATAGTCATAGCCACAGGCACCGCCACCACCTCGTCGACGTGCTCTGATCGCTCGAGATCGAGGGTGCAGCAAGTAGTGATAGCAATAATGAGCCACATGGTGCCCATCTCTCCTTCTCCGCTCCTCCGCAGGAATCGTCCATCACTGAAGCGGTCGAGAAGCAGCTGAACGCCAACGCCACCAGCGCGAGCAGCTCCGCTCCGAGCACATCGGGCGTGGCCACCGGCGGAGGAGCCACAACCACGACGGCGGCCAGCGGCTGCGCTTCCTCATCCTCGGCCACCGCCTCGCTCAGTCTTACACCGCAGATGGTGAAGAAGGGTCTGCCAGGAGGTCAGTCCCTCACGCCGAACGCCCACCACGATCCGCACCAGCAGCCGGCCAGCACTCCCATGTCAGGTGAGGTTTGGTCTATTGCCAAGTTGATCCCCATCTAACCATGTCATATCCTTGCAGAAACCGGCTCCAGTTCCAAGCTGAGCACCTTCTCCAGTCAGGGCAAAGGCAATGTCCAGATGCGACGCACCACCAACAAGCAGGGCAAGCAGGCTCCCGCACCACCAAAGCGTACCAGGTGAGTTGACTTAATAGAAGCAATAGTTGGAGTAAAAAGTATTAACTGAAGAATTAAGGAAAACATCGCCATCGCAAAAATTAAATACATGTCAAGTAATTTATTAAATATTTAAATTAGTATTACATCAGTAATTTACAATCAAACTTATCCAAACCAAAAGAATAGAATTAATGAAAACCTTTTCCAACTACCTCTGAAATACAAAGATATATATATATTTCTTAAAGTGTATTTTAATCATGATTTGTGTGTCTTAGACACCTACTGGCATGTAATGTATAATCTTTTCAATAAAAGATAGTCTGTATTTGCTTGGCTCAAGATATATAATTATACTTCAGGGATAACTTTTCTCCACATGCATTTTGATTTCAAGGCTAATTAACCTAATATTGTATCTTCTTTATTTAGCCTGCTCTCGAGCAGTCGGGACTCCACTTATCGCGAGGAGGATCCTGCCAACGCACGTGGCAATTTCATTGACGACCTCAGCACGAATGGTATACACAAATTAAAAACTGCCCACAATTTCAGCCAGACCCTCTCTAGAAATTTCAAGACCCAAATTCCAACCCACCACACACACCAAATACGTACACAACAACAACAACAGTTCGTACTGCAACAATCCGTACCACTGCCAGTACAGCAACAACATCAACAACAACAACAACAGAAACAACAACAGTATTCCATTAAGAAATCGTCCTCCTGCAGTAGCTTTCTTTACGACATCCTATTTCGAGGTATTTTGTCAACGGAGTCCACAGCGAAAAACTCCAACTCAAATTGTTTACGTTTATTTTTGGTTCCTGTACTATTTGTTTCGTGTTTCGTATTTATGTTTTATTATTAATGGTTCGTTTGTATTGGCTTAAGTTTCTGTATTTATTGGTTGTTCATTGCGGAATTTGTTTATGTTTCCATTTCGCATTGGTAATTTTCTAAAATATAGTTTTAAAATTTAATTTTTATCGATGATTTCCCAATGTTACGTCTTTTGTCTGTTTCCTCTCTTATCATTAACATTATTCACAAGAAATAGCTCTAACCCCATCTGCCTTTCCTATTTTTTTCTTATTTTGGTGCCTGTTATTATTGTCTGTTTAATTTTATTTTTATTTTGTTACCCAATTGGTTTATATCCTTGAAAGTTATTTATAATGTTTTTATCAATTTGTTCCTAAATTAAATATTTATATTTTTATTTTCTTCAATGTTTAAACAAGTTTTAAAATAGGACATTGTGTCTATTGTCATGGACTTATAACTTATTCACCATATCGTACCAAAATTTGGTGGCGCATAAACCTTTTGACTGAAAAAGAGCTATTAAATTTAATTTCTACAAGAATTCTTTCAAGGTTGTAACACTTATTCAACTCTCATTGTTCATTGTTGATTTATTGGTGTTTTTTAGTTTAACCCGCTCGACAAACATCAACGCACACATACACACCACAAGACTCTGGTCAGGATTAACCCATGTCCAACTACCAGTGATGGGAATTACTTAGATCACGTACTATCTATACATTTTTATAGAATACAAAATTTAATTTAAGGCAAGAATAATTACGAGACTTAAATGGATTTCCCATCACTGATAAATACTACCACCCTGCATTTCGCACCCAGCACGAAGCATTCGATTAACCAATACAGCAGTTAATACAAATTAACCCTTGTTTTCTTATTTATTTCCAATTAAATTGCCAGGACTAGCCCGTGACATTAACAGTTTGACACAGCGATACGACTCGGAGACGGATCCGACAGCCGATCCGGACACAGACGCCACGGGCGATAGTCTGGAGCAGAGTCTGAGCCAAGTGATCGCCGCTCCTGCCGCCAACAAGATGCAGCATTCTCTCCACGGCGGCGGAGGCGGTATTGCTCCGCGATCATCGCAGCAGCACAGCTCCTTCAAGCGTCCGACTGGGACGCCAGTGATGGGCAACCGGGGTCTGGAGACCCGTCAAAGCAAGCGCTCGCAGCAGCATCCGCATACAACCGCTCCAGCTCCGCCACCAACTCAACCGCATCATGGCAACAACGGAGTGGTCACCACTGCCCATCCGATCACTGTGGGTGCTCTGGAGGTGATGAATGTAAAGCAGGTGGTGAATCGCTACGGCACACTGCCCAAGGGGGCTAGGATCGGTGCCTACCTGGACAGTCTAGAGGACAGTAGTGAGGCTGCTCCTGCTCTGCCAGCAGCTGCTCCTACTCCTCCGCCAGCCAACGGACATGCCACACCACCGGGGGCCAGGATCAATCCGAAGACCAGCCCCATTGCGCCACAGCAAATGATAAGGAGCAACTCCTCAGGTGGAGTGACCATGCAGAACAATGCGGCGGCGAGCTTAAACAAGCTGCAGCGTCATCGCACCACCACGGAAGGCACCATGATGACCTTCTCCTCCTTCCGGGCCGGTGGCTCCAGTAGTTCACCCAAGCGCAGTGGTTCCGGTGTGGGATCCGGAGCCCAACCGGCTCTTGCCAATCTAGAGTTTCCGCCGCCGCCATTGGATTTGCCTCCGCCTCCCGAGGAATTCGAGGGTGCACCACCACCTCCTCCTCCGGCTCCAGAGAGCGCTGTCCAGGCCATCCAGCAACATTTGCATGCCCAACTCCCGAATAATGGCAATATCAGCAACGGAAACGGAACGAACAACAACGATAGTAGCCACAACGACGTCAGCAACACTGCGCCCAGTGTGGAGGAGGCCAGCTCAAGATTTGGAGTGTCCCTGAGAAAGCGAGAGCCCTCAACCGACTCCTGCAGCTCGCTGGGCAGTCCGCCCGAGGATCTCAAGGAGAAGCTGATCACCGAGATAAAGGCGGCTGGCAAGGAGAGTGCTCCGGCCCCGCATCTAGCTAATGGATCTGGAATCGCTGCCGTGGATCCCGTCTCCCAGCTGGTCACCGAGCTTGCGGAGAGCATGAATCTGCCCAAGCAGCCGACGCAACAGCAAAAGCTCACCAACGGCAATGGATCCGGTTCCGGGTCCGGATTTAAAGCTCAGCTCAAGAAAGTCGAACCCAAGAAGATGAGCCCGCCAATGGCCAAGGCGGAGCCGACCAGTAGCATCATCGACTTTAAGGCACATCTGCGTCGGGTGGACAAGGAGAAGGAGTCGGCAGCTCCAGCTCTAGTATCAGGAGCAGCCCCCCAACTCGTAACCATCAATGCCAATACGGGAACTTTGAACCGGAAGGAGGACAGCAGCAAGAAGTTCGCCCAGGCCATGCAAAAGACTGAAATAAAAATCGACGTTACCAACTCGAATGTGGAGGCAGAAGCGGGAGCAGCAGGCGATGGCGATCTCGGCAAGCGACGAAGCACAGGTAGTATTAATAGCTTAAAGAAACTGTGGGAGCAGCAGCCGCCGGCGCCGGATTATGCCAGCAGCTCGATTCTCCAGCAGCAGACATCGGTGGTGAATGGCGGGGGCACACCAAATGCCCAGCTGTCGCCCAAATATGGAATGAAATCGGGAACCACCGGTACTGGTGCCCTGCCAGCCAAGCCAGGCAACAAGCCACCTCCGGCAGCCCCACCACCACCGCCCCCGAATTGCACCACCTCCAACTCCTCCACCACAACCACTAGCACCACTAGTAGAGATTGCACCAGCAGGCAGCAGGCCGGCAGCACTATAAAAACCTCTCATTCAACGCAACTCTTCACAGATGACGAGGAGCAGTCGCATCAGGAGGGCCCAGGATCGGGAACGGGAAGCCAAGGAGCAGCGGACATGACCCAGTCGCTATACGAACAGAAGCCGCAGATCCAACAGAAGCCGGCGGTCCCACACAAGCCTACCAAGCTAACCATCTACGCCACGCCGATAGCTAAACTGGCCGAACCGGCCAGCTCCACTCAGATCTCACGCGAGAGCATCCTCGAGCTGGTGGGTCTACTGGAGGGCTCACTGAAGCATCCGGTGAACGCCATCGCCGGATCGCAGTGGCTGCAGCTCAGCGACAAACTCAACATCCTGCACAACTCGTGCGTGATCTTTGCGGAAAACGGGGCTATGCCGCCGCACTCAAAGTTCCAGTTCCGGGAGCTGGTCACACGGGTGGACGCGCAGTCTCAGCACCTGCGCTCCGCCAGCAGCAAGAACGTCCAGGACAACGAGCGCCTGGTGGCCGAGGTGGGTCAGTCGCTGCGCCAGATATCCAATGCCCTTAACAGGTAAATAATAAGACGGGGGATGGACGCGCCCGACCAACATCCGGGCATCTGGCTGGATGCCGAGGGCAACTTCATCAAGCGCAAGTGATGGGCCCCATCTGCAGACCCAATCATCCAACCACACCATCCCCCGTGGAAGCGGAAACGGAGCCGAAAATAGGAAAACAGGAATCGAAACTTCAAGCCCAGCGAAGAAGAAAGAAAAACTACAGTAGCAGCAGCAACTAAAATCGGAGGAGGACACCTATGTATCGTACTTGGTAGCGTGTAGTAGTAGCTTCTATTATACATATATACCCATATATATCTAGTCAGATCTGTGCAGAGCCCCGACGAACGCTTCCAGAAAAACAAAAAACAAAAATGAAAACAGAAACAGAAACAGAAAACAATGAGTTGCAAAGCAAATTTGGGTAAGGTCTCGCGGGAGGATCCTTGTTTTTAGTTTTAAAGTAAGGGAACCCCTCCTCCCACTCACTCAACCCCTTTCCAACGTATCCTCAAACGTATTCGCGCTTCGTTTGTTTTATATAGAAAGACACAAGACATGGCTTAAGAATGAAAGGAAATATATTCATAGAATATCTCAATAAAATTAGTAATTACAAAGAAAACGCAATGCATATATACATATACATACATATATTTACATATACTAGTCGTAAAATGTTTTATTATACCTATACATTTACATACTTCTACAAGATAAAAAGATATAAAAGATAATGATATTATTATAAATCTAACGACCACGACACTCCCCCTTTTTGAGAAAACGGAAACGGTAGATGATACTTCTTTGAAATGCGTATGCGCGACATATTTTCGATTGCGCGTTTTAAGGCCCGCAGCATATATGTCTATGATCATGATCTATATGTACTTGACGTATCCATTACATATACAGTAGCAAAGCCCAAAGATATTATTATTAACTGATAACTACAACTACTACTACTCAAATGTATATGTTTAGTGGCAAAGACTAAATTGATTTATGTTTAATCTATGTTCGAGAACGAAGCGCATCGAAATGCTTTTAAGACGTATTACACAACCAATTGTAATTATTATCTAATATTTTCAAGGATTTTAAACAACTTTTATACGTAAACAAAAATCACATAAAAAAACAAAAACCAAATAAATTTATTTAAAAATAAACGAAACAAAAATGAAGGCTAGGGGCAGCTTGCAACAATATGCAGGGCGGTCAAACCTACAAATATAATTATAAATATTGATGTGCATACAATATATTGCCTTTCCTTAACCCCCTAAGTCCTCTTCTTGATCCCGAATCGAAAAATGGGCTAACAGAGCTGGCAAGACGAAAACGAAATGTTGCCCAATATATACACAAATATATTTCTGTAACTTCTATGATACACCAAGCGCCTGATATGCGCTGCAGAATAATATCTAAAACGAAAACGGATCAAAAACAAAGTACTTCAATGAGAAATAAAAGCGATATTTAAAGAATTCAAAACACCTTGTTTTAACGGGCATTGCACTGTTGTACAACGCTGCTGGCAATTTTGGGCTTTAAGATGTTTAACGGTTCGAGTATATTTGTTCTCATCATTTTAAACTTGATAATAGGTGTTTTTGTTTAACAATAATTTCATATTTGAAATTATTATTGAAAATTATTATTATTATTATTTGAAAATACATGTTTTTAGTCTTAGTTTTTAAGCTGAGAAAAGCATTTTCCTTTGCTTTTTTATTGCATTTTTATTAAAGACTATCTCTTGACGGATAGAGTCCGATAGGAAAAAACTATTTTTTTAGTTATTTTAATTATACCAATAAAAAATAACGACTTTGAACCCGGTTTGATACCCTTTCATCATCTGAACAAAACCCTTCCCAGAAGTATAAAAATATTGGTACCCAAACAAAATGACGACGTTAGGTTTTTGGTTCAGATCTTAAATAAAACAATTATAACGTAAGTTAGTAAAATAAAATGTTTTAATTTCAAAAGTTAATTTAGCTGCTGGCGCTTTACAACACTGCCGGCCAGCCGTGCCGTGCGACTTTGCGATAGGCCTATCGAATCGACGGCCAATCGAAATTGTTCATCCCTAGAAGAAGACAAGAAAAAGACGAAATAATATATAATAATAGAATATTCCACCGCGATAATATTGCCAAGCATTGTTTTCCGCGTCCTCGCCGTCGGTAATTGGGCAACTCTCAAAGCGAACATAAAGCCAACACATCAAGATCCCCGAACAGCAGGATAATTCGGCAAAAGATACGAGACATCGTCGACAACCCAACCACATCCACATCCACATCCGAATCAAAATCCAATTTCGAGTGAAAAGACAGGGAAGCAGCCAGCGGAATGCCACTGTTCGGGAAGTCACAGAAGTCGCCAGTGGAGCTTGTCAAGTCTCTGAAGGAGGCGATCAACGCCCTGGAGGCGGGCGACCGCAAGGTGGAGAAGGCGCAGGAGGACGTCAGCAAGAACCTGGTCTCGATCAAGAACATGCTGTACGGGAGCAGCGATGCCGAACCTCCGGCGGATTACGTGGTAGCCCAGTTGTCGCAGGAGCTGTACAACAGCAACCTGCTGCTGCTGCTCATCCAGAACCTGCACCGCATCGACTTCGAGGGCAAGAAGCATGTGGCCCTGATATTCAACAATGTGCTGCGCCGCCAAATTGGTACCCGCTCCCCCACCGTGGAGTATATTTGCACGAAGCCAGAAATCCTGTTCACCCTAATGGCTGGATACGAGGATGCGCATCCGGAGATCGCCCTAAACTCTGGCACCATGCTGAGGGAGTGCGCCCGGTACGAAGCTCTGGCCAAGATTATGCTGCACTCGGACGAGTTCTTTAAGTTCTTCCGCTATGTGGAGGTCTCCACCTTCGACATTGCCAGCGATGCCTTCTCTACGTTCAAGGAGCTGCTCACGCGCCACAAGCTGCTGTGCGCCGAGTTCCTGGACGCCAACTACGACAAGTTCTTCTCGCAGCACTACCAGCGGCTGCTCAACTCTGAGAACTATGTGACGCGGCGACAGAGCTTGAAGCTGTTGGGCGAACTGCTGCTGGACCGGCACAACTTCACCGTAATGACGCGCTACATCTCCGAGCCGGAAAACCTCAAGCTGATGATGAACATGCTCAAGGAGAAGTCGCGCAACATACAGTTCGAGGCGTTTCACGTCTTCAAGGTGTTCGTGGCGAATCCAAACAAGCCGAAGCCCATCCTGGACATCCTGCTGCGCAACCAGACGAAGCTGGTCGACTTCCTGACCAACTTCCATACGGATCGTTCCGAGGACGAGCAGTTTAACGACGAGAAGGCCTATCTGATCAAACAGATAAAAGAGCTAAAGCCGCTGCCCGAGGCTTAGTTGAACCTGGACTTCAGCTTCAGCTTCAACTTCAGCTCCAACTCCAGCTCCAGCGTCCCGGGGGCAAAAGGACCGTAACCAGAAGCGATCGAAACGGAAGCAGAACAAGTGATGGTGGGTTAGAAGGATGTGAACATGTTTTGTGTGTGGGTTAAAGCAAATATATATTATATATACTATATTTTGTGACGATGATGACTCTACACTTGTGAGTAACTAAACAATAATTTAGACAACAACAACACTGATGATAATGATAAATAACGATAAAGCGAATTAGAAAACAACAAAAGTACGAGTAAATAGCGTAAAGCCGAAAAAAAACGAAAGTGAGTTTCGAATTTAACATAGCCACATCTAGACATTCTGGGCCTTGAGATCCACAATCTTACTTTATATGTTTTACCATCCTTCGGTCCTCCACCAATACTTATTCCCTAGACCCATTTTCGATATCTATTTAACTAGTTGTTGTATTTGAAATTTGAGCGTTTTTGAAACGAGAGATCCTTCACCTCCAAGACCTGCCACGCCCCCAAAAAACTGAAGATTCACAATGAGTTTTGAATTAAAAATGTAATTCCAAGCAAAATTCATGAAAAAAAGAAAACTAAATACTGCATAATAATAATTTATAGTGATAATTGTCTGTGCATCCTTTGGCATGGACTCTATTATATATATATACCGATATATATATAGAAAGAGCAAGAGAGAGAAGAGCATTCAATATACACACACACACAACACACATGCATACGTACATAGATAAAAGGGAAGTAAAACAAACGAAAACAACAACATTGCAAGCAACATAATAAATATACGATTATTATAATTTATATTATTCCCAAATTAAAGATAACAGCCAAACTAAACATCTGTTTTTTGATGGTGGAAGGCGTTTTCCAAAGGGGCGTAGAGCTTTCCCCCTGAGTCATGTGCAAAAAATCGTGCCAGGGCGGCAACCTCTTCCCAAAAACTACGATCAAGGGCTGGGGAGCACTTACGGGAATACCTGAGATTTCTCAGGTTTGAAATCACCTGAAAGAACGTGTCCAAAAGTATGCTGTAAGAAACACTAGCTAAGCTACATTAAGACCGCTTTGTTAGAGATTTCTGTGGATACTCCTATTAACTATCTTTTATTTTTCGCTTAATAAATGCATTCGAGTGTATTAAGGCTAACTACATATATGCTAATGATACATTTAGATCTAGCGCCGCTTCTTTTTCTCCATCTTGCGAATCTTGTGAAGCCGCGTACGTACTGGTTCACCCTCCCGTTCCGCCACTTCGCCGGACTCCTGATTACTATCCGTGTTATTCTCCATCAGCACTGCTGCTGAGATGCAAACGAACTGAAACAGGGCGCCCACATAAAGTCCGTATCGGATCAGAAGGGAGAAGATGTCCTCATCACCGTATTTGTCCAGTGCAGCCAGTCCCTCCGCAGACGCCGACATTCGTTCGGTTTTATTTATAAACAAATTTCGTGAGGAATGCAAAAAAAACAACTTTAAAAAGTTTGATGGGCTTGTTTTTTTTTGTATTGACCAGAGATGATACAGCTGGCGTGCTGCCCTGGTGGCCACTATCGATACCACCATTTACGAAATTTTCACTCTTGAGTTAGTGATGAGTCGCGTGTGCCGGAAAATACTCCTGCACTCTATACAAAAGAGCAGGATACCTGCTTATATCTTGAAGCAACATTAAACACGAACTACCAATTATTTTAAGAAATTTATTAATTTATTTCAACTTATTTGTTACATATGAATCATAGCTAGAATAGACTCATCACTAAACATACAACGATAAGTGACCGCTACCATCCCTAACACGTTCTAGTCAGGAATTTATCAGTCGCTGATTTTTGCATAATATTTAGTATTAGTCAAAACAAAGTGCAAATTATGTCATGTCTCCGGCTCGCGTCTGCCACCGTGCTGACAGGCGTGCGTCCTCCGCCGGCGGGAAGTGGGAGCGGAGCCCTGCGAATGTTGACCCGTAAACAAAACCCGGAATTTGCATTTGCTCGCCGCCAGTTTGCACAGGCGGTGGAAAACGGGGGAGCCAAGAAGAAGCCGAATGGAACCTTTAAGCTGGCTATTTTGGGAGCGACAGTGGGCGCAGCCACAGGGTCGGTATACACTATGTACCAGCGCTGGACGGACGGCAGTTCGCACAAGGAGCACGAGGAGACTAAGCCGCAGCTCCTGGACGGGATTCCGGCGGGAGTGCGGATAACCAAGCGCTATGTTAACCCCAAGGACAACTCCGGACTGGACATCGTGCTGTTCCAGTTCCAGACGTGTCCTTTCTGCTGCAAGGTGCGCGCCTTCCTCGACTACATGGGCATCTCCTATGCGGTGGTGGAAGTGGATGCCGTTCTCCGGCAGGACATACGCTGGTCGTCGGTGAAAAAGGTGCCCATGGTGCTTATCCGGCAGCAAGATGGCCCATACGTCCAGATGGTAGACTCCAGTGCCATCATATCACTGATAGCCACCTATCTGCAGGACAAGCGAACGGACATAGACGAACTGGCGCAGTTCTATCCGCACACCTCCTTCTTCGACGATGATGGCAAAAAGAAGAATGACATTTTAAACAAATACTTCCTCATGTACCGCGAGAACACGCCCAAGGGATTGTCCAAGGAAACTGAGGAGTAAGTTCGTTGGATATGTTTACTCTGTAACTTACATTTGATTAATCCATTTCGGTTTTTTGCAGAATCGATCGCAAATGGAGATCCTGGGCCGATAGCCACCTAGTGCATTTGATATCACCGAACTGCTACCAGACCATGGGTGAGTCCCTGGAGACATTTGAGTGGTTCTCCCAGGCCGGCGAATGGGACGTGCACTTTCCGAAATGGGAGCGCGATTTGATGGTCTACTGCGGCGCCACTGCCATGTGGGCCATTGCCAAGATGCTAAAGCGCCGCCACGCCCTCACCGACGACGTCCGGTCGCACATGTACGACGCCCTGGACCAGTGGACCGCCGAGCTGAAAAAACGAAATACGAAATTCATAGGCGGCAAACAGCCCAGCCTGGCTGATCTCTCCGTTTTCGGCGTCCTCAGCAGCATGGAGGGTTGTCAGACTTTCAAGGATTGTCTGCAGAACACTAGCATTGGTGGGTATTGGCCTCCATCCCAATATTTTCAAGTTTTAATTTACATTTTCTTGTTTTTATCGTAGGAAAATGGTTTTATGATGTCAAAGCTTTGGTGGAAAAGAATCGAGGGCAATTGCATAGGGAACGCGTAGAGGGCCTAGCTGCTATAGCTTAGAAAAACATCTGCCCCTGTTTAATCCAAAGATTGTTGAAAATAACCGAACGGTTCAATAAATTACACATTTTTATTCAAATCTGTTTTGCCGTTTTTGAAATATTCATGCACTGTTTTTAATCATGTACTTCATCAGAAATAAAAATTTATTTTACGGAAATCCTTAAAATAACTTAACTCTAAAAGAAGATACTTTTTGTATCTACATATATAACTGATTTTAACAGTAAGTATTTTTTTGGTATATATAACAATTTCATAAAAAGTATAACTAAAAAAATAATTTAATTTTATTTAATAAATAATAAATTTAAATAAATAAAATGAATTTACATAAATACCAAATACCTATCGATAACTTTTCAGACCAGGCGAGCACGATAGTATTTTGCTTGTTCTAACTACGGTCGCACTAAATTTGTGATTTTGGTTAGCCGCTGGAAACTTGCAAATCATTTCGTTCGTTTTTTACTTGGCGAGTTATTTAGTAAATTTTGAGAACAAACATGAGCAGCCTAGGCTTTGAGCAATTCCCGGACTACCAGGTGCCCGGCGTGAAGCATGTAGACTTCTCGCCCTACGAGTCGAACGGCGGGTGAGTTTTCTCAAGAATGACCGGTTGAAGTCCCCAACTGACCAAAGTGGTTCCCTGTTTGCAGCTCCATTGTGGCCATCGCTGGAGACGACTTCGCGGTTATTGCGGCAGACACACGGCTGAGCAGCGGGTACAACATCCACTCCCGGAGTCAAAGCAAACTGTTCAAGCTGTCGCCTTTGACGGTGCTGGGTTCCACAGGATGCTGGGCGGATACCCTATCCCTGACCGGACTGATGAAGGTTCGCATGCAGAGCTACGAGCATACCCATCTGCGCACCATGACCACGGATGCAGTGGCCCAGATGCTTTCCATCACCATGTACAACCGCCGCTTTTTCCCGTACTACGTGTCCAATATCCTGGCGGGTATCGACAAGGACGGCAAAGGCGTCGTCTACTCTTACGATCCCATTGGCCACTGCGAGAAGGCCACCTACCGCGCCGGCGGCACTGCCGGAACTCTGTTGCAACCCGTACTGGACAACCAGATCGGGTACAAGAATATGAACTTGGCCGCCAGCGAGGTGCCTAAACTAACCAAGGAGCGTGCCGTCAGTGTCGCCTCCGATACTTTCATCTCGGCCGCTGAACGCGACATTTACACTGGTGACTCTGTGCTGATCAACATCATCACAAAGGACGGTATTGAAGTCAAGGAGCTGACGCTGCGCCAGGACTAACCTGGGTCACGGATGGGCTCTTCGTTTAGTCAGAGGCATTCAGCGGAAACCAGGCATTTTAAGTTAGTTGGCTTCAAATTTTTGTAATTACCCGAAATAACACAAATCGTAATAAACTGAATCTTTGAGATTTCAAATGTGCGGCTCAGTGTGACCAGAGCTGGCTGGTGTGTTCACATGGATTAATACATACAGTAATGGCCAATTTAATAGCACTGTAAATATAGGTCTATGGCATTTTACGTAGATATATGTATATATTTTTTGTATCAAAACTATAAAGCTTAGCAAACAAGTTTTTAGTTTTTGCATTGTATCCAGTTTATTTTATATACATATGTGTCTTATACACCAAAATTGATTACCGATTTTGATTATTAGCGCTATTTTAATAACGGTTGGTGCACATAAACAATTTTATTTGTGTGTCTCTTTGTGAGAGCATTAGTTCCGATGACCAGTTCTAAGTTCGCGCTCCTGCTGTTTCTTTGTGTGCTACAATTCTTTGAAGGCTACCTAACATCCGCCCTGATGATGTCCTCGTTGGTGAAGCCGGGAATCTTTCGGCACCTGATGTGCCGGAACAACATGTACCCACGCAGCTCCGTCCTCCGGTTCCCGGTGTCCGACGAGCAGGTGTTTTGGTCGGAGCCGTACCCGGATTACTGTCCACCGGAGTACACTTCGCCACACATTGGGGGCCAAGTGTGGGCTGATCCTCCCCTGAGCAGCGAGGCGTTCCGGCCGCAGTGGAACCAGCTAGATGGTCAGGTCAACCGCAAGTCCTTCCACGGGTCATACAAGTTGCTGAATGGATTTCCCCTTAATCCGATCGGACGAACGGGTCTGAGTGGACGAGGCTCACTAGGCAGATGGGGTCCCAATCATGCTGCTGATCCCATAGTGACGCGCTGGAAGCGAAATGAGCAAGGAGCTCTTGAGGCCAACCCAGCCACCGGCAAGTGGGTGGCGTCAATTATCTATAGACTTCATTAAGCCCATCATCTTTCCTTTCAGGAATATATTACAGATGGTGGCTATCCAGCGGTCGGACAACAAATTGTGGGCCATCCCCGGTGGCATGGTCGATCCCGGCGAGAATGTGAGCGTCACCCTTAAGCGGGAGTTTACCGAGGAGGCTCTAAACTTCACGGATAAGGCCAACATGGTGGAAAATTTCTTCCGCGAGGGCGGCGTCCAGGTGTACCAAGGCTATGTAGACGATTTTCGCAACACTGACAACGCATGGATGGAAACCACGGCGCTTAACTTTCACGATGAGGACGGTAGTCAGGTGGGCCAGCTGGAGCTACTGGCAGGGGACGATGCCACGAATGTGCGCTGGACGGATGTCGACTCTGGTCTTAAGCTGCATGCTAATCATGCGGACATCGTTCGGGAGGTTGTTATCCGTCGGAACGCGCACTGGTAGAAAACGGCATTCAAAAAGTCAGATTTGAATATTGTATTTTTTTTAAGTTTTCTAGTACTTTTATTAAAGCTTACAAAATTTTAAAATTATTTTGTAATGCCCTTGCATTTATACTGAAAATTGATCACGGCGCCACTGCTCGAAAATACATCTGAACATATGACAGCTGCAAGATACAGTCAAGGAATGGACTCCAAATTAAACAAAACAATCTTATTAGGCTAAACATAGCTAGATATACGCGTAATTCGCCAAAAACAAATCATAAGATCAAATGACCTTATACAATTTTAACTAAATTTGGATGGATAAGATTTCTGTGACCCCCGCAATTGTTTTCTTTGCAAACAACTCTAGAATAAAACAAAAAACACTCTTTATTGTTTCGTTTATTTTAGACTATTCATACATATTCATGTGTCACTGGATGTTGCTATAAATTAGAAAATATGTTTCCGCTGCTTTACGGATTGGTAGAAAGAACTTCAACTTGAAATTTTAAAGATCACTTTTCCTGAATGTTTCAACGCCACAAAGCATACTAACGCATAATTAAAAACTTAAATTTTTACCATATCCGAACCTATTCATAACCAAAGCTTCTTCGGCCGAATTGCATATTCCAAAACCAGAATCTGCAGGCGAAGGACGTAAATTAGTTAGATTAGCTGGAGATGTGTGCCGTGTGCTATTCTGTTTGGTATTGGCGGGGATGTGCGTGCTTACAGGGTGTGCACATAGTTGAACACCTCCGGATTCGAATTAGACACTGTGTTAAACTTGTCAGGGTAATGTTCGCGAATCTCCTTGATGAAGGCCACCGCGCTCTCGGTGGTTTCGTTGTCCGGCATCTGTTTCTTGTAAGACGCTTCAATAGTGATGATCAACATCTGCTCGATATAGGCGTCAATACTGGGGCGAGCGTGCAAGTAGAGCACGTGGAACGCTTTCTGAATCATTTTATTCTCCACGACGTCCTCCTTCAGCGGCAGATGGTTAAGGAACACTGGCAGCACATGGCCCAGTGGCACCGCCTCATGGTTAGTGACTATTAGACGCGCCACTGCTCCGCAAATGTTGTCCATTGCGGAGGCATTCGACTCCCTGGCGATGGCCTCAGAAAGTGCTTGGAGGACTGCCGGATATGATCTGTAAATGTTAATAAATTATGATATATATCACACTAGTTTATCCACACTCGCAGTACTAACTGGAAAGATTTTTCCTCGGCATAGAAGACAAGCTCTCCCAGTCCGTAAAATGAGTTCTGTCGCGACTTGGGATCCGAGTCCTTGGTCCCGGAGATGAACAGGGGGCACAACGCATCAAAATAGGTGACTGAACATTTGCGTAGACACTGGAAACAGTCGGCCAGAGAGCCATAGATATATGCTCGGTGCTCCGCCTCATCTTGTTTTTTGGCTTTAGCCTAAAACAAAAAATTTGGTTGAAAAAGTACGATCAAAATTTATATATAAGGGAGAAGAGCAATCATTTAAAAAAAATGCAGACAAAATTTACATTTCTTTCAATTAACGCTATCATTGAGGAATTTGCTCTGATGCTTACCAGTTTTTGGACTAAGAATTGGTAAATGCGACCAAAATAAAGCGAGAAAATCTCCGGCTTAAGCGTATGACCAAACATGGGCAGCAAGTTGGCAGCGTTCTCGATCAGCGACACGTCGCACTCGCTCTCCTCCTGATCGTCCTCATCTCCACCCCCACTCTGCTCGTTGAATTGACAGCCCATTTTGTTAGCGAAAACGTCCTTGATGCAACCGAAGATCAGGTCGGCGTTTTCCTGATTAGTTATGGCTGCCAGCTTAACGTCGTTGAAGAGATAGGCCAGCTCTTCCAGGAGACGGATTACCACACCCATGTCCTCATCAGTGCGTATAATATGTGCAAACTTCGGGATCGCAATCTCGCAGGCACGCGTCACGCCCTCTTTATTTCCCATCTTGTTAAGAGCGATAATGAACCCGCAGATAGCCATGACGCACGCTTTGCGGATATCTTCCTGCGGATGATCAATAACCTTGTAAACGTTCTCGAACGCAGACTGAATATAGGGCGCGAAGGCGACGCCAGTGTTTTCAGCAAAATCCTTGAGTGCTAATATAGCCTCCTCCTTCTCGTCGATAAAGTCGTTCTCCACTAGGAATCCGTCTAGGTCCTCAGAGTCGTCCTCGTCATCCGTGTGCTCCAAATCAATTTCAACATTGGCCGCCTCCAGAATCAAGTCCTTTTCGACATCCTCCGGAACTTTGGGAAGCACGTCCTCCGAGGAGATCACAGACTCTAATATACGATCCATAATATTAGGGAACACATTGGCCATGCTCTCATTGACCACCGAGGACAGGGAGCCCATCAGATTGTATATGGACCTTCGGAAGTCCGGATCATCAGGGCCGTCTTCCAGCATCATCAGGCAGTAGTTCATCGTGTCATCGGCCAGCGGCAAGGAGTTCTCCTTGCCCACTTCGCTGGTGAGCGCAGCTAGTGTGTCGATGGCCTGGATGCGCAGGTTGTTCATTTCCTCAGGGCAATCCTTTACAAGATAGGCCTGCAGTATAGTCATTATCCTGGGGAAAAACGGCATCATGTGCATCTTTGCGGAGCTTGAGGCCGAGGCAATGCTCGACAAAGCCAACTCTCGTATGTGGATTGAATTCGGGGTGTCTAGAACCTCAAAAAGACTTGAAATTAAGATTATTAAGAGAAATACAATTACTTGTGTTGACTCTAGTCTTACCAATTCATCAGCACGGGCAAATGTTGAACAATGTCGTTATCCAGATGTTCGCAGAAGGTCTCCAAAGCATAGAACATACGTTCCATGTGCTTCGGTTCCGGCTGACCCATCTGTAAATACTCGGTTTAAGTGTCTTTCTGGCAATCAACGTATTTTGTTCTAATGCAGAGTGATTGTCAAATGAATGGAATTGTTACAATGAAATCGGACCCCCCTTTACTATTCTCATTTAAAGTTATATTAGCCTCACCCATTAATGGATTAATTATTTGGATGTATATTAACAAAAAAAAATACATCTTGTGTGGACAAGTTTTTGCAATAAGACTTATAAAGCGGAGTCAAACTAAAAGGGATGAGGGTCGAAAGGAGTTTAAATATATTAAAAGAGATAATTGATGAAGTGCAAATATCAAAGTTATTTGTAAGACAAAAAGGAAGCACCCTATACTTGGTGAGGACCGATTTACGCTTGATCTGTAACTTGTCTAGGGACATTATGGTATCTTTGGCAGGGACGGAAGCGGGATCGCTCCCGTTGCAATTTTGACCAGCCTTAAAAGCAGCACAAACAAACAAGAATGTAGAATACAAATAAATTCCAAGTTGACCTTAGATGGCCACAGAGCATGCCTACCTTGAGTTCCACTACCATCTGGTTTAGATAGTCAAATAACACGGGCAGAATCTGGGAAGCAAACTTGCAAATGTCTGGCTGCAGAAATTCCGCAAACTGACCGAGGGCGAAGAAGGCGGCGATCCGCACCGACATCGTGGAATCAGCAATTCCTGCTTTGATGATGTTCAGCATGACCTCGAGATACTTGTGGGTAATGGCCTCGGAGCAGCCCTCGGCGATGACACCCATGCAAATGAAAGAGGATCGCCGGCATATAGGATCAGGATTCTGTAACGCCGGCTCGAGCAACTGCAAAAGCGGCGGAATGAACTTTTCCGGGGACATGTGAATGGCCATTATGTCCAGGGTCTGTGTGGCCGCGCACGATGGGCTGTTGGGACTCTCCCCCGTAAAGTAATCGTCGCCTGAAGCGATTGGGAAAACAATTAGCAAACCTTAGTTATAAATAGGGAAGTAGCTCAACCTTCACTGGTGTCCTGGCACATAACTTGGAATATAACGGTTAGAGTGGGCTCCAGAAGCTTCTGTTTCATGATCACCTTCTTCTTGATGCGCGCAAGACAGCCTACGAAGGTTATCGCCTGGACGCGAATCGAATCCTCGAGCTGGTTATTACTCGCCGTGACCAGCGTAAACTCCAACAGCTGCTTCACATTGCTTGTCAGCAAATGGGGAACATACTCGGCCATGCTGTCCACAATATCAAAAGCACACATAAACTCATGAACATCCCCCTTTAGCGCGAAGGCGTGGAGAGCCTTGATAATCAGGGGCATCGCCTTGACCACCGTCTGCTCGGCGGCACTGTGGCCACTAACGAACGGGAGCAGATAGCATGTGCCGATCAGCATATTTAACACGGTTTGAGTCGCCAGGTTCCCTGATGCTTCGGCGGCTGACAGAACAGTGGTAAACAACTGAAAGATACTCTCCATGTGAAGGGCAAACTGGTCGGGAGCGGCGTCCGTCAGCTTAGAGAAGATCGATGAGCCTAGCTCACTCTCCTCCGGATTGGGACTGCTGCTGCGTTCGTAGATAAACTTGAGGAGTTCAGCCATCCAGCTGTCCCCCTTCTCCGCCTCGTGGCGCACTAAGGTACCCATCAGCTGGGCCACCGAGTTCTTTACTTTCTTCTCCTTCTCCGTGACGAGGACCTGCAGGATGCTCGATTTAATGCTAAGCGAGAAAAGCAAATGTATATTGTAGCCATTAAAAAGGTGATCGAGGGACCTACGCTGCCTGATGTTCGGCGGAAACCATTTGCCAGTGGCGCAGCTTTTTGAGCCGCTTGTTGAGAAGCACGGCTGCGAACTGGCGCATCTGGAGCTCCTCGTGCGATATCGCAATCTTCGTAAGACATAGCACAGTCTCAGGATTATCGTAGGCCTTTTTTAACTCGCCAGTCGCCTAAGAGAGGAAAGAAAGCCATTTCATTAGTCACTATCGGGCAGCATGGCAAATAATTTCAGCATAAACAATTTCCCCAATTGGGAAGCGCCGAAGTGTGCGTCCATGTGGACAACGTGCTTTCCGATGGCAGAGTGACAGTGGTCGTCATATATGTCCGCAATTATTTCAATCTTGGAATAATTTTCTTTGTCAAAAGCCACAAAAACATTTGCTTCGTTCCTTTGCAAAAGATATATTATATTGTTAATCAAATTGGTACGAGTCATTAAAATTTATTTATGTTTTCAAACCTAATAAAGTTGGTACCACTTTGATTATTGACAATACTAAATATTTTTGTCATCAGATTGTATATCCATATGTCCTGGTGACCATGAGACAAGAACAAGGAGAAGTGCTTGCACATGAAAGAGGAACAATTCAAGTGCATTTACTTAACCGTTACATTTCAATATTAAAAAAATAAGGCAATAAATGAATAAATAAGGACGTAGCAGCAGTAAATCCCCTGAGATTTGTTTTATTAATATTAGCGAAATGTGTTGAAAAGGTAATTTATTATCTTAATTATAATAATTATTCAAAACCTTTTTATAATTTTACATTATTTTGCAGATAATATGACAATGCAATCTTACCTATTGATGTTGCTCAAAATTGCCATACAAAGCAAATACATTTAGCTGGTAAAGCAACTTTGGGAACTTTCAATAAGACT
Organism: Drosophila kurseongensis; assembly: GCA_018153305.1. Lineage (NCBI taxonomy): Eukaryota > Metazoa > Arthropoda > Insecta > Diptera > Drosophilidae > Drosophila > Drosophila kurseongensis. The sequence continues at coordinate 12,826,719 of JAECXX010000005.1, read as the reverse complement.
TGATTGCGACCCACTGTGCAATAGACACATTTGCACGTATTGGAATGTGCTCATGTCGATCTAATAACAACTGAACTAAAATCTTGTACGCATAGAAACTGATGAACTAATCAAGCCATGCGGTCAGAACGGAAGGGTATTAAAATAATGTGGAATGTGAAGGAGGAATAGGTCACCAAAGGGCGGACAGGATAACCTCCTTTTAACCGCCCGCTTTTCTTACCTGCTGAATCCTGTCAGTGTCAGTACACAGGAGTCCTTCAATTATTTTCAGTATAGCTCCCTCCATTTTTAAGGAGTTGTGTGGTTCAGGCCAAGTCGAATCCAATCCGTGATAAACACAACCGCCGAAATCAGACGACCGGAATCGAGAAATGGGAAGACGGGGAGAATTCGCAAATATCTGACCAGGGATGGATGCCGGTTTAGCGTTGCACGTTTTGCTCTTGTTCTTAATATTTTCTTTAAAATTTTTTTTTGTCAAACAATGAATACTTCCTTCAGAGCATGTTAACTTGTGTGCTTACAAAAGTGTAATGAAATAAATCATATAAAAAGGATAAAGTCCGACATTTGACAGACAAGATATTGAAAGCAGCCCTGTAGTGCGTGTGCCGCCCTGGTATTATCGACTATCGACGTCCATTTTTGAACGAAACGACGCGCCTTTTTTGTTTACTGGCTTGCACTAACTGTAAAAGGAGGAAGCGAAATGGACAACAGCAGTGGAAGCCAGGGAAGCGGTAGCTACATGGACCAGAACTCGCTGGGCATCCTAAACATGGACAATCTCAAGGGTAAGCTGAAGAGACAGCCCGAGAATCCCTCGAAGCATGGAGTAATTCGGCGTCTTTGCAGTCTTTGGCGATCTGTCTAGCTTTAGCAAAAGCAGCAGGAGGAGCGGCGTTAGTCGGGATTCCTCCGGCGTCCAAGAGCGACTCCGGGAAGAGCGGCTGCGTGCCCTAGAAACACTGGAGAAACCCAGACCCACGCGTCCCAGTCAAGCGAAGAGCACTGCCCTGCAAAAACGCTCCACCACAAACATCTCAGAGCTGGTAACAGACGAGACCATCGATCTCAACAGCAGTGGGTCTTTTGCCCTGGCCACGCCCGCCCCCAAGGGTACCAACATCTCCTTTGAGCCCGCTGAGATCACCGGCAGATCGACGCTCTGCCAGGGGGAAAAACATCGCCGACGGGAGAAGCCATCTCTTTCCGTGGCCGAAATACTCAAATCCTCCTTCGTGGAGAAGGCCCGCCTGCTGGAAAAGAAGTTGCATGATGCCAGCCAGCTGGAGACTGGCTACCATTTGTCCCGAGCCAACTCTAGCACTCTCACGGACTCGTTCAGCTGCTCCCGCAGTTTGCCGCGCACTGCAGACATGAGTGATCTAAGTCTTAATGGGGGAGGGGGATTCTCTTTTGGCTCCACATCGGTGGCGGAAGCTGGTCAGGATGAGAGCTTCGCCCCCGCCGAGCTGATGCAGTCCAAGTTGGTGCAGGGCGAGATCTCGTGGGCCCAAGAGTTTGCTGCCATGCCGACGGCCACATTGAGTACCCAGGCAATGCAGAAGATTGCCGCACCGCCCCCCACATCCGAAATAGAAACCTCCGTGTCCAAGTTAGTAAAGAGATTTTTTATTCCTGATAGTATGTTAGGATTAATTAGTAATTTTTCTATTAATATTAAAATTTATTGTTACAGCTCTGTCTTGGCCGGAGATCCAGACTTTTCACTGGGCAACTATTTTCAGAAGCGCTCTGAGAACATCTGGAACATAGTGAACGACGACAGCCCGGACCGCAGGCGTCCTACTCAGGCTATGCGGGAACCAGAAGTTAACAAGTCGCTGAACTCCGTCGGCGAGAAGACCCCGCAGCCAGACAATAAGACCTACACAAAGGCGGATGCCATTGCGGACTCAAATCTCGGACGCAACCTTATGCGAAAGAAGCAGCAAGATCGGATTCAGACGGTGCTGAAGGCCAACAATGGACTGTCGGCTCAAGAGCCCAAGCGGCCGCCATCGAGTTCCGAGATTCTAAGTCTCTCGGCCATCGACAAGGCGCTGAGGGATATCGATCTCAATTCGGATACATCCACTGTGGAGGTGGTCAACCATTTGTGGGAGCATGGACGTGGAAATAATTATGAAGATGAGGAGAACAAGGAGAACCAGAGCAGCGGGTCACATGCGGAGCGCACCTTGTGCGGCTCCAACAAGCTCACGGACACCATGAGCTTCACGGATTCTGTACTTAACTCCACGGACTTTCGTCACCTGCAGCAGAGTTTCTCGCGTAAGCCCCTCAGTCCGCTGGCGGACCAGCCGCAGATCACCATCAGCCGTGCGGAAACCGATCCCGTGGAGACCGAGGCTGAGGCGGATATTGACGAGTGGCCCTCGACACCGGTGAAGGAGCCAAGCCGCAGAGTGAGACGTACTAAGATTTCCCCCAGAACCGCCAGTCCTGCAAGTAGCGATGGGATACGTGCACTAACATGCACGGAGGACGAAAACGAGGACGAGGACAAGACACCGGTGAACAAGAAGAGGGTCTCGATCTCCACAGTGGGCCTGATTCCTCGTAATCCCTCTTCATTGAGCAGCACTCGGTTGGATGGATGCGATGTCGCAGTGGCCTCTTCCACTGAGCGCGACTTCGGTATTTCCCCGAACCTGGGCAAAAACCTTTCACCAATGTCCTCACCGAGAAGCCGCCTCTCGTCACCACTACTGGACAGCACCACCAGTTCCGAGCGCCGGCAGCTGATGAGCGGTGTGGCACGCAAGGCCAACTCCTCTCCGGCGGGAAGTGAGGCAAGTTCCACCAGCGGATTTACAACGAGCGGAAGACGTGGACCTGGTACCAGCTCTACCTCTGCACCGCGTAGTATGTCGCGCTGCTCCAACTCAAGTGAGTTCAGCCACCGGGACGGAAAGCTGCTTCCCTTAAAGGTGACTCACACCAGCCTGTGCTGGGGCAGCACAAAGCTGCGAACAGACGTGCGAAAGTCCATGCAGGTGAAGAACACAGCGGACAAGCGACTCGTCATCCGGCTGGGCATCCAGGGGCCCGGCTTCCAGCTCGTTGGCACCGACAGCAGCACAATCACACTGCAGGCCATGGAATGTCGCTCGGTGGTAATTAATTTCTGCCCAACTGTCTGTGGAGCGGCCATCGGAGCACTGTCATTCTATGCGCCCCCAGGAGCCCACAACAGCAGCCAACCTGGCCTAGAAATACCTCTGTACGGCTACGGCGGCAGTGCGTCCATTACCATACAGGGCCTGCTGAAGGGACCAGTGGGCGCCAGTTTCCTCACCATCGGCGATGTATGCGAGCTATCCTCCGGTCCTCTTTCGGCGAGTCTCAGGTTCCATAACAAGGGCCCACTAACCGCCTTTGTGGGCATATCAGTGGATTCCACTGTGCTGATGAAACTGCGCCTAAGCGAGGCTTTTGATGTGCGGCCTAGCCGGATGATTTTGCCGCCAAATACCGAGGGCAGCGTGCAGATCCTCTTTCGACCGAATCGCGAGGACTTGAAGAACATACTGAAGAAGACTGCACAGGTGTTGACGCTGGCCAACATGCGAATTTTCTGTGGGGACGAGCCCAATAGACAGCGCATGCGCAGCCTGGTTCAGAGGATGAGCACTCGGCAGCGGGAAAAACTCACCTCTCCGATGCTCAACAGCATGTGGGGCGGATTTCCCGAAGAGCAGCCAGTTCGAAACATAGGCCAGCTTAACGAGCCCCCCGAGTTCATCCTGGATCTGGTAACTGTCGTGCGGATTATCGATGTGGCCCTCACCCTCAATCGGGACTTCGACGAGTCCTCCGAGAGCTCGCTAATGTTCCTGCCGGAAGCCGAAGAAACTGTCCTATTTCGGACGATCTGTGTACCTAGTTCGCCAACGCCAACTCAGAGCAACCTGCTGGAGCCTGTGGATGAACTATTAGAGGCAGACACCACTACCTTAATGCCCGTTGAGCGGAATTGGTCAGTGCAACCCACCTCGCTAGAATTCGGAGTCCGCGGATCTCCCCTGGCCACTTTGTCCGTGACGAACAGCTTTCGCTCTAGGCAGCTCATCGAGGTGAGCTGCAATATTCCAGAGCTGGTGCGTATAAGCCCTAGCGAGTGCTATGTGGCTCCAGATGGCGGTCAGGCAGAGATCGATGTGCGCTTGCTGCGCCCGCCCAGGCGCGATTTGCTCGAGAGAGAGCCGCTCATCGTCGTCTCAATGGAGAACGAGCGCATCAATGTGCCACTTAGCTTTAAGTTTTGAATATTATCAGTGCCTGCTAATTGCGTTTGCCCTATATGTATGTACTTGAACTATTAGAAGAAAAAATTGAGTTGTATTGTCGTTTACTTATGAAATAAAGCCGTTTATAAATAATTTCTGAATATAAATTCCTCAATTTAACAATTTCAAAACAATTATAAAATCTTTATTTAGCTGAGTGAGACAAGCTAGTTTTCCTTTCATGTTTAGTAGTTTTCGAACGTGTTTGGATAGGACATATAAATATTGGTCAACTTTATAATTATGCTTCATATATGTAACAATTAGCGTATATCAGTTCTTAATATTAGAAACATATAGATTTTTCGTTTTAAAATTATAAATTTTTTTCAAAAATATTGCTTGGAACTAAGGGAATCGAACCACTTTAAAATACATATGTAGGTACATATTGGTGAATAACTGCATTGACTCATAATTTAAAACGGCCAGCGTATATAAAATTCGGCTTAGCTTACTGAAGCTTTCTTGTTTTTAAATACTAACGTTTGAATTAAGATAATTAATCGATAAGTGAGTGGGCGGGCACATTTTGCGTTGCCCAAAAGCGGTCACACTGGTGTAAAGTGCATAATTTCCCTGCATTTTCTTTTCGGATGAAAATGGATGCAGACAGCAGTGGAGCCGTACACCGAGGTACAGTGTTTGAAAAACTGCCTATAGTTGTATTTAATTTGCTTTTGACTGTGCTTCTGCTTTAGAAAATAACACAAATGGCACAAACAACTATTAACAATGTCTTGACGGCAAACAACACTAGCGCAATGTGTTAGAGAAGAACATAACACATTGCCATGAATAAGTTTTTTACTTGCAAACTTCCAAAAATTGTTGCTAGCTTTATCTTTCAAATCGTTTTCTAAGTTTTCTTGTGCATCTACAGCAACTTGTTTCTAAAGCAGAAGAAATAGCAACTGAAAAGTTGCAAATAGTCAGAGCAAAGGAAAGAAACACTTGAATACTTCGACATTAAAAACACTGCCGAGGTTACATACTAGATATGTATATAGGATACCCGATCTGATCAGTATCGACCAAGTGCATACAATATTTTTTTCTTTTTGTTGTTTTTTTTCTAGTGCCAAATTATGTGAAATGTGAAATAAAAAAAAACGCCGGGCAAGCAGACAAATGGGATAGGACGATTGGACATCCAACTGCGCATTATGTGGACTTAAAGGAACCACCAAGGACCGCAGATAAGCAGGATTGACTAACAATACTCTTTCCACGTAGATTCTCACGGGTCCAGTTCCCGATCACGATCCCGGCGAGAAAGAGCAATCCATGAACGGTCAAGGGAAAGGGAGCGGAAACAGGAGGAGCACAAGGTTCCCTACTTTGCGGACGAAACACGGGAACGGGATCGAGTAACGAGACTGCAAAAAAGATCCACCAGACGCAGCCGCTCCAGATCTAGATCCCAGTCATCCGAGCGAGATAGCAGGCACAGAAGGCAGCGCCACCGCTCAAGGAGTCGGAATCGTTGCCGGAGCCGAAGCAGGAGCCGCAGCAGCGAACGGAGACACCGCCAAAGAACTCCACACCGGTACAATCCGCCGCCAAAGATTATCAACTACTATGTGCAAGTGCCACCACAGGATTTCTACGTTAGTAGATTTGTGAATTGTACTTTTTGTAAGATCTAACAGAGATTGCAGGCCGAACAGTTAATCAACCCTAAATAGAGGTCAAAGTTTTAAGACATAACAGTCTATGACTTAAAGCCGATTTAAAAAATTTTATTTAAAAAAAGAACATAATTAATAACAACGGCATGGTTGGAAACAAATACAAATAAAAAGATAACTTTGTTATATGTTAAATTTGATACAACAATTTGTTTGATTAATTCGTAAACAATGTTTTCTTCTCAGAATACAAATTTAGGCTTTCAAAATTTAACATTAAAAAAATTTTGTAATTAGTTGGAAAATTATTGTTAAAAATTATAGAAAATTAGATTTTAGGTAATACTGAAAGATTGCTGAAATAATCTCTGCTAGACACTTTATGCCAAGTAACTGCAACAAAGTAAAATCTATTGACCTGTACATTATTTCCAAATATTTTTTAGGGGATGTATGGGACATATGCCATGGCACCACCGCCAAGATTTGGATACCAGAGGCCACCATGCCCTCCGCCCTTTCCATCTGCCACCTTCAGATATCGCCATCGTCCTCCGTTCAGGGGGGCGCCCAGATTTAGCTACAGAAAGGCGTGGCAACCACCAACTTAGACATACATCATTCGACATAATTACAAATTTATTTACATTCGTGTGTTTTGTACATTAAAATAATAAATATATATATTTGAAACTATAGGGGGAGAACATAAAATATTGCAAACGGAGAATGTTGATTAAATCATGAGCAAATGCATCGAAGACGGCGGCAACAAAAGGGTCACACGATTTAAGGAGAGAAAGTTACTTAATCCTAGGAGGGATAACCATATAATTACGACTTTATACATGCACATTTACACATACACACATGGTTTGGGGGACTAACACTAGCGACTCTCTCCTAATTACGATATTTACGCTTTGTCAATAAATTATAAAAATAGATCATTTGTTGTGGCATTATACTAAAACAGTGGTTAGAGCTCGACCCGTGGACGAAACTGTAGCCGGAGCGGAGGATCCCGAAAGCGCCAGCGCGTCACGTAGACGAACTTCAGCGTGTGATCCTTGCCGAGCAGCTCCTCGTTGCACAAAATGTCGATCTGCGGGAAATGTACGGATATGGTTTTAGTACAGTACAGTGAACGTTCGGTATTTCACTTTTGAAAAATTCTTTTTTTATCATCTACTTATGTTTGGACCAGTTAACTAAGTAAAGTAGAATAGTTTTAGACAATACACTCATTAGTTGAAAATGGAAAAAAATCGATTCAAAAGCGAAAACCGAAACAGGCCTAATATAAATTTTAGGTATGGAGCCCACCTCTCGGTACTTTTCAATGCCATTGAGGATCTTCTTGGCCACCAGCTTTTTGAGGTGCGTTATCGTCGCCTGCGAGCTGCAGCGGATGAAGCGCCTCTGCAGGTTCTTGAAGTTATTGCTGATGCATTCCAGGCACACGTTCACCTGCTCGTCCAGGCGATGGAAGTCGGACTCGGCGTGGGCGTCCATCACCTTCTCGTTGTCGTCCTCGTGGTTTTGCGTGATGTCCTTGGGGCACGGCATGTTCCTGCTCTTGTAGAAGTCCCGCTCCCGGCGCGATTCATCTGGAAAAGTTCGAGGTGGGCTTAGAATGGGTGGGGGAATTTATTGGCTGGCCTACTGGACCAAGGACAAACCTTCTTGCAGTTTCGGCACCAGTTTGTACACAATGTCCTGCATGGTGCGATCGAAGCTGATGTATTGCAGGGGATGGGACTGGTGGATTATGTTGTCGCAGGTGGGGCAGGTCTTCTTCTCCTCCAGATGCTTCACCAGGCAGCTCTTGCAAACTGAAATAGAAGAAACACTTGCGTTACAGGGCAGGTGCTGCTCAATGCTCGCCCAACTTACATGTGTGCAGACACTCCGTCACCGTGGTGGCATCGATGAAGTAGCCCCCGCAAATCTTGCACGTGATGTGCGGATTAATGGTCTTCAGCTTCACGCGCCGTTCCATGCTGGCCTGCGACTTAGTGCGGAACTTCCCGTAATGTTACTATATCCTATATCCCTATTTATTGCGGACTGCTGGCTTGCCCTGCTGCGGATTTTCCGATCTCCCACTCCCGGGCGGAAAACGATGAAATCGGCGGCCGCACTCGCTCCCGCTTAATTCGAATGCTCGCGGACGGTTAAACAGGCACTCGGCATTGTGGCCAGCGGTTTTCGGTCGCGATTTGTTTCGTTTTTTGCCGTAATTTGAAACAAATAAAATAGAAATCACGACTAAATTGTGTGTACGTGTGAGTTAGGGATGGGCGATAGTTGCGTACCTGTTACTTGTCAGCGAGCATTTCACAGTCACCAGTCACGGCTTTGGCGGACAGTCACGAGTACTCGCGATTTAATTAATATAACTGGATGGCAAAGTATAAATATTAGTGGATTTTTTCCAAAGCGTTTCATTGCTAGTTTAAGTTATTATGAGTCAAGATCGAATATTCGCTCGGCTAAAATACCGGTCCGAATATATTTTTATAAATTAAGTGAAAGCCCATTGGCATTGTTTGATTTAGTTTTTGGAATACGAACACATTTTTATTTGGCTTTACCACTTATCCACAATAGTGACTTTTTATTCATATGTAAAATCACAGCTATCGTAACGCAGTAAGTGCGTGTGTGGGTGTATTGTCTTTTTCAATACTGTGACTATTGGTGAAGCATTCTGGTCACAAGTATCGTATCGGAGTGCGTGGGTGCAGTCTGGCAAGGCCCATTGCAGATTAAAGGCTGGTCACATTCATAAAAAAGAACGACCTGGTATTTTCAAAAAATTATCTGGTATATTTTTATTTAAGCCTTGCCTACAATTTAAATATTTAATTAACTGGGTGGTTGTTCAAAGAATTCTGGAAATTTACAATATATTCAAACGGAATTTATAGTTTTTATTTTGTCTGTTGTAACAGTGATCATTTGTTTTGGTGGAGCCGTGAGAGGATGCTTCAAAAACGTCGCCAACACTCAAGAAGTCTGAGTCCAAGATTATCCGAGAGCTCCAGCTCATTGCGGAGCCAAATAGTGTCCGTGTCCCGTGTAAAAAGTCGTTAATAATGAATATTTACTGGCCTGGTAACGTCTCAAACCGAAAATAGAGACAAATTTCTTAGTACGAATTCTGATTTACAAATGTACGACTTTTTGAAATGCGTACATATATGGTTCTGATATTGAAATAGTTTGGACTTACCTTCTATTATCCATTAAAAGTAAATGCAAAATTATTGTTGACTAAACAAAAATAAAATTCAATTATCTATTGTTTACTTTTCAATTTTAAAATTTTGACAATGTCGAAATATGTGACTTTTAGGACAATATGTACTTAGCGTATTGTGGTTCATATTTGTCAATATAGTGCTGGACAAATTTGCACTTAATAACTATGAATTGACCATTTAAAAGTGCGTAATCCAGCGCCGCCTTCGCCAACAGCTTTCCGATGCCTTGACCCCCCAGCTCCTTCGGAACTTTGGTACTATGAATTGTCATTACACCATCTTTAATGGAATACTGTAGCTCCGCTCGAACACCGGCAATGTCGATGTAGAATCTTTCTCTAGTGTGCCGAATAACAATGTGCGTTCCAAGACATCTTTCCTGCGGATAAAAGTTTGGAGCCTTTAGCCAATGGTGAGCGAGAGTCTTGTTACTAGCGGGAATAGAGTAGACTTTTGAGAAAATCGAATACGTTCGGCGGCCAGTGTATAGGAAGACAATAGGAAGTAATTTGGAAAACATTTCTTAATTTTGTTGTAATTTCTGAATATATATATAATCGTACATCGTATTGACGACTTTCGAAGAGACCAGGTTAGACTTTTGAAAAAGATCCGATTTTGTTTAGGGGTTATTCCTGTTTTCCGCATAAAATTAAATTGACTTTGTTTTTATCCTTTTGCTATCGAAGTAAATTTAACTTGGAGGCACAAACGTGGGCTTCTTTAGATTTGTACTTTTATAATTTGTTCCTATTGTTATTATTTTTACTGGCTTAGAAAATTAGGAGATTTGAAAATTGGTAAGCACACCAAAATCTTAGTGTGACCGTACATTTGCCCACTTCTTCGACCTCAAATTGCCCGCAGCAATCAGCTGTTGCTCTGTTAATGTTTTTGTTGTGTGGCTTCCTTAGAGGCGTAGTTTTTTTGTTGATAACTACATTACTCATAGCTGAACCGGACAAATGGCGCTGGTGGATCACGACTCCTGGGACATCGAGTACGAGGGATGCGAGCGCCTTCGCCATCAGCTTCTGGTGCACCTTAACCAGCGCCAGCAGCTTAATTCGAGGGCGAGCGAGTACGATCGATTGACGGCCAGTATTGAGTCCGGTCTGGAGCAGTTGTCGAAAGATATGAAGCACCTGAAGGTCGTGCTGGACAACGCCATCACCTGGGAGACGAGCCCGGAGGAGGAGCTGCAGCAGCGGCGCATCGACTGGGACCGACTCACCTCGCAGCTGCGAGAGATCCGCGAGAAGTTCACAAAGAGCTCGCGATCCAAAGACGTGACCACCGCCTCCGTATCCGCTTGGCAGGATCAGGACCTCGTCTCGGGTCAAGGCACTTCTACGCGAGATACCGCCTTGGACGTGGAGACCCTTAAGCAGCGAAAAATCGAGATGTTAGAGCAACAAAACCAAGGCCTCGAGGTTTTATCAGCCACTTTGTCCAGGCAGCGCCAACTGGCCACGCAACTGGGTAACGAGGTGGAGGATCAGAACAGTGGGTGTGCCCCAATCCCCGCTTAGCCATTGCTCAACCCTTTTTACTTTCAGACATCCTGGACAACTTGGCCAATGCTATGGACCGCGTGGAAACGGGTGTGCAACGGGAAACCCAGAGTATTGGACAAGTTAACAGGCGGGATAGCACCTGGGGTTACTGGCTGGTTATTATCGCCTTGTTCGTAGCTATTATTGTAGTGGTTTTTGTCTAGTGGCCACCTTTCATTCCAGTTGTTATGCGTCATTGCTTTATACTGTGACCCTTGTGGAATGTCTATCTGTCGTTAACCAAAAGTTTGATTATTTATACAACAATTAAAGTAGAATTTATAAGTATCTACGTTCGCGGATCGTTTCCTTCAATAGGTTTATTTAGTCGTTACAATACGGTTAACAGATGTACAGGTGTTTAACTACTTAAGCCAAATCGGAGGCGTAGGGGACGCCAGCCAGGTGGCCGATGGCGCCGACGGCTAGCTTGGAGCTGCCCACCTTCTTGGCAGCCTCCTGGACCTGTGACTGCGAGATACCATCGATGGCGCTGAGCAGAGCGTCCGCTTCCAGAACATTACGGGTAAGCGCCGCCTGCCGACCGATCTCCTTGATCAAACCGCCATCCGACGAGTACCGCGAGATGATGCGCGCCTTCAGCAGGGCCTTGCCACGAGCCACATCCTTCTCGGACACCGAAGCGGACTTCAGTCCTCGCACCAGGAACTCCACGGTCTTGCCAATGTCCTTGGCATCAGCAGATACCACGAAGCCGAACAGGCCGGCGTCGGAATAGCTGGCGTTCAGAGACTTGACAGAGGCTCCGGCGCCGCCGGCGCAGTTGACGGCCTCTCCGAAGAGTCCCGCCGAGGTGCCGCGCTTGGTTGCCGCCTTGGCGCCAACAGCCTGCTCCAGGATGGCGAATGCCAGCGCCTCCTTGTGGTTCGAGGCGGCGCCTCCCTGTCCAGCAACGGCCACGACGGCACGGTGTCCGGTTGTGTCCTTGCGGGCATCTCCGCCGTACCAGTTGGCCGAGGCAGCCTTGCCACCTCCGCTGGGGAATTGCAGAGTCTGGGCGAAACCAGCCAGAGTGTTGTTGTCGATGCCCACGCCCACGACGGCGGCACGGCCGGCGGCAAAGGTCTGAGCTACGTAATGAAGCAGGCTCTCGGAGGACAGCTTGCCCAACTGGAAGCGGGGCGAGTAGATCGAGTTTCCCAGGCCGTTGCGGAAGGCGGCCTTGTGCACCAGCTCAATGGCGCGTTGCTGCAAAGAATTGATGGTTACTATAAATCAAGATAAACAAAGAACTCTTATCATTAATATTAATACGAATTGAGAAAATATAATACGTATATTGGTTTTACGTAAATCTCCAAAAGCTTTTTTAATGTGGACTCACCTCCGTGGAGACGGCGTTCAACTGGTTGACTACCGTCTTGGCGTTGTCGGTCAGCTCCCAAGGCTTGAAGGCAGGCTGCAGCAGGTCCTGCAGATAGCGCAGTCCAGTCTCGGCGTTGTCAGCAGTGGTGGTCACCGTGTAGCCGACCACCTCGCGGTCACCCCATGTGGTCAGGGTTCCGCCCACCTGCTGAATGTTGCGGGCGATGGCGAAGGCAGACGAGTTCTGTGTGCTCAATCCTCCGGCCAAACGCAGCAAATGCGAGGCGCCCTGGGTGTCGTAGGCCTCGTTGCGAGATCCGGCACTGAAATGGAGGGTTTGAGGTACTCCTGGCGATCGGGTACTACCACAACGACTTACCCAAGCACTAGGGAGACGCGCGAAACGGGGAGAGTGGCATCGGCAGTGGCCACGACCAGCTTGTTGTCCAGCACTTTGACATTCACGGCGGACAGGTCGCCCACGGGACGGGGACAGGTGGCGTAGCCTCGTTTCTGCCGAAAAACAGGACAGGATCGTCATATTTCTTATAATATTCGACATTGTTTAGATGGCAACTTTAGGTGTTTTACGTAACACGAGCGAGCCTCCGCTGGGAGATTTGCTGCCGTAACTTTTGTTGGTTAAGTCGAGACTTACGGCGATGGCGCGCAGGAGCGACGTCTTGCTAGCGTTGCAGGCCATGGCGTGGATTATGCTATAATTTCTTCTATTTGCTTTTTAAGCAATGTTTTACAAATAATCGCAAAGCGAAAATTTTTGTCTCCGCTGTCGTTCGCGCTGGTGTGACCGTCGCACAGAGTTTCACAAATTCCCAATACAATATAACCAATAACGGCCACACTAAGTAACTTCTATCGAATCACGGGATTTTCGGAATTTAGTGATCGTGAACAAGGAATAATTACATTTTATTAACTTCAATAGAAATAAACGGTTTTTGCAGTGCAAAGTAAATTATAACACACAACGTAGTTAATTTTTTTTTTTAAATAGCAATCATTATTTTGCGTTTTTTCCAAGACAAAAAAATTGCTTTTTTGGTACACAACATTTACAAAAAAAAACCTACGTTTCGGGACGAAGCACTATATTTATTAACTTTACTCTGGTGTATGTATCTTAACCAAATATTGAAGGCTTAATCTGTTTTAGACTTAGACTATCATCTCAAGGTCGCGGGCGTAGCTGAGAACTTGTTCGGCCAGTTCCTCGGAGGGCAAAATCTCCTTGGGCTTGATGCTGCGATCCGTAAAGCTGTAGTCCCCACTGGCCTCCAGCTTCCACTGGCGCTTCTCACCGAAAGCCTTAATCTCGTCGGGAACGCGCAGGTTAAGCCGCTTGGCCGCATCCTTGGCGGAGATCTTGTCGTAGGACTTCTCGATGCAGGCGGCGATCTCGTCGCGCACTGTCTCAACCAGCAGTTCCATGAAATAACTGTAGACCTCGGCGGGCACTGTCGACTTGGCCTGGAATATCTTGTTGTAGCGCCCCTCCATAATGTACTGCTCCAGAGCTAGAATAGGCCGGATAAACTGGTTGTGCTGGATGACATCGACGGAGAGCAGCTCCAGCTCCGTGTGGAAATCGGACACCCGGTTCCCGGACAGCAGGTAGAGCAGATTGAGACCCAGCAGCTTGTACTTGCTCTCCGACTCGCCGATGATTTTGGCGTAGTCATAGTAGTAGCACTTAAGCTGCGCCATGTAGCGCTCAAAGGCGAGCAAGTCCTTGCTGAGCACGCTGTGCTCCACGGCCACCTCGAGCACGCTCCTGGCCAGCAGCAGTTGCTTCTTGGAGCTCTGTGCGTCGTTTCCGTCCGTGGGCAGGAAGGCCATCTTTACTAAGGCTACTTTTAGTTGATCCAGCAGCTGGCTGCATCTGGCGGTGTTCGGGGGTCGCTTCGCCCATTCGGCGGTTAATTCCTTGTAAAGGGCTTCCACGGTGGACATCTTTATTCGCTTGTTTTGTAAAATGGTTTCGTTCGGACCAAGATGATTTTCGCTTTTTTCTAGAGATGGCAATTATCAATATATATACTATATCCTAAAAAATACTTTTAAGAATATACTTTTCAAACCATATTAATTTTTCAAATATACCAGAAATATGCATGAGGTATTCATTAAACGAGTATTTGTAATTATTTTTAAACTTAAGCACAAGTTTTATTATAATGTTTTTGTTGTTAATTACTGTTACTCCCTAAGTTTTTTTTTTAGATTTCGTTGTAAATAGTATGTGCTGCCATATAAGTCAGTTACAGAATTGAGTTGGCTTAGTAAATAAAAAAGATAGGAAACTCACGTTTAAAGGTTGGTAAACTGTTTTAACTACCATCCATTTATTCGTAATCAAGGCCCCAATATACATACATAGATCGTGAAAATACTAGATCTAAGGTCGGGGCTTTTCGAAAGTACAGATAGGCAAGTCGGGTTTTCAACTATTGTTAGCTGGTTAAAATTGTATGGAACAGGTGGCAAAAAGCTGACCGAAATTAAATTCACCCTAATATATTTTATTTCAAAACTTATTGGCAGTGCGAAACTATTTTACCCACCACAAGGCGATAGTTGTATTTTACCCAGTGCTTTAAAGTGCAGGTACTTTTCCCGCGTTGTCTAACACAGTGAGAATTCACCAAACGCCGAAACCGAGGTTTGATTTTTCTTCTTTTCGAAATGTCCGACGATGCTAACACCGCTGTATGGGATGACTCCCTATTGGTAAAGACGTATGACGAGTCCGTGGGCCTGGCCCGAGAAGCACTGGCCCTGCGCCTGGCCGATTCCACCAACAAGCGCGAGGTGGAGAACGCTGCCGTTGACGAAGCTGGAGAGGATTCGGCCACTGGCGGAGCCACTAGCCCTGAACCGCTGTCCTTTAAGGTGGGCGACTACGCCCGTGCTACCTATGTTGATGGCCTTGACTACGAGGGCGCCTTGGTGTCTATCAACGAAGGTAAGGGCACCTGCGTCATCCGCTATTTGGGCTACGAGAACGAGCAGGAGGTGCTGCTCTTGGACTTGCTGCCCTCTTGGGGCAAGAGAGTTCGTCGCGAGCAGTTCCTTGTAGCCAAAAAGGAGGATGGGGAGCAGCCGAACCGCTCCAAGACATCCGCTGTCGCCGGCACTTCTTGCCACTCTAAGAAGACAACCGGAAAGGGCCGGATCTCCGGAGGATTGGTCATGCCCCCCATGCCCCCCGTGCCGCCCATGATCGCCGGACAGGGTGACGGCGGCGAGCAAGACTTCGTGGCCATGCTCACGGCCTGGTACATGTCTGGATATTATACGGGTCTCTACCAGGGAAAAAAGGAGGCCAATACCAGTGCCAAGAAAAAGACACCCAAGAAGTAATTCATCTCATCTCCACATCTTTTTTAAAGACTTGTAGCTATTAAGCAAACGAAACGATTAAAAACTGTTATGTTTATGACTCATTTTTATGATGGCGGGTTCTTGTTTCAGTTCAATCAAGAAAATGCCGACTTAGGCAGAAATTTTGGTTCGTTTAACGTCTTCTAACGTCCACTTATGAAGTCAGTTTTCCGACGACTGGCACAGCGAGCGGTCGAATTTTTGAGTGCATTTCGAACCAAATTTGTATACCCTTTAGACGGTACCATAATTAGTCGGAATTTTGTAACATACGGCGCCCATATTACAAAAATCTGCGATCGGAATCAATATAGGTTTAAAATTGCTTAAACGTCGTTACAGGACTATATCGAACAACTTTTATAAAAACGATATAGTCAATTTGTGTTATAACTACAAGGATATTCATAATTCGTTTTGCTGAAGCTAACAAACGGATCTGGGATAAACTTTAAAAACTAACACAGACGTTTTGCAGCACTGTCACCCGTCAACTATGAACAGGCGTAAGATTTGAAATATAAGTGAAAGGTCTTTTGATTAAACAAGCTTTTGTTTGCAATGCCAGCTCAGATTCGAGTACTGAACTTTGGCGATGGGTCCCTGCCCATCCATTTGGACTATCCGGACTCGCGGGTCTTCTGCAACTGCTCCAGCTACGGCGACCGGGTACTGGGTCGCAACTGGAACGAGATCACAGTGCACCATCGCGGTCAACTTAATTATTTGGATAATCCGCAGCAAATGATTATGGAGGGTCTGTACCAGGCGGTGGATGGCGCAGAGTTCTATCCGGTGTGTTATCAGGTGGGTTTCGTGCATCACACATACGCTACATATGGGCTTTTATATGTATGGGTCTTTCCGTATTTTCAGCGCGGTAGCAAGGCGGATACGTTACTGGCCCGCAACTGCAAGGCTGCTATCGACAATCTCTTTAATCTGAATCTCACTATCAGCCTGGACAGTGGTGCCTCCATACCAATCAGCGTCCAGCTAGGTGTGGCTGAGTACCGGGTCAACCAAATATCGCCGCCATTTCTCATCGCCCGGGTGGTCACCCAGCTGATAACTCGTCTGGTGCAGAAGGACGGCCTGGATGGACTGCTCAACCTGGATAACTTTGGGGACCATCCGGAGTTCCGAAATATTGTTGTGAGCCTAAGCAATTTGAGCATTCTGATGAACGTGTGCCAGGTAATAAGGAACGACAGCGAAAGCTTTCGGGTTAACGGGTTCATATTGTCCAACAACCACATCCGCAATGTAAGACCGCTGACTCTATTCGCTAATGTGGACTATGCCTTGCTAGACTTGAGTGGCAACAAGGTGAGTTGTCTTCTGATTTGTAAAGCCTTGGGTAATGTTTGTGTCTAGATCAAGTCAGCCGATCGCTTGTGCCGCGCCCTGGAACAATTCCGGGCCAGAGAATTGCGACTGGACAAAAATCCCATTGCTAGGAGTCACCAATTTCCGGGGAACATCAAGTCGCTAGGAAGGAACTTCAAGGTTGTGGTAAGTGTAAAGCAATACAATGTTCCCGTCCGAATATTATCATGTAATTGATAACAAACATTCCATCAGAATGGTGTGCCCTTTGACATGCTGTACAAGGCCTATTCTCCGCTGGATGGGGACATCGATTTGGAGACGGATGGATCACGACTCGACGCGAATAACACTTGGAAGGTGTCGGAGTATGAAAATAGTCAGGACTGGCATGCCTTTATGGTGGGTTCAACAGGGATTTTCCAGAAACTCCCAATTTTTAACACGTGGTGTGAAACTCAAGCCGGAAAATGCCCATCTGCTTGTTTATTCCCCGACCGTTATATCGTTAAACTTAGTTCCATATGTGTGTGTATAATTCTTAAAAGGTTCCCGATCCGGATCACGAATTCAGCCAGGATATGTTCTTTAACTTTTTCTTCATTCGCCTGGATCCGGACTTGAGCGAGTTTTATCCCTGCTACTACAAAGTAATTATGCCGTATTTCCAAAAGATCTTGGCTAAAACTTTTATTTCATCTATCTAGTACATTAAAACAGACCACGTTTTCCTCGTACGCAATTGCTTCGATCAGATAGCAAGTCTGGTGAAGAAATTCAACCTGGAAATGTGGATTCCGCCGGGAATTAATCATAATGAGGAGCGAATCTTCAGATACTACCTGCGCATGAACGTGAGCACCTTTAAACAGCATCATGTCGATCCAGAGCAGTGTATACAGAAGGCTGTCCAGAGTTGCTATGTGCCCCAAAACCGTCTACTCAACCTTGATTGGTTCCAGTCCAACGAGAATCTGCAGAATGTGGTGGTCCCACTAAGCTTGCCGAAGGTTTTGACCCGTATACTGTCGGTTGCGTCGAGGCTTTTTATGGCCACCTGCTCGGAAATTCGCTTGTGCCGCAACAAGATCTTAAATGTGCAGGGAGCCCATGTCCTTCGGCGGATGGGCAATCTGCGCGCCATTGATCTAAGTCATAACTGGGTGCACGATCTGCCAATGATAACGTCTCTGGGTGAGCTACCCCTTAAATCCTTGGTACTCCACGGGAATCCCCTCTGCCGCAATTACAGCCTACCCAGCGAGTATGTCCGGGCAGTCACAGAGCTGTTCCCTCAGCTGACCACCTTGGATGGCGTCGATCTGCAGACAAATCCCGGCCAATCGCCGCAAAAGAACTTCCTTTGCGACACAGGCGCTTACGAGTTGGTGGGCGAAGTCTTCCTCAAAAACTATCTGTTAGAATTTGAGCGTGAGGAGGACCGTTGTAATCTGATCAAGTACTACTCCTCCGATTCGCTTTTTACCTTGACATGCAATTACAGCCATAACATGGTGCAGAATCACCAAACTGGTCAATTAATGCGTCGGCTATCAGCATACAGCAAGCACGCACGAAATTTGCACAGAAAGGACTCCTCGAATGCTTCTAATGGCGTGTATGTGGGTTCTTCAGAGATCGCTGATGTACTGTTTCAACTGCCAAGGGTCAGCCACGACTTCCATTCCCTGCAGACGGACGTAATGCACTATGATGGTCAAACGGCGATAATCTACGTTACCGGTCTGCTTCGTGACGAAGCATCTGGTGGTTCCCGACCCATCGGTGATGTATTGCTGGGCTTTAGCCGGCAGTTCGTGGTCAAGTTTGACGGAGATGGCCTGGTAAGTGGATTACACTATAAATTAATAATAAAAGGAGGCAACTATTTTTATATTTATACAAAAATTGACATTTACTATTAGATGTAGAGGTCGTTGAATAATAATAAAATGTAGCTAATGGATTGCGGAAAAGTAAATTTGAAGTAATGTTAAGACCCATGAAGGAATCCGTGACCAATTAAGATGGGAATCTTATACTTTTTTTTTAATTTTACTACTTTTCAGGGCTTGGGTAAAAGCGCTCGCAGACTGAAGATTACAAACGAACGTCTTAATATTATGAAACCCTCTAACAATATGATCAAAAACGCATTCAGTGTGAATTATCCGAACCCAAGTGAACGTACGTTGGAAGAGGACTCCCTGGATGTAAAGGACCACAAGCTTATTCTCTTCCAAGAGGTAACCGGGCTCATTTCCACCTGGTGTACATCAATTGTTGAAGAAGCCGGGTGGGACTTTGAGCGAGCCCTAAAGTTGTTTATCCAGAAGAACGCACACAATGAGATCCCTGATTTAGCATTCGCTTAAGAATTTATTTTAATTGCAAGTGGTTGTTTCCTTCATCTTAGAATTGTAAGGGGTCCATTGACCATTTCAGGCCGTACCTCATTGATAAAAAACTATTTGTATTATTGATGCTACCAGTTTAAGGGCACTGAAGAGCCAAAGAAGTTCATTAAAGTTCCTAGTATTTTAATAAACTACAGTACTGAAATTAATAAAAACGCAACTAATAAGCGTTTTTGTGCAATTACAATTTTCAGGTTTATAAGTTAATGTAATTGCTTATATTTTTGTATAGTTTTGCGTCTTTATTATTTTGATCCATCTCTATCGTTATTTCGTCCCTTTGATTAGTTTTAATGGATAATAATTAAAGTGTCATTCATTTTCAGCAATCTCTTTAGTGTTAATAAAAAAATCTCCAAAGTAATCGGAATGAATCAAAAGTGGTTAGTTACTTTAAACGCAACTTTTTAGGACATATACATTTTAACTTCCCAATAAAACTGCCTTAAAATACCATTAATATGTTGTTTAGATGGCCGAAAACATTTATTCAATAATTACGAGTTAATCACGTGCAATAAGAAGTCTTTTTTCTACACATATATGGGATCTCCAATATGCAATCTGTAGCTGCGGAGGAATAGGACTGGGCAGTGGGAAACAAATAAACATCGAGAAATTGCCATCGCTTAAATATTTAAATATTTTGTAGACTAGAAAATGTTTCTAAATACATTTAGCATATGTTTCTTGTATAATATGTATAATGCATTAGTAAACGCACAGTTTATGGCCCTTACACAATAAATTACAAAAAGAGGAAAAGTCCGACTAAGCTCTAAGAATTTGCATATATCATTTAATGTGTGTGCTCAATGGTATTAGCTGGATGGTAATGAGTGTTCCATGCAAATTTTGAGTATGACTGATTGGATGATAAGAAGATTGAAAGAAATTCGAGTGTTTTTCCATGCTTTTCATGTCTTGGTTTTAATTCCATTACTTAGATCAAGTTTCAAAACAAACTCTAATGCCAAAATGAACATATAACACTTGTCCAAGCTATGAGCGCGTTAATATCAGATAAGTCTGTTGCGTTTCACGTCCGTCTTGGTTTCCGCATCCGGGTTGTGTGCATTTAGTGTGAGTGTATGTATTTTGGGTAATTACAATGGTTAATTTATCGGTAAAAAGATTGACAAGTGGCAAGCGCTGCGAGTCCCGCTGACTTTTTGGCTTGGAACAAACAATAGCGAAAATTGGCGCTCATAGTGGTAATTAGTTGGATCTTCGGTTTCTATGTTTCTGGGTTGCTGCGTCTGCAGCTGCTGCTGGATGACCCGATTTGATTTGGTTCGCCAGCCTCCCGATAATGCTTCATTTGCGTCTGCCGCCCACCGTGCTCCAGCCTCCAGAATCCGGGTGTTGATGGTTCTGTTGCCGGGCGCTGCGTGCCGAGGTGGTCGTGTGTGGAGCACCACTGGCGGCAGACGCGGCAGCATCGTCTCACTTTTTACCGGGAGGCGCTATTGGTTGGCCGCGCTCCTTGCCGCGCAGCTTCATGCCCAGAACGCGCTCCATCTTGCCCAGGATCAAGTTATTGGGAATGCCGCGTCCTGCCTCGTAATCGGTCACTACCTGCTGCTTCTCGCAGATTTTCTAGGAGGGATAAAGCTCGAGTTTAGTAAAATTAAAAAACAATATAAGCAAACAGGCTTTTTCTAGACGAAGCATTTCGACCAACTCTTCCTTTTGTTTTTAAGTTGGTAAAGTTTAAATGAATTAAATGTGGGTCGCCTTATAAATAAAAAGTGAGGTTCGCATAGTTTAAGCAAAAAAAAAAAGGAATTGCAATTCAATATATTTAAAAGAATGCGGAAAAAATGTATGCTCTTATTTGGCGAACCTCAAGCTAAGTTCTAGTTAAGCAAGACAATTTTTCTTATAGGAACAAACTTTGAGTTAGTTGGTATTTTTAGTTGAATAGATTTTGTTTTTGTAACCGATAGAACAAAAGTCCTCAACACCCTTATTCATTTTATAAATTATAGCTTAGTTATGTTTGAACTGACATGAAATAAACGGGGAAATTACAAATGAGCTAAGCCTCTTTAGTTTTTTTGTAGGGAACTTACAGTGGCCAGGTCCTTCTGACTAAGACCCTTGCCTTGACGTCCTTGCTGGATAAGCTTGCCCACATCGAGTGGGATTTTATCGTGGCGCAGCTCCTCAGTTTCGCGGTCGAGTTTGGCAGTGTTCTTTGTGGTCACATGCTGCTTGTTGGTGCCAGCACCATCTAAACGGGAGTACAAATAGGGTTTTATTATAGGGAATTTATAAGTGTCTGGTGAAAGGTTAGCATGCACTTGTGAAATCAGCAGAGCGATGACACAAATAACAAAACGAATGCCACGCAATGCAGCAGGAGAGCTTCTAGGTTAGACAGTGGTGTGGTCGCAAGGGGGGTCACTTTTGGGGTTGGAGGCCAAAGGAAACGCCGCTCACATTTCTGTTGGGTGTCCACGGTGACTCCTTGGCGACGCGCCTGATTCACTGCTGATTCTGTCTTCAGGGTTGATGATTTCGGTGCCTTTTTCCGCAGAACAGTCACAGAGTCCCAGTCCGACATCTTTTTCGTAGATTTTAGCGCAACGTTGGGGGAGGCGAAAAAAATCGAAAATAATGAGTGAACTCTGCCGAACCGATCGCCTCATAGACTGGCCACTTTGAGGGGACTCACATTGGCTGCTTTGCTTAGCTAAGTTTTGCTTTTATTATTAATTAAAACTACGAAATTCCAGAACTATCTCCGAAAGTGTTGGTGTTGTATGTTAGAGCTGGTACAAAAATCGATGACTTTTCGATACCATGGTGCTGCCAGCAACTTTAATATATCGATGTTTTCCAGGAACCATCGATAATATATCAACTTTTCAATCAATTATCAATTAAAATTAATAAATTTAAATTATTTAATTATTTTATTAATGTGTTTTTCCGGTTCGAGGTTAACGGTTTGGTTATAAAAATTGAAAACATTTACATTTTTTTTCCGATCGGAAAAATGAAAGGTCCCTAACAAAGTTAAATTAAAATAATTATTATTACTATTTAAAAAATGATTGACGATTTTAATAGTGTTTTTGTCATGCGCACAAAAATTTAAATTCGAAAAATCATGATACAAGTGCATCGAAAAAGAGATTTATTTATAAGAGATGAAACAATTTAGCCGAAATTAGGTAAGTAACAATTAGGCGACTTTATCTTAAAATTTTCAAATTTATTTATCTAGAAAAATAAGTTTTGCCCTGTCCGATCATATAAAGTACTAGTGATTTAACCTAAGCTCTCTTGAGAAGCTCCCTTCCATCATACCAATTGGTGATAATTAAGCACTTATTAAAAGATTGAGAGGGCTTTCTTTAAAGTTTCAACATTTTTTTAAGCCCCAGCTATGTGACGCAAATAATCCTTAAATGGCGTTATCACGCTGTACACCTTCGTTTAAGTGGTAATAATTGATCGACAGCACTTGAAAATGTCATCTTGTTATCATTAAAAGCTTCGTACAAGAACAAAATAGCTTAAGTTCTGCGCAAATTACTTATTGATTATATTTGAAGCGAATCTATACTAAGGATCACTAGTTCCTTGTAGTGTTCGTTGTTATCAGGCAAATGTGATTAGTGCAGCTGGGCAGTAAACTTGAACGTCTGTCCCAGTGGAGGTGGACTTTGATGGCCATCCATTGTTAGTATACTCGAGCCATAACGAACTTTTAAAGTAAACATACAAATCGTTGGTAAAATTCTACTGTTTAGTAGTATTAGTTATGGAAATATCATGTTTCTGAATATGAAATAAAAATAACGCGGTGAAAATGGTGTGCCAATTGTTTTAGCAGAACGCTAATGCATACGTTTTACAGACATTTCCACTTTGGAAAATTAGATAAGTTTTACTGTGGATCTAAACATAAAAAAAAATTCTCCATATAAATAAACTAGTTAAACAATATAAAATAAATGAAATTATACATTAAGGAAAAATAAGTTTTAATGAAAAACAAATACCTTAATCAAAAAAAATTTTTTTTTTTAAATTGTACATGCTACTGTTAGCTTAAAATAGAATATGTTTTTTTTTAGTTTATGCATACATATTTACTGAATAATTTTTTTAGATTTCTTCGGTTGTTATCATTTTCTCACCTGAGATTGCGTGAAAACCCTCTAAAATTGTTTACATATAGTAATCTCTTATCGCCTTAATTTCCCAGAGAAAGAGAAGCAAGAGAAAGCGAGAGAGAATAACGGAGAGAGAATCATCAACTTGGAAGCGCGATTCCGACGCGGTTTTCAGTTCCATTTCGAACATTCAGCGGTCGCGTCGTCGTGAGCGGCTAAAATCGCCTAAATTGGTTAAAAAACTTCCCAACTTCAATTGCTTACCCAGTGCATTAAAATAAGACAAATAGGTGCGTGTGTCTGTGCGTCTTACCAAATTATGCTAAATTCAAATAATAGCATAATTCGTCCGCACATTTTTTGAAGCAACTGTCGTCGTTTGAATAAAAATCACATGAATTGTGCCAAGAAATTCTCGCGATCATTTTGGCAGGGGCAATTATCTAGTACTTAATTCAACCATTAGACTGCACTCTATCTATCATTCTTAGATATCTCCCAGTTACACCTGCGGTTCGTGTTTATTTTCGTAGTTCTCAGTCACAGATATGTAGATGGAAATTGCTTGGGGAACCTGTTCGTCGGACATCTATAATTGTTGTATAACAAACAAATAACGTTTTTTTGATTTCGTGATGAGCTCAGCGAATTAATATAGTATTAAATTGTTAAATGTCATTCGACATTTTGCATATGAATGAAATCGGCTGGAAACTTGAGGTGGCTACATTAATCAGTTTTGGGAACGAACTTGGTTTGGCTTGTTTTCTTACATATTTCGGTCTCCATTTCCACGCAGCGTGCGACTTTTTTGAATTCACCCTGTAGGAGAATAACACACAGAAAAATACTTTAATTCCATTACTTTGTTTCTAATATATTGAGTTATTTTTAATATAAAAGATTTTATAAAAGAGACTGACTTTTCATATGAAAATAATTATTTTTACATTATTAGACTGTTATATTTATTTTACTTTAATAGTGTTCTGGGATTTATGGTCTTTATAAAGTAAAAATAGATTTCCAAATAAGTTTTGAAATCAAAGTTTTTCAATCGACACAATATATTTTCCAACAGCATCTATTTCTTAACTGTTTTTTCCCAGTGTGGCGAACCCTATGAAAGGTTCAACGTTCTAGGCTAAAATCAAATCTTTTTGTGGCCAAATTGCGTTACGTTGGCTGAGCAATCAAATTAGCAGGTGGCAGCCGTTTGCATCACCTGAGTGATTTAAATGAGCCGAGTGCGTTTTGCACGCGTTTAAAAAACGCGCTTAAAATAATTAGGTCTCCAGCACATGAAGATTAATCTTAGTTCGTGCAATTAAAATGGATAGCAGCATAAAGATAAGCAAATTACGCAAACAAATAGTTGACACAAGTGTCTTGTCGTTGGTCCTTTTTGCCGACTCCCGAATCCCAACTCCCTTCGCGGATTACCAGATTTATGGCTTGTCCTCCGGGCACGCGACTCACACTTGGACACGCCATGTTCCCCGTTTCCAAAGACCCAGGGGCACATTAAATATTTAATTTATTTTCCGACCCCTCTCGCTCCCATACGAATCTTGAATTTTTGGGTTGAGCCCCAGAATTTTCGGAATTCTCGCGCGTTTTTGCTGCCCGAATATGTTGACGGCTTCAATAGCCGATGCTTGACACTTGGTCATTTGCTATTTGCCTTTGCGACTACCTGAGGGGCGTGGGTGAGGAGGTTCCATTCAGCCCAGTATGTGGGCCAACTACCACTACCAAAAACCGGTTATAGGCCAACGAACATTGACTCTAACTTGTTTTTCTTCTTGCTCGCGCGCTCTCTTTCGCGATCGCTTGCTCTTGGAAAATTCGGTCGCTGGTCTCCATAGCACTGGATTTCCATCAGCCCTGCAATAAATTCGATTTAGACAAATTGCACAAGTTGTTGGCAGTTGTTTGGCCCTTTCAAGACCTAAATATAGTATGCATTTTTTTGGTTTCTGTTTTTCATACATTTTTTTTAATATCTCTTGATGTAGAAACTGTCTTATAAATTTTGTTTTACCTAATTGTAGGATTTCAAAACGATATTTAAACGAATATTTCTATAACAGACTTTAGAGCTTGAACATTTTTAAACGTTTCAAATATGTATTTATATAAAATCAATCCTTAATTCGCATAAATCATTTTTATGTAAAAAAGCTTACCTAATCCATAGCAAAGAAATATATTTAAAATAGGATTAAGTTGTCGACGTATTAGAATTCGTTCATTTCACGCATGTGTTTATTTTTTTTTACGATTTCCGGGCTGATTTTTTGTTTTGCTCTTTGTTTGCTCTTGAAAAAGAGTAGGTGTGTTTGCTATAAATCGTTTTAACTAAGTTTCACAATTTATAGGTTTGTTTGTTTACTAAGCATTTTAATAAAAGTGTAACGCACTGTTATATAAATATAAATAAGTTCAACTGGTTCTTCGTCATCACCGATTTTTATATTTAGAGAGAGAATTTCTCTCGATCACTTACTCTTGAAAATTCCCCCACTTGCCTCAAATAAATTGCTGAATTTGTCAAAAGTTTTTCACTCTTGAAACATTGCCAAAACCATTTTGGCATTCGCCATTGGTCACTTAACCTTAACCGGAACACTTTCTATTCTATTCCTTCGTCTTCCTTCTTTGCTGACGAAAATAGTCTCATTCGCCAGTTTTTAATGGGCATTAGTTAATATATCATTAGAAATGAAGCAATTCTATTTTCGACAGACGAAAGATATTCCGGCTGCTAGGAAACTATCCCAAAAATAATTTTGAAAACTCTTTCAAAATTCCAAGACGGCTGCCCCCCGTTCAGCACACTTACGACTTGTCACGCTGAGGTCAAGCAGGCGGCATATTTTACAAAATTTTCCGACAAAACCCCGACCAGACATGATCCCATAGATTGGACTTGTAATGGGGAAGGTCGCCTTGGGGCCCTGGGTGATAAATTAAATGCTTAATGTTCCCAGGCAATTTTCGGGTATCGCTTTTAATTAAAGATTCCCCAAGGCAAGCCTAGAATTATCCGGTGCTCCAAACGCCGGTTCCCCGAAGAAATTCGATGTCTGCATAATAACTAGATAGTGGCCTTGCTGTGTCTGCCCTAAGTCCCGATATTTTATTTTATGCTCGGAACATGGATGTTCCGGTCGCCCAAGACTCGCCATAAATATGTAATATCTCAGTTTATATGGTGTGTATGATATATGCGCCATTATATGAGAACGTGTCGGGGATTTTAAGTGAATTGCGCTTGAGCATCATTACGATAATTGGTCGACCTGGCATTCGCTCTCCGCCTGCCACTCATTTGCACACATATGCTAATTAATATGCACAGTAGTTTCAGAGCTTTGATTTCAGCATTTTTTTATTTCTTTGTACATTTCTTTCGCGACAATATTCGCGAGCAGCTGTGAAAACCGCTAACAAAACGCTCGAAAAATCGCTATCCATCTGTTTGCGTGTGTAATCAATTAACTTGGCCAGCAATTGATGCAAGTATCTGGGCATTCACTGCTCCATATCTTCGAATTGTTTCGTAACTGAAATTATTTAATTTCCCCGTAAAAGTTCAACGATCTCAGATCGATCAGAGTGCGCTGGAAAATCAATTGAATTTTGAGTAAGAGGCAATGAATTTCTTTTGGAGACGGACCAAAAAATAAAAAGAAAAAAATCAGTAAATTAGCCAAAGTTGGAACAGAAACTGAACTGAAAATAAATTTCTGGTTTTGATTTATGTTATGCTCTAAAAAAACGAAGCCCGCAAAATGAAACCAGCGCGAGGGCAAGCACTAGGAATATAAAAAGTAAGAATTTATTGAATAGAGAGGGTCCACAGAAACAAATATTCCTATTTTCGGTTTGATATATTGAAATATAAAATACCAAATAATAATTAAAAATATTAAAATCGTATTATATTTTGTATAAAACAGCAATCAACTCACCCAACAAAATGAAAACCATTTATGACTTCTATTTTAAAATCACACTACAAATAATCAAATTACTTTCTGTGTATGAAAAGGGGTGGTGCATATATTTACATATAGACAATCTAGCAAATTGGCCAAATGTCACGCACACTTTTCTAGAAAATTTTAACAAATATCAAATAATAAATATTATTCACAGATTAAATTAGTTTTCCAAGTTGGCGAATCTGTTTTACAAATGCAGAGGAGGGTGGTGAATTAAAAGCTGAAGCAATTTGCTTTCCCAGTTCATAAAAGCCAGCTAAGTAAACACGAGATGCCAGCCAAATTGGAATTTTAATTTCGCATTGAGAAAACACAAAACTAGAAAAATGCCGATGGAATGGCTTGAAAATGCAAACAAAGGAGGGGCATTCAATTGATTAGGGGAGTGCCTAAGGAGGGGGTCTCAGAAGGCAGATCGCAGATCGCAGATCGGATCGTATAGTATCGAGAGACTCTGGAGCACTAGAAAAGTGCAACCAATCCGATGGATGCGATGTGAGGCAATTTTTGCACTTGAAAATGCAAAGATGGCAGTGGAGGCAGCAAAATTAGATGCGTGTGTCAGATCGCTTTTTGGCCTTCCGCACATGGGGTATCTAATTGGAAATTTCACAAGCTAATTGCAGCTGTCAATGCTATGGCAGTGACGTCACAGATACACAGAGAGAATATTCATAATGTTCATTTATATTTTTCAAATCTATTTATATCCCAGAATAAAAGGTACATCAAGTTGTAGTTGGTATTAAAACACTATTGTTTTAAATAATAATAGGAATAATAAAATAGTAATAGATAATGACATAATAATATATTTCAAATTATACTTTTGAAATGTCCAATCTATTTTATGAAACTGAATTTCATTCTTTTTGTACCACTTATAAAGTTTTTTTTACTAAGAGCTTGTTATTTTATTAAAAAGTATCAATATTAATAATAATTATCTCCCACAGATCAATTAGAATTTATATATTTTTTCAGTGTGCTAGTATCGCATTTGCATTTTATTTATTTTCCATACCATCAGCAACAGGTTTCCCAACTGCATTTACCAGCGAAATAGTAAACAGAAAACCCCAAATTTGTTTCCAAGATGTAGTCTTTTGGTTTAAGGGGATTTTCCAGGGATATACGGTTCATCTATTTCTGGTGCTGCGGCAACAATTTATTTGTTGTTCTTTTAGCTGGTGTTTTGACTGGCAGAACATTTATTTTTTTTGGAAGCGTGTTCCAAATGCATTTCTTGAATACAAGAAACATAAAACCGCAAAAGGCACAGAAAATACAAACAAAATATTGAAAGCCAGTAAAAACGTTTTGTTCAATAATATTTCACAGATTGCACGATCTTCAAGGGTCTGATTTTGATTTTGAAGCAATATGACTCTGAAATAAATAGTGCGAGGCAGCACTATTATATCATATCCTATTTCTTCGTTTTCTTTGGGTCTTCGGGTTTGGGAAATTTGGTATTATATAGGGGAATCCATCCGGCAATTACTTTCCAATCGGTATAATAAACAACAGCCAAAGCTGCAGCCAGTCCAAAGGTGGCAGCTGATGGCATACTGTGGTCATAAATAATTATTATTTGTATATAACCATGTGACTAACTAATTGCATCAGTTAGTGTCTGTATATTTGGATTTGTAATTTAATTATACTATTAACACTTACAAGGCTAAGGCCAATGCCTTTTGATTTTCCGTGGGCTTATGCTTGCACCACAGACCAGTCAATTTGTTTTTCAAACTCATTTTGATTTATATATTTCGAAAGTACACCCCTTTCCAATTGAATTTTAGAAGTAAATTGTCGGGCCAGCTTGTCACCCAAAATTCATATTAAAGTCAACTCATGTTACATGTTGTTAATGAGCCATTGTATCCCCATCGAAATTCGCTGGAAAGAGGTATATTAATCAAAGTCGAATGCGAGCACTAAATTGAAACATTACAATCTTTTATGAGCAATCTATGAGCAATCCCAACTTGTTGGCCTGACCTAATTGAGGAAGGAGTGTGAAGGTGGGAACAGGGGTCGGAGGTCGTTTGATGGACTTGGCCTGATGACTATAAGCCACGTGGAGAACTGCAGCCATTTGTCAGCGGGGCCAACCGAAAATCATTAGCCTAATTTTTAGGGCTAGAGTTAGGTTAGTTTTTTGCACAGGTTCAGTGCACTCAGAAAAAAATATCCTTAGCTATTAGTTTTGAGATCTTAACATGCTATAAGAATAGTTCCATATTCCCAGAAATCAGTCACACGTTTAGAGAGAGTGTAAGGAAAACACTTTTTTATACATTCTTTTATTAACTTAAATTTAGAATATAGATATTAAAAATGTTTATTTTTATAATGCTTTATTATGCCTTATAATCGAAATATTGTTATAATATTTTATATTAGACAAGATTGTTCAGTTTATTATATTCTAAAAATGGGAATAAGTTTTTAAAAGTTAGGATAAATGAATTTCTGGTTCGAAGGGTATTTTTTTCCAAGTGTGGGTGCGTGTGTGTTGGCATTTCCTCCGAACTCTGACTGGATTTCCATTCGATTCGATTCTGTGGAGCCCCTCCCAGATTGTCTTGCCAAGTTCCTTGCCAGACGCCAGCGAAGCAATTTAAATGCCACACCTTTCCGCTGTCTGAGGTGGGTGGTTTCCATGGGGCTTCCACATATGACACTCGTCGTGTCCATTAGAGCAGGCACAGTCCGTTGGACAGGACAGGACGACAGTTCAAGGATATGCGCCCAGGCGAAGGCTGGGCCACTTAAATGTCCGAGCAACCCTTTTCCCGCCCCCCACCTGACTTTCTCCCGTTTTTTCTCCTGAATTTCCCCAGAACAATGCGCCTGCTGATTTTCCTGCTGCTGCCACTGGTGGCCATCGCCCAAGACGATGACTACTGCTTCAGCCAGGACAAGTCCCGGCCCCAGACCCTCCAGTTCTCCTCGAAGACCGCCTACCAAATCGCCAAGGGCACGGACGTGGAGAAAATGAATTTGGTGCCCGACTGCCAGCCCCAGAAGATGTGGATCTTCCACAGACACGGCACACGGCTGCCCAAGACGAGCATGATCAAAAAGGCGCCGAGGTTGGAAGAGGTGAGTACTATCCAAGACTGTTGTTTCAAGACCTTGGTGGTTTATCTTGTTCGGCTCTATAATGTTTCACAAAAATATATCTTGCAAAATAATTATTTATTTATAGATAATAAAAAAAAAAATGAATTAAATAAGAATAGATATTCGTCAACAATCAAAATGTACAAATCAGTACAACTACAGAATAATAATTTTTGTATTCACTATTTTAACTTAAGTAAAAGATTACATAAGGTAAGATTTTTTTTGAGTCTTTTTACTATTTTATATTTCTTACTATTTTCTAGAAATGAAAGTGAAATCTATAAATTTTACCAAGGAACTTTTAACGTTTTTATGACAAAACAGTTTATTTATGTGTGCACAAGCTGGCAATTTGGGAAGCCGTTTATTACAAACAAATATAAGCTATGGCCTTTCGGTTTTACGACCCTAACAAATATGTCATTTGTATTCAGCTAAAGTCTAAGTGATTTGTTAGTGATCAGTGGATAATTTTTTTTTATTGAATTCTTGAAATAAATTAATGTAATTATCTTTATTCCATTGTTAGCTGCGCGATCTTATCATAAATAATTACAAAGTGGCGAAGACCAAACCGGATAAGGATGCGCTGTGCCAGACGGATTTGCTTGCCATTAAATTGTGGAAATGGAACAGCAGCATAACGCCCGACATGGATGAGTATCTGACCACCCAGGGCTACAACGATCTCAGGGGCACTGCCAAACTGTATCAGCGATACTACCCCAGTGTGCTGACCCCGGTCTTCAACGATACATATTACCAGGTGGGTTCAATAATGGTGATTTCAGAAATAAGACCCATTCCTAATGATATTTTTTTTCCATGTTCATCCCAGTTCCGTCACACGGATACCCAGCGCACCACGGAAAGTTTTAAGGCCTTCGCCGAAGGTCTCTTTGGATCTTTTAATCCCGCCCATCCCGTCGAGATTCCCAAGCAGGATCTACTGCTCCGTCCCTACGACTACTGCCCGTCCTTTAAGGCTCTGAACTACAAGGGCGAGGGCTCTGAACACCAGAAGTACCATCAGTCTAAACTGTACAATGATACCCTGGCGGACATCTCCACAAGATTGGGGTAAGTCAGCCAGCTTTAAGGTTTATTTTGCTATTTAAAACTATTTTATATTACAATTTGATTATTAGTAAGCTAAATGTTGTTTTTTTTTAGATTAAATTTTTTTTTTTTATTTAAATAAACTTATAATCGTATTTATCAAATGTAAACTATAACCATAAGCCCCGCATAGCTTTCCAATTAAATCCCTAAGGCTAAGGTTATTTCTTATTTTAACAAGGCTTAGACTTTGGCACAGGAAAATTAAATAAAAGTTTTTTTCATTCAGAAACTTATTTAATTTTTACCAATTTTTCATTGCATATACAGAATAATTCGATATTTTTAACGTAATAACATTTTAATAATGAAAACGAAATGATGTTCAATTTGTGAGCCTGAAATATTTTATTTAAATAAAATTAAGAAGGTGCTTACGGATTCTATAAGTGCCTAATAAATTCGAAAAGAGTTGTCAAAGAACAACAAATTAATGACAATTTATCCGCCAACAGTTTCCTGTACACTCTGCAGGAGGAGGACATCAAGCTGATGTACGATATGTGCCGCTACGAGCAGGCCTGGAACGTGAGTTTCTTAAAGAAGACATATATGTTATTTTAAATAATAATAAAAATGGGTTAACCAATTTCAGGTGGACCGTAACAGCGTCTGGTGCGGTGCCTTTTTGCCTGAGCAGGTGACGGTCTTCGAGTACCTGGAGGATCTGAAGTACTACTACGGGTCGAGCTATGGGTTCCCGGAAAATGAGCGCCTTAACTGCCGCCTGGTGCAGGACATGCTCACCCACTTGAGCAGCCCCGTTTCGCCGCATGTGGTGGCTCATTTTGGCCACTCCACGGGTCTGTTAACCCTGATCACTTCGTTGGGCATCAAAAAGGACGATATAAAACTGAGGGCTGACAACTACGAGAGCTTGACCAGCCGACGCTTTAAGTCCAGTCGGATCGATCCGTTCGCCTCCAATTTGGTGGCTGTGAAGTACGTCTGTCCGGCGCAGGTGGACCGCGAGAAGGTTCTCTTCTTTTTGAACCAGGAGGCCGTAGAGCTGGATTGGTGCAAAGTTGGCCTGTGCAATTGGTCAGATGTCCTGGATAAGTACAAGGATATTTCAAATGCGGACTGTGGCGACTACTTCTGCCGGACAGGCGGTGCTCCGTCGCTGGGATCTGGAATTCCCGGTCTCCTGGCCACCACCTTCGCCGCCATTCTGGTCTACTTAATGCACTAACTTTCGATTAGAATAGTTCTTAACTTGTAATGTACAAAGTTCGTACCAAAATGGAGCGCCGCCCCGCCTGCGGATGTCAGTCAAGTATTTTTCGATTTAGATTTTCTACTTTTAATCCAGCAAAAAAGCACAAAACATCCCACAGTCGAAAACCACACCACACAAACACACACTCTGACACTGAAATATTCAACTTAACGATTTTTTAAACGCTTAACGTACGTTAACAGCGCTACCGTCAAGAATAGCTTTATATTACCTAAATAAAATGACTATTTAAAATATGACTTTTGTTTGAAGTGTATCATTTGGAGCCAAGGGAACTGCTTGACGGCAAATAAAGCAGGTTGTAAAAGATATGTAGAATTGCAGGTTGTGTAAACTACCGCTAGATGGCACGATACTGCATGATTTTTGTAATAGGAATTTTTTTAAATAATGAAAACAAGATTAGGAGGCTTACTTTCTTAAGCAAAAAAAATTAATATATATTATACAGTCATATTATACAGTTACAGTTATATTATATACAGTCAAACCGACTTTCGAGTAAAAGCAATGCTTTAATAAGCCTTTTTTGTTTATGTAGGTTTTATTTTGTCTAAGACAAAATTGAGAGAAAGTACGATAAAAGAATGAACAATATTAAGAATAAATTTATGGAAAACTATTTTCCTGAGTCAACATAAATTACCCAGTTTTTTCGGGCTTGGCATCTACAAAATCGTTTGTTTAGTAATAAATATATCCCGCAAGCCGATATATTACTAATCTCGCTGTAACTCGCGGTACTCACAAGTCGCTTATCCCCAACTTAGAACATGGAAGAAATTTGAAATTAATTACATTTCCTGGGCACAATCAGCGCGCCATCTACGACCACTGTGTCTGGCCTGGAGGAGAGTTTCCCCCATTCCCGTCCTCCGAATGAAAAAGCCAGCTTTGACAAATCCTTTTCGGGTGTGAAAACCGTAGGCCCTGTTTAAAGTGCCACACCCAGCCTTTTTCCAGCGACTGCTACTGTTTCACAGTTTTCAGAATGAGATGACGAGGATAATGGGAGGGCAGGTGGGCTGCTATGCAGCGTCACGTGTTTCCTGTTAAATGCTCTAATGATGGGTATTAGGCCAGACTAAGTGCCACTCATAAGTGCCGCACACGCACCTGACTCTCGTATCCTGGCCCTCGATTTTGGTCTTACCTGCCTGCCTGCGAATCCGAATCCGAAACCGACTTTGTGACCTGCCTCCGCCTTTGACATCGAAATTTACGCAATATGCGTTTTTTATTTCGCTCACTCCCACGCCTTAGACCTACCGTCTTTTTGGCGTTGTTACGGCAAGGCTTTTTGCCCCACCCACCCTCGAGGTCCTGCCAAAATCCACTCCCACTGTCTGTCCCAGCTAGTTGAGTGTCCTTGTAGTTATCCTCACTGAACCCTGCGTACGTGTTTCTATGACACATTCGATGCTCCAACTCCAACGCTTTTCCAATAGAACACACCAAGGATTTGTCTGAATTAGTGTTTTTCATTTAATACTATCTGGTCAGAAAAATTACTTTAAAGACAAGCTCATCAATAAATAATGCGTTTTAAATGTTCCGGGCCCAAAAACATTAATTTAACAAAATGTCTGTTTTTAAATTGGTCTCAAGTCAATTATTTATAGATGTGTCAATTTGAAATTGATAATAAAAAGCAGAAGGAATCATAATTTGTATTTTAACAAATTTAACTTTTCAAGCCCCTTCTCGTTTTCTCACTTATTAAGTATTCATTGGTTTGGCATAATTATTGGCCAGTAATAAATCCGCCTGACAATTAAGAGGAAGAGATTAAATGGAAGAAAAAACCTGGATTGCATCGGGAATAATGCATAAGCCAGAAATATATCACAAACAAAAATATTTACTCACGAATTTTTACTTTTTTACAGTGCGTTCTTTTTCTGTTGGTTTTTGTGTGTAAAGCAAACACTTTGACTTAATTAAAATGGCCAATTCAAACAAAAACTACAAAAAAGTAAAGCAAACAAAGAAGAAAATTGCTTTCATAACGACCCAAAAATGAACTCTCTCTTAGTTGGACAAAATCCTAGACAGAAATTACAAGATTTTCTGTGGCCAGGCTATTAATATTCTAACGCAAAAGTCAAGAGCAAGTCATATACACAGGTGTTTGGATTTTGTGTGGCTTGTGTGGAAAATGAAAATGAACAGTTGCTGTGAAAAATGATTACTAGCAGAGGTGGTTTCGTTTTCATTCTGTCCCCACAGGTGAGGCTTACACACAAGTGCTTCAAGCCGAAGTTTAAATTTCCTTACATTTTGATTTGCATAACGCAAATATTAAGTATTCCTTAAAAAAGGGGGAAATAACTCGATTTAAGAATAGAACCTACTACATAAAGGTAAGCTTGATCTTCAAACTTAGATTTAAAATAATTATATTGATTTTTTTAATTTTTGATTTTATTAATGATATAAATTATTACTTTATTAGTTCAAATCAATTGGCTCACATTAGTGACAAATTAAAGACACCTGTTCTTAAGGTAAGCCAAGCCTGACAAATGCATTTCCTAGAGGCTGTGAGAATGACTTGAAAATAGGTATATTTTAAGGGAACCGAGAGAGATTCTAATTAGTGATGTGAAAAGTGGTGTCCATAACTGGCAGTTGACCAATTGTGTAATCCAAGGCAGCATCAGCAGTTAAATTTTATTCGGGCATTGCCATTTTGTAGCTAGCCTGCTGTGTGGAGAGTGCCCTGGGCGAGAACCGGACAGGCAAACAAGGCCTAATAATTAACCAATTACCTGCCGCACTTCAAAGCTCCTGGCTGGCACATCCTGTTCCTCGGGTAACACACACATACACACACATAGAAAAGTAGAAACCCTTTTAGGACCTTTGCTTCCAGTTTAGTTTGCCTGTTGCTGCTGGTCGGAATCTGACCAGAGGCCACAAAACTTTCATCTCCAGCTGCGGACAGATGGAGGGGATTCCGAATTGCTTATTCATAGCTCACTGACAACCAAATGAGTGGCCATTAACGAGTTCTTGATGGAAGCTTGGGACCGGGTCGGGCTGCAAATAGTTGAGACCCTGCCGTGGACAGCAAAGATTAACCCGGATCAAAATTTGGTCAAAGAGTAGCAGATGAGATAAGCTCGAGTTAGTTTGCACTTGAGTGGTTTTAAAATGTTCAAAATTATCTATTGTAGAAATTCATCAAAAGTGACGAACAAGTAATTATGCAGCGAAATTTGAAAATTAACAAATAAGGTATTCTTTGAAGGAGTAATTATAAATTATATAAATGAGAGTCTTTTTACTTAAATCTAAAAAAGATGTTGGTAAACATATTATTTCTTATCGAATTTTAGGTTAAGTATACCTATGTATATATTATTTATTAATAGGCATTTTTAGATGGAATAATTTTAAAATTGTCCAATAAAATTATAACAAATACATAAAAATAAATTTGTTTCTTTCTTAAATGATGCACAATAAATACTAAACCGTGAACAAATTGGGCTTATAAATTTGGCAACCTTCGAAACGTTGACAAAAGTAGGCATTTTATTTTAAGCACTCAATTAGCGGGAGACATTGATTAAGGGCGAATGTGGTATCCAAAAACCGAACATTCCACCTCTGTGCATTACTTGGAAACCACCTCCGAAACGTCACATCCTTCGGTTAAGGATGCCACCTCGACGACCGTTAAACGCGGCACTTGACAGGCGACCGTCTGTGTGAAAGTATCTCGTATCCTGGCATCCTTTGTTTTTTATGCTCGCCGCTCGAAAGACAAAGCGTGTATGAAATGTGCACCACAGGGAGAAAGCGAGAAAGGAAGGACATCAAAAAAGGAATATCCTGCATACGCAGCCTGTAGTGGAATGAATTTTTCCTGCCATTTACGAGCTCAACTCAAATGGCCTGCAGTGATTCCTGCCCTTGCCTGCCGCACATACTCCATGTTATCTGTCAGAAAGCGCTGTAATGCACAAATTAAATTTATAAATATGCATAATAATTTTTAATAACATTTCACAGGGCGAGACTGTCACTTGCACTGCCGGCTTTTTGCCAGCGAAATTCACTTCCCAAGGGCAATTTGATTTATCCCAGGTTAAGGTGTGGACTTTCGGCTGGAGTTGTTTTTTTTCGAGGGTAATGTCAAACGTAATCCGAAGTTCAGCTCAGGTTCAAGAGGTTAAATACTTGATTGTGATCGGAACTTTTTCTCCCAAAGAATTGGATAAAATCGTTGTGAGATAAATAATTTACTTATTTTTTTTTTATTTACTAGTTGATTTTAAAAACCTTAGATTACAGGTTAATAATAAGGTATTCAGAAATTGGATGTTATTTTAAATAAGACTAAATTCCAGCTGCTGATTAAAAATATACTCGGATGTTCTTTATTACAAAAGACTAGTTTTTCTCTTTGCAAGCGATTTTTTGTTGATTCAAAAAATATACATAAGTTAATACTTATTCTGAGATTTACTGTAGATTTATATCTCGCCAAATATAATTTAAATGGGACAATAAAATTGGGGCAATTTACCATCGTCCTATACGATTCTCAAAACGATAACATAACTTAAACTTATGGTTGGTATTATTACAAGTATTTAATTGTTCCTTTTTGGCATAAATTTCTAAAGTTAATTCCAGTTCGAACTCAGCATGAGGTGCTGGTGGTTCATCGATTGGTATAGAAAGCTGACATCTTTCCGAAATTTGTAGGAAATCGTTTTCCCAAATATGTTTGCCTTTTCGTTAAGCGGCATTTCCCATCACTGGCGTCACTTTAACCCAAACACACAGGAGTGCCCACTCCACTCGTCCTGCTTGTCCGTACTTGATGGTTTTGTTATTCCTTCCCACAAACACAAATGTCCTTCCGGGCGGGCACTCAAAACGATTGTAGCCGCTTGTTGCTCGGCTTGTTGCTCCTGATGCTTGATGCCTGATTCCTGATGCCTGATTCCTGATTTGTGCCGCTGTCCTCTCAATTTAATATGCAATAAGCGGGCTGTCACAGGCAGCTCGTTCCCAAGCCCTTCTGTTCCGATCCCCTGGGGACTTTCGGACCTAAAATAAACATGCGGAAAATGTTGGTACGGGCTTATCATATTTGGACAGATGTTGGAATGTAATTGAGATTCCCACGTCTTCGATTCGCCTGTCTGTGCAGCGAAAAGTGCAAAGATTTTAATTGAATTTCGCACAATTGATTTCATAAATTAAAAAAAAAATGAAGGAGCGAACGTGATGAGGAGGGCGAGTGCGAACGCAAGCAGAAATTGGCCAGTGAAGAGTGAGTGTGTAAAGATGACGATCTGGTCATTATCTGCGCTTTCCCCACCCCGCTGCTGCTGTCGTCAGTCAAAGTAATTTAACTTGAGTGAGCACTTAATGCTGGTCCTCTTGTGGAAGATTTTCCGGAACCCATTCCTTTTAGCAATTCCATTGAG
This sequence comes from Drosophila kurseongensis, assembly GCA_018153305.1. Classification (NCBI taxonomy): domain Eukaryota; kingdom Metazoa; phylum Arthropoda; class Insecta; order Diptera; family Drosophilidae; genus Drosophila; species Drosophila kurseongensis. The sequence goes on along the minus strand of JAECXX010000005.1, from coordinate 12,788,383 downwards.
TTGAGTTAACGCGCAAGTGCATTAATTAAGCTCCAAAGGCGTCCATGGCAACCCAATGGGCGCAGGAGGATGCGGGCCGAACATGCATATAAAACCCGGCAATGATTTTCATATCGAAGGCTTCAAAGCGGAGCAGCTGGGCATAAATTCAGCTAATTGGTGACTTACATATAGAAGCCCTTTTATTGACACTAAACAAGGCTAAAATGTACAACGTAAGCCAACTGACTGCGGAGCTCAGAGCGTATACGTAATGTTATGTTTGTTCTGGGAAAGGTAGTCAATCCGCTTGTTGACTTTAATTATATAAATGCAAAAGGATTTGTAGCTATTTTACGTATTTTATAATCAAGTCGTTGCCTAGGAATTATTGTTTAATTGGCATGGCAATTGTCCACATGCTATAAATATAAATCTTATGGTTTCGGTTTCTTATCGATTTACATATTTGCATATTTTATTAAGCTGGCCAAGAAAAAACACACATTTTCCTTACCCTTCTCTTGGCTCTTTTTAATCGCATTATTTTTTCTGCATTTTCATCCATCATTGCGTACTTAATATGCATACATAATAAACTAATTATGTAAAACATTATTTGCAAGAGATTTTCCGCAGCTTAAACTCACAACCAAATAGCAATACTTTTGAAGTTTTTTCCCAAGCTTTTTTCTGAAACACTTTATTAACATTTTTTTTACATATTCGGAGATATAAAAACAAGAGAGAACGCTATAGTCGGGTGCCCCGACTATCAGATACCCGTTACTCAGGTAAAGGGAGTGCGAGGGAGATGGAGATAGAAATTTTGATCACGCATAACTTTTTAACGAATGGTCCGATTTGGAAAATTTCTTCTACATTTCGATAGGTATTGATAAACACAATAAAACTGCATTTTTACTTTTCCGAAATATTTAAATTTTTAAAATCGTATACACGCGATTGTGGGCGTTAAAGGGGGCGTGGCACCTTTTTGAAACAAACTTGCGCTGCGTAGGAACTCCTAGAATCTGCATGCAAAATGCCAATCTTCTAGCTTTTATAGTTTCCGAGATCTCAGCGTTCATACGGACAGACAGACAGACAGACAGACGGACAGACGGACATGGCTAGATCGACTCGGCTAGTGATCCTGAACAAGAATATATATACTTTATAGGGTCGGAAACGCTTCCTTCTACCTGTTACATACTTTTGCACGAATACAATATACCCTTTTACTCTACGAGTAACGGGTATAATAACATACGGCGGCGAATTGATAACAATTATATCTGCAAGCATTTTAATTGTTTGTTTTTCCGCCACAAATTAAAAATAATGTTTATATACTGTTCAAAAATTCAATTTTATTAAGACCAATTAAAAACATTAACAACAATAAAAGGTGGAAAAAAACGTTAGCAAATCGCTGGCAAATTGAGAAATTTAAAATCTGTAACGCCTGATGGCGCGGTACTGGTAGCCATCGTTGGTCAGGACGGCACTCTCGCCTCCAGCAGGACCCTCCACGATGACCTCCTCGCCGCCAACTGGAGGCAGGTACTCCGGAGCGGCTTCCCGCAGCTCGGCGGGCATCTCAGCCGGCTGCTGGTAATGGTAGCCGTCCTGGAGCAGCTGCCCGGAGACAGTGGGCACATCCACCACACGGACATCGGCTGGCTCCTCGGGAGCAGCCACCTCGGCCTCGGTGGTTTCCTCGGCCAATGGGGCAGCTTCAGTGGGCGGCAGGTACTCCCGGTTGACCTTGGGCTCGGCGGCGGACACCACCTCCTCGGTGTCATCGGCTGGAGGAGCTGCAGCTGGAGCAGCTGGAGCCTCCTGAGCTGCCGGCGGCAAGTAGGACTTGCTGGGTGGCAGATACTGCCTGGCTGGCTGTAAATGGGACACATCCCGGCGGTTGCGATGGCGCAGCTTCAGGCGGCGCACCGTGCGGTACTCGTAGCCCGCATCGCCCAGGACAGTGCCCTCCTCGGGATCGGCCTCCAGGGCAGCTGGTTCCGCCTCGGCCTGAAGCTCAGCCTCCGCGGGTTCGGCATTCAGCAGGGCAGGGGCAGCCTCGGTGATCGAGGGAGGCAGGTACTCCACGGCAGCGGGATCCACCAGTTCCGAGACATCGCGGCGCAGTCGGGACTCGAATTGGGGAGCACCCAAGGCAACGCTGGCCACAGCCGACAGGGTAAGGACACCACCAAGCGAGAAGATTTTCTGAAAAACAAATATTATTAATCATAATCAAAAGATTTTATGATGATTAAGATTTAAATCCTGTGTCTGTTCTGTGTCTTCTTTTCATTTACTTTATTTACTTTGAGATTAATGACTATGATCAAAATTCTGTATTTCTTCTTTTTTTCATTATTATTTTTTTATGATATTAATTAAACCTTTTCAAAAATTCAAATCCTTGAGGACTTACCATTTTTCAAGTTTGCTTTTTTGGGTTTACGATTTGCGTCTTGCAATTGAAAGTTGCCTGAGCTGATTGATGATTTGCCAACGGCCAGCTGCTCATTTTATAGCCAAAAACGAGTACGGCCATAATTAGAGAAACAACAAAAATAAGCCTGAAACAAATGGAGCCACTTGAAAGTGGAGTGCTCTTCCTAGGGGCTTTGCCTTGCTTCAGTTTTGCTTCGGACAATGTCAAGTGGCTTCGCTTTTGGCCCTCGTTCAACGGCTTGACCTTTCAGCACCACACTTTTTTATTTCACTTATTTTTATAACGTTTTTTTCCTAGCTGGAAATATCTATTTTTGAGGTGTTAATTTACCAGACCGTCAAAATGTACGGAAGTACTCTAAAAGGGCTCTTCAAAATCGCTCACTTAGGGTTCTGTTCTGTTTTTAGTTTACTTTTGCCCATTTTTCTCACAGCCAATTGTGTACGAATGAATAATTAACATAATTTAAATGCGTATTACATTGAAAATAAACCCCAACCAAAACTGTCAGAGCCAATGAAATTGTCATCAAAACTTGTTGCGGAAATTATTTATTGATTACGTTTTCACCCATTTGTTTGCCTTTTGCTAACCAAACACTGAGGGTCATTAAATAGTCATAAGGATAATTGCACATATTACATTTTACAAATTCAATTGTGGTCCTTGGATGGAGAATTTGTATTCCCTTTGGAGCACCCTTTATTTTGGTTGAAGATAAATTTAAACAATTTTCTTGTTGCTGTTATGGTTTTTAAAATCAAATTTACTTTCCAAAAATTTTAAAATACATATCGCTGTTGTTTCAACATAATATAACAAATACTACAATTTTATTATAAATTCTGATTTACTTACATCAATCTAATTTTTATTTTGTTCTATTTGTATAATGTTGTATTTTATTACGTTTAACCTGACAATCAAAAGTCTACGCTTATTTCTATTACATATAAAATCCATTTTCGCTGTTCAGAGTACCTTTCCAAGGACTTTTTAATATTTATTTACCACATACGAAAACGAATTTCGGTATCCTGTCTGCTTAGAATAAAATTGCCCTGTTCAGCTTTGCGTTTAATTTTTTCTGGTGGCATTTAATGAATTGTTAATGAACGAGCGAACCACATGCCCTCGCATGCAAAACGGGCGCCAAGAGATTTGTACTCCCTGCAGGGATGAGCCCCTCATCCTGCCAGCAGGCGGCACATAAATCATTCCCTGGTTGTCGGCCTAAAAGGCGGCAACAATTTCCGCTGGCTCTTTAAGTTTCCCGCAATGCAATAATTCTTCCCATTCCGGTCCGGGAAATGCCCAACTTGTTGCTTAGCCAAGTTTAAAGTGTCGGGGGAGGCGTCTTCCACTGCCACATTTCTCGCCTCAGCTTCTTTGCATAAAAGCCACTCATGTGTAATATTTTATGTTTGCCATGGTGATGGCGGGGAGGGGGGTGGTAGTGTATCTGCCGCCTTTTTACTTTCCCTTTCGAGGTGTGAGGGGAATAATTTATAGCGAAAACCAGCAAAAAGAACAGGCAGATGGCATATAGGATATGCCGACCCATAAATTGTGCGGGCTCATTGATTCCAGTGTGTGTTTGTGTGCGACTTCTGATTTCGTTCATACGAATGTAAAACTTTGCCTATGTCTATTTGCAGTCGGGATGCTCCTTCGCCTGTTTGTTTCACAGTCAATTTGCATGTTGGGTCAATGAAACGAACCATCAAGGGTCTAAATTAGGGATGATCGATCTATAAAATTTACTTACATCTTGAAAAATGTGTAAAATAAAAATAACGATTTTTTGAAGTGGGTTTATTTATAAAGGTCATATAAACACTGTTTATAACATTAGTAGCAAGTGGAATTTTTATAAGATTTTATAGTACATCGGTATTTGACTTTATATATAGCTAGATATAATCATTTTGAAGTAGCCTTTATTATCTGGCACAGTTATACGATTTTGTATAACATCTATATAAATATTTGTCAATATCTATCGTGGGTAATATTAATAAATTTATAATAATGATCATTTCGTCACATGATATTTTCTAATTTGTCAAAACGTGGATGATATATTCAAATAATCTTATAAAATATTGTTTTTTTTAGACCGGTCTTTTAATAAAAATTACACTTTTTTGGCAAAATGTTTGTTATGCGTGTTATTATGATCTTAACTTATTTTTGTCGACATTTTTGGCTGAACGTTATTTCGGCACTGCCTTGTCAATATTCATCCCTAAGCCGGAGCACAGTTGAGATTCAACGACCATTAGCCGTTAAAGCTGCTGTAAGGACCTACACCTGAAAGGAAACTCATCGCGTAAGCCAAGGAGAAGGAAAAGGGGTTGGAAAAGTCGCCCGCGGCTCCCTCGGCAGAAAACTTGAGAATGTTTGCCGAGGCCCACGAAAAGGACAGCCCCCAGTCGAAAACAGAAAACACTTGAGTGGCAGCCAAAAGGAGTAGAAGACGAGCTCCTCTTTAGTTTATGCAAATTCTGGGACTTCTAGGCGCCGTGGGCAACCGCTCGCCTGGCATTTATTAGGTTAAAATATTTATAAAATTTAAATGGGAACAGCATTACGTAAAAAAAAAACAAGCAACAAAAAAAAGGGTTCGAGGACCGTCAAGCCTATCGATTTACAAATTTAAATTACTTTCCCTTCTTTACCTTTTTTTTTTTTTTTTTGCGTGGATGGATGGTTGCTCGCAAATCTCGACATGAAAATCCTTTTTTGTTAACAAATTTGCCTGCATGTTGCCAGTTGCCAGTTGCCAGCCAACCAGCATCCGTCTTTCTCGGTGAGGAGAAGCATTTGTAATCGTTTAATTTTGCATTTGCGTTGACGTTGCTTCAATTAATTGGACTATAAATCCAAGTCAGTCATTCTGTGGGTTGTGACAATTTAATTGAATTGCGTCCTGATCCCCTGAGTGTTTCACCCTAAGTCATCGATTGGGTTAGCCCCGTGATCCCGCGGTCCTGTGCAAAAATGTGTTGTTAATGGCAACAGCTTGCGGCAGGTAATTAAGCCACGATTCCTTGTCACATGTGCTGTAGTTTATCTAGTGACTGCCAGGGGGATTTGTGATGTGCCCAAAAGTCTCATTCGGCTGTCAGAGTTGTTGAAAAATTGATGAGCTTCCGCTGGTGGATATGCGAATTCGTGGGCGTGAGTATCTGATGAGCTTCAAGAGCTGAGCTAATGATTAATCAGAAATGTGATGGCTCTTTAAACTTTAGCTTTGCTTTTGAAGTTGGTTTATTTTTAAGTTTAGGTATTATCTGATACAATTGCTCAGTTATAAGAGGCTTTTATGATACATATGTTGATGTAAAATAAATTAAATATTTTACGTCATTTTTTATTATAAGTAAGAGTTTTTACTTTTAAATCCATTAAAATTTCTTTGGACAATCTTTAAAGTTTTCAGAATCAAGCATCGAGTAGATACATTAGTTATAAATTATTCTCATAAGCTTTTTAAACTCAATACGAAAATATTCAAAAATCTGATGGAAAAGTAAGTAAGTGCATAATCATAACATTTAATGATACTTTATTAAAAGCCACCAACATGAGAATAGCCCTCAAAACTCAGAAATGCGTTGTCCGCAAGACTTCATCAATCATTCGCCCCGTGTCCCCGTAGCCTTTCGTTTCGCATTAAATTATAGTTTTCCCATCCCATCCATCTACTCATCGCCTCCAACCAGAGTCCCAGCCATACCCCAAAAATGCTACGCATAAATATTTATAAACTCGAGACGGGAATGTGAAGCCAACGAGCCAAAAATCGATTGCAAAGCAAACGTTTTTATTAGGCACACCCGCACACCCACTCGAACATTTTTGAAGGTGTTATTTGGCTTGTGAATTTTTAAAATTCAATTTAAATTTATGTATCCAGGAATTGCGTGATGGGAAAAATATTTGACAACCGGCGAGCTAGAGGGAAACGTTGACAAAATAAAAATCGAAGCTTTGGCAATTAGATAAAAGCGGCTAAGTGGTCCATTTTCTGTAGGTATTTATAGCAGGAAGCAGACGGCCATCCCTCGAGGTTTATTTTATTATTCCGCCAGCGAGGGTAAATAAATAAATATGCCAAAAGTATCGCAGCGGCCGAAAGGTTAAACTCCAATTAGCTGTGCGCTGGCTCGTGATAATTAACTGGGCCAGCGCGGAAAAGGGTTAAGGAACGGAATTTATTCTTTCACTGCTCAACGTTGCGTATGCGTAATTTTCAGCCAAAAGAATCTGCTGGCAAGTTCGTTGACTTGACGCTTGATGTCTCACCTATTCATATTTCATTAAAAATCAACCAAGGACAGGCCTTGGAAACTCTTGGGCTGTTTGGGCGAAAGAAGGCGCAGGGCACTGCACCTGCGGCTTTGTTAATTTCCCCAGACACCTTGCAACCGAAAAGCTTCGTTTCGCATCGTTTCCCCTTGTCCTGCCATTTTTCCAAAGAAATGAAAATGAAAACAAATAAGAATTCATTCCGCTGGGGATGGGGGACTTCTTGAAAATGCGACTGGCTAAGGGGAGTACATAGGTCAACAAACAGCAACAATTTGATTTTGTTTGCCTTGCCCTCCGCAGGTTTGTTTGTTTGTCGATCTGTTTGTTTGGGAAATTTTAGGGGATGCACAGGACGGTCGGCCTGACACGAACCATTTTACACCTGAAATTATACCAAAAATCAAATTTCAAATACAGTGAAAGAAATTTGTAATTAAAAATAATTTTTTCAATTATTAACACTCGCAAAAAAGGTAACATTTAGTATAAATGAATAACTTTTTTTATTAGAACAAAAGAATTTTGTAAACTTTTAATTCTAAAATTATTTTGCAGATCAAAAGAACACATCAATATATTTGAAAAGTAAACTATTAAACGTTAAGAAAAGAATTTATGTTGTTGGTTAAAAAACATATTTATGTTGGCAACTAAAAAAAATGCAGGCAATAATTTGTATACATATTTAATTCAAACGCTAATTAAATAACTGTTAGGAATTATATTTTAAATGATTTTGTATCTATGAGGGCAGAAAAGCGGAATAGCAAAAACATTTACTATTAAAAAAAGTACTTGAAAAATAATTAATAGTTTTTCGATGCTGATAAAAGTTTTTTTGTGTAGACACGTTTAAACGACAAGTTCAGCTTTCCGTTTCACGTTTAAAACAAATAAATTGGGGGAAACTGCAGCTGCAGCATTCTGGCGAGTTCATTGAACAGGACATTCCGTACAAACAGACTGCCCGCCAGGATAATGACTTTGTTTCAATTAGAATTCGACTGCGAATGTTAATTTCAGTACGGGTGGGGACAAAGGACTCCCCAGAGCTTTGCTGGCCGGATTTATATTTTTTTAATTAGGTCTTCTGGGCAGCAGACATTTCGAGCTCAGTTCGACGCACTTCAATTTCAATTTACTTTTAATTATTCGCCCATTTGTTTTCACTCTCACTTTGCTCCTGTGTTCTGCACATTTTAATATGAAATAATTGTTCGACTACGGCAGAAATAACAAGGGCAAACATGGCAACAATTGGCGTGTCGTTTAAATGGCTTTCAAGAGTCGGACATCGATATTGCCAGAGGGATGGGTTGGCGGCGGGAAATATTGGCCAGGTCCAGGTTCAGGTTCAGGTGCAGGTCCTTCGCTCTGCGTGTTCGCTCCCTTGTTTGTGGAACTTGTTAAACGGCAGATTCGTTTCAATTAAATTTGTAGCCATCAGTTGTGTACTTAATTAGTTGGCATAACCTCTGGCTTCTGTTGTATGGAAGCAGCTTACGGACGGCAAAGAATACCTAACGGGAAAGTTTTGCAGGTAGGTAGAAATCAAAGAGAGACTGACTATTTATCCAAGGGGAAATATTAAAGACAGGTGCATGTTGAAAAAGTATATGAGGCTTTTTTTATGTTGATGCTGATTATAAATATATATACTTTTTTATATCCACTAACTTATAATATCCTCTGCAAAGGTTATAATAACTAACAAAACAAAAATATGTCAAAAAATTGATCAACGTTAAAATAGTAAATTTGAATGCAGATAATTAGAGAATCAAACCACAAGTCGTAAGAGGTATGTCACTTTGAAATCGTCTTAAAGTTGGTTGGTAAAGCTCTGGTCTCTAGAAGTCTCGTGGTTCACATATTTCCAAGTCAACGGAAACTTAGAAATAACTAACACGCAAATGGGTCAGCAAATAATTTAGGAAAGTTTATAACCCTTTAAAACAATGGTTTCTATTGTACGATTTTTATAACAATAAAACCCTAATTCTAAAGTATGTACTATATCTTAGATTATATGGGTATATGTTAAGAAACAACGAAATTATAATTTTATTTCTCTTTTGCCAGCTCGTTTCTATGGCAGCTAAATGACACCGTCGGAAAATTTGTATAAGTCTAAAGCCGTATTTCTAAAATTATACACTTATTTACTTATTTTTCTCGATTGTTTCTTTGGGAGCTATATATATAGATGTCATAACAAATACCCTTATTATTATAGCTTTCTATTTTTAAAGACAGTATTCCATTAAGTTGATATCAAACCGTGCAATTCCATTAAAATGTAAACTCGTAATAGAACAGCTTCCTTATCTCCTGCTGAGTCCTTGTTATCGAACAAGGAGCTGTTATTTATGTAAGGTGTCACTGGCATTGGGGACAGGTTAGTTGATGGCACTCGCCGATTATCTTGTTCCAGCAATTTGCCACATTCCTATGCGGCTCTTTGTCGCCTTGGCCAGCGCAGTAAATGGAGCTTAATTGGAAATTACACACCAATTTCCGCTTGTTGTTGATGTCGCAAGGACGAGGATGTTGTGGGCACTTTCATATGCATTACATAAACTGATTCTGTTCGAGAGCGGGCACTTTGTGCCCAGTTAATATAATTAGTTTCGGCGTAAAATTGTAAACGTCAACCGCGAAAGACGATAACGCACATGAGGAATTTAAACCGCACACACAAAACGGGACAAGGACATTATTGCGGCCCGACAAAGGAATGAAAATCCTGCGGCCAAGGGCTGACAATCCATGGGTATTAAAGTTTTCCACTTGCCACTCATTATGCCACACATTCTCCTTCCACCTACTCACTACTCACTACTCCCATTTTCCATTTTCAGTGGAAAATTCAGTCGTCCTGCCCACGCAACATGTCAATAGAGGAGCCCCAAAGCCGCAGGATATTTCCGTTCAATATTTGTACAATTTCCTATGTTTGCGCAATAGAATTTGCTGTTGACATGCCACTTTTTCATGCTCGTGGGCGGTTTGCAATATGATGTGAAATAAAGAACTTTGCATGTTTTTGTTGCTCAATATCTGCGAGATAGGTCAGATTGAAGGCCCCCGATTTTTGATTAGATGTCATCCGCTTTTTCCACCGAAAAAGCTGCCCAGCAAAGTGTGAAATTATGAAAATTTTCGGTGGGCCGCCAGGTGTGTGGCGTGTGTTGATTTTTAATTACCTGTAAAGCAAATTACGTATACGCCGCATTACACGCCAGCAAGTGCGTCTAATACGATGTCTGCTCTGGGGATCGCCATGTGTCATAGATTTTGATAAGCTGGCTGCTTGGAAAAGGGTCTTACGTTTTAACATTTTCTGTGGGGCAGCGTGGATTTTTGGGAGTGTGCAGGTGCTAAAGGTTTTTCTTAAAGAGGGTTGATGTAATTCGTTTTGTAAATAGGTATATTATAAATAGTATATAAAGAGCTCTGTAAAAACAGAGCAATATTTTTTGATTGTTATTAATTGTACAATAATTAACATATATGCATATTTTTATATATAATTGCTAAAGCTATTCTGTATAATTTTGCTGATTACATCGGATTACCTGTGTCAAATACTAATAATTATATAAATATTAATATATACATTTAAACATTTTAATAGCATGTTATAGCATTTACTAAAATCACGTTTACCGTTTAATTAGAACCTCAACATCCACAACTTTTTTCTTTCATTATTAAAAAAATTATAGTTTAAAAGGTTTTAATAATTAAAAATTTAGTCAACAGTTTCACACTGAAATGACCCGCCAACACAGCGTATATAAAGCATTCAAGTAACCAAGTTCTGTTCAGAGGCCCTGAAGGTCCTTCGTCCTTTTTTGCGGCGTGGTAATGAAGGCACAAAAGTGCATTCAACTGAGCGTGAAGGCGTCGACAGCGGGAATTGACAGGACAGAGGCTAGAAGCCGGAAAAGGATTAGGATAAGGAGGAGGAGAAGGCAAAGGCGACGGCGGCATTCGCGAGATTCCTTTAGGCCACGACAAGACGTCGCCACAAAAGGGTTGACGAAACTTTTTGAAGTTGCCACAAAATTGCGTTAACTTTTTAGTAAGTCACTTGATTATTTGGTCGTCGCGCCTTGCCTCATTTCTGTGCTACTGAAGGAGGTGAAAATTGCTTCAATAAAGTTGCCTTGTCGCCGGCTTGTCTCTGGTTTCCCAACCGCACCCAATCCCCTCGAGAAAGGATTCAACCCCGCTTGACCTTGTCTTGATTTGGGTCTGGAGTTTCGTGGAGTGGAAGCCGTTGGAAACTGGCGACATTTAGCGCATAATTGAGACAATTAAATTCGCTTTGACAATGCGACCCAAAGTGAGAGAGAATCGAGGCAAATCAACAGCAAAACGGGAATGAAATGTAATAAATAAACCGAGAGACTGTGGAAAAGGGGGTAAAGAAGTTCAAGGAGTCTGGCACAATACTATGCCAAAAGAAATTCCAAATTAATTGAGTTTCAGCCCGGGGTCAGTTCAATGCCAAGTGATAGAGACACACAAAAGATACATTTATCTTGACAATTCTGGGCCATTTGCTCTAATCTAAAGGCATTCCTCTTACTTAAATCTTAATTTATTTATTGTTTTTGGCAAGTAAAAATGATTAAGACACTTGTGGACAAACGTGCCGCATTTATTTGATTGTTTTGTGTGTATATATAGTTGTAATAATTAAAAAGGCAATGATTTTAATAAAAGTATAATGCGTAGAAGCTATCAAAGTTTCAGATTAAAACATTTTGAATTATTTACAATAATGTATTTAAATTAAGTTTTCCAGAAATCCTTGCGATCAACTTTAATGTACATACTGTTTTCTGTAAGTGTTTTTCCCGATGAAAAGGGTTGACAGAGGCCAACCGGTAAATTGTAATTAAATTTTTCATCCGGTCATAAAAGTCTTCTCCTTTTTTTTCGGTCTCACCTTCTGGAATTGCTTGTCCCAGGCCAGGATTTGATGTTCCTGCAGCCGTGCCTGTTGCATAAGTGATGTCTTGTCCTCCTGACTGTTTAGTATGCATTGCATTTCCCAAGCCGATTGGGCGAGTCCTTTGCGATCCTGCCAAACTGCAAAGCTAAGGCGACAGGCAACGGGCTCCAACTGATTTTATTATGCAGAAAGTGATATTCGAGGAAGACGCCCAGGACGAAAAGGACTTCCTTGCGAGCTCCCAATCCCCCCATCTCCTCATTTCTGTAGGAAGGCGCGTAATTGGAGCGTAATGTGTTAAGTTGACAGGCACGTGAATTGCCTCTAATTTGTTGCCTGTTTGTAGGTTGCCCTTCCTCTTTTCCAGGTTTTTCGCTTCCCCAACACATCTGTTGCATATTTCATGGCGTGATTACATTTTGTTCCATTTTCTATATACCACCTCGCACTATGTGTGCTATAAAGTTCACAAGTTTTGCATGCAAATGACACTAAGACTGGCAGAAGGCAAACATCAATCAGAGTTTGGAGGGAGTCAAGGAGGCTACGGCAATTGACTTACCAAAGAGTTAAGACAGAGCTGCAAACTACAGGGCTATTATAAAATAGGGGCATATAGGTACAAGAAGTTATAATTATAAAACAAGAAAATCAATTACTTTATAAATCTATTTTTCTACATGAAGATACATAACTCATAAACTCAGTTATATAAAATTCTTTTAAGCGTAAGCATATATGTAGTAATATCTATAAATTATCAATATTTATTAATTAAATTCCTTTCCTAATTTCTTTTTTTTTTTTTTTTTGGTATTAAGTTACTTCCTGTCCGTAGAGGAGGAAGATTTATTTGGCCTCCCCGTATAGTTCCTAATTTCTTAAATATGAGAGCTTGTTTTTCTACATTTTTCGCCAACAAAGTACAAATCAAGATCTTTTAATTAAATTCCATTTTCTGAAAAAAAATGTCTCCCAGAGCCTGCAGCTCTCATTGATCTCTTCCAAGAAGTTTTTTCCAATTTACATGGCCTATTCGGATGGTCCATTAGACAAATTTGAATAGTTTTCCCCCCTCGATGTGTACAATGCATTTTTTCGATGTTTAGTTCGGGCTTTTGTGCTGATTGTGTTTTTGGTCGGTTACATGCGAACGCCCCAAGTGGCAGTCGCTTGAACAAATATACGTTTTTCGGGTTACCCCCGTAAAACTATTTTAACAACAACCAACATTGAACTACAGCTCCATTGAAGCACACTACATTTTCAAAACTTTTTAGACCACTTTTTCCAGCAAATTTTTAATTGAAGTCGTCTTCAAATAAACCGAGAGGTATTAAACCGCGTGGTCGCAGTTCAGTTGAAATTCCAAACTAAATATTTAGCTTTTCTATTACGCAAACTGGTGCAGGAGAAGTGGAATTGAGGAGCAAACCCTCTGGGTTTTCGGGGCTGCGGCATTGCGGGGAAGTTTTTCAATTTCTACTAATCCTCGGTATGCGTAGCCAGCTAAAAAAAATTACATTGAATTGAACTGGGTGGAAAAATGAACAGGAGCGGTAGTTGATTTTGGGCATGTCGTAATAGCGGATCAAAAAAAATTGTAAGCTTTTTACTCCTCGTTTTTTTTTTTGGGTTTTCAGTTTTGTTTGTTCGCCGCATTGAAGACTTAAATAAAAAAGCTTAAGACTTATTTTTTGTATTTTCTGTAACCACATAAAACGAGAACGCTGCACACCTCGCCAAAAATATATGTTTGAATATGCATATTCACTACCTTTTTTTTGGTTTTTAAAGGGTATAGGAAAGGTGCCAGTGGAAAGAGCATTGTTAGTATTGTATGTTAGTTTTTTGGTTTATTTAAGTCATTGTTAAAATTTAATTACTAAAAACAATGAAAAACAAGAGAGAACGCTATAGTCGGGTGCCCCGACTATCAGATACCCGTTACTCAGGTAAAGGGAGTGCGAGGGAGATGGAGATAGAAACTTTGATCACCCATAACTTTTTAACGAATGGTTCGATTTGAAAAATTTCTTCTTCATTTCGATAGGTATTGATAAACACAATAAAACTGCATTTTAACTTTTCCGAAATATTTAAATTTTTAAAATCGTATATGAGCGATTGTGGGCGTTAAGGGGGGCGTGGCACCTTTTTGAAACAAACTTGCGCTGCGTAGGAACTCCTAGAATCTGCATGCAAAATGCCAATCTTGTAGCTTTTATAGTTTCCGAGATCTCAGCGTTCATACGGACGGACAGACGGACAGACGGACAGACAGACAGACGGACAGACGGACAGACGGACATGGCTAGATCGACTCGGCTAGTGATCCTGAACAAGAATATATATACTTTATAGGGTCGGAAACGCTTCCTTCTACCTGTTACATACTTTTGCACGAATACAATATACCCTTTTACTCTACGAGTAACGGGTATAATAACATGATTCAAAAAAAGTTAGTGTACACAATGATCATAAATAAAACAATAAAGATCTTGTTCAAACAGATGTTAAATATTTTTGAAAGGGGATTTGTTCTTAGCCAGCTGTGAAATATTCTTAGATGTTTGCCCACATTCTTAATTATTTGTTCATTAGCACAATCGACAAATAACTTATAAGTATATGTGTCAAAGTAATCACGATTTGGTCATTAGATTTATAAATAGCCTTAATAATAAAGATTTATATTTTTAAAAATAAAAAGACTTTCCCCGAATACTTAGGGTATCTTAGCTCCTGTTTCCCAATGAAAACATTTCCCTTTGTGCTGTTTTTTGAGCGGTTAAAGATTGGTAGACTAATATTTTTTATTGGTAAAATGGATTTATGACAGCTTCAATTGGTTTATATCATGATTGAATATATTCTCTTTGGGTTTTCTCTACGTATAGGGCTTTCATTCATTCTTTCTTTTTGTGTTTCAGTTTCATATTCGTTATGATTTGGATTTCGAATTGGAGTTTCGTTTTCAATTTCATCTTAAGCTGGATCAAAAAGTTGAAGAGCACTCGGTGTTTTGAACCCACTCTTTTTACAGCACCGGTCAAGTGCGATAAGTCGGTTAATTGCTGTTGGATGATGCAGCAACAAATTACATCGATCCGTTGCGTGACTTCTCCGACACAATTCTGAGCGAAGAGGCATATTGTTTTCAGCACCGTCACTGCCGACCTGCAGTTGGTGTAATTGTTACAATGGCCCAAAACACTTGACATTGGCCCCTTACGATGGCGACATTGAAACCACGCTTCGAAGGCCCGAAACAATTTGATAAATATAGGAAAAATGTTGTTTGTAGAATGGCGGAAGGGACTGGGGTGGGGTAATCTCTAAGCAAAATATTGACAGATTCTTCGGCAATCAAATAGTGCAGAGCAAATGGGTAAACACATAAGCCGATCTCCGAGCTCCAAAACGCCGATCTTCAGATCTTTAACGATCAATGACCATTGTCAGGGCCCAAACATCGAACATCCGGCTGTGAACTTCGAACACGTCTGAAGACGCTTGGCCCAAAAGGTGTTTCGTCAAATGTGTTAATGCGGTTCGATTGCGTTCGATTGACCATCGAACTTCTTTTAGCCGTCTTGCTAATTTTTTGTATAAATAGTTAAAACGATTTCAACAGCAGCAGCAAAACCCAACCACAGCTCCAATAGATTGAGCAGGTCAGAACCAGATCGCAGGGCAAGTGAAGCAAACGTTTAAGTTACAAGAAAAATGGTAAGTCAAAGTGACTAAGTAATATGTAATCACTAGCAAAGCAACGATTTCTTCACACAAAAAAAAACCTAAAATGTAAAAACAATTGCCCAAAAAAAACTAAAAAACTTTAAAAAACTTCCTAATATAAACAGCAAGTAAACCTTTTTTTATAAGCCATTGGTTTTAAAATATGTTGGTCTTTACATACAACATTAAACAAAGTATTATAAAAATGTTACGATTTTAGTTTGAAAGGTTTTTTCTTAAATGAATTGCACAATAATAAATATTTCCTCCCAATACTTTTTATTCCACTTATCAAGTTAACAAATTATCAAACTAAATATACGTATTATATTTAATTACAATTTGTGTCAATTTCAGCAAGGATTCCAAGTGCTTTGTCTGCTGTGGGCTGCTGTGAGCCTGGCCAGCTGTCGTTCGGTGGTGCGTCGTGATGTGAGCCACCTGCCGCTGGAGTACCTGCCTCCAGTGGTGCTGCCACCTGTGCCCAGTCGCGATTACTTGCCGCCAGTGGAGCAGCATGCGGCCACCTTGAACCATGTGCTCCAGCCGCCCCGCGACTACCTGCCTCCCCTGCCGCTTAACAACGAGTACTTGCCACCTGTGGTTGAGCAGGAGGAGCAGGAGCAGGAGCCGGAGGTGCCCACCACGACCGAGGTAATAATTGCAGAAGAAACCACCACAGTGGAGCCAACCACCGAGGCAGTTATCGTCACCACCGAACCGCAGCAGGAAGTGGAGATAATCACGGAACCGCAGGAGGAGCTGGAAGTGAAGACCCTGGAGAAGGTGGAGGAGGCGCCCAAGGAGGAGCCGGAGGTTGAGTCCGCAGTGCTCCTGGACGATGGATACCACTATCGCACTCCCTCTGTGGTTCCCGACTTGCTGCCCGTGAAGGAGTACCTGCCTCCCTTGGATGACAATGCCGTCGTGGAGGAGCTGCCCAATGGCGAGGAGGACTCCTCCGCTCTCCTGGATGATGGCTATCACTATCGCTCCGTAAAGCGACTCCGCTTCTAGTCCTCAAAAGCCACTCGCTTTAGTTTATTCCACCACGAATTTCTGTTTCTGTTCTGTGCGACACTTGTTGTTTAATTTTACAAAATAAATATACAAATACTTTGCCCAAATCGATGGTTTCACAAGCAATTGGGAAAAGGGGAGACAAGGTAACAATTTTAAGTCGGGAAAAGCTGAAGTGTTGTACTTCTGATAAATGCGATGAGTAAAAAAATGGGAGCAAGGAATTTGATAATATTTTTCATTACTCGCAATTTGAAAAATTAATTGAAAGCTTAGCTTTTCACTGCATTTTTATTTATTACAAACTAAATACCAATCTCTAAGTTAATGTTGGTTTCAAGTCACTTATTATAAACAAGTGAATTTTAAGTGGATTATTTACCTTAATATATTGGGGCTGACAAACATATTTAATTTTGTTAAATTAAATTCTTAAAAGTGTGTTCACTTTAACATTTCCGGCATAAGAATAATCTTAGATTTGTTAAGTGTTTTCGAAGTGCCATCCCTTAACACGAATATACCCCCTTAATCCTTCTCCTACCCCGTAACAAGTCGATTGCTGCCGTGAACATTTCATTTATATTGATGACAGGAAATTAGAAAAATGTTTTCACAATGCGCACGGAACGTACGGAACGTGGCAGGGAACTCTTCACCGGGCGACATTGTCGCAGTCCTGCGAGGTCCTTGTTGCGTGAGCCTTGGTGGGTCCCGGCCCACTCTCAATTGATTTGTGGCCGCTTGTGGCTGGGTTTTATTGTTTTCTTTACGTGTTGGCGCTTGGCATACATTTTCATTAACCAATCTCGAGAAAGTTTTCCCGTTACCTGCAAGGCCCGCAGCGCCCTTTTTCCCTGACAAGTTCAAGCCAGTTCAATAATTCAACAATTTCCCAATTGGCCGCATAAATATTTGAAAACTTTTAAATGTTATTGCTGTTCGGCGGGGTGTTTGTGTTGAGCCTAAATATAAATGGGATTTTTATGTTTCCGGCGGTTGCTGTTGTTGAATTACTTATGAATAATTCAATACAAGAAAACACAAAAATCGCTTGCCTACTTTTACGCGCAGTTGGAAAAAAAATTGAAAGCAACAAGTGGGTGAAATTTTGTGAATTCTTTGGCTGCGCGTTCGTTTTCCCCCTTGAGATATCAAAAACAAATAAAAATCGAAGCCAAAAAGCTTCAAGTGCAATGCACTCTAGCGAATTTTTGTTTTTATTTCGTTTTGTTGGTGGTCATAAACCTCAACAAATCGGGGCCAAAACAAACACCTGTAAACAGTATCTGATTGAAAGAATCTTTCATGTTTCGTTGAGTGTTGAAGGCGGGAAAAGCTTGTGGAAAATGTGGGAAAAGCCTGCCGAAGCTTTGGACATTCAACATTCGACGAAGCCACGACGAGGAAAATCGTATAAAAGCCGACCGCCGAGGAAAATTCAACTTAGTTGCGGGTTTATTATTGGCGAATGCGAACGGAGCGGAATCGACGGAAAATGCGGTCCGACTGAAGACAGTGCGAGCAAGTGAGATAAAGATATTCGGCCGAGCAGCAGTGGAAATTGTTTAAAGGGCCATAGATACAAGATAATGCCCCATAGAGGAGAATTCCTCCTCTCCGCCATCCGATATGTAAAACCCAGTGAAACCAAAGTGAAAGTGTGTGAAAGGTGAGAGAACGAGTCAGCAAGTGTGATAATGGATAAGCAACACAACTCCAGATAATATTGCAAAGTAATGAGTTTGTTAAGGCTGGCTTGAAGTTAAAAAGTTGAAAAGTAAACACAGAAATTGAAAGAAGTAATGCCTTTAAAATTTTAAGCTGTAAAAATGATAATTCATTACAATTTAATAAAAAAACTTTACAGCTAACAGTACTTTACTTAAAAATAAAATAAAATAAAATTAAACGCTGGTAACAAATAAAAACAATAATTTTCGTATAAAAACTTTTTTGGAAGTCTATAATTTCGAATATCTCAAATATATATCTTCAAAAAAATTCATTACAAACGAAATACAAAAAAAAATGCATGTGCTGAAAGTCAAGTAAAATGCTGTGTAATAATAATAACGAATTATAAAAACGATGAAAAATAAATTTAGTATTTAATGCTAAGCGAAACAGAAATTAAAAAAAACACTATTTAATCGCCCAAATCAATTAATTATTAATCATATACAATTTTTTAGAAATAAATACCAAAATTATAACGATAAGCAAATATTACTCAAAAACAAAATTAAACGTGAGCCATAAAATTAGCTCCCACAAATCATTTGCAAATATAAATCAAAATTACCATAAACAAAATCCCTCCGTGAATAAAGATGAACTCAAGGAGCCACAACAAGTTGAATAAATCAAAATTAAATAATAATTAGGGCCATATTAAAATTGCGAAGTAAATTGAATAACCGAAATAGCTGTAAACCAAATTGCCTTGCGAATGCTATCGAAAGAAAAATTTTACACACTTAATGAAACCGCACAACTCTTAACGTTTCTCTACCTAACGCAATTAAAATGCAATTAATTTGGCAACAAATTTGCCCAGTTAAGAGTTAAAGCCCTCTTCTTGTGTTGCCTCTGGTTGGGCATTTTGAAATTTAATTTTAAATTGTCATTCCATTAATTCCATCTGATCTATTCAGTGGCAGTAACTCTATACAACTACTGTTGGCTTAGCAGCTCCATTGAATTGCCATCCGCTCAAAATGCATTTTCCCTTATTTTTTCCTGCAAAAGGGCCTCTGATGTTGTTTGGTATTTGTTGTTCGGCTTTGTGGGTCTCAGCACAGAAAAGTTTATTAATAAAACGTTTTGCCTAACAAAGCACAAAAATGATAAAATAAATGCGACGCGGACAGGCAGCTTAAGGGGTTTAGGGGGGGAACTTGTGGGTGGTTGGGTGTTAAATGTCATTGTCAACGGTTTTTCATAGATTGGTATAGTAGTTTAAGGATTACCCGTTATTCTGGATCAGGGACTTCTTTTTAATTCAATACAGCTAAAAATGGAATTTTAAATAACTTTTCAATCAACTTTTTGGGGTCAAGAATACAAAATCGTACCCTAGTAGAAGTATTAATTTAATTGCTTTATTAATACAAAATTATGTAATTCTTAATAAATTGTCTTGGGGAAGGAATTTCTAAGAAATCTAAAATAATAAAGCTTGGCTTTGATAAATAATACTTTTAAAAGGGTTTAAAAAATTATGATTATAAAGTTCTTGCCGATATAAATTATTACTAAAATCGTGAAATCTAAACTTACACCAGAAATAAAACAAACAATAAACAAATATATAATAAATATTAAATATTAGGAATTTCATTTGTTAACCACTTTTTTAATGTTCTTCTTCCTATTCTATTCTATCTATTTCTGTTATAATTACTTTAGAAGTATCGTTTCCCATTAAAAAACAATTGCACACAAATTTGTGTTTGTTTTGAAATACTTAAGCAATTTTAATTAAATTCTTTTGTTTTATGAACTTCCAACCCTCTTCCGCTGAGTACATGCCATGTCGATCAGACTCTTGCCATGTGTCAGCGTGCATCTTTGTGCCTGTTTCCGTGTGTTTGGCACGCTTTTTGTGTTTATTAATAACAAAGTAATCAGAAATTGTAATCTTCTCGCAAAGCGTATTACAGCAGTAATAACAATGGCAACATTGAACCGCCAGCCCGCCATAACCCCTCCACCCATTTCAACCAGCACCCCCCCACCGACATTCTCATTCATTTGGCGATTTCAATGCGGGTTTATCTTTGCCGCTTGGCTGTCTTCACGGGCTGCATCCTTGAATCATTGTTGTTGCCGCCGCCGAGCACGCTTCCGGCTCAAGTATCTCTGTTTTTGTTATGATTCCCCCGCAGTGTATATATTTTCATATACTTATTTTCTATAGATTTGCTGTATATTTCTGTTTTTATTATTTTCTAATTTGACGCTTCATTTGTCCACGGACGATTTCGTTTTATTTTGTTCTCTAACAGAAGGGTATTATGTTATTTTCTAGGAGGCGAAAATCTGCTTTCTTTTCCGTTTTCGTAATTTACATTTTACTAAACAAATAAATTAATATTGGTTTATATAAAGATAACCTGTTGTTTTAAAATAATTCGCTATAAAATCATATAGATTTATTTATTAATAATTTAAATATTACTAATTGTTTATTTTATTATAACATCTTCTTCCTATTTTAACATCTTCACTCTAATAATTTGTTTTTAAATTTGAGCTGCCGCTATTTACATTATATTAAACTTAATAAAATATAGTTTATTTTATTATAACATCTTCTTCCTATTTTAACATCTTCACTCTAATAATTTGTTTTTAAATTTGAGCTGCCGCTATTTACATTATATTAAACTTAATAAAATATAGTTTACAAATCACCATAATGTTTGAAAGGGTGATTTATGTTTGGCTCTACAAAGTCTCATTTGCGCCTCGGTTTTTTCCTGTTCTTTTGTTCTTCCTGTTTTCTAATTTGACTTTTGTTGGGTGCTGATTTGAGCTTTGATTTTTGCTGACTGATTGGGATTTAGTTGATGGGGGAGTGACGGGATGAGCGGGTGGAGGGAGGGGCCTGTCCTATTGATGACTCGATGGCGTGTCTTTATGCCTCTCAATCATTTTGTTTGGCTCGGATTCGTTATTTGTACACTTGCCTTTTTATGTAATTTCACCTATGTCAGTTTGTTTCTTGTTTTGCCTCCTGCAATTTCTGTTTTGCCAATTTGCCTATTTCGTATGCAAATTGCCAGCCATTTGGTGTCAGTCCCAACACGATTTCCCCCCTTCCCCCCATATTCATACCGTTTGAGCCACTGGGTCAAAGTAATAAAGCAAACAAATTAATTTGATTGTTTTCACTCGATTCGCGGCAATTTGGCTTCTCTAATTACTTCAGTACATTTTCTAAATTTTAGCTCTAGCAGTGAAAATTCTATTCGATGTAACAACAATTTCAGTTTTTATTGATCAAATATACCCCCAAATGAAAAGAATTGGAAATAGCATAACCAGTTTTGCATTGCAATATCGGCTTAAAGTAGTTAACAACAATAACAAATTACGTTAAAAACAATTTCCATTTTATTATTTTCAAAAATGACAAGCCATGTTTACTTGACTTTAAATGAAAGAGGTTATTTTGTAAATATCTTCTTAATAAAATATGAGTTGCATTTCAAATGAACTTATTTTTCACATTCTGGTAGAAATTCTGTGGAAAGCAGTGGTGGTTGAATTTTAATTTGGAATTTCCTCGTAAAATTTGCAATGCAATTGCACTCATAGGACCAAGAACATAATATTTAATATACGTGATGCATTTGACTAATTAAGACATGCTTTTCTTGAGTTTACATAATAATTGTGTATTTTCTGACTAAGAAAAATTTTCTTTTGTTTTAGTTCTTTAAAAACTATTATTCCATAAAATTATAGATTTTTAAATTAAGTAAATTACATCTGCCTGAAAATATTTCCATACCATAAAGGGTATATTTTACAATCTCCCTTAATAGACTTCTTCAAAGCCTTTGCTATTCCTATTCCAAATTCACAAAATACCAAAACAACCTTGTTTTTTCCAAGAACATTCCTTTTCAGCATTTTTGTTGGGTGTTTTGGTTACACGAGTTAAAGACCCTTTTGGCCGCAGAAAATACATAAAAAACGAACTGTCAACCATAAAAATCTCGTACAATCAACAACATCAAGAACAACAACAATCAGACGGCGCCTACAACAAATCAGTTTAATTTGAATTTCTTTTTTTTCTCGTCCGCACGTGTGTGTGAAAAAAGAGAAAGTTTTTACACAGTTTATTTTCCCAAGACCTTTTCCATCGCCCATAATAAACAAAAACAAAGTAAAGAGCGATGTATCGAAAGGGAGTGAAAAGGGAAAATTAAATTTGAAATAATTATTTGAAATATTTTTCCCTTAAGCGGGCATTTCATTTGGTATTCGTTAAAAAATGAGCACACTTTAAAGTTGAAAAGTTGGCAGCAAAACAAAGCGAAATAAAGCAACGAAAAAACAAACAAGAAAAAATACGAAAATTCTTCAGATGTTGTTCTTTAATGCGTACGAAATACTCAAATAAATTATCATCAGCCTAATCAACATCAGCGTTATTATCAGCAGGAGGAGTGACGGAAAAAAGGAGAAAAACTTTTCGTCGAATAAGGTATGTATGCAAAATTGCAGGAAATAAATTCTGATTTGTTCCTTTTAATATAACCAAAACATTAAGTAACCTGTGGGGGTGTGGTTGTTGTCCTTTCGATTCGCTTGTTCCTTTGTGACTTATCTCATTTATACGCTGCCTGCCACTCTAAGCACTTAATTATTTAATTATGTTGAACGTCACACACACTCGGGCTTGTCCAAAAAGAAAGAGAGGAGTTTTTCCAACCAACCAGCACTACTTTAAGCCACTGAAGCCATCTCCAAACTCAACTACTGTTTGCGCTTAGCCAGCATTGCACTGGGAACCGCAGGAGGTGGAAGGCCAAAACGGAATAGTGGCTAAGGAATACTAACTTAGCCACTATTCCGTTTTGGCCTTCCACCTCCTGCGGTTCCCAGTGCAATGTTGGCTCTTTGGTTTATTTCCATTTCCGTTGTACGAGGCGTATGCGTAATATGAATATTTTTGTAAATTATTAAGTATACGTAATGAGATAGTAAATTTGTTCCCCAACCACAGGCAGGCAGTGCGGTTTAGTGTCAGAGATGAAAATTGCATGTTTTTCCCAGGTGGGCGGGGACGTGTGTGTGTGTCGGTGTGAGCCAGCAATTAGTTAAACACATAAGTTTATGCCCCATCAGAGGTGGAGTTCCGCACTTCCTGTGACCCCGACTTCCTGTAGTTTCCTGCCTGTTCGCTATGAACTCTTATCTCATAGGCTCGTCTTGGTCTTAGTGGGGATTTATGCAGGCTCATCTGACTTTAGATATGCTCGTTGGCAGGTAGGTAGGTGGGCGAAGCTCTGCTAAAACTTTGAGCAACTAAATGTCCTGGTGCGGCCAAAGATGGCCTTAAAAGTTTTTCCTCGGGTGTCTCAGTTATCTGACAGAAAGAGAAAACTTTATGGATTACAAAGAATTTATAATTGGGGTGGGTGTGATGTGAAAGCGTTTTAGGAAATCGATGGCTCAACGCAAATTAAAAATTCAATTTAAGCGAGGTCTTAAAAGTAACAGCCAGCGAAACTTAAAAGATAATTGAGTTTTAAAAGCACTTTAATATTTTTGGTATAGATTCAGTTATTTTCATTAGCATCAGACTCGTCCTACCTGTTTGGTATTTAACTCCATATCGAATAATATTCCATCTAATCTATGCCTAATTTGGGTGAACACATTACTAATTAGTTTGAATGTCATTAGCCCAAACCTTTGAGCACATTTACTCGACTGTAATTCATTAGATTTACATGACCAAATGTGTCGATACTCTGCCTTGGGTTGAGGTTAATAAAAATAACATTAGACAGCAAACTATCTCACCTACAAATTTGTTAATTAAAAGGACCCCATATAGTTAAATTATGTTCTTTATTAAGGTAGTAAATAGGTTGTTTGGAAAGTAAAATTCATTAACTTTTCTTTTGAATACATATCCAAGTTACATTTGTGTATACACAGATGTAGGCACGCTGGTCATCTTTAATTAGTAATTGAATATTCGTCTGGCATCAGGCATATATCGCTAACCTTTAAAAGCCAAATCCAATCAGCTGTTGAGCGTGTTAATTTATTCATGGAATTATTTTTCTTGCTCTCCTTCACTGACCTACGGCCCATATTCCACTGCAGTCCCCTGTTCCTCGAAATCTGTCTGATTAGTTAAAGGAAAATCCTCTTTTGTTTGCAGTCCACGCACGAATTCGATGGAAACTTCAAGGCGAGTCCCCAAATACCCCAAATCCCCTATCCCCAATCTCCGATCCCCAACCCTGGCGGCTGAGCTCTCCGTTCAATATGTTTTCCGTTCGGCTGATGCTTTCTTTTTCTAATCCGAGACCATCTGGTTCTGCTTTAATTCCCCGGGCATCCTTTGACACACGAGTTGGAACTGTGAGTCCTTGAACTTTCAGCACTTTGTTGCTGAGGTACACAAATGTAATACAGAATTCAAGTTCAACTCAATTACTAAAATACAAAATTCAAGTTCAACTCAATTGCTGGACTTTTGTCATGACTAGGCCTTTTTGTTTGTTGTGAGGCCCAAAAACGAGAGAGAGTTCTCCTTTTCCGGGTGAAAATTCACCACATGACTCTATAAAAATTGTTTCGCTGCGGCTTTTCCGGTTGCCAAATTAAACAAAAATAAAAAGAACAATGAACCGAACACGATTTTTTGTTTACTCAGCAATTGTCCATGAAAATGCACACAATATTTTCAATATAAACGCCAAAATGCAGCCAGATACGCAAGAATGTGTACTTATGTCTGCTATATAAACAATCATAAAGTCTGTGATTTATGCACCATTCGAAAGCATCGAAATGCAATCGAACGGAATTCGAATTGCTAAATTTTCGACTCTATTCAAAATGCAGTTCACTTAAACGTGTGTGCCAGTTTAGTAAAATGGAAATGAATGACGAACTTGAAATGGTTGAGAAATTCCAGCAAGCTCGATAAACTACATTTTTGTGGACTGTGGAAGTAAAGCTTAAAAGTTTTTTAAAATAAATAAAGAACATGACTTTGTGATTCAAAACAAAATAAAGCAGTAAGCAAATATTTTGATAGAATAATTACTAAATAAATCTATCTACATGCTTTCATGCTATTTAGCAAATGCCAATCAATTTTGAATTTAAAGATTTTCTTTTATGTAAATGTTAACATAAATAACATGAACATTTCCATGTAATTTAGTGAGCAACAAAACAAAGCTGTAAATATTATACAATTTACATTGAATCAAAACTAAAAATTATATTCAGTTGAACAAGTGTATTTTTTATAAATGTAGTCTCAATGAATATCTTTTGACAGTTTTAATTCTTTTTTCAATTTATGTACTATAGATATATGCCTTTATTGACACCTATTGATTAAAATTACCTGTGAGAACTGCTTTTATGGGTCGTCGAGCAATCAATGCCTCGAGAATCGCCTTCAATGGTGACGTAGGCTGAGACATCGAAGGCGAAGGTTTCTGGGTCCTGGCTGCCTGCCAAATCGGCACTTGACATTGCCCAGTGACTCGGAGGTCCTCGGAATGTTCCATGCGCCGGATGACCAGAGGCTGGGCCATAGCCCGCCTGCTGCATAACTTTAATGAAATTGCAACCGGCTCACAAACAATAAACAGGCATGGGAAGACATAAAAGGGCCGTTCCTGAACCGCAAACAAAATATGCAAAAGGGCAGGGAAACACTGGTGACTAAAGCCCCACGGCAGAGGGCTAAAGTCACTGGGCCAGGAATTGGCCAGGAACTGTGAGCTCTGGGCCACATGAGCACATGGTTCTAAGCGCATCGCATAAAGGGTAACGGATAATGGACTTAAAATAAACAAAGCCAACGGCAAGTGAAAGAGCGGGGCAAAAGAAAAGCGGACGAACAAAACAAGGGAAAACAAAAAATGGCAAGGAAGGATGGAAAATCGGACCTGGGAAACTGTTTTGCTTTGTTGCCGATGTACCCAGTGATCAGGAAAATATGTGAGTGGATTCAGTCTATTGGCTTTATTTTGGGGTAACTAAGTGAATAGCTGAAGTAATTCTAAGCAATTATTTAAGTGGTTCTCAGACATTTATTGCTCATCATAAATTATAATTTGGTCCAGAGGTTAAGGATTAAGTCTACTAAGTTTCTTTCTACATTTTTGGAAATCTTTTAGTTTTTAAAACCAATTATTTAAGTTTATAGAAATATTTAAGAATTTCCAAAGAAAATGTAAAAGATAAAGGAAGGAAAAAAAATTCTTACAAATATAAAATTAGTTGCGTGTTACAAAAGTATTATTTTAAATGAACAAATACTCGAATAATACCGATGAAATAAATATAAAGAGATGTGAAGTGGAAGGAATTTTGGGTCTTATGAAACCATAAAGTGGTTTTGTTACTTACTGAGTATCTCCTTGTTGATCACTCCCCTTTTGTATTGACGTTTCTCTTCACTGCTCAATGCACATCATCAACAATGAAGGGACTAAAGCTATAAACTGAGACAAAACGGTAGAGGAAGCGAGAGGGGTGATGTGGAAGGGAGATAGCATCTAAGGTTCAGGTAGGATTCGTCCGCTTGGCTTGGTTAACTTGGATCATGTCACAAATTAGTAAGTCATTTTGCCATCTTGTTTACCCATTTAGCTGCCTGAAAATCATTTTCCGCTTAGCCAACTGCTGCTGTTGGCAGTGAACTTTACCATTTTCCCCTTACCACCCATTGCCACTTTTTTTGGAGCTCGCCCAATGCCTTTTTGTTCAAGTTTTATTACGATGCTCTTGACCGGTTTTATTGCCTTCAATATTTCTTGCATATTCTGGCCACAACTCATTCAGCAAATATGTGGGTTTTGTCTGGCATTTGGCTTTTGGGGTTTGTTTTAACAAATTTATAAGCTAAACAAATTTATGCTCGTTGCTTCACGTTCCCCACTAGCTGTATTAATTATGAATGTTATTCTAGACCATTCTATTTCAACCGCACATATTCATGTTTTTGGGCCAAGAGGAAATACCTTTTCCATGGAAATAATTCGTTTATTTGAAGAGAATTTTAATTGACGAATTGCCTAGACCTTGAGTGGAATTTCGGCAAAGAAATCCAAATAAATGCTTGATTGAGTACTTAAAGTGAAAAAAAATCCCAAGAAAAATATTATTACGAATTTGAGGTTTATTAAAGGTTTTTTTATAATTGAAAATTTGAAACGGTTCTACAAAAAATCTAATAAATAAAATATTGTTTAATACCCTATTTATTAGCTGTTCTTCTAAAAAATTTAGAACAGCTGTTTTTATTCTCTGGAACACATTTTTCCTTTTATGGGTCAAGTTAACTAACATTGTGAGTGTCTATCTCTGTTCGCCCTTTGATAAGTCAAAAGCTTTTCTAGCCCACATTGATTTATGCTCACTGGCAGGGCCAATTTTAGATTTGCACACGCACTTGGACCTAAATACTATCTCTCGGCCCGGCTAATGAATTCGTTTGGCAATGTAAATTTCCTACCAAAAAACACCTCAACACGTCAAATTAAATGCAAACATTATACAAAACGCCCAAAGATGACGATGCGTAAACAAAAAGGCAGCAAAGACCAAAAACATCAGGCACATCGCAGCATAAACATTTGGCGGTGTCTAAAAATATACATATAAACACCACTGTGCGAAAAATAGATTTTTTGGTTTTCGGGCAAAATTAACTTTACTCTAAGTTGATTGGTATATAAAAAATTAAACATCATAATTTAAATAAAATATAATTGTATTTCTTTGACTAAAAGTAATCCAGAAAGATTAAATAATGATATTAAAAATATTGTTTTTTACTTTGTCACCAGCAATTTTAACTGCAGATAGAAAAATTATTTAGACTCAACGGTTTCGATGATTTATTATAAAAATGAAATCATTTTTTTAAGTAAAAAAAACAGCTTACAAAATATTTTAACTTTTTCTTATGAATATTTATATTTAAACTAGCTGAAAACAATTAAAAATTGTGCGCGTAAATTGAAAGTAGAACTTTAAAGTTAGGGATTAGGGATTTTTCTGAGTGCATTTGTGGCGTGTGTTTATGAGTGGGTAAGTGTTGGTCGCACGTGTGTGAATGCTGGCTTCAGTTACTATATTTAGAGAGAACTTACCTAGAGGCCGGAAAATTTGTGGTTAATTGGAGGGGGCGGTGGAGGTGCTGCTATAGGGGGTGTGTGGGCAAGGGGTGGGACAGTGAGTATTGGCAAATGCCTCCAGCTGTTCTGTTGCCCGGTTAATGAATGAATATGCATGAGGAGGCGTGAAAGAGAGAGAGCAGCCAAAGCTCCCACACAAACTCTTTCG
This sequence comes from Drosophila kurseongensis, assembly GCA_018153305.1. NCBI lineage: Eukaryota > Metazoa > Arthropoda > Insecta > Diptera > Drosophilidae > Drosophila > Drosophila kurseongensis. The sequence goes on along the minus strand of JAECXX010000005.1, from coordinate 12,759,818 downwards.
GTCTCATTTGGCGCTGCTTTCTACTCATTTTTTGTGGGTATATTGCACATTTAATCTTTAGTTCTCGATCGAAACAAATGTCCTATTTTGTTTTATAAATGCCAACAGTTTGATAAGCGATACAACTAATTTTAAATTATCCACATAATGCAAATTTGAGTTACTACCAAAATGTTAATAGCTGAAAATATAAAAATATATATATAATACAATAAATTAAACCTTAAAATAAATATAAATCAAAGGAAGTTTGAAACTCTTCGTATTAATACTTTATATCATTAAACAGACAGCATTAAATTAAATAAAACTTTCAAGTACCAGGTACTCCATAGTCTGGACAATTATCCATCAATTGAGTACTCATCCTTGTTTTCCATTTACACATGTCGCGTTTTTTGCAAGGGTGTGGGCGAGAAAAAGTGCTGCCCTCATTAATTTGCTTCGCTTATCAAATTGGTTTTGTTTTTATTAATTTTTGTTTGGCTTGAAGCAAACAGAAAAGTTTATCCTGCTGTTGTTGCTGTGCTTTCTTGTTTTGCCTGCGATGGTGTTTTTGTTGCCTGCACAATATTTGCCAGACCATTAGCGCCATTAACATAATGAATTGCTATTGGACTGCGGCATCGATAGAATCGAATCGAATCGAAAATAACCGAGGCGATATACCATTATTTCCTGCATGCCGAAACTGTTTGCTCGCCATTTACCTGGTGAGGTGTGTAAATATACTGGGTGTGGGGACATCGGAGCGATGACATTGATTTAGTGGGAGTTTTCAGAGGTATTGTTATATTAGAAATGCAAACAATGGATAAGCGTATGAAGTTAATATGGATAAGGGTGTATTGAGGGTTGCAAAAGAACAAATTTATGGCAGCATTTCTGCGGAAATATTTGACTATAAATTGCGTTAAAATGCCCTTTACCAAATGTATATTCTTGAATTTATTTGTATTATTAAATAAAAGTTAGAAAAAATATTTTTTTAGTTTTAAACCTCAAAAATGTGTTTTAAATATTTATAGATTTTAATAAAGCAATCCAAAATTTAATGACACCATGGGAATAAGTAATAATATTAGCAAAGATACTTCAATCATACACTAATTGCTAATGATTTGCAAACGATTTCTCTTCTGGGTCTGCCTGTGATTAATCATTTGATTTAGCATTCCAAAATTATAACTTTTGATTGATTACGTACTCAGCTGTTGCCTATTATCCCCAAAGAGCCAAACAGTTCAAGCCAATTAAATCCGTTTGTATCCTGCTATCTGTCAGCAGGCCATCCACAGTCTCCTTCGATTTGGAAAAGTCCAAGAGGTAGGCGTAGGAAAATGCAAAATAGCTTAGACTTAAGCCACTGAATGAATGATTTCTGAAGGCAGCCATAAGTGTCGAATGACAGACGATGACGACATTTATGAGCTTTCGTTAAGGAGTCTTTTCAATTTCTAGGGCAACGTCTCTGGAGATTTCCCACTGCTTTTCCTCCCTTTAAGTTATGTTTTCCTTTGCCTATTTTGCATATGAGTGGGAAGTTGGGAAAACTTGTGATTTTTTTTAGTTTTGATGCGGAAGGAAACTTTGGCCACTTTTAGTGTATCTATAAAGTTGTCTCTTTAGTTTGAATATTTAGGAAACTTTTCTTAATTGATGCTAGCTTAGCAGAGTTTTCTTTCAGCGTATTTCTTAAGGAAAATCTAAAGATGGTTCAGTTCTTTCGATTTATTGAGCACTCAATTAATTTGATAGTTGCGTAAAGGCATTGCAAAAACTCTAGGAAAAGTTTATTAAGTGTTAAATTGCACAACCTTTGACCTTATTCTGTTAATACTACATTCAAAATACAAATATGTGTTATTAGCAGAATTAAGATATATGATTTTTGTTATGAGCTTCGGGTTTTTTCCTCTGCCCAATTTTACTTCTCGGCGGGTGGCGAAAATGTTTAACTAAATGAAAAACGAAAAACTCTTACTGACAAACTGATTTCTGAGAATTTCCAAGGAATTTCTTAAGTGAATTTGGGCGAATTATTTGTTGTGTTACTTGATAGGTTCGTACTTCTGCGTGAACTCTTTGCTATCCTTCTTTAATATTCGTTTTTCCATTGAATTTTTTGTTAAATTGTTCGTTGTTGAAATTTTTTAATTTTTTTTTTTGGCAACAGCAAAACAATTTGTTTATAGCACGCGGAGCGTTGTGTTTTTGACATATTTATGCCGTTGGCCAGGCACTTGTGTTCGGCCTTTTCCCTTTCCGCTCTGCCGCCCCTTTGGCCGCCTGCCACGCCCCTCTGCCCTGTATTCGCAAAGTTTTCAACGCCGCCTCTGGCTAAAAACAAAAGCCGACAAAAGGCAAAAGACGTCGACGATGAAGACGAGACGATGAAGACGAGACGATGAAGAGCCAAGAAGCCGGCGAACAGCGAACGGCGAACGACCTGTGCCTAACTTTAAGACTTTCCACAATGGAAGTTTTCCCTCAAACAGCTTACTTTTCTTTTATTTCCGATTCTCCCTAGCCGTTTCTCACCCTGCTTTTGTTTTGTTGTTGTCTGTGGCACAGTTTTGTTTGGAATGCTAATGAAATCGTGCAGTTTGGCTATATTGGGAGGTTAGGCTCTATTTTGGCAATAAAAATAAAAAAAGTAAAGTTTAAGCTTGAAAATTATAATATTAATCCTGTTTTAAAAATTTATTTAGGTTTTAAAAATCAGAAAATATTATTTTGTTGTATTAATTGTGTTGTTTTTTAAATTAAATGTATAACCGATAATAGGTTCCATTTTAGAATCTTCTACGTTGTTATATTCTTTGATTTATATATGTGCTATGTCATTTAGTATATTATCCCCATTTATTTAAGTTCAAGCGCTTCAACTTTAAAATAAAGAAAATTGGGTAATTCAAATGTTAAAGAAACCAAATTAATAAGTTGTTTAAATTTATTTATTTCAAGCTTAACCAGCTATATTACTTATTGTGTATATTTTTAGGACCTGCTGAACTTAAGTCCCATTTGTCTGCATATTACAAACAATGATTTCAGCATGCCATAAATATAAGACAATCTTAGATTTCAGTCTCCCAGCTCATCTGCAGTATTTCTTAGATAATCTCCTGTACTTTAAAAGGGTATTAAAACTTCGCTTGATCGCTGATAAATTTCTTTGCATTTTCTTTTTCCGACTTTTTGTTTCATTCGAAAATTTAACAAACAATCTGAAGTTGTACTCGTTCTGGCCCTACCCATCTCTTTCTTTTTTGATAGGGCCTTGCGTGTCTGGCGAGCATTTCGTGAGACTTAAGTGGGCCGGCACCCAAAAACAAAAAACCAAAAAACCTTAAAAACGCTTATATATATATGTATGTACATATAGAAGTGGGCGCTGGGGGAATCCGAAAAGTAGATACGATATATTTATTGGCGGCGTCAGTTTGCGATGCCTTTTTGCGGGGGCGGCAGTTTCTGTTTGAGTTGCTTTGTTTTGGGGTTTCCTTCTGCCTTTGCTTGTGCAAAATCGAATTTATTGTTTTAATGCCATTTTGTGTCGCTGTCGAGCGCAAAAATTGGCAATTTGTTTAGAAATTAGCGCACTGCCACTCGTTCTTTGTGCCTCTTTTAGCATGTAAAATGAAAATCAATTTCATTTCCCCAAGTCTTCGTTTCAGCGCCAAGGATTCGCGGGAGCCAAATGAGTGGAGCGGCGGGAGCGGGAGTGGGCGTGGGGCCAGGTGGCCCAGGTGGAGTGGGCGGTGGTGCCACCCACATCTTTCGCTCGCTGTCATCGGAGAGCCAGAAGCGGGAGTGGTCCAAACGCCTCTCCCTCCGAGGAATGCGCCACGGAGTGGGCGGCAGCGGAGGAGGATCCGGAGGAGGCCCTGGCACTACTGGAACCTCAAGTCTGGCCAGCAGCAAGGAGGTGAGCTAATTGACCCCAACATCCATAAACACAAAATCATTGCGCAATGGCACACTGGGGAAATGGGAAAGACCTTAGTCCGTTCACTCTTAATAAAAGTTTTGAGCTTGGAAGTGTTTAAAAAAATAATGTAGTAATTTTCATGCACTTAAAGAGTTTTCAGATTTTCCCAAATATGAAATTAATCTTCTGTAAAGTTAAATGTAAATTTAACAAGTCTTTTAATCTTGTTATAAATTATATTTTTGAAAATACACATATTCGATTTTGTTCCATTTATTTGGTTTTCCACCAAACCCAATTCGATGTATATGATATGTTTCTCATAAATATAATAAAAGCTTTTAGTTTTTAATTTTTTGTTGGATTGTTTGCTCCAAATGTTCGTTATTATATATAATAATTATCTCGAAATTTCATTGAAAATCGATGCAGTTATTGAAAGTTAATTTTAGAGCTTAGTTTTTGAAAATGTAACTTTTTTGTTTTAACGTAATAATAAATAATTCTGAAATTAAAATGGCACATTCGGACTTAAGAATTCAAATGAATTATTGATTAAAAATGTTATTCTCAATTTAAGTTGCTCTTTTCATCAGTGTTCTCACACTTTCCTTACGTCTTTTTACAGGAGAGCAAGCACAGAAAGTTCTTTAGCCGCTCGGCCTCCCTGCGGCAGGCGGGGAGCGGGGGCGGGGGCAGCCAGCAGTCCTCCATGGAGCTGCATGTGCCCGGCCAGGACGGAAAGGGCGGGGGAGCCAACTCCGGAGCGGGCTCACCGCAGACCCAGACCCAGCCGTCCACGCCCAAGAAGTCCAACTGGGAGGTGATCGAACATTTCAATACGAGTGCCAAGGGAGGCAAGGCCATGGTTAGCAGCAGTTTGATTGCGGTGAGTACGCGGGGATTCTGGCATCAATTAATTTGCCCGTCTAATGCACTATACGACCACTTTCGTTGGCCAAAACCCATTTTTGAAAAGTAGTAAAATCCAAAAAAGTTGTTTTAGGATGCATTAACAGAAGACCAATCTGCAATGTTACGTTTCAGGAATTCCGACAGAGGGCGCTTCTGTTAAGATAACAGCTGTTAAATCATATGTTTAAGACGCAAGCCTCGTGCGTCTGAAATTCAACTTATATATTGTAGTTTAAAAGTGTTTAAAAAAACAGTTTAAAAGCGTTCCAAAAAAATTTTGTGATATAATTTCGATGAATGGTGGTGTATACTAAGTGTTTATGTGTTTAAACGGTTGAAATCTATCATGTTGTTTTTGTACTTAAGTGTTAAAGTGAGTTGTCTAAAACTCGTTCTTTAATTAGAAAACTAACTTTTAAGTAGAGCAACAAAGTGAGTCCAGCGGAGTCCACTTCTGAAACTTATTGAGATTTGTAGAGTATTAAATTCTTGTTAAAATATATATTGTTAGAATCGCCACTTATTGCCACTTTTTCCTTAATTTAATGTTTAAGTACATAACCTCAAATTTTGCAACTTTCACAGTAGTTTCGATAAAAATAAGAATATTTTTGATTTTCCATGCAATATTGAACTTGAATTCGAAGAGCATGAGTTTTAATAACAGGTGCCTTTTATATACTTATCAATAAAACTTGTTTAATCCGATTTTTGTGCATTTACATTGCACCTTTGTGGAACGAAGAACATTTTTTTTTGCATTTTTATTTCCATTCAAAGGCAGATATAAAAAATATAAAAAATATATTATAAATGTAATTATAAAGAATATATTAAAACAAAAAAAAAATTTCGATTATCTTAAAAAACAACAAAGTTCAAAAAAATCGATCGTATGGCAGCTATGGGATATATTCGTTCGATCATATTCTTTTTAACATATATGTTGCGTAAGGATACCAAAAAACGATTGGTAAAGTTTTATCTCGATATCTTGAAAATTGAGCGAGGTATTAATTTTGGCCAACAAAAGTGGTCGTTGGCCCCATAGTGTAATGGACGGAACGTCGATGGCAGGCTCTGGCTACCCACCTACCCATCTCAACTCCACCTGCTCTGGGACTTAAATATTTAATTTATTTGTGCCGCAAATAAGCCGGTCCCAGCTAAATTTAAATACAATTTCATTGATGACTGAAGTTGCTAATGCGAAATGGAAAGGGACGAAACATTTCACTTCGCCCTGGGAAATTTATATAAAGTCAAACAATCTGGCACAAACAAACCGGCTGCATGTCAGATATTTTTGCTTTAATTAAATTTATTGTTTTATCGTAATCGATGCCGAAATTGGCCTTGAGGGAAAAGTCCTGTGGCCAGATGAAATAGTTCCAAGTATTTTCAACACATTTTTTTCTTAATTCTGTTTAAATTAATTTTCGTTTCATTGGGTTTTGAGTGATGGATAACGTAAATAATATAAATTATACATATTATATTTATACATTATATATTTTACTTATCTTATTCGATTATTATTATCTTAAGATTATCTTTTGATTATGTTTCTTTTAATAAAAAATCGTAATGACCTTATAGTTCTTATTTAAGTAATCTTTTAACTGGTATTAGTATTAGTTTATAATAAAATACGTATGACATACCAAAATAATCAATATGAAACTAAAAAGACTTTTTTTTCCCCCTTGGTTAGAAAACACAGTTCTTATTTAGAAAATAGTTAAATATTTTAGAGTTCAAATTTTAATTAGGGAGGATGTGTTATTTTTGAGCTGAATAAAATAGTTCGTTTTATTATTGAAAAACGTAATGAATGCTAGCTGTTATCAAATGAGTTTTTAAGTTTTCTCGTTTTTATATCTACTCGCTCTCAATAGTTTTTATGATACGTTACTTTATATAAACATGCTTTAGTGAAAACTAACAAGTCTTGTCCTGGAAAACGCAGTCACTCACACACATGCAGGCAAACACGCACACACACTTGGCTAAGCCGACATGCACAGGGGGCCACTTAACAACTGCACACGTGTGTGTGAGAGCATTTCTATTTGCGTTCGTTGTCAAGAGTCAATTGACAAAGTTTAGCAAATTGAAAAGGCAAAAAAAGTGAGAGAAGCGAGAAAAAAAACATTTCTGGCATTCAAATGGGCGGCAATTTGCTTAAAAACGCCGCGGGGATCCAAACACACTTGCCACTGTGTGTGTGCGGTTGTGCTGGTGTGGGTGCGAGTGTGCATGAGTGGGGAAAACGTTTAATTCAATTGTTTGCGGACCACAAAAAAATCATAGCATACTTACAAGAGCCAAATAAATATTTTATGAGAATAAAAAAGAGCAAACATATATATTAATATTATAATTAAACAGGTTAAGGTAATAAGAATAAATTCTATTCTGCTTTAATGATTTATTAGAAACAAATTATTCAGGAAATAATTAAGTACATATTTGTAGAGTCACTTAATTGACATTTTCCTTATTTACATAATTAATTTAATAAAGCAGTTTTTATTGGTTTAATTATATACATCACCAAAGGTTCATATATGAGCAACAAAAATCAATTTAAAAGAGTATTGTTTTAGGTATAATAAAATATATTAATTTTATTTGGCTTTTGACTGCGGTATTTTTGAAATATTTAAATGAGATTTTATGCCTTGCAGCGCTAATAATATAATTATTTCCCTCATTTAACCTATTAAGGCTGGCATTACGCGGTGCAACATAGACGAGTCCATGGACTCCACCAACTCCAGCTCCACCTGCCATAGTCCCATGATCTACCAACGTGACGAGACACAGCTGTTGCAGCCAGGTAAGAGAAATGGAAAAATGTGGGAAAAATCTTGGGTAATAGGAAAGCGCTTACCTCTCCTAACGGGACTACTGAGGGTCAATAAACATACCAACATGCACACACGTCTTCCTTTGTGAGAGAAGGCCCCACATTTCACCCCTCACCACACCGCTCAAAATGTCACAAGTTGATTGTCATTGTCATATTGAATTTGACGAGGCTATTTCGCAGTCTCGTCCCTTTTTTCTCGTCTCACGTTTCCTCGTCATTGGCATTTCATTCACATTTCGCCCGCCTTTTCCCCCTTCAAGGTTGCCTTGGATGCCCAGCCCCCATATCATCGCCACAGCTTCCATCACCCCACCACCCCGATTTATTTTAGTTTGCGATTTCCGTGAAAGAACCGAGCCAGTCTTTGGTTTTCCTTGGCTTCGATAGACATCTGTATAGAGCAAGCTGCGTAGATTTCAATAGCAATTTACATAATCACGTTTGGCATTTATTTATTGATGCATATAAAAACATACTCCGAAATCCATTCCACTCCTCCAGTCTCCCGGTTTTTGTGGTTGTTGTTTTTTTGCATTGTGGTCAGGGCACGGGACAGTTGAATGATTTTAATATGCCGATTTGGCTGACGTTCTCCATTTTACAATAAAATATTTTATGGCTTTGTGTGCTGCATTTGAAATCAAGGTTTCCATTCTCAGGGAGAGAAATGCCAGGAGCTTTGACACACAATGGCTGGTAAATCGAAATTGTGTATAACACGTTAAGCGAATGAATTGTGCTCGATGTCACAATGGCTCAAGAAATATGTTTTTACATATATAGGTTGAGGGGTGTCTTGATAAACTTCGTCAGGTTTTGGCGCCCAAAAAAAATACTTAGAATGCGTTCATCAAGTTAAGAAACAATAGTTCACGGGTCATTAGATAATAATGAAATTAATTCCAATAGTTTATTTAATTTAGCAGACTATATATTTTATTCCAAATAATAATTAAAAACGTAAACTTTGTACACAATTCCACACATTTATAGTTATTTTAATTAATTAATTTGAATACTTTTAAAGATTAAGGCTTAAGCAGGCTTAACATATTTATCCCTTTAATTTAGCATTTTACAAACGAATGATTGCAAAAACCTTATGAATAAATCATTTCCGTGTTTTTGTTTATTTGAATTAATTGGACTGACAAATTAGACGTTCAACAATAAGGCACAGCATTTGATACAAAAAGACAGTTTATATTATAAGTCATCGATAGCTAAAGCGAGATTTTACGCACAGAACTAACTCATTGAAAAACAAAATTGCATTTACCTGCCCATTCACACATGTCATTGACTATTTACAATCAAAATCCTCCTGCGATTACCAAAACTTTCCAATTTCATGCTGTTTTGGATTTCAAACTACAATTTCCATAATTCTAATCTATTTCAAAGCTTTTTGTATGGTTGCTCAAATGTGAAACTGTAACAGCTGTAATTGAACTTGCAAATTCGTCTTGCAATTGGCAATTGTTTTGCGGGCTAATTGCAGATGAATTTCAGTTACAGCTTAGGTTGGGATAACTTTCTGTCTGGGGTATTAATTAATTTGGTTGTTGTGCAGGGGCATATTCATGGGCCTTGGATGGAGAACTTTGCCGCAATTGAATGAATCTGATTTTAGGAGATGCCGGCAATGCGGAGGCCAACAATCCGAATCCGGGCGGTGGAGGATCCGGTCCTGGCAATGGTCCTGTAAGCCCCAGCATTTCCTTCTGGTTCCGTTTGAACCGCATCATCCTGCGCCTCTGCTCCACGCACCAGTTCAAGAATCTCCAGGTAAGCTACTTATGTTCCGAGCTAAGCGTGAAATCCTTTGCCCAACAAGTTTCAATTCCCCCTCAACCACCATCGTTCTTTGAAACTTTTTCGCCTGCTTTGCTACTTGGTTTGATGAACTTTTTCCCAGCACTTGGCAAAATGGTTTTCAAAAAATACTTAATAGCTTCAGAAATTATATAGCTCAAATTATGTTATTTCTCATTTGAATTTTTTGTTTTTAATAAAATTTTTTTGATAAAATCATGATATTTAGAAGGGTTTATACTACAATTAAAATTTTGAAAGGGTAGAGATTTCGAACTTTGTAATTAATAAAAGAGCTTTACAATTTTGGTATGCAGTTATTCATACATTTTTATTTTTACCAATAATAGCGTTGTACTCTCCAAAAATATTCAAATTATATTTGCTTGATAGTTACCAAAAATCTAAAATTAATTCTCTAAGTGTTTTTTTGCCATATCCAATCAGGTTGAAATGCTTTATCAGCGCTATTTTCTGCGTATGAACCAGAGCAATACGACGCACATTCTGGCGCTGCTATTAGTCCTGATTTTGGCCCTGTCCTGCACCCATTTGGTCTTTACCACGCTGCAGTTGCAACGCAGCACCTCTCTGCTGTTGGAAATCAGCGAAATAGGACTGGAGGCAAATGCAACAGGGGGCAACTTGACGACCACCACAATGAATGCAACGGCATTACGGGGTCAAATTGCCCAAAGCAGGAGCTTCGTGGCGGGCCTGACCCTCGATTCCAATGGCAGTTGGGCGGTCAAAGAGGAGGGGGGCCCTGATTTGGAATACGCCCCTAACCGCGGCCTCGCCGATTTTCAAGCGGACGATAATGGGCAAACAAGGAGGCAGTGGCGCCGGCAGAAGCGCAAACATTATCGACGGCTCCACAAGCACCGCTACAAGCACAAGTCACACCAACAACATCGCACCAGGTAAGCATGGATGCCAACTATTGATATAGAAAAGTAGCTAAAGAAATATATATACTACCATGAAAAATGAAAGCAAATTTAAGAAGATTAAATGGTTAACGTTAATTTTAAATAACAATAGTTATGGCGGTAAAATTGATTCATTTTTATTTTAATTAGTCAATGAAAAAATCATTTTTTTTTGTTTTATTTAAGAATTAGTTTAAAGATCATAAGAAATACCAAATTAAACTTTATAATTCTGGTACTAATATTGACTCTTAATCTAAATACCATTTTATTTACATAAGAATTTTTACTCTTCAAAACTTGAGATTTTTTAGGTGTCTATAAGTATATAAGCCGCTTATGCTTCAACATATAGTTTATTATTATGTATTATGTGAGAAACGCTTAATTTAACAGTACCAAAAATGGTTAATAAGTTATCCGGATTTGGCTATAAAATAGCAAACTAATCGTCACTGTTACTGAAAGTGGATTGGTGTAATATAGATGTGTATGAAGAGGCCAGTTTTGACAGGTCCCCCAGCCGACAACGTGTTTTTCCCTAAAGTCGATTCGTATTTTGCACAGCTCGCATTTAAGGTTTTACTCTGAGAGCTCCCCTGAAATTCAATCAAACAACTTTAGGCTGCCCAAAAAGAGCTGAGCCCATAAAAGTATGTCCAAAGTAGGCTCAAATTGAATTTAAAGCATGCTGCAGGGGCTGGAACAAGTTAAGCTCAAGAAAAGTAATTTTAGCAAAAGCAAAGGCAAAGACCACATTTGATCGAAGGGAATCAATGACAAGGCTTAAATCATGTGCGAAATAGTGACTCCAAATTGGTTTATAGACACACTTAATGATAATTTATTTAAATTGTTCAACGAACAAGAAAATGTTTCTTCGATGCTTGGAATAATATTATCAAGAAGAGTAATCAAAGGAAACGTAATTAAAGCCTCAAATTTAAGATTTAAATTTTAAAATCACTTCTGAAAAATACATTTACTTCAATCTTAACTTAAGATAACACTTTAAGTTAAGAAATTAACCAATACTCCTAAATTAGAAGAGAGAAGAACATACCGAAATTCAAACGAATTTTGTTATACAATTAAAATTAAATAAAAAAGCCGAGACAAACAGAAATAGCTACAAGAAATATAGAAGTGAATTTCAGTGAGCTGGAAGAAAAATAATACAAATTGGTATTTTGTGTTTTTTCTCTGACCACCTTTTGCAATTTATTTTTACACAAATATTTGTCAGCAAATAGGATAGTGCAATAAATAAAAATTAAACAAGATGTGGTAAAGAACATTCTCTTTCAGATTCACCAAAGACAATGCCTTAATCAATAGCTCGTGCTAGTAATCAATAACTGACTCGAATTCATTTTCCCTGCCATTTCCATTTGCATTTAGATTTATTTTGCCGCAAATATTTATGCTGGCCATAAATGCCGGCAAGACGGATAGTTGGCCAAACACAAAACAGACATTTTCATCAATTGAGATGCGAGTGAAATGAAATTTGGACTTTATTGCAGATACAGGATGCGGGAGAAGCGGAGTCTGCAGGCAACTGAGTTGGTTAAGGGGGCCGAAACTCAACTGATTGTTGACACTGCCCCCGATGATGTGTACACAGTTTCTCGTGACGATGACGATAACGAGAATGAAGGGCGGCGAGTGGACAGTAAACGCATTACGTATACGCCGCGTGTCCGCGACAACAATCAAATTTCACAAGCGGAACGTGATGAAGTGTTAAACACATCGTCAAGCGGAGGACCTGCAACCGATAATTTGGACACTCCTCTGGGCTATGGCCACATCCTTACCCTGCTCCTCATGCAGGTGGACGAGTCCGTGCTGGTCTTTCTCATTGTCATGCTAATCTGCGGAATTGTGTACGCCTGTGAGTTGGTCATCATCGGTTTACTCCTGACTTCGGTCCCTAATCTCTTTGTCTTTGCCTACAGTCCTGCTGTGTATTCTGGCCAAGCCGGCCATGAACGAGATCTTCCTGGTCCTAGTGTCCTACGTCATTTTGGGCACCTTTCTGGCCATCGAAGTGGCCGTCAGCTATGCCATGCAACCCAGGTTGGTTTACAGGTTTCCCCAGAGAAAAAAAGTACAAATCTAAACTGGATAGTGGATCTTACTAATCACAATTAAATATATTTGATTACAAACCATTTAATTGTTTAATTTTAACTTTAAACATAAGCTTTCAGCTATCTCAACTATCAGTTATTGAATACAATATAGTTTATATTATAATTTTTGAAATTAAATTTCCTTGATGAATCCAATTTTGAGATTAGAAACTAAAATATAAATAGTAGTTTTTTACCACCAAATTTTGATATGACTTAGTAAAGGGCCAGTCTATAACATTTTTGGGAATTTAAATTTTAATATACTTTTATAGACATTTCAGGGGCCTAAATTTTTCCCAGTGCACGGCAGCTGTTGCTTGCCTCGGCATAATTAATCTTTTATGGCCCGCTAATTGCGAGAACTTGAAATCATGCTAAGAAAACAGCCGCATCTGTGCCCCATTGTCCTAATCGCTCTTCTCGTGTCCGATTTCCTTCGGCAGCAAGTCCTTCAACGGGAGCGCCTGCTGCATCGTCCTCATCTACATGACCTACACGATGCTGCCCCTCCGCCTCCGGGAGGCTCTGATTGGAGGCATCCTCCTGAGTGTCGTCCATCTGTACACCTGCTTGAGGTTCACCGCCAGGCAGGAAAACGATGCGCCGGAGGAGATCCAGTGGGACGAGGTGAGTGGGCGACACATCATACACGTGTGGTCTTCGTTTGGTCAATTACTGTGGGTTGAATGTGGTTGTGCTTGAATGATATCCAGTTTAATTGATTCCTTTAATTTATTTACACAAATTTCTATCGAAAATGAATCAGACTGGCGAGAAATTGCAACTTTAAGGTTAGCTTTAGTATCTCTGAGACAAGAGTAGTTTTTTTATTTGAAAAAGAACCTGTTAACAAATTTAAAAATATTCTAATAAAATCCAGTATTTAACTAAGTGGAAAGTTTAATATTCAGTATTTAGAATTTAATTAAAAGCATAACGTTTAATGGAAATACCCACATTTTAAACACTTTAAAATTTAAATAAAACCTTATAAGAATATTTCTTATTCTAATTTTATAATCTAAGTCGGCTAAAGTAATTTGATTAGCAAATAAACTGTTATTGTTTACATTGCAAATGAAGCATAAAGCCATCTATCAACAGGTTTGGCACTTTCACTGAGCCACAAATGCAAATTGATTTAGCGAACAATAAACATGAAATACTGTGTAACAGAGGAGCGGACTGGGCGGACATCTAGCTTTAATTGCCTCCTGTTCAGGGAAGGAAAATGGGGAAATCAGGGAGAAAAACAGCAGCTGAGAGTGGCACGTGTCCAAGGGCCTGGGAGTAGACATAAATGAAATGAAATTAAATTGCCTCCAAATTGAATGAAATCGAGAATGTGGAGGGTGCTTCTACTCCTCCCACCTGCCTAAGTGTTGTTTTCCTTGTATTTATGGCTCGTAATGTCATTAATGCCTCAATCTCCGTCCGCAGCTGCTCTGCACTTTGGTGGCCCTGCTCCTGGCCAACCTCACCGGCGTCTACACCCACTGGCCCAAGGAAAAAGCGCAGAGGAAGGCGTTCATCGAGACGCGGCAGTGCATCGAGGCCAGGCTGAGGACTCAGCGCGAAAATCAACAACAGGTGGGTGATTTGCAGGTGGTAGAAAATCTTACAGGTACCTGTAAATTATTCACTGAAAATTATAGTTACATAACCGGTTTAATTATTTTAGAATTCCGTATCCAGTTCCTTTGGTGTATAAACACATAATACTATTTCCCCTTATCATACATTTTATTACATTTGGTGTACAAACACATAATACTATTTCACCTTTTCATACATTTTACTAAACAATTTTAAAAATGGTATTGGCCATATCTGAGGAAACTTCTGTAGATAAAGAAAAATCAGCAGGTGTCTTATTGGTATGTGGGAGTACAACATGAAACGGCCAAAAAAAAAAAACGGCAAAAGGCAAACAAATGAAAAGTGAGCGAATTTGTCAGAAATTGTTTGCATCAAACGGAATGTGACTGTGGACCAGCGGGGTACTGATTCATCTCTTTTCCGAATCACCTACTCCTCCTTTGAATTTCGGTGGCCTTTTATCTTGAATATAACAATCAAATAATGCCTAATGTAGAGGGCTTCCATAATATGAGGATACCTTTCCAAACTAAAAATAGAAGCAGGTGAAAAATATGCAAATCAACTACAAGGAACTTGAATCGCTCTGACTATAAAATATAATATTCCTTTTAGAAAACTTAAATTAAATTTTTACTTAAACAATTCCAAGTGGGGACATTTGTTCATGTAGTTAAATTGAAATATCATAATTTCACATACGAAATGCAGGACTTCTTTTTACAGGGTACGCAATCGTAAAGTTAATTTATGCAGACTGATCCCAAACCAGATTTTACTTCGAATCGCATTTCGGGTTGCCGTAATGGATGTGGGGTATTAAAGCATATCCATTTGTTGCAGGAACGTTTGTTGCTGTCGGTGCTGCCGCGTCATGTGGCCATGGAGATGAAGGACGACATTGCGGGCCAGCCACGTGACACACAGTTCCATAAGATATACATCCAGCGGCACGAGAACGTCAGGTGAGTGGCGAGCGGTGGGTGGGGAATTTATTTGCATGCAAAGTCAATAAATTGTTTGCCCGAGAGTCGAGTCTCTGAATGTCTGAGCGTGTAACGCGAGCGATGAATTTGTATGCAAAGCCAAAAAGGAGCTAAATCAAATGCACAACGCCACGCACACAGATATAAAATCACACACATACAAGACAAGCGACATACACACACACACACACAGCAGTCAACCAAGCATAATAAAGCATACTTTGAGGCGCACCTGTTTGAGTCAAAAATGTCCTGTGTCTGTCGCATTTTGTTCGCTTCCTTTTAAAAGTTTCTCGGATTTCTGTTTAAAGATGTCAAGGGGGAAAAATGAAATATAGTTGGGGAGTTAAAGATAAAAACACCTTACACGTGCCAGTCTTTAAAAATTCCGAATAAAAATTTGCGTAAGAGACTGAGCTGACATATCAATTTCTCCCGAAAAATAAAAAGCATAACTACATATTTATATCTATATATTTAAGAATTGAGGTTTTTAAATAATTTAAATCAAAAGTGAGTTTAACAGAGTAAATAGGATAAAAGAGTATTAATTTTTCATCGTTTGAAAAGAAGCTTCAGTTGTTACTTCGCTTTATGTTTACCCTCCCAAACATTACCTCATCCATTTTGTATTAAATTACGCGCTGAGCCGACTAAGCCCTTCTCAGTTACGAGTCGTAAAATCAGCCAAAAAGAAGCAGGTGGCAGTGCTAACGTGGCTCTGTCAACACATGGCCAAGTTGTATGGGCCAAGCGCAACGAAAAAAGGATTTAACATTGTTAGATTTACGAGAATAAATAACCGACACATAATAAAGCTTAAAAAAAAGGGAAATAATATTCCAGAAGCCGGAAGTCTACAGAGTTTTGAAGGCATGAAAAGGAAAAGATAGAATATATTAAAAATTCCAGAGAAGCAACTGCTTTAAGAAAGACATTTCAGTCTCTCATGGATATATTATCCACTTTGTGTAATAAATATAAATTATAGTACAAAACGTCGTTATTGCTCACAGACAAACACTTAGGGAGAAAACTTAGAGTAAGTGAAGGGAAATTTAAGCCTCAGCAATTTAACGTTTCCGCAAAAAGCAACCACAGTTTTGAAATGCATTTCAGCTGCTACACAGAGAAAAATATCCAACGAAATCTGATCCCAAAACCAACAATCAATCTAAGTCATATTTCTTGCAAACGGACTTTATTGTGTGGATTTTTTTACTGTGTGGATTTTGTGACGCCCCAAACCCTTATTCATCTCACATTTCCCTTTTCCAGCATCCTTTTTGCGGACATTTGTGGTTTCACCAGCCTCTCGGATCAGTGCACCGCCGAGGAATTGGTGCGTCTGCTGAACGAGCTCTTTGCCCGGTGAGTATTGGGATGGTTATTGGTAGTGCCTTCTGAATGGGACAGTTGGAAGAGCCAGCAGTTGTGGCCATAATTAATGGCAAACAATTCATGCACTAGAAAAAAAAGGAATTTTCTACTACTATTCCATCAAATATTGTGATATTCCTTTCCTTAGTTACTTTTCGGAGTGTCAAATTTGCCAACATATACTATTCTATTTACACCTTTGAACGTACCGTAAATGTTTATATAAAAATGCACATTTTCTCAGTGTACGTCTGTCTGAGTCCTTATTTTATTCATGAAACTGAAACCCAGACAGAGCCTGTGGCTGAATTAATTGCTACATCTGAACGAAGGAAAACTAACCTCTGGGCAAACAAATAAAGATGCTGACCTTTTCGCAAACGAGCTTAGGCATAGTAACAAGTTATTTTCATTGATTAAGTTAAAATGAAATCTAAGAATTTAAAATATTACCTTCCAAAAATATTTTTACTTGATGCTACTGGCATGAGTATTATTTAAACCCCTATTGTGTAACCTTTTTCGGGAAAATTAAACTTAAAAAAAAAAACAAATATTAATTAATAGAAGACTATTGGATTCCCCAAATTTGTTCAATTTTAATTGGGGGTCTAATAATTAAAAAAGGTAAGCCCCTCGAAACCAATACTTTCTTTTGTGGGAAGCTTTATTTCCTTTAAATAAACTGAGTTGAGAGATGATGGCTGTCCCCTTTTGAATTTCAGACTTACTCTTTTTTGTGGCGATTTTTCTGTCCATTTTTCAATCTCTTCGTTTCCACTTTTCCACATCCCCTGCAGCTTTGATCGATTGGCTGCGGAGCATCATTGTCTACGCATTAAGCTGCTGGGCGATTGTTACTACTGCGTCTCCGGGCTGCCAGAACCCCGTCCGGATCACGCCCATTGTGCCGTCGAAATGGGACTCGATATGATTGACGCCATCGCGTGAGTATCCGTATCTGCAAACAGCAACACAAAGGAAAACTCTTGTTTTGCGGCTTTGTTGTGGTTACACAGGGGGAAAACCTGGGTGGATACATTATGACATTTTCCTTGGTTTTAAATCTTTACAAAAATTGCAGTCGAAGAATATTTAATAAATATTTAAATAACAGTAATTGCAATATTAATTGTAATCTTTGTTTATATATATAAACTAATTTAATAGTTGTCTTACAGGAATCTTGATAATGTAATTATATTAGTTCAATATTTATTTAATCATATTTAAAGTTGGGTTCTTTTAAGAAACGCAGGTAAACTGATGACTTTTATTTTATGGTTTTAATGTTATTTTAATTTCTAACATTTACAAACTGCATTTATTTATTTTAGCTTTGAAATATTGACTCAATATAATTAAGGAACAATAATTTATTTGTTGTCTTTTATTACCCATTCAAATTCATATTGGTACTCATCTTTTTTTATTCAAGGAGTAACTGTGAAAGGTCCTTAGAATATATGTGTATAATATGATATTATAGAATCGAATATTACATTCCTAAAGTGTACATCACTATAAAGCTCCTTTGTTTCCCATTTACTTCTTATTTTTCAGCCTGGTCCGCGAGGTTATGGCCGTGAATGTGAACATGCGAGTGGGCATCCACACAGGTCGGGTGCACTGCGGCGTTTTGGGCCTGGTCAAGTGGCAATTCGACGTTTGGTCCAACGACGTCACCCTGGCCAACCACATGGAGAGTGGTGGGATTCCCGGGTGAGTGTACCATGGTCAATCTCTAATCTTCCAGCTGAAATTAATCGATCTGCCGTCTTTAGCTGTCGTCGGTTGACACTTAAAAAGTGTCCATTGTCTTGGGTTTCGCCTGGGAAATCCGCTTCAATTCAATTCATTTTTGGACCACTCCTTGGCCAAATTCAATTTCATTTTGCCGCCAAATCCAATTCAATCCATTGAAAATCCCGATTCGGTCAGTTTGAGCCACTTCTGGCGACAGCTGTGAATAATGGCCGTGAAAGAGGGAACATTTCTGGTAATGTCCTCCGCCCCCGAAATTCTGGCCAATAACAGCAGTGGCAACAATTAAAGCCAACTTGTTGTGGTGGGCCCGAATTGGTATTGTGTGAAGCACCTCCCATAAAGGCACTTGAAAGTCCAAAAGTGTCGCCGCTCTGCGGATGTCCTTCGACACGAGGGTGCGCCTTCGCCAATTGTTGGCTTAATCGTTGTAATTGCCATACACACACAACACAGCATTTTGCATGCGTCTTGTGGCCAGCTGAAGGCGTCAAGTTATTGGTAACTTACGAGTCCTTGTCGTCCTTCCTTTTGAGGCCCTCCCCAAACAATCGATTATGGCCCCCAACTTGCCCCACGCCCACGCCCACACCACCCACACCGCCCTCCTCTGATAAGTGCCCCCTCAACAATATTTTGTTGCTGTTGATTCAGCTGCACTCACTTCAACACTTGAGCAATTTGTTTCTGCTCGGATACCCTGGCTTCAAAAGTTCAGGTTGTCAAAGGTGTATCAGGCAAAAAAAATGGGGAAGGGAACATGGAATTTTATAGATTTCTATCTGTGGAAATCTGTAGACCACACGAATAGGTATTAGTATTCTGTGGGACTCTTACAGACTCACAGCTTTATCAGAATAATGCATTTTTTCAAGATTTCTTACTGTCTCACTTTAAGATATATTTGATGTATTAATTGGATTCTCCTAATGAAATACTTGTAAACACTACTATTATATTATTTTATATTATTGTAGTAGTGTTTACAAATAATTAGGTAATTAATTGTTTTAAAAAATAAATGTACATAAAATTCTGCTTTGATTCCACGCTTCTTTTTATACAAAAATCGCTAAGGAATGAAGCAGTAGTTATAAGTGCTTTCAAGTGTTTTAAAATCACTTCACTTGCCCAAATGTATCGGTATACTTTTTATCGAAAAAACGGATGTAACAACTTTGTGGGTCTCATTTCCCAAGTATGTATTGTGGCCTGCTTCAGAGTAAGCTTTTAACGGAAGCCGTTGAAATGTCCCAAAATAATAGATAACAAAGGGTCGAAGTACTCGTAACGAGCACTTTCCTTCTCCGCTTTCCTTCGGTGTTAGTTTTTTGTGAATATTCACGCTGCGACTTTGGGTGGAAGTTTAAGTAACTGTTGAGTTTATTTGGGTCAGCCGGGCGACGGCAGCTCGTTTGTTAGCCGTGTCCCGGGTGAAATTAAAAGCAAATAGCTGCAGTGGGTGGCTGCATTGGGTTGGCCCGAACCAAAGCCATCGCCTTAGCTGGATGCCTGATAAGCTGCAATTTCTGCCGAGAGTTGGGCATGGTGTGGCATGTAAAAAGTTCGTTAGCAACAGGAGGAAGTTGCCTCGGGGAATGTGGACTACAGCAATCCATAACAAAGCGTCGTGTAATTATCAATAGAATCAACAACAGGCAGTTACTTGGCAGCCAAAAGGATCCGATCCACATGAAGCCAGGAGCATCTGTTGCGGATTCCTACGCTTCTTGGCTGCAGCAAGAACAGCATTAAAAACTATTTAACAAAAAAGGAAAAGGAAAATGCAGTCCTCTTAAATGTGGGCTTGTGAAATGGGTTCAGAGCTGCTGCGGCAGCTTGTGTGGCATGTAGTGTGAGTGTTTTCTGCGGCTAACTGCATTTTCCGACCAACGACACGAGAAAAAACCACTCAGCTGATGAAGATAATCATTAGGATGTGTCTTTTATATATTTTGTTCTTTTTTTGCGACATTCCCAGACGCGTTCACATAACCAAGGAGACTCTAAAGTGTCTGGATGGCGATTACGAAGTGGAGGTCGGCAACGGAAACGAGCGCAATTCGTATCTCAAGGATCATCAGATAGAAACGTATCTAATAGTGCCGGGGGATATATACAGGCCGGTAAGCCAGCTTTTTAATGTAATTAATGTTATGTTCGAATCATAAAATGCATACTTATTTTCAGCACAAAAAGTCCCGGAATCGACTGCAGGTTAATGGCAATATATCCAAAGAGCTGCGCATGATGGGCCATGGAACGGCCCAAAAACACACTTCCAAGTATGTTATATTATTATTTAAATCATTTTTGTAAAATGCTATTCATTTAATTTAACTGCAGATTCGGCTTTGGCGACAGTTCAGAGAGTGCTAAGGATCCCGAGGACGAGGTGAACGAGTATCTTATGCGAGCCATTGATGCCCGCAGTATTGATCATTTGAGGGCCGAACACTGTCAGTCCCTGCTCCTCTGTTTCAAGGATAATGTGTTGGAGAGAAAGGTACAACAAATATATTAAATCAACAGAAGGTTACAAAATTATGAATAACAAAAATTCCTGAAAACCAATTCAAATTAATGAAGATTTAATACTCATTTTGTGTTCAGTTTACCAAAGCAATCAATCACAAATATTTCTGAACCCCTATTGACTAATTTAAAGTAATTAATTATTTATATAAAAATAAAAATTCGATTGTGCATATCAGTATTGTATAGAACCGGTTTTAAAAAATTTGTATCGTTAAAGTTATTATAAACTAGTAACTTAATTTTTAAATATTATTTTCTACGCTAGTTAGTGAAAAGCTTTTTCTTAAAGATTTTTTTTTCAATCTAATCCATCAGTGCTTTAAAGTACTCCCTTTAAAAAATTTTGTTTATTATGGTGCAAACATAAAAAGGTATTTACATTCCTTGGCTTATGTTCCAACATGGTTAAAGTAAAAACAAGGACCGAATATTTATTTCCGGGCTATTGTTACCCTCGCCCAGTAAACAAATATACATAATGTATATCTAAGCCGTGCTTTTACCACTCTGTTTTGCAGTACGCCAGCGAACCGGATCGCATGTTGTGTGTTTACTTCTACTGCAGTCTGTTGGTTTTGCTCGGCACCAGCATAATGCGGTTGGTGGTGTTCCGGAGGTGAGTTGGTGAAGATTGGGGATTGGGAATGGGAATTTCAATGGGCACCCGAATGGATGAGCTGAAAACCACCATTCCTGCTGATGTTTTTCGGGGGGCGTCCAAGCGAGGCGCAGCTATGCCCGCTGGCCCCTGAACTCTTTTGCATCCCCCACTGCGTATACGTGATGCCGAAAAAGTTGCTCCCCATTTAAATTGGCAGCCCGCTCTTCCATTCCAGCTCCCTGCTGACTCTGGCCTTGTCCATTGGGGCTCTGCTGCTGCTCGGGTTGCTGGTATTTTTGGTGGCATGTCATAAAATCAACTTTCAGGTGAGCACACAAAGACCGTTGACATTCTGCATTTTTCATCCCGCGGAATGCCAAACTTTTTAGCTGCCATCGGACATCAAACGCTTCTCATTGCGTATTCATAGCAATCGCAGGATATCACAGTTTTTCGCCTTCGCCAGCGTCGCCCTGATTGTCCTCACCACGTTGTTGGCCATGGTGAGTATTTAAAAAATATATATTTTAATTGGCGGGGTAATCGCTGTCTGTGTTAATTGGCCGGCCCTTTAATATGCCATAAATAATTGAGTGAAGTTCAAACAGGGCAAGCAAATGCCTAATTTAATTGCGATTGACTTTTTAAGTGGCATTGAACCCAAAAAAACAAAGTTTAAATTTGCCATAATTTATTAAAATATTTATAGATATTCGCTATTTTTTATGCTTTTATTCTTGGAAAAAAATGCGTGCTTGAAAAAATGTAATACTTCTCAAATATAATTTTCTTTTTATTGCATTATCGTGCAACAGGCGAAAACTCCCTGGCTGACAATATTGTGGTTAAATACTTTTTATAAAAACTTTTATTTATTTTCATTCTAACGTAAATTTTATCAAATGCAGAAATATTTGTGAAATAATTTTTTGCTTTCAATTTATGTCAAAAAAGTTGTTTCCGCTTCTACACACACGATATTTCGTTGACTTTGATGCGACATACGCTGCGTATGCGCAACAAATGATAAAACAGAATGGTCTATCATTACGCTTCCATAGACAGGAGTTTTTGGGATGATTTCCATCTCCAGCGTTTTATATGCCGAAATATAAAATAAAGCCAGGCTGCCTTGAGGCCATTTTCCCTCCATTTTAGGGCATCCCAACCATCTAGACCAAGTCAAGTTTTTTCGACTTGTTTTTAGCCTTCATTTGCTGTGCATTTGTGTGAGTTCGGGGAAAAAGTTTGCGACTAGAAATTCCGGATAGAATGCGGGGGTGGTAACCTCTTAAAAGGAATGAAAGTAAAATTTACGTTTTGTAGTCCAAACAAAATCGGGGGCGCGCTTGTTGCGTTCTCCGATGTTGTTTCGTTTGGGGCGCGTCAAAACAAAAGTTTTTCCATTAAAGTTCGGCATTGGCCAAGAACAGGGGCAACGAATCCCGGCAACAGAGCCTGCCTCACATGATGAAGTGAGAGGTGGCTTTATGGGCAACTTGTTACCTGCCCCACGGCCCATGTCCCATGTCCTATGGCTTTTGTCTGCATAAAGTCTCGAGCCTCGGAGTTCTTTGACATTTCGTTGTCACTTTTGCGTTTGTTTCGGGCCGCGTTTAATGGCACTTTAAGTGGCATTCGTATTCATTTTGGGCCACCCTTAATGGCCAATCTCGCAGGGGCCAGGACCTGTTGGAGGCTCGTTAAAATCTGCCGCAGATCGTTAAACTTGTCTAATGCGATTTTCATGGCCGGACAGCTAATTAGCCATTCTCTCCATAGTTCCAGGAGTCGGCCCGCCAGCTGGAGTTTCTCCAAAGGAAACACTTTTGGCTGGATTTAAGTGCGAATGTGAGTCCGAATGCCACGGAGTTCAACGCGGAGATGTTGGCCCCCGAGGACCCCGATTGCGATTTCTATTTGGCCTACAATGTGAGTGAGTTCTCTATTTTCGCATACCAAGACAGTTTTTTGTAGTGCAAAATAGATTAGATAGTTAACAAAATTGTAATTTTGTGGATTCCATAGCCCTGATAACAGTAGATAAATTAGTATAACAATTATATAAGTTGAACTATTTAAAAAAACATAAAGCTCGAATCTTTTTCAATTTTTTTTCGTTTAAATTTATATGAAAAGAATAAATTTACAAGTACATAGCCGCGTGATCCTTTTACACACTTTTTTGTGCGATAAATGATAAAAGATCTATAAAGAAAAAACGTTTTCCTTGAAGAATATTTAACATTAACTGTAAAAATAGAAATAAAAACATTTAATCATCATTATCATGGCTAAGGATTTAAGCTTCTTACGGCAAGCGAAAGCATCAATATTTTAAATATGATTATGCTTAGATGTCAGCGTTTTTAGCAAATATTGGCCTCCTGGCAGAAGAGAACATCAATTGTTCTGCGCCGAACTGTGTGCTGCGTGGGCGGGTTTTGAATATATAATTCCTTGATTCGTTTCCCCGCCGCCCACAGACCTTCCTGCTGCTCACGCTGCTCTCGATGATGAGCTGTGCCACCTACCAAGTGCTCCGCATCCTGCTGAAGCTCCTGCTGCTCCTGCTGGCCTCCGGCAGCTACATGGCCTGCTCCACCTACTTGTACTCGCGCAGCAGGGAAATAAGCCAGGAACTGGCGTAAGTATAGCCAACAGCCAACATCCAACAGCCAACATTGCGCATTCAGCGAGGCAGCTGCGCTATCTCTGAATGAAAACGAATTATGGCGTAATGCAATTTCAGTTGGGTTCAGTGGGTTAAGGGGGTCGAGGGGGCTGGGGCTGGGGCTGGCTTTGCTGGGACGGCACCAGCTGAATTGCATTTACGACAGCCGCAAACTGCATTAAAATTGTATTTAGCACCAACTACCAACTCTGAATCCAGCTGGATTCATTTATCAGCCACTGCAGTAACTTCTCTTGTTCGTTTCTTCTCCTCGCCGCCGCATTACCCTTTAATGGACCGGAATAACTTCGTCATTGTCGCCATTTCGGGACGATTGCACCTTTTCCCACCGCCATTCTCATCCGGCTAATGGAATAGGAACGAGGAGGCCCTGCTGCGCTACATAATTGATTCCATCTTCCTTTTTGCATTCATGCTGGCCCTGATTTTCCACAGCCACCAGACGGAGGCCACTTACCGCCTGGACTTTATTTGGAAGCTGCAGGCCACGGGTGAGACAAGTTTAATTATGGCTGGAGTGGAAAATGCGCAAAGGAAATTAAGTAGACAAAGGACTCAAGTGCAGACAAGTCAAAGTTTCGAACTTCAAACGACCAAAGGGAATGCTCAAGTGGTTACACAAATAGTTTTCAACTGGGTTAGACCTTTTTAATTAACCCCAGGTATTGGTAAATTAAATTCTTGTTCAATAACATCTAACTAACCTATTATATGCGGTTATATAGATTCACAGCCAGGCAGGCTTTCTCTACGCAGTTTTTTTTAGAATAATTACTTACTTTTTTTTTCCAAATAAGGCTTTTAAAGTAATTTTCCCTACCTTTTAAAATTATAATATTTAAATTTGAATATAACTATTTGAGATGAGATGTGTTTTACCAAATTAAACAACGTAAACAAACTTTCAAAATGAATATATCCAAGCAAGCTATTGTTAAAAACTTTGTAACGTATGAAACTTTATTTATTTATGTTTAAACTTCAAGGATAGTCAACTTTGAATATCAGGAAAACGCATAGTATACATTTACAAACGTATTTAAAACACTCCTCTTACAGCCAACAGAAGCCCCTCAAATTATTCTGATTAAAATTCGAGAGTCGGAAAGTTGTGGGCCATTTTCCTCCGTTCATGACGTCTCTTTTTCCGTTTGACACACTGTCAGTGATTTGAAATGATTCCCTCTGAGGAAAAGCGACTGAGGGATTGGGAAAACTTTCGGCACATAAGCCACTTCATTAGTATTAGTGCACAATTGCACTTCCACTCGCTCACACACAGGCACACTCCAGCATTTTCCCAGCTTTTCCATTTTGCGAAAATGGCAATGTGTTTTGAGTATTGCTCTTTCTGTTTTTGCGCTTTTACTTTCCGCTTCGGTAAACTGATAAACTGATATTTCAATTTCACGCTTATTTTTTTGCCCTCTTTCTGGGCTTCCGTTGCTGTTTGTTCGTTTATTTCGCAGAGGAAAAGGAGGACATGGAGCACCTGCAGGCTTATAACCGTAAACTGCTCGAAAACATTCTGCCCGTCCACGTAGCCGAGCATTTTCTGAGCCGCGAAAAGCACCTTGACGTGAGTATACAAATACACAAGCAAATACTACAATATACAGACGTCGTTAAAATAATAGCACTAATGACAGCAATTACATTTTGGGATCATCTATATTTTGGCTTGTTGTCGTATGATATTATGTCAGCTAACGATTCAAAAACATTAGCCCTAGTAGTTATACATTTTCAAAAGACATTATAACTTTTAATTATAAATATCATTTATGTATAGAAAAAGCTAGAAATAATTCTCTCTAATAAATATTCTAATACTAATATTTGTAGTATTTGAAAACATAATCGACTATATTTGGACTGAGTAAATATCAGATATAAATTAAACAGAAAATTAACCTCCAGTTTGATAAGTTTTCTAGTTTGAATAAACAATATTTTCTTATTTTGTAAAGATGTTTTGTATTAAAAATATTCTTCCATAATATTTTTATGAATGTAACTTTAAAACAATGTATAATTAGGAAAACATATGATTTGCAATAGTTGCAAAAAATACTGCTGTTGCCTAATTAGGTAATGAAGAATCAGTCAACATGCTTAGCCATTATCCTGAGCGCGACTGTATGTACCGATTTCGGCCATATAGTGGCCTTATATTCATGAGGCATGCAGGCAAACTGTTCAGCATATTAAAAAACTTTGCGGCTGTGAAATCTGCGCCAAACGTTGAGGACGGGAGCAAGGTGGCGGCGAAGGATTCAGATTGTCGAAAGGACCTGATTGCAGAGAAGGGGGGCTGGCGGCTGGAAAACTCTGATGTGACCACGTGTATGTGGCCTGAAACCATTTTACTGCACTTGCTGCAAGGTGGAAAATCAGAGGGGTTTATATCGTTTCGGGGGCGGGGGCAGGGCTCAGTCAGCGTGGCAGCCTCCCGCACTAAATGCAAATTCAACAAGCTTAGCAGCCGCATTTGATGGCCAACGAGGACCCACTCTGGCAGCGGGACAAAAGCCAATGAGCTCAACTTGAGCCTGGCAAACAGAACCACACTGAGCAAATGTTGAGTTTCGAATTTAAAGCTAGGTTATTTGCTTAATCCGCTTAAATTTTTGCTTATACTCGTAATTGTAGATAACAAATTTTTTGAAATACATATAAAAGTCAGTTAGAAGAATTCGCTGATAGTATGGTGTTGTTTTTAATATTTTATATTTAAATAGATTTATTTCTTTGTTTTATTTAACCGTTCCGCCTTAAATTTTGGTTTATACTTAAATACTTCAAAGTAATCGTAGTTAACAAATTTTTCAAATAAATTTGAAAGGCAGTTATAAGAATTTCCTGATAGTATGGTGTTGTTTTTAATAATTTAAATTTTTTTCATTGTTTATTCAACCGTTCAACATATTTGTATAAGTCAATATTTAAGCAAATTGTAGTAAGGCAACAACAATTTTGTATTTAATATGATTTTAGTCAGCCTGTAAATGTAATACAAAACATTGCACTTCAGTGCACAGCCATAAACAGATGCTATGAACTCCCAAGCCAGAATCTAATTGAATTTTCGATTGGCTTTTGTTGCAGGACCTGTACCACGAGCAATGCGACTCGGTGTGCATTTTGTTCGCCAGCATTCCCAACTTCTCCGAGTTCTATGTGGAACTGGAGGGCAACAACGAGGGCGTGGAGTGCCTGCGACTGCTCAACGAGATTATCGCCGACTTCGACGAGCTGCTCAGCGAGGAGCGCTTCCGGTGAGTCCTGCGTCCGGTTCCCCTTCCTGGCCTAAACGGTTCTAACCACTTTGCGGGCTGGTCCACATCCGGCAAACCTCCTCATCTCCCATCTCATTCGGCAGCTGCATCGAGAAAATCAAGAGCACGGGCGCCACTTACATGGCGGCATCCGGATTGACGGCGAACACCTGCGACCGGGTGAACTTCAGCCACGTGACCGCCATGGCCGACTACGCCCTCCAGCTGTTCGACAAGATCGAGGAGGTCAACATGCACTCCTTTAACAACTTTCGGATGCGAATAGGTGAGAGTCTCAAACTTTGGTTCCTTTACCCTTCAACTACAATGAATGTATTAAGACGTACAGACAAAAGAATGACTGTTTTGTGCATCTGAGAATCTAAAAAGTTTTTTCTAGGTTGATTTGGAAAAAAATATTTTTAAACTATTTTTGGATTTTTGTAAGGGGTTAAATCGTTTTGTATTTTGCTAGAATTGGCTTAAAAATTCAATTGTTTAGCTGTGAATGTCCATCGAATGGAAATCGATTGTCAAATTAAACGATGTATGACATTCCAACATTTGACCATTATTTCCCAGGGTTTTCATAAAAACCGAAACTCAAGTATAGTTTTTGGGCATAAATGACATTTTTTAAAAGTTGTTAGTGTTTCACCTAGCCAAAATAAGGCGCACAGCCAATTGAATGACTGTTTTCTGCAGCTGATTACCTAAACTGTTGATTCTAGGTTGACTTTGAAAAACAAATTTTTTAATGATTTTTGCATTTTTTATAAGGGGTTTCATAATGATTTTTAGCAAAAATTGGTTAATAATAAAATTTTCAAGCTGTGAATGCCAATTGATAGACAATTTTATAACGAATGTGGGATACCTCGAAAAACTTGTGATTCGATTCTCTAAAAATCTGCATTCAAATTTTTCAATTTAACGTTAATCAAATTTTTGACCCATTTTTATGTTAGTTGTTTCTAATTTTCCGATGTCTAGAGTGTAATAGAGGGACTCAAAATTGGAATTCTAGAGTTAGTTCCCAAGTTTTGCTAAAGTTCATTTATCGTTTCACCGTTTGCAGGAATTAATATTGGTCCTGTGGTGGCTGGCGTCATTGGAGCCTGCAAGCCTCAATATGACATCTGGGGCAATGCCGTCAACGTGGCATCGCGAATGGACTCCACGGGTCTGGTCGATCACATCCAGGTGAGTCTTGATTAAATCATCGGCTAATCGCGGATTTGTGCTGGCCCACTTTCACCATCTTAAGTTTTTGCCCATTTCGAAAAGCGAGAAATTCTTGTTGCAAAAGTTTTTTGCGGGCCACAGCCACGGCCACCTAATCAATGCCCACCTGGGCTGACCACTTCACTGCGCAAGTTTTTAGTGTCAACGAAAACTTTTCCCTACTCAGACATTCCAAAAAAAGGTGTAGATTCGTGTTCACAAACACGAATAAAGATACTTAGGAGTTGGGGTGGACCTTCTCTTATTTTATAACTGTATTTTATTTTAAAGAGCTCTAAACAATAAGCCAAAAAATCAACAAATTAAAATATGTATATCATTTAGTGGACTTATATGGCGCATTATTATTGTCTTACCTTTTAAAGAATTATATTCCATTCTGTCCTAGTTAAAACTCAGAAAAAAGTGACTCAAATTGTTTAAAAGAGTCTTTTTAATTTATTTTTCTTTATCATATTATACAAATAATTATAGCTTACAAAAAAACATGTTCCACCCTAACACATATAGTAATGTTTGCGAATTCAGATACAGATAAAAATGAGCATTTGATTTTATTTGCTTTGCTTCGATGCTGTCAATAAAACGAAGCAAAGGCGAAAGAAAAAAATTTGCGAAAGAAATAAATTATTAAGCGGGCGAAGCTCGGGGGGATTGGAGGAACTAGGGAGCAGGATCCAGGGTCCTGGGTGTTATCATGAATTATGTAGCCACGGGTGAGCGGGTGAACAAGTAAGGACTGAGCCAGCTCCTTCTGCCCACGGCTGCGACATTGAACTTGTCATCAGGAATTTATGTTTCATCTTGTTCATTCCCCGCCCTTTTTGTGTTGTAATCCGCCCAGGTAACGCAGGAGATGCAGCAGATACTCGAGGGGCGTGGCTTCGAGCTCACCTGTCGCGGCAGCGTGGATGTGAAGGGCAAGGGCTCCATGATCACCTACTTCCTCAAGGGCAAGAAGCCCATCGAAGTCAAGGAGGACTTGGCCAAGGCCGAAATTGAGCCGCCCAAGACCTTGACTTTGGCCAAGGAACCGGAGAAACCAGCCAGCGAAACGGAGAGAAAAC
This sequence comes from Drosophila kurseongensis, assembly GCA_018153305.1. Lineage (NCBI taxonomy): Eukaryota > Metazoa > Arthropoda > Insecta > Diptera > Drosophilidae > Drosophila > Drosophila kurseongensis. Next base: position 12,730,053 of record JAECXX010000005.1, on the reverse strand, counting down.
AGGAACAGGCCAAGGAGGATTCCATGGAGCAGGAGGACGACCTGCTGCCCTCGCCCGACATCGATATGAACTCCAATATGCAGAATATGACGGCGCAGCGGAGGAAGTCCCTCTGCCGGCAGCATAATATATCCTCCTCCTTCGGCACCACTGTCAGCAGCTCCACGGGAATAACGCCCAGCATATCTAACAGCTCCAGCGTGGTCACCATTGGCGCCCTGCCCATCATCCTGCGAAGTGGTAACCCAAATCCAAATCAGAATCCCGCAACCACTGACAGTTGCTCCGAGTGTGGAGGCGGCAGTAAGTCCTTGGCCACGCCCACTGCTCCACCAAGGACACTGGTGGCGGACCTCAAGGACGAAATAGCCAGGGATGAGAAGATTGGATTAAAGGACTCCATCGAGAACCTGGAGATTCTCTTGAAGAACAACATCAGCCTGTCCGATCTGAGCAACAAGCAGCAGCAGAATCTCCGGGGTGAGAGCAGCAGCTCAACCACCACCACACTCCGGAAAAGGGACACCATCGTGAGCTTCAATGTGACGGAGACGGTGACCACCACGGCCACGCCCTACTCCTCCTCCGGATCGTCCAACTCCTCCTCGCAGCAGAAGAAGCGCCGTTCGGTGACCACCATAGCGGCCAGTTTCACCACCGCGACCACCACTCGATTGCTGTCCAATGAGAGCCAGAGCTCCACGCAGACGGCTCCGGGAACGCTGGAGTCCTCGGTGCCCGGCCAATCCTCCACGGAGAACTCATCCCAGGACTGGCAGCCACGCACGGCCACGCTGGAGCCCAACCGGAGTCCCATTAAGACCTCGCAGTCCATGAGCCCCATCGGCCAACTAACCACCGAGGTGTTTGTTCTGCCCAACAGCCGGAGCATGGTGCTCATCAGCAGCACGAGTGGATCGGCGTCGGGTCTGGGAACGGGTGGCGGGGGCAGCAGCCCGAGGACAGGACTCCTGCAGGATGTCAGCACGTAGAGGATGCGCAGGCAGCCGTGTAAATATGTACAATACCGCCGGCACTTAGATGAGACTTAGAGCTAGCACTAAAGGTAACGGTAAGGATAAGGGTAAGCTAATGGTAAGGGTTGGGATGTAGCCGGTAGATTGATTGGGCTTGCTAGTATGCAATTACAATACAGTCGAACTTCTTATCTGCGAATTTCTCCAATTTATTATCCTATAGAAATCTCTTAAACAATCTACATAAGAAAACGGGAATATGAAGAAAAATTTAAAAAAAAAAGGTTTGTTTATAATAAAAGCGCTAAATAATATTTACCATCATAGTTTTAGCAATTCCGTTTTTTTAATTGCGGTTTTAATTGATACAATTTCTATCAAATCTCCATAAAAAAGTGTAATACTTCAATATCGCCAACCAAATAAAAGTATTTGAAATATAAAACATTAAACCTTGCATTTCTATTATAAAGTATTTTAGTTACAGAAGTTCGACTGTATCAAGAGCATTTTCCTTTCCCGTGTATGATCTCGCATTTATTGTAGCTTTACATGTTCCTCAGTTAGCGTTTCAGGGCACCAACAAAAAAGTAATTTCCATATCACACACTAAACGAAAGTACGAAAGCAAAGTAATGCACTTCAAATGGGTACCAATGAGCATTGTTAGAACTGTTAGGCATTCGATAGGTTGTAAGTTGGGAGGAAGGTCATTGGAGAGGAGTGTAGGAGTGTAGGTGTGTAAGGTTCCTATGTGTGTTTGCAGTAGAGTAAGTTAAAATGGGTTAAGGTGCGAAGAAATCGAATTTAATGTTCAATGTCAAACAAATAAGTATACTATTATGTGTTGTTGGGGAATGCAAAGGCCATATTAAATACATTTCAAATACTGTTTAACTCTGTTTTGCATTTAATGAGTCATTGATTGAAGTATTAAATTACCGGTAGCCATAGACTAATATGACTTTTATTATTATCGACTTCAAAGTATATTTTTCAAGTCGAAGGTTAAATTGCAAAGGCTTGATTGCATTCCTCTGAAAGAAATTTAGCACCAAGCTCAAGGACAGCATTCATTAAAATCTAAATCGAACAATATCCCAGACATTATCATATCGAAAATAAGTATTTACCCTCGACTTTTCGGGCTGTCCATAGCTGGTGTCCTTTCTTTAACTGAAACAGAAATCTGTCAATTGAAGAGCAACAAGAAAACTATTTTGAATTGTTGCACAAACGATATTTACTAGAGTTTAAGTTCAAAAGAAAGAGTATCCAATACGAGTAAGTTTAAATGTTAAAACAGTATCGTTTAAATGTGACGTTAAATGTGTTTCAATGTCTGTATGTCTCAATGTTGCTGAAAGCATCAACACTAAATATAAATATAATATAAAATTTGATGCAACATATATTATGCGTAAACAAAATGTAAAACCAAAGAAAAAACAAACAAAATTCTCGCTGTGATTTCTATGAAGAAGATGAAAAAAATGCATAAATTATTTTATAACCTTTTGTTACTTAGTTTTAACTCGCAAATTTTACGAAAGCCTCTCGGCCACTTTGACTACGCCTAGCTATTATTATTTAACTGCGAATGCAGTATCCTATATAGTTTATACGTACGTATGTGTCTGCCTGTATTAAACTTGATGTTGATTAGCTTTGATGTTCAGTTTCAAGTTGATAAGAACAAAAGGAATCCCAGTCAATGTAAATGTTTAAACGTGCAGTCATCAAGGAAAATAAAAAACAAAATGTGTTAATAAATGGCGCAAATAATTTGGAAAATCTATGCATTGTTTATTGTATGAATTCATAGCTTCGTAGTTATTATATTTACAGCACTAAAACTGAGAGCCCTCACAGTTTTCGAGCTCGTCGCCAAAGGCAGTAGTATCCCAGTAGATGGAACCCAAAATAGAGCCCAACCAGGGCCAGTAAATTGCGGTAGACATTACTTTCATTGAAGCTGTACTTGTCCAGCACATCCTGACCTGTGTGAAAGCAGGGCAAGTCGGCGCTCTCCTGGAAGCAGGCTTTAAAAATATAAATAGTCATTAAAATAATTAATATAATAAATTCCTTAAATATGGTGTACTGTTTACTCACTAATATTCTGCACCCCGGACCACTGAGCAACAGTCATAGCCTCATTGGCATACAGCATCCATGAGAGGAACTGCGTCCACCAAAATGCCACTGGTAAAGAGCTGTCAATAAAAACAAGTAGATAAAAATAGAGTTCTAAAAACACAGTTTAGCCCCCACTCACTTTACTTGTATGAAGATACCCGAGGTGATCATGAATATGTAATCCAGTGGCACCAAATAAGCCATGGCCAGGGGAACCGAATTAAATGCTGTGGAGAAGAAGCAACCACATGCCGTGGCCACATTCATCACCAGCACCACACACATCGCAGTCACTCCGAAGGCATAGAAGGTGGACCGCAGACCGGTCAGCCAGTAGCAGATTATTACGAATATCAGGGGCTCTATTATCATTCCAGGTAGCTGTTTAACAATTAAATAAACATGAATTAGATATAAGCATTAGATAAATATTGAAAGAAACATTAGAAAAACTATGGAGCTCTATTTTAAATTGTAACCTTTTAACTTCGCTTAAAATTTGAAAAGGTTATATATTTTATAGTTTAAATATTTAAAGGACTTTTATCGCAATCTGCCACTATTTGCTATTTCTCATAGTCTCGGTGCGATTCGTCACTACGAATATCTGGCTACAGTGATGCATTTTTAGATGAATTTGATTTAGAAAATACTTACCAAGGCCAAAATGTTGGCCGTATAATATTGCCCCGTTGAGTAAAGTCCGGAGCGGGTTTCCCTCATGAAGAGCGGGAATCCTTGGGGAAAAAGGTTGAGCACGGAGTACATGGGATGGTAGGTATTCTCCGATATCATGATGAAAAGCGCACCCTGAACCGCCTGCACTCCCAGTTGCGATGGTTCCGTGGTGCCGGCAAAACAAGCTCCGATAATAAATGCCATGGCGATCTTCTGGACGAAACGCATCCACTGGATGGTGGGATCCCTGAGCAGAGTTAGCGATGCCCGCAGCCACACCACGTGGAACCGCTTGTACCAGGCCACGCCCCTAAAGGACTCCACCTCCGTGTCGAAAGGGAAGTTGCCCGATTGGGCCATGTGGATCTCCAGGTTCACCAGCATATCCCGCTGCTTGGCCGCCGAACTGACGGCAAACTGATCACAAAGGTGCTGAGCGGATCTCTGGGAGGCCTGCTCGTAGCCAGGATCGGTGGCCAGGACGCCGATGAGGAAGTCCGCCGGATTGTAGGCCTCCGGGCAGTAGTATCCATGATTGGCAAAGAAACTCAGGGCGTGCTGGGGGGACCCAGTGAAGGCCACTCGTCCATCGGCCAGCAGCATCACGTTGTTGAAGTTGTCGAAGAGCTGCGAACTGGGCTGGTGGATGGTGCACAGGATGGTGGTGCCCTTCTGGGCCAACTCGTACAACGTGGCCACCAGCTGCTGGGCGCTGTAGGAGTCCAATCCCGTGGTCGGCTCATCGCAGAACAGAATCACGGGATTGTTGAGCAGCTCCACGGCGAAAGCCAATCGTTTCCGTTCGCCACCCGAAAGGACCTTCTTATCATCGCCGCTGCCAATTCGAGTGTGGGCCGCCGAGAGAAGTCCGGTTCGCTCCAGCAGCTCGTTAATGATGAGGCGACGCTCCTCCTTGGACACCCGACGATCCAGGCGAAGATGGGCCTGGGATAGGAGAAAGAAAATATTTTAAATATAAGGTTATATTCTTTTTCTGGTCGAAAATTATAACTAATCAAGCAACAATGATTATAAATGATAAAAATAAACCTAAGCACAAACACTAGTTTAAAATTAAAAATTTTCATTAAAAGTTGCCGAAAGTTGACCTTTAAGAAATATAGACATAAACTTTAAGACAAATCGAAATCGCGTTTAAATGGGTCAAGTTTGGGGTCACCTTTTTGCAAGGCTTAACTTTAGAATTAAACCCCTTCATAACCCAGCCTTTGGGTCCCAATTGTTAACGATTATTATTATTATTATTTAAAGTATTAAAGACAGTTTAAGAATAATTCAAGACAACAACTATGATTATGCAAATTATGTGCTCATGCTTTAAGGTGAAAGATAATTCTCGTCACATTCACAGACAGAGTCAAGCAAATATGCCGCTATAGACTTTAGAGAAAACATGTTTATGGGCGTCTCTTAGAAATCATAATCCCCTTCAAAGATACACAGAGTGCTGCGTGCACTCCCAGCTCACCATGAAGTTCAAATGCTCCAGAACAGTCAGCGATCCGAGGAAGAGGTCATCCTGGTAGACGTAGCCGCTGATCCGGTGCATGAAGGGCCCGATGCGACGGCCGTTTATAAGAATGTCGCCTTGAACCACAGTACCGGCTGCAGCGCAGATCCCAATGCAAATGGAGCGGGCGGAGATAATGGGGATCAGGGCTAATCTTATCGGGAACTACAACTTGCTAGTACAACTTACCCGGCTGTCGAAAGGCGAGCGTCGACATAAGTGTTGTTTTCCCAGAGCCACTGTGAATGGGGAGATGTTTTATGGGGGGCGAAACTTAGAGGAATCTCTGCTTATCACAGGGCTGATAATCAGTCACAAACTAGATATCTTGACATAGTTAACACATTTTTGGACATCGTGTTCTTGGGCACATTCCACTTGAGTGCACCTGATCTTTTGCGATATCGATCTCTGCAGCCACTTACCTTGAGCCCATTAAGGCCATCAGAGTGCCCGGTTGAATGGCACCAGTTGAGTTGTTGATGATGCGCTTCATCCGCTGTCCGGAACCCCCGACATTGGTGTAGACGCAGAGATCCCGCCACACCAAAGTGGCACCCTGCTCCGTGGGCGACCACTTGCTGTAGCTCCTGAGTGGCAAACTCCTTTCCGAACTGTTCCGTTTGGACAACTTGGGAGTGCTGTCCAGGCTGGGCACCTCGATGGTGCTGCCCACCGGCATCAACTGCAGCTCGTGGTGCTCCACTGCCTGCGGGGCCTCCACATCGATCAGCTTGCTATCTGAGTCCGACATTATCTCCGCGTTTACCTTAGATCCCACGGCTGAGGAGTATGATTTTTCTGAACCGAAGCGTGCCACAGCTCGGCACCAACTAACCAACTGAGCTCTGCTGAGAAGTTGTCGCAGCCAAGTTGCCAGTAAGACCGGCAGACACAGTAAATATAAGTTAGCTGGCACTGCGGAATAGGGAACATACTTAATTTGCTTATGCACTTCTCATTATTGGAAAACAAAATATATTTTAGTACATTTAAATTTTTTTTTATAATAAGAAATAGGCCATAATACAAATTTTTGAATTTAAAGGAATACATTTTTGACACCATTACTTTAGAATAACCCAACGTCGGTAAAAAATACTTTCATACTTAATTAAAAAATCATCTTATGGAAATAGGTAACAATTTTCCAAATCAAATTTCGTACCACGAGCAATTTTAACACCTTTTATTAATGTTTCAGAACGTTAATTGACTTTTATTTATAAATATGTAAAGGTTGGTTTTTTTTAATGAACTAATTAAACAAATTTGTAGTTATAATTCAAACATTAAAATGGGGTCTTTTGTAGTTTTTTTATATATTATATTTTACAATTTCCACCCAAACACTGATTAACAATGCAAATAAGGTAAACTTGGGAGCTGAGGTGCGGAGTTCACCATCTTTAGGGTGGCCCTGGCAGCGAGCATTCGATCGTCTTGCAGTTTACCGACCGCTTGGGAGGCAGAGGCAGCGGACTTAGCCGGCGGCTCCGGTTACCATTGCCAGCGGAAAATGCAGTCCAGACCAACCCGTCGGGAAGCCCCGCAGCGCCAGAGGCATCCAAGCAGCCAGCGGGAAAACCGCCGGTGCCTCGGGAAAGCCAACAACCAGATGGGAGCTGATTCTCGTCTCTGTTTTGCTCACCAATTTCGCATCGCATAAAAGGGGACCGAGAAATTAATTCAGAAATTAATGTATGGTAAGTTGTCTTACTAATTCCTACACCACTAATAAGTTAATATTTTTAATGAGAGCTTTTATATTGTTCTTGAGTATTTTACTTAATGTATTATTTGTAGTTCACCTATTTCGAACAGAAATTCAACTTTTTCAGGAAAATGGTTTATCCATAAAGACCGATTTTTGAAGTGTTTAAATATGTTTTTTCATCTATCAATTATTTACTGGATTCGAACATATGTATTTTTATACCCGTTACTCGTAGAGTAAAAGGGTATATTGTATTCGTGCAAAAGTATGTAACAGGTAGAAGGAAGCGTTTCCGACCCTATAAAGTATATATATTCTTGTTCAGGATCACTAGCCGAGTCGATCTAGCCATGTCCGTCTGTCCGTCTGTCCGTCTGTCCGTCTGTCTGTCCGTCTGTCTGTCTGTCTGTCTGTCCGTATGAACGCTGAGATCTCGGAAACTATAAAAGCTAGAAGATTGGCATTCTAGGAGTTCCTACGCAGCGCAAGTTTATTTCAAAATGGTGCCACGCCCCCTTTAACGCCCACAATCGCTTATATACGATTTTAAAAATTTAAATATTTCGGAAAAGTAAAAATGCAGTTTTATTGTGCTTATCAATACCTATCGAAATGTAGAAGTAATTTTCCAAATCGGACCATTCGTTAAAAAGTTATGCGTGATCAAAGTTTCTATCTCCATCTCCCTCGCACTCCCTTTACCTGAGTAACGGGTATCTGATAGTCGGGGCACCCGACTATAGCGTTCTCTCTTGTTAACATTTTGAATTAAACAAAAATGTATTTTATTTCCGCGAAACATTCTTAAGTTTTAGCTCGGCTTATGCAAATATGTGGCATACTTTTAGGATGCTTTAAAAAACTTGTTAAATTGCCTACCCGTTTTGGTGTCAGTCTAAAATATTATTAAATATCCCTTTTTTTTGTATATAACTCATTTATTTTTAGGACAGTATTTTTTTTTAATTTTCTGCTCATAAAATAATTGTTAGCAATAAAAAATATAAATATCTTTATCTTTTGTTGTATCAAGTTTTGGGAGTCTGACAAAAAGCTATTAAAACATGCAATAAAAGAATATGACCCTAAATTGAAATGGCTTTTCGGAATATCCCATTGCATACATAAAATAGTAAGCAATAATCAGCAATCAAAGTAATTGAAGCGATTGATTTCAGTGGAGTCCAATACAAATCGCTCAGTATCAGCTTTTTAACTGATAAGCGGATTTTAACGGAGGAAACTGCTCTCTGTGTTTTCAGTCGCTGTCGAGCTATACAGCACACAAGTCGGATCCGAGCTGCTCAAATTGCTTTCACTGCAACATAATTCATATTTGTACTGAAGAAGTGCAGCGTTTGTGATATTTAATATTCAAAAGAAGGCAACAGAGGCAAAAAACAAACACAGTTGCTTTGTGCGCCGTAAATCTGTTTAATAATTACAAATAATCACGCTATTTTACTGGCACCTGAAAACAGTTATCGCCCAACTAGTAAGCCGCGTTGTAAATCCAAACCCAATATACTCTATACTTAAACTTATCGCTGCGATTACTAAACATTTTTGATCTTCAAGGAAAAGTGAGAGTTACGTGCGGGTCGATAAGAAGGTATGGGAAAACACAAAAAATCCGCCTAACGATATTTAAAATTATTGGAAACGCCGCCAGCACGTTAATAACTCTAATCTGTAGCCAATAATAACGTGACCCAGAAATTAGCAAATCTATCAATATATAGATAAGCAGCTAATGCCGGGAAAATCTGATTATCATTGTGGGCTTTGCAATTTTTATGCCCTTGCAGAGGGTATTATAATTTTGATCAAAAGTGTGCAACGCAGTGAAGGAGACATCTCCGACCCTATAAAGTATATATAGTCTTGATCAGCATCACCTCCTGAGTTGATATAAGCATGTCCGTCTGTCCGTCTGTCTGTTTCTACGCAAACTAGTCTCTCAGTTTTAAAGATATTGAATTGAAACTTTGCATATACCCTTCTTTCCTTTGCACGCAGTATATAAGTCGGAACGGCCGGGATCGGCCGACTATATCTTATAGCCGCCATATAACTGATTGATCGGAAATGCCATAACTTTGGTGTTTGTAAAGTTAGGAAGTTGGGATTTTTTATGAGTGTTAAGAATGCATCATATGAATAATTTTGGAGAATATAATTTACAGAAAATTCTGCAAGGGTATTTCAACTTCGACTACGCCCGAAGTAAGCTTTTTTTCTTGTTCGATTTACATGTTTATAAAACTCCGTCAAAAAATAATTGAAATTCGCGGAAACCTAATATATGTACAAATATACCCCACACCTAGAGAAATACGATTATAAACCTAATCTATTGAGCAATTTGCATAACAATGGGCGGTTCAATTAGCACATTGCGATGCAAGTATTGAAAACAACAATCTGTTGATAAGCTGACTTGGCGGTTAAGGTTTGAATTTCGATTACTTATCGGCGACGCGAGAGCTTGAAAGCTGTTAACTCAACCCCATATTAAACAACAAAATTTCACAGCGCGGGAGAGAGTACGAGTGCGCATTTTAAAAATGAGCGCCGCAGAGGTGAGTGCAATTTTGTTTGCGACGCGACGCGGCTAAATTTATCGAACACGATGTGAAGTGAGAGAACAAAAAAAAGTGTATCGGAATTAGTTTTACTTTAAAGCAAATAAAGAAATCAGACAAATTGGACCGACGCGATTCGCTAAGTGATTACGTATGTCAACTGATGCCCAAAAACCACAAAAGCTAAGAGAAAACAGACTTGGAAATAACACATGGGTTTATTGACCTTGGGCAATTGTATTATTTGTGCAGACATATGTAGTTTTCCCTTATTGATTTTATATTTGATGCCTCGTTTTCCAACGAAAAATAAATTAAATATGTACATATCTACTTACTCTTATTCCTGCAATGCAATTCAAGCATCTGCTTATCGCATTGTTAACTTACTACAATAAGGGTGACAAAGTAGTGCGGTGAATAAATTTTTTACGTAAAAGCGACTTTAAAATGCTCTACTTGTTTCGGAACAGAAATGTCATACGAAAATGTATATTATTTTTAAATGGTCCATTCTTGAGAGCGTTTTTACGAAAGAATTCTTATAATAGTATGACATTTTTTTTTATCATTTTGGGAAGAAACAGTAAATATTTTTATCATATACAAAAAATTAAAGCTTTGAAAAATGCAAATGTCTTTTGTATTTCATTACAATTTTTTAAAGTAAAGTTTTAAAAAAATAGTTTATTTTAGATGATAGAATAATTATCACAAGGAAGCTTAATGAATTATGAATTGCAAGCTATTATTCGTAAACTGCCCTGCACTTGGAACCCGTTTTGCAACATCGATCGAATAGCTAAACCAACTCTTGATAGTTTAAAACGTGTTTGCACGATATTTGCTCTAAAAAGCCGCCGGCGTTGCCAACAAAAAAAAACCCTTTTGACAACAGAAGTCCAAAATCCATTGCATAATTGCAGGCGCACTCCGAAAATGCAGCAGAAAGGCGGAACAGTCAGTTCAGCGAAAACAGCGCTCCCGGAATCGCTGGCGAAGACCAGCCGGCGGGCCGGAATGCCTGCCAGTGGGCGTGGCACGTGGTGAAATCCATTTCCGTGGAGCCCACAATGTTCCTGTACATGTTCGCCTTCATGATCACCTCGGTGGTGGAGGAGAATTTCTTCCTGTACAAGTCCTGCCGCGTAAATAACAATTTTACAGAGGAGATCTGCCGAAATCTCAACAAAGTGGAGAACCAGGAGTTTAAACACCAGGCTCTTCTGACCAATGCCTGGTTCCTCCAGTGGGAGGATATCTCCGCCCACATCTTTCCCATCATTTTGGCCCTTTTTCTGGGTTCCTTCTCGGATCGGCGGGGCAGGAAGTTGCCCCTGCTCATGGGACTGGTGGGCAAGTTCTTCTATTCCACGATGATAGTGGTCAACGCCAGGATGCCTACGTGGCCGGTGCAGTACATCATCTACTCCGCCACCTTGCCCTCGGCTATGACTGGTGCGGATGTGGCCATCTTTGCCTCCTGTTTTGCCTACGTGTCAGACATTACCACGGTGGAGCAGCGCACCATTCGGGTGACCATCTTGGACGTGATCTACCTCAGTGCCATGCCACTGGGCGTGGCTCTGGGTTCCCACCTCTTCCAGAATGTTTTCAATCAATCCTACGCGGATATGTTCATCGTGAACGCCTCGCTGCTGGCTCTGGCCATCGTCTACACTCTGTGTGCCCTAAAGGTTAGTTTAACGGAGTTCTTTGTCTTATTTATTCTTTTATTACTTTTACCAAGTCAACACAACTGAGAATTCTATAAAATCAACTTATTTAAACAAGATAATTATATCTTTATCAAACTACAATATTTTTAAGATTTTTTCAGAACACAAACTATTTTCAGCGAAAGATAAGAATGTTCTAATTTAAACCCCTTCCATTCTTATTCGTTTTTGAAGAGCTTAGCAATTGCCACTACTAGTAATAATAACTTTTCTAATTTTATGATAAGATAAGATCTTATAAGATCTTCAACAAAAATTTAAATAATTAAAATTTCTCTAGGACTCTTTTTCATAATATAAATAAGTTATGTACACCGTCATATTCCATCTAAAACTTTCAGTGGCAAACAACGCCAAGACAGCGTTCGCTGAGGGAGCTCGGATGTTGTGGTTTCTGGGGCGACTTCTTCGACAAGCAACACGTGAAGGACTCGCTGGCGGTGCTGGTGAAGCCGCGGAGGGGACATCGCCGCAGCTTTCTCATTATCCTGCTGATCAGCATGGCCCTGTACACCTTCCAGCGGGACGAAGGCCGGTACCTGTACATGTACACTCTGGACAAGTTCGACTGGGGTGTGAGCGCGTACAGCCACTTCAAGACCTTCAAGTCGGCGGCCTACGTGATTGCAATGCTGCTGGCGGTGCCGCTGATGAATAAAGTCCTGGGTTGGAGAGATACCGTAAGTCTTAGATATTGGACAGGGAAAGTTCAAAAAACTTTTTTATATACTTGGTGTTATTTCAAAAATACGTTATCGTGCATTTTCGATGTTTGTAACTACTTTTTATAACAAAACATTATTTAATTTCAAATTTATTTTAAAAATAGCAAATTGAAACGTAAAGCTGTTTTTTATTTTGTTGAAACCAGAAAGTCGATTTAAACCTGTAGAATAATTTAACCTGTGTTCAAAAATTAGCGAATACATGTTCGTTCTTAAAAAACAAGCATCACTTCTCTGCCCTACTAAAATATTTAAGACTTTGTTATTATAAAATGAGTTTATATTCCTACTATTATAATTGAATTGAAAGTTAAAAGAATAGGTAGAAATATATTTAAAATCAGCTTTAAATTTAATGTAACCCTCTCAACCGCAGACCATTATCTTTATTGGCACCTGGGCCCATTCGATAGCTCGATTGTTCTTTTATTTTGCCACCAATACGGATCTGCTCTACGCCGGAGCCGTGGTCTGTAGTTTGGGACCTATTGTGGGCCCCATGATCCGGGCAATGACCTCGAAAGTCGTGCCCATATCGGAGCGAGGAAAGGTTTTTGCACTGCTCTCGGTTTGCGACAATGCGGCGCCCTTCATCAGCGGTGTGTGCTATTCGCAACTTTATCAGAACACCCAAAAGAGCAACTACGGAGGAAATGTCTTTATGCTAACTATTGCCACCCAAATAGCTGTATTCGTAATAATACTGTAAGTTATCATATGTGGAGTAATCCTTTCATCTTTTTAGTGATTATATTTTTAATTTATTTGTTCTACCATTAGTTGCATACACATTAATTTGGGCGAGAACTCACTGGCCGTTCCAGAAGTTTATGAAAATGAAAGCGGCCTTATTGGCAAAAAGGCGGATGTCCTTGTAACGCCAAACGAAGAAGATACAAGTTAACCAGGCTTTTATACTTTAAGTTCTATGATTCCTAAAAAAAGACATGAATTTGTAATAAAAGCAATGCTATTTGCATATCTCTCTAATATATCATCGTGTTTTCAGGCTTATGACTTAATGACAATAAAACATTGAAATTAAAAAGCTGTTTATTTCTATAAAGTTGGTTTCTTACACCTGGGCACAAACTTAAAGTTTTACTTTACCAAAGGAAAGGCAGTTTTTAATGATGATTCTAATCTCTGTATTGCTCAGGGATTTTGCGATCACAATTGATTCAGAAATTGATGTCTGGTAAGTTTCAGCAAAAATGATCACGCCTAGAATAATTGAATTATGTAAATATAAGCTATTTATATTGCTCTTGATTATTGTTTTATTTATTTGTTTTGACTATTATTTAAAATGACTATTCTAAAAGTAAGACTTTTCAAGTTTTCCAGCTTGAATTGATTTGGGTTCGGACAATCAACTCAGCTTTATGAAAGTATAAGGCATACTTTTAGGCAGCTTTTTTTCACTGGAACAATGTTCGAATCAATAATTTATTTTATAAAAAATAACTAATTTATTCTTTAAGACATTTTTATACAATTTTTTAAGGATTCTCTGTTCATAAAATAATTGTAAATAATCAAAAATATATATTTTCCTCAGCATCTTTTGTAAAATCCAGTTTTGGTAGAAGGGCAGACAAGCTTTTGAAACCTGCAATTAAAAGAAATATAATCGTTATTGAAAATAGTTACCAGCTTTTACGAAAATCTAAATAAAATAAAAAACGACAAAAATATTTTCGGCTCATCAAAATTTGTGAAATTACAATATACGAAAGCAAAACAAAGTATAATTATATAATATTATCAATGACACATGCGGCTCGATAATACAAATTCCGCTAAACGCTAACTAAGATTTTGCAAAAACCGTTTTATAAATTAATTATTTTATTAAAAATCATTGAAATACACAATACTTTAAATATACGGTAATAACTCATACCTATTAAAGAATTAGCAATTTAAAAAAACGGTTTGAAAATAATAATAACTGACCAAAAATTAAGTTTTTCGTAATCCATAGTTTGTTTTCCGAGCTGCACAAAACAGTCATTCGATTGGCTGTTCGTCCTATTTGACTGAGTTAGAACAAAAAACAATGTTTGAATTTAAAGGGTTTAGTGAAATATTAATAAAAGGAAATAAATTTACCCGTGATCGCCTCCAAAATCACTTGTTTTTGGAGAGGGTGCGCTGCTTCTCCGCGTGCTCCACCACCTGCTCGTCCACGAAGAGGCCCTTCCTCCGCCGGACACTGTCCATGTAGACCTTGGCCCGATTGGCGGAGTCCGCCTTCTCGCCGAAGTGCATCAGCTCCTCCTCGGTCGTGGGCAGCCAGAAGGGATCGATATCAATCACCTGTAAGCAGACGCAGGGTGTAAGTTCCAGGAAATCATTTAGGCACTTGAGACGGGACAAAGGAATGAGGCGTCGCTGTGTCTATGCGCCTGCGCCTGCGCATTGCACTGGATTGGATTTGGGTTGGGTTTTTGGGCAGGGTTTTGCTTGGCCTTTGAGCAGGACCCTTTGTCTCAACGGCAGGGAAAGCGTGCATTTTCACATCTTCATTGTGTGGACTCGAGGGGCTGCGACAAAGGACTCGACGCTTAATGACTTTCAAAGGACGCAGGGACACGCATTGCACGTTACGTGATAAGGCAGGCTCGCCAGGATACGCAGAATCGGAGAACGGGGCATTTCCTCAATGGCGTGAAGAGCGGTCCCTGCGCTTGATTGATGATTGCCTCCTGCGAGGCGAACCACTTGAGAATCTCTGGTGTGAGATCTGCATTGTTTTGTTTTCCCTTTTTCCAGCAAGGACTCGAGACCCATCGGGCGGGTGTCGAGCGCTTCGCTGGAAAAACTCAGCTATCCCACTCTAGAATTTCGGTCCTACACTTTATGAATCCGCTCATCAATGACCGAGCTTGCTCGAAAACTAATTGAGATGCCGAGGCGTTGGTCTTTTGTCATGGAGAAACTTTTCTTTGCACAGCAAAAAATATCTTAAGTTTAAAAAAAAAAAGCTGTTACTTAAGAACTTTATTTATGCCATTTTAAAGTAACAGCGGGTACCTATTTTAGTCAGAAAATTGGTTATATATTTACATGAATTTTCAATCAAAGCTCAATTATCATTTTATTTATACTATTTTTATTTTTTTGGTGCCTTTAATATTTTTATCGTAATATGCACAGTTGAACTGGTATTTTTACGCTTTTTTCCCAGTGCGTATTCTGGGCCATCTGTTCGCACTACGCTAAACTGCGGGCCCTCGAACATCTTCGCAATCCCATGTAGATCATTATCGGGCACAAAGTTTCGCTTGTTTAACAACAACCAACAACGCCAAGTGGGCAAGGGATCGAAGGAAACAATGGGGGCTCTATAGGGAGCCAAGCAGTAGTCCTCGACAAGGTAAGGCAATCCCAGTTGGCAATCCCAGTCCGCAGTTCGCAGTTCGCAAGCCCTGTCACAACACAACAGAAACGCAAAAGCGAGACTGCCATCCTTTGCAAATGGTTCTGCGCATGCGCAGCAGCATCCCATCTTTCCATCAATCCCCATCCCTGTCCCCGTCCCCATCCCTATTGGCAACATTCCCACTCCAAATCTCGGGCAGAAAACGGAGGAGACCCTGTGGCAGCTGAAGTGCTCCAGAAGTGCGCAGAACTTGCGTCTGAGCCGGGCCAGACAAATGAGCAGCCAGCCACCAGCAGGCAGATGAGTGCACTGCCAAAAAATTAGGTATTCAACAAACCCAATTTAATTTGGAGGAATTTGACAGTTGCCCTAAAATACCTTTAACTGTAAATAGATTATAAAACATTACAACGTATTCAAGTGTTTTACATAAAAGTGCTATGTATTAATAGGAATATCAGAATAATAAAAGAATAAGAAACGAAACGATTTCAAATTTATAAGTTGATAAATAATTTGAGTTTTTAGTGCATCGTTGAATTTGTTTAAAATTATCTTAATAGTATAAAGGTTAAATAGCTTAGAAACATTGCTGCAAAAATTAAGAATTCAAATGTGAAATTTCAATTTAAAATATTAAAAATTGGGAATTGGTTTCGAATACTTCTAGAACATTAATTCAAACAATTTAAAATATGTCCAAACTATTTGATTGAGATAATTTAAATATTAAAGTTAAGTACCTAAGAGTTCTTTTAAAATTAAAGTACATTTGCTACATCTAAAAGGCGAAACAAAAGATGTTGATTTATTGTACTTGATGATCGCCTTTTTGCCAGTGTCCTGCTGGAAAAAATCGCACTTTTAACACCCGAAGATGGTGGTTATCCACACTAAGGCAGCACCACGCTCTAGATTACAGGCGAGTTAAAGGCTCTGTTTCCCCTAATCACCCACTCTTGGTCCTCACATCCACCTTCACTACCACCATTCTCCCATCTTGAGGTTGAAATATTAAGAAAAATATTGAAGCAGCGCAAAAACCAAAACAAAAATTCAAAACCAAACGACGTGACATCAACACACACACTTGGTATGGTACTATATTATATGGTCTATCTCTCTGTATCTCCAACTCTCTTTGCACACACGTGTTTTGTATCTGTGTGTGCTTATGAGTGGTGTGTGTGTGTGAGTGTGTTTACCTGTCCGACCGCGCGCTGTTTGTATGCAGGTAATTTACGCGGCAGCTACCGAAATACGCTGCCGTCCGTCGGTCCGCCCGTCCACTTGTCCGCTTGTCCGTTTGTCCGTTTGTCCGTTTGTCCGTTTGTCCGCCGTCCGTCCGCGACCAAGACGAAGTTGAGATTATTATCGCGCGCCAGAAACAGGCTGAAAGACTGTGAAAGAGACCGGGCCCAGAGAATATAACTCGATTCGAGTCGAGTTGATTCGAGAGACTTGGGGGCCTGGGCCTGTAAAAGTCTCCAGCGAACGGACAACGGACAGCGGACGGCGGCCTACGATGAGCGTCATTTTGACAGCCAGCGAGCGGACAATGCAAACCACGTTCCACTTAAGAACAACAACAACGAGGGCAACAACAATCCTTTGGCCACTTGGATAAACACTTGCCTTGGCGTGGATATATCCCTACACGGAAAAAAACAAGTGCTTTTTGTTTGGCATATTTTATACAGATTTAAAAGAAATTATGATGGAATAGACTAGCATTAGGAATCAATGTTTGCTCAAAGAAAAAAATGTTTGGAAACTTGTAATCGCTTTAATACTTTAATATGATTTTTAAGAAGGGACTCCGAATTCGAAAATGTAAATAAGGAAATACTATTTTTAAATTTAGCAACTACATTTATTAATTTTTTGTTGTGCCAAAATCTCTAAGTTATTATAAAGTAATCAAATATTACAAGTGTTTCCAAAGGAGATTATTAAAAAGTTTAAAGTAAGATTAAGATCATTTCGAATATACAATATGGCATACATTTTATCGACCAGTGTATTTGTATGTGTGTGTTTATTCGCACCAGGCAGACTTTAGGGCACTGCCATGCTCTCCCCCGCCCTCGGGCGAACCGCACCCCCTCTCTAGCGCCCAGGCCCCCGCCTCCGCCTCTTTCCCTGCCCCGCCCATTGCCCCCCGGGCCCCACAGCCATCGACTGTCTCCACTGTAGACTTTCCCTTTGGTGGGGGGCAGACTGTGGCAGGTATACAAAACGAGTTATCAGATTATTTGTTATTTGTCTTGGTTCTTTGCTCACAGTTTGTTGTGGCCGTGGCTGTTATGCTTTTGAAGTAGTTTCAGAGTTCCAGAGCTGAGGTCTTGCATGCAAAGCGCGACAGGCAGCAGGAACAACAGAAAAACAACAACAACCAGAACCAAATCATATGCAACACTCCGAGGCAGAAGAAAACACGGAGCAGATCGGGTTGAAAGTAAGACCAGTAGCCAAAGTTGTTATGTTATATTTTTTCTTTTTGTTTTTTCGGTAGGCTGCAGGTCTTGACCCTCTTCCTGCCCCGACCCCCGACCCCCATCCACGTCTCCGGCACACACACGTAATCATAATAACAATCTTGGGGTTCATCAAGTGGCTCGAAGAGATGAGAAGTGCTGCAGCCAGCGGGGAGTTGGGGGAAAACAAAAGGAAGCACAAAATTAAATAATAACAAAAGCGCGAAAGACAGTAGCCACCCGAAGAACAGATATTTGTCCGTTAAACAGTGTGGCTCATTTCTATAAGGCAACAGAAAATACAATTGTTATGACTACTTCTACAGAACCTAATTTCGCTACAAATTTGAAATACTGATCAAGCTTCAGGCGACTAGAGGAGTACTAATGAAATCAAATGTTTGTTGGTTTCAAACTTTTCTAATTTGCTCATAAAAGCTATGCTTAGCCTGACAAAATATTTGTCAGAAGGATAACATAAATATGAACTTACATAAAAAATAGCTATATTATTTTATTATCAATTTTATTTCCGGTTTTTTTAAAGGGCTTCCATCCAATAAAATGTTGCACAATTAATTTTCAGTCTAAACCTAGCTTAAGAAACCTGAATTTGATCTTCAGATGATAGCTTAACAAATTTTATATAGAAATGTACTCTTACACATGCCTATTCTACTAAAAAATACAGATAAATATATAAGATATATATATAGATAGATAAAATGGCAAATACGTATTGCAATTTGATAACTTTTCATTAAGTTGAAATTGAATAAAGTAAAGTAAAGTAGTTATACTTTATTTAAAGATTTTTTAAATTGAATAGTCGAAGTCTAAATGTCTAAAATTAAACGCACTGTACGTAACATTCTTGAGCTTCTGTCTGTCGTGTTAATACCGCGCCGTGAAGAGAAAGAGCAACAGCAATAACAAGAAAAATTATGATATATGAAAACTGAAAATTAGTTTTTGTTGTCTTCGGTTTCTGTTTCAGCTGGCACAGCTCGACGTCCAGCTTCCACGTTAGAAGGTCATCAGCGGAGATGATTTCTTGCGGCTGCTGATCCGGCGATG
Organism: Drosophila kurseongensis; assembly: GCA_018153305.1. NCBI lineage: Eukaryota > Metazoa > Arthropoda > Insecta > Diptera > Drosophilidae > Drosophila > Drosophila kurseongensis. The sequence goes on along the minus strand of JAECXX010000005.1, from coordinate 12,711,020 downwards.
CAGATGCTTAACGAACTTATTGTGGGCCATGATGCGGCAAGAAATGTAAATGGCTTTTTGGGAACACGGTTCCCCATCCCACCTCTGGGCCCTTTTCCCGTTTTTTTTGTCCCCCCATCCAACCAGGAGTTGGCCACTCGAGTGAAGTTGACGCCTTCGTTGTTATTATGGGCACGTGACAACTGCGCCCACGGCCAAGAGCCCGGCCCACTCACCTGGCTGGCAGGGCTAACAAAATGGGGGGGGAGGTTTTGGGTGCATGGTGCAGGGGACGGGGGGCGGAGAGGCCACTGGCCAACACATGTGGGCGTGGACAAAGTGCTAAAGCCAAGCGTTTTAATTGCTCACGCGAAAGGTAAGCTAAAATCCTAATTGTTTTCACTTTACCTTCGCAAAGCATAATGATCGAAATTATAATCGAATCGAATATCTTTCAGATACCTTTCCACTTGTGCTGGCTAAACTTGTTTCCGTTAAGATTTCCACACAGATGGGAGTAGAGATATAGACTTAATTCACATACAGAGAGAACACAGATTTGAAATATATTATAAGGAAAATTAGTTAAAAAGTGGTCGGCCTTTTAAGATTTTTCTTGAATTTATATGAAAATGAAAGCTGCAATGATCTATAAAATGATTACAATTTTCATTTTTAAAATACCAATGATATATTAAAGCGATGAAACTATATAGTTTCAGAATCTATTTATTTTTCTCTGTGGAAACCGACTCCCCTCCCATTTTCCCACCCCTTTTCCACTTTTCCTGCTGTCTGGCGTTGGAAATGCGTAAGAAATTATACGAAGCAACGGCAACAACATCTCCGTCGCCGGCAAAACTTGAGCTGAGAAATAGAAAATCGCCGGAAGTCATTATACAAAAACTTGTTGTTATCGATTGGTTGGGCGATATGACCAACACTAGCACAAACACACCGATGGAGAATACTAATACCAACATAGAATGCACGCACATTTAAAATATCTTTTGTACAGGCGACAAAACCATTTAATTTCAATTATATCCATAGATATAGTGAATATATAGAGGCATAAAAAGATACAAAACTATTTGTCTTATTAAAAGAATGGTTTAAATTTATATTTGATTATTCTAGGAAAAGATTAACTTTAAGCTTCACTGCCTAATCAAAACATTTGTGGGCTGCGCAACTTGATTAATATTTTTGGCTGAGCTAAGCTCATCCGCTGATCTTGTCCCATCCGTTTTTAGCCAAAAGCATAAAAACGCCGAAGGGAAAAAAATCATCAACTTGACTGTTAATTGTGGCCCACGACAAGGTCAGAATGCGGTGGAGAAAGGAGGAGACCGGCGACTGGAGAGAGGGAGTCTGGTTTTGGGGCTTTGGGTTACCTCGAATGGCGCACAGCTGCAGCTTCAAATGGACCATATAACTTTCAGTCCAACTGTTGCTGTTGCCATGTTGCTGATGCTGCTGTTGCTGCCACTGATGCTGATGTTGCTGTTGCCATGTTGCTACTGCTGCTGCCTGTGGTTTAGCTTATAAGACTTCAGCAGAAGGTAACAGAAGGCTCAGAGCAGCGTAAGCTGAGATTTTTATTGACCACAGACAGGGAGAAGAGGCTGGGGATCGGGGTCAGGAATAGGGGGAGTACAGTGAGGCACGCACATGGCATATGGTCGGACAGGCGCTGCACTTGTGCCCCAGCAGCAGCAACAGCTGCTCCAGAAATCTCCGCCAGATACAGTCGTACTTCCATAACTTAAGCCATTCTCTAATGTCATATCGGTCTACATCCTATCGACAATTAATGATGTCCTTAAAAAGCCATCTTATTACTTAACAAGAACTTAGGTGAGCAGGCAAGCAATGATCTTTTTTTCACAAGTATACCAAATAAAAAAGATAGAACAAATTTTAAAATTTATTTAAAAATTTTATTGCTGGCTATATAAGATTCGCAACCAACTAAACAAATGGAGAGAAAATCATGAGTCTCTGTTTACCTACGTGTCAAAGGGGAATAAATATATTACTCATGAAAAGTTGTTAAACTTAAAAACCTCATTCTGAAAACAATACACATACGTAAGTCGCAGAGAAATATTGCGCGTTAAGATCTTATAAAGAAAGCAGTCAGTATATAATGTTTAGTCACCGAAAGTATAGTAAAGTATTTATTTTTAGGTGGCGCTTCTTCAAGTAAAAATTAAGTTGTTACTCTCTGTGTTCCTTATCAAAAATAAAACATAATTTAAATTTGCTTACAAATTTATAGGTACATATGTAATATGTTTTACCAGCAAGACCTATACAAAATTTAAAGACAAGGAAGATAGCGATTTAGGGTGTAACTTAAGCGCTATTTGTTCGTATAGCTTCCCAGCTTTACAGAAACTTAATAGATTTAAACAGGTTAAGTTGCCATGTTTCACTGTACGGTACTCACCTCCCAGTGGCTGAACATGAGCTGGGGACAGGCCAGGCCAGATGTCTGCTTTCGCATCTCCTGGGCGAAGTTGAACGACTCGATCACCGGCAGCAGACAGGTGACCGCGAAGTTGCCGCTGCCCTGGGTCAAATCGCCGGAGAGGATTTTGCCGTGCCGCCGGCCAATTACCGCGTACATTTTACCTGCGAATGATAGCACAAGAGATACGTTCTTTGATCAGCTGTTGGTCGTTAGCTAGAAATCGAATTGGAAAAGGGAAACGGGAATGGGTAATGGGGAATGGGGAATGGGAAAAAGGGAAAACAGAAACCTCCACTAACAATGGCCGCCTTTCAGTTGGAGTTCTCGGTTCTGGTTAATGCTTGTATATCGCCTGTTCTTGTTGTTGTTCCTGGCGCGTCTCAAGGTAACTCGTAAACAAATGAAATCTTATCGGGTTTGGCCCATAAAATTGGCGGGCTTTCTGCCGAACCGCGCGCGTTTTTCGCTTGAACTTCCAAACTGGAGATGGAGATGGAGATCGTCTCCAGGTCTCTCTCGCACTCTCCACATACCCTAGCTGTGGGTACTGACGATCCTCACAAGAATTTGGGATAGCCTAATTAAAGTCCGGCAAAATAAGCTTTGCTTGAAACCAACAGCGGAACTTTTAGTAGTTTATACCTAAATAGTTTACAATAAATATCAAATCTTTTCCCAAAATTTGTTTCAAGATATGTACAAATGATGTGCATATATTGGTCGACATTTAAAATGGAAAATGGTTCCATATTTGCAACGTTTCTCAAAATTTTCAAAGTTTCTCAATCCAATTTAGAGCAATCTAGTTTTACAGAAAGGTTCGTTTAAATTCAAATTGTGTTGGTACCATAATATAATAATAATATAAGATGGAATATATATAAATAGTTGCTTTAAGTTATAGTTTTTGAAAAACTCTTTTCTCTGTTATATTTTTTTTACTCTGCTTACATAATAAATGTATGCATTTATTTTTAAAGATTATTAACATTAAGATCAGAGATTTTAATCATACTTCAGAATTTAAAATTAAAGTTTAGTTCCAAGAGATACATACGTTTTGAAGTGAATTTAAAGCTTCGACTTCAGAAGCCGATCTTCCTTTCTTGTTAAACTCTTTTCTGGATTTTTTTGTTCTGCTGTACATTTTTTGGCATGCGCTACAAGAACGAGGCTTAAACATGAAACCACGGGAAAGGAGAACGAAGAAGGCCAGGCCAGGCCAGGAGGAGGCGGAGTCCAAGTCGTTGTGGCTAAGGCAGGAATTAGTTTCCGGTGCCGTAGTAAAGATGACAAAAACAACACGGCGGCCGCAAAAACGGCCGAAAGGATGCAACGGAAGCGGCAAAAGCCGCTTGGCTGCGAAACGAAACCCCTGCTTTTTGTTATTTTGTTGTATTTTATTTCGTTTTTTAAGCCGAGCACGCGAGCCAGAGACACCTTGCCATCCGCTCGCTCTCACCCATGCCCACACCCCTATACCCCTACACCCATTCACCCATACAGCTGCAGATGCATCTCACAGATACTCGCACGCACACAGGCACACTGCAGCAGCAATGGATGCTGCAACCACCAGCGGGAAAAGCAGCAACAACATGTTCATTCATTCATATCCAGACGCGCTCTTTCATGCTCTCTCATGCTCTGCCTCTGCCGCTCGTACACAGAGAACAAAAACGTAAAGCTAGTTAGATTAAGATAAAATTGTAAGTTTGTAAGCGCGAATGAAGTCGTTTCATTTCTCACAGCATTTATTAAACACCTATGGATACTTTAAAAAGAAAGATATTTTAAACTTATTAAACCGACACTATTAAAAATGTTCTCTTTAAAATAAGCAACAATGAGTTGAGTAGAAAATGTTCTTTTATACTTAACAAAATTTTTTTATTTTTAAAGAGATTTTCAACTTTTTTTTGTATTTAATCAAAACAAGAGAGAACGCTATAGTCGGGTGCCCCGACTATCAGATACCCGTTACACAGGTAAAGGGAGTGCGAGGGAGATGGAGATAGAAACTTTGATCACGCATAACTTTTTAACGAATGGTCCGATTTGAAAAATTTCTTCTACATTTCGATAGGTATTGATAAACACAATAAAACTGCATTTGTACTTTTCCGAAATATTTTCCGAAATCGTATATAAGCGATTGTGGGCGTTAAATGGCACCTTTTTGAAACAAACTTGCGCTGCGTAGGAACTCCTAGAATCTGCATGCAAAATGCCAATCTTCTAGCTTTTATAGTTTCCGAGATCTCAGCGTTCATACGGACGGACAGACGGACAGACGGACAGACGGACATGGCTAGATCGACTCGGCTAGTGATCCTGAACAAGAATATATATACTTTATAGGGTCGGAAACGCTTCCTTCTACCTGTTACATACTTTTGCACGAATACAATATACCCTTTTACTCTACGAGTAACGGGTATAAAAACTAATCCTGAGATGGAAACCTGTACTTATGTTTGGCTGTGATTTTTGGTTTCAATTGTTACTGTTCGGAACTTGCTGAATGAAAACATGAAAAAGGAGAACAGTATTTTAAGTTTTATCCTATACCTAAACTTTCGCTCAGTGTACCGTCACGCACGCACCGGCAGCGACGCGAGCAGCGGACGTCTCTGCCGGCTTCGCTCGTCGCCGTTCGCTGTTCGTTTTTGGATTTTCTGTTTGATCAGTTCGAAAAGTGAGTTGGTCGAGCGAACAACCACGAAGTGAGGGCAGCGGAAGCGAGTTAGTCGAGAAGTCAGCGGTACTATCTAGTATTATACGTTCCAGGAGCGAAAGAGGCCACTGGGGAACAGAGACGTGTCGCGGGTGTAAAGTTACCAAATTACAAACAGAAACTACCGAAAAGCTACCGTAGTGCCTGAAGTATCCAATAATTTCGAGTGACATTCGCCACAAATCAATCGATCGTTCGATTTGAAACCTGATTTGTAGAGTTCGTTTCTGCGAGTGTGTGTGTGCATGTAAGCCATGGGTTCTGGGCGAGCGAGCGAGATAGAGCCAGAACACTGATTCGATTCGAATTCAATTACAAAATTCATTGAGTGTCAATTACAACCGCAATACAAACCGCACGCACAAATCTCAGGAGGAGATCGAGCGCTCCAGAGATCCCGAAGATCCCAAAGATCCAGCCAGAGCCATAAATCATGCCTACGACATTGATGTTGCTGCCGTGCATGTTGCTGCTGCTGCTGACCGCCGTTGCTGTTGCTGTCGGCGGCACGCGACTGCCGCTGGAGGTGTTCGAGATCACGCCGACAACGTCCACGGCGGACAAGCACAAGAGTCTGCAGTACACAGTCTACGATGCCAAAGATATTTCAGCCGCAACTGGTGCGACCAGTACGGTGAAGCCTGCCGCAGAGCAACTGACCGTGGTGAGCATTGCCACGGGGACCGAAGAGAAGGACCTCGCCGAGTCGCGGCGACATGCGCGACAAATGTTGCAGAAACAGCAGCAACATCGCAGCATCAACAAGCACGGCGAACGGGATGTTCGCATCCTTTACCAAGTGGGGGTGAGTAACCAACTATTGGCCTGGCCAAATTCAATTGATTAGCCTGGCTAATTACTAGTGTGGCTCGTGCAACATGTTTGCATTGATCTGGGCAAAAACAAAAATACAAATAAAACCAACAACTGGCAATGGCAGGTTGCATAATGCAGGCAACAACGTCAGCAGACACCTGTTCGACTGGTTGCCATTTGTAAAATGCCCACGCCAGCAATATCCACAGCATCTACACAGAAAGCAATATAAACCGATCCCATATATTTGTTCAAAATTAAACATTCAATTTATAACTATTGAAAGTTGAAGGTTTTAGTCTTGAGAACTAAAAAAAATAGTATAAGAATGATAATTGCTTAATTCATGTTGGTTTGTTATTCTTAATAAAGTATTTATTATGATACAGAGATCTTCGAAATATTTTATCCAAAATTATGTGAATTTCTTTCTCTGTACAGCAGGTTTTGCAATGCAACTTTTTTGGGCTGGGTCCGAGTTTTAGTTTGTTGATTTTTTTTTCGTTCAAGAAACTCTGGCTATATTTAGCAGCCGCCCTATAGCCATTACACTTGACACCCACAAAACCACTATCCATATATCACCACACGCATATGGCACATTTAATTGCAGCAGCGGCAACACTCGCTCTAGATGAAAAATGAAAGTTGTTTGCAGCCGAGAGCTCAACTCAACTGATCTGTCGCATTTGATCAATTAAAGTCGCAATTGCTATAACCGAACGATATGAGCGATACCAAAACCAATTAGCCGGCCGGGTCAAGAGTTCAATGCTGACTGTTCATGACTAAGCCATGGTCCACCGAAAAGTTCTTGGCGTTATCTTTCCCCTTAAATCCATGACAATGCGAATTCTGATCATAGGTCAAGTCGGTTCCATTGTTCCCACTCCCGATCTAGTCATAAATCAAGTGTCCATTTAGAGAGAGGGCAGGCCTGCCATATATCATGTATCGGATATCTATTATGTCAAATGTCATATGACAAAAACACGCCCTGAAAATCAAATTCTTGGTTGATGTTGCTACGAGGCCGAGGCGTGAAATATCAACAGTAATCAAAAGCAAAATATTGACAATATAAACAAGTAAGCCATGGGCTGCAATAAAGGTTCGAATTGGTATTACCTCTTAAAGATCTGTATAATTTCAACTTTTAAAAAGGAATTATTAAGAAATGTATTTAGAAATATAAAAACATTTCCCATTTTACTTGCAAGATCATCATAGGTAAATGCATGTTTTCTAACATTCTTTTCGACTTGTTTAGAAAGTTTTAATACAGGAGGTATTTTTAAGCATTTATACATTTCTCAGAATATTAAGATTTTGCTTTTGGGCGATTAAAATTCAACATATACAGGTATATGATAGCAAAATATAAAGCGTTATATATAAAACACTTAACCCTCAAGTAAGATTTAATCCCTAGACGATATACCCTTTGGTCAAAGGTATATCGGTCGACTTGGTTTATAAATTTTAAAATCCGAATGTCTGCAATAAATTTGGAACGCATATAAAAAAAGCATAACAAAACAGCATCACAACACAACACCTAAAATAGACAAAACCCAAAAAAGAAAAAAAATTGAGCAAAGAATTCCTGTTGTTTGGAAACTTGCAATAAAAACGCCTTATTGGAGAATAGAACAGAACGGAATAGATCCACAAAAGGCAGTGAATGAGCAGCTAAGCTGGAAAGAGAGGGAAATAGGGGAGAGAAAGAGATGGATTCAAAAGGAGCGAAAGAGAAGGAGTGCGGAAGGAGGCTGGGAGGGAGGGAGAGGAAAGTTGATAGAAGAAAACAAAAAGTTCCCATGCTTAAAAGCGCTAAACATTCAGTTCCGGTATTTAAAAACGTTTTCAACAACAACGAGTGAGATGGAGAGAGAAAGAGAGGGCAAGAGCGGGGGGAGCGAGAAGGGAGATGGGAGACGGGGAAGACCTGAATGAAAGAAAATTCATGAATGAAATACGACCACGACGACTACGAGAAGTCGATGATGATGGTCATAATGATGGTGGTATGGTATGGTATGGCGTGGAATAATGGGTGAACCGGTGGGGAGGGAGAGGGGTGATGAGGTGGTGCATGTGTGAGTGCACTCACTGGGAAAAAATCCATAGCAGTTTCATTTAGCTTCGAAACCTTTTTATCTAAAATATTTCTCACTAGCAATTGTACCCTTTTCAAGCATATCCTAAAGTATTTGAATATTGTATATAAATATAATATTAAATCCATAACATAAGATAACTACAAAAATCGATTTTTAAATGTTATTTTGTATATAATTTAGTAATATTTCTGTTCTGGTGATCAATTAAATTTTAAATTGTTTAACCATTTTGTTAAGACTAATGATTTTATGCTATCTGAATAAATAATCATGTTCGAATGTCAGTAAAAAGTCATATTGGCTCGAAAACATTTCAAATTATTGACCAATATCGTAAATATTTTCTCTCACTGCCCATGTGTGTGTGAATGAATGAAATCGTAAACGTTGGATGAGCAGAGCAGCCAGCAAACGCTACGTCAGCGACTTCAACTTCTCGCTTGGCTGGGCAAGTCAATCTATGAATGAATGAGTGAATGCCAAAGCGACAGACCGTCCAAATGTATGAATGGATAAAGCCAACGGCAACAACAACAGAGATCGGGCAATTTGTTGGCCATATACAAACAGATCAGCCACGCATATTTGGCCTAAACAAGTCGATGTGTGTGCGCGTGGCATGGCCAAAAGCCAAAGAGTTGGAGAAACGGGCAAGGGGAATGGAAATGGAATATCAAAAGAGTCTGCCACAAATTCCAATTGACTGAGAAATGCATAAACAAATCAAGCATAGATTCCGTTTCTGGCTATGCTATTTGACCAAGCTAAGTTCTGGTGTTGCAGCCAGGTGTGAAAATGCTTTATAGGCCACAATCCAAACATCGAAACAAACGAGCCAACTGTGCGTTTGCTAAAAAACAAATCATGCAATAAATATTTATGAAAATACATGTCCATATAAACCTAACAATTTTTTTTGACCACTCCCCTAAAGGTAATTTATGGAATTTTTATGCTAATTAATACATCCGATATGTTTGACAATTTTTAATTTAACCATTTTCAAACAAGTTTAGTGAATAGTTGATCTGCTTTCGGTAAATTTATGCTCACGAGTTTTTTCACAGAAATCATCAATGGAATTGAGTATCCTCCTAATGATAGATTCTTGTGAATGAATTTCTATGTTTGGGAACTATTGTTAATTTAATGAAATTGTTAGGGAGCTTCCAGGAAACGTTCTAATTTATCAATCATTGAACTGCTACAGAATCAGTCCACTTCTATAGAAAAGATAGATCATGTTTTCTAAGTTAAAAATAATACAACTGAAAAATTCGTTGTTAACATTGTTAACAACCCTTCTAAAATGATTGGTTTTTTAACAATTTGAACTTATCACTTTAATCCCATGATAAATTGAACGGGCTTCCCTTTATTTCGCATATCATGTTTTCATAATTTCAATCTATGCTTTTTTCCTCTTTGCTGGAATTTTTTGTTATGCTAAAAATAGAAATTATTCAATGCGATTCAAAGGCAAAAAAAAAATAAAATAATAATCATAAAAAGACAAACAAATATTGAAAGAGAGTAGACAGCGACGACAACAACAATGGGTATATATCGGTTAAGTGTGTCTGGATGCCGCAGACACAGATAGGCGCGTATATAAAAATATTTGCATAAAAAACAACCATCAGGCAACAACAGCATACCGCAATTATTCACCTAAAAAAATGCCCAAGTCTACAATCTCGGAGAGCTCCATTGAGAAAAAAGCCCCGGCAACAACAACCTGAGCCAACGGATGCTCGGATACCAAAAAACTAGTTTGCCCACTTTTTTCCCTCGACTTCTTCTTCTGCTACAATATATATACTTTGTTGTTGGCGCGCGCGCCAAGTCAACTTTTATAGATACAATATATATATATATATATATTTTCTTATATGAATTAACAAAAAAGCAGCTTACTCAAGTCAAAGTCGAAGCTTTAAATACTCTAAAGGCAATGCGTTTATTTTATTTTATTTTTGCTTATAGTTTAATTAAATAAATGCCTATTTTTTTAAAAGTATAAGCTATAAATACTAATAACTTATCTGGATAATCATATGGAATTCTTTAGTTGGGTATAATGACTGTATAACTATTTGTATTAGTCTGCTTAGTTTGACTTTAACATTGTTTTACCTTTATATTATTGTTAATTTGACTTAATTCCAATTTAAAATTTTGTACGAATATAAACATATTTGTTGACCAACTAAAAAGTTTTTAAATTTTCTGAAACAGGTAATTAAGAGAAGAGCATTGGGTTAGATTTAATTTGAGAAGACATTTTATTTGCTATAAATAGTTATCATAATAATTATTCACCTGTCAGCCATAAGGCCAAATAAATGTGTCTCGATATTGTTGATTAATAAGATATTTCATTTCATTTGGCTTGCCCCTATTGTTCCGTGTATCTTTGCTTTGTGCCACTTTTCCAAAACATTTCTTAGTCCGCTGAAGAGGCGGAAATGTGGCTTGGAACACTTCCGCTTTTGCTGGCCAAGAAGCGAGAGAAAGAGACCTTGTTACAGTTATTGATGGACACGTTCCAATTTCCCAGACCCCGGGGGCAACTGGGAGCTTTTTCCGATCGTGTAAGTGTGCTAATTACGTGCCCAAAGGCGCAATTTGTTTACAATAATATCAAAACAACAACAAAAGAAAAAGTAAAACGATGGCGGGGCAAAAAAATAAATTAACTATAAATAAGCAAAGGCCAACAACGAATGCTCGTCTTCGCTTGTTGCTGGATTTCATTCATAAAAACGCACGCAGACGGCGAGTAAACAACAAATTGGAATGGGTAGGGTGTTTCAGGCGGGGGGCAGGCGGAAGGCAACGGGGCGTGGCACTGCGAGTTGCTCGTAATTATCAGACAAAACAAGAGAAAAACCGTTGCAAGCGCTTTGGTGGCGTTTTTGCGCGCTTTTTTTTTTGCGGAAAAAATATTTATACACAAAAAAAATGCAAACTGGCAAAGCCTGTTTACACTTAAAGCCGGGCTACTTTTCATTTAGCTAGCTGGCCATTCATTCATTCATAAAAATCCCCGCAGCAACATCAGCAAACCCAGCAGCATTGTAGTCAAGATTTATTTATTTGGCGGCAAGCGCGTAAAAGGAGACAACAGCACGGCAGCAACATCAGAAGTTGCAACAGCAACAGCAAAAGCAGCAGCAACATGTTTATAGCCCGCCATATAGTCGGCAACATTTTGCGGTTGTCTTTTTTCTTTTTGGCCAAGGCAACAATTACAATGGCCAGAAAGCCGCAGCAAAAAAGCCACAAACAACTATGCCACGTTGTTGCTGAATGAATGAATGAATGAATTACTTTTTTCCGTTCCGTTGTGGCAGCAACAGCAGCAACATCAGCAGCTGAGACTGATTGTGGTCGGGTATGTGGAGTTGAGGATGTGGATGTGGTTACTGGATGTCCGTGTGCGTAGACGTTCATTAATTGTGACGATCAACAAGCTACGCAAAAATCAAGCAGCAGCAAAAAGGGGAAGTTGCTGATGTTGTTTGTTGCTGCTTCAGCTGCAATTGGCTGCCCCCAGAGAAACCAGTTTCCCAGTGATACCCTTTACAATCCTTGACAACCGAGAAGAGTGTTTCAAAATTATACGGAGCTTTGATAATAAAAATAAATATTTAATAAGGAATTTTATGCAATTTTCCCCTGCCAAAAATATGGTTGTCTTCTAGAGTTTCATTTCCATCATGTATCGACAAACATGTTTATAATTGGAGGTCAGTCCAATCAACTGAAAACTATTAAAAGTTTGGACTTACAACAACTTATAATACTGGTTTCATGTATAAATATTTCCAGCAATACAAATTTGTACATTCGAAGTCATTTTGAGAATTTATTTTTAAAAATCAATTCTTTGAACTTTATTTTTATGGGAAAAACTTTTTTAAAAAATGATTTAATTTTAAAAGTTGGTCTCTAAAACAGGCAACATATAGTTCTTCTGGGTCAGTCGATTAAAATCATAATTAGGGTATCTGAACTTCCCTAACTCATTTTTTAGCTGACATTCTTATAATTTTTCTGCTGTTGTCTGTTGGCTTTTGCCCGCTTCCTTTTGGAATTTCTGCTGTTTTATGAATGAAAATGTTTTTTCTCTGCTTGTTTGCGGTTGGAGCATGCTTCCGTTAAGGCAAAAAATATATTTAAAAAAAAAACCAAGCAAAAGTGGCACGGTCAGGCTGCGTGCTTCTGGCGATTCCTCGACTTGCCTATGCAAAGTATTTATATATATATATATAATCATCTTGTTTTTTTTTTTGAGGAGCCATAAGCACACAAATCTTTTCTACTTGCGGCTTGGGCCGGGTATGAATCTCTCCAAGAGCTCAGAGCCTGAGAGTTTTCACTGGAATTCTCTGGACACGGACTTGGAGTCGGAAGACAGACAGTGACCTAACAACTTCCGTGTTACTTCCGCTTCTTCGGCTCCATCTTCCACTTCCGTTTCTAACAATTTTAATTGAATTTTCGTGTAAACACACCGTCTTAAGGCAATATATAAGATGGGCAGACTTGACCAGAAACTCTGGCTGGGATCAAAACTGAGGCTGAGCCGGCATACTTCCGCTTACTCCGGCCACATGACGACGCCAGATTGCATAATTCTCTAGCCCAAAAAAAAAAGAATAACCCAGAATAGGAGTTGGGGGGAAAAAACAATGTGAAAAGGAAATGTATAGAAAAATCATTAACGCACAGACAAAAGATAACAGAGGGTATGGGATGGGTATGGGTATGGGTACGGGGATAGGATATAGCGGAGACTACCTGATGGAACAGTGCAACACACTTGTGGCAGGCGGCAGGCTGCTGCCATCCATCCGTCTCGACTAACGGTTGGAAAATCGGAAAATCGGAAAATCTCCGGCCCGGACGTTGATCGTCCGTCGTGTGTGCGTCAACGCCCTCATGGGAACCGAAACCCCCGAAAGAATTACGGGGCGGGGGGAAAACTCAACCAACTGTTGCCGCTGCACCGGGAAAACTCAGACATCCTCCGCTTGTTGTGTGGAAATTTATGTCATTGATTGTCCTTTGGTTAGGCAGTTATTGATATCACCAGATAATAGCGAAAGGAACAAAGCAAAACAGGTGCAAAAGTTATATTCAGGATTTTGAGTAAGTGATATTCTATTATAAGCCGCAATAAATGTGTGTATTTCAAAAGGTTTTAAGTAATTTTGATTTATTTCGTTTGCCTTTAAGATATTTCAAAATAAATAAATATAAAGAAATATCAAATACAACTTGAAAAGCAAAATGCCATAAATTTTGTCAGTTTAATAACTAATTTTCGTTTACCATGAAGGCAAGAAAACGGGGCTTAGTAAGTTAGAACAAAACAAGAAAGAAAAGCTAACTTCGGGCGGAGCCGAAGTTGATATACCCTTGCAGAATACTCTGTAAATTATATTCTCCAAAATTATTCATATGATGCATTCTTAATACTCATAAAAAATCCCAACTTCCTAACTTTAAAAACACCAAAGTTATGGCATTTCCAATCGTTCAGTTATATGGCAGCTATAGGATATAGTCGGCCGATCCTAATGAAATTTAATAGGTCGGATTGATTGGCCAAAAATAAGACCCATGGAAAATCCCAACTTCCTAACTTAACAAACACCAAAGTTTTGGCATTTCCGATTAATCAGTTATATAGCGGCTATAGATATAGTCGTCCGATTCTTATGAAATTTGGTAGGTCGAATTGATTGGCCAAATATAAAACCCATAGAAAATCCCAACTTCCTAACTTTACAAACACGAAAGTTATGGCATTTCCGATCAATCAGTTATATGGCAGCTATAGGATATAGTCGTCTGATCCCGGCCGTTCCGACTTATATACTGCGTGCAAAGGAAAGAAGGGTGTGTGCAAAGTTTCAATTCGATAGCTTTAAAACTGAGAGACTAGTTTGCGTAGAAACAGACAGACGGACAGACGGACAGACAGACGGACAGACGGACAGACGGACATGGCTATATCAACTCAGGAGGTGATCCTGATCAAGAATATATATACTTTATAGGGTCGGAGATGTCTCCTTCACTGCGTTGCACACTTTTGACCAAAATTATAATACCCTCTGCAAGGGTATAACAAGAAAGGAAAGCTAACTTCGGGCGGAGCCGAAGTTGATATACCCTTGCAGAATACTCTGTAAATTATATTCTCCAAAATTATTCATGTGATGCATTCTTAATACTCATAAAAAATCCCAACTTCCTAACTTTAAAAACACCAAAGTTATTGCATTTCCAATCGTTCAGTTATATGGCAGCTATAAGATATAGTCGGCCGATCCTTATGAAATTTGGTAGGTCGGATTGATTGGTCAAATATAAAACCTATAGAAAATCCCAACTTCCTAACTTTACAAACACCAAAGTTATGGCATTTCCGATCAATCAGTTATATGGCAGCTATAGGATATAGTCGGCCGATCCCGGCCGTTCCGACTTATATACTGCGTGCAAAGGAAAGAAGGGTGTGTGCAAAGTTTCAACTCGATATCTTTAAAACTGAGAGACTAGTTTGCGTAGAAACAGACAGACGGACAGACGGACAGACAGACGGACAGACGGACATGCTTATATCAACTCAGGAGGTGATCCTGATCAAGAATATATATACTTTATAGGGTCGGAGATGTCTCCTTCACTGCGTTGCACACTTTTGACCAAAATTATAATACCCTCTGCAAGGGTATAAATATATACATGTAGTAAAACTCTATTGAATTAATACTTAAATCGTTGTGGAAATCCCTCCAAATTGGCACCACTGCCTTTTGCAATCGAAGACACCTAACTTCCGTTGCGTGGAGTGGCATTCCCGGCATTCAGGCAGCCACATGAGGCATGACAGCAATGAGGCTAGAAGTAGCTCCAAGAATTCCATTGCGGGGATTCCCCCTGGCAGCCACCTCCCCCTGTAACCTAAGCCCCCTCCCCCCACCTCTCCTGGGGGTTGTGTGCGGGGTTAATTTGATTCAATTAAAGAGATGGAATGGGAGAAGGGCTCCCTTTCTCAGGCGGCTTTCATTGAAATCAAAAGTCACAAAAGTTTGTCAATGCTTGCCGCCTCACGTTGCAGTCGTGTCCAGCTGTTGAGAAGGGGAATGGGGGGGAGGGGAGAAATGGGGGCAAAAATAGGGGGAAAGCTCTTTCATTGTCTTTGGCGCGTTCTCAACTTCCGTTGGCACTGCACTTTGACACATGAGGCTAATTGTTTGACTGCTCGGGGAGCGGTACACGCGTGCTGCTGATGGAGATCGAGCAAATTATAAAGTGTGGCAGCAGCTTGGACCCCACTCCACCTTCTTTGGGGAGCTGTTAAACCGGAAATCCGGTTGCCTTCGCTCCCTTCACGACGCCTTCTTGTGTTTGCTTTTTTACTCACTCTTTTTTTGTTGTTGGCCCGGCAAAACTTTTACTACTCTTCCAGCTTCTTTGCCAACGCAGAAACTTTCGTATTGTTTATAAGTTGATTCTACTCGTGCACGGAAAGAAACACATACGAATTGTTAATAGACCAACATTTTGTTTAGGAACTTTTCATAGCTTGGTAAAGCATCCTGTATAATCAATATATTGTAAACCTTAAGAAGAAATGTGAATTAAGGGCCTTTTGAAAAAGTATTTAAGAGAGTTTCCAAAAGTTATCTGGAATGTAAGTAACTTTTAATCTCTTAAACCTCAAAAACGGCTTCCAATTTCTCTGCGTGCACCTATTGTGAGCGGATCAGAGATGAGCTGATGGCATTGGAATGCCGTTGAAGCATGTCTTCTTTGATATGCTGCCCCTGTCCCGTGATTTGCTTATCAATATGTAAAATTTTATACGTATAACGGTGATGTCTTTGAAGTGCCATTTCCCGACACAACAAGAAAACAAAAAAACAAGAAGAGAGAAAAAACAAAAACTACATCGAAGGGGAAGAAATCTCAATAAACATGCTCGAATTTCAAAGAATTTCTCACGCTGCTTACTCGACAGACCCCCTCAAAACTCCACTTCTGGCATATCCTGTCAGGGGCGGATTGACAATGGTTTCAGAGCTCCCCGCTTAACTCGAAAAAGAATCTCAGCAATGCCCGAAGCTCCTTCTTGAAATATGAATAATCAAAGTGAGGAAATATTTGCTCGTCGAAAGGGTTAAGGACTTCGGCAGGTGCTACTGCTAAAACTGGGTCAAATATGCGTGGGAAACGGGGAATTTAAAAAAAAATAAAAGGAAGTTCCGGAAGCGACATTATAAAAAAAATCAGGAAGTAAATAAAACTAATAAAGTGAATAAGGAAGGAAGGCAGACGACTTCCGGAGGGGAAGGAGACAGAGAGCGGCAGAGAATTGTCATGGAAAACTCAGGTTCAATTGAGCAAGAAGGTAAAAGGTCAGGCAACCTGTTCCGGATTCACTTCCGCTTCGGCTACGGCTAATCCCTTTCCAGTATGACATTGTGTATGTGTGTGAGTGTGCACTCACTTATTTACTTCCGTCAGTTGCACTAAATCACTTCCGGACTTCCGGTATGCGCTTTCTACCCAAAAAGGACCTCAAGGAATGACCCTAAACAGCTCAGGTAGCAGCAGGTGCAAGCCAAAAAAACAACCCAAAAATAATTTGAATAAAATCAAGAGAAAAGCGGAGAGATAGACAGAAATGAAATTGAAACCAAACAAAAGACAAAAACTCTCGACAAAAAAAAAAGGGATAACAAAAAAAAAACACAAGGTGCGCGACAGTTCCACTTAAAAAATTGATTGCTTTCGATAATTTCATTGGAAACCTGTTGTTGTTGTTGTTGTAGTTGTTGCCGTCAAGCATCACTAACAATAAAATCGAATGATAGAAGGCTGCAGCCTCTGGAGTGGCATCCTCGAAAAGCACCCATCAGTTGCTAGTTGTTGGTTTTTATGTTACGACCAGGACACAACACAATGCATAAGTTTTTATTGGCCCCGACTTGGGCAAACAACAACAACAACAACAACAGGGCCGAACTTTTGGGACTCACTGTTTGGAGAATTCAATTAATGAAATGTATTTGTTGGCGAACAAACAAACACACCAAAGATATCCTCAAGTTTGGCCTGGCCTTAGTCGTTGTAGTTATGTTAATCAAGTTGGCAAGATTGTGTTGACACAAGCGGCTATTATTGAAGGGTTCGAGACTTTCCGGGCGTTGAAAGTCTGCCTTTATGGTTTGTTTATCACATGGTAATTTGGTCAACAATCAAAGGGCACATTTAAAGGATAATAATAGACTTTCAAGGCACAAAATCAGATACTAAATATGTTATATAAAGGGACTTTTTTATGTAAATATCTACTACTAACAGCCTCTTCCCTTTTTTGTAATATAAAATTTATTTTAAAGAAAAGTTAAAGGGTTGTCCAAAACTAAGTTTTTCTAAC
The DNA here is from genome assembly GCA_018153305.1 of Drosophila kurseongensis. Taxonomy (NCBI): domain Eukaryota; kingdom Metazoa; phylum Arthropoda; class Insecta; order Diptera; family Drosophilidae; genus Drosophila; species Drosophila kurseongensis. Next base: position 12,693,423 of record JAECXX010000005.1, on the reverse strand, counting down.
CATTTTCTCTTATTGTATTTTTCAGGACTCTGAGGAGGACTTGCCCATCTGTGCACCAAATGCCGTTTGCTCCAAGATTGATCTGTACGAAACCCCTTGGATCGAGCGTCAATGTCGCTGTCCTGAATCGAATCGCATGCCCAACAACGTGATCATCCATCATCACAGTCACCCTTCGGGATCTGCGGATACCTTGAAGTACAGAAATTACTACGAAAGGGAGAAGATGATGCAGCACAAGAGAATGCTTTTGGGTGAATTCCAGGACAAGAAGTTCGAGAGCCTGCATATGAAGAAACTAATGCAGAAGTTGGGCGCCGTCTACGAGGATGATTTGGATCATCTGGACCAGTCGCCGGACTATAATGACGCCCTGCCCTATGCGGAGGTGCAGGATAATGAATTCCCTCGGGGATCGGCGCACATGAGGCACTCGGGACACCGGGGCTTAAAGGAGTCGCCCACTACCTTTATTGGCGGCTGTCCCAGTAGTTTGGGTGTGGAAGATGGCCACACCATTGCGGATAAGACTAGGCACTATAAGTTGTGCCAGCCGGTTCATAAGTTACCAGTTTGCAAGTAAGTAAATTGAATAAGTTATTATTGAGACAGTTAGAAAAACGTGTTAAAATTGGATTGAATAATAAATTTTAAAATGTTCTCCAGAATTGTGAATTATTGGATTTTTAAGAATTTAAATAAATACTTCTGAATTACTTTTCAACGAAAATTTAAGCTAATTTAAACATGCAATAAATTATATTATAAAAGCTAATTCTTTCTGAAAAGCATTTCATCTTTTTGAAAATGATTTCTAAATGACTATTTTCCTTATTTGCAGACACTTCCGAGACTTCACTTGGACTTTGAAAACGGCAGCCGAGTTGAATGTGACAGAGCAGATAGTCCACTGTCGGTGTCCCCGGAATTCGGTGACCTATCTGACCAAGAGGGAACCCTTAGGCGATGGCAGTCCAGGCTACAAATATCTGTTCGCCTGTTCTCCAGTGACGGTGAGTCGAGACCGAATTTTTTGCTTTAAACTTGGCTATAATATTTTTGTATTCTATTTTATGCAGCGCCTTCGGTGTCAGCGGAAGCAGCCGTGCAAGTTGTTCACGGTGCGAAAACGTCAGGAGTTCCTGGACGAGGTCAACATCAACTCCCTGTGCCAGTGCCCCAAAGGACACCGCTGTCCCAGTCATCACACGCAGTCCGGCGTGATAGCCGGCGAGAGTTTCCTGGAGGACAATATACAGACATATTCCGGGTACTGCATGGCCAACGATTGATTTGGTTATCACTAGGGGATCATTCCACATAAAAATAAAACTTTGTAAAGGAGGATAGATTGAGCGGAGGAGCAGCTACTACATAGATATCGACTGAGCCAATTGAGTCTCGCCAAGTTACCAACTAATGAGAAAGGAAAAACGAACAAATACAAGCTTAGAACCTTAAAATGCACTTCCACACAATTCATTTTAAAGCTTTGAAAGAGCGTGTTTCTTTTGCTACCAAATTTTGGTCATAAAACGTATGATATAAATATTTAATTAGTTTTAAGAATCGATATGTGCGCAGTTTGTTATACAAATAATTTGTAATGAATATTTATGAAAACAAGAGCAAAACCTGCAACGACGGAGGGCATACCTTCCAAATATGTAATATAGCAACAAACTATACTCGTAATCTAACCCGCATAAATTGTATATATTTTGATATGTATAACGAAAACAGTTTCAGTTATAATTTAAACAGAAATTACGTAGAGCAACGCAGCAAACGTCAAAGAGCAGGATGTGCCAAATGTGCAGATGGGGTGCAGTTAGTTAACGTAAGGATATATCATTGAATAATTCATAGCGAGGGCAGTTCGAAACTGTGCCAATTCTGGCAGCTGTTTAGTGCAATTTTTGTGACGTCTTCAAAGCTATTTCCCTTCTAATTTAGAAGTGAGTTTGCCAGGAAATAATAAATACAAATGAGAAATTGCGCAAAGGCTTTACTCCATGTAAACGTATAGTAACCACCATGACTCCTCCTCTTCCCTCTAACTATGCATACGTACATCGATTTAAGCAACAAGATTTGTTTTTTCTAAAAACGAACAACGAAATTTAGAGATGTTTGTGTTTAAACATTTTGTAAAAAGGCAAAAATAAATTTTAATTTATGAAAAAAAAAAATAACAGTTGTTTTATTTTTTTACAGATATTTTCAACAAAAATATTTTAATTTGATTTACTGAAAATTCAAAAGAAAATAGATCGCCCTTAAAAGTATGCCAACAATTATTATTCATCACACACACACTTGCTTATTATCTTTATGTGCACATACTCTAGGGGTCTCTTGTTCTTAAATTTATTGCATACTTTTCGGCAAATGTAGAATTCAATTTTACTATTTATGTACTGTTGAAAAGGAAAGTTATGTAGAATTACTGAAGGGTTTGAAGTAAGGCAAACATTATCTTAAGTTTATTAAATACATTGTCATGCTGAAATTGCCAGCACAATAAAATTTTCCCACTTACTATCAATAAATGACTGGTATGGCCAATATAAATAAATAATAAAGATTGCTACCAATCTAAAACTCCAACTTACTTATGTAACCCCTAGAGCCAGACCAATGAAGTTTATATGGTAATTTAACAACTTGAATGCAGCCTACCCCAAGTGAGGTAAATACAATTAAGATAGAGCCACCATGGTAACAAAAAACCTTAAGCACTGCATCAATCAGCAGAACGAATGAAACCAATTATAACGCCATAAAATTACAATTCATGCTAATAACAGACAATTACAGAGCTCAGGGTTTGATGCCTTGATTCTTGACCAAATTGCCACATGCCTAATGCATCCATCAAATTTATTCAACCGAAGAAGTGCTTCCTCTCTAAACTCTGCTCAACCAAAACAATTAAAACTTAACCGAAAGTAACCGTAGCAGCCAAAGCCTTAGCCTGAGCAGCTGAAAATGCAAATCATTGGACCAATGTTGATTAGAAAGCAGCTGGCGGCGCCTGAAGAAGTCAAGACCCGTCATATAATTAAATAAATACCTCAAGATGCTGGAGAGTTGGACCATCGCTGCCTTGCCACAAATTCAATTACTGGCAATCCATAAAACAAAGCAGAAAGCAATTTTCAAGAATAATTTTTTGCTTATAAAAAATATTGCGTTTTCCACCGAAAGAAAAAGGTGTAAAAATATACAGTGTGAAAAGCCAAGTAAATCATAAAAAGCGCTCACAAAAAGATGAGTACTTTTTTATAGCCTCAACCGGAAGAAGTCGGAGAAACATGGGAGAAATATGCCATCGACTCTATGAGAGTTTTCTTAATGCATAAAGCGGATTTATATTAACCATTCAAGATCCTCAAAATCGTTTACTGTGCCAACTAATTAGCAAAGATCTTAGAAAAGTACCCAGGGAAAGGAAGCCGTCGCAGCAGCCGCATAGTCACATGAAAACAGACAGAATGGGCACAGCCAGAAGACAGTTTATAGCATTAGCCCCTTAACAAGACCCAGCAAATAATGAACAAACAGCAGAAGACACACAGACACTTAAAAACTTTAATTAGAGTTTAAGGAGCTCCGTACATTTTTCATTAGGCTGGCTATGAAATTCACTCACTTTTAGCCATCAGAACGAACAGACACAGACACCGAAAATGCCAACAGCAGCTGTGAAAATAATTCATTGTCGCCCATTCCTCCCCATTGTCCTCAATTTTGATCAGAGGTCGGCAATTTTCACTTCAACATGGGATTCTTGTCCCCAGAAGTCCATGTTTTTGGCTTAGTAAAAGTCGAAGCTCAGTTAATAGAAAGTAAGTACTCTGCTCTATATATGAGCGTCAATTAATTGTTTTTGGGTACTAGGAAAGTGTAATGGTATATTGGTTAAAGCGACATCTTTTCTCTTGGAATTTATTTGATAGGCATACAAATAGTCTTAGGATCGGTGCTTTAAACCAAATAATTATCATACATTAATCACAAAGAATTACTTTAAAGAAAACTTGCAGCATTGAGTTTCAGTTTTTTTTTTTCTGAAATGCCATTAGCAAATGTTTTATTGGAGTAGTATAATTTTCTATTGTAGTTTTTCAACTCTTTTACAAATTGATTGACTATTAACTTTTTAAATTACCTATGGCAATTGACTTTTATTGACTCAATCAGTTTAAGTCCTTACCCAAAATCTATTTTATGGAATCGACGCCCCTCTAATCGCCATTGGATCGCAAATTAACATGAATGAATATTTTATAATATTTTAAGTGGAGATTCCAGAAGTCATCTATCATAGAAATTCCTGAGTAATTATTATTTTGGCGAAAGTTTCATCACCCATCGAAACGCAGCGGGGTTGAGTTGACTGACTTTGCTACTGTTGCACAGATGCCGTCGATAACTAATTATTTCCACTCATCTTTCAGCAGCAAAAGAAGGCAAAAAGCAGGCAAGGTGTCTGCATTTTCCAAATTTATGAGCCATCATCATCGGCCAACTCTTCGACTCCCCCGCCCTCGAAAGCAGAGATATTGAAGCAAGTTGGGATGGCCGGCCAAATATTGATTGATTGGCTTTGATTATTGGCCGGACAGCCGATGGCTGAAATTTGCATGCCAAAAGCAACGTAGGGAAATATTGGTTGCAGGGTTTCGGATTATTGGATCCGAGATTTATATGCATCATTAGAAAATCCCAACAGTGCTTCTTCTCGTTCATTGTTGGTAACTTTCTTTTGCATCATTAAAATGAACAGCAACAAATTAGCCGCAAAACAAAAAACAAAGCTAAGAACTGTCCACAAAACACAAGACCACGAAAACAAAGTTGCATGTCTTGAAGGAGACTTTTTAATCACTGAAAAAAAAGAGGGCACCAAATAAAAAGTGAGAGCTCTATTTAAAACCACTTTTTTTTTTATAAAACTCTTAATACAAATGAAAAAGTGTAACAACGTACATATACTAACTTTTGTTTGGAGTTCGCGTTGTAAGATATAACAATGCTCATCAGATTTCAAAATTGCTTTCTAGATTTTTTCAGTGCACGAAGAAATTTGTTTCGTGTCCGAAAAATTTCTTCATTTGCGGGTCACTAATTAGACGCGATTTGAGGGCCCGACCTGACATGCAATCCCCACCAAGAGGAAGACACCAAAGCCGGCCCTTTAAATGGCCAACATCTGCATAATTATGCGTTGTTGGTGGAAGGTGCTTATGCATCTCAATGAATTTAATTGACCAACATTAGGTCCGGAATGGGTTGCCGACTTTGTCTCTTATCAATTTGGCCTGGGAGAAATGTGAAATGAGAAATGAGAAACAGAAGCGCAGTCAGAGCTCAGCTCACTCAAATATAATTATTCTTAATATATATCTTTACCGCGGCGGGTACTTTTTGCGGCTCTTTTCACCGCTTTTTTTATTTTGGCCATACAGGAAGCACTCAACTGAAGATTTCACCTGCTGCTTAGAAAGTGAAATTTCGTGGGTTAAGTTTTTATTTGTGTTTTTATTTTGATTCGTATTTTTATTTGGCTCAGTGAGATAATTTATGTGCGATAAGGCATTAATCAATGCAATTAGCGTTACAATTGCTTATTGATATCCGATGGATGTGCATGTTCGGTTAGACAAATTTCCACAGATCTTAATGGCATTTTAATGGGAGCAGCAGCAGGGTGAAAGTTTATCGATTTATTTTTTGGAAACTGACCGAGGAAAATCTGTGATATGCAAAAAGCCGAACAGCGTTTCTTAATGGCGAATCCAGACAATGCAATAAACTGCAACAATAAAGCAATAACAGTAACCATAACAATAATTGTAATAGCCAAAGTGCAGTGCCAAGTCATCGCCGATGCAGATCGACAGAGATGCAGATGCAGGCGAGGTGCGGCCGTAAAACGAAAGCCGAAAGATACAAAGATACAAGATACAAATCATGCATTACAATGGGCAGAGGCACAGGCACAGGCATTGAAATTGAAAGTAACACACGACTGCAACTTGATGATGATTTTCTAATTGCACAAAAGCCGAGATGACTCAAGTGCCTCAACACTGCAGCATGAGCATTTTTCCCGAAAGGTGTTAAGTATGCAAATGACGAGCAGCTCTCGAGTTAACATCTCGTTGTTGCTGCTGCCCGGTACAACAAAAACAAAAAAAAAACAGTCATGTTGTAATATTTACAACCAAACACATGATTCGTGTGGGCGGGGTCAGCGCGCCTTTTTGGCCCAAAAGCGAGCGGTAAAAGTCGCCAGCGATTTTGACCCCACAGCCCCAAAGCGGCAGCAGATTCGCATCTTTCAGATACTTTTACATGTACTTTCTCTACTTAGAGTTTGGCTGGCATCGCACAATTTTTTTTTTCTCCCGGCTTTTAGGCCGCGCCTAATCGGAATTTGTGCGCAGGCGAGGGGGAGGACCTGGAGGAGTGGACCCCAAGATCACCGGAGATCAGTGGCAGCGACAACGCTTTGATGTTGTAATTAACTTTCATTAGACTAACCAAACAACTCCGAGAATTGCAAGCAAAAAATTATCGCAAAAACCTTGGTAAAAACTGTAAAGAAATCTCTTCAAATTTGGAACTTCCGTAAGCGAATCTCGCATTTAAGTCTTTAGTTGCCTTTTTTTTTGGCTCGGCATTTGTTTTTTGTTCGCCACTTCCAGGTAAAGGGGCAGACTAAATTTCACTTTCGCTACACAATATCAACAGCGATTTAAGTGTGTGCTATATTTAAGTATTTACTTGGCCAACAATCCCAAAAGTGTGCACAACAAAGGCCAAATAAACTATAGCTGAAATACCCAGCAATTGTCAAATGGGCTTTAAGGGTTTTGTGGAAAGCATACTGAAATCCATTTGGTTTTTGTAATGTTTCTATTTTTACTTTTGATAATAAAATAATAATTATTAATACGAATATTTTACGAATACTATTATTGTAAAGAAAAAAACCAGAACTTAATGTTGCTTATCTGTAGAACATTTTTAGATTTGTTTAGATGATTGCTTAAGTATCTTTCGATAAAAGTATATTTTTTAATCAAATTTGACCAAGCAAATTAAACCAATTATCTTTAATAATTTAAGGAATTAAATTGGAAATTTAAATATTCAAAAAATGTAAACTGTTTACAAGGTATCTTTCCGTCGAAGTTGAATATATTATTTTGTTTGCCTCCCAACTCCTATTTACTTTTTCAACTATTTCTTTTGGTCATGCGAATTCGTTTTCAAGGCGCGTTGATTGTTTTTCTTCTCCCACCACCGCCCCCACCCTTGTCGAAAAAAGTCGAAAAGAATTGGCCAAAAAAAGACAAACGATCCATGGGAAAGCCGCAAAAATCGAGATTCAAGCATTCAAATGAGATGCGGAGAGACTTGAAGTATTTGCCTTGATTCCGCTCAATTGGCCATTTCGGAAAGAAAGTCCCATGCGCGTCCAAATGCGAATACGAATGCCAGAATCCCGCTGGGCTGCAGTTTTGGCCAAGCGAAGCCACTTGGCCAACTACTTGACTACCCGAAGACCGTGTCCAAGTGGCCTGCTGAGTAATTAATGACACGAACCCTGAAGTTTCTTCTTCACCCACCAAATCCTCTTTAATTAAATAAACAAAATGAGTGGTTGCGAAAATTTTTGGCAAAAAACCCCTAGGAGATAAACCTATCCGCTTATTTGTAATTAAAATAAAACTTTCCATTTTATATAAGGGTTTTAGATATTCAGCTATAAAATTGGACTTTGCACTTTAAAAAAGAGGCTTACACAACAAATGACTCATGAGTGCAAATGAGTTTATTTTATATTCATCAACCTTAATTGAAAAAGAAAACCAGATTTTCATAAATCATTGTGAATTCTTCTTTTTAGTGTATTCCTTTATAAAGAAAATGTAACAATATTTAGTTTACTATTTCAACTCAGTTACAAATTAGGTTAACCAAAATATTCGCAAATATTTTTAGAAGATAAATATGCAAGTTTAACGTTTACTTTCCTTTTCAAAAAGCAAATAAAAAAGTTGAGAAGGAAAAATCACTTGAGGAAAATCAAATTAATGGAAAAAATAACCATTGACAGCAGCACCAACTGAAGACGAAAAAAAGAAAGAGCACCGAAGGCAGAAGGAAAAATATAATTTAGGTGCAAGAGAAAATTCAAGCGCATCATGCGAGCAAAGGTTTTTCCCCATGGCTCCCATCCCATGCCTGGATGACAGAAATGATGATGAATACGCGTTGGCAGCAGCAGCCAGCCCCAAACCCCCCGATCCCCCCTTTGCAGTAGTAGTAGTGGATATGGCAACAAAGCCGCAGACATCATCAGCAGTTTTAACGGCTGCCAAAGTTGCCAACGCTTCCAAGTTGCGGGTGTTGCGGTGGCCTGTTGTTTCTCTTGTTTCTGTTGCTGCTGAGGTCTGTCACACCATCACTGACTGACAGACATGTGAGGAAAGGTCTACACTGTCAGAAAAAAACGTTAAATGGGCGAAAGGGTTCAGTTTCTGAATATTTACATATTTTATGTAAGCATGTTTGGGTCTTAAGAAAGAATTTAAGAAAAATTAAGCTTTTTCTTAAAAGAAATAATTTTAAACATTTTTCAGTTTTGAAATCTATATATTTAAAGGTTTATCAAGTGAATAAACTATTACTCATGGATAAAAACCAATATTTCTAATATTTAATCTATAAAAATAAGACAAATTTTAAAGCAGTTGTTTAAAAAATTTCCACATCCAGAATAAAGTTCTACTGAGAAGAAAATTCTATCGAGAGTTTTATAACTTCTTTGCTTACCCTAAATACCACATTTTCAATTATATCTTAAAGGATCATAAGACATATTTAATAAAATTTAAATGCCACTTTTATTTTAGATTTAAAATTTGACTTTGAGAAAAATTTAAAGTGCCAATATGTCATTTAGGGGTTTCTTATTTTCTAACTATTTATTTTATACAAATGTAGCCTATTTATTTTCTCAGTGTAAGGTGAAGGTATTGGCAGTATCCAGGTGGAGCTGCCTTGCAATTGCACTTAATGAAGCCGCTTGCAACACGGAGCGGCAAAAACAATGTCAGCTGGCGAGAGCGCGAAAAATGTTTCAATAATTTAATGCAAATGCACAATAACAATTGGCCCCCACTCAGGCGCTTCCCTCATAAATATAATAATTTTCAAAATACATTTTTAATGAACTCATAAAAATCATTAAGACCATGGCATGTTGACAATCCTTTGTCTCCGCTGTTGTGTGGTCTCTGGATTGTTGGGATTTCATGGGAGATGGCAGATAAGGCAGATGATGGTGTCAGATCTTTTTTCATTCGCTGACAGTTGCAACATGTTGGAATTACCTGTGATAGGATCTGCATTTTAGGCGAAATTAACTTTGAAATGCGATTTGAATTGGGTATTTAAACTGGCAGAGTATGTATGCAGAAACTAGGGGTTAAAAGGGTGAATCAAATCAGAATTAAAGGGGTTAGTCAACTCTATTGCAAACTATATATATTTTGAATCATTTATATACTAATTTAACAATTCAACCTTTAAAGCAATCCTCTTCTAAATACCACTTTAACTTATTTATAAAAATAATCCCCAGATAACCGATTAATCTTCACCAATAATCCTTGATGAATGTTAGGAAACAAACTGGGATTATGGTAATTCTAGCAACAACCTTTCACCATAATACAAATTTATGATGACGTTGCGTCCTTTTCTTGGTTTATCCATTTAAATGGGTTTCTTCAGAAATGTTTGAGAAAATTAAATCAAAACATTTGGACAGCATCCTCTAGCACATTTACAAATTAAAATTGGCAACCGCAAAAGAAGGAGGAAAACCAACGAGGACAATCCAAACAGCCGCAAAAAACGGACTATCAAAGTGCAACAGAGAGGGACGAGGAGGGGGGAAAGAGAGAAGAGATAGCTACCAATTAAAGCTGAGTTTGAACTAAGCAAACTGTCTTGAGGCTAGTTGTAAAAGGCGGGTGACGGAGGGGGTAATTAAGAGCGTGGGACGCTGTGGAAAAACCACGGAAAATATGCGTCCAACTTGGAAAATAGAAAACTGACAGGGACAGAAACAGAAACGGAGAGGAAAAAGTAAAATCAAGAAATATGATAAACATGCGAAACATTTTTACAAGCCAATTTGGTTGCTCTTCACCAAAAGATTGTTTTTCCTTAAAATGGGGTCAGGAAAATCACTTTCATTGGGCTTAGAGAGTTGGTAGAAACTTCTTTATAAAGACTTTTTGGGGGCCATTGTTCGGGGTGAGAATGCAACGCACAACGAATGTTGAAATATGACATTAAAGATTAGGAGCTGAATTAATTAATTTGCATATAAACCAGTCTAAGTCGAGGTCAGGCCAAAAGATATCGATACAATGTGTATATTCCACTCATAAGTTCTCGTTGCCCTGGACAGTTACAAAACAAAAAAACGAACCGACAGAAAGAAATGCAAATGCGTCGACACCATACAAAAGACTTATGGCCAGACAAAAGGCCAAGAGTTGTCCAGTTTGTTAGCCAGTTTACTTCACCTCCTCACTGGGTCATAACATTTGACACCTTTTCGATACTACTGCTGCCTTAGGTCGAATGGTCAGTGGTGCAACTAAAACATCTGGAAATACTTAAAATATTTGTGTTGAGATAAAATGCTGGCTTCTACCTCGGAGTAGAATGACCCACAAAATGGCACACGATTCATGCACAAAGGTAATATTTCAAGAATGAATTAAATACATAAGTCCATTATCAATCCTCAATTCTAGTTTCATTGTAAAACTTAATGTTCGATATGAAATGATTTATTTTAAGCAATGATAAATAAATTAAAATATTGGTGCCTGTTTTCTAAAGAAGATTCATATAAATCTTAGTTACTTCATTTAAAAAATACTAAAGACCACGTGAGATCAGTTAAAGCATTCTTAGAATCTTCGATTTCAATATTTTATTTATTGCCCAGAAGTTCTTATGTTCAATATTAAATATTTTATAATATTAGATATTATGATAGAAAATTATTTTGTAATTGTATTTCAAAGATTAAACAACGTTATAATTAACAAACGTTATGTCAATAAATCTCTCCCTAGGTTGTTTTAAAAGTTTAGTTCACAATATGTTAAAAATATAAACCGTACATTTATTTTTGACGAAAAAAAAACAACACTCTTTACTGTAATGGAATTTTTTTTAAATGCATACATTTCAGTACCCGTGTCAAAACTGTAATATAAAGCAAACCCGCGTAATAGGGGTCATCTAACTCCCGGAAATGAGCACTAAAAGAGTACTCAGAAAAGGATTTACGATTTAATATGGGCCATAAAAATATTACACAAGTAAATAGCAGCCTTGGGCTCTTCGTTCGAGGCAGTAAACCCAGTAAAGCCAGAAATTCGAGCGAATCCGAGAACAACTTCATTACTGCTGACAATGATTAGAGAGCGCAGCGACAATTTGTGCAAGTTTATTGCGGTTTATTTCGGTCCCACAAACTCCCGCGCGAAGGTGATAACTTTCAACGGTTTCACGTTTGTAATTGACTTTGTAGCTGCCTAGTGCAGATGCAGCTACCACTCGGCTCTGTGGGAAATTAATGAATTAAGCGGCGGCGTACAAGAAACAAAAAATGGAAATAAGTAATGCTCACATTACATTAGGCAGTATACACAGAAAATAAGTTGGCACTTTAATATAAGAAATGTTTATAATTTCCAAACGTACAGTCTCCAAATTGCGATTTTTTTAATTTTTAAGCAAGAAGTTGAGAAATCTTTATAAATTATTTCTTAACTTTTTCCTGAAAGTTTGCAAACAACTTTAATGAAACGATACTTATTATTATATCAAATTGTTGTTTTAAGAATATTTGTTTTTCGAGCACAAAAAAAGTTCTTATAGTCTATGTTCACTTTTAGTTACCCAAAACTTAAGGTATATTATAATTTTTTCAGAGTGCAGAAGAAGAAGCGACGATGCCAAGTGGCAATGTCAGAGTATCGCGACTTTAACTCATTTCCACGACACTCAAATGAGCAAAAATTATTGCGGTTAAGTACGCGAGCGAGGAGATTTTCCAACTTTGGCTGGCTAAATCGGAAAGTAAGCTAAAGAAAAGCCCGTCCCGTCCGCTGGCTTGTTAGAAGGAAAAGCAACCAGCCAGATAGAGATAGAAAATTGCAATCCGTCGTCGAGGGAATTTTCTCCGTTCCTTTGTCGCCGTTCGATGGCAGCGCGAATCGTGAATTAAATTTAAACGGCAGAAAAATACAAAATAAATAAATGGGACAAGTGAGCGAGCGACTAGCCAGGTTTTGGCGGGCGGCAAGAGTGTGGAAATTATAGGGCCTCCTCATCGCGTCGATCTTGGAGTTTCGGTTTGCCTTGTCATTGATACGATTTAAAGGGAGATGGGACTACTCGAATAGGAAGTACGTGATAGAAGAAAGTTTGATTTGAAAAATTCAGTTTCTTATAAAAATTTGTGAAGTTTTCACCACTTATGTTTCTATGCCTGAAATATTATAAAAACAAGAATTACATTTAATTCATAGCCACAGTTAAGGTTTTAAATAATAGTTATTTATTAGAAAGCTGTCTTGTTATAAATACAAAACAAAATAATAGACTTACTAATTTCTCTGGTAGTTATAAGTTACATTACTTATTTAGGTTCCCATGATATTAAAGTTATTATCTAAGAAATTTGTATTTTTAATACCCAAAAAATGTATATTCTGCATAATGCCTTTTTGTATAAATAAAACAAAAACTTAAATTTTGTAAAATATCTTATAAAAGAATATAGCATTTGTTTACTTTAAATCCACTCCTGGGTAGCAATAAAACTGAAGCTTCTCCGTCACTCTTGGCTGTTAACCATCTCTAGATCTCTGATTGGAATCAGATAGATATTAAGACAAAGAAATAGATAGGGAAACAGCGAGACTGAGAGGCGGGCGACCAAATTGGGACATTAGACAAATTGTTGCCAGGACGGCACAGTGTGCAAAGCCAAGGGGCTACATCTCAATAACAATATCATAGCAATGGCAATGGCAACGGCAGCCGCAAGAAGCGAGTCAAGGAAAACTGCAAATGCAAAATGGAAGAAAGTTGAATGAAACTTGCCAGCGATCGTCATAAATCAAACCGCAAAGAGCCCGCAAAGATTCATCAGTCAATCAGCCGAGTGGATCGGATCGGCAGATGCGATCAAATGTCAAGCCCACACCTCACGGCTTTCAACCTTATCCAGTCACAATTTAAGCCATCATTGACCCATTTTCCAATACCCATAGCTGCCATCTCCATCTCCCATCGCCACTGGGGAATAGGCTCTGACGATGATGATAATGACGAGGATGATGCCTCGACCATGTTCCGTAACGTGTCGCCATTTAATTGGCTTCGTGTGAAGTTCAAGAAAACTTTGCCAAATACCCCACCATGGTGCCACATGCCGCCCTTCCCACTACTCTTCCTTCTACGCTCTCCGACGACTTTGACACTTTAGACTTGCTTGTCTAACAAAAAACAAAAATAGAGCAGACAGGAAAAAATTGGGAATGTGTAACTTTGAAGGTGTCGGCAGTATCTTTATATAGTTTTTAGAAATACCCTTAATGCTCTGGCTGCATTAAAAACATATTACACAACTTTTGTGTGGGATACACGGTAGCTTAAATATCTATTAAATTACTTATTACAATCCATATGTATTTATTTGCAACGATTTCTTTATTATCAGTTTTACAGACAAGACTTTTATTTGAATAACTTTCATTTAAACATAAATACGAATCATCATTAAAAGCTTGAGAGTCGTAAACAAAATTTAGTTCAATCTGTTAGAGTGTTATATATAGATTATCAAAATGCCTAATTTTAAGTGGACAACAAAATCCTTTTTTTATGTTCAGCATTAAAGCTCTAGATCAAAATATATTTGCTTAATTTAAGTGAATTAATTCAAGTCATAATCAAAACATACATACATTAAACTGAAACTCTAATGATAATGATAGCATTCTAGCAGATTGAACTAAACGTGATTATCAGGAAATTGAACTATATTAAATTGATCTAATGTTATTACTATGTATTAAAGTTCATTTTATCAGATTTTCTATAACAATCCCTATTAGGTAGGGTATTAAATGTGTGCCTTTACATCTTCCTGAAGTCATCGGAAATCGTCTAAACAATTTTTCAAAGAATTTTTCGTCATGCGCTTTAATTAAATTTTGTCAGCCTTCTTTTTGTGTGGTGTCATGGCCCGAACAGACTTGCCGGTCTGGTCCGCACTGGCCTGGTGTTGTGGGTCTGGCTGACATTGTTGACAATGACTTTGTGTTGTGTGGCTGCTACTGTGATGTCACTCACATGACCAAAAAAAAGCATTAAAAACACAGCAGGGAGATGGAAGTGGCACTGAAACCGGCTCAGATTGCATGGCATGTCCACGAGACAAACCAAATACATAATTACAAATTCATTTGGCACAATTATGCGGCACAGTTGCAATTGCCAAGTGCAATTGTTGCACACACGACACAGATTTAATTGCATTTGGCAAACGGGCGCAACAAGTGGCAGGGACCCTGGCTAAAAAAAGATAAATAAATAAAAGCTCAGCACGCAAGAACTAGGAAATGCACAGTGCTGGCTTCATTTAACTAAATAAGGTACAAGTTAAATAAGGTACAAGATAACTAAGGTACAAGTTAATTCTGAACTTAGGTTTGAAACACAAATTAAGACATTGTTGCCAATGTCATCTTATTATTTCATCTTTTATTAAAAATTGAATCAAAAATATTTGAATAGTTTTAAAAATTATAATAGTTAACAGTTTGGTGATTGAGACTCGTATAACTTTTAATTATTAATTAATATTTAAGGTTTTAAAAAATAAATGTTGAAATAAAATATATAGTGATACAATTTGTATGCCACTTTCAAACCAAATCTTAGATTTGTTTGATGTACCTTAAGGGCAATAAAAGTACTCAGCTGGGTACAGAAATTCTTCTCATCGCTGAAAAACGCATGAAAATTGCTACCTAAGCAGACGTTAAATTAAAAAACTTAATGCGAAAGGCAAAGATTGGAGAGTGGAATTGCGAATTAGGGAGACTTGCAATGTTTGCCACGGTTTTAATTTGTTTGCAGCTGCCGTAAGTCATTTGCAGTCGAGGCATCGAGATAAATGGAAATGAGACGCAATTAGTTCGTGGGGGGTGTCAGTTTTACGAGTATCTAGATCTGCCGATAGAAGGTTCCGATAACCGCAACTGGTTTCTGCAACTGGCTTATCTAGTGCGTGTTCATATGAGAATATATCCAGAGATAAATTCTAGTTTGTCCAGTGCCGCTTTCACATGGAGAAACTGAACTGCAGCATCCCGATCCCGAGCATCATAATCGGAAAATAAGTGAAATAAAAATGAGGAGGCCGAACCAGTTGCCAATAGATTGCTGCAGGGAAATTCAGAGTCAGTGGCATTTGGAATTCGTTGTAATCGCCACCATTTGCACACCCAGAAAATCTTCGAGGAATGAGAGCACAGATTATTTCTCCTGGTTTGGCAAAGCTTGATTAAAATATATTAACGGCAGAAAGACTGGCTGTAAGATCATTAATAATCAATAATAGATGTCTTTATAAACATCTTAAATTAGATTTTCTTTTTGGGTTAAATTAGCCTTAAGAATATTAAGAAGTTCTTAAGAGCTAAGACAAACAAGTTATTGATAAGGAAACACAAATAAGCCATACTTTTAATAGTAAATCTGTTTTGACAACTATCGTTTAATGAGCCATTAAAACGTTTATATACTTAAATAAAAATGTTATAATCGTTGCTGAATCCATGAGTAAACTCTTTAGATAACGGCCCATCAAACATCATGTAAAATATCGCTTAACCACGAAATGATCACATAAGATTACCCCATTTTGAACTTTAGCTTCAGAACAGATCACCGGATTGATTAGCTCACAGACAGTTAGAACAGTTGCCAAGCCCAGGCGATGATCATTTAAGCCATTAAATGGCTATCTGCACTGGATCCCATCTGGAGGAGCTTTTGACCCACAATTGTTGGCCGCCAACTGCTCCACTAGGTCTAAACATCTTCACATCCTGGGCCACCGAAAATTGCCGACTTAAACATTTCGAAATCAATTTAGCAGACAATGGTAATTACCGCGGTAAAGCCTGTCTGTCTGGATCTCGATCTGGATCTGGAGAGCTATGTGGCTCTTATGGCGCGGATTATGCAATGGGCCCGTCAAGAGTTGGCCACTGGTTCGGACATGATTGTTTCAACACCAACTGCCCGTCTGGGAGTCAACGAACCTGTGACAGCTGGGCGCAAAAAATGGCGCAATCTTTTACCAAAAAAAAAAAAAAGAAAGAAATGAAGCCTTCAACCATTTCCCCTACATATGCAACGGTACCTGAATATAAACCCAAAGTGGAACATTAAAGAACTTGCCCATTACGAAACTAACCAAAACTGAGAAAAACTATCATTGTTTGGTATTCCGACTACAAGATACCCGCTTATGTATTTCTGAACTCATATTTATTAAATAGAAATTAGCTAAAGTCAAAATGTTCCCAGCCATGCAACAGCAGTCAATTAGTGAATTGAAAATGCAATGTGCACTAGTTTTTCATGTTTCTGGTTGCATTAATAAAATTAGCGGAATAAACATGATTTACGGTAGCAAAGCAAAATACATCGTGTCTGGCCTAAATAAATATTTTATACTTTTTACATTCCAATAAGATGGAAAAGTGCTTTAATTATGAAGAAAGGTAATTTTAATTAAAATATTAAAAATGTGACAGACATTCTATTCGTGTTGCATTCCGTTTATAGTCTTGATAGAGTAAAAGGAAACTCAATTTTATGATTGGATTTATTTAAAATGTTACGGATAAACATTCGTTTTATAACATGAATTTGTTCATAGACTCTATCCCTTATTTTAAATATTATAATCAAGTTCCTCACCAATCTTTAACACTTTTAAAGTTAACAAAATAATGCCGAAATTTTACTTAATTTTTCATCATTGATACATTTGTTATAAATGGACCATAAAAACTATACGTTTATATTCATTAGAAAAAAGTATTGTAAATGTCATAAATTTTAAAACAGTTTGAAGGTTCAAGTGCACTTTCAAAGAAAAAGGATGTTTTCAAATATAATAAAATATCTGTCGTCCCGATGCAGTATACCCGTAAGCTTTACGAATATTGGGTAGTAAGACAAAGTCGATTCGAAGTTAAACCTGGAGTTAAGAAGCCGCAGCAGAACAGTTCAAGAGCCCGGCAGGCAGTAGCGGCAACTGCCACAAGTACATTTAATAACAAACAGCTTATGGGCGGCGGGGGGAGCTGCAGCAGGACCACTTCGGGGGCGCCGCTAATGAGCGACAGGCGGACAGAGCCCGAGGCGTCTGGCTCTGATCTCGGGAGTCCGAGATATTCCCTCAATCCGTCGCCCGAGAACACTTGTCATAAACAGCTAATAGACGCGTGCAGCGACAACTTGATTAATTGAAACTAAATGGGTCCGAGTCGGCAGATTGCAGGTAACACTGCGTGCCGGGCAACAATTAGAAACGGTAAGACACACTCAGCTCAACTCAACTCAAGTCAACTCAACCGAACTGAACCGAACTGATCTGGCAGGAAGTGCAGCACACAGCCTGGGCACAATTAAGCAAATGACAAATGGCATCAAATTGCATGCAAAACGCTAAAGATGGTAAAATGGCAAATTGCAAATGACCGAGGCGCCATCAGGATGCCGGGACGAGGGACAAGATCACCTTGGTCATTGAACGCAACAGAAACAGCAAAAGCAACAGCAACAGCAACAGCAACTTACTGCACAGCAGCAGCAACATGTTGCACATTCCAAGCGATGTCCGTTAGTGGCTGGTGCAGTTTTAATAAATTTAAATGTGGCCAGCTAGCCGCTGCCAAACAACAAAGCCGATGTCATTTAACCGGCCAACGAGAATTGGTAATTGATGCCAAGGTTGCACAGGAAAAAAAGCCACCAAGCCTAGTCACCAACTCGACGATTTTTTACTTAGAATAAACCATATCTTTGGAATATACATAGCTTTGTTTTTCTCAATCAATCACATGCCAAAAAAGAACGACTGTTAGGTCCCAACAATGTGTAATACCTTTTTATTTTTATATTGTTATAATATCTATTAGATACTTGAATAATTAAAAAATCTTTTTTTTATTTAATTTAAATATTTATTTATATTTATAGAGTCTCAACATGTTTTAAAGAATATTCTTGTATAAAGTAAAATTAAGAAATGCTAAACAATTTATTATTTGAGAACATAAATGTCTTTAAAATGTTGAAGCTAATCCGGGGTACTACAAAACTTGTTTCTACAAACTTACAACCGAATTTAAATCGATTGGAATTCTTTACGAAGAGATTTCTTTAGCACCCCAGATAATAGCATTTTCTATATGCCTACCACAGCAATGGTTGCAGTTGAAATTGTTAGTTCTCATAGCTTATCACTGAATTTGCGAGCATTTCTTGTGGAATTAGTTACCCACGACTTGCATAATGTACGGCAGCAACTTGCAACATCTGCAGGAACTGCAACTGTACCATCGCCACAGAGACTTTTTGGGTGCGATCAGGCACTGGCCATTACACAAATAACAGCTAATAACAGTAATAATTCAAATTAATTTCGCACCATTTGAAATCATTATGTGATAAAGAGAAGATACCGCAGAAAGCCAGCTATAGAAGTGGAGGAGTCGAAGCGGTGGTATCAAGATCGCTATTAAAATAAAAATGAAGACAAAACTTTGGCAGATAAAAAAAGAGCAGCGCTTAAATGGCACCGAAATGGAGAGGAGTAGGAAAACCGAAGCGAAGGCAACCGAACCAACAAAGTATTGGCCAAGAGGAAAAAGTTGCGCAGAAAAATTACCGCCAAAGACCAAAAGATCAAGCCAGGGGGAAATAAACAACAACAACGGCAGGAGGAAAAGCGGCAGAAAAAAAAGAAGATTGCTATTGGCACTTGAGCAGGAGCAGCAACATCGTGCTGCGTCTCCCTCTCTCTTTCACTCATTTAAGCCCCACTGAACAAAATTATGTATATTTAAGAACGGAACGGAACACAACAAAAAGGATATTAAGACATATTTAAACAAAAAAGTCGTAAAGGTATCTATGTTTTAATTATAATATTTGATTTTACAATATAATTTTATTGGTTCGTTAAAAAATGTCTTTGCCAAGTTTCATGGAAGTCTAACATAAAGTCTGGTTTTGCATTTAATTACAAACCCATTTATATATTTTGAAAACATGAAAAATGCATTGGTTTATTTTTTAGTTCGCGATATATTTAAAGTTGTATTTTAAAATTGAACCGTAATTGAATATTTCTCATTTTAAAATAGCCCACTTGAAAATATAATTAAATAATGAGACTGTAATAAAGTGTCACATTGTACTCGAATCAAGCAATGTAACACTTTTTTCAGTGCAGATCATGCTAAACAGTTGCAGCCTGCAGTAAAATAAGAAGAAGACAGCATAGAAAAAGGGCAAAAGCATTTTCATAGCTCAGTAAAGTTCAAGAGTTGCTGCGGTGCTGCAGCAGTTGCTGTTGTGTTGCTGCTGTTGTACTTAGATGATCGTCGGTCGCATATTTTATAGCAGGCAAAGAATGCAGACGCCGCCATTGCGTTGATGTTGCTGCTGTGTCTGCCGATGTTGCTGCTGTGCCCGCTGCATATGCACAAAAGATAAGAGAGGAAGAAAGTTGCAACCACGCAACAGCAGCACCCACTCACAACAGCAACAGCAGCAGCAGCAACAGTTGCAGAAGGAGTTAACAACTCCGGCGTTTATCCCATAACGATTACAAACGCCTTATGTGTGTCAGAGTCGAAAACCAAACAGTTGACCAGTTTTCCACCCATTCCATGTTAATGAAGGAAGCGCCTGCAGCCTTGTCAACGTTCTACCCATTCTTTTTTCCGTTTCCCCCCTTTTTTTTTTGGGTTCTGAGATGGCTCTGGGCTCCCTCCATTAGGTGGCTCTAAAAAGGGCTAAGGAGCCCAGCCTCTTTCTCACAAATTACACCACATTTGCCGCTGGCAAATTTCTGCCGCTGACACAGCAGCAACACACTTACATACAACTGGTAACTGGCAACCAGCAACTAGCAACTTGCAACTAGCAACACAGGCAGTAGAACAAACATTTCCCGCATCTATCAGGTGCATTGATCTATGGCTATTTTTTTAATTAACGCTCAGTTTCTTTTATTGCGCGGCTACGTGAAAAATGGGAAGCTCCACAATACAACAGCCTTTCCGCTGAACTTGAGCTTCAGTTAGCAGCGTTTTCTTATTAGTTCATTTGTTATTGTTTTATTGCAGTTCCCAGGCGTTAGGGAAATTGTTTGGAGCCTATTTGCTTGAAAAATGAAAGGGGACATGGAAAAATGTTTATTGGCATACTTAATGCTCTTTGGAATTAGGGAAAACATATTTGCAATGTTTTACAGATTAAGAAATTCGATCTCTGTGAGCTAAAGACCGTGCTGGTCGTTAGAAGTTTATTATTCAAATTGCTTTATTATAAAATTTATACTTTTATTTGGAAGCCAGAAAAAGGTAGTTTTGTTTACTGTTATTTCTAAATTTGTTATATTTCTACCGAAAATATACTTTGCTTAACAAAATATATAAAACCTTTATAGAATATTAAGCCTGTAATAAATTCATAAACATTTAAATTATACTAAATTTATACCTTCGTAAAAAAAAAGATTTTAATGGAAGTTAAATTAGTCTGACTCAAAACTCTTCAAAGCACTCTTCGTTAGTGTATAAATATGAGAAGACTGAGAAATGGAAATGGATGAGCCCCCAGAAGTTCATTAGAACTTCTGAGCACGATTGGGGCTATAGATCACCCAGAGGGAGAAAGGTCTTGAGAAACGAAAAAAGAAATGATACTGGAAGAGAGAGTGTTCGATATAGAGCTACATTCTTCCCAATCTGAAATTAAGAAGGCCGCGACAAATTATGTTTAATGCGAAAGCATTTAGCTAAATTGAACCAGAGAGAAACCAAGAATTTTTTAGCTGGTTTTGGGGAAGAGGTGTTAGCTCGTCTGGTTCTGCGAGTACCAGTCCAAATCGATGACAGACTAAACGAGCCAAGTTGACATTGAAGCGAAAGCAGCTCAAGAATAAGGCCGTATACAGAGAAAAATACTTTAATAAGTAAATATTTTTTAAGTAATAGTACATAGGCTTGACTAATGAAAGGAATTTAGCTTGAATTGGTAGAAATAATTGTCTTTCACTGTTAAAAATGTCAAAAACAAAGAAAACATCCACGTAGAATCTTTAAAACACCACGTTTTAATTTGCAAATAAAAATAATACATTTAAATAGTTTTTTGTAGCAATTTTTTGCCTTTTTAAAAATGTTCAATGGCAACTCAGCTTATAATAACTTTTAAGTTTACAATGGAATCGTTCTTATGTCGCGAATATTTCCTATTGGGTGGCCTTTTTTCTCCGTGTATCACTCCTTATTCCTCTCTTGGCCGACGAGTGTCGGGAATGACTAATTGAATAGAGCATGGGCTCGTATATCTCGCAGATACGTATCCGCCAGATACGTTAAAGAAGGCGTGAGCCCGGCCTAATGGCTTCGCCCAGCAACATGTTGCAATTAACGCTCTTCATTTGTCAATTCGCCCTGGCAACATTCGCTGCCAAAAGCTGGCAACATGCACAGAGAAAGCGCTCTTCTCTCACAATACACTATCCAATATGTAGATATGTATATATTTCTCCGATTCTCTCGGATTCTCAGCTCTCCGGTTGCAACGACGATCGCAATCGCGGCGCGCAACATGTTGGCTTCAAACCGGTCTGGCCATGAACTTGGTGAAAGAAGCTACCAAACTGAAGCTCCAGTTGGGAGAAAAGTCTGCGCCGCGTTTTCCGCTTGGAAATTTTTAAAAGACGCTGCCATCCAGCGGCCTGGAACATTTGTAATCCGACGTTAGAAGTCAGCGGATCGTGGCCAAAAAGTGTCCCAGCCAACTGGCAAAAAAAAAGTAAAAATACAACTGATTCCTGACTCTGGACTTCGCGTGCGTGTCTGTGCCCGAAGATTTGGAGTTACTGTTAGTTGACACTAATACGAGAGCGAGTGAAATACGAGAAATACAAGAAAAACCGAACGTGTATCGCGAGTGCAAAAATAAACAAAAAAAAATATAAAAACCCAAAAAATAGGAAAAGAAAATCACAAGTCCCCAAGCAAAAAAAACGTAGAAAAATCCAACAGAAACCTGACGAAAACGAAACTGCAATCTTGGTCAAAATGGTGCGGTTAACTGCAGCCTGGAGCTGCTTTTTGGCCCTGACAGCGTTTGTATCTGCTGCTGCTGCCTCCACGGCGGATTATCCGGGCGTTATCGAACTGGTGGGCTATAGCAACCGCCGGGCACGCACCTATTTCCAGGAGACTCCACGCTCTAATCCCAATCCCCAACCCGGCTTGACCTCGGCCAAAACCCGTGCGGACATTGAGACTGTGAAGAGGAATATCCGAAAGTACGATCGTTTGCTGGAGCTGGATACGAAAAATCTGCCAGAACAGCAGAAGGATATGCTGGCCAGGATTGTGGAGAGGGTGGCCAGGCTCAAGGAATCCCTGGACATTGAAGAGCAGCAGTTTAACCAGCAGGAAGTCACTTCCTCCAGGAGCAGTAGTACCTCGAGCACCACGCCGCAAGAAACGGAAGCGGAGACGGAGCGGGATCAAGAGGCTATTGAGCAAAGCACTCTGCCACCCTCTGGATCCACCGAGGCCGAAACGGATCCTACCCTAATCCTGGACGAAACCACTCTGCTGGAGCTGCAAAATACGATGAACGAGCAGGCTGCCATGAGCACGATTATGAAGGAACTTCCGACCACCACGGATGTGAGTCAGCAGCAGGAGGCGGATTCTGAGGCCACCGATGAGGAGGGTGAAACCACTTCACCCAATCTGACCACCCAGTCGGAGGCTGCAACTACCAGTGACGAATCCCTCACCGAATCCACCGATCCCGATGATCAGTTTGTGGCTGCCAGATCGAATAACAATATAGCGGCCATAACGGCAGCGGATGATCCCGATGGCACCACCACAACCACAGCGAATTCGGGCAGTCAGCAGCGCACATTAACCACCATGGGAAAACTGAAGAATAGGGCCACGAAGCGACCTTTCGCCCACAAGGTCACCGCCGCCCTGAAAAGAGGAGGTCAGCGTCCGAGCGCCGTGAGTGCAGCGGCAGCAAATGCGGCAGCGGCCTCGAAACCGAGTGGCAGCACCACCTCCACCGCCAGTAGCACCACCCAAAAGCAGAAGATCGCCACCAATAGTTTCCAGCAAAAGCAGCAGCAAGCGAAGCCCCTGCAAAAGGTCACACCCTCGATTGGAGGCGGTGGATCTTCCAACCCGTCTTCATCATCGAATCCTTCGGCCACCACGAATTCGGCATCGCCAGCCCTTCCCATCGAGCAATTATACACACGTACTCCTCAGGCCAATATTCCACTTGCAGCAGCGGCCGCAGCAGCAGCAGCTGCAGCATCCTCATCCGCGGCAGCGCCAGGATCTGGAGGATCAGCCGGGTCGGGAGCCACGCCAGCCACTTACAGCAACCAGCAGGATAGCATGGTGTACGATGCTCATGTCAATGCATCGGCCTTAATCGACAGCCTTAACACAAACGCTCGCGAGGAGTACTACCAACAGAAACTGGGAGCGGCCAACAAGGATAATAAGGTAAGGCAACCATTTAATAACTGGGGTTATAATATATCAAAAGAACTATAAAAGCTTCCGAAACTCTACTCAGAAATACAACCAATTTCATTTCCTAATAGTTTCTTAATTTTTGTAAAGTTTTCATTTCTTAACATTTTTTTTTAAAATAAATTAAAGTGTGTTAGTGAATAAAGAGTTAATTAGGATTCCAAATATTTGAAAAAATAAATACGTTTACTTATAGAACAAATTTCATAAGAATCTATTATGTTTAGACATACATTTTTTCTTTAATTTCCAAAAGTTAAACATGCCTACACCAAAATATAAATAACAAGACCCTACATCATAGTAAAATATTTAAGGGGATCTCCCAACTCCTTTCAACAAAAAATACTGTCCATTCTTGGGCTTAATTAGCAATGACCACCGAAAACAACAAAGTTCGAAGGGGAAATGTAGAAAGGGGAAAGGCGTCGAGCGCCTGTCGAGCTAGATACATATTTCCCAAGACAATGGGCCTAGTCCCTGGGACTGAGACATCTCTGGACAAAAAAAACGGAAACCGTTTCGGGCTAAGCAAACAAAAACTGGAAGAGCCAAAGTAAAACCCCGTTGAATGTCAAATGCAGAATTATTGGAACAACTTGACTCTCAAACTATAACAACAAAGCAACAAGCGATGACAACGACAATGACAACAGCAACAACACGAGGGCATCGAAGGCATAGTAGGAGCCACAAAAAGTTAAGAGATACACAGAAAGAAACTGTCAAATATAATGAACTAAATACTATTCTTTACAAAACCAATTAATACAATTAGTTGAAATAGCCACCAAGAAGGGTTTATTAATGTACCTCTATTTGTGCTTCTCCAAATTGTTAGCTAAAGTACACCTTTTATGTTAAATAAAAAGTGATTACAAGCAAATTACTTATAAAATATGTTCCTGAAATCAACAACAGACAGTAAATTTATAAATCTTATAAGGGGATTATAAATTGATCGAAGACAATATATTTTAAAATTTTCCCTCACTGTATAGGGGAACTGAGCTGGGTTGCCGACTTGGATAGTTGGCCAAAGCTGGCCACTTGTTATAAATGGAGCGCCTCCAGGTCTTTGGCTTTCCATTGCAAATCGATTGTCATAAGCTGGAGGATGGCAAAGGGGCAGGGGGAAGGGAACCGCCTGGAAAGCAACCAAAACTTTCAATACAATTGTTGAGTGGGTCAGTTTGTTTGGGTTGGTTCGGCAGCGTATCGTTTTGTTTTCTGCTTTTTTTTGATGACATGGACAAGGGAACTGGTCAAGCCTTATTAGATACAGTCAAGACGGAAAACTGCAGTCAGTGAGACAGCGATGAAGATGGAGGGCATCTGGCTGGAGGATCGGCAATGATTTGGGCAGGCAGGCATCGGAATGCCTGGCAATTTGTTGCCACTACTGACCTATAAATTTTGATGTGCACCTAACAATGATGATTGGTAGTGGAGGCCGGAATGACTTCGCGTTTGAGTCGGTTTCAGAGATTCTGCGCAAACAACGACATAATTTATGGCCATAGTGCGATCGGCTATCGATGCAAGACGACACACATAGCCCAGCTTCCATCCTCCAGCCTCCATCCTCTATCCTCCAGCTCTCAGTTCCCAACTACCGACCAAGATCATCGACAGGTTGAGCAACTCACTTACCCAGCAGACGGAAACAGGTTGAGTTGGCGTTGCAAGATTCTAAGTAGCCTGGACTTACCTGAAATGAGAAGAGAATTAAACTAAATGAAAATGTTTCACTTGGCCATGGGTGGTTGAGTCACTGGTTCTATGCCGGTCGTGTGCCTAATTAAAATGGCAGTCACATATCCGCACCTAAATGGGTTGCCAAGTCCCCGACCAGTCTAATAAAGACTTTAATTGTTTGTTTGCTGGTTCAATCGATCTGCAGATTAATCGAACTGCTCTTGTGCGGTTAGCATCGTTTGATGCCGTTTTAAGTAAAGACTGTGAATGGTTGAGATTATGGTTGCCGCACTGGGAATGTTGGTGAAATTTAAGAATGTGTTGGATTAGGCAGGGGTCCCAGACTCCCAGATAATTAAGTCGGGGAAAGTAAAGACCTGAGCCTTTCGTTGCCAATCCCAAGAGAAGGTTCTCATGGATGTTGCATTTGATTAAGCCAAAAGACACTATCCCAGCTAAAGAGCATTACGCGACAAGCGCCCCCCTCTCTGCGCTTCTCAAAATTGTTGGCTTATACGACAGCTAATCCTGACTACTACATTGGATTTTCTTGTCCAAATAAACTATTAAACGAGTGGCATCCGGAGAAGAAAAGCAGTTAAAACGATCTTTCCACACTAACACATCACCTGCTACACACAGCAGTGCACCCTTGGAAATATTCCATTGAGTAAATAAATTGAATTAAATGCCACTGAGTGATCATTAATTACAATTCAATGCTCGGACATCCAGCATTTTAATGGGGCTTCGAAAGGTCATAAAATCGAATCAAGGCCCCTCAAGACAACGACGCTCATCAGAGGAACTTTATGAGCTACCCATGATGGTCAGCCGAAGAGAATACCCAGAAGATGATGACGCTTGATCAGCGGAGCGTCAAGCGCTGGGCTGGGCCTTGATTGCCGGCTGTCGGTTACCGCTAGGAATATCATAAATTAACGATTAAGCTCAGATTTGTTTACGGTTACCGCAGAGGGAGGGTAAAAGACGAGGAGTGCTTTGGTTTGGTTTTAGCACTGTGACCGCGTGTAATTAACACATTGTTAAATAGATTTGAGCCTTTGGCCAGCATTTTGTTTTTGGCAACAATCGAAAGATGAAAGCATAATTGTTACATTGCCAACAAAAGAATTGGGCTTCGCTTCTTCTTCGCCGCTAATTTGCATACAAATAATAATAGAAGTAGGGGGAAAAACTTTCGCTGCCAGTTGAATTTACACGCTTTCTTCTCGAAACACAATCGACTTAGAACTGCAAACGAGGCTAAAGACCAAAATGTATTTTGTTTGATTTGTATAGACAAACCGATTGTGCTTAATTATGGAGGGCAAATCACCGTTATTTCGTTAGCTAGTTCTATGGCTAGGTCATGTCTGATTCCGGGTGCGATCTTCTTCGCATGAGTTGCAAATTCCTCGGCTCCCACTTTTTCCCTGCCACTCTGGTGATGCAACCACCAACATACGACTTTTTCACGCTTCCAACTCGGCTAATTATCGGGGAGGAGGAGCAGGCCCAGAGGCTTGGCATGAGCCAAAGCTTTGGAAAGACCACCACTCATAATAATTAATTATAGCCTTGCCATATGCATCACACAAAGAAGCAAAAGAAAATTTAACTGCAGTTTAATGCTGAGCAAAGTGTAGGGTATGCCGAGTCTTATGGAAGGTACCAAACCTTGAATTAGTATGGTTTTCAAACTAATTAAGAAAAAAGAACCCTTAAATTAATACGGAACTTCTATCCAATAAGATATTTTAACAATCTCTAAGAGATTATTCAACATCTTAGCCTAGATAATTGCCAATTATCCAGTTTGTTACCAAATGCAGCTGATAAATTACTTATTTTCCAATTCGTTGAATATAAAAATCAGGCATGCAACGAAAAGAGCTGAATTAAAGGCACAAAACAATATTGTAAAGTGATTTACATATATAAAATTGAATAAAATTAGGCGAACAAATTACAACCTATTAGCAAAAGAATAAATTACTAAAATATTATGATAAACTAGTTCACTGAATGTGTTTTTAGATAGCTTAAAATTGCGGAGATAATTTCACTTAACCTAGACACTTTGCACAAGATTTATTCGGTTAGTTAACTCCAGTTAGTTTGTATATGACCTCTTCCCCAACTATCCATAGTAATCAGTCCAATTCGATCACTTTCAACCCAACTTTCGATGTCGTTTTCTTCTTCTGACAAAGTTCGACTCGTGCCTCGTTGCAGCAGCAATGACACTAACAATTTCACAAGTCATAGAGCATATAATCACAGCCTTGGCAGCCAAGTATGTAACCGAATGAAAAACATGAAAAATAACGTTGAAAAAAGTGAATTGCAGTTAATGTGGATTTCTAGAAATCATAATGAAATACAAAAAAAAAAAAAAAAAAAGAGAGAAAGAGACGAAGGCGGTGCCAAATCAAAGACAATGGAAAATTCTCCTATGGTTTGTGAAAGAGTGTGAAATTTGTTGTCCAACAATTTAACAGACATCGGCAGCTGCCGCCGATTTTCCCTATACACATTTAGACACATGTGGACAGCGGAAGAAGGCGTGACTTGGTCAGCCGATGATTGACATGCTGAAGTAGCATGCCAGAGTGCACTTATCGAGGTCTGTCTGTGGATCCGCGTGTGTGGGCTGATCAAAGAAGCCAAGAAAGTTGGCGGGTGGAAGGTGGAAAATGCAGGGAAATCAAGCATGAAAAGTTGACGTATAGTACATCTAATTGAAAGTGGTTAAATGACAGCTGAAACAATTCAATGATGATGCATCAAAAGAAATGCAAATACTAGGATAAATATAATAAATTTAAAATATATATTATACTCTTAATGGTATGTTCCACATAGTATTGAATTAATATTCTTATACAATTAAAACTTAGCCAAGTTTAATATCTTTAAACTTAAAGCGACTTCACTTTTCGACACGTCAACTTCTGTCAAAAACATCACAAACATTTACCAAATTTCCCCTGGCAATTCAAGAGACTCATCAGCTTAGAGCTTCTCCAATCGTAAAGTCAACACCTCATACATCAAGAACTCTTTCCAACACAAACATTTTCCCCCGAGCATGATCCATTACATCACAAACACAGATTTTCAGGAAGGGGGGAGAGCATACGTCTATCCGAACATGTTTTGGTCAAACATTTACCGCTTTGTTTTATCAATTGCTTGTTAACACAAACACATGCCGACAGAGAGATGATTGAGCTGACCGTTAGAGCAACGACATTAGACGCCCAAAGTTATGCTAATTTCAGATTGTTCAGAAGGAAAGGCTCTTGGTGAAATGATGATAAACCAGAGACAATGGCGATGCCATGGAAAACTGGTAGCAAGTTGCAATCACACAGAAAAAAATTATCTTTACCACCCTGGTTTATAATATCGTATTTGAGACAAAACCATTTTAAATGTAAGCTTATATTATATCTTATATTTTACAAATAAAATAATAAAATAAAATTTTTGTATCAGCCACTTTAAAAATCATAAAATTCACCTGAGCCAATCGAGCCTTGGAAATACATATTTTAAATTCAAATGCCTTTAAAATATGTATTACCCACCCATAGGATATATCTTTAATTAATACTAAACCGATTTTGGTATCTCTTTTCTCTGTGTGCAACGGAAGCTGCATATCTGCTATCGAATGCAAATGAAAGCAGTGATGCAGAAAGCTGAGAAGGCTGAGAGAAAGGGGCAGAGATATGCACTCATATATGATTAGGAAAAATCGAACAATGCTCCGACAATCCAATCCAATACAATCCAGTCCAATACAATCCGGCAGGCAGAAGAAAGCAGAGACGCCGCCAATCTTGTCGGGCTTTCTAACTCGCTTGTTTTTGTTTTGGGAAAGGGTTTTCTGTTTCTGTTTCTGTTTCTGCGATGATGATGATTTATTAAAACTTTTACTAGCAATTATAGTTGGGAAATGGGCGTGTGGACTTCACAAAAAAATCTCACCCACTAATAACTGTAATTTATTTGCCCAACCGGCGAAAATTATTTCTCTTTGATTGGTCATCACAAGAGACTTTAAAGCAGAATCCCAGAAATGCGAAATGAAAAGTGAAATCCGGCAAAGGGTTGGGGCAGCAAAACAAAAGCCAAAACAAAGGCCATAAAAACCGAGCAAAGAAAAGGGAAAAGCAAGAGTAAAAATAGAAGTGGAAGCGTCTTTTCAATTAACCCAAGAACCCGGCCAGATAACTATTTGGTATCTGGGTAGCGACTGCCCACTGTGCCCATTCCATAATTTATCGAACGATGCGCAATTTATGGCAATGACTCGAGCATCCAGAATTGGCCATTTGGCGAGGCATTTATCTCGCCGCATGCTCTTCAATTACGGAATGGAGAGACAACTTGGAGATCCCAGCAAGATCATCAAGATGGAAGATACTTCTGAACTTTAATGACGTCTGTAGTCGGTCAGGAGATGGCTTACAGATATTTAGATTTATTTACTACGAATTCGTAAAAGTGGCAATAAATTTGAATAACATTTCTGGATAGAAAAAATAGTGGCTTTTCATACAAAATACAACACTTTATATGATTCCTTTTTCAAAAGCCCCGAAATGTTGTATCTAGAATTTATAATCGGTCGTTCAGAATATAAAAAATACATAAAGCTTATTTTAATTTTCCCAAATAATTATTAAAACCCTTTTAAAGATAATTTCCTGAGCGAAAATCAGACAAATCCTGCAGATAAAAGACATTGATATACTAATGAGGGCTGCACTTTCCATTGATCGCTTTTGGCGGGTAAGAGAGAGAGTGAGAGTGTAAATAGTCATTAGGCTGACTGCCAAAAACAAACTACATCAAGTTCGGATAAAACAAACCTGACACCTAGACAGGGAAAAAATGTGTAGGATGGCCGGCGAATGGCCCTCCATTGGCATCTCCCGCATCGAAACGACTCACGACCAAATTAAGATCTCACAGCATTTGGCAACTAATTGCAAATGTCTCTACTACAAGTCGGGCCCCTCGAGATGCCCTCGACTTGGAACAACTGCAGCTATTTGCATTACAAAGACCCAAACGACCTATGAGATACTTCCAACATCTTTCATCCGCCTGTCCCCCCTCGAGCTCCATCTTCTTCCCATCCTGGCCATCGAATTTGTGTCTTTGTCTTGCGGAGTTTTTGGCCAAGAGATTCGGAGACCCGGCACCGTCTTTGGCTTTCTTCTCTGGCTCTCTGGTAACTTTCTGCTGCTTTGGCTTTCTAGGTCGTGTAATTGTACATACAACAACAGCGTCGAGGAAAACCAATTGCATTTAAATCACATTTTTCTTTGTTTTTTTTTTTATTCGTTTGGCGCATTTTCCGCTTCTCTCAATTTTATGTTTTGCCATTTTGATGGCTAATTCAATTGGTGGTGCTGCTGCCTTTTGCTACAACAAATTGATAAATAATTTATAAGAATGCCGAGAGGGTATCCCGGCTTTTGAACATTTATGGTCTATAAATTTAATACACAAATGCACTTATCTGAAAGCAAAGAATATACGAAAATATTCAAACATAATTTGTGGTTTTCGGTTCGCTCTCGTTGGCAAGACAGCTACACGATCTGGTTTGATCTGAAATTCGAGATTTGATTGCTTTGTCAAGCTTGAGGACTTACTTAACTATTGGGGACTAAATTAATATAAAGAAAAATATAAGTCTTAAATACAGTCAGCTTAAGATATTTAAATTACTACCTACTGTTCATTTACACATGTAGGTATTTATTAATAGAATTTTTAATTATGTATAGTTTGATGAACAGTAGGCATTTGCAGCATCCCAAAATGTGCTGTAAAACGAGAGGATTACTATTCAAAAACACATTTGTTTCTGGGCCAACTAAAGGCCAGAAAATCTCCATTACAAGGGGCATTAGCTTCCTGCCCAACGATAAGCCAGGCCATTTGTTAACAATTTTATAACATAGCGGCGGCCATAAAGCAACCCAAGTCGATGCCAAGGAGCAAGCTCTAGACCAACAAATTATGCACCCCGCCCAAACAAGCAAAAGGAAACTTTTTGCGCATTTCAAGTTGAGGACAAGGAATTACAATTTATAAGCAAAACAAGAAAGCATAAATAAATGCAGCAGCGGCAGTAGCAAATGTTGCAACATCGGACCTGAAAAAGGGGCCAAAGTCAGGGGGCCACGCCCACGAATTAGCAATTTAAATGTCCTCCGAATGCCACCCAGAAAAATGCTACCAACATTTCAGGATGTAAAAACATTTCGAGATATAGAGGATTCAGCCCACCCCCAAAAGCACTTTCTACCGGCGAAGACATAAATATTGCGAGTCCAACACCCCGGCAATCTGGAGTAAAAGTTGTTGCTCTACTAAAAAAACAGCTGAAAACAAAAAACCAAACAAAAAACTAAGGCATTATAAACGCTTCGCATTGTAGATTTGCCATTCAAAATACAATTTTCAACATTATTTCGATCGTTGATTGCATTCACCTGTCGTGAGTGAGTGTCTGGAGTGATTTGAGATTCGAGTTTTGAGTGGGTTAAAAAATGCTGGTTGCATGTTCGACTGGAGTAGGAAAG
Source organism: Drosophila kurseongensis (assembly GCA_018153305.1). NCBI lineage: Eukaryota > Metazoa > Arthropoda > Insecta > Diptera > Drosophilidae > Drosophila > Drosophila kurseongensis. The sequence continues at coordinate 12,661,094 of JAECXX010000005.1, read as the reverse complement.
TCTCTCTCCATCTTGCCCCATTAATTGCAGGCGAGCATAGAAATCGCTGAATTAACGTTTGGCCCACAGACCTTTTGGGGGTCAAAGTTGCTCTCGACCGCAAATCGAGTTTTGATTTTTGAATTTATGGCTCATTGCCAAATTACCAGATTGCTTTCTTTGTTTTGCCCATATTTTTCTTTAGAAAGTGCAATTAATTTGTAGATCTATGATTGCTCATCTACGATTAAAAATAATGACAGTAGGCCGACGAATGAGTTTGGGTACACAAATTATAGATAACCAGAAAAATTTCAGAAAATCGATTAAATTTAAAAAAAGCTTGAATACATCGCTAACTTAAATAAAGATGAGTTTATTTCCCAATCCTCTTTGAATGTTAAATTTAATAAAAATGTAAATAAAGAAGCATAGTCAAAAATACTTTGCCCACAAATGTTATGTAAATACATAACAATAAAAGTAAACTAAATCACAAATCAATACGAGCACTGAATCTTTCAATCAACTTGGAATTGACCACTCTGCTCATCTTTCATTCAAATCTCTTCAACAAACAAAACCAATAAAAATCGCAGCTGTAAACATTTTCATTTTCATTCCTTTTGTGAGCTGTAGAAAATTGGAAATGCATTTGACTCTATCAACTCCACTTACAGCGAGTGTGGTCAGGTCGGATTTTTGTATTTTTTTTTCATGTAGGCCATCTACCGCCAACACTGGCACACTGACAGCTGATGTTGCTGCTGCAAATGCTGCTGCTGTTGCAGTTGCTGCTGACAACTTGACACAATTTTTAATAAAAGACGACGACAACGAGCCACAACAAGCCGGTAGAGTGTCAATTTCCATGGCCAGGAAAACCCGAAACCGAGAAAGACAGTGGTAGCAAAAATAGAAAAAAAAACGATTGGAAACTGCAGCTTGAGGCTGGAAAACTCCTTGAGCCCGAGTCGACTTAAATCAGACAACCGCATATCGATAGGTAAAACCCATTTGAAAGGCCTTTGCCAGCGGATATTACAAGTGCTTACAGCTGTTGTATAGTATGGATAAATATTGTTATAGCATTGCCATTGCCAGGGAGATATGTATAAGCAACCACAGAAAGTTGTGGGTTGTGTCAAAGCAATTTGTATTTATGTTTGCCAGTGTTTGTCCGGTCATTTGTCAAATATTTCCACGGCTAAACAGTTGGTCAAACGCCACTGCTACTCGTACTTTCCCAGAAACAGAAGTTCTCAGAGCTGGACTCCGGCTCAATTATGTGCGAAGATTCCATCGAAATCATTAAAATAACAAATTGGGCACGAAACGCAGTCCATAAAATGGACAAAGCCGCAGAAACTCCTTTTTGGTTTGCCAAAGAAAATTGAGTTGGTCAACGAATGCAGATAGTTTTCGGAGGAGAGGAATTGGTGGTTAAGTGGTTAGGCTTGGAAAACCGCAAACGGCAAAATGGTGCAAAAAGGGTACAAAACCACCGGCAGGCTTCAATTATGGAGTGTCTGGGAGGGGGTTTTCAAAAAATGCGCTTTCTAACTGCAGCCACCAGTTGCCGTATCCCTATCATCATGAAGTCATCGAAGTTTATCATCATCATCATCATCATCATACACAACCGAAAAGCAAAAGTTTCTTTATGGGCTAAAAGCGTGTGCGGTGGGCGTGGCATTTGAAATGGAAATTTATGCCACAAGATACTAGATACAAGCCCCGGCCAATATGTGTCATTTGTGGTAGTCTCCTTGCCAATTCCCCGCCTTTTCCTGGAGATTCCTGGTCAGACAACACTAATTGAGTTCAAAGATCGCAGAGCATGGAAAAGTGGGAAACACTCGAAATTCAGTGGAACTTTGCAAAGTTTTATTAATCATCATTCTGGCAAAAAGCGAAGGCATAGGCTAAAGCAAAAGCAGGCCGAGTTACCAGGTTCCCAGGCAACCATAACACGACCGCATCTTCAATCAACGTCACAAACTCCGGTCCTAGGCTGCGGTTCCAAAAACCGGACCCGAGGAAGGCCGCGAAAATTAATGAGCGAATCCCTCGCCCTAGACACTTTTTACATAGGCGGGCAATATCGAGTTTGACTGCTGCTCGCATATGGGATATGGGCAGGATGATGGGCAGGCGCAACAAAGTAGTCCGCACCCCAAATGGTTGCACAGCCATAGGACACACGATGATGATGACGACGAGGATTGAGGATGCCACCGATTGTGACAGGTTTATGCGCAGCGAATCGTTGTGAAATTGGGCGTTCCATTATTCAAATGGTTGGCGAAATTTGAGAGAGTAGAGGCATTGATATATTGCTTTAAGACTGCTTCTAAGCTTATACAATTTTTCAAGTAAACACATCTCAATAAGTTAAAAAGGGCTCCATATCGGGCGTATTACAAACATCTCTTTCAGCATTATTTGGGATGAATAAATACAAAATCGGTTGGGACAAAAATATAAACACGAATAAAGATCACTCAGAAGATACAAAGTCTTGAAAACTATTTATTTTTGAAATGATATATTTATATATTTGAAGAAGTATTTTGCCCACAGTTTACAATATAAAATCTATTTACATGGGAAAGCAAAATACGGTTTGAAAGATTACGCACAATTAAAAGAGAACGATAGGAGACTACAAATATTTTTATAAATTTTAAGTAAACGAACATTATTTAAATATTTAGCTTATAACATTTTGTAGGGGAAATTAAATTATTTTTTTAAACAATTTTAAACGACAAAATAAATTTAGAAAATTTTCCTTTTCCTTGTTTGCTTTCAAATAGAATTTAATTTAGAATTATTAGAAATAAATGGTACATTATGATCACACCGTAAAATTGCTGAGTTAAGGCTTTTAAGCAATAAATAAAATGATATCATAAAAGAATGTCCCGTTTTGCGAATCAAGTTCCACCCCAATCAAAACGTGACAAACGCCAACGCGTAAACCTCAATTCGCTGGACTCAATCCTCCCGTTTGGTCAAGACCCGGTGGTGGCATCCTCTCCCAGAAGATACCTGGCTGCTCTGGCCGCTGGATGCTGCCGGCTGGAATTGAGCATCGGAGTTGGGTAATTTGATAGGCGACAACTAGCCAGCCACGGTTACAGCCGACAACCGACAAACGCCAACGGACCTGCAATGGTGCTAGGAAGCTGTGGAGCTATGGAGCTACAGGTACAGCAAAAAGTATCTCAACGTGTGCGTATCTTTTACAGTGCAACAAGCAAGTGCAACTAATAAATTAATGTGCCTGCCAGCCAGCAACAGCAGCAGCAGCAGTGGAGAATGGAGAAAGAGCGAGAGACTGGGGGCCTTGTAACCACTCATAGTTGGCTGTCACCTGGCAAAATGAAAGCCACAATGCAAGCCAGCCTCGGATCATAGCGTGCTAAATTTGCCAAGCAGGCAGCGAGGCAGTCAGGCAGCCATGCAGTTGGCATGTCAATGGTAGATACAAGATACATTCGTATCGCGAGGAATGCGCTGCGTTTGCATACGAGATGAGCTGCATCTTCTGCCTGTTGGGTTGGGGAAAAGAGGGCTGACCTGCATAACGGTGCCGCTATGGCGATGGCCATGGCGATGGAGATGGAACGAACTGCAGAATGAGCCCAGACTCTCCGATCCGCTCGATCTGCCGCTCTTTATCATTATCCATAATAATAGAGAATAGACAAGAACGAGACCGAGACCAAAACTTAGAAATCCAGAGACCCACAGACTCGGAAACTCAGAAACTCAGAAAACCAAGAGATACAGCTTTCATAATGCTGTCCATTTTGATTATCATTCACTTAATTATGATTGATAGCTGTAAATGCCGAGCTCAGCCATGTATCTATTAGATACCATTCTTGGCTGCCGATTGGCTTTACTGTTAAGCTCAACGAACGTATCTATCTACACGGTCCATTTTCGTTCGGCGACCACGAAATGCAAATCCAAATTACCCGCGACTGTGAAAATTACCATCTACGACCAACACTAAATTTGTCGTAAATTACAAATGACCAAAGGAGACAAAAGGCTGACTGACTGACTACATCTCCTCTGGCTAGATACATCAAAAGTATCTACCTGTTGTGCACTTCGCAACTTGCTGCTTACAAAAAGAATATCAAGAAAAGGGTTATGGGTTGGGGAAAGGTATTCGCTTTATATCGCCGACTAGTAGTTTTTACAGTCTAAGAAACATTAGTCATGGTTGTCGGTTGTTAAAGGAGCACTAACTTAAATAACTAAATTAGAACAGTATTCGTTCGTACACTAGACATATGTTAGAAATTGTAAGAGTTTACTTTAAACATTTGTTAGATGACAAAATCTATAGTAAAATTGAAAGAGTATATGTATATGAAATGTAATTTAAACCAAATTATTAACGTTTTTTAATTGTATTTTAAAAACGTTGCTATTATAAAGGCAATTCCTCCAATTTAAAATTTCAAGGGCACTAACATATTTATTTAAAGAAATAAAGAAAGCTAGGATAATGTTAATTAATTAAAACTGGCGAATTATCAACTAAGAGTGTATGTATTTCCAATTGAATTTCAAGAAAAGATTTTGGATAACCTTTTCAAAAGAATCAAAGAATCTGAGTTTTCTTCCAAGACAAGTCGTTTCCTTGAGCGGGCTTTCCCTGACCCCTAATCAGATACCTGGAAACTCATTCGCATTCCAATCTAAGCTCGTGCAACCTGCTGCGAGTTGGCTAATATAGACATTAGCCAAGTCCAATGATTCAACCACAGAGGAATCACTGCACCGTGTTCCCTTCAAGGCGGAAGCTAATAATTAACACAAAAAAAAACACGGCGCACTGATAGAAGGAAAAATGTAAAGTGGAAAATGGAAAATGCAAAGCGCGTAATGTCGGCATTTTTATCTCTCACCTCTTTTTTTCTAGCCTCCATGGCGGAAAAAGTCATGCGAAAAAAGATTGTCAGATGCAAAACAAAAGCCGAAACGTAGCCGCAGGGCGAAGGGGGCGTGGCAGGAGGCGGTGAATGAGATGTGCAATGTGCGCTACTTTGATAAAATAGAAAAAAAAATTGGCAAGACTTAAAAAAAATGTAAGGAAACCAAAGAAAGTCCAATAAAAGAAAGTGTTTGCCCCCAAGGCCCCAAAAACCAAAGAAGATGTCGGGAAAAAAGAAGAGCCAACCCAATGCACATTATGTTATAGAAGACGATGAAAAATCGAGACAAAGCAAACAACTGCAGTAATTAGACCTGACAAAGGAATTATATGCACTCTCTGGATATCTTTCTTTTTAATTTCAAATACCACTCGAAAGTTAATGGTTTATTTAAATTAACGCTACATTTAATTTATATATTTTTAAATTAATTCATTTTTACACGCTTTTGAAAAGTTTTTTATTCCAACCAAACAAAAAACACAACAAAACCAAAAACTCGCTTTCTTCAAAATTACGTTTTGTATCCTCTCTAAAAAAGATTATACCATTTAAATTCCAATTTAAGTGAGAATTACCTATTTATCTCTGGCCCAATTATATTTGCAATTTTGTCTGAATGTTTCGGCCATTATTTTGACACAACCAAATACTAATTTCGCTTTCTTTACCTTTTTTATTTCTTTCAGGTAAATACCGCTCCACCACAATGACCATATAGAGTACGTGATTCGGAAAACAAAGAGGAGGCTGAAGGTTTAAAAAGAACCGAGGTTTTGGCCCCCCCAGTTTGGCGTAAAGTTTATTATGCGTTTTAGCGGTAAAAAGCAGCAATAACAACAAACAACCAAAACATTTTGACCGTTTTGCCGGTCTTTTGTTCGGGGTAAATGACCATTCCCAAAGTATAGGCCATCAAATAGTTATGGTTTCGCTTCTTACACCTTTTCTTCGCCTCGTTTTAAGTGAATTTGTTCGGCATGTTTGCCTTAAACAAATATACAACAATGCGTATGGGTTCGGGGGCTATTTGGGTTAGCTATTTTACATGTTAACTGCGGAAGAACATCGAAGAAAGTGATAGCTAATGGAGATTTAAGAGATGAAAGTGATTTTTTAATAGAAATTTAAATAAAGGGAACAGAAAATGTAGAAGGAGGTTAGGAATTTTATTAAGGAAAGGTTTAATTATTTTTCTAAGATATTTATAGGTCAACATGAGTTTATTTATGATTAAAAAATGATGCCCATAATTTTGAACTATCAACCATTTTTGTTACAATAATTGAAAACATTTGGAACGTTTAAGAACCATTTTAGTCTATTTTAACATACACAACGTGCTTATGGAAAGTACACAGATACTAAGAAAAAAATTGACAGAAAGAGGCAACAATAATTCACTTAAACTTTCCCAATGTTAAATGTTAACCTTTTCCGGCCTTAAAAATGTTCCAAGCATCCGGCCGGCCGCAAATCGTAATATTAGCGGCTAATGTCGGACTTCCCTTTGGTATTATGACCGAATCGTTACCGTAATGGCAGAAACATTAATTCTGTCCCATAAAGTGTCCCAAAAAAGAGACAAGCTCCGAGTTACTAATAAACGTGCATTAAAGACCATATCATAGATGGCATTAAAACTCATTAAAGGTTCAACAAACCTTAACCAACGAGCCGAAAGAACTGTTAAGGAGACCGGACCAATGGTCTCCCCGGTGGCCACGAAACTAGAACAATAAACTCGGCCAGCAGCAGCGGTTGAAAAATACAAAAAAAACAGACAAGTAACGAGTAGGGAGCAAGAAATGTAAAAATATTATTATTACGGCACTGGGCATTAAAGCCAAATGTAGTTCTGGCCAACTGGCCCAGGGCTTATGACCAAACATAAAAATACCCTTTCTTGGCCCGAATGGCATTAACGACAAATTAGAACATATTAGCGTTCGTTCTGCGGTTGACACATTAAACGGATTCCCATTCCGCCTCTGATTCCAACTTCGATGCAGTTTCATCATCATGGCCAAGATGACAATTATGAACACGTCTTTGGCCACCAGCTCGAATTGGTTATGGAATGTAGTTGCTGCTGTTGGATTATTTAATAATTTTCTTTTTTCACTTCCAACCAAATCATGTAATTGCCTTGTATGCATCTTGGTTTTTTAATGCACAGAGAAAAATAAGGCAGATATTATAGGTGCCGTATTTCATAAACAATTTCTAATTGTGCAATTCATCCAATTCAATTTTCTCTTCTTATTCTGATTAATAAACCATCAGGATTTTGGTTTTGTTATTTTTATAATATAAAGTTTACAAACAATTGTTTTAGTGCAGCTGCTGCTTTGTCTTTGTTGCAATCTGTATTCCGTATCGTCATCTTCATCGCGACGCGGCAAACCACAGCTCCACCTTTGTTTGCCGTTTGACAAGTTATGCGCAGAAAAAACAACGCAGAAACAAAAAATTGTAACACCGCCTAAGATGGATATCAGTTACGCATGCGCAGCTCAGCAGGCCGCATCTACAAAGAGCCAACTTTGGCCAGCATTCAGCGGCCTGAATGTCTAGGCCAGATCTGGAATGGCTTAAAGGAGCACAGCAGCAGCTGCTCGTTTTTAGATTCATATTGAAAATATATGGAATTGCTTAACCAAGTAAAATGGAAAAGGTTCAAACTTCATTTCAAAAAATGATTTGTCGATTAAAACGACATTTTTGTATTTTTAAATCAGTTAAGATTCCTTTAGGAAAGACTTAGTAAGCTTTTTTAAAAGAATGGTCTCTTACCAAATAAATACTTTGTTTTCCCAATAGATTTTGTTATCGGTTTCATTTATGAAATAAAGCAACTGACATAGGCGTAAAATGCTGATATATAATTGATCCTTTAAACCTAAATATTACTTGAACCAACAGCAATGTTAACATTTAGATTTTAACATAGTTTACAATTATTTCGAAAAATAACCTTGAGTTGACATTCAACGTATTAATGTACTCTATTACATAGTTGAATTTAAGACCCGAAATTAACTTCCTTTCTCCTTGACTTTTAATCAAGAATACATAAACCGAACTCTAACCTCCCAGATTTTATGCAACACATCCGTTAGCCCACGTTTTTTTTTTACTGGTGTCCAGTTATTCTTTCAAGCACTACGATTTATTGAACATTTTAATTACAACCTGCGGACATAAACAACTTGAGAGTGTTGAGAGTATACGAGAGCTTGGGGCTACTCAGAAAACACCAAAAACCCATAGAAATCTGGGAAGAGGAAAAGGCCCAGCTGGGGGTTCCACACTTGACTGCGATGCGAATGACTTTTACCGGGTTGGATGCTGTGCGGGATGATGATGATGGTAATGGCGATGATGATGATAATTATCAATTGCCCGGTGCAAAGCGGAAAAAGCGTTGGGCAAACAAATAAATAATGGTAAACAAACAAACAAACGGCTTTGTGCCGGGATTTGCATGAGAAACTACAGTTAACAGCGAAACAACACAAAACTCAAGTGAAATGTGTGCAAGTGTAAGATTTTCGGTAGCTTCGTCGTGTCGAATGAAAGAAAAAGGTCCGAAAAGAAAGATACATCCGTGAGTAGACAAACTACTTGAAACTTCACGCTTTATAAATAACAATAAAAACAAACCTCGGGCGCAGAACTTGAACGAAAGTACTTGAAAAAAAATTTCGGTTTCACTTGAGGCATAAAATTAAATAACAAACAAACTGAGAAAAGTAAATCTTAAATAATGGCAACTAATTTTCCGTTCTTTCCCACTCAAAGTGGTAGGTGTGAGACACTCGACGACTTTCACGTTATTAAATCAAATTTCGAAATGAAAATGAAATGAAAATTATTTATTAATTGCGGCCGTAGCCATGCAAATTTCCATTGAATCCGAGTAAGAGACGTGAGCCTGAGAAGTAGCTATCTACAGTCAAGTCAAAGCGGTGAAATTTTATGTCTCTGTTTTTTTTCTCCTCTCTTGAATCTCTTCAAACTGATTTGAATAACAAGTGGCGGGGTTTTCGCATCTGCAAGATATATAGATACAAGCTGCCGCTGCTGTCAGTTACATGCGTTTAACTTTAGCTCCAGTGTTGCTTCTGCTACCGCTGTCTCTCATTAAAAGTAAATTTCGAGATGCTGGCATAAATCAAGCCTCTAAATGGCGACTCAGCTACAAGAAATATATACCCGTACAAAGTGCACAAACAAACACGATGGGCATAAGCTTGCATGCCCGGAGGACTTGAAATCCGAGAAGTGCTGATGACTGCAGGACTTGTTTGCTAAGCTTGTTAGGTGGAAAAACAAAGGCCGAGACTGAAAATCAACTTGGCTGTGAAGTGGAGAAGAAAAATGTGGCAATTTGTTATTAAGAAAATGGTTTATTACTAAATTTAAGATAGTTTGGGTGAGATTTTGGGGCGTTAGCAAGAGATAATAATTAATAATCCCTAATAATTAAAATATTTCAAGAGCTCTTAAATGCAAAGCTATTTTTTGGTAAATAAGTCAGTCAGATTATAATTTGCCTTGCCTTTGTTGCAAAGTGTGAAGCAACACTCACAATTTTCGGAATGGAAAATAATTAATATATAATATTCTCTTTCAACTTCTTTAACTCCCATGCCTCAATCACATTTTAATTAGTGAAGGGTACCCAATCTTATTTAATTTAAAATCCCCTGCCTAATTTGTATAGAGAATTCAATATAATTTGATTTATAAATCAATATGGGTATAGAGTTATTTGTTGTTCGTATTTTATTTTACTCGATTTCTCTTCAATTACACTTGTTTAACGAATTTTCTTCCATTTTAAGCTGTCGAAAACTCATATTTTTCCCAGTCACTCAAAAACGCATTTTCGCAATCATAGCTAGCCGAATTTTCCCCCATCAATGGCTCGTCAAGAGTCCGCTAATCAAGTGGCAATCATTGCCATCGAAACAAGTCAATAAGCCAAGCATTCATCAGCAAACAAATCACGCATACGTCGTGTTGCACATAGCTAGTTTCTGCGATTGCCACTGCAATTTACTGTTTGTTGTTTGCTATTTACCATTCGATGTTGTTATGGAACAAACAAAAAGAAAATTTTCCACGTCATTTGCCCAGGCAAATGGCAAATAAAAAAAAATTAGCAGCCAATACGAAAGAAAGAGTTGCATAAAAGGAAAACTTTAAAGAGCCATTCTGCTAAAGGAAAATCAACGGAAATGTCACTTTCTTTTCAATCAAAACGCAATTCGTGGCACTCCAAAAAAAAAAGAGGGAAAAAACCCAAACACGAAGTGCAGAAAAAGAAACACAACCCGTGAAAGGTCGCGTCGAGATTCCGACTCCAAGCTGCAGTCCAAATTGCAGGAAGCTGGCATCGGAGAACACGATTTTCAAGTGGCACTTGGGTGGGCAGGGAGCAAAAAAGCTGGAGGGGCATGGGAGTATCTCTTGCTAACTGCCACTGGCTGAACTTTAACCTGTGTGAAAAGCGGACATACAGCAACAAAACGCTTTAATTTGCAGTTCGTGGAAAATTCTTTTGGCTTAGGGCCTAGTTAGGGTTTTTCCCCCATTTCCCCCGTTCCCATTCCCATTCCCGATTCCTACATTGTAGGTACATGGTAAATATTTAAAAATGTACTTAACCAAAGTGAAAGAGACAGGCAGGCCAGCAACACGGAGGAGTGGAAACAAAAGCATTGGCGGCGACAGTTTGGACACTTGGACAGAAGCGACAACCAGCTGACGCCAAATAGGGAAACGGAAAAGCCAAAGTACAAGCGGCAAAAATTCAATAATAATGGTCAGGGTCAGTGTAAATCACTCTACAGAAAGGAGCGTACCCAAACCGCAACCTGGACCTACCTGACAGTAGGTGGCTGAATGGTAAATGACTGACATGGGAAGTACCGTTTCTTTCCAGCGGATCATGGCCCGGCAATTTGGCCTAAACCAAAGATGCTTTCAGTTCAATTATGTGCTAAGTAGGAAAGGGAATTGTTTGAGTTTGGCGCTGCGATTTGGGGCGCTAGAAAAGGGAAATGGGGTTCAAGGTGGCTATAAACTAGATCGATAAATTGTCAGCTGAATGGAAAGCTGCCTGGGACTTAGAGCAGCTTTAGAGGTACATAGACTAAAATGTTTTATGGAAAAGTAAAAATAAAATGAGGGAGTAACTATATTAAGTTAAATTGACTTTACATGACTTTAAATTGAAATCAAAATTATACTCCCTAAAATATACTCAATTTATAAAAAATAAATACATATAATCGTCTTTATCAATGCAATCATATAATCAAATTTATAGATTCGTCTCCTTTAGTACAAATTTTAAATTTTAATTTGTTTAACACCAAAAATATTTATTTAATATTTAAAAAAAAATAGCAATACAAAAATACAATTTAAATCAATTTCACTTAAAACTCCAAATATTAGTAACCTATAATAAATGACCCATCTAGTGACCCATTCAAGTTTGTAATTCTTTCGTCTACTGAATCATCTTCTTTCCTACATATAGTATAGTAAAGTAATGAAATCATTAAACTCCCTTGCTCCATTTCAAACTACGTACCCTCTCCCAAGTTCCCAGAATTCTCACGCATTGATAAACAAGAAGACAAATTACAAAATAATTAAACAAATACCGAAAAAGGGAAAAGTTGTATAGCACATATAAATGAAAACTACCTTCAATTGTGTCATAAATGCCGACAAAAAAGTTCCCAAGTAAAGGTTGAAAAACTCAACTACGAAACTTTTTAATAGTTAAACAAAGGGGAAGGGAGAGATGAAGGAACAGAGTATCCTGAGTTCCCCCTGCTGTCGGTAAAAGTTTTCCAAAATGAAAAATAACTTGGGGAAAACACTGGGAAATGGTCGCAGGAAGGAAGTGGCTGATGGGTTGGGTCAGGTGGGATGGTGTGGAATGGGGAACAAAAGGGAGATGGCTGGAAAATACAAGTAAAAGTGCGTTTGGCAGTTTACCCGGTTACCCAGGGTTACCAAACACACATACCATATATATGCCATATACTCACACTCGACTTTACGCGGTCCCCTCCAAGTTGCATCAATTTCTTAATAACTTTGTTCCCCCTTCTTCGGCGGAAAAGGCGCGTTGCAACGCCAGGCGAGCCAAGCAATTTTGTGTGGCATTATGTGAGGGTCTCGTTTGCCATTAACCCGGTTTGGCCAAGGCAACTCAAATCAACTCAAGTCGACTCTTCTCGGCTCAAAGTGCTTTGAATGCTTGCTAAAAGTCCGTCTCTGGCGCGGCTCCCATTTTTTCCTCCTACTTTGTTATTCTTTAACCGTTTTCGCGTCTCGCAAGGTTATTATAAAATAAGAAAAACGTAATACGTCTTTGGAAATCGCCACTTTTTGGTATACCCTTTCGAAAACATATTTTTCAAATGGGGGAAAAAGTAAAAATTAAAACCTTTTCGGATTTTATTGCCAATTTCTTAATTTTTCGGCGACTATTTAGACATTTTTAGAAAAATCTCCTGTCTTACCGCATAATTTGATTGATGTATTTTATTTTATAACAACTTCATTTTAATAAAAAAAAAAACAATTAACAATTAAACAATTTAAAAAAATTATTATTAGTAAGTCCTTGGCTCTAATACTGTAACGTTGGCTACGTTTTTATTAGACCATTTTATTAAGATTATGGTTTTAAAAAAACTTTATTACCGATTATAAATATTTCTCATTTACGCTTTAAAAAGTAGTATCAATTTTCAAACAGTTTAAAATTATAAGAGTACAAGTGGTTGTTATAAAAATGTCTACAGAAGTAACAACGCGTTCAGAAAGTGAATAATATTTTATTTGATAAATCGAATTACTTCGAGGAGCTAAAAGTTATAAATACATTTACAATATGACTAGTACAATATTGTACATTAATATATTGTTATTTTAGACATTTCTTTATGTACATAAATGGCAATCCTTTTTGTCTTTCACAAACTTCTGCAAAATATGACAATACCCTACTGTGAGAAACGAAAACTTTTGGCAGGGCGATGGGTTGGATTGGGATGGGGATAACGCTCCCGAGAAAGCGTCAATTTCGCACTTCATCCATGCCAGTGCTGGCAGTAGACAAACAACACTTTGCAACGCCTCGACAAGACACTTCGTCTGCGGTGCAAACATTTGCCAGCTGGCCAACAGGGTTATACCACCAACTTTAATTGCTAGCCAAATAGAAGATGGGAGGCAAACCCTTTTGGCCACATCAATCAACAGGAGCTGATTCTCATCGTTTCCAACGCTTCTCATTTTGCAGAAAACGGCGACAGCGAAACCGACGAAATATCATTATTATCCGCACAATCAGCACATCTATCTGCTGCCCGAGTGTGCCATTCAACAAGTTTGTAATGCCGTCTACGTGAGACTCAACTACACCCAACCACTGTGCGCCTGTCCATCAAGGTGAGTTTGCCAGAGGTCCCAAGTTGGACCTACCCACTTGTCACTCCCGGCAAAGTTCTAATTAATCCTGCAAATCTAATCCTCTTCCAGATATCGTGATCCCTGCTCGGCCAGCCTGAATGAAGATGATCAGCATACCACAAAATTGGTTGGCGATAATAAGAAGAAGGTAAGCTGACTTATTCCCAACCGAGTTACTTAGATAATTGCTTTGGCCACGACTGGAGGATCTCTTGGGAACCGAAAGTGGAACTGGCAGAATGCATTTCTAGATCATTTGTTAGACCACTCTCGGTGGATCATTAGTTCAATGGATAGTTACAGGTTCTCAGTGGCACGACTCCACATCATTGGCTGACCACAAATATGATTTGATCTCTTTTTAAATGAATTAATGGAATTGATCAGTATGAGGGCAACTTAATAGCGAAGATCGCTGCAAGAAGACACGAATTTCATTTTCTGTAATTGTTTAAAGTTTGGATGGAATTTATTAAGGGAACTTGAAGGTCTCCTTCATATTATTTATTGTGATTGAGCAGCATTGAATTATTGTGAGAGTATTTTTATTGAGAAACGATCATTTGTAATCGGGTTGTAATTTAAGTCCAAATATTTGAGGTAACGAATTCTTCCCAACAATGCCAGATAAATAATTTTGCTTTGAATTTTAACAAATGAAATACCATGCCTTAGGCAGAAATTTGAACAGTAATATATTTTTTTAATTTTATTAAAGTAAAACTTAAATAAAATAGGATTTTTTAGTGCAAAATATTAGTTTATTTTACTGGTATATAAAATATAATATAAAATATATACAGAAAAATTCTACAGAGAAACAAACTTCTTGCATTTTTTTAAAGAAAAATCGCTTGCCAATAAACTTTCTATTTAATTAGAGAATTTCACATGTCATGAAAATCGGGTTTCTATGTTTTTTGCAACCAAAAAAAACGAATTACCCAGGAAAATAAGATAAAGTTTTCTTCGGCTGCACACACACGCCATACAAATCATATAATTGAGTATCATTTGAATACTTAGAGAAGATGAGTGCTTTTTAAGAAACCACTCCTTGAAAACCATTGGGAATTTCACAAAGCAGTGGTCAATTAATGAAAAACACGATGGCTGGAAGCCAGCAATATATCATTTGATCAGTTGAAGATCGGCCCGCGAATTCATCCAAATTGAGCCTCATTTGTTGGATCACCGAATCGTAAAATTGATTTCTAAGTCCGCAGCGCAGACTCTCACTGGAGGATCTGCTTCCCAGCCACCCGAAGGCACGATCAATTGGCCAGGTCAGCAAGAAAATCACCTTGTGGGCTGTGCAATGCGGTTCGCCTGCGGTTTGCAGTGTTATTTACTTTATTGCCTGGCCATGATCTGCTCCTTCGCCCCGATTTTCCCGGTTCTCCGCACCTTTAATTGAGTTATAAATGCGAACAGCGTTGCTTGGCAAAATGTTCAAATAAATTAAATAATAAAAAGCATTTCTAATGGCTTAATGGACACGCCGAGTGGTCCGCAGAGTGCACTGTTTATGGAGTGTGGGCAGTGCCAGACATTGTCATAATTACACTTCACTTCACCGTTAAATGCAACACTTGCTGTTGCTGTTGTTGTTGCTATTTCTGCTTTGCCGGAACTGTACAGCAAATTATGAAAATGCGTTTAGCTGGAAAACAGAAAACAAGAGCGGGGCGTTAGGAAAAACTGGAACAGCCGGGCGGACCACATTAACCTGAATGCCAGCCAATGAAGCGAGCGGAAAATGGGTAGAAAAAAAAGAAAAGATTTTCCCAATTGGCTGACATGCAAACGAGCGCCTCAAGAGTCAATCAAATTAACGTTCGGCGAGCAGCACTAACAGTAGCTCAGGCTGTAAATCAGTTAAAGGACAATCATGTTGGCCAATTGAAAGCGTAGCAGAATGGCCAAAGTCAGGGCAATTTGGCCAGCAAAGTGTTCAAGCCAGCCCACCGGCCTTATAGTCTAGCATAGGCAGATCACCAAATCAAAGCCCAGGGCGCCGGCTGCTCCTTTTTTTTCTGCTTCGTATTAAGTGACAGCTTGTCCATAGCGTTTAGCATGCTAGCTTTCAATTTAGAGTCATGATCGGGATCGGAACCGGGATCGGGGTAACTTTCTTTCCTGCCCTGTGGGCCAAAGTGAATGGCTAATGGGCGGACTATTAAACCAAGTCTGCAGTCTAGACAGACTGCACTAAACCAAAAGATTTGCCACACCACTTGCAACCATATAGCAGTTTTACTGTTTTGACATTTTTAGCAAGTTACGAAATGTGATTGAAATAGCTAGAGTTTATTGCACATTTAATTTGAAATAGTAATTGTTATAATGTAACTTCCAGTCTAGTTAGATTATCATTTTTGAAATAGCTCCTTAAAGCAAAAAGCTTTAGAAAAACATTTTTGAAACAGTTTTTTTTTGAGTGGATCTTTATATTTCCCCACTTATATTTAAACTTTTTGTTTTCCCATGTTCCATGTTTAGGCCATCACGTTGGCCAAGACCTGCGAGGCCACCACCGAGATGCGCGAATGCCGTTCACCCAAGGATTGGTCCCTTCTGGCGCTCCAAAACACACGAACTGGCAAGTCGCACTACCTGGTCATCTGCCGCTGTCCCGATCACTTCAAGATGGGTACGTTTTTAAATTTAAATATATTTAACATTTATTTTAAATTAGTATATTTCGAATAAATTTCAATCAGCTTATTTGCATTCATAATTTTTTGGTGGGAACTCGAGTAGTAAGAACTCTATTATGAATTTTACCTATTCAAAAATATAAAGTTTTAAAGTTTAAAATACAAGAATCTTTAAAAAAACATTTTAATAATTTATTACTTAAATTATGGCCCTTCTCAGTTAACACTTATTCCCTGCTTTAAGTAACCCGCTTTTCATTGAAATATTTTAATTTTTCAGAGGGACCCATGGCCCATGACCAGCCCACATATGCCAGCGTGCCCGGAATCCGAGTCTTTGGCATGATGTGCGTGAAACCGGGATACTCGGTGCGCAAGCCCAGCAACCAGCCACCCAAGAGGTATCAACTGCAGAAGCCCTTCTATCGTCCTTCGGTGGGAACAACCCTGGGTGGGCAGAAGGATAGCTATGGCAGACCCATTTATGGAGGTGCTAGCTCCGCAGGAAGTTCAGCCATCAGTTCCAACTACCAGCCGCAAGATCAGAGCTTCCAGAATGGCGGAAGCAGTTCCTATCAGTACCTCAATCGACCGGAGAGCAGCGGTAGCCATAGCTCCGCTAACTTCCGACCGGATCAGTTCTCGATCAACAATTTCCCGGGCAGCAACTACGGACGCAACAACGAGAGACGCGGCGATTTACCGCCCATTGAGGCAATCTCCAGTGGATCGGGAACCGGAACCGAGGAGCAACCGAGCAGCAGTACTCCTGCCGGTGAGGAGGAGGCCAGGACCACTCTGCAAGCGGAACAGGAAGCGGAACCGGCGGCTGCAGCGGTTCCAGTGCCGGCGGAACTGACCACCACGGCGGAGGACTCAGCTATCGATAGCCGTGCCAGGCGATCCCTACCCGAAACGGACGACTTTGAGCCGGAGTTCCCATGGGATCGCGTCCTTGAGTTCCAGCAGAGCATTATTTGGGACTAAGTTCCGGGAATACCAACCAATCCTAGTAGATACAATTTCAATAGCACAAGGCGATTTCCGGCGACTATAAACTGTGCAAAAAAAACAACTGTGACTGAAGTAACGATGAGAAAAACGGATGAAAATGGCTTCAATAAAGCAAAAAGTTCACGTCACGTAACGTCTAGCGTAGCGTAACGTAATTAGCTAAGCTTTTCTTAATTTAAAAACAAGTTTTTAGGCATTTCCCATGGCATTTCTTCCCAGCGTACAACCCCTCTTAATTTATATATTTATACATGTATTTATTTACAAAACAATTTACGAATTAATTAAACAATTACACGTGCCCGGGCACGATCGAACTAATTGTTTAATTAATTTGTTTTGCATTTAAGCGTAAACAAGGCCTCAACTTTTTAAAATAATATTTAAAGATTTAAACGAATAGTTTAGGTGCAAAACTGGAAACTATTTTAAAAGGAAACGAGAAAACAAAAAGATAATAAAAACAAAAAACCAACACCGAAATTATGTAACCTAAATTTAGTTGCTTATTTATGTTTAGACCTAAGCTGCATTTACTAGTAGTTAAATAAAATACTATTTTAAAATATGTCTCGTTTGAAAATAATTTATTTATGGTGGGTGCTTAAATAATGACAACCTTAAGATCGAAAATGAACATCTGATCACATATATTATAAAAATTCGAAACCCTTTAAATATTGGTTTTCTGAATTTTAGTAAATATATTTTATACGTTTCAATTCAAGACACTTACCTAACATTTCCGCATTAACCACAATATTACAGCTATACATAGGCGTGACCAGTCGTTGCGGCTGATTTTGAAAGGCCTGACGACAAACCTCCTTGGCAGCAGTCAAAACTTGACCTGAAATTTTTATAAGCATTAAATATAACCAATAGTTTTGGGGAAAATTTATAAGCCTACCCGAGAAGGGACCACGGGAGTTTAAATCCTCGCCTTCAGTTTGGATGGACCACTCGAGGACCACAAAACAAACGCCCTGCATAGGCTCTTCGCACAAAGGACCCGCTACCGAGGTCAGTTGGAAGCCATTCACCAGAGAACTATTGAAATCCTTGCGCGGATCGGTCTTCGAACGAATATCTGTATCAGAGGGCTTGGCATGACTGGACCAAAAGTCTGGCTGCTCGTAGTCGCTAAGGTTGAGCAAAATATTGGTGCCGCAATTCCGAGGCCCTAAGGCCCAGATTCGATCAACAAGCTCTTCGGTGGATAGGGAACTTAAGCCAAACAGTTGTATATCACGGAGAGCTGCGATTAGTTTCACTTTGATGGAGGCCAGCAGGGTAGTCCACTTCTCTGAGAGCAGTTGATTTCTAGAAATGGCAGAGAGTTCCTGCGGAATAAGATATAAATTAATAATATGCTGAACACATTTACTTTAGCTCTTACCTTGAAAAACTCCGAGTGGTTTTCCAACAACTCCACGGCTTCTGCGGGCAGAGGCACTGCGATAACCTTAAGAGTACCTCGTTTGTTGAGAGTATGTTGGATGGCGATCTTCTTGCTGACATCCTTGTCCTCCGCCGTTTTTACAATAGCCTCATTAACCATATCCACGGTAGCAGCGGGTACAATTGTTTCCCTAAAGGACACAATTGGCTTGGAGACGTTTACCTTGATCTTGGCATAGCTCTGCTCTAGGTCGTGGACACACTTCTCCACATGGACTTCGCCCAAAGTGGTAATCACGTGCTCACCGGTTGGAGCGACAGACACCTGGACACAGGCATCTGCTTGATTCAAAAGCTTTAATCCTTTTACCAGCTTGGGCATATCCTGCGGCTGAACAGGTTCGATGGCTACGCGGAGAATAGGAGTGGCCATAATGCTTAGTTCGCTGAAGGACGTGCAATCTAAACTGCTACTTAAGGTAGCCGTTTTGACGATGTGCGATTCAAGACCTCCGATTCCTACAATATTTCCAGCAGGCACTTCATCCAGGAGTTGCAGCTCACCTCCCATAAACATGTAAAGATCGCCGATGGTCACACGACTGGCGTAGGGCGCTTCATCTTCTCTGCGGTGCGTCGGCTGGCGAGGATCGTGTTTGGGCGATAGATTGAACAATTCCATACCACGTTTTAAAGTGCCGCTGAAGACTCTGGCGAAGGCTATGAAAACAAACTCGTTGGGCTCTCCATCTTCTGGTTCGGGTTCCTCCTTTTTTGTGACCTCCACTTGGGTGCTCAGCTGCTCCACGCCCTGGCTAATCTTCTCAAGCTCGGCTTGTTCACTTTGTAGCTTCCTTTCTTCAATACGACGACGCACCTCATCTCTGCGTTGCTGCACTTCCTGATCCGTTAACCTCTTGGGTCGATTCTGTGGCAAATGCGAAACATGTACGGGAGTCATCTTGGACACAAATGCAATGACATTTGGACTATCAGCATCGCAACTGGTAAAGCTCTCCTTAAGTTTCAGGGTTTCTGGCGGAAGGGAACTTAGATCCACATTTGCTGGATAGAGCAATCTCTGGGCCCTTTCCTCGCTGATTTTGTGAGGTGGAGGTACATGGTCAACTACCATGTGCAGGACACTTTTATCTATGGGTAGCCACTGCCCAAGAACCGCTTTGATCTGCAGCTTGGGATCTGTGAGACGCAAATCTCTGGCGGCTAGTTTTAGACCCAATTTCTCCGCTATCCCAGGCAGCTTGTCCTTATCCTTTCTAATAGCTATTATGTCGTAAAGGCTCCAGATATTCTCCAGCACGAATTGCACAAACATGGGCTTCTTAGCCTTTTCTTGGGCTCCCGGCAAAGCTTCTTTCTTTTTGGAGTTGTAGTAGAAGTCGCCCCAGAGGACCTGCTCTAGATCTTTTCGCTTCAACTCTAATCGCTTTGCATACATAGCTGCAAAGTCCCGGACGGAAAAGGCCCAGCCATCGTAGGCGGAGCAAAAGATTACATTGCCGGAGCTGGGTGAGAAATACAGCTCCGAGTCATCCACTTCCTCCAAGGCAGACTCGTAGTTGTCTTTTTTGGTTATATCCTCTCGGGCTAAAATATCGGATGCAAAAATGCTGCCCAAAACGGCGTTAACTTGCTCCAGAACTTGGGTCAAGTGGAAGTAGGCATCCAGCGGATCCATCTGCTTCTCCAGGATCAGGCGATCTAGTTTGTTGAGAACCAATACGGGTTTTAGTTGCTCCTCGTAGATTTGCTTTAAACAGGCTCGGGTTTGGGGACCTACACCCTCTACCACATCCACCACGACAATGGCACCATCACATAAACGGACCGCAGTGGAAACTTCACTAGAAAAGTCTACGTGACCGGGGGAATCAATGAGATTGATGAGGTAGTCCGGATTACCAGTGATTTCCTCTTCTTCCTGATAGTACAGAGAGATGCTGCTGCTCTTCATCGTTATGCCCCTCTCTTGTTCATCCGCCCTATTGTCCAGGTAGCGCAGCTTGCCCGCCATTCTCTGTGAAATAATTCCATTGCTGGCCACCAGTGAATCCGCCAGAGTGGTCTTGCCATGGTCCACATGCGCCAGGATACAGATGTTCCGCACCTGCTGACGACGGCGCTGCAGATGCACCAGATCGCTGCCCTCAACTACGGGCATCCTGGATGGTTTCTTGAAGTAATGACTTTCTGATTGTTAGTACGAATTCAACTATGAATTTCGCCTATTGGTTCAATTGTATTTATAAACAAATCCGCACGCGGCAATTTCGCAATTTGGTGTGACCAGCTGCAGGAACTTTGAATATAACATAAATGTTTCCGGAGCCAATGTTAAAGAACTGTTAACTACACAACATCTCATACCTATACATTTTTGATGATTGAGAATGTGTAGAATCGCAACTTGTTATTTAAGCAATAGATTTTAATTTTTTTAAAAGTTAATTATAAAAACATGTGAAAAAAATAAGATTAATGGGTCAAAAATTAGTTTTATTAAACTTCGATTCAGGTATTTTGACATACAAAAGTGACAGCACTGATGTTAAGGGGCACTGTACGGTTGCACTGTTAAATCCAAAACAGCTGATCACCACGCATGCAGTTACGCTCTTCCTCTTCCCGGCAACAATTTCGTGATTTCGCACGCGAAAGTCTCTTAAATTACTTTAAAAATGGTCGGAATAACGCCAGCGGAGAAGAAAACGCTGATAACGCGCAACCTGCAGGAGACGCTCGGCGATGATAAGCTGACCAAGATCCTGGAGGAGCGGGATCTGAAGATATACTGGGGAACGGCAACGACGGGCAAGCCACATGTGGCCTATTTCGTGCCCATGTCGAAGATTGCGGACTTCCTGAAGGCGGGATGCGAGGTGACGATCCTGTTCGCCGATCTGCATGCCTATCTGGACAACATGAAGGCGCCGTGGTCTCTGCTGGAGCTGCGAACCCAATACTACGAGCAGGTCATCAAAGCCATGCTCAGTTCCATCGGCGTTCCGCTGGAGAAGTTAAAGTTTGTGAAGGGCAGCGACTATCAACTGTCCAAGGAGTACACCCTGGATGTCTACAAACTAAGCTCTGTGGTCACGCAGCATGACGCGAAGAAGGCAGGAGCCGAGGTGGTCAAACAAGTGGAGTACCCACTCCTCTCCGGCTTGCTTTACCCTGGACTGCAGGCCCTGGACGAGGAGTACCTCAAGGTGGACGCCCAGTTCGGTGGCGTGGACCAGCGCAAAATCTTCACCTTCTCGGAAAAGTATCTGCCCCAGTTGGGCTACGAGAAGCGCATCCACTTCATGAATCCGATGGGTGAGTCATCTATTACACAGGACTGCAAAATGAGAGTTTCTGAATAGTAAACTGTGGTCATAAACAGTTTTCGTTCTTCTATTATTGTTATTTTTTGAATGTTTTACTTAAATCTAAACTAGTCCATTTTTCAAAACAAGTATGGTTTTAATCGCTATTCTTATAACTTTCTAATTGTTTTTATTTTAGTGCCTGGTCTGGCTGGTGGCAAAATGTCCTCTTCCGAGGAAGACTCCAAAATCGACCTCTTGGACTCCCCGGCCAACGTAAAGAAGAAGCTGAAGAAGGCCTTCTGCGAGCCTGGAAACATTGCCGACAACGGACTCCTGTCCTTCGTTAAGCACGTCCTGTTCTCACTCTTCAAGGAGGGCGAAGGTTTCGAGGTTAACCGGGAAGCGGAACACGGTGGTGATGCTACCTTCCTCAAGTACGACGATCTGGAGAAGTATTATGCAGAGGACAAGCTTCATCCGGGTGACCTAAAGGCCACCGTGGAAAAGTACATCAATCGACTGCTGGATCCCATTCGCAAGGCCTTTGAAAAGCCAGAACTGCAGTATGTAAACATTTAGGGATAAGTTTAAAGAGTAATGAAATACCAAGTCGTTTCTTATAGAAAGCTGAGTGCCGCAGCTTATCCACCACCTGCAAAAGTAAAGGCAGGAGCTGCCCCAGCTGCTGGCGCTGACGAAGACGCCCCCCATCGTCTGGATATCCGCGTGGGAAAGGTTGTGGAGGTGGCTCGTCATCCAGATGCCGATACCCTTTATGTGCTGAAGATCGATTTGGCTGAAGAGCAGCCCAGAACGATTATTAGTGGCCTGGTGAAGTTTGTCACCCAAGAGGAGCTGGATCAGCGACTGGTGGCTGTTCTATGCAACCTGAAGCCCTCTAAGATGCGTGGCATTTTATCCGAGGGAATGGTTTTGTGCACCTCCAAGTGGGTTACATTCACGGGGATCCTCTTGTCTGGTATATATATTAATATTTGTCCGTTTCTTTTTCAGCGCTGATCACACGGTAGTGGAACCGATTGTGCTGCCAGCTAATGCTACTCCTGGCAGTCGGCTTTCCTTTGAAGGATTCAGTGGCACGCCCGACGAGCAGCTCAATCCCAAGAAGAAGGTGTGGGAGAAGCTTTCCGCGGACTTCAAGACCAACAGCGATGGATTGGCTGTGTGGGAGGACAATTTTCTTCTGACACCCGAGGGCGAGAAGCTGTCCAGCAAACTGGCCAACTGCTCTATTAAATAGGATTTCGAATACCAGCCCTACCTGAGCCGTGTAATACTTACAACTAAGCCGAACGTTCACAAAAAGAAATTGCTTCTAATTTATTGATTCCCCTTGTAAAGAAACTGCATTTTGTTAAATAAAGAACTCAAAAATAAATATGTACATTAGTTTTACTATTTATAAATGAAAACACTTATCTAAGAATAGAAAACAGAATATAAAGTAAATAATATTCTTTTTATACCCTTGTATAGAAGTTTGCCTCCTTTCTCGGTTGTTTCTTATTTTCCATTCTCTTTTTAAATTAATTTTGCTGAATTTGCATATATAGATTTGACACAGAAAATTTGAATTTGAAAAAGGCGGCAATTGTCCGTTAAACTCCTGTTCACGCTAACAGCGAGTTAACAGCGGCAACTTCGAACAGCTGATTAAGGTAAACAAAAACCGGCGGAAGACATTTAGTTTAACCTGAATAAAATAAAATGTTGAAGATAAACCAGCGATTACTACTACGGCAGTTTCTTCGCCACTCCCACAACCAGGTGCGCGTCCGTTTTGCTCCAAGCCCAACGGGTTATCTGCATTTGGGCGGATTGCGCACAGCCCTCTACAATTTCCTGTACGCCCGGCACTTGGGAGGAAAATTCTTACTCCGGATCGAGGACACGGATCAATCGCGACTGGTTCCGGGTGCTAGTGAACGGCTGGTCGAGGACCTTCTCTGGGCGGGCATAGAAATTGACGAGGGACCTGGTTTTGGCGGGCTCCTGGGACCCTATGTACAAAGTCACCGGACCCAGATTTACAGGTGATCAGTGGACAAAATCATATAAAGCCATTATATTATAAATACTCCTTTATATTTTCAGCCAAGCTATCGAAAAACTTCTCGAAAATGGCACGGCCTATAGATGTTTTTGCACAGAACGTCGTCTGGATTTATTGCGTAAGGAGGCGTTGAGAACTCGCCAAGTTCCACGATATGATAACAAGTGCCGGAATCTCACGGCGGCGGAAATTGATTCTCTCCTGGCCAAAGAAACTCCCCACTGCATCCGATTCAAGTTGACGGAGCACGAGGAACCATTGGATGATCTTATTTACGGAAAGGTTCAGCACAATGTCAGCGATAACGAAGGAGATCCAGTGGTTATTAAGAGCGATCAGTTTCCCACATACCACTTTGCCAACGTGGTGGACGACCATTTGATGGGCATCACACATGTCTTAAGAGGAGTGGAATGGCAGATATCCACTACCAAGCATTTACTACTCTACAAGTAGGTGTTAATAAGTGGTCAATATTATTTTCTTATTTTTTTATTCTTATAATTATATATTCCTACAGAGCGTTTGGCTGGCAACCACCAAAATTTGGTCATTTGCCGCTTCTTGTTAATGCAGATGGCACCAAGCTGAGCAAACGCCAAGGAGACATTGGCATCCAGCATTTCCGGCAGCGGGGATACTTTCCTCAAGCTTTAGTTAACTATGTGGTCTCTGCGGGCGGTGGATTCGAGCATAAGGCCAACGCCAAGCAGCAATTGCTCAGTATGCAGGAACTATATGAGCAGTTCCATATAGAGCGAGTTAACTCTCATCCCAGTCGCCTGAATCCCGAACTGCTAGATGATCTCAATCGCCTGGAGATTGCACAGCGATTGTCGGGGGTGGAAAGCCGTTTTAAATTGGTCAATGAAGTCCAGGAGCTGGTGAAACAAGCATACCCACAGCAGTAAGTAATCATTTCGGGTTACCCTAAAATATATCTTAAAGAAATCATTTTATTTTAGCTCCAACTTAGATCTAGCTGAAGGTCACATATTGGATGTTTTAAATTGGTCCTCACAGCGATTAACAATGCTCCAAGATTTGACCAGCAGCAAATTGAGTTTTCTTTGGGTCAAGCCCTCGAATTTTCAATTAACTGACCTGACAACAGAACAATTAATTAGGCTGCTTAATGTACTCCAAACAGACCAAGACTTTAACAAGGACGGGCTCAATATCAAGTTAAAAATCTTTGCTCAAGGAGAAAAGATTAAATTCCCACTAATGATGAAATCCCTAAGAGCAGCCTTGAGTGGTTTAAATGAAGGTCCTGGCGTGGCGGAGATGATGGAAATCCTTGGAAAATCAGACACCCTTGAACGAATCAGAGAAGCTATACCGAAAGAATCGCTTCAAAACAAAAAATTCGGTTAAGTTTGGTATTTTCTGTATATAAATTATACGACCAAAATGCCATTAGTTACCATTTGTATATATTAACATCAGTTTTCAGTTTCACTATTATAGGAGTCCAAAATCCTTATTGATTGTTGAACAATTTAAATGAAAAAACCTAATTTTATAGAAATGTCAGTAAACGATTCAAAGTCAAGTAAGTCCTAAGATTTGCGATTATTATGTTATACTATAATAACATCCTAAACTTAAAAACCCTCCCTGTTCCGAGCAACATGAAACCAAATTTATAATAGTTGTTTGTATTTATATATGGCAAATTTAACAAATTTTCTTTTAAAAATATACATACATACATACAGCTAAAACACCACGCATCGGGCGCATTTCTCGCTTTTGCTCTGCTCACAATTCTCTTTCATAATCAATTAATTAAAATTATTATTTTAGTTGTAGGGACTTAAAAATTACGTACAATCACACGCACTTAACTACGTACTAGCAAAACACATTGATACATTACATTTTTTCCACTTTCTTCTGTTTTGAAATATATAAATTAACTAGTTTCTGTTTTAAGCTTAATTTGTTTGCTGCAGCGCATCTTGTATAGAAAGCCAAAAATTTTTGATTACATTTACATAAAATATTTGTTTTTGATTCTTCATCGTCGTATAAATATGTGTGTGTATGTGTTACATTTACAAACGTACATTTATATGTGTGGGTGTGTGTGTATGTGTATTTTATATAAAACAATAACTAGTCTGAAGACCTTGTGACTAGACGGTTTTTTCGGCTTCTCTAATATGTATGTATGTAGAGTTATCAAATATATGCTATGTATGATTTTCGCATCAGCTTCTGCTCGCTGTTCGACTTCGGGATCGCAGGATTCCACTTGGAATCAAATAAAAATAGTTTGGAATTCCATAGGACATTTAAAAATCCTGCAATGCCAGTGTGGTTAAATATTTTGGAACAGGCTGGTATATGTTTATAAGTGGAGGACTTTCAACACAGACACACAAATCGTTCAATCAATACAAGCTACAATACATAAAACAAAGAAATAAGCCAAAAGACGATCGCTTCCTGCTCGACACGGTTCCTGAGTAACTTTTCCACCTTCTTCATCCAGCTCATCCTGGTCATCCTGCTCCTCCTCTCTTAGTTTCTACTCTGCCTCCTCGTTATCTCTACACTATACTCTCACGATCCCGGGCTGCTGCCGACGCAGCCATATCCGTGAATCCAGTGCGTGCTCCATGCAATCCGCTGGGCGCCATTCCCACTCGCCTAGCCTCACCGCTGCGGACGCCGTTGCCCTTGAAGATGTTGGACATCCAGTTGGTCAGCTTGCTCCCCCCAGCCGTTTTAGCTGTGTGCTGACTGGAGGAGCCGCTGAGGAAGTCCAAGCCACCCGGCTGCCGGTTATCAATGTCGGCGGCATAGCTCACACTATTCCCGCCATGGCCGCCGGGTCCGTCCATGTGCTCCAGCGAGTGCCAGCGCTTGTTGTGCGCCAGCATCTCCTCCGGAGGAACCGATAGCGATGCCTGCCGTTGCAACAGCGGCGACTCTAGATCATCTTCGATGCTCACTCCGCCATTGCAGTTGTTGTTCAAGTGCTTGGCACAGTTGCTACCTCCTCCTCGTCCTCCTCCTGCAGGAACAATGCTGATCTGGGCATTGGGAAAACTGCCTGAATAGCGGAGAGCGGGCAACTGACCGTTGTTGTGGCGCATCAGCAAGCCCAGCTCGTCGTCGTAGCCATCGGTGGCATCCACCGGATTGGCGGACATCTCGTCATCCAGATCCAGCTGACTCGACTCCACCTCGCCGTTGGGATTACCACTGATCAGCGATACACCTGTGTCTAGCGATCGCGAATTGTTCTTTGACAACTTGGAGGGCGGCAGCTTGACCCTATCGTGTCGTTTCCGCAGTTGCTGCATGGGCATGGGGTCCAGGGAGCGAGACTCCCGCAACAGCATGTCCGCGGAGTCATCCTCGTTATCTCCCAATTGGGGTAACTGGGTAGCACTGATAATCCTGTGCGGGCGCACCATGGCCAACGGCTTGTGCAGCGCATTGGGCTGGCGCACTAGTCCAGATCCCGATCCTGACACTCCTCCCGATCCCCCATCCATATCACAGTTCGTTTCGTTTGTTTCGGAATGATTCAGCGTGCTGAGCGAGGCCTGCGCGGATTCAAGGAGAGCTCCGCCCACACAGAGCCCTGTGCTCAGTCCATTGATGCAAGGTCGCTCCCGATCCCTGTCCCGTTTGCCGACCAAGCGCGGTGAATCCCTCACGGATCCCTGGAGACTGTACGTGGACTCCCCGTCCATCGCCCTGGGAACAGTGCTCTGGCGTCTTGATCCGGTGCCGCAGAAGTGCATGGCCTGGATGCTCGGCTGCCGGGAGTCAGGATTCAGTTTTGGACTCTTTCGCGGACGACTGAACAGCGGCGGCGGCATGTCCATCATGTCCACGAGCTTCTTCTGTATTGCATTCTCATTGGCTCCGGTTAGCCACCAGGTGACCACCTCGCCCTTGCCCTTCATGTTAACCAGGCCACGTTTCTCGGTGATATAGCCACCGCCCAGTTTGTCCAGAGCCAATTTGCATTTGTTGGAAATGTGAATCTTCAGCGCCTCGCCGTTGCTCTCCATCCGCGACGCCGTGTTGACGGTGTCGCCAAAGAGGCAGTACCTCGGCATCGTGAGACCAACCACGCCCGCCACCACCGGACCCGTGTGCATCCCGATGCGCAGCTTCAGCGTCTCGTTGGGACGATGTGCTATGCGGTGCTGCTTCACCGCTTGGAGCAGTTCGAGAGCCATAGAAGCTATCTCTCCCGCATGTCGGTCCCCATTTTTGATGGGCAGACCCGAGACCTAAAATGGAAATAAATTTAATTATGTTTTATACAGACTGACTCTGAGACTGATTGATTTAATATAAAGAACAATTTCAATTAACTTTGCAAAGTTATACTAATCTAAAACTTCGACTTAATAGAATTAAACAAAAAAAAGAAGCTTAAATAGTTATTATATCTGTTTTTCTTTTTTTATCAATACCAAACACATAAATACAATTAGCAAAACGAAGAATCAAATACTACTTTTTCTTATATTTCAATTAATGAATGTTACTTTATTATGTGAATTAAAAAAGTTGAAAACTTGCAATGGCGAATGGTACTAGATAAACGAGTATAGTTGTAGGTTCTTGTTCATAACACATTTTGTACTTACAACCATGTACGCATCTCCAATTGTTTCCACTTTATACACGTCATAGCCGCGTATGATGCGATCGAACACTGTGTAGAGATCATTCAAAAAGTTCACCACTTGCAGCGGTGTGCTCTCCGCCGACATTGCAGTAAAACCAACAATGTCACTGAAGTAGATGGTGACCTGAAGAGGGATAAGCAGAAAGGTGCGTCAGAAACCCATTCTAAAAACATAAGTTATAACTTAACATAATTGCAACACACACGCTTGTTTGTATAACTCAGGATAAATTAAAAATTTGGTTGTTGTGAAGATATCTTCCCAAAACAGCAAGAATAACGACAGCGAATAAATAAAATATTTACAAGAAATGTATTATTTCTTATATATTAAAATATTCTATTACTTTTACTCTACTCAAACCGTTTATTAAAATGTATCTATTTGCTTTTTTAATTCTACAAAAATAATCTGTTGGCGTTAATATAAATATATCTTACCAAATCATAGGATACCGGCTCGACGCCTTGACCCATGGTCAATTTCTCGGCCACCGACTGTGGCAGCATGCGATGCAGTAGATCCTCCGTCTTCATCTTTTCCTCGCAGAGGAGACGCGTGCGCTCGGTGACAATGTCTTCCAAGTTGTTGGCATACTTCTCCATCATTTCCATCATTTGGTCCATGATGTTTTTGGTCTTACCGCCGCGCATCTTTTTCAATCGATTGCTAAATGGAAATATAAATATGACTTATTTAACTTTCATTAAGCTATCGACAATTAAAAGTCATTACCGTATGACACTGAACTCGGGGCGCTCGTCGGGGTCTTCGGCCCAGCAGTCCCTGATGCAGGCCAAAACATAATCCGGACAGGACTCGGCCTCGATGATGGACTCCACTTCCGGCCGAAAAGGATCCTCTCCCTTGAGCGGTAGCTTCTTGACATAGTCCACGATTTCCTTTGGTTCAAAGTTGATTTGTCCGAATGGACCCTTACGACTAAATATCTCGTACATGATGATGGCAAAAGCGTAGACATCGCCCTTCTGGCTGCCGTGTATGTGATTTCGCAGCAGTTCCGGAGCACGCCAAAGTTGGTCTACAAATGAAATGTGGTTAGTTATATTTTAAAGAGAGAAAAGTTCGAAATTTCTCACTTCGATAATGCTGATGCTCCCCGATGGATTCGTTCTCGGCACACTGGCGCAAATCGTGCAGTCCAAAATCAGTTACTTGAAGCATCCAACGAGAGGTGACCACACAATTGGAGGACTTAAGGTTGCCATGATAGATCAGTTGAGAATTGTGTATGTAGATCATGCCCTGCAAAAAAGTCAAGCAACAAGATGTTATTACGAATTATGACTTTTAAAGCTATTCTTAACATATCTAGAAAAGCCAATCATGAAGAGGTCGCAGATTTATAGCCAGTATTGTACTGATTTCAATAAAAAATGTTAACTATAGTTATCAATTGGATTTGATTTATAATTTTAGTGGTATACAATTTTAATGTATTGGCTTTGGCTAACTCTTCTACTCACCTTAATGAGGTCGTGGATGAGTGAGGCAATAAATAGATCATCCAGTTTGATGTCTTCGTTCTCAATGATGTCGTAAAGACTGCCTTTGGCACAGTAATCGGTGACTAGAAGGATGCGCGTTGGCTCCACGCTGGCGCCAATGAAGCTATTGATGTTGTCGTGTCTGAGTTCGCGCAGCAACCGCATCTCTTTCATGATCTCCCTGGAAATGTCACGCTTTCGGGGGAACTTCAGCTCCTTGATGCGAACCACAGCGCCACGCAGGCGACCCGTAGAGGTTACAAACTGGTTGGTCCAGCGGGAACCATAACTCTGGGCGCTCATCAAACTGACCTGTAGAGGGATTTAATAATACAATTTAGTAACGAGAAATGAAAAATTAAAAATATCCAATTACTTTGCTGGGTGAGGAGACAATCTCGTTGCCGGAGTAACCCTTGATATCGTTGGGATCGATCTTCCAAAGCAGGCCCTCAATCTCCAACTCTATTTTCCACTTTCGATATATACTCATGGTAATCACACCGGAGCAAAAGAGCAGCACGCCCAAAACAACGGCGGCAACGGTCGACGTGTAATGGGTGGCATCCTTTTGGCAAAGTTCGTTGGCAAATCCACACATCGGTTCATCCGTGGGCTTCTCACCGCCTGATGGCCAATCTATTGAGCCATTGAGTAGCTTGTACTCCTGCCGTACACAAGAAAATTAACATAACTTGATGAGTTGAGGGGAAAGTTTTTGGGGCACTCAACTTAAGCGGGAACCAATTGAAAGAAAGGCAAACTAAAAAAGAGAAGACGACTCACTCACTGGAAGTTCTTCGCCTTGGTGAAAGTACGCTACAGGAACCATGTGATATTTGCAGGGCATGTTGTTGGAGTTATTCCACTTGTGGGGCTTGTAGGCCAGGACCGAAAAGTTACCTTCCGAGTCGCCATACTGATCGATCTTGATCTTGGATCCAGTGATGCCTTTGCGGAGAAATAATGAAACAATTA
The DNA here is from genome assembly GCA_018153305.1 of Drosophila kurseongensis. Taxonomy (NCBI): domain Eukaryota; kingdom Metazoa; phylum Arthropoda; class Insecta; order Diptera; family Drosophilidae; genus Drosophila; species Drosophila kurseongensis. The sequence continues at coordinate 12,630,012 of JAECXX010000005.1, read as the reverse complement.
GAGCTATTTTTCATGGTCTATCCACTCACATTAGAACTTACTCATATAAGTACGATTTTTAATTATGGTATCGATCACCTGAGTCCCGTTGCTGGCCACTTCAAAGATCACCTCATCAGTAAGGACTCGCGTCTCCTGGCGCAGCATTTTGTCCACAGCCCAGGCATAAAGCTTAACCGAATCGTACAGGTAGGCGGCATAGATCGATATGAACTAAATATCAAAGGAAATGGATTAAAGACGCGATTATCGAAAGGTTTTCTTTTTGAGTACTTACCTTGCTAAAATTACTTTCAACAAACAGCTTGGGAATCGATAAATTAAACGGCGGTTTCGAGCTGTATTTTTGAACTTGTTCCGTAAACTGTATGTAGTCCTTCGTTGGGGGAGTGGAGGCCACGACGAGCAGACTGCGGGCCAGTTGGTTGAAGTTCTCCGTACTGTGACAATTCGACATAAGAGCTATTTGTTCCACTCTGCGCAAGTACTTTTCTGCCTCCCTGAGAAACAAAATCACGAAGAGTTTTTAAACAAGTTCAAAATAAGTACCCCATTTCAATTACCTTTCGGAGTAGACCATCATGTCGACAAAGATCACCATATACTCGCCTCGAGCAAACAGACCCGAGGTTTCCATGGAGCTCATGAAATCAACGAGACTATTCGCTGTCCCAAGGAATACGTAGATCCGAGTGCGGTTCATCGTACTCTGCACTAGCTGTTAAGGGAAAAGATTGTTAAATATAATTAAATTATTTAGTTGTAATTTAAAACAGACAGACAGAGGGCCAAAACTATTAAAAAACTTACCTGATACCAATACCCAGAGCGACAGCAGTCCAGCATCAGCTCACAACATTTGGCCCGATTATCGATGAACGACTGCTTGTGGTTAATAGTCATATTTCGCTTGAGGGCCTGATCTTTGAGAAGATCTGCCACCGGAGCCCACACATCCTCGTACAGAATGGAGAACTTTTGCCACGCATAATACCGCAGAAGGGCAAGCAGCGATTTAACGACCTGGAAAATACGAAATATAATATGTGCATGTGAGCTGTGCATCAAGAAAAAGGTCAAAGGATTAAAAAGTGGAGGGGTCAGGGCACATACTACTGTCATTTTTTTTCGATTTAGCTACACCTTAGGAAAACATCATTAGCACTATTCTTCATAATTAAATATTTTAAACGTTTCCGGTGTCAATGGGGTTACAATTTATTTAGTACGAAAAGAGTTGTTGTTTCAGCTAAAACAACTTTAAATATTTTATTTTAGGATGGCCTAATATGTATGTAATCCACCTTTTTTTTCTCCGAATCTTCCGACATGTTTATTTTACCAAATTAATATAAATATGAAAGTAACAAAATATTCTTAAATATATACCCGAAGGTATTATTATTATTATTTTATAAAATAATTGAGTATTGAATAAGTCTTGTATAGATTACTTTTATTTTAAAATTCTTAAATAACCTTTATTCTCAGACAAATAGAGCAAAGACATCTGATAACTGTTGTTATTTAAGAATTATTTTTTTTTTTAATTTTACATGTTTAATTGATTATTATTTTCTTTTTTTATTCTTTTTAATTATTTATATCTTTACTTATAGAACTTTTCATGTGCCCACAATGGTAAAAAGTTGAGTTTTCTTTTTGCTTGTGTTCATATCTGTGCTTCCTTTGTCTTTTTTAATTTGGCCGTTTGTTGTCCCCGGCTTGAGGATAATCCACGGCTAAGTAGCTGTCCCTGTCGAGTCACAAAGGCACCGCAGGGATGTCCACCTAAAGCCTTCTGATACCCACCCATCATCCCACTTGTCCCAACCATCCACCTGTTGCCCACTGTTTACTCACCTGCGTATCTGGCGGTTCAGTGCGGGCGAATGTCGGTATGGCGGATGCACGGTACTCTGCACATTTCTATCGAAACGAGAAAAAAGACAAAGAAACCGCCGTGAAATGAGCAATTTAGTTGCATAAAATATAATGCGATGCGTGAAATTGGCTGCTGGCGAGCCAAGATATCATAAATCAGACTCTCAAAATACGTACATAGGAAATCATTGGAATGTTTCGACTCTGCGAGACGATGGCCTCCACATAGCAAGGTCCTTCCGGCCCGAAAATGGTAGCGATGCCATCGCATATCATCTCGGTAATGGCTTTGGTGGCCAACACCGTATCGCCCTTGGTGTCATTCCAGCGCAGATCCAGCGTCACATTTGGCAGCAGATAGGGATCTTTGTTGACCTGTGTCCGGGAAGAAAGAGAAAAATATTATTGTTCATTTTCCAAATACCTTATAGAATATTATTTAATAAATGTAAAACAATGTCATCACTTTTCAGTATATAAGGTTTCATACATAGATTTAGCAATAATGTGAGGAGTAGAGAAAGTCCTTTGTTCTAACAGATCGGAAACACTTTATTCTAAATTTCAGTTTTTATTGGTTTTAAGTGTTTTTTTTCTGTAATGCACTCTATAAATTATTCTACTTAAACTTGAATTCGAGCCGCCTGTACCTACAAACCTTTTTTTCATTTAACTTGTTTTTATAATTTGCAAGGGGTTGTTAAGCTAACAAAGAAAAATCTCTTAATTCCTATGTGAAATTAAGTTTTCGGATTCTCAAAATGAGAATGAGATGTATTCAATATGTTAAACGAAACCGATCAATTTAAATTTGAAACTCTCTACATGTTTAGTCAAATCTACATCTTGCTCAAAAAGGCTCTGCATGAGTAAAATGTTTATTATGAGTTCATAATGTGGTTATCCTTTTAGCACACCTCTAGAAATGACTGATATATATTTATGACTTAATCATAGCTAGTACATATGTACTTACCTCATCCAGGGCCATAGTCAGGGCACCGGATATGGCCAGTCCCTGGCGCGTCTTGAGGTCGCCAGTGAGTGCCGTTAGGTAGCCGACTGTGAGGACGGTGCGATGATTGCTACAGTCGCGTACCGCCACCGACAGCAAGAGTAGTAGATTAAAGGGCCAACGCTTCATGGCCCCTTAGGCCGGGGCCGTTCAGCGCGACGCCTATGGGTCCCAACAGATTCTCACACTGCAATGAACGAAAAAGAGGAGGTTGAAGATCAGAGCTGGGACGACCAGGAACCGAAACTAAGTGAGGATGCAATTGAAACTGCCAAGGGCACCCTTTGCATAATAAAAATGCATGTTTGACAAAGCCAAACACAAATAGAAAACAGCATTCTCAACGCATTTCAGACACTTGGCTTGATTCAGATGAAAGAACTAGCAAAGGAAGCAGAGAGCATACCAACTGGTCAGTACACAGGGAATATTTAATACAATTTATATATATAATATATATTTATATATATAATATATATTTATATATATAAATACTAAATTTAAAAATAAAATACTCGCACACAATTTTTTGGAATAAAAAATATGACATTCTGTTTATAACGTATACGTAAGGTTGCCTTTGATCAAATAATTTATTATTACTGGCATACGTGTCGTATGAGTAATTTGTATTCACGAATACATTTTGTTTCCCACCAAAACCTACAAATGTTTTTCTAAGAAATATATGAAATATATGTTTTTATAAATAAACTTAAATTTTTATTCATTTTATTTAATTTTTTAATAAGTTTTTGTAAAATGTCCAAATGTCTGACTAACTGACTATTATTTATCTGTAGCATAACAAATATTATAAAATGAATGACAAAGTAAATAATTTTTTTTCTGTTTAGCAATAAGCTGTAGCTACTGGGATCCGGCAGGGATGCGGAAGGAAATGACTTTAAATGTGTTCCAGCAATGGGATGGCTAGCAAGTGCCCACGCAAGCAAATGTCAAATGCCGGATTTGCAAACTTCAATATCGTTGACCATTTGGAAGCGAAAACGAGCGTAGGAATTTTTAATTAGTGTTTTCAGTTCTTTGCCATGAGCTAGTGGCAAATCACTGATAAGTAGCTTACTGGCGAGGCCTCTTTCATCCGGGAATTCCATTTATCCTCCCACACTGGACCCCCCGTAATGATGTGTGCACAGCTTGTTAATATTAATTATGCATGCGTTGATTTTGTCATTATGCAATCTCGTTTGAGGCATTATATATATAATTTTGTTTCAGGAATTTGTTTGTTATTTCCTCTGCCCACGTAAAAACAACCACCCCAATGAAATTCTCCCCTTATTGTCCTGATTGTTTGCGCTGAATAAGTGAAAGCTTATTCCATGGGATTGGATTACAAACCTGTTCGGTTGGATAATGGCGTCTCTCATTCTTGTTTGTCTTTTTTTTGTCATGCTTACGTGTAAGTTTAATTAAAAGAATAAATGAAATACCAAAGTCCTTATTAAACAGAATGAAAAGGAACACATTTATTTATCAATTTAATGTTTAAGCCAGATAATTTTAAAAGCAGTTGTCTTTGGTAAAAGACAATTATTATTAGAAAAATAAATTTCATTAAATATTTTCGACAAACATTTATATTTTTGCAAGTGAATATTTTATTACTCTCAGGAATTTTAGGAATTCTATCATTACCTACAACAAGATATCTCAAAGACTTTAGCTTTTTTCAATTCAGCATGGGCTAGCAATCTTTCGAGCTCCCCTATCTCAATCAACAAGAATCGACAAAATGCTCACGCCACCATAAATTAGGATTTCCGACACACTTCACATACCATATTTGTTTCTTGAAGTTGTTTATATTTCGCGATTGTTGCAATTTAAAATTAGAACTACTTGGCCGGCCTGAGTTTTTTTTGGGCGCCACTGATAAATATTTGCGTACCATTTTGACACAATGCGAAATCCCATTCCAAGAACGCGCCTATTAGGAATTTAAATTTAGTTTAAGTGCGGCTAATGGAAATCTTCTTTTCCTAGAATTTAGATTAGCAACTCAGCAATAGTTAGCCCAAGATATGATTTTCTTACGCAAATAGCTCATTAGTTTCTATTAACAGATTTTAACATATACAAATTAATCTGCCTTTTAAGAATATAATAATATTTGCTACTATGATGTTCCACAACAAGTAAATGAAAAATGTGGTTTTGCTTTTAAAATAATTATTATAATTTATAAAGAATCGAAAAAAATAACATTTAAAGTATCTTGCCGGTTTATCATTTCAAAAATCTTACCAGAGAACTTTTCTGTACAAAACTTTAAAACACAACAATTAACATATTGAAGATTAGTATTAGTATTAAAACTAACCTCAAACTAAGCGAAAGAGCTTACCGACTTGTTATTTTTTAACTTATGGATTGAGCTGCCACTTTTCAAATTGTGTCAGATGGGTGCTTTTTTAAAAGATCAGATCCTGTTCGATCTCAAATCCCACATCATGTTCGTTATTTGTCAGTGGTTGGTCTAGAAATTTTTTGTTTTTTCAATTCGAAAGTTTTCACCTTTTTCCGTCTAATACTCCTCCGGCAAAAGACACTCAAAATTCAATGTTTGCTTGAAATCAAAAGCACGTCCTTAAAGCGTACTGGAGAGGAGTCGCCGTCGTTGTCGCTGGCACACCGAAAACCTGAGTTCGATTCCGAGTCCAAGGGGCCAGAGCTGTTGACAGGGGGAGGGGGTTCCCCAGATCCAACTCCAAATTTATACGTTCGCCTTGAAGCCGAGGGGTCGTCGCACTCGTGAACTATGTGACAGCGGCACTTTGTGGACAGCGCCAGGGCCGGGTTTACCATTGGGCCTCCGGAGCAACGGGAGCCGGAGTCGCAGCCTGAGATTAAGACGCCGCCGGTCACAAGTGCCGAGGAGCAGCAGCAGCCGATCCCCGGGTAAAAACGAGCCCCGAGCCATGGCCATTCACGAGCAGATCGACAACCTCAACATCTGGTGGTTCCCCCGCGACTTCTGCCAGTCGCGCTTTGGCGAATTCCAGCAGAGCGGCACCAACTCCTGTACCCTCATATCCCTGATCCTGGCCGACAAAGTGGCCAAGGCGGAGAGGTTCTATCACAGGGTATCCGATCTGCCGATGCGGGGTTGGGAGCTCTTCGGCAATGCCATGAACGACGGGAACAATGTGTACCACAATGTGATCACAACCAACACACCGCAGGCCAGGAATCTCAACCTAAACATTCCGGACGCAATCGCGGCCATTCGGTCGCAGCACAAGATGAACTTCCGCCTGGAGGAGTGGTTCTACACGCACATGGAAGCCGATCCCAGCCATCCGATGTACAACCGAAATGTGGCCGTGCAGCTGTCGCGGATTTTCCAGATCACGTTGCAGGTGTTCCAGCAGGCCAATGGGCGGGACAACATGGCCTCGCACCTCTTCGCCGCCATAATCGCGGACAGTCGAACGGTGATGGTTACCTTCGATTTCCGGGCCTCGATCGTCGCCCTCTTCGACTCGCACCAACACGGGCGGGATGCGGGCGCCGTTTTCGCTCAGTGCACGCTCCAGAACATGGACGACCTGCTCTTCTGGTTCATCAGCATGCTGCACAACGTCTATTCCAGCCGGCCCTCGCTCTTCGAGATCTCCTTCCTCAGTTCGCAGCCGGGTGTGGCCAAGCGCATTCCGCCGGCCATCAAAAGGATCGCCGGGGATCTGAAGAAGCCGGTTAAGATGAACACTCTCAGGCCTTCGCACTGATCATCGCGGCAGGAAAAATCCATCTAGTACTCCATCCAGTTTCAAGAGGGCACGGGCCAACACTTTGGACTAGACCAATTTGACGGACCATTTACGATCAAAATCTTAAAGTCTCCGTAGTCAAACTTGTGCATTAAGGACGTTAGCAATGAAAATTCCAAATTTTCAGTAGACCATAAGCCAATAAATAACGAACACCATTTCTTTTTTTTTTCTTTGAGCAGATTGTACACCGATTACTTAATCCTTGTAAGTTCTAGAGAAAGGCAAAATGTCATTCAAATCGCAGCAATGTTACAATTTTTTAGTGGGCAATTAATCTTAAAAAGCAGCCTTTGTAAAAGAAAAGTATATTGAACATTTTAAGGACCTTAAAACACTTATACTTTAAGTTTTAATGTGTACTATTGATATCCCTTGGGATAATCATCTCCATTTGATTTATCTACATATTTTATTAGCTCAGATTAGTAAAGGTTCAAACAATGATGGTTCTGCAAGTTACTTGATCAACTTTTAATTTAATAGGAGTCAAGTTTTCATTCTTAACTAATTCTGAAATTCCAATCCACAGTTTGTACTTTTACCTCGCACTTTTGCGCAGCTGGTGAGGTATACAAAAATTGAATACATCTAGTTTATGCCGAATTTAATAAAGTCACTAAAAAAAATGTAATTGTTAAGACGTATTTACCTTTCCTTGTGGGTGGATGTGTGCGCTTGTGTTGATATTTGTTTATTTATAATTTCTGTTACCTAATTACACTTGAGTAAACAATTAATTTAAAAGACTCGAACATCTGCGTGGGGGATTTTTTTCTTTTTGTTGTTGTTTTTATTTGGTTTTTGGCCTCCCTGCTAACCGAAAATTGAGTGGCTTTAACAAATAAAATTAACAAGACAAGAATTAAAGTTGAACTTTGTAACGGGAATCGAGTATGTAGTGCGCGTGTGGCTCTGCTGTATTTTTCTCGACTTCTAATCAAAATGAGTTAAATAAACACATAACGTAACCTATTAAGAACTTAGTACGTGACAACAATTTAAATATTTATAAAGTAAACAGAGAGTCCGAGAGAGCGAGAAGCAAAGGAGGAGAGTCTAAAAATAGAATCACATATCAAAGAAAATATGAGAAAACTATTCGAAAACAGAGGCGCAAGACGTGATAAAACGTTTAACGTTAAATGTGAAAAGCAGGCTGAGAAGTCAAAACAGAGAAATAGAAAAAATGAGAGAATTGAAGAGAGAGAAAGAGCAATGCATCTGAGTTTGTAATCAACAAACAAACAGCTACAAGTTGTGTAATATAAAAAAAAATATCGCGAAGCCGCAACGTGGACCGTATTTCATATATCGCGCTCTTTTTCTCCTACTCTCTCTCTCTCTCTCTCTCTCTTTCCAACAGCGCAACAAGTTGCAGAGGTAATTTTTTTTGGGGCGGGGACCCGCTTTTATTGCACTGTTCAGACGAAGTTGTTTGTGGCTGCACGTGTGTACACACACATACTTGCGTACAAATTGTCTGGTTGTCTAAAAATAAAACCTGCATACTAAAAATAGAAACCAGACGCAAACACGACAATCCATTGGCCAGTGGATAAACCAACACGACATTACACATTTCAACAAACAAACATCACCAAGGGGGTTCCCCGGGGGGAGCAGCGATTTTCGAGAAATAAGAAATCTAGGGGTTTCCCAGGGGGGGTCGGAGGGGGGGGAATAAATAAAAACAAATACCACCGCCCCATAAAAATGTGCGTGCCTCAGTCGCCGACAATTGTCATCGACATCCACAGTATTGACTCACTACCGGGTACATATAATACTATATCACACGTCATTCCATGCTATACACAGACCCATTCTCAGTTTCAGTTCCAATTCAATCTCTACGTCTGGGCAAGCGATTGTGTTCCTCTGTATTTACGAGTGTATAAACATACATATGTGCGTATGTTGGACTCTTAATTTTATTTCTTTGTTAAATGTGATTTGAATGGAACAGGAGGTTCGCTTATTATTGGGGTAGGTTAAAAGTTTCAAATTAAGTTAAACGAAAAAAAAGGTTTCCAAAACAAAGGCCATATACGATCAGATATAATAAGCGTTAAGTAATCATGATCAAATTTCTTTTTAAATCGTAATATTGAACCTATTTTTTTAAGTTCAGGCATTAAGAAAGACAAGAAATCATTAATTTTTCAAAACGCTGGTTATTTTCCCCTAACATAATACACCACATTACACACTTAATAGAACTATTATAATTTAGCTACATTTGCGTTCGGAAAATTGTTATCGCATACAAGTTAAAAACCATAAATTTTGTTGGAATTCCTCGGGTATAAAAACCCAAATTCATATATTTATATGTGACGAACATTTTAAAATGTTTTAGCTTTTATCTCTGTTTTTGAGCCATGCCTAACAACAGATTTTCACCCAACATAACAAAAAAAAACAAATAAGAAAGAACAGATGCTTAATATTTTAAAGCAAGCCTTTAAACTATTTCCAATTCCCTTGCGAGATTCTATTTATTTTCAATTTACGAGTATTTGTTATTTGCCCCGGTGACAATCAGTTCAAGGACACATCCCCTCACACACACATACAACCCATTTAAATCCTTTTGGTGCCATCAATCATCAACAAGTTAACCCCACAAAAGAGCACACCAACCAAACCCTTTTGCACAATGAAACATTATATCACCACACACAACACCCACACGTGGAGAGCCTTGGAAAAGGGTTCAAAGGCCTTTATAAATGGGAGCGTGTTGGGTCTGTTGAGCCTTTACTGGCCCACCATTAGTTAGATTATTGGGCCCAAATGTGTAATTTGATTTCATCGTCCTCTGAGATGATTTTACTGATAAAGAGAATGTGTGAGAGTAATTTCTAATTAGAAGTGGGGCAAAAAAGGACTTCGGTAATGAGAAATGACGGAGAAGCCTTTAAAGTTTATGCTTCACTGATTGAGGGAAAGTGGAGTAAAGGAGTGGACGGGATGAAACGGAACGAGACTGTTTGACAGGATATGACAAATGAATGGCAATCTTGGCTCGTAGGTGCTCAATAGCCGCAAGGACACTCCGTGCTACGGAACGGAGGAGTGCCATTTCAGGGTGGATCGGTGGTAGGCCGACAGCTCATGTCAGGCGAGCTGATTGCATTGCCTATGGCCAGGAGTAGATATCAAGCTTCGAGGGAAAGGACACACTAAGGATTTTATAAAGGATAGATGTACACACATCAAAATGGAAGGCACCAAAAATCATAGATTGACCAGAGTTTCTGATTAAAATATATTATATAATCAGTTTCATAATACATAGATAATCAATAGAAATATTTATATTTCGATTATTTTGATTTGAGCAGGAATCTACCATCATTTAGATTTCTTCAACGATTTCTTATACCATGAAAGGCAATTCACTTTTTTTTTATCAATCTATAACCCTCTGTTGTCAAATTATAATCAAAACGAACTTTTCAACTGTTACCAAAGTTTCTCCCTCCTTATTTACCAATCACATTCAACCTCTTTCTCCGGATTTGTACAATCCGTGCTTGGAATTGAAATCAGACATCAATAGCCAAATACTACCAGCATACAATTTGTTGAATGAAAATGAAACAGAACTCCTCAACAATAACAGATTCATGGCAAACAAACAGACAAAAAACCAAATGATGCAAAAACTTCAATTTGGCCAACAAAAAAAAAATCCATAGAGCTCTATAGCAGGGGGACCCGACTTTGAATTACCTGCTACTCACTGCCTTTTTGGCTATTATCAATAATGATCTTAGAAATAGTATTGGCATTATTTTTTTTTAAGTTCATAAATTTAATCTGCTGTTGATGCTGATAAAATATATTTTTACGGGGTAGAAGGTTTGCTTGTTGCCAACACTTCAACGAATACATCAAACTTATTTTCTCTACTAGTAAGGGATATAAAAATCCCAGTAGATGTCATTGTTGGGATAATGGGAGAACAAAAATAAGGTAACCGAAAAATGTAACTAAAAAAAAGGACAGTGAAGAAAAGCTTTGCTTAAGGACAGTTCCTTGCTGTACTTATTTACAAAACATTTTAGTCCGTTTTTGGTGACAATAATCTAAGTAGCTTTTATTAAACAACAATATATGTTTTTAAAAGAAGTGTTTATTATTCAAGATAAGTGAGCTAGATATATCTTTTCTTACTAAGTGTTATCTAATTTTTGTATCTATATATCTTATAAGCTTATTATGAAAAGATATTTATTCTTTGTCTTAAGTTTCTTCATTGTCGTAATCTTGAGTGCCAATATAACCTAGTTTTTCTTGGAATAACAAAAATGCGCAATTGCCTTAAATCCATACTAAATATAATTTCCAAGAAAATTAATTTAATGTTGCAATTGTGAAAGTGGTTATTGTAGGAAATTTGTCGAATTCAACAAAGTTCATTGTTGCGAAATTATTTACGTTTTAAACATTCAGTCTAATATGTTGTTTTCTTTATTGTTAAAAATTATCCGTTTAAGCCACACATATTTTACACATCAAAATGAGTTCCCAAATGGGAAAGTGTTTCTGTTTAAGACCATTCTCGCCGCACGAACAAATTGTTGAAGCTTGGATGAGGACCAGAATATGGTGGCAGCATTGTCAGCACATGTGTTGCAAACTGAAATTTCACTTTCAAAGAGGCCAAAAGCGATGCTGATGACGATGAGGCCGGGCTATGGACAGGGGGATCTGAAGGATGGCCTGGCATGCAATGCCATGGCCTTAGTTGCAGCTTCAACTATAACTCCAGCCCCCCCTACAGTCCCCTTAACTCCTCCTTGATATGAGGCGCCGTTTTGCGAGCCGTAAAAGGAGCCAACCCATGACGGCAGCTTTAACATTTAACAAGCAAGGCACAGCCCAAACAAAGACAGAAAGAGAAAGATACAATGCACTTAAACCAATGGCAGTTATAAAATTTACAATTTAATAAAATAAATTGTAATTCTTCAAAATATAATATTTTCACTATATTTGGTGCGTAGGCTGAAATATAATTGAGAATGCCTTCATTTTCTTTTTGAATACTGAATACTTTTTTGAAGAATTTAAGTGGTTTTGTAATAATAAAGGGTTTTGGAGAATTTAAAATGATTTTTTGGTTTCAATACAACGAACTTAAGTTTCCAGGATTAAAATGAAGCAGAATTTTTCAAGTGTATGGAGAGAGACCTACTATAAGGATGGGAGGGGGTTATCAACTGGTCCTAACCATTTTTAAGGAACGAGTCCAGCACTTCCACTTTGGGTCGTGTGAAAGTGAAGGGCTCGCAGTGACTTTTGAGGTCGCTGCCAAAAATTTAGCTGAACTCAGCTGACAACAACCAGCCGCGAAACATTTATGAGCGTTGCGGTGGAGTTATGAGTGAAGGAGTAGTTTGCAATCTGTGCTGCAGGTCGGTATCGCCATCTCCATCACCACTTTGAACCCTCTCGCTTCCTCGCGGTCTGTCATGCAAAGCAGACTTGGGAGCTGCCGTAGTGTTAGTGCTGCCAAAAAACTGGATTTTCTAAAAATAGACCGTGGGGAAATACTTGAATACGCGCCACATGTGCAACGGCCGCCAAAAGGCACAAAATACAACAGCAAAAAAAGCACAACAACTCAAATCAAGCCAAGTTGCTGGAACGAGTGGCAAAGTCAAACGGCAACTCAAAGCTCATATCTTGTTGGGTGCGAATCCTTCGTCATCATCCTTCTTCTCTTAAAAAAGGGTTAAGTGGTGACAGGAAACAGAATTTCCGTTGTGCCCAAAAATAGTCACAGAGGAAAATCCATGCAGTTGGCAAATATAATGCTACAATGCCTTTCGGTCATGAATTCTCAGAATTCTGCAGAGTCTGCAAATCAAAGAGGAAAAATTCCAATTGCCTCAAAGACTCCAAAATTGAATACGTTATTCGCTTAAGTGATGTCCAGCATCACCACTTTGATAACAAAAATTGCAAATTTTCACAATCACAAATTTTATACCCAAACCATTTCCTGTTTAAACCATTTCCTTGGTTTAAATATTAAACATTAAAACAAATTTACATCAACTGATTTCTTTTTTGAGTGCAGCAACTGAATCGACTCAGCCCGACCAAAACTGCTCAGAGTCCCCAACTAATATTCTGGCTGAATTGAATCTCCTCCAGAGCTAATCAATGCGAGCAGAAAGTTCGCCTATCAAGATTATCCAGTTTCAACGCATCTCTTCCTTTTTGCCTTACCGCCTATTAGAAATGGTTTCTATTTCATCGATGATGCCTTCGCCGGCTCTCAAGAGCATTTGCCAGCCACAGCGTCGCGCCGTGGCCTCGTCGTCGAAGCTTCACATTTGGATGGAATGCACTTAAAGAAAATAAGGTAACTATAATCAAATCTCCTTTAACTATAAGCTGAAAATAATTAACAAATACCATATATGAAACACAACTTCCTTAATAGAGTATTGTTCTTCAGAAATACACAAAAGTCTGCGAAACTTCCTCCTTTTTTTTCAGTATATTTACAGGATTTGATTTACAGGACTTGCTTTTTTCATGGAATTGCCCATATGCTGCTTGGAATTTTTATTTGTAAGTACTAAGATAAATCTTTCTGATATAGTTTTCCCAGAAAATTGTAATATATTAAAATCACAGGAGACATTTTTTAAGAGTGTGTTTTGGCACTTGCTCCTCAGCTGTCCTTGCCATCTTGTCCAGTTTGCGTTTGTTTGGGTGACGGGGTGGCTGCCTGGCTATCTGGCTGGCTTACTTGACTCCCTGGCTGGCTATATGGCCAGATGGACTGGCTCCAACTACTTGGGGCTGGGTTGTCTTGATGGGTTTAACAATTTAACAAGTTCCATGCAAGTTGCTGCTGCTGCTGCTGCCTCTGTGTCTGCCATTGCACGCAAAGTGGTTTAACTGGTATTATTATTATTATTTTTATTAACTATAGTGGCCAGTTATATGGCTCATTCCAGCCCAGCTCATTCTCTGCTCTCTGGCAAAAGTCAGCATTCCAAGTCCGCCAAACTCACCAAAAACTATTTCAAATCTTTTCCCTCTCAAGCTATGTGCAATGTGGCGTATACGTAATAATTTCTTGAGTACTTGTGGGGGAACGCTTGTTCATTAATATTATTGTTCCGTTTTCAGCCATTACGACGTTATGTAAAGCGACAGTTCTTGCTCAAGAAAGATATATATAAAGTATAGAACAAGAGGGGAGGGGGGAAAAGCGATAAGAGTCAAGGGTAAGTATGAATTGAGTAGTAAATTACTCAAGTTGCAGCTGTCAAGATGGTAGAATTATTCTTGAGCCCAGAGGAGGGAGAAACTACCCTTTAAAGGGTTTACTAAGGAAAAACGGCATAGATTGAATCGGAAGCATATTGAAGGAAGCTGACAGCCAGTAAATTACAATTGCTCTAAATAAAATCAGGAAGCAAAGAAGAATCTGGTGAATGAAATACAATGAGACTTTAGTAATGAAAAGTAGAAATACTGATTTTAAAGCTCACTGTCAGCTGGTTGTTTTCACTTTAAAATACAAAAACTAAATCTATTTTCATCCTTTTAGTAACGCTTGATAAATCAAATGCAATCTCCGTTGCAATGTTATGAAAAATATTTTTTAAATAGCTAATTAAATACAGTTCTATACGGTTTAAGTTTATGGAGATTTAGATTCAATGCTTCACGGGCAATAGATTTTATTTTATTTATTGGTAAATGTGCAAATCATCTACGGTTTGAAAAACTATTTATAAATCATTCAGATTTGATCCCTAACAATGATCTTCTTACGTTATCATTTGGGTGATCAAGAGCAAAAAAAAGACGACCCAAAACAACGCGTGCCGAAACACATGCCTTAAAAAAAAAACAAATGGGAAGATTGGGGCAGACTATATAATTCTCCATATTTTTCACTCTCACTCTCTCTCTTTAGATGATTCCTCCGAAGCCCTGAGCTAAACGCCAAGGCCATTTATAAATACTTCAGGCTAAAAATAAAATTTGTTGTTGTACCGCCTTGCTTTATATTTGTTGTTCTTTTTTTTTTTTAAGCAAACAGAAACAACACCAGCGATTAATGGCAAAGCGATATGCAAACAGCAAATGGCAACGGCGACTTGTTCTTAACTCAACTCGAGCCATAACGATATCCAATGCATAAAGCCAAAGATCCCCAAATGAAAATAAGATTGGAAACTTAAAAGTCACAGCTGATATGGCCAGATGCTTTATTAATAAGTTTAGTGTCTACACATGCCAAAGCTCCGAATGGACAAGCGACTAAAAAAAGATTCGTAGCCCACATTTGATGGACTATACAATACTCGACGACCAGGCGCACTCACTCCAATCGTCGCATTATCTCGACTCAGGTTTTATTCGTTTTATTTTGGGGTGTTGGCTGATAACACAGGCAGCGGCCTCCCTCTCTAGCCCTCCGGTTGATTGGAATATTTTTGCACATAAAATTATATTAATAGTATACACAACACAACATACAATCAAGCGAACGCTCGGCGATAAAAGTCGTCTCTTGAACGTCTTCGATTCCAATAAACATAATCATTATAATTCTAGGCAAGCTGGTTTGCTTGCTATTTCCCTACACTCAATTTTTGTCTGTTTTTAGGCGATACAAAATCGATTTCATACACCTTTATCCCACACATTCAGTGACCCAAACACGTGTCCACATTAATAAATACGAAATTTATTGTTTTATGGTTTGCTCGAATATAATAATCGAGCAACAGTTGAGTCGATTGCGTATGAAAATCCCATTCGAACTTCATATAAAAATATTTCGATAAATGAACAACAAATTGGTTTTGCAAAAAAAAGTTAGGTGGGTAAAATGCAAAGAAAAAAGGTGCAGAGTCAGTTTGACATTATTTGTGTTGAAAAATGGGAGGTTTTGGGAGAGTTGATTCCCGATAATTTAAGTGGTTTTTTCCAATAATTTATCTATATCTGCATTATTTGTATAGACTTTTTTTATTTTGTATTTTCAAGGCATAGCCTGGGAAATTTAAAACAATTTTTTTTACCACTTGTCAAATAACCCAACCGCAATCAGCGCGGGTTTTAGCGAGAGAATTCATAAGCTTTACTTAAATCAAATGTTTGGATGTTTAAATACCTGTATAAATACCACAGGTTATTATCAACACTTGTTAGTCAGAAAAATCGAAATTGGAATGTACTCGAACGAAATCCATAAGCTGCTTTTGAACCCCCTTAAAGGACCTTGAAAATTCAGCATTTGTAGAAAACCTTCACCAACAGAAAATCTCAACTTAAAAGAGGAAATCGATTAATGGGGTAAAAATCTACTAAAGGAGAGCGGAGCGTTGAGGATTTAGGGAGAAAACGCAAATTAATGTTTGTCCTGGTTTGGCGGCATGCATTTCGTTTGATTCCTAATTGATTGGAATTAAAATAATTGTTCAGCAACCGGCGCCAACAAAGTGCTAAATACATTTAACCACCCTCCCACTAGAGCACTTTATCAATTCGTTGTCGGCCGTTGTCTATTTATTTTGTTATTAAATAATAAGACACAAATTAATGCAATTTGTTTACTCAACCTAACTCAGCCGAACTCAAGGCAGGCGGTCTCTTCTCAATTAACCCCCCAAGAAGAATTGCCGGGCAAAAATGAAAAAAAAGAAGACTACACAAAATAATACTGAGAGGCGAGGGAAAAAACCTATTTCTATTTTCTGATTAGTCATTGTCTGGCCACGCGACAAACAAAAAAGTAGAAAGCGAAAACGCATTAATTAAGCAGTTAAGGTCTTTCAAGATTACTATCGGCGTATAAAAAATAACCGAGAAAAGAGGAACATCTTAAAACGTGCCCAGCCCAACTGGCAGCACCGCTTAAGGCCAGTTGTTCAAAGCTTCTCAATCCACCGATAGCCATTGACTTCCAGGTCACAATATAACAATGCCAAAACTTCAAATCTCATAACAAAAAAAATAGAAAAAAAAAAATAACAAAACCTCAAATTTGACACCACATGATAAATGGTTTTCTGTTTTTTCATCTGCTAGTTTTTATTGATGCCTCTAGCTACCTGACCAAACTGGATGTGGTTGTTTTCAATTTGTTTTGTCTTCGGTTTTCTTTTCTGTCAGATTCAATTAATTGGCATTTACTCAAATTATCCGATGATGACGGCCAATCAAATACTCTTTAAGTATAATTGGATTTGACGTCAGCTTATCTAATGGGTTTTGATCATTTTTTAAGTGGCACTCTTTGTCTTACAATTTTGTTTACAATTTGAATTTTATTCAACCTAACTTATATTAACAATTTAATTACAGTTTTGATTGTTTAATTACTAGCATTTTTATTACTCAGTTTTCTGTTGGGAAACATGTTTAATATTCTGTTATTACTTTTTGTTAATGCTCCAAATCTTAAACCAAATGTACATAGGCCAAACATTTTAGCATCTTTTGGGTGTAAATTGGAGCTGGAGCAATCTTGAAAAACGACCTATGAAGCATCTAGCTTTTATTTCGCTTCATTTCGTGAAATTTTTTAAACTTTTTCAATTAAATATGGCCATATAGTCTAAAAGAGCCATAAATATGAAATTTATTGTCAATATTGTTTAATTATAAAAGCTTTTATTTTATATTAAACCCCAGTTATTTAAGACTTCGCCGGCAGAATGATCGTTAACCCAGCCTACTCACAATTGAGTTTTCTCTTGCTAATTTAATTGCGGCTCGACTCCAGTAACCCATTGACTGATAGGCCCCATTGAACTTGTAACCCCCGCCACCAATCAAAGTCAGTTAAGTTAAGTCTTCGACATTTGCCGGGGCAGCCAAGTCGTCGCCTCCAGTCCATTGATTGATGGACTCGACGCCGCTCTTCTGTGTTTTTCATTCATTTCCCAGAGTGTGGGCTTACACATATTTTTTAGCTAATTACCCGGCGCCTTCGACTCCCAATCAAAGTGCTTTCACATATCAAAATTCCCCCGAACACTCACGTAAATTATTAAAAGGCGAAAAAGAATTACTTGTCATATACCTATGTACGTAAGTAAAATCGAAACACTTGATAACAGCTCAAGATAACCAAATGAATTTGTCGACAAACAAAAACAAATAGTTAACTGAGGGCGAAACGAAATCGAATTGAACAATATAATCACTTGAAAATGTCAGCTATAAGACCACTCGGGCCGTTCTATAGAGCCAAAACAAAAAACGATCCATCGTCTTTGAATCGCATTTCAAGTGTTGCCATTGACGTTTAATTGCCGCTTAACAAATTTATTCTCCTTACGCTTTTGTTTTGTTTTCGGGTTTGGCTCTGTGAATAATGACAGTTAAAGCTTGTATACATTTCAAGAGATTTTCGTTTTTTTTGTGAAACTAATCGGCGGAGAAGTAGAAAAAAAGGCCGAATCGGAACGGTAGACGATATAGAGAATGACTTTTGTTTGTTATTTTTTCTGTGTGTTTTCGTTTTTTTTTCAACGATTTTTTGTTAGACTTGAACGGCTGCCGGTTGTATGGAAATTGGGTGCCCTCGGCTGACTTCCGCATTACAATGAAAGTGAATAGATAACAGAAGAGGAACAAAAGGTTTGATTATATCTTTCTATTCATATTTTGATGCTCTGGCTTCATTTCATACTTTTGATTAAAAATGAATAGAGTAAGTGCATTTTATTTAATTTGCAAAATCTAAAGTGCAAAATTTAAAGTGCAAAAATATTTTACCAACGTTAAAAAGGGTTCAAATAATTGTCAAAATAAGATAGATGAACTAGGATTATGAATAATAATATATGTGAATATAATATTTGTTACTCTAAGAACAACGGGTATAATTTTAATTATATCTGCTTAACCTGCTGTTTCCTAACTGACGATAAACTATAAATAGAAAACCTCAAAACGAGTTTAAATAAATCAAATAGTCTACGACCATAAACCACAATTTAAATATTGACCAGATGTCAAAGCGAACTGAACTTAATTAAATACTGTACGAAGTTCGCGGCTATTTTTAGGTTTTTCAGATTTGACTGTTTGCATACAGTAATTCCAGAGCTTGAGCTCTGCTAACACCTTTGGCTTAATCAGTTTCAAGCTTTATCCCCCACACACGCCGCAATGCTTAATGAATAAACAACGAATATTTTTTTCCTGTTTTCATAATAATGTTTCGATATATATGTAGATATGTGTATAGAGTCGAATGTGTGCTTGGTAAAGCTATATCAATGGTGCCCCAACCAACCGACGTATCATATTACTAATCGCGGTTCTTTGTAACGGCTCGGATTCTATTTTTAGCTGGCGCAAATTCAGAGAGAACAAAATTTATTGTTTATATAAAAGTTATCTTTAAATTATCATTAATTTATCGGGCATAATAAAATGTGTGGCTCTCCATGTCAGCATATTGCTCTGTCTCCATGTGCGAGTGGATTTGTGGCTGAGTGTCGCTAAATGGCGCGAGCTTACAAATATTATATGCTATCATACGAGGTATGGACTGTGAGAAAATAAATGAAAACGAACTGAGAATAAAATGTGTAAATTACTGTAACAGTTGCTAATAACGAAAAGTTTACATAGGGAAGCGGTTGAAGGTTTTTCAGCACGAGTTCAGATAGAAAAAGATTTAAGAAAATGGCAACTTCTCAGAAAGTTGTAATATTTAGAAACTAAGACATCTCTCATCCATTTCTTGAACCATGTATTGCTAGTAGCATTTAGCTCCATTTTTCTTTTAATTAAGTTGGCAACAAGTTAGTTCAGCTGACTTTCTTAGCTCTCACCCTTGTACTTTTCTAGGAACTCCAAAAAAAAAAGAAATATCTTTGTAACCATGAAATAGCCAATAGTTTCGTATTTGCATATCGAACCGAGTTTGTAAACTAAATTGCCAAAACGCTTTTGGCTCTACGAATCTGCGTGGAATGCAATAGAAATTCGAACGAGTTTGGACAGCCGCTGATTCACTCTTCTGTTGAAAATCGAGAAATAAAGTCGATACTTATATACATACAAACACATATCTGCGATTTATACTCACGTGTGAGATATTGTATAAGAAATTGTATTCATTGCACAAATTTTTGCATATGTTCGTTTTTTATCTGTGTTTAAATAAGCAATTAACACATTTTAAGTAAACTGCAAGTCGCGAATATTTTAAATGTTGTACATTTTTAGTGATTTGTATGATATTTGAGAAACACAATTTAATAAGATTTATTTAATTTTTATTGAAAAAGTAAATACAAAATATTAACTAAGTTTTTGGTAAAAAAGGTATTACTTAACCTGCTGAATAAATTACTATTTCAACTAATTGTTGTACATTTTTTTCCTTTAATTTGAACCAAAGCACTCTATTTTTTACATTTGATTATGCAAATCAGAGCAGGAAAATTAAAGCATTACAAAACCCCTTCTCTTGACAAAAATGTTTGCAGCCCTTCATTGCGGCATTAAAAATAAACACCATTCATTTTGTCCACTTCCCTTTTTTTCAGACCTTTATTTATTAATTGAATATTAATCAAATGTATACTCACGCGATATTTTTGTTGAATAGTTTGTTATGTTGTGCTGCAATTGTTGGTGTTGTCACAAAAACAACTCCGACGATTTTAAGGTTGATATTTTGTTGATTTATTGTAACTTTGCTTTTTGTAGAAGGCAATTTTGATGAAGAATATATGTACGTGAGTCGTGTATCAGACTGAATCATAAAGTCTTACTAATCGATTTCAGTCCTTTCTTTTTAATGGTTTTGTTAATGTTTACATTGAACTGGAGCTGAAAAAATACAAAATAATGATTCAATATTATTTCATGAATAAAAAATGTATGATGAAAAATGTGTGTAAATATACAAGGGAAAATGCGCTAAAGGTAATTTACATTCTCAATCTGAATGTCGGAAAGCAAATCGAGCAATTAGTGAAATGCCAAAGTTGTTGAACCGAAAAGAGTTGACCAATTTGTACATAACATGTGTACGTACACATCAAGCGTATTTCATTTGAAAAATCGATCTTATAAATTTTAAAACTTTTCAGGAAAAATAACAACCAAAACAATAAACCAAAAAACTAAACGAAAAAAACATATAAATTGTATTAACATGGGAAAATTTATGCTTAATCAATTGTACACGTGCTTAATCATTTCCTTTTCTCTTCATCTAACGTATTTTTCCATCAGTTTAAATATAAGTTGACATTAATTTGCATTTTTATGCAATTTTATTGGGTCAATTGAGATTTACACAATAAATGCATGTAATAAATAATATTTTCTGTTTAAAATCGAGAATTTCAACAGTTGTTGATAAGTTTTCACTTCCTTTTGCTTTTAGCTGCATCTTTTTTTACATCCCTACCTCAAATAAAATTTTTCCGAGGCACAAGCTGTTGCTGCATTCCAACTTAACATTTCCGATTCCCATTAAAGTAAAGACACTGAGACTTGCCTATGTCTACCATCTACATTGTACTCTTTCTGACAAGAACAAACTTAATCATGAATCATGACAATGTTAATAAGAACATATTTAAATTTTTCAGATCTCTCTAATTATTCCTTTCTGCTGAATAATTCTTTGCTTCGTTTTATGTTCTGCTCTGCATCATTCCTAACGATGCCAATTATGTGACAGTTTGCTGTAACAACAAATTAGCCTGAGTCAACATCGTAAAAGCTAAAAATATTTAAAGCAGTATATACAGCTAAAAATTATTTTTTTTTGGAAAACGCAAACTCTGCATTCTTGCAGAATAGCTTACTATAAAGAAGCTTAAGGATTATTAAGTGCAGATGTAATAGGGCAAACATAAATAAGCCAAGGGTTAAAGATGAATTCCAACTGGTGAAAAAATGGGTATAAATATGGCTTGGAAAATTGGTGAGAGAAATAAAATGGGCAAGCGAGTCGGAAAATTGCAACTTGAAGTCAAGAGCAGACTTCAGTGCACCGCAAAAGGTTACTTGGCCAAGAAAACTTAAACAACCACAAAAAGAAATATTTCAAGAAACTTCAGATACACACA
Organism: Drosophila kurseongensis; assembly: GCA_018153305.1. Taxonomy (NCBI): domain Eukaryota; kingdom Metazoa; phylum Arthropoda; class Insecta; order Diptera; family Drosophilidae; genus Drosophila; species Drosophila kurseongensis. The sequence goes on along the minus strand of JAECXX010000005.1, from coordinate 12,608,212 downwards.
AAAAGAACAATGGAAATTATAAGGTGTAATGCTTTTATTCAATACACCAATTTAATGTGAGACTTTAAATACATGCGTTTCAAAATAATACCTTATTTAAAAATAAAACGAGCAGCATGAAGCATTTAATGTTTTGAATATATAAAATATATTTTAAGAAGCTTTTTCATTTGGCTTTAGATGCGTCTAAACCACAAACTTTAAAAAATACTTTCTTTAATCTGTTGCTCGTGCTTTTTGTCCATGCAATTGTGACTCCTGGCGGCCATCGTGCGATGAACACCTTTGACATTCACAATCAATTCATGTTAGCCAAACCGAAACACACTCCCAGTGGCACCACCACATACAGGATGTTATATATGTAGCTCAGTGACAAATTGAGTTTAACCTGCTACTGGTCTTTTTTTTCCGCGAGCGGCACATGTGCACCCAAAGTGGGCGGGAACACGCCTACGCCAAAGTGTAGTCGCAGATAGATGCAAATTAAGTCGGCGAGTGGAGCAGAGTTAATTGCTTTCACACAGCGCCTACCCTGAAAAGTATGCTAAGCTAAGTGGCGCATTTCAGTTTTTCTAGAAAACTGAGAGGAACCAGCCAAGTTATTAAAAAACTTTTGCACCAGTATCACCGGTTATTCTTTTCCAAGAATTTTACCCATTCTTCCGACATTTCGTTACCAACTAAATTGGTGGCGAGAGCTTATTCGCAGGGCCCATAAAATGATAATAAATTTCCATTCTCTCTCGTTTGTGGGAAATTGCAGAACAAACAGTTGTTAAAAGCTCCAAGAGTCGTAAATTTATGGGAGATGTTTGGGGAGGAGAGCGAATCGGATGTATTGGGCCAGTGTCCAGAAGGTATGCATATTGACTCGCACGTCGCAGTTCCCTCGCACTTCTACCGATGGCGATTAATGCTAATAGAAGGAGCCCCGCCCAAAAATTAAAGCAAACAAGCGCAACAACAAAGACACGTACAAACTACAGGGGGAGAAAACCCTTTGTGGACTTTCTATCGACTGGCTGGCGTCGTTTTCTTCAATCTACTTTACTTGCTTATTTGTTTATTAAGCAAAAACACTTAAATTGGGACCGAAGGCAAGCCCACATATTGCCAATGACAAAGACGCAAAGACCGGCGGAAAAATCAGTCGGCAGGGAAAACTGCCCCTCAGGTAGGTGAACACTGATAAGGGCGAATGCCTCGCATATTTTCATGGAAAATTGTTTTGCTTGTTGTGTCGCTGGCAGACGAAGCCCATAGGCAAATTGACGAGTGGGCGGTGGAAAACTCGACATGTTTGCCAAATTGTTTGCTTTCGCGGAAAAATAACTTAAAAACGAGCGAGGGTCGCTTTTGCAATAACAAAATATATGAACAAGATTCAAGTCCATAAAATTTCACTCACTTTAAACTGTAGAACCTTAAAGCTTTAACTTGCTGATCACTGCTTTTAAAATAACCTCATAAGTATTGAATATCTTCCTTACTTTATGAAAATTAGGCAATGATTTTAGTTTAATTTATGTATTTTATCCAAATTAAATATATGTAGCAATCAAATCTTAATTCTTATCACCTAGTGCAGTTAAAATCAGTTCTCGTTTCCAATTGGCCTTTCATTCTCATCGTATATCTCCTGTTTCCATATTTCCTTGCTGTTTCAACAAATTACAGAATGTAAGACATTCAGAAACGGGTTCTTTTTAAGAACCGAATAAAAATAAATCAATTTCGATTTTTTACATTTTTCAATAATACCACGAAACTAGTACTTCTCTACAACCACTTTAACACAGAAGAGTAAAACCTACTTATAAGTACCAATCAAATATGAAGCTATAATATTTATATTCAATATTCATTTATAACTGCTGAAGCACCCACCACAAATGCGCTTATCTGTTGCTTATTACAAATTGGGGAACTTAATTTATGCATCTGCGGGGGCGTGTAGTGAGTTCCAAAGGAAGTGACAGAGGGCACTACAAGACAGGAACAGGCAATCGACACTTTTGGGCTAAGGAGCAGGTGGCAGAAATGAGGGAAAACAATGCCTCCGGTCAAATCAACACCGTCTTATGGCAGAACCCAGAAACGCCAAGTCGGAAAGGGCCATTAATGCCAAGTTAAAACAACATAATTTAGTGCCGGGCCTTTGGGCCCAAACATAAACAATTCCCTAGCAAAACGTACTGAACGACAAAAGCGATGAGAGGCCCCTTAAATTGTTTCCTACTTGGCCAGAGGTAAGAAATGCGAGGGCAACAATGTTGCCCAAATCGGCGAATAGATTACGAACCTTATTGTGGGTAGATTACAATTATGTAAATTTAGTTTCGGGCAAGTCAAGTTTTATGTTTATTATTACCGGATTTCCAAGAATCTTAACACACTTGCGCTTTTAAGCAGTGTGATTTAGGATAAACAGTGCGTAATTGGAAGGTATGCCAACTTCGAGGAAAGTGTCAACAAAGATGTTAGGCAGCACATATTTACACAGTACACCAAGTCAATAATGAGAAAACTCAACCTATGAACAACATAATTGAAGTCAGTTAGTTAATTTAGGTAAATTGACTTGGCCCAAACAGACTATATTAAATTACAAGTTATTTATTTATGGCTGAAATAATGTTTTCAATCTCTCATGGAATAGTGACTTACAATATAAAGTTAGTAATTATTAAATTTCTTATTTTATATGAAAAACTTCTTATTTGTGTTTTATATACTTATGTAAGCTGACAATCAAAAATCAATGAAGACGTTATGCTCATATTTTGCTTGACTTAACTCAAATGCCTTAATAAGAAATTCCCGCATAATTGGGCGTAAATAAATAAACAAACAAACAAACAATTATATTCTATTTCATCATAAATCTTTCTGGCACTAAGTCTGATTGTGTTTCAATGGCCTTTTGTCTACGGCCTTCTCTATCACTTGTCACATGTCATGTCCCAAAGGCAGCAGCAAAAAAACTTTTCCATTGGCCAAATTAAATTACTCCCAACTTTCAGAAGCCCACAGAAATGCGCACAAAATTAATTTACTCTCGTTTCCGTTTCAACAACTCTTTTTTGTCAACATTTACTATATGGGTGCAGAGTTTTTGATTGCCCCTTGGCTGTTAAAAAACACTATTTCTCAAAATGTAGAAAACAGTCGAGTTTTACTAAATAAGTTTTCTTATATAAAATCAGTGATTCAATTTCTTTTCATTCTCCCAAAAGAAAAACTTTTAAAAATATAAATCGAACCGTTAATGAAGCAAAATATCAATAACTATTCCCCTTTTGACGTTGAATAAAAACTAACTATCCCAAATAACTAACTAAAAAAGAGAAGAAAATTAAAAATTCAGTCACAAATAATACTTTAATCAATTCCTTGATTAAAGCAATTTGACTTTTTGATTGAGCACTATTTAGTGGTCTCGAATTATGGCTTCAAAATTGACATGGAAAATACAACTTCGGGATGTGAATGAGCATACAACCACAGCGAAAATTGCAGGAACGCTCATAACGTTCTTTCATTCTGTACTTGCATACATTCATGCTGAAAAATCTGTTCATTGATAAGCGTATAGTTTCCCTCTTGTCAGTCATGCGGGTTGAAAAAGCTGAATATTAAAATTAAGATGAATATTCACTGCAAAATGTTTTCCCGTTGATACTCTGCTAATTGGTTGACAAACAAAGAGGCTAAAGAACGGTGAAGACTCAAATTGAATACAAAACGACGGTAGTTCCCCGTCGCTGAATTTAAAATAATTCAATAAAATAGCGTAAAACCAATAAAGTTTTTAATATAAAAAATATGCACTGACATAAAGTAGCTTTGTTTTATTGAACAGGTTGGCAATCAATAGATTGCAATTAATTAATATTCTTTTATTTAAAAAGATTTCAAAAAAAGAAATGGTCTATTTAAAAAAAGTTAAATTAAAGTCAAGAAATTTGGTTCAATTTAAAACAATGACAACAATATGCGGAAGGTAATATGTTAACTTACGGAAACGCGAGGGTATTTTAAAAGCTAGTATTAGGAATAATTGTATCAGGCATTAAACAGCGTAGTACAATGTGAAGGAGGAATTTCGCTGGATTCGCCAGTTCATGCCGCAGCATTTAGGGTTTCATCGATCTTCCGGTTTTTAGGCCCTCATCTGTGGGCGGTTTTTGGTGGGGGGTACATTAGCACGGTCATATGAATGAGTGGCTTCCAAAGCGAACGGGAATCAGGAGGATACTTGGAGAGTTGGTTGCCGGGGCAACAAGCGTCCCTGTATTTTGGGATTTCCCATTTCAAGCTCCACCAATGCGGAAGGCGGAGGCTTATGCACTTGTCGGTCTCTTTAACGTCCTTCTCGATGCGGTTGTTGTTACGGCTCTAACACTGGTTGCTAGCTTAATGCATGTGAATAACGTTCATAAAGTTAATAAGCAGACTATTAACGGCTTAAATGGCATCTAAATTATCTAAATAAATTACGAAATGTTTGGCAAACTGTTGATAATAAGTAAAAAAAACAGCTTAATAAAAAATGCCCACCAAAATTAATCTAGACTCTGGAAATAAATTTAAAAAAACATTGCTTGACATAACAATGGATTATACCGAATTTTGAGAAACTATAAAAGCCAAAACTTTAGTAAAAGGAAATTGAATAATGTCTGTGACAATTATAGTTTTTTTGTCACATTGACCCTAACCATTTTGGTTTCGATATGGTTTAAAGTAGAGCTGGGTGTTAAATATCATTTCGAGCCTGCTTCCAAATATTTTCTGTCTTAACTTAGACATTATTAAACAACCACCTTGAAAATCTAACCAAAGCTAATTATACTTTCTATTCAAAACCAACACTTCAAAGTAAGTTTCGAGAGAACTACTGCATAATTATGCTAATTGCATTTAACCTGTTCATAATCTTTACTAATCCATCATTCTGCACCCACCAAAACTCTAAACAATTAGCGAAATGCCCAAGAAGCTTTACATCCTTGCTCGTCAATTACACTTACCTACAAAATTAATTTTAGAAATTTTTACTAGGACTCATTTTACTAGAAATAGAACGTGTTTCAACTTTCCCAAAACTGTTATACGAATTGCTTAATTAATATGTGGCTCTTAATCATTTTAAAAAGTTGGAAAAGTTCGAGGGCACTATTAGCCTTGAAAAATAAACCCATTGCTTCTACTGGAAGACGGAACTTTAGTCATTGTTAGTGATTTTGTTAACTAGTGTTACTCACAGGAGTCAAAGGATTCACAACTATCTTCTGAAGAATTTGCATATATGCTAATCTAATTACTGCTACAAGGATATCGAAGCCTCTCAGGAAACTAACTGACAGCAGGCGTCTTTATTTGTTGCTTTAGTTGATAAAGAGGAACTAAACCAAGTCGTTGGCATTGAGCCATGGTCACCGGGTGTCTGCCATGTTATGTCTAATTTATGCAGTGCCAACGACTTTCAAGTGTCAAATTATTTATAGTGGAATTTTTGCTACACATCCCGCAGTAAAATGTACAATTTTAATATGCAAACACAATTTGTTTTTTCCCAATTGGCCAACACAGTTATTAAAAATCCACAATCCCCTGTTAACTGATTAGCCAAATAATGTCCATTTCTTTAAAATAAAAAGGGGGCAAGCGACTTCTTCTCTCAAGTCTTCTGGAATTTTTCAGCATTGATACGAGTTGTGGAAATTTTTGCACAGCAGCTTCATTCTCAAACAATTTCTTATTTATTTCTGACACTGTTTCTTATTATTTTCAGATTTCTGTTTATTATTTCAGCAACGCGCGAAAAACTTTTCAGGCTTGACAGCAAAGAAAACTGTTGGAAAATATTTGGCATGTTACCTTTTTCTGTCTTATTTGTCATAAATGGATTGTTAAACAAAGTGGTAAGTGAGAGCGAATCTGGGATGCTCTGGGCAAAAAATTGTTTGTTATATTAAGTAATTAAAATTTATTTAGGGTGCCAATTTGTTTAAGTTAACCTTTTCGTGATTTAAAATTGTAAAAAGCAAAAAAAATAAACTTCAATTAATCAGGGATGACAATTAGGAATGCATTTCTTCCTTTTAAGCCCATTTCCAATTTCACCAAGACCTTTACACCATTTCAAAATGCAAATTGTTTTTTATGACCCTGACACTACCGCTCGTATGATTCTCCCAGAATACAAAAAATATAGCCACATTTTATTAGTTTCATTTAGTATATTACTTCTAATTTAATTATAGGCGTGAAATTTATTGTTGACAATTGACAGTTTTTTTGGTTTTTTTTTTGGGAAGAATATTTATTTAAAAGTACTTCTTTTCTTTTATACAAAAATGCAATGCGTTGACTTCAGAAATAAGAAATTAAATAATTTAGTTTTGTGATTTTAATATATCCTTTTTTATAAAGGGTGAATAACAATATTAAATTACTTAATTTGAGCCTGTTTTTTTTATAACTGTGTTTTGAAATAAAAAAAACCTTTTATGTGTTTCTCGTGAAATCTTGGCAAAAACTTGTACCTTAACATTTTAAAAAACACACTCCCGTACCCTTTAAAAAACAGACATCCAAACCAAGAACAGAAGATTCAAATTGAATTAGCAGGACGCTAAATGATCACACGGCCGCTCTAAAAGAAAACAAGAAAAGTACAAAATTCACATCTAAGAAGAAGAATATCAAATTTTTGTTGTTAGCAAAATTCGCAAAAAGATAGAATGCTGCTGTATGGAGCAACCGATACCGCATAGATATAGATACAGATACTCAGAAAGAGATACGTCTATGCCACATATTATTTTTACACACACGAATAAAGATACAGCTAGAGATAGAGATAGATAGCAAGATAGAGCTGAAAAAGGTTGGGCGACAATTTTCGCTCCAAGTTCCAGAGGCCCGCTCAGGGACGGCACTGACGATGGGGCCCCATCCATTCTGCTGTAGTTGTTGTGCTTCTATTTTTAGAACATTAGATGATAAGATTGCGTCGTGGCCGAACCGCAAAACTTTTTGCGGTTTTAGCGCAAAATAAATATACGAAAAAAAGGAAGCACAAGAAATACTTTTTAAACCGAACAAGTTTTTAAAGCGATATTTGGTTAATATAATACTTGGTATCCGTATATATTATATATATATATACAAATGTATCAAGTTGGTTACAAATTTTTGTCACATCCCAACTGAATTCGTAAAACAAAAGTTTGTCAATTATTTTGATTTGATTAATACATTTTTCAGCTTTTAACCACAGGAAAATGACTTTTATTTTAACATTGTGCTTTTCAAATTGTTTAAATATGTATGTTTGTTATGTTCCTGTGTTCCGTCTGATTAGGGGCACATAATTCCATTTTCAAAGTTCTAAGAGACCAAGAAGTAAAATAAAACTAATTACAAACAAATTGTTTGTTTTGCAGGCGATTCTATATTTAAATTTAAAGTTTTGTTAGCTGCGAACACTGCAAGCAAGAATAGACTAAACTAATTTTGCTTGAAATATTTTGTTTTGTTTAACTTTTTTTGCGGATGTGACGACGGCCACGAGGGAAATTATGCGAATTCATACGGTTGTTAAAAGCAAGGACTTTTACCAAAAGAAATGTTCAAACAAATACAGCTTATGAATATTTTTAATACATAATACACATTACAATTTAATTAAATATTTTAAACTACAGTCAGTGATCTCGGTTATGTATGAGTAAATAATTATATTTATTTTAGTCGTATAAAATCCTAAATACCACACAAAGAAAACAAAACATTATATTGAAATGTGTTCTTGCAATAGAAAGTATTGAACAATCAAATCGAAATCCGAATCAGAATTCAATATTTCCTTACCCTTATGAGGTTAATTTGTTTGCTTAAATCGGGTGAAACTTTCAACGATGTTTTAAGGAAAAAATGAAAAAACACCTGTGCAATTGACTGGTCGAATAGACGGCATCGTTTGGCGTTGGCTTTGAAGCCAGAAATAAAAGTCGAACATATTTATTACTTAATATTTTGCAAGCAAACAACATTGAAATGAGGAAAACATTTGTATTTCTGCGCCAATGTTGACACAGAACAGATACCCAAAAAATTCAATTCAAAGTTCAAGTTATGAACATTTTGCGTTTCTGCCAAAAATAATGTTCTGTAAGGTCTCGAGGAAGCTGTCAATTACACCCACCACCCAAAAGCTCTCACACTCATGTGCAAACAGTGAGCGCCTCACTATAAATATACAAATTTAAAAATAGAACGCTTTTAGAAACATCGAACATTTCAATTTCATTAGCAAACCAAAAGTAATGTAAACATACAAAAAATAAAAAAAATGCAAGAGAAATTAAATTTTTTCCCCAATTTTTCCACACTATAAAAATTTAATTCGACCAGAAAACGCAAATAAAATCGTTCAGAAAAATCTATAAGGGGAATAAAGAGATGGAGGAAAACGCTAGAAGCCACATTGGCAATTTAAGCACTCCCTTGCCGACCTCTCACAGAAAGCTGGGAAAAGCCAACTTGTTGCGGTCCATTGCCGGCATTTTAGTGGCCGACTTTTATCGAACTTTTTCATGTGTTTCGGGGGATTGGAAACGCCGGATAATTTGAGAAGAAGAGCAAGGGACCCAACTCAGTTAACCCAAGTATTTTGGTTTCATTGCATGGACACCACATACGCATCTGTGTAATTATTTGAAGGGAGAACAGCTCGATTTTCAGATTACCAAAAAATAATGGTTTCCGGCAAATAAATTGAAAGGAAAAATGCTAGATATAAGACAATTTAACGAAAAAAAGGTATTTATTTTCTTTTTAAATGGAAGTTCTTGAGGTCTTTGCGAGATTTTAACAATTCAATGATCAAAGATATAACAAAATATCTAGACAAATAGCTTTATAGTAATCGGACTAGTCTTATTCTTTGACACTGACGATAAAAGATAGATAGATAAAGATAAGATAGCCTTTTCAATTGGTTACCTTTAATTCAAATTATGCAAAATTTAAAGCTTTAGCGCTAGTTTGCCTGTTGTACTGTTTACACTTTTACTATAACACAATATTGTTATAGTGGAGTGCGATTTGATTACGGGAGATCATAAGTTGGTTCTCGATAAAGATTGGGTTTACGTACATGTTCGTTTCGTCATCAGATTTTGCCAGAGATCACTTCGCTCTTCTCTCTGTGCCTTTTTATCCGCTGTTTTCGCTTTGGATGCCTCCCACGTTGGCGCTTGGATTTACAGCTAGATAAACTTTTTGTTTTTCCACGATCTCGGCGTTTTCTTTTCTAATCGGCTGTTTTTTATTGAATTTTTGCACTATGTTTATTTTTCTAATTGGCTTGCTTTTTGGTTGTTTAACGAATGTTCACTTTGTGCTTTTGTTGTTGTGGTCGCTATTTACTCGCGTTTGCTCTTCATATGAAAAAAACTGCGGTTAATATACATTTCAATTCACATTGTTGTTGTTATTATTGTTGCACACAGAAAGAGAGAGAGTGGGAGAGAGTGAAAAACTAACTAATAGAAGTAGCGGTAAATTTCACGAAAAGGGAATTGCATGCGAAAAGAGAGCACAGAAGAGAAGAATGCATTGTGTTTTTAAGTCGAAAAGAGAGAGATTACAGCACAGAATCTGGAAGAACAATGGACTGCCAATTGATCAGAAAAAAATGTTAAATTTATAAAATATGTATGTAGGATGTTTTTTTGGCATGCTAATCTCGATATTCGATTCTCGAAAATGATACTTCTTCTACAGTATCAGCGACCCCCATGTTCAAGATAAAGATGCGCGCTGGTATCGCTTATCAGGGACACGAAACAAATCTGTTATCTCTGCACTTCTCTCCCTCTCGCTCACTCGCCCGAAAACAATTATCACAAATTCCAGTTTTCATTATTTTTTTCGATTTTTTCTTCGTATTGTTGTAAACTTTATGGCGCTGCGGCTGCGAACACTCTTGTTAACACATTTGACGGAATTTGTTTTTCATTCAATAATAATTATTAACACAAACCGCACAGAATATTATTCGAAAAGCTACTTGGCTTTTTACTTTTTTTCACGGTTTTCGCACTCTTTGGGTTTTGTTTTTGCCCCAATCCAATCAGAAAAATATATATTAAACATACATATGCATAATATCGTTTTCTATGTGTGCGTGTGTGTGTGTTCCGAGTGGGGCGCACGCGGCTTTGGCAATCCGAAAAAGCAACTTGAGGCGCAGGCGAATAGAATAATACTGAAAGCCCCAAACGAAAAACGAGCGAGCGACACCGCATGCTCCCCAGAGATGTCACTTTGGCTTTTTTTCTAGCTCTAGACTTTTTTTTACAATAATGGAATGATATTAGAAAGAACATATTAGAAGTATTTTCCGGCGAGTTTTGTAACAAGTTTGGTGCATTACAAATCATATACCATAGATTGAATGCGTTAGAATACTTTGCACGCGTTAGATTTAGCAATCAGTATTTCAGAACAGTCACCGTATTTTTGATCACAGTCGAAAAATAACCGAATTCGCTGTCTCGTTTATTATTAAACTTCTTTGATTTTCGAATTACGGTAAACTATAGCCCCAAACATTCTGTAGGATATATTCCGTCTGTCTGTACGTAAAACTTCTCATCTGACAAAATTATTTTACTATCGACCAACAATTTACTCTTTTGACTTGACATCACTGATTTGCAACTCTCAGAGATGAGCGTTTTTAGTATGAGTATAATCTCTCTCTCACTCTCGCTAATTGACGCTGCCGCTGCGGATCAACATGTGTGTGCCGCGGAAGAGAGAAATGAGAGAAATCCCTCGCGATCGCGCTCTCGCTCGCTCACATTCATGCAATGGGCATCTGCAGCGAATTCTATTTTTAAACTTAAATTAATATTGTTCTTTATTTTATCAGCAGCGGCGCGAAAATAAAGCAGGCAGCGTCGACGTTCGTAGGCGGCTGCTGCGAAGAAGAGGAACAGGGAGTAGCGAAGACCAGAAAACAAATAAAAAACACGAGAAAAACTAGACGCTGCTAATCAGGCAGAGAAAAGATATCACTGCCTCTCTCTTTCCTTTTCCCTCTTTTCTCTCTCGCTCTGCCTCTCACCATCTTCTTTGCTCGCTATCACCGCTTGATAAGAAATGCGTTAATCTTTATTAAGCTGCCCCTGTGTGTGTGTTGGTGTGTGCGTTGGTGTGTATTCCACTTGGCTCGTGTGTGTGTTTGTGGAGTATTTACATGGGAGTTTTTCAATTTCTGTTGACAATTTCCGTTGGAAACTTTTCGCTAAAAAGGTGCTAAACAAATCTGGCAAAGTCCAAAAGGAAAATGTAATTTATGCATTGGGCAGCAGAAACAGGAAAACAAAGAATACGAGAACGAGAAGATAGAAGTAATAGAAAAATCAACACAACACTGCAACAACAACTTGTTGGATGACTCAATATTACAGTGGAATAAAAATGCACTATACCAGAGGAAAGTCCTGAATATAATTTAGGTACATATGTATGTATGTATCTAATTTTACTTAAATGTATAGGTGTGCCACACAGTCCTTTTTTAACTTTCAACAAATTTTAAATTGAAATACAATTGTCGAATTCCGATAATAAAAATGCAAATAACTGCGTGACAAACCACCGAAATGTGGAAAATAGCATTTAGTTTTCCTGGCTTGACATAAATGGGTAGTTAAACTGTTTGGCCGTAAATGAAAAAAATAAATCTAAAGGGTTTAGATCCACGTGCAGCTTTATGTTTTCAAATTTAGATTGATCCACTGAAATTAAAACCGTAAAATTTTTGTTAAATTTTACACAGATACATATTTCCTACTGAATCATTTTTTTCGATTAAAACTACACGTTGGCTATTTTAAATACATTCTCACTAAAAAATATTTTAAACATTTGAACTTGATATTTTTCGTTTATTTTTTACATTTTGTTGTTTGTTTTTTAAATATTTTATTTGAATAATTAAAGTCTTAAATACGTGTAAAAAAATGTTGTAAAAATGCACGTGTAATTAAATAATATTTAATAAATAAACGATAGATTTATATATTATTGTAATAAACAAATGTTTACAAAATATGTCTTTAATGTTTTTAGCTTAAGAGTTTTGAAAAAACTAAAAACAATAAATTACACCCTTTACGTCGATCGAAGCCAATTTTACAAACGTTAAGCAAAGCAGGGTAAGCAACCCCACAAATTTTTAATGCAGTTTTACAAATCTATGTTTTAAAACATTTCCAACCACTTAACCTTTGTATTAATTTCAAACTTGGTTGTTACATACGTTACATGTGTCTTATAAAAATTAATACAAAATGGGAGAAAGGTTTTCTTGTCCAAAACCCTAACAGGCTTAAGTTAATCTTTACAGAAACTTGTTGGCTGTTGATTATCTTGCCACAAATACTCTGTGTATTAAAGCTAAGATTCAGAACCTATCTTTTGTCTCATTTGGTTGTATTAGTATAGTTGTACAAATTGAACCATTACTTTCCTCAATTAGTGACTTTAAAGTTCCAATAAGACTTTGCGACACACAGTAAGAAAATAAAAAGGTAATAAAATGCCGCGATTGTTTCACACACCTACACATATGTACATATGTATGTATGTACATACATATTTTAAAGAGCGGCGGCAGATAGTGAGAGTGATCTGTTTTATCAGTCCCGCTTTGCTATTTTTAGACATTTCACGCCCAAAGCGGCATATAACACAAAAACCAAAATAATTCCTAAGAATGTGCCAAAATAAAACCGATAAAAGTCGATTGGCGCCGAAACTTTTAATTTAAATCACAAATGCATCTTTTTTCATGGGGAATTGGCAGAGAGATAAAGAGAGAGAAGGACAGAGGGAGGTGATCGGTTGTTGTGATAATGCAACGAAAGAAGAAAACAAATGCAAAAGTTGGTGCGTGTATGTGCGTGAGCCGCGGTGTAAACAAAACCAAAGCAGAGAGCAAAATATTTCTTTTCTTTTGTTGTTTTTTTCAACGACGTGACAAGTGCAAAGAGCGCCAAATTGGTAATTTTTTTGCATGAGCCGCCTTTGCATTGTGAAACTTTTCCGACTTTGCCTTTATTTTATTGTTGTGCATTTGTTTTATCACTGCGCTGCATTGCGATCGTGTGGGAGCCACTGTGTGTGTCTGGGTTTTTGAAAAAGCAAATCAGAACGCAATAAACACAACACTGGCGGTGCTTTTGGTCGTCATTATTTAATTCACACACACCGATATTAAAATTCACATTCATCGCTGCTTATTCGGTACGATTCGTTTGCTTGATTTATTTCTTTAAAAAACAATTTTTGAATTTACCGCTTTTCAACGCGGTTTTCTTCCGCGTTTTCCGCTTTCCGCCGCGACTTTCCTAACAGAAATGTTAAGATACAACGATTTCCCAACAGGATACAGCGTTTTTCTAACAGAAATGAAATATCTTAACAGGTTTGAGAGAGGAAAACGCTGTTCGACGTGGATGTTCGAATCAATAGGGCAAAAAATCTATCGAACATGTGGGAAAGAAGAGTACAGCTGTGGGGGTTGCATTCAAAAATTTGGCGGGCTTTTGTGTTCTTTGGCTTACTTTCAATTTTGTCACCACATCGAACATCCAATGGTATTTTAAATTGTTTTATAAAAGCAGAGTTTAATTTTGTAATAAGGCAAAACCACATTTTTTAGATGTTAAAAGTCATGGTTGACGCGGTTGACTGTGCAAAGAGGGAAAGCATTCGTTCAGTGCAAATGAACTATTAAACCACATTACTGTTGAAGCAGTGTTGGATATCTCTGAATGACCGCCAAATTCAAATTGAAATCAATGAAAAGAAAATTAACGGAATTTTATAAAAAACGAAGAGTAAAGCGTTTAAATTTTAATGAAGTGGAAACTGTTATTGGTAAAAATAATAATTAAATAGGCTACTTCGTGAAATGAATGATTAAAGATACAAATTTAGCTATACGCATTTGGAGGAATTATTTTGAACCATCAGATTGTCAATAAGTAACGCCTTTGATACCTACTCACCCACTTGGTTTTTCTATTTATTTAGAGGGTTTGAATAGTAACTTTTTCTACCTGGATAATTGTGTACATATGTTACTTGGTCACCTTTATAAAACATCTGTCGGACAATCCTTACGTCTTCATGAAAACCCTTAAAAATGTTTTACCTAACTTATTAAGCTTCTGTGTCAGGTAGGTATAATAAAGGATAAGTAAACTGTATATAAGGCCGATGTCACGTATAATAAAATCAGAACAAATTTACGTCTTGACCTATTCACTTCTCTGCGGACCAATTTGTACTTTACTTATTGTCATTGACTATTGCCACTTGTTTTAGTTTCTGCTTGGCACCAAAAAAATATATTTCAGCACCAAAACTCAAATAATTCAATATAATAATATGTGTGTGTAAGTGTTAACAAAAGAAACAGACGGTGCAAAGTATTTATAATCTTGATCAGTCGCCTGTCCGTCTGCTGTTATTAATCAGAGACCTTAACGGTTACAATTCTTAAAATATTAATTTAAAATGTCAGATAAATTTGTTGACTCTTTGATCGTTTTGCCAAATAATTGCCAACTCTACTGGGCAACACTGGAAAACAAGCCAGCTGATCTGAGGAATTAAAATTGTTTTATATTATTCTACTACACATTCTACTCTAAGAAAGTAAATTTAACTAACCGCAGTGATCTAATCCATGATTATACAATTTCAGATCGATGGAGACCTCATTATGTCGAGTTTGCCTTGTTAGTTACAAAAATATAGTGAATATTTTTGATACCGCACATGAATCAGGCATATCCATTGCGTATATGATATCTCGTTGCACCGACTACAAAGTTGACAGAGAGGATAAATTTCCTAAGTCCATTTGTGTGTCTTGTCTGGAGGATGTGCAGAACGCATTCGAGATTATCGAAACGTATGAGAGGAGCCACCAGTTCTACAGCTTCTTCAAGGATGTACGGGAGGAGGAATGCGAGGATGAAGGATCCCATTGTTTCGTAGAAGGTGCAATCAAAGACGAGGACACAAAAGGAGATAATGGAGCCCAGCAGTTCGCAGACCAAGAAGAAAACTGCGGATCGTATCGGTCAAATTCCCAATCAATTAACGAGGGAACGGAAGGAGATTTAGAAAAGACTAATGATGATTTAAAAGGAGCTAATGATTCTAGTGATGACAAAGTCTATAAGTCCGGTACTGATGATAGTATAGATAAAACCAAAGTTAAACTGTCGCTTAACTGTTCTTATTGTCCAAAGACTTTTAAAACGAAGTCCAAACTTGAAATACACTTTCGAAGCCACAAGCAAGAAATACGGCCATTCAAGTGTACCCACTGCACGAAGTGTTTCTCAACTAGGCAAGTGCTTATGAATCATTTTCGGACTCACACAGGAGAACGGCCCTTTAAGTGTTCCCAATGCTCCAAGGCTTTTGGAACTAATGGAAATCTTAAGAGGCACTTAACATTGCACACAGGAGATCGACCATCGTTCTCGTGTTCCAAGTGCTCGAAGAGTTTTATAAGTAAGCAAAGGCTCATGATCCACTACCGATCTCACCCAAAGGACGAAAATCTGAGCCCATTACAGTGTTCCTACTGCTCGAAGTCTTTTGCCAAAAACTGCCTTCTTCAGATGCATTTGCGAACGCATACAGGAGAGAGACCATTCGAATGTTCTTACTGCTCGAAGTCCTTTGGATTTCAACCAAATCTTAAACGGCACCTGCTGACTCACACTGGAGAGCGACCCTTCGACTGTTCCCACTGCTCGAAAAGGTTTCAAACTAAACAGCATCTTACGCGACACTTTTTAACGCACACAGGAGAACGACCGTTCGAGTGCTCCACCTGTCCAAAGTCGTTCACCCAGAAGGTCTCTCTTCAGATACACATGCGAACCCACACGGGAGAACGCCCCTTCAAGTGTTCCCACTGCTCGAAGGACTTTTCCCTTTATACCAGTTTAAAGCGGCACTTGACTGTACACACAAAGAAGCGCTCGTTCAAGCGTCAAACTGCCTAAGGATTCTTGCAACTAAGCATAGTCTTGAGTTTTATTTAATGAAAATCTGTTATAAACATATTAAATATTATTCAAGTTATTTAAGATTTACCATTAAGGAAAATACTAGTATTTCTCTGTCATTCTGTTCTCGTTTAATTTATCAATTTATTGTATTGCTTTAAATTAACTTTCCTAATAAAGGGTTTAACCATTTAATTTCATTAATACTTGATTATATATTATTTTTGGTATCATAATTTCAGTTTAAGGTTTGCAAAGCAAACTGCCTAAGGATTCTTGCAACTAACTCTAGTCTTTAGTTTCATTTCCTTTTCCAAATGCCGGATTCAAAACGTTTTAATTAACACAAGTCATAATTAGGATATATAAAATACAAATCTGTTATAAACATATTAAATATTGATCTAGTCATTTAAGATTTACCATTAGGGAAAATACTCATTTTTCTCTGTCATTCTATTCAATTCTAATTTATCAATTTATTTTATTGTTTAAATTAAGTTTTTTAATAAAGTCTTTTTAACCATTTAATTTCATTCATTCTTGTTATTTTCGACCCTATTAGCTACTCGTATATACGTATATTCTTGATCAGCATCACCAGGCAAGTCGATCTAGCCTGCTTCTGTTGCAGATTACCAGTTAGAATGGGCCGGATCACCCTAATGTATCATATAGCTTCCATAGAAACAATCGGAAAAATAGGGAAATAAATTCACAACTTCGTTGTTTCTTAGCTCAGCTAAGCCCATCTAAGGAAAATAGCTTTCTTGCTTTTAAGCATCGAAATCAAATTTCTATTCTATCAATATAGTCAGTTTCAGTTCGATACATTTTTTGTCCAGCGATATTTAAACTTTTTTAATCCTTCAAAAAATATATAACTTTTCAGCCCAATAAATCTTCTCTAGCATTAACCAATAGCTCTGGGCACCAAATTGATTCTAAAATCGATTTATCGTTATGTGTTCCTTCTGTGAAGAAGTTCAGAAACTATTTAAGCCCACAAAAAGAGAAAGTAATACATTTATTTTTTGAGTCGTTTATTTCGTCTTACTAATTTAACAATATTTTGAATAGTTCATACTAGCCCATCTATCTGCAAACTTGTTAGTTATAAAAAACTTTTTTATTTTATCGTGCGTTGATTTCCGTGTGTTTTCTGAAATGATTAATAATATGAAAATGGAGAGCAGTTGCACGATCATTCTTCTGAGTGAGTTAGCAAGTGTCGCTTAAGACTTTTGTTAGTTGGATAGGTCTTCGAGCACTGGGAACACTTAAAAGGCCGTCCTTTTGTGTGTGTTTTCAAGTGCAGCCAAAGATTTGAGTTCTGTGTAAAGGTTTTCGGGCAGTGGGAACACTCGAATGTTTTTTCTCCTTTGTGAGTTCGCATGTGTTCGAAAAGAACTGAATTAGAGCCAAAAGTGCTGGAGCACTGAGAACACTTGAATGGTCTTTCTCCTGTGTGGGTACGCAAGTGATTCTGAAGAGTGAAACTGCGGGCAAAAGTCTTTGAGCAGTGGGAACACTTGAAAGGCCGTTGTCCTGAGTGCGTTAGCATGTGTCGCTTTAGATTTGGTTCAAATGCAAAGGCCTTCGAGCATTGGGAACACTGGAACGGTCGTTGATCTGTGTGGGTTTTCACGTGCATGCGAAGCGTTGATCTCCCTTTAAAACTTTTTGGGCAGTGGGAACACTTAAATGGCTTATCCTCTGAGTGGATTTGCAAGTGTACTTTAAGAGTGCATTTCTGACCGAACGTCTTTGAGCAATGGTAACACTTAAATGATCGTTTCCTTGTGTGGACTAGCATGTGTCGCCCCAGATTTGGTTGAAATGCAAAAGCCTTCGGGCATTGGGAACACTTGAAGGGTTTTTCCCCTGTGTGGGTTCGCAAGTGTACTCGAAGTCCTGTACGCTGGGCGAAAGCCTTCGGGCATTGGGAACACTTAAATGGACGTTCTCCTGTGTGGGTTCGCAAGTGTACTTGAAGACCTGGTACCCGAGAGAAAGTCTTTGGGCATTGGGAACACTTAAATGGCCTTTCCCCCGTATGGGATCGCATGTGTGCCTGAAGAATTGAATTACTGACAAAAGCTTTTGAGCAATGAGAACACTTAAACGGGCGTTCTCCTGTGTGAGTTTGCATGTGTCTTTTAAGATTTTGCTTAGCCTGAAAACTCATCGAGCACTGGGAACACTCGAACGGTCTTTCTTCTGTGTGAGTTTGCAAGTGTCGCTTAAGTCTTGGGGAATCCACAAAAGCCTTCGGGCACTTGGAACACTTAAAGGGTTGCTTTCCTGTGTGTGTTAGCGAGTGTCGCTTAAGCCTTGGACAATCTATGTAAGCCTTCGGGCATTGGGAACACTTGAAGGGCCGTTCTCCTGTGTGGGTTTGAATATGTACATTTAGCCTTTTTTTCGTTGGAAAACTCTTTGGACAATGGGAACACGTATGCTGAATATTTCCTTTGGATTCATCATCACCATCTTGAAAGCCAGGCTTAGAGTCTTTATCCTTGCCAGGTTCATAGTCTTTATCATCGGCAGAATCATCATCTCCATCAAAATCATCATCAGTCTTTTCTAAATCAGCTTCAGTCCCCTCATTACTTGATTGGGAATCTGACCGATATGTTCCGCACTTCCTTTTTTGGCCAGGAAGCTGCTGGGTTCTCTTGACTCCTTTTGATTTGTGCTTGGTTCCATTACCCTCATTTGTTTCGTCGTCTTCGGTTGTACCTTCTTCGGAACAATTGGGTCCTTCATCCTTGCATTCCTCCTCCCGTACATTCTTGAAGAAGCTGTAGAACTGGTGGCTCCGCTCATACGTATCTATGATCTCGAATGCGTTCTCCGCATCCTGCAGACAAGACGCACAAATGGATTTGGGAAATTTATCCTCTCTTTCTATTTTGTAGTCGGTGCAGCGAGATATCAGATTGGCAATTAAAATGCCCGATTCGTGTTTCGTATCGAAAATATTTACCATACTTTCGTTAGTCACGGGGCAAACGCGACATAATGACGACTCCATCGATCTGAAATATAATAATCATGAGTTAGATCACCGCCATTATTTAAAGATTAAGTAGAGTGAGAATGTTATAGGGAGAAAATAATACAACATTTCTAATATTTGAAATATTAGAGAGACATTTTTAGTCAAATCTATAGATTATTAGCTAATTTCGGCAGAGATTCGATTTTTTTGAATGACAACAATTATAAAATATATGTTTTATTATTATGAAATATAATTACCAGTTGAAATGTCCTGAATTCGAAAAAAAAAGAAAAAAAACTGATATGTATATTATTATGTTTCTTCGTATGTACAAGAACAGTACAAATTTAGCGGCAGAGAAGAAGTTAATAATTCAGGAGTTAGTTTCGTTCTGAATTTAGGGGCCATGATACCGGCGTTATATACACGTTTCATGGGTCAAAGGGTATTTATATACATACATATATAGGTATAAATAAATCTACAAAAAATTATATTTACCTGGCGCCTTTAAAAGTAGGGGCTTGTCCGACAGCTGTTCGTTTAAGTTTTATAGTGGTGCCCGAGTTATGTTTAATGCCCGATTTGGCTCAGTACATATATTTATTCAGGTAGAAAAAGTTAGTGATCCGTTTTCGGAATTTAAAGTCCGTGGCTTTCCCTATTAACCACAAATTGTAAATCTTAGAAACTATTTTAAAATAATTTTGACCAATTTATGTTCAAAAAATTTTACAACGATCCGTTTTTGAGATATTCACAAAAAAAAGGTTTTTGCCTATTTTTCCATTACACTTATGATTAATGAATTTACTTAAGTTTAATAAATTTATTAATGAATTTACTTAAGTTTAATATCTGATTTGAAATAGTAACTATTTTACTAAAGGGTTTTGAGGAAGGATGTCAAAGGCTGTTTGAGAATTGCTTGATTTCTGTCGTCGCTGCCTATATCTGTAATATGTTTATACTTGCTTAGCAATTAACCTGGGAATTTCGATTTTATAAATAAAAAACGTTTAAATTAACGCCATTAACCATGTTTATTGCGAGTAAATGGGGGATTTTGGTCGTTCCTCACACGAGGATGTTGTTGCATCGCATGCCCGCTATCATGGGTCGCTCCTTGGGTCCTCCGATGTAGTTGCCCATCACTTGGAGGAACTCGCTCTGCTTCCGGGCGTACATCGATGCCTGCCGGCGGAGGTCGACGTTCACGTGGTTCTCAGTCAGGTAGACGCGTCCGTTGATGTGGATGTGGCTGTTGGTGATGTAGATGTTCTGGCTGGGCTGGGGAATGGCCGAAAGAGTGGGCCTCTCCGCGGGCGACGGACTGGAGACTGTCATGGAGGCCATGGAGTCCGTTCGCTTGCACACCAACATGGACTCCTCGGAGGCTTGAGGTTGAGGTTGAGCCATCTCAATTCCGGATTGGGCACTCCCATAGCTACTGGTACTGCTGCTGATCCGCAGATCATGCAAAAGCTCACGCATTTCCAGGCACTGGGATTGCAGGATACTTAGTTGCTCCTTGAGATCCTCATCGTGGCTTAACAATGGCTCGAAGGGATCGGGTTGGTTCAGTTCCCACGTTTCCGCGGCGGCGAGATCCTTGCGACACTTGAGATAGCTCTTGGCCTGCACCTCCGCCAGTTGGAGGAGCTTAGACAGGCCAAAGGTCAGGGCGAAGATCACCCCGAAGCTCATCGCGAACTCGTAGGCGCCACTCGAAGGATTCTCCTTCTGATCCGAGGGACTGTGGCACAGGTGCGGCTCAAACGTAATCCCGGGATGTTCTGCAAAAAAAAAAAAATAAATATAAAAAACAGTCAATGAAGAAAGAAATAAAGAAATAAAATCATTTACAACATTTTTTTTTGTATTTCTAAGCTAAAATTTTGTACAAATTTTTAAAACCATGTTATATATAATTGCTGGAAAACACTTAAACTCATTCTTAAAATGTTTAACTCGTTTGAACCCTCCAATTGTTTTTTGTCTATTAACTAAAAACTTGGTAAATTCAGATGAGCGGTATTTCGATATTCAAAGTTTATGAGGTGTCATACTTGAAACTAATATTATTTCGTCGAAAGTTTAGATAAAGATATTTAGTTTCAGGAGTTTGCCTAAAGGAACCATCTTTTAAATTTAATATTAAACTTGAACCGCTAAAACACCTCCAGATATCCAGTTAATCTATTTTAAAATATTTAGGGAAGTGCCCTGCTCACCTGTGTAGAGTTCCACGCGGTAATCGGAGGAGACCCGCGTCTGGACCTGGACCACGTGCTGGAAGCAGAGCAGGACCCAAGCCACGAAGGCCAGGGCAAACAGGAACAAAAAACTTATGCTTTCGAACATGATTCCCGAAATAATTGTTGTGTGCTAATAACATGTGTGGTTATAAAAACAACAATCAAGCAAGACCGGGCTTCGTGTGGAAAATGTGAAAGTGTTTGCAGTGAAAAGATTAATAACTGACATTTTATTCAATAAAAAGGTTCCTACTCTGTTTTTTTTAGTCATATTATTTTCGTTGGAACAGTAGCCTCATGTTGGGGTGTTTAGTTATCTGATATATTTTTTAATACCCTTGGCAAGCAGCTAGTTAGCTAAATTTTTTAATAAACAAGAGAGAACGCTATAGTCGGGTGCCCCGACTATCAGATACCCGTTACTCAGGTAAAGGGAGTGCGAGGGAGATGGAGATAGAAACTTTGATCACGCATAACTTTTTAACGAATGGTCCGATTTGAAAAATTTCTTCTACATTTCGATAGGTATTGATAAACACAATAAAACTGCATTTTTACTTTTCCGAAATATTTAAATTTTTAAATTCGTATATAAGCGATTGTGGGAGGGGGAGTGGCACCATTTTGAAACAAACTTGCGGTGCGTAGGAACTCCTAAAATCTACATGCAAAACGCCAATCTTCTAGCTTTTATAGTTTCCGAGATCTCAGCGTTCATACGGACAGACAGACGGACAGACGGACAGACAGACGGACATGGCTAGATCGACTCGGCTAGTGATCCTGAACAAGAATATATATACTTTATAGGGTCGGAAACGCTTCCTTCTACCTGTTACATACTTTTGCACGAATACAATATACCCTTTTACTCTACGAGTAACGGGTATAAAAATACAATTTTGTTTTTCATTCTTGGGTTTTGTAAAATGATTTTAAACCTCGTTCTAGGGAATCATTTCTTTAAAAATCCCTCTGGAGCTTTCTTTTATAGAATTCCCAGCATTCTACATTTCAAAACAAGGAGTAGAGTTTTTCTATTCAAACTATTTATTTGTATATTATCTTATCTTTTTTAACTGAATTTTTGAATTTAGTATTAAGTAGGTTTTGAAAATACCAACATTGCTATTTATGTACGATTTGTATACTTACTGGTCACACTACGCCAAATAAAGGAAACGTGATTTTTTTAATTTTGTAAAAGCAATTTAGCTGTTTTGCTTAACTAAAATGGAAATGATGGTATGTTTTTGGACAAACGCAAGAAGTTAGCCCTAATTAATATATATTCCAGCAAGGAGCATCGCTGCTGTCGCGGCCAGCAGATGAATTCGGCAACGACTCGCTGGTGGAGGAAATGTGGGCCTCCAAAGCTCTGGAACATGCCGAGGTTCACTTTAATGTGAGTTGACTTTGTATACTCCTGGAAAATATATGATATAATAATGTTATTTCAAACTTGCTACAGCTAATCACCAGCGTCCATCCCTCCCTGCTGAAACTCACACCTTACGACGACCAGATATATGCCACCTTCCGGCAGGATTTCCCCGATCTCGAGGTGGGCCGGCTCTCCGATGACATCCTCAAATCCGCCGTGGAGAAGCTCAAGTGGCGGCAGTTCGCCGAGAAGTTCAACAAGATGGACGACTACTCGTACGGCACCCTGATGCGCGCCGATGCCAGCAAGGAATTCTCTCCGGACAACTCCATCTTCGTGTTCCGCGTCCAGTTTCTGGCCATCGAGATTGCTCGGAATCGGGAGGGACTCAACGACGAGGTTCACAAGAAGCACAAGCCAGCCAGAAAGATCCCGGAGGAGTCCCAGTGATCCCCCACCTCACTTTAGATTAAGTCGTAAAGGTTTAAAGCATTTTTAGATGGTATTCGTCTACCTACTATTGTAAACAATCAAAATATTTTTCTATAAAATACAAAGCCTGATTCTAACATGGTGCTTACTTAAAATTGTATTTTTCTAAATGCCCTCAAACCCTTGCATAAGATAAATCTTTTTGTGAATTTTTCATAACTTAAGGAAACGACAAAGACTAACTAATTACCATATTTAACAATTTATTAAAAAAAGGGGTTACTGTTTGGATAACTTGCAAGAACAAGTTCATGAATTTCTTGAAATTAAAATTTCTATTAACGTAAAATTAATATAAATTACAAAATATATTTAATTAATTAATCATAGTCCATATAGCATATTCGATTTTATTGGGAAATCGATTCCGTTTAATCTGTGAACAACAATAAACCCAAAATTGTGGGTTAGATTATTTTCTGCTAAAGTATATTTTAAATATCCTAACTGCTATGTGTATTGCCCGCACTTGGTCCATCTTCAGTCTTGCTTTTGGGCGGCTCAGCATTAATGCCTGCTCCCTCCTCCTCCTTATTGCCACCTATAGGCCACTGGTATTGCTGGTCATCAGGATGAATGGAATCAGAGCATCCATTTGCATCTGACCCACCAAATTTCCAAAGAACAGCTCCTCCATGGCCTCCGCCTCCAGGCTGCTCAGTGGAAGTAGTCGAGCTACGAGCAGATTGAAGCGGTCCTCATCGCCACCGATTCCTCCCTGGCGCCTTAAACTGGACAACGCGTAGAGTTGGACTCTTCGGACATATCCTCGCAACTGGCGCTCCTTGCGATGCTGCAAGAGTGACGGATTAAAGAGTAAGATTAGCCGCAGTAAGCCAAACTCCAGATCCGTGACCTCCAGCGTCTGGAGCTCCTGGACAAAGTCGTGCAATGTCATGGTGAGATGGGCCATCTTGGAGATCTTGAGCGGCTCGATCTTATCGATATCCGCAAGTTGGCGAGTGCTCTGTATAAATTGCCCGATTATGGTGGGTACCGACAGCTGACCCTGGCATTGAGCCAAAGCTATAGCCATCAGAGCTGGCCAGGCTCCCCGCAGCAGCTTAGCTTGGCTATGTGCGTCCAATTGCGCGAAAACGGGTACCTTTCGAAGGGTGTGAACTGTGAGGATGATAATCCTCGAGCCCGTTTCACACACATAATGAATATTCAAATACGAGTGAACCAAAGTCGGCGGTTGAACATGAAAGGCACACTGCACATCCGTGAGAAGGTCCTGCTCAAAGAGCGCCTCATTGACCACAAAATCACCGCCACCACTTCGGTTGCCTCCACACTCAAAGTCCAGGTCCATGTGCTCCAGTTCCGTATCAGCGGCATCCTCGGTGCCACTGTCCTCCGCCTCTGAATCGCATTCAGGTTTCACACTTGGATTGCCACCCCTTTCTAGTTGATTTTGGATGGGCTGTAAGATCTGCAAACCCTTATGGATTACCCCCATATCCAGAGAGCTCTGGATGAGGTTCATCGTCGAGGTGGTGGGCAGCGTACTGGGTGCTTCTCCAGCATTGAAGTTAAGGTGCTGTGAGTTGTTATTACTGGCGCTGTTGGCCAGCAGCTGAAGGCAAAGCGTGCTGCTGTTGTCCATCGAGTCGTCCTCGTCATCCTCAGGTTCTGGCTTTGGAAGATCTGGAGAGTAGCTGCCGGTCTGCTGGGGCTGCTGCTGTTGTTGCTGCTGCTGCTGTTGGGTGGCAAACACTGGAAAACAAAATACATTAACAAATAATTTAGTTATATATTTACTTTAACAACCCTAACTCCAGAGATATCTTATTCCGACTTATTAAACAAAATGTGTATCTTAAAGGTGCAGCATTTAAATCGATAACTTGGCTTGAATTGAGACTATTGCATGACCTTTGACAATAGAAGTCACTGGGTAAAAATATTGAAAATATCGTGGACTGTACAAGTCAATCTTACTGAACTAAAATTACAATTTAATCTTTATTAATTTATTTGCACTTCAAGTTGAACTTACTCAATGTCTGCGTTAGTTCCGCAAAATTCAGACCCAGTGGGAATAGATTCTCGTTCAAAGTGAAGGGCGTTGCCGGCGTGCTGTGCACGGGGGGCGTGCCCGCGGCCTCGGCCTTGATATTGTTCCCCTTGCCACGCCCCTGCTGGTAGCCGGACTTGCCGGAGAGATAGGTGGAGGAACTGCCCCCACCGCCGGATGTGGATGAGCCACTAGCAGCGGCGATGAGACCCTCCTTTCTGTCCACAATCGGTTTCCTCTCGTGCTGCACAGCTGTGAATCAAAGTTGCAAAGAACGGAAAGCAATTAAATAGAGCAAGAAGTGGGATTAAGATGCGGTTTGATGATTTTCCAGGCGATGTGAGTAAGTGGGTGAGATGGTTAGTGTGAATGTGTGCTGGTTGGGAATCTTTTGTGCCCCCGCAGCTGCAGATTCAAGATGATGAGCAAGTAATTGCAGTGGATATTCTTGTAAGAGAAGCTAACGCTGGAAATGCAATTAGTTTCGCATGTGGCTTTAAAAGAGTAAACCGTTAATTACCGTATTCTTCGACAATATACAAAAGAAGCTGCAGTTTATAAAATTAGTATAGAAGATATAAAAGCTCCTTTGAATGTCATGGCTGCCAAGAAAACACGGCTTATTTAAAAAAACACATCTAAACATAGGTTCAACTTAATTCTCATCTGAGTTATATACTATTTGGCTTTGTAGATACCGATAAAATATGTTGATCTGATTTCTCAAATATGAGTTCGAAATAAATATAACCACAAATACTTGACAGTTTCTTTTTGTATTGCACCCGTAATGTTAAAAATTGTTAAAAGCTCGTGTAAAAAGGCCCTGAGAGTTAGCTTCTTTTAAAAGAACGTCTCGGATTCACTTCTGCTATAGCCTGCTGGAGCACGTAGACTCTGGCCACGCCAGAGATTTGGTTATAGCTTGAGACGACGACTTAAACGAAAATTACAATCACTTCGCATGCCGCTGGCCAGGCACTTCTGCAGTCGGCAGAACTGGCACCGATTCCGATGGTGCTTGGTGACCTCGCAGTTCATGGCCCCGCGGCATTGGTAGCCCAGCTGCTTGCGAATCGAGCGCTTGAAGAAGCCCTTGCAGCCCTCGCAGCTGATGGCCCCGTAGTGCCGTCCGGAGGCCCGATCCCCGCACACCAGGCACAGCTCCACGCTCAGCGTGGCAGACGCTCCGGCCCCCATTCCCACGCCGCCTCCTGTGATCGAAGTGCCTCCTGATGAACCGCCGCCAAGCAAAGGCATCGCTCGGCTTTCTGTAAGGTCAAAGGGCAATGGCAGTGTCAGTATGGGTTCCAAGGTGCAATGACTCGTGTGACTGGACTCACCTTCGCTTTTGATGAACGCCTCAACCTTAACGCCGTCCATTGTCGCTACAGCAGCCGGCAAAATAATAGTCGTAAGCTATGAAAAATACTGAAAGAAAAATGATTTAATAAACAAATATTTAATTACCTAAAGTTAATTATTTTCTGTTAATAGTGACCCATTAATTAACATAAAAATAAATTTCGTTAAGTATCTTAAATTTTTTTTAAGTTCTTTGGAAAGTCAGAAAATTAAGTTTGACAATCAGTTAAGGTTTTTAGGAACAAGTCTATTATTTACAAAATGTAATCGATTCAAATGATTAATTTGTTGCTAACATATAAGTCCTTAAACTTTAATACTTTGGTTGGAGATATTAAAATAACGTACACGAATTTTATTTGGGAATTCTTATTAGATCGATGGCACTTTAGCTTCTAATGTGCTTTATAGTTTTAAAAATATTAAATATTTTGGATTTTTTAATTTTTGACTGCTATTATTTTGAACTAATCTGTAGATGCTTGCTACGTTAGCTATTTTAATAGAACTCGTTTCGGTTGCGATTGTGTTGGTGCTTGTGATGTGAATACTTAAAAGTGGTCTTGCTTACTTGGCTCTTTGAAAATTCTTATTGAAGGTTTATTATCACCATCCTCGCACTTTTAAAGTAGCTCTTCTAGCAGGCACTTGTTTCTTCTTAAAGTATTTCCGAATAGTTGTACTATTTCTAGGCACTTGACACCTTTTTGGAAGCTTTTCTCACGGCAGAAAATCTCCTTGTTCCGAATGACTTGTCAGTAGTGTGACCGCAGCTCCGCCACTAGAATATACCATCCGGGTCACCGAAATACACCAAAATAGAAGATTAATTATTCAAAAATACTAAAACACTTGTTGAGCAAGTAAAATATAACGGAACAAATTCAATTTAAAATATATATTATTTAATGTAAAAACCTCTATATAAAGCCACCTTTTCAACTAATGCAATTTGTTTAAAAACCATGATACTTTTTCTAGTCTGTAAAATAGAAAGATTATACGTAATGCCCCCGTCTAAAAACACCTGTTGGTGCCATAAAGTGGTAGTTTTAAAAAATGCGATAAACGTTTGCTTACAAAAATACAATTTAATATACAGGTGAAATTGTTACAAAAAAGGTATAACAAAACAGGCCCTAAGAATGGAACTAGAATAGTTTATTGTTTTCTCTTTTTTCGCTTAATTTTTGGTCTTATAAACGATTAAGCCACAAATTGCTCACACAAATATTTAAAAGGCAGGTAGTTTGGAGGGTGAGAAAAAGTAAGGATCGGAATCGGGTCATGGGTCAGCCGAAATTGAAAACAACAAGCTCACAAACATGCACACTCTGCCTACACAGCATCTACAGTCTACTATTTGAATTATTTATTCTTCAAGCCCATTGCACGTTTGGTGGCCCGTCCCAGGAAGATGCCGGTAAGGAAGACCAGGCCCGTTACGCTCATCAGTATCACAAGGAAGAATTTGCGCGACGGCGAGGTGACCACCTGCTGCATCAGCTGGTGCATATCCTCGGGCGGCATCGCCAGCGTGTCGTCCGCGTTCCGGAACATCTCGATGCGCCTCTCCAGCTTCTCGCGGCAGTCCGCTTCCAGCGAGTTTGGCGTATCCTTCAGCAGAGTCCTCAGGCAGCTCAGCTCTATTAGATAAAGATGATACAAGAATTTGGTTATTACATTTTTTAATTTTGTTTAAATGTACTTAGAGTTTTAGTCAACCATAAACACTCCAAACAATTGCATAAATATATAAAAATGATATACCAGCTTTTGAACAAAAAACTCTGTATAAGGCCATTCGCAATTGTTTTGCATATTCATAACTTATAAAAAGAGTAATGAAGTCAATTGGGAAGATTTAGATCTTAAGTTCCCTAGTCTCCGATTATGGCTCGGTTGAAAAATCTAGTTAAGAATATGTATGTCAGCTTACTGCGTCCATTTCCGGCCGACACCTTGGAGCAGTAACGCAACAGATCCACGGTACAGGCCGTCTCCAAAATAGGATCCACGTGGATGTCAGCCTTAGCTTCCGCGATCAGAGCCGCCACCTCCATCTGGCACTGCACGTTGATTATCTGCTTTTGCAAGAAGGCCGTCTTTAAGCACTCCTCCACTTGGCCGTGCTCGTCGGAATCAATATTTGCCTTGCACAATTCTTGGATCTCCGACTTGCAGAACACTTGCAGCAGGGGATTCAGCTTGTAGTTGAGGGCTTGCTCCTGCAGGATCTTGATCATCTCCTTGGCACATGGTTCGTCCAGCGCTGACTGACGGAACTTGTCTTTTAGACAGTGAATCACCTGCAAAGTAATCAACAAAAATGTATATTTAATTAAACCAATAAAGGGCAAGTTTAAGTTTCATTTAATATCCAATTTAAAAAAAAAATAATTTTGATAAGATTTCGATTGTCTTAATTACGCACTGACCGTCTCAATCTACGGACCTTAGTACTATACATTACACATGCCACTGTTGATAAATAATAAAAACGTTTATTAAGAGTTTATTCAATTAAAAAGTTTAGCAAATCATCGACAATAAAATAAAAAAAAACTATTATAGCTTAGGAGTTAAAAGCCCTTCAGTTTTGACCCGTTAATGAATAGTCAATTGAAAGCGTCGCAGATAAGGAAGTAATTTTGATAGTAGAATGCTGCATAGGCATTGCTTGAACCCGCATGCTTAATCCCAATTGTATATCTCTTATAGTTTCCGAGATCTCAAACAATCATTTAAACCATATCAGTAAACCTTTTTCTCTACGAGTAGCGGGTATAAAATATCGTCTTGTGCTCGTCACCGCCATGATAACACAGTGACCAGCAAATCGTTAGACTTCACAGCCGTTTCATTCTCGATTCAGTTGTCGTTCAAAGTTGACATTAGTCGGGTCTGATGCGTAGACGCGGCGTATACGTGATGCTGACCCTGTGCGGTATGGTGACCACTGCTCTTACCGCCTTTCTTGTGATCACTCTTACCGGCGGACAAGGAGCTGATGCATCCGATTCAGCAACGGTGACGGTGGAATTATCCAATGGCCAGGGAGCAGTGCTTGGGAATTATGGTTACACAGCTTGGACGGATCAACCTTTTATGCAATTTCGTGGCATTCCCTACGCCGAATCACCAACAGAGGAGCTACGCTTTCGGGTAAGTCAGTTGAGTATGTCTAGAAGTCAGACACCCGAAATTATTGATGTATTTTTCACTTATTAAATAAAAACGTCAGTAAAAAATCAAGAAAAACACTAAATCAAAAAAAAAAAGAAAGCTAACCTTAGCCAGCCGAATTCTTTCTATCACCGCAGTAGACCCTTCATCTGATCCTAATTTTAATTTGATCTAATTCTAAATGTCGTCCAAAAATATCGTTCCCTATGCCGGGATGGATTTTGATTTTCTTTAAACTAGGGGTATTTCAGCTTCAAAGCTAGCACTTTTTTTTTCGTATTGACATTCAAGTTTTGCGTCGCCTTAACTGATAAGCTGGTTTATGACGAAGTGCAAATGCTTTCTATTCTATATTTCGGCGTATAGCCACCTGTGGCCCGATCACCATGGACGGGCTCCCACGGCGCACTGAACTTTGGACAACGCTGCCCCGTGATAACTAATCTGGATGACCAGTTGTCTGATGCTGAACTCGAAGATTGCCTCAATCTGTCGGTCTACACTAAAAATGTAAGTAAAAGTTAATGATGATAGTCCTAATCATTATAACTATAGAGCGCAATTTGGGTTCTAAAGTGCTGAGACTTTACGATTGTGAAATAGGCTGTTTAGACAATAAAACTACGAATTAAAAAACTGATTAACACCTATTTTTTAGCTTTCTGCAAGACAGCCTGTTATGTTCTATATCTATGGCGGTGGCTTCTATAATGGATCCGCCGAGGATCACCCACCGAACTATATCCTAGAGAAAGATGTGGTACTTGTTGTACCCCAATATCGAGTGGGAGCCCTCGGCTGGTTGTCGACATACACGGAAGAGCTGCCCGGAAATGCTCCCATCGCTGATATCCTACTGGCCCTCGATTGGGTGCAATTGCATATTAATCGATTCGGTGGTGACCCCGAAATGGTAACTATTTTTGGTCAGAGTGCTGGAGCCGGAGTAGCTAGTTCCTTGTTGGTGAGTCCCAAAACTGGCGACAATCTGTTTAAGAGAGCTATTGTGCAGTCCGGTTCGATTCTCGCCAGCTGGGCCATCAACAAGGATCCACCAGCACAATCACGTCGGATATGTGGCCAGTTGGGATGTCCTGGCTGCGAACAGCACGATCAGCTTGTGGAGTGCTTGCAAAAAGCAAAGGTTAAAGATATTCTACTGGCCACCACCTCAGAGTCATTTTCGCCAATCATAGGAGATTTACAGGGTATCCTGCCGCAACAGCCCAATGAGCTGGTAAAAAGCTATAGCAAACATATTCCCTTGCTAACTGGGTTTACTCAACATGATGGTTCTTTCGTATTAGCTTGTGAGTGTCATCATAATTTTTCAATTCTGGTTCATTACTTAATATTGTTTTATTTCAGCCTACTATGATGCTTTGGCCGCCAAGGTGTCCAATGTGAGTTCGTTGAGTGTTCGTCAGTTTTCCCAAGGTATCAATGATATGGTTAATGATACATCGGGACTCTCGGATAACATTTTGAATCGGTTGCTCTTCAAACCTCAGATCCTCAATAGCCATGATCACAATACTGCAGTTCCCTCTTACTTTGATGTAAGTTTAAGAAATGATCACAAAAAGAAAAGAAATTCTTATTTGTTTTTTAAACACTGTATACAGCTAACTTCGGCCATCTTTATGAAATCTCCCGTGATATCGCTGGCTACCAAAATCTACAGTCGACAAACCTCCTCACCAGTGTATCTGTATAGTTTTGAGTACGAGGGCAAATACACTCGATTTGGCTATGAGTTTGGCAACTCGCACTATCCATTTAACGGAGGAGTGCATCACTCGAACGACAACATCTATCTATTTGCCACTCATCCACTTGAAGGCGAGGATACTCAGATGGCACAGAAAATGGTGGAGTTGTGGACCTCGTTTGCCATTGATGGCATTCCCAGTGAACTGAGTCCTTTGACTAGTGCAAGTGGGCCATATAATCAACTTAGTTTGGAGATAACTAAAGGAGAAGATTTATTGGAAACTCTGACTGCCGCAATTGACGATCCTGACAATGGGAGACTGCAGCGAGAGGATATGGAGTTTTAATCGATAGCTTAATTAGGAAATGTAAATAGCAGTGTATGTATAGGAAGTTAAAGGTGTAAAGAAAAGGGAAAGTACTTTAGTTTGGTAAAGGAAAACAGGCAAAAAAAAAGCTTTTTTGTGGTGCATTAAAAAACACTTTTTTAAAGCCAGAACATTTTGTATAAAATTGTAGTACTCACCTTTCCATTTAGCTCCTCATTGGGCAAAGCACTGGCCACAATGTTGGAGCAATACCGATCGATGTTTTTTCCGCACGCGCTTTGCAGCGAGGGATTGAATCGGAAATCTGTATTCTGCTCGATCATGCGATTGACCACCACCAGGTGACACCGCTGATCAAATTGCGTGTCATCTTTGTATGTCTTGAGGCAGTCCAATAGTTTCCCCGAATCAGTGCTGGGACAGAACTTGTAGATCATCTCCTTGCACGTGGTAAGAAGCGTATAGTCAGTGCCGCTGTCACCCAACTCCGATTTCTTGACCATGAAGATAGCATGATGACAGGGCTTGCCCAAACTAGTGGTCTTTCTTATAAGGCACTCCAGGGCCTGCAACCGATAATATATAGAAAAATTCAGTATGTGATATTTATGTATAATTTTTCTGGATTTGGGTGTGAAATGTGTTGAGTAAGAGGCATAATAAGGCTAAGTTTATATTTGTAAACTGGAAAAAGTTTGTATTTGTATGTGAATATTTTTCATTGCTTAATATCAATTATTTCTCACCATAAGAGTATTAAGAAAAAGAGACCCTACGACAAAACTACATTGTGTTGAACAAAAAAATTTTCATTAATAAAAGTATAATAAAAATCCTATCGATTTTAGGAATTATATTAGCAATGACAATGCTTTGTGAAAATCTAGTTAAATATTGTCATCAATATTTCTTTTTTTTCCAATTAACAAAAATACTTGGTACTTGCCTTCCCAGTGTTAAAGCATTTTAGTGGTTAAGGATGAGTTAGATAACTTGCTTTTTCATTCACCTGACCGGGCCCTTTTTCGTCCTCGCAGAATTGTTCCAGTTCGCGTTTGCAGGCATTGGCCAGCTTGGGGTCCAGCTGGATGCTCTCGCGCTGCTGGTAGAGTTGCGCCTTCACCTGGTGACGGCACTCCTTGGGGATCTGGTGTCGCTGCGCCTTGATTGTGTCATTGCGCATCACCTCGCTAAGGCAAGCCACCACCTCGTTTTTGGTGGCGCTCGAGGAGCAAAAGCGCTGGACATAAGGACGGCACGCCTCCTTGAACTTGGTCGTAAAGTGAAAGTTTTTAAGGGAGATGATCTGGAAGTGCTCAATGGCGGCCCGACAGCGGAGATCCTTGCGCAGATCGGCGTCATTTTTGTGCGCTATAAGACAGTCCATCATGTCACCTAAAAAGAATTACAAATATGTGTTTATTAATGAACTGCAGAATTCCCTATCAAAGAATATTAATTTCGAAATTACCATTATCCTTTCCGCTCTTGAGGATCGCCGAGCAGTGCTGCTGCATGGCCTCACCGCAAACGTTCATGATCACGGGATTGAGCTCCACGTGAGCAGCTTCTTCCTCTGTGTACTTGACCACCACTGTTTTGCACTCCGGCTGCAATTGGTCCATGTTTTTTTGAAGGCACTCCATTTCGCTGCCCTTTTCCGTGCAGTCAGAGCAGAACGCTGATAGATCGTTAAGACAGTAATCTTCTACTTCGGGAATCAAGTCCATGGATATTGCGCGCTGTCTCATCACACGCTTAACCTCCTTAAAGCAGTCCTTCCTCAAAGTCTGATGCTCGTCCTCGCTGAAGGCCATGCGATGCAAACAGGGAAGGATCATGGGTCCCCGTTCCGGGTCCATTTGTATGTTCTGCGCATCATCCCACTGCCTTTTTGCACGACAGTACTTCACCGCGTCATCTCGACAATGTTTGTACAGCTGGGGATCCAACTTGAAGTCTCTGGCCACGAAGTACTCTATAATGAGGAGTGCCTGCTCGCATTCTGGAAGCATCACAGGGGTGCCAATGTGCTCCACCAGACAGCTCATGACTCGTGCGTCGCCACCCTGAACATCCTTGCAGACCACATCGACGACTGGCTTGCAGGCGCGCCTTAGCACCGGATCTACGCGCCAATCTTCGCCCGCATCGCTGGCCTTAATCAGAGTCTCTAATCCACGCTGGCACTGCGCCGTTACTCGTCGCTGCGGACGCCTGGCCTTTACATGCTCTAGCAGGCAGTGGATGATCTCGCCACCCGTACTGGTAATGCCATTAACCAGCTGCGCCTTATGCTCATCCGGACAGAATTTGGGTATATCATCGGCACAGTCGTTCAGGAGCTCCGGTGACAGCTGATAGTCCTGCATCAGCATTCGTCGGTGATCGGTCAACTCGGTGAGACAGGCGGGTGCCAGTTTGGTACCATTCTTGGACACTGACTCCAGGCAGAGCAAGATCTGGGCCAACCGCACATGCTTGTCCTCGGAAACGCCGCGCCGGCAGTGGTACAGCTTTATGTCCTCCTTACAGGCTTTGGCGAGTCCGTGGGACACGCGATAGTCGCGGCCCATTTCCTGATCCCTAAGCGTGATCTGTAAGGCGCACTGTTGCGACATCGAGGGGTGGTTTTTGTGTCGCAACAGGCATTTAAACGCTCCAGCTGTGCCGGCTTTTTCCTAAAACGAAATAGATAACATACTTCCGTTATTTTTCAGTAGCTAAAATAATTTGTTTTCATTATAGATAAAAACACATAAGAAAGATATAGAAGGTTCGAAAAATGTATAAACTGTTTTCCGTCAACATAATATTTAATGATTTTTTCGTTCCAACAATGCTACAGTACAATATTTTGTGCGTTGCCTAATTTAAATAATCTTATCTACAGAATTTGGGGCAATAGTGAAACGTTTCAACAAAATTATTCACACTGAATGCTTTTGCTTCCTTATCTCTTAATTTGTTAATACATTTTTTTGGGACACAGTCTATTTTAAATGGTTTTAAGTGGACCCTTGCCTTGGGCTTCACAGTCCCTTAAAGATTCCACTCACCTGTGTGCACAGAGACGAGAGATCCTCCTGGCAGACGCGGAACAGCTCCATCATTCCACGTTGCATGGCAATGGAGTTAATGGCGCCCTGGCAGATGGGCTCAAGGCTTGCCTTGTTGGCGCTCGTTTGAAGGCACTGCACCGTGCCCAACTGCGACAGGACCGAGGGCAGGTGGTCGATGTTCAGCCGACCGCACTTGTGCTGCTCCACGAGCAGGCCGCAGGCGGTGTAGAACTCATCCACAGAGCTGTAATCCTGTCCCAAAGCCTCATAGGCCCTTCTCAGGTGCTGATGACAGGCGTTATTCTGTGGCAGCTTTAATCGCTGCTGATCGAGGCAGCTCCACAGGTGTATGGAGTTCAGGCACGTCTCCAGCTTGGACCGCTCGGCGGGACAATAGGAGGGCAGAAAGGTGTTCTCAATCCAGGCGGGCAGCTGCAACTGGCGCTGCTGCATCCACAGGGCATGCTGGCATCCCTCGGGGAGGTCCTCCAGCTGGCTGGAACTGAATGTCAGGGCGCACTCCAGCATGGACAGATTATCCGTGGATTTATGGTGGGTGCACAGCTTTTTGAGGTCCTGGCACTCAGCCAGATCAATGATGTTGTGCGTGGCTTTTGAGCTATCCACGTCAATGGCGGCTCGCCGGATGCGCTGGATGGAATCTCCGGCAGAAGTGGCCGTGGCCATAAAGAAGACCAACAGGAGGTGAAGCATGTTTGCCGGGTGAGTGTTCTGTCTGTCTAGAAACGGATCTTCTAAACTCGGTCGGTCATCGAACACACCTCCAGCGGCGAATTGCTTGCGTCAGCTAATGGAGCGGCTATATATGCAGTCGTTGAGGCGATTCGATGCGCTGTTGTTAACCGAAATACATCAGCAACAGCAAAGCAAATATCTTCGTCGTGTTTCGGATTGCAGTGCCCAGAAACAACAAGAATGTGAAAAATGGATGGCCGGTTTGCAGTTCCGCCACTCTCACGTCCTGGTCATGGCTCGGGTAGCTTTATCGGCTGCCTAATATCTGGTGGGAGTATTGCCACAGCCTAAATAGCTGCTATTGCGGCATTTAAGGTGCTAATATCAATTATATTTGCAAAATATCCGCTGACGACCAACAGGCGATGGAAGATGGACAGAACTATCGGCTTGCCCGCGATCTATCGATAGCCATGACCCAGTATTAGAGATGGACAGGTCAATTAAAGCTTTGCTTTCAAAAGTATTTTTAAATTTTAAGTGTTGGTGATTTTTACGAGACTACGGGCTACAGTAAACAGGAGCTTGGAGTGAACACTGAAGTCTTCTGCGAATTGCGGCAAAATGCCAAGACAAAAAAATGTCAAAAATACTAAATACCAACAAAATATACAACAACAATAACACCAGGAAATGGACTAACGCTTGGTATACCGATAGTGTTATCGATATAATATAACTCCACCTTCACAATAAACTCGTTATTGTGTAGATACTTCTTGTTTTTGGCCGAATTCAGTTGACGTTTCGGAGGCTTAGGATAATAAATGCGTGCCAGTGATTAACTATAAGCACTATTAATACAACCACCTGTGGTTTTCGGTTATAATCGCAATTTAATACAATAATCAAGTGCAACGCAGTTTAAGCGCGAGTTTAGTTTACCCTTCCACTGCGAAGCTCACACCTCAAAACTTGTTTTTAGTTTGCCAAGTAGAGCGAGGTGTTTGTGCGATTGTGTATACATACAAACAGATGTAAAAGTCTTCAGAAATTCCAACGCAACCAACAAATTGCACTGCAGATCTACTTGCATTGCTAGTTGGAAATATTTAAATGATATAATTTAATTGCTGAAACTGGTATCAAATCACAGCCATTCAAAATGGGTAAGTTGGGTGAACCTTATGGGTTTATAAACGTTTTAAAGTCAAACAACTTTTTGAAAAAGAATAATACTAACTAAGCTTGCTTCGAAACTGTTTAGTTAAACTATAGGTTCCAATTGGATTCCAATTATTAAATTAACGTGTCACGTGGGAAACTAAGTTTAGTGGTGTAACTTAAGGTCATTATTGTTCTGTTCATAAGTTTGTAAGGAGGAAGAAGGATACCAAATACATTTTATATTTTGGGGTCATATTAAATGATGGTTTATTTTAACCAATTAAAATGATCATTACCTAGACTATAAAATAAACTGTAAAACAAAATATTATGCAATTGGATGCCCGCCTTTAACACTATTTTTAATAAGGATTAAGGTTCTGGATTAATTTCTTTGTTTTAATTATCTTTAACAGGAAATGTATTGTTATTCTTTGAAAAGAACTATGTGAACTGCATTTGTTCATGTAAGAAAAGTGTTAAAAAAGGCAAAGGAAATATTAAACATTTCAAATCTAAATACATTGAATACCAATCAAAAAACACACAAAATTTAGATACTTTTTGCCCAAAATTAATAGCCAAGCAAGCACATTTTTCAGATATACAATTTTTTCCTGATCCCATGATTTATGATACGGCTATATTTGTATAACAAAATCTTTCTTAACTATTCTTACCCTACTCTCCCTTGCAACAAAATAAAACTTTTTACAAAAAAATTGTATTTTTAAATACACTAGTTTGTAAACTTTAGGTTAAATAGTCTTAGACTAAGCTTTTTTCAGTACAATTGTTAATGTCTTGAGCATGTTGTCTCAGATTAGCGACTCCATCTTTCCGAATGTGCTAAGAGTATAAAAGTTTGCAGTTGGTTTTCCTGAATTATTATATTTACGCTCTAGCAGCCGACTTTATTTCGTTCGCCAAGAGTCATTGCACGCTACCGGAATTAATGTTTAGCTCTAATGCCGAGCCTGTGCTTGTGTCTTGGTGTCATTGGCATCCAGCTTTTGGCATCTGTTCCAAAGCCTCGGTGGCAATTTTCAGTCCGTCTGCCACAGACACCGCGGGACTTCCGGTGAGAATCTCTCAAATGCGGATGCATTTAAAGGGCCTAGGCTCTTCACTCGCTTCGCTGGCGGGATGTCATCTGGATGTTTCATTTGCTTTTCTGGGGTCGTTGTCCCGTCTGTCTTAGATAGACTTTAAGCTGCCACCAACCACATAATTAGCTTAGTTACATTTAATAGAATCGTAGATGAAAAGGATAAAAGAAAAAAGTCACAATGCCTTTTACCCCAGTTATGGAATTAGTAACCAGGCGTTGATGACCCAAAACAGTATAGGTAAACATATTTTTATTTTTCATCATATTTTATTTTTGATCAGCATCAAATGTCAAATTTCATCATTAGAAAATTGGTTTATTGGTCCTTTAAATGACATTTTTTATTTCCTTTAATTATTTCCTTTATTAGTGTGACTTTTTGACCTGACCGAAGCACTGAACTTCTCCAGCAAGTTCGTAGTAATTGTCTCATTAATTGAAACAGCACCAATTGTATACACCGACAAAAATAATGATCTATTTGAATTGAAGTTGGATGACTGCAGCTAACCTTTTAACCACCCACATTCGGGTGAACAATAATAAAAAATATTTTATTATTAAAAAAAGATAAATCCATCTAACAAAATAAGCCTTAATTATATACTTTTTAAACAAAAAAGTATTTTCCAAAAAATATGAAATGTGAGGTATTTTATATTCACTTTAAATCTGTAGATATTTTAGTCTGTGTGTTGATATCGCTGAAAGAGAATAAACAAACGAACGCTACGCTCTGTGAAAGAGCAGTTAAAAAAGCTGGTTACTATGATATCTCTCTTTCGAACTTCTGAGAGTCCATTCAATGTCGAACGACAGCCCATTCAGTGTTTTCAGTTTTCTTTCTTTTCTACGGGAGCGTCAGTCGTTGTTCGGTGTCATTGCTATAAAGACTAATTATAATCATTGGAACTCTTGATTGGATGACGTCGTTGCGCGTGTGATTCATTGTGTGCTGATTAAACTCACCGAGCCCCAGCTCGACCGCTTATTTCTCAAAGGCAGTGTGTAACTAAAACCTCTCTGTAACTCCCGATTCCCAAAAGCATTGTGCAGTATGCCGGGCAAGGGGAACAACCGCGATCGCATCCGGGATCCCCGCGAGGAGATCCTGCTCGAGACGAACTTTGAGGACGATGGCGGAGTTCTGACGCGCGCCTACAACGGAAATCCGTACAATCCCTCCATCCAGAACCGTCGGCGTAACTCGTACCGCTCAGATCACTCCTTGGACAGGTACACAGAGCGCGGAGGTGAAGGTACGATCCGAATTCCAGGATATTTCCGGAGCATAAAATGCATTCCGATTGTGCAATAAAACGATTTCACTCTCACAGAACTGTGTGTACACTTTGTGCTTATTTTGCTTTACGTGAATCACTGGAC
The DNA here is from genome assembly GCA_018153305.1 of Drosophila kurseongensis. Classification (NCBI taxonomy): domain Eukaryota; kingdom Metazoa; phylum Arthropoda; class Insecta; order Diptera; family Drosophilidae; genus Drosophila; species Drosophila kurseongensis. The sequence continues at coordinate 12,568,906 of JAECXX010000005.1, read as the reverse complement.
AGCCTGTTACCACTAGTCGCTGGTTCACCTGTTATCTTATCACTGTCTTTTTTCACCTACATATGCTTGCACAAGCAACTGTTATTCTTGTATGTGTATTTGTCTAAAATGTACCTGCACATATATGTATGTCTCTTTAACGCTAAACATTTCTCTCATTAAGCTTCCTTATTTATTATCCTTTATTATTATTGTAGCACAGTTATTATTCTTTAGTTTCCTTTCTCTGTAGTCAGTAAATTCTACATGAATAATTAAATAACAACTCAAATATATTAAATATATATATAATACTAAAAACAACAATGCTGTCTAAAAAAACTTTTTTTTTATAAAAAAGAAGATAAAAAGCTTTTCCGGTCTGATAATTATACGATGTTGATAATTTTCGAGATTACATTCTATGCATGAGCTTATTAAATCTTGCCAACGTACAAACCAGACTGCTAGAGTGCAGGGTCGGATTCCGTGAATTAATTTTGACTTTTGACTCAAAAAAATGTTTTAAATTAACATTCGCAAAAAAAAAACATAAATTAAGTTCTTAAAAAAAGAAAACAAAGTAGGTCAGTAAGCAAATCGACTTTATTTTTCTCTACCCATTTAAGTTTTTGATTTTTTACATAATAATTTCAGTTTTAAGACACCCGAGTATATTAATTTGGAAACATTACTAATTTTTAAAGCTAAATTTTCATTTTATACTCAAAAAAATCGAATGATTGTCTCATAAATAGTATTTAATCTTTCCAGGAGAATGCTGCCAATCGTGCATGGCGCGCATTCCATATGCCACTCTGATAGCCACACTCATGTGCCTCCTGGGAGTGGGGATCTTCTGCTTCACCATGTACCGAGGGGCCTCACTCACCGTCATAATGGTTGACCAGGTCTTTCACCTGCGGCTGATATGGTGAGTTATTAATTAGCACTGTCCAAATATGATTTACTTGAACTATCTAATTTATTTAGGATCGAAGCGGTGCAAATGATATTTGTTATAATTGGAGCCGGCATGGCGGCCCTCGGATTCATGATTTTATTCGTCGGGTTTTTGGCCACCGGTGCCACCAGATATAAGGTTTACAGAGCGTGGCGATCGCGAGTGGGTGGTCGGATCTCGTGCGCCGTTCTCATGGGCATAACCTACCTGCTAAACTTTGTCTGGAGCCTGATCCTTTGTTTCCTAGTTGTGGTAACCTTCATTTATACAATGTTCTGGAACATGTGCTCGAGTGTGGAACACTCTCAAAGCTGCATTGATTTGACACAATTCCGTAAGTCTTATTATACAACAACATATATGTACACTTAAGAAGTTACTGATTTTTAACCGGTATTTCAGATTTTATGTTTCCACCAAACACGAAACTCGAGGATATGAAGGTCTGCGAAAAGTACGAGATAAAGGCTTTCTGCAAGGACGGTGTGGAGAATGCTGAAGTCATGTTCATATTGGCCACCCTATCCACACTTTTGGTGCTCCTCAGTCTGGTCCATTATCTGATGTGCCTGTCTGCCAACTATGCCCATATTCGGGATCACGAAAAGTTCCAGGAGCTGCAGGAAATCCAAAATCTTAACGAGCTCGAGTACAGTGCTACTTCGAAGGATCGTTTCTAGGACATATTTCAGAAGATTCAATTTGAGCTTAAAGAGAAGTCCAGCGCTATTTGAGATATTCTCTCTCTTCATACAACGAAAGATGAACAAATTTCCAACGAAAACCAGCATTCTTTAATTAAGATTTTTTGTTTAGACCTAGGATTAAAGTTGAGTTTAAAGTTTTGCTTGTTCATTTAATGAGTTAGTGGCTTTAACATTTATTTATGTTCGATCATCTTCATATACAGTTCTATCCAAGTACAAACTGCCAAAAGAAAATATCCCACTGAAATTCAGCTTTTTATATTCTGCACTCTTTTACTAACATTACTTTTCCGTCCACTACATTAAGTTAGCTTACATTCATTATTATGTTTCTGTTTGCAACCTATAAGTCCATACAAACATAACAGAGAAATGCTTATGCTCAAATTGATTCTTCTGAATTGCCGAATGCATTTTATTAAAATACGAATACGTTAGTTAATCGCAACTTATCATTATATAGTGTAATCCATCCGTGCATGATTAGTGCAAGAAATAACTTTTACATGTGTATATTTCACTATTGCATCTACAACATAAAAGCAATACGAATCCTGCCGTAGTATTTCTGTAAATGCGGTAGCAGCAGTTCAATAAGACAATGTTAATCTAAAGATTGGACTAAGTATAAATATATTTATCTTGTAATTAATATATACACCTACGTAATAATAATAATATATTTTATACTACACTTTTCTAACCTCACACTTATACAAAAAGGTAGAACGACATAAAGAGTGTTTACACGTAGACTTCTTAAAATTAAATAAAAATATTTGAGTAAAATCAGTCTTTTTAAATCAACTGGGGTGATTCAGGTCTCATCAAGATATTTCTGTTTAACGGAGCAGGATTTGATCTCAAGCTAACTGAGTTGTACTAAAAAAAAATATGTTTTTGCCCCTGAGAAGAAATGTTTTTTTTAACTCACCAGAGAATTATCCAATTTAAAATAAGAGATCAATTTATATATTTAAAAAAAACCAACATAGTTACATTTAATTTTGAGCAAAATTCTTTTTTACTTTACATTTTTTTAATCAAACCATTTGATTTACTCATTAAAATGAGGACAAGAAAAAACTTAAAAAATATATTTACCATTAATTTACAATACAAATATATTCGTTCAAGCTTAAAATACTATTTGAGCAGAGTTGTTTGATTTAGTTATAAAAGTATGCGATTGTAGCAAGGCGTTGTCGTTTTCGGAGTCATTACATTGTGGTAGTCAATCTTTCTCCCGCTTCCCAGCAATGGAGCGGTCTTTAATTTCAGCTGAATGTTTGGTATTTGACTGATTCTATCTCTGACCGCGAATGGCAAGTCGTCGTCTTTGCCGAAGTGCGTTGAAGTTCCATTGGGCTGGGTGTATGTTATACCTCCACCTTGAATGTGTGGAATAACAGACACTATTGATCCATCATAAAATTGCACTTGGACAACTCCATGGGAGAGCTAAAACAGAGAAAAGATTTAAGAATTTAGTAAAGATGTCAGAAAAACAAAATAATACAAAAAAGCATTACCTCAGTAGCGATACCAATATCAGGTATGTTGATACGCTTGATGGGGACATTTTGATGGGCGGCTATCATGTTTGACCTCGAGCAATCGCTTCCGAAGTCTGTAGTATTTCGAGTCGACGAAATAGTGCTTACGGAAAAGTTAATTGATCCCTGCACGATTAAAACAAATTAATTTTACAATCCACATAATATTTAAAATATATCTATATATCTACCTGATTTGATTTTGGTGTGGAAAACGCAAAGTTTGTGGTATCCCTCAGGCCATCTAATCTCTGAGCAGGCTGTACATCTGGTATAGGTCTTCGTCCGATTGTGACTGGAAAACACGTATTGTCTTTCGTCTGGGCAACCTCCAAGGCATTACTAATGTTGACACAGTGGGTGAAACACTCGTTTCCGTGCTCTATTAAGGATCGTGGCTCCGAGCAGGAATGATCCGACAGCAACATTCCATTTGCATCGTATACCTTAAGTCCCTCGGTAGAAGACTTTAGCACCTTGGCCCCCGAATAGAAGCGAATTTCAAAGTCCGTCATCGTCTCCATTAATTGGCATTTTCCTAGAGCACTAAAGTATGTGACTTTCGGTGTTTTGCTCTTCACCAGACCTACAAATCGAGCTCCGTATATATATTTTTTCCAGTGCTTACTGGGCAAATTTTTGTAATTATAAACACAATCACCGCTCGGTATTAGAAGATCTGGTGGCTGCTCTCTTATTGGTAGGCCACTGAAATTGATTAAAATATGAAGTATTTTCTTTTATTTTAATTCTAATACTTGACTTACCGCCCAGGATCTGGCTGATAAATTATGATACGCTGCCCGTCATCCGATATGCGGCAAATATCATTAATGCGATCTTCATTTACCTTTGGCCGAAATTTAATGAACTCCAGAACCACCTCACCATTGCGCAAAATACTCATTACAGCATTCTTCGTCTTATAACGCGTCGGTAGCAACCTTTTGGTGCTCAATGGTGGCACCGAAATGCGCTCCTCCTTAAGAGGCGCTGGTCTAGAGTTTGGTCCAATATCCATGTTCATGCGAAAAGGTAGAGCCTTAGCTGTTCCTGGCCAGTTTTGCTCTACCAGTCCAGTTGAAGTCTGCGGAAATAAACTAGGCTGCTCGTAAGCCAGTTGATGGCGATTCGGCATATATTCCTTTTGTACTTGGGGAAGCATTTCTTGTGGCCTTGAGTTATCCACAGTTCGAATTCCCTGGGAGTTCCTTGAGTCACCTAAATTAGAGTGATTAGAGAAAATACAGCCAATTAGCGATGTCCCATTAATACTTACTACTAGCAAACGTTATGATTCCACTATCACCGCTTTCCAGGCTTTGGCTGAACCCTGCTGACGTTGAGTGCCCACCATTTGAGCTATTATCCACCCTTTTCAGCATGAAAGGATGACACAGAACTGCCTCCAGGGTAATGCGTTCGTGTGGGAGTTTCTTTAGCAACTTGTTTATCAAGTCCTGCGCCTCATAAGACAAATGAGCCGGCATTAGATACTCGGACATGACCACTTTGTTAAGCGTCGACTGCACGGCGTCGGTTTCAAAGGGCGGACGTCCAACCAGCAGCGTATACAGCATGCATCCAACGCTCCAGACATCCGCTGGCAGACCATGGGACACACGTGAAACCACCTCTGGCGATATATAGTTGGGAGTTCCACACATCGTCATATGCCGCTCATCCGGGCGCTTCAATTGGGTAGCCAGTCCGAAGTCGGCGATCTTAACGTGCATCTCCTTGCTGAGCAGTAGATTGGAAAGCGAGATGTCGCGGTGCATGATGTTGTGCGAGTGCAGGTACAGCAGACCGGCCACCACCTGCTTTAGTATGGATGCAGCTTCCGCCTCCGTAAAGGGTCTTGCAATATGGTTCATATAGCGATGAAGTTCCCCATTGTGGGCCAGCTCCAGCACCAAGTACACATAGTTGGAGTCCTGAAAGAAGGTGTACAGCTGGAGAACAGATGGGTGCTTCAGGCGGGAATGTATTTCCACTTCCTGGCGAACGCGGTTGGTGAGTCCTGTGCCCTGGATCAGATTCTTATCGATCTAAAGGCAAACTAATGATGAATTTATTGATTTACAATTTCAAAGAATTCCTTACCATCTTAATGGCCACATCCTGGTGAGTATGCAGGCATCGCGCTTTGTAGACACTCGCAAAACCGCCCTTGCCCAACAAGTGCTGTACTTCATAATCCTGCAAAGGCAAACCACGCTTGAAAATTCCGTGGGATAACGAGATTCCAGTTTACCCACCTCAATTGTTTCTCCAAAGGCCCGATTGGACAACATAGTTTGCTTTGTTTAACAGACTGATTGAGCCACTTGCTATTTATTGTTATTATAAATCAACCAAAGCCATGTAAACAAACAAGCCAAAAAAAATTTGAAAGGGAACGCCACCGTTAGTGTTGGGAAACTATAAAGCCAGATTACAAATTAAAATTTACCAACACAGGCGAGGGCTGCATTTCCGATATTTTTAGCAGAAACTCTATATTTTCTTGTTAATAATGTAAGAGCATGTAATGTAATGTAATGTGTATAAATTTATTTTTAACTGTACTGGGGTGTTTCTAAATATAATTATATACATATATCGATATAACGATACAACAAACGTTTAACAACACTTTATCAGTGGGTCCAGAGCTCGTTAAGGCGAAATCCCTGTACGGCTCCAACAAATACTTTTAAAAATGCTTAAAATTCATTTCAAAATAAACATAATTTTCAATAAGATTTATACCTAAGCACTAATATATAAACAAACTTGGGAAATGACAAATATTTATTAACATTTTTCTGTTAAATATGATCTTTCGACACAGCGCGTTCACACCTTCTCAAAACGTGATGCAGCCCTGGTTGATTAATCGCCGAGAATATTGCCAGCCATTGCAAATGCAGAGAATCATGGCAAAATTATTCTAATGGTTTACTACCTAAACAATGCCTAATGAGACATGTTACTTGCATTTGAACAATCTTTCTTATCTATGTACCAATCTGCAATGATTTGATGTAATTTTCGCGTAAAAAATTCGATTCGAAAGCATAAACAACGTCGGAATACGAGTCTGCGATAGCCGTGTTATTTAATAATATAAGAGCTTCTGCGAGTGCGTTTGCCGACAGCCAAAACAAAGAAACGCGATTTCCGCAAGTTGTGACGGCCTTAAAGTTTTTAACAAGTGGTGTTTGCATAATTTACATCAAAAACTGGTAAGTCCGCAGAAAAGAAAATAAAATGACCCACATCCACACTTACATTTGCAAGTAGGAATGTTATGTGCGGCGGTGTATGTCTCATACATAAAGTCACGCACACAACCTTGGACTCGCACACTACGTCACCGACGAGCAACAGTGTTGAAGTAGTGCTGGAAAATGTGCTCGGAGATCCTTAACAAAATTTTGAAAATGCTGTTTTTAAATATCAGAGAAAACGCTACTTACATTAAATTTGCTTGCATTTTTAGATAACGGCAGTCCCTAGACCTCTCTTCAGAGCATTTCTTATTTTTAAGGTAAGTTAGTAAAAGTAAATAAAGTAGTACAAATTATTATTTTACTTAATGAAATATACTTTTGCTAAAGTTAAGTCTTAGGTTTTAACTTAAATATGATTCGCTTTTAGTTTATATGTAAATAAAAAAGATTTGTTATATTTTTTGCCGAATTTTTATAGTGTGACCTCCGATAATCATCCCTAAAATATCCGTGGCAGCACCACGCGTTCTTCCGCTTATCACCTCATTCACTGTTTGGCCACACTCGACACTTCATTATAACCTTAAAATGACAAGTTATAAATTTTTTTTATATTAATTTCAGTGGAAAGCGAACACTAAATCCACTTTAAAGAGAAGTGCAGTGAAGTGCCGAACTTTTTCGATTGCCGCGCGACTGCGTCGTTGTGAAATAGCACATATCTCCACGATAATCATGTAAAGAAAACGTCATACGAATATGTGCTTGTGCTGAGAGGCAGCGATGTAAATAAAATTGGAGCTGCTCCCGAGGAAAATCTCACCACAAAGCTGTAAAAACTTGGATGCCGGAGTGTTACTTGCAGTACGAGTAGATATAGCGATCGAAACAACGAAATACTAGCACGAACCGTAGAAAACTGAACCTGGTGTCTGCGGATCTTGCGAGTGCTCCGATCCCAACCGCCGAGACGCTACGATGCATGCATCCTCCGCCGCGGCGACCGCACTTGTGGAGTACTCGGACGTCAGCTCGGAGGACTTCTCGGACCAGGAGACCGGTGACTTGGATGCGGACGCCGGCAAGGGAGCCGGAAACATCAAAAAACCAAAGCCAGCTACGGATAATCAGTTCTCCAAAGGTCGTCTTGGTGCCAAGCCCGATAAGGAGGGCTATGATAACTACAGGTAATAGGCACATGTAATTCCAACAAAGTAAAGGCTATAATCCCACGTTCTTGCAGAAATAGACGAGCAGAAGACTCAAACGATCCCGCTGCGGCCGGATCGAGGCAAACTTCGAGCAGCGAGGCGACCAATCCGCGGGAGGATCCCTCGCAGGCATCTAACACCTCGAAGGACGAGCTGTGGAGCAGGGAGATCTACATGTCCAGCGACTCCATTGACACCGACGAGCTCGAGGCGGAGATGAAGCGGCAGAAGCGCAAGAAGCAGAAGAAGGACAAGCACAAACACAAGTCCAAGAAGAAGTCCAAGAAGCGCAAGAAGAAGCGGGCCAAGTCGTACTCTAGCATCGATTCCATGTCCGATAACGACATCAATGCCTTATTAGACCGGCGCTACACCCCACCGACGGCTCCGAACAAGAGCAACGAGCGAACGGTGAGCGCAGCGCCCTCCACCTTCACCCCACACAACCTCAAGGAGAGCAGTTCGCCGGCCACTCCTCCGCCCGCGCGTCGCCCCAACCCCAATAGCACCTACTACGGTGAGTCGTCTGTTGAGACGGCCAACACTGCCCTGGGCAGCAACCTGCAGGTCACCGTAACGAACAAGCAGACGAGCAGTAGCCGGCACCGCTCCCCACCTCCCTCCACCCGCTCCAGTGGCAATGGCCCGAGGTTTGCAAACTCACCGCGCACTCCTCCGCCCTCGCACTACACCTCCTCTAGCGGTGGCGGCGGTGGTGGCGGTGGCAGTGGGTCAGTAGCGCGCGATTCACGCAGCTCCCGCTATGTAAATAGTCCCCACAAGGAGGAAGTGAATGCCCATCACCGCTCCAGTCACGATCACGGATATCAGGCTCGTTACTCTGGTGTCGGTTCCAGCAGCCACGATGCCAGGAAGGTGAAACGTTTATCACCGGGTATGTTGGGCTTACTATAATCTTTTTTATATTACTTACCTTCGAAAATACGTTGCAGAGCTGGATCGCTACAATCATCAGCCGAGCACGCCGCCCCACAAACGGCGAAAGTTCAGCGATAACCGGGATGTGGGCCTTGGAAACTTCGAACACAGTAGACACCACTCTGGCAAATACGAACGCTTTAGCAGGGATCGATATTCCAGGCGGTCATCACGGTAAAGCGCATTATTTATTTTAAAATGACCTTTGAGTAATAGCCCAAATTAACTCCAATACAAGCTTACTGACAAAATTTGTTTAGGATTTGAAGTCAGATAATAATTTTTAACAGGTTCTCATTTCGATTTCTGTCATGATAAAACTGTTATTGATATTGAACCGAAATATTTAATTTCAACTGATAGTAAACACATTCAGATGAAAAGGTTCAAAAAACCCTATTCTAAGTTCAACTATTGTAAAATTGGCTTACAAGTGGAATGGTAACTTGGGCTATTTTGATTGCTTTTTATGTCAAAAATTAAATTAATGTATTGGTTTAAAATTTTTTTAAGGAGCCCTAGTGTGCAGCACTCGCGAAGTCGACAATCTCCCGTCGGTGGCCCGACGTCCAGTGGAGCAGGTTCAAATGCGTTCCGGCACGGCAGCAGTCACAAACACAAGTACGGAACGACGGCTAGCCCGCCATCTTCCCATGCGACGAGGTCCAAGCGTGCTTCCGGAGCTGGTACCTCTGGTGATCGCTACTCAAGATCGCCGAGGCCAAGTTCGCGCTACTTGGATGCCTCACCGCCGTCGCCGGTCGGAGCTTCCAGCTCTCACCACCATCACCATCGTCGCTCGCCAAAGATTCGTCAGAGGACCAGAGGGGGCAGTCGTCGCCGGTCGCCCAGTTCGGCCAGCAGTGCCAGCTCCGCCTCGCGCAGCCGTTCGCCCACGTCGAGGGATCTGAAGCACAAGCAGGAGGAGTATTTCAAAAAGATCAGCGAGACAAGTCTGTTTGCCGAGCTGGTTAAAGACCGCCACAAAAGGCAGAAGGCCCTGAAGGAAATCATCGAGCGACAGGAGGAGAACAGCAATAGCAATAGCAACAGTAACGGTGCACTGACCATTAACGACAACAGTTCCTCGGTAGATGGCAACACACCCAACACGGGTGATTGTCGATCTGGCCCTGGAAGTGGAACACCCGCAGCGGCGTCGACGACTTCCAATGGGCTTGAAGTCCTGGGTAACAAACCAGATCTGGACCTCAATAACATTCCCATGCCAAACAAGGACACCGATATTTTGGCTCCGAATCTGGGTCCAAGCGCCGATGTTCCAGACAGTTTCACGCCGTCGAAGCAACCTTTGTTGGTAGCACCGTTCTCGGCCAGTAAGAACAACCTTAAACCGAAGAGTCTATCCTCTTTGCCGCTGCCTCCTGGCATGAATGCCATCGACCTGGCCAATGCGAGATCTCCTTCGCCGGCGCAGAAAAAGGAATCGGATGACAAGAACGCCAATTCCACCGGCAGCGCCAACAAGAGCGTGCTTAACCTCCCGATGCCACCGGTAATTCCTGGCAGCGAAGAGCTAAGTGGCGACGATGATGTCATCGACAGTCCCGAAGACTTTGATGCACCAGCTGGTGGCAATGTGCATGGCAAAGTTGGTGGGCAGGGAGCCACCCGTCGTCGACCAGTGATACTTAATCGCAGAGATTCGAGGAACAACGTCCGCGACTGGGGCGAGCGATGTGTGGATGTGTTCGAGATGATTGCGCAAATAGGAGAAGGAACTTACGGTCAGGTAAGGATTGGAATTAAGATGTGTCAATACATGATGCCTGATGATGTACCATTAATCATTGCAGGTCTACAAGGCGCGAGATCATCATACTAATGACATGGTGGCCCTGAAAAAGGTCCGACTCGAGCACGAAAAGGAGGGTTTTCCTATTACAGCTGTGCGTGAAATCAAAATACTGAGGCAATTAAACCATCGCAATATAGTAAACTTGCATGAAATTGTTACGGACAAACAGGATGCCGTTGAGTTCCGCAAGGACAAAGGATCCTTCTACCTGGTGTTTGAGTACATGGATCATGACCTGATGGGCCTGCTCGAATCTGGCATGGTCGATTTCAATGAGGAGAACAACGCTAGCATTATGAAGCAGCTCCTGGATGGTCTTAACTACTGCCACAAAAAGAATTTTCTTCATCGAGACATCAAGTGCTCGAACATTTTAATGAACAACAGGTGGGGAGATTTACTATTGGGGTCGACTATAAATGAATTTCATTTCAGGGGTGAAAAGTATTTATGAATCTGAACAGTTACATGATTTAAAGCCAATCATTAGAGTGGGATAAAATGAACTTGTTTCTCGAAAAATATGACTTTTAGAAAGTCAGTTAAATGTTTTTATTTTAGCTGTTCATTCAGTAAATATTTGCATTATTGCCTTTTCCCCTTAAACAAAATTTACAAAAAAAAGGTTTTAAAAAAAAGGCTGCAATGGTCAGTCGATTTCCATATAATTTTAATATTTAAGATTAATCGTTCATCCTCGGAATTGAAAATATTTATGTGCTCCTTGCAGAGGTAAAGTGAAACTGGCGGACTTTGGATTGGCAAGACTGTACAATGCAGACGATCGGGAGCGACCCTACACGAACAAAGTGATTACCCTTTGGTATCGGCCGCCGGAACTGTTGCTTGGTGAGGAGCGATACGGTCCGTCGATAGATGTATGGTCGTGCGGCTGCATCCTCGGAGAACTCTTTGTGAAGCGGCCACTGTTCCCAGCCAATGCAGAGATGGCTCAGCTTGAAACCATATCGAAGATCTGCGGATCACCGGTTCCTGCCGTGTGGCCGAACGTAATTAAGCTGCCTCTGTTCCACACTCTTAAGCAGAAGAAGACGCATCGCCGTCGCCTGCGGGAAGACTTTGAGTTCATGCCAGCCCCTGCTCTAGATCTGCTAGACAAAATGCTGGACTTGGATCCGGACAAGCGCATAACGGCCGAAGATGCGCTCCGATCACCGTGGCTGAAGAATATCAACCCCGACGAGTGAGTATATTACAACCAGAATTAATCCCCTGTGGGTGCCCCAATCAACCAACTGATGTTCTCGTATTTTCAAAGAATGCCAACGCCACAGTTGCCCACGTGGCAAGACTGTCATGAGCTTTGGAGTAAGAAGCGCCGTCGGCAGCTGCGGGAACAACAGGAGTCGCTGCCTCCCACGGTGATAGCCTCGACCAAATACCAACAGCATGGAGCTGCCATGGTGGGAGATGCTTAGCATTTGCTGTTTGCTTCGCTTCTTAATGTAAGAGAGAGCTACAAACAGCGAGATGGCGAGGAGTGTTCCTGGTGGCACTAGCAACTAGCCGTAACTAGCAATAACGTAACCAATAATGGGATTCTGTTATCCACGAACAGGGCCAGAATAGGTTGACTAAGACTTGTTCTAGCCGCTGTCGAGTTTAAGACAGCTTCAATAAAGTCTTGGCTACATTTACAAATTGCTTTATATGTTGGGCAAATTGAATCAATCGCTGTATAAACGAAAAGTGTTATATATAATCGCAAGATACTTTTTGAACAAATCATGATTTTAAATATTCAATTTAATTTACTTTGCTATTAGTGTTTTTAATTTTGGAATATAATATTGGCAATCGGCAGACATCGTGCATAAACGGGAACATTGAATTCGCGTAACGAAAGTGTAAACTAATAATTCAGTACGTATTCGTATATCATCAAAGGCGATTTGTAAGTGACCATGTTTCAAAGCTACGAAATAAGCGTATATAGTGAAGCAGTTAAAGATTAGCATTTTAATTATAAACAAATTGTTAAATAATAATAGACTACATATAGTGTATTGACTAGTTTAGTTTATTGTTAAGTATTTAAGAAAAGTGTAAATTATAAATGAATTTATCAAGTAAATATGTACTAATTTACCCATACGCAGGCATTTGATAAGTTTATATTTTAATATGATGTTTGAGCGCACACAGCATCAGAATTAGTTGCATGATGTGCGTGAGACTGAAATCGATTCACTCCAAATTATGTAAATAGGTTGATTAATTCTACCATTACACACACGATCAACAAAAGTAATATCTCAAAACGCAAATCAAATTAACTAAATTCATTTTTGGAACATCAAACCCTATCTAAATAAAAGTGAAATATGTAAAGTGTATTTTAAATTAATTGGTAGCTGCTTAAACGTATTTTATTACTGGGTTAAATAGTATTCCTTTTAACATTTTACTTTTTTATTTGTATTATTCAAATAGTTTTTGCTTAATGGGATAAGCTTAACTTATTTGTTATAGAAATCAAAAATAAATGAATTTAAGAGAGTAATTTTTCGGGTTAATATAAATAAAGAAAATTAAACGAGGAGGATTCACATTTTCAGCTGAAAAACTAGTTCACATTTAATTTAAGCGCGAAAATTACTATTATTTCAGAAAAATTCAGCAAATTATGATTTGTTAACGGCCATTTTTGTATTTTTTATATTATTTTTGACTGCAACTTTCGATTACAAATTGATTTTTTTATAGTTTATAAACTACTTAGTCTTCAAAATTAATAAGACTTGTATTGGTGCAGCTGGTCTAAGCTACATTTTTGAATGTCGGAACCCACCTCAAAAACCATAACTTAAACAAATAAATAAAATGCAAGTTAAATTTATTTAAAACTATAAAAAGTTGTTAATAATTTGTATAATATAAATTACGTTAAAAAGTGTAAAGATATGGAAGGCAAACGGTCACTCAAAAATAAATTGTTAGTATTTTTATCGTTCGTAGGCCAACGAAATGATTTGGTATTTTCAATTGGTCTTACTAAGTGCAGCATATATATAAGTGCGTTTCATCATCAGATTTGTATGTATATTGTGTCAGTTCGCCTTTGTTTTTTAATTGCAAACCCGTCAATTAAGAGATTGCATTACGGTGTGTGTCCAACTACTCTTATATTTCGGGATAAGCCTTCTAGATGGTATATTTTCGAGGCAAAAACAACGGTAAAGGCTGCATCTGTAAGAGCATGTCTGTTTGTATACCTACATTATTACGATGCACTTGGAAGGCCAAAAGAGAAATGCAGTGGAAAGTGAAGTGTATTAGCGAACTATAGCCAGCTGAGTGGATTTGGATTGGATGAACAGAATTACCAGGAGTGATTAGCTGCTCCAAAAATCTTTGGGAATGATAACTTGATCCAGACATTTTAGAAAAGAAAGTGAGGAAAACCATATGTGCGTGTATGTAAATAGAGGTATTTTCTCATTCCTTTGTACCGAAAACAAAGCAAAGTTGATTAAAACGAGCCCACACAGTCGGGGGCGGAAGTATTGGCTAAATCAGAGTACTCTTCATATTTTGCTATGAAATCCCAAATTGCAAACGTTTTTTTTCTTTTACGACGTAGTAAATTTTTGGTCATTATAAAATTGGTTGATTCATTGTTGTTTTTATTTTTTAAGATCGCCAACTATTCTTTTTTTATTCTTTAAATAATATATTTCTATAAAATAAGAGACAATATCAAATGCGTTCTATTCTACAATAAATTCCATTGTTTAGGGTCTATGAAATGGGGGTGAATGTTTTCTAGTGGTGTGGGTGAACCAGTTTTCGTTTGAGACTTTATAGAGCTAATTGAGCGTGACAATAAAGAAAACCCCTATGTTATACGAGGAAAACTCCAATACCATTAAAATCGACTAGTTCAAATGTTCTGCTATCCTAATCTTGAGCCAAGTTAAGATAAGATAGTTATTTTAGAATATGTTGAACAATATTTAAATTATCACTTTAAAATTACATCCAAAACAGCTTAACACTTTTAATTCATTTAGTTTATAATATCAATAATTAATTCCAATATTTTTGTCCACGACTGTGCATCCAACATCTAGGAATGTATGTACAAATGTAAGTAAAATGCATGTACATTGTACATATATGTACCCACAAATGTAATTGTGTGTGATGTAAAAAGCCGAATGCAAATACCCTTGAATTGTGTATTGATTGATTTTACTTGGAAAGGTTGCGGCGATTGGGAAGCTCAATGTTTCCTGAGTAGCAAATCAATAAGTAAATCGAAAACTGCATTTTAGTAAACGGGCTGATAGACTATACATTCTCTGCTAGATCGAATCCAAAAAGCAAAAATAATACTTGGGCTCTGTAAGTGGTATGTGTATGAAATATAAAAGGTGGCATACCTTTTCCACACGCTGTAGATCGAACCCAAAAACGTGAAATTCACACTTGGGTTCCACAAGTGGAATGTGTTATTTTGGAAACCCAATCAGTAGGCAGATTACGAACTGCACTTCTACAAAGTAACTGTAATATAAAGCAATAATATACCTTCTCCGCAGGTCGTAGATCGAACTGCTATCAGCGAGTGCTATCAACTGCCAGAAACGGAGCCGCAATCACGCTGACACCCCTTGTGCAATCGTCGACTCAGGCCGCCTAGGCCCATCAGGCAGCTGTCCAGGTTGGAGGCACTTGCTCGGGATCCGGATCCGGGAGAGAGGCTGAGCCGGAGGCAGAGCCTGCTTGTTGCTGCCGCGTTCGCAAAGGACTCAAAATTGATAGAAACAACAAAAAGGCTGCTGCAACTGGTGCCTCATCCGAGGACCAGCCGCCGCGCAAAAAGGGTCGTCGCTCAGGAGGCTCCTCATCCTCATCCGCCGTTCTCGTTTCCGTCGCCGCCGCCGCAGGATCAATAGATGCGGCATCCACGTCGCGAGCGGCCCAGCAGTTACAGCAACAATTGAACTTCACTTCGACAGGCTCCAGCGCGGAAACATTGGAAAATCCTAGCAGAGGGCAGTGCAAATCGACAGACAGCCACAAGAGACCACGGGATCGCAGCGCCAGCAATACACCCGGCTCCGAGGCAACCAGTACTGGACCGACCATGCAGAG
The DNA here is from genome assembly GCA_018153305.1 of Drosophila kurseongensis. Lineage (NCBI taxonomy): Eukaryota > Metazoa > Arthropoda > Insecta > Diptera > Drosophilidae > Drosophila > Drosophila kurseongensis. The sequence goes on along the minus strand of JAECXX010000005.1, from coordinate 12,553,392 downwards.
CACCACTTCAACGTCGAGCGGCTCCTGCTCCAGGCCTCTGGAGGGTTCCGCCCTTAATTCTGGCGGCAGTGCCGAGAACGTGGCCCGCGATGGCGGTGTCAGTGGCGAGGACAGCGTCGGAATCGGGGACGAGAATCCTTCGGGCAGCAGCGCCGCCACTAACGGACATGATTCCAAACACAATGGGTTTGCTGTCAACAACAACGGCAGCAGCAGTCGCATCGTTGACGGCGAGAACAATCGGGAGAACACCAGCTACAGCGGCGTTCAGTTGGACAAGTCAAACCAGGAGATCATCCGGTTGATCGGACAGTATCTGCACGACGTCGGTCTCGATAAGTCAGTCAAAACGCTCATGGTTGAGTCGGGTTGCTACTTGGAACACCCTTCGGCCACCAAGTTCAGGGAGCATGTCCTAATGGGTGACTGGTCAAAGGCAGATTCAGATCTTAAGGTAATACGCTACAACCATTTCTCGCACTTTGTACTTCAGAGTATTAGAGATTAATAAGTTCATAAACAGAAGAAAGCATTAAATGAATATGAATTTTCATGAATTCATTAACTTGAAAAACATGAAAAAATCGAGATTTCGTTTGTTTATTCCTATATAGAAAAGATAAAGTAAAATAAGTATAAACATAGTCTATACAGCCAAGTTAAAGTTATCACCTAAAGAAACAAATTGGCTAGAATCTACCGCTCCGTAGTGAATTAGTATTTAATTTCAAAGACACCCGACATTAGCTTTAATTTTTGTTAGTTTTATTCTCAAAGGTTACATTACAGTTTACTTATACCATATGACGTAATTTCATATTTCAGGACTTAGAGCCATTAATTGATAATGGAAAATTGGCAACGATCACCGAAATGAAGTTCATACTGCTGGAGCAAAAGTATTTAGAGCATTTGGATGATGGCAATCCCTTGGACGCCCTGCACGTCCTTCGCAGCGAGCTGACGCCACTGCAGCACAACATATCGCGTGTGCACCAGCTGTCCTCGTACATGATGTGTTCCACCAATCAAGACCTTTACCAGCGCGCCAAGTGGGAGGGCAAGGGCATCCTGTCGCGTGCCTTGGTCATGGAGCGCCTTCAGACATTTATGCCGCCGTCGGTGATGATGTCGCCGCGACGCCTTCGCACCCTGCTGCAGCAGTCCGTGGAGCTGCAGAGCCAGCTCTGCCCTTGCCACGATATGGCGTGGGAGACGAACCTGGCGACGGTCTCGCTGCTCACCGACCACTGCTGCACCACGGACGGCTTTCCCATGCAGACAATCCAGGTCCTCACCGACCACTGCGACGAGGTCTGGTTCTGCAAGTTCTCGCCCGACGGTCTCAAGTTGGCGACGGGCAGCAAGGACTCTACTGTGATTATTTGGGATGTTGATCCGTACAAGCTGACCCTGAAGCATCGGCGCGTCCTTGACGGCCAGGCCCAGCTCAGCGTAAGCTTTGTCAGCTGGAGTCCCGACTCCAAGCTCATCCTCGTCGGCGGCACCGAGGACTCCCACGAGCTCTACATCTGGAACGTAGACGATGGCAAGCTGGTGGTCAAGTTTTCGCAGTCGCTGGAGGACAGTCTGGCCTGCGGCGCCTTTAGTCGTGATGGCGCTCGCTTCGTTTGCGGTGGTCAGAAGGGTCAGCTTTACTTGTGTGACCTCAATGGCACCATCGTGGACTCTTGGGAGGGAGTGCGCGTCAACAGCATAGCCTTTCGGGCGGACAACAAAACGATCTTAGCGGCCGATAATCACTACCGTATAAGAGGGTAAGCATCTTGGTTGGCTTGTCTAGTTGGTTTCTAAGAGAAACCGTTCGATTACGTCTTACTTTAAATATTTGAATTCGAAAATACGTTATAGTAATAATAGACTTTAATTTGTAGAAGTTTATAGATTTTAAGGGATGCACAACTTTAATTCAATTTAATAATCTTATATAGGTTAAACATATTATTTTTACAAAAGATACATTTTCAAGAGTAACCTTTAAGCTTTAAATGCTTTAAATGCTTTAAATTAATTCCTTATAAATAATTGATAACAGGAAGAACCAGCTGGACTTTAAAGTAGAACAAATTTTTGAACTTTATATATTTTGTAGATTATTTCTTTTGATTTATATAGGAGAGAGAACTTACATAAACTTTCATTTTTTCCGTTTAGGTACAACTTTGATAGCCCGCGTTCAGATTTTGATATTCTGAGGGAGCCTCATCCCATTATGACCTTCAGCATTAACTCTGCCGATCGCTTGGCTCTGCTGAACGTCTCCAACCAAGGACTACATCTCTGGGACATCGAGGACAAGTGTCTGGTGCGCCGCTTCCAGGGAATACGACAAAGCAATTTCGCCATCCACTCCTGCTTCGGCGGCGTCAACGAGAGCTTCGTGGCCAGCGGCAGCGAGGACAAGGTAGTGTACATTTGGCACATCAAGCGCGAGGAGCCGTTGGCCAAGCTGGCCGGGCACACCAAGACGGTCAACTGCGTGTCCTGGAACCCCGTGTACCCGTCCCTGTTGGCCAGCGCCAGCGACGACGCTACCGTAAGGATCTGGGGACCCAAGCCCAACGGCAGCAACGCAACGACTGAGAGCGACGATTGCTCTTCTAGCTCGTCTTCGTCCTCCTGGAATATGACTTAAGATCGCGAGCGCTAGCTAATGGGTGTGCATGGGGTAGATATTGGATGCTGATTTAGTTATAGTGCGCCCTGATTTCGATATAAATGCAGAATGCGTCCCGCTCTGATTGCGCGTCGGTGTCGTCGTTGCTACAAACTGCCATTACAACAATATGTATGAGCAGCATGACTTACGATTAGCATTAATTACTTAAGTACATTCATACAAAAGGAGAGGCATAACATCATATCTACTATGCTATAACAAGAAATCAATTCGTTCTCAGATTTCTTTTTTATGTATGTGTATGGCAATGCAAAGTAATATTTCCCGGCCTATATAAGCGAACTCTTCTCGATCTTTTTATTTATCAAAAGTGGAATCGACCTGCTTGATTTTAAAATTATTGCCATTTGATTTGTTCTATGCAGTTTCCGACATTTAGTATGTAACACGATTTGACGTATTTCATAACCAGCAGACACAATAAAAATAGTTCTATATATGTTTTTAAAATGTCGATGTTTTCCTTTCGATAATCCTGGGTCTTAAGCAATCAATAAAATTTGAGTGAAAATTGAACATGCTCTTTTCATTGTAGTTTCAAAATAAGTTCGTTCGGTGCGTTTTTTGATAATATAGTTTAATTGCACTGGTCTATTCAAATCCAATAGCAATTCTCGTTAAATATATATTAACTCAGAAGCTTATCGACTGCTAATTTTCTATTTTAATATTTAGAATTAATGTATTTGGCAATAACGTCGTACATAGGAAATTGTATTTTTATTTTCAGCCTTTTATAAACAATTGCCGTAACAATTTCTCCTTTACGTAAAATGTTCCTCCAACAACAGAGAGACAAACTGCCTTGCAGATTCCTTGAAAGCAAAGGCAATGACTACCAATGTTAGGGCCCACCATCGAAGGTCCTTTCTAGTTGCTCCGACTGCCTCGTAGGCGATGACCAGGGAGAAGAGGTGATGGCCCATGACCAGAACATGGTGCAAGCTCCGGCCAAAAACGGTTGTGTTATTACGCCACACTAAAATGGGCAGAAGGAAGAACTTAGACAAATTGGAGATCAGCACCACCTTGAAGATAATTAAAGTAAAACTGCGGGGACCCATCTTCTTCATCCAATCAATACTAAGAGTGACTGTAATTATTAGTAGCAATAACGTCATAAAAAGGTAATCTAAATAAAAAACAATTTAATTAGGAAAATTACTTGCGCTGCAACCAGCAAAATATTCGTTCAATACCTCCTATATTTTGAAGCGTATATGTGTAGAAACCTTTTTCGTGGACGTGTAAAGAGGCATCCGAATGTTCAGGGAGTTTTTGGCGGCACAGCGCAAAGGATTCCAGAAGCAGCACTACCAGCGAAATCTTCCAATATAACTAAAATAGCATACATTTCAGAGTTTTATATGGATATCGACTCCTTATTCGATATTTCCTCACTTTAAAGTCTCCATTGTATATTATGTGGCGGAAGGCGCAAGAATCCAACAGCAGTGCATCTATTAAAATGATAAACTCCTCAAACTCTATGTATTTATCAGTGGTTTGGTGACATTTATCCTGAGAAATGTTTCGCAAATTAAAATCAACTATGTTTTTGGCAGTAGGTGTGTACTCTTACGCATTGTGTGGTTTTTAAAGAATTGCTATATTTCTTGAATAGTTCCTTGACTCTGTGTCCACAATTAATGCACACAAATCGCCTTTTTTCACTCATTTTGTTTCTTAAATTAAACCTTATTTTGGTAAATAGCCGAATAAACAAACATTTTAATTCATCAGCTGATTAGTATTACCGTTTTGAGAAAACTGAATAATACAACCAGTACACTTTTCAACCGTTAGAAGTTCAAAATATGTGAACCATAGACGGGAATCCCTATTTATTGAAGTAAAGCCATTAGAGATTAGGTTTTATATTGCCTGTTTTGACCTTAAAAATCCCAAAAGTTTTGTTATAAAATCAAAAAAAATCGTTTATCCTTCTCAGGTTAGGTTTATTTTTTATTTATTTCATTCCTGCGTTTTATTATCAACATAATGTTACAAATTTTATTTTTAATCTAATCTAGGTACAACTTCAGCCAGATTGGTTATTTTTGTTTTGAACAATTTTAAAAATGGGAAATGGCACAATTAGTATTCGATTCAAGGCTCGTGTTATAAATCCGTTTAAAAAGATATTCATAATTTTTTGGAACGGACCCCGAATGTTTTCTTACAAGTATTAGTTAGTAACTTCAAAAAGTATTTTGATTTACGAGTTTACTCCGTTCAATAATTTATTTTGTAATCCAGTTCAAAAATTAAAGAAAAATATCACTTCTGGATAGGTTCAGCTATTTTGGAAATCTTATTGGACAAACTCATAATTTAACAGAAAATTACAATTATTACACTTAACTAAAATTACGTTTCCTCATTATTATGCGATGAGGTTGACCCATAAACCCATTATTCCATTAAGGAAGAATTACCTATGTGGGTCCTTCAGTGTGCTTCTTGTGGTACATGACATCGAAAGTAATGAAGAACAGAACAAAGGCATTGCAATGCAGCTTTTGCGATAGCATGTATTTGTTAAACTAAATTGTTCAATCTATATCATATTTCAACGACCATATGCATGTTTTTAAAACTATGTACTTATTACCAATTATTCATAAGATATTTTTTGTTTGTCAACTATTAATCACATATAAATGGGCTTGAATCGCTGAACCCGGATTCTATGCAATTATTGAGATTTTCAAGTAATTGTTACATTGATTTTAGGTTTTAGATTTTGAACATGTTGGGTTTATATGTTAATTCCCTTAGTTTATTTAATTGTTGCTTTTCTAGTGGACAACACATTACATTTGTATCAGTAAAAACAAAACATTATAAAGAGGTACATTTCGAAATTATAAACTTAAAATCAATATACAATATAGATGTTATACATATAATATTTGTAGTGGTTTGGGTATTACGCTTGTGGCCAACGATTACAAATATACTGAATTATAGGTATGCAACAGTAATACTCTAACACAAAGGCTCATAACAATAACAAAAATTTCATTTATCGACGAAAGGGAATAGTATCTGCTCGGTTATGGATACACTGACTCATTTGAGATGAATGTCTGCAAATATCCAGATAGACGTACTTATGTGGTTTGCTATGTGCGTTTTACTTAGATGTAGTTGTTAAACTTCAAAAAATGAGTAGAAAACCGATTAAAGAATGTATGTATTTTTATCTTTACAATTCAGTCTGAAAGGCATAGTTTACACATTTTATATCACCTATTTTCAAAATGTACTGTTTACTGCTTGTTTATCTCTAAAATTTTGTATTCATAATTAATGATATATCAATGTTCATTAGGTTTAAGTTGAACCACTTGTTATTTATGGTATTAAATATAATTTAATTTAATACAAGTACGGAAAAGTTGCTGTAAATTTCGTTGCATTAAGTGGAGAATAAATATTTATGTAACCTAAATTTGGTACCCAAATACATTTTTTTGTTTAATTTCGCATTCGATATTTGGTTCAGTATCATTTATATATATCGTTTGAATATTGTTTACGTTTTTTCTGGGACTGTATATCCAAATTTGTATGCTTTTGGGCTGTTGTTGCTTTTCGTTTCCTTCTGTTCCAGAAGCTTACTCGTCGTCCGAGAAATCGGAACTTTCGCTTATATCAGTTGAAAATAACTCCAGCCAATGAAAATCACGGCGATCTACATAGTCCCATAGATAAATCTATAAAATATGGAATATTAATAATGGCGACCACCTCATTTAAGAATTTTATTTTAAGGTGTCACAATATCCCTGGAAATCTGGCATATAACGGACATTTTTTACTTTTTAAAGGATTATGGGTACAACTAAGTTTTTAAATTATATTTTGTTTGCAATTTAAACATATTTGTTACTTACATCAAGCAAATCGATTATTTCATTCTGGCTCCGTAACTTTCGAGTTCGCTTCGGCAATCCCACATCGACGATGTCTCCATTGGGCAGGGCGTGCTTGTAAAAGCACTTGTTACCAAAGGGACACTTGCCCTCGCCTTTTTTGAAGTATTTGCAATCCTTGGCACCCAAGGCGGCGCGGTAATCATTGAGCAGTTTGTCCTTCTCCTCTTTGGTCTCCACCCAAAACGCACTGGGGCAGACAAAATCCGAGCACACGCGACATTCGGGGCAAGCTCTGCAAATTTACAAAGAGTCAGTATCAAAACAAAATAAGAATCAATCCCTGACATTTATATTTGTTTAATTTTTAACAGTCAATAAAAGCTCCAAACCTTAAGTTTAAAACGGAAATATTTTTGTATCTTTTTTTTGAGCGTCCTTTTTATTAAGCAAATGGAAAACATTTTATTTAAAAGGAAATAATAATAACAAATACTTTCACTAGTTTACCTACAAGCTACTACTTAATCTACAAAACTTGATTTTTCATGTTTCGACGACAAATGGAGTAGAACTAAAAACACAGTCTTGAACCAACTTATGGTGAAATCAACAGTCAATGGAATTTGACTTGGGATTGCCGAACACAAAGGGCAATTAACAAAATGGCCGTTTTCAAAAACAGGTATGGTTAATCTCACTTACCGCGTTATTTTATGCTCAAACTGTTTGGCCTGGCGCCATGTGCGAATGCACTCCAAGCAGAATATGTGGTTGCAGTTGGGTAGGATCCCGAAACGCTTTTCCCTTCCCGCCTTCTCCATGATCGTGTCAAAGCATATGCCGCACGTCTTGTCCTTGGACCTGGCGATAGCAAAGGATAGCTCCATGGCCTGTTCGTGCTGTTGCAGGCACTCGCGGTTGTGCTTCTTGCGCTGGGCTTGATCCGTGGGATGCAGACAGTATTGGTCGCACATTTCGCACAGCTCCATGTGGATGCGGTAGGGGCAGAGTTCGCCCCAGACGCAGGGGCTCTCGTACGGGCAGACTTCCTCCAGCGAAGCGGGATTCATGGGTGAGTAGTCCGCTTTGTCGTTAAGAGATGAAGGCCCACCCACAACTTCGGCCCAGGAGACGGCGGGAGTAATGACGAAATAGGACGCACCGGCATCCGTCTCCGCCCCTGAGCCTACGTTGGCTTCTGCCTCGTTCTGTTCACGGGCCAAATTCCGCTTCTGGCTGGGAACGAACTCCGGTGCGTTGGCCCAGTTTCTTTGCTGGCTAGAGGTGCTGGTGCTGGCGCTGTAGCTGTTGCTGGTACTTGGCTTCGGTAGCACCTCGGTGGTCACTGTCTGCTCGCACTCCGGACGACCGCGACTCAGATCGTGGGAGAAGCGGCAGAGCTCCCCGAAGCGACAGATCCCGCGCACGTAGTAGCGGCAGATGGTCTGGCTCCGGCCAAGGGCCATGCCGCTGATGGCTGGATCGCTGCTGGCGACGGCACTCATTTTGCTATGAGAATTGCAAACGCTTTTGATTTTACGAATCTCTGACAAGTCTCGACGATGACCTAAAAAGAAAAGCGATTGGTTGGCATTTGATTAGCACTGGATATAGTCTGGGTAATGTGTCCTCCAATCTTTTGCGCCTGCAGGGACTCGAGCGTTCGGTTTCTTACCCTCCGAGTGCACATGCCTACAGACACAACAACTGCGTACGTTCGCGGATATGACCAAATTTTGCCTTTGCAAACTTTTTAGCTAAGCTTCCATCTATTTTTCGCTACTTTCGGTGGCAATATACATGAAATGCAGGCATGACGACTCTTGCATTCAAATTATTACCTTAGCATCAGCGAAATATGCAATGTAGGTATGTATGTATGTAGATTTCTAAAGGCGTATGTATGGCTCGGTGTTCTTGGATGTCAAATCAAACGCATCCATCGTAGTTTTTAAACTTTTAATTTTTACTTTTTAGCTCTGCGACATTGCAATTACCTAAAATCTAAGCTATTTCAACCTCTGATACACTTACAATGTTTTACTTTGTCGTTTTATGCACCGATCACATTCACAATTTTTTTCCCCGTGGTGTGACCAAGCTCATCGACAATTTAAATAACACGCAAAACAAACCGTTAAAAATTAGATGCGTGGATTAACAGGGAATTAAATGGAATGAAACGTAGAAAAGAAATCGTTAAAAATAATTTGAACATTTAAATTTTTTAAAATACTATGTATATCTATCATATTCATTAAGGTTAATTAAAGTTCATTTATGAACTATACGCTTAATTAAAAGAAATATTGGAAACTAGATATGTAGAACAAAAGTTCATGTTTTTATCAAACTTTAAAAATTAATTTACTAATAGACTGATTTAATTACCACCCAGCGATTTGTTTTAATTAGTGTTCCCGGGGATATAATGAGGGATTCATTTACTTAGTCCCACTAATGACGCAACAATAATGATAACACTAGTCACCATACTTCTACCAAGGAAAATCCATACCTGCTTCCTTTTTTTATAGCAAAGGTTTTTTTTGAACATATATGTTATATATGTTTGATATATCAAAAATCAGTTATTATTACAAAATGGAATATTTATATCTAGTACTAGTATGAATCAGTAGAAATGATTAATTACTATCAAAACGGCGCTTTTTGTTAGCTAGTGTATTAAGTTTACTTACTCTAGGGTTACTAGAGTTTGCCAAAGGTTAATAGTTGTTGGACACCGCTTTCAAAAGACATACGTTTTGTGGCCTCAAGTTAACTAAAATGAGTTTTATGAAAAATATTCATGGAAAGATATTAAGCTTAGGACAAAAACGAGAGAAAAGGTTTCTCCGAAATACATCAATGGAGGTGCTTAGATACGTTATCAGTGATACTAGTTTACCATGGTGGGTGAAGCTTTACTTTACTATAATTTTCGCTTTGGTGGTATTTGTGGCCGTAAACCTGGCAGTTGGAATTTATAGTAAATGGGACAGCACTCCAGTGATTATTGGGAGTAAGTACTAACTCTCTTTGGTATATTTATAGAGTTCCTAAAACATAGATTACTTTTTATTACAGTTAGTTCTACCATGACTCCCATCGAGCAAATCCCCTTTCCGGCAATAACGGTCTGCAATATGAATCAGGCCAAAAAATCGAAAGTTCAGCACTTAAATCCGTAAGTATACTTTAAGACCATTAATAAATCCATTATATCATAAACGTTTTTAGGGGATCCCTGGGTTACGCCATGCTTCAAAAAACCTGTAATAAGGAAACTAATTACTCACAATATGTGGATTTTCAGCATAGAGATGAAACTTTTCCGAATTTCATTTTAAATGTTTCTGAGAAGTGCGCGGATCTAATAGTGTCCTGTACATTCCACCAACAAAAAATACCTTGCACCGATATCTTCAGAGAAGTATTCGTTGACGAAGGCTTGTGCTGCATATTCAATTTTTTGCATCCATATTATTTATACAAATTCAAGTAAGTTTTCTCGTAACGGAAGAAAACGAGTATTTTCAATTGATTAACTTGCAGATCGCCCTTCATTCGGGACTATACTTCGTCGGGTAGGTTTGCAGACATCGCCGTGGATTGGGATCCAATTGCAGGCTACCCACAGAGATTACCTTCAAGCTATTATCCCCGACCGGGAGTTGGAGCAGGTACTACTAAGGGTCTGCAAATTATTCTCAACGGCCACGTTAACGATTATTTTTGCTCTTCCACAAATGGACAAGGATTCAAAGTAAGTGACTTTATATCGTTTAAGGCGAACCAATTCTAATTCAATTTGTTAGGTACTTCTTTATAATCCGATTGACCAGCCTCGCATGAAGGAATCTGGATTACCAGTGATGATTGGGCATCAGACAAGTTTTCGCATTATAGCTAGGAGTTTTGAGGCGCTACCTACTATTAGGAAAATTCATAGGACGAAGCGGCAATGCATTTTTAGTGACGAACAAGAACTGCTCTTTTATCGCTATTATACGCGTCGAAATTGCGAAGCAGAGTGCGACTCCTTGTATTTTCTGAGACACTGCAATTGCATTCCTTATTATTTACCAATTGTGTATCCAAACGCTACAATGTGCGATGTGGTGCACTTTGAATGTCTGAACAGTGCCGAGTTACAGATTTTCGACGTAAAGAGTTCCCAGTGCAAGGAGCTTTGCCTGACCAGCTGCCACGATTTAATTTTCTTTCCCGATGCTTTTACCACACCATTTAGCCAAAAAGACGTTAAAGCCCAGGGCAGTTACTTGAAGAATTTTTCAAGTGATTACATTAGAAATAACTTGGCGGTTGTAAACTTCTTTCATACAGAAAACTATTTTAGAAGCAACGTGAGGACCTCTTATACGGGACCAACTGAATATATGGGTATGATATCCTTTATGTCCTTGGGTTTTGAAATAATATGCTTACCTATATATTTTTGTTTTGCCTTTTTCAGCTTTAACCGGTGGCATAATGAGCCTAATGATTGGCTTTAGTGTAATCTTTATTGCCGAGATAATATACGTTATTTTCTTAATTTTAACGATGTTGTTCCTGTTATTGCTTTAATCTTTAAAAACTTAATCAGATTATTAAATCTTTACAACAAAAGACCATCTAAACTACATTGCTGAACTTTATATATAATGCACTACTGCACAAAAAATAAATAAAACAAAAGCGTAAATGTTAGGAAATTTATTTAATTTTAAATTTATGTATACATTTTTGAAATAAAGTGGAATGGAACGAAAATCCCGGAAAACGGTCATACAGATCTAGCATATTAATACCGACGAAATACGAACAAACGCCTGGCAGCCCTGGAATATTACAGTTCAGTGGCAAAGTGACAAGCAAAAATACGAAAATGGTTCTGGAGAGTACTATGATATGGTAAATTATTGGTTTTTAGCCAACACAGAGCGATTTTGCTAGTTTTGTCGTATTGCACTTGATGGCGCACTTCCTGGTACTCATAATTAGTGTTTTTCCAGCTTTGATAACAGCGACTACCAGCGCAATGGAGACTATTTTCCCACCCGTCTGAACGTCCAGAAAGATGGCATCAATCTTGTCTGTCTCACAAAACTGCGCTCTAATCCTGAGAACAATGTCGGCCTGATGACATTGTCCAAGTAAGTAAGCTCCAGCTTCCGTAACTCGCCCTCATACTCATGGTTTCCTTTAATTATTCACCAGCACCGTGGAAGTGCTGGCCACGCTTACCAGCGATGTGGGCCGGATCTTTTCGAAGATGCATCTGATCCAGCCGAAGGGCGAAATAAACCTCTTGACAGGAATCCGCATTGCCCACTTGGTGCTGAAGCATCGCCAGGGCAAGAACCACAAGATGCGCATCGTGGTCTTTGTGGGATCGCCCATCAATCACGAGGAAGGGGATTTGGTCAAGCAGGCCAAGCGCCTCAAGAAGGAGAAGGTCAACGTGGATATTGTCAGCTTTGGCGATCATGGCAACAACAACGAGACGCTTACCGCATTCATCAACGCGCTGAACGGCAAGGACGGAACTGGCTCCCATTTGGTCAGTGTGCCACGGGGATCCGCCCTGTCGGATGCTTTGCTCTCGTCACCTATCATCCAGGGAGAGGATGGCTTGGGCGGAGCTGGACTGGGCGGCAACGTCTTTGAATTTGGTGTAGATCCCAACGAGGACCCGGAACTGGCTCTAGCCTTGCGTGTGTCCATGGAGGAGCAGCGTCAGCGCCAGGAGAGCGAGCAGCGGCGCGCCAACCCCGACGGAACAGCACCGACTGGAGGCGATGCTGGCGGCGGAGGCGGTGGCTCGGGCTCAGGACCTGGCAATGTCGAAAGTGCCGGAGCCGACAATGAGGCCAACACCGAGGAGGCCATGCTGCAGCGCGCCCTGGCCTTGTCTACTGAAACACCCGAGGACAACTTGCCGGACTTTGCCAACATGACTGAGGAGGAACAGATTGCCTTCGCCATGCAGATGTCCATGCAGGATGCTCCCGACGACACAGTCACCCAGCAAGCGAAGCGCCCAAAGACGGACGAGGCCAATGCCCCAATGGACGTGGACGAGGACTATTCGGAGGTGATCGGGGATCCGGCCTTCTTGCAAAGCGTGCTGGAGAACCTGCCCGGGGTTGATCCCCAGTCGGAGGCAGTACGCGACGCTGTCGGTTCGCTGAACAAGGACAAGGACAAAAAGGGCGACGGCAAGGACTCGCAGAAAAAGTAAAACGCATCTATGATTATATCTTATAAGCTCGTTTAAAGCATTTGTATGCCCATTAAAATCATTTGTAGCCCCTTTAAAATTATGCTTCAAGTGAAAATATATAAACAAATACACATGAAATGCCACTGACTAAATTAACTCAGCGACTTCGGTTATAATGCAAATAATGAGAGTCTGACTTGTCGAAAATATTTTATCTAATGCATTTAGTTTTGATATGGACATGGAGTTAGCTTTTGGACAATTAATATCGTTTTTAAAACTTTCTAGGGAATATTTATCGGTGTAAATTTGATCTATCACAATTGGTCAAAAAATGTTGACCCAAAATTTAATGAATAAATGAAAAAATCGCAAACCTTGTGAAGAAACTGGCTTTTTGCTTATTGTTTTTAAAGTTTCTATAGTTTTTGCATCATGACTAGGTGCTGATCTAGACAATTAATAGACAAGGTGTAGCACAACATGAAACAATAGTAATGTAATTAATTTGTGTTTCAATCCATTATAGTTTATTTCCCTGTCAAGGGCCCTATTTACGTATTGACACTCTTTACTTTACATTGGTATTAACTATGTGGGGTGACGAATGCAGATTACTTTCCGCCCTTGTAGTCCCGGATGTGGTAGAGCACCCAGGCGGGGATGAACAAGGATGCAGCGCAAAAGCCGCCGCCCAGGATCACCTTCTCCTGCAAAACAAAATTAGTTTTTAGTATTTGGTAATTGGGAGGGAAATGGGTTTTTGAGACATCCTCGTTATGCAACCAACAAAAACTTACAGCGGTGGAGACTTGCTGGGTTGGGGGTCCGGAAACGACCGACTGGCAACGGCTCTGCATGGCGCTACGGATAGTAGGGACCAGGAGGCGGGCAGCACTGTTTTGGAACATTTTCACAATATTCTTCGGAAAATTCGTTGGCGAAAATCAATGCTGTAAGGTTAGAATGCTTCTTCTTAACGATTTGACATTTACTAGAGATGGGAATAGTACCGCGATTTTCGTCGTGACACGATAAGCTGGAGTCGCTGGTGTTAGTACCAAAACATAAGGGTATTCCCTATGCTTAAATTATAACTTTCCGAAAGTAAATTTTTTTTCACTTAATTTAGTTTTCGAATATCATAATAAAAGTACCAAGATTAATAAAAGGAAAATAAGGTTTTAAAATTTCAAAGAAACAGCAATGAAAAAAGTACAGGAAATACCTCCAATGTATTTTATTCGATATTGAGCAGAAACCGTTTATGATTTTTATGAATAAAAAATACAAATACTCGTTTTTGGAAATTTGTTATATCAGATATAATTGTTAATCTACAAAATGTGTACAAACAGATCATATTGCTTCGCAATTCGAAAATTTAAGGGATAAAATATTAAATATTTTTTAGAGAATGTTAGCATAATTTTTTTGATGATACAAAATAATAATTTGCCGCCAAATTAAACAAAAAGTTCAACTCAGTCACTCAATTTAAATTGAAGAAACGCGAAACGCAGTGGAAAAAATTCAGCAGGGCGTTTCAGGGTGACCATTTTATGTCTTTGGATATCAACGATAGGCGCCGAGGGTCCCACTGCTGCATTGTCCCATGTTCCATGTCCGTCATGTGATATTCGTTGCTCGAGAAAAAGTTTCGTGATCGCGTTGTCCACTTTTTATTTTTTATTTTGCCCTAAAACACTTCGCGTCGATCCTTTTAGCCTGCAAAATGGTTTCCGAGTGGGTGCCCCCGATCGTCATCACCAGCATTTGGGCCTTTATTGGCATTATCTGCCCCTTTTTCGCCCGAGGTCCCAATAGGGGGTAAGGTGTTTACTTAACTTCAAGGAAACGGCCACTAACTAATTTGATTTTTTCAGGGTGACTCAATGCTGCCTGATGCTCACCGCAGCAACGTGCTGGCTGTTGTAAGTACTAATTAACTACCTGGTTGGGTGGATTAACATAACATAATCCTGAGACTTATCTATGACGTTTTACATTGCAGCTGGCTGTGCTGTTACATGACGCAGCTGAACCCGCTGATCGGACCCAAACTAAGCATGAACGAGATCATGATCATGGCCCGCGAGTGGGGCAATGAAATCAAAAACACTATGGATGTCGCCGTCTAATCATAATGTATTCATTTCACATGTTTTGTTATTGTTTCTTTACCCTGGATGCTCTTGCATTCTGTATTATTAATTTCAACTTAATGTTCGAAGCATAAAGTAATTTGTAGGAGAGATTGATCTTTCGACAAACCCGTTATAGAAAATCATAGAGAAACAACATATTTGTAAATTTAGTACGTGCAAAAGTATGATGTTAACCTTGACTTTTGGCCAAGCATTCCCAATCAACCGAGTGTCTTAAAAAAAGATTGAAACTTGTAATAAAGTAAATTTACACTTAATGCTAAAAGTGTTCAACTAAATACATATGATTGTTATTCAGAAGTTGGTTTTTTATTGATCTAGTAGAACTATTGGTTTGTTTAAAACAAGTACAATTGGAAAATTCCTTAGCTTCCTTTTGAGCTCGATTTCTCGGACTCCATCTTTAGCTGGTGGTTCTGCGTCATTGGTTAAAGTTTGAAGCATATTTAAAGGCGCGGCCCACCGTGCGATATGTACGGGGGCATAATATCCCCTTATCTATTTAGTAAGGAGTCGCGAAAATTTGTATTTTACCCATAATGACCGTATTAAATAATGTTTAGGTACAATCAAACGGAAATTTGTAAATCGACTTACCTGGTGATAAAGAGTACTGTGCAGTCGCAAATGATTTCGTTCTTAATATCTTTGTTTAAATATAATTTTTTTTTTATTGAAGTCAAGAGTAAAAAAAAACTTAACGAGGCCAGAAGTTGGTGACGCAGTGCCTTTTGTATTTCTGTAAGAGCAATGGAGTCGAATTTGAAATCTGCTGGTATATGAAACATAAACATTGTAAAGGAAATAATAAAAAACAGTTCGGTAATAAGTTATTTATTTAGTAACTACGCAGTATGTATACATCACTTTGAATAAATGATGACTAATATATAATATTCCTATATGCATTGTTATATTATTACATTATCGAAATGTTTATTTACAGTTTTTTTACTAATAAAATGTACAATTTGCTTTAAAAGTTCATACAAAAATTTAATATTTATTTTAAACAAATAAACGAAAGCCAAGAATCGGAAATTAGGAATTTTAAATTAAAAGTGAAACAGAAAGAAAAATTTAAAACAATGGCATATCAACAAGAAGCGTTTGACTAATATTTACAGACAACCCCGTAACATTCGACAACTTTTTACTTAAAATCTACCTCCAGATCCACGTCCTCACACTCGAGCCAATTATATTGCCGAGAACATAGAGTAGAGCTGTTAGTATGGCTTGTCAAAGGTGCATGAAGCAAAACAGTTAGCGCAGTTATGTGTTTGCGGAGCTAGTGGATGTCGGATTCGATGAGGACGGTGCTGCTTGGGCTGCCAAATTAGTTGGAAGCTGTGCGGCAGCTGTTGAATAGTAAGCTGCAGTCGCTGGAACGTTTGTGCTAATAGCTGAAAAAATCATAAAAGTTAAATTTGTTATTTGCTTACATTATTAAAAACACGTACATTGGCGCAGTGCCTTTTGAAACTTTTCGTATTCCACATAATGCTTAAGACGCAGCTCGTCCTCTTCGATGAGTTGTCTCTGACGCAACAGCAACAGGCGTTGGTGCTGGTTAGTGCCCAAGCGCGTGTTGCACAATTGGTTGACCAACGAGTCTAAATTGTGCTTTATATCCTGCAGAAAAAAAGATTATAGTAAACCCCAAATAATAAAATATATGGATAAATCTTACGGATTGTATATCGCTTGGTAATAAGTGTGGATGCGTAGCTGCTAAAGACACTGGCTCTTCGGTAACTGCATAAATAATACATCAATAAGAAAATTAATGATATAGTATGAACAACAAAAATGGATGCTATAAAAGTTAGCGGCATGCGAACGTTAATTTGCATATTGCTTACCTTCACCAGACGATGCGTTAAAAATCGGTTGCATAACGTGTTGCATGGGCTGTGCAGGCTGCTGTTGCAACAAATGATTGGGGACAGCGCCTTGGAAGTTTTGTGGCGCAGCCACACGAGCTCCGGTCTGCTGGCTATACATTCCCGGCACACTTTGTTGCTGCATGTGGGATTGCATTTGCATCTGATGCTGTTGTTGCGAGATCATTTGCTGCTGGGCCGACATAGTCTGCATAGGAGGAAGCTGATGAGGTATTGCCTGGGCCATGCTCACCACTTGGGGCGGAAGCGAGTGAAGCTGGTTGGGCTGCGTCTGAATGAATTGATGCTGGGGATGAGTCTGTTGTGTGCCAGACAAGTTAAATTGCTGCGATCCCTGCTGGGATCCCTGCTGCTGTTGCTGCTGCATCAGTATCTGCTGCTGTTGTTGCGACATTAGAGGCATTTGATTCTGCTGCTGCGGCTGAATCGGCTGCATCGGCATGGATTGCTGTGGTGGCTGCTGCTGGAGACTGTTAACCATGGGTGGATGCCCATTGAGTGGCGTCTGCTGAGGCTGTTGTGGCATATTGGGATGCACAAGCTGCTGCTGTTGTTGTAGATTAGACATTTGTTGTATGTGGGTCCCATTCTGATTAATTACTTGGGGTACCACAATGCACTGAGTTCCTGTTGCACTCGTAGAAGTGGATGCTCCACCAGGCAACTGGTGGATCTGCTGGGGCTGTTGATAAATCAACTGTATTCCGTTAATGGCCAGCGGAACATTTTGAATGGGAGAGCTGATGACTTCGGTTGGAGTATTGACCACACTGCCGTTCGGCACTGAATTGTTGGTCTGCACCTGGCCTCCAGCGCCTGCCACCTGTAGGTCGATTTTTAATTGCCCTTGCGCTGGTTCCTCCACACCGGTTGAAGTTTTCTGCTCTTGCACACGACTGACACTGAACCGCGAAATTTTACGGGCACTCGGATTCACGACCTCTTCAATTTGCTTGGGTACAACCGACAATGTCGCCGAACCAGACTGTAAACGGAAAAAGTTTGAAATAAGTGCATTTTTGGATAAAGTCAAGACGTTTTTGCATCCTTGAATCTTACCTCTTCTGCGTTTTCGGTATTGCGCAAAGCCGCCAATTTCTTTTCCAAATCTGCTATTGAGTTCTGATTAAGTGATCCATTACTAGGATTTCTTTGCGGCGGTTCACTGTTGTTGGTCGAAATGGATGTGGTCGATGGTTTTTCCAAGCTAGGCTGCTTAGACAGTTGCTTCTCGTGGCCCGTGCCTATGGTAATTGCAACTGATGCTTCAGTTGGAGTAAGATCCGAGTTACTAATCGTCCCTTCAAGATTTGTGGCAGTGTGCAAGTGCACATCAGAGCCCATGCTGTTGTCAATGGAAGTGCGCCGTGAATTATAGACGGAGGAACCAGAGCCCCTGGCGGATGTCAAAGCTGCAGTGGGAGTATTCTGACCCACTGAGGGTGCGGATGTTCCTCCTCCGTTATTTGACTTGTTTATCTACGATTAGTAAAAATTATATATTTAATATAGCAAATATTTGTACAAAGCAAGGTCATGGTCATTAAAATGAATTTTTAAATGACAAAAAAATCAAGGTCTCGTTATTTCAAATTAAATACTACAATAAATAATATTTCATTTTGCTTAAAAAAAAATCTGACTTTTTAAGATTTTATCTCAGCAATATTAAATAGTAAAAAAGCTATCATTCTTTGTTATTATATTTTTGTTGGTGCTTACCTCTTGAGGTTGTCCAGAAGTAGCCTTGAGTGAAGACATGGCAGGGGAGGCCTGGTGAGGAGCTCTGTTATTGATGGAGGCCACTACAGCGGAGGCAAAGGCGTGGGCGTGAGTTATATTCTCCAGCTCTATCTTTAACTGCTCCAGAGTGTTTGCCGCGCCGGTTCCCTGGGTTACCACTGCCTGGGCGGATTTATCTTTCGGCTTATCTGCTTCTACCGCAGTGGATGGCTGAGGGTCATCCGAAGGCTCCGATGCGGCTTTATTAGGCATGTCAAAGGTTATTTTTACAGCGGTTAAGTCGTCGAGGCTTCTAGTATGCTTCAAGTCCTCCTGAATCTCCTGTATATGACGATTCAAGGGCAGATTGAGGCTCCGAGGAGCTCCCCCGCCAGCCGATTCCAAAAGCTTTTGCATTCTGGCGATAGCAAGGGAGCAAGGCTTTTGATGCACATTCAGTGACTTGTCCTTGCCATCGTCAAACGGTGGTTCCGGACCAGTTGGAGTTATGTTGCTGTCGGGCATATAGTCAATTGACAGCGAAGTGTATTCCGAGGCTGTGCTTGTCTTGCGAGATACGGATCCAGATCCGATGGTCACGTCATTGCTGCTATTAGGCGCATCCCTCGATGCGGTTGATGAGGAAGACATGGTCGAAGTGGTTGTGGGTGGAGTTCCAACATTCAACTGCGGCTCTTGCGGATTCGATAAGTTGGACCTAGCTTCGAAAGTTAAATTGGGGTTCAATGGCTCAGCGCCTCCTCCGCCGGAAGGCAGAGTTTCAACACCATGGATAGTTGGTTCGAACATCTTTGTAATGTCGCTGGCGGTTTCATCCCGCTAGAATAAGTTTGTTACACGTGAGTTGAAGTAGTCAAGTAAATTTACCAGTGCGTATACATTATTATTTTAAATAAAAATGTATAAAAAGTGAAATTAAAATAAATAAGAAAAATAAATTAGGTCCACTTTTTATTATAAAAGGATTATATATAAAAGCTTTTAAAAATAAGATATAGAGAAGTTCATCCTAATATTTTACTGATGGTTTGCTTTGGGGCATACTAAAGTTAATATCAAATGAGTTGATAAAAATGATAGATATCTCCGAAACCAACAGCAGTTCGTTAGCTTTTTTTGGTGACATCTTGTTGGGATCTCTTTCGAGATAGAAAACAAGCAAATATATACATTTGGTTTTGCAAAATGGGACAAGAACAGAATCTAACTTCGGCAATCCGAAGTTTGAATACTCTTGCAGTCATATTGAAAATGGATGACAGCGTGCACTGCGCAAATATACATATGACAGCTATCGTATATATTTAACTCAGGGATGGATCCGAAAAAAAACATAAAACATACGCTTACTTCGTCGAAATAACCTAAATTTGGCTAATTTTACCCGCTCCTATAACAGCTAAAGAATACAGTCGCCGATCAGCAAGATTTTTTAAAATGGTCGTTTACACATAAAAAATAATGTTTAGAAAGTTATATGTTGATAGCTTATAACTGCACGAATAAACTTCATAAATTGATTGAAAAGGACGGACACGGAAATTCAGTTCGATTTTGTAAGAAAATAGATGTGGCATTAAATCATTAAAACTAACTTTGACTATAAATTAAATTATAATAAAATCTTCAATATAAGTAATTTTCTGAAATAGTCTAAGAATAAAAGTAAAATCCTCATAAGTAAAGAAACAGTTTAGCTAGGAAAAAATAAGTGTTTACATAAGCCCAGTGCGCTCAACACTTACAGATCTATGTCTTTGGTGTGACCTAAACGTGGAACGCTGTCGAGTTAGAGACGCGTGTCGGACCTGCTTTGTTATAGTAGGGATAGACAATCAAAAAACATGGATTTTGTGATATGGATATTAAAATCGCTTAGTTAAGTATTTTACGAAATCGTTTTTGCATCATTTTCTTAAAATCGATCGAGATTTTTCCAAGGAAAAGGAAGAAGACTGAATCAATTAGCGGTGAAAGCACAAAAAAAATTTCTTATCGTCATTGAAAGCATATCTCAGAAATAAACAAATATATTTATATTTGTGAACAATTTTTCTTGATGCTTGGTGAACAAGTTAATTTTCGCTAAAAGATTGGACTACTCAAACTAGTTTCAATTGGGGTAAAAATGGGTTCCGGTGTGAAAATTGTTCACCAATTAGGACATACGAATGTAGGTCATTCAATATTCTGCTATTCAATATAAAGATTGTTAATTCTCTAGCGAGATCGGTGAATAATTTTATTCATCAGTGTTTGTTCATCCAACAAACAGTATCCATTTCTGCGTTTTAAAAACCCTAAGGTCTTGTAAGAATAGTCTTCATTGAGTAAGAAAGAAATTTCTGTGGAAATAATTTTGGAATAGCGATGTACCTTTTCTATATTGCGGCGATAATTAGTCGGTATAGGGATTTGATTGGGATTCTGTTTGACTTGGTCAACAATTTCATTGATCATTTCCACAAAAACTGTACTTTGGCAATTAGAAAGCAAATCTTGGGCGATCTGAAAAGCAAAATAGTTTGTGATTGAGTTTAAGTGTTGCTTAAATCAAGAAATTGTCTTACCAATTTATTGGCAATTTCAACCGGATTTACATCTCCTATGTCGAATTTGAATGTAATCGTTTTGAGTTTGTTTTCCATGTGACAATTTATGACGCTGCCCTCGTCCACACTGGTAACACTTAGCTTAGGAATTCTTTCGTTGCCGCTCCGGTTGGAACGCCTTGGTTTTTGGGAACGAGTTGCTGTGCCTTGTTGTTTCTGCTGCTTTTCCGCATCTACAGATGTCTGAGTTTCTGCTTTGGGTGGACCTTCGAGATTTGTTTGGGCGCTATTAACAGGCACACTTTCCGATGCAACAGTGAGTTCTTGGTGAACCTGGATTGGCTGCGGATTTTCCTGTTGGATAGGGACTTGCGAAGGAATCTGCGTGTGTTGTTCTGGTTGAGGCTGCTGTTGTTGGGGCTGTTGCTGCTGAACCACGGGAGCCAGTTGCGGCGGCGGTTGTGGTTGCTGTTGGACCAAAGGCTGCTGATGCTGGATCAAGGGTTGGTGCTGCTGCTGCTGCTGGTTTATCGGTTGCTGTGGTTGCTGCTGCTGGGGCGGCTGGCTGTGCAGAAGCTGTTGCAATTGCTGCTCCAAAGGCATGGACAACTGTATGGGTTGCTGTGTGGGTTGTGGCACAAATAGTTGTTGCTGTGGTTGTACGGCCGAAAATCCCGTATGCTGCTGTTGTTGCGGATCACCAAGTGCCACTTGCGAAGCCTGCTGGCTGTACGACTGCGGCAATGATTGCTGCATTGCAGGAGCTACTGAAGTTGGTGGCACTTGCATCTGAACTGGGATCTGCATAGGTTGCTGAATTTGCTGCGGTGCAATCACCTGCGATCCCCCTATTATCTGCTGTTGCGGCATAACCTGCCCGTATTGTTGCACGAATTGCTGCTGCTGCTGGAGTTGCTGTTGCTGAATTTGCTGTTGCTGCTGCTGTTGAATTTGCTGTTGCTGTTGGATTTGGTGTTGCTGCTGTTGTTGAAGTTGCTGCTGTTGAAGTTGCTGCTGCTGGAGTTGCTGCAACTGATGTTGGGCCAGTTGCTGCTGCAATATCTGCTGTTGGTGCGAGACCGCCGCCTGTTGTTGCTGCTGCTGTAAGATCTGTTGCTGAATTTGAAGTGGCTGCGATATCTGTTGCTGCTGGCCTGCCTGCTGCATCGCGTAAGCCTGCTGTTGCTGTGCAAGTTGATTGGGATGCATGGAAACCGGCACCTGTGGCTGCTGCTGCTGCTGAAAATATTGCTGAGCCTGCTGTTGGGCCATTTGTTGCTGCTGTGCCAGGTCCGGTGTCTGCACGTTGGTCTGCATTAGCTGCTGCAGTTGCTGCTGCAAGGGAATCTGGTGGCTCTTTTGTTGATCTGCCAGTGGTTGTTGTTGCTGTTGTGGTTGCTGCTCGTGTTGTTGTGGGGGCAAAACAGTTTGTGGCTGTTGTTGCGGTGGCAAAACAGTTTGTTGTTGTTGCGGGGCCACTTGCTGCACTTGAACTTGCTGGGGCATTTGCTGCATTATTTGTGGCTGCTGCTGCTGTTGATTGACTTGCTGTTGCGGCACCATCTGATGATTGACGGTTGGTACAGCAATGGGCTGCTGCTGTTGCATCTGCTGACTGCCCGTCGGTGAAATGACCTGGTTGTTGGTCATCTCCTGCATCGTCGGGTTCGAGTTTTGATATGAGGCCAGCTGAGGCGGTTGGATGTAGTGCACGGTTGGCTTCTGTTGCATGGGAATGGCCGGTGAGGCAATAGCCTGCGGCTGCACCGAGATCAACTGGGTAACGGCCACAGGAGCTTGGACCTGAACAGGCTGCTGGATGCCACTGTTCGGGATAGAAGTATTCGAGCGTATTGGCAGTTGTTGCGGCTCGACGCTGTTCGTGGAGAGAGCCAGGCTAGTTTCCGAATCAGTGTTTAGTAGATCATATTTGAGCTGCAGGCGCTGATTCCATTTTACGCCATCCTCCTCGTCATCGGACTCCTCCTCTTCTTCCTCATCTTCATCGACGTTGGTCGGCAAACTCTCGCGTTGCTTTTGCAATGCTAGTTTTTCCAGACGTGACTTCTCATTCTGCAGCTTTATCTGAGTTTGACGCTGGGCACGTTCCTTAAGCAACGACACAACTTGCACCTTTAAAAGTCGAGCAACTGCGCGAGAATCATCCTCCGATATAATATTTTCCTTCATCATTTCTTGTGCAATCTGCTCATACTCGTCATGCTGGATGTTGTACTCAAACTGGATCGCCTCGTTTTCCTTATGGCGGGACGAGCGCTTCTTGGGGTCCATAAAACGCAACCGGAACTCAATGATGCTGATGCTGGGATCTGAAAGGAACTGTTCCGAAGCAGTGGGCTCCACGCGTATGCCGATGTCCTCGTCGAAGAACTCCGATTCTAGAAGCTCATTGCAGCTGGGGCGATCCTCCTTCTTTAGTTCAATGCACCGCTCGATGATGTCGCGCACGTTGGGATCCTCCACCTTGGCCAGCGCTGCTGGTTTAATGCCCGAGATGACCTTTTTGTAGATCTGAGCCGGACCCTTGCACTCACTATATGGATATTCGGAGATGGCCATCTCCAACATGCACATGCCGAAGGCATATACGTCTACCGACTCGTCATAATGCTCCTCGTACATTTCCGGGGCCATGAACTCCGGCGTACCAATCACAGATTTCGCGTGGGAGCGGTTTTTCAACGTTGCCAGGCCCAAGTCGCCGATTTTAACACTACCAGTGGTGCCAGTTATAAAAATATTATCACATTTCAAATCACGATGAATTATAGGAAATTGACGAGTATGCAGGAAGTTGAGGCCTTTCAGGATCTGACGACACCATGACTTCAATACCTTTGGGTGTATTTTCTTAAATCGTTTCAAATAGCTGTAAGTAAATAAGAGGTTGTATTTCCGAACAATACATTCTAAAGCCATATACACTCTTACGATTTCAAAGTTCCAGATAACATTAGTTCGGTGACTAGTACTATATTCTTTTTGCGGCCAATGGGAAACTCCCAATACGTATAGAACCGCACAATGTTTGGGTGCTGAAGTTTCTTCAGCATGTCTGCCTCCTCGCGGAATCTGGTGCGTTCACTTTTCTTCACTTGCTTGTCCTGTAAAAATAAAGAGATACAAATCATCAAAAATAATAAAGTTTTCTATGTTTATTTAAATTGTGAGGACCCAAGTCCATTTTATAACAAGATTATAAAAGAAATAATCATGATAGCCATTAGCGTTATCTATATTTCAGTTTCTTTCCATTTAAATCAAACAAGCTATATTAAAATTAGTAGGACGTTCTAAAGGGTTGACAAATTCATTTCCCAACTCACCAGCAATTCGCACCAGGCAACTGGAACACCCGTCAACGTGTCCAGGCCACGATAGACCGTTTTAAAGGAACCGCGTCCAACCTCCTTGTCGTACTTAAAGAAACGTCCGCACGGGGACATGGCCACTGGGTCATCGTCCTCATCGCTCTTGCTCTTGGTGATCGATGTGGCCGACGAGGTGGTGGACACCGTCGTCGTGGAGGGCAGCAGGGATGCGGATGCATCCGTGGAGAATCCGGTGACTGTAGCTTCCTCAACGCTAACCTCGGCGCTCTCCGACTTCTTGGCTATATCGTCGATGCTCTTTGGCTGCTTTTCACTCTGGATTTCTATATCGTCCTTCTCCTCGACCTGAAAGCCAACGCGCTTGACGCCGCTGGAGTGCTTGGTGGAGGACTTCAATGGCACATCGTCTTCAGTCTTTTCGATTGTAAGACTCCGTGACGCTTCGGTAATAATGTTGTCGATGATGCCGGCCACCTGATGGGCGGTGGCATCTGTGGCATTCGAACGGGTAGGCGTCCGGAACTGCTCCTCCAGGTGCTCCGCCTCGCGGGACAGCATCTCGATGTTGTCATCATAGTCGCGGGGAAACTCCGTTTCGAGCTCAACGAACTGCAGCGGATTGGTGTTTCTGCCCGACTGCTCCACATTTTTGCGCACAAATCGAATGTTCTGCACGAAGTTTGCCGTCAGGGTCGTGGGCGTGGTCTTGGACGAGTGCAGCGGCGCCTGCTGCTTAATCAGCGGCTCAATCACTGTGTCTGAGGAGGACTTCCTGGCCTCCATTTTCTTGGTGTCTGAGACAACCGCTTGCGACGTACCCTTAGCCGACTTGTCTTTTTTTGGATTGCCCGAAGCTAGACCAGCTTTCTGGTGGCTCTTGGCATCTGCAGGCTCTGTTTTGACGTCCATTTTGTCCTCATTGTGTTCCCTGCGCTGGTTGTCTTGAGAGCAAAGCACCTCTACATCGGTTGTTTGCTGTTCGTTCAGAGCGCCGTTGTTGTTATGGTTGACTTTCGGTACGTTGACTTCGATTTTTGGGCTCACCGTAGTCTTACCGGAAAGGGAGTTACTGGAAAAGCGTCGCAGGACACGCACAAAAAGGTTACTTTTGCTGGAAGCCGGTGGTGTATGCGTGGTGTGCAGCGTGGGCAGAGAAGAAGCTGGCTCGATGGGTGATGATTGGATCGATGTGGTGCTGCTGGTGCTCGTGTGTGCAGAAAGTGCGTCCTGCTTTCGATTGGGCTTTCTGCTCAGTGTGTCTTTTAGTTTTGATGTCGGGTTCGGCTTTTGCCTAGAGGAGGCAGACCTATTAAACGAACGGTGTCCCGACTTTTGTATATTAGCTCCCTGCACAATTTGCTCCTCGCTAGAAATGGAGGTATTCCTAAAAGAACAACGGATGTAAAAGTTGATTAGATATTTGTTCTGGTAAATACTTAAGGCAAGTGCGCGATAATTCTCGGTAAATTTCCTTCAACTGTTTATAAACAATCAATATTAGTAATAAGGCGGTTTCATCTTACGAGTTTTGTTTAACGGGCTTCGATATGCTAAAGGCTCAAAGCGATAGCTTTTATTATTAATTGTAATAATTACAATTAAAGAACACAAATTTGTCAAATAATATGGAATTTAACTTATAAATTTTTAAAACGTTTTTTATCCTGTACATTTAGGCCGATGGAATAATTGGCCTTAAAAAACTTCAACCAACATTTTTTGAAATTAATTAAAAGGAAATTAAAATGTAGTTAAATTGGATTCTGTGACACTCCCGTATAAGCTTGATTTACTTTGTTTCTGTTACTAAAGCAGCAATATATATTTGCAATCCACCTTGGCAATGACTTGGGAAAATGTAATTTTTTTTGGCAATTTTAACTTATATATGCCACACGAATTATTGGCCTAGGAAGACACTTTAAGCTTGAAACCCTCAGATGTTTTTAATTTTGTTAGAAGTCAAGAAGTAATACATAAACCACTTTTTCAATTAATTAAAATATTTAGTGACACTTCTCTGACATCCCTAATTAAAAACTTGAAATCCCTTATTTGCAGGGCGTTCGGAACTTGAACTTTCATACGTCATCGAAATAACTCGAGGTTCACCCCTTTTATGGTAGTACAAAAACGCTATATGATTTAAACCCACCTTTGAGGTTGCGTGGTGCAGGAGGTAGTACCATCTTCGCTGATGGCGCTTCCCTTCCGAGCACGGTTCGCAGGTACGACCTCTTGTTGTCGTACAAAGTCGCAGAGGGTTTGTCCAATTTTGCAAGATTTTCAGCAGCAGACCACCACGTTTAATCTGGAACGAGAGTGAACAAGGGGGACGGATTAGAACTGGAGGGTATGGGATCCAAGGTTAAATTCCGCCAGTGCTTGGGGAAACCGGCCAGTTTTCAACGGAGGGGGTGGCAGAGGCACGGGCAGAGGCAGAAGCAGGTGGGGTGACCGTTCCACCCACTTTTGTTTGTTGCTGGGTGCCGCCGTCTTAAATATCGCTTACAGCTGGCTGGAAGCACCGTCGTCTCCTGGAGGCCGCGGTGTACGCTTTCCATGAATCACTAGTTTCGATTGCACTACGTTCGTCACTTGCTCTGCTCTTCGTTTTGTTCTGTTCTGTCGCGAGGGATATGTGCGTATGTGCGGTACGCTGGCTATACATACATATTTATGTACATTTGATTCGGGGCAGGAAGCATATGCAACGGCTATGATGTCATGGTTCCGCACCGCTCCACTCCTTCGGAAGTCCTCCGCTCGACGGGATCGGGATGGGGACTAGGGCTCGCACTGCGACTGTCCGACCGTTCGCATCGAGGTTTTCAATTTGTGATTGTGGTGTTCAAAGGTAATTCGAGTTAGCAAGTTTTCATATTACAACACAGCGGATTTGCCAGGCTTCCGGGGGAATCTGTCGCCGCCACAAGGGGGGTAAATTGCATTGGACGCGGGCGAGAGTCAACGAAAAATCAAAGTATTTCGCTTTAAATTCCCTTTACTTTCACAACGAAAAATCAAAGTATTGTGTTCGTGATATATCGATAGTGCGTTATTGTTACACAAGTGTTATCGGCGGTGCTGCCACCTTGTTTGGGGTGTCAGTGTGCCTGATATATATGACGACATTTAACAGATATGTTAACTGGCCGTCAAGTAGTCGCCGTTAGCGTTTAAATCAATTTTTAAATTTGCTAAATAAAATATAAAAATAATGTATTATACTGAAAAAAATAATAAAATCATGCATTCAAAAACCACTGTAGCCAGGAATCAATAGCATAACTAGTGTAAGCAAGATGGATTTGTATACCGATGTAAGGGGTTTTCTATTTCCTTTTTTCGCTCAGTGTGAAGGTTAAAGGCTCCTATTCCACATCACCGGTAGTCCCAAAGAAAGTTTTATATTCCCCATACCAATTTAAAAAACATTTTATAAAGTTTTTATTTTATTAACTATTTCTTATTTCTCTGAATGTTTTTTGAGAATAGAGTATATATATGGAATTTCTATACTCATGCACTAATAGTTTAAAAATGATTTGATTTAAATCACTCTTTAATTGTTAATTAAATAGGAAAGCTAAAAGTGCACGATATTTTTTTAAATCGTAAAATCGAAATCACTTTTTACAAAACCCTACATATTACCACTGCAAGTGTCAGAAACCTTGCATAATTATAGACTTAATTCAATGGGCTGCAAACATTACAATCAATAGAATAAATTAAATTAGAATAAATAATTGTTTATTTTTAATTTATTTTATGAGCACGATCCTTTACTTTTAATCGTCACACCTGAGAATAAAAACGAAATGGTAAATATAATGAGTATAAAAATGCTTTACAAGATCTTACTTATATTAAGACAGGTCGAATAACACTGCAGTTGAGTTTCTCCCGTGTACATGTACCCATCGGATCCACAAATTATTTCATCGTTCTCATCATACACATTGGCGCAGACTTTCTCACAGTAACTTTCCGTGTCCTTTGGATTATCTGGAGTTGCAGGACTTGTCCCGGTTGGCACCTTCGTATCCTCTTCCTGAAATAAAAATATTTTTTATTTATGAGAAAATTGGTAGTACTATGTTTTTTTTAATATAAAGTTATTTAATTATTCTGTTATAAAAATGAAGGTAGTCATTTGTGATTTTGTTTAAATATATTAATATTATATCGAAGACCGAATAATTTCTGTATAAAATTCAACATATATTTCATTTCAAACTGTACGTTAATTATTTATGTTGTCTTAAAATCTTTTTTATGTTTTTGTTTATTTTGTTTGCAATAAAATACATTTATCAGTTTTTCTAGCTAAAAATAATGGACCGACTATATACATTTTTTTTTTTTTGAAAGTATTGTATTGTGTATTGTTGTTTTGAAACCACGAACACGAAAATATTTAATGTTATCATTGCAATTTATTTGTTGTAGATAAACATAGACTTGTCTTAGTTAGATTATTTTTGAATTTAATCAAATACTAAAAACCAAACTCACCTGTTTTCCACTTTCGGTATCAGCACTGTCTTCTGGATCGTCGCTGTACTCCTTGATGGGTTTGCTGAGCTGGAGGATTGGGCCAGGAGCCTTTGCAGGCTCGCGTGCTGTTTGGGCCACCGTTTCATAGTAGTACTGATTCGCCTGCGGGGACGGGGATTGGGTGTACTTCATGGATCCTCTAATGGCATCCTGTTCGGTGAACTCAAATCGCAGGGGCTCTGGCGTAAAGCTCTTGTGGCTCTTGGCGAGATGGTGACTCTTTGGCGGGGTTTGGGTGGATGTTTGGACCGACATGGGAGTGGAGACCACATGCTTGACCGCCTTGTTGCCATCGGACTTCACCACAAAGACATCCTGACCAGCCTGGTAGCTGCCGCGAACAACAGCTGAGTTTGCAGGAGCGGGATCTTGCTGGTAGAACAAATCGGAGACTTGTATGGGTTCATTGTAACTGGAGGAGACCGAGTTGTCTAGGCCACCGGTCTTGTAGGGAAAATGCTGCTTCAGTGGCTGATGCTGCTGCGGTTGCTGCTGGTGCTGCTGCGGTTGCTGGTGTTGCTGCGGTTGCTGGTGTTGCTGCGGTTGCTGCTGCTGTAGCTGTTGCTGCTGATTCAGCTGATTATATTGTTGCGGGTATTGGTTTAGCTGCTTCTGCTGATCACGCTCGGCATCCATCTTCTTGAAGTCGGGATCTCTCTTGGGCAGGAAGTACTCATTGGTGCTCATGAACTGCAAGTAGTCCTGCGCCTCTTTCGACTCCTTTGCGGGTGGCACTGCCTGGCGATAGTTTATCCCTTGATTAATATTGATCCCCTGCTTCGGCTGATTCTCAGACTCCTCGTAAACCGAGTAGCTATTCGGATCCTGCGGGAATTGATTGTTTTGGAGGGCAGTTTGTTGCGAAGGAACCACACTAAAACTAGCGCCCTGCTGTCCAAAGACCTTGGGATAATGCAGATACTGAGAGGCCTGAACGGGAATCGCATGCTGTTGGATTGGAGCGTAGGCTGGCTTCTGATCCTTCATTATAATATTGCCATTGAAACGGGGCGAGGACTTGAAGTTTTGGATGTACTGCTCGGAGAAGTATTGGGGTGGGAATTGGTTCTTTCCCACATCCAGGACAGCAGCGTCCTTCACGTGGGCAAATCTTCCGGGCTGATTCTGGTCGAAGTGATATCTCCTCAACTGATCGTTGGATGGATAGTTGCCGCCGAATTGCTCGCGTCGCATGATATGTTGAACAGTGGCGGGTTGAGGAGATCTCAGGAATTTATTGGGACTTCCCGAGAGGAGAGGTAGGTTATCCGATCGCGATCTTAGCCGGGGCAATAATCCAGGACCTGGTGGTGGTCGATTATGGTTGAAATGTGGCTGGGGCTCACTCAAAAACTGCATTATTCGCGCCTGCCTCTGACCGTTCTCATCGCACTGCACTCGATTGAATAGGAAAACAAATAGAATTAGAGCCTCCAAAAGAGGGGCTAATCTGATGGCACTTTGGGTCATTTTTTGTCTGCGGGGCCAAAAGCAGGTGTCGAAATCTGTTTGGCGTCTGTCGTCTGGCGCGTCTTAATTCCACGACGGTCTATTGGTATTTGACATTTGTCAGTTCCGCGGCCAAAAGCAAAAAAGTTTCTTTCGAATTAACCACGCACACACATGCGAAGCTTCTTTTCTTTCGCCACGATCTCGCAGACTTGATCTCACTTTCTTTGTTATCCGGTCGGTGGTCGGTGGTCAGTGGTTTAAAATAAAAATGGAACGCCTCGCGGCAATGCAGCCAAAGTCAAAGCCAATGGCAATACCAAAGCTGGATTTTCGGACCCAGATGCAGCGGTCTATTCAAAACCGAGTGCCTTTAAATGGGTACATTATTCAGAGCCTGTTGTTCGAATGCTAAAGAACCGTTAATCAATCGAGGGTCTTAACTATCCGATCACTTTCTTCTTGAAATTCGGCGGTTGGCGTTGGCTAGTCGTTGGTTGGAAAGCAACTGAGTTGCAAATGGAACGTTTCTGAGCCAGCTGTGCTGGAATTCGTTTGGAATGGCCATTAAACCAGTTTTGAGACTCTGCCCCAGAGGAAATGTGGATGTGGTGGCCTGGTAGAGCCACCGAGAGATCACAACATCGCACTCGAAGATGGAGATGGAGTTGGAGATGAAGAAGCTGAGCCACACGAACCTCGGGGCACAGTGGTTTCAGATGCGACAGATCATATCTATTTTCCAGATTAAGCTTTTAATTCGCTTATCTTAAGTGCAGGTGAAAGTAAATCGGAGCTGATTTTGGAAATCGTATGCGTAATTGGTGGCATCTGGTTTCGGAAAACCCTCAAAGTTCCAACTCTAACTAGTTCATAAAGAATGCCCGATCACCAGACAAGATATTATTAAATTTAGTGTCTATTTACCTCTGGCATTTTATCTTCGAGAAAAAGTGAAAATTTATTTTAATTATAGATACTGGGATAATGGGTACAACTTTCGCTTTTGCCGTCAAATTGGCATTGCTTTTTTTGAGAGAACAAGCCATGAAAACGATAATTTCGATCATTGTTATGCAAAACGTTTGAAACCGTAAACATTTTTTTAATGTATTCATTCATAAAAGCCCTGTTATTTCCAGATGGTTTACAAGTCTTAGTTAATCAAGTTTAACATTGTTTTGCGCTAAGGAAATTTTAAAAGATGTTAGCGTAAACAGTGTAGCGAGTTTTCTTTCGCAAATATAGCCAAAAATTAATGACAGTAGATAAAAATTGTAAAATGTACTACTTTTTTATTCAATAAAAGAGATATATTGGTAATAATTTAATCTCCATCTGTGCTTCCAAATTAGTCGAATTCCTGGAACAGACTAACTTATTTGGACCTACATTCACAATACTTAACTATAAAAAAAGATGTGCACATAACCTTGGGTTTTTCACTCGTCGTCATAGTTAATACTTTAAGTGTTGAAATGGGTTCCGCTTAAATACAAGTTTCCTCATTTTCGATCCAAATATCGTTCTCAACTTTGGGTTCCTCACAAAGTGTGTGACGAGCAGTGGAGCTATTTTCCAGCACGATGACAATGTCAGTACTAAGAACAGTGGAATCGACATTCTGTAAATAAATATGTAGTTTAAGGTTAATATATGTGTAATATGTTATTCTTTCAGTCACATACGAAGACTTTAATTCGTTACACAAGTAACGTAACGAAAAAGTTGTGTTCCCATAGGCACACATGTAAACAAAGCCAAATCAACCTAAACAAGGATAAAACAAGAGTGGTAAGCAACTTTAGCATTGGGAATTAAAAAGTTTGACAAATTGAAGCAAAGTAAAATAACTTTTTAATTTGATTTATTCACCAAGCTATGTTTGAACTTTAAAAGTCCAGCGACGTGGAAGTTTGAAAATAATTGTTGAATCAGAGTGTCAGAACTGAAATTTTAGTAATATAAAGTATGCATCAACAATTTACTATTGCATAAAGTATAAGGAGCAACTTTGTAGAACTAGGCTAATTTGAATGTTGGTTGTTATATATATATATATATATTTATTATATGTGTTTAAGTTTTTAATTTGTGTAATTACCTTTGGTAGCGGAAGACTATATGTTTTCTTTATTAACACCCTATTTGCAGAGTCCGCTTCGTTTTTGTTGCTTTGATGCCGACTTGATCTAACATGAACCTAAGAAGAAATTTCAATTTGGAGATATTCGACTATTTAATTTAGAAACAACTTACAGAATGAACTCGGTCATAATTTATGTTGTTACCCAGACTTGTATGTGTACTTTCCCGGAAACTCGAATGATCCCTTGCAAATGCACTATTGTAATATGCACCCACGGCTTTTCCGCAGAGAAGTTCTTTGAATGCGACCCTATAGCGACGTGACATCACACTATATACTATTGGGTTTATGGTGCTGTCAATGAAATCGGTTAACATGTTACTTACGAGACACCCAGTAACTATTTACCACGAAACGTAGTAGGCGAATCCCGCAATAGAAAAGAGTGCTTCGTTTATGTCCAAATAATTTTCCAAATTCTTGGCATATAGGAATATAAGTCGTTGCAGGTGAAACGGAAACCAGCAAACGAAAAATGTTATCACCACAGCGGCTATACTGATTAAATGGGTGGGTATTGTAATTCAGATCGTATCGTGTAGTTGCCAAAAACTCACCCAACATTCGTATTACTGCCTTCTTTCTCATTTGTGAGTTTCGTGTTTCTCGGTTATTGGTGCCATGTTGAACACCTAAAAGATTTCCCTGAAGTTGGACCAATTGGGATCAATAGAAGCCAAGTACTTGCCCAATTTTTGATTTGTTCGAGATCGAATCTTGGCTCCCATTCGGCCGTAAAGTATCATTATAAGAATCATCGGAATGACGAAGAAGATGCAAAAGGATACTTCAAACACTGGAATTACATTCACAATTTCGGGAGACATGGAGCAGAATGCGGATTCTTCAATGCGGGAGTCATCTGAAATATTTAAATGTTACTTAGAGAATGTTTATATTATATATATTATATTCGTAGAGTAACACGGATATATTCAGTTATATATGTACCTAAGGGATATTTGAGGTATTGAATATCCGAGAGCAATCCAAATGGTATGGCACTTATGAAACTTGCAATCCATAAAGCTGTTATTATTCGAATCGCACGTTTGAAGCCAACCATGGCATATAAATGCAATGGATGACAAATGGCCAAAAACCGTTCCATGGAAAATGCAACGATGGTAAATACGGATACATATGTACATCTGAAACGTATTTTCGTTTAAAGATTGTTACAATTAAACAAACAATTTATTATACTAACGCCTCCGAAATAAATGCGCGTATTTTGCAAAATGGCATGCCGAAGAGATCTGGATACTGGTGCCAGTACAAAAACACTTCTGTTGGTAGTCCTGGATGATTAGGAAATCGTGAATTTTAATAATTTTAAAAAAGTGTATTTAACTAACCAAAGAGTAAGTACAGCAAATCAGAGACAGCTAAACTGAAGAGATAGTAGTTGGTCGCCGTGTGCATTGCCGAGTGTCGAATAATCACAATGCATACCAGTAGGTTTCCTATGACCCCGGTTATAAAAATGCCTCCAAATATAATTGTTATCTGAAAGAGTTTTAACAGAGAAAATACATAAGTAAAAATATAAATCTATTTTTTTTATTCAAAATGTATTTTAATGTAATAGTGAAATAGAAAATAGTCAACATTCGTAAAACTAGCCAAAAAAACACATTCTCTAAATTTTACGAAGAGCCAATCGATTATCTTATTGTTATTATTAACTATATAATATTATACATTATCTTATCTCTCAAAAACTTACCAAAACTGCCTTATAAAGTGGTAAGGTCTGTGGACCAAGGACGAAAGCCACAAACTCGGTGGGGGAGCAGTTAAATGTGCCGCAGGCGTAATAATCCTCTGAATCTAATCCTTGGAATGGTTCCAAACTAACACTAGTTGCATATGAATTTGGCGTACTGCTTAAACTTGTATTTAAATCTAAAAAAGATGGATCTGTCGATGAATTCATTTTGAAACCGAATCTGTTGTTGTTGTTTATTCGGTGTAAAATAAATTTTTTAACGGCCGCCGCTGAATTTAGAATAACCCATGGCACACGACGATTTCCGTTTAATTTTTTATGGATTGCGAGAAATACGCGCTGCGCTATCGTATAATACAGCCACTGTATCTTTTAGATGCCCACAGATTACTGTCCGCAGTCTAGCGCTAAAAAGATAAGAAGGCATGGTTTAGGCTAAATTGTAAATAAATACATACACGGGCATATATAAACACCATCTACATATATTATGTGTATGTATTCAACTATATAGGTATGACATGGTGTTCATGCCGCAGAATGAGTAATTTTTTTTGTTTACGTCAAAAGCAACAAAGTTTAATCTTAAATTAGTAGATAAGTAGATCAGATGTTAAACAAATGCAACAAACACCACAAATTTTGAGACTAATTAAAAAATTAGAATTACACCCTACTGCCATGAATTAGTTTTGTAAAATAAATAGTTAAGGCAAATTTAAAGAAACAGTACTTTACATGTAACCACAATCATTAAAAATAAAGATTTATTAACTTCGGAAATTCTATGTGAAGTACTTATGATTTACAAAAATATTGAATCGATTGTTTTTCTTCATCTATTTAAAATAAACAATAGTTTAACTTGTCTCTGAAACACTTTTTATAAAATTAATATACCCATGCTATTTATATACCCTGTGAGCTATAATTTAAAAGAGAACTTCAAAGAATTATTCCGACCGTGCTCGGGAATATTTTTTTTAACATAGATTAATTTGAAATGTCAACACGGATGAATTATCAAATCAAGAGGAGGAGAATATTCTGCCTTCAACAATTTCATTAGTCTGAAGGGTCCCACACGTTTATTAAATTCATTTTAAAAGCTCAAGAAGCCTAAATTACACGTTGGCCATTATTTGCATATGAAGATATT
Source organism: Drosophila kurseongensis (assembly GCA_018153305.1). NCBI lineage: Eukaryota > Metazoa > Arthropoda > Insecta > Diptera > Drosophilidae > Drosophila > Drosophila kurseongensis. The sequence continues at coordinate 12,517,800 of JAECXX010000005.1, read as the reverse complement.
ATCTTATCATCTGACACACATCTGGTTATATCTTTTTCCCTAAGAATTGTAGTAAATTTCTTGAGCTGGAATAATGCGAGATGCTGCTTCTTTCTTATCAAATGATTTATATTGTAAACAAAAAAGTTTTCGAAATATTTATTGCCTTTTTAAAGTTAAACACCAACTGTAAAGCCTCATGTATTAGAGATTAAGGCACAAGAGAGTGTACATAATTTAATATCCACACCGGTATTTAGTTTTATTGTGGTTGCAAGTGTCGGCAGCAGCATCTGGCCTAGGTTTATTAAGCCAGATTGAACGGGGTTAACAATAGCTTATACACAAATACACGAATACTCGCAACCAGAAAAGTTTGCATGTATGTTGGCCACAGAATTTGTTATTATTATGAATATGTCGTTGAGACAAACTCGGCACAAAACACTGAGATATTTTGGCTTAGCGAAGCGAACTATAGAATTTTACGCACTTGCAAGTTTGCCAACTAAGTGCTCTCAGACGTGAATTTAATTTGACGAAATATGCAAACAGAAAGGCTCACGTGTAATTAGGAAGGCCTGGCAGTCTCAAAGGATAATAAAATAATAAATAGCAGGAGTCTCATTAGGACCAGCCTCCCAGTTAACCAGTAAATCAGTAAAAACGGCCAACTTAGACACGGGGGAGCCCGGAGCACTCTTGAGACACCTAATACAATCCAGCATCTGGCCTTTAGGGACACTTAGCCGGTGACCGACCCCAGCCTCTGGGTCCCTTGCCCCTTGGAAACCACTCCAATGTGGCACAACCAGTGGCCAAGCCACGTGTTGCTAATTACTTGGGTGCCGAATCCCACAAGTTCGCACATATTAATATTCATACAAATGCAATAGATGTCAGGTGTCGCCTAAACTTGAATATAATTATGTATGGACATCTGGGAATTTTCATAGACTATTGTCCCTAGGCACTTGCTTTTATTGGATTTATTGAGTGTGGATGAAGATGAATAAGTAAGAAGGGTTAGTGTTCTTGTTTTATTATTCAAAGCGGTAAGTGTTCTAAGCTAAGCAAAGCTTACAAAATGAATTCCAGATTAGATTTAATTTTACTACAGTTTAATAACAACAATAAAATATTTGGGTGATCCTGTATTCTTATTACTATTTCTTGTAAGAACGAGTAATGTATTAAAAAGGAATGTTTAACTTTAAGAACTTTGAACCTTACGCAAAAGTTCGCCAAACTATGTAAAAAAGCTTTTTTTGTGCATACATAAATACTTACATGTGTAAATATTTATCCCAATTGATATATAATATGAATCTAGATATGCTGCACCCCATTTAAGTATAAAGAAAGCATTGAAAAAGGTGAATTATAACTGGATTATTATCACAAAAATAAATATTTATTTTTAAAAATTAGTGTGACGATCGAATATTTATAAAATATTAGTCATTTAATAGGTTTAAACAACACATACAAAATGTTTAATGGTGTAAGTTGAATTATATTTTAATGTTAATATTTTGTGCGATTTTGTAATGTTTAAATGTTTAAATGGTTTTTCTGTTTTTCATTTAATAAAAGTGGTTAAAAATTAAATTGTCGGATCTCGCATTATCATTTATCAATAATCTTTTATAATGTCACTAATTAGTTGTATTTCTGTTGTTATTAATACTATTTAGACTACATATGTTAAGTATTTAAATAATTAAAAGTTACGTGAAATCTTTCACTAAGTTTCCATTTAGCACCTGTGGAACTTCTTGGTCCATTCATAACTACTTTTGACTTAATACTTGTTAATTGGCTTCTTTTGACACTCGAATTTTCGTAATTAGTGCACAAGTTGTAGTAAACGATAACCGCAGAGAATATTCCGCAGGATGCGTGGGCAACGACAGGTGGAAAGCAACTGATTAGCTGTTTGCATATCCAGATGTCCTGGCCAGTTTGGGGGAAAAGGGAATTCCGCAGGTGACTGCGCAGGCGTTAAAGTTGAACTGCATGTGGGAGTTAATTTGGGCTACATTTGTGGCTTTGTGGCTAACCGAATGCTCCATAATCAGTTAGCACAATTAAAGTGTAAGCTTTCAAGGTAAGACAAGCTTATCCTCACATTTGCATAAACAAAATCCATCGAAGTGATCTAGATGGTTTAATAGGGCTTAAGAATAAGCATTAATGAGCATTTGTTAAAAACCATTAAAAGTTTTCAAAACTCTTTTGAAAATATACAAATATAACCAATAAATTTGTGCAATTAAAATAGTTTCATTTCCAATCTATATCACCATTCAATTTTAGGATAAAAATCAACAGCTTCCTTAATGGCCCAGATTATAACTGAAAATCCCATCAATCCCAGATGGCCTAATCGTAGCAGCATTTAAATACAAGTCGGTATTCCTCTTCTAAAATGAATTTCAGTTCTCTTTAAATATTCGTTGAACACACAACAAAATAAAAATAAACAAAAAAAATAATAATGACTTCTATAATACAACCGGAAGGTTTCATACCGCAGGCTCAGGGCATTGAATCAGCCGTTCCGATATGGCTTAAGTTGGACTGGAGCCCGGAAATAGAGCAGGGCATCTATAAGGATTGGGGAACCTATTACAGCCGCCGGCGGAGGGAGAATCTGGGCATGTACTACTTTGACAAAGCCCTCAAACTAGCACCTGCAGATTTTACGACTCTGTATCGTCGTAGTCAGAGTAAAAGGAAAAATGCCTTGACTGAAAGTGCCCTTAAGGACAGTTTGGAAGCAAAGCGTAAGTTGATTGTCGCTCATTTTCAAACCTCAAAATGCATATATTAATTTCTTTCACAGGTCTATTAACAAATTTGCAACGTAGTGATGCACCGATTAATTTGGAAGTGTGCGATGCACTCTATGAGTTGAATCAGTTGGAAAATTCCATGGCCGAGCTTTACAATAATACCCGGCTGTTCATTGGTAATAAATCCAAAATGTTCGACCAACGTCTAGTTGTGGTAAGACATATTTGGAGTACATTATAGAAATATCTTCCTGATCTCCAACGTTTTTCTAGGTGGACGGAAATATTCAAGATTCCTGTGGTCCATCCATGACTCAGTTTATTTCGGAAAATGAAAAGCTTATAGTGCAATTAAAGGAGGAACTAAATAAGTATAAAGAAGATACCAGACCACTTTGGAAAATACTAAAGGAACAGGAAAAATGCGACGTTCTGAGCATTCCGGAAATCGAAGTGTGTATTAATAACGAATTTCTATATCCATTTCGATATCAATTTGTAATTATTGCTAGGAAGTAATGCTTTCTCCCCTTGAAATGGCTAGGAGAAGTCGTGCATTCGATGTGTTTAACCAAATGTTCATAGATAGGTCATGGCACGATGTAATATTTTTAAAACATGTTCGAAAGTAAACCCCTTTTTTTGGCTTCTAAGTGGCTCAGTTATAATACACCCATTTATTTTAGGAATCCGAATTTGCTATTGGATCAGTGTAAAAACAGCAATGAGTACTTAAAGTCTCTCACTATGAAGAAATATGACGAGATCAAACATTTTTTGGTGGGTACCTTACATTGAGTAAATACAGTACCCTTAATTATTTTTTTTTTTTTTAGAAAATGCTGGAAGCCCGTAGCCCAATGTACAATATCCGCTACCAAAAGTTTACAAACAAGAAATTAATGGACAAATTTCGGCAAGAATATCTTTATCGAGTTCAATACCAAACTAGTCGTAATATGAAGACTGCGCTGAGAAGTATTAAATATCTTAGAAATAACAAAAACTTAGTGGTAAGACGTTTTAAAAAAGGCCTTATTTTTTAATTGTCACACAAAGAAGATAATGTATATAAATTCTTTATGAAATTAGCTGAAAGAGATTTTAGGAAAAGCCCTGAATAATGTGTATGTATTATTTTCAGAAACTGTCCAGTTACGTGGAGGAAGTAATGGGAGACTATGTGGTAAGAAAAACCAACAGGATTATGCCTTGGAAATTCGAATTTCTGAACGAAGTTTACAATACTTTGGCTTTGGCCTATGTGGATCAGTATACGGTTCCGATGAACTTTCGGTTTACAGAAAAGAATGCATTGCTCCGCTTGCTTCGCTTTCCCTTTCCCATGGATAAAACCCTGGAGGCACAACATTTCGTGTTTGGGGATCGCTCTACGCATCAGGAGACCCCAATGGATCCGGCCTTGTCAAAATCACGGTATTGCATATATATTATTAATCTAAGAAAATCTTTTTTATTTGGATCCCATTTGTAGACAAATTCTTAACCGATACGAACATCGGATGTTTTTCGCCAAATACCCTATCGAAAAAAGCTATTTACTTCACCAAATTGCAAGCACGCATCTTGAATCGAATCGATTTGACGAATGCTGTTTTAGTGCCCGAAAGTCTATTGAAGGTTTTATCTTTTATGTAAATACTTTTTAAGTTACTAACTATTGAAATTTTATAGAGGCCAAGAACTGCAACAGCTATATTTGGCAATTTCTCAGCAATCTATTGATAATAAAAGCCAGTGCGGCCCTTCACAAAGTCGAACGGACCAGCGAAGCCCTAGTTAAGGCTGTTGAAATTGCCGACAAGCTAAAAAACAAGGATATACTTTACTATTTGAATGCCTGTATAACCTGCAACGAGGAAGAATTTGTTGTCAAAAAGCAAAGTATTTTTGCTAATTCGAGCCGGCGTGACAGTAAAAACTCCGTGCGCAGTTCGCAATCCTTACAGCAAAGCGATTAGCCTTTTGTATTATTTTATAAAACCTAAAAATATTGAATAATAAATTCTCTGTGAAATTGGTATAATAATTAATTCCTATGGTCCAAGTATACTAGCATTTTGAATACTTTCCATTTAAAAAAAGGGAACAAGTATATCTAGTAACTTTAAAACAAAATTACTTTGCTTTTAAACAAATTACTGATGATAAAAAACCGATAATTTATGTGCTGACCCACACCAAGTTTTAACTCATATTAAAATATTAAGAAATGATTTCAAAACATTTTAAGATCATAAATGCAAGCTTAAACGTTGACATGTGATGGATATACCTCTTTTACGCATACATTTTAAATTTATCGTTTAAAAGCAAGTTTTACTTTGCCCTTTTTACCAAAAAGAAAAAAACACATTTAGTTGTTCAATATATTGTTGTTTTGTATTAAAATGAAAACAATAGAAAGGGCAGCTAATCCAATGATTCCCTGTAATTCCAAAGCAAAACATTTTATTTAAAGGTAAATATTGCAAGGTTTTTATAAAAACGCCAATGAATGAAATCCATAAGCAACAAACTTAAATTAACAATAGTTTTTTATTTTAAACTTAAGCATTATTATTAAATACTTGTTCCAACAAAGCAAAGATGAGTCCCCCTATTAATGTTATCGATATTTATCGATTGCAATCGTAATCTGCATTTGGTTGGCGTACAATTGAGGCGTAATGATAAACTAAGGCCAGGAACGCGCGGTATATTGTTTGAAACAATTATCTTTATTTAAACAAGTTAAAGGATCAGTATCCATGCTTTGTCATGGAGGGACACCGCGCCTTAAGCCCCAAGCAATTGATAGGACGAATACAGTCCGTTTACTGCAAAGATTTCGTGTAAGTCCAGGTCCATCAAAGACGTAGTTCGGAGACTCCTTGAGACATGCATTCCCAATTCCAATTGCAGCTCTTACAGCGAGATAACATTTCATCCGAAGCACTATCTGAATGTATTGACCGGCCCGAATGGCAGTGGCAAGTCAACCATTGTCTCGGCCATTATTCTTGGCCTGGGCGGCGAGCCGCATCTTCTGGATAGATCCGCCAGCGTTGCTGACTACATACAGAGCAACAAGACCACGGCCACGATAGTTGTCGGGGTTTACGGACGGTCAGCCAACACTACGGAGACCTTTAAGCGCGTCATCAACTCGAATGGATCGTCAACCTTCTCCGTGAACAACAAAGAGACTTCCAAGAAGAACTTTCTGGCTGCCGTATCATCCTATAATATACAAGTCAGTAATCTATGTCAGTTCCTCCCGCAGGATCGGGTTCAGGTAAGATACCATCCTCGCTTAATGGCTAACAAATTGCTAAATTGCTTGTTTTTCTAAATTTACAATGTCAGGACTTTTCCAAAATGAATCCCCAAGAGCTTCTGCTCAATACAATGTCTTCCGTGTGTGATGATGAGCTCACCCAGAGTTTTAATCTTTTGAAGCAGATGCGCACACAACAGGAGAATACTCATGCTAACCGGGAAAAGGAGAAAAATGATCTTGTAAAAAAACAAAAACGATTGGAACAGTAAGTCATATTTTGGCTATTTTTTGCTTTTATGCTTTTTTCACCTTCATAAATAATAATGTCCATTTATTTAACCAGCCGTATATGGGTTAAGACTAGAAAAAGTTTACTAGAAAAAAAATCGATTTATTTTTTTAAATTATATACTTATTTATTACATAGTTTACAAATGACTGTTGCCCAATATAAGGAACGAGAGGATGTTAAGCAAAAACTGCAAGTCTTTAGCGCGAAGAAATTGTGGGTTGAGACACAGGCTGGAGAAGAAAAAGCCGCACAATTAAAAACCCAAGTTAAAAAGGCAAAAACTCAAAGCGACAAACTGAAAGAACAATTCAACAAACTTGTTCAAGCTCAAGAACAAATTCAGAGAAGAAAGGTGTCCTATAGAGAAGCCTGTTTGGAAAACGTGAGTTCCTATTTTCATATAAATATATATGTATTCTGTTTTGAATAGTAAAATTGTTTACTTTTTGCAGACGCGTTCTTTGGATAAAGCTGTTACAGAAAGGAATGCGATAGAAACTCAGCTGGATTCTTTAAAACAAGGAATTTGCGAGAACAAATGTGAATTGGAGGTTAGTATAGCTTTTGACAATATGTAAAAATTATAAGTTAATCGTAATTTGTTCTTTTAAATAGCAAAACATTCAAAAATCTCTTAAAAACGCCGCAGAAGCTGTTAAAGTCAAACAGTTGGTGGACAACAAAACCGGAGAACTAGAAAACTTCAATAAAAACAGGCCTCAGATTCTTTCAGAACTGGAAAACGTTAAGAAATCATGTGACTCAGCACGTCGTAAAGCCATGGAACAGTATAACAGACGAAAGCAACTTGAACAACAACTTAATGAGGAAAAGATTCCAGAAATTGCTGGTTATAAGCATAAAATAGATCGATTGCGAAACGTTAAACTGCAAAAAATTGATGTAAGTATTAAATAACGAATAATTTAAAAAAAAATGCTATACTGAATGTTTTACAGGAAATTAAACAGAGGAATCCGAATTTGGTTAAAGCTATGAATTGGTTGGCCCAAAATAAGCAGCGGTATAAATTAAACATTTATGACCCAATGATACTTGAGGTGAGTTGTCAAAACTAATGCTTAAGAACCATGTTTAAAAATTTATCGACATCTTTAGCTTACTGTGGAAAATCATGAGGACGCTAAATATATTGAAAATGTTGTATCGCAGCGTGATTTATTTGCATTTTCGTGTGAGGACAAAGAGGATATGTCGGATTTGATCAATGAGTTGTGTGTGAAGCAAAAATTAGGTGTCAACATTATATTTTGCGCACCAGCCGATAAGTGCTTGTACAGTCCAACTATTCCAAGAAGTGAGCTACGGTATGCTTTTAGTTAACTTAAATCTAATTTTTATACATTGAGTAATTTGAAATTTGTTTACAGCTCCATGGGTTTTCGTTCATATCTTGTGGATCTTGTTACTGGACCTATACCAATAATAAACAAGCTGTGTGCTTCATACTCAATTCATAATATTCCAATTGGTACAGAAGCAGTAGGGAATTATACTTCATCTGTTCCAAAAACTATTCGAGTTTTTTTTGGCGGTATGTGTAGGAATATTTTGATTAATAAATTACTTTAATAATTTTCAAAATTTTTATTTGAATTGTGATTTTGATTTTTTACCATTTTTCAGGAAACAAGAAGTTTGTTGTGACGGCATCCCGCTACCGCTCTGATACCATTCTTACAGAGAGCACTATCCGTGGAAAAAATCAGCTTATCACAGTAGATGCACAACAATTAGCACAAGAGATGAGAAAGTATTCCGAAGCTGTGCGCGAAAGCGACAACATTAAAAACGCCATTACCATGACCGACAATGAATTTGAACGTTTTCAAACTGTTACAAAGGAGGAACAAGATAAAAAGCGAAAACTTGACCAAAAACTAACGCATTTTAATAACCTTAAAAGCGAAGTTGAAACACTCGAGAGAAAGTTGAAAATCCTTCAGAAAAACGATGGTAAGCGTAGACAATCACTAAATTATCAACCATTTTGACCTTTATTTTCAGCACTGGATGCTCTTAAAAGTAATTTCTTTAATAGTTTGACAAAAGACTTTAAAAAAATATTTGACATCGAGGCAAAATTGTGCAATTGCTTAAAAACTGTAGAACTACTCATGGTTGAAAAGAAATTGGCCCAGGCAAAAGCATCCGTTTATATGGTGCAACACGAGAGTCAAAGTGAAGCACTCAAGGAAAGCGAGCTTCTGAGTTCATCAGCAGCCGTAAGCACGTTATTTATGATATAAATTAATTTATTTATAAGTTTTTTATTCGTAGAAAGACTATCAACAATTGCAGAACTGCTTGGAAGAGCAGATTAGCGACATCAACAAACGGAAGAGCGATATCCAACGGCTGTGCAACGGAGAAATTCCAAACAGTTCCAAATTTCCCTTCAAGAAGGAATTTAAAGAATTGGAAAGCAAGAGCTTGCCAGAAATACGTGAATCAATTCATGATTTGCAGGCACGATTGGAATGTATGAAAAACGTTGATTCCGAGGTAATTTTAATAAATAATAGACTTATAACAAATGTGCTATGTTATTAAACTTATATTTATATTTAGGCAATCGACAGCTATCAACAATTGCAAAATGAAGTTCAAAAACTGGAAGAAGGCATTCAAGAGTCTGTTAACAAAGCGAAAACCATCGAATCTGAAATGTCTAATTTATACGATAAATGGGAGCCAAAATTAACTAGCTTGGTAGAAACAATCAGTGCCAAGTTCAGCGAGTTTATGGCGTCTATTGAATACGTTGGAGAAGTTGTCTTATCCAAAACAGATAAAGTGAGTGTTGAAGACCTAAAATATTTGTATCTTTCAATGGTTTCCTTTTTTAGTTCGACTTTGCTTCGTACGGCATTCAAATAATGGTCCAGTTTAGGAGAGGTGCCCAGTTACAGCCATTGGATAAGTTCATTCAATCAGGTGGCGAACGCGCTGTGTCAATTGCAATTTACTCTTTGTCATTGCAACATGTGACTCATGTGCCTTTTAGGTAGTAATACAACTTAAATACAACCTGCCGATTGACTTAATATAACTTCCTTGCTTTTAGGTGCGTTGATGAAATAAATCAGGGCATGGACGCTAAAAATGAACGTCACATATTCGACCTACTCCTTAAAGAAGCTACTAAGCATGGCTCTGCTCAGTATTTGTTTGTAACACCTAAGGTATACAAAAAATGTGTTTTAATTACTCAATTAAAAATGTATTTTCTTTCAGTTGCTCCGAGACCTGAACTACAACGAACACTTATGCGTTTCAATTGTTCACAACTCCAAATCAGTTTCTGATGGCATGAAATTCCCAATGATTTAAATGATTTGGAATTTTTGGAAGACTATTAAAATGAATTTGTTGTCTTTGATATATTAACTTAATATTACCATGTTAAAATAAAAGAAACACAATTTTTTGGTTAATTTGAATACCGAAACACTTTGATACAACTACTTTTAAATAGCCAAATATTCCTGTACCCCGAATGACCACTCATGATGGGAATGTGTTGACTTATCCGAATTAAACTTGTAAGCTAGTAACTTTAAGCATTTGAAAACAAGTATAAAGGCAATGATGCCTGACAATTTGATTTCTTAGGTTTCATTTGGTTTCATTTGGCCTCGATTTAAAACCTTACAAAAGCACCTCTATCTTGTTTCACTTTTTATGTGACATTAACACTACAGTCACAATACATATAACCCCTGGCGGTTTTTAAGACTTAAATTAAATAAATTTTTTTTTTTAATCTGGAACTGACTAATTTTTCCTATTATTATTAAGTAAAAATTATTTATAGAACCACATTGTATTTCTATAAATGCATTTTCTTAGAGGGTTAAGTTTTTGAAAAAGATTGTGTCAACATATTTATGAATACTCCATTACATCATTTGTTGCAATCCAAGCCCGATATTACTGATCCCTGATTGGTAACTATAAAAGATCACGTTCATTTGTAATAGTTGCCAGTTATTTATTAGCTTTAAAAGAAGTCGGTTTCTTAATCGAAATCCGTGTGCCCCCATTATGGTTGGGATTTTTTAGATCAGCAGTTATTGCTACTTCGCCATATTTATAAATTTTCTACTGGCCTACTAAGTCCCAACATAATGAGAGTAAAAACCACAGGTTACGATGATGAAGTGCAGTTAGTGAATATTACAAAAGTATGTATGTGTATATAAAGTATATGTGCTAAAAAATACATTGATTATTATTGGACATAATTGTTGCTCTTTCGAAATTCGAAACAGAGAGTAATAACACTGATTAAAAATTAATTTTAAATAATTAAACAAAAACCAAAAATTTGTAAAATTAAGTGTTTGTTTTATATTTATTTCTCTACATAAATATTGAGAAATAATATTTCAGCAATCAAAAAAAGTTTAAAAAATTTAAATTGGATCAACAAACATTTAATATTGAATTTACCTGTTTTTATATAAAATAAGTAATCTGGTTAATTACAGAAAATTACAGTAGTTTGATAGATAAATGTTAAGCTAGTCAAAATTGAATTTTGAAGGATCAGCTGATAAAAGTTTAACGGTTCAAAAAAAGATTATTGAATACCCTGACTACATTTAGTATATTTTAGTATATTATATTAGTATATTCAAAGCGCTTAGGTATATTTACTATAGGCGGTCACACTTGGCACAGACTCCCTCATATGATTGACAAATTAATATTAAAATTGACAATTTACTAGAGAAAAATGAATTTAAAAGCGGAATTTGTGCTCTGTTTTGTGCTAAGCGCGGTAGCTGGCAGTTGGGTAAGTGATTAACTTTTGGCAATGAACACTCCGCTTAATATGTTGTTTAGGGTTTCCTGGAGCATGACAGTTGGGTCACAGTGGAGCTCCAACATTCGCTGGTTGCCAATACGGACAGCTTTTCCTTCCGCGGGAATGTGACAATTCCAAGTCTGAACTCCGGATTGGCCAATGTGGATCAACCAGCGTTAAGCAATGCCGATCTGGATTTGTTAAAGGTAATTACGGTTTTGGAAAGTCGGGAGATAAAAAAAGTCGGTCAGCCGGTATTGTCGGTATTTTACTGTATTGCTAAATATTTCATTTATTAATGATTTATTGGCGTAAAATTTCAATGATCTCAAAATATTCTCAATATTAGATCGTTCTTAAAATTTGACAGTTCTATTTTATTACTAACTTAAATGAGTGAACATAAATCATAATTTATTTCTAGAGTGGCTTTTTTTAGTTAAAATAATACGTGCTACACCTTTCACGTCTTAACCCGCTTTTTTTAATATTTATTATTAAAGAAACTTGCCCTACAAAATGAGTTTTACCGCTTGAGGGCTACTGTGGTCTACTCAAATGGAGCGAAGGCGCAGTTCCTCACCTCCAACAAGGCCTGTCGCCTGCTGCAAGCGCAGCTTAATGACGTGCTGTGGGTGTCGCTTGATCCCTCCGGATACGTTACTGGCATTACCGTTTCTCAGGACACGGCTTCAGCTACCGCTGAGTGCACACAGGAGGATGTTAATAAACTGGTTGAATCACAATTCAGCACTGATGTCCTGATCCGCCACGCTGAATTGGCGCCCGTACCAGATACCGCCGGCTTCATTCAAAAGGTGGAGCGGGAACGCGAGGCCAGGGAGCGAGGCGAAGTTCGTGATAACCGGGGTTTCTTTGCCAAATACGTAAGTGCAAATGGTTCCTCAATAATTCATATGCTAATTCCTCCTTTTCTCATTTAAAGTGGATGTACATCGTACCGGTGGTCCTGCTGGTATTCATTTCAGGAGCTACCAACCAAGACGGTGCAAAATAAGTTTACCTGTATTTATTTGGTGCACTTTTTTTGTTCCCTAGCATTTTTTAAATACAATTCCTAGGCAATTCTGGATTCACAAAGTCATAGCAATTAAAAAGTAAGGAAATTAAATAAATTAATATTGCAATATATTGATACAAATAACTAATTTCAATATATGTGCCTTCGGGAAGAAAATGTCACATGTCATTGTTTTTTTAACGTGTATAACAAAACCAAATTAAATTAGATGTGGAGGAGCTAATAATTTACGTTGAAGGAAATTTCATTGTAGCTATTTGACTGCATTCTAATGCACGGTGCTCCCTTTAAGGAGTAATCATTTAAAGGGACAAAAACAATTATATAACGGTCAACAGCTAAAATATAATTCATAAGAAGAGTGAACATATTGCAAATTTATTTTGATTAAAAACTAAGAGTCCTCCAAAACTAAAATCAAACGTTTTGAAAAAAGATTGATGATTTTTTTGTATACTATTTCTATGTAAGCACGAAATAATAGTAAGTAATAGTACTGAAGATCATGTATAGATAATAAAAAATGTTTTCTTTTCTCTGTTCTCTTCAAATTCGAACGCTTCACTGCTTCGGGGAACCACTGAATTTTGAATACCATTTTTGTACTGGTGTTTTCTTCGCAACATGCCGAATGTGTTAATGTATTTTGATAATGATGTTCAAAGCTTAAAAAAAACTGTCATATTTTTAGGGATATTACAGAAATGCTCATTTAAACTTAGGCTTGTCGAAACTTACTTCCCGTCCCGTTTTCGAAGCTCGAATTCCTATTACTATCATCTAAAAGATATATGCAAATAATATTTACTTAACAGCAATTAAATGTAGCAAATGGAGTTCATTTGGACGTATTAATCCAACTGAAAGTGTAAACCGTAATTAAATGCTTTTTATACCACAAGTGATGGGGTATCCGTTGAGAATCGTGAATTACACGGTCGCTTAACCACGGACCACCCCGAAATTGACTTGAGTGCGATGCGTGCCGAGTGGTTGCAATACAAATTTGTAATTACAATTCCTGGCGCCTTTCCAGGGAAGGTCTGCTAGTGGAACCCCCCAACACTTGCTAAAAAACAATTTTCACGATGTTGGCCATCCAGTGCGGTGAGGGTTACGTGACAATTTGCCGATACCCAAATTTCTCCATCGGCGAGGAACGCCTCCGTTGGCGTAAAAAACCGAATCGCCCGCGGCTTGTTTTTTTCTACCCACAAGGCGAGCCAACATGTGGTAACCCATAATTTACGCCTAGGGATGTTATGATTTTGATTATATCAAAGACTTTAAGAATAGTTTTTTATATTTACCATAATGAGACACAAATTCACACTTTCCGCAATCAAAACGATCCATTATTGACCATTTTTAAACAGCAAACTCCAAATCTTTTAAGGTAAATCGCTCATATATGTAAGTAAGTCATCCATCCGTCTGAAAGATTTAAAGAAATTATATCTACGCCTGGTGGAGCAGGTTTAATTAAACATTTGGCGAGAAATATATTTTATGTTTATATTTACATACTTACCAAAAATGTAATTGTGAAACCGTTTTTAATAATTTATTACATAAATATGTTTTTTCGCAGAATTTTAGTATGATATAATTTTAGATGATAAAATATAAGTCGATATTTTTCTTCATTTAAAATCCTCCCAGTTTTTAAATATTTTTCTATAAAAGCAAATTTCAATCCGATAGCATAAAGTTAAAAAGGTTCATTTTTTATATACTCCTCACACTTAAAAAGCCGTCATCTAGATAATCCCAAATATTGTGACAGTAATATTGACATCGGCTGAATTGTAAATTGTATTCTTTTTGGTGCGTCTTAATCCGTCACCCCTTTTCGTTTAAATTTAAATTACCTATTTGCCAAACAAGGCGCACTGAAGGATAACAAAACACTTTTAAATTTGAGCCCACAAATTGTCAGATCAAAAAGCAGAATCGGAAAAGAGCCATCTGTCAAAATTCTCGTCATGCCATGCAATCTGTCACTCTTCACATTTCTCTCGCTCGGGCAACATTAACAATTTTGAAATACAAAATCGTCCACATGCCCGATACGCATAATTATATATGTCCTAATAAGTGCTATGTGCATATCCCGGTGCACTTGTCAAGTGTTGGCATACCAACTCGACCAAGCCGTTCATTAAAACATACATTTTTCGATGTTTAAATTAGCCACCCCCACGGCGCAGAGAGGGTTGCGGATTGTCCTGCCACTTACAATTACTTAAATTGTTCATGTTAATGTGTTGTTACCTTTGGCCCACATTTAAACGCAAAACGACCACACCGAGGGGTGTTGTCACTCGGAGCGGTTAATAGCTCTATTACACCCCCAATTAGTTCGAACAGATACGCACTAAATACGAATTATTCAGATAGTTTAGGGTGTGTTGTTGATTTTAAAGGATGCACCATTTTTAAACATATGCATAAAATGTGGCCTTGTGACTATATCCATTTTATATTCTTTATTTATTTGCATAGTGCTCTAATTTCCTAAGTGCTCTTTATGGTGTTAAATAGTTTCAATTTTATCAACGTACAGTAAACATTTAAAGTAATCTCTTGAATTAAAAATTAAAAGTGGGTGTACATTCAAGTTAAGAAAAAATAATTATTTTGTTTATGAAAACAAAAATTATTTTCAATGCATGCAGTTTTTGGTTATACCCATCCATGAAATACGACAAGTGTTGATTACAGATTGCTTATAATAAGCCTTCTCCTTATTCGAAAATAAAATCATTTTGTTGTCCTACTCCTTAACAATCCTATTAAAAATTTCAAATAGAGCTAAAAATAAAGTAAACACAATCTGTAAGGACCTTACATAGGGTATCTATGAGATCGGAAATGCATCTTACATAAGAATACCTGAACATAGGCAATATTTCTTATAATCTTGTAGAATTTGGGCCTAAAAAAACCTCCTTTCTTCGAGTGAGATAAAATACCAATAAGGACCAAAAGAATGCATTCTGTTTGACAAAACAAATAAATGGTAAACGGGGAGTTTGAGCATAGTACTTGAGCAAACATGTACCCACGCAAATGCACTCATGGGCATTAAATTTGTAACAAGTTAGCAGCTGGCGCCAATTCACAAGCGTCGTGTCGAGTGATTAAACAATCGCATTGATACTCAGTCCGTCCATGCTGATTCCAATTCACACAATCCCAATTGAATTTTGGATTGACAGGTTCATAAACGGCATTGTTCGCGCTGTTTGTATTTGAATTTCATGCCCGAATACAATTGCTCTTTTCCTGCCCACACATCCAGGATCTCACAAAAGGCGGGAAAGAGGCTTATGCGTCGGGTAAATACGGTCCGGTTTGCTTTGGTCATGGGAAAGCCAATTGCAGACTTATCCAGGGTGCACTGTAGGGTGTGCGGTTCATTATCATCGAGATAATCCCATTAGAAAACGTTGCGGCAAGTGCTAGTTTGATATGCAAGCGAAACCTTCGGGGACGGATAATAAATACATATGTAGTTTGCACATGACAAAATATCCTGGCATAATAATGCAGACAGGTTTTGATTAGCATTTGTGTCAGCGTTTCACTGAAGTATATAATCCTAATCTAGTTTGGACGAAAATTATGGCAATAAATGAATTGCCCAATTTATAGTATTCGTTTAAGAACGCTCACATTTCTTTCTCTTAGCAGAATATCTAAATCTAAGTCAAGCTCTGAAGAACAAATCCCTTTTTTATTTCAAAATTCAAAAACATTGCCGGTTTCCCAGATTGAGGAATACATTTCCAGGATCAATTGAATTTCAAATGAGATGGGGCTGGCTGGGCAGGGAAAATATTGATTCAACACACAATAAAGGAAAAGTTCAAAGGATATGCCTTGGGGATAAAAACGTAAGGTTTGTAAAAAATTTTATTTTCTTAATGCCTTTAAAATAAATATAGTCCATCATGAGATTACATGTTACCTTAGCGAATGCGATTAAAATAAGCTAACTTAAAGTGCCTTAAATTGGCAGATGTTTTTGAGCTCAACATGTTGGAAATTTGAATACCAACCGACCAGAACTTTGACGTGCTTTAAATATGAAAATGCCGAAATATAAAAATTCCTCAAATGTGCGCACATAAATCTGTAAAATTTCCAATGCCCAAACAATATTCCAAATCACTTTAACTGCTGGTAATCGGCGCATAATCTTCGAAAATTTGCATGCACTCCCCAAGAAAGAAGGCATTTGAGATCCTTATCGTGCACATTATTCACGTCACGTCTGAAGTATTCGAAGCATAGTAGAAACTGCCCATCAATTTCCTCTCCTGCCCCGCCCCCTTTTCCAGCCCTCCCCTTCTCGTAATCGGAAAGAATATTAGAATACTCGGGGTCCTGCTACTAAATTACCTCGACGATTTTGCCGGCGATGACGGCTTGTTGTGGGTGTTGTGTCCCGATTGTCCTGGTCCCTCGGATCGCTGGGGCAATTATGGTCGGTTGGGAGCCCCAATATGTCGCACTAGGGACCTGCTCAAAGGCCCTTTCCTCGCTCCTCGGTCCACGCTTCTCGTTCCATTGGCCTGGCTCATTTAAGGCGGCTGCAAACTCCGGTCTCTGGTCTCTCCAGGTCGTACATGATCGCCCCGGGGCAGAATGGGGCTGGAGCTGAAGCTGAATCTGGAGCTGGGGCTGGAGTTGGAGTGCAGGAGATGGGCCGCGGCACAGGCGTTGCGTCTGGCACGGGCTAGTGGCCATAATTCTCGGTACACGACTCCAGAAAAGGGCTGCTGCAGCGGCATCACCGCCGGCAGATCGGATCGGCTAAAAAACGTTAGGAATCTCTGACGCATACCAAGAATGTTGCACTCTAATGTTGGCCACATAACTCGACTTCTTGGTTCTGTAATTTTACAGCAAAACAATGATTAATTTGGTTGAAATAGTCGGCTCTTGCAGCTGTAATTATCAAAAAATGGATTGAGCTAAAAAAATTAAAGAAATTTTAGGAAAACACTTCCATTTATAGGGTAAATTATGAATGTTTATTTAAAACCACTGGTAGAAAATATTAATATATTATTGATTTTAAAAATATACAACAGATTTGAAATTTTAGAAAAACGTTTATACCTTATAAGTTTTAAAATGTTGCTGTTTGATGAGTGCATCGCTTTAATGTCCTTTTTGGATAGGTTTTTGGTGTAAATAATACTTAATTAATTATTAACAATGTACTAAACTCAATATAAATATATAAAATATTGAATTTATAAGTTTGCACAATTTTTTGGTCAAACGGGCGACCTGAGGAATCTTCAACATTGTAAATTTTTCTGAACAGAGTTCGAACGATAATGAGCTGATCATCGACTGTTTTGATATGATAAGTACGACTTCTATCGGAGGCGGCAGACTGATTCTTGGCGGAGCAGCGTCCATAACGACACCGGTCGTCAAAAGCTGGTGCGGAAAGTGCGGAAAGTGGAGGAGGGACGCACGCGGCACTCCAAGATCGGAGGCGATGCCGGCTCTAAAGCTTGAGCACTGGAGCGATTGCAGATTTTGTTACGAAGGTTAATATAAAGCGGAGAACAAGGAGAGCAACCCGTGTCAAAACTGAAAGAACGAAAGACAATCATTGCTCAGAGGCGATTTTCGCACACCCTTACATGATAGATTACAAAACATAGAAAGTAAGTCATAAAATGTGAATTAACATAATACAAAATAGAAGACAAATAAAATAAACTTTCAGTTGAGATGAGTTTTTAAGAACCAGTTAAAGTAAAAGTGTTTAAAATTGTAATAAACCATTAAACCACAAATTAATTGATTTTTTCTATAGGAATTGCTTTGTATTATATATTTATTTTGCTGTTCCTTACTCATTTTGAAAATTTTAGAAAACTTGAACGATACAAATGGTTAAGACTTTATCTTTCTTAAGCATACAAAACTTTCCGAATTCACAAGCTTTAGCAACAAAATAAAATAAATATATAGCAAGATGCTCAGCCATTAAATGACTTTTCATTTGAAATTTTCAAATGTTTGAATTAAATAGTTTATTTTAATTACAGTATTTGCGCTCAGGCTGAATGTGTCGTGGTGTCACAAAGTGTGACGAGCGTTATTAGTAAAAATAATTCCCTTATAAATACGATGCATATTTATGAGAGCATAGGACTTACCGAATACCCCACCGATTGCAAGTAACATGAACTCAGCGCAAAAGTTATGAGCACAAAATGCAAAGTCAAGCAAGCAAAATCCTATAATTAAACAATTATAGCAACTCCCACTTTTGCTCGTGGTCATTCGCTGGCCCTGGACCCTTGCGCTATGTGCGCTACTCCTCCTCTTTGCGATCAGGACGGATTTCGCCCAGTGTAGCACGACGCAGGTAGTGGTGGAGGAGGAGTTGCACAAGTTGGAGGAGTCGGAGCAGTTGGAGGAGTCGGGGGAGTCGGAGGGCAGGAGACAGCGCGGTAGCACAAGTACTTCCTTCTGTGCGAGGAATGCTAGCGATTCTCGGCTCTCGGGTCTCAGTCCTCGACTCTCGACTGCGCCCCAAGCTCCACCTCCGTCTGGAAGTCTGGGGGTCTGGAAGCCGACGGAGGCCCAAGCCCCGAAAGCAGGGTTCAAATGCATTTCGATCTCCGGCATTGACACTTGCGGTTGTTAGTTGGAGGTCGGGCGGCGGTGCCATAATTATAATACCCACAAGTTAAAGCCCCAATCACTAGACTGATAATGATTGTCGACACAAACGCGAAAGCACACTGTAGTCTAGTTCCTTTCGATGTGAGATACATTTTATACAACATTTTCTTAAAAAAATATAATTTAAAAAGTAAGAAGTTGTAAAATAACCGAAATATGTTCCAATTATATCCTTACTTTAGTGCATTCCAAATTAGAGTATGCGATAATTTTTTGAAAACCTATACATTTAGCCTTGAGGTCCATCTATCAATTCAAAGCGTTTTACTTTTAAACGATCATCTTTCTGGCAGTCTTGTCATTTTATACGACAAAACTTTTCTTCGGAATATTTTCGAAGGTATGACATATAAATATACAACACAAATTAATTTGATGCAAACTACTACAACATTTCCTAAGATAGATATTTCTTTTCACAGAAAA
Source organism: Drosophila kurseongensis (assembly GCA_018153305.1). Taxonomy (NCBI): domain Eukaryota; kingdom Metazoa; phylum Arthropoda; class Insecta; order Diptera; family Drosophilidae; genus Drosophila; species Drosophila kurseongensis. Next base: position 12,498,423 of record JAECXX010000005.1, on the reverse strand, counting down.
TTCCAATTTTCTTGAAATACTATAACTATACTTAACTCTCTGAACATCCTAATATAGTTTGTTTTATAACACCAAAAATGATTGATTCGGCTTTTAGGTCTACATCTAAGTAATAATCTTGGTTGTACGAACTTCTGCAGAGTCTAACAAATAAGTAACCATGTTATTTGGATACATTTGGAAGATGTTTTCTTCTTTAAAAAAGGCGAACTGAAAGCTTACATTTGGGATGTAGGACTGCAACCGTTAATGATATGTAGATGACGGCAAATAAACCTGGGCCTAAACCATGTATTTAGCCTCATGTGCAAGCATAAGACAAAAAGAAACTCGACGTGCACGATAAATTATTTGAGACGAGTCGATCTCACCCCCGAATCTGGATCGCAGAGTTCGTCTCGGAATCTCGGAATCTGGGGAACTCTGGGGACCTCGACCTGCTCCTGCGTGGCATCACTCGTTTATCTTGCCGGCTGCCAGCATAAGAAACCTCGGACAGTGCCAGTTTGGTCCCCGAGTTCCCAGTGCCAGACAAAGTTAAAGTTAAGGCCAAAGTCGCAGTCCCAGCCTCGATAATTAACACACAAGCGCGGGGCGTGATGAGCAACGGACCACAGAACCAAACAAATTATTAAAAATGAATTAGTGGAAATATAAATATATGATTTCGAAATCCCATGGACCGCTGGACGCACGTGCTCCTAGGCATCCACATTCACATCCACGTCCACGTTGGGCCCTGATGACGCCCCCGGCCAGGTTGCCTGGCGGCTCAAAACTACCAGCTCCAATGCAATTGCATTTGAATGTGGTTTTTCGAGGCATCGGTTTTTGTTTTTTATAAATAAATATAAAAGCCATTAAATACTAATCTATTCTCGATTGCTCTTCTTTGGCCGGGCAACTAATGACGCGCGGCCAACATTTAGGCCACCGCCAGTCCAGTCCCATTCCAAAGTCCCAAGTCCCAGTGCAAGGAGGCAGTGCCTCCTCTCTCTTAAGTATGATTAATTAATAATGCAGGTAAGCATGTACCTCGCATGCACCGCTCGGTATGTGCGACGGTGGCTAACCGTATTATTAGGCACATTAACCAACCATGTCATTATTTTATTATTATTGTTATTTCGATTTTCATACTCATTTAAATGTTCATTAATAAAATCGAACGGCAAAGATTTTACAATTCGATTACTGATTGTCGAACAAATGATAGCCAAATGTGGATTTTATATTCTCAAAATCCCCTATTTTACATTATTTAATGATCTTTTTGCTTATATGAATCTGTACTATAGTTTAGTAGATATAGTCTAGCATCCATTGTTGACTATGTCGACTTAAATAAACTTTAATTTTAAGCCATACATATTCATATATGCGAAAGGCATATATCTGTAAATATTTCACATTGCATGGTTGAAACGTTGAATTATTTATAGAAACAGTTAAAGTGCAAACGAACCTATGTGCGGAAATTTCTTATTCGGCTACAGTTATGAACAAATTAATAGAGTTTTCTTTGTGTTGTTAAACATTTAATAGTGTCATTGGAATTTTAAACGACCTCATTAACTCTATTTTAGTAATTTTAATTCAATATTTCATTGAGTATCTTAACAAGAAACAGAATAAATTAATTTGGTGTTCTTATTGTAAATTTATTTAAATAATTGCTTTTAAAGTCTGGTGCAGTTTACTCCATACTTAAAAGATACCATAAACCATGTGACAACAAAAGAAAGATTTTTCTTAGGAGACGTCTGAAAAAATAAAATCTATATATTGACAATATCCCAAGAATAACTTTAATGTGGTCCATCCAATTAATATTATTTTAGATATATTTGTTCAAATTTAAGCAGTGCTCTCCTTGGTGCTACTGTTTTTAATGAAACTGTAATTACACGTGGATTATTATTTTGTTTAAAATCTCACATAATCAATGACTACAAATAATAGTTTGTCTTTTTACAAAATAAATATTACATTTAGGAAGAGCAAAGGGTGCTAGTGAGAGTTTGTTTTTTGCAATGCTTTTTCGGCGTCATTCTATTTTGAAAATAATGACGAAGCATGAAGGTAGCAGATAACTAATAAAGCATTACACGGCCGAGATGCAGGAGTATAGCCATATTACCTACATAGGTATATCTTTCCGCACACAAGCACTTGGTAAATATATCTGGGAAGTGCGAAAGAGAATCTGCTGGCGAGCTAAGAGAGCGAAGAGAGCCGCGCCAGAGAGAGACGGCGCGAGGGCAGAGCAGGATGGAGCACAAGATAAATACAAAACCGGGGGTGGGTGTGGGTTGGGTGGGGGGGTGTGAGTCAAAGATACATACCGCCTCGAACGCGCTGCCTGGAAACTCTGCCAGCATCCCCAAAAGCGATATGTATGTATGTACAGCTACGGCCGCAGCAGAATGTGTGTATTGGGGCTGCTGCCGGTGACACGGGGGATTGTAACTCCCCCTTTTCGGGTTTATCCCAAGCAGTGCCTCTACACTCGGCAAAATAAGCCATGTATTTACCAGCTATGTATGGAGACTGGCCCAAACACTCGAGTTTCACACTTCCATATTCCAAAAGTAAACAAAGCAAAGGCTGTACAAGTTATATATTTTTTATTTTAATCTATTTTCTGTTTGAATTAATCCGTTTATTTTAATTATAATTTATATCACTATGTACATACATAAGAGAATATTTGACAGAGCTTACGGTACTCAAATATATAACTTCAAGGCTAGTTCCTCGCCATTATGATAAATTGAGAAAACTTATTGAATTTTTCAGTTTAAACCACAATTTAAGCTTACACCGAATTCGAGATAATGGGACTATATATATTACCTTGATATTTTAAGATAAAACTTCAAATCTTTCATAGATGTTCCGAAATGCTTTGTATTCGTAACTTTCGTAGTTTATATCTATAATACAATTTCTAAAAAAAAGGGAAGCCTTTTTTAATTGCAATATTTTAGTTAATCATCAAATAATCTCAATTGATATGTACCGGAGTTTTTAATTGCTGCTCCTTTTAAAACCATATAACAAAAAAAGTTGTTGTTTTGGTTTAACCAATATTACTGGTTATCTTTTGGCAAAATTAAGAACTATGTGGTAAGAGCCTAAATGGAATAAGATTCTATTCTAACTGTCTGAAATTCGTAAATATTTTGCAGTTCGCATCCATTACATTAGATTCTTACTATCTGGGATATACTTTCGGGAAAATGCTATCGAAAAATAATAAAATTTTCCCCATTTGGTCCTTTTCCCTTTTTTCCAAGTGTAGTACATAGGCACACATATACATATAGATATAATGCCCCTGGCCACAGGCAATGAAATTCGGGGGGGTGGGTGAGACAAATATTAAATCAAGCAGTGTATTATATACCGCCCATGCGGCACATAAATATTTATGTATCTGCATACCACCCATTCGAGTGTAGACACACCAGGGTGTACGGGGCTATGTGTAATTATGCACTTATCACTCTACATGAGCCGTGTCCGTTGCCGACTTTGCAAAGTTCCATTTCCTCGGGAGGTATTGCCCGCATATAGAAGAAGTCCGCCCGAATCTGAGATGTACGCATACGCATGTACACGCGTCCAGGGAGTCGAGTCGCAGTGCGTACAATATGTACAGGTACCTACCTACGAGGACGTACATACGAATTCGTCCATGTACAGGAGCTGTATGTGGGGTGGAGATTGGGGCAGATGCTGGGGCAGAGGCAGAAGGATCATATAAAGCGAGTGTATGGCTGCGCGCTATCTTGGCAGGACTTTCGGGGGAGGGGGGGTGCGTTCTGGGGTCGGGTGGCACATGACCAACAGAAGCTGCATGCATACACCCCCGGGTAGAACAGTACATAGCCAACGGCTGGGTCTTCGGTCGCACGGAACTGAACTGAACTGAGCTGAACGGAATGTAAGCTGGGCTGGGGAAATCCTTTGGCCGAAAACCACAAAGGAGATACGGAAGTTGGCTCAGACGACGACGACAGCGCTCCTGCAGCTCCTCCATTGCCGATCCGCAGCTGGAACCTCTGGCACAGGCACAAGTACAAGAGTGCAGGAAACCGGAGCGGAAATTCACTGGGCGGATGTCAAGTCCAAGTTCAGGCCGTGTTCCTTTACCGAGTTACCCCGTAACTAAATAACCGTGTTTTGCTCCAAAGTTCCGGCGGCATTCGTACCGCACGTGATACATCACTAGTACGAGTTCGCGTCCGAGATCGAGTATCTTTATATCTACAACCCCCGCGCGGCGACGACGATTAACATAAATTTGCACTCATTGGCCAACTGCGAAAGCTGTCATCATTCTGGATTTTACAAACAACTTCCGACGGAAGGTCGGTCGGACAACAGCTGCCACTGGGGCCAAATTGGAAAATTGCTTTAACCAACTTTTCGTCTATTTCCTTAGGAGTTGGATATGTCATTTCTGGCTACCTTGGACGCAAGTGCCTGGCAGGTATGTATCACCTGCTCCTCCTCGCATTAACATAATCCAATTCGAGTGGACTAATCTAAATACGTTGATGAGAAATCAGGTCGTGTTTGTGAAATTTAAAAAGTTTAATTGAACCTTATTGAATTTGTCAATATCAATGGACTTTACAAGTGGCTTAAAGTGAAAATGTTGAATTGAGGAACTTGTGAACAAAAGTTATTAAGCCAGTGCAATTTTTCTAATTCGAAATACTTGATGTAACTTTTAGCTTTTAGAACTTGGTTAAGTTACTGAAGTCTCAAAAAAAAGTATGGCTTGTGAATCAAATTTTCTTCGGTTTAATAGAAGAATGAAAATACCTATATTAAGTCTTAGTCCTTCATATTAAAATATTGATTTCATTAAGTGTCGTTTCTCATTTTATGCAATGCTTAAAGCCTTTAATGTTCGATAATCAAGCAAAGATATATAAAGTGGTCAGAGGTTTCAAAAGAAGGATTTTTACAGACAACATAAAGCTCGACTGCTTAAATATAGGGGATGAATTTGTTAATTTCCCTGTTTGGTAAGCCGAAATAATATTATTACTTGGAATGGAACTTCATAATGCAGACAGCAGACAATTGAATCATACATGGTAAATTTGACCAGGAAAACTCGGCAAACTCCAAATTTATAATGAAAACTTTATCGACAGTAGAAAGTGCGAGGGTTTGTTTTTCCGACGGTTTACTGATATTTTGTCTGCACTCTTATTGCCACAAAGTTGCCAAGTGCTCATGTTTTGAAAACATAACTTTTTAAGAAAAAATCGTAATCCTTATAGTTGTAATAGGAAAAATTACCGCTTCCAAACGAAACTCTTATCTGGCCGCCAATTTCATTCTTGATTTATTATGGTGGGCTTAAAAGAAACGTATACTTAAACTTTTGTAAGGTCTTTTCTTAATACCAACACTAAGTACTTTCTAAAAACAAAAAACTTTTAATAATTTATAAAAAATAATGTAAGATATGAGTTTTATTATTTTCTAAGAATCTACTTTTCTTTTCTATCAACCGTTTTTCGTTAAAATAAAAAAATGTTCTTTAAATTGATTATCATTAAAACATACATCGGGATAGTTTTATCGACTCGCACTATGACTAAATTATGCATGCTGATGATAAGATCAGTTCGGCATATAAGATGAATATTCCTTATTGACTTGATGTGGCATCTGCTCTTTTCGTATGCGCATATTTACGCCTCCCAAATATCCTTTGACAAGTTTCGCTTGCCACAAATTAAATTGCAGGCCGGGGCTTTACAGGCCAGTGGTCGGTTGTTCGCATCAGATCTGATCCTGTTTGAACGAGTAGTTCTATTTGCAGGACGACTTAGTCCCTGTCACCGGCAGTGGCAGTCCGCTCTTTTTGTTGTTGGTGCCAGCGGTGGCGAGCTGCGGCTCAAATGGCAGCGCTCTGTTTGCGCAGACCTGTCGACCAAATGAACCGAATAATACATCAAACGCTCTTTAATGGGGGTGACAAATCCCCGACAGTTGGTGGACCTGATTACTTTATGAGTGCGGTGGGTCGCTCTTGAATAAGCCGCTCGTCCTTTCTGAAAAAATTAATCAAGCACCGGAAAATAACCGGCAAGCATGCAAATATGTTCGAGCAATTGTGTTTTCTAAAAACAATTTGTCAGTATTGAAAGACAACATGACACATAAAAACAATCAATGATCACATTTAATTTGTTCAGAAATAGTTGCTAACTATTATTGCCTTTCACTGCGAATTGGTTAACATACTCTTGCACTTTAATTTGGAATTCTCAGGCTTTTAATTCCAATAAACATTTTTCCATCAGTCTAGAAAGCAATTTTAATTCAAAGACTTTCTTGGCTTCCATCCCTTTATTTTTAATGAGAGAAAATCAAAACGTGACAATTTTACATTCATATCCCGTGGTTAACTCAGTTGTCTGACGAAACAATTTTAATAACAAGAAGGACTACGAGCGGGTATACTCATTTCCGTGTATTAAAAATAGGCGCCTGTCTAAAGGCGTTTGATGGATATCTGTCAATAAGACCCACATTCTCGTTCCCTTGGTAAGATAAAAGTAAATCTAAAATTGAGAAAACTTATGGATAACAGGCTAAAAACAGATAAAATTGGTGTAAACTACCTAGTTCTATGTATTTCTCAATTTAAAACCTACTATTAGCTTAACATGATGATGAAAAGGGAAAAGGACATAATTATTATTAAGTTCTTAAAGTTCCCGAGATAGGCAAACTATTTGTAGCTCTTACTTAAAAACTTTGAATGCATTTGTTGGTTTTTCAGTGAAAATACTATATTGACATTTGAAATTAACCATGTTTACCTATGTTTAACTATGTTATTGCGATTGCGACCCATATATAATAATACTATAAAGGTTTTTTGCTTGAAATTTGTTGCTTAGGGTACAGGTTGGAGAATTGTGGTATTGATAAAAATTTGGTTAAAATATAATGATTAGATTTCTTTTCATTATTCAGGGTTAGCCATTTATCACTATAATACCAAACTTAAATATGAGCAACGGTGAGCAATGAACGCCGTTATAATTTGACATCCATTTATGATCTTTTCCCGCGACGAATGGGATTACCGCGATTCGGTGTTCTTTTTTAAAAAGAGCGTATGCTTATCTATAACACTCACCCAAGGACTGGTTAACGACCCTTTTGTTTGCATCTCATTTTTGGTAAAATTCAGATTGGCATTCTCATGCTCGCCGGCTCATGACTGGGATCAATATTTGTGAAACATCAGAATTTGTATAATCTAGCGGAAGTAATGGTATTAGCAGCACAGACGTTGCCATCAGAGACTCCATTGTAGTTAAATGCCAATTATATGCATAAAGGGATTTTCGAGATAATTACGGAATAGCGGCCACGACATCCTTATCCACGTTATCCAATGTTCTGGGTAGGCTAATAATTCGATATGTTAATACTAATACTCCGCCTCCGCCTGTTTTTGTGGCTTGGGAATCGGCTTCAAGTTGCACGCTGCATGTTGAAAGAGAGATCTGGGGCGAGCACCGAGAATGTTCAAAATAATGGCACGTGACCATATTTATGCCATTTAATACATGAGGAAACACTGCATGGCACCAAACAACACTTCGAGGCATAGTCATATCATCCCATTTGCCCACAAAAATGCACCCCCGCCTTTTACCCTGATGCTGTGTACACTTCAAATAAAACTGCGAATGATAAAAAAATAAATCGTATCTGAAGTTTTTTATATCTTAATTAGGTAATTAATAATTTATATAGGTTCTTATATTAACTGTTTCACAGAATAATCATTAAGTAAATGTAGCATAGTTGTTTTCTGTTATTCTGTTTATTCGGTTTACAAAGAATTAAAAAAATGTATAAAAAACGTATTACAATAAATGTACGTTTTTATTATTTTTATAGAGCTAAAATTAACATTTATAATCATGCGTTTTATAGAGAGTTCATGCTTATTAACAAAGACAGAAATTTTTACTTTAATTCAATTTCCATTGATGATTGATATTGGTTATAAAAATGCTAAGACCTATATTCAAATTGTTATAGCTCTTCCCACAGCTCACAGTCTGGAACACCGATTTTTCTGAGTGTTCCGGGGATAATCTTCCCCGTTCCCGAACCGGGGTCTGTCTAAGTGAGAAATTGGGCCGGAGAGAGGCTGACGAGTACTTCAAGCTAAAAAGTGAAAAGCCAAGTAGTGCGAGTGGCAACGAGCGGCGCTGCGGCGACACGCATATGTTTTTTCTGGGGCCGTGCGGCCGTGTTTGTTGCTTCGCAGGATGCGCACACCTGAGTGGTCCTTAATGAAAATCCACCACCCCTCCCCTCCCCTTCCCGGCTTCGAAATCGATAGCTGGGGGCTCAAGTACCGGCGAAGGCTTGTCGGAAAATTATACAGCAAACACACTACAAACAAGTCGGATATACATTACGAGGCCGGGTCACGTGACCCAAAGGCCGTCATTTTAATTAAGTTCATAAAAAAACAGAGCCACGATTCGCGAGAGTCTTTTGTCAGCAAATTTCAATTTTGATACTTTATTTATCAACATGGATATCGATTACAGGACGTTAAAGTTGGTTAACTACGACATTATAGTTTAAGGTAACATAAAAGATTCACTTGTTTAGTGTTTAAATTGGCTTACTTTAATTTTCTTTGAGATATTATAACGACGAGTTTTTATTTGATTTTACCCATTTTTTGTAATTAATCCTTATTTTGTAAGTTCATCCCATGATTCCAGTGTCAGTAAAATCTCTCACAGAAAAATGAAATTCCATCTTATGATGGAATCTGTTTTGGTAGTCTCCCAAGTGTTAGTTTATTATAAACTCAAATACCTTGCAACAAATGTGCACAGGTCTTTTCTAAACATGTTTCTATACAATATCCGTATCCTTAAAAACAAGCTTGTAAACTTCCAGCTTGTGTTAATGATTTAAAAGCTGGTATATAAAAATACAAGTTTATGGAGACCTATGCTAAAGATAATTTATTTAATTGTGAATGCATAATTACACATAAATGTGCTTATGTTGAGATGGCTTTGGTTGCACAATAATTGCGATTATTCATTTAAAACATTAGTCATTGTGGTTCAATTAAAGCAAATTACAAACATGTTTTATACAGAATTGTATACATAAATAAGCATATTTCAGTGAATCGTGTGTCGTTCTGAAGGCATTCGTACATACGAGACGGGGTCCTCGCAGCACTGTACTTATCACGTGATTTATATTAATGGCGGCATATCATGTTTCACGCGTGCTCGGCGCTGGTTTTGACTGCAGAACAAATTTGTCAGTGGGGGTCGGCACGCGCTGCATATTCGAATAAAGTCATCGCATCGCCAACGACAGGTCGCGGGGCAGCAATGGCAAAATGCAGAAATGCAATGCAGAAATACCCGAACTCGCTGGGACAGGCTTGGCACCTATTGAGAGCCGGGCTTTCGCCATAAAACAAAGAAATATGGGCGAGAAGAGCCAGTTGTTTATGATGGAGATGGACAAAACGGCTATAAATCTTAATCCGTAAATGTCAGATCGACTTATTGAAGTCTACGGATAAGGAGAGGCCCATTTCCAGTGGATCTACGAGCTCAACTTCTTAGGGAGCCAAGAACATGCAGCTTTGAATTTACGAATTTTAACTTTTATTTACGATTAAGAAATAAATCTACTATCTATTTTAATTAAAAAGAGGCTCGTTGAGTTAAAATTAAATGTTACAAGTTTTAACTTGTTAACATGAATATCTCCATAAGTATCTCCTAAAGCATTCATATCGGCAAATGAATACCTCACGGTCAGCTTCATGAATACATTTACCAATTCAAATTTATTTGTTGAATATTGAAAAAAAATGGTTTTCGTTTTGTTGTGGTTTATATTCTTTTGCACCCAGACAAAAGCACCGAAAGGCAAATTATGTTAATTGTACGAGATTCCGCTACTGTTGCTGAATATCGCGTTCTTGTCATTAGCAAACATGCTTAATTATTGTTTTGCTATTGGTTTTTAGAAATATGTTGAAATATTTCATATCAACACGTCTTCGTGCTTAATAATGATTTTCAGATTTCTTGCTTATTTTTTTTGGGAAAGCGAATTGCGTTAAATAATAAGATAAATTGCCGTCTTAACTGTCTCGCGTCATGAAGGCGCTGCTTAAAAGTGTTTCTTTTTTAATGCAATCTTGGTCGTCTCTCCAAAAGACTACTTTACACTTGGCGAATCACTTAAAAGTGTGCGGAAAAATGAGGCAAAATGCGAATCCCTAATTATAGCTCAAGGCGAGCGTCCAACTAGTTATTCTCACACGGGGCCAGCGACACCTACTACCTACTACCAACAGCCAACTGGCAACATAATATACCTACTATACCCACTTCCAACGGATACCGTTCCGCGCCATCTCGGCCTCTACGCACTTTTCAGTTTTAGCCCATCTAGATTCAGAAACGCATCCGCGGGCACTAGTTGTCTTTGCACCAAAGATCGCAGTTTAAGTGCGTATAACCACGTTCAGATGTGGCCAAAGTACGTGGTACTGCATATATCTCTTCTTATATGCAGATAATAAGATAACAATTAAGGAAAGAAACTAAATTTACATAGAAGGTTTTGTCAGTGATTAATGCTTGGATCTATATCGATTTTAAAGAGCAGGTTTTTGAAAAGCCCTTTTATGAAATATATATTTATTTCGTTAAAATCGATAAATCAAACCCTAGGTTAAAGTAGACGAACCATGTTAAAAAAAATAGTGTGACAGCTTATCACAGATACTGTTTCACATGAAAATTTTCGAAATGTCACATTATTTATGTACAAGTATGTACTGTGTAGAATTTCTCAGACCTTAGAGAACTTTTTAAAGATCTTTACACAAAGTTTAATGGACTTCTGGTTTTGTATTTTTGGGCCAAGGTGTTGTAATTGCTGTGAATATTTTTGGGTTGTTTTGGCCATTGATTACTTTTATTTTTGCCTTTAATTCGCTTGGAACATATACTTCTGGGACAATAAATAAATAAAGTACTTACATTTTGGATCAGGACCTCCTAATGATCATAGTTCCGGGTGAACTAAGTGAATCAAATAATCTCTGGAGCTATAGAGAAATGATTTCCTTCACAGACATAAAAAAATCCCATGCAAAATCATTTTAGCCTTAACAAATGAGAGTATGAAACACAATAATTACGAATTAACCTGAAAAATCAAATCTTTACTATTGATCTTTACAATATGAAGTAACGATTATTATTATACGAGCTATGAACGATGGCCCAAATATCGCAAACATTTTCGTTTTGTTTTATCGCCGCTATGGCATAATTATACCATTTTGGGAGCGTAAAAACGAGCGAAGAATTAAAAAGCAGCTAATCATTATTAAGCGCTTTAATGATTTTATAGTCCAATTTATATTCCTTAACAACCGCTTGCACTCGGCAAATGCTTACATACATCTCTTATTTGGATGTTTGCTTTTAATTTTCGGATTCGGAGATGGAGTTGGAGTCGGAGTCTGGAAACCAGAATCCATCTCCGCAGTTATTTATCGCAAATTGGATGTGTGCATGAGTGTCTGGATGTCGGCATGTCTGCACCGCTGATGCCACTCTGTTCTGGCGATTCGCTTGATTTAATAGTGGCAATTTCGGTCGACTCCAACGCACTGATAATTTTCTCACATAGAAATCCGTTTTTATAAGCTGAAAAAAGGCGCCGCACGCAATACGGCATTCATGTTTTATTGCCTAATTAACTGGCGCTGACCATTTCATGACCTCTTGTGCGTGACGCGTGAACGGAGTTACGGCCAGGAATCACTTATTCGGAGGAGCGCCAGGGCATGGACTTCTGTCCGCACATCCTAACCACATCCGAGCCGATGCTGGCATTATCACTAAATTACCAGATCACCAAAGGGAAATAGCCTTTTAATTGTGTTTTCCTATCTGCCAGGCTAAAAAGAGCTGTCTTATTGAGGGGTTATTATTGTAAGCTGCTAACATATTTTTATTTCAGTTTATTTAAATTACTAGGTTAGCATTTCTTCCACGAATGGTACATTTTTATTACCATGCTTTTAGGAGTTTTAGGATTTTCACAGTCGTCGAAATTTATAATGCAATAAATGTATATTAGCTTTATCAGGTATTCATGGGCTAGATAGCTTAGTTAACACTTTTGATATTAGAAAACAAAGCTTAAATTTCATAGATCTATGTTTGGTTATTTTTATACCCGTTACTCGTAGAGTAAAAGGGTATATTGTATTCGTGCAAAAGTATGTAACAGGTAGAAGGAAGCGTTTCCGACCCTATAAAGTATATATATTCTTGTTCAGGATCACTAGCCGAGTCGATCTAGCCATGTCCGTCTGTCCGTCTGTCTGTCCGTCTGTCCGTCTGTCCGTCTGTCCGTCTGTCTGTCCGTATGAACGCTGAGATCTCGGAAACTATAAAAGCTAGAAGATTGGCGTTTTGCATGTAGATTTTAGGAGTTCCTACGCAGCGCAAGTTTGTTTCAAAATGGTGCCACGCCCCCTCTGACGCCCACAATCGCTTATATACGATTTTAAAAATTTAAATATTTCGGAAAAGTAAATATGCAGTTTTATTGTGTTTATCAATACCTATCGAAATGTAGAAGAAATTTTTCAAATCGGACCATTCGTTAAAAAGTTATGCGTGATCAAAGTTTCTATCTCCATCTCCCTCGCACTCCCTTTACCTGAGTAACGGGTATCTGATAGTCGGGGCACCCGACTATAGCGTTCTCTCTTGTTTTATAGAAAAATGTATTAAAATACAAAATAGTAGACTTTAAAATAACAAAGTAAAATGGAGACTAGAAATAATGAAATCAGAAATATATTTCAATGCATGTATAGAATAATAATCAATTGAGATTCGGAATCTGAAACTTTCGGATGATCGGCATTTTGGCATAATGGCCACGGCTATCTTACAATAATCCTTTTACATGAGTGTGCGCAAAGGAACGATATGCTCGTATTTATATGTACGTAATCGCAATCTACTGTGGGTAAACACAGCTGCAAATATATTTCCTTTTGACCTCGAATTTAAATGGTCCGCCCTGGTCGCTCTGCTGGCTGTTCGCCGCTCTATCGGGCTGCTTGTACGCCGAATTGCGAAAAAACAGAGCGGATTAAAGGTGCACATGAGCACAGCCGTAGGAAATATGCTGCAAACATCCGCCTGCTGCAACTGCATCTGAAAACGCACACACTGCCGCACAGAAAACCTCGGCCAGAGCTGGGGCACACTCAAAACAATAAATTCCACACATGAATTCCTAAAACATTAAATTTAAATATAGACAAAAAATAATTTAAAAATTGTATTTCAAATGAATTTAAGGTTCTTAAATAAAGACCTGGAAAGTGATGTGATATGAAATCGGTTTCTTTTAGGGATGACTTAAATAAGATAAAGAAGAATCTTATATGGGATGAACAATATAGGTTGTTGCTAAATATGTTATATACAAAATTGCTATGGACTACTTATGATTCCTTTAAAAGTTGGCTTTCGAATAGGTTATGGTTAAGGTAATTGTCTAGTGCATGCCACGACCATGATTCTTTTGTAATAGAAGTTAAGAGGTTTTCTATACAAATAATATAACTTTTTAACAGGGCCACCATTTTAAAACTTTTAAAAGACTATTGGGACTCTTACACTATTTTTGTTCCTAATTTGCCAGATTTTTATCCACTCTCTGGATAAAAGTTAAAGAAGTTGTATTTTATTCAACGTTATTCAACTTTTAAAATAATATCTCAAACAACCATTATTTTAATTCGTTTTTTGCCAAAGTTGGTAATATCTAAACATGCATTTGTAAAAGTAATTTTTTTTTTTTCTAAAAATTAAAATCCAACATCCAGCCAAATTTTTTTTGAGTGCAGTCAGTGGCGGGGGACGGGGCAAATGCAGGAGGCAGGAGCAGCCCAGAACTGCGACGAGCGCGGCGCACTCGCTCATCTTCCCCGCGGCTATTGGCGTCGTGCAACATTGCAGGAGCCTTTTCCTGTGGTGGAAGACCGCGCTGCTGGAAGACCGGCCGCATCCGAATCCGAGCCGAAAGGAGAGACCTGGCGAATGGGCACATAAGCGATAGCGACCATGGGCCATGGGCCACGGCCATGTCGCTGATGATTCGTATTCGGTTGTATCGCAACCGCCGCCACAGCGTTTGGCTTCTCCCGAAATTTGAATCTGCCTGCATCTGAGGACTTAACGAATATGAACGAAATGGCCGGGGGCTGTTTCAAAATATTACCACACACTCGAATATGGCTACGTACTACGTACATGCGTTCGAGTTTGAGTTCGAGTTCGAGTGAATGCGGAAAATTATGGCGAAGTAGTTGCAGATACAAACACTCAATCACAAGGGCTCCATTTGCATATGCCTCCCCCTCCTCAGCCCCCTCGAACCACCATGCCATCAAAACAAAGCCATAAGGCCTAAGCAGTCCCATTAACCATAACCCCTAGCCCTAGGATCACTTGGAACCCCAGGAACCTTAGCAGTCTGCTGGCTGTGATCCTGAAAGTAGATCTTCCATTCGCTCTGAGGGACTGTGCCGTTTAAAGAGCTTTACGCTCTTGCATCTGTTAATTAGAGGTTTTTCTGCGCATCTCATTTTTATTGGACTTCGCCAGGCATCCTATAAAACGAACAGATTTTATATTCGTATAAAAAAATAGTTGCTCTGTTAGTTCATAGGAAAAGCAATTTTATTTATCTTAGAATATCAGAAGAAGCTTAGGAAGCGTAGGAAGCTTGGGACTATCATTTAAATGATTTGACGGTTTTATTTATATAAAAGCTTAGGCCATTGTCTATATAAATGGCTATGTAATAAAAGAAGTACACTTTGAGAATAAATTAGTCCTTAGTCAAGAATTCAGTTTACACATATATTATTAAATCCCAGTATTAAAGTAATTTTATTGAATATACAATATAGGCTTTTAAATGTACAGAAAATGTAATACGAAAACTTAACTTGAATGAGTAAGCTAAACATTGGCCTTAACCAATAATTGGCAGTGAAATATTATTAAACTTGCACTTTATCATTATACGATTTTTTGTAAGATTAACATTTCTATTTGATTTACTACCACCTAAACTGAGAAAAATTATTCAATTCAAACGGAGTTTTGCCAAGGACTAAAAACAAGGTAATCATGTATATTCTTTTTTTTTTCTTGTTTTAGAGATTTACAATTAGTTATCTTATTGTTTGGGGATATAAAATTCAGCCAGAGTCAATGTTATTTTTCTTCCTAACCCCAATTTATTTATAACCCCAAAATCTCAAAAAGATTATTCATACTCAATTCAGCTTTCTTTGCAATGCCGTTTTTTCCCTTAGTGCCTTTGTAATTTATGCCGCATTTTTTTTGGCTGTACATCGGTTGTTTATATTTTCGGAAAATCACTACTCCAGCGCTGATTGTGATTTGCATGTGGAATGCACTTGTCTGCGGCCGGCAATGGGCAATGCAGACCGAAAAGAGCGGCGGCCGATAAAGGAGTTGCCGCAGATTGGCAGTCCAGGCCAGACCAAGTCCAGTCCAGTCCCGATCCCATCCCGATCCCGATCCCTGTCCCTGGCCCTCGAAGTCCACCCAAGTCGGGGCCACAAGTCGGGGCAGTAGTCATGCAAGTCCTGCGGCATTCACGAGTTTCTCCCGGGGCGATCGCATTTAAGACGCATCTTAAATGAGGTGCTCAGGCTCAGGCTCAGGCCGAGTCCTCGTCTTGGCCTCTTGGGCAGTTTGGTAGTTGGGCTCCCCTGGTTTAGAGCCAGCTTATGACTGGCTCAAAGAAAGCTGCCATTTTCGGGAGTGCACGTGTATGGGTTGGGATGTGGATGTGGATGTGGATGTGGCCGTGGATGGGGCTGCAATTGCGGCTGCAATGGTGTAGGTGTGTGCGGTGTCGGTAGTTGGCAGTTGGAAGTTGCAAGTTGGTAGTTGAAAGTGGCTAG
This sequence comes from Drosophila kurseongensis, assembly GCA_018153305.1. Taxonomy (NCBI): domain Eukaryota; kingdom Metazoa; phylum Arthropoda; class Insecta; order Diptera; family Drosophilidae; genus Drosophila; species Drosophila kurseongensis. The sequence goes on along the minus strand of JAECXX010000005.1, from coordinate 12,482,318 downwards.
CTGGTAGTTGCACAGAGGTGTACTTGGGCGCATTTACCATGGGCACACGGACCACTGTGCATCACGATTTATGGCCAGGCTGCGGGGAGGATTGGGAATTAATTGGTAATGCGAGCAGTGCATCAGTATCAGTAACAGTATCGGATCGGATCGGTATCCGAATCGGAGCTGAAAAAAATGGCGGACCGATCATCGATCGATCGATCTCTTGTCGTGGCCGCAATCAAAAATCGTGCCGCCGCAATGAAATCGCTGAAATGGAGGTGGGTCGTCCCGTCCGGCATTTACATTCCACCGCCGCAATTGGATAATGCACCTGATCACCGCTTGCCGCTTCCACTTCGCCATTGCCACTCCACGAGGTGGCATCGTGAGGGGCAGTACGTATATAATGTGCATGTGCAGCCGGCGAGATCACGGTTTTGTATCTTATTTGGCCCTGCTTCGAATTCGTACTTAATAACTGCGTGCTTGATATACTTTTCCCTCTGAATTTCGCTTGCCTTCCTTTTTCCCCTGGCAACCAAAGGTTGGGAGCCCGAATCCATTTGAGTCACTTGGAAAGCTAATGGCATAATTGAATTGGGGAAACAAACATTCAAAGCTCAGGCTTAGGCCAAGCCAGGTGATTCAATTTTCCACAGCTGCTAATCCTTATCGCGTTTATTTGCGGCTTTAATTGGGTAACCTGAAAACAAAACAAGAATGTCGCCAACAAGAAGCGTAATAAATGCCTCTTGGGAATGCCAATCTTTTCTTTCAGTTGTTCTGGGAATTTAAGGGAATAACAAATTGAAATGTAAGAAATCATGACTTTTTATGGTCCTTAGTTGACTGTGGGTGGGACATCCTTGCTAAATGGCTGTTTAGGCTTATCTGTTTTTGTGTTACTGGTCTTAAATCGTGTACTAATAAAATGAGTTAAGATTGCTAAGAAATATTGTTAGCCTAAACAGCTTTAGCGAGGATTTTTATCAATAACTGCAAAAATGTTAAACCTTTAAATTTACTTCCCCGGATCGACCATAGACACTTTAAACGTGTTCGGTTTTAAAACTATAAATTAATTTAGGAACCTGTGTTTTAGGTTGATTAATAACTTAAAATATAAGTTGGTCATAAAGACAGACGGACATACGTTGCAAATATGTATATTCAAATATGTACTTTTAAAGACAGAGAAGCTTCTTAATTCTTTATACATAAGTACATACTTTTGCACGACTATATTAATAGTACTTATAGATAACAGAAACATAGGACTTAAGGCACAGAAAACAGTACAAACTTTAATATTCAGTGGGATGTGGCTCCCACATGGAGTGAATACCCCACCATTAAGAAGGAAACACATTTTTTAACAAGCGAGTAATGATTACCCTCAAATTATGATTTACTTTTTTAGCGTAATAAGAATCTTTGCTTCAGAAAGATATATAAGGGTTTTACCTGATTTTAAGATTTGTAAAAAACCAACTATATTAATTCGAATTGAAACTAACTTAATCATGTCGTATAACACACTTTTAAGAACTTTTTGAAGATACAGGAGCACCTTCTACAAAAGGTTAAGACATAGAATAATAAAACATAAAATAACATAAAGTCCCAATCAAAAAATATGGGTCCTGGTCTTATGATGCTTGACTATATTAATATTAAGTTTAAGGCAGGCTAATCTGTTTAATTAAAATGAAAAATTATAATTTAGGAGTCGTTTTTATTGTTGTAAATATATATAACTGAAACAAGAATTTCTATAGAGAACTATAGTTCAAAAAATCTGAATGAACAGTAGTTTAAGAGGTGTATCTATGCAATTTAAATTCAATTGCTACATTTAAGGGTTAACCCTAAAACTGCATTCCCATTCTTCTTTTCAAATTGAAAGAGATTGTGTTGCATAATTTTTTTCAGTTTATGCTTTAAAATTGTAAGTTATTGTTGTTTCTTAAGTTCGCTTCATAATTTCAAAAAAACATTCATTGTGTAATTTACCCAGGAATTGGATTGAAAGCTAAGAAAAATGAAAATCTGTTATTTTCGGTTTGTTTTGATTACGGCGTGCCTGGACCCCATCCCCCACATATATGGGTAGATTTGTATGCGGAATATGTAAATTTGCCAACCTTTCGTATGGGCAACCCCCGAAAGGAACTTTTGAGCAGTACGTAGGTACATACATAGGTGCGTCGCTTAATCCCCGAGAGAAGAAAGAACCCGGAGCACGTACCACTGGCGATTTGCGAGGATGCCCGTGCCCAATGCCCGGGTTTTCCCAGTAGCAACCCAGCAACCCTCGGGGCACGTCGCCAACCCCGGCCATTCGCATTATGTTTGCAACCCCTATGTGTATCTGTGTCTGTATCCGCATCTGTATCTCGGGAGTATCTGCATCTGTATCTGAAAGCTGCGCTGCCGCAGCCTCTGGGTTTGGTTTTCGGGCTCGGCCCATTGTCTAGTAGTCCGTCCGCTGGCGGGGCGTGGCTTCCGAAATATAAATGGCTGGGCTCTCTTCGGCCACAGTGCTCTCTCTTCGGCCGCCGCTCTTCGATGCCCGAGAGCCAGAAAACCTGCTTGCCCGCCGTGTATCTGTGTGCGCCGCCTCACCCATACAGACGAATGGCGAACGGGCATAGGCTTTGGGCACTTTTCCTATGTATTCCGCAGCTGTATGGGTGTACAAAAAAAAAAAGCAAGAAGAAAAACAGCAGCCGCAGCAGCAGCAGCAGCATCTGCAGCAGCAACAGCAGCAGCAGTCGCAGCAGCAGCGGCAACATCGCACATCCCCCGAAGGTTTTTGCGTCCAACCAGAAAATCCAACTTCAGTCGAGAACTACGTCTGGTGGCTGCGCAAAGGCGGAATTTCGTTTGCGGGTCCCTCGCTTAATTAACCGAATCGAAACCGTACCGAAACCGCTCTGTTCCGTTCCGTTCCGAACCGTACCGTACCGTACCGTACCGTACCGATTGCAATCGTGGATATTCAAATTTGATTAACAATAACAATTAAATCGCGTCTATTGTCCAACAATCGGAGCGGCCCTCGTCTGTAGTGTTTTAGTGTACATAGCGGCGGATACGTAACTCTTACTCAAAAGCTTCCACAGTTGCCTTAACCAGTGCCAAAAATCGATTTTCAATAAATACTTAAAATACTTACTTAGTGATCGTACCTGTTTTGCATCTCAACTGGCCTCCTCCCAAGTGTTCAAAAGTTAACCTATGCCCTCTACCTAATTGATATTGCCAGAGCAGAGTTAATTTAGATCAAAATGCACATTCTACACCGCACCAACGACCATCAGTTCGAGGATCAGAAGTTCATGATGGTAAGCACTTTAATCGGAGGGTTCGACTCTATCGCTCTATCGAAATTGACTGTCAGCCGAAATCGGCAAAGGTTAACCTCATCCCCGTGTGCAACGTATTCGCATCGCTGCAGCTACTCAAAATCAGATATATTGAACCATCGAGTTGCCCACGGGGCAACGCCGCTTGATTGACACTAAAATTTCTTTGGGCACTTTGGGGCACGCAAGCACTTTTGGGCAATTACCTTGAGTCTGTGCCCGTGATTCACACACAAACTGATTACCATTCCTGTCCTGGCCATTGCATTCTAGCAGCAAAATCAATGACCAATTTACAGTAATGGCTTTTCCTGCGACTCCGTGTGGCACACTCTTGCCCTGGGAATAATATGTACATAAACTTCAACCTGATGTACCCACTCCGCAAGTCAGGATATCCATCAAGAGCCTATCCCAAAAGCAGACTGCTTTAACAGCCACATAAAAGTCTTACCCCTTTCTCATCTACATGGTTAGCTGAAAGTAGGGTTTTTACTCAGGAAACACATGGAAGCTGTCAGTTTCAACTTTGAAGTCTACTTTTAACTTACCAGGAAAACCAGAAAACGGGTCTTAATAAAATACAAATGATTAGGAAAAGTTAAACCTCTTTCGAAATTGAGTCATACAATTCCTTATTAATAATTAGTTTCATTAGCTCTGATTTTTATTTGCTTACAAGCCAAGAAGATCTTTTATTTTTAAAGATCAATATATGAAAATCTCTCTTTATAAAAAAGTTTAGCTTTGGACGCCGGTATAACAAGCCGACGGCATCGAATGCTGCGTTTAAAAATCTTTAATGCAGAAGCATTAGGACAGTTTTAATAATAAAATTAGTTTACTAATGATAATGATAAATCAAATAAATAAACATTTTACACATGACATTTTTATCTTTGAAAATAGTTTTAATTTTGTCATTCTAATATTTTAAATGGAACAATATAAACTTTGAAACTAGTTTTCATTCTGAAATATTGATGACAAATAATACTTATTAAAGCATACACCTTTGTAAAAAGGAATCAATTAATTATTTTATAACAGTTTCAAAAATGCTTTATCAGTGAATATGTTTTTTTTAAGCGCCCAAACCCCTATAAGCCCTACTATTAATATTGTGTGTGCTTCAAATACTTGCGTTATGGGAAAGTATATCTTGAAACAAAAAATCATCTGGCTTTGGAGCAGACACGATTTTGGTATCAACCAAAAAAATGCAGTGGGAGTGATCAGACGTCAGGAGCAAAAATTCAAATGCGGCTGCAGAGCAATACCTCTTCGCTAATTCTCGAAATGCGTGGGTACACGCTCCCCCCATTTAATTAGCGAAATTATATGGTGTTTCATGCTTCCAAGAACTTTTTTGATGCCCGATAAAAAAATAGGGCAATTTGCGGGGCAAGGGCCAAAGATCAAAACAAAAACACAGCACGGCGAAGAGGTAGACCAAAAGTCATCGCCCACAAAAATCCCGATGCCCGCCAACTAAATGGGCATGCCGAGTATGTTGGCATTAGCTTTGGCTTTAGTTTTGGTTTTGGTTTTGGCCTCGTCCAGCCCTTCGAATGCTGCCTAAATCAGGTAAGATCCCACTGGGACACTCGCGTGATGCGTTGCCAAAATAATTTATGAGATTGAAGCGCAACGCATCGTCAATTTGCGTGCGATGCGATGCGATGCCCGACTGAAAGGCTGAAAAAAGAATGCCATACAGTCCGATCGGGTTGGCAGAAAAGTTCCCATAGCACACACGCTGCACAGCCCCCAAATATCAAAAAATATTCAAGCATTGAGCTTATTTATTAGCCAAACAGTGTTTCAACCCAGACCAGCGAAAGCAAAGGTTCGTGCCCAAAACCCTGATTGATGGGTTTCCTTATGATTTATTGAATAATTTCTTTATAATTTCAAATAATTGTTCCAATTTACAATATGCACTTTATAGGAGTTCAGGACATGCCGGTATGGTAATTGTGCTAAGAACATTGGTTGGCTTTGGCTTAAAACGAAACAGCATAATTCGACTTTCAATAAAATTAGGCACTTCAATAATTGGGAGCTTTTAAAATATTTGAAATATTCCAGGTATAAAAAGAATAAAAATCTTTATCAATATTTCACCAAACGAATATTTATAATTGTGAAATGAAACCTCACAAAATGCAATTTGGTTACAAAGCAATTTAAGGACTTCGCAATAAGACAAATGCAAATAATTAAGATAGGAGCAAAATAATATATGACCTCGGCAGAGCGTTTTGCAATATTAGCATATCATGTTTATTATTATTTCACCAGTGCGGGCGAGATAATGTTGAGTCCTTTGCATCCGCTCGAAGGCATTTCCGCTTGAACCTACACCAACGGGTGGATACATATCCTCGGAGGAAACTCGAATTGCATATGCACGCATCAAAATTGATTTCATTTGCGGAGAGGAAATTAAAAAGTCCAAACAAAACTAAATTGATTGGCAAGATAAATGTAAATGTTCATAACGTGGCCAAGATCCGCCAGCAGAATCAAGTGTCGGAACGTCGACAACGCGAACGGCGTGTGTTAGGCTCGTGGCAAACCAAAGCCGTGGAAGGAACCACATCCACATCCACATCGAAAGCTAAAGCCAAAACCAAAAGCCAGAGCAAGAGTAAAATCATGCGTTTTGCCTTTGCCTTCTTGGAGGATGGAGGTTGGAGGATGGAGGATGGAGGAGTCCAGCACCGAGGAGAACTGCAGTTGGGTTGGCTCCTCGTGAGCTGCTGCACTGAAAGCCTGCCCTTTGGACGCAGATTGCCAACGGACGAGCCGAGCTGAGTTGGGCTGAGCTCAGTTAAAGACACACAGAGAGAAACATTTGAAGGTGTTCGCCTTTTTTTGGGAGTTAAGATTTTAATTCTTACTAGCCCCTTCATGAAACTAAAAATCGAATTCTTTATTGGTATCTTTAAATTGGGTTATTCTTTGCTAATCAAGAACTTTTAGAAATACAAACATGGTTTACCTTTTTAAATGAAGCTTTGTTCTTAAATCTCTAAGTGATAGATACTTATTAATTTTTAGATATTTTTTGACGTTACAATACCAAGACTAACATACAAACTTATACTACTAGCTCCAAGAGCCTCCGACATTATAGATATTAGTATTATGCGTAAATTATGGAATTTTTATATCCAGAAATGTTTATTTAATTCGAGTAAGGGACAAACTTTATTTAAATTGTGTTTTACATTGGTTTTTTTTAGAAAATTAGTTATTATTGTGTTGTTTTTTTTAAAGGATATTACTTTTAAATTTTAATATTTTAAGTCTGATATCCAGTGATATAACAATAACTAAAAATAAATGTTTCAAATATCAGTAGACAGTTTAGTTAAGTAGCAATGGATGCTATGTACTTTCAGTTCCAATTAGCTTATTCAATGCACCTGCTCCTTCTTTCTCTCAGTGTACCTGCATGGCCGCCAAGTGGTCACTTCGAGGCTCGTTCTTCTATTCGTCATTTGTTCGCTAGAACAGCAGACGCAGCATTTCGATTTTGGCCGAGCAGGCTCCGCAAATACCCAGCAGGTTTAATACATTTATGAATGAGTTTTACTACTTCATTAAGGGCCCGCTCCTTCGCGGTTTTGTGGGCCAAGGAGCGACCTGGAGTAGGAGGCCTCCGACTGGAGCCCCTCGGATTGGAGCGCGTGCGCAGCCAGGAGGCCGGGGAGTACCTGTACCTGGATCGTAATAAGCAAAAATCGATTATCGTCCGCTGAACATTTCCATTGTTGTTATGAATATTATATGCAGCGTTTGGAGCGAAGCTTCCTCTTAAATTCGTTTAATTTATAGCTCTTCCGACAGTTCCAACTTGCAGCTCCAATAAATGACAGCACCGGACGTCGAACGAATGTGTAATCTAATTGGAAACGAGCCAATTTTAAGGGTCCACTGTACCGGTTCGCGGATGGTCAGTGCCGATCGTACGTAGTATGTAAATGTGTTAACCAAAAAGCGAAGAAAATGTGCCAGTTTCGAATGTGGATTCTTTATTTACTGACAATATTATGACAATACCCGCATGCACTCGGCTTATTCTATGGGTGTAAAGCGGTCTTTATGCCATTCGATGTCTCCATATCATATAAAGCCCAAAGCCAACCCCTCGGAGCCCCAAACCCCAAGCCCCACCATCATTCAACTTGACAGCGTAATTAAAAGGACTGGTCCACACGATGAAAGTGAGGAGTTGTATAAGATGTTAGGGCCTACTTGTTTTATATGTCGCAATATAATTGGTGGCATTCAAGTCCGGCCCAGGTAGTGGCCGAAAAAAATGCGAAAATCGCGCAGGCATGTTCTTTTCTTGGGCGGGCACTTCTTCGCTCAGGAGGCAATTTCAGTAATAGCGGCAGTCGGGATCGGGATCGGGATCGGGATCCAGGCCAATTCCTGGCCTGGCCCCGGCTACTGTATAAGTATTCGAAATCATTACGTCATCGCCGAGGAATTCGGACGTGATTGCCTGTATGGAAGCCACGTGCTAATTTAATTATTATTTGCAAATACTTTCAAAGTGATCGGTTTTTTTCCACTCTTTCACCAATTTTTTGTTGTACTCTTAGGAGGTAAAATCAATTTAAACTTTGTTATACGTCTTGCAAAGCTTACAATTTACAGCTTACAATTTAATTGCCGTTGTTTTTCTACTTTATTATCTTCATTTCGAAAATTACAATTAGTGAGCTTTTATCAAAGTTATATTTAACTATAAATTTAGGACACACAACAGAAAGCGTCAATTATTTTTTAGAGTTTGTTGTTTTCTGTGTTGAGTATTTTATATATTTTTCTGAATAAGAAACATATACACTGGTTTATGAGGTCTTATTGATAATGTTTTTTACTTTTAAACTAATAAAACCACAAGTTTATCATTTGTTTTTGTACGTTTTTAATGTATGAACGATATTTGGCATACCAAATTAGTATACTCTAAGAATACTTACAAGCTAAACTAAAAAACTTACATATAGTCCTGAATAGTAAAAAAGCTATGTCCAAATACCCGGATCCATCTGTATAAACTGTTGCGGTTTAAGGAAAGTTAAGTCGTTTCTTTGCTGTTTTTCACAGTCTTAATAGTTATTTTCATTTTGATAAATCGTTTCTTTAAAAACATTTCAACAAATTTTAATTAATTAAAGGGTTAGGCTTATACATAACCCAAAGATGAGTTTTAGTTTAAATTTAAAAATAAGTTTTAAACTCTTGTCAAAGATTAAAAACGGACTTTAACGAACAATTGCTTAAAGACTTAGTCAGTTCACTTGCTTGGCGGCCAGCTTCAGCGTAAAGCAAACTTGCCTTATCCTCAATAAAAATTTTTGAGTAATTCAACTTTAAAAAGTTAGAAATGCCCATTAAATTAGCATTTGATATTAATTTCTTTAGCTAATTTGCTTGTAACTCGCTGCATAGTGCCACCTATGGGCGGGTGACAGGTTCAGTAAACGAAATCTAGATGCCGCTCAAAGACTGTAGAATAATGTAAATATAATGTAAACTAAGACCGCTGAACTGTGGCAACGCTTTTTAGAAGATTTTTTCGAGATAATTCCATTTTCGAAATATCGAAAAATGGCAGCGCCGGGATAAATGGGAAAACTGGTGTATTCGATCACTTTCCACGAAAAACTGATCGCGCCGACTCCCGGCTCCCGTCGACGGCACTTTTGACCACCTTTGGGTTTAACGCAAATATAGGCGCTTCCTGGCCACTTTCGCAAGGCGTTACGGGACATACTGCGTCTTACCAAGGTGGTTATACAGTTTTGGCGCCGTTGTTCAAAGTTCTTAAATTACCATACTTGTGTTTTTTATATTATTAAAGGAAGTCAGAAAACACGAACAACTGACTGTTTGACGCTTTGGTGGTAACATCAATAGGTGAACCGCTCGCCATGCAAATAACTGTTTTAGTGGTTCTTGATAGTTTTCCATGAAAAACACGACGCGCATCGTCAAAAACTTTGTTTAGAAACTTTCTGTATTCTAAATGGGATTGCTACGTAGATAAACTTACTAGTTTCTTGATACTTTCTATAGAACAAACCAATTATGTTATTTGCCTTCCCAATCTATAAATTTAATTTAATTTAAGTCATTTTAAAGCTCCATTAAAAAATTGATTTTGATCCGAGATGTTTTCTTTACTGCAAAGATCAACCTTAAATTGTTTTCAATATTGATTTCCTATCTCATAACATTACAAGGATATTTCATCCTTAATATCATCCTGAAATCTAAATGGGAATGCTAGTTAGATAAACATGCTAGTTTCTTGGTACTTTATATTGAACTGCAAAGATTAACATAAAATGGTTTTCAATATTATTATTAACTGTGACTTAACGGTGACTCAATATGTTATGACTCATATAATATTTGCCACTAGCAGTAAAATATAAAATATTTTGTTTTGAAATTTATTCTGGAAGAAACATTTTATCAACTATATTTAACATATTAAAGTTTATAAAGCCTTCTTAAACTGGAGATAAGTTTGTAATTTTATTATTAAGTAAAATGGCGCTACCGAAAAAACATTTACTTTTTTAAAGTACATATGCATATTAAGGCAAGAATGTGTGCTGCTGTCGTAAAAATTAACAAAGTTGCCTGACAAAAATTAAATAGATAAATCTCATGTCAATAAATTGGCATACAAAAATAGTGTTCTTGCAAATCATCGTGTAACAATTGAACACCAATCTGAGAAATGGATTATTTTAGATGAACTGGCAACTGGTACTCGCAAGTATTGATTTTTGTTACGTTCCTAAACACATATATCACATAACTTATCTGAAAGATGCAAAAGCCGAGCGTTAGAAAACGGATCCAAACCCATTGAGATTGTGGGGTGGCTGAGGCGAAGGGAGAAACGAACGAAAGAAGACTGGAGCACGAATCGCAATGGGCCAGCTAGAAAAGTGAACCCTGATTTTGGAGTCAAAACTCTTTTAATGGCAATTGATCATTCGCAAGTGGATAACATTTCATTAGAATACCAAGTGAAGTGCGCATTTATACACGGCGTGTGTGTAAATGGTGCGTATGTGAGCCGGGCTTTTATGTATGACCGTCGCTCGGAACACACTTGAGGTGAAACTATTTCGACCTGCTCAACAGCTTCCAACTGTCTACCTGTGCCTCCCAAAAACCAGATAGTCTCTGCCCGCCAAGAAACCATTCGAACCTTTATAATTTATTTATCTTTATCTTGAATTACGCCATGGGAGTATTGACCACCAGAGTAAGTCCGAAATTTCAGCATATTCATGTCTGGCAATGGCAAACAATGGAGTAAAATTCAGAAATTCATGTGATTGAAAACCAAGAGTTTCCAATCGCACAATTAATAATAGAAAAAAAGAAGAAAAAACCCAGAACAAAATAAATAAATAAATAAAAATAACAGCAAAATAAAGAACAGCCACGGCCACTGCCAACTGGCAAAGGGTCAAAAGCATTACTCAAAAGCCACACATACCAATAAAATCGAGTTGGCCAAGACGGTATTGACGGTATTGAGTGACGGCAAGAGCCGAGAATAAGCGTCAAAAAGCCCAAAACGGATGAGCAGACAGCCGCGTATTAGTGGCTACCAAATATTAAGTAACATCCATCCGAGCACAAGTAAACAAACGAAGAGTGGATCTTAAAATATGCGATACCGAATTAGACGCAATAAATCAGGGAGCACTTACAGGAGCTGGATTTTTGGGTGCTTAACTAGTACATTCCATCCAGAAATACCGTTTTAATTGAACGGGGAGTTAATACCCAGATTTGGCTTTGATTAGAGCCAAGCACGAATTCTTGAGCGCGAAATGCGCCAAATCTCTGGGGATAGGAAAAGAAAACCACCAAAAGACCAGCCGTCGATAGACGAATATTCACGCAAAACAAAAGAGAACCGGTTTACCTGTATTCTTAAATATTCTATTTGATGTTGGCAAATGACAAGATAATCCAAAGTAATCAATCAAAATTATTTTAATTTATTAAGCCACAATAAAGTCGTGCCCGATCCGCAATTGCCACGTTCTTGGGCCAGCCGAAGACCCGCAAGAATGCTCCCTACCAAATCTCGGTCCCCGTTGAACTCGACCATCAAGATTGGTTTATATACCTCGTATGTGTTTATAATGTATATTCACTAAGTTTACACGAATAGCTTGTCGATTCATAATTTGATAGCAGGGATTCAGCGGTTCGGCAAACATTCCGCGAAGATGGTTTTTATGATGGACGAATTCACCGAAGATATGCGAAGATATGCAGTAACTGGTTTTTTGGGATCGTACATTTTTAAAAAGATATTCGTTTTTTGTTTTGAACTGTAGGAGATAAGTATTGCTTGTAACGTATTAGTCAACAAATCATCATGGTATTATAAAATTTTTATTTAAAATCTTTCACTTCCAAACACTTTAAACTAAATTTTTCTAGTAGAGTCTTTCATAAGTTTTAAAAATGACAGAATCCATTTTGAATAAACATTTATTTTATGTTTTTGGAGACATCTTTCAGTAAAGCACACAATTATCAATCAAAATACTGTTAAGCTAGAGAATGTCGTTGAAATCAAATAAAGATAGTTTTATTAAAAATGTAAACTTTCTCTTATCCCGTCAAAGAAATTTAGATTTAACAAATTCTTTAATATTTTATAATCTACAATCATTGACAGAAAGAAATCGTTGAAATTACAAAACAACAAAATCTACTAACAATTTGGGTAATAAAAGAGAGAATAAACACGTTATTATTTCCGAATTTCTAAATTAATCACCTGCAATTCGCAATCATCCACTAATAAATATTCCCCAGAATTAAATAATTGAGCTGCCATTTGAATGTGTAGCAATATGAATTAGTTGATTAAAGCGATGCGAAAGCGAAGAAATAGAGCGAATGAGCATGGGCATTCATAGACCGCCTTGTTTGGTCCACTTGGAGAAGTTCCTTATTTGGACCACAATGAAGGCCCGGCCCCATCGCTGCACTCGATGCACACTCCCCACACTTGCACAATCGAATAAACATGTTCGATTTCTGAAAACCTCAACGTTTTGTGTCAAATTACTGTCATTCTTTTTCCCCGGACACAATGCTGAATTAAGGAGCAGGTAAATGAAAGCAGACCTAATGTGATGCATTCGCATTCTGCCTAATCGAATGTGCGCGGTGCGGCAGTTGTGCAAATTTAAGGAATCAATAACCGCAGTTATGGATACCTAATAATGTGTAATGTGTTGTGTTGGAACCCCCAACCGGATCGGCCTTATCGCGTGCATCTTCTATTGACACTGCATCCTGTGAGTCCTGGGAATTGAAAGGCCGCGCGACTGGGCAGGATGTCAAATGGCTTGTGTGATATCATTCACTAAACCGAGCTTCCGACCTCATTATGCGAGTCCTTTATGCTGCACAGATTTAAATGTGCTTTCCATACAAGAAGGATTCGAGGCCCGGTAATCGCAATGCGAGTCGTGGAACAGCGCTATATGGTTATATGGCCATATAGCTCCTTCGCCGATTAAACGACCAACCTCTAACGGTAGCGACTGCGAAGCGAAGCCGGCGTCGCTGACTGAAAAAGCAAACCTTTTCGCCTTTTTGGCACACTGACGAGAGACTAGTTCTCATTTCGCGTTCGTCGCTCGTAGACTGCTGATGCTGCCCTGCCGTCGGTCCGAAAATACCCAAAACCCAGACGACGACTTACATCACGTGTGCGAGTGTAACCCGTTGTGATATAGCCATATCGTAGTTCCGGAATATATCCGTATAACCTAAACAAATCGGATAACCCCAATTAATATGTGTGCATAAAGATTCAGTGGATTTAAATATGATAACATGACTTTAGCGTATGTGGATATGCCAGCTGTTATTCAGGTTCAGGTATATTTCAAAACTGAGAGTTCGCTGGGATTACAACTAGAAATGATTGACGGTGTATCGAATTTCTTGGCGGTAAAAATAAATAACTTGACCTCCAAAGAGTTCGTGTTTCAGTGACTATTGGTGCTTTTTTCAATCGGCAATTATTAATCATCATTTAATGATGATCATTATGAGTGATACGTTCTGGAACTTAACCCGAAAATTAAAAAGCTGACCATGATTTCTCCCGTTTAAAGTTGGAAATATTTAAAACATGTTTTGGCTGATTCAGTTTTAAAAAGAAACTAAAGAGTCATAGCTTTAGTAAACATTTTAACAAGAATTCATGTCAAAAACATTTGATTAACGGAAAAGGTTTTATTGTTTTAAACATCATTTCTATTAAAAGTATTATTAAACGCACTGAAAAGCCGGATAAATGAGTGCTGTGGCAATCAAATCACAAATCCGTGTTTTTCAAAGTAATACGTTTTCTCTAAATAAATAATTGTTTATCCGTGTTTTTCAAAATAATACGTTTTCTCTAGATACATAATTGTTTAACTAATAATATATTGAACAGATTAGTTTACAATACTGACATCAGATCTATTTTAATCAAAGTCGAAGGTCGCAAACTTTTTTGCTATGAATGGTAAAGTCATTGTAGAAGGCAATTCTGAAAAATGTTTTAATTTCGTTAAGCCAATAATTAATTTATTGGATTTAATCTGTGTTTAACAATTGAATTTTTGAATGGTTAAAATCTCATTACATTTTAAAAAAGGTTCAAGTAATTTTGATGTGATACAAACAACTTTAATGTATAAAGTACACATATTTTATACATTTTCGGTGTTTACTTAAGTTCTTAAAACAGGGAATGCACAAATTAAAGATGTGAAAAATATACAAGCAACAGCAAAACTCTGGGCTATGGTCTCTGTTTACCGCCGGGAATTCGTTTTCAACGATAAAATTAACTTTTCTAAATAACTTTAAGTAGTATATACTCTACATGAAACGTTTTCCAAAGCTGCGTTACTTAAATTTGTGCGTCTTCCACAGGAACGCCTCAGCGGACATGGGAGTCTAGGGCTGTCCAGCGGCAGTGCGGCGTACACAACGCATTCCGGAGGACACACGGGGCGCAGCGGACCGGCCACGGGGCACAGTGGGCACAGTAGCACCCATGGCTCGGCGGCCACCATGCACCACCAGTCGCTGCAGTCCGACTTCCAGCCGCCGTACTTTCCGCCCCCCTTCCACCACTCCACGCAGAGTCCCCCCCAGCAACAGGTAAGCTTTCCCCTCCGCCGGCTGGCCGTGATTATCCCCAAGCGTTATCTAGATATCCGGCTACTTGCAGAACCACGGGGCCCTCGAGTACTTGGGCACAGACCCGTATGGCCAGCCCCTCTCCTCGCTGCACCACGCCCCACTGCACCACTACAACCAGTTGGCGGGACTCCGGTCCACGCAGGACCAGCTGGGGATCCACAGGACCCACAGAGAGGCTGAGCTGCAGGGACATGTTGTAAGTAGCTTATCCCTTTTTATTAGCTTAAATTAGCGACCCTATAAAGTATGTATATTGATCACCAATCCTCATTAAGTCAATCTGTGTGAGAATTTAGATCATAAATTAAAAACTGTGAAAACTTAAACCCAACACAAATTAAACTATCAATCGAAATAGTTTTGAAAACGGCTGGTGATTATTGGATATAGTCAGCCAATTTATTTATTTTTTTTTGAAAATAAGACGTGTGTGTTCTAAACTAAACTAACTAAAGCTTATCTTACCAATCATATTATAGAATTATTTTAATGAATTGTTAAGCTCAAAGATTTGTGAAACCAGTTGTAAAAATCTATTTATTTTCGGTTGAATTTTAAAAAATACTTTACTTTAAATTTTTTTAGTGATTGAAAACCTTTTAAAACTGTCAGAATTAAATAGTAAATGGTAACAAGAAAAAATCAATTTAAGTTTATTAAAATCATTGATGTATAAATGTATGTATAGTAACTATAATAGGTTTAATACTCTAACACATTTTAATTTTGTGAATTAAACGTAAATGTGCTTAGTTACAAGACGATAGGATAAACAAATTCCCTTAAGTACCCCAATTGGAGGCAAATTACTGGGAATACTAACAAGAAGGAAGCTGAGCCCAGGACTCAATCTTTTCATCCGTTTAAGAATTTGCGTCTTGTTCCACATTATTCTTGCATATTTTGCTACATTCTTGGCTTCGAAGGCCATGGAACATTTTCGGGGTGGAAATAGCCCCGTTCTGTGAAAGTTGTCGAAGTTATTTTTGAACGAATTCCATTCGAGTGCATTAAAAAAACATCGCCCGGAAAATGTAAAAAATGTTCTTGGGATTTCCAAGAAAGTCTTGCCAAGAACGATGAAATTCCTAGCTCAGTCTTAGCCCGCCGAAGGGAGTCTGTGCCCCCCATTCATTTCCATGCCACTCGGCAAGTGGTGCAGCGAAACGCAGCCTTAATGCCCCGAAAAGGCGTATCCTCGCAGGCTCTGTGCGCATCTGTCCGCCGAAAGGACTCGCACACAGACACACTCCGACGAGAGTGTGTGAGTGCGGCTGCCAGCCGGTCTGCATACATCGGTGGCAAGGACCTGGGATTGGCTATGCGGCGACTTCAACCCCTTGGCGAAACCGAAGCGCCGATGTATTAATAATCTCGCAATTATTGCCATCATTTCTGCCATACCCTCTGTAATAACACTGCACTACACAACATACGTTTCCGCTTGATTTGTGGCGGTGTGCTTGGAATTCTTTAGTGCAAAAGTACACCTAAATTATGAAACAACCAGAAAGGAAGTTAACTTCCGCATGCCGAAACCGTCGCAAAAACGAATTTACCAATATCCTTATTGCAGCTTTCAGATACAGATAGAAATTATAAATATCTTCTCCTTGCTTAAATTAGTACACAGTTATTTTGGATATACAGCAACTTAAGTAAGAAAAACAAACAATTTTAAATATACGAAATTATATTAAATTAGGGCGACGATGAAATTACAGTTTTACCATTAATGTTCAAATTTTCATTAGTATAAAAGAATGACGGAATCTGAGCTAGTAAATCATAATATATTGGGGGACATGTCTAAATCGTCTAATAATGCTGATCACTTTATAAACCCAAAACTATCACCTTGAATGGGCTATTAAAATTATGTTAAGAAATATATCACAATTGCAAGAATACAACAATTTTAAATAGTTTTTAACATAATTTTCCCTATCTGAAATATTTAACAACTCAGTTAACACTCCTTACCGTCGGCATTATTTATTATTATTCAATTTATATACATAACTCTAAATAATGTCTAACTTAAAAACTTTTGCAGACACAACTGTCACACGGGTTTCCGTACACGGATAGAAGAGGCGATTACGGAAGTGCAATATCGGCGGGAGCTGCCCACGGAACCAGACTTGGTCATGAGCACGAGTCCCTGGCGTTGCACCAAGCCCTTCAAAATGCTGTCGATGATGTCCAAGCTCCTGCCCTCGACGATAACGTGGCGTTTATGTCAGACTTGCCGCTTATAAAGAGTGAGTTATTACAAGAAATATTCCTTTTATTGTATTTAAGAACACTCAAAAATAGAAAAATATTGAAGCACCTTAAGGATTATTGAGCAACTATTCTTTTCATTATACGATTTTGAGCCTAAGGGCAAATATTTTAGTCCATTTTTGTTCATCGTATTGAAAACACCCCTTTAAACACTGTCCACGAATCCTGAATAGAGAATAAAACCAAAACTTGATAGCATATGTTCATATTTTAAAGGATTTTTGGAACTAAAACCTTTTTGGAAAATACTTGAGCCTCTATACTCGACAACTATTGTTGCGCTTAAAACAAATAATATGATATGCTAGCAATGATTGTATTATTTTAACTGATGACTTCAAAGTTAATTAAAAAATTGTTTGTGAACTATTTTCGTGTTGAAAGAAAGAGTTGGGTGAGAACAGCATTCTTAGATTCGGAAACTATATATGAAAAAAGTTAAAAACTAATTATTGTAGACATTTGTTCGTATTTTTGTACCTCACCATATTTATTCATAATCATAATGAACTTGCAAGTTACATGCCACTCCATGTTGCGTTTGAGGCGGAACTGCGAACACGCCTAAATAACAATGCATGGACCAACCCCAGAAAATAGTGAGTTTGTGTGCATTGTGAAATTGAATCTTGCCCTTCTAATTGGCAGGATTCGGGTAAAATGATCCCCACGTCCTGCGTTCACACTTTGCTCGGTCGGAACAATAACAACAATAGCAATAATAATATATTTTCCTTACCTTGAACAATATATATGGTGTACATGCTCATGGAATCCAAATCTGGTGTTGCGTTTATTTGCAGGCATGAAAAGCGGAAAAGAAGCCGGGAACATTGGATCGGGTTCGCCCAGCGAGGTATTCTGTGCAGTTCCTGGTCGCCTTAGTCTCCTATCGAGCACCTCGAAATACAAGGTCACCATAGCCGAAGTGCAGCGGCGTCTGTCGCCACCGGAGTGTTTGAACGCCTCCCTGCTGGGCGGAGTGCTCCGAAGGTGGGTTCAGTCGAGATCCTCCTCAAAACAGGGCTTTACATATCAACTCCATCCTTTCAGGGCCAAGAGCAAGAACGGTGGTCGCCTGCTGAGGGAGAAGCTGGAGAAGATCGGCCTGAACTTACCGGCCGGCAGGCGAAAAGCGGCCAACGTGACGCTACTCACATCCCTGGTGGAGGGGGAGGCAACGCACCTGGCCAAGGACTTCCACTTCGTGTGCGAAACCGAGTTCCCCGCCAGGCAGCTGGCCGAGTACATCGTGCGGCACCAAACGGAGCCCCAGGACTCGTACCGACGAAAAGAGCTCATTCTCCACTCCCAGCAGGTAAGGTTTAAAGGAAGTGGAGCTTCCATAGTAGTTTATCAAGCAAATAAACATTTATTATCTGTTGTTTATGTGTTTAGAGCCCTCGTCAGCTCTGGTTATTGCGTTATTTTAACTTAAAGAAAACCAACTTCAGTAAACAATTTTTAGAAGACTTAAAGTAGTAAAGTGTTAAGCAAATATAAGAAAACAATGGATTTCCGGTTGCTCTCCCAAACGCAACTCTTATAATTCTGTCAGACTGACAATAAAATATTGCGTTGCAATTAGATTTTACTCACTATTTAAATCTGCTCACTTATATATCTTCAAAATTATATAAAAACGATTAATAACTCAAGAAACAAAACGGGAAGAAAACGTTATCTATAAAAATTAAATAAGACCTCTACCCAATTCAAAACTCTTGTAGGAAAGCGATTTTTTATAATTATATTCTTTAAAACCCCATTTATGTAGTAATATTACAACTTATTGGGTGAGAAGGTGATGACTATACTAAAAAATAATTGTATTAAAAATAAATTGCCAATTTCCAGATTACAAAAGAGCTAATGCAGATCTTGAGCCAAGATCGGACGACCCATTTCGGCACGAGATCACAGCATTTGCTGGAGCCATCGATGCAACGCCACCTAACACATTTCTCCCTAATAACGCACGGATTCGGATCACCCGCAATTATGGCTGTTCTGCACGCTTTCCAGGTAAGATACAGATTATGAGCTCCTCTGACCTTCAGCCATTAATTCTTATTATTTATTTTGTTACAGACCTTTTTGAATGAATCATTAAACTATTTAGAAAAGCTGTATCCTTCCAACGGCGGCGGGATGGTGTCGTCATCGTTGGATAAAAGTAAAATTGACAACGAAAAAAAATGATAGGCTATGTTGTATATTGCCACAGAATAAAGCAAGCCGTACTTTAAGATTAACTTTCCATACATTAGGTACAACATCGATAAAAATAATAAAATTCCTGTAAATTAATTTATTTAGTTAAGTGTAAATTATTGGACATTTTGTATATCTATAACTGTAATTTGAATGTACAATATTCAAATATATTCAATACGTATAATTTATTTAACTTAGAAAAATACATCGACTTTTTGTCAAAAGCAGAAAGCTTTTTACAACTAATTCAAACAAAAATCTTTACAAATACATTTATTTGTATGTAGAAACGATTGAAATGCTCTCATTTTTAATTTTTTAAGTAACTTACAATTTAAAGATTTTAAAATTATACAAATGAATAAAATGTGTTTTTAAAACTAAACTCATGGGGTATATTTCAATTATAGGCCGAACCCATTTTTCGGGATCAATGATGAATACACTGTTAAAAGATTAAGGTAAGTATTGTTATTACTGGACACTTTCAAGTTTTTACACCTCAAGCGGGCATACTTTAGTTGTAAAACTAAAGGTTGAGAAACATTTAACAAAAAATTCAATTTATTTAACAAATGCCACCACTGCAGAGAATGAGAATGTTTATTTTCCTGAATATCGGGATATTCGGGATTTTGTGTATTAAAATAAAATCTACAAAGGCATTTTGGTTTCAACAAAGCCAAAATACAACTCACAACCAAAAGAATGACGGTTTTGTGCAGCCAGGGACAAAATTCCAATTTCATTTTAATGTTTCATTTTTTATAATGGTTGACATCATATTTTTTTACGAAAATTGGCCTAACGAATTGAAAGAGATACATTTCAACATTTAACCAGTATCTAGAGTTTTGTTCAAAAAGCCGAAACTCAACTTGATTTTAAATATATTTTTAAAAGATTTTTTAAGTTATGAATGACAATCGATGGAACATTTTATAACGAATTCAACAAGGTGGGGCATTCCAAAATTTTTTCCCAGGATTTTGATAAAATGAAGACATATCCGACCTTATAAAAATTATATTTATTTACAAAATAAATCGACGTCTTATGAATAAAAGAAATAGTATAATAACAATTAAGCTCAAACTAATCATAAATATAATTGGAGTTGTTAAATTATCGGGTACTTGGCTTCCTGCAAAGTAGTCGTTGTTTAGAGTCAATTTTGTGATCTCCGCATCCAATAAATTCTTAATTACATTCTCATATTCTAATAAAACACAAAATTAATGTTAGATGTTTAGCGGAAATTGTAAATAAATATGCATACCTTCACTCGCTTTTGTTACCACTTGCAGAATAGAAGATTCCCTCTCTTCAACGATGTCTCTCTTCGTTGCGACAAGCCAGTCGAATTTTTCACAAATGTTGTTTTGAGATCCTAATATTAAATTATTGTTTGATATCCTAAGAGGTAAAGGGGCTCTTTTTGATTTGTGAAATTCCGATATACGATTTAGGTTCTGCAATAAGCTAGATTTGTGTGAGTTTATAGCAAAATCTAAAAATGTGATCAAAAGCCAGTAGCAAGCCTTTTCCAGATGTGTAGAATCCAGGCAGTTAGAGTCTCCATATACGGCGATACGTCCTTCAGTATTAGTTTGATAACTATTGATTTTGGCGAAGTTTATACTTCGTTCCTTTTTCCGTAATAGCAAAACCCTGTTTTTAATTGCTAAATAATCTGTGGGTATGATCTCAACCAAATTGCTTTCTGCATTGCTCATGATTTCCTCGTTGCTTTCGATTCTGTTGGACCTGGCTTGAAACATACCAAAAATAGGTACATCTATTTTAGACTCCTTTTTTGTTGTCTTAGAATTTATAATCTGGGAAATATAAATCTGCATATAATGTAAATTAAATAAATTCAAAGTAAACATACCGAAAGTCCTTGATCATTTAACTTTGTTCCTACTAAAATGTCTCCTGGATTCATTGGAAATTTAATAAGTGGGGCACCACTAGCATAATACATTGAATGGTCGCCCAGTTTAAAGTGTCCCTCTCCAACAAAATCGCCAAAAGCTATTCCAAATGGCTTTAACAAGTCATTTAGGGCTGGAATATTGGCTCCGCCAGTGTCAGGTGTCCACCATTGTCTGGTGTTTTCGTCAAAGAATTTAATTTTTTTCATCACCGTTGTGTTATACCAATCTCCAAATACGACGACATTAAGACCTTTATTATAAACATTTTCTTTTAAAGCGTTTATTTCTTCGTCGCTAAACTCTTTCTCAGGGTCGACAATCAATAAAGCGCCGTAATCTGAGGCGTTGAAACAGGTGAAAGGTTCCCGTAAAACATCAATATAATAGCCAACATTTCGTAAATGTGTATACATGTCCTTAAAGTTTGTGTGTATATGGTCTGCCATCCAGTCTAGAGGATCCAGTTTTACTTTCAGATCGTCTCTTGGTATATAACGTGGTGGATACCTTAAGCTATGGTACTGGTCCCACAATATTCTTTTGTTTCTTGGAGGTTTTTGGGTTACTTTTATTGTCAGTGGAAGCTCAACTTCTGTTAAATGAGTTTCGTTCGCTGACTCTTTAAAACTTTCCACAACTAAAGTGATACTTCCTTTACAAACTCCTTCAAAGTTGTCTCCATCTTTATTTACAGCTGAAATGCAACAAATTTGTAAAAAGGAAATTAAATAACAAATTTCTCCCCCAAAACTCACCAATAAAAACTGCCATCCATCCGGTCCACGGCCAAAAAATAGGAGAGACTTGTGTTGATATTTGTAGAAATTGACCATGATGATCGAGATCAGGAATCCATTTCGGGTTCCCAACGATATGGCTGGTAACCGAAATTCCATTGAGTATTGTTACGTTTGCGATAACGACGGAGCTTCCGTAATACAACGATTGAGAGCTATACGGCCACATATAGTTTGAGGTGAAGTCAAGGTAAGATGGTACAAGACTTATCTTCGGCTTATAAGATAGCAGCAGCTGCATACTTTTTAACAGATTCAGTTTTCCAGCTCCCTGCTCAAACATGTTATAGTGCGGGAGCTTCTCGGCACCTTCAATAAGCACCTGCTTCAGAGATGCTGGGTTTATCAAATCGATTTTTTGAAATGCACCGCTTATGAGCAGGGCAGCTACTCCTGCCACAACTGGAGAGGAGACTGATGTTCCTGAGAGGCGTCTGCAGCCCTTGCGCACATCACTTCCTTCCACTTGACTTCCGTATGTGACTATATCGAGTCCCAATCTTCCATATCCCTGAGGAAGTTCCCAGGTGGTCATTCCTCTTGAACTGAACTTGGCGATCTTATCATCAAACTGAATACCGCCCACGCCGATTACATCGCTTTGGTCACCGGGATTGTTCAGAGTTCCGTAAAGGGGACCATCGTTTCCGGCTGCCGATATCATTATGACATTATTGGCAGACAGTTCCAAAACCTTTTCAACGAACGGCGAGTCCATAAAGTCGGGTCCACCAATGCTGAGGTTGAGAATGTTTATTTTCCTGTATATCGCGTAGTTGAAGGCATCCAGGAACCAGGAAGTGTAAGATACCTAACATGGCAGTTACAGATTAGATCTATCCTTTAGCAAGATATATTGATTTCTTACCTGAGAGTTCGTGAAGACTTTGAATATGTACAGATCAGCGTCAGGAGCAAAGCCCAGGCATTCCCTGGAGGATGCAATTACCCCGGCGACGAAGGTGCCATGACTAACTTTGTCGTCCAGGGACTTTTCATTTGTCCAATTTGTTCGTTCTTTCACATTTCGAAAGTGTGGATGGTTTTTGGTCAAACCAGTATCGAAAATAGCAACTTTGACTCCTTTGCCAGTGATACCAAGTTTCCAAAGGACATTGGCATGCAATACGGAGCAAACTTGCCGGTGTCGATCGTTAATCGGGTTACTGTTCCTTAAAACTCCTTGAAAATTACGGTTTATTTTCGTGTAATTGCTGTACGGGTCGTAGTTTAGGATCCTTCGTACACTTCGCTGTGGGACTACTGCCTTTACTGATGGATGAGATTCGATCCTTTCTATAATTAACTTTGCCGATGTTTCGTCTTCTTCTAAAATTCTTAAAACATCGAAATCGCTTGGATATTGCCAAGCTAAATTTGCACGTTGAATAATTTTCCAATTTGTTATCTATAAAAAGAAAAGGAATATTGAATATTTGTTTAATAGAATCGAGATACAAATGTAACTTTCAGATACAAAAATATCACTTTGATTCAATGAATCCTTTGAATGCAAATGTGACATTTTTGTAACACAAATGTATGTATCTTTTAGATATTAATGTATCTTTCGGTTACTATTGTATCTTTAAAACAAAGTGTTCTTTGGACAGACAATTGCTTTATTTATCACACATACGTTAGAACCAAGGAGTTTTGCTTTGATATAGGATTCCCGGACCGGCGCAAAGTATTTGGAACGAAAATGAACAATATACTCATTGGGAACGATGGCGGTTTTAAAGGCGTCAATATCGAAAATTGCACTTATGGTAATTAAGATGGTAAAGACATTCATTTAACTTTGTAAAATTGATTAAACGTAATAAAAAAGTTCAACAGGCTCCGTTTTTGAAGAAAAACAAATAAACAAACCATAATCAGCTGTTTGATGTGATCGTAAACGGTAGAGCCGAAAATCACAAAAATTAAAACATGGAAGATACTGAGAAAATGCAAACTAAGGTTTATTTTAAAGTCTATTTTGAATATAATAACATTATAATTTAAATGAAGTCGATACTAAACCAACTTTTTAAAGTTGTTTAAAAAATAATGTTGAACTTTAATAATTTCAATAACGCCTTTCTAATCTTTTATGCGCAATTGAGTTTTGGTCATACTGCGTCTCGTCCGGCAAAATAGTTTAAGTAATTTTTGAGTAAAGTATTAAAAACAAAAAATTAAAAAAGAGGACTGCATGACAGTGGTTCCTACTTTAAAAAAACCTATATTCTTGCCGCCTTGTTGTGAAAGAAATACAAATTCCACTTAGAATTAATCAAAAGGAGTTTGTATACCCTTTAAAAAAGGTGATACAATTTGGTGACACAAAGACTGTGTAAAATAAAACTATTTATTTATTGTTTATTATGTATATAACAACTTATTATATACTCCTGATAGATATGCTTACCAAAATACATACTTCCATAGTTGTTTACTGTACAAACTTTATATTTATAGTACAGAAAAGTATTTGGACAGTTTTTATTGTTGCGCTTTTCGTAATCGCATATAAACCTTCCAACTGTTTTTAACTGTCAATTTAAAATAATCCACAAAAATGTGCAGTAATTTAAATCACAAAATCACTGAATTAAAAAGTATTAGGCAACACTTAATTTATAAAATCTAAACATGAATGTTTAGTCGAGTTACCCGACTATACGATGCCCTCTAACCAATCAGTTACCTTTTTATCCTGGAAGGAATGTGCGTTTAAAAAACATTTTAAAAACTACTAAATAACAACGTTAAGGGTATATTGGTTTCGACTTGCTATCTTGTTTCACCGAATACTAATAAGTAGTGCATACAAATCTTTATAATTTGTAGAAGGTCAAAATATTTTATGTAAACAATAATTGGGGACAAAATAATTTGATAATCATTTTAAAACGTTTTCTTGGGAAACCTAAATATTACAAATATTACGTTTTTTCAATTTAGATAAGTCTCTAGAATGGAGGAGCTGTGTAACAATTCGGGACACTCGGCTACTTCTAGTAGTGGAAGTAATTCCTCAATATCAGCCAAAACCGCTTTAAGTGAATGCTCTGCCGCTTGGATAAATTACTTAAGCGCTTTGAATAACTTATGTACTGCCGGCTCAAAATTGGCACATTCTATAGCCGTTTTAGAACAGTGGTCTTTAAGCGAGAAACCATTGTTCAATAATTATACCACATCTTATTTAACCAATTCATGGAACGATTTGGCCAGGTAAGAACAACTGGCATACCCAAAATCTACATTAACATTTGATTAAATCCACCCGTAGAGCAACAACAGTGGCCACAGGAACCGTTAAAACCCATATGTTGGCTTTGCTTCAGGATTTCGTTACCATATCGTCCATGGATCAGTCCTCCAATACCGAAATGGATCAAAAACGGTTCCGAGAGCACAACGAACTAATCGTATTAGAAAATGCACAAGCTGTTATCAATATTCAACACCAATTCTGTGCGGCCAGCTACGATGCATTTTCTTCTTTAACTTGTTGCTTTGTTTGCCAGTCCCCAGTGGGCTTTCCACATGAACAAGACTGCAGTGTTATGAAACAACGGTATATCATGATTAAGTTATTATTTATTCAGCAATAACACTTTCATTTCTTACCAGCAATCAATATGATCAACGATCTCAAACTCCTTCGCCCAATTTATGTGGGCCAAGTACAAAAATGGATTCATCCAGAGGAAACTCATTAACCGATCAACGCCCAATTGCCACTGGAATTTCTGAAACTGGTAATCCGTGTACCTAGGCAATTTTAACACATTATAAAGAAGTATTTTATTTTACTTAAAGCTGACCAACCACGAGGCCCTTCACCTCAATTGAATTTTTGCGATGCCAATCCAATGCAAGCTATTTTCGAGCACACACGCGGTCCCTTGCCAAACCCTGGACAACTGTTGTCCATGAAGATTCCTTTCCACCGAAACGTCAAATCGTCCTTAAGCTTTCCATTATTTCCGCTCAACGGTCAGCGTCGTTGGTCAGAAGCTGCTGCTGGGGAGGTGATAGATGGGATCTCCACTGATCCCGAAAGTCAGATGAGGAGGTGGTCAATGCCGTGGGAAGCATCGAAGACTGACAGGAACACGGTGACATGGAATCAAACTAGGATTATGCCAATGAATACATTGAAGACCTCTTGCTACAAAATGTCCAGTTCTGAACGATATACTTCGCATAATTCTGGTACCTTTTCAAAACACTCCGAGTTAATTTTTAAATTCTAATTTGGATCTTTTTTTTCTGTAGATGGAAATTGGCCCTTGGCTTCAACCAGTCAAGATGGGCTCCTAGAAGCCATTCAATTGCTGTCTATCAGACCGACAACCGTCACTCAAATAAGTCCTCAGCCCTCAATTTTATCAACTTCTCCGGACGGAGCCCCACTTGACTAAATATCAACTAATATAACATTAGAATTAATAACCAAACAAATTATACATAAAAATTATCTGAATTAGACGAAAATATATACACATTTGTATAACTTGTTTACTTGCATTATATTCTGGTTAATCGCAGAGGTTGTTTGACCCAAAACACACATTGAAGTTGAGGTGGAACCCGTATCAAAAAGGAATTATGTTAATCTACTAGTAAAATGATTTATTCGTGCTTTGTAAGTTTGTTATGTATAATGACACACATTATTAGTAGGTAAATCTTACACGCTTATTGTAAAGTAAATCTTTTTTTGTCGAAATTATAAGACTGTTGAGATATTTTCTATTTCTTATGACTAAGAACACTTATAGTTAAAATAAAAGATACTTCATTTTTATTATTACGTCCATAAGACGACCCAAATTTTACGGATATTGCGCACACATAATAACATACATATGTATTGGGACATACGTACGTACAAACTTACAAGAGAATTATTAATATTATTTCTACTTTCATACTATCCCGGTTTAAAAGATTAATTTTGTATCATACAGCTTATTATTTTTTGTTTAATTTTGTTTTTTAAGTCTATTAATATGTTATTGTTTGATTATGTATCTAAAGATATTTCTATTAATAATATGGAATTTTAGCATTTGTTTAAGATAGAAAGATTTTATTTAACGTAAAGAAATGTTCTTAATGAGTTTCGTAAAATTTAAAATAAAGAAAAAAGAGATTAAGTCTCACAAGAAATAATGGAACCTAGCCTTTGGTCTTATTTAACAAAATAATTTAAAATCTATTACAATCCAAATTTTATATAATTTCTGCTCTTAAAGAAGATTACACATTTGTACATAAACTAATTAAAAATATATAAATAAATTATAACTTTCACTGCTATAAGTAACTGAGGAAGTTTATATTCTAGACCAATAAATCTTAACTCTTAATTATTTAAACTCCTATGTATTTATTTTGTAAGTGATTTTATTCTCATTGGTATACCTATCATGAAACGTATCTACAATCGTTGAACGATATTGAAATATGTATTTATGTATTTTATGATTACAGGAGGGTATATACTGTATTCGTTTAAGTTTTCATATGAAATTGCTAAGCTTTTTTCAGCAGTGTATTTTAATGCTGATCTATTATGTGTCGAATAGTTTATTTTCTTATTTTTTCACTACCCAGAATGGGAGAAAGAATACCAGTTCAAATAAAACGTTGAAAAAGTTTTCTTACAAAGTAAAATTATAAAATTGTTTTTCTATTTAAGGTGAACTGGTTAATGTGCCACGAAAAATGGAGTCACAAATCGGACATGAATTTGAAAGAGTACCTATGGTGCAACTGTAGAGAATTCGATTACCATATTTTCTAATGTCTAAATATTCATAAAAGAAGATTTTTAATTTGTTCAACAGTTACTACGCTTATACGATTGTGGATATAAGTATAGTATAATACCCTATCGCGATATGTTAAAAAATTTCTCACCACTCTGGGGGAATAACAATTTTGTAAATAATTAATAATAAAAAACAAATTCTTTGAGAGACGTGATTTCTTATTGCCCTTGTGTTGCCTTTTAACTTTTAGAAACTTAGAGTAATACCGAAAAATATAAAAATATGAGGGCTATGGGGATATGCATCGTATAAACGTGGTAAATGTTTTTATCTGATTCTTAACATTTTCACTGTCTATCAGAAGATGTTTCTAGAATACTTGTGCTTATTTACATATATATTTTGTGCAAGTATACGAAATTCGTTTTCCGTAATTTTAATTCGAGGGCTTTTTGCCGATCGTATTCGGATAAGTATTTTCTAACTTTATGGCCTAATTCGAACCCTTTATGGTGTGGCGTTAATATTCCTTATCAATATCGGCTAGTTTCGTTTGGGCTGATTTATTAGATCTGTTTTGAGAGTAATTCTGATTTAATCCGGTACTCAGTTCATGGATTGGGATACTGAGGCTAACATTATTTGCTCAGATTCTTTACCCGAGCTTTAAAACACTCCTAAGGCTTACATAAAGTTTGATTAGCATGAATTAACAAAATTGATTCTGACAGAATGAAATGAAATGCTGATCTTATGAACATGTTTAGTATTTACTTAACACTTTAAGTCAACGTTTTTTTAATGATATTTTTTCGTGGTAATAAAAAATAATGACTTTTAAGATCCTCTATGTGTCTTAAAACATTTCGGAAGTACGTTCATTAATATTCTATTGAGAGAAGTATTCTATTGAGATTTCGATACATTTAATACGAGTTCTTAATGTACATACATGTAAATTTAATTATTTGCTAAAGTTTTAGTAAGGCACCTTTTAAATTATATTTGCAAATAAACCCTACTCATTACTTCTTAAACACTAATGATGGGATAGAATACCAACATAAATATAGATAAAATGATTCCAAAGAAAGTTGGAGATATTCTAATATTGCTTGAAATGCCCATTTTATATTCCATATCGATATCGAGAAGAAGATCATGATTTCGCGTATAAAACTGGTGAATATCGCTGATCTAAAAAAAAATGTTAGATCGTTTAAGAAATATACCATAAGTTTTCAAACCATCTTTATTTTACCTCGTTCCATCCATATTTGTTTTTAGCCTGTACAATCGCTTCATAGACAGCATTGTGCTCCAAGTTTCTGACCAGATACGACATTAAAAAGTGCGATCCATCGGTTCTTATTGGCGTTGGTTTAATGTGATATTCATGCCATTTACCAGGATGCTGGTAGGTTTCATTCATCTAAAATGTTAGTTTTATGACATAACTTAACAAGACCATTATTTGAAATTATTACCAAAAGACGTCGATACAAGAGTTTAATCTCATCCAGCGGAGGTATAGACTCAATGGTCCACGTCAAATTGTAATGGTCTATGAATCCACCTATACCTGGGGAAATAAAATCAGCAGGGCCCGGTCTGCCAGATACTTCAATATATTTCTTTGTTCTTCCCAAAGCGTTATCGGCCACGCAGCTATAATTTCCGAAATCTGTGGGCTGGAAGTTCCGAATAATAAGACTGTATCTTTCATCACGTGGATACATAGATCGTCGATCGGTTGCATCAAGAAGAAATGAGTTTTGATACCACAGCATCTTCAAGTAGATATTAATGTAATAAATAAATCTTACAAAAATATATAGTTTATAATTTGCACTTACTTCTGAGTTGACATCTCCATTAACAATGCAAACAAGCTCCACATCGTATCCTTCGGATGCATGAACCCAGGACTTCTCTACGGTGATTTCAGGAGGAGCTGAAACAGGTTCAAAAGAAATTTATTTAAATGATTATACATTTCTATAAAAAGTTAGTCTTACAGAGGATGGTCAGCTCTATGTCCATGGATACGCGATCCTTAACCCCATTATCGGCGGAACACTGATAAGTGCCAGCGTGATGTCTGTCCACGTTTTCCAATATAAGTGTTGAGCTATCCGACAAGTGAGATGGCGCGGAGAACACATCTTTCTTGAACCAGAATATTGTGGGCACCGGATTACCAGATGCTTTGCACTCCAAAGTGACAGTGCTTCCCTTCCTGGCAGTGACTTGTCCATTATGTGGAAGGGCCCTCAGCGTCGGCGGCACTTAATGTAGATATATAAATAGATATATAAATATATAAAAAATATAAAGAAATTACAATATTATGATTGAATTACCCAAAATCTCTACTGTATGAACTTGGTCCCGATTTTCCTGATCACCGAGCTGGCATATATAATCTCCAGCGTCTTGAGTCTTCACTCCATTAATCTGCAAGTTGTAGTCCCCCACTATCTTAAATCTTTGATCCCTGGTAATTTTCAAATGCCCGGCTGTAAGCACGGATGAACCCTTCCGCCACAAAAGCACAAATGACCCGAGGTTTTGCACTTTGCAGGGCAACTCGATGGTCTCCCCAACGATGACCTTGTACAAATGACCCCGGGATAAGAATTTTGGGGCTGTGGTGGGGGGGTCATTCTCTGGCAGTATAAAAGAGCCATCTGAAAAAGGTAAGACATATTGTTGCTATTGTTAAAATATTTTTTTACTTTTTGTAGTTATAAGCTAAAATTTGTTTTGCCTTGCAATTAAACGATCACTTTTAATTCAAAGAGTAATTCAACGATTAACGCTTTCACTGCAAAGTGGTAATATTTTGTATTTAATTAATTATTCAAATATATTATTTATAAGTATATTTCTTATACATAGTTTTGCATAATCTGTACTTACCGATAAAGGAAAGTGAACACGAAAATAAGTAAAGTACAATCGGCCAGTATCTCCTTGTATAGTTATTCTGAAAAACACAATAACAAAATTGTAGTCTTAATGTATTAACAAGAAAAGTACAAAAATATAGTTTATCAGCTATCATAAATTCAATATTTATTAAAATTTCAACATTATTGACTGTTAAATATACATATATCTAATTTGGGAATATGACAAGATCTTTATTTTTAACATTTACATATATGTAGTGAAGTAAAATGAATTCACATGTGTATTATTAATATTACGAACATTTTTGTTTTTAAATTGCCATCGACAATTATCAGTTCCTAACTTTTTTTAAAATGGATTTTATAACTTGTCAGGGGCGTGGCCAAATAATGATAACAATTTGATCTATAAGGCATCTTAAGATCGTAAGTGTCCCAATATATTTCTCTATCTTTTATTGATTGCGAGAGCTGGGTATTTAGGTGAACAAACGGAAAACACGTTATCTACCGACTTAGCAGTTGGTGTTAGTAAAGAGCGCCTAAAATGGATAGGATCAGCAACGTTTCTCTCCTTTACATACTTTTGTCCTACTACAACATATTTAGTTATTATTTAATACACTTTATTGAGGATTATATAAGGAACATTAATAAGAAACAATAAAAAGGTTTTCAAAAATGTCAACGACCATAGGGTTTTTCAAGAAAATCACCCCAAAGTTGTTTAATCGTGATCGTTTATAAAAAGAGATTTAACATCCGCACAACTGCTTGTTATTCATGTCTGGCCAATCTACAGTATGTAATTTAAAATATATTTGTGTACGTACATAAATGGCTCTCAAGGTACATCTCTATTTTATACGCATACATAAGACGAAACTAATCAATACGTAAACCATTTTAAAATCATTTAATATCGTTTAATTAATTAATGTCTCCCAACTACAAACTAAGCTCATACTGCATTATAATCTTTTCAAATCAATCACGAATACATAAGTGTGTCTGTATATATAGACATCTACTTATATACACCCACATACATAATATATGTATCTGAACTGAAGTGTAAGGTGCCAAGATTCTAAAAATGAGAGCAGTTTCAATAGTTAATCAACCATTTAATCATATTTTGTAAGCAGGAAAAAGTTTTTTCACTCTCCATTAATTTTACGACTTCTTAAATTGCAGGCACCCATTTTCATTCTTACCATTTTAATATGTATGTATGTATGGTATGAACTTATTTCGGTTTTTTCTCTATTAAATTGAACAGTTTTTGGTTATTATTTCACTTGTTAACGAGGCCCGAATCACTTTCACACAACACCTATTTATTTGTCAGATTATTAACATTTTTTCGTTTTCTTATAAAATAGTCCCGAATTTAAGACTGACAGTATAATTGTATTTATCCTTAAAAGTTCCATTAAGTAAGCGCATGCTCAATCCAACATTATTTTATGTCAAAAGCTTTCGCAAGCTTTCAATGCAAAGCAGTATCACAAAAAAACTCCGGCACATTAATTTTTTTAATTCTAAAACATTGTTTTATATTTTATATTATAATTTACGTTTTTTTTAATTGATCTGATTATTCGTTTACTACCAGTTGATGTCCTAGTTAAAGTTCTTATGGTTCTAATCAGTTAAAACCATATATTATTTTGGTGTTATTTTTAAAAATATCTTTCAAATCAAACAAAAAAATTAAATTTATATACATTTTTTTAATAAATTTTATTATTGCGTTTATTTTAACGATTGTTATACACATCATTTTGAAGAGCCTAATAACAATTTTATCAGAATCTTGTAAATAAATAAGTGTGCTGTGTTTTGGATAATGTTTTTTTGTCAAATTAAACCGTTATTATTGTTTCCTAATATATATAGAGAATATCTTTATTTTGCTTTATCTCATAATATCATATCATAATATACTAATGATTGCCTTTAACGTATGTACATTAAACAAATTTAATTTTAGTTATTAAGAATGGTCTTATACAATAAAATAATAAAAATTCCTAAGTAACGGTCAATTTATAATAAAATTAACAGAATTCTGAACATAAATGGTAAAATGTGCATTTGAAAATGTTATCGATAGATAATACTTTTCTCGCATCGACGATATCGGCATTTATTGAGAGTTAATATCGCCCATCCCTATTTCGAGATAATGCAATATTTTTTATTTACGTGTAATAATAATGAATCCTTAAAAATAAATCGACAATGATAAAGTTACTGTAAGAATACTCACTTTTAAATTGGCCAACTTATTTATATACTTTATTCACAGTCTCTGGGTGTTGTTATCGCTTGTGTTTGCGGCAGTATTATCATTTATTTCCCTGAGGCAATGGTTGCTAAGCCGGAAAAAGAAGTTACACACATCCTCGGAAAACTGCATTAACGTTGGCATTTTCCATCCGTACTGCAATGCGGGTGGCGGGGGTGAACGAGTTTTATGGTGTGCCGTTAAAGCGTTGCAGGTAATATTTGAAAAACATCAAAACATCCGCACATACGTGTCTCCAAGATTCTAATCGATGATCAGATGACTGCCTTACCACCAAACTGTCATACATATTTCAAAACATGTTTTTATAAATAATCGGTATTATGAATTGTATTCTTAATGTTAAGATTTCCATATTTTTAAATTTACATTTTATTATTTAAATGTTCAGTAATATTTAATAATATGTTTAATGCTCTAAATTGTCTTTATTTAAATTAAGTTTCAATTTCCAATACCATGTATGTACACGTTAGAATTAGGAAAATGTATTTTTCATCAGAAAACTAATCTTTTAAATTTAATTTATATCTCTTAAAGAATAAGTACCACAACGCCAAGGTGGTTATTTACACAGGTGATATAGACGCCTCCCCAAACGCCATATTGCAAAAGGCCAAGAATGTTTTTAACATTTCTGTTGATAGTGACAACGTAAAGTTCGTGTTTCTTAAGTATCGCCATTGGATCGAGGCCAAGAACTATCCGTACTTTACTTTGCTGGGTCAGAGTATTGGATCGATGGTCCTGGGCCTGGAAGCGCTCTGCAAGTTTCCGCCGGATATCTTCCTTGACACCATGGGATACGCCTTCACATTTCCTCTGTTCCGCTACTTGGCCCAGTCCAAAGTAGGCGGCTATGTGCACTATCCGATTATCAGTACAGATATGTTGTGGAGGGTTCAGCAGCGCCAGATGTCCCACAATAACAAGAAGTATGTAGCGAGAAATCCGTTCTTGACTTGGACTAAACTGACCTACTACCGACTTTTCTCAAGGGTGAGTTATGAAAAATTGAAATATCAACAATTTTACATTCAATTCCATTTTCTCTAGATGTACAAGTGGGTGGGTCGTTGCGCCGAGACGATTATGGTGAACTCCTCGTGGACTGAGGATCATATACTGCAACTGTGGCAAGTGCCATTCAAGACTCACCTGGTGTATCCTCCGTGCGAGGTTAGCCACCTCAAAAATCTAAAGCACACGGGGAAGAGCGAGGAATTTATCATACTATCAGTCGGGCAATTTCGCCCGGAGAAAGATCACCCTCTCCAACTGCAGGCTCTTTACGAACTGAGGACTCTTTTAGCCCAGGACGAGGATCTCTGGAATAGAATAAAGTTGGTCATTGTGGGTTCCTGTCGACATGAAGAGGACTATGCCCGTTTGAAAAACATGCAGGACTTGACCAAGCATCTGTCGCTTGAAAACAATGTTCAATTCAATGTGAATGTCTCCTATGACGACCTTCTTCAATTGTATCAAACCGCTAACATTGGCATACACACCATGTGGAACGAACATTTCGGGATCGGAATCGTTGAATGTATGGCTGCTGGCCTTATAATGGTGGCCCACAGGTCAGGAGGTCCTCTGCTTGACATTGTCGAAACCTCTGAGGGGAGTCAAAATGGATTCCTCGCTGTTGACGCAGTAGAATACGCAGAAAGCATATTACATATCATTGTTAATAACGATGAAATGAATGGAATTCGAACTGCAGCAAGGTAACTAATACTATTTTTTCAATTAAACACCTTTATAAATTTTGTGTCTTTTTCAGAGCTTCGGTGGAAAGGTTTTCTGAGCAAGAGTTTGAAAAAAATTTTCTGCGAGCTGTTTCGACACTATTTTAAAATTTTAAGGAAGTTCAGAAGTTGTTGCGAACCGGTTAAAAAAGGATAAAACAATCTGAAACATTTATAAGAAAACCGTTAACAATTATTTAACAACCCAACACCAAATACAAACAAGTCTCCAATTGAATACATTTATTATATTTTACATAATATTTAGAGCGATGTTATTCGCGCAATACCATATCGCTTTTCTTAAGGGTTACCTAATGAATTTTTTAACCAAAGCTTTGGGAGTTTTTGTTTTTAATTCGACTCCACAGAATACGTGATAATCTCTGAGATTTTGTACCAAATTTTCTGTCGTAATTTAAAATTTTATAATATTTTCCTTAAGAGTTTGTGCAAATGGGAACCGCCAATGGAATTCAGAAATTACCAATTAATATTCTTAGTCTCCATGCATCCCAAAACACAGACTCATGTTACTAAAGGCTTTCATCTAATTCTTCATAACTTAGTCACTAAGCTTTAAATCGAAATCGCATAGAGCAACAGGAATATCTCATGGTTGTCCACCTTCTGTCATTCGCCAGCCAAGCTGGCCAGAAGCTCCTCATCGATGCCATCCCCCGATGGCATTCCCGCCGTGCTACTCAGGTTAAGGAGTCCATCATTCCCAGGCGGAGGAGGTGGTGCCGGCGGCTTGGCTTCCGGCTCCGTCAATGCAGTCGAGCTGGCAGCTCCAGATATCGAGGATGATGTTCCCGCTGCAGCCAGATCTGCGCCGCCACCGGGCGTGCTGCGTCCACTGGCCGTATTGGCTCCACTTCCTCGCTGCGATAGCTTCGGTATCTGAAACTTGTTGTGCAGTCCCTTGATGAAACCCTCCATGCTGGCGGCCATCGTTGGAGAGGCGTACTGCAGGATGGTCATCATGTCGGTGTGATGATCGAATCGGGGCGGTGGCTGGGACATGGAGCCGCTGAGGGCCGGCGAGACGGCTCCCGAGGAGCCACTGGCCCCCAAAGAATTGGAGTTGGACTTGCGCTGTGAACTGCCACCAGCACTACTCCCGCTGGCCAAGGCGCCCATGCTGGGACGTCGTCTGGGGGCGTTGTGCTCCTGAAAGGAGTTGGTGCTGTTGCTTTTGGTCAGCGGAACTCCTCCGCCGGGGCCCGATCCGCTGAGCTTGCTACTGAGATTGCCAGAGGAGTTGGCCTTCTGGAAGAGATGCTTGCTGGAGGATGTTGCTGAGGACGAGGATGCTGCGGTGGCCTTCTTGGAAGCGGGTCCACTGTTTACGCCCGGCTTGAGCCCGGTGTGCTGTTTCTTTGTGGAACCGGAGGACCCAGCGGAGCCCATCGCACCACTGCTGCTGCTCTTGGCCTTCGCCTGGCCGCCGGACGAGGAACTAGAACCGGAGACGGAGCTCTTGCTGCTGCCCGTCTTGTTGATGGTCAGCTTGAGGCCCTCCTGGCTGCTGGGCTTCACCATGTACTCCGTGGAGGCTCCGGCCGGAGTGCTGCCTCCGGCGGAGTCGCTGCTGCCCCCGCTGGTGGCCAAGTTGCTACTAGTTGCCGCTACTCCCGGCTGTTGCTGTTGCTGCAGCATTGTTGCTGTTGCCAGTGTTGGAGCCGCTGCTGTTGCCGCTGCCGCTATTCCCTGACCCTGACCCACTCCCGACGAGATTGGAGGCGCCAATGACGCCGCCGATGCCGCTGCTCCCGCCGCCACTGTTGTTGTTGCTCCCGGGATTGTTGGCGCTAAAGCTGCCGTCGACGTCATCAAACTAACCTGACAAAGTAAGCATGTGGTTGTGTGTGTGTGTTAGGGAACAAACGAACCAAAAATAAACCAGAAAATAACCAAAATTATAACAATCAAAGGAGGAACATCACGTGTGATAACAAAAAGTGGATTTTTCAGGATCCCACCGAAAAGCGAGAGTGTGGATGTCGTATGGCAATAGAATACAGATATAGAAAAAGGAAGAAAAAACAAGAGAAGACCCCGTTAGTAATTAGCTTAAAAATCATTTGGAAACTAAGTAACCCCATTTCGTTCGGGAAATTTGTGCGGAAGATTGCAAAAATGAAATTAAAAGTGTGCAAGGCGTTATCAGGAGCTTATAATCCAACTATGAAACAAGAAAACTAAAAACATCTAACGAAGCGTCAATACAATCGCAATTAAGATTTCAATAATTATTATAAGTTAACAGTTCGAATAGCACATTCAATTATCTCTGTAACAATTAGAGATGATTAAATTCAAACTCAAATGTCTTATATTCGTTTTAAGTAACAAATAGTTTTGATATCACAACACAACAAAAACTCCAACATAAATCCCGAAAAGCATATTAAAACTCTAAAACGATAGCACCAGCAATAATTTATTTTTCTATGTTTTCTACGAATTTTAAGCTTTGTAGAAATAGGAAAGCGCACAATTTTCTAAAGGATTCATGCCAGGCCGAGCAACAATACAAAACAAACAGATTACATATATACGTGCTTAATGCAGGAAACAGGGAGTTAGATCTTTCGTTTTCAGAATATTGAGTGTTGGAAAGGCCCCATTACCGTATAGTTTTGGATTTAGTCAATAATAAAACTGATGCAGCAGTATATGACAAATAATAGGATAATATATATTTACAAAAATAAGAAAAAAGGAAAACGAGACACAAACAAAAAATAATAATAGTAGCAATAATAATAATAATTTTCAACTACAGCAAAGGTAGGCGAATTACAAATCGGTTTTTAGCTTAGATAAATACAGCATTTGCATTACTTTAAAGGTAGGTTCGCTCTGATTTGATTCTGCATTGGTTAAGAGAGGTGGCAGAGTGTCAACTACGTGTTAGGCTTCCAGTGGGAGTTGCTGGGGGAGGGTTGGTGTGGTGTGGAGCACTTATAATGAAAACGGACTTACCGCACCTCCCGCCATGCCCTTGCGCAGGGCACTCAGCTCCAGTCCGGAGGCCCCCGCTCCAACTCCAGCTCCTGCTCCCACCACCACTGCTGCTGCAGCCGATCCGCCCGCTCCCGAGGAGGCCGCATAGCTGCCCAATCCTCCGCCCGCCGCCAGATGGGAGAGACTGGCCACCGACTTTAGCTGCTGCTGGGAGGATTTCAGGGCAGCCACTGCAGCCGCCACACTGGCCGGGGAAATGCCTCCGCCGGATGAAACAGCTGCGGCTGCTGAGGATGCCGAGGAACTGGAACCAGATCCGGCAGAGGATTTCTCCTTCTTCAAGCTCTGGTTGCCGCCCATGGATCCACTCGCGCCCGCTAATGGAGGGATAGGCGGCGGTGGTGGCGGTGCTCCGACACTGGCAAAAGACCGCACCAGACCAGGAGTTCCACCAGGTCCCGATGAGGCGGATGGTCCCGATGCTGCAACCCCCACAGCCGAGGCCGACTTATCCCCCTTGGGACTCAGGATGGTGGCGGCCGTGGCTGCGCTCTTCAACGTGGACATGCTCGGCTTGCCGGAGGAGCCATGTTTGGGCGAGTGCGTTCCAAATGGCGACTTTGGGCTGTTGGAGGCGGTGTTATGTTTGGGACTGCTGTAGACGGGCGAGTGTTTGGGGCTGGGACGCGCCGTCGGCACTCCGGCCATCAGACCTTGTCCTGCGCCACCTGCCTTGGGCGACGAAGAGGGCGATGAAAACTTTCGCACCACTCCGCCAGGCGCAGAAGCATCCCCGCCAGCCGCTGGCGAGTTTTGCCGGGAGTATATCTTCTCTGGTGGTCCCATTGGCGAATCGTCGCGCTTCTTTTTGCGTTTTTTCTCCTTTTGTGTGTCGGAGGAGCTGCCGCTGGTTGAGGACGTCATGGAATTGCTAGAACCACTGCCACCAGATGTCGAGGTGCCGCTGGTGTTGCTTTCGTGGGGTCGCTTGGTGGCCACACTTACTCCAGCCGATGTAGAACTGCTCTTTTTCGACGAGTCCTTGCTGAGATCCTTGCCCGTAATGGGGGTTATTGTTATTGTCGTAGGTGCGGCGCTGGACGAGGCTGCCCCAACCCCACCGACAGTTGCCTGGGCGTTCAGTGGAATAATCTCTATGCCCCCCGTGCGCTGAACCTCAACGCCGGGAACTCCTCCGGTTGATCCCGCAGACTTTCCATCACCTGGAATGGGTGTGATGCTGACACAGTGCTTCAGATTCGGAGTCTTGTCCTTCCAGATATTCTTATACTTGTCAGCAATGTCATGATCACTGGTTTTACCAGCGCCAGAGGAACTGGACATACCGCTGACCGAGGCGCCACTGGTTGAACTGCCAGATTGTGGGTCTGTCTCGCGCTTCAGATTGATCAGTCCAGCGATGGCAGCTGCAGCCGATGTGGAGGCGGCAAAAGCATCCGCTAGGGATCGCGATTTGGCGTCCATTTTGAGGTTGCTTATGTTGGCGAATCCACCTCCGGGCAAGCTTCCATCTGCCGGGGGTGCTGTGTCCATTGCAAACTGATTGAAGCCGCCGCCTGACGAAGTTCCTCCTCCCATGCCTCCACCTCCAATTGCTCCCAAACCAGCAGAGCCCGCTCCAGGACCTATAACGCCATGCAACTTGAATTCGTGCTCCTCATCCCAGCACTTTAGCAACTTGTAAATCACCATCGGAATGGATACCACTTTGCGGACGGTACGGGTGAGTTTTTGGGACAGCAGCTCATACTCATTGTTTAGGCAGTATACGCTACACGTGGGCTGACCGTCTTCTAGCAAGAAATCCACCGTGGCCAGTGACTCCTCGTACGGATGCTGAAGCTCAACGGTTATTTGGTTGAAGGAGACGGCGGTTACCTCCAGTATCACAGTGCTGTCCATGTCTGTATCGGATTAAAATGAGGTGATGTGATGTTTTCGAAGAAAAGCAAGGGAATTAATGCGTAAAACTTACCATTATACTGCTTCTGCTGCTCGCGAACACAGCTGGCGAGCAGAGTGTAGAATAGGGCCTGCTTCTTGAGGAACGCCACGATCCGCGGAACCTGGGCGGGCTCAGTAAAGGGCAAGGAGGACACGAGGGTGCCCTGAAGTTTTCTATTGTCCGTAAAAAAGTAGCAGTGCGTCTCCTTGGGCAGATTTACATAGAGGCCGCGCTGGGTGTTCCTTATAGCCTGCTTGGAGGCAGTCTGTACAATCAGATTGAGGACTGTAGTGGGCGGGCTGGGAGGTGTGGCCGTGGCATCCAGACCAGGCAGTCCAAGTGCCTTCAGGGACTCCAAGCACACAGGCATCGGCTTGTTCAACCGCAGTACATACGTGGCTGGCATCAGCAACGAATTGTTCTGGTTGAGTTGGGCGTAGGTGGGAACCTCCAGACCCGTCTGGGCGTCGCGCACTAAGGTTACCGTGGGCAGTGTCTGCAGTTTGTTGGCGGAGGAGCCCTCCAGGTTCACAGTGGCACTCAGCCCGTGACTGCTGCGCATCACCTGCTCGATGCTGAAGTCGCCGCTGGCCAGTTTGGGATCACCCTCGGGAAGGTGCAGCGGCGGGCAGAAGTAAGTCAGTTTCATGGGATGGCCACCGCGGCGGGGCAGCACTAGACCCACGGTGGAACTAGTCATCAGGGAGTAGCTGTCGCCGGAGTGGCCCTGCAGGTGCAGCTGGTAGAGGCTCTGGATGTCCGTCTCTATGGCCTGGAGTGCCACGAACGCTTTTTTCTTCACCTTGGGCTCGGCGTTTAGCTGGTAGATAGAGGACAGGCCCTCCAGCTGAACCGTGAAGTCGGCAAAGTCGCCGGACTTGAGGCAGGCCACCAGCTCGCTGGATTGCTGCTCTATCTTGCACTCGTGGTGCACCTTAACGTCGGACAGGCTGCCGGCGGCATCCAGCAGGATCTCCACGTAAAACATGTCCGTCGAGATAAACAGCAACTGCTGGTCCTCCATGAACTTGAGGCCCAGTTGCCGCGAGAGGCTCTCCAGGCGCTCCACCAGCCCGTGCCGCGAGGTGACTTTGATGTAGTGCTGCAGTTTGTCCAGCGCCGACTGCAGCGTGGCCTTGCAGACGGGGTCCAGTGGGTAGTGCTTCTCGATGAAGTACATCCGCACCGACTTTTTGATCTCCTCGTAGCTCTTCGGCTTACTCCGGTATTTGGCCCGCAGCTTCTCCATCATCGTTTCCTGCTGGATCTGCTTGTTTTTCTCCTCGATGCTGGGGATGTGGCTGCCAAAGCCTGTTTTAATGGGTAGTGGTTAGGGTTGTGGAAAAGTTTTTGCAATGGGATAATAATAGGTACTTACCAGTCCCCGACGCCTTTGCATTGGATCCGCTCATCTTTTTAGCTTTTTGGCAAAATGTATTCACTTATTCGTGCTCTGGCATATTCAGCAAGCATTCGAGGTTATTCAAAGCAGTTTCTACCTTTAAGTATCAAAATTACTTCGCTTTTTTATATGTCTCAATCATGCCGAAAAATTTTCAACGCCAAAACAACAAAATGGCTGTTCTTTCTTCTCAGTGGCTGAGAAAGCAAGCATTTCCGATTTTCCGCAAAATGGTCACACCATTAGTCCTTTGCAAAATGTAATTCAATTAGGGTATTCCGATATCTCATTTACCATACAAACCATCCATTTTTGTTGATTTATGACAGAATATTGTCTACCAGAAAATGTATTTAGTTATTTTAAGAATTAAGCCATCGACTACAATTAATAAAGTCTTCTGCAAATGTAAGACTAACAGTTAATTGCAATCTATACCCTCTGCTAGGGTGTATAAAGTCCTTATAAATTATGGTTATGTCCAAAATCTCGAAAAAATAACAATTCAAGTTTTGGCTTTTAAATCAAAACATGGCGAAATAATAGTCGTATGTTGGAAGGTTATACCTAGCCTAAGTCGTTATACAAATTTAAATAAAGAAAGATTTACAGCTGGAAAATTGTATATACTTGGATAAGTTTCGCAAAACCTGAAGATGTAAAAATGGGTTGAAAAATAATTTATTTTCAAAACAACATGAAATTTATATTTAGATAGATCCTCAGCTGCCCGAATTAGACATTCTTTTGGCTTTGGGTCGTATTTTAGCGAAATTAGTTAGAGTTTCGAGTTTTTTTTATCAAATCCCTGGGAAATAATTTTCAAATGTTATAATGTCTTACTTCGCTAAATTCGTTATAAAATTTGCAGTCCACTGGTATTAACATATGAAAATTGATTTTATTTCATATATTCAGTTTGAAAATTTGGTTTCTACTGGGAAATACTGTTAGAATGTCTTACCTCGCTAAATTTGTTATAAAATTTCCAGTCTACTGGTATTAAAAGCTGAAAAATAATTTTGTGTTATGTTCAGTTTGAAAAATTGATTATATAGGATACCTGCCAACACGCGTTCCACTTCACTGAATACCCCATACATTTTCTTTAGAAGAAACTATCGATAGAGATGTTTGGAGAGTTCTAGTGTTCCATCACTATCGGTTTTCTTGCATCTCTATTGGGAATTAATAAACCTTTTTTTGCTTTAACATTTCAACATGAATTTGGGCAAATTAAACTCTGTTAGGAGACTTCCTGCCCTCCGCTTAAGTCAGCAATATTCGAGTGCTGCAAAGGCGGAACTGCCGGCGTCCTTGGTCGGCGATGAGGACGAGGAACCGGCTTATCCGCAGACGGTGGACAGATCCGGCCTGCAGCCACAACACAAAAATGTGCTTTTGAACAAACTGCCCTACCAGGAGGCCCACTCCTGGATTCATCTGACCGAGAAATACCAGAGACAGGCCTTTGGGCGTTACGGCGCCCAGAGCAATGTGAACCCCAAGATCTGTTTCGATCCCCTCGGAGAGCAAGACAACAGGCAAGTTATGCAACTAGATACGCTCCTGAAAATGCTGGAGAAGAACCGCGCGCAGAAGGCCGAGGAGCTGGAGAAGATCAATGCCCGCGAGGAGGACATTGCCAAGAAGATGGAGAAGCTGAAGCAGTGGAAGGCGGATCTGCACGCGAAGGTCGCCAAGCGAGAGGCAGATGCGGCGGCGGCCATACAACGCAAGGAACGCCTGGTGGAGGAAGTGCGTCGACACTTCGGCTTCAAGGTGGACACACGCGACGAACGATTCAAGGAGATGCTGGAGCAAAAGGAGAAAGAAGACAAGAAGAAGCAAAAGGAAGCCAAGCGAAAGGCCAAGGAGGAGAAGATGATGGCCAAGTTGGTGGAGAAGACATCTGCATAATGTTACTTTAGTTGATAAACCATCGATATAAGCAAGGAACTGTTGTCTGTTGCCTTCTAAAATAAATATCCAGAGACAAATTGTATACCGACTTTTACCAAGATCATGTGGGGTAACGCCTATTCTCAATTTAAAAGGGTTGATGTTCCAAATTGAAGACTGTGTAGATAACATTCTGAAGTCAAATATATTTACATGATACACGATTTCAACAGCCAAGTATAACAGCGGAGACAGACACCACTGGCAGTAAATCGATAACATTTAGACTATTCGATAAATAAGATACATATTTAAGTCTTTTGAATTCCAATTATATTTTTAGCGGGAAAACACTTTTGTAGGAATTTTAAAGTTTTTTATTGGTCAAAATTGCCATTGATAGATAAGTAACAGATTAAGATATACTTTTGAATTGTAAGAAATTCAGCATATTAAATCAATATTAAACGTTCGATTTTATTTCGATCCTTTAAAAAAATCCAACCCATAAACTCTAATTCAGATCACTTTAAGTATAATTAAATTTAAGGAACAGTTTTCTTATCGGAAAATGAATTCAAAATAGCAGAAAATGCCACTAGACCAAAACAACATGCAAGCTTCTTGTCTAACTTCAAAAAGAAAATAAACAAATTGAAGAGGCCAATGGAACTTGTTGAGCGGGTGCAACAGGTGCGATGTCCTGGCAACAGAGCGTAAACAGTGCAAAGGAGCTCAAGTTCAGCTGTTGCATTGGCAACGGAGGTGCCACGGAATGTTTTATCGATAGCCCCCAATGGACAAGGACCAGGGCATTACATGTAGGAAATTCCAAGAGCAGACAGTCCATCCAGCAATGTCGCGCTACAAAAGCGTTTAATAATCGGAATAACCCAGTGGGAAATTGAGTCCGCAAGCTTCGGGATCGGAGAATGGGGAATACGGAGAGCAATGTTACCAGCGGGGTGAAGAAGCAGGCCGGAGTCTCCACCCAGGCCCTCTACAAGTTCGTGAACCTCAAGGGCGGCGGCCTTCTGGTGGACATGATGAAACGGGCCTGCCAGACCAAGCAGTTCGCGGAAATCGACCACGCCATCAAGACCAAGGTGGAGCCCTTCCTGTACAACAAGGGCGCTGGTCGCTACTTCCCCATCTCGAAGCTCGTCCTGCTCCGCAACCGGGATCGCCCCCGCACCCGCCAGCTGCCCGAGATCCGGGCCCTCGAGAATCCCGACGACGACTTCAACATCCATGACTACTGCCCCGAGGTCTCCGAGGCCGAGTACATCTCCAATCCGACCGCCTATCGATTCGTCTGCTGGGATCTGAATGTGAGTGGATAGATTATTGCTTGCGATAAGATGTGGATTAACTATGCATAAAGCATTAGGCATTACATTAGGCTTACATTAAACCTACTATAGTATAGATTAAAGGTGAAAGACATTTTTATAATATTTTTAAGGATACAGATTGTAAGCTAGGGTTCTGTCTTTCTCAGTAAAATTTGAATAATTTAAAACATTTAAAACCGTGTGATTCATATGATTCGGTCTACAAAAGGACTTACAATGTAATTTAAAATAATGTGTTTTATGTGTTTAATCATGGAGATAAGAAAACAAATCCAGTTCTGTAACAACTTAGACCTGAAAGTAACCATTTTTTACATCTAAAAGTATATAGTAAGCTGCAATCGTAAGCTTTCTGCAAACCAAATTAAAATTTGCTCTATATTTTTTCATTCCCATAAAGCTATTTTCATATCTATTATAGTGACCCATTTTCTTATTTTTTTTAGATGCGTGGCGCTGTGGGGGAGACCATCCTCCATTTGTGCCTGCTAAACGCTTCTTCGTTGCACGCTGATCTTGCCAAGAGGCTGCTCAAATTCTACCCAAAACTCATCCTGGACACCTACATGAGCGACGAGTACTATGGAGAGAGTGTCCTGCACATTGCCATTGTCAA
Source organism: Drosophila kurseongensis (assembly GCA_018153305.1). Lineage (NCBI taxonomy): Eukaryota > Metazoa > Arthropoda > Insecta > Diptera > Drosophilidae > Drosophila > Drosophila kurseongensis. Next base: position 12,437,459 of record JAECXX010000005.1, on the reverse strand, counting down.
TGAGGATCCTGCCATGGTGAAATATCTGCTAGATGCCAACGCAGATGTCCAAGAGCGGTGAGAAACTGGACTTTAGAATTTTCTTTTTAATCGTTAAGAATAATATTTTAAATGGAGTTAAGCTATAAATTAGCAAATTGTATATACAAATTCAGTTTTAGTCCTTTTATACGATTTATTTATATAAATCAATTTAAAGGATGTCGATTTGCTTCCAAACGATTTTAATTAAATATCAAAGAATATCGATTAGTGGTTTTAAAATTGTAAAATGTTGTTAAGTAATAGTAACTGTTATAAAAATGTACATTATTATATCTTTTGCAGTTGCTGTGGAGCCTTTATGTCGGCAGAGGATACAAAGTTTTCTCGGACGGATTCGCCGGATCACGAGTACGTTGCCCTGTGTCCCATGACCAACTATGATGGGTATGTTTATTGGGGCGAGTATCCCCTGAGTTTTGCTGCCTGTCTGTCGCAGGAAGAGTGCTTCCGATTGGTTTTGGCCCGTGGAGCTGATCCCGACTTCCAGGACACCAACGGGAACACCGTGCTTCACATGCTGGTCATCTACGAAAAGATCGAAATGTTCGACGTGGGCTACGAGGTGGGAACGAACATCCACATCAAGAACATCCAGAACCTAACGCCCCTCACTTTGGCCGCCAAGTTGGGAAGAGTGGAGATGTTCTTCCACGTGATGAGCATCGAAAGGGAGATCTACTGGCAACTGGGCAGCATCACCTGTGCCGCCTACCCACTTTTGATGATAGATACTATAAACGAGGAGACCGGGAATATTAACAAGGACTCCGTTCTGAATTTCGTGGTGTTTGGGGATAAGTTGGAGCATCTGGAGCTGCTCGATGGCGTGGTTATCGACCTGCTCAAGACCAAATGGGACACGTTCTGCAAGTCGCGGTTCTACAAACAGTTCTACATGTTCGCATTGTACTTCCTGATCTCGCTCTTCAGCTTTATCCTGCGACCAGGTCCGGATAACACAGAGGAAGACGAGGATGCTGCCAACAGCACCACGGTCAAGAATGATCTCTATAGGCAAAATGACTCCGATTCGTACCATCGTCAGACGAAGAGGGGTTCTCAGAGCACAGAATACAGTTGAGTATAGATGAAGAAGAAGTAAAAACAATTCAATTAATTTGTAGTTTGAAATTTAATAAGATTTAATTTTCAATTTTAAAAATTGGAATAGTTTTCGATTGTTACAGAAGTTGTTATGTTATAGATCGAAAGTAACTTCCTACACTACATAATAATATAATGTATATATTTTTTCAGAAACATTTTGGCTCAATTTTACCGAGTACTATGATCCATCGGAAGTCGAGGTGTTGCCCGCTTGGTGGGAAAGTTATGCCCAGTGTCCTTTGATGAATCTCGAATCCGATTTGGCCAAGCTTCGTATAATGGCGGAACTACTTAACTTTATTGGAGCTATTCTATACCTTCTTGTCGCTTTGCGGGAGGCTCGTTTTTTGGGCCTGAAAATGTTTATTGAGAATTTGGTAATTAGTTTTATTTAATTTATAAATTGTATTCTTTATTTTAAAACCTTTTTAAGATGACGGCTCCTTCGCGGGTAATGTTTCTATTTTCGTGTGCTCTGATGATGACCATTCCCTGGTTGAGGGTTTCTTGTCTCACCGAGATCGATGATCATGTCACCGTTGTGATCATGCTAACCACTGCTCCGTATTTTCTATTCTTCTGTCGGTAAGTTAGTTTTGTTAGTGAAAAACGATAGTTTATCCAAAAAAAACATTCTATTAAGTTTTTTTTTGTAAAGTTAAAACACAAATATTCAATTAAAAACAAGAGAGAACGCTATAGTCGGGTGCCCCGACTATCAGATACCCGTTACTCAGGTAAAGGGAGTGCGAGGGAGATGGAGATAGAAACTTTGATCACGCATAACTTTTTAACGAATGGTCCGATTTGAAAAATTTCTTCTACATTTCGATAGGTATTGATAAACACAATAAAACTGCATTTTTACTTTTCCGAAATATTTAAATTTTTAAAATCGTATATAAGCGATTGTGGGCGTTAAAGGGGGCGTGGCACCTTTTTGAAACAAACTTGCGCTGCGTAGGAACTCCTAGAATCTGCATGCAAAATGCCAATCTTCTAGCTTTTATAGTTTCCGAGATCTCAGCGTTCATACGGACGGACAGACAGACGGACAGACAGACGGACAGACGGACATGGCTAGATCGACTCGGCTAGTGATCCTGAACAAGAATATATATACTTTATAGGGTCGGAAACGCTTCCTTCTACCTGTTACATACTTTTGCACGAATACAATATACCCTTTTACTCTACGAGTAACGGGTATAACCACTGATATTTTTTTACCACAAGAAAAATAGTTAAATGTAGTTTAGAAGTTTGTTAACTATTTATATTTTGTATAGAATAGTATAGTAATTTTTTTATAACAAGAAATAGTAAGTAACACATTTCTAAACCTATTTTTATTAATTCTTTCCAGAGGCTTCAAGACCGTCGGTCCCTTCGTGGTGATGATATACCGCATGGTCATGGGAGATCTGCTCCGATTCGTCTCCATCTATTTGGTGTTCGTGATGGGCTTCTCGCAGGCCTTCTACATTATTTTCCTGACCTTCGACAACCCATCGACACCGGAGGATCAGGATGCGGAGTCCAATCCGATGCCCTCGCCCATGGAATCGATAGTGGCCATGTTCCTGATGTCCCTGACGAATTTCGGGGACTACTACGGAGCGATGGTCTCCACGCAGCACGAGTACGAGGCGAAGATCCTGTTCTTCCTGTTCATGGTGATTGTGAGTGTGCTGCTGGTGAACATGTTGATTGCCATGATGGGTAATACCTACCAGAAGATCGCCGAGATCCGCAACGAGTGGCAGCGCCAGTGGGCTAGGATCGTCCTGGTGGTGGAGCGGAGTGTTCCTCCCGCCGAGCGTTTGAAGAACTTCATGCACTACAGTCAGTCAATGTCGGATGGCAGGAGGGCCTTGGTCCTTCGACTAAACATGACTGTAAGTTGAATGTAATTTCTTTTAAAGGACAGTAATTAAATCTCTCTTTGTCCAGGATGAGGAAAAGGAGGAGATGAAGGAGGTGCAGGAGATGAAGCGCATCCATCAGCGTTTCTCCAAAAAAAGACAAATGGAACGCGAGGCCCGCGCCCTTCGACGCCAACAGGAGTACGAGAAGTTCTTCGGCACCGCCCCCAAATCGGAATCCTCCGATAACAACAACTTTTGAAGATCCATTCGGATAAACCAGAGTCACTTAATTAGTTCAAGTTTTATTGAGCCTTGTTAAAATGTGTTCGTTTTGAGCAATAAATTTAGTCTACATTGCCTTTCACAGCTACAAATTAAGATCCTTTTTACGAATGCAGGCTTGGAAATTCAAAAGTGTTGGGATATCATAAATACGTCATTGAACACACGAAGTCCTTTCCAAATAATTTATTTACCTTAATTTTCTTAATAATTTAATTTACAGAAATATTTTTGAAATATAATTTTTAGTTAGTTTTTGCTGGCATCCTTTTTTTCAAGAGATTGTCTTAATAAATTGATCTTGGGATATATCCTTTTTTTTAGAGTATGTTTGTAAGATTTTTTTAGGATTAATAATATAAAATGATAAGGGAAATCAAAAACATTAAAATCCTTCAAATCTTAATAAATTGATCTTGGGATATATACTTTTTATAGAGTATATGTAATATTTTCTTAGAATTAATAATATAAAATGTAAAGGCAAATCAAAAACATTAAAATGCCAAATACCCATAAGATCCTTCACATCAGTTTAAGCCACAGGCAAATAATCGATGACTTATTTAAGGGAGCGACGAAAAATCAGTGGCACAAGTGTCGATGCATGCAAATGACAGGTCGTCCAAACAAACAAATATCAAAATCAAATTCACTCAAAATAACATTTAATAAAATCAATGTGCTTATAAAGTTTGCCAACCAAAAAAAGGGAACGAAGAAAAATGTTCGACAAAAGCGGGGAACAATCACCCATTTTTCAATGGGACCTAGGTAAATTTGCATTTGGATGTGGGAGGAGTGGAACTGGTGCCATAACTCAACGACTCGCACTTTTCCAGCTCTCATGTGCGCTGACAGTTTTAAATCAAAGAGCAAAGCACAAATGCAAACAGAGTTAACAAAGGTCAAACCCTCAACCCTTGACAGCCCTCGCACCCAGCCCCCAAATCGGCAAAATAAATTGCAAACTTTTCTTTCTTTTGCACTTTGATTTGCATAAGTAATTTACTTTAAACAAACTCTTGAGTATCGGGAAAAGAAAGTAAAGAAATTTCACAGTCAAGCGAAAAAAAAGGCAGTCAAATGTGAGGGGAAAAGAAGTCCGAGGAAAACCGAATTTTCTTTGAGTTCAAGTGCCAGTTCACCTGGGAATGGTCCATAATTCTTATTTGAATGCTTGTTTAACAATTTCCCTCTTACCAAAGCAAAATCCCTAAAGGATTCAACCTGAGTCGGGTATAATTCTTGCGTTTCTTATTTTTTTTACATTTTTGTAAAAGAACATGGCCAGCGAAACAATTACGATAGTTAGGGCCAAATCACAGACGGCATTTAAAAGTCATTTGGCAAACGCCCCTCACCGAAATTGCGCTATAAACGATGTTGCTTAAGGACCATAAACCAGGCAGATTTTCCGGGAACGCCGAGAAGGTGAAAAACTGTCCGTTCGCATTACCATTTCGCATTTTCGTCGGCCCATTACCTTTCAGCACTTTTATTGTAATTGTTTTACAATGTTTGTGTATGCCGAGGGGCGTAATTAAACAGCTTTCTCAGCCTTTTTTACGACTGGAAATTTCACAAGTCGAGAGGGCGAACGAGATACATATCTAAGGTCTGTAAAACTTTATTACCACCGTTTTCAGTACTCAAATAAATTTATAAATAGAGAGAATATTGTTAAATTAATTTTTTTCTTTTGAAGAGTGTGAATGATTAATAATTTGAGTTAAAATATAAACAATGTAAGAAATTATGTAACATTTATTTTCAATCATTGTATGTTACAATTCTGGTACTAATTTTCTTATATCTTAAAGATCAGTGACTACAATAATCAGTAAAGATGAATTAATACCATCTTTTAAAATAATTAGTTGGTAACTGCATTTTGTTTCAAATGATTTATTACCTTTAAGTTATTATAAGGATAAAAAAGGATAAGTACCAAAAGAGTTGGTCTGTGTTCTAACATTATCATCTCGATCTTAACTTTATGTTTAATAGCATAACTAAAAGAACTTTAAAAATGTATTATAATGTGAATTCATAACGCAGAAGGTCGGCCAAAATATTTACATTCAGCAATTAGGGGAAGTGGGCGTTGATTTGGCCCAGTGGGCGTGCCAGCACCATTCACAGCTGCCAGCGAGGCTGAGGCCAAAACATATGATTACGCAACTCGAACTCGACACCTAAAACTCAGAGCCAGACTCCGGCTCAAAAGGTGTGTAATTACATGGCCAGGACACAATGGCAAAGCCAATCTCCAGAGCTGGGAACATACTTTCTGGCCACACTGTGACACATTCAGATGGTAATTGTTCGCCCAGCGAAGAAAAGGGGGTGATGATTTTCTGTGGGGGCAGGGTGAGGGGTTAAGCGAACCCCTTTTGTTGTGACCGTCAGGGGTTGGACACCATATCATTAACGCCACACCAGAAGAAAACCATTTTTCCAGCGCGATTCGGGCTGAGAACTTTTGCTTAGATCGAATTGGAACATATGAAAAAAATTCGCAGCGGGAACTAAATTGCTCTATTCAAACTCAATTAAAGTCAAGCTGCGGCCCCGAAAATAGAGCTCTGATTGTGTGTGATCCCTGCTCTTTAACACTTTCGGATGGATCGCGAATCCCACTCCTTGGTCCTTTGTTCGCGATCTGGCACAAAGACGGCTGCTAAACGCTTCCGGTGCTGAGAAAATGAGGAGACCCAAAGGAACCGACCTGATGCGATCCCGAAAACGATCCGATCCCACGCATTATCCGGCAACGCTCCCATTGATGTCAATCTCAGATATACCCCTCCACGAGGACAACAATGCAAGGTGTCAGGCCTTTGTACCAGTATCTGTATCTGTATCTTTGCAGCCTTCAACCTTCATCTTTTCTCTTTGGTCTTTGTGCTGCTGCTACAATTGCAATTACGTAATCGTTATCATGATGTGCAAATCGATAAACGGATGTTGTACCCACCCCCTCTGACAAATCTTCCTCCCCCCCCATCGGACTCCATCTTTATTGGCCCAGACGAGCCCCATAAAAGTCGTTGGCTTAATTCAAATGGCCGCCACTTGCCGCGAATCTTTTCTGTTTGCCAACTCATAAAGCGAAACTTTTATGAGCTCAAATAGATAGCTTCGGGGTGGTTCGGATGTGCTTAGACTTTGCGCTGTAAGGCCATAAAGGAGTTGTAAACAAAACGCTAAAGGGACATTTTTAAATTTGTTTATAAGAAATATAAGACAGTGTCCTTTGTATTACAGAAATATTAAGGTACTAAATCACATGAATAACATATAAAATATAGACCTAAAATAAAGAATTAAATTGTTGAATTTGTTTTTAAAGTCAGCGTTTCAAGCAATTATAATTTTAAAAGCGCTAAAATAAAATATAAGTAACAAAATTAGAGGAGTGGGAAGCCAATTTTGTCGAGATACGCGATAAGATGGGCTTTCCAATCCAATAGTTTATAAATATAATGGAAAACAAATATACTTATAAGTTGTATTCGGTAAATGAAAAATGTATATATATTTCTATAACTTAGTCTTTATTTATGGTTTTTAATCATCATGTTCAGTATTTGATGAAAACCGTGTTATTTATCACCTAAACATATTTCTAATGTAAATGCACAAACTCACCTTCACTTTATTTATCGAATTCTTGCCTTCCACCTCACATCTTCATCGTCGTTTTAATAATACGCCTCGATTTGATTGAAAACCACTTGAAAATCGAAGGGAAGCGAGTAAAAAAACAAATTCTAACAAAAAAACCGCAAAGTTTTAATTGAATTTCCTGAACAAAATAATGTTTTGCCACTTGAGTCTCGCGGGAGGACGCTAAGCAAACAATCAACAACAACAGCCACAAAAACGTTGACGGCGACGCCGCCAAGTCTGAATGACTGACTGACTGATTGACGGACAGATTGAATGGCTGGGGATGGCTGGATGGATGGATGGATGGGGATGTGCCTTGGTCTAGATATGCATACACACTTGGAGTGAAAATTCAATTCGCCAAATCAAATCACTTGAGTGAAAATGTTGCATTCAGCCAAAGAAAATAAATAGGGAAACACACAAATAAACAAGCGGAAAAGAAGCTGTGGTAGTGGGGAAAAGGTGTCTTTGAATTGCTTAAAGAACGCTTTGATCTCCGCCAGCATTAAACGCGCTCAATCAAACCCTTTGACTTTGGCGAAACCATTTGCCAAATGACTGAAATTAATTAAGCGAAGAAGCCACAGGAAAATAAATCAAAGCAGAGCACGGCAAAATACCAAAGGATAATTGAAATGGAGCCCTAAAAACGAACGACTATTGCTTTAATCAAAGTCAGATGAAATAAATTCTTTTAACTGGACTTAAATGTCTAACAATACATTTTGTTTTCATTCCAATAAGTAATTATTTATTTGTATTCCAATTAAAGATATGTACATATATGTGGTTCACCATACTTTTTCTTACAAAAAATAATGGACCGATTTAGCTTAGAAAGTTGAATTCGTATTTAATTGAGCTGACTTTCAAATGTTTTAAATTTGAAAGGAATAGACAATTAACATGTTTTAAATAATTTACTAATTGTTGAATAATATAATAATATTAATACCGTAGTATAATTTTTGATATTAAGATTAGAAACACTGACAAAATAAAGTCTTACTTATGGGCGTTTAATTTTTCTTTTTGTTTAGGTAGGGAAAGGTAAAAAGTATATCATCAATTTTTTTTTTAATTTTCTTTTCGTAATTCTAAGTATGAACAAATTTATTTTTATTTTTATGTTTAATGGCAAAAAAATAAACAAACATATATTTTTGTATACTTGTTTGATCTTTACAATTTATTGTACTGTTTAAGCCTTCAAATTTGTGCCTCTAATGAAGTCATAAATCGGCTCAAAAGCCGAGGAGGCGTTAAACATCAATGCAGAAGATTGCAGGCTGTCAAAACGATTCGAGTCGTTATATCCTGGGGGGTTGAAAAACTGTTTTCGACAGCCGCCCGTCAGGTGGAGTGGACCTCATTTGGCAGCGGTTTTCCCAGGGACACGCCCAACCTTCCACCCGCCCATCAGCCCATGAAAACGTTGGTGTTTGGCCCTCGGGCTACAAAACCGCAAGATTTGGACACAAATTCGTGTTTTTCGGCAGCTAATCGATGGGCGGCTGTACTTTGGATTGAGGAATCCGTTCCAACTGTGCTTGTTGGTCGTAAACACACACCGTGGGATTCGGCACGCCGGTCCGGAAGGAAACTCACCTCTTCTCTACTCGATCCCGGAATCCGTCCGCCAGTTCGGAACCCACTTCAAACGAAAGTCGCATCGAGTGGGCACTTTGACGGCGACGATTTGCTCGGAGAGGAGCGACAACAAAAATTAGGCCCACACTGGGAACAAATAGTGCTAAAATCGAAATAGATGGAAATATATATAAATCGGGCACGGTCAATTCATTGGCCCACAGAAACCAATCGAAGAATTTTTAGACAATGCTCCCACAAAAATTTACAGGTACGATTGTGTTTTTAAAAGAGGATTAACCTTCATTGTTAAAAATAACTTTATTTTTCTTTTAAGATATTTTTTTTTAATATACAAAGCGGACCTTTATGTATCACAATGGTTAAAATTAAGTTAAATATTTTACAGCATTCCTTCATACACCTTTATGTTTACGAATCACTAGAGATTTAACCATCATATGTTTATTAAATATGCCCTAAAAGGACAAAAATTCAGTAATTATCGGGCATCTGTTTTAATAAAACGACTTTACCTTAAAATCCAGCTCACGTTTTTCTAAGCAGTGTATCAAAGCACTTTAAATATAACCCCACCCCCTCGAAGTCAACCCCTAAATTCGCGAGGAGAAAAATATGCAAAAAGAATGGAAATGAAATGAAATATGAAAACGAGGCATAAAGAAATTTGACTCAAGGATCGCGGCGGTTCCTTAAGTGGCTCGTTTCGATTACAAACGAGTGAAAAAGGCCTCAAGACGAGATCCCAGGCAGAGTCGTAAGTTAACCCCACCGGACTGGCAGGGCACTCGAACTTCGTTTAAGAAATTAACATCGTTTAGTCCAAGTGGCTGATGGAGAAATCGGCGAGGAAGGGTTAAGGACAATGAGGACGGAGGAGGTGGTGGGGGAGATGTGTTAAGGTTTCTCGGTTAATCTGTTATGACATCTAGGACCTGGAAATGTAATGAACTCTAATCGAGCGAGGATTATGAGTGGCCATCGAAGACCTACGCTCTGACAGCTCCGACAATTGGATTTGCATTGCATTTTCCCACATTCATCCAGTTCTGAATAAGCCAATGCGGGCTTACACATGTTTTTCGCAGCAATGATCCTTTTAGCAAACACCGCAAGTTGCTCGGAAAAAAGGTGAATTGTTTTTTCCTGGGATGATATTGCGAAATATTATCGTTGATTTAGAACAATGCAAGTGACAATAACTGACCCCGGAAATAGTATTCTATTCAAAGCGGTAAACAACGAGATTGTTTCCTCGAGTTCCCCTGAAAATGGGGAAAACAATGGGTGCAACAAACGGATACAAAAGTTGTAGGAATTGTGCAACATCCATGACAGTAGCGGAACCGGTTTTGCATCAGGTGAAGCCGAAACGGAAGTCGACAGGACATGTGGCCGTCCTTACATCGCTATAGAGTTTTCCTCCATCGTATCCTTCGAAGAATGGCTCGTTTTGTTTCCTTAATGGTCTGAGCTTGGGATGAGCCGAGAGGCGAAATTCCTGAGACAATTTGGCCATTTATTGTCGCATAATCACGCCCGGACCTAAAAGTGGAACCCGGATATGATGGGAAATGCTGAATTATAAAACAATTCCATTTCTTTGGTTCATACTTTTTACAGGTATCTAGCAAATTATGGAACTTGTAAAAGATTTAATAGGATCATTTCCTTATACAAGTATTTCCAAATAATTTTCGGGTTCATTTCGAGAAGTTTACATGTGCCTAATTTTTTGTTTAATAATTTGCACTACAATGTTGTATAAAAAATATTTAAATGTCTAGTCATTTAAACATTATCAGTCATTTAGAAACAAATAGTGCAATGAAGTATCAATGAAATAGGTTATATCAGGTCAACAAATGCGAAAAAAATGTATTGATAGATTAAAGAGGGATGCATAAAATCCTTTAGAACTAATTTAGAATGCCTAAAATCACAAAGAAAATATTTGGTTTAATATTCGCATTACCTATTAAAAGTTGTACCACCAAAACGTTTTTATTATCCCTAGCAGGTCCTGCCATCCCTTAATCTCTCCCCTTCCATTAACATCAAACGATAAATGCGCCATAATTTTTCACTTTTCCAACCCAAAATATAAACGAAGAGGAGTATCAGAAATGTATGGGAAATGGAGGGAAATTCGTGAGCATGCCAAAAATGCTCTTAACTGGAATGACATGTGAAAAGCGCCGAAATCTGTGAGGCAATCAAATGGACACGTACGCCAAGAAGTAGAGGAATCAAAGAAAAATCTAGTGGGTGGAAAATGGAAATGCAAAATGAACAAAAGCCGAACTAAAAACGTGAGAAAATCCAGCCAAAACGATTCCTTTTACAACTGCCGATGCCAGGTGCGAAGCGAACTGGATTATATAGCTCTAAATGGGGAAAAAAAGCATGTATAACTTGCAAAAATGATACATGCATATATGCCGTATCAATAATTGAACAATTCAATCAACTGAACAATGATGGGAATGTAACCTCATTTGGCTTTTATGTTCGTTTTATTTTTGTCATTATCATTGAATCCATTCTGGATATTGTTAAGTCTCACATTTGCGCGATTGTTCCTGAATTTAATTAAAAAAAGAATGAATGAAAAAATTATATTTGCGGAATACAAAAAAAAAGAAACCAGCTCCCCAAATGACAATTGAATGGCAACAACAACAATCAACAATCGAAAACAACAACAATGCTGGAGCAAACAATGAAACGCGAGTCTCTCTCTTTCTCTTTCTCTACAGAGAATCGGAGAATTAAGAATGGGTTAAGCGGTGAGGGTGATTTCTGGCGGCAGGATAATGGTTAATATTGTTTTCGTATAATAGTAATCACGGCGCAACTTGACTCATCTCTCACATGACATTTAACGATAAAATTAAAATTACATTCATCAAATTTTTAACGGCATATTGATAAGTTGACAGCCATCTGTTGCCCTCTAAATCTGATTATTTGGATTTTGGTTACGAATTCAGAAAATAATGTTTTTTTTTAATTTTTAGCAAAGAAAGATATTTTAAAAACTTAACTGAATCAATGTTATTTTTCAAGGTTACCGAGATCTTCAAACTTGTTTAACTAAAACTTTTCTTATACTAAATCTTTTTAAATCGAACAATGTTAAAACCGAATTTTAGTTTATTATTGAACATGTTTAAAAAGGATACTAAAACAAGAAAAAGTATATTTATCATTTTAAAGCCATTTTATAATGAGGAATTTATAAATTTCCTAAGAAAGCATAATTTGGATTATAAATTTAGAATTAATTTAAGCCGCAAGTGAGTGGGGCTCGATTCTTAAAAAGCAAGAGCATGTATATTTTCCTGCATTTATCCCACTCTCTGAGCTATTATCACTCACTTAGTGTCCTCGTCTGCTAAGTGAAATGCTGAATACTTAGAAAGAAAAATGTGGCCCGGACAAAACTTTTTCCATTACACAACGTACAACAGTTTTTTCCTTTCATTATTATTTGAGTTTCGTTGTTGTTGCCGTTGTCCTTTCTTCCTTTTTCGGGGAAAGCAGACACAAAGGAAACGTTGAGAACGCTGAAAGCTTTTTATGCTCTTACGCTATGGGCCAGGTATAAGAGCTTTGTAAATGCAATTGGAAAATGCACTAAGCTTTGGGGTGCATCTGTGTGAGTGCGTGCGTGTGTGGGAGAAAGAGAAAGGGGGGCGTTACAAAAAGGAAAAGGAAGGGAATGAGTGGTGCTAACTTTGGTTTTGGGGCTATGGAGTTTTATTCACGTCCACGTTGTGGAAAGAAAATTTCTAATTAATTTGTTACCAAAGTGCAGAGCAAGATCGCATCAGTGAGTCGATGAAAACTAAGGATATAAGAATATAACTATATTATAAATGAAAGTATATCTTAACAACGTATATCAATATATTGAAAAAAGATTCATCTGATCGCAATATTTTTGTTATCATTTTTATGGTTTTAAAATTTTAATTTATTATGATTGTAGAATAATCCAAAATATACGTATACTTAAAAATAAAACCAAAAGATTTTGATATTGAGACTAATAAGTCCTAATACCCCTGGAATCTGCTTCAAAAGATTGAGTAATTCAGAAAGTCGATTTGAGTAGATTGATTACTGAGTAGATTTTATTATCGCCTAATATTCTTGAAGTGCATTGGATAGCCTTTGCCCCTTCCAATGAATTTTCGAAAAAACTACTTTTATTTGTGCTTACTTAGAAAACAAGAAATAGTAGTTGGCTAAAACATCTTTGTAGTCAAGAACATAAACATAGGAGCGTTCTACAAGCATCTGGGTGAAGATTTGCCTCACTTCTACTCGCTTCTTTGTGGGCTTCTTTATTCGGGCTCACTTTTCTATGGCCAAATAAGTAAATAATTGCAGTAATATCCTTTCTGGAGCGGCCAGGAAGAAGTGGCAAAAAGGGAACGGAAAAGAATGGAGAAGAATGGCGAGCGAAATGAAAGAATACGAGAATGGGCGAATGGAGAACGGGGCGAGAGAATGGAAAGCGTGTTTCCATGTCCTTTTCACAAACTAAAAAGTCCTTTCACACACACACATAGTACGGAGTACACATAGAGAACGGTATATAGCTGAACACAGACACCCACAATGGACAAAAATTCACACCAAAGGCCCATTGTGATTGGCCCAACACCCATACACTCGCACGGGGAGAGAATGAGAGAGAGTGTGCGCTTCCTCTCAAACTGCATCTCCCTTTCTCGCTCTGGCTGCTTGGGGGAAGCGGAAATGCAACGTCGCCGTGCAAAACAATAACGGAAATTGTGTGCCCACTGTGCAAAAATCAATGTGCTCCCGCTCTCTCTCTTTGGAGCCACCTCCCGCCCCCCACAAATGGGGTCGCTAAATCGAATAACACGAAGCAGAGCCGAACGAGTTCTATTTAGCTCCTCTATTGAACACACCCCTCAATGGGCGAACAACTATAACCGATATAAAGGAGCCAATGGAACAAAGCCAATGGAACAATGGGTCACAAAGGCCAAAGAGAGAAGGCGCTATGTGTGAGTGAGAGCGCGACGGCGGCGCAGCTCTCTCCCAGGTAACAGCCTCAGCCTCTGTCCCGCTCGCACTCCCACTCGCTTGCCTAAGTAACAATGCGAGGGTTGCTCGCAGACTCTCTCCCGAAGAGAAACGGGATTTGGCTGCAGTCGTGTCGGCAGCACTGGAACGTTAGTAAAATCAGTCACAAAAAAGCAGTCGAGCCGAGCAGAAGCAAAGCAAGAGCAAAGCAAAAGCAAGAGCAAAGCAGTAGCACAAGCAAAAGCAAGACAGTCATTGACATAAAGACAAGAACCAAAAAGAAACAATATCACAGTTTAACTACAGACAATTGTGTACGAGAAAGTGAAGTGTTGATCTTAAAAGAACATTAAACAAAAGTGATCAAAATTGCTGGAATGGCCACCTTATCGACACACCCCAATTACGGTTTCCATTTGGGCCAGGCCCAGGGATTGGAGGACTACGCTCCGCAGGGCCAGCTCCAGCTGAGTCCCGGCATGGACATGGATATCAAAAGGGTTTTACACTATTCCCAGAGCTTGGCGGCCATGGGCGGATCGCCCAATGGACCCGCCGGCCAGGGAGTGAACGGATCTCCAGCCATGGGCCACCACATGTCCAGCCACATGACCCCGCACCACATGCACCAGGCGGTCTCCGCCCAACAGACCCTATCGCCGAACAGTTCCATTGGATCCGCCGGTAGCTTGGGCAGTCAGAGCAGTCTGGGCAGCAATGGCAGTGGCCTGAACTCCAGTCACCAGTCCGCCGGAATGCACAGCCTGGCCACTTCGCCGGGTCAGGAGGGTCACATCAAGCGGCCCATGAACGCGTTCATGGTCTGGTCCCGCCTGCAGCGTCGTCAGATCGCCAAGGATAACCCCAAGATGCACAATTCAGAGATCTCCAAGCGACTGGGTGCCGAGTGGAAATTGCTGGCCGAGTCTGAGAAGAGGCCTTTCATTGACGAGGCCAAGCGTTTGAGGGCCCTGCACATGAAGGAGCACCCGGACTACAAGTACCGCCCACGCCGGAAGCCCAAGAACCCATTGACCGCTGGACCCCAGGGTGGACTGCAGATGCAGGCCGGCGGCATGGGCCAACAGAAGTTGGGAGCTGGACCGGGAGCCGGAGCTGGGGGCTACAATCCCTTCCACCAGCTGCCGCCCTACTTTGCGCCCTCACATCATCTGGATCAGGGCTATCCAGTGCCGTACTTCGGCGGATTTGACCCACTGGCTCTGTCGAAACTTCATCAATCGCAGGCTGCGGCGGCGGCGGCGGTCAACAACCAAGGTCAGCAGCAAGGACAAGCCCCGCCCCAATTGCCGCCCACCTCGCTGAGCAGCTTCTACTCGGGCATCTACTCCGGCATCTCGGCACCCTCGCTGTACGCCGCTCACTCCGCCAATGCCGCCGGGCTCTACACATCCTCGTCCACCTCCTCGCCGGGATCTTCGCCCGGAACCATCACGCCCAATGGAATGGATGGGTCCATGGACAGCGCCCTGAGGCGACCGGTTCCAGTGCTCTATTAGGGCTGAGATTTAGGGTAGAGTACAGAGTAGAGTACAATTGTTGAAGCATTCCCAAAGTGATCCACTGGTTTTAAATCTTCAAAAGCTCTAAGTAAGCCAATCCAAACCACTCCGCTTAATTTTAGTACAATCTTTGCGCACTTCAGATCTAAGTACTAAGTAAAAAAAAACACACAAAACATTCCTAGCCAATACACAAACTATAAACTATAATTTATTTCGCGCACTCACTACACCACAAAAACAAGAAACAAAACCTAAATGTAAATTAATTTTATTTAGTTTTAAGCACTGAGAGAGCGCCTCCTCCTTGTTGTTTTTTTCGCATCAGCACCAACTTTAAATGTAGCTTCTAGTTTTAAATGTCTAACCCTCTCAAATTGTAAATATCCCAGCCAATTTCGTTATAGTGTCAGTGTAGCCCGAAATGCGAGGAAAAGAACGTACATCAATGTATTATTGTATTATTAATTGTATTAAAAGTAAACGTTATCATCTAAGCAAAAAATGGTTTATGAAAGCCAACACAAAACAAAGAAATTTAAAAATGAATAAAAACAAAATAATTTGAGAAAACCAAATTTGAAACAATGCCTATTTAATTTAAAATATTCTTCAGCTCAACGGAAAGATTGCGGGTTTTTAGTCCAACATAGTATCTAATCATCAATGTCGGCGTTGAAACGTTTTGATTTCTGCCAAAATGTAAACTTATTTTCAATTTTGAGTCCAGATGGTGTTTTACTTTATTTGGCAATCCTATTAAGGTTGACACCTTCGAATACTTGAATATTAAATTATTAATTTATTCCAACAAATCAAATAAAATTCTATAAGCCTTTAACCGGTCTAACACATTTCACTTATTCCAATGGTCTGTTAACTAAGTTATACTTTCAGCTTGATAATATCCTCTAAATGTCTAGGTTGTCTTTAAAATTTTCTGCTGAATATTTTGAAAGAATATAATCTCTTTCCCATAATTGGATTATCATATTTATATTTGAATTAGTTTTGAAGCTTATCGATAAACTTGGAGATTAAATGAGTTTATGTTCGCAGTTTTGATCAAAATTATTAACGAAATTAATAAGCAGTTTGAATATTCATAAGATAAATTCTACAGCCATTAACATAATATTGTCATCTCGATTGAGTGGGTCATTCGGATATAGTTTAAAAACACTCATTTCATCATCACCCAATAATGCGGACGACTTTTCTGTTTTTTATTCGTGGTATTCAGCTTAGCCCAAACACCTCTCCCTTTGCTGATCAAATTAACCTTGTCTCTGGGTGTCTTTACCATTATTTTGATCATTTTTGTGTGAGTTTTTTGTTGGTTAGTTTACACCCGCTGAGAAGAGATGAAAAAACTACAATTTGATTTGCCATTATACAACTATTTGCCGTTGTGTATTAATTTCTATTGATTAATGCGCTGTTTATTTTGCGCCTCCAAGACAGAATTCGATAGTTTGAACAAAAGGTCGTCTCCGCGATCTTTGGATGGGGGTCACATTGTGTTTCCTCGGGATCAACGGGGGGCCCAGGCCCTCTAAGACCTCACTATTCGGAGTGTAACAGAATACCCTGGCGAAAGAAATCGACGCGTGTTTTTCCGTTTTTGATTTTTGGCTTCTTCTCGTAATAATAATAAGAATAATTGCGGTCATTAATAAATCCACTTGCATTGTCTTCTCTCAAAACTCTGGCTTTTCGATTGCCGTTTTCTACTATTTGGAGTCTATTTAATCTTACCCTTCCCCTCCCTTTCCCCAGTGTATGTCAAATGTGTTAAAATATCAAATATTGATTATTGTTGTTATAATGCGTATTGTTGATATTGGTCTTTTTGTTGTTGTTCCCTGCCTTGTTTCTCCATTCTTCGTTCGCTTTTCGTTCTTTATTCGATATCTACATTTCACAAATATTTACCCAGCATTGACGTGATATTGAATAATTATATAAAGATTGGATTCTTCTGGCTTAGCCCCTTAGAACATTTTTTATCTGGAGTTTCCAATACTTTAGGTATAATTTGGAGAAGTCAACAGAGTGGCAAATGTATGTAACATATGGTTTTTAATTCTTCTATTTGTTTTTATAATTTAATCAAATTAGTGTTTTTAGGATCTTTTACAAAAAAGACATAAATCTGTGAACAATTTGTTTATCAATTTCAATTTAATTTGTAGGTAAGTGTAGTATTTCTGATATGAATTTAGCTCTTAAGTAAAGTTCCTTGGGTCATACAGCTATATCGTTCAATGAATCCTAACGGAAGTGATTAACTATCGCTAATGCCTAATCCAACCATCCGACGAAGCCAATCTTGAAGTTATAACTCCTCTCACGCCTTCCTAATCCGTAGTTCCCCTCATTTCATCGAAAAAACTATCGGACAGATTCAAGTCGAATAATTGAAATTCCATTTCAACTCGTTGGGTTTTTAAGGATTGTCGAAAGCGTTTTACGACCCGACTCGCCTACGCCTCCTACTTCGAATGCCACGCCCTACGTCCCATTTGGTCACGTCTGTATACAAATATAGTTTGCAGCCTCTGGGTGATTTGATTTTTTTACGACTTTATGACCGGGGATTAGCGTCCGGTCCACAGAAAGGAGTGTGCAAAATGTCGCGATGTTTTTATGCATCTATCGCTGTCTGTTTGGGTTGTTGTTGTTTTTTCTTCGCCGACTGTTTAGCTACCTGAGGTAAATTACACCCGGATTAGCCAGACTCTTAACTTTTCCCAAAAATCCGTCTGTTTTTGTGCACTTTTTTAGGCGAAAGATGCACTCGCTAATCCGGCGGATTAGCGACAAAGGACCAGACGGATTAGCTTATAACGGTGATACAATTTGTCGGCCAAATTATTGTTACGACCTCGTCTGGTCTCATTTTTCCACTTTTCCGTGCAATTTCCAAATACCTTTCTTACGCAGAAGGTTCAGTTTTATTTGCAGTTCGGGTTGCGGGTGCCATAAACCATTAACTGGATGCAACGACGGTTGCAGGATGGTTCTGCAAAGGGGTCAAGCCGTTTTCTGGTCGGCAACTCTCTTTATTTCCTATAAACATATCTTTCCCCATTTCAACATAATATCCTAAACATGGCGGCGATGTCTGTCGTCTGTCAAGTCCTCCCACTTCCTCCACTGCCTTTCACCCCCCTCTTTCCCCATTTTGTGTCACTGGTTATGCAGCCTAATTTGTGGGTGGTGGCTTTTTGTCAAACTGTTTCATATTGCAATTGCTAAGCAGGGTTGCTTAGCGGTTACAGTAAGCAACAAAAGTGGGTGCTTGTTGAAATAATTTTAATTGACAGTAAATAACCTAAGGAAAACGATAAACACACCATTTCCTTATAAAATATTTCGTCTTTACTATTCGAATTATTTATTTACAGTTGTAATTTAATATACAATCCCTTATTATTAGGGAACGAGTTCAGGTATTTTGTTTAAACATAATTGACAATCCCTTTTTTTCGGTTAGCTGTCCTTTTTTACCTTTTGCTTGGCAAGGTAATCTATATTTTTGTAAAATAAAAAATAAATGGTTATGTAAATTTTGAAATTTAATTGGTACTAAAAATATGTATGCTATAAAAAGTTAAGACATTTTTGGGTTAGACATTTTGCCTGAAATCTTTATTGCAACCTTATTATTTATATATATATATTAATATAATAATGCTATATACATAGTACACTTATAGTAAAAATAACTATTTGATAATAATGTGGCCATTTGATGTAAAACCGTGTAGCGCAGTGTCATGTGTCATATTTCTTTCAAAATCGACCACCGCTCCCCATCCCCGCAGGCAACTACCCCACTCCGCCAGCCTTTCCGTCTGGACGTGAAGCATATTGTCGAGGGTGGCTGGTGGCTATAGCTGGGCTATAGCCGTGGATATAGCCGACTGGCACTGTGGCGCGTGGTTGACAAGTAGCAAAGCGTGGCGGCTTTTTAAGTGCTAGTTTGACATTTTTTTTGCTGCCTCCACTGCAGTGGTGCTGCGACGCTAACCAACCAACCAGACCGTCAATAAGTCGCAGGCTAACAATTAATTAAAAGCCTCCACCGCACAAAAAGCACGGCGCACTTAGGCAAATGAGCAGCGACGGCAAAGAAAGCGTCGGCCCACGGGGCGAATGCGCGATGTCGACTGGGACATAATTTGTCAGCGAGCACAGGGCGTCAAAGCAGCAAGGAAATTGCAGTCGTAAGTGCAAGGATAACGCTGATTTGCCTCCAGTGAAGTCGCGTCGCGTCGAGTCGAGTCGAGTTGTTGTCAACTCAACAGCGTCATTAACATTTGGCACGAACGGCAAATGGAAATTAAATGATGATAAATTTGCAACCAGCCGCAACTTGACAACTGATTGCAGGAGCTGGAACTGGAGTGGCACAGAACAGGACCTATTTGCATACACGGATGTCGTTCTAGGCTCATTCAGTTGTATCAAATTTGATTAGGTGCGAGACATTTGTCAAAGCAGTGAGTTCTGGGCGACAAATTTGTGGTTTGCCTCGCTTTTTCACATCCAACCCTCCCAAAAGCGACAGCGATTGATGAGATGAGCTCCGGGGTTATGTTTTCAGCATTCTGTATTCTAAATTCTTATTTCTGAGCTGGACGCTCGACGTCGAGTGCCAAAACAATTACGCCCTGCATATGAGGTTGATGTGTTGATGATAGCCGTCTGGGAATTGAAAAATCACACATATTTTTAATCAGAAAAAAGGGTGAAGTGCAGACAATGGATCATCGTCATTAGTACGCAAATTAGCTACAAGAGTAGATAAATAAAGAAAAATTCTATATAAGGTGACTGAACTTATTTACACAGGGGCTTTCAAAGGCCCTCCGCTTTCTAATAATGACTCAAACCAAAAGATATTTTAAATTTGCTTTTATTTTACAGAATAAGATAAATAATATTTATTAAAAATTGCTATTAAGAAGCACAATGAATTAAAACTCCCAATTAATACATAATCAATTTTCGAGAACAGTTTGTTTTTTAAGCTTAAGCGGCTTACATTTTTAAATTCAACCTGGGCCTCAATTAGCATCTAATTCCCATTGAAAAATCCCATATTTTCACCACGAAAACCTAAGTATCAGTTGCCAATAGAGCTTAGTTATTATTTTTTGCCATAAATTAAAGGGATATTTTCGTACTTTAAATAATTTTATAAATTGATCCCAGGACTCTCCATTATATTTTAAGGCTCTTGGCGGGCGTCCAGCGTTCACATGACAATGGGCCAGCAAAATGAAAGGATTTTTATGACGCGAGCCGAGTGGAAAACTTCCGTTTCGTGCTCCTGGCCGCTCCTCACCACGTGTCAGATGAGATTGGGGCAGGGGCAGGGGTATGGGCACGGGAAAGGGATTGGATTGGAATTAAACCCTGAAACCCTGGCCCGTCGCCACATTGTCTATTCTGTTCCGTTCTGCTCTGGGTGCTCTACTACACTCGAAGTAATTTGGACTACTCATTTTCTTTAAATATAAAGTTTATGACATGCATCTTTTTGTATAACTTGTTTGAAGGTATTAGACTTTAATTACAACAATAATAAGAATTTCGTTTTAGCACTCTTTTGTTATTTTTATAGGCAGTTTTCGATTATCTTCATGTCTTTACGTTTTCTATATTTCAATTTTAAATCTTAAAGCTACAACTAGGCTGCCGCCTACTAAGTTGAGATTATTATTCAGACAACAAAATTCACGATAAAAAAACATTAACATTAAACACTTACTGTTTACATAAACAGTAAAAATTAAAGTATTTTGTGAGAATAAGAAATAGTTTTTTCTGTATTTTTGTTCTTATTTGTAATCCATTAAAATGTAATTCATACCACCCAATGATAATAAACCATGTTAGTGCCTACATATTTTTGTAGTGTACTTGGATGCGATCCATGGCATCGTTGCGGCTGCCTAATGCATTATTGTTCCTGTCCAGTGAGACGAGGACAACAACAACAGCAGGAGCGGGAGCAGGAGCAGGAGCAGATCCAGGAGATCCGGGAGTCTTTATGGCATTTCATAACTGCTCTCGAGCGTAATTTGTTTCCTGTTTACGCGCAGCAGGACATCGCACATCGCGTGCGCATTGGCGTATAAATTATTACCCGAATCATGGCTCGACGAGTACGGAAACCACCACCAAGATCCCATCCATGTGACCCATCGCCAGTGCATCTCGGTCTCGGTCTCGGATTCACATCCAGCCTCAGACTGAAGTGCTTGCCCATTAATTTGCTTAGGCCAGGGTGCTAGGGCAGCTACTTTAGCCCACCCCTGCCACGCAAATATTTGCATAAATTTGTAATAATTTTATCGTCAATTTGGGTTTTATTAGCATGTTCCGAGGCCCTCTCATCCACACTTGAAGCCTCCCCCTTTTGGCCTGCCTTTGATTTGTGGCCTGTTGCGGGTGTCTTTCCCGTTTGGTTTCATTTTCATTTTCATGGCTTGGTTTTTTAATTTTTTATTAATTTGTTTAAAATTTGTCACTTTTGCCATGGTGCTTTTCAATGGCCCCTGATTATGATAAATGGGTTCCGAATGATGAAAGCGAGCAGTGGTATGGAAAATTTGAAGTTTTTTTAGGGAAGGTGGTGAAAATTTTAGCACTTGAGATAGAAGTGTTGAGTGTTTGGGTTGGAAATACTTGAAAATAATATAAAAAAATAAAAATAAAGCATACAAAATATAAAAACACACAAAATGCTGTTGAAATGAACAAAAAATAAAATTTCAATGGAGTTTCACTTAAAAAGTTATATATATTTTTACAATAAAATAAAACAAACATTACAAACTATGTGTGGGTAACGCAATTAATTTGTAATTTTTTCGGATTCATCTGCGCACACCTTTTACAAACTTTAACAATATAACTCTGTTTAAGTAAACAAACAACCAAATCCCTACCACACATGGAGGAAGCCACAAAAGCCCCGAACATTTCCTCGTTCCGGTTAAATTCTGGGAAGGAAATGGCTTTATTTTTGCTTGGCCAGCTCATTGATTTGTCCCGTGTCCCAGGATCCTATCCCGATGCCAGACATCCTGACAAAAGGAGTAGCAGTGCCCCAACCTGGAAAAAAGGAAGGGGAACGTTAGCTGCAATCGGAGGAACAGAACCAACAACTGCCACAAGGCAAACAGATGAGTCGAGGCTCGAGGGACCTAACGAGTTTGGTTCCAGGTCTATTATGACATAATTAACTCCTCGAATTGGACCGACAAGCGATTACATAACGCGTACTAAACGGAGGGCGAAGGGATTACGCAGCCGATTACGCACAAAACGCAAACTGTTTACATTTTTGGCAAACAACAGACGGAAATGCAGGCTCCCGGCCAAACAAATAACCCGTACACCAGGACCCTGGAATGGGGAGGGGGGATTGATAGGACAATGGTCCCCTCACAATGGCCATCCCATCTGCCCTGATGTCGTTGGGTCTTAGTATTTGTTAACCGGAAGAAAGCCGGGCCCAAAAAAGAAAGCAAAAACATCGCTAAGAGTGGAGAAACAGCAATAGAAACATAAATAGAAACAGAAAATAGAAAATAGAAAAGTAGTCTTTATTGATAACTGCATTTCGCCCATTGTCAGATTCCAAAGAGCTCAATGGGTTAAACGCCACCAGATGTTAACTGCCAATAGCTTAGGATTATAACTGTAACCCCCGGCCGGATCGAAAAAGAATCTACTTGGGGCAACGGAATTGTGCTCTCTTTTTTGTTAGGCACTAATCATATTTAATAACAATTTTTTTTGTTGGCAAAAACACTGGCGGAGGGGAAGGAGGGGCGGGGTCTGCTCAACTCATCAACACCTTGACGAATCGTAAACAAAACCAAATTTGAGTAATCAGCTTCATTCAACAAAAGTTGAAAAGAGTTGAGAAACGTGTAGCAAAAACACAGACGAACAGAGGGACTAAGAAACACAAGGCGGAATACCGAAAATGAATTTTTTTAAATTAAATGGAAGTGGTTGAAGAATTTAATACTCTTTTGAATTTTTAAATGATATTAGTAGGTCTTTGGAAATTGATTATTACTTGTCAATTAATTCAGCAATCAAACAAAAATTGTAATCAGCTAGAAGATAGGATCTTAGAGTTAATTTATTCATTTGAATAAACTTCAAATTATAATAAAATTTAAATATGGGGTTATTATTTATTTATTTTGTTTAAATAAAGATTTAAGACTAAAATTTGATAAGTTTGTAGTTATACTAATCTTATACCTAATATTTTCTGCTTTTGTTTTTGTTTATCCACATTTTCTTGTTTAAGTATTTTAAGCAAGGTTATTAAGACTAAGTTTATGTGTGTTAGCTACACTCATACCAAAATTAACCCTAAAAACAAGAAATTCGCCTTATTTTTGACTTCAAAGGCATCGCACCTTAAATTGTAGGGTAAATTTTTCTAAAATTAAGGGCGTTCCTTTCTAAAATCTAAGGCAAAGGGCCTTAAAAACAAGAAAAACTTTTCTAAAAAATAGAAAAATATTTCTTAAAAGTAGGGCATCTAACCATAAATTTTATGGTATTTTTTCTAAAAATTAGAAAAAATGTGCCTACATTCATCATGATGTAATTTTGCATTCAGGATTTATGGACTTATGTATGTGTAAACATATGTAAATGATTTAAGCACTTCGCTTTTCATTCAGAAAAGCTTGTATGTATTAGTGTTGCACTTATGAATTGCCAATATCGATTTCAACTGTAATTCTGTGGGGAAGAGAGAGAGAAATTGTGTACAATTATGATTTATTTCAGTTCTTACAAGTATACTCCGATAAGTATCTTATCCGAAAAAACTTATAATTTTATTCGCCCGTCGGTGGGATTCGAACCCAGGTCTCCCGCGCGTGAGTTCAAAGACATTGAATGAAGCCACGGTCACGCGCGAAGAACGCACGTCAAACCAAAGACTATATGATGGGGCGTTTGCGAAGAATATTAGTTTAAAAAAGTTTTTAGAACTCGTTAAGTCGCAACTGTAAAAGTCGAAATATTTAAAATAAATTTTCTAAGATGATATTTTATATGAAAAAAAATATTTTAATTACTTTTCAATAAAGGGTAAAACCTTTAGTCGTCCTAAGCATTACTTCTCATCTGTGTTTATAACACAAGTAAAAAAAATAAAAAAGAAAGATGTCGGCAGCTGAAATTGAACTTGCGGTGCTTAGATTTCTGGTCAGACGTTCTAACCCCTAGGCTACTCGGACAGGGTTAGAACAACTTTATGGTCATTTTAGAAAATATTTCCTATGTTATAGAAAACATTTCTATATTTTAGAAAATATTTCTATATTTTAGAAAATATTTCTATATTCTAGAAAATATTTCTATATTTGAGAAAATATTTCTATATTTAAGAAAGCGTTTCTATTTTTTAGGGTTATCGAATTTTTAAGGTTAATTTGAGAAAATTTTTCTATTTTTTAGGGTAAATAATTTTTTAGGGCAGAATTTCTAATTTGAAGAAAAAAATTTCTAAAAACAAGTACCATTTTTACTAAAATATAGAAATTCTTTCTTGGATTTAGGGTGAGCTTAGTTTATGGCGACAATTTCTATATTTGAGAAACACTTTCTAGTTTTAAGAAAAGTTTTCTTGTTTTGAGAAAAAAATTCCTTGAAAATAGAAATCTTTTCTTGGATTTAGAAAAAATAAAGTTTTAAGGCGAATTTCTAAAATTTAGGGTTAATTTTGCTATGAGTGTAACAGTATATATAATTTCTGAGTAGTTTTAATAACTTTTTGTACTCCAAAATATTTTTCATTGTGCCAAGTTTTAAAATATTTTAAGGGAATGATCCGTAAAAATGACGAATATTTCTCACACCCGCGGGGAGGGCATCGAGAGGCCAAGACTCCGGTCTTTCCCACCAGTCAACACCGTAGTTGGGGAGGGCTGGGGCGGGGGTTCAAGGGGGCTGGGGGTCATCGCGACTGAGCTGGGGACCCCACAATAATAACAAAACGCAAACAACAAAAGCGCTTAAATGAAACAAAGCCAGCGGACAATGGGTGCGCATTATTTTCTAATTTATCGGCATTGTCTGGTGGAAGCCTCTCGCTTTGGATCGGTTTTGGATGGGATTGGTTCCTATGCTGGGGCTTGTTCGATTTGGTGTTTTGATTTGGCCTTTTCTTGGCCCGAAAAGCTCATTGTTGTTGCCTGTTTTCATTATTGATTTAAACAAATCGAACAGCAAGTGAAGAGCGGTATTAATGCGGTTTTAATGAAGTAATAAACAACGGCGGCGAGTCATCGCGTTTTCTTTGGACTGATGCTGGATCTCCAACTAAATCACCCACAACATCTGTGAAAAAGCAAAACCGTAATTAGCTTTAATCTGGTAGAACTCATCTGGCCGGACAATCCCAGCAATTAATTGCATTTTGTCATTACAAATTATAAAACAGAAAAACTGGGGAGATAACTATTTCTGGTTGCAATTTGGCACGCAAAGCCATTTGGCCTAGGTTTTTGGGTTGGGTTTTTAGGCTTGCGATTGTCCGGTTCTGTTGGGTTGGGCCAAACACTTTCGCTTCGAGCCGACTCCATTCTCTGGCGGTTTGTGTGACAAATGTTACGTTCCAATAATTATGTAAAGAGCCAAGCGAAAGGTTCGGCCAGTGAGTGACCCAATTTTTCGGTCATTTATGTCGAACAAGTGATTTCCATGAATGGAAGTTTTGGCTTGCAAAACGGATTCTAAACGATTTTCTATGGCATCGTCAAAAAGGGTGAGAAATTGTAAAATGCTTGCAATTAAGTCAATAAAGTTTCTATCGTCTTGGAAAAATGTATGTAAAATTGGAAAGGCATTTGTCTATTTGTTGATGCTTATATATAATTAACTATATAAAAATGGATAAATGCGTATTCAATTAAGGTGTAATTGTTGTTTTGGTTTTGTAATTTTAATTTGTATTCTTTTGGAGCTTAAATGTAGGTTACAGATACACAGAAATCTGAAATATTTCAAACGACCACCAACAATGATTATTTTCCTTAACATTTCAAATTTTGGGAATTTAAAATTGCTAATTAAAAATCAATTAAACATCTCTCAAAAAAGAGATGTTTGAAATTCAAATGAGCATTAACAGGACACCCTAAAGCTAAAAACAAAACCCATCAAGGGGCCTAAAAGGATTCAAATATTGATACAACCTGTGTTGGCGTTGTCCATTACCTTTGCACTCCTGTCACCGAGCCCTGTGATTACCGGGAAACGGATTGAATCCACATCTCCAGCGACACGAGCTGTCTCCCCAGAGGCCAAACAAAGTCGCGACAAAGCCAATTGACAGAATCCTGGCGAGCCTTGGAGTCTTGGCCGAATGTTAATTACAGAAATAACTGAACCGTCAGACAAAAAGCGAAGCGACAAATTCCAGTTAATAGTCGAGAAGAGAACAACGCTGCCGGCGTGTGTACAAATCAATTAGCAATAGTTTGCGATGCACCCAACTCACGACTATTACAAGGGCCAACTACTGTGCGGATCGGTTCGCTATATGCTATACCACTATTTGACTTGACTGCTGGCCACTAAACGATGGCAAACAGAGGAGCAACAGGCCCGATTGGCTGCCAATCGGCTGTGGAAGCGTCAACTGGATCTTGCAACTGCAGTTCAAAGTTTTTATCATTGACATCAAAAGGGTATACTGTTTTAAACACTGACGTTGCTATTAAAAATATAAATTAGAAAGATCTTTACATAGATATAACCTTAAATTAAAGACAACTATCTTTAGCCCTTAAACATTTTAATGTACATCATTATCCACATCCACAGTTAGGAAAGATCATATCACCATCATCTACTTAAAAAGTTATCTAATGTTATATAGCTTATAATATAGAATACATAAATTGTGAGAAGCCTACTATGGACTACAACTTAAATAAAGAATGATGCAAAATAAAATGGGTTTCTAATAGTCGACTTACTCCAATATATCGCTTTCACATGTTCTTTGCTCTATTACTCAAATAAGCCCTTATTAGCAAGTGGTCCATAATCATAGAAAAACCTCTAAAGTAGGCAACAGTTTTTCTCCAAAATCAAATGGGTATCTAATAGTCGACTCAATTCAATATATCGCTTTTACTTGTTCTTTGCTCTAATATTCAAATGAGCCCCTACAATGGGAGTAGTTTCTATCTGTTTGTTTTGGGCCATTTGTAGTTTGACTTTGTAATTCGTAGCTTCGCTTAACACTCGATTGGTTTTGTTGTTTAGCACGAGTGCCCGATCATGGCTACCTATGGTCCGAAAACCCTCAACACTCCATAACAGCTGCCTGGGTGCCCCTGTTCGATATCATTAGGGTTCATTATGTTCGATGTCCAGGGGAAAAGGTGTTCTACTCTCCGCTGCATTTCGTTTGATTTGGCATGTTTATTGTTTGATATTGTTTTTGTTTACGCTCGATACCATTGCGAATTCTATGGCGCAAACTCTGTTGCGAACATAATTACGTTAATTCTTTGTGCCCATCATCGTCATCGGGCATGAGGGTAGCATCGGATCCGATATCGCTGTAGGACCCCTCCCGCTCCCTATCCAAAAACATATATTTTGCTTGATTTATGATGTGACGGAAGTGTAGTGTTTCGGAATTTATTAGACAAAACATTCGGTCTGTCCGGTCTCGGGTTACGCAACATCAAAAAGATATCCGATTTACTAATGTCCACTAAAGTGCACATTCTACACCAAGAAAAATTAGAACTAACAGTAGAAAATAACAATTTTCCTAGGCATTGTAAATGGCTTGTAAGTAGAAAATTGTATTGAAAAGTACGCAACCCTCTTTAGCTTAGGTAGATTTCTCTGAGTGCACGGAATCTCCTGGTAGCTGAAAAACTTTTGACAAAAGGACTCGAAACTGTCACAAAAAGGAGCAGCAGCCTGGCAAGGAGCAGCAAATGCTGTCGCACCAAAAAAGGCTTCGATAGCATCACATTCAATCGAGTGCGAGTCCCATGCGAAAAAAATTGAGAGAAATGTAAACTTTTGACGAGACATTTTTCGCTGAATTCATATACAAAATACAAGCAATATGGATGCGGAAAAAAAAGGGCGGTGAGTTAAAAAATGGGAGGGGAAAATCGTGATTGTGACGTAAAGGCTTGTCGCCAATCGGGGCGTGTAAACCAATTAGCGGCCGACAAAATAGTTACCATGGCAAAAGGTTACACAACGCAAATTATATTTCGCACATGCGAAAATCGAATGTAATAACGCAAGCAACGAATCGTGAATATATACAAATATAATATAAAAATTGTAAAAAATATATAAAGCGAGAAATTAGTTGATGGCTGAATTTCAATTTAAAAGGACTTGGGATATAGTTTTTTTGAGTGCAAATATGATTTAAGGGTTTGCTTAATTTTTTTAAGATTAAACACCAAATATTTAATAAACTAGGGCTAGGGAAAAGATAGCCTTACTATGGCCCCTATTTGTTTTTAAAAAGTTGACTTACTATTTTGCTTTAAGTATTTGTCAAAGCCAGTGACGAAAGTAAATGATAACAAATGTCTCCAACCAAACCTTAAAGGAAATTCCTATTTAAACTAGTGTTAAAAGCAAATATAAATTTAGATATACGCGTATTGTTATATTTCAACATATGCTAGACAATTTGAATTGTTATTATTTAAGAACGCTTGAAAGATTGTTTTGGTAATTCCGAAATATGTTTCATATGTAGAAAACAATTTTTAAATTGATTTTCTGTTTTTTTTTTTGATAATTTCAAACATTAGGAGAGCTTTTCTTATCTTTAATTTCATTTTATACAATCCTTTGTAAATATATTTCGAAAAACATTAAAAAAAAGCCTTGAGTGGCATTGTTTTTTTCGCGGTAACTGGATTAAAGTGGTTACTGGGCTAACTTCTGTTGAGAATTCAGCTTCTGTTGAAAGAATTACGCAATGGAGCGGGTAAACAGAAAAAAATGGGTAACAGCAACTGCGTCACTCGATTGGAAAGGTATGGAGTAGCAACTGGCGATTGCACAGGTGTGTCTATATCTAAATATCTTACATTAGAGTTCGATGCCGTTGTCATTGAGGTTTTTTTTCCGAGCCTCGCCTGTTGCTGCTGTTACGCATTTCAACGGGTCAAAAAGGAGATAAATAATAGAAATAAAGTACAATTAAATCGAAACAATTGCGATTACAAAACAAGTTGCCATTGTCTGTCTGCTCTATGATCGTTTTTTGTGTTTGTTTTATTCCATTATTTGTTCTATTTGATGTTGTTCTATCGCTCAAATGGTGCGAAAACTGCGCTTTCAGTTCTATGTTTTCCACTTTTTGTGTTCCATTTCATTATGTATTTTTTAACCCCTAGCGAGTATAGCCTTAATAAATTTATTTACACTTTGTTGCGTTTATTTTTTTTTCGTTTTTTGATTTGGGGCGCGAGTCATTTGTTCGAGGATGATTTCCGGAGCTACAGTGCAACCCCTAATTGCCGTCCACTTGAGAGAGCAAAGTACAGACTTTCAGCTGCACTTATCTAAGCAAACCCATCAGTTGTTCGGTTTCTCAAGCTAATTCCATATGTTTATCGCGGGGTCTCATCGAAATTATCCAATGGCCGAAGGGGCGGTACGTGTTTTAGCTTTTTGCGGTGGCATGCCCCTGATATAATACCCTAATCACACTCCCCGCTAATTGGTAAAATTCTTTTCACACGCGTTTATCGCCGCCACTCGCTGGTCTTTTAAACTGTTAATTTGGCTTGTTTTTTTGATCACTGATCTGGTTTACTGAATGGACCAACATATTCTGTTAGTCCCCATTGAGTATCATCTCTTTTCATTCAGAAAATCGCATATTTCTGTGTCTATTTTGGGGATTTGAATTTATTTTCCATAACTTTTGTGTTTTTTTTTGTGTGGTGCCTTTTGCTTTGTGTTACCAAAAGCGCTAATTTCCAGCTAAATTCTTTGGTTGATATAGAGCGAGCTATAAATTTGTTTATCAACCATTGGTAGCTGCTTTAGATTCAGGGCTAATGGCCTTCGTTGTTTTAACATTACGTGGACTTTTTTAATCTTTATGCATCATTGTTTGAACAGCCTTTTTTAAAAACATGTAGCTTAAATATTACAACTCAAAAGCTTTTCAAGAGTATACCTAGAAAAGGGACATTTTTCTAAATTTAGAGCTACAAAGGTAATTTATAAATTAGTCAAATAGATGGCTTGTTGGACTTTACAAAACTAATCAATTAATCAGTATTACTTGTAAGTAAATCATTATGAGTAATAATATTAATAGGCATATTAACATGCACAAATTAGTTGTTCAGGTAAATAGTCTATCTAGCAGAACCCAATTTAATATACCTATACCTATTTGGTTCTCCCAAATATTCCAATGCTAAGAGCATGTCGAATTCGAATTGCCACCTATCAGTCGATCACCACTTCTCAATTGTTATGGTCGATTGTTGCATTTAAAATTTTCCATATTGTATTGGCCAACGATTGTCGGCGATCGCTGTGTCTGAGTGTGTTTGCCTATGACGATCGCAATTTGCGTTGCCAATTAGCACTGGTTTTGGCCAGAAATGCCTGAAAAGCGATGGCGACAATTCGCTTTTGTGGTCGATAGATAATTGTGCAAACTGTTTTTTTTTTGACTAACTGTATCAATTTCGATTTTCCAACCGCTTTTAGCACCTGTTGGAGCTTTTCGGTGAACTTTGGGCCCAAATTCAATGGCAATCCGGTTGGAAAATCTGTTCTCACAGACCGCCGGACTCAAGTGGGCGGCATCGTCTGCGGCCCACTTCAGCCGTATTCTCACAATGAAAATGTTTTGCCCCGGTTTTTCCACCCCGCCTTTTTCAAGCCCTGCCAGCCACTCTACCAACAAAAATCGCTCGCCCATTAGAGCATGTTTAATGTTATTTATTCATTAGGCTCAAGTGTGCGCGAAAAATAACAATTATCAAAAAAGAAAAAGAAACTCACCATTTTTTCGGTTCGCATAAAAAAGTACAAATCCGTAGCGGGGTCAGATTTCCCGAAAAACGATAATTGAGAGGCTGAGCGCAGTTGATGCTGTGAAAACACGAGCACTTAGCACAGGGACGTACTCAGGATTTTATCGAGGAGGGTTTCTACTGAAACGAATAAACGAACTCTAAACGAATATTAAAGTTTCGTCTTTAAAAAATATTGTACGAACTTTAACTGTTGAAAAATCTTCTGCAGATATATTAGTTCTGAAATGTATAGATTTAAGATTTGTCCGTAAAATAGTTCTCAAGAACGTTTTTCAATTTTTGTAAAAGACCTAAATAAAAAATCTAATTTGAAAACACTTTTTTGACTGCCTACGTCACTGACTCACTCACACTCCCTTTATTTTCCACTAACATATTTTTCGCGTTACGATGCTGCAGCTGAATTGGAAACAGGGGTGGAAGGGGGTAAAGTGCAGGATGTGAAATTCGCCAAAGATTCTGTGGTGTTTTTTCATGGGCTATGGCTCGAAAGTCCTTGAAAACTTGAAGGGGGCCAGCTGTGGTAGGCACAATTAGACAGACAATTGGGCTTACTCAATCGGTTAAGCTATAGAAGTGCTTTTAGGGGTTATATTTTTATAAAATTTTTGAAAAACATATTGTTGCCAAATGGGAATCAAAATTAAATGATTCTTAATGCCTAAAAGCCTTTTTAAGCCATTCGATATAAAAATAAATCAATTAAGGGATATGTTTGCGTATGTGGTTGGGTGGATACTTAATTGCAAAAAAAAAAGCATAGTTTCTTTAGGTTTTTTTAATAAATTGACCAATTTGGAATTTAAAATTGAATCAAATTGTTTTTTTAACTAAAATAAGATATGAGGAAAGTATTTCTTTTCGAAGGAAACCATTTGTTATACAATAACAAAATCCTACAAGATATTGAAGTTATCCTTATTATTGTATCTGATTGTACGCGATTCCCAAGCTTAACTAAATTTTTGAATAAAAGTCAAAATCAAAAAAATTAAAGCTATGATAGATTTAAGATTTATCACGTGTAGGACTAAGGCGGCTTTCTTGTTTGTTTTGTTTTCCAGAATAAATAACATAAATTTTGTGTACGTGCTAATCAAAGCTTATGCTAACATGACCTACCCTAACTTGGCTTACAAGTATTATGTTCAGGTGTTGGCCACAAACACACACGGTAAAATACATAAGGCCACACACCACATCCGTTTTGAGCTAAAGGCTTTTGTGGCCTTTGATAATTATGCGCCTCTGCGAGCGGAAAACTGCCACCAAAGGACGAAAGGAAGGTTAAGACCAGAGTTTTCACCACGCAACAGGAACAGAAATAACGTCAGGCAACTAGCGAGAGTTCCAGCACTTGTTGGGCTTTCATTTAATTAGCCACAGCTGACAGTTAGCCGAAGAAAAGAACAACGAAAGGTGGGAGTCCCCGGCACAGTCGCCGTCAAAAGTTGACACATGTGAGTCGAGTTGGTCGCGGCTTAAACCGAACTTGACTTAACTCAAGTTGCCGGCGGCGAAATTTCTGCATTGGAGTTACGAGGTTCGTGGAGTTGAGTTTGGCATTTTCGCCCACTTGACTTGGCAGGCGACCATCTGGCAGGGTAAACTCAAAACCTTCGACACAAAACTCAAACCTAAGATCGGAGATGCACTGGAGAATTTTTTTTATTAATTACATTTCAAAGGATTATTGAGAAAAAGTGGACAGAGGTATTTATTAAAAGGGTTTACTGCATGAATAGTTTAATAATATATTATAATTTAATTCATTGCCCTTGCAGCTTAGGTATTTATTTCGGAAACAAAAACAACTTAAGGATAATAAAATAAAACACTTTTTACAAAATGTAATTTTGAGATTTCCAGCCTGAGCCTTTATTAATGTTTAATTATTTCGAATGACATGATGTAATTTTCTCTTAGTGCATCATTGCGGATCCGGAACGGGCCGAACCACTTGACGCTGCTTCAATGGCTACAAAATGCAATACATAATGACATTTCACTTTGCAATTACAATATAATATTGCGCGGGCATTAAACGGCTTCAAGTTTGTGCCCGAAATGCACTCGAAAACATTTCAAGTGAGTTGTTGAGCATAAAAAACGCAAAAACGAAAGAATTATAAATCAAAATGTGGAAATAAAAAAGAGAGTGAGTAAAAGTGAGGAGAAAGGGGGGTGAGGGAGCGAGTACCGAGGGCAGTCAAGCATTAAAAATTAATTATGAATTTTTGAAATTCTACTGCACTTGGGCAAAGGCATTTCTATGATTTATGGAGTAGGTAGAGGAGTCATAAATTTGACTTATTGAAGAAGTAACCTCTGTGGTTCCTGGAGAGGAAAACACACCCTATTACCAGCCCATTTTCCATTAGCATTTGCTGGAAAATTTTCTTCAAGGCGCCAAATGTTTTGGCAAACAAAGCGTAAATTATGAAAATTATGAATTGCCCTCGGCGTAACCATGGATATAAACCATTTTTATGGCTCACACAGACTACAATCTACCCATTTAGGATTGTATCCCGATACCCGATTGTCTCCTATGGCCAATGACATCTTTATTAGTTTCCACAACACTGCATCGCCGACACTCAAAAAAGTGTCAAAAAACTTATAATGAATTATGATGAATTGCTTTTCGTTCTCAGCGAACTCAGAAATAAAGAAACAATCCCGACTTGAGGCCAACCGGGCAACAACAATGCGCTCATAACAAAAGCCAATTAAAAACTTAATTTAAGCTTCGCCTGAATGCCAGAAAAATTTTAAGCTGACAAGTCGATGTTTTAAATGCTCTTAAAGGCTTGTTTTTTAGGTGAATAACAATAATATTTATAAAAATTATATGATAAAGCGTTTACAAAGGAGCTTTAAATATTTTAGTATCCAATCAATATCATAATTGGGCTGTAGCAAATCAAGACAACTTGTTTAGAGACTCAAATAGAAAACAAAAACAATTTTCTTAAGAAACCAAAGCTTAAATATATATTGTAAGATACACGACTCCCATCTTATGACTAAGGACTCTTACCTTTTTTAAATTGTAGAAAACCATTACACCTTTTCCATAACACGTCTGTATAATAATGATACTATTTGTTAAACAGAAAAATTTGTAAAAATCACTTCTTTGTAGTGATAATATTACATACGTAATTACTGCGAATTTTTCCTTGTATATATTTTTTATACGATTCAAAGCACACTAACTTTATCATAAAATGAAAATACCCTTCTTGAGGAAGTATTATCCAAGCCGACTTCAAAGCTTCCTCGTGCGATGACTCAAGGATTGTGTTGGTGCCAAAATAAGAGCTTTAGTCCCAAAGTCATTTCGGATCTCAAAAGCCTGAGCCGCCCGCTGTGAATTATCTGGGGATCAGCTCGGTAGCCGTCTGGGCAGTAGCAAATAAAATAGTTTTATACATTCTTTTTGGAGCGGCCATTTTGATTTTACGATGTTGTTCCGTGACATGTTCAGTGACATTTGAAAGCGCTTTAGGGCCCCAATATCCATACGCATATGAATATCTTTTGACATTAATTGTTTGCGTTCCTTAGCCCTTGACAATTCGAAATTCATTTCAGATCGATGCCATAACAATTGCGTCAAATTAAAAAGCGAGCCAGGCTGTGGAGCTCGGACACCAAATATCTCTTGTGTGTTTTGTTTGAGTGTTTCTTGTGTCTTCAAGTGGCACGTGCTTTTGTGATCGGTGAAACCGTTGCTCGCATTTGTTTAGAGAAAGGTTTCTTTTGAAACCAATCTTATAATATACATAACAAACTGTGACAATGCAACTGAATGTCTTGAGATTGATTGGGCCCTGAAAGTGGGACCATATTTACAGATAGATTAATGCAAAGAGAGCTTGATTCAAAGGGAAAAGATTAAGGTCAAAGGAACTTGGCTAAGCAGCTGAACAAAGATATGTCAATGGGTCTGTGGATTGCAGCAAATTTCCGAACTAAAATCCCAAATAATCATTAGCATTAATTAGCTGAAATCATTAGAGCTGCCAGACAACTGACCCGCAATTGTAGGATAGCACTTTCCCTGCGATCCTGGTGACCATTCGCTAAATGCTGGTAGTCAGATCATCAATAAACTGATTGAAACCATGCTAATGACGATGGTTTTTTGCTATTCAATTTGATTTCATTTTTTCCCTATATCTGGGATTATTGCAGATGCGGGAAAAAAACACATGGGAAAGGGAAGCGGCAGACACTGACCGTTAAGAGATCAAAACGAAAAAATGAAACCAAATCGATCGATTTGTAACGTTCGAAATGAATTTTTATGGTCCAGCCGCGCCCCCTTTGACTGCATAAATTTCGGGGGAAACAAAAAAATATATATCCAAACCGAAAAAGGTAGCGAGGGCACCGGCAATAAAATTAACATCTTTGACACTAAGCTCTGATTTACTTTTGTTTTAATGTCGCGGGCTGCTTTTGTTCACGTGGTTCGAACTTGATTTTTATACGATCTGATCGCTGCTGAACCTAACACGCCTACCTGTCTTGATCGCATTGGATTTACATAAGGCATTAAATTGGAAAATATCTCGCTAGTTAAGGTCGAGAGGAGCACACTTGATTGGTCAAGAGCGGACATCAATATCAACCGAAATCGCTTTAGAAAAGTTGATTTCCATGACAGCACAGTGATGCGACCAAATGATTTGGTTTAAATTTGCTTTACATTTTTATTAAAATTGGAGATCCATGAGTTGATTGGCTTATCTGAATAAATGACAACGTTTCTTATTATAATCCTTAACATGGTTTTTATAATCTAATACGATAAAAAGAAATGCTTGTAATTAAGTTTTAAATAATTTGTAATGGCTAACAACTTATTGGATTTTAAATAATGATTAGAATATTAGTAAACGTTAAAATACAGTTTATTAATAAAAGTAAGAGTATGAACACTGAAATGGTTTTCAATATTTTTTGTAAAATATCAAAAATTGTTTATAAAAATAAATTAAAAATAGTAAGGAAATTTAAATAGAAAGAAAATGAAATACTGACAATTATAAAGCACTGGATCTGGCCTACAAGTTTAAAGAAATGGTTACCCTACCAATCAGAATCCAGTTGAACCCTTGGTCTGAAGAAAAGAGGGGGGCACATGAGACAGGGCTAAAGAAAACACGGCAAATCCTTGTTTAACCTTTGCCCTCTAGCCGGCAGCTATTTAACTTTGGCAAACACATAACATGTCCAAATTTTCGCACCGACAAACTTTTCGCACAGCCCGAGATTTGGCCCCAGGCGATGGTTTTGCCTTAACTCAACCCAACCACCCAAGAAAATGCGAAACGGAACGGGTTGGACTGGAATTTGCATTTGGCAACCGGAGGGGAAAAGACAAGGGACGTGTCGCTCATAATCTTCACGCAGTCCCCGAAACCCAGATGAGCTTGGGCCGAGGGGATAATGGTACATTGATTATTATTTTGATACCACCACTCAAAAGTCTTGCAAATTAAGTACGCATTTATCTCAAGTAATTTGGGTTCAAATGTGCCGCAACTGCGGTCAAATTGTTGCACATACTTCCGTCGTTCTCAGACGAAAGCCCGATGACATTAAGCGTATCTACAAGATACTTTACCCGTTCAAACTGGCTGCCATCATATGGCCACTTTGCTCCTTTGTGGTGCGAATCGCCAAAATGCTCTTCCTGTAGCAAATGGGCCGTCATTGGGTTCGGTTCGGCTCCTATGATAAATGGTTGTTCGGCAGGACCAAGGAAAACATCGCAAAAAGTAGCAAAGTTTTTTCCACATTTTTTTGTGATTTTATGCTGGTCGAGGGTTGTCGCTGGGATTGTTATAATTTGGGATTTTCGTGTTAATTACTCTTCTATTATGTTTATGGGGTGGAACCGGAAGTTTGGTTTTGGGAGTAAGGAGGTTTCCTAATGGGGGAAATGGAGACGGGGTTCGCAACAAAAGTTTGAATGGTTTGTTTTTGGCTGGCTATAATTTAGAGAAAATGAAACAGTTTTGTACTTTTTTAATGGGGTAGTTTTCAATGCTTTTTAAGACGTTTTTTGATTTAAAGGAGTAATAAATTTTCGATAAGACGAAATAAGACGCACAGCATAAAGAAAGAATGACTATTTTGTGCACCTAAAGACCTATTCTATCGATTCCTGGTCACCAGGCCACGACCAAAACTATCGATTCTAAATTGATTTGGAAAAGGTAATTTAAATATAAGAACGACGTGAATGCTGTCATAAATTTTACCACAAGGGTACCACAAGAGTATTTATTTTCCACGTAAAAATGATTTATAGCATTGGTATGACTATAATATGAACAAATATAATTAGTTAACTGTTTCGCAGTCATTTAATGTCCAGATAAATCCTTTAAAACTTCATGTATATCGTCTAACTGGCAATTATTCAATTAGCACGCCGAGTGACGCGTAAAAATAACGCGTGCTAAGCCCCACAACATCATCACAAACTCGAACAAAGGTCAGTTCAGAGAATGGGCATCAGGAGGATTTATCCTCTCCAAAGCACATTGAACGTTGGCTTAGCTGGATGGGGCTCTTAATTACGTCGGATTCATATGGACATGTATGGGAGCCAGCATTGGCAAATGTTTCCACATGCTTTGGCATTTCCGTTTCCGCTTGGCGCCAACTCGCATCTCTCCTGTTGCCAAATCGTTTTCAAAACTCAAGTGGCGTAAATTAATTACAGCACCCACTGTACGAGTGTGTGTGGAGCCTTCCTGATATATCTACTTTTATGGTTTTGTTTCCTTCCCAGCCAACATTCTGTTGCCAAGGCCTTCTAATTGCTCTAAATGCTCGGTGGGCAACGTTTCGTTTTCGATTTGGGTTCGCTTAGGTGGCTGGCATTGTTTAAAATATTTAAAGAATTGTTTTTGTTCTGAAAAATCATGGCGCAATATTTTAATTGCATATTCGAAAGGGTGGAGTTTAGGAGTTGGATATAATTAAATTATGTTAAGGAAATCTCCAGGACCTGTATTTTTAAAGGATAGGGACTCGTCACTGGAATCAAAATAATATAACCAAGAAATTCAGATTTTTGATGGATTGAAAAAATTAAATAAATAAACAAGAAGACTTCGCAATGGAGTCCAAAATAGTATTTATAATCGATCAAATTATTATTGATAATGTACTATTTTTTGAGTAAGATTAGTTCCATTTATTAAAGCTCTTCCAAATATATAAGACTCTTTATAAAATGGTGAGCTCTTTAAACAAACGGTCTTCATTTAATTTTTTTAATCTTTAAGCCTGCAGGCTTAAGGAGACAATTGGCTTAATCTACTGATTGATATAATGAATATTTCATGAGGACAACTAAAGGTCGAACATCTGGCCACTGTGCTGTGGTGCTCAAGTGGTTAAGAAAGCATGGGATTCCTTAGTCTATTTTGATGGACACTTACCACTAAACGCTGCCTTTTGTCCCTTTGCTACCAAGGACCTCCCAATATGACTTTATGCGGTCTCTTTCGCTTCCTTTCTCCCAGTAAATTTCCTTTAGACAAAAAGACAATTCTTTAACGCAAAATTAAAATTTTAAATACGCAATTGTCCTTTTTGTACGATTGTCCTGCCGATGCCGATCCACTGTCTCTATTCCAGTGTCTTTTGAAGCGAACCGCGCGACACAAAACAACCAAACAATTGACAATGACAATTGTCCTGGCTTGGAACTCGGTACGGGGTTCATTCGTCTCACTGAAATTAGCATTTTCGACCAAGTTGCGTCTCGTCTGGACTCATTCCCTAGAAGTAGTGCCATAAGAAAAGTGAGGGACTGAGACCCACCGCAAGGCAGAAATGAGGCTCATAAAACTCTCGCAACGAGACGAGAGTCAGGGTAATAAAAGTGAACCAGCTTGAGAATCGCGTGCCTTGCAGCAATATTTGCATTGCCATTGCCTTCCTCTTCGACCATCACCAACGGCGATCCAAGTGTAACTGTTGCGAGGTGTGATTTATAACGTTTGTAAAAATATGACAGACTTGTCGTATAAATTTTCATATTGTTAGCAGCAGTGCAAAAATGCCACCAAAAGCATCTCCTCGAGCACCTTTTGTGTGCTCCCCCTTTTTTTGCCATTTTTTCAGTCATCCTCTTGCGAATTCTCGATTCCCGATGATCTTGGACGTCGGGGTCACCAGCTTTTTGTTCGCTTTACAGGCTGCACGTGCTTTTTCCGTTGGGTAATAAAGCATTCTCCCCATTGTTTCTCTTCAACGCCAAGTGCCTGAAACTGAATGGGTCCATAAAAAAGAGCATATACATATGCATAAATATTCTTGTTTAGATATTATTATTATTGCATCGGACGCAAGAAGTTGCGGCGCAGGAAGTGGCTTTTTCAGTAGGATTGCCATGTCGGGAACACCTTGAACGGGAGCTTACATTTATTTACCTCTAAACAACTGAAGGAGTGTGAATTCTTCACTTACTATTTGTTTTTAACAGAGGGATAGGAGTGTCTTTCGTTAAATGCGCTGTTTTTATTATATCCCATTAAATTTTTGATATTTGTATTTTTCGATATTATTCTGAGTTACTAGGCGATTAGATTAAAATTTATTGGCATGCCATAGCTGGTTTCCTTTCTCTTTTTAATGTTCTTTTATTAAGTACACTTGCCTTAGGTTACATTAGTGTTTATTGTAAAACATAAATTCATATCTCGCATACATTTTTAAAAATATTTGTTATTATAATGACGAATAAAAATACTTCTTAAAAATTGGACAGATATTAACGATAGTATCTAGTCAATCTTTGCCCTTTTTTACATCATAGACAAAAATAAAAGTATTCATTTTTAAGTAACATATAAATATTGAAAAATATTTTATGGTCTTATAAATTATATAGTCTTAAAACAAATGTATAGCTTCATGAGAGTAAAATAAGTAAACGAGTGGCTACAATTCATTAATGAATAAATTGGCTTTCGGAATAATATTCGTTCAAATAATACTTAATATTGTTAATGACCATTACGAAATGATACAACTTAGTCCAACTTCGATTGGTTCTGCCACTCGAGACTACCATGATGAGAAGCAGATACAGTCCACCCACTTCTGCCACCCACCAGAAGAGGTACCATAAAATCCCGAATCGGGGCAGGTCAGTCGTCCTTGATCAGCAGTCAGTGCTTCGGGTAGGAGTGACGTCGAGGCGTTTTCGGTGAGCTAAAGTTATTAGGCAAAAAGTGTGACCTTTATGACGGCTCGATACTTAGCCTTTCCGCGATCCGCGATCGGAGATGTGAGATCAGGCGATAATCCTAAGTAGAAACAGACGCGAGAGTCGCGCGATCTGTTGTGGGTATTTCCTATTTTTTTTCGGGTGGGTGGGAAGGTCGCGTGTCCAGGGACAAAAGCTAAATGCCCGGCCCATTCCATTGTCCGGCTAATGCTAATTCCACTCGGCCAGTTCCTTCTGCTGTTTGGCCTTATTAGTGTGCCGTTTTATTGAAGGCAGGAAATTCCGAAATTAACCCAATCCCAAGTTCTGAGAAGGTGAACGATTAGCGCTTCTCTGGGCTGATTTCTCCGCTTGCCTCTGGTTTTCTGTGAAAATTCCGTGGAAATTTCACACATCCTTGGGAGGGCGGGGATCAAGGTCGTGCCTGGGATGTGTGTTTCGCTCCACAGATGGTTAAGTGCATCCGTTACTTGATACTGGATTGCGTAATCTCTGAACTTCTCTGACGTCTCCCCCCTCCCCACCATTCCAGCGGATGAATAATATATCCTGACATATTAGACAATCCCGGATACAAAAGGTAAAAACGCAATACAAAAACATTAGGAAACAATTGAAAATGTTGAAACATAAATCCCCCCAACTCCCTCCCCACTCGAGACTTTATCCATATCCTTGTGTATCCTGCGCAATATCAGTGTGTAACTCTTGTTGTTGTTTTTCGTTATTGTTGCCGCCTTTCATTATTGTCTGGGTGTTATTCAGTCAGTGAGAGAGAGAAAGAGACAGGGATGCGCCTATAGAAAGAGCGAGGGACAGAGTTCGCGTCATCGTTACGTTTTTTTTTTCGCTTTGTTCGCGTTATTTATTTGTTGTATTCCTCGGCATTATTATCCCCGATATTTCCTCTATATTGAATGGGAATTGGAAGGCATTATTTTTTATATATGGAGCAACAACTAAGTGCGCATTATGACGGCATTTGCCATGGGTTAATTGAGCGACTACCACAACTTGAGTTTCCACTGAGAGAATTGTTTGTTAAACTTTTTCTAAGCTTAAACTTAACAATGCAGTTTATACAAACTCAATTTAAACATTTTTATTTTTGAAAATTCAATAACAAAATGTTTAAGTTTAACCAAGATGTATATAAGATGAAAAATATATCAAACTCTAAAAATATTTACAAACTAAAATTAATGTTTTATAAGATTTTTAAGTTCAGTTAATATTTCATGGGAGTTTAAATATAATTTCTTTATCTTATAACTGTTTAAATAATTTAATTTTATTCTCCCAGTGCATTGATAAGCAGGCATAACTGTACCCAATCAATCAAGACTCAAATTCGTCCAACAATGCCACTTCTCACTCTTTAAAACTCTCCTGCCGATGACCGGATGTTCCACGCTGATCTAATCTGACATTTGGTAGACAATCAATGCATCGCTGCACAGATTTACCAATAAACAAATTTGCACATGGAATAGATACACGCACTCATGGATGCAGGCCAAAAGATACATAGACATTCTGCGGCGCAGATTAGCGTTTTACGCTCGTTTGAATTTTTATTATACTAAGCTCGGGGATTTAAAACTCCCCATTGTTTGGCAATTGAAGAGGGGTTGGCCAGTCGATTGTTTTCGATAGAGGAGTTTTCGGATTTTAGGGTCGCTTTCGGGTGGCTCACCGAAAATATTGGGTGCGGGGTGATGCGTCAAAATGTAACTGTCAGATGGATTGGTAAGCTCTGATCTAGAGATGACACCTGAGTGACCCAGGAGACCCCTCCTTCCAAGTGAGCAGCTTCAAAAAAATAGGCAGAGATCTATTTAGTGAATTGTCATGGCTCTAAAACTCTAAGACGTAAGGCGGTTAACAAGCCGAGACGCACAAGGTGACTCGAACCAGTTGTTCATGAGATCCTTCCAGACAGTTTGTCGCCACTCCAGGTTCCATTCAGCCATTCAGACATATAGGGAAACCGAAACAGAAACAGACACAAAATGCATATAAAGCATTTAAAAGAAAATAGATTATGCCATGAATGAAATGAAACGAAATGAAATTTCAGAATGATCTCAGCAATTCTATACTAATCTACAGAGCAGGGCCCATTGTTGGTCCGAAACTGCTGATCTTGCCAGACATGCTGGCGACGGCGATCGTCCAACAATAAACCATCGGGTGGCAGGTAGGTTTCCCTCATCCTCACCCACTCCTTTTCCTTTTCCCACTCCAATTCCCATTCCCGCTGGTGGAAAGGAAGTTCTGGCCATTGTCCATAGATCTTAGTTTATGCGTCTGCCACGGATCCGATCCGAAACGATCCCAGCCGATCCCATCCGATCCCATTGTTGGCCACACGCTTTTCGTAGAACAGTGTGTGCGACAAACTATGGA
Source organism: Drosophila kurseongensis (assembly GCA_018153305.1). Lineage (NCBI taxonomy): Eukaryota > Metazoa > Arthropoda > Insecta > Diptera > Drosophilidae > Drosophila > Drosophila kurseongensis. The sequence continues at coordinate 12,394,480 of JAECXX010000005.1, read as the reverse complement.
ACAAGGGAGAAACACTGGGAGAAACGACTTCTCTGCATTTTTTCTATTCACTTCTTGTGTCCCATCTTTCTGTTCATATTCTTCCATTATGAGCATTTATTTCGCTGCCTTTATGCCCAATGTGTTTGCCTGCTTATTAATGTGGAAATGCCTCTCCAAATTGGAGTGTCATTTGGTCTGATAGCTATGGCCAGAGACAAAAGGATCCACCGTCAATGCCCAACCGAATTGTTAGGGTAGAACTTCGCCCCGCTTTATATTGCTCTACCACCAGACCCATAAAAAGAGTGTGAAGGGAAATATTCAGTCTGATCACAATGGAAATTGTTACAATTCAAGCGACGTTCACTTTATCGAGGTTGACATGCTAAAAGTGCCACTGATTGAGGGGAAACCATGATAATAGAAAACTAATACGTATGGGGTCATATAACTACATGAATTTGCTTTGAACTCTCGTTGCAATGACGGAGAATATTTTACACTTATCTAAGAGGTACACTGAGAAAATAAATACAAAACATTTGGCTATGTTTTTTATCAGAAATTGTAGTAAAAGTTAATTAAAAACTAATGATCAAAGATATTCAAAATTTCCACACTCTATATTTGATATATATGTATCATTCTAATTATGAATATATGTAGGAACTTGTTGCTGCTTGTTAAAAAATATAAGAAGGAATATATTAAAGGATATCGAATTCAAAGATATCCAAAAACTCTAGATATAGCTTAAAGCTTAATCAGCAGTATCAGATAGGGGTTTAAATATTTTTTGATAATAAGAGATGAATTTTACATGATATTTTATTAACAAAATATTTAAATGAAGATTTCGTGTATAAAGTTGAAAATCATATCACAATACCTTTAACATTAACAACTTTAAGATGTTAAGTTTGATTATTTCTCAGACATTTGTGAAGTTTCACAAGGATTAATTTTGTGTAAGAGGACCATTTATATTAGGCGCATTTGGGTAAGATTTCTGAAGAGTACTGAACTATTCCTGCCTCATTTAACAATCGAAGCACAATAAACCAAATCCTGCTCAACTCAGATGAAAAGAATTGTTAGGAAAATTCAATTCTCATGGATATCGATAAGTGCACTCGAGTCTGAATCAATAATCCCATAATATAAATGATGTCAGATCAAGAAATGAAGAATAAAGAGAGAGAGAGACAGTCGCATTTGCTTATGTAAGCCCCTGGTACATAAAATATCAAGTACATATAAGGTGAGGCCCTGACGCCGACGCGCCAGACAGTCTGTCGCCAGAAGAAAGAAAAGAAAACCCCGAAGAAGACCCCGAAAGAGGGGCCACAAAAGAAAGAACCAAAAAGTAGCAGGCGATCACCAACAACATGCACAATGAGAGCGGGACAAAGGTATGATCAGGATCACTTTCAAGACGGGGCAGAGGGAGAGAGAGAAGGAGATACATATATATAGAACAATGGCCTCCTACTCAGTAGTGGTAACTGATCTCGTCCAGATCCTCGGGACTCAACTCTACGATCTCGACGATCTCCTCGATTCTCGGGCCCGTGCCCTGCGGCCATTTGACTTTTGTTGTGCCATGCACTTTATTTTCATTTGTTTTGGGAAATTCCCAAATAAAAGGTAGTTAAAGCCAAGACAATGCCAACAGTGGAACAGGTAGGGCCTCCAGGCGAGTACAGTCGTAGGTTGACATCGGGGACCTAAAAACGAAAAAAATAAAACACCTGAAACACACAACGGACTTTCCCAGGCTCAATTTTAGTCCAGCTGGTGTCTCTGCTGGAAAAACAACAATCATGGGACGACAGGAAGGAGTAAGCCGTTCCCTAAGCCGGCTTTTACTTATCAGCCCAAAACGACAGATCCCACAGATAGGATCGAACGGACTTGGCAAGTTAGCCATGGCCAGATTTAAATGACCGCAGCTCAGCAGCGATTTGTATAATTAGAAGCCGCATGCAAATTGTGGGAATTTCTGCTTCGCTGAGCCACCGAAATGTGTGGGTGGAAGGAGGGGAGGGAGGGGAGTTAATTTAATACGAAAATAATTCACACAGTGTTAACAAAATTCAGCCCTAGTACCGTTATGGCTAATGAATGCTAACTTGGTAAATGGCCTCTGAAGAGCTAGATCAATTTAAAGACAGGTCTAATTACTTGTCACTTTAATTACAATTTATGTTTTCTTTTTAAGTTAAAACTAAATTACCAAATTCTAAAAAAATATTTATATATTTTAATCTAGTTAATTGCCACTTCAAAAAATTACAAATTAAAAAAAAAACCGCCTACAGAAGTAGGATTGTCAAAACATAATTCAATTCAAGATTGAGTTTTTAAGCTGATAAGAACCTTTCAAATAATCAGTAGAATATAAATTTATACCAAATACAATACTACCATACAAAATGTTAGATTTAAAGTACTTGGCGATTTGGGTCTCCCATCCTCTTAATTCCCAAACTCTCATGCGAAAATCAAAGTTCAGTTTCTAAGGCATCCATATCAAGGTCGGCCATGGGTTAAAGTTCAAAAAAATGATTTATGAGATCCAAATCGAATTCAAAACCATTTTCAGAAACAACACAATCACCCAGAAAACACAGACAAAATGTCAAACGAAATTAAAGAAAATTGCGAAATTCGCCTTCGTTAGGGAATCGATTGTCAAGGAAAGGTCGCGGGTCGCAAAACCCCTTTTTTTCGCATTGGTATTTTTGTTTTCGCCGTCAAAAAATCAAATCGATGCGCCCTAGATTCATTTAACCCTGTGGAAGATGTTCGCCAAAGGTGATCTCACCTGAGCGGTTGACAAAAATAATATTGAAAAGGAAAAAAGGGTCACGCACCTTTTTGCATTTGCGAAAAGCCTATAAAGAAGTGAAAGGGGTCGGGGTCGAGGTCTTGGGTTTTCGACTTGATTGAGTTTTTGCGATCGCTGAGCTGCTGATCTTCGATCAAGGATCCTGCCCTTTCGATCGGATCAAAAGGTGCAAAATAATTGAGTTTGAAAGGTTGCGAACAAAAAATTTGCAAGCATGTAATTGTCAATTCTCTCCCCCCAAGTTTTTTTTTTAGGAAAAGGTCGCACCATCAGCGGAAGAGTTGAATTTAACTCCTTTGTTGTTTATTTATTGGCATCAGATCTTAGCCCGGCATCGAAGTAGAAGTAGAGCAGATCAGTCTGAGAATCGGCAAAAGGGTTTGATTTTTGCATTCGAATGCGAACAATGTATTCGTAATTGCAATAACATGCAAAGCGAAAAGGAGAAAAACTAAATTTTGTACTAGAAAAATGTCGCCAAAGGGAGAATTATTATATTCCTTGGCATCGAAATATGAAAGGAGTTATAATTATAATTGGGTTGTATGATATTTTTTGAGCTGATCTTAGCATTATAACCAGCCAGCAATGTAACAAGCAATTAATGCAAATTATAAATGGGATAAGTTGTTTTGCATTATTCTGTGTGAAATTTATAAATTGAGTTTCTTTTGCCATTAAGCAGTTATGGTATGTTTAAGAACCCCATAGTAAGATGTAACTGCGAAAAAAATAAGAAATTAAATCCCCGGCCTTTACTTTTTAAATTGGCCAAGGATAAATCTCCCCTTACATGGATTTCAATGAATAATCAATATGAAAACCTTTCTCTTTTAAGATCAATCAAATTTTTTCTTCATATCGAACGTAGCAAATCTTTGCAGCCACTTTAAATCTCTATTTCAACTTGGCAATAGATTGGCATAAAGATATGTGCAATCATTTTTGCCATCACTTTAAATGTCATTAGTGGTTTCCCCCCAAGAAATGCGCAATGGCCCTGAGGCAGATGACATTTTCGCTAAAAGATCACAGGGCAGCCACCGAAAAATGGCAAAAAGAGCAATGCTAACTAACAATTCAATAAAGTATCACTTTACCCCCCCAGGCCGGAGTCAGAATTTGCATTGATTTCTATGGCCATTCAAAACCAATCAAGTGTGAGTGTGCGATCTTGCCAAAGCGATCTATATGCAAATTATGGTGGAGAAGTGTATACAAAGATTAAGTTTCATTGCACAACAAAGGCGAATTGCAACCGTGGCGAAAATCGAAGAAAGAAAATCGTCTCAGGAGGGGAGGAAAACTACCACCCGTCATTCGTTTCAAATCGGGGATCGATCGTGTGACATTTGAACTCGATGCGTAGCGAAGACGGCTATTTTCCTTTTTGCGAATGCGAATGCGAATCCAAGACAATTGGCATTGGGCTCGCATTTGCATGCATCTCAAATTCATTGACATCGATCGTCTTGACTACTGTTTGTTGATTTTTAATTTAGTTTTTTTTTTTGATTTTTTGCGCAGCTGGCGTTTGACAATTGCGGTTTCCTGAAGTGCAGCACACCATCAAAGTGTCATCCATCATTTTGATGGGTTTTTGCATTTTGCGTAACGTTTGTGTTTGCTTGTTTACATGTTGTGCCTACTCGACGCAAAGTCACACGGATCTCTGTAATTGAATCTTTTATCCTGCCTGGAAGATCGCTGGGAAACTTTTTGCAAACGCTTTCGAAGGAAAATGTATTTCTTACCAAAGTGAACCTTCGAATACCTTATTATGCTTAAAAAGATAAAAATTCCTCATTTTTAAATGATTGATTTAGTGTATAGTTATTAATACCACTATACCTTTATCTACTAAGAACTGACATATTTTAATAGCTAGAGTATTAAAGCTAAAAATGTTTAAAGATCGTGCATAAAATACTTTTTCAAGCTTTTAATCAAAATGGAATCTATTTATTTCGATTAAAATTAGATCGGGCAGATAATCTTACAATTGGCAGCATATTGAGAGACCAAATTAATTTATCAGACAATAAATTCAACCAAATCCTATTTGGACAACACCTTTTACTCCTTGTAAGTTTATTTAAACATGCAAATTATAGTTTCCCAGATATTTTTGTCTGCCCTTTTCAAACTTCTCACCTTAATAACAACACTTTCAACAAGGGCATGCCAGAAAGTCAAATAAATTTGCATGAAATTCGCCCTGTGTGCGTGAATGCGTGGGGGTCTCTTTTCACAATGCCAAGGAGCAGCCTAATGGGGCAACTTGAATAATAATTTTCCACTTAGCCAGGCCGGGACGGGTGCCATGGGTCTGGGCCGGGTTTTGGGATCAGTGCCCCAACTAATCAACTGTCAGGGCCAAAATAACTCAATTAACTTTATCTCGCCGGCGAGTTCCACGGAAATTCCAAATGCAACTGTCAAAATTGTTGTCGTGTGTTGGAAATTCGAACGAATTTCGAGATCAAAACAATATGGAAATGCATTTCTCAAAGACAAGAGCCAGACCGAAGCGATCCAGCCATTGATCAGCCCCACATAAAGTGGCGACTGTCATTTCCACAACGGCCACGATGACTTTGTATGAAATGCGTTTCGATGGCAGTTAAGTGGAGTACACAGAAAAAGATTGTTTTAGTTTATAAAATAAATTAGAAAGGCGACTTACATAAGTAAGCAATAAAATTATACAAAAACTGGATATTAACACCTGGTTTTGAAAGTAAAAATCCATTGGAAAGATTCTTGTCTTGAAAGAAAACATTTGTTTTTGCAAATTTAATGTACTTAGATTGAAAAAGTAAAACGATCACAACAAAAAAATTAATTGTCGGATATTATACTGGTTAAAAACTATCTTCATTAAAACAAGAAGACGCTTAAAAGTATGCAAGGATTTCAAAGTAGTCGAAAAGCCCTTTTAAGGTTATTTAGTTCTTAGTACTCTGAGAATGTAATAATCAAGATAGATATTTCAAACAGTTTTATTTTTCGTGAAATGGATCTTATAATTTCGTTCTAAAATGTCTAATTATTTCTCTCCGTGTGTTTCGATATGAAGTGAAAGAAAATACACACATACGCAGCTGGTGGTTCCAGCCTGTCTGGTCTTGGCCAGACCAAGTGGCGACCCATCCACTGGCAACCACTTGTCTTGGAATGTTTTCACGGGGGGAAAATGATTTCTTTCTCTCCACTGCTTGTTGCTGCCTGCCTCGAATTAAAAGGCAGCACCAGCAATCAATATCCAATAATCAATAGAGCAGCAACATTTCCATTTTTCCAACATATACCCATGCATATAAGCATTCACACAAATGACAAAAGCGCATCCACAGTTGTTACTGTATCCGTATGAGCAAACAATGCCAACAACAACCACAACCGGAGTCACTCCTTCCCAGATACAACAACAATAACAATGACGTTGCCGCAAAAAAGTTTCTTATGAAGGCCCCCAGAAGAAGAATCGAACCTAATGAGTTGGAGAGCAGCACTTCGGGGACCGATCGACTTGGACCGGTTCCTTAAAATGCAGTGGGATGAAAATGGGGAAATATAGTTAAAAAAGCACCATAATGATATGGTTTTCAAGCACATGAGATCCTATTAGGACTTCGATAGTTAGGACTATATGAATTGTTAACTATAATAGAAGAAAACATCCTTGAGGGTGGACGTCCTTGTAGGTGTCGAATCGCCATGAAGGTTAGATCGGAAAAAAAGTAAGAGATTACCCAATTCAGAGCTCAATATAGAGAGAGTTTCTATAAAAAGAGTTTCTATAAAAAAAGTTGTCTTCAGTATTAAATAAAGTAACTAACTCTTATAAATATTAAAAATGGTGCATTCAAATCTTAAAAAAATTACAATTATCTATTTACCTATTACAGTGTGGTTTAATACTTTAACAATTTCCAAGAAGCAGAAATATTGATTTTTAACAACTTTTTTAATTGTACATCCCATCGTCCCTTATGAACGACTGTGCTTCGGCTGTCCCTGATTGAATCCACTATTTATGCGCTTAAGGTTAATCAAAGCCCATTCCGGCAATGCCTTACACTTGGACATGGGGAGAAAGAGACGGCAACAGAGACAGAAGAGAGACAGGCTGACTAACAGACTAACAGACAGAACAGGAGGCCGGCAGAAACAATTGGAATCTTTTGGTCGTGTCATAAATGCCAATGAATATATGGGGGAATATGAAAAGAACGGCCGCAGGATGTGCTGGCCCAGTGCCATCCATAAATAATCAAATTTTATGACTTTCGCGGGTTCTTCTGGGGATTAACCAAGAAAAGAATTCAGTGTACACATATATATTTATATATGGGGCACCATGGGGCGCCAACCGATTGTCCATACTCAACGGCCTGTTTGTTCTTATTAAAAGAGAAGTCGGCCGCTACACAAAAATCTAAAAAATGTTAATGAAAATCCACACCAGCGAGATGAGGAGTTCTGCAGCTTAAGACCATATCTCAAATTCTTTTTATTAGGGATGGCATATTATATTTTATCCATTTATTTAAGATTATTATTGAAATATACACATTGTACTATTATAGTTTATTTAAATTCATTTCGATATGTTCCAGAATATTTTGTTAATTATCATTAAAATCATGTATTGAAATTGGATCTAAATGACATTGTCAATATTTGTTGGCAGAAATAGTTGTTTACAAATGTTTTAAGTATGATTGAAACTTTTGGTGATTAGTGGTATTCTTGTTTTTATGATATCAAATTAAACACAATGGACTTGGGGATATTGGTTGTTCCTTTCCGATATATATTCCTAAGTCTTTGTCTCTCCTTCCCTTCCACATCTATAGGAAGAACTATAGGCTGGCACTTATTTATCACAACAAATCAGTGTGAGCACCCACACAAAACCGATTCGACACGCGCCCAAGGTGGGCTACCCTTCCTTTCCCCCGGGTATCCACAATTCAGGGCTCCTCCAGCCTGTCCACACGATCAGTGCAATTAAGAGTCGAATCGGATCGGATCGGATCGGGTTCGGCTTGGGTTTGGGCTTGGGCTCTTAGTTCGCATTTGGGTTGGGTTGGGTTGGCTCTCGCTCCTTTTTTTGGGCTCTGTAACAAGGTGCTAAATCATTGGCACGACATTAACCCCAAGCTATGGCACACTTTATCAATGCAAAAAACCAAAAATGTTGCGCCTATCAGCGCCAAAAAGGATAATGTCTGACTGCAATAACAACACGAACAACGGCAGCATCAACAGCAGAAGAAATCTGGGCGGCCCATGGACACTTCCCATTCGAGTGAGCAGCTAATGAAAGCGAAATGGCTGAATTACGACCACCACACAAAACACAGTGGGTCGATAGATATAAATATTCAGGCAATAAAAAAAATACATTTTTAATAAAAGTTGTCAAGAATAAGTTAAAGCAAAAGTACCTTAAAATTAGTACTTCAACTTATACATCAGTTTATTGGATATAAAATGTAAATCAATTACAAAGTAGAGTAGCAAACTTTTTGGTTTAAGATTATACTTTTTAAGAACCTTAAAACTTTTTGTGTGCTCTATAAATTTGTACAGTTTTTACCAAATCTGGCTCCACTGTGCATTCCCACATCGCTCCTCATTCAAAGTGCGACAAAATAAAAATGCGCAGCCAATACAACGACAAGAACTTCAACGAAAAATGGCTAGAAAAAATGTGTAAAAATTGTTTGGATTTTTTCACGCTGCCATTTACCCTTCGTTCCCGGCTCCACCCTTCTCCCCTCAGTCCCTCCACCGTTTAATGGCCATTTGTAGTTCATATGGTGACCATCGGTAGTTCATTCTGAGCCCAGCAGTTGCCAGTTGGCAACATTGTCATGGCTGCAAAATTTATGGCCAAATGGGGGATACGTATGCAGAACAGAACCTTTGAGCCAAGTCAACTCCCTTTCAGCCTTTCAGGCATTTATTTCTTTGATCAGCCCATGTACGAGGTATTTGGAAATTGCTATTCAATGCCAAATGTTTGCGAGAAATTGGGTCAAAAAGCGTTTGCAATAATGACTGCTAAAAAAAACAACAAATGAATGAAAAATAAATAATGATTGAAAAGTAATAACAATATGAGAGCGAGCGACAAAATGATCAAAAGATATAACAGAAAAATAGAGAAAAAACACATATAACCATTTATAACAACTGTAACAACATTAACAACGGACACCAACAACGAACGGTGGCAGCAGCACGAGAAAGCTTAAGAAAACATAACAACAAATGGTACGGAATTCGCAATCAATCAAATATTGCTTAATAATTAAACAATTCAATAAAATCAACAACGAACACCGAGTTGTTATAATAGCAGCCACAAAAGCGAGATAATGTGAGAGCTGAAATAGATTTTTGGGGAAAAGACTGACACTGAGATACTCTTGGGGTTTTGCTGATTAAAGTTTCTTTATTAAATAATTAAAGTGAGAAAATATAGCAAAAAATAAGCTTAAATAAAAATATATAATATAAGATATGAAGCTGGATAGAGGAAGTTGAATTTTCTAGAGAGAGAGAAAATCAATTTAGTTAAATATAAATGTACTGCACTGATCTATACTCTATAATAATAGATGCTTAGACTAATAATAGACTTATAATAATTGTGCAAATTATTTTATTAGATGCTGAAACTATGAAATGACAAGATTAAAAATAAATTATTAAAAAAGCTGATGCTGGCTATATTAATTTTATATATAATATAACTTTATTTATAATACAACTTGGAACGTGAATTTAAGAAAGTGTTGTTTTTTATCTCTTCCAGAAGTTAAGCTAAACTATTTCTGAAAATGGATAAAACAGTTAAGTGCTTATAGTTAAAGAGCCGGTAGACTTACCTAACATCGATTACTACTCCAGAGTAAACGGCTTAGTTACTGATATTTTTATTAATTTTTAAGAGAGCACCGCTACAAAGAACATAACCGTTTTGGGAATCAGTCGAAATCAAAAGTTGTTGCACCGCTGCTTTTGGACCGTTGTTTTCGTGGTCCCAGATAAGAGATACTCGTTTCTAAGCAGGGCTTTGGTGGCATATTACCGGGCAAAATGACAAATATTTGTTGTTTAGTTATTGGGCGGCATGAATAGGCTACCCTGGGCCGCAATCCGATTTGGGGGCTTTTGTCCCTCGATTGGTTTGCTGTCGCTGCTTTGTCTTGCCTTTCTCTGCCGGCCTTTGTGCCATTCGTTTCGCTACTCTTTCTGGCCGTTTCTTTTCCCATTCGAACTGCCTCCCCTTTCTGGTTGTCGCTTTTCTTCAGTCTTTGTTTGTGCCAGGAAATTTTAATTATAAGTAACTTAATATCGAAAGAAAAAGCCAATTGTCATTGTGGCTGTCGCATCGGTAAGCTCATTTAGCAGTGACTTCGACCATCAGAGTTCTCGAAAAAGGGAAAAATCTTTAGTTATGGGAAAATGTGAGAAAGTTTTCTTGGATATTTATTATTATGTTAAAGCCTAAATTGCATTACCAAGTCATGGAAAATCATTATTGATAAAAACATCAGGAAAAGAATAATAAATAATTTCGCATAAAATTTCTGTGCATAAAAGATAACTGGAAATTAATCCAATAAAAAGACCTACTCATTAAAAAAAAAATAATCTATTTGTATTTTTTATGTAGAAAACTTGACAAGAATTCGTAAAAAGCCTGAAAACCCTGTGAAAATATTTAATGAAAATGCAAACAGTCTTGTTGTTTAAACAATCCACTTTTGTTCAGTAAATTTTCTTAGAAAAGAAAAGAGTTTTCCCATGTCAACTCCAAACTAAAGCACTCTATTATTTTGAAGCTTTCGAAGCAGTCTGGTTTACATTTACATTTACAGCTACACCCGTTGTCAAACCTTGACCACGTGATCCACCCCACTTGTGATGGCTTTTTGTCTCAAAAACAGCGTGAAAGATGGAAATTATTAATTCACAGCAGCAGGCCAAGGCAAATCCGCTACCCTTTCCCCTTCCCCAAAACTCAACCCGCAGGCAAAACGAGCGCATCTTACAGATACAAATCACTTTCGCGCTGCATCTTTCAGCACGTTCGTACGCATCAATCACAACTACTTAAACAGCATATGAAAATATGACCAACAAAACGTAACAAAAACCTGAAACAAAAAACCAACAAAATATTTACGAGTTTTTTGTTGTGCTTCACGCCTTTAAGCTGACAGATACAGGGAAGAATAAAAATGAAAGAAAAAAGGTGAAATAATGAAAAGAAAAGCCCTAAAAAAATAATTCAAATATCCCGTGTTACATTGACTCAGTAAGTTTCGGCTTTATTTGGCTGACGCCTAATAATTGTAATATGTTGGAAAAATTATAAACGTTTCTAATAATCACCAAAAGGTACTACAGAACCAAAGTAAATTGAAAATATAAATTTGTATATCCTTGCATAGAGGGGTTCTTAACGCCGTCAAGGTGTCATCTCCGACTCTATAAAGCAAATCTATTCTTGATCACGAATATTCTCTAGCCGTGTTTATATAGCAATGTCCTTCTGTACCTCTGTTTCTATACCGTTTATAAGCTCAGTTTAAAAGAAAGAGACTTCAATTTGTGCAGTTGAGGACCTAAACTATCAGGTTGGCTTGGAAAAATATATTTACATAATCTTTTTTGAGAACATTGGACTCGGATTAAAAGCTAGGGATTTAACATTTTTGCAATCGTCTTTTAATATATGTACCCAGACCAATAAAAAAATGTATCTTGATCATTTCACAGAAATTATTTAGTCTTAAATAATACAGGATTATAAATTATTTATAATAATAATAGCTAATAATTTTTTTTAACAACTTTGAGCTTTGAGATGTATTATGATACATATTAAAGATTCCTTGAAATCTTCTGAGAAAATTAGTCGTTGAACAACAAAATCTGATACAATTTTACAGTATAGGTTTAATAAATTAGAACAAAATCATTTAAAGTTTTTCCTGTCGGGCAAAACGTATATTAGATTTACTTTACTAATTCAAGAAACAGCATAAACACATAAAATTCGCTATGCCACAAGTCGGACTACTTTTCCGGCTCGCTCCCTTTCCAACACAGCAACATCGTAGGACCTCTATAAAATTGCTACAAATTTCCTTCACAGTTTTTATCCCTTTTTTTTTAGCAAAGATGTCAACGGGCCGTTTGGGTCAGTCAGCCAGCTTGGTTATTGTCTTGTCTGAAACTAAAACTGGGCTGGGCAGCAACCACCGAGGGAAAACACATTTTCTCAGCTTGTAAGTTGAAAATTTTATGGGCCTTGACTTGGGGTAGCAGCGTCGTCATTATCATTAAATTAAAGTAAAAGAAAGGAAATTTATGAAGGCACCGCAATGGGATGCGCTAAATTTTCGTTTGACTCCTTGCACCGCTCTCCTCCTATTTTTTGTTTTCTGTGACTTTTTTGAACATTGGAAAACTTGTAATTTATGAGGCTGAGAACGGAGAAGGGACAGAAAACTGTCTCCTTTTTTTCCAAGGTGTGGCCAATTAGTGGCAGCAAATGGCAGGATTGAGGAAAAGGTCCCAAGCCAAGGACAAGGAGGTAATTTTCCAACCCAACCACCCACAGAATTCGTTTCCCTGCCTGCAACCTAATTGAATTGAGGACAAGTGCCAAAATCGCTTTTGGGCTAATCCGATTTGCGGTGAGATTGGGGGTATCTGAAGAACCCTCCAAGGAATCCCCACCAGACTGGACACCCGCAAAATCTTGGCTTTTACTTTGATAGCTTAGAGAAAAAATTGGTCATCGCAAAAAAAAAATACAACAAAACTGGACAAATACTTATGTGCACTTGAGTTTCCTTTTTTCCCTGGCCTGTTCCTTTGTGGCAGATTTTCTTTCATATTTGTCCGTTTGTTGTCAGGGCGAAGCAATGGTTTGGCGTAGGTGGAGCTCTTTTGGCTGGTCAGTCAGGCGCAAATTATAAAGGAATTAATGGCAGATCCAAGAAGAAAAAAGGAACACAATGAGCATAAGAAAAAACCGCATGAAAATAAAGAAAGATGCGGGACAAAGGGAAAATTGTGGTTTGGGAGGGATTACGGCCTGACAATCTTGGCGCAAAAATTGCCATTTAAATATGCACATAATCGTAATGAAGCCCATGCTGTCCCGAAGCTAAGCTGATTGATGGCTCTTGCCAAAGATGATGTAAGGACTCGAGCTATCCATCAAAGGCTGCCTGCCACAGCCACTGCAACAAAAATTTCTAATGCAAATAACGTGCGTCTGCCTGAAGAAGACTAACCCACTTAAGACTGTCATTATGATTATTATTGATCATCAGCCGCGAAGAAAAGAGGAGTGAATTCAAAACTGGATCTCGGATTGTCTTCATTTGCATGACGAACAAGTTCTGCAGATTAACTAGCCAATGTTTTGGGAAAACTTTTCAGCAAACAATCCACCCAAGGGCAGCACACAACAAATGAAAATGAAATTGAAATGGAAATGGATAGGACATGGCATTCGGAGCTTACCGTATGACGGGATTAGCGTTCATTCTTAATTTTTTCTTCGAATATATGTTTTTTTTTTTGCAGCCATCGTGAGAGGGGACTGCCAGCTGTCAGCTTAGATGGCTAACTTGATCTTAAGCTGTTTTGGTCATGTGAAAATTATGGAAAGCAGGCAAACAAACTTCGGACTCTGGCTGCGGACAATGAGTAACAAAAATTGCACAAGATTGCAGCGATCGCGTTATCGCAGAACGATCAACGTTCGCCAGGTAGGAAGACAACGTCCTACATATAAGGATTCCCACACGGGACATCGGGAGGACTTGAAGTGGTTCAACTAATCAAAACTGACAAGGCAGCAGAGCGGTTCCAGATCAGGTCCCGTGATCCCTCCAGATGATCATCCGGATGAGGTGAGGGTTGAGGAGGCTGGCCGGAAGTGCGAGAGGAGTTCATCAAATGGTTAGGTGACAAAAGGGTTGCTCAAGACTTACATTCCGGCATTCCAACATCACGACAATCCGACATCCCGAGGTCAGGTATAAAACAAAGACAAGGGTCAGATGCTTTGCCCCCGTTCGTCAGCCGATTGACAGACACGGGGCCAAAGTTTAAATTAAATTAAATTCATAGGTTAAAAAGTTGAAAACGAAAATCGAGGTGGGCCAAAGGGATAACCTTAATGAAGCCGGGATGCGTGACGACGGGATGGGCAATAAAAACTGGTCAGCTTCACTCTGAAATCAACGCCGATATGGTCTAATAAGTAAAGCAGTTCCTGGGAATGTAAGTTGTTAGGGGAAAACTCTTGCTTAGGTGCTATGGTTTTTAATTTGATAAAATGGCAGGGGTTCTATAAAATAAAGTAACTTATTTCGTGTTTACAACTGAAGATCCAAGCAATGTTTGTCTTAGTTATTTTGAACTAGGTGTTAGCTAGGCATTCTTAAAAGTTTTCACACCAATTTGAAAAATAAAATCACATTTAAATAGCTTGCCATTGGATTCGGTAGCCTATTTTATTATTTATCTAAAATTTAAAGAAATCAACTTTAATCAACTTGCCATAAAATGTTGTTTCCGCATTTTTGAAAAACGAAATGTTTATATATTTATTTAACTATATTTAATGGCTCTAGTAATGTAAACAACTTTTGAGTTAGTTGTATTTAAAAATGATTATTTGGGATATAAGAGGCTAAATTTAAATGTTTTTTCTTTATAGAATAAGTATTTTTTCTTGAATCGTAAACAATAATTTATGAAAGCAGGGTAATTGTTTTTAAAAATGATTTGCTAAGCCAAGGCTAATAAAAGTACAAGCGAAGTTACATTCGATTGACATTTAAAACTTCCTTTTACCAAATATTTATATAATTTGTATATAATTCCATTAGTTATTTCCCTTTTGGTCACAGTACATCTAGAACAAATTTCATGGTAATTTAGCAATGATATACCATTAGACATATGTCTCAAATTTTAAAATGGGGTTTGTCCTTTTTTGCATGTGGCACAAGCCAAGTGTATTTCATTTGCCATTTAATTTTCATTCAATTGGGAGTTTGGTATTTTTATTTTTTGCTGAGATGCGTATCATAAATTCGCATAAATTATGCCAAAAGGGATGGCAAAATCGATACGCAAATTTTCCAGTGAATAAAAAGTTGGCAAAAAAGGAGCCGAGTAAAATGCGACACACGCAGACAAATGGAAAACATTTGTAACGGCCATTAATCGATGTTTGTTATAACCAAATGCAAATTGTATTGGCGAAGGGGTTACAGTTGAAAGGGCAGAAAGGGGCGGGGAAGGGGTGACAAGGGCCGAGGGGGGTGAGTCGCCCGTTTAATGAAGCCATTAAAAGATTTTTCTCGATTCTTGACATTTGTCAATCGCTGGGCGTTGCCCATAAAATAAAAAAAAAAATTTGTGAAAATTAAAAATTGGCAAATTTTTAATGGGCTACCAGGATACGCCTCCTGAGGTCCATAGATTTATAAAGAACTATATTCGATTGTTGTGTTTTTGGACAGTGCGGCGGGGTTGGTGAAGGGTTAAATGTCGGTTACAGCGTTGGTTTCTTTCCTTTCTTTTCCACTTTTTTGGTTTTTGGCCGCGTGTTCATAATGACAAAGTTTGGCCATTAAATTTCGCCATGCTCGACCTTAAAAGTTTTCAGCTTTTGTTAAGTTATAATTGCCAAATCTTGTCCAAAAATGTTACAAGCAAACCGTTAGCCGACTCACACTTGTTACAACCAAAAGACAGATCTAGATTGGGCAGAGTAACAAAACTGGAAATGGAAATGGAACCAGAATGCCAGAATAAAAGAGACGATTCCACGTTTCAACTTTAATTTGTATTCAATCAGACCCCTTCTTCGGGTCTTCAGGTTCCTCACGGTCACTTTCGCTTTGCAACTGGGAACAATCAATGCTCATCAGCATTCGAGGATCCTCTCGGTGATTTGCATATGGATGCGATGACCCTCGGTACGACAACACAAACAAATAAACAAAGAGTTGCTACACTTATGTCGCCTTGGGCAGTTCATCATTCTGCGGCAATCGGCGGCGAGATGATCATCCAGATCGGCGTAGGAAATCGGGATGGGCATTGGGATCGGGATCGGGATCTTCATCGAGATGATCGCGATGTTCGCAGCTGCCTGATTCCGCTGTTCTTGGGGTGAGTCAGTCTCATCTCGCGATCATCTGTGTGTCTTCTTGTCCTTTGGTCCTCGACGAGTCCTTCGGAAGGTTCGCGCGCTGTCAGAAGTAATCAAGCCGACACACTCTTGACGCAAAACGATGCGTAACTCTTCGAGAGCGAATTCATCATCATCATCGTCGTCATCAAAAGAAGGATCCGTGACCAGGGCCGAGGGCGCGCTAATTTACTTGACTTGATCTCGCCTTCCCCTTCCCCTTCCCCTGCTCCTCTATCTCTATATATCTACCTCTTCCTCATCCCCGCCCAATTCCGATCCCGATCTTGATCTTGATCGTGGTCTCTCGAGTGGCCTTTTAATGCTTGGCAGCTGCCCGGTGGTTCCGATCACAATGGTGCCCGCTAATTGCTGACTAGTCATTGTGAGTCGGCCAACTCCGAGGATTGAAATGTTAACTAAGTTTATCTTATGCCGAACCAGAAAGTGGTTCTCGGGGGGTTTAAGGCAACATTTGGCATTGAAATCCTAAAAAATGAATTAAGTAAATAGGTACGATTAAATCAAGTATTTTACTTCATCAAATAAGGCTATTAATCACGAATATGATTTTATACATACTTTGTAAGCTCTTTTTGAGTGAGTTAAATAGCTGATTAATGAAGATGCCAAGAATTGGATAGAAATCAACTTATTAGAATACAGATTTCCATTTGCAATCCATGATAATATTTTTCTTGTTAAATTGAATAATTGAATTGTTACAAAAAAGTTATAAATGTAAAAAAAAAACAATGTCAATCTCTTTTGCTAGGATAAGCTCCCATTTTCATAGAGTATTAAGCCAATTTCCAAATTTCAACTTGACATTTCTCAAGGTGACATCTAAAGATTAAAAAAGAAACCCAAATGTCATAGAATTTTATGACAGTATCGGGATAAAAAAAAAACACTTCACACTAAAAAAGTACAATAAATAGATTAGAAAATTCTGTTTATTCTTAATTCTCTTTCCTTATTTCATATCCTTTTCAAGGCCATTCAGGGATACAATTGGCACTTAATGCCTAATTCGCTTAATCCGAATCAGCTATAACCCTCTTCAGTAGGTTACAGCATTATATAGAACCTGAAAAAAAGAACAACATTTAACACAGCCAACCAGTTAACGCCTCCACCAAGAGGATGAAAAGCAAGTGACGGGCAAATCATATTATGGATGAACCAAGAAACCCTTCAACTTGCAGATTGTAAAGGGAAAATCAAAGGAAAAAAACTGAATAGAAATTCAAAGAATCCGATGAAAAGCGCAACAAGACACAAAATAACAGAAAATATAACAAAATATAATACCTGACCGGGCTGTCAGGAGAATGCATGTAATTGACTTTTGTGCCGGGCGTTTTTCCCTCCATTCATGAGGAGAGAGTCGTGTCCACAGAGTCGGAGGCGACAATTCATTGAGCATCATCCAGACAAACTGGCGGCGACGTTGCCCAGGGGAACCCATCCCAGTCGGTTCTTTTCAGCTGCTTTCCTTTCCTTTAGGACCCCGAACGAATCTCTCAATGGCGCAACGTCTTCGCACTCGACTCTCGGCCAAGGATACGCCGAAAAAGTGTCAAAATTCCCATAATCCGCTTTAAGGTGTTTTAATGCCCAAATGCCCGGGACGTGGTCAGCAGCCTGCCACCTTGCCTGCCTCGTTTCACATGAATGAATTTTCAATTTGCTGCATGTCCATTGTCTTGGCAACCGGCCCGCGTCCTGCCATTCAGGCCATTCGAGTCATTCTGCCCATTCTGGCTATTCTGGCCATTCGATTCATTCGGGCACGTAGGTGTTTTTTGTCCGCGTCATTGTCTCTAACCCCGCTGCCCGCTCAAAGGACAATGGCCCAGCGGGAGGGGGCCAACGGCAGGGAGCGATACGAATGGCCGACAGGATAATGCGCCGAAAGGGGAAAAGGACAGGCTCTCTCTCAGATGCAACTACAGATACATATATAGATACGGATTAATATACACAAAAAGAGCAGGGAGCCGTGGAAGACACTCAGCGCAGGAAGCCGACAAGAAGAGCCACCAATAAACGCTAACAAAGTGCATTATGGCCAACAACGCCGGCAAGGTCAAGTGGCCAATGACCAAAAAAGGATACAAGTATTACCTAAACGTTCATCTAAAATTTCAAAGTCAGTTTGAAGGAGAGTGGCCACATCTGCCATCGAACCATTTTTAAACTAATTCTATGGACTTTATTGTACTATTACAAAATGGTCAACTTAATAGATTAAAATGTTTTCTACGTTAGTTTCTTGAGCTTAAGCTTTGTTGTATTTTAATAATGGATTTCGAAAATGCTGAACCCTTTTTAAAAAATATTTTTATATAAATAATTTTGAATTAGAATAAACATATTTAATGCCTTTATTTATAAATTGAATTAATTGAAACAATTGTTTATTTAATCAGTTCTTTGAAATGGTAATTAAATGGAAAAAAATACTTGTAAGGAATGTTCTACTTATATATGCTTGTCTCAATCAGCAATGTTAAAAAAATCTCTTGAGATGGAAATTTGTTTTTTTAATCTGTGTGAAAGTATTTAATGTTAATATTTAATAAAGGTTTTATGCTTAGCATTGTATTCAATTTAATAAAATCTTGAGACCATTTATTTGATTAGTTTACCTATTGACATTTATTTTTTGGCCAAACCATTTTCCACATTTTAAAGTGTAAAACAGGTTTGGCTTCCATCTTCCGAATTCGTTTGCTGTCCCCAAGATATCTCGCAATCTTTCCCATGACTGAAACTCGTGTCCTTTTCTTGCCGCGTAATCGTCTGCATTGAAACCGATCGATCGCCAGCCAGTCTGTCCTGTCCCTGTCCTGACCAGGCTACTTCCCCAGACTACCAGACTGCATGTCCATTAGTAATGACCATTCCAATACCATTTTTTTAACATGTCTGAGACATTAAACAACTGTTTTTTTTTACTTTGAAGGCCTGAGAACAACATGATTTTGCATTTTGATTGCAATGGTTATACAATCAGGAGGTAACAAAGAAAGAAAAGGTGGCTCCGCTAATCAATTGGTCAGTGCGACAGGCTGTCTGGGTCGATTAGGAAACTTTATTGGGGGATATATATAAATGCTTGATCACTAATAAATATTCAAATGCTTGAACTTCTTATTTTTGTTTTTAACGAACCGACTGTTTTTTTCCCATCTATCTATTTATCCTTTCTACATAAAACATCATATTTATGAATACGATTTTGTAAGCACTTGAATTAAGTCACACCAATTTCTAAAACTAAGAAAAAAGAATATTCAAAGGAACTGTTTTTGGTCAAAAATACCTTTTGTGGTCTTCCAATGAAACTCTTCACCTATGGACACATGTCCCAAGACCAAACCCCGATTCCATACGAGTTTCTGTTTATCTGCTATCTGGCCTATCAATCGGTGTGTCATAACTGCATTTGGTTTTGTCAGTTTCCGTACGGTTCTTTTTTTCCTCCTTTCGTTTATCAATTTGCTGCAAATCTGGGCTTTGTTTAGGCTGTGTCTCTGGAAGGATTCGCAAGGATTAAATGCACTCAGGCCCGATGATGGCAATCACATTTGTTTGCGACAATTGTTTGGCCATCGATGGATCGATGCTGATTCCGATGCTTCGATCGTTTCGAGCTAAATCTGTTTGCCTTGTGGCCTATGAAATTGTATCCGATGTTTATCTAAGGGAGTGGGACTTCGCAGGGAGAAGGGCATTGCGAAAGGGGAAGGGCAGGGGCTTCTTTGAGAAGTCCCAAAGCGGTTGCCAAACACGACCGTAAATTTGAATGATTTTCCTCGGGCTTTCTGCTTTTTGATTAACATTAATGAGCGACAAAAAAGTGCAAAAATTTACATGGCAACGGCGGCTTCTCTGGCCCCATTGTTGTTTGGGTCTTTAGAAAATTTTCCATTCAGCGTGACAGGAGCTTGTCAGGAGTGTGTGGAAGCCCCATCCACCTTGGCAACCCATCCATCCCCAACAATAACGATTTAGGCATTAGAGCTCCATTGAAATCTTTTTCGTTGCGATTGTTCGGCTTCTTTCTGCAAGTTTGGTGCTCCAAGATGGGCTCAACAAGACAGAAAATCCCCCCCATCTGGCTGTTCATCACATTATTCTGTATCTAAGTTGCAGTCGGTGCATTGTCAGCGCTTTTTGTCTAACTACTCATTAACATTTATTTGCATGTGCAGAGAATGCCATGGCAAATGCAAAAGCAACTGCCATGATAAATATGACAAACAGACAATGCCCAGATAGACAAACAGAAAACAGAAACTCACAAAGGCGAAAATGCACTGCGAAAAAAGTGGGAAAAGTGGTGGGAAGGGATGGAGAATGGTCGAAAGGGTGGGAGGAAATCGGGGATCCTTATGTACCCTAGCAGAAGGTAACTCTTGGCCACTGGATAAAACTCTTTTTTTGTAAGTTCACTTAACAAATAGATTCCCATTTTTTTCTAAAATTTAAGAGAAGTAAATGAAGCAATTAAGTAACGAAATAAACATTTGAAAACCTAGGATAATTTAAAATTTATAATATTTTGATTGATGGTGCATCCATGAATAATAAAATCATTCAAATACGGCATTCATTATAATCTTTAGAATTGTAAAGTCCTAGCATTAAAGTTGATAGAATTATTGTGTACAGAGATTTGAAATGACTTTGGCTAATAGTATTTTCTTTGTCCATTTGTCTAATACGCTTGAAATATATCGTACCAATCTTTTATTAATGATTTCAAATCTCTAATAATTTCTGTTGTTAAAGTTTTAGGTTTTCGAAGTGCAAGTTCCTTAAACATAAGTATAGAATAAAATCAAATGGCAAATTACCGACAAACCCTTTTGCATAGCGATTAAAGCCATTTTAGACATTCGGGTGAGTGCAGTGTATAATCACAATGGCTGACTAACAGAGGAAGAGAGACAGACACAACGAAAGAGAAGGAGACATTGCCAAAGACAATGGACACAGGCAAGTACATAGAGTGCAATAGGGAGAGGAAGATGGCGAGAACGAGAGGCAAGAACCAGGTCCAAATAAATGGAACAGTTGCAGTCCATCCATCCTTCCATCTCACCCTTCGTCACTCACTCAGTTCGTCAAGTTGGGGCTGGAAAAATGTGCGCCATTGTGTTCAACTTGCAATTGTTAACTGACAATTGGCAAAAAGGCAGCAAGTAGTCCCGCCTTTCCTCACTTTTTCTCAGACTTTTTCTCTATCTCCCATGTAGGAAAAGCTTAGGTCATTAGAGTCAAATTAAATTAGAGTGTTAGAAGGTAGCTTCGCAGTATACTATGTATGTATTCCGATTCCGTTTGCATTTGTCATTAGTTCGTTGTTAATTAAAATGAAGCCCAAGTGCCAGACGACAGAACTCGACTCGACAGACTGAATGGAAATCAAAATGCGCTAAAAACCGCCCTGAAACAATGGCAACACCTGCGTAATGCCCTCGCCCACCCAAAACCCTTCATTCAAAAAGCCCTGAAACAAAGCCCGACCAAATGAGAGTGGGACTACGGTGTTCGGAGTCCGGAGTTTCGAGCCGTTGTCCTGGCAACGCCACCAACACCAAAGCAAATTAACAAAACAATAATGTAGACATGAAAAATGCAATGGCAGGTACTTTGCAGGACTATATACAGCTAACAGTGGCACAAGGCGGACAGAGGCTTGAAAACTTTACTTGGCCAGCTTAGAAAAATATTAATTATAACAACGCTAATTCAATGGGACCGAGAAATATACCAATCCCTATTTTGGTTCCTTCTTTTGTGAGTCCTGATTTGATTTGTTCTCACTCATAAACCTTTATGTCCAGTCTATAAGGAAACGATTATATTAATATTAATATTGATTAACATTAGTTGACTTTTTTATACGAAATACTTATGGATTGCTCAGGTATCTATCAAAATTATTTCAATTCATAGTTTGATGGTAAAGGAAATTTCTGAAACATTGAAAAAAAATTTTAAAATCAAAGATAATTCTAAAATATTTAAATATTTTGTATTTTTTTTTTAAATCTTTACGGTTTTGACACTACACTAGTTGTTAAAAGAGTTTTAAAACAAAAATGTTACTTGATATTTCCGTTCTTGTTTTCTAGTTAAATGTCCATCAAAGTTTAAATACCAAAAATACGTTTTAGTATTTTTTAATTGAAATCGCAAAACGAAAAACCTTAGAACTTTATGAAAACTAACTTAAGTGCTATCTGTTGGAACCCATTTTTGTTAGTGCGCACCTTGGCCAACATATCCACCATTTTGAGCCTAGGAATTAGCCAAAGGCGAATACCAGTTGCGGGTAAGATGTCAGGCTCAGATCTCCACGGTTCGTTCGATTCAGAAATAAATGTCCATTAAGATTAGTTGATTTTGATTTCGATAGTTTGTTTTTCTACCTTTTTTTTGTGTAACGCTCTCTGCTGGTCTCTAAGCAAATGCGGTAAATAAACGACAAACACCCGAAAAGCTCACTCCCAATGGTGGGCTCTCCTCCCAATAAACTTCCCTTCGTAAGCCCCACTGTACCCCCCAGTGTTCCACTTGGCATTTCATGTAACACGAAACCTTCCCCAACCAGAAGCATTCCAATTGGAAACGCCCATCATGGGACTCGTTGTTTAGAGTGAAATAGCTATGGTGGCCCAGTAGCTATTCGGGTTGTCTCGCTCGCACGCCCACGCAACACCTGCTCGTGCTTACTGCCCTCCCTCTATATTGCCCGTCCTTTTCTGTCTGACATTCTTTGTCTCTGTTGCACATAGTGGTTCGGTTTTTTTTCCTTGTTTTTTACCAATTCCTTAACGAAATGTCACCTGGTTGTTTGGCCTCTCTCTTACTAATACCAAGCCATTTTGGCTCTCACTTTTTGGGTTGTTATGGATGTAGTTTCTTCATAAACAGGCTTTATAAAAAACATTTAACAAACCAATAAGAAAGAAAGCTCCCGGAAAAAAGTTTTAAGCAGAGCGAGCGAGAGAACATAAGCTTTTTGCAGAGAGGATTTGTGTTTTGTGTGGAGCAAAACGGTTACATAGCAGCTGTCTCACCGCCCCACCTGCCACGCCCCCCGCCCCTTTAGACAAGGGGGGATAAGACTCGTTTTTTGGCTCGTGTATGTTTTTGAAGAGAGCGCGCGCCAAGTTTTTAGTTACGCGTCGGAACGGATCCGTTGAATAGCCGCCAAAGCGCGCTTAGATGCAGCAACAGCCAACTTGGCCAAGAAGAGCCGATCAGCCAACAGCTAGCGACGGTTTTAGCCCCCTCACTAGAAACGGCAAAAATAACAGATAACCGCAAAAGTAAAATAAATAACAAAAAGTTAATGCCCAAAAAACATAAACATACTTTTGTACGGCAATATTGCAGAGTAAAAGTGAAACAAATAAAAACTTTTTATAAAAATAATAAAACCTAACCCAAAACAGTGCTCATCTGATATCAAATTTGATCGGCCCTTAAAGTGCTCACCCAAAACAAACAAAAATTCAAATCAAAATAAAGTATAAGCGTTTAAAAAACAAACAAATCCAGCTAAGGTTCCACCATAAAGTTGTGAAATCCTAAGCTACTTATTTCTCTCGTTAAACTTCAACTTAAACAAGCTTCATTCTTTGTTGAATCAAAAGAATCGGAGGTAGTATAAGTATCTTATCAATGAATGGAAACCAAACAACACAAATCAACATAAACTAGTGATATCCCATATGTAAAGTGCTCGTCAAACAGATTCGGTTACGAAACAGCTCAAGATCATAAAAGTCAACAAATTCAACATTTTATGGCAGCTCGGAAAGTGGAATCCATAAACGACAACAACAAACCGTAAATAAATATTATCCAGATGATTCGGTAGTATATTCCGCATATATGCTCCAATCGAATATTTGATTCCAATCGCCGGGAAACGGAAAATTTAAAGGAAATGCAGAACTTTTTGAGGTATATTTTAATAATTTTGGAACAAATTAATAACTTAATTTGGGTAAAAGGTAAAAATCTGAAATATATATAACGTTTCAAAGTCTCTCGAAAGTTTTGATTAAATAAACATATTAACATACATTTAATTAAACTTATTTCAAAAGCGTTTGTTTTTAAACAAACAATGGTTTTACTTTGTTTTTTTTATAGTTCATTGGTACCTTTAATTATGTTTTATTGATTAAACATTGTACTCTAGGAGTCCTGTTATAATAGGTTGTTTGGGTGAGGTTCTATAACTAAATTAATGGTAATCCAAATTAAATCATATGTAGAAAATCAATTAAAAACCTTAAACCTTTATATCCAACTCATTGCCGTTCAGAACGTAATTTTCTTGACCATCAATTAGGTAAACATGGAGAGAGCTCCACAAAATGAGTCTGAGTGCCCAAGATACAAGAAGAATCAACAGATTTTATTGTTTGGATAATTTCAGGATTTTCCTCTTTCGGTTTTCTGCCAAATCATTGTCGGAATCTTTATGCTCCCACTCGAGGTGTGTTTACTTTTGCTTTCGATCTTCCACTTGAATTAAAGCGAACTCTTTTTCTTTCTCCGAGAGCCATTCAAAGTTGTTTGGTTAACTTAATTTCGAACTATAAATGAAAACCGACTCAAGGAATGTGAAAAGCTGCAATACAAAGAGTCAAAACTCCCAGAGAATTGGAAATGACGCAAATAGAGCAAATAAAAGTAGCAGAAGTAGAGGAAAACAAAGTATGTTTATTAATATTTGCACAAAATTTGCGACAACAATTGGAATTGAATGTGACGTGCCCTCTTCGTGTATAGCAATCGACTTTGAACCAACACACAAAAAACACAATTGAGCAAACAGAGTTTTGTGAAATTATTTTGCGACCAAATGTAAGCAAAACCAGATGTCGATCAAATATTTTTACGCCATTGTCTTGAACATCGTATTTTCTTATTCAATTTGCTAAAAAATAAATACAAAATTACAATCCAAAGAAGAGTTTGGCAAAGAATTCTAATTAATATTCGGCTGTATATGGCAGCATCTGTATCTGTGGCTGACTTTGTATCTTTTCTTTTTCATTGCCCTTGGCACGAACTTGACACTAAACCTTCGGGGGAATCAGGGGATATCGAGATACTCGTACGTTTACGAGGCGATTGTTGCGAGTGTGAAAGTTCTTAATTACAAACATTAGGGGGCCCAGCGGCTTAGGGCCCTGAGAAGATCCGATCCCAGCGGGCGGCCAAGACGACACTTTTGAATGGAGGCTGGCTGCTGGGACGGACTGAAGAAACCCTGTGTATCTGCGATACATTTCAACACAAAGTGGAGACACTTAAAGCTCTACCTGTGTTGAGACCCCTACTGGAAGACTGGAAGGCTGGTAGACTGGAGACTGCAGACCGCGAGACTCCTCTGGGAGAAGAATCTGGCTGGGGGGAGATATCGGGCTCAGCATGTGGCTAAGCCGATCATAATTCTTGTTTGACACACCAACAAACGGATGAACAAATGAACGAGAGGCAGCAACAACAGGGCCAACTTGGACGGGGGTTAAGACGAGTGGGTCGGTATGGCCCCCGAAACTCAAGTGGCCAGCGGGTTAATTTTACTCCTACTGAGATACGAAGATACAGAAGAGCGGCTCAGCAGCCGATTTGCATGAGAAAGATGCGCTCATAAAGTATCTGGTGGGTTATCTATTAAGGCTACTAGATTAACACCCTGAAAAGACCCACGTTTTTAGGCTTAACGGTTACATTTCCGTTACAAATAAATATCGGAGAAACATATTATCCACCTCTATATAGAGGAGCGAATCAAGAGGAAGTGGCATATTCACAGCAAATAAAAATATCTGGAGTGCAATTTGTGCACAGCTGGTGGTGCAACCGTCGAATCGGGTGGTGGCCCTGCGGTGCAACAGAAACTGCAACTGCCACACTGCACCACATTGAGAAAAAATGCCAGGTCTACATTGTCATTTACATTTTTATTGCAATTTTTACTATTTTAATGATCTCAATGTTTTCCAGGTGATACAAAGTAATTACAAAACAGTAGTATCACTCGTAAACTTATAACGATTTCATTAGAAAACAACTACAACATATAATAATATCTCTTTCAACTAATATACAAATCCAAAAAAAGTATATTATTATTAAAGTATATTATCAAGGGTCAAAGGTCTTTTTAAAAACCATCGAAACTTTTATAAAACTTTATTCCAATTAGAACCTTTAAAATCAAGTTACCTTTAAATCTCTAGACATTTTGTTATAACACATAATATTACTCTTTGATAACAACTTATTGGTCAGATGTAGCAATAATTTCTCTCTGTGCATCAACTCGAAAACCGAACTGAAAAAGAAGAGCAGAAATAAGTAAGGCAACTTGACAACACAGAAATTTGTTTGCACTCCATAAGGATTACAAATATGCGTGTCCCGGGGCTCCCCGCACTCAGCTCCTCTTTTTCTTTTAAAATAAATTTCATGCTTAATACGCATGCCTGGCAATTTTTACTTTAACACCGAGTGGTAATGCCCGGAAGCAGTGCAGATGTCGCCTCGCATAGCCCAACACAAGTTATTGGCCACGATGTGCTGCATGGCCAGGAATGCCAATGAACAGGGCCAAAAAGTAAAGATACTGCGGAATATGGCAGCAGGAAAAACACAGTCGAATTGGACAGATAAAGATGAATGGCCTTAACCCAGGCTTGGTCAGTCAATAAAGCCAGCAATTTTTGGGAAAAAATGGATTAAAATAAATTACAATATCTTTTACTTATAAATGATTAATAATATTTGAGGCAACAGCTTTCTCATTGAAATTTGTTTTTTTTTGCCTAAGCCAAAAATAAATTTAAGCTTACATCAGTGTTAAGCTATGAAACATATTATATCCAAGGTCGATAAAAATAAATTTATTATTTATTTTTGTTATTTTTATCATTCCCAAATTTTACTGAGTAAACATTGGTTGCCAAACAATTAAATAATACAGAACACATTTCAAGTAGCAATTCATTTTATAAAACAGATACATTTTAATATAATAACAGAAGTATGTCAACTTTTTATTTATTATGTGTTCCATCTTATATTTACTTTTCTTTATTTATTTATTAATTTACAAACTTAAGCTTAAAGTTATTAACTAAAGTTAGCGGCCATGGCTGCCGTGGCTTTTGGCCGACTTCATTGTGTTTAAATTTGTTTGCATTGTTATAAGATTTATCTTAGCTTAATTTGGGTTTAATTTCTTGAATCTTTTAGGATCTGTATACTTTACAATGCTGAGTTCGGCGTTTGATTGTATTTCGTTGATTTTATAAGCTTTTGTTTAATCTATAATTAATATGTATAAAAAGGTATCTATTCTTAGGTAAACATAACCATAACATTCGTTCATAATAAATCTTAATTTTAATGATATATAAATATTGTATGTGAATACTCTTTAAACTTTTCTACTTGAAAATTCATTGAATGATATTAAGAGAGCCCAAAGCAAGGACTTCATACCACACCCAATCGACTCTAATTAGCTGACTACCCACACAAAAATAATTATAATATTAATTATTCCTGTTTTCGCTTGCCGACAACTTGCAGACGTTTCCTCCCCCCCTCCCTGTGACCCCTTGCCCAATGGGGCATTGTTAATCAATTAACTAATTGATTCGAGCTCTTAAAAGTATGTCGTCTGAGACCCATTCTTCGGGGACAAAAAAAAACAATGCGAGTGGAGTCGTGGACTCCTGGCCCAAAACCCACTTGCGAGCCGCGCTGGCGGTTGCCACCTCAACTCGACCGGAATTGGACTCGAAAAACCTCTCACTCCCCTCCTCCTTTGTGGCCCATTGTGTTTGGCCAAATGTCAACCCTTAAAATGAGACGACTACTACGACGTCGTCCATCCTTTCCATTATGCGACGGGGCACTTGAAACCCATTTCTTTCCCATTTTACATTTCTGTGTACTTTATTTTGCACCCAAGCCGCTTGTTTTGGACACGCTGGGATGGGCTGGTCATGTGTCGGTTGATAGGCTTCAATTCTGGGTCTTTCAATTCCACATGTGCGTGCATTATAAGCGGGATTTACGTGGTCCACTTGATGCCCCCGGTTTCAGTTCCATCTCCATCTCCTTCGGCAACGTGTTAAATACGGTGAGGCAGGGAAAAGGGTCAAGAAGCCAGCGTCCGGCTAAACGCTTTCAATTTGTTTAATGGTCCCTTTCGGATTCGGATTTGGATTCGCATTCAGATTGGGATTTTTCCTCGCCCCTCTGAGCAGGACATCGAGGACAACCGAGTGCGGGTGTGCCGGAGACATATGCCTGAAATAAGTGCGACTTCACATATATGGACTGCTATTTGCCTCGCATTATCCTCGGCAAATGTGTCATCTGCAGTGGTTATTTGCATAGATTGGACTGTGGTCTTAACTAGAGGAGCTTTGCTGTCCATTTTTGGTCAGCTTAAATTCCAAGCCATTAGGTTAGCCAGATGTTTAGAAAAATAAAAGAATAAAAAGCCAGGTGTTTGGTAGAGTGGAATTAAGTATGTGGTAAACATTTGCAGAATGTCATAACTAATTGATTTATTGCCTTATATATTTTATATTAGTTTGTTTTCATAAACTACAGTCGAACTGTCGAACCATTTGTACGTGGTACGTGAATCACTGAAATTATTAAATCTTAATTTCTTTGCTATGAAATTTAGTTAAGACACAAGTAAATAGACTCCGATTTTTGTGATCAATGGAATGTTAAGCAATTTAGATACTAGCTTTGGAAGACGTCGTTAATAATCCAATGGATCTTATTTCCTTAGACAATTTCCAAAGATGGTTAAAAGGAATTAGTCAATTTAAAGAGAAATAACTGTCTTTATAATGTTTGTGATTAAATTTGACCCAAGAATACCCTATCCCTATATCTCTGTATTTTTTTAATTTTTCAATTCAACATATGGACAATGTGAAGGCAATTCTTATTATTTTCTGATCAACTCGAATGTTTTAAATATTTTGGTTAAGACGATGTTTCCTATTCCTTAAGTTATAGTATTATAATATTATCATTATCATTTACTTATGTCAAAAATGTCCACCTTATCCTCCAGCTCGACGCATCTAAAACTTCTCACCACCACCAGTTCCAGCACCACTAGATCCAGCACCACCCAGTCCGCCCGCCGGCTCGAGGGCCACAGATTGAGGCACCGAGGAAGCCCGGCTCCGTCTGCGATATGATGGAACGTCTGTCCACGCACCTGTCGCTCACCGGCCTCTCGCTCGCTCATCCCCTGCAGACTCACCTGGGCTCCGGCGGCGGATCGCACCACCTCGGCCAACTGGCGGCGGCAGTGCATCAGCAGCAGCAGCAGCAACAGCACTCCGACCAGGGCCTCGGCCACTCGCACCACCTGCACGGCCAGCAGTTGTCGCTGGCCCACCAGCACCACCACCCCCACCAGTCGCCGCAGCACCAGCAGCAGCATCAGCACCACCCGTGCAGCAGCAATAGCAGCAACGGATCGCCGAACGGCTCCACAGGATTGGGCCTGCATCCCCACTCGGCGCTCCATCTGGCGCACCACCACTCGCAGCTGCACCAGCACCACTCGGCGGGTCAGCAGCAGCAGCAGAGCCAGCCGGCGGTGTCCTCGTCCTCGGGCTCGCACCACAGCCAGTCGCAGTCGCTGAGCCACCAGCCCCACAGCAACGGCAGTTCCCAGCTGGGATCCGGTGGTTCGGCCGGCGGTGCAGTGGCCGGTGGGGCACCCAATAGCCACCACAGTGCTCCGGCCTCCAGCAGCGTGATGGCCGCCGCAGCAGCCGCCCACCTGCACCACAATTCGCAGGCGTCGCCCATCAGCAATCTGCACCAGAATATGGGCAGCCTCATGAACAGCGGCAGTAGCGCCAGGTAATTAAATTCTTATTGTTAAAAAATATACATTTTTAAACGTGTATTTTTTATTGAATTATTTATTGCACACTTTAAGCAAAAGTTGCAAGCTTTTATTGTTTATTTGTTTAATCTCTTGCAAAGTTTAATTTGGGATTAAAGAAGATGATATGCAATAAAATTGTGCAGTATTAAAACTGTAAAAAAAACCATTACTATTAACTTAAATAATTGAGCTTACATTTTTATTGTAAAAATATAATGTCTATATTTAGCAACAAAAATGCAAATCACAAGTAATAAAAAATGTAAGCAAATGGTCAAAAACATAAATGCTCACATTATTTTGCCGAAATAATAAATTGCATTTAACTGTTAACTATTTTTCAAATTAAAATTTTTTTTCTTCTTCCTTAACGAATTTTCAAATTGTTTGAGCTTCTGTGGTTTATTTTGTTGTATAACATTTTTGGCAGCTAACTAAGCCCTCTTTTATTTTATCCTGCAGCGATGTCTTCTTCAGTCTGATGATCCAGAACACAACGAAGCGCCAGAACGAGGAGCACATAAAACGTCCAATGAATGCATTCATGGTCTGGTCGCGTCTTCAACGGCGCAAAATAGCTCAGGATAATCCCAAAATGCACAATTCTGAGATTTCCAAAAGGCTGGGTGAGTTTTTTTAAGATTTAACTCAAAACTTGGTCATTAAGAGAGGGATATTAAAGAAGATTTATGGAAAGTCTTTATTAATTAAAATTAAATACGCCATTCAAGTTGTTAATAAGGATTTTACTTTGTTTTAAAGGCAAGCCAATCTCTTGCCTTAACTTGGACTTATAAATGGTTTTGTGTAAACAATAAATCTATTGTTACATATTGTATTGCAAGATCTATTTAGTATTTGGGTTTCCGGATTGCTGTCTTGGAGCAGAATGCCACCAACATTGTTCAAGAAAACCCAGCCATCCATGAGTGACTCAATTGCCTCCTTCAGAGCTGTTATTTCCAGAACAAACAAACTATTTAAGTCCCAGCCAAGCTCACTTCAGTTTCTCTTTTTGTGTGCATTTTGTGTAACACAAGCCACGAAAGTCTCGGTTATCTGGTGGCAACGTTTCTTTCGAAATGTGTATAATCTGCGGACAAAGGATGGGGCAAATACAAAACGAAATTAAAATGCGGCACACGACCTGCCAATCTCTCGCACCCACTCACTCCTCCCTATCTCCATCTCTATCTCTTATGCAAGTTAAACTAATCAACGTAATACCCAACTGTACAATGGCAATGACAAACCAAAAACACCCGCCACTCAACGCGACTGTCAGAAGTGACAAGCGGCTGTCAAACAATGAGCAGGAAGAGCGGCGCAGGAAGCTGTTGATTACTCCCAAAGAAGGGGTTCGGTCTTGGCATCGACCTTGCCCACAGAGCACCCAACTCCTGCACCACCCACCCGATTAAGTTTGATTCGCCAAATCACGGTCGGCTGTTGGCCGGCTTTGTCTCTCACCCGCTTAACTAGTTGCGAAGTTAAGTAGTTTATTTTCGGAGGGCTCAGAGCGTCGTCGGATAATCCCACGCAAGTCTTATCGGCCCTTTGGGTCTCGAGTCTTTTCGGTATGCAGCTTTTAAGCCAGCGCACTGCAAAAAATACTTTAAATAACTAGTCTTTAATTCCAAAAAAGTTTTCATTTCAAGAACTGTCTCTTTAGATGTGGTCTTTGAATGTTGAAACTGGCATTAAGCTTTGTATTTAGCTTTTGAAACTTATTGAAAAATAGAACTAGAGGTCCTTCGATTTTAAAAAAAATATTTAGATGTCGCTAATTTAATGTGTATGAAATACATAAATACATTTTTTTCGGACACTTATATCTTTAAAGTCTTCTTGAGCTGTCAATAACCATAATTCACTGAGTGGTCAAATCGAACATAAACATTTTAAATGGACTCAAAAAATACTTCCAGAGATTATGTATTTATTAGTTTCCTTGACTAAGTTCTGGAGCTCAAGGATTTTTTTCTCACTGTACTCGTCGTAGTAAATTGAATTTCCATCCAACTTTCAGACACTCGACACGTGGCAGTCGGCAGGCAAGTTCTTTAGCATAACAATGCCAGTTCTTAGGACTACCTTTTTTCGATCAGCTCATGCATATTGGATGAGAGTCCTACATAGATTGGGGGACTAATCAGTGGCTGCTGTCATAACAGTGATAACAAAAAATCAAAAAATCAAAACCAAAAGACAAACTCATCTTGGCCATTATCGATCTGAACTCTGAAAATTTAGTCCTGCGTTTTGTGCAATTTTTTAATAAAACTCTACGGGGTTTCCCCTGGGTAAACTCCCCCAGTCAAGCACTCGTTAAATGACTTTTACTTGCATTTTTATTTAGCCATTGTTTGGGCCGAAACAAAAGCAAATTAAATGCGACTCACTTGCCATCCAGTTGAGCGAACCAAAGAGCAACAACAGGGAAACTCGCTGCATCTGAAGGATGCGAACAAAAAGGGTTTTGCTCCTGGGCGGAGTTTTTCCACCCATCTCCCTGGAGCACCCCCTTTCTCCTTATAAGCCGTCCCGTATTGTACATCCATTTAGCGTTCTTTTCCAATGCCAAGAGTTCAAGTAAACATATCGATGGGAGCCAGCAAACTTAAATACAATTTAGAAGCAAACTTGAATTTCGAATTATTTTCCTTCGATTTTTTTCCTCCGCTGCTGTTGTTGTTGATATTGTTGAGCTGAAAGCTTTTGTTCGCCTTTCACATTTTCCTTTTTAGTCCGCTTTTTGGCAAATCCATTATGCGAATTGACAGCTCCTCTCGCTCGTCTTCTCTCTTTCAGTAATATTTGCTGTCAGTTGCAGTCTTTGTTAAGTTTGTTTAGAGCAGTTGGGGAAAACGGGGGAGGGGATGGAGCTCGGAAAATTCTTTTGTGGCAAAGGTGGAACTAGGACAGGTTGGGGAAAAACAGAATTGGCAGCCACCAGGTTGATAAAAGGTATGACCGCCAGTGCGAAGATTGTCCTTTACATGGAATGTATTTAACTTTTTTGGTTTTCCCTTTCAAGAATTATTAAAATGTTTTTCGTTATTGTAAGGACTTAATAACACATACTACAAAATGTGTACACATTTTCAAGAGCATACCAAGCCTTAAAGTAATTATAATTTTGTGAATGGCCTTATAAAAAAGGTAATAAATAAAAAATCAAAGAGATTTAAATTGTAATCTCCTTAAGACTAATTTTTCCCCAGCTTTAATCCGCGACTGCTTTCACTCTATTTATCACTTACTCTGTGCCATTAATAATCTCGAGGACAATTTTCAAAACTTTCATTACACCACAATGCCAAACAAAACCAATTTATTTAAATAAACAATGCAAACAAAAAAAATGGAAAAAGAAAAAAAGGAGAGCAAAGGCAAACATTTGCCACATTTACACAAAATGTCAAAGTTTTTGCACTTGAAAAAGTTAAGCAAACATTCAATTAAATGAATAATTCAACGACGACAAAGGCCACGCTCATTATGAGGAATTGCCAAACAGAAAAAGCACAAAAAGGCCACAAGATGATGGCAGTGGAGGCGGAAGTGGAGGAAAAATAACTGTGGCATAAACAAAGGCGCCACAAAAAATGGCGGCGCGAAAGCTACTTTTTCACCACAGTGCGATAGAGATGGCCAGAGGGCGCCAGAAAGAGACGGGGCGTGAGTGTGCGAGCGAGAGGGCGTCATAGAATGGCTACAGTGGAGAGGCTCTTCAGCTTCAGACGCCGTCGCCAGTGGCGTTGCCATTTATTTTATTCGCCAAACAAAAAACAAAGGCCCACAAAGGCTGCAAAAAATTGTTGTATATGAGTGGGTAAAATGAAATAAAAGTGAATGTTATAGAAAACAATTCTGTGCTCTGCGCGGGCTTAATTGAAATTGTAACTGTCATTAATTACTGTCTGGAAATTTGAATTACCAACAGCAGCGGCAACAAACAAAAGGCGACAGCAACAACAAGAACAACAACAACAATAATGCTCATGCTTTTCGAAGAGTCTTTTCTGCCGTGTTTTGTATTTTACAAATAATTGAAAAACCTGTCGAATCGGCAATGTGCTTTATTTTTAATCAAAGCTGCTGCTGCTCCTGCGGGAATATTTAATAATAGCAGACAAAGCTGAGGAGAGATGGATGAATGGGCCGTTAGACCCGGCGGAACAATAGGCCCAAGGAGCAGAAGCAGGATAAAAAAAATACAAAAAAAAAAAATCACAAAAGGTCGAACTCAAGCCTTTTCCCACCCCCTCGATCACCTTTTGTTGCTCAATAAAATGCAAACAATTGATTAGTTTGCAATTGGAAAAAGCTTTCGAAAGGAGTTCACGCGGGTGGGGGGGTTGTGGTGTGTAGTGGGTGTGGAGTAGGTAAGGAGTGGGCGTGAAGGTTACGACGCAACTTGGCATTGCTACTGACAGGTTGGCTTTGGTGTATGTGTGAGTCCTCCACGGGCGAAACCAAAATATTCAGGGGGATTAAAAGAAATTTTAAACAATGCAATTTCCAATATTCGCAAATTATAAGGGTATCACGAATCAGAGAAATTGTAATTGCCAAGCTAAGCTCCGTAAGCCAAACAATACTCCTTTAAAGTATGCTATAAATATTTTAGATATTTCTTTTTTAATTTTTTTTTTTCAAAAAGCCCAATAATTCGTAACATTAGTAAACAAATGTTTTTTTATTTTTACTTAAGACTAAGCCCTTCAAATTTAGCTAATTACTTTATCCAAAATTAACATCTTGTTAAATTAAAAGAAGCAGTTTTTATCCTACAAGCTAATGACATTTTGTCCTCAAAACCATTTATGTTTTTAAGTACCCAAAATAATTATTTCATTACCTTATCGTTTAATAATGTTTTATAAGCAGGACTCGTTATTTAAATCAATCAATTATCAAGAAAACCGAACACCAAGTCCAACAATACATATTTCATATCCTGAATTCCTGTGTAAGAAGGATAGGCTACATCTCAATTTCTTAGTCTTTATTTTAGCCAAAGCTCAAGATTTTTTCTCACGATTTCCCTTAACAAAAGCCGAGCAAATAAGCCAGATTTTTACTGGTAAAAGAGACGGTAAGGAAAAGGGAGAAAACTTCCAACACTCTGCCCAATAACGATAAATTGCTGGGCAAACAAGTTAATCTCTGACCGCGTTATGAGTGGGCCCCAAAATGAGAGCCCGCCAGAACAGAAGCGAAGTAATCCCATAAGTAGCCCGATTGTCCGAATGAGTGGAAAGTGTAACTGCAGTCTCAAGTTGAAAAAAAAACAAGAGAGAACGCTATAATCGGGTGCCCCGACTATCAGATACCCGTTACTCAGGTAAAGGGAGTGCGAGGGAGATGGAGATAGAAACTTTGATCACCCATAACTTTTTAACGAATGGTCCGATTTGAAAAAATTCTTCTACATTTCGATAGGTATTGATAAACACAATAAAACTGCATTTTTACTTTTCCGAAATATTTAAATTTTTAAAATCGTATATTAGCGATTGTGGGCGTTAAAGGGGGCGTGGCACCTTTTTGAAACAAACTTGCGCTGCGTAGGAACTCCTAGAATCTGCATGCAAAATGCCAATCTTGTAGCTTTTATAGTTTCCGAGATCTCAGCGTTCATACGGACGGACAGACAGACGGACAGACAGACGGACAGACGGACAGACGGACAGACAGACAGACGGACAGACGGACATGGCTAGATCGACTCGGCTAGTGATCCTGAACAAGAATATATATACTTTATAGGGTCGGAAACGCTTCCTTCTACCTGTTACATACTTTTGCACGAATACAATATACCCTTTTACTCTACGAGTAACGGGTATAAAAATGCCAACAAAAACTGTTAACTGCAACTGGTGCTGGTCAAATATTTGATCTGTGGGTTAGGCGAACGTGCAACGTTTCCAGGCCGGAAAAACTTGTTAATTGTACCAGAAAGAGTCTCGGAAATATCTCGCAACTGCCAAGTGCCTGACTTGTTTTTCGTATCAATTATTAAGCCGGTCAACCAGCCGGAGAGGAGGAAATTCTCGGGCTGCTTTTGGAGTGACTGGTGTTTGGCCAAGGGGCGCCAACGACATAGACATTGGGCAAACATAGACATTGTCATTGTCATCCTTTTGTGGGTCTAGTTTATTCAACTGCTCAACTTGTATCTGCGAGAATGCCCCCCATTCCCATCGGCTGCTGTCTTGTTTATTATTATGTCCAGGGCGCCTTTCCCTTCCACCTTTCTTCCCACATCCACATCCACATCCACATTGCGATCCATTCTCTCGAAGGTGTCGTCCCCAGAAGGAGAGTTGCTCATTTGATGGCCAGTTGGGCCCTTGGCTCTGTCAATGTATCTATAAATTAGTATTTTACCATTATGAGTGGGTGCAAGTGGGAGTGGGAGTGGAAGTGAACTTAGGAGGTGGAGGCTCCTTTTGAGCTTTTGTATTGGCCTTATTGTTATAGTTTTCGTTGCCTGTGTGGGCCTCAGTCCGAGTCTGGCTCTGACACTCTTGCCTCCTTGGCCAAGAAGAGACTTCCAGTTGGCCCTGTCATCGTTGGCTGTCACAACAATGCCTCCGGTGTGTGTGCGACTGGCTTTGTGGCCCAGTGTGTATGTGACATTATTCTGGCTTTGTGTCCGCATGACAAGCCACTAAAATTACACGTTATAACTAATTAGCGACTTGCCCCCCACACCCATACACACACACTCAAACTCCAAGCAATTCATCAACTAATTCACTTACAATATGTCAACATTTTCTTCGGTTTTCTTTGCTGATTAGGGAATTACAATTGTTTGCTTGAGGCGCTGTTCATGAAAAATCATTAAAGTATTCTATGTTTTTATTCCCTTAAAGCCACAAGAATTTAAGGAAAAAGTTCTCACCAGTTCCTGATTTTCTTAGAATATTTAAGTACCACTTTTTTTTTAAACTTGGCTTAACCTGAAGTTTTCCTTCCTTATTTTACCTAACTCGAACATCACGATACCAAAGCTTCTATGACTAAAAGTAATTTTGGAACACAACGAATATTAGTTAATTCAGAATAATAATCGCTAAAAGTTTTCCACATAATTCACTTGTAATAAATTATTATTCTAGAGATTGTGGAGCTTTATTTTTAGCAAACAACCTTAGACAAAATCTATAAGAGGAGAAAAACAAACAAGATTCTGAGTATAGTCCTTTAGAACCTTAAATCTATGTTATATACGTTTAATGCTCAATTAATCGAGAAAGTCCTTTAATTAATAACTGCAAAGCTTAATCAAGAAGCCCCCGTAATTTTCTACGAATATTACCGAAATGGTTAAGCTGCTCAGCCAACCGAATCCAGTTTCATCTTTAAGCAAACTCCCCAACTGGATGAAAGGTCCTTATTATTGTCAAATTCCCTCCTTGACACCACTTCCCTTCTTCAGACGTCATATGACACATGTCATTATAACGTTTTACATTAACTTAAAAACATTTGCAATTTCCAAACACACAATGGACGAACCAGAGCCAGAATGGAAGTCCTGGCTCCCCGAAAGCAACCCCATGTGCCACTTATAGGACGTGTCCTTACGCTTGTGTACCGTTCGGTATCTGTGTGGCACGTGTATCTGTGTGGAAACACATCCTGGCCAACGCCCTCAAGAACGACGTTGCTCCTGCGACCCCTACCTTCCCAAAATGCAAACCCAAAACCACCTGCTGGGGTTAGCACAGAACTGGATCGACGAAAGGGGGAACACCAAACAATGGCGGGGCAGAAAGAGACGGATAGTGACTGGGGAGAGTGAGACAAGAGACAGGAGACAACCACTGACAACGACATTGTTTGCTGTTATCCTTCTTGCACAGACAAGACGACAAGTTTTTGGGGTATCGGGTGGGGTGACCCCGACCCGGCATTATGCTTATGTGCGACAGCTTCTCGTGAGTGCACTCCAATTGTTGCACCCAGATTTGGACAAGGGCTTCGAGTGCAAATGTATCTAATGTATTAACGAGAATTATTTCGATTTCCAGGCGCCGAATGGAAGTTGCTCACGGAGGAGGAGAAACGTCCGTTCATCGATGAGGCCAAACGTTTGAGGTGAGTTTGGAAATAAGCTACTTTCCAGGGTTACCTATTGAAGGATTATATATCCGCAGGGCCATGCACATGAAGGAGCACCCGGACTATAAGTACCGACCGCGGCGAAAGCCAAAGGCCCTAAGACGCGATGGCTATCCCTATCCAATGCCATATCCATCTGTGCCCGTGGAAGCGTTAAGAGCGGGTAAGTCCTTTATATAAAATAAAGCTGTTATTTGACAAAATTCAAATTTATTTCATATGTCTTAACATATTCAATATATTTGCCATTTAAATTTATTTTTGAAAGCGGAAAAACAATTTTAGAATTGAAGAACACCAATGCTTCAGAGGTTAGATATGGGTTTTTCAAATATTATTTAGCAAGTTGTATAGTTAAGAACATATAGAAGACTTATAGTGTTGACTATACAACTTGCGAAATAATATTTCAAAACACATACCCATCTTATTATGTTGCATGCAAAAACATATAAAATTAAACCAACTTTCAAACACAACAAAATCTTTAAGGAACCACATTTCTTAGGTGAATTAATCCGAAATTGACTTAATTTAAAGGCAAAGTTCCCATTAAAACTCTTGAAAGCCCCTAAAGCAAAGCACTAGGAAAAACAATAATTGAGTTTTATGGAAACAAGCGGCAGAAACTCAAGACAAATGCAAATTTGACACGACATAACGAGGATTTGGGGGTATGGAGTTGACGGTTACCAACAGCCTATGCCCAAACTATCCCCCACTCACGTCCTGCAATCTTTTATAACCGCAATATGGCACCACCCATCTGGCTGACAAACTGTGAAGTCATCATCCTGGCTTAGCAACTCATTCGAGTGACAGGAGAGGATCGGGGGAACGAAAGCCAGCCAGACAGACAGACAGGGAAGAGCCATCAGACATGAGCCATAAGCAGGAGCATAAGTTTCCATTCATGATTTTCTATGGCCATGAAACGGGGAGTGGAAGTGGGTGGTTGTATGTAGTTTTTGCCGCTGGTTGGAGGTTTTAAATTAGCATTTGTCACGTTTTTTGTCTTTCACCCCGACCGGTTGTTATCCCGGTCGTGAGCCTGGGCCCTCAATTTAACGCAAGTTTTCTCGGTTTAAGTTAGTCCCATATCCTTCTCCGTCTCCATACCCATTCCTATTCCCTTCACGGACCTGGATGATTTATGCCCAGCGGAAATGATAATAAAAATGCTAGGAAATGCGTAATAAATAAACCGAATTAGTCTATTTAGTTGGCTCGTGGCTTCCCCATCAGTGCACTCAATGAAAGGAAAGGGATTTGGGAAAGCAGAAAGTGCAGCCAACTGTGGAATTACTTAAGCATAAGTATATGACAAAGATTTAATGGAGAATTTTGACAAAGGATTAATAAAAGCTGCATTTGAAATATATTGAATAAGTCCAATCGTTTTACTTTAAATTATTAAAGCTAAACTTTCTTTAAAATAAATATTCTCATAAAATGGACCATACTCCACTTAGAGTGTTTCTCAAAAATTCCCAAACTGGGCTTCCGTTTGTTTACTGCAACCGGTCATTACAAAAAGATCCACAACAATGGATCAACTACCTAATCCGCTATTATCATAATAACAATGATGATGGC
The DNA here is from genome assembly GCA_018153305.1 of Drosophila kurseongensis. Taxonomy (NCBI): domain Eukaryota; kingdom Metazoa; phylum Arthropoda; class Insecta; order Diptera; family Drosophilidae; genus Drosophila; species Drosophila kurseongensis. The sequence goes on along the minus strand of JAECXX010000005.1, from coordinate 12,354,661 downwards.
ATCCGAAACCGTCGCTACTTGAAATGGCCAAAGATTTGAAGAGAAAGAAATCTTTCAGATAAATACATTGTAGTTTTTTGGTTGATGGAAACTTTGTTGTCTAAGCGAATTTAATTGCTCGGTGGTAGATCCCGATTCGGTTGGACTCTCAATCAAATTCATAGCGCCATCAATGAAATAAATGCTGAAGTCTTTGAATAAGCGGCGCCTGTAATTATCAACTTGGCCACAAAAGGCCAGAAGAGCAGATGGACGACTACCGTTTAGGGCAATTGATAATGGCTTCCAGGCATCCAGCAGATCCGTAGATACTCTCTCTTCGGATCTGACACACTCATTTCCAAGTAAAATAGCTGATTCAGCGCCCAATTAAATGGCGATGGCGACCCCGAAAGAAAAATTATTATTTAAACGAAATGAAAGAGTTGACCGAACAAAGAACGCAAATATTTCGAGTGGCAATTATTTTAAACACACACCAAGGCAACTTTAAACTGAGCCGAAACGAAGCTGCATTTCAAGTCCAAAGATGCACAGTGGTTACAACTCACATTCGGAACTGTATTCAAATGAGATATATGTACATGTATATTTGAGACATGTTATAAATACATTTTCTTAACTTCAATCAACTTTGCTAAAAGTATTAAGCCGTCCTTTACCTATTGTAAGATAGTCACTTTTATTATAATACTAAAATATAATTAAATTCAAGAAATAGTTGATCATTGTAAATGTTTTTGTGGATTTTGCGTTGAAAGAAATAAAAAGATAGAAGTATAAAAAAGCAAAGTTCTTAAATCTTTTTAAAATAAATTAATTTATAAATGAATTAATTCGATTAAACTCTTTTTTTACTTCTAACCCTATTACAAATAATTTAATTTACATTTAAGAAACAATTTTGGGTAATTAATATGTTTTCAAATAATAATAGTAATTTTTCTCTAAACAAAATTCTTGAAACTTAAAATGCCTTAAAAATATATTTCAAGGTTTTAAAGTTACTATATAATGTGCAGTAGTTAATCTAGTTATCATACTTTATAATGAGATGAATCCATAATGCGGCATTCAGACCACTGTGGCTTTATCTCGGTGATAATTGTAGTAAACTCTTTTTCCTTAACCCCACTGGAAACTGAAAAATGAAAACTGAACTCATCTCCCGTTGTTGTTCGCTTCACTTGCAGGCATTACGCCCGGTTACTTTGCGCCCGGTCCCACAGCGGCTGCCTATCACCTGGGCAGCCATCTCGGCCAGACATCGACGCCGAACACGACGCAGGTGAGTTTCGCTTCCCAGTGGCCCTTCCATCTTCCAACCCCCCTCCCCAGTCCCTGCCCCACGGGGCTCAAGTGCCACCACGTCCATCAAAGGGGCTGAACGGTAGCGGAGACCAATTACAGACATATATAGTGTGTGCACATGGGCGGAGGTTACTGCGGGGTAGCCTTAATAACATAATTACAAACTCCTACGGCAGACGCCCACTTTAAAAGGCGGAAAACATGCCGTCCATTGCACTGAGAAAAACTAAGATCACTAAGGACCCCTGATATCCTTAGGTCAATCACGGAACCATGTTATTGGCTTAAAAATCCTTCGGGAGTTTATTTTGGTCTTATTTCAACTTATTTATTCGAATTTGAATTAAAATGAGTAATGGTAAAAAAGCTTTAAATAGTGGACCCTAAGATATGGAAAGTATAACTTTCTCTATCAATATTGTTTATTAATATTGGTTTAAACATTTTATAGATTTTTTTACTACTGAAAATATATAGGCATTTTAATTCAACTACTTTCAATACTGAATCTATTTAGAAATATAAAAAGTATTTTTCTCCGTGTCCCCGTGACTAAGCAGGCGAAAAAGCGGGAGATCCTGGCCCAATTGAGTTTTCTGACATGTCATGCCAAAGGATTTGACCGGCAAGTTGTCATTACATGTTTAGCGGTTCCGAGGAGTGGGGTTCCCCTTATTTTTCGGCCAGATCGAGTTGATAAACAAGGGCAGGCGGACACACAAAAACAAACAAACAGAGACGGACAGGTGGGATGGCTGATCGGAAAAGGAAATGTCCTCAAAGTGGAACAGCTGCCCGAGGAAAGCTGCAAGGATTCCCGAGAACGACCAAGAAATAGCCAAAGTTCGGACCTTTGTTCCTCCATCAGGTGGTCAGCTACCCATGCCCAACTTCAATTGATTAACAAAGCCCATTAAAAGCCATGACTCTCGGTTCCCGACCATTGTCCATTCGGTTCAGAGGCATGTAATTCTCTGGACGATGCCTATTCCACTCCGTGATTGATGTGGCGTTGCAGATGAGATGCGGGTGTTGAAGGCCTGGCATTAACATTTGCCGGATAATAACACACCTCGCTCCTCGGCCTTAATAATAGACTAAGTTTAAACCAAACAAAATCTCGATTGAGTGATGGAATGAAGGAGCGTTGGGGCCTACAAGAAAATTGCCTAGTGGGCGGTATCAAAAACTTCTGACACGGCAAATTGCTGACAGCATTCCTGATCATATTCCATGGGCTTGTGGTATTCTAGCACTCATCATTAAATACTTTTCAGATTGAATTTTGGTAATTCTCTATTATTACTGTAAAGTATGTTAAATATAGAAATGGAAGAAAAAAGCCTATTAACCAAAAGTCTGAGTTCTATTTGTATTAGTAACCAAAAAGTACTAGATATGTGTATCAAATAAATATTATGGAATTTTTATAGTGGCTTGAAATGAAACCAGGATTATTTGGACAATATTTAAACACAGTTCACAGGTACCTCTAATCGTTCAACTAATTGAGCCCATCCACAGCTCTTCTTGACAACAAATTGTTGACACAGCTGCCGTTGAATCCTTGACCAAACATTGTACTGTCATTTTCCTCCACCTGCTCTCCAAAGAACTTGGTTGCATAACCCACCCAGTCAACAAGGGGTTTTAAATCAATTAACTGCCACACGGATAAGTAACCGGAACCGCACCAAACAAGACAAACAAAATATCCACTCGCTAATGCGATGGATCAAAATATTTACGAATCCACACTAATTCCCAATTGGGTGCAAATCAAATCAAATTGTAATCCAAAACGCTCTCGGCACCAGAGACAAGAAAAACCAGAAGTTTGGGGAGGCCAGAATGACGCGGAGGATGGCTGTGATGATGATGTGTTAACAACATAATTATAGCCCAGAGCCAAGTGTTTGGTTCGGGGAAAAGGGGAGCGCCGTTCGCAGCACAACCCCTCGGCCAAAAGCAACCACTCAAAACAAAACGGAAATAACGCAAAACAACCCTCTGAATGCGAATCTCCCCATCAACAACAAGACGAGCTGGCAACTGGTGTAGCAATGAAAAACGTATTGCAAATCAAATAAAATTAAATTGAGACCGTTTCGGTTTGCATTACGGGGGAGGTGCAGACGGGGTGGTTTTCAGCCTTAGCCACAATTAGTTGGTCAAATAAAGCCGCAAAAGTGTTAAGCAATTTGCACTAATCAGAAGGTTAAGCACTCGGTTGAGTCTGTGGAAATAAAGTGCGATTGTTTGAGGCACTCAGAGGCCTTGGTTTCTTCGTTTCTATGGATGCCAAATCCGTGCATTTATCAGTATCTATCTTTCGTATGTAATCTGTGATTGATTTAACAAATTGATAGGTCAAATTGGAATTAAGATAACGCGGTTTCGATCCGCCCCGATAGAGATCATTAAAAGAGCTTAGTGGGAATCAATGGAAGACGAATATTGAATTGGTAACATGAGAATAAATAAAGTGACAAGGTACTTGATAGGAAATGATGTAAAGAATTTTATTCAGGGGTTGATCTACAGTACATTTTGTATGTGGGGGTGTTTCAATTTGTATTATTTAACCAATTGATTGGTTTTATATGTTTACCTGGAAGAAACCATTCGAATATATCGTTTATTTCCATAAAAACAGCATTGTTTACAAAATAAACACAAATAAAAGACACTGGAGTGCCATAGAGCACCGAATATACATAATTGCCTTTCGGATTAAAAGATTTTAAGGACTAATGACTATTCCTCTATTGGTTTTAAAACATCTTTTTAACGCTAATCAGAGTTATTTATTATCTAAATTCAATTTAAAGTTTTGAATTTGGTTGAAAGGGATTGTTTCGACATTACTGATATGGTTATTTATTTATAAGAATATTCCAAATTTGTATTTAATATTATAATTAAAAGTATTTTCCTCCCCTGTTGACAGGCCACCCTCTCCGGTCAGATGGACAAGTTCGCCTTGGAGCGCAGTTCGTATTTGAGCAACTCCTCGCAGGCGAGTGCCTACAGCGCCTATTTGGACCCCAGTGTGCTGACCAAGGCGTATTTCGACTCCAAGATGTACCAGGATCGGGCGGCCAATTATGCCTTCGACATATCCAAGATCTATGGGGCCCAGCAGCATGCAGCGGCCCACCACCAGCAGCAACAGCAACAGCAGCAGCAGCAGCAACAGCAGCAGCAGCAACAGCAACAGCAGCAACAGTTGCTGCTCAGCGGGGGAGGGGGCAGCGGTGGGGGCGGTAGTGCCAGTTCGCACAACAACAACAGCAGCAGCGGTCTAGACGACCGCGATGCCACGCCCCAATTGGAGGCGGTGGAGGCCAAGCCGCATCTGCATTCCCCCAGCGATGTGGGTCTGGACTACGCCCAATATGCCCAACAATATGGCGGTCAATTGGCCTCGGCTGCAGCAGCGGGTGGTGTTGTGGGTGGGGTAGCTGCAGGAGGTGGGTCAGCGGGCGCCGGGGGTGGTGGTGCTGCCACCGCCGCGGACTTTCGGCGACCGCTGACGGTGATCTTCTGACCACCATCTTCCAATGGCAGCGAGGAGTTGAACTTGTCTATGACCTAGGAGAAATAAAAACAAGGCCCAAATCCTCATTCCTTTGGCAATTCTGATCAGGTTAAGCCCAATCGGTAGAAAAACTATTCCATTTTTCGACAAGATTTTAATTACATTCCTTTCAAAGCTAAAATAAATTACAAATAATAAATAAATTAGTAAGGAGTTTCTAAACATTTCAAATTTAATCAATTCATAAGCCACAAAATTTAATTGGAATTGCCAACGCGAAACGAGGTGAATATTTCCCCCGTAATGAATATAACGAAATGGGTATAACGAATACAACCGAAAATGCGAGATTAAAGTTAAACGTAGCCAACATTTAAATTTAAGTCTCCAGTTGTAAACTAAACTTAAGCTTTGTTAAAATAGAGCGAGCAAGAAAATAGAGAGAAGACCGAGAGATAGAAAAGGAAACGGGATACAGAGAGGCAAAATCAGTTAGCAAAAACAACAACAAAATTTCAACAAATTGAAACAACAACGAGCGGTGCAATTTTTTATGTTTTAAACGCAGATCGAAGTGCATAGCATAAATTTAAAAATAAATTTAAATGTATTTAAATTCTACACTAAAAACACACAAACAAAACAAGCAAAATACACACAAAATATATACATCAGAAACCAGAAAAAATAAAAGCAAAAAATAAAAGACGCATTGTCATCAGCAGCAAATTGTTTGACTTTATTTTCGATTTTCGAGGGAGAGGAAAAGCGTTCAAAACATTTTATACATTGACAATACTCAAGAGGTATAATTTAACAAGAGGTGCCATTTAAAATCTTTCTGTGTTAGCTTCCCATAACAACAGGCCTCTGATCGCCAAGATAATAAAAATTACGAAAAACGGACCCAAAAATTCAAAACAAAATTTAAACGCAGATTTGAAAAGAATAAAACAAGAATCATTTCGAAGAAGTCACTTTGAAATCGGATGTCTGTAAGAAAGGTTAGAAGGCTTAGAACTTCAGGTTCTAGGTCACTTTTCTGCAAAGCCATTTTTCGAAAATTTGGAAAGGGGTAACATCGTAAAAATGACGAAAAATCGACCCCAAAATACAAACCAAGTTAAAAACACAGATTTATAGAGAATTAAACCACGATCATTTAGAAGTTCGTCACTTTGAAATCGGATGTTTGTAAAAAAAGTTATGGGCTTAGAAGTGCAGGTTTTAGGTAACTTTTGTGCAAAACTAATTTTTGAAATTTTAAAAAATTACTAAAAATTGACACCAAAATGGAAACCAAGTTGAGTACACAGATTTTTTTTTTTTTTTAGAAGTAAGCCACTTTTAAATAGGATGTCTGTCAGAAAAGTTATGGGCTTAGAAGTGCATGTTTTAGGTCACTTTTCTGCAAAGCCTTTTAAAAAAATTTTGAAAGGAGTAACATCGTAAAAATTGCGAGTAATGGACCCCAAAATTCAAATCAAGTTAAATACACAGATTTATGGAGAATTAAACCACGATCATTTAGAAGTAAGCAAATTAAATGTATGCCACTTTGAAATCAGATTTCTTTAAGAAAAGTATTGTATTTGGGAACCTTTATTAAAAATTAATTAATTACTTTCATGCAAGGGTTGAACACAGAGCTTAATTACAAATTGATTTTTTTCTTAGGGCCGGGAGGGTGAAAATGAAGGGCTGGCAAAAGTCAAGAGTGCTAAACGCTTCCTAATGACGGCAACTTCTGGCCAATCAGGTTGACAAAATGCAGCAGAGCGAACTGAATTGCTCAAGGAGCTGCAGCAACTTAACGTTCAAGTTTGAACCTCGGGCGAAATTACCGTTGGCCACTAATTAATGGGCGCGCGCAAGTTAAGGTGCAAAAATCCAAGTAAATTTAATTAATTTTACGCTCTCTTAGGCGCCGGCAATTAGCGGTAATTGCGGGGGTCTCTGCTTTTAAGGGTAGGTCTTGGCCAAAGAGAGTTGTGGTTTCGGTTATTTCTAGTCGAATAACTAAAATTATTTTCGACTTAAGATAGTATAGTTATTCAATCATTTAAATTTATTTGGATTTCCCTAATATATTGAAAACGTTTTATTTTTTGTATTTTAATTTTAAAATTATATTATTTTGTACATGTCATTCTTATTTGCAAGAGCGAACCTACAGGAATTATGTTAAGTTTGCCTAATATTTCAAAAGCGCCATCTGCCAAGTACCCGAGTAGTTACCGATTCTAGCACTAGATGGTGCCCCAAGCACTGTGTAGAAATCGTGTGTAAGATTCGTGTAATATTCGTAGTTTCAGTTAACGACTGAAGATGTCGCACATGTAATTAGGTCATGTAAAGAAATTCTAATACAGTGAACATTCCAAAAAGTGTACAATAAACTAAAATGAATTTACGGTGACGGTTAGGCAACAAAACAAAATGAAATTTTGATTTTAAAATTCATATTAAGCACGGCGACCAATGGTGACCATTTTATAAACATAGCTTACATCTAATTATATAAAATGTTAACTGGCGATATAGGACGCTTTACAGAGCTGTTAAAAAACCTCACGAATATTTATTTTATATACAATTCAAATGTTTAAGTTACTGAAAATCAATAAAATCTACACTACCAATTAGAGTTGACCACTAGTGAGATAAAAATATATTCCATTTGATTCAGCTTCTAGCTTAGCAATTTGCAGATACTGGTATTTGACTGAGCCATTGTTGCATACCTTTCCACTTTAAACTAAACGATTTTATTTTTTTAGGGTCTAAGGGATATTTCTAGAAATATGTACGGTGTTCCATTCACAAGTTACATATTATATCTATTCTTAGTCATTTTAATATGGTGCGCCATTATAACACTTTTGTATTCGGTTTTTTACTTGGAAAATACAACTGTTAGCACGCAAAGATCAACATGGTGCACATAAACCCTTTTTTTTGGAGTTGATTGCAGTTATTTTTTTAACTCTGCATTTTCTAACTGCAATTTATTTTTATTTTCTTCATGGTTTGCATTGATTCTTGGATGTAATGCGAGGGCTGCCCTTGAGGATAATTTCCACTTCTGATGTTATGTTACCGCGGGGCTTAGATTCACATGTAGCTCACTAAAATAATGTCTTGACTTGAAGCTAAGATCTTACCAAAATATTTTATCCAGCAATGTTGCATGTTTCTTGGGTAAGTAGTTCAACTTTCGTTTCTTCTCCATATCGACAAAATATAAACAATAACAAGCGACAAATACAAGCGACGATAAAATAATATCAAGTACACAAAGCTCCCACTGAATACGATTACTGAGATATCGTCAATATTATGTCTGAGAGACCGTCGAAATATGTACATAAAAAAACGTTATTTCTTTTTATCCAAATTAAATTTGGTTTTTCTGCAAATTGTATAAACTCTACCAAGAAATAGTAAGCCAAAAAGCATGACAGCCCAAAGCTATGTGCAGGGGACTAACTATGTTCACCTTTCACCAGCACCACCCTAGTTTCTTATCAGCCTCCTCATTCGACTGCTTTGCATTTGGCCTCATTTAAAACACAAATCACGATTAGCGCAACCACATTTCCCACTTTTGGTCACCCCAAACCAAAGAGAAAGAAGGAACAAACGAGTTTGCAAAAATTTTGTGCCACGTTGTGCCGTTGAAATCCCCTCCATAAATTATTGCAACTAAACGCAGCCAAACAATGCTGCGATGGTCTATGGTGGGTTCACTCAAAAAACACCCAAAATTATGACTGCAAGGAGGAGGAAAAGTGGGGTTTGTGTTGATGGGTCAGTGTTGAGGTTCTAGCCTTAAAGATTTTTCCAGCTATGACAATAAGACTTCTAGAAAAAAATCGTTATACCATTTTACAATATTTGCTTTCTTTAAATGTGCAAAATGCCAGTATATGAAATATCTTGGATAATTCATAATGTCTAGCAAAAATACAGTACGGCTTAACATTTTTTAAATAAAACCTTTCAATAATAAACTTACAAAACTAAATTCTTGTTCTGTCATTTTTATATAGCTTTTTTCCTTCGTAATTGGGTTTAAGACTTCAAGCAAAATAAGGTTACAAAATGACTGTAAATTGTATTATATTATTAGCTAGCTGTTACCCATATCTCTGATAGATTTCAAATCCCCAAGTGGGAGAAGTGTCTGTGGAAGGGGATTTCAGACACTATGATTTCTACCGTCGACACTTTCTGCTCTCCATTGTGCTGGGAGATGACCGCATAATAGGGACAGCCATAATGTCCATTAAGTGGGAACAAATGAAGAAATGTCGGGGTCCCCGAGCCAAATATCCTGCCGTCCCAGCGGAGTGAGCTGCTCTGCCAGTCGACGATAAGGGGCTTCTTCTTCTTTTTTCAGGCATGTCCTCGCCAAGGACCACCAGTTGCTGGCGCCTTTGTTTTGGACCCTTCTGTTCTGGCTTTTGGCCAATAAAATGCATTCAATTCGCATGCAAAACAAAAAGCGATAAAAAACGCGTCACCATTGAGAACGCTTCTAAGCAGCGGCCCCCATTCCCCGGTCTTTTCTTCTCGGAGCATTGTCTACGCCATTGGTCCAAAGCGCCTGAAATCGACATGCGCGCACTTACAAGGGTGGTGGGGGGGTGGCTGAGGGTGTATTATGGGGGGAGGATGTTGGAGTTCTGGGGAGCACACACACATTTCTAGAGCGCTGCCATTTTTATGGCCGTACGATGGTGAAAGGGGGAGCCCGCCAAAAGCGTTTTCTACTTAGCATTTGTTTTGGTGAACAAGTAAAGGGCAGAGGTACTGCGGGGGTGAAACGAGTGTTGGTTGGAGGGGTAAGTGAGGGGATGGGGGGCTCAAAACTCTACAACAGTTACGACCGTATGGAGAGCGACGCCTGCGCAAAACAACCCCTAAGCGAGATATCTTTTTATGGCGCCAACAGTTGTTTTTTAAACATGCTACAAGAATGCAGTGCAAAAGACCTAAATGCATTTTAATACTTACAATTGTAAGAGATAGTGCATTATATAAAAAAACAAGAGAGAACGCTATAGTCGGGTGCCCCGACTATCAGATACCCGTTACTCAGGTAAAGGGAGTGCGAGGGAGATGGAGATAGAAACTTTGATCACGCATTTAGATAGGTATTAATAAACACAATAAAACTGCATTTTTACTTTTCCGAAATATTTAAATTTTTTAAATCGTATATAACCGATTGTGGGCGTTAAAGGGGGCGTGGCACCTTTTTGAAACAAACTTGCGCTGCGTAGGAACTCCTAGAATCTGCATGCAAAATGCCAATCTTCTAGCTTTTATAGTTTCCGAGATCTCAGCGTTCATACGGACAGACAGACAGACAGACAGACGGACAGACAGACGGACAGACGGACATGGCTAGATCGACTCGGCTAGTGATCCTGAATATATATACTTTATAGGGTCGGAAACGCTTCCTTCTACCTGTTACATACTTTTGCACGAATACAATATACCCTTTTACTCTACGAGTAACGGGTATAAACATTCCGATGGCAAAAATGTCAAAAGAGTTGATTAATTTTAATCAATCAAAAATCTTAATGTTGACAACGAGAAAATGTCATGCCTTTTCAAGTTAAAACTTTTAAATGAAACGATAATAATAATACTCAATTTCAAATTTGTTTTTAGAAAAATATTCCAGGCTATAAAATAAAGTAAGTTTAAAAAGAGTATTAAAAATTAAAATTTGTTTACAAGCTATTACTTCCACTGCAATAAATTGTATTATCCTGCATAGGTCGTGGCAATATTAATTTCGATTGAAAAATGATAATAGTTGCAATATTAATAAAGACACTTATTTGTGTGACCCCCGCCGTATTACATTTATTTTTGTTTACTTTACACTGTAGACACAAGAAAAGTCGTATAATTTCTAAGTATTTGGCAACGGAGCTGCTCCCTTAGCGGAACGTTGAACCCAAATATTATAAAGAGGGTCATTTATAAGAAATTTTAGCAAGCCGCTTCAATGTTGTTCTATTAAGGGATCAAACGTTTATAGGTGCAATTATACAGAAATCGGTATTAGAACAACAACAACGAGAATTGGGAATTTCCTGTGTGCACAATGTGTGTATGACAAACAAGGAGGGCAATTGAGCGACCTCACCAACAAAAAAAGGACAACCTTACTAGGAGAACAGTTTGTCCCAAACATATAGTCATCGGTCTACTTCGGGGGCAAAAACAAATCTCATATACAGAAAATAACTCGTTAAAAACTAAGTGTAGCGAGTTTCTTTTTGCAAATATCACTTTACGGTGTTTTAATTTTGAAACTATCTGCAATTCTATTAATCTAAAATTTAAAAGTCTAATTTTATTATAAGCGAGAAAATGAAATATAACGTTTAACACTTTTTCAGTAAATTATACTAACATGAACTTTTGGTACTTTTAAACAATAACACGATTACTAAACTAACCTGTTAGTCATATAAGACAATGGGGAAATTTGTAGAGCACTTCTAAACTGGGCTACACAATACATTTATCAATTTAATGTTTACCTTAACATAACTTATAAAGCCAATAAAATGACGGCAACATTTTAAAGTGGTTTGGATTAAGTAGTCTTAAATGTATTTATTTTTCCGAGTATCACCCGAAGCGATCGAAATGAATCCGAAAATATTTTTCGGTTGTGATATTGTGGTTATGAAATGCAGATATTATCAACTGGAGGAGAGGAAAAGGAGCAGCGTTCGGTAAACAAGAATGCAAACATGGACACAAAACCGAAAACAAACGCGGTACAATTGTCAACAAGATACAAAACGCAGATACAAAGATACAAAAGCAGCAGCAGTGAATTTTTATCACTTAGCCGCCACGTTGACGCGTCCTCCGAAGGTGTAAAAAACTCTACAAAAAGAGCTCGCTCTCCCTCTCTCGCTCGCGCCGGCTACCCTTCCCGCTTGCACTTGCTATCTCCCCTATGTCTCTCTCTCTCTCTCCCTCCCACTCGGTCCTTTTTGGCGGCAGCGACGCAGCAGCGACCAACCACTACAGAGGCACACTTCTTCTTGCCCCTTTTTGTTGCGTTTGGTTTGGTTTGTTTGCCGTTTTTGTCGCAAGTTTTCGAATGTGTTTTCAAATCTAAACTGTCGCGCACTCGAAACGGACGCGTTGTGCTCGGCTAACGGCAAATAGCAGAATAACGGTTAAGATACACCGCACGTTCGTAAATTGGATACTACCATAAATCTTAAACTGTTTTATCAAATATTTTAACTCGTTTCTGTGTATTTGTGTATTTTTAAGAGTTAAAAAGCGATCAACTATTAAGATCTAAATAAACATTTCCAAAGACATTGATCGCATTAAAAGTTCTTGTGCAATTTTATAGTTAATTGAGTGACATGTTTCTAATGGAATACAAAATTAAGTAGTTTTAAGGTGTAAATAAAAAAGAATCAACTGCTCAATACAAGGTAAGTTGGACCTAGAAATATTATAATATTACATTAATTCAATATTTAAATTAAGGGGCTTTAAGTAAACTTATGTAAAATGAACTAGACTTTTACAATTTCAGCACAAAAATTCAAATAAAAATGTCTTTCTTGAAATAAAATAAGACTAAGAATCTTAAGAACAAAATGGATATAGCGACCTAAGGTTAAAATTAAATATATAAACGCTTAATTCTTTCAAAATAACATATGTAAAAGGTTACCTCTGAATTACGTTTGCAGTGTTGATTTTTTCCAAACATTTTTCTAACAATCTAAATCCATTTATATCTTTTGTCCAATTTAAATGAACATGAAGATCTGCTAAAATCGTTTTAAGAAACGTGTTATCCTATTTGATTTAAAACGATTTCAATATCATGATAAATCTGATTTTGTACCCTATTTAGCTAAGTTCAAATATTGCATATACAAATTTTAAAGTGTTTTTATTACTAAAGTATTCTAAATTGTTAGAAGATCGAATTATGCCTGAAAATTATTTAAGGGAAACCCCCAATCTCTTAGTTTCGAAATCCGGTTTTGAAAAATTATCATGAAAAATGATCATAAAACCGATTTGCCGACATGAGCCCCCTTTTTATACGTATTCAAAGGGGTAAAAGAGACTCCATTGTGATTTTTTTGTGAACTTTTTACAATCTTGAACTCAATTAAATGACTCATGCCGGGAACAGCAGACAGAGTCCCCAAGCTAACAAGGCATATCTATTGAATACCATTTCCGTTGGCATTTCAGAGCTCGAGGAGCAGCAGTGCCACCTGATAATTACCACCTGCAGCCCCATCGGAGTTCCGCCCCAATCATGACGAGCATCTCGGCGCTGCTCCACCGGAGCCACAGCCACAGCAATGGGTACACGAGCAGCGGGAGTAGCAATCACAGCCACAGCAGCAGTCTCTCACCGCAGTTGCCCGGCATCAGTTTGGGTTTGGGATTGGCCAGTGGTTTGGGCATGGGTTTGGGCACTGGATCGGGAGCGGGAAACAGCACTCCACCACCGCCGCCAGCTGACCTCGCCGTTCCATCGTCAGTGGCTGGTCCTGTGGCGCCCAAAATGCAACACCACCATCAGCCCCACCATCACCATCTAGCCAACTCGAATGCCAACTCCCACACCCACTCGAATTCAAATTCTGGATCCCATCACAGCCACGACCACATTAAGCGACCAATGAACGCTTTCATGGTCTGGTCGCGGGGGCAGCGTCGCAAAATGGCCCAGGACAATCCAAAAATGCACAATTCCGAAATATCGAAGCGCCTGGGCGCCGAGTGGAAATTGCTCACCGAAGGACAGAAGCGTCCATTCATCGACGAGGCAAAGCGATTGCGGTAAGTACTGTTCACTGGGGTCTGGTTAAAATACACTGAAAGAATAAGCGCCAGACTAAGGTTCTCTACGATTTGATGAGGTGGGAAGATGAAACTTCTGATCTGAAATTAAACGAAATGGTTTTAGTAAGAGCAGGAAACTTGTTTACAGACATTCAATCGAGACATTTATATTTCCTTGTTTAAAACAAGGCCGCTTCCAGTCTTGAAACTTATAGTTTTCAATTTAATAAGAACGAAAGATATATTCTTAAAATATTGGGTTTTCTTGACTTTATTTTAATTTTACATTTAACATTCCGCCAATTAAAGCAGCAAATAATGGAAGGAAGGGAAAACGGCCGGAAATAACTAGGAAGTTAACTAGATAGCTCTTGAAAAAGTGATATAAGATTTGGTGTTCAAAAATTTGTTTTAAAAACCTTTCACAAAAAAGGCTATGATTCTTTACGACTCTACAAATTTCTTTGTTCTTAGATGTTTTTCCTTTTTAAGACACAACCTATTAAAAAATTTAAAATTGGTTTCAGAATTTTCTGAAGTTTAATTTGATAGATGATTTGATATAAAATACTTTTTAATCAATTTATTAAAGTTTTTTAATTGATTTTCTTGATTGTGCAAAAAGTGGAAATCGCAACAGTGATTTGGGTGAAGCTACCTTAAATAATTAAAACCAAATTGACGTTCTTTATTAGAAAAGTTTGCTTTTGTTTTTTTCTGTGTGGGGATAGTCAATAGCAAAGAGTTGAGGGTGGATGGGAAATTCTAGCTTGGTTTCAGTTACGGTTTTTCCCAGTTGGCAGCTCATTCTCTCTCGGTGCTGCCTGGCCACAAAATTTGATCGATTAGCTAAGACAAAGGCTCCCTATTGTGAGGAGCTCCTGGTGCATTGTGGAGCTCTGGAGACGGGGATTGTGTCCGCTCTGCTTAGTCAGAATTCCATTGGCACTGGCATATCTTGGGTAAACATTTCAATTGAAGTTGTCACACAAAAGCCAGACGACACGTCGCATGAAATGCTTCATTCATTTTGCATTTTGCTTCTTTTTGTTTACCCCTTTAACCATACTCTATCGAAGGGGTGTTAGCACCTTAAAATTTGGATTGTTTTAAGCACTGACATCCATGTGGATTACCTGCGCGTATAGAGGGTTCTGTAAACTATCATCAGAGATTTTATTTCTAAAATTCTTTAAAGATACGCAAGAACTGGAATTATAGAAATCCCTTGTGGACAACGTATTTGGAAAATGGTTTTCATTAATTTGTATAATAATTATTATAAAAACAACTTTGAAACAAAACTAAATATCAACGATTTAGAATTAAAAAGAGTATCTCATATCTCACAAAATAATGTGCAACCTTCTTGTTATTCTACACCTCCTAAGATAGTGACGATGACGAACCTCTGTGTTTGCACTGTCATAATCCTTTTATTGATTGGATTGGCCTGCCAAAATGAAAATGTGAAATTTGATGTACTTTTTATGACATTTATAAATGAGCAGGGCTCGTCTGAAGGGGCTTAAACTAATGGCCATTCGGGGTTTTCGAGCGAGCATATCGAATGAAAAGAACCAAAAATTCTGTTCAAATATTTGCCAATGCGCGATGATAAGGAAAACAGTATTTTTTTCGGGACCCGCGATAAGGCAGACATAACTGACCAAGGAAAAGAAAAGAAAATAAAGAAAAGCGAAAGTAAAACAAGAGGAGAAGACCCAAACTCACCTTTTATCAGGTTTTATCGTTTTGTCAAACAAATGTCAACAATTGCGCATTGTTGCAGCTGGGAAATCGAAGTTAAAATCGGAGTGGGTTCTTTGCTAAATACACAACAACATAAACTTGTGGATTTTGTATCTCAATGTGTGGGTTTATGGAAGGGTTCCGCTCCTCTTGGGGTTTACGACCAGAGTTGTCTGGCTTTATGATATCATCAAAGTTTAAATCGTTCGATCTTTTGATCAGTGTTTCAACATTTGTTCAATTTACAGGGCCCTGCACATGAAAGAACATCCCGACTATAAGTATCGACCACGTCGCAAGCCCAAAACGCTGAACAAGTCACCAGTGCCAGGTGGTAATGGTGGAGCTGGTGGTGGTGGTGCAAGTGGTGCTTCCAATGGTAATTCCGGTCCTGGATCTGCTGGCTCCCCCAAGGACATGCAGCCTCAGTTGTCGCCCTTGGGCCAGTCGATGCCCCATCTCCACGGACATCCCCACCAGTCTTCCTATCCACCGCATCCGCACCACCCGCATCCCCATCCACATCACGTCCAGCTGGCCGCCGCCACTCTGAGCGCCAAGTACGGATTCGGATCGCCGCTGGAGCTGTCCCTGCCCCGCCTGCCGAACGCCTTCCCCGGCCTCGCCCACTATCCGTTGGATCCCACGCTGGCCCTCGATCTCCAGGCCCGCCTCCAGGCGATGTACGCCGGCACCATCTACCACCCGTGGCGGTATCTGCCGCTGATCAGTCCGGAGACACCACCTTCCCCGCCCAGCAGCAGTGGCACCGGCATCTCCTCCTACGGATGCGTCAAGTCGGAGAAGTCATCCCCAAATGGAGTGGTGGCCAGCACGGTCAGTACGCCCAACATCATTTGACCGACTCCATTGCGCTTCGGCGCCGGCACCTCCTCCTCCGCTGAGCATGTGGTTTAGGATGGAACTATCCACATAGAGAGTCCATACGGGAATCCTCACCATTCCCAGAGGATCCATCTCGGAATCGGCCACTTGGTCACCCCGCCCCGCAAGTTAAAAGTCCTAATGTTAGAACCTAGTGTTAGTCGAATATTTGTGCGTGTCTTCAGTTGCTGCGAGAGTTATGTTTCGGGTTCGGATTTTAGTTCAGTCCAGTTAACATTTCTTAGTCGATTTATTTACAAAAATTAATTATTTAGACTTCTATTAATCTCTTGTTTCAATAGCTCGATAACCATTTAATTAAAAACTATTTTTTTAAATCTCAAGTGAGTGGCTATTTAGGGGAAGATCTTCTTCAAGTTAGCCATAAAGAAAATCAACTTCGGTTTATTGTTAAACTGTTTTATCATTTAAAATTAATTTAGTTACATTAAAGATACTACATTTTATTTAATTTTTTTATACTTTGAAAGAATTATGGCTCAGCAGTTAGTTTCATGAAATGTTGTATTCCCAATGCGATTTTTATTGTTACTGGACCACAAAAATATATTTGAAATGCTTAAAAATTAAATCCTTAAGAAATAATTAGGTTTGATTTCTTTTTAAAAATCTTTGAATTACTGCAATCACTCCAAATACATTCTAAATGTTTTAACTTTATAAAAAGATTCTTTAAAAATTTCACAAACTTTTAGATTCCACAATTTTTGCTTTCTGTTTTCGGAACCCAAGCCAATTGCTTTTTAAGTATTTTGTGCATTAGATTTGTTAAGGCATCGAGAACATGTCCAATTTTATGTAATATATGATTGTAAAACTATACTTTAATGTGATAAACGAAAAAGAGCAGAAAATTAATTAAAAACTGTGAGAAAATAAACGATTTTTTAACTAGCGCACTACACGCAAGCACGGCAGTTCAAGTAAATGTATAAATTTGCATACGTGTTGTGGAGATTAATGGCTAAATCTGTACAATTGCTGAACACCTGAACCCCCAACCCCATTCAGAGATACCTGGTGAAGACCTGGTGAAAACGTGAGTGAAAATCACAGCTCGCAATCTGCCAAGAGTCACTGTTAAACGCCACAGGCTTCTGAATAATAACGACAATGTTTGCTGATGCGTTGATTATTAGTTTAAATTGCCGACACGCCGCGGGGATGAATTTGGCTGTGAATGTGGATGTGGATGGCGATGATGGCCAGGATTGTCTGCCGTTTGGGAAGGGTGGCGATAGTCCTTAATGGGATTCCTTCACGCCCACTTGTTTAAGCGACCAACTGTGAATCGCTCACCGCTGAGGCGTGTCAATACTGCTCGGCCCAAAAACAATTGACACTTTTTTGTCTGAGGCACAACAAAACAAAGCAGCAACCACCACTATGATTGAACTCGGGGAAGGATGGGTAGACGGGTGGCTGGGTGACTGGGTGGCGGTACAGAGCAATCGCGACAGCATCGTAACCAGCTGAAAAGCCGCCCATAAAAGTCACACAAATGCCTCGCTGCAACGCAACGAAACTGCTGATAAGAAGTGCCAAATACCAAGGATACCGCACCCAACTCAGCCACCTTACCCCACATACCAATCTGCTTCTAGGTCCTTCACTAAAAAAAATCCTCTTCCAAATTCAAAAACCTCAGTTTAGAAATAATTATAAGAATCAAAAAGATTTTTATTTTATTTGTTGGCTCACTTAAAAGGATATTTTTGAAAATATTATGTTTTTTTCTATGTATAGTTTTAGTGACAATCTTTTAATGCTAGTAAAAAATTGAAAAATAATAAAAACCAAATAAAATAAAAGACTTTATGAATAGAATACAAAAATATTCCTTTATTCTTTAGATTTTCATGCATTTTTTTTAGTGTTGATGGTCGTTTTCACAATCACACAGACATTGTGGGGTGGTGTCTGTGCCTTTTGTTGGCCGCAAGGTCGTTTTTATAGTGCCACAGAAACAGTCACAGACTCGAACTTGAATAAGCATTTAATGTTTGCATTTTGACCTCACCTAAACACAGACAAAAGGAGCTGGCAGTCGCTTCCATTCTGTCCAAATCACTTGTGCCAAACTGTATGAAATGCTACAACAATATTTGCCCAATGAAATTGTGAGGGGAAGAAGAGCAACCCCAAGAGGGCAATCTATGAAGTCGTTCGACTGTGGGAACTTACAAATTGCCGAGATGCTGTAGAGATTACGAAGCAATAATTGAATTAAATTGAGTTTTAAAAGCTGCCCCGAAAGTCGCCATATAAATTCGCACTATCAAGCAATTAAAGTTTATTCTGAGTTTGTGTACCCACCAACATATTTTTATATATTTTTATATTTTAAAAACTTAGTTTTAAAATATAAACACAACACAAAATAAAAATATTAGTTTTTAGTATACAAAAGATTATACAATCAAACTTCAATGTTTGGAATTGATATAAACATTGAACTGACAAACAAAAAATGATTAGGTTAAGAATTTAGCTACCATTTGTGTTTAAAACATAATTTAATCGTTATATTTGAAACAAGAATTGCATTCCTTGTTATTTAAAACTTTCTTTCGAGAACCTACTACTCCAATGCAGCAATTATCAAAAAATTTAACGGGTCAATTGGTTAGATGGGATCCAGGAGCAAAGTCAACTGGCTATCAAAACTAACAGACACGCGCTGCACGTGCGACCCTTTACCCCCAACCTCTAACCTCCGACCCCCGATCATCAGCATCAGTCGCTATTCCATACTCACTTGTTTCAAGACAAATAAAAACATTGAGGGCGAGTCACTGAGGGAGAAAAATAGCAGAGCGAAAAACGTGTGAAATAAAAGTTTGTTTGATTTGCTTTGTGTGGAGGAAGTATGTAGTGAAAAGGGGGGCTTGGGAGTACCAAGAATTGCGGTGACAAATATACACAGAAACAATTTTGTTCAGTTTTTATAATCCAAGGTTTAATTTAATTATGTTCATAAGAAATTTTACGCATAATTTTAACTCAGATACATTCGGTGTACAACATTCTCAATTTAATTAATGTAAATATACTAGTTTTTGAAATACATGCTAGACTATACCAACCCTTCCTTTTGTTTTTAGTAATTTAGTAAATTAACTCTATGAATATACGATTTAAAAAGGATATTAACAGGATAACTTTAATATTTGTATATTCCTATCAATTTTGTGTGTGTAAAAAAAGAAAAGCGAATGATATTCCCTTTCTTTCATAAACCAACCAGACAAAGTACTGGAATCACACTACTCGAGGCAGGGAATTTTTTGTTTTATTTGACAGGATGCTGCGGAGGTAACCCCAACCTCCTGACTCTATCGCCACTTCCACTTCCACAACCCGACTCCACCTCCTGTCCTTCCTCCATCCTTTGCTATTTCAGTCCTGGCACACTCACATCCGTTGTGATAAAAAGAAATATTTTCTTTTGGCAGCAGACTTTGGCTTTTCTTTTTCGTTTTTGGGCCAATGCTTCATTATTACTATATTTATATTTATTTGCTGTACTTTTTCTTTCATTCCGGCCCCACCATTCACATTCCATTTCATTTTGCTGACTGCCGACTGTTTAAGGTGGCCCAGAAAGACCATTACGCAAAGGATATTGTGTGGCCATGAATCAATTGGCCAATGTCCACAAAAAAAAAGTTATGCCCGGAAATATGTTGAATCGCCAAAGTGATGACATTCCATTTGCATTTTTCAGGCTATTTCACTCTAAAAGGTCGAGAGAGGCCATGGCAACCAACATAATCGCATGTAATAAATTTTAATTTTTTAAGCATTTGTAAGCAGTTTTATCAGCCCAACAAAGGACGCACAAATTTTTTAATGCCAAGCCAGCCGAAAAAAGGAAAACGCGAAAAGGATATAAGATTAAGACGGCAAGGCGAAGTTGAGACATAAAAAAAAACAACGCCAAGCAAATTAGCAGCCTAGAAAGTGGGCGGAGATGGGCGGCGAGGGGAGGATGCGGTTTATCACGCCCACAGCTCGGCTAACGGATATCCGACGCATGGAAGACAAACAAAAAAGGCATTAAATCGCATTTAAGTCAAAGCGGGCGGCGACAAAGCCAAAAGCGAAACCTAAACCGAACCCGAACCCGAATCCCAAGAAACATCCACCACTTCGACTTGACTTGACTTGGCTCATTCTTTGGCGGGAGAACAAGGACAACTGGCACTCGAGACAAGGATGTGTTGTCGATTCTCTACAGCTTATCACTCGGTGTTCCTTGGAAAGGGATTGCGATTTCCAAATGCGTGGGAGATTCTCTATATGGAGAGTGGTGGTAGTATCTCTAAATTGAATGGTGAGCTGAATGTATTCATATTTGTATAATTCGGATAGCAATGACGTTTTACTAAAAATCATTTAAGTATTGAAAGCCATATTTTTAAATAAACAGCTTTAAAGCTTAAACTTTATATAATTGGAGTGAATTACCTTTGCCCCCAGCATTAGTCTTATTTAAACAGGTGATATAGTCTTTTTCATTTAGCAGTTAAAAAATTACTTTTAAATAAAAATATGAGTATTGTGTGGATTTTGAAGATTAACTTTGTTTCGTGACATAACTATTCGTAGTTTAAATATATTAAAACGAATTTAAGAAATAAAATAAATCAGTAAAGTTAGTATTCACTGTTTTCCGAAAGGTTAACTGTGAACCGTGATAAGAAGTCCAGGCACAGTTGCCTGGCCTTATTTTGATACCCCAAAAACCTGAGAGATTACTTCGAACGCTTGGAAACAGCGCATGTGGGGGCAACAAACGGAATATTGAAATTTCTTATTATATTCAGCACTTCATACTGTATCGAGGAAGGAATGGTGATTTTTTTTGTATACGTATCAAACGGAAGTCTGCAAAAATCCACAGGATCGAGGAAGGAACTTCGCAACGGATAAAAACCAGAGTTCCACAGCTGGTGAAGTCCAGTGCTGGAATAATGCAAATTGTGTCACAATCGGCGAGGGCATTACTATGCACATAAAGCGCATTCCATCCAATGTCCGAGGCCGGGAGCAATTAAAGCGAACGGCAGTCCAGTCGCCTCCGCCGTAAATGCACCGGCTCACAATGCCGGAATGTTTTTTCAGTCCGCTTACAGTGGGTGCAAAAAGGACACCCCTGCGGCACAAAGGAGCAATTAATGCGAAATTGTAGCTGCATAATTGCTGAACATGCAGCAAGGGGCGAGCGGCGGCATAAAGAAGCAATTAATGCCGCACAAATGCGCTTGGCATGCATAAAAATGGCAAGTCGAAAAAAACGCGGGAAAAGTGCAGCAGAGGCAAATCAAAGTCGCTTTTACTGCCCATTTTCTGGCCAAAGTTGAAATCTAAAGGATGAATGCCCCGCCGGAGCTGCCAAACAATTGCAATTACATTAGAAAGGCATCAGGACAGCGGCAACAATGATGAAAGTCAAGTGAAGTCAGGGATGGACCAACATCCTATACATCATTATTATCATATCTGAATTAAAACAATATTGATTGATTGAGCCAATAAATAAAGAGAGAAAATTTATATGACCATATAATCCTTTTAATTTTTGAATACTAATTGAATATCTTATTAATAAGATATTTGTTAACAACAAAGTTGGATTTTAGTATATAAATTTAATGTATTAATGCATGTCTTGCGAATCTTGTCAAGATGTCCATAAGCTTAAATTGTATTGCAAAATAAAAGGGTTATTAAATAAATGTATATTTTCTTTCAAGTGAAAAAGGGGTTTAAAGGAGTTGTTTAAAGGAGCAGTTGAATTTGACTTTAATTAAGATAAATAATAATGTTAAATGAAATCCTATAGTTTTTTCCCTTTGATGTTTAGTACATAAATAATTTTACAAAAAGCTTTCTTCGAAATGTAGCACATCCCTAGAAACATAGAAAATCTAAGCTATGGCCACCCACGTAGCGTTTTTTACTTCCGTTGCATGCCAGGCACGTTGCAAAATTGTCGCAGCACAGACAACCAAAAAAAGGCAACAAAAGCCACGGACAAACGAATTGCCAATTTAAATGTGAATAGAAAAATTGCATCGACTCGTCCGCATTGGGCACCCACCCACTGCAATCCTTTATCCTTTCACAATCGCCAATCACTCACTCACGCGAACAATGACGCTGCCAAATGCTACGTGGCCTTCATTTCGCAGCCCCACTCCGCATCGGTTCACTTTTGAACTGCACTCGGAGGTCTATTTACATTGGCGTTTTAAACTTTTGGATTAGAAAATTTATGAACTCTAATTTGAAATCTATGGGATTTGAAAATATATATTAAAAAGGGGACGATACCCTGTCAAAAAGCACTAAATCTCTATGAAAACTACCTAAACTATCGATGCCCTTAATTTCCTGATTATTTCGATATGTTTTTCCCGTTATGTTTTGGATAGCTTGGGTCATAAGAAACCATTTCCGCAAAATAAGTTCATCGAGATTGTTTTTACAACTTCAACGAGTTATCACAGTCCATATGTTGACAACTTTTTTTTTAAAATACGTATATTTCACAGGTACTGCCATCAGCCAATTTAACACAATTTAACAGCAAAGCAGATTAGCCAATCAAAATTGTATAAAAATTTCTAAGCAAATATCATTAGGAATACAATTAGCAATAACGTCGTGCAAATTAATTAGCATTGACATTAGCAACATTAATGTTATAATTTGTCTAAAAGGTGACCCGCACACGGATTATGCTGACTTTTTGCACATAAACAATTTCATAAATTCTATTTCTTATCAGTTGTGAATTGAATTTTTCCATGCTCAGATTTAGCCTATATTGTCGCTATCAGTAATGGAATTTGTCTGGTAAAATGCGTGACTTTTGTAAACGTTTTTGTACAGTTTTTAAATTTGCTACGTATTGCAACTGCAGCTTGCAGATTGTTTGTTGAAAAACATGCAAATCTAAATCCGTACAGCAAACAAAAGTCAGAAGATCGAACCAGTGGCTTGCAGATCAATGAACCAATTAAGATAGATGGATGGTCATGTGACCCAGACCCACCGAATAGCAACCAACCGGAGTTACGTGCCCGATTTAGACAGATTTCGAGAACAATCTGTGACGGCAACCTCACAACAACTTTTTAATTGCATAATGAGCTTGCGGTTTTCTAGCATTCTCTGGACTGATAAACATATTTTCGCCCCACGAAAGCCATTCAACCCAATCGGGAGTCAAGAGATAGGCCTATAGGATGCACTTGGGAAAGATTGGATTTCGGGTATAAAAGCTGCAGCGAACTGAGTGGAAAATGCAGTTGCCTGCTGGTCTGTGTCTTAGCAAGCTAAATCCTTCCAAGTCCTTCAGATTCACAAGTGAATAGTGAGAGAAGCAAGCAAGATGAACAGGATTTTGCTGTTGGTGGCCTTTGCGGCCGGCCTTGTGGCTGCTGGAAGGATAACGATGAATCCTGATCGGGTTCAGGGTATTGGTAAATGAGGTAATCCCCTTTAAGGGGCCCAAATATTAATTGTTTTTTCCACCTCAGATCGCATGTCCCTGGAGGACCTGAAGATCCAGAAGTTCATCCTGGACATCGTGCAAAACATTCGCCAGCCATTGCAGCAAAACGATCTCATCCAACTGGATCAGGGTCTGATTGTGGACAGCCAGCGTTATCGCGGCGGCATTGATGGGGAGATGCAGCGCGTCATCGACTTGGATCGCCAGCGTCGCCTCCTGGACGAGCACCAGGTCTACTCGGTGGGTCGTTTGGAGGATGTGCAGCAGTTGCGTGGCATCTACCGGCTGCTTGTCCGCTCGCTGGACTTCGATACCCTCCGGCGAAATGTGGTCTACCTCCGCCGCAACATCAATCCCGTCCTGCTGGTCAACGCCTTGGTTTTGGCCATTCGCGATCGTGAGGACACCCGTTCCCTGATTGTGCCCGCCGTCCAAGAGCTACTGCCCGAATTGTATCTGGATGAGGATGTGATCGAGCAGGTGCGCAGCATCCAAAGGGAGCAAACCCAGCGACCCTCGCTCATGGACATTGTGGGTCTGCGCCAGCGGGGAATCAATCCCATGCTGAACATCCTGATGCCTTGGCGGGAGATTCACATGCAGATGGCTCTGATGAGGCAGCAGCAGAAGAACCGCCAAAATGTTGTGGGCCAGAAGCGTTTGGTCATCCGTGCCGAGAACCAGGGTCAGATTGATGGTACCTCTCTGCTAACGGACGACATTGCTCTGCGCAACTTTGTCCAGAATCTCATCCAGGAATTGGCCATGCAAGAGGATGTTAACCAGGAACGTGACCAATTGATCAACAGGGAGCAGGAGCAGCAATGGATTGGCGGTGATCGTGATCAGTCCCAATGGAACATCAGGGAGAGGGAACTGGGACAGGACTCGGACGCTGGACGTCTTCTGCGCGTAAACCGTCGTCGCCTCATGGAGCAGAATCAGGATCAGGATCAGGGTCAGGGTCAGAACATCTATGGCAACCAAAGGGAGCGTTTCCAGCGAGTCCTCCGCCGCGATGACGACAACGACAACGACGATGATGATGACAATGACGATATTCGCATGGGTCGCGTGTCCCTGCAGCGTGGAATCAGCCAGGGAGGACTCCGCATTGGAGGAGTTCGTGACCTGCCCACCGTGAGTGTGAACAGTGACCGCCTGCTTCACGTGAGCCGTCGTCGCCTGAACGCCATTCAACAGGAACAGGATCAGCTTTCCGGACGCCAGCGCTTAATGGGCATGATGAGGGGAGATCGCTTGAGTGAGGGTCGTCGGGTTGGCCAGCTGGATGAGGTGCGTCAGAACGACTGGCAAATGAAGCGTCAACGCCAGAACTTGGACCAGGATGAGGAGCAGCAGGGCCAGATCCAGAGGCAAGGACGTCGCTTGGGAGTGCAAGAGGACCGTCAGAGCATTGCCGATCAGTTGGAGAGCGTGGACCGCGATGATGAGCGTTTGGTGCACATTAACCGACGTCGCCTCAACCAGGACATCCAGGAGCAACAACAACAGCAACAGCAACAGCAGCAGCAGCAGAGGAAAATGCCCCGCAGAATCGAATCCATTGGCGAGGGCCGCCGTGTCCTGGGAGATCGTCCCATCCAAGATGAGGACATCCTGAAGCTTATCCGCAGCGAACACCGCCTGCAGTTGTTGAGCGACGACGAAATCCTTGAAATGCTCCAAAGGAACCGCCAGCAGCGTCTGGAGAGGAAGCAAAACGACGATGATAACGATGACGATGACAACGATGATGATGATGATGAGAATGTGCAGCGCCGCCAGGGAGTGCGAAGCCGTCGCAGCCTGCCCAATCTCCGCCAGCAGAACAACAACCGACGCAGCGAGATCCTCCTGCACACCCTCCGCCAGCTGGTGGCCCGTCTCAACCAGGAGAGCATCTCCCAGGGCCAGGTCATCGAGCAACAGCAACAGCAACAGCAGCAGCAGTGGATCAACAATCCCCGCCTGTCGCAGAACGAGAGATACGCCCTCCGAATGAACCAAATCCGCATCGATTCCCAGCGCAACCGTGAAGTTCTCGGACAGATCAGCCAGATTGAGCAGCGTCTGCAGCAGGTTATTGGCCAGGTGTTGAACCAGGTGAATGTCAACTCGCTGCTTGGCCAGATGGAGGAGCAACGCCAGGTGGAGTCCCTGATCGCCGATGTCCTGCTGGGTCGCCTCGGCCAGGTTGGCATTCTGAACATCATCCGTCAGGTGGTCGAGGACAACAATGTCCAGCAGATCGATCGCACTGGCTTGGGCATCCGCCTCAGCGATCCCGTGGTGCAGCACACTCTCCGCGGGATTGTGAGGATCGTGGACCAGCAAAGGGAGCAAATCCTTGGAGCCTACCGCCAGGAGCAGCTGCAGATGCGTGGTGTTTCCATCAACGATGTGCGCGTGGACAAGCTGCGCACTCGCATCGAGGAGAACGACTTGGACCTCAGCAATCTGGTCGAACAGCAGCAGGATCAGGGAGTCCAGCAGGAAATTGTGGGTCGCCAGCGACGCCTCAACAACAAGGCCTTCACCATTGACATGGACATCACCTCGGATCAGGATCAGGATGCCATAATCCGCGTTTTCCTGGGACCCGGACAGAACCAGCAGGGTAGGCAGGGCGCCTCCCTCGACGAGCGCCGCCGTGACTTTGTTCTCCTGGATGCCATCAATGTGCAGCTGCAGTCGGGTCGCAATCGCGTCCAGCAGCGTTCCGTCGACATCCCCTGGACCAGTAACGATGTGACGCCCCTGGGAGAGATCTACCGCCGGGTGATGCTGCAGTTGAAGGGCCAGCAGGAGCAACAGGTTGTGGGCATCCAGCAGTTGGTCGGCGAGAACGGACGCTTCCCCCAGCATTTGCTGCTCCCTCGTGGAAGACCCGAGGGCCTGCCCATGCAGCTCCTGGTTGTGGTTTCTCCTCTGGTGGAGCAACAGCAGCGGGACATCGTGCCGGACATCAGCATTGGCATCGGTTCCGCATCCCTGCGGGACGTCCGTCCCCTGGGCTATCCCCTGGATCGTCCCATCCGCAACGAGCAGGAGCTGCTCCAGCTTTCCAACGTCCTCCTCCAGGATGTGGTCATCATCCAGGAGAACTAAGAATTCCATTAAGGACTTCCAACGGAAAGAGATCGACAGGCCAAGCCATTACCATTGGACCCATCTGAAAACCACTACGAAACCTAGATTAAGTCTATCGAATCTAAATCAAACTACAATAGCGAAATGTTGAATATTCTTGTAACTGATTTATCTATATTTGTAATTAAAGTCTTCGCAAGCGATGCAAACAAGCATTAAATAACTGTCTTTTCATGTTTCAAGATTACTAGACTATGGGACAATAGAAGCTTTCAATTTTAGTTAATCAACATTTGGGTTTTACAGCCAAGATGTTATGTTCCAAAAATAAGTTTACAAAATGTGTTTATTTAATGTTGGTAATTGTATTCTCGAAATTGCAGACTTAGGTTAATTTAATATGACAATAATTATGTCTGTAATCGTAAGTACTGAAAGGATTTAACTCACCCCGATTCGCTCCATTAAACAGCTCTTAGAAATCTCTTTAGAAACATTGTAGGCAGAAAGGAACTATCTATCACCAAGGCTATTAATGGCTTCCCCAAAACTCCAATTTAATCCTTATTAGAATAGTAGCTTTTCTCGATTTTCCCAGAAAATGGCAAAATCATCGTTTTATCGCACCTCATACCCACTTCACGTTCACCTGACTGGCTTTTCTAATTTCGAAAAACAATTTCAATGCAAATTGCATGTCCATCGGGGCGGAGGGGTATGGCAATGGAACCAGAAGCTGGTAGGGATTACAGCCAGCTGCCACGCCCCCAAACAATGGCCGCCCACAGAACAAGCGGATACCAAGGATGGCCAGACAATGCAACGACCAAATAGCTGGCAGGCAACCCATCCTGGCACTATAATAGACTTTTCTTATTCTTGCCACACAACTCAATTTGCAACAACGCCAGGGATATATACATGTCCACGTGTATATATCTCTGCCATGGCGCAGACGCCCAGCGAAGCGTCAATTGCCAAATTAATTGGCCGTAAAAAATTGAAAATGAAAATATAATCACACTTTCCGTTGTGGGGCCCACGTTGTCACTGGCTGGCTCAGGTCCAAACGGATCCGGCTTTTAACCCTCTATATGTGTCCGCTATAGAAGCGTTTTCTCATCAGGCTGGGATATAGATGCGGCTCCTGGGGAATGGAGGCGGGTTGGGTGGTCCACCAACCAACGAACGGCAGACATTTCACCGCAGGCGGTTAAGCGTTGCATTTTTCCAGGCTGCCCTCCACTCACACCTGAGGTTGTACCCTGTGTCTTTCAAATAAAAGTAACATCGAAATATAAACAATACACCCCGAAAATCGTTATGTTAACGATGAATTGAAATTATTTATAGAACCCTATTTATTGAAAACAAACTATTTATTAAACTCTTTAAAAGAATTCACTTAAATTAAAATTAATGGATATCTCCTTCTGCAATGGATATCTATTTTTACCAAGAAATTAGACAAGGCTGGCTTATTACTTTCAGGTAATGTCATAAATATCTGAATTTAGAAATTAAATTCAAAAAAATTATATTTTATGATCACTTATCAAGAAATAATTTTAGCTAAAACTAGTTTGAATTGTTAAAATTACATTTATTTTAACATTAACTTAAATATATGTATATTATCATGAATTACAAAGAATTAAACTTACAATTTTCCATTCAAATTTTAATCATGAATGGCTAATTGTAAGTCGATCATTCTTTAGTTTTTCCTACCTTCCTTTTCGAACAGCAAAGAATGTGGCACGTTGCATAATGGAAAAATGTTCGCACTCGACCTGATACTGTTTCCCCGACTTTTACCGCCTCAATGCACTTTCATTATCTTCGAGTGGTTTGCCGTACATTTCATTTCATTTTGCTGCCACCGTTGTTGACGTGCCTTTTTTGTATTTTGTAATTTGAAATTTAAAATGTTGTTTTCTTTAGTTTGTTGTGTCTGATGAGCTGATTAGCGTGTGCTGGGAGTTGGGCAACTACACGAGCTATTAGGCAGCCGCTTAATGCGAAAGTAATTATGTCTTGTTAATCAGACTGAGGCTGTGCGGGCCAAAGGGTATTTAACCCGTAAGTTTATCGGCCCATCCCCTTTTCCCTCTTTTCCGAGTCCGAATTGAAGGTAGCTGAAAACCGAAAACTTTTGTGATTAGCGAGAGCCCCTTGCTGCGGTGCAGATAGCGTCTTGAGAAAAGCCGCAGCTAGGGACACTAAACAAAATATTCGGCATCAATTTTTAAATTTAAAAAGACATATCCTTTTTAAACTTTTAAGGCATATAACAGTAAGCAAGATAACAGAAAAATATTTATATAATATAAGGTGTACAGAAATTGGTTCTTAGTTTGATGTTTATGAATGCTGATAATAAAAACTATTTAAGTCTTGAAAACATTTTATATGTATAGAATTTTATATATATGTCACTTTTAGGTGCTTCACACATGTCTGCATACTGCATTTAGATTTTATTTTAAATTTTGTGTTGTCACATCGAGCTTTAAAATATATTTTGCCTATACGATTGTTGTTTAATAATTGCAACATTTAAACTATAGGCTTTTTGGAATTTTGTTCAAGCCTTTATCTACGATATAGTTTTATCAAAACAAAATGGTGTATTGTTTGGTACTGGTTTTACTTTACTTTTTAAGCGATTTGTCCTAGATCGATAATTCGCCTTTCAAATCAAAATTCATAAATTGCTTTTACTATGAAGCAAATTTTGTAGTTTTTTTCTGAGTGCTCGAGATGCGGAAACGCTCATATAATTTATGTTCTGCCTTGGCGCTCTGGCAACGGAAATGCCGTCGCGTAGTTTTGCCGCGCCTACAAACTCCTCCTGATGTTTGCCAAATTTCATAGCATACTATTCAGCGGCAAAACTTTTTGGCACGCAAATTAGCGGCCACGTTTGTTTCGCTAAGGGAAATGGCAGGAGGCATGTTGCGAAACTTTTTCAGTTATGAATATAAAGTTTATTTATTAAGCAAACAAGTTGGCGGTCTTATCTGTGCCGTGTTCTCTGATGGTCCTTTCTCTGTCAGTTCTTTTTGTGGTTGCCAAACAATTTCGCAGTCAGTTGAGCTCTCCAGTGGAGCAGTGCAAAGAGCTGGTACAATCTGCGAAAATTCGCTTGAATGGTGAGAGGAATTAACTGAAATACTTTTCTTGGTAGTTTTGAAGAATAAAAAAGTGAAGGGTTTTTTGCCGTTTACTGATAATTTCTTGTAAAAGATTTTTTAAAGCAGGGAAAGTTTAGTTATTGAAAATGCATGGGAACAAGATGCATTTTTGAGAAATGGTAGTTAAAATATTAAATTACCAAAAAATAACAATTATGTTTCATCGATTTCCCGTTTCGGTTTAATATAGTGTTTCATCAGGGTGCCCCACAGTTCTTAGTTAAAAAAGTTTAAATGATAAATAGGATTGACCCAATTTTAATAGGATGATCCCGATTTGTAAACCCTGTGTTTAAACCCTTTGGTTATATTAAATGTATTAAAAAAGAAATAAATCAAAGATTGCAAATTAAAAGTACATCAATGTGGTGGGTTCAATCCTTTGTAAAATATTTAGAGAACGACTGGAGGTGTGGGGTAAATCAATTCGAGGCATTTGGGCTTTGGCCACCTTTTCTGGGTAGACGTGTGGAAAATATTGGACGGAAGGGAGGCGTGAGCTGCCTCCCAAATCAACTTGGGCAAGAACCCTTCCTTCCCACACCATTCATCCAGGCATTCAAAAGTGTACAATAAACATTTTTACACGCTGCCTTTGGTTGGGAGGCTATCAAGTTGAGCAGAAAACTTTTCGCTATTCATGCAGATGTACACGACAAAAAATTGCTAACAAACGGAAATGTGATATACGCGCGACAACCGAAACACACACAAAGGCTAATGGGGCAGGGCGTGGAAGGGGGCGTGGTGGGATCAGGGGCGTACTGGGGCATAGATATTTTATAAACTCTACAACTGTTTTGTAAAGCTAATATTTTTTAGGAAAATAGTTTATTTGTGTTAACTACACTTATATATATTTTTTTTCACCACTTCATTTTTAATATTTTCTCATTTCACTTTACCACTTTATTTTTAACCAAATTAAATTTACTTTTATTTTTTATTAAAAAAAAAAAGGATCTATATTTTAAACAATCATGTTTACTACCTGTAATTTAAACAAAACTCTAAAAGCATTTCCTTTTTTGATATCCTACCTACGCCACTGAATAGGATAGCCATGCCAATTGCTTCTGAAAAATGTATTCTGAATATAAACATCCATACTGTATAGGTGAGATCTATAGCTACGTGGCAATCGTCTCGTATTCTTCTCGCTCTCTCTAGTCTATTCAATTTGTTTGTGAATTAAAAGAAGCAGGAAAAAAACGAGGAAACGGCGTAAAGAAAATACATTCATGCGTTGCATTGTCAAAAGGATTTTTTCTCTTCTTCGGCTTTTGTGTGATTGAAAGACACCCACCTCAACATTGGGAAGTCCCCTGCTCACCCACTATATTCCATCTTAACTGAC
The DNA here is from genome assembly GCA_018153305.1 of Drosophila kurseongensis. Classification (NCBI taxonomy): domain Eukaryota; kingdom Metazoa; phylum Arthropoda; class Insecta; order Diptera; family Drosophilidae; genus Drosophila; species Drosophila kurseongensis. The sequence continues at coordinate 12,323,102 of JAECXX010000005.1, read as the reverse complement.
ACGCTTTGGCGCATCGCTTGATAAGCGCAGGAGGGAAAGGAGTTCTTACTGGAGGCTTTCCTTCGAGTGGGATTAAAAAAATGTTTACATAGAGACGCGCAGGACATTTTAATACCCACAAGAAATTAGGGTAGCAAAGGTATAGACGAATTCCTGAAAATTTGGTGATGTGTCATGCACCAATTACTTTATAATCTTAAGATGGGAATAGTGTTCCTAGATTTCCTATCATTTTAAAATTTAAAAATTTAAACATTTATATAAACATAATCTTGAACCTGCAACTTACTTAAAAATTTAAAAACTGTTATTTTGATTTAAGTTGTTTATTTATAAGTTGTCATAAATGCACTACTCAAACATTTTAAAGAAGTAAAATAGTCCAAATTTATCTTAAGGTATTTAGTGGTCGTAGCTCAGAGAAATCGAAATCTTAGCATAACAGGAAGATCCGGATCCTGTGAGATGGCGAGGAGATTGCGAGTGATGATTAAGGGAGAGCTATTCCCATTTCGACTTGACAGATTTCGTTGACAAACTAATAGTTAACAAAAAATATTTTCAATTACTGTTGCTGTCACAGCAAAATCAATCAATTTGTAGCCACAGACACGAAAGCCATTTAATTTCTATTCCCGCACTTTTCCATTTTCCTTATCGGTTGGATATATTTTAAACGCAAATTGATTTTGTGGCCACAGATTGCAGCGGTAAATGCATTTTCCCCAGCATTTCTATTAAATGTTTATTTTTTACAATTTACGAGTACCCTTAACCCCTCCAGGTCCCCTTCTCTGATTTTCCCAACTAATGAGGTGTGAAAATGTGGGAATACAATTTTTGCTGCGTTGACTATGTGCACTGCAATTAGAATGAATTTATGGGCGGAAGGACTTGGCTCTCTGTGTGGTTGGTGTTAGGGGTAAAGAGATGCGGCAAAGTATGCTATAAAAAAGGGATTTGCCTGGAATTGGTTGAGGCTTATTTGCTATTCACACCACAACAATGTAAACAATGCCCGGCCCGAGGACATCCCACACCCCTACCCACTCCCACTCCCAGCCCGGCCAATCCACTCTTCTTTATCCTCTATTTCCCACCATCCCCGATCTGCTGAGACTGAAACCCACAGGCGACAGTGAAAAGCAATAAAACGCTCTGCCCAGAGACAGAGAAATACTCACAATGCGGGAGCAAATTTGTTGCAAATCAAAACAAATTCCAAGCCGACACGCACACAAAAAAGCTACTATATAATTGTTTAACTTACCACGCAGAGTGTATACTCTTACATTAATTAACCCCCGAAAACTGAAATATTTTTAAAGTAAATGAGAAAATCTATTTAATTTGTGTATACTTAAAAAACGAATTATCAATCAATTTATGGAAAATAACACATTTTACCTAAGAGTACTATATTTTTTTGCGAGTATCTTAATGGATGCCATTAAAATTATTCTAAAAAACTGACGACACCTTGAAAACTATTTTTAAGTCAAAATGTAATTGAGAAATGAATAAATAAGAAAAAAAAAATATATTTTTTTTTAATAACTAATAGTACTCTAAATACCAAGTTTTTTTTTTTAAAACTGTATTTCTAAGGGCATTAAAGACTAAAAGAATACACTTTTAGCAAGAAGCCCAGTTTCCAATGACAACAAAAGTTCCATAGTCTAACCGCATTCACCCGTCCACTGACTCACCCTTCAAAAAAGGACTTTGTCCATCAACTTGATGAAATTCCACAACAATTTATGCAATCAGTTGGACACAACGCAGAAAAGGAAAAGAAATAATAAAAATATGACGGGTCCATGGAAAGAAAAGCGTTTCAAGCTGCAATGCAGGACCAGGAAATCCCAACCACTATAATAGCGCAACCCGGCACAATCCCTCTTAAGCCTTTTTGAATATTTTTGACACGTGCGCTGCAATTATTTTATTACCCAAACCGCCCATCGCCACCCAACCGCCCACTCTATTGGGTCGTGTGCAGTGTGCCACGCCCACTCGATTGCAAACAGAACAACAACAAGGGCGGCGGGTAAAAATATATATTCGTATTGAGGGATTGCCAACAATGGACCGGCAATTGATGCAATTCATTGAAAATTTTGATGGCAACTGTTTAGACTAAAATTGCATTAAGTCTCCAAAGGCTTTTGTTGCCGGAAAGTGGAACTGAATGCTTACCCAAACAATTGCCAATCATTTTCGCTTTCGCGCAATTGCATTCACAAATTTTGAACGTGCCACCAAAATACAAAAAATCAACCTAAATGTTGTTTTAAATACGCGTCTACTCCGCGCTTAAATAATCTATGGAAATTATGGTCGGTGTGTGTTCGCTCATATATATATTTTAATAATGATGCCATTTGTTTAGCCATAGAATTTTTGTTGTGCCTGTTTGTGTTGGCAATAAAATTTGGCTTTGCCACATAATTCAAATTGTTAATCGCGTTTAATGGCGGGCATTTATCAATATTTTCTTCATGTTGCTGAATGCAAATTTTTGTCCTCCAGGGGGGCTGAAGAATGGAAAGGCAATACAGGGGAAGGAAGAGACCTGAAGGCCTCCTAAAGCCACCCCAAAAATGGGGACTATCACTCCAATTCAAATGGCTCCTTCATTTGGGGTTTCATGGCTGTGTTGACAAAGCCAAAACAAAAATGGCGGCTAATATGGCTACAAATGTATGTGTGGATATTAGTGGGTTAAGGAGGAGTGAGTTGAGGATTCTATGGATAGGAGTTGTGATCCTTATTATATAAATAGATTCTTTAAGTATGCCAGTCTGCTGGATACATTATTTATACATTATTTCAGGTGAAAATGTATTAAGGTGAGATTGACGAAACAATAAACTTTGTTGAATATTTATTTATATTTTTAATTCACTATAATTCTCTTAGAAGAATATTGGTATTATATGTATTAAATGTCAGTTGATATTGATATATCTTTCAATATCTTTCATAAAAAGTCTTGTAAACTTAAACGTTTAGATAGTTTGCGACATGGAATTGCTAATTGCTTTAGATTACTAATACATCACAGCTTATTTTTAATGGCAGTTAAAGTCAAAAATATATTATTTTCTAAACTAAAATATTGAATTTTCGAGCTTAAAAAAATGTAAATTAAAAAATTGACATTTGGGACAGTTAACTTAACTCCGTCACATAATGTTATTATAATTTACAAATTAGTAGCATATATTTAATTAGAAAATAATATTTTGAGCAGTTTATTTAAAGTCAATACATCTCATCGCCATACTCTCGGTAATGTTAGATCCCCACTTTGAATGGGGCGGAAATAAAAGCGCAACGGTCATAGCTGCAGCTGATTTGGGGGATGTCCCGCCCTTTCTCTCCATACAAACCGCCCTTAGCTATGAAGTTGGTCCTGCCCCGTCCAAAACCCCCGACCCATCGTGCTTTTAATGCGCACCATTGTGTCAAGATAAAGAAACGGAAATTAGCACGATAGCAGGAAGTTGCCATCGCCGTTGACGTTGTTCTTATGCTCCTTCTCGTTCGCTCCACAAAAAGCCAAGGAAAGAAGGCCAAGACGGCAGCGATAATAAAAAAAAGGGGCAGCGGAGACAACAACAGAATGGGGGCGTGAACAGCCACTGGGAATCGGAATTGGAGTCAAAGTCGGACAGCCACAAATAATAATGAAAACGGAAATGAAATACAATACCCGAGCAATGCCGCAAGAATGAAATGGTCAACATGGAGATGCCAACGATGGTTTCACGGGAAGGACTTTCACTTATCAACCTCCAAGATTTTATGACATGGAAAGCTCCAAAAAAACAGAGGATGGCTCTTGAAAAACCAAAATAAACAACATCTTGGTGAGCGATATTTAAAAAGTACTTTTCCATAATTTATCACTAGTTTAATAAATCGGAGACTTACCAATTCAAGCTATTAACATTACTTGTTGATGGTTTTCAAATTTAAAGAAATTTTTGAATACATTCATAGTATTGATACTTGTAATTGTAATGGCTATAAAACAAAAGCAAATGAATAAAAATAGAATATAATTAAAATTTCTGGAGCATTCCAGAACTTTTTAAACACATAAAAACTTTTTAAACACATAAAAATGATTAAAAAAATAAAAGGATTTTTTCATGACTTTAAATACCCTTTTTTATGCCTCACTTTGTTGGGTCAGCGAAATTCCAAAAGTATTCGGCTAAGCCTCATCCCGAAACCCCAAACTCAATTCTGGCTCTAACAATTGCGAAATTAATAAGCCCTAAAGTGTGAAACAACTTTTCGTTTTTTCTTTTTTAATTGTGTGGATTTTGGGGGAGTAAGAGACTTCCACTTTTTTTTTTTGATAAACCACACGCAAATTAGACGCAAACGAAATGAAAAGAAAGGCCAAGAAAAGCGAATGCTGATTGTCGTCTATTCAGTTCATTTTTTTCATTTATTCAATTTTTGGTGCTATGGATAAAAACGCAGTCTAGAACTCACACACAAAGTCAATTAGGCAAAACGCCGCCGCCAACAAAGTGAAAACAATTCGCATTTAAATTTGCGCATTCTTAGAAAATTTCGCTGCAAAATGGGGTTGAGTTGGGTGGTGGTTGTGATTTAGAGGGCGGGGGTGTGTGTAAGTTGCCGTAAAATACGTGCATATTATTGCGCTTATCTAGGAACAAACACGCCCAGGACTCCATTTCCCGGCCTGGACCCGCAGATGAGGCCTTCTCCTTGATGACGACTTCTGTCTCCCTTTTCTCTGCTTTTTGTTAGGGGAATTGAATGGGATTGTTGGTGGTCGTATTGTGTGCATTTGTTTTTATGCGAATGTGCCACTGACAAACCAGCCACATCCACAGCCACATCCTCCACCACTTCAAACACTTCGCACCAGTCTAAGCAAGACATCCTTCCTTAAACGTTTCTTGCCTGCCAAATGTTTCCATCGCCTGCACTCGGAGAAATTTCTAACATATAAATTAACTTTTTAATTAGGTATAGCTATTGTATAACTATTTGTGATCGAAGAGAAATTTTTCTTCAGATTTTATATCTTTTACGGTATGTAATTGTATACAATTAAACACGCGATTTGATAAGTCTAAGATCTTAAGTCATTATTAACGTTATTTTTTTTAACAAACAAAGCATTTAAAAACTCATACAAAGATATTTGTTCACGTGTATTTATGATTGTATGGGACATGGTTGTGCCGGGTTTGAGTGTGGTTTTATGTGTGCATTGTATTGGCCTGGCATAATAGACACATTTAATTTTACTATTATGCCTTTTTGTTGTCATCGCATTCGTATAATAAACCGCTTTCGTTCGTTTTCAAGTTTCTGTTTTGGTTCCTCAAAAGTCCCCATTCTATTTTGTGTCCCATTTTGTCAGTCATTTATTTGATTTTCCACAGAAAGGATACTAGAAAGCTTGTGTGCTTGTATTTTCTAAAGAAATTAGAAATGATCAAGTAGGAAGGTTAAATAGATATGTTACATTTAAATGGGGTATGCGTATTTCAACAGAATTTAATTCGATTTCGAAAGTACGTATTATTTGTGAATTATATTTGTTGGAGTGCTTTATTTCCTACGACAGGTTCTCAAGCTCAAGAAGCAAACTTCGACAAGCCGAAGTTTATATGCAATGTCACTTTGAAATTGGTTAAAATTTGTTAAAGTTATGGACTCTACTAGTTCGATTTTGGGTCACATTTTACCAGGTCCTCGGAAATGGCTTGTAAAAAACTTGTGACTACTCTGCAAATTAATTAAAATTAAAATCTTTGAGATATACATATATTTTTTAACTTACATCGTTTTATTCTACTATTCAATTTTGAATTGTGTGCGTGCTTGGAAAACAATATTGATATGAAGCCCACTCCCACATATTCATTCTTATTCAGACATATGCGTTTCAATTAAGAAGTTTAGGCACTTAGCATATTTAATCGCATAATAGTTTCAGGCCTGGTGATGAAAGATTATCACATCCTTCAGGGTTTCGTTAAGGACAGGGACAGACACCCCTCCAAACTCCTGCTCCAAGCCAGTCCAGGCAGTGAGTTCCACAAGTAATTGAAGTTTGAGGCCTGCTTTAGTCCCCCTTGGCAATAAAAGATGTGGGGGGAATCGGTTAGAATTGGTTTCATCTACTGATGGGTAATCGGCCTCATATAGTTCACTTAGAGTGGGTTTAGCGATACTTGCTGGGAATAGACGTTCGATATAATTTATGCCCTTTTTTAGAGAACATTTTAAGCTATCCAGGTGTAAACGCAGTCCCAATTGATTTGGTGGAGCAATATACATGTTGGCCTGAATAACCATGTCGGCGGGAGCGGTTATATCCAGGCTTATACTAAACGGATAATGATCGAGACGATGCTGTCTGGCCACAAGATGTCGACGCAGGAATTGTAAATTATTTCGATGCGATTGAAGTAGCTGCTGGTCGATCAGATTGATGAGATCTGTATTCACCGTTTCCTCATAAGTCTGTAGGCGACTTACTTTGATATCAATTATTTTGGGGGGCACAATTCCTCCTCCACTTTCGGATAAATTCTCATTTTCATAACTTTTTAACATTTCATTTAAGCGAAAGAGCAGCAATCGATAAATGGGATCTCTAAGATTGGCCGTAGACAAGCCCAGCATACTTGGTTTGTTTATATCATTTCCATTTATAGCCAGACTTAGTTGGCGACAAATGTGCAGATAATTATTTGCTATCATTTGTCCAGCTATTGATAAGTTATCCAAGGAATTGTTATTATGAATCACCGCCTTGTTAATTTGATCTTTTAGGTCTTCAATGGTTAATTCTAAGATCCGCCTAACAGCTTCGATATTTAAGGAGGTACCTTTATAAGGAACTCCACCAGTTGTCATCAGGGGTGGATCAATCAGATCCATCGATCTTTTTCCCGTTGCCAAGTCATCCATAGTTACGGCAGCCACAAATTGCTTTAGGTTGAATAGATACATTTGAAAGTTCTGAAAATGTGGTCCAATTGCCAACTGATTTGTATAGCTGACTTCATCGAAGTGTCCTCGAAAGGCGACCATGCGATCGCCATCTATAATAATAGGATCATTTATCCGCTCTTTTCCTTCTTCAATGGATATAATCAGACGATTAATCAGGTTGTTCCAGTGAGAGTTAAGTTCCAAGTCCAGGCTTAGATGAGCCAACTCTCTTCCATTATCAATGATGAGAGGATCTGCAGACATGGGTTCCCCTTCAGTCCAGAATTGCCTGGGCATAAGGTACCCCAGAAAGATATCCCTCCATCTCCGTTTGGGTGTCACCATTCTGATGGGAGTCAATTGATGCCAGGCGATTTCCTGAGCCGCCAGAATCACCTCCCTCTCAAAATAGAGCTGTGGCAGCACCTCATACATGGCTGGCATCCGCAGATCCCTGGTGTCCTCCCTTTCGGCCACTGCTAACTGCAGGGCATTGACAAAAAGCAAGGGATGAAAGTGGATCCTGGCAAAGCAAGCGTTTTGCTGGAAGGAAGTCCAATCCTTGGCCAGGACTAAAAAACGATACACTCCTAACATGTTCACAGGCATTTCCTCATCCAGCTGATTTAAAATGGCAAAAGGTCGCGGCACTCGATTCTGATGTACTCGCTCCAGAAACTTTTTTATATATCTCCAAGACCCCTGTAAGAAAATATCAATAATTAAATGCTTTTATAACTTCATAAATTAACGATTTTTAAATACTCAACAGGCTTGTGCCACATTTTATATTTAAACATATATCATTTTTCCATTTTTTGGTCCAAAGAAGAAGGCAATAAAATAAAAAATGAAAAATTTAAAAATTCTGTGCAAACTTACTCTTTTATATGCCTTTGGATCTTCGTTAAGTTGGTTTCCCATTGCAATAAGTTCCTCATGGAGCAAAGGTTTGTGGACTTGGAGCGTTAGATCCAAGAGAAAACGTTGACGACCTTGCCACTCATTGAGTTCCATTAGCACACTGGATGACCCTTGGTTCCACCTCAAAGGAGAAACCTTCCACGGATTGGCGAAACTTATTATCCCACCTCCGAGGGCGAGAAAACAAAGGCAAGCACACGTTAATCTCAACATTGCTTCGCAGACTGATCACTGACTTGGAGTCACATCTGTATATATAGACGTTTATTTTTATATGCTGTTCTGAGCAAAAGATTGTCTTGTTGCTTGCAAATAAGACATTGGTTATCTCTGAGGTAGATTGTGAGCATGGGTTCAAAATTTTAAAAGTCACTTATATTATAAATATTAAATATATTTTAAATGGATTTAAATATAGGGAGATTTTTAGAGATATTAGGGAAGAAACGTTTAAAAAGGTCGCTCATCTCGATTCATCCATCTGTTTATTAAGCTCGGCATAACTTATAGAACTGGGGATTATCTAGACCATCGTCCATATCCCCTTACATATTGAAAAGCTTTAAAACTTACGCTAACTTTGAGTATAAGCTTGCAGTAATAAATAAAAGTTGGAACAAAGAGTGTAAAAACTCATCACAATATTATTAAAACAAGTTCGTTTTTATTGCCTCAACAAAAGAATTATAAAACATACAAAACCCAAAAAACCCAAACAAAACATTGCCGACATACAAAGAATCAAATTTCAATTAAAGATAATGGGAATGCTAAACTAATTAAGTCTTTGTTTATAAGCCAATATCGCAATGGCCGAAATTGGCTGAAAATGTCCTGGTACTTTTCCCATTGGTGGAGAAGCATATCTGAAATGAATTCTTGTTTAATAAAAATACTTTAAAACATAAACAGAATATAATTACATACTTTATAGGACATTGGAAAATATTAAAATCCTTTTTATTTGAAATAACTCGATTATAAGTTTCTGCTTCAACTTTTCTTTGGCAATTTCTAAGATGAAAGACAATGAAGTTGTGGTTAGCGATGCATCGATGGGATCTGATTGACTCGTCGGAAGTACTTGATTTCCTTAGACTAGGGACTAATTAAACTTATAGGTGTACTGGTATCTAAGCGGAGAGGTCTCCCGGAATGTTTCGGTGTCGGAGCCATCGTCCTCATCCCCCGATGAGGGCGGCGTCTCCAGCATGGGCATGGAGAGGTCCAGGTAGGCGTCGTTCGGGTTACTGCTCGCCTGCTGCAGGATCCCGTCGAAGCTCTCCACGAGCTCCGCGAACGTGGGCCTGGCACAGGACTCGAAGTGCCAGCATTGTCGCATTACCACGTAGATGTTCAAGGAGCACTTGGCCGGCTTCTCCATGCGCTGGCCCGTAATCAAGTAGCTATAGAGCTCCTCGGCTGACAGGATTTGTGGGTACGGCTGCTCCCCGTAGGTCATTATCTCCCATAGCAGCACTCCGTAGCTCCACACGTCGCTCTGGGAGTCGTACTTCTTCTCCTGCAGCGACTCGGGCGCCATCCACTTGATGGGCAGCCGTCCGTTGGTGTTCTTGCGGTAGTACTCCGTGTCCTGGATATCCCTCGCCAGGCCGAAGTCAGCGATCTTCATCACGTAGCCATCGCTAACAAGGACATTGCGGGCGGCTAAGTCGCGATGGATGCACTAAAAGTAAGAGTTATACGAAGATTAATAAAGAATATTACTTTTAAAAGCTGATACTATTATTTCGTGTTAAATTAATAATTAGCTCGGTGAAGTTGAATTTTAATCATCATCTCTATCACTAACTTAATGAATTGTTAGGTTGCTAATTATTTAACCCTAATTATGTCAACCCTCCAAGGAGCTAAGTTATACACGAAGACACATGGACTTACCCTTCGTGAGGCGAGGTACTCCATTCCGCGAGCGATTTGAAAGGCAAACTTTGTAAGCTCCTTTTCGCCCAGTTGCTGTGCCGGAATTAGGGGCTTGTCGTCCAAATAGCCATCGCTATCGCTGCGCCGCTGTGGAGCACCAGGTCGATTCTGCTTGAGGAAATCCTTGAGGTTGCCGTGCGGAGCATACTCCACGATTACCCAGAGTGGTCCTCCCTGGCTGCAGCAGCCCAGCAAGTTGATGATGTTTATGTGCTTGCCAATCATCTTCATCACCTCCATCTCGCGCACCAAGCTGGCCATGTCCGTATCCGTGTGCTCCTCCTTGACCATCTTGACGGCCACAATGGTCTCGGCCAGCTGTGGACTCCGGGGCAGACCTTCCGCCTCCGCCATCACCACGCGTCCAAAGGCGCCCTCGCCCAGTATGGACCCTAGGTTAAGATGCTGCCTGGGAATCTCCCAGTTGGAGTCCAGCGGGAACTCGTACTCGTTGAACCCTTGGGCGGGATCAGCACCACCAGTTCCCGTTGTGGAAACGGTAGTTCTCTGCTTCTCGATCCTGATGACCGGCATCTGCAGATCCCCGGAGCTGCAGCCACTTCCTTCGTCACCACCAGGCCGGTAGATTATCACCTTCTTGGTCCACTGGTGTACCGTCTCGATGCGGAGCTTCAGAAGCTTCTCCCGCCGCAATCGGCGCATCATGAACGTTATAAAGGCACTGCCAAACAGGAACAGGGCCACGACAGTAATGGCAGCCAATGTGAACCCGAGTGGATGGGCGTGGAGCAGGGCGTAGATCTCCAAGGGGGGCAGAGGACTCACTACCCTCAGGTAGACACTGGAGTTGCTTCTGCCCAGGGCATTCGATGCCAAGCAGGTGTACCAGCCCTCCTGGCCGTAGGTCACATTGCGTAGAGCCAAAACCACGGAGTCGTTCGTCACCGTATAATTGAGACTTTGAATCTCCACAGACTTAACACCGTCCAGCGAGGCATTCCTTAACACAACCCTCTTCCAGCTGACAGTGGGATGCAGATCGGAATAGACGGTGCACTTCATGTCCAAGCTGCCATTCACTTTCACGGTCTGGTTCTGCGGCACAACGATTATGGGTGCGGATCGGGTGCGATCGTTGACCTGAACACTGAAGTCAAAGTGGATGCAGCCCCAGGCATTGCACACTTCGCAGGTATATCTTCCCGAATCCTCGCTGGTGGCTTCTACGAAGCGCAGTGTCCAGTTCTTCTGTATATAGACGCCGAGTTCTCGGTTCAAAGGCTTCTTGTCCTTCGTCCACGTGATGTTCGCCTTGCCGGAGACGGGACAGGCCAGGGTCACTGTATTTCCGGACAATGAATGCTGGAGACGCTTTAAATCTTTTCTAAACACAGGTGGACCCTCGCCAACAGTTCCATCCGCTGCCGCATTATCGGCCTCCTCATCGGGATCCTCGTTGGTGGAGGGAGTGGGTGTTGGTGTACCATGGGTGGTGCTAGTGGTTCCTCGGGCCGTGGTTGTGTCAGAAGGGCTATACAGGTCCAGATGGGCTGCGGCCACAGTGCGTCCGACCTGGTTCTCGGCAATGCAGATGTACCAACCACCATCCTCCTTGAGGACATTTCCCAGACGAAGCACCTGCGGCTCATCCACCCAGGTGGTCATGCGGCTAAAGTCCAGCGGAAGCTGGGATTGCTCTCTTAACCGCTGCAAAACGTCATCAATGTTGTCAACGTTTTCCTTGTGCAACCAGGTGATCTTCGGCTCCAGGGCAGAGTCCTCCAGAAGACACTCAAAGCTCACATTGTCCTCGAGGGCAATGCTTGCATTTCGGGGATATCCCGGCTTTAGCATGGGCACTGTGTGACTCTGGCTAACCACCTTCAGCGCGGTGGGACTACTCCTCTGGCAGTCCTGCTCCAAACAGAGTACACAATGGTAGCTTCCTGCATCGTCCGGCTGTAGTTGGCCCACTGTCAGTGACCACCGCTTGAGCTTGATCCGACCACGACCACCCAGGATTTGGGTGTCATTGTGCAGCCAGGATATATTCACTCCAGTCGCCTCCGGATCCGTGGGACTGCAGCTTAGCTGGAAGGAATCACCCGCCGTTCGTTGGACGGTCTTGGGCAGTGGTTGTAGCAACTTCAGGGACCGGCTTTCATTCAGGGGCTGAAAGAAGAGATCAGACTCGGGGATTTCCGGTGCAGCTTCCACCTTAGCAAAGCTGGCTATGTCATTGCCGACTGGTTCCTTATAGCCCACAATCAGAGAGATGTTGTGCCATCTGTTCTGGCTATCCAGGCAGCCATAGTTCCCAGAATCCCCGGACTGAGCTCGTTCCAGGCGCAGAAGAAAACTCTTGATTTTGAATTTATCCTGGTAGAACCATTTGGCCATTGGTCGGATGCACTGCAGCGTGATGTCCATGTCGGAGAGGATGTGTCGCTCGCGGGCACTGTTCTCCACAGTGACATCAATTTTACAGCGGTGATGGCCAAAATCGCATCCCAGGTCCGGAGCCGCCGAGACGAGCGCAATGATCATCAGCGTGATCGGCACTTTTGCCATGGTTCAAGTGGATTCTCTTGAGTTCAACAGCCACCAAGAGATCGTATTTAGATGGGCACAAACATGTATGGTTATACAGTTGCGGTCAGAATAATAGATCTGCCAGGGTTTCGTTTCCTTTGTATTCCTATCTTTCACTTTAAGTGTCCTCCAGCTTTTGGAAAAAATTAATAAATCAATTTATTAGAAATAAATCAAACTAAGTCGGAGTTTCCAGTTGTAAATCCAATTGGAAAAATGATCGTAAATGTAGGGTACCAAAATGCTTATTATTTTCTGATGAATATATATATGTATAATGGAAAAAATTAATAAATCAATTTATTAGAATTAAGTCAAACTAAGTCGGAGTTTCCAGTTATAAATCCAATTGGGAAAGTGATCGTAAATGTAGGGTACCAAAATGCTGATTATTTTCTGATGAATATACATATATATAATGGTCAGTTATCAAGTCGGTCCATTGAAGAAAATAATCTTTTTATCTTATGATTTTAAATCTTTTTCTCTTCTTTGAAACTGTGTATGATAAATGGGTTCAACATTAAAAATTAAAAACAAATAAATTCGTTTGTATTTAAAAGATTTCACTTATTGAATACAAGGTTGAGTTTGAGCTATTGTTTTAACCGCAGCTGTAAGTGGATCGATAAATATTGCCAAATCTCCGGTTCTCCCTTCTCTCTCTCTTTTGATCACCCCCTCAATTACCTCTCTGTGTCATTTTATTTATTTATTATTATTGTTTAATATTTTATTGCCAACACGGCACACAGCCAAGTCAAGTCTGTCCGCACCAATATGCAAAAATCCAAAGAAGAAGCAACAGAAAAAAAAGAAGACTGTGTGCCTTGCCTCCGAAATGAGCTCGAAGACGTGGTCGAAGCCATTGGATTGCCGGACACACTCGTCGCCACCCACTCCCAATCCCAATCCCATAGGGGATCTCCATTATAACTTGTCTATATTCGACATTCGCTGTTGTTGGTGCGGCATGCGCTTCTCGATTTCCATTCAACAAAAAGCCTAACAGTTAGAAACTCACTTAGCAATTTTTTGAAATCAGACGGTACAGTGGTTAAACACATTTCAGTTATATTTAACTATTTGCGTTGCACTCAGAATGCAAGCAGTCAAGGTGCGAAGAATTGGAACCGCAAATCAAGAAAAACTCAAATAATAAAGTTAGCAATAAAGGAAATACTCTACGAAAGATGGCATAGAAGAAGTTATGTTTAAAAAGTTTTCAAAAGCATTAAAACTAATTTACAACTGCTGGTTAAAAAAATAATTTAATTCGTACCAACTTACATACACAATTAAATAAATAATTTGTATTTAATTAATTATTTACAATATTTAACAAAGTGGAAGGGGAATGAAGTGTATTAAACGGTAGGTATTTCTGTTACTAAAAGTTGCCAAATGTTTACCAAATAAACATAAGCGAGATTAATGATTAACGATGATATGCAAGTCTAGCGTGAATCCCCAGAATTATTGACATTGTGAATGCAGGTTTGGAACAGCTACATCACATTTTTATACCCTTGCAGAGGGTATTATAATTTCAGTCAAAAGTTTGCAACGCAGTGAAGGAGACATTTCCGACCCTATAAAGTATATATATTCTTGATCAGCATCACCAGGAGAGTCGATCTAGCCATGTCCGTCTGTCCGTCCGTCTGTCCGTCTGTCCGTCCGTCCGTCCGTTTCTACGCAAACTAGTCCCTCAGTTTTAAAGCTATCTGTATTTCAACTTCGGCTCCGCCCGAAGTTAGCTTTCCTTTCTTGTTTAGCACAATTTAGAAGCCGGTCCATATACAGAATTTTGAGAACACAAATATTAGAGAAAATATAATAATATAATTTAATATAATTTTGAACAAGCCCCTGACAAATATAAATTTAAAAAAATATATGTTTTTAATATATCGTTAAATATTTGTAATCCCTTTACAACCAAAATGATTTAAAACCACGGTGCCGTTTAATGCAATTTATTTTATTGTTTTTAAGGCTTGCGACAACCGTTGTGATTGTCATTGTTGTTGTTAATATTGTGCTAGTGCCTCCAGTAATTGTTGTTTTTGTTATAGCCGATATTGCCGCTAGCCGTTTGACTTGGGGCCCGATTCATGTATGCACACGCGTCGCAGGTTTTAATTTATTCAATTCCTTTTTTCTCAATTGTTGCCAAATACGAGTCGATCGCTGTATTTGAAGTATGTATTACTGCTTCTCTTATTTAATTTTTTTTTTTCATTTTGTCAATCATTCAATATTATTTGATTTGAAGCCAGCGCACATGGCCAAAAACGTTTAGCTCACACCTTTTTATCTAGTGAATTATTATGTTTTGCATACACGATTTGACATTTCAACTTGGTCTTTCAGCTATTTTGGGAGCAGAATTACTTAGCGTATTCGTTAAATGGAATTTTGCATTTTTGTATTAAAATAATTGAATATTTGCAAACACTTTTATAGCTGGCGAGGGTTTGACTTGACTTAAAAGATTGCAAGTTATGTGACATAGATTTTAAATTCACTTTTAATTTATTGTTTTCCATTTTTTCTAAGGGGGTTTTTTGTCTTAAATTAGTGTAGCTTTGTTTTAACTTCCTTACTGTTTAAATGTATATACTTATACTTTTCTTTTTTTTATCATTTTTTAAATCTTTTTTTTATAACTCAATTATTATTTCTTCATTTATCTTATTTCTTTCTCAACATTTTTTTTGTTATCATTTTTTGTTTCTTCTTTTTGAGTTGATTTTGAACTTTAGGATTCACTTGACATGATTCGTATTTATTTTACTGCTGGAACATTTCTCTTAAGTTTTTTTTTTTGCTGCTTGTCAGTCCCAGTGGGAATATAATTCTTTTCTGCCATGCCACAACCCCAAATCGTTGACCAAAATATCACGTTCTTTGTCTTTAATTTGCGAGGAGCTGGGGGAGTCAAACGAGACCACAAAAAACATTGTCACCATGTTTATTCGCCTGTCAATCGCGGATGGAGCTTGGATAAAAATCTTAAGTCTTGAAACGAGGGAAGAGGGCAAGGCGCCTTGCATTTCCGCTTCGTTGCCAACTTGTATTTCCCTTTACCAGGCAAGAAAGAGAGAGAAAGATACTGGGTTGGGGGTCGGAGGGTAGAGGATCCACTTCCGTTGCACTAACCGTAATCCGTAAAGTTTGTGGGAGGAATCGAGCGAAGCCAACCGATTGGCTTGAATGTGCGCAAACAACTGAAAGTAACGATCGAACGGAAGAAACTTTTACGAGGTATAATCCGAACGTGCCGAACCGATCGAACCGAGCCGAACCGAACGGGTCTCTGCAGGACCATAGCTACCTGATCGAGGTGGTCTCCCCTCCCTCCCGCATGTTGCAATTGTTTTCGCTGGCTGGTAGTTTTCCTCAGCGGTGTCCTTTCTTTTATTGCTGCTGCTAGGTTCTTGTTGTTTTTATTCTAAGCATGTTTGCGGTGGCTTCGACTGGTTGAAATTCTTTATTATCTGGCCTTCGGGTCCCCTCCCTGTTTGTTTGCTTGGCTGCTTAATTTATGCAAAAGAAAATATGTTCATTGTCTTAGTGGTGTGCAGAGGTACGTGCGCATGCGCGATAATAGCATATCAATAAGGAAATATCCGTTACGTGACTGATATCCAAAAAATCCCAGTGGCTGGAAGTGGCAGCAGCTAGCTCCCGCATAGATCCAAATCCTGATCCAGATGCCAGGCACGTAAACAACCCAAAAATAGTTGAATGCATTTTCGTTGCACTTGTTGGGGCGATGGGAACACAAAATAAAAACAGTAGGAGGAACTGGAGGGATAGTCTAACTGTCCTACCTGGCTACCAAGAACTTGGCATAACTTAAGACCATTTCCGGTGAATATAATAACCAACTCACCTGACGTCTTAATTCAGACAGCGCCTCCTTAACCGCCGCCATGTTCCCCGAGGTCGGAATGGTCTGGATTTCGGATATCCGGAATGAAAATGTTGAAAACATTGTAAATAATAATCACTTGTTTTTTATTATTTGTATATATTTTAAATCCTTTCAGTAGTCATCTCTAAAGGCGGGTTCGAAGGGAATCATTGTTATTAAAAGATGAACACAAATTATGTTAACATTCGATCGCTTCGTTAATTAAAAATGGCAAATAAATTAATCCAGATCTGTATTTATATTACAATAATATTTAAACAAAATCTATTTTAATGATTTAACAAGAAGATTTAAGAAATATATAAAACCCAAGGACTGTGCCTCCAAAAAAACATTTTAAGAGATAAGAAATACAGTTTAAGATAATGATAATTCTAAGCTAATTAAGTCTTTTTCCTTAAGCCAAAGTCGCGCGTTTTGCTACAAACTCCCTGGAGTTCTTCTCCTTGTTGGTAAAGCGAACATATCTACCACAAGAAATTGAAAATAAGTAAAATAAAGGAAACCAAATAAGACAAGTATACATACGTTTTGTGATATTTAGCCACATCGGAGGCGCTGAGGGAGGGTCGTGTGGTTTGGAAGGACTCGATAAGGTGTTTCTGCTTAAGTGATATTTTCTTTGGCAATTTCTGGGAAGTCAATGGAAAAAGAATACAGGTTAGCAATGTATCGTTAGAATTTTTTTTAGATATAGCTCGCAAGGGGCTAAGATGTAATATTATTCAGGAAATATCTATTATCGGAAATGTCAAGAGCTAAAATCCAAATCCTTATGCAAGGCACGTAAATACATTTCGGCAGCACTTGTTCCGTGAGGAAAAGAAATCCGAAACACAAGATTAGACCGAGGGACCTATCAAGAACATTCTATTTCCGGTGCAAATCATTCCCAACTCACCTCGTGTCCGAATTGAGCTAGCGCCTCCTTAACCGCTGCCATGTTCGCCGATGTCAAAATGCTCTGTATATCGGCGCCGGTGTAATTCGAAGTTCTTCCCGCAAACCACTCAAAGTCCACGCACTCATCAAGGCTGAGGGTCGAGCTGAGGGCCTCGAAGATGCGAACCCGGGCCAGGGCATCCGGTAGAGGACACTCAACCAGGCGATCAATGCGACCGGATCGAAGGAGTGCAGGATCTAAGAGCTCTGGCCTGGAGGTCGCTGCTATTACGGTAACGCCCTGCAGACCCTCAACGCCATCCAGTTCGGTAAGCAGTTGGTTTACCACCCGATCTGTGACCCCCGTGGAATCGTGACCACGCTTGGGCGCTAAACTGTCGAACTCATCGAAGAAGAGCACACAGGGCCTAGCACTGCGTGCCCGATTGAACAGGTTACGAACATTCTCCTCGCTCTGTCCAATGTATTTGGCCAGCAGCTCGGGGCCTTTGACCGAAATTATGCGCAGGTTCCATGATGTTGCCATTTGGGAAACTAGGTAGGTCTTACCGGTTCCTGGTGGTCCGTACAAAAGAACGCCGGCCTGATTGCGCAGAGGTGAGGCATTGAAAATGCTGGGATACTGCAAGAAGATATAGGGATTTTAATTCACCTAGAACATAATGTTATTTTTGCTTAAAATCTTACCCGTGATGGCCACATAAGAACCTCTTCTAGCACGCCCACAACTGACTCCAGGCCAGGCACCTCCTCGACTCTCAACTCATTGGCCTCTGCTTCGCTGTCAGTCTTTTGATTGCTCTGAATGCCCTGCAGACAATAGGAGTTCGTGTGTTCCAAAGACTCAATAAGCTGATCGTTGGTCAAAAGTGGCTGGGCCTTGCCTAATAGCAGAGGAATACAAAACTTAATTATTACAGTTCTTAGAACTCTGTCTAATTAAATGATTCTCAGAAAATCAATAATATAAATAGAACGGCGATAATTTAAAATTTAGCAATAAGTATGCACGACTGTACTTCCGAATACATTTTAGCATGCCAAAGTCATATTTTTGAGAACAGAATTCTGTGCTTGCTTTTAAAAAAATTTGCTATAAATACATACTTAAGCGATAGGCGTAGAAGATTGCACGCTCCACAAACTGGACAAGATCACACTTCCGATAGCCCTCCGTTAGGTTGGAGAACTTTACAAGATCCAGCTCCTTGGAAGCATTGATGTGACTGCACAGCTCTCGCAGAATTATCTCACGATCCGCCCGTTCCAAACTGGGCAGACGAGCAACCGTTTGAAAGATGTGCCTGCCCCTGGGTGAACTTAACCGCTTGTTGAGTGTTTGCAGCTCGTTTACGGTGGCGATTACCGCGATAGCATTATTGCTTGTGTACTGGACAATCAACTGGTGCACAGTGTCCGCCATGCGGTTATAGTACTCCCCATCCTGACTGGACTGCTCCCCTGCGGAATGAGCCAGGACATCCAAGTTCTCAAGCACCACAATGGCAGGGGCATGCTGAAGACAGCTGGTGAAGATGTTGCGCAGATCCTTTTGTATAGACTCTGTCTTGCGGCCTTTGCTTCGTGATCCGTAGAAGAACTCAAAGTGACAATAGTCCGGTTTTCGCGATAACTTGTCCAAGATGCGCTCCACAAGCACGGTTTTGCCTGTTCCCGCAGCACCAGTGAGCAACACATTGCACTGCCGCATCACGGAGTTATCAGCATTTAGACACAAATTCATGCGGAGTTCCTGGACCACCTGATCCACAATCTTATCGTACTCTGGAAGCCGTATAAGATCCTGGACACTCAGCGGCGACGTTGGCGGAGTCTGCTCCTTGATGATCTCGCTTACCGGACGCACCAGATCGGCCGCATAGATCTTTGACTCCTTCAGGAACTGAGCGTCCACGACGCAGTAACGAAAGTGTTCTGGGAGGATGCCTACAGTAACCAGCACATCGTCCTCAAGTCGCACCACTTCCTCCTGGTTAAAGAGCATCGACCTCTGCTGAGTTCTCTCTATTACAAACCGCTTAAATGCATTCTCAATGATCTTGTAGTGCGTCTTCTTGTTTGAAAACAGCTCTATTTTCTCTACAAAGTTTACTACTGTTGTTTTGGGCCTTAGGACAACTCGTTCCAGTTCTTTTATACCCAGCAACTTCATCAGATTAGCATTCAGTTCGATCGAGGGATGAATGGTGCCCGGAAGGTCGTCCTCAAGATCCTCATCCACCGTGCGCACCCGGACATAATAATCCTTGTCGCCGGCAGTGTGCATGCAGTAAAACAGATCCAGATCGAAGAACTCGGGTAGATGCTTCCGGTTTACATAGACATCCGACTCCTGAGCATTCTGACGCCATAGCCCTCGAATCACACGGAATTCGAAGCTTCGCGAGCTCTCCCTACGCAGGTCCTTCTTGAGGCGCTCCATGTGATCTTGGCGTTTGTTCCGCTGCAGCGTGTTCTTCACATTGGACACCGTGGAGGAATGGGCTAATGGCTTTGGCTTTTCAGCAAGATCATCCTTGACCTGGGCAGTGGTTTTACTCCTTGACAGTTTTGAATTCTCCTCGATGACACCATTGGAGGTTCCATTGGTGAGTCCGTGGTAAAGGTTTGGCGCCACTACGAGTTCCGTATTGTGATCGATTCTGCCGTAGTTCATGTGCGGCTTAAGGCGATCTGAAAAAAAGGTATCGAAATAAATACAAAAGTTGTCTATTTAATGGCTAATATTTACCCACTGTCAACGCCACTTGCATGGACTTGTTAATCCAAACAATTAAGATCTGGGTGGAGTTCACAATGCGGGTTTGCTCCAGCACACTTCCCGAGATCTTTTCGGTGCTTAGTTCCTGCAAAAGCAATAAAATATTAATGAAACGTCGCAGCGCAATGCAAAACAAACAATAATTTTTCTGTTGAAAGCATTTCTTGGCATTCTTGTCAAAAGAAATCTGCAGAATACAATTATGTTGGCAGTATTCTCTGACAAAAACAAACAGTTTTAATATGACTAATCTTTTTTCAGTTTATTACTAAGGCATCTAAAATAAACGTCTAAATATACTTTAATATCATGGCTCTATATTATCTTTTAACGAATTTTTGTTTGATAAATATTAATTAAGCTTTAAAGCTTTGTAACTTTACAAATTTTTAAGGACTTTATATACTAAACTAAACTATAATGCTAAAGCTGTTTGGAAAGCTGTCTGTCTACAAAGTGTTATAACTTTACGGAACTCTTTGTAGGAGAATTTTTTAATAGTTTTGGGATTGGTCTTCCCTTTAACCTTAGCTAATCTTAGATTAAATTAATGTAAATGATTAAAGCTTGATAAGAAACGAAAACTAATAAAAACGGACATCTGATTAGAGCCCAATTAATCCACACCAATCAGCGGGTCAATGGCAATGCCGGCCAAACAAGCAATGGCATTATAAATAACGACCAAGCGCCCGCCCGCGCCAAATGCTAGTGCGATATAAACGGACTTGTCTATTTTTAAGCTGACCGCTACGTTTCACGCCGTCAAGCAGGCGAAACCGTCACTCACAATGATCTCCCAATCCTTGGACGAGACGGGGGTAACATGGACGCTGCGCAGGTTGAGAACGTCAGCGATGAGCGCACACTTGACCAGATCATTCTCGTGCAGACCTACGGCAAGAATGGGTACATGGATGAGGTGGGAATACGAGATACAGGGCAGATGGCCGGAGTCCAATATTACGGCACATTGGCAAGCGATGCACATCCGGTCGTTAAGTAATGGCTTACCGATCTCCTTGGCCGCCCTGGCATTGATCCCAATCTCGGTGTCCTTGATGCCGCCTCCTCCCTTTTCTGGCGCCCAGGAGGCGTAGTGCACCCGTCCATGGTACTGCAAACTTAGGCAGCCCGTATCCTAATCAGAACCAACAAACTGGATTATCTTCGGCTTATCTAATCTGATTGGAATTTTGACTTTTGGACACTTACATAGGTCGAAACGACGCCGTAGTACTGGTCCGGCAGCAGCACAAAGTTGCTCCTGATGGGCCGATAAACCACCTTAAAAGTGCGTTTGAACATTCTCGTAGTGGGCGTATGCGAACTTAATGCGATCCTTCCCGGTTTAAATCATTTTCGCACTGAAACTTACGCTCTCTGCGGAATTTACTTCTGCGCTATTAGAGATGGAAGTTTCAGCGTCAGCTGAGCCGATACTTGCAACAGGTTAATCAGCTGCTTAGAGGTGGCCGTTTAACAGCTGTTCTCACTTTAACGCAATGGTTGGAACAAATGAGTTTTAAAATAATTTTTGATCTAAAATCGGGCAACGCTTACCTTCGCTTGGTTTATTTTTCCATCTAATTTCAGCTCCACAATTCCGTAAGAGTTCTCAATTTACGATATAATTTAAGCTTACCAATAATTTAAGGAACAAGCTTTAATAATCTAATCTAGATTAAGCCCTGAATTCCACAAGTGCTGCCACTCAAAATTCTACCATCAACCAATGCAGCCAATTACTATTTTTAATTTAGTTCCAATTATGATTTTTGATAAGTAACCTTCCAAAATAAAAAAAACTTCCGGCTTTTTGGCTAGTTTATTGGGTTAATAATAATTTATTTAAAATAGTTCGAGTGTTTAATATAGTCGTGTAAATGTGTGTACAAAAAATCCGGCATTTTATAATTATATATAGATTTTCTTATCTTTCGTTCGTCGTATACCATGCTGGCTTCTTAACAAATTAAATAACACAATATTTAAGAACTAACAATGCAGAGCGTGCTAATCGTGTATGTTGCATTAAAACGCTACTACCTCGTCTTATTTTGCGCTATTTCTTTCTTTTGGCAAATTAAAGAAAATATGTTAAAAGGATATGCATAAGGATGCCGATGGCACTTGTAAATATGTAAATACAATAAAACTGTGCTTATAGTTCAACTAAATTCGTTATTGCATTTTTTTTAAATATATATCTAGGTATATATCGAGAGAAGACACTATCCAAAAGAGATTACAAAAGCTTTTCAATAATTATATTTGCGTGTGTTTTCTGCTGCTGTATAGTAAACTGCTCCATATCAGTCTTCGTCAATTTGTTGTGGCTCGTGAGAATATAAATTGGCTTATAAATGGAATATTTATTAATATAGTTTTATATATCCTTTGTATAAAAATTCTAATAAAATTTTATAAAATGTGTATTTTTTATGTGTAAAACATTCTAAAAATGATTTTTCCTGGCATGCAATATTTTGGCGATTCGTTTGGGTTTTCGTAGCTGGCTGTGTGCGGAGTGAAAAAGAATAATAACATAAAAGCATAATTTAAATATGAAAATATACAAAAGTTTAATGCATTATACTCTCTTCTCATACAATTCATTTCTTATTTGACTTAATAAAAAAATACAATTAATTAATGTTGCGGAGTTTGGTTCTCCATATTCATGCGGATTTGCCATCTCGGATGGATGCAGCAAGTAATTCCAATTTGGTTAAAACTTAAGTATAAAAAATAAAATTAAATAGGACATATATAATGTGATATATATGTATGTATATATATGTACACAGGTTAAAATTTAAATCATTATTTAACAATTAAAGATTTGATAAATACACCATTCGAATTTTCAAGTTCAACTTAAGCTCTAAGCAACCAAATTAAAATGCGTTTTTATAAACAAAATTTTGGCGATAAAAAATGTCTCTCAAAATTTAAGGCGAGATTCACGGAAGGGAAATTGTGCTTGTGGTTGTCGGTGATAAATGTTCCGTTGAGGATTGGGATTCTGGGATACGGTAAGCCGTATCCGACTCAACTTAAAGTTAAATTGGAAAATATTCGAAAATAAAGGGACTTGTATGGGAGGGAATGTGAGTCTGTGTATGTGTACGAGTGTTTCGAAAACAATTTAATCGCCCAATCACATAATGCAGTATCTGTAATGTTCTCTTTTCCGTTTTTGTTTCAGTGTGAATTTTGATTTTCGATTCGTTGCCATTGCCCCGTCGTCGTCGTTCCGTCGATCTCGATTTCCTGTTTAGCAATCCATCTCCTCCAGGGTTCGTGACAGGCGATTATTGTCGATCCTTCGGCGCTGCGACCGCCGCACTGCATCCGCCCTGCGGTACGGCTCGCTCTTCAGCCCGAGCAGAATGTCCTCCAGGGCTCCGTTGTACACCTCGTCCTGCTGCAGTAGCTTCTTCTCGCGCACCGAGTGTGCCTTGCTCTTCAGCTCGTTTATGACCGCTTCCTGCAAGGATAACGCGCCGTTTGAGGGCAACTGTTTGCATTTGGGTTTTTGGGAGCGGATCGATGCCAAGCCGGGATGGGATTAGAGAAAAAGAAACAGGTTAACATTAAACACGGGAAACCATCACCAAAGAACAGAAACGTATTACTAAATGGTTATTGCTATGGTGCACATGACTATTTTTGGAAACGATGACTTCCTAAATTTTACAATAATCCATAACTTTTTCTTCGCTGTAAAATTGTTTGTGATTTTAAAATGTACATTTTCAATATTATTTATAATTTTATTCATTTATTTTTAATTGTAATAAATATTTGTTTAATTTGGATCAGTCAATGTCCATTAAGAAATATATTTTCAAGCACTACTGATGAATTATATTTTTAATCATTATAATTATTTATTTTCAAAAGTATTTAGAGTGACTTTTAAGGCATAGATGGTAAAAAAAAAATAAAAATTTGCCTGCGTGCAAGTCCTGGCACGGATCCAAATTGTGGAATGGCACACATATGAGATCACAGTCAAAGTGGATTGGAATTAGCAAAGGAATTAGCGGGGATTAAACAACACAACGGTGGAGGATTAGTCTGAACAAATACGGTGTTAGGAGACAAATAGAGACAAGCCAGGCGACTTACACTAATGTGGGAACTTTACACAAAACAAATCCCGTCACATGCCGCCCACAGAGAGCAACAACTAGATGGTATGGGGTGGTGGTTCGATTTTGTTTGTGGCAGATTTAGCGGGGATTTGGGGCACGGGCTGAGACCAAGTCCCCCTCGAATTCCCATCCCCAGTTGAGTATTAGACAGAGTGTGGTGCGATTTGTGTGAGTCAACCAAATAACCAAGTTAACGTGCTAAGATTGAGGAAGTGGCCGGTAGGTGGATGCTACGATTGGGCAAGTTGCTGCTGTTGCTGATTGGCAAAGTCGAGCAGGCAATGTATTGGCTGCATAAATCAAATCAAACGAGATTAAAAACAGATCATAACAGGTTATCAGGTTTGAAACGATAAGTGCGAATAGGGATTAGATATATGCAACCGATTCGAGGGACTTGGCCACCCTGAGATGAAAGGACTGATGGCTTGCGCTTCGTGGTCGATGTCCGCCACTCACCTGTTGCTTCTTCTGGTTGACCTTGTTGCGCATAAGCACCTGGTCGCTCTCCTTTTTAGAGGCGGCCAACGCAGCCGCCTTCTCCAGTCGAAGTCGCTGCTCGTTTTCTTGATCATGTTGCTGAAATTAGCAAAGTTAACGCGTTAGTACAGTAATTAATAATACTATTATACAGGCTAACCTTAAACGCTCTTGTAAAGCGCACGATTAGCGCAAAGAAGGCAGCCGCATCGGCATTTCGCGATGAGTCGCCAAAGTACTCCACGCACTCCTTGAAGGCTTCCTGTGCGTGCCGCAGGTCGCTCCTGATCTTCTTCAGCTTGTCCTCGCTGTTGTTGAGGAAATCGCGTAAGATGTGCGTCTGGGAACCCTTCACCCGCAGCTCGGCCTCCTTGCGCACCAGATCCATGCCCTTTTCCAGCTCCTGAACGTCGGCCACAACATTCTCCAGGGCCACCGATGCCGCCTTGTCCGTTCCATAAAGCTCGCTTTCGAAGTTCAGCAGCTCCGGGAACTTGGCCCGAATGGTGGCCACAATATAATGCAGTAGCGACGACCGCTTGTCCGTGGATTTCGTATCAATAAGCGTATCCAGCGATTGCAGCTTAAAGCCGTAGGCAGGTCCCCGCTTATTGCTGTTGAGATAGTTGCCAAAAGCGAGGACTATTTCCAAAACAGCCTTAAACTTTCGCGACTGTTTCAGAGAAGTCGAAGCTCCTGCTATAGATTGCACTTGCTGCGATAGGAAATATATGAAAGAGAAAAATATGTTTAATTAATGAGTGACTGGATTAGACAAAATCGTTGATTGCTAATAAGGAAATATGGAAATATCTCCTTCATCATTTTAAAAAACTGCATTTCAAATAATAATGTTTGATAATACATCACTAATTAATAGTTATGTAATATGCGGCACTTTAAAAAATTGTTTTTATTATTAAAAAATTTAAAATTATTATCTGAGTTTCAATATTTAGAATTCCTGATCAACATTTAATAA
Source organism: Drosophila kurseongensis (assembly GCA_018153305.1). Taxonomy (NCBI): domain Eukaryota; kingdom Metazoa; phylum Arthropoda; class Insecta; order Diptera; family Drosophilidae; genus Drosophila; species Drosophila kurseongensis. The sequence goes on along the minus strand of JAECXX010000005.1, from coordinate 12,297,429 downwards.
ATCAAATGTAGCTTTGTTATAAACCAAGGCACATTGTGAGTTTTGCTCTTCTAGTAACAAAAGTAAGCAAACAGAATAGAGAACCAGCTGACAACTGACACAGCTCATACAAAACACACATTATCCGTATTATCAAGATTAACCAACTAATGCTTCATGTAGCGGGATGAGTAAGTCTTTTTACTGGGAAAATAAAATAAATCTGCATTTACTCACCGGACTAATGAGATGAACGCTGTCAACAAAATTGCCCATGTAGTTCATGATGGCCAGCTTGGACGAGATGCGCTCCACTCGCGACAATTGCAGCATAAACTTGTCCTCTTCGGTGAGCAACTGTTGGTCCTTGCGCTCGATAATGTACTCCTTGTAGGACTTGACCTCGGCATCCGTGGGCACCATCTTTTGCAGCAGTTCGACGTTCTCCAGCGAGAGTTTCTTCAGGTCGAGACTGTGGATGGCAGCGATTACATCGTCAATGGGCATACCCAGCTTGCGACGAGAGATTGCTGAGGGTGCAGGGAAGAAGTTAGTTGATCCAGAGATTGACCGGAGAATACGGGACACTTACCAATATTTCTTAACCTCGTGTGCTCCAGCAGCGAGACATTGTCGGGCCTCTTGAAGCGTTTGCTGGACTGAAGCGACCCATCGACCTCGGTTCCACTGCTGCCATTGCGCAAGGCGCCGCCAATGCCGATCTTAAACCGCTCCTCAAACTCGTTGAAGTCGATTTGCTTAAAGATCTTTTCGTCATCAAGCTCATTGAAAATTGTGCCACGCACCTGGATGAACGAAAAGTTAATTAGTTGAAAGGGCATACACCCTTAACCTCCACTTTGATCTTACCTGGTTGGGCTTTAGTGCTATCCAGTTCAAGGTGGGCAACTTGTATTTTGTGGGCACCTTGCGCTTGATGGTCATGGCGCCATCGGGAGCAGGCATAAAGCCGGCCACCGGAGGCGGTGGTGGCTGGAAGGAGCTGAGCGTGGGCGGGGCATGTGGTGTCGACGGCACAGTCGAGGTGAGGCTGCCGTTCGGACTTCCCAGTGGACTGAAGCCCGGCATCATAGGCGGCGGTGGTGGGGCCGGTGGTGCTGGCGGCGGAGGCGGTGGAGGACCAGCTGACATTGCAGTAGGAGAGGCGGGCATAGGAGGCGGGGGTGGTGGCAAAGCTAGCGAGGCTGCTCCAGAGTGGGAACCTGCGAGAAGACCGTTTGCCAATGAACCATCCCCACTGGATGCGGATCGTGGCAAGGAACGACTAAGCGTCTGCAGCTCCATGTTCTTCGTGTGCAGCAGCGTGTCCCGCTTCTTTAGCTCTTGCTCATTGTGCTGCAACATCCGCTGCATGACAGTGAGCTCCTCCTCCAGATTCTGGCGAATCATTGCCAACTGCTCTCGCTCCGTCTTCAACGTTAGATTCTCGGACTCCAGTTCCGCATACTTATAGAGGAACTCCGAGTTACGATCGATTTCTCGCTCCAGCTGATCCTCCAGCTCCTGGACTCGCTCCAAGGCCGAGGTCTTTGTCTCGGAATCCTCCATTAACGCCGCGACGTCGAAAACGTTGTCCAAATAGGCGGAGATCTGTACCTTCAGCTCTTCCGACTCAGTCAGCCGAATCCGCTCGAGATACTTGTCCAAGCCCAGGGCAGTGAATTCATACTGCAGATGCACCCTGTAGTTCATATCCTCAACCGAGTGCACCACAATGTTCATGAATTGCATACAAGCAACCATGAAATCGATGTTAAAGGCCTCGAAGTTCATAAAGTACTCCATGAGGGTCTGGAAGCGCCGCTTCTCCTGGCACACGTCCTTGAAGTTGTCAAACGATCCCAAAATGATCTCGTGTCCGCCCTTGACCAGACAGATTGCCGCCAGCAGCTCCAGGACCAGGGCCTTCGTCCTCAGCGACTTGTGGATGAGACTTAAGGCAATGCAGTTGATAGCCTCGCGATGCTGTATGACCATGTTGAAGCCATACTTGTTGTTCATGATAGCACGCAGGCACATAATGGACACATGGATGTCGTCCGTTGCGGCGCCCATGTTCAGTTTGGCAATGTGCCGCGACCGCCGCTTCAAACTGGGACTATCCAGGGCATCGGCAATGGTGGGTCGCAGGAATCCATAGGATAACGTGTGCTGACCGTGCTGCTGCCTCGAATCCAGGAGAAGGGAGCCGTTGGCGAGACCATGACCTGCACTGCCCCCATGGGACATAGCACCACCTACTCCGCCGGGACTAATGGAACTGCTGTTGCCCATCACCATCTCACCGCCATCGCCACCGCTGGTGAGATTCAAGCGCTCCTCGGAGGCACACAGGACACCTTGGAGGCGCTGCTCATGCCGCATCATCTGCAGTCGGAAGCTGAGATAGTCGACCAGGGCATCCAGACCCTGGTTTTGGTCGTCCAGGAACTCCTTCACCCACTCGATGTGGTTGGTGCGCAGCGAGATCTCCAGATCTCGCAGCACCTGGGTGGATGTGGACTCGCCGACCATTTTCCGCTTCTGACAAAGAAAGTAGAAGAGGTAAAGCTGTAAGTGTACAAAGAGAGAGAGAGGGAGTGGAGGATAGGAAGACGGGCAGCCGGAAACAGGCGACAGGATGCGGAATCAGCAGCAGGCGGACCAGGATGAGGATCGTTTTTGGGGTAGTGCAGGTGCCAGGAGGTAAACAAATAAAGAGAGAAGAAGATCGGGAGAAACGGGAAAAAGAAGAGTGTGGGAATTGTGGATCGTGGTGTGTTGTCAGTGTTTGTGAGTAGAGAAATGAAATTTACACATTAATATTGGAACAACAGATTTTAATTTCAAGTAGGATTATTAACATTGATTTTTCATTTTAGCTTGGGCCCAATAGTTGGTTAAAGAGTTTTATGTTTTTTCATCACTTATTTTTAATTTAAAAGACAACCAGAAACCACACTACAGAAACAACTACAGGAAGCTATAGATGAAAGAGGATTTCGAATTGTACGTACCCGATGACTTCTTGACGCCTTAGGGTCTAAATATGTTCGCAGTTTACTCAAGTAATGTGAGGGCGGATCCTTTGCCTGCACCATTTCCTGTAATTAATTTAATAATATATTTTAATTAATATGATGATTTGTGGATAATTAAGATTTTTAATTTCTGCAGTTTAAACTAAAATTAACAAGTAATTTTACTATTTAATCAGATTGTTCATATTATATATATAAATTGTAAAATTAAGAACTGATAATGGTTCATTTTCTTAAACTGCAATTTAATTGGAAAAAAAGATATAGGTAACTCAAATCCATCAAGGCATCTAAATAAGAATAAGAATGTAAGAATATGTTTGTCTAAAATGCCATTCACACATTTTCAGCAGAAAAACTTGTTGAACGACTGAACTTTATATAAAAGTGAATTTACGTTCACAGGCTGACTGACAGGTGACAAAGGTCAAATGAATTAAGTGAAAAATAATGTACAATAATATCCAACAACATTGTTATTCTTTTAATTAAAAAAATGATTTTTGTGGCAGTTTTGTTTTATATAATTAAGACGTTTTTTCCAATACTAGTTTTCATTTATCATGGTTCATCTTGCGGGAACAAAATTAGTTGGTAAAGGCGTCTTACCCAATAGTTTAAAAATGATATCACCTGGTTTTACCAAATAATTGTTTTTAACTGTCAGCTGTTTTTGCCCAATCGTTTTCTTCCTCAGTTAACGCTTTTCAACAACTTTTATTTACAGCTAAGCAAACTCCAGAAATACTGTATTCGCTTCCTAATAAGTAATTGCTGCCTCTATCACATTAATTGCCACTAAAATCATCTTCAGCGGAGTTACCCAAGTATCTGTTCAATGAACTGCCAGTTATCGGGGAAACTGGAGGAGGAGGATGTGGGACTTTCAGCGATTCCACATGCATTAACACTAGAGTCTAAGACTTAGCGGCTTTTACTTTTGTTTTTCTCTTTCTTTCTGTGCCTTAACTGCATATTTTTGTACATGTTTATGGTACCGCACACCTCCACCCTTTATTACTCTATACCCCTATGTGGATCCAAGATACCCCCCGATCACATAAGCATCGATGGCTTGCCTAACTTTAAACATTTTTAAGCATGAAGCGTGGTATACTTGTTTTGGCTTGCGTCTATTTGTTGTTTTTTTGGGTTTTGTTTAACTATGCCAACAACTAAGGCAGCAACCAAAAGCCACAAAAACAGCACCAACAGCCAACGCATGACTACAACCTAAACTATGTGTGGGTTTTGGTTTGGGTTTGGGTTTGAGTTCGAACTGCAGCTAGAGAAAAACCAGTTTCGATTCTTTTCCCCAGTCAAAGAGAGCTGGAGAAAAATATCAGCATTCATACAAGCACAGATATTCCAATACGTATACGGATATGTAAACCCCTGCGAGCAAGCGGCTCCAACGATTAAAAACTGCAATTTATCGCCGTCATAATAATTTGCATTTTGTCACTGTGAGCACGAAGAGCAACTGAGGAACAGAGACAGGAAGATGGCGAGGACCGAGTCCATGGGATTGGCCTCACTTCACCCCACGTCCTCGAGTGGCTAGCTTCGCCTCCACCATCCCACTATTATCACCGGACCTGTCCGTCTCACTGTCTGCCGTTCCGTCTGTCAGTGGGCTGCGTTTTCATTCATTTTCATGACTAGACTAAGTTGCAATGGAACTGTGGAGTAATGCAAATATTGCCAACAAACTAACAAAGAAACCTTAAACATTATCCTGAAAGGAAAAAATACTAAACAGGCGAAGGAAAACCCTTTTGTTTTTCAATAATACAGAAGTCTACCTTTAAAGATCCCCCAGAAAGATTTGTTTGTTATTTAAGAACTTTATTCCAATCAAAAGTTAATTTACAGATGTTAATTGTGATATTTAATTATTTTTGTAACAACGTTAACAGTGTTATGAATCATACAATAGTTTCCTTTCATTACAAGTCATCGTCAAAGATTTATACTCAAATTATCACGTTCTTGATGTGGAAATAAATATTTAGAAGGCCGACAATTATCTCGAATTTACAACGAAACAATGTTGAAATGAAATTATTCGACAGACTTAAAGTTAATTATGAAATTAAACAAAATTTTGTTGCAAAATCGAAGTAGATCTGTCGAGTGCTAGCTATAAAAAAAAAAAATAGGACGGTATTATTTTTAAAACAGCTGTGTAAACTAAAAGGTTGAAAAAAACTTCAATGATGTGCCTAAAGCACAGCTATCGTTAGGATTTAAAACATTATGACTATTACAAAACTTTTAAAGCTTACATTTTTACTAATTTCCAATACATGACCCACAGTGCAGTGGGTCTGAATTATGGAAAACAGGTCTGGCTTGCAGGCATGCAGGCGGCTAAGGAACCGGCGACGACGTCGCGGACAACAACAATTGTCGTAGGAATAACAGCAGCAACAACGACGAACCGTGTTGGGTGTTTATGATATTTTATCGTATGGCAGAAAATGTCTGACGCGAGTCCCAGGTTTTCGAAGAGTGTTGAGCATTCCTTCCTCTGCTTTTTATTTTTTCGAGAGCTACTCCACCAAAATGCCGATGGCGAATATATTATGCTTGGCGTCGCCGTTGTTTTCCGTTGTTATTTTCCTAGGTGCAGCTCTTGAAAATTCAGTGACCCAGTTCCAAGTGAGATGGATAGATAGCTGGTTGGATGGATGGATAGATAGAATCCACCAAAAAGAGGCACGCTCTAGCGCACACGTTAATAGTTTCGTCATATTCCAAAAACAGCAGCAGTACGAAAAACACGCAAGCTGGATTTGTCCATATAGCATATAAAACTCGCATATACGAGTATACAATTTACTGCCCTATTCTAAAGCAATTTAAAGCCGATTTTTTTTGCCGAAATGTTTCGGTGTTTTGGATTCAGACAGCGAATTTAAATCATTAAACACTCTGGTGTGCGAAGCGGCAAAAAAAAATACATCAAAAAGCGCGAACGACCAAACAGCACGCACTGCATAATGATTGACAAAGCTGATACACGGTGCATATATATAATTATCTATCTAGACAGACAGAGACATATATTTAAACACATGTCCTACAATTTATTTATGCCAGTTCAGCAATTGGTGCTGAACGGCTGTTGAAAACAATGCGAATATTTCTTGAGTTAGGTTTAACGTAAACTGTTTAAAGGTTGATATATACATAAGTGTATTTGATCTAATTATACCCGTTACTCGTAGAGTAAAAGGGTATATTGTATTCGTGCAAAAGTATGTAACAGGTAGAAGGAAGCGTTTCCGACCCTATAAAGTATATATATTCTTGTTCAGGATCACTAGCCGAGTCGATCTAGCCATGTCCGTCTGTCCGTCTGTCCGTCTGTCTGTCTGTCCGTATGAACGCTGAGATCTCGGAAACTATAAAAGCTAGAAGATTGGCATTTTGCATGCAGATTCGAGGAGTTCCTACGCAGCGCAAGTTTGTTTCAAAAAGGTGCCACGCCCCCTTGAACGCCCACAATCGCTTATATACGATTTTAAAAATTTAAATATTTCGGAAAAGTAAAAATGCAGTTTTATTGTGTTTATCAATACCTATCGAAATGTAGAAGAAATTTTTCAAATCGGACCATTCGTTAAAAAGTTATGCGTGATCAAAGTTTCTATCTCCATCTCCCTCGCACTCCCTTTACCTGAGTAACGGGTATCTGATAGTCGGGGCACCCGACTATAGCGTTCTCTCTTTTTTTTATTCCAATTACACAGTTGACATAGGGCCTTTTATTATTATTATTATTAGCTATTTCTATGCTTTATTCCAAAAATGTTATTTATTAGGATGATCACAATTAAAGTGCATCAGCTCAAAGGTATTGTTAACGTTCAAACTTATATTTAAGCTTATCAAAGTGTTTTGTAGAAATCAACAGAAAAATTCCTTTTAAAATTGTGTTTACAAATGCTTGTTATCATTTATATTTCGAAGAAATCAACTGTTTAAGAACAAATAACTGATACCTTTCCAATATCGCAAATTCTAGTGCTTTTATGTACCTTTGTTATCAAGATTTCCCATGCGTTGACCTGCTTGATCTACTTGCAACCCAGTTGGCAGTTGCTAATTGAAGGAGAATTTCGTAAAGTTGCTCAACGCATAAACGCCTTTGGCATTCCAACTGGCCTACGCACACACAATTTCATTGCGCAAAGTCATTTGGCATGGCTTAATTAGAGCGGCGCCCGCTCCACTCGACCCTCCCCACAGTTGTGCAGCCTAAAGGTCAGTGTTCAAGGTGTCGACACCAACTTTTTTATCCCCTCTCAATCCATGCCCATGTTTCTATTGTTACCCTTCTGAACTGCCCTTCAGAAAGAGTCCAAAGTGCTAAACTGGGAATGAAACAGCTTGTAATCTGCAAACTTCCAACAGGAAGAGTTCAGACTTTGATAGCAAAGTGTTTTTAGCTAACATTTTTTTTTATGAGTGTTATATTCTAAGTACGAAGTATGACATTTTCTTTCTTTAAATAAAAAATAAAGTTGTTTTTAATCTTTTAATATATGATTAATTGGTTAAACTGAGCAAAACAATTTTTTCCATTTTAAAAATCTTTGTGCCACGTCATTTGTTATTCAAAATAATTAAACAGATTATAACATTTAAGGGACTATGTTTGAAAATAAGAGCTTCATTAATATATTTGTAAATTAATAAATTCAAATTTAATGACTTGAAGTTTCTTTTTTAATGTTTTTTATTTACTTACTTGATCGCATATCATGTCCCATTTCTTCTCGTCATCATAGTTACGGAGTAGCTTTGCTTTATCCGGTGGCAAGTCCATCGAAGCCTGTAATAAAAAGATAAGAAAATAATTTGTAAGTGTTGATGCTCAGATAAACAGAAAGCTGGCTGAAGCTGGAAATGGTAGTCAGCCAATTGGAAAGCCCATTAAAGCCCAAAATTCACTGCGTATTATGGCCCATTAAGGTCTTCAGTCTTGCATCTCTGAAGTTATTTCACCGGAGCATTGTTTGTCTGCTCATGCAAATATTGAATTACTTAACCTGCTCATGGGTGATCAAAAGATTAACAAGTAGGAGTCAGCACACCAAAAAGTGACGACAAGGTTTCCCTCTATTTTCTAGATTATTGTTACAAGAGAAACTTATTTAAGATAACATATTTGATCTTGATTGAATGATAATAAATGAAAAAAGGTAAAATTTTCTTTTTACTAAAAGGACATGTACAATTTAAATACCAGCGAAAGAGTTATATTTTCCAGATTTAAGCTACAGCTCACTGAACCACAAAGCAAAATCAAATAGTCAGAACCAATTTACCTGAACAACTACAGACGATTGTGTAAAATGGTTAAATGTACCATTTAACGGGAGGGAATGCACCATAATGAAATCGGCAAATATGCTTACGTGACTTCAATTTAATTTTTTCACTTTTTCCTCCTTTTTTATGGGTGCAGCTGCAGTTGGAAGTTCTAATTAGACACACACACACACACAATATAATGGGATGAGAGCAGGAAAAGGGTGTGGTAAAGATGGAGGGGACTACAGAATAATGCTAAATGTATACCTAACATAGGATGCATAATTGGAATAAAATGAATTACATAAATGTATTTGGGGCATTGAATTGCATAGAAAAGCGACTGATATCTCTTCTCTCCACTTAAATCAACAATAGAATAAATTGGAATATTTCGAACAAAAGATTTAATTTCTTTTGAAAGAAATCCCATTTCATATTTTAAAAATGTATGAGTTTTGTTAGAATCAAAAATTGTTGTTCCTATCTTACATCCTTTTGTAAAGGGGAAATTCACATTTACTTCGTGAAAGACAATAATTATAATAAACAACTTTTATCAGATATTAACCTTTGCAGATTAAATGAAGATAAAATAGAAATATATATAAATAGAGTAATAGCAATAAAATAAATTAATCTTCCTCCTGACACTACACAATTTTCTCGTTTATTGTTTGGCCAGAATGCTTTTTATTCACAAGATGATAATGAAATGCTTTTTGTTTAATATTTTTTCTCATTCAATTACTGAAAATATCCATGAAACTTTGCAGTTTATCCGAGTGTTAATTAAGCTAAACAATTATTACAATTACCATTAATTCTGCCTTTGTTAAATTTGTGTTTAGGCGGGCGCAGTGCAAAATATACATGTAATATATGCATTTCCCCATTCACAGATGGTTGTGAGTAAATGCGAGAATGATTGCAAAATTTATTGATTAATTAATTGTAATGTTATGGGTGAGCCATTTGGCCTCATACTCCCATCATCCCCTTCGATTCCACTCCCAGTCCATTGTCCGTTACGGTCTGAACCCATCAGACTGAGTGATTTGCCTCGACGCGCTTTTCATAATAACAAAACAATAAATAAGTAAATAAAAGAGTGCGCAAAAAGAGAGAATAATAAACAAGGTGACAAAGACGAGAGTTCTCTTCAATATTTATGCCAGGGCAGACAGGCTCAGAAAGCTAAAATGTACTATATAAATTGGACATGATGTACATACGATGTACATAGTGTTACTTGACCGTCAAACCGGATACGCATTTTAAATTTGTTTTTTGTTTTATTATTTGTTGTCCCTCTATCCGAATTTGTGTGTATATGCATAATAGGGCGCTACGGATTGTAAACCTCGGTTCCCCCCATTTAAGTTTCAATCTGCCTACGCTCATGTCAAATGAGTAAGCTTCAGGCATTTATTACAGGAAAACTACAAATAAATAAGATTTCTATACAGCTATTAATTGATAGTGACTAATAAAACATTTTGTAAAATATTTAAACGACAATGAATGATTTAAAATATAAAAAAAATATAGTTATAAATGAGTAAAAATTGTTTTTTTTGTCACCATTTTGAATCAAAGTAATTCACTTAATTTAGAATTTATTTAAAAAGCAGGCCCATATTGAGATAAACCACATGGCGATAATAAAGTGATTTTTATGCAAATCATGAACACCAACAGAAAAACTTTACTCATGTGATGAGTCAATCAAGCACGTCATCTTAATTCACAGAAAGCCCCAAAGGAATACTGAAATTAAAATAAGAAATTCTATCGGAAGATATTAAAAATATTTAGCATTTTCATGAAGGCAACCGAAAAAAAATATTTGCATTCGTGATTCACAAAAAATTGGAAAATGTAAAATTCTTCTTAAATGAGTTTTAAAATCCATCCAGAGAATATTGAATGTGCACATGTGTTTGGATTTATAAAAGGAAATACTTCCTTTCTTCTGAGAACCACGCATCTGTTTGTTTAAATTTAAAAAAAACGAATAGCAACCGAAGAAATGCACGTGCAAAAAACAATGACTAATTTTTGCTATAGAAACGAGTAGGAATAGAATCCGACAGATAATTTTTTTCTTTAGTTTTCGACATGATTTATTTTCCCTTTGAAACATCGCAAAATAAATTCATCCGACAAAGAATTGTGTTAGTTTGATTATCTTTAAGATTCCCATGAAGTCTTTAGACGATTACCATTTATCCACTATTTTCCGCATAAAAAACGGATGGTCTTCTGTTTTTATCATTAGTTTCTTTTTTTGCGTTATAGCCTTTTTGCAGACCGCAAAGGAAGTGAAAACCAAAGATAAACTTATGTTTGCCCTGCAAAGCAGATAGAGCAGTTCACATAAAGTGGAAGTCCAATTTTTTGCGGAGTCAATGCTGCCGTTAGATAAAGCCCATACAAATGAACAATGCGTTGAACAAAGCCATCAATTTATTGCCATTGAATGCGTATTTCATGCATCGAGGGCTATTACAGGAGTTTCAGTTTAAAAAAGTTTAATAAATTCGATATTTAAACAAGAGAGAACGCTATAGTCGAGTGCCCCGACTATCAGATACCCGTTACTCAGGTAAAGGGAGTGCGAGGGAGATGGAGATAGAAACTTTGATCACGCATAACTTTTTAACGAATGGTCCGATTCGAAAAATTTCTTCTACATTTCGATAGGTATTGATAAACACAATAAAACTGCATTTTTACTTTTCCGAAATATTTAAATTTTTAAAATCGTATATGAGCGATTGTGGGCGTTAAAGGGGGCGTGGCACCTTTTTGAAACAAACTTGCGCTGCGTAGGAACTCCTAGAATCTGCATGCAAAATGCCAATCTTCTAGCTTTTATAGTTTCCGAGATCTCAGCGTTCATACGGACGGACAGACAGACGGACAGACGGACATGGCTAGATCGACTCGGCTAGTGATCCTGAACAAGAATATATATACTTTATAGGGTCGGAAACGCTTCCTTCTACCTGTTACATACTTTTGCACGAATACAATATACCCTTTTACTCTACGAGTAACGGGTATAAAAAAATCTTTACTGAAGACCACAATGAGGTCGCGATTACGAATTTCAAAAAAGGACCTGTAATTAAATTAAATTGAAACTTATGTAATTCAGAAATTAAGTTTTATTCAGAGCAAGTCAGATATTTTTAAACAATTAAGACTGCCCTCGCATCAGCAAAAGAGTGCTTAACATTATTAACAACAATAAGTGTTGCGGTTCACTGCAATGCGGTTTACAAGCCATTGAAAATGTAATTAAGAGAGGCGGCTCACCCTGAATCACCCTACCTGAACTACTCCCCTGGCGGCAATTGTTTATAGGTACGGATTCTAGGCCCAAGACTATTGGGTAACGATGATTAAACGAGTGAAAGTTCGTTCGTCTGAGAAAGCTGGAAAGCGATCGGGGATGAGGATTTTATGCGGTTTAGTCTTCGCGTCTTTCTCTATATTTATGCCCATGTATGTGAGTAATGACACCCACAACATAAACCGCAGATAAGTCTCTTGAAAGTTAATGCCTTTGATAATGCAATAAAATTAACATTTTTATTCATTTATATTTAAAGCTGTCTCTTTGGCGTTGCAATAAATACACTTTTACTTTCAATTGGATAAACTATGGGCATTTTATTGGCATGATGTCAATTTTAAAGAAATTAAAGTGAATAAGTAAACAAAAACAGTTAAACCGACGGCATTGTGGTATTTATCTGCTGAGCACAGAAATCCATTCAATAAGCTTCGCAGCGGGAATCAGGGAAAATTGCATAAGGCTTTCTTTTCTGGATATAAATAAAAAACCTTCACCCAATGAACTTGAAATTAAATCATTTAAACATTTAACGAAAATAAAATTGCAATTAAGCTACAAAAAAAAAACAAACAATTTATTGCAATCCTTTGTATTGGACATGAATTTAAGGTATTTTTATTGTCATTATAATCATTAAGAAAAATAGGTTACAATTTCTACATACTTAACAAAGTTATAAACGAAATATTTAAATGAAAAAATAAGAAAAAAATATTAATAATAATAATAATTAAATATTTAATATTATGTTAGAAGTATCAGGATTAATATTCCCACCCTTTTGAACAACAGCTCTCCCTAATTTAGATTGTCCAAAATCCTCTCAGTCGATTGTTTGATCAGCTTGAATGGTGCTCCATATAGTGCACCCCTTATGGTTGAAGATTTCGTCTCCCTCATGTTCAAAGTTCAATCAACCCTCGCGGCAGAATCGTAGTTTAACCGGAAACATATGCACCGACTGCGTCTGATTAGATCCATCCAAACGCAAATTATTAGCAGCAAAATTGTCGGTTTGTTGTTATTTTTAAACCATGAATCAGACGAACAATTGCTTCCAATCGAAAGGCGAGTGCACGGACATTGGCGCTTTGTATCTGGCAGTCTCCGGTCTGTCAAGTCAAGTCCACTTCAATGGCAATGGGCCAGCGAGCAGCACTTTTGACTAAATTAAGGTAAACACGAATTAGCCAAGCCGGAGACACAAGGCAAGGGCGAGGCCACCAGGGCTTTTAAACAAACAATAGACCAAGAATAACAAATAGGAGCGGGGAAAATGTTATCTAAGGTCTGTCAATATCTTGATTACCCTTGAATTATCAAATTTTAAATACTTATCAAGATGTTAAAACAGATATTCCTTTTTGTGAATAATCGTGTTTTTACTGATCACCTTTCCAAAGTCAATTCTATAGATACACAAATGTATTCTTTTTCGACATCTCCTCCTAAACGAGGACACTTAAACTTTATAGTTGGATGTCCTAATTTATTTTAAACCTTTAGTATTTCATTTATGCCTTTAATAGTTTACTGGGAATAAAAAATATAACCGGATTTAGAATCCACGGAGGACATTTGAAATGCCGGATTTCCCAACTAAGATCTTTCAAGTCAAAATGTTATCCTTAAACAACAAAAAAAATGACGTAATAATTCCAGCTCTGATAAACGAATGTGCTCCTGCTTGAAGTGAGTAACCAATTTATAAAGATTGAGATCGCACAAAAGATGCAATACCAAAAAGAAACAAAGTTATGGCAAGATTAAAAAAATTACAAAAATATGTACTTGTCAAAAATTAAAAAAAAATGTCTTTAACGATAACCATATAAAAATATTACGAAATTTATGTGCCACATAAATAAGGTCAGAACAGAAATGGCAGTCCTGTAAAAAAGTCAAGCTGATTCGTTTTTGTCAACCAAAGAAGTAAAATTAGCCTAGAAATAAGAATAAGTCAGAAATATTAAGTTATTTTTAATAAAAAAAACATAGGTATTCTTTTTAATCATGCACTGTAGGCTTGCTTAGGACCGTACATAAAACCCCAAGATTAAAGCAAAAGATTATTAGTATAGTGCCAAAAATGAGCGGAGAAGTTGAAAACCCGACGATGAGCATTTCTCGTATTACTGACTGACTGCCGATAACTGAGAACTCAAGCAGCGCTATACAAATACAAATTTCTGCTCTCGTCTTCCCTTTTGTTCGGAGATAAGCCGCGATCTCAAAGCCATCCAGCAGCTTCACCAGCCGGAGACAGCGAGAAAGGGAGGGCGAGCGGTCCCGGTCCGGCGGTAATAGTGAGTCAGCACTGGAGTGCGACAGAGAGGGCGACAATCGATCAATTCGCTTTAATTGCCATTAGCATGCCGAATTGTAGTGGCTTACGGTGGGGCGGAAAAGGGAGGCAGCCGAATCAAATGGCGGCTGTGGGTCACAATCATTTCTTACGGGTTTTATGACGGTCAAAGCTGAGAGCTTTTTTCGCTCTATTCTTAGTTTTATTTTATTTTTTGACAATATATTTACTCGTAAAATCTTAATTACGCAGTCTTGTTCGGAGAAAAAAACAGACTGGTGGGATGACAAACGAATTCAGATGGCAGGGCACACGCCTTTAGCACAGTGGAACATACATTCTGGCGTCGGACTATTAGAAATCTGGTTTTAGAACAATTGCTATTATATAAAATATTTGTATTATTTTATGAATGTCAACTTTATATTCTACTAATTATAGTATAACTACGGAATGTCTGTGATTTTAGTATTAGTATATATTCACATTTATGGGCTTAGCTGAAATATTTCTGTTTAGGGGTTGTATTGAATATTCAACACGAAACAGTAATAAATAAATGTACATATATTTGGTACTTCTTCAAACTGAAGCAAAACTTGATCCTTAGCACCTTTAAGGCTTTAACTAATTGAGTGTGCCCCTTTGTATGTTTGAACGCAATATGATATTACAAACGAAATATTAAACATGGATTAAGTGAGGTTTATGGAAGGAAACACTCCTTTTGTATTAAGTGTTTTTCTTTTAGATCCCACACACCCATTCCACTGTACCCTGCTTGGGGAGTTGTGCAAGCCGGAGCAGAGAACAGAATCGGGCAAAAAGGGGGAGAGGCGCAGATACGAACTCAGAGATACACACGCACACCACCAGACACTCGCGGTCGCACATGTGTGAGTGGCTGACAAAAATTCAAGCGAACAAGTCGCCGCACACCCGATGAGGTCATCAATCACATGCAACAAATGCGAGGGCGGCACAAAAAGCGGCAGGGGCAGGAAGCCAATCCTTAAGCCTCTATATACCAGCTACTACATTCGCTTAGCGAACTGAATTTCTTAGATTGATTTTTGAATATAAACAAACATTTCTTCTAGCGAATTTAAAAAATGCAATGATTCAAAAGAAAGAAGTGATTTGATAGGTAAACATTTAATGGCAGATGCTAGTGATTAATTTTTCAATTAATGGGTCACAGCCATTTGTAAAGAAATATCCTTAAAAAGCTTTTTTGTACCTTAATTTGAATGAAATGAATACTACTAATTACCTTTTCATAAATCAACTTTTGTTCATAATTCGAAAGTAGTCAGTGCTTTTTAAAAATGTATTACCAGGACGGACCACGGAACTGCAAAATGAATTCTTCTAATATTTTCGATCTTTTGCAAATTATATTAAGTAGTGATCCGATTTGATAAAAATATAATAGCTGAAAATAAATTTACTTTTAATACCAATTTTTTTGGAAATTTTTTTTTTTTATTTTATCTAAAATTTGCCAAAGAAATTTTTATTTTTATGTTAAAAGAATCTATGTTTGGTATAAATAAGTCCTTGTTGTACTATAAAGTTTCAGAATGGAACCTTGGCATCTGGTTTGGTGGAGTTGGATTGTATCAAGTGGAGTTGGATTGTAATCAAGCTTTAAGATTATATATTTACATTTTCAGAAGGATTAGAACACCACTTACCAGAACTTTGGCGAATCGCCGGTCCAGCTCGTCCGTGGTGGGCATGGGCTGCTGGCTCCGGCTCCGCAAGCTCGGCTGTCGGACGTGCTGATACTGGGAACTGCAGCCGATGTCGTAGCGCAGATCCTGTTTCTGAAGCGTGCCGCTGGAGACGGAACCATTGTGCTGGTGGCCATTGCGCATCGATGGGTGGTGCGGATGAGAATGCGGATGGGGATGCTGCAGCTGCTCGTCGGCGTCTACATCGGCGCTGGTGATGGATCTCGACTTGACGGCGCCCATTATGGTGGCAAAGCGACCTGAGTTGGAACCGGAGACGGAGCCGCCTCCTCCTCCTCCACCGCCGCCGCCTCCCCCTGGATCCTGTAATCCCCTGGATCCGGATCCTCCGCCGCCGGCGTCCTCGATGCTCGCCGCTTGGAGCGCTGTGCTAAGGGACAGCGAGAGGGAACCCCATACAGTCCGGCAAAGGGCACGGGTGCGTTCCGGGCAACTTGAAAGTTGCTCTTTGATTCCGTTGAAGATATCCAAAGCGGCTGCTGCCTGTTCGCTGCTCTCGAACGTTCACAATTGGCCAATCGAAAATTACTTTTGTTTGGTTTTGTTTTTTTTTTAGGTTTGAAAAGAGAGTAAAACTGCTGTGTTCAAATTTTGATAATTTAATTTACTTCTTTCTGACAATGTAAGCAAAAACACAATTTGTTGTCGGTGGTGCAACGGCGGCACTCACACTTTCACATAGACACGAACACAGTCACACACGGATGCAGGCACAAACACAGACAAAGACAAAGATTTTGATGAAATCCTGCGGCAGGCGACGCCTCTTTTAGCTGTGTTCGCAGGTTTTTCCCGATCGAGGGCGTGTAATTTGCTTACATATCGCCCCGCTGGCTCATTATAGTCGAACTGGGACCGAGGAGTGAGAGAACCGAGAGCAACTGCAGTTAAATGCACTTTATTTTGCCGACCGACCGCACGACGACCGCGCTTCACAAATAATCCGGACAGTGTGACCGTGGTTGGTCAGTGAAAAGAAGCCAACGGCTCAAAAAAATACACCCTGAACATACCAGTAAAAATACTCAAACCGAAGACTCAAACCATCGAGTGAAACTTTGTTAACCGTGCCAATTTTTGTGGTGTATTGCATATAACGCTTAACGGGCACACTAGAAATTAAATGATTTACTAGTTTTGTAAATATCATGCAATAGGCGGCTTTAAAAGAGCGTGAAATACCATAAGATGAGCACTCCCCGCAAGAACTATAACAACTTTCCGCCTTACTCCCCGCGAGCTGGTCAGTATCCTTCGCAGTCGGCAGACTACAGGTCGCAGCAATTCGGCGGACAACAAGCGCCTCCAAACTCAAACTTTGGCTTCTACGAGGACAAGTCCCAGTCAAATACTCCGCACTTCTACCAAAACAAATCTCCCCAAGAGACGCAAAGACATCGGCCCTACGGACAGCGTGGAAATTTCGGACGTGGAGGCAACTTTAATCGCAGGAACCAACCGAACTGGGACCATAATCCGAGGAACCAACAAAACAGAGAGGATAACCAAGGAGGGACCTCCTTCGGACAGTACTATCACCCCTCTATGCTGGAGGATCCCTGGAGGGATTTGATTGAACGCCACGAGGCCATCCACGGACCCAGCACTGGCAAAACCACACCTAAAGAGGTAAAGGCCTCTTAAGTTGTAAGAACTACTAGTTTTAAGATACAAATGTATAATTCTAGACAAAGGAATAGTACAGCAATTGGGTTGGGTAAATCCTTATAGGATCTATATATAAAAAAAGCTCATTTATTAAGAGTGTACTCATTTAAAGCCTACCCAATAAATAAGTACCATACAAATTGAGTGATGCAAAAATATCTGAACAAAAACTTGCAGGGTTTCAACAGAATAAAGTTTCAGAGAAATCAAGTTATATTGAGTCGTTGTTAAACATATGGCTGTCATACTATTAAAAGGTCCATCCCCTCAAAAAAAAAAACACCGCTTATGTTGTAAGGTTTTATAGAATTAAGCAACAGTTTCTGGTTAATGAAACTCGTGTGTATGATTATGAACTTAAGGCTACCGCATTCCAACCCCTGAGTGCAGTGGGGTTTCCCGATTTCGGAGCTAGAAGTGCTGCTGTTGGTGTCGCTTCTTCTCCAGATATTTCTCCCAGTCACCGGCAATGCGATTGTAGATGCCCATGGCAGCGCGAGCATCCTCCACGGAGTTGTGTTCACCCGTCTGGATCTCCTGGCCCAGCACGGCCATGGTTAGGCGCTTCAGGCTGGGTGTGTGGCCATTTGAGACTAGTTTACAGAGCGGCTTGTAGCGCGACGTGTCGCGGATGTTCTCGAACGGATGGCGGATGCTAAGGACGGCGAGATCGTTGCCCAGGGCGTGCCCGACCAGAATGCGGCCGTGAAGCAGCTTTACCACTTCGTCCTGCACGGCTGCAAAGTCCTCGCCATTGACAATGTCCTGCGGGCGAATTCCGGATACGCTTGTCCTGTAGTCGGTGACCTCCTTTCGTGGTTTGACATGCTTGTCCAGCAGCACATGACCCACGCGGTTCACGATTGATACGCGGGCCAGCATGTCGTCCTGTCCGTTGTGTCCCACGCCCACCATCTCGCAGTCCATGGCCAAATACCGATTGCGTTGAGCCTGCTTCTTGATGCGCGTGCGTGCCGATTTGGTGAGTGGTTGAGATTCCTTCGAGTCAGTCGCCTCCTGGTTCTCGCTTCCAGGTGCCGATCCTGGTGGCGCTCCTCCGGCAGCAGCCATCCAGTTGGAGCCTGCTGACCGGCGACTTGTGTTCGGCTGTTGCACCTGTAATCGCTCCATTGAAGTTTGCAGCTTGCGCTGATGCGGGGAAACCACATTTTTTGTGCTGCCACCGCTGTTGTTGTTGTTGCTGGAGGAGCTGCTGCTGGCCAGGTTATTCGCACGACTGCGGTTCATGTCGAACTGCTTCTGACGTTGGCTAGCGGACATGACGCCGGGGCATTAATATATTCCAGTTAAATATCTTGCTTTTGTTAATATCGAGCAAGTAATGCGTTATTTTGTTCGAACACCACCTGCCAGTGTGACCGAATTTTGTTTTTGGGATATTTCTTTAAGTATTCAAATAATATTAATACTAATGTGGCCGCGTTCAGTATAATACATTTATCGGAATTGTTCAATAGTAACGGTTCAAGTTGCATGCTGAACGCTACCAAATAAACTGCAATATAAAAAGGTGTTTACCGCCTTGTACTTGAATTTATTATTGAGGTAAAATGTACCATTTCATGAAGTAGTAATAACAAATATTTCGATGAATGAATTTAAGCGCGCACAGTGCATTCGAAACGTGATCAGCTGTATGGAAATACTTGTGGTATTTCGCTTGTCTAAATACTACAATTCTGGGAACATGAGGCGTGGATTCGAAAGATTCTATGATTGCGTTCAAACTTTAAACTGCGCATTTTATTGGAAGTTTTTAAAGCGTTTTAAAATACAAGATAATCATGTCAGTATGTTTAAATTTCGTAAACGGGAACTGCAAATACGGAGGAAGTTGCCAAAAAAAGCACGTAGATCTCAAGTAAACGCGCTTAAGGACAAACAAAATTCGCAACATCTTATCTTTGATTATTTTCTAGGAGAGTCCTGAAAGAGGACATAGAATTGAGTATCTACGGAAGGAAGTTGCCCCTTCTCGGCCCCTTTGATTTGAAGGGTAATTTTCCCAACTTCATAGAGGATGACTCATTCGAGGAAGTCCGGTTGCGGTGCTATGAGGCTAAACGGATAAATCTACTCGATGCATTTCACCACCAGTTTCGCCACGATGAGCTGGTGGCCAAAAACAAGATCCTCAGCTTGCTGCAAATGTCGAGTCAGACAGTTTCCACCATGATCGACCTTTACCAACACCCAACTAAATTCGGTAATCCCTTTTCTACTCGCGGTTCCATGAGCAGTTCGATAAGGGCCCCAGCCTTCGAGGAAAGCAACCAGGCCCAACCGGAGAAAACCCATCCTTTATGTAGTTGTGGACAGAAGCAAAACCTGCAAACAACAGGAATACGTTTTGGTCAAGATACTGGCCAAACCAAGAACACTTGGAATGATAGTGTAGGGAATACAATTACTCCTCAGCCCTTTGGAACTAGTAATGCGAGCTTCAATGATCAAGGAAAATTCTTTTTCAACAAGAAACCTATTCCTTTTGTTAATCCTTTGGTGCAGCTTTCTGAGGAGGAATCACCGACCAAGACCGAGGAGAAGAAGTGGGGAAAGCTCCCTCCTGCACCGCAGAAGATCATGGAGTATCTGGACAAGCACGTGGTGGGCCAGCACTTATCCAAGAAGGTGCTGGCGGTAGCAGTATATAACCACTACAAGCGCATCCACCACAACTTGCCGCAGCAAGACTCATCTGACAACGTCGACCAGGACGTAACTCCTCGGCTCGATCAGCTGCAGATCTCTGGAAACGGTTTTACGCTAACAAGTTCGCCAGAGAAAGAAATACTGACCGATGTCGGACTCGGCAAAGAAACCACCATCTCCGAATCCAACAGGGAGTTGGATCGGGAGTCCGAAGACCTTAATCTGGAGAAGAGCAACATCATCATGCTGGGTCCAACGGGATCTGGTAAAACACTTATCGCCAAGACCATCGCCAAGTGCCTAGACGTCCCCTTTGCCATTTGTGACTGCACCACGCTAACGCCGGCTGGTTACAGGGGCGAGGACATTGAGAGCGCACTATTGACGCTGCTGCAGGATGCCGGCAACAATGTGGAGCGCGCACAGACGGGAATTGTTTACCTGGATGAGGTGGACAAGATCTGTGCCTTGTCTCAAAGCAAAGAACACACACACAAGGACATTGGCGGCAGGGGCGTCCAGCAGGGCATGCTCAAGATGCTGGAGGGCAGCTTAGTAAACCTCAGCGGTCGTAAACTACTGTGTGGCAACAAGGTTCAACTGGACACTACGAACATCCTGTTCGTGGCTTCGGGCGCCTTCACGGGCCTTAACAAGATCATTGCCCATCGCCTCAACGAAAAGGGTTCCGACCTGGTCTCGACAAGCGAATCCGGATCCCCGGTCAAGGACCAAGATGAGCGGGATAGGTGCCTGACCAAAGTACAGACATGTGACCTCGTTGAGTTCGGAATGATCCCGGAGTTCATTGGCCGTTTCCCGGTTGTAGTGCCTTTCCACAGTTTTGATGTCAGCATGCTAGTACGCATCCTGACCGAACCGCGCACCGCACTGATAACGCAATACAAGGCCCTGCTGGGTATGGATGATGTGAACCTTACATTTACCAAGGAGGCCGTAGAGGCAATAGCCCAACTGGCGATGGAGAGGGACACTGGAGCACGGGGACTACGGTCCATTATGGAGCAACTGCTGTTGGATCCAATGTTCTTAGTGCCCGGCTCAGACATTCGGAGGGTTCACATAACCGCCGACTGTGTGAAGGGGAAATCCGCACCCGAATACGGCCGAGATACGAACTCCCCGGATTCAGGAAACCAATGATAATAAAAGTATCATTTATATCTGTCAAAAAATGTACTCAAACTTTAAGTGATTCCAGTGCTACCTCTTTGAAAAACTAGTTTTTATTTAAGATATAATACATAGTCACCGAAACGGTATTTATTTTAAAAATCGAAATAGCTATTTGAGAGTTCTTACCTACTTTTTATAATACAACTTTTAATAAACTATATAATAAATTTAAAAGCAATTCGTTTTAATTACATGAATTTAATTATTATAATAAACTTTAATGGAAGATTTATTTTCAATTCCTTTATAGATAAATATAACAAAGGAGTGTCAATTGATTTGTATAAATATAATTGAAAAGATAAAAGAATAAAGTAGGTGGCTATTTTTTTGAGTGCAGTAAATGATTCGAAATAACAGGACGATATCATTGGGTTTCGTATTTTCCAAACATCGCCGAACGGTCGCACTAAAATCCTATTCACTATTTGTTTATTTTACTGTTGGAATTTTCGAAATGCATGCATAATGCTGAGTGCATATCCCAGAAAGTTCCGACCACTCCGTCAGAGGTTGTCCAGCAGCCCCCAGAACCGAGCAAGTGCATTGCCAACAGCTTATGAGTCGCATTCCGGCTGTGTGCCCATTCCGACTGACAATTGATTTGTTCGGTGACAAGCGGCGGTGGAGAAAAGTGCCGATAAAGCAGAACTGTAGGAGTAACCATGAGCGTCAGAGAAACCCAGATGCAGTCCTTTCACACGCGTTGTGGCCGCTCCATCCGGCTGTACAATAACAACCGGATGGCTCAGCGCTGCATGAGGGATTTCAGTCATGCGCTAGTGTTCAGTGCAGAACCCCTCGAGGACGACGTTCTCTTCGAAGTGGTTATTGAGAAGAAGGTGAGTGGCAAATTCCTCTACAGAGAGTAACTCATAAATCACACTTTCTGCAGAACACCTCCTGGGGCGGCAGCATCGAGATTGGAGTCACAGCCGAGTCGCCAGACGACCTGGAACTGGTGGCCTGTGCCACTGCCATGCGAAACGGCACCTGGGTCATGTCCGGCATTGATGTGCGCAAGGATGGGCGGCGCCTGTTCGAGTTCTATGGCACCGACCTTGAAACGCTCAACGAGAACGATCGGGTGGGCGTCATGCGCACCTCCGGCAACGATCTAATCTTTTATGTGAACGGGGAGTCGCAGGGAGTGGCTGCCAAGAATATGCCAAAGCCACTGTGGGCCCTCGTCGATCTTTACGGGCGTTGTGTGCAGGTGTCACTTTGTCTCCGTGATGGGAGCGGTTCCTCAGAGGTAGCTACATTATATCTAATGGAAAACTCTATACTTATAATGTTTATATTCCCTTATGTACAGCATTTGGATTCACCATTGCAGCAGCCTCTGCAACAGGTTGTCCAGAACCTGGACGTGGCCATGAACGTGAACATAGTAGTGGATTCCGACGCGTGGATGCAAGGCACTGGCACTGTCTCCGGTCCTGACGACCGATTGTGCTTTCACACCCGCTGTGGATCGCTGGTCAAGCTTTCGCCCAACTTTCGTTCCGCCGAACGTCGGCGTCCGCTGGACGAGTTTAACAACGGCGTGGTAATGACTCACAGGCCACTGAGGGACAACGAACTGTTCGAGATTCGCATCGACAAGCTGGTGGACAAGTGGTCGGGATCCATTGAAGTAGGCGTCACTACGCACAACCCCACGGTGTTACATTTTCCGGCCACTATGACCAACATGCGATCGGGCACCATCATGATGTCGGGCTGTGGCATCCTGACCAACGGCAAAGGAACACGCCGCCAATACGGGGAGTTCAATCTGGATGAGCTGCGCGAGGGAGATCGCGTAGGAATGATGCGCAAGGCCAACGGCAACCTTCACAACTACATTAACGGGCAGGACCAGGGAGTGGCCGCCACCCGAGTGGCAGCTACATTGTGGGGCGTCATTGATCTCTACGGGATGACTATAAAGGTTACAATCGTGGACCGCGATGAGCGTGAGCAGCAGAATCTTGTCACCCGCCGGAACAATATAGTGGCGGGTATGAATGCTTGCTCCAGTGGCGCTGGAGCTCTGCATCCGCAGCACCAGCAGCATTCCGGCACCCCCACACTAAGTCTTCTAAGTCCGGAGAGTGAGTTAAATGTGGCTGGGGCTGCAGGCGGTCTGAGCGAGACCATTTCCAGTACGCGAGCCATAGCCAGGAACGACGATCGTCTAACCTTCCACCACATCTGCGGCACCCACGCCACCGTCACCCAGAGCGGGAGAACAGCTCTGCGCCCCAAGTGAGTCATTGCAATGAGTTCGCTCACGGCCACGAGTTCCTAGTTTATCTAATCCTCTTCAGTTAAATGTCTTTTTTTTTAAGATTGCAATATATATTTTAACTATTTTTAAATTATTACTGCAGTGCTGCGGATGATTTTAACAACGGTGTGGTGCTTACACGACGGCCCCTCCGTCCCAACGAACTGTTCCAGGTGCGTCTTGAACGCGTGGTGACCAAATGGGCGGGCTCTGTTGAAATGGGTGTGACCACTCACAGCGCCGACGAGCTGGACTTTCCCTTCACCATGACCAATGTTCGGTGAGTCTTGCTTATTTTTCAATTTAAAATTGTAATTATATTAAAGAATGATTTCCTTCCTTCAGTTCCGGTACGTGGATGATGACGGGCAACGGGGTCATGCAGAACGGAGTCACTGTAATCGAGCAATACGGCCAAAATCTGGATCGACTGCAGGTGGGCGATAGAGTGGGCGTGGTGCGCAAGGACGATGGCACGGTACACTTTTGGGTTAATGGAGTGGATCAGGGTCCGGCTGCCAGCAATGTGCCGGAGCGAGTCTACGGCGTAATCGATTTATACGGACAAGCGGCGCAGGCTAGTATCGTGGACACTTCCGAGTGCGGAAGCCCGGACACCGGAAATTCCACCATCTCGAATACGACACTGTACAGTGAGGTTCCTCTGCGGTTTCACAGCATCCACGGCGCCAATGCGGGCATCTCGAATAGTGGTTTGACTGCGTCGCGTCCCAATTCCTTGGCAGAATTTAATGACGCCATTGTGTTCAGTAATCGGCCGCTGAGGCAGCGGGAACTGTTCGAAGTGGAGCTGGAGACAATGGTGCGACACTGGTCGGGCAACATCGAGATCGGTGTGACGGGCACACGACCGGAGGATATCCAACTGGCGCCAAATGCCACCGACCTAGAGGCCAGCGACACCATTATCCTATGCGGCCCCATGATTTTTCACAACCGCAAAACCATACGCACCAATATTCTTCTAGATCTGGATACTTTGGGGCCTAGTACCCGTGTTGGTGTTATGCGCAATGGCGACTTTATCCATTTCTTTGTCGATGGAATGGATCAAGGGCCGGCCTGCGAATGCCACGCGCCCAACATTTGGGCAATCATTGATCTGTACGGGCAGTGCGCCCAGGTGAGTCTTACGCAGACACAGCTTGACATCCGTGCTCCCTACGCGACCAGCGAGAATTCGCAGAGTTGCCAAGCCACATCGGTGATTCAGCATCCGGCCATGGAGACGAAACACCGCTGGACTTGCGTCTCGGGCAATGTAAGCCTAACCAAAGATTGGACGGAGGCCTCCCGATTTACGGGCTCGGCGGCACCGCTCTCTCATTGCCTGGTCTTTTCCGAGCATCCCCTCAGCGTGGGTTCACCCTTTGAGATCAAACTGACATCGATTAATCCCATGTTTGCAGGTGAGTTGCTGATCCTTAAACAATACCCTTACAAGATAAAGTACCTAATGGATTTAAATGATAATATTCCTCAGGCTGCCTCAGTATTGGGGTCACGGATCTGAATCTGAGCGACGAGAGCGTGCGCAAGAAGCTGCCTACCAGCCTGCGGCGAATTCCGGCCAACGTCTGGTACGTGAACGGGAACGAGGTGTGTTTTAACTCCGGCTGCCTTCAGCGCTCGCTAGCCTCTCTGGAGTGGCTAAGGGTGGATGATAGAATCACGCTAGAGCGTGTAGAAAACTCGCTTAACATACTGCTAAACTCGGAGAACGTGAACATCCAGTTCCACAACGTGCCCAACGATGTGTACGTCGTGGCGGAACTGAGAGGTTCCACAATGGGTATTCAGGTAATTTCCGCCCAAGGACCAGCCTCTCCTCTACGCCCATGCAGTTTACGCCTGCAGGACTCCATGGACTTTGGCGTGGATCCACTGAACAAGCAGGATAGTTCCATGTTGGAATCCATTGATTCTGAGGCACAAAACTACGAGTTTTTGGATGTTTCGCAGAAAAACGCACGGCTCAGCGAGGATCGCAGGAGCGTGACCAGGATTAAGTCATATAACCAGGCCATCGTGTGTCTGAATAAACCGCTCTGCAAGGGAGAGAGCATCAGCATCAAGGTAGACGCCCTGAACAACAAGTGGAAGGGCACTCTTGGACTGGGCGTTCTGTCTGCAAGTCCGCAAACTGCACCCATTTCCCTGCTGGACTTTAAGCGAAGTTGCTGGTTGGCCACCCACGACTACGTAAACATCAACGGCCAGGTTATGGCCTCTAAATACGGCGACGCTCTTGAGCAGATCCAACTGGGGACGGTTATTACCCTAACCTTAACCCATGCTGGAATGCTGAGTAAGTCAAAAAGTGTGTTTGCTTTATAAAAAACTAAATTATGCCATTTTTTAGTAATCATGGTTGGGTCAACTAATCTAGAGGATCTGGCCAGCGGTCTGCCCAATCATGTATATCCAGTGTTCGATGTGTACGGCAAGTGCGAGAAAATAACCTTGATTACGGGCAACGATGCCGGCCGCACCGGGAACGCGAATGGCACTCCAATCCTTGAGGCGCCCGAGGCCCTGGAGTTGGATAATGGCATGCCGCAGCAGTGTGAAAAGGCGCACCTGGAGATGCACGAGAAGGAGAAGGACACGGAGCAGGTGTGTGAGTCAAGCAGGGATGGTCCGTCCACCTCCGGTGCTCCATCAAATGCCATGTAAGTGATCTTAACCAATTGGACTGTTGGTATTGGTATTTTACAAGGCTTTACTTTGCAGGACTCGTTCGGTTATGGAGAGCGTTTCGGAGAACCTGTTGCTTAATATTTCTATTAAAAATCGTACTCTGGAGCAGCAGAGAAACGAGCTAGGCGGATCCTCGTCGACTTGGTAAGCTTTTCTAGTCAATAAGTACTTAAGTATTTAAGCTCACGAATTCATTGAATTTCGTCAATTTTTTTAAGTCATTTAAGTTGACGAAATAAAAAATGTTAGTTATTTGTTTTTTATTAACTGATTTTTCAGATTGTGGTTACGAACATTTAATGATAACATTGTTTACAAAAGTGCCTTACTAACAAAGAAATCATAATTTTTCCTAACTTTTAGTTGTCTACGCGAGTCTCTTCAGCTGCAGCACAATACTAACCTGAATATTCAACGCAGCCAGAGCACACAGAGATTCCAGAATTCCCTAAACACTTCGGCAACGGCAGCAGGGTGCAATGGAGCCAGTGGCTCCACAGCCAATATTCAACACCTAAGCAACTCGGCTGTTTATGACACAAACAAAGAGTACGATGACCTGCCAAATCCACCAATCGCTTTGGCTAATTCCATAGACGAAGCGCCTGGGGTCACAGCATCGTCAGCCCCAACGGTTGATCATAGCGAAAACAATGCGGAGGCGTTGGAAATGAGTACCAGCAACGAACGTGAAATGTCCGGCGATCCGGCGGCCAACGATAATGTCCTGGAGGACGATGAGATAGACTACATGAACCACCTGTTGCTGCTGCAGCAACTCCAACAGAACGAGTACACGCGGCACCACCTGATGCCCGATCAGGCTTTGCTACTGAATCTCGACTTGCCATCGCTCAATTCCATGGAATCCGACTCGAATTCCCTCGGGCAGACGCGACCGGGCACCGACTCCCTGAGATCCACAGCCACTGGCGCCAGTGTTGAGCAGAACGACTGCGAGTATCTGCGTCAGGTGAGACGCTTCTGTGCCTCACTGGTCCTGCCGCAGGCCTTTTTCGACAGCCGACTGGAGCCTGTGTGCTTCTGCCTGAAGTGCAGCGGACCCAGCAACGGCGGAAATGGCGATAAACTGGAGGGATGGGTCTATTTCAAGCTTAACCAACAGACGGTCAATGTGCTGAGCACTTCGACGTCAACTGCATCGACCGGTGGTGGCGTATCCTCGGCGACCGTTCCCCAAGTGCACTTTGATCTCAACGGCGACTGGTTGCCGTTCTACTACATGACACGAGTGGACAAGATTCGGGCTATTCTAGATCGTGGCCAGCCGCTGCCACTGGAAACGGAACCGGACGAGGAACCGGCCGCTGCGGCGCTAAAGGATGAGCCAGGCACCCGGCTAGAGCTGTACTACTCGCCCAATGCCACCGTTATTGAGCCCGTGCTGCCTCAGCATCACTTTGCTTCCGAGCAGGGGTTGCACCGCATCTCCACCTCCTTCGAGGTCTACGTTCGGCGGCAGTCCATTTCTGGAGTGACCACCGGTAGGGCTGCAGCCGAGGCCAAGAGGCGTAGCCTGGGATCTGGTGATCACGATCATGGTGGAACGGGACAGGGCGCCGAGGGCGTGGGTGGCACACCTTCCACCGCAATCAACGAGTCGTCGGTACATCTGTTGAACGATCTCTGCTGGTTCACCAAAGAGGCAGGCGCCTGTATAATTAACGCATTGATAATTAAACTGGACAGGATCGAGGAGCAGGAATCTCATTAAGCGCACAACACCACCTTTGCACTAGTCACGGCCGGTTTATATCTATTAGTCCTGTCCTTTACTCCCCACATTTTAATCACGCTCAGCAGCTACCCACACCAAATCGCATTCGCATTCCTCTTTGTAAACGAGTTTGTATTCTATTCTAAGCGCCAATAAAATAATCGCAAAGTTAATCAAAATGTCAATCAACTGGTGGGTAAGAATCGAACTTGTCACAAATATTTATTTCTTATTTTTCAGTTTCTGTTGTTAACCTTATAATAGGTATTAAAAATCTGTTACAATTGCAGCCGAGAAGGGATCCAAATTTGTCTTACCTTTTTTAAATTTTCTATGCTCCTGTCAAAATCATTCTAAGCCTGCAGTTAATATATTTAAAATGTATTTTAATTAATTATTTTGAAAATCCTATATTTAAGAATTCTCAATAAATACAAAATTTTTCATTGATTTTTTTCCTTATGATCGTATTTATATTGATCATATACCCATATATATTCTCAAATGTTTTTTTAAAGTTTCTCTTTCCAATCCGTTAATTTAAACACAAAATAAATAAATGCTTAGTTGGAATCATCATTTTTTTATTTGATTATTTGAATTCCATTCATTTAGTGTCGCTTGGTTGATTTTGTTATTCAAATATATGAAAAATGGTCGATTAGAAATTGTTTTAGGGTTGTTTCAGTTTCATTTTGCATCATCCATCCACACAGCAGAAGCAGGCATGTAGGGTCCTTCCTCTCCCGTTCTTCCTTTTTCTACTATTGTTCGCCCGCATTCCTTTTCCATCCGTTTCTGGATCTACCAGCGGCTGCAGGTTCATTTAATCAAATTATTCTTACACATGTAGATTGGTTGGTTGGTTGCATTTTGTTTGTTGTGTTGATTTTGTTGGATTTTCTCTGCTAGTCCTGAAGCAAGTGCATATACAAATGTTGTTTCATATATGTATGTTTACTGTTTAAGTTATCGTTATTATTATTATCATTAATCGTTAGCCAATACCGTTGATAGCCGGGAGCAACCGGATAGCGAAAGGAGCTGGCGCTCACTCCACATCCATGGAGGGATCGTTTCCTGCCGCGCTCTGGGCGTTGTTGTCCACGTCCATTTTGTCGCCGGATTTAGCCGGCTCACCGCCGTTCTGTTCCGTATTCGCCTCTCCATCCTTGGGCGGTGTCGCCGTCTTGGCCGGAGTCGGCTTTGGTTTCGCCCGGTTGATCACCGAGCTAACGCATGCATGCAGGGTGTGCACCTCCTGGCGCACGGCAGAGACCTGGACGGGACTGTCAGCGGTGCGCGGCGACTGTGTGAACTTGGACAGATTGGCATCCAACCATTTTTGCGCCTTATCCGCCGTCTCCGAGATGTTGATGAATTCGGTCTCAGTGAGGTGATCGTACTTGGGCACACCCTTACGGAATTCGGCCACCGCCAGGCGGGCAATGGCAATGCTGTTCTTCAGCTCATCAAAGGCAGCAGGGCCCTGCTCGTAGTCGCTGGCGCGCAGCTTGATGGGATCCGTCTTCTGGTGCAGGCTCTGCAGGCGGCTGGTGTAAGTGTCGCGCTCGCAATCCTCCCCATCCTCGTAAAGCCAGTTCTCGAGATCATTCAACTGAGCCACAATAGCCTCGCGCTCGGCCTCAACTACGAATCGCTCCAAGGGTCCACCCTTCAAAGAAAAGTAATGAAATTGTTACTCTAAGATTTGGTGGGTAAAATGTTTAGCTAAGATTTCACTTACTGGTTGGTCATAAACATAAATTTAACATAATTTGGGTTTAATTACCTGCAGTTTGTTGCGCATATCGTAGACAAACTCCTCCAATGCATTTTTGGCGTCGATGCGTTCTGTCTCCTTCTGATCGTTGCCAATCATTTTGACCTCCTGTTGTGTGTAGTTGCCCAGGTCGACGGGGCTGAAGCCATGTGTGGTGCATTCCAGCGCCAGCTCAGTCGCCTTGGATGGCTTCTTCTTCTTATCAGCACCCTGATCAGCAAAAGAGAGCCAATTCGTTTAATCAAAATTTAAAATCTAATTGTTGTAAATAAGTTCAATTCAAGTTTTCCAATATAAATAGAAAATTGGAGCAGCAACAACACATCAACAATAAAGCGAAGAGGGGAAAACAGCTCCAAGCGACAGCCTACAATATGAGCACAAAGAATTTGCATGGGTGTTGGTTTTATAACAACTCATATAGCTCTGCAGGAATTGGTTTAATTTTGAATTTTGATCAAGGGGCGCGCGTTTTTCTCTGGAGTATTTAAAAATAATAAGAGAAAAACATGTTGAAATAATACAATAAAATTGGCAATTTGTGTAAGCTTTTTAAAAACATTTATTTTATGTTGGGAGCACACATAGGGTAGGCGGCTTATGAGCGGTCTTCTTCATTCGTTTCATTTTTGGTGGAAAGGATAAAACATAGAAATTTAAAAAACCACAAAATGGTTAGTTTCGTGCTTTCAATTTTGTTTTTCTCTTTCATTATTAAAATTTTCCAATTTATTGACACACAAATATGGAAACAAAGAATTTAGATTTGGTGTTTTCTTTTTTTGTTGGTTTTGTTTTTGAATTGAAATTTGAGAAAATTGAGGAAAACGTACCGAACTAAACCAGCCCTTGACCCGCTGTGCCCACCCTTGTCCGCCAGGTGATGAGGCTGTTGATGTATTATTATCATCCTCATTCTCACAATATGCCTACGAGAGATCAAAACGCGCGCGTTCGCAAACATATCCAAAACAAACAAAAACAAATATTGGAGTGTTTTTTTTTGTATATATATGAATGATTTATAACAAATACACTTTCATGTATGTCTATACATATTTAAACAAGAGCGATACCAGCCCCGGTTTCCATATGTCCGATTATGGTAACGAACGAAAAATCTTAATGATCAATTTATTGTTCTTAACAGTGCGATAAATCGTTCACTGGTTGTTTAAATAAACAGTACAAAACAAATTCGTAATACATGATCAAATTAAACTGTCGCTGGAAGAGGTTTCTTAACCAGACAATGAAAACCGAGACTAGATAAGAATTAGTTAAGAAGAGCGAATAGGTAATACGATTAAGGCCCGCTTTCTTATTTCAATTGTTGTTTATAAAGCTACAAAGCTTGTAGCAGTGCGCAGTAAAAAGATGAGAAAACGGACCTTAGCAATTAAGTTAACCAATCAGAAGTTATTTCGGAGGTATTAACAATTATAAAGGCTTGCAAAGCTGCAACAAAACTGTTAAGCAAAGAAACTAGTCTACACAATAATAATAATAATAGGTAATTATAGATTTGGTTTAAAAGGCAAATCAATTTTTGCTAAGATCTGGTGTAATTGTAAAAATTTTCAACAAAATTATGATTTATTTACACTAACTTTGACGGAAGGACTGTGTTAGAGTTACGTTAAAATCGCGCTTCCAAACTAAGCATTTAAAAATTGCAATTTAAAGAATTCTTATTTTACAAAAAAAAAAAAGACGAAAACACCTTTGCGGGTAAAACCTAATATGGCTATGCCGTAGGAACGGTTAGTAAAATAAAACTAATACAGAAACGACAACAGCAGAGCAACCCCTATCCACAACAGAAGATGATGAAACAGTGATTGAGTGAATTGATTGGGAGATGGCGGACTCACCTCCTGCTGGCCATCTGTGGGTTCGCCAGTGTTATTTGCCTGCTCGCCAGGTTTCTCCTCGCTGGCAGCCTGCTCGGCTGCTGCGGCAGCCTCTTCCGCCTCCTTCTTCTCCACCAGGGATGCCGAAGAGATCAACACGATGCCATTGTTGTTGATGCGCACCTTCAGCTTCACATCCTGGCCCTCACCGCGCTCGGTGGGCTTAACATCCTTGACCTTCCACACGCCAATCGTTTGATCCGGATATGGCACCTGCTGGCCATAAACAATCGAAACGTTGAAGGGCCCCTTGCGGTTGATTGTCAGCAAGCGGCTGAACGGCGACGCATGGAACTGCGGGAAGATCTCGATCTCTCCCGGAGCGGCGGAACCCTCGCTGTCCCACAGCACCTTTACGGCGTAGTTCTGAAGATCGGTGACGCCGAATTCACGGACGCGCACAGCCGGCGACATAATAGCGCACTGCAGGGCAGCACCGCGGGATACAGCTTCATCCTGGTTCAGAGTTGTGCTTGCCGGCTTGTTGAAGACCTTTGGAAGACAGCAAATTTGTCATAAATTAACTAGTAATATTAAATAGCTAATTAAAGCCAGAATTGGAGCTTAAAGCTCACCTGCTCAATGAGCTGCTTCACGGATGGAATGCGCGAGCTGCCGCCAACGATCTCCACCGAGTGAATGTCGTCCAGTTGCAACTTGGACTCGGCCAGCAGGCGCTTGAAAGTCTGCTCAACACGCTCCAAAACGGGAGCGCACAGTTCCTCCATCTGAGAGCGCTGCATGGACGACGAGACGTCGATGTCGTCCAGGAAGCACTCTATGTTCAGCGGCAGCTTGGTGCTGTTGGCAGACATCTGCTTCTTAAGCTTCTCGATCTCGGTGAGTAGGCGCAGATTGGCACGGGCATTGGTCTTGGCGTTGATCTTGTAGCGCTCCTGGAACTCCTTTGCGAAGTAATCGCCTAGGGCTAAGTCAATGTCCCGCCCACCGATCTGGTCCCAGGTGCTGGCCAGCATCTTCAGCTTGCCCTTGGTGAAGGCACAGGCACTGGCCTGCAGTGACGAGTGCCCAAAGTCCACGAAGATTACGTTACGCGGCTTGTCCTCGAACAGGTCGTTCTTGTAGAAGCCGTAGGCCAACGCCGTGGCCGTTGTTTCGTTCATCAGCCGGAGCACATTCAGTCCGGCGATCTGGGCGGCATCCAGAAGAGCACGACGCTCGGCGTTGGTGAAGAACACGGGACAGGCGATGACGCAGTCGTTAACCTGCGTCTGCATGGCGGCCGCCGAGGTCTCCTTAAGTTTGGTGAAAAGCATCGCCGTAAGCTGCTCCGGCCCGAAATGCTGATCCTCCTCCAGGTAGTTCACCTTGATGCCGATACTGCCGTCGCCGCGCGCCTCCACACGCGCTGGAATGCTCGTGAGTTCGTGTTGTACATGGGGATCATTAAATTTACGTCCGAGCAGGCGCTTGAATCCGCCGACTGTGTTTTTCATGTTTGTCACCTGCTGGTTCTTGGCGGCCACGCCAATGATCCGCTTCTTGCCATCAAAAGCCACAAAGGAGCTGCAAGAGGGCAGGGTGAAAATGATCAGTTAGTGGATAGCTGAGCAGGTCATATAAGGCTAAAATATCGTAGTTCAATGCCGTTATTGGGAGTGTATGACTATTTAACAATCGAGTTTAAATGAGTACAGTGGAAAACAGGAAAGATGGCTGGTACATATAAATAAATGAGTTTTACTGGACACATTTTGTACTGGAAATATAAATAATAATTGCAAATATAAACCTTCAAATTATGAAAAGTCAAGATAATTACATAGACAGAAGTTGGTAAAGCAACCATTATTTAAAAAACATTTGAAATATTTAATTACAGATGTAACACAAAAATTATAAAAAAAAAATAATAAATAACAGAAATATCTGTTTGGTTAACATCCTTTTTAAATGTTGGTGAACTGGATTCTTGAAAATGTGAAGTAGTCAAATTTAAGTTTTATTAAAGAGTTTAGCCTACGGGGGCTTCACTGTGTCTGCATACGGCAGTGTGCGCTTGTGTGCTGTTCGTGTTTGCCGGCTTTGAATTTATTTTTGACAACTTTGCACACGTTTTTTTCTTTTTGCCGTATCTTCTTGGACCCTCTCTCTCTCTCTGCACAACAGCTGCTGCTTTCCTCTCACTTCTCACCTTTGATGATGCCTTATTGACCGCATGACGCATGCATTGACATGTATTTGTGTAAGTGTGGTGTGCCAAAAAAGTAAGTTCGGACAAGTACGGGAAAGTAGAAGAGTGGAAATATGGGTCCCACGCATGTAAATCAAAGGCACCCATACATAAGCAGTCCAATAAATTGGAAACGAGGGGGAAACGTTGAAAGTGAAGAAATATGTGTGCTCATTAAAATTGCAATTTGCAACACTTTTTATGGAAGTGCAGTCGGCCAAATTTAGGCCTCCACACACAACCAAATACATAATGTAATGCTCATATCTGGATACACGTATGTTTTTCGGAGCGTTACCCATAACAACTATGGAATTTTCTAGGCGCGCTCTCCTACAAACACACGCACACATACGCGAGGCATGACTTACAAATTCGACATAACCCCAAAAAAGCAAAAAATCCGAACGATTATGCGGACACAAGCTTATCACTACAAACTGGGCCCTAATCCGGAGAATCTGAACGTGGTACTTACGGTGTGGCCCGGAGACTGTAATCGTTGGCCAGAGTCTCTATACCGCCAGATCTGGCCGCCGCCACATAGCAGCCCTCATTGCCAAAATCGATGCCAATCACGGACATTTTCTTCGCCTCCTTTTCGTCTGGCCGCTTTTCCGATTAAATTGATTCAGTGCCGACACGCTTTTGGGTCTCTGCTGTTGTAGTTTTTTTTGGAGGCGGAACAACGCGATCGCTTAATTTTCTTTGTTTTTCAGCTACTGCAAAATATATATATTCAAAGATAGAGACGGGAATTAGATAAAAAATATACTGGCACACATGTGTCGGCTTGCTATCTGCTCTTTTTGTACAACAAACAAGCCCAGAACATTCGATTCGATATATGCTTTTCACATTCACATTAATTATGGATTTTGCTTTTCGCCTGCGAATGGAAATTTCTAGCGTCCGGCCTTCGTCGCTTTTCTCACTCGCTCGCACGCAAAAACACCGTAGGTGAAACAAAGTGGAAAAGCGCTAACTTTGTTTGGCTTTTCTTGAATAAATGAGTTATCAGATGTGAGGCAGATTAGTTACGCACGTTTTGGCTGATAATGGGTAAACACCTTCGGGATCAATTAAATTCTAGCAATTTCAACTCGGCACCGCACGTTTTTTACTAGAGCTGGAAAAAAATCGATGTTTACTCTATACAATCGATGTTTACTCTATACAATCGATAGGTATGCTGCACTTATCAATAAATGACAGTTATCATTGTACAAAGTGCTTAACGATTGCTTAACGCGGTAATCGTGCCCTCATTGGGGTAATTCCATAGCTCAAGTTGCAAAGCTGTTTGCTTTGATTTTTAGACGGAAGGTAAAGCCTAGTACTCAGATCGACGGAAACTGTACGCCGTTCACTTTTCGTCAACTTTTTGTTTCACCTCGGTCCTCAGATCGACGAAAAAATACCAGAAAATTGCATAGCGTTGCCAGTCTGCGGAAATGAACTTTGGGTGAGCCCTAGCGAAAATTTGGACGCAATTATCGCGTTAGCTATCGATAGGTAACTCGCGCCAGTGTGAAAAAAAATTCGAAATGGTTCCACCTGCATGACGATTCTTTCAGTTATTTTTGAAGTAACTTGCGCAAACTACGATAATACTTCATAATCAGACCAGACTAAACTAAATCGGGAGTTAGAGCTATAACCATAATTTTCTTTGTTGAAGAAACGTTTTATTATGGTTTTTAAATTATCCCTAACCCACCGGCAAGCTTAGGGAAACTTTTTGGATCCCTGTGACGGAGCTGGACCCTCCACCGTCTCCTCGATGAGCAGTGGCGAGCTCCACCGCATGAGAAAGTAAGCAGATCCAGACTTATCGTTCGTCCCGGACAGGCGATTGCCACCAAACGGAGTCAATCCATAATTACTGCCCGTGCATCGCTCGTTTACGTAAAGGTTGCTGGCGGACATGCGCAGTTGGTTGAGGCAGTGGAGGATCACCTCATCCCGACTGGCGAATATAGATCCGGAGAGCGCATACCTGGACTGGTTAGCGGCCAGCTTAAGTGCCTCCCCGAAGGAGTCGTCTGCGTAGACAAACACCGGCAAGAAGGGTCCGCTGCAGGGCTCGCACAGCAGTGGATCCAGTGGATCCGTCACCCTGATGATCGTAGGTTGAACGAACCTACCAATGCTGTCGTCGCAAAAGCCTCCGCACAACTGATCCATGTTCTTAGTGCGCTCCAGAAGTTTCTGCATCCGGTGGAATCCGTCCACATTGATAATCGCCCCCATATCCGTTTCCAGCTGGACGGGATCTCCTATGATCAGCTGCTCCGTGGCCTCTAGCAAATCCGCCTGGACTCGCGGCCACAGAGATGAGGGCACGTACATGCGAGACAACGAGTTGGCATACTGCCCGGCGAATCCAAATGCCGCCTGCATGGTAGCAGAGACCACGGACTCCACATTTGCGCTGGCATGGACAAAATGAAAGTTTTGACCCGGACACTCGGCCACCAGACGGGGAAAGCAGATGTACCGCTCCATCCGGTCGCTTACCAGCTTGTGCACATGCCTGTAACCCGCCGCACTGCCTTGGGAATTCAATCCGGCAAAATGTACGGCATCCGTGATAGTGTCCAGGAACAAACGCTCGTTGGCGGGCACAAAATTGACCACTCCGCTGGGCAGACCTGCTTCCTGAAAGGCCCGGTGGATGAGAAAGCTGGCTGGTGCTACTTCCAAAGAGGGATTCCACAGCACGGTGTTGCCCATCAGTGCAGGACAGAGAGCCAAACTGGCGGACAAGGCCACCGATTCAAATGGAGCTAAAGCAGCGACAAAGCCATCCATAGGCCGTAAGTGGAAGCTGGGAAAGACATTCATATCGCCCTGGATCTCGAAGCGCAGCTCTGACAGGTGTTGCAGATAGTCGGCGTTGGCCCTCAGCGAGCTGAGCAGACGCCTGATGTCCCGCGTCGCATCGTCGGCGGTTTTGCTCAGGGTCAACATCAGGAAAACTCGTAATCGCAATTCGTCCTCCTCGATAATGTTTGCTGCCCGTCGCCAAATTGCCAGACGTTCGGCGATGGGTACCAGACTCCAAGTGCCCTGCGTCGACAAAGCCGACTTAATTGCAGTCTCGATTTGCTTACGATTGGCGTAGTAAACCTGTGCCAGGATCATTTTAAGGTGATGAGGGCAAGAGACCCGCTGCTTATCCATGGTGTACACCGGCTCGTCTCCGATTATTGTGGGCACCTCCAGTGGCCTTCGTTGGATCTCCTGAATAGCATGATTGATCAGCAAGGCCTCGTTTCTGTTTACCCTTGCGGAACCTTCCGCCGTCTTGTACTCATATTCCGCATCTTCCTGCTTCTCTCTTTGCTCCTGCTCGTTCCTTGTTGCTTTCTCTTTGTCCACAGAAAGTCTGGCCTCGCCTGTAATGCTGGCCATCCCCAGCCGGCCGCACCTAAAGGACCAACGTGTAGGGACCGCGAACCCCAGTTTGAGCATCTCGCTTAGCCTGTACAATTTCAATTTGAAGCTTTTAACAGGAATTTATTCTACATCTGCCAGTTTTATATGCGTATACTTAGGTGTAGAAAAATATATGTGTAAATGTGTGTTTAAACAGTGCGTTTCGCAGTTGTAAGACAGTTGTGGAAAGGGGAGTTTGTGTGCTGCTGAATTTGAAGGATTTCAAAACATAGGAGACAGCAAATATAAACTTAAAGGTCCAATGTAGACGAATCACAATATTTTTGTGTTCAAATGTCAAAATTTTAAAAAATTTATATAAATTAAATGTTTTGGACTGGGACTTAAACAACTATCTTACAGTGCGGAAAAGCCCGTTTAATTCTTTGCCGCATTTTTTTTTGAGTTTGAAACCAAGTGCGCAAAACAAATTGTAAGTAGGAATGGCTCAAAAAAGTCAAAACATAGATTTAGTGACTAACAAAACTTAGGACTAGGTGGCATTCGTTTCCGAACTTCGATGCTGTTGCATTAGGAATAATTTTGAACACATGGAATATACGTTAATGATGAGAGGACAAGTGCGGAAATCAGCACTTTCCTTAAAAGCTCATCTGGATATGTAGTCTTATGGGACTCGTTGTTTTCTTGGTGCTATCGCTTGAGCATTTTCGTCAGATTTGTGTGAAGGTAACGCGTTTCTAAGGTCACTAAGGTGCTAAACGTGCCGAGTCCATGTCCATCCAGCGGGGGAATGCTTCGGGGTTACGTCCTGGCCTTCTATTCGAGTCTTGGGTTGCAGGTTTCTAGTATAATGCTATGCAGTCTCTTCTGGTCCCATTGTGATCGACGATTCTACAACTGTGCCGCCAGTCCGGAGGCGGAAATATTGTCGCCCGCCCCGGCCGTTTTCCTGGCCTCGCGACAGACCAGCACTGGGGCCACACAAATCTCCACCTCGAGACGGTGCCGCTGGCGACCGTACTCGATATACTCCCGCCAACAGGGCACCGGACTGGCTGCTCCGATGCGCATGCGGGGCGCATCCGTCTGCGCTGAGGTCGCAAAACTATCGTCCAGAACTTGTAGAACTGCCTCCGGATTGATCTGCCAAAGGTGAATTAAATTATTATCAGTGTAAAAGTGGGGGCACCAAACGAGGCTTTTAAGATTCGATAAAACGTTTAACAAAACATATTAATAGTAAAGAATAAAATCGGATATCAAACATCAAACGTTAAACATAAAAAATCATTTTTATAACATGCTGAATAACAGATTAATGGACTCACAAACTGGGACTTGCAGACGTATCGGTGAGCAGTGAGGGCCGCCTTTGCCGCCGCAGCCCGGGTGTTCTTCCACTTGGATCCGGCTGTGTTGAGGATGGCCTGGTAGGCCAAAGTGTGAACGTGGATCCGCGAAATGCGGCGCCGCCTGGGATCGCCAGAGCTTCGGTCGTTGTAGTCCTCTAGCATGCTAATAAAGACCTGCCGCATTTGGTCGAGGGTGTGAGCAATGCGAGGGTTCCAATCCGTTGCCAGGGTAGTCCGTCCGTAGGCCAGCACCTGTTGCAGGTTGGAAAGCTCCTGTTCGTTCATACCCAATGAGTCGACGAAGGGCAGGACAAAATGTTGAAGCTGTTGCAGTAGCTTTAACTCCACGTAAGAGGCCATCTCGAAGTGGTTCAGAGTGTCCGCCGGCTGGCTGGTCAATTGCCTCTGCACTTGTTGCAGTCGCGCCTCACGCTCGCCAGGATTAAAGGTGAACATGTCCATCATTTGAAGACCACTTACAACCAGCAGTTGCGGATGATACACCTTCAGCGCATCCGTCAACTGCTCCACGGCCCTCAGATGCGGATTGTTTCGGTCGTTGTGCAGGATGTAGCGATTGGCGCGGGGTGCCACATACGAGCCCCAGGTGTCGCCGGCCTTGTACTCCAGAATAAGGTGTATATCATCGTTGGGAATCTCGTCCCCTGCCAGACGGATCTCCTTGGGTAAAAGCGGACGCAATCTGGAGAATATTTTGAAATTAGTTAAAAGAAATTTTGACTTTATATTTTAAATATTACTTTTTCGACATGTGGGCGCCCAGTAAAACTTCAGCTCCCTCCATAAAAAATCGCACAGCCATCAGCGGGGCGTTTCCGCCCATGTACCACTGGATCCGCTCCTTATCCATCACCTTAGCGTAGCCCACCAACTGTTTAAAGAGAGTACTATTTGCCATTACACGCCTGAAAGGAGAACAGAAGATTTTAATGGGTATTTTATGACTAAATATAACAATTTTTATGTAACTAAACATAAATCCACTGGATTTAAAGACAAATTTTAAAAATAAAGAAAACCTAAAGCTTTGTTGACCAATGCTTCAAAAACCAATCATTCAATGGATAAGATATAAGATATTTTAAATCCTTCTACACTTTTGTAAATCTAACGGTGAATTCCTGGACCACCATTAATTATACCAACTTACTCCGCTGCAGCACCGTTTTGAAAGTAATAGGCAAAGGACTGTAGCAGCTCGTCCTCGTTGTTGACGATCTCCCGGGATCCTGTAGTGACTACGGGGATGCGCCGACTGTAGTAGCGCTCAAGAAACTCGGTTGCGTTTATCTGTAAGTCAGTGCATGCCCCATATCCGATGGCCACTTTGGGCGCCGGTTCCAGGGCTTGTCGCTTAAGGGATCTAAAATATAGGGACAAATAGATAAATAGTGCCATAACAAACTATTATAGTATTACCCCTCGATGGCCAAGAGGCCGGTGAGCAGAACCGTCGTCCTGTTAAGGGTCTGCAGCGATAGAAAAGCCTGCCAAATGATTGACACGAAGGCTGTGAACACGGAGCAGCCGGTCAACCAACCCATGTAACGCAACGCAGTCATTGTGGGCGTGGTTTGTGTGATCGCTCGTCCTTTGTGCCCTCACTTCCAGTTTTTAGTACCAAAGTACTTTGTCAATGACTTCCCGTTGCTCGACTACTCGTACTCTCCTTATCAGTCGGAATTATCGCCCTTTTTCCAATTGTTATTTTTTGGTTGGGCTTTCAAGTCAGCGATGGCACTATCAATTGACCCTAAATAATCGCAATAGTATCGAGCTTGCTGGTTTTTTAAATTTGTGATATTTATTTTAAGGGAACCTATGAAGTTTTGAGAATAAATATATAGATTAGAGTTGTAATCTGAAACTGCGTTTGTTTTATGAAATAACAAGTACAAAAACAGTTATAAAAAGTTGTTAACTTATCACAATATTTAATATAAATAACATATTTTATTACAGCTTATACATAATAATAATTATAGTTGCGTTAAATATTTTAAAAGCTTATAGCCATAACATAAGGCTTAACTTTTTATATAAGAACTGGGAATTAAAGGAATAATTCCCAATCGGCTTAATTCACTGCTTCACCCTTATCAAAGTTCTCCACCGAATGCCATACTTGTTTTATGGCCTTTTTTAGTGTATCTCTCACGCACCAAAGTCATGTCTAACGGTCGAACTGCGGTCACACTGCTTGCATCATCTCCCAGCGCGTCTGTAAAGTGATAAAATAATTTTACTTTTGAATCGCCTTGAGAATTTCCGTCACTCCATATATAAATATCGTGTAACAGCCTGATTTAGTCGAGCCCGAGAGCATTTCCCCCAATTGGTTGCGAATAGCTGTGAACTTCGCTAATTCGGCACGCTAATTGGCAAAGCAAAACCGATTCGATTCCAGGGAAGGAGACGCATAAGCAGAAGAAGGGTGAAGAACAAAAGGAGGAGGAAAACAACGGTTAATCGTCAAATTTTACAGGCAAAAGGTGAGCAACTACGCCTTGCACACACATCCATGTAAAAACTTGCACACACACAAACGGCTTATCGCCTGCGTATGGGTGTATATACAAAATTAAAGCAATATTTGCACATCCGATTATTACTATAATATTTCGCGTCCATATATTAGCAAGTGTGAGTGCGCCTGCCCTGGATTTCCCTGCCAGTGTGCGTGTGTCTGTGTGATGAAATGCAATTTTATCTTAGCATTTTGCGCGCCTCCGATTTTCGTTACCCCTGTGATTCCTTCTTTCATTGCCCCCCATCTCCCATGTCGCCATTTTCGTACCTTCGCTAATCTCAATCTCTCACTTGCCGTTGCCCCAAAAGGCAGTCCACAATGAGCTCCGCGGAAGAAAATAGCAACAGCCCGGCCACCACGCCCCAGGACAACGAGGCCGCCGAGCAGGTTAACCTCACGGATCTCGAGAAGATCGAGGAGGAGAAGCTCAAGTCCAAGTATCCCAGTGGAATGCGAGTACCCGGAGGTCACTCGGCCTTTCTCCAGAAAAGGCTGCAGAAGGGGGTGAGTGCTTATGACCTCCTAAATCTTTGTAATCCATGTAGCTAAGGACTGCTTCAAAATCAATAGTTATAGCTAACTGTGGATATATCCTAAAAACATCAATAAAATCGATATATTTTCGATCATCTAAATGGGGTTGCTGTTTACATGATTTTGTAATGATATTGCTTTCCTAAATCTATAAAACTGATCTAAACTGTCATGCGGTTTTATAAAAAACAGATTAATAGGTTTAAATTTTGATATTGGTTTGGAAAGATATCAGGAGTTTATCAATTTATGAATATGTTTTTTGTACCTAATGGAAAATATTAAAAATCCATAAAGTCACATACCATGCTCATATATGTATGTAACTTAATTTCTCCCCGCAGCAAAAGTTCTTCGACTCGGGCGACTACCAGATGGCCAAGCAGAAGGGTGGCAGCGTTAAGCAGGTCTTTGCCAACAAGGTGACCACCGGGGAGGCCATTCCCACGCCCGAAACCGTGCCGGCACGAAAGACCTCGATCATCCAACCCTGCAACAAGTTCCCAGCGACAAGCTAATTTACTCACCTCTTACACCTTCTATATCCACAACCTCAAATGCAGCCAGTTCCCCGTTCCCACTTCAAATGCTCTATATTTAATTTTAAAGAAAAACCTAGTGCTAAGATGGCTCCTGCGGAATTGTGCAGGCATTTCGCGCGGAAGTTTAACCTGAATTTGAAGCTCGTTCCCCCGTAAAATTTTAACGCCAACCGCACCAGCCAATCTCAAGATCCCGTCATCAGTCCATCTCTCAGGCCGGGGAAGCGAAGATGGCAAAACGCAGCGCGAAATTTATTGCAACAGTTATATATATCTCTATTTCTGTAACATTAACTAAACTTACCCTGATCGTACGTAGCTGTAAGTATTACGAGCATAATAAATTTAAGTTGGAGCCAGCCACACACATATACTGTTCTCGTACATTACTGGGATTCCCTCACTTCTTATAATTTAAATTTGCCTTAAAGTTTTAATAAAGACTCCATATTGCATGGAACATATTTAAATTTTAAAGAGCTCCCAATCATAAGCTGTTGAAGGAATTTCTCTGAACATTTGATAATAAAATAGGTCGCTGCTGCTTGCAGAGTTAAATTATTGATGCGAAAGCCAAAATGTCGAGTTAAAATAAATTTGTAAATCAAGCAGAGCTAAAATAAATGTATGTACGTACCTACTAATAAGAGTGATGATTTCCTGGGGCGCTAACCTAACAACTGATTCGGAAGATGTGCCATACAAATGTTTGCTTAAATGATAAGTGTCTGAGTGGCAATGCGCCTAATTAGCTCGAAAACATTCGGATGAGCAAATCTGGTAATTTGTTAT
The DNA here is from genome assembly GCA_018153305.1 of Drosophila kurseongensis. NCBI lineage: Eukaryota > Metazoa > Arthropoda > Insecta > Diptera > Drosophilidae > Drosophila > Drosophila kurseongensis. Next base: position 12,254,317 of record JAECXX010000005.1, on the reverse strand, counting down.
TTAAATCGGCAGGCAAGCCATTCAAATAAACAAAAAGAATTGGACAGTCTAGCGAATCTTTGGGTTTTAAAGGAATTGTAAAACTAAGATGAAATTTGATGATAAGATGCGCAAAAAACAAATAATTTGTTATACATATATATATAATATTTTTTTGGCGAAGAAATTAACTTTTTGGCCCACAGTGAAGCGTACAATAACCAGGTTAAAATCGCTGCTAAAGCTATCAGAGTTTCCAACATTTTGGATATATATTTTTCTGGTATTTTGCGATATTTTTTAGTACATTTTTGGGAGTAGTCTCGGTATTATTTTACAGTCAAGCCGCAATCACACTGGTGGAAGTCGCAGCGGTAATAAATGAGAAAAAGGCAATTTTAAATGCAATTTTTCCGTATTAAATAGCAACTGAATGGCACTTCAGGTTAAGCACTGTATTGCCCAACAGTACCAGAAGTTCGCGAACGACTTAAAATCGCGCCGAGGAGGGAAAACTCTTTGAAATGTAGATGCCCACGAGCAGCCGCCGCAGTAGCAATAACAAAAGCAAAAGTGAAATTAGCGCCGCCAAAGAAGTGCAAGTGCTCAATAATAAGGCGGCGCCATGGAGAACCTCAAGATAAGCGACAAACTGTTCGAGGATGTGATCTACTTTGTAGTGGGGAACCTGGACGACGAGGTAAATCTGCGAAAAGAATCCTTCGCTGTTGCTGTACTTACATTGTGCATGTGTGTGTGTGTGCGTAGAGTGCGTGCGTCTGTGTTTGTTTTTACAGGGTGGCTCGAGCGCGGGCGGAACGGGGGACCCGGGCACCTCAGCAAAGCGCGCCATAAATGTTGCCGGCAAATTGCCGCCTGCTCGTGTGTTTGTGTACTTGAGTTCGTTTTAGTATTGGTGCAAAAATCAACTGAATTTGTTTTGGTTTTTTGCTGCTTAAGAAAATAGGACTATTCAATACTCTTTTAGGGAGTATTATTTTTTAGGTACATGTTCATAGTAAGAAGTAGTATGTATATGTTAGTCCACTTATTTCTAAGGATTTTTATTGAGTCCTTATTTTCCATATCCAGGCAGCTAATGATTACAAATTAAACAAATCGGCTAATTGGCAGTTTATAAACAGCATACATTTAAAGTTAACTTAATAATAGGCTGAACAACATTAGATAGATCTTAAACGCTTATAAACTTTCATTTCAATAACTTATAACTTGACCCTTTGACAGATCGAACGCTTTCTGAAGAGCGGTGGAGCCCAATCCAAGCTGTTTCTGTCGGACCAGATTACGCATATGATATGTGCCACCAATTACAACGAGGAGGAGCTGTCCATGAACCTGGACCTTTACAGTGCAATTCCAGTGACCGAGCAATGGATCGTGCATAGCGCAAAGTTGGGGCGAATGGCCTCGACGCGGGCCTTCGACCCGAGTCCCAATCAGCTGCGTCTGATGCGCGGCATTCGAGCGGCCATCACCAATGTGGTGGCCGGGGATCGGAGGCGCCTCTACGCCATGTTGACCTACCATGGTGCCGTCGTTACGCATAGTTTCGGGGCCACTAACACGCATCTGGTATGCGGAGCGGCCAACGGTGGCATCTACAACAAGGCGCTGGCGCTGCCCAAGAATGCCATCATCATTGTGACTCCCGACTGGGTTACGGACAGCCTTAAGTACAAAAACTGCATGCCGGTGGAGTCGTATCATCCCAGGCTACTGAAGCCGATCGAAAAGCAGCGAACGCAAAAGCAGCAGGCCACGCAGCAACAACAAATCCAGCAGCAACAGTTGCAACACCAACAGCAGCTGCAACAACAGCAACTTCAACAGCAGCAGCAACAACAACAGCAACAACAACAACAGCAACAGCAGATCATCCAGCAGCAGACACCTCCTACATCCACACTGTCGGACATCCTGGGTTTTGGGGAGGACAGTGTGGCTGCCAAGAGCATAGCCAGCATCAAATCCCAGCTGCAAGCCTCCGCCGAACAAATCCAGCAGCAGCAATTGCCAGTGCCCGCCCAGCAACAAGTGGTCTTTGTGCGCCCCCAGCCGCAGGCGCAGCAGTCAGCGCAACAATCGCCACACCAGTTGCAACCGGTCGGTCCTCAGGCACCTGCTCCACCCCCGCACCCACAGCATCAACAGCAATTGATAATTCAGCAGCAGAAGATTATACCCACCAATCTACAGCAGCAACCACAAAATCAGCAACAGATCAAAAACATTCTACAGCAGCAGAGGCAAATAAAAAACACACAGCAACAACAACAAATTCAAATGATTCAGCAGCAGCAACAACTAATGCAACAGGATCCCCAGGCGCATCCACAGCAGCATCCACAGCCGCAACCTCAACCGCATCCCCAGCCACTTTCCCAGCCAATTCCACAGCAGCACGCTCAACAACACCCCCAACAACAGTCACCCAGACTGCCAACAACTCCAACAGGTCGTCAGACACCACGAACGCCATCGACGACACCGCAGCCCGTCCAATCTCCTCAGCATCACCAACAGTTAGTCCAACAACAACAGGGTGTGCAGCAACAAGTGGGTCAACAACAACCTATTGTGCAACAGCAGCAAATAGTTCAGCAAATAGTTCAGCCACAAGTTCCGCAACAAGTTCAACAGCAACAACCACAACAACAATCTGTGCCTGTTTCTCCACAGGTCATACACCAACACCTAATGCGGCAGCAACAAATTTTGAACCAGAATCAAATGCAATTGCAGCAAATAGTTCAAAGCGGTCAAGCTCTAACTCCACAACAGCAACAACAGCAGAGACAAATTCAGCAGCAATTACAGCAAGTGCTGCAGCAGCAACAACAGTTGCAGATGCAAATGCAGCAGCAACAACAACAGCAGCAGAATCTGCAACAACAGTCGCCACGAATGGTGCAAAACCGTTCGCCGGTAATGCCTCCGAGTACACCCTCACCATCTTTGCAACAGCAACAACACCATGTCACCAGCAATATGTTGCCGCCACAGTCACCGCGTCAACTACAATCGCCTGCTCCACAGATGACTCCACCACCACCGCCTTCACCACAAAGCGCCCAACAGCAACATTTGCGTCAGCAGCAACAACAAATGCAGCAGAGTCGTCAGCAGCATATGATGGGCTCGCCGCAACAGCCACAACCGCCTTCTATGATGTCCCCGCAGCAACAGCAACAAATGCAACCCTTTCAACAGCCCGTCCATCAGCAACAGCGCATGCAGTTGCAGCAGCAGCAACAATTGGCCCAGCAACAACAGCAGCAGCAGCAGCAAAGTCCGCAGCATATTTCTCCCCAGTCACCCCAGATTTCACAAACTCCACCAATGCAAGCCAAGCTGCATCAGCATCAGGCTGTTCCGGGACATGCCGCCCAGCCGCAACAATCCTTCTCCCAGCAGAAGCCCATTGATCCCACGGATCCTGTCCAAGTGGCTCAGGTGTTAAGTCGTTCTGCATTGAGCAGCAATCAGGACTCGTTGATAATGAGGCAACAACAATTAAAGCAGCAACAGCAATTGCAACAACAGCAACAAATGGCACCACAACAGCAACAAATGCCACAGCAACCTCAGCAGCAGCAACAACCACAACAGCAACACACCCCGTCACCGCGACAATCTCCGCTGCAGCAACAACCCACCACGCCCACCTTACAACAGCAGACACAACCACAAAATCCTCAAGTAAATTACAAAGAATTTTGATATGTTTGCACTGATTAATACTCATTTTGTTTTAGCAAATTCAACAACAGCAGCAACAACAACAACAGCAGCAACAACAGCAGCAGCAACAACAGCAGCAGCAACAACAGCAGCAGCAACAACAGCAGCAGCAACAACAGCAGCAGCAACAACAGCAGCAGCAACAACAGCAGCAGCAACAACAACAGCAACAACAACAGCTTCAACAACATCAGGTCTTGGCACAGCAACAACCTCAGCCTGGGCAACAAGTCATCACCCAGCGCCACGTTATAAACACATCTACGGCCCAAGGACAACAAATCATTCAGAGCCATATGTCTTTAGCTTTGCAGAAACAGCAGCAAATGTTGCACGTTCAACAGCAAACACAACAGCAGCCGCAACAGCAACAACAGCTTCCTCAGGCACAGCAACAGCTTCCCCAGGCACCGCAACAACAACAACAACAACTTACACCACAACACCCCCAACAACAACAAGTTCAATTCACACAACAGCAGCAAATCGCGCTTGGGGGAGGTGGTCAAGTGCGAATAATTCAGCAAACGATTCAAAGACCACCATCTAATGTCCAGCAACAGCAGCAGGTATCACAACAACAGCAACAGATTATTGGCCAATTTCCACAGCAACAGCAATTGCAACAACAACAACCTCAGCAGGTAGGCTTATTTATATGATCATCATATTGTAAAAATCCTACGAAATGAAAATTCCTTTAACATAACTGGCATAGGAGCGATTAGAAAATTAATAGCATAGAAGCTTCGACTTACCTTTTCGTAGATTTTTGATTCGTTTGATTACTAGGCTTAAAATATAAAATCACTTACAACATTTTCTGTCGTTTCCAGCAGCAAATCCTTGGAGTTCAGCAGTCACAGCAGCATCCCCAGCAAAAAACGTTTATTATTAGTCAGCAGCACTTTAATCAGCTCAGCGTGCAACAGCAACAACAAATTCTCGCGCAAAATCCGCAAAGCCAAAACGTTTACGTTGTCAATCAAACGCAACAGCAACTTGTGCAACAACAACAAATGTTGCAGCAGCAGCAAATTATACCGCAGCAGCAACAACAGCAACGGATACAAATGCAACAACAGCCGCAACAGATTGTTGTAAACCAGCAGATACTTAGCGATCCTCAGCGCTTGCAGTACCTACAACAACAGCAGATGATGCAAAAACAACAACAGCAGCAACAACAGCTCGTTGGTCCGCCGCAACAACAGCAACAAATACTCATTCAACAACAGCAACCTCCCCAACAGCAACAGATATTGCAGCAAAAACTTCCCAACGACCCCCAGCAGCAACAGCAGCAACAAATAATGCAGCTCATCACACAGCAACAACTGCCGCAACGCACGCCTCCCCCACAACAACAGCTAATACTGCAGCAACAGCAGCAATCACCGCAACACCATCAAATGCAGCAGCAGCATTGGTCACCCCAGAGCCCTGCTGGCGGTCAGATGGCGCCTAGCACTCCGGGAACGCCCACCAGTAGCGTGGGAATGCAGTCTCCGTTGCCCGGAGGACCAACAACCCCACAGCAGCAGGCACAACCGCAACCACAATTTGTTGCGCGTGGATTGCGTCCGCAAACCTCTTGGCCGGGCCAGCCACAACAGCAACAACCGCAACCCCTTCAGCAACAACAGCAGATCGTGCTACCGCCACCTCAACAACAACAACAACATCAACAACAGGCACAGGTGGCGCAACAACAACAGCTGGTACTGCAGCAGCAGCCACAACAACAGAAAATAGTAGTGGACGAAAAGACTCACGCACATATTATGTCCCTGGATACTCTAAAGCGTGCCGAGTACATTACCAAGTTGAATCAGCAGAACAAACCGCGAGTAATGCTTCGCCAGCAAGTGGCTTACCAGCCACGACCCGGCGCACCTGGCAACATAGTCACAACGCGACCGGCCGGTCCCGTTCCGCCCGGCCACATTATTGTCCAACATCAAATGCCACCGGGATTAACGCATCAGCAACAGGTACTTTGGTTGCAGCAGCAGCAAGGAAAAAGACAGGTTGTTGTACGTGCCGGAACCCCTGGCCTGAGTCCAATTCAGCAGCAGCCGGGAGTGGGACCTCCACAGCAGCAACAGTCGCCGCAACAGCAGCCTTTTAACCCAAGTGATCCTAACCAGCAAATGTTGATGCAGCGGCAACAGTTGCGCGTCCAACAGATTCCCATTCAGCAACAAGGGCCGCAGCAGTTGGGCAAGCAAACGGTGCAGCTCATCACTGGACCCAACGGACAGCTGATAGAACAACAAACGATTGTCCAGCAGCCACAGCAGCAGTCCACTCCGGGCACGCCCACTACACCAGGCGCAGGGGGCGTTATTCCCGGAAATACCAATATAATGACGCAAACTTTGGTCATGACAACAAGTAAGTTAAATATACGTATTGCTAGGACCTACATACAATTTTACAAAATGTCATATATCCTTAAAATTAGAAAATTGAATACACAAGCAGAAGTTAAAATAAGTAAATTGAATTGGCAAGCTGAACACAAAATGAGTAAATAAAATGGCAAGCAGAAGTTAATTTACTCATTAGGAGTGTACTACAACAATTTTTATCTTCAAACTTGAAGTTAAAAATAAAAAGGAAAAAACTATACCACTGTAATCCAGATAAAAAGCTTTTGAAGCTTAAAACTAGCTTAAATTAGGTTTGGATTTGATTAGTGTTTTCTTAAAATCGAATGGGGGGAACATTAAAGTAATAACTAGACCCCGGATTTATTGCAAACAAATATTCGGAGAATATAAACTAAGTAAATAATCAGATTCTTTGAGAAAAAAAAGACTATACAAATGAAATTATTGATCAAATAGTAACCGCTTCTTCGCACAGCACCCGATGGACAGCCCCAGCAAACACCACAGCAGATGAACCTGAAAACCAAAACGGCCTTGGCGAACATGTTGAGCAACCGATTGGGAAATAATGGAGCTCAGACGCCGCAGCAGCAACTAATTCAATTACCCGATGGCCAGCAACAGCAGCAGCCACAACAACAACAGATTGTCCAACAAGTGGTGGTGACCGGAGCCATCCAGCAGCAGCAACAACAATTGTTACTGCAACAACAACAACAACAGCAGCAGCAACAGATGGTTGTCCAACAACAACTGCCACCGCAGCAACATGTGGATCCCCCGTCGGCAGCTGGAGCTCTTAGAATGATGGGCCAGCAACACAATGCATCCGTCGGAGTGCCAGGTCCTCCGCGAACGCAGCAGGAGTTGCTGATGTTGCAACAACAGCAGCAGCAACAAATGCTGCAGCAGCAGCAAATGCGCAGAGTGGTCGCCGTACCGCAACAACAGCAGGCACCGCAGCAGCATCTGGTTCAACAGCAGATCGTGGTCGCTCCGCCACAGTCGCCGCAGCAGCAACAACAGATGCCAGTAGGTGTGGGTGTGGGCGTGGGAGTGCCAGTGCAGCGGACACCTCACGGATACATTCAGACCCGTCCTGGACAGACGCCGATACCGATGCCGCAATTTTATGGCCACAATCCGAACCTGAAACTGCCAGCAGATCTCTTTCTGGTAGGCTGCACGTTCTTTATCGTGGAATACGACGAAACAGACGGCGATGAGCTTCCCATTTGGCTTGATACGATCAGGCAGTTTGGCGGTGACATCGAACGCGTCTACTGTCCTCGGGTGACGCACGTCATCTGCCGTACTCAACGACACGGCGTGGTGATGCAGGCGTTGCGGGATGCCAAGCGTTGTGTCACCGCTTACTGGCTAAGTGATATTTGCCTCAAGCGGCAGTTGATGCCTCCCTGGCAGCCGCTTCATCTGCCATTCCCCAGCCAGTTTGGCTACCGCAAGCCATTGGAACGCTACATCATAACCTCTGAGGGATTCGAGGGCGAGGAGGTCGTGAGGCTACAGCAGATGGCAGAGGAATGCGGAGCCATCTACACCTCCTATCTGTCCAAGGTTAACACTGTGGTCGTGTGCAAGCAGCTCGAGGGCAACAAGTTCAATGCGGCGAAGGAGTGGAACATACCGATGGTCAATGCCCTTTGGCTGAGCGACGTCTGCATCGGCAACCTAAGCGGCCTCTCTCAGTACGACAATCCCAAGTACCAGCAGTACAATCTGGTCGCTCCATTCCGCATCGAATGCAACTTGGTGGCGCATCTGCTAAGTAATTAAAAGCTCAACTTATGCCTGGTTCTAGTGAATACTAATTTGTATTTTTCCTTCTTAGCTGCTTGGAAGGCACCCATTAATCTTACCCAGGAGGCGCACGAGCGAGTCAAGCGTCATCTGGCCGATCCTTATGGCAACGAGCACAAACTGAAGCGCCAAAAGATGAACTCATTCCAGCAGGAGCAGCTTCCAGAACAAATTGTCTGCCTTGAATTCCCCACAACCACCAAGCCGCCGAAGGTTATTTTCTCCCAGGTCGCCGATGCTGAGGCACTAAAAAAGGCTGTGGTGTAAGTATAACTGAAATATCAAAAAGTTTGCTTAGACTTTTAAGCTTTAACACTACATTTATAGAAGTACAAAATACTGAAATTTAAATAGCGTCAAATTTGATTACCAGCAATACATACTTATCCTTGATTTTGTCTTTATTAGGATTTTGGGTGGAATTGTGGTGGACAGCCCCGCAGATGCCACTCACCTGGTAATGACACGCGAGAGTCGTACCTGCAAACTTATTCAGGCTTGCTGTCATGTGGACTTTGTGCTTAAATCAAGCTGGATAGCGGATAGTGCCAAGGCTGGTAAATTTGTGCCGACCGATCCGTATCGCATCCAGCACATACCGGTGGACGAGAACCTACAGTTTAACCTGAACACTGTTCTGTGCGCACCCACTCGTTCCACACTGTTTGCGGGAAAATACTTTCATGTGACGCCGGACGTGTTCCCAGCCCGAGAGGAAATTATCCGAATGATTGAATCGTCTGGCGGTAAAGTGGAGCCAAAACGTAGGACCGGTGGCGCTGTGGCGGAAACACACATTCAGGCACCAGACTCCTACATCATTGTGACCTGTCCCACGGACATGCATCTTTGCGCAGATCTCACGCGGCACGGAAACCCAAAATGCCACATTGTGTCCACGGAATTCGTCATGAGCTCAATACTCAGGCAGCAGCTGGAGATTGAGCCCAACCTGATACCCTACTTGTATAACAACAACAATGTTAACAGCTGCAACAGTAACAAGTCCTAGCGCCGTGTATTCTGGTTACTGTAGAGCTAAGATAAGATCTTCAAATCCCTGTATATTCACAAAAGAATTTATGCGAGCTGTTATATAAGTATGTAAGAGAGCATGGCAGATAGACAATTGAGCCACTTTAAAGTGTCATTGGCCGACTTATGCAATTATTTTTAGCCTGCCAATTTTCTTATGATATACCAACACAAAACTAGTCCACAGAATTCGTAAATTCCGATGGGCATTCAAGTATGGTAGAGTTTATATGGTCTTGGGCACATCGGCAAATCGGTCATAGTAATAAGTAATGCATCCTTCTAATTTTAAATAATCAATTTATGTCAGATTTTAGCCTCTGAGCTAACTCACTTTTAATTGTATATATTTCTAATATTAGAGAATAATCTTACCGTTTTGAGTCTGCCAATAATATACAAATAGATTCTATATTTAAATAAGGGGTGGTCCATATATCAAACATCATAGCTGATGATTATTTTTGTGGACTATTATAAATTTTTGGGCTTATAAACTTTTATACATAAAAGAATGATTGACCGAACTGGTATGTATAGAAATTGATGATGTAGCATGTAAAAAACAAATACCTTAATTAGTGTTAGGATAAAAGATTAATACAATCATTTTATATATATTTTTGTAGGTTCAGGAACCATTACCTTTAGAAAGTCACAAAAATGTACACATACATATATATCCTAGAGTATACGAAATGTTTCACAGAAATTGATATTGTCGGCTATTAGAATTTTAGGTACTTTTCACATAGGTAAAGCCAATATTTTCCGAATACATATTAGAGTTAGTTAGGCATTGTACGAAGTGTATGAAATAAAATAATATAACTCAAAAATCTATAAAATCGTTAATGAATGTGTTATTTATTACGAAGGATGCTATGCCTTTTTTTCCTAAAAATCTGTTTTTTTCAGGCTGTTTGGGTGACAAATCGGAATTTTGGCACTGCACAAAACAGTCTTGACTGTGTGTATTTTGTCTAAATTATAAAAAAACACCTATAAAAAAATTTTATTGCCACAATCCCGAAAAAACATCATAACCCTGAAAAATAATGATTATGTGTTGAAATATCATACCTTGTTGAATTCGTTTTAAAATTTCCAATCGAGTGGCATGGACAGCTCAAAATTATGAAAAATGTCGAAGTCCGGAGATCGGGAGAAATCAATTTAATTCGGTTTTTTTATCAATGTCCTGGGAAATAATGATCTGCTGTTGGATTGTCATACCTCGTTGAATTCGTCATAAAATTTCCAATCGGGTGGCATTCACAGCTAAAAAATTTCATTTTTGCCGATTTTTCGCAAAAAATAATAATGCCGAAAGATTCGGAAAAACCAACTTTTATTTCAAAACCCTGGGAACCAATCGTCAAATGTTGGATTATCCTACCTCGTTGAATTCGTTATAAAATTTCCAATCGATTGGCATTCACAGCTAAAAATGTTTATTTTGGCCCATTTTTCGCAAAAAATGATAATGTAATCCCTTATGAAAAATGCCGAAATCCGGATATCCGGATATCCCTGGAAAATAATGGTCAAATGTTGGAATGTCATACCTCCCTCGTTGAATCGTAATAAAATTTCCAATCTATTCGCATTCACAGCTCTAACATTTTTTTTCAGTAGAATTTTCGCAAAAAATAATGAAGTAACCTTATGTTACAAAATGCGAAAATCCCAACTTCCTAACTTTAAAAACACCAAAGTTATGGCATTTCCAATCGTTCAGTTATATGGCAGCTATAGGATACAGTCGGCCGATCCTTAAAACCCATAGAAAATCCCAACTTCCTGACTTTACAAACACCAAAGTTATAGCATTTCCGATCAATCAGTTATATGGCAGCTATAGTATATAGTCGGCCGATCCCGGCCGTTCCGACTTATATACTACGTGCAAAGTAAAGAAGGGTGTGTGCAAAGTTTCAATTCGATAGCTTTAAAACTGAGAGACTAGTTTGCGTAAAAACAGACAGACGGACATGCATATATCAACTCAGGACGCGATCCTGATCAAGAATATATATACTTTATAGGGTCGGAGATGTCTCCTTCACTGCGTTGCACACTTTTGACCAAAATTATAATACCCTCTACAAGGGTATAAGAAGCCTTGTATATTTTGTATAGCTAAATCCGGATAAAATCAATTGTAAGGCTGGCATCTTAAATTTAAAAGACGTTATTAAAAAACATGGATTTATTTTCATTTTGTTTTCGTTTTATTTTTGTTTTTCTGTTTTTTGTTTATCATTAAAGAATCTTATGAATTCATTTGTAATGTATTTTACAGACGAAGCTTGTTTGCCCACTTCTTTAGGCATGCTTGTGTTTGTGTTTAGTAAACAATTAACGTATTTAATTTACATCAGTTAAACCAAGGTACCTTATGGCTAAAACCACTATGCTTAGACTTACAATTCAAATTCGCACTTACAAAGAATTTAGGTGTAGAGTAAAAATTATTACGAGTAGGTATTTTTCTTTCAAATAAATTATAAATAATTTCGTTTGCTTTTTATGCTAGAACTATCAAAAACCGTATTGCGAAAACTATGCAATCTTCATCAATATTTTAAATTTTTATGATACTATAAATAGGTTTAATGTAGGTCTTGTTTGTATTGTACAGCGCTAAAAAAAAATTAACAACATACGTTTCATAAAATCGGCTTAGTAGACTTCAGTTAAATATTTTACACTTATTCGATTACATAATTAATGTGGCATATGCATATTTACAGAAACAAAAACTAAATTTAACTCAAAAAGCGCTTTGCCAAGTACCACCTGCATGATTTGGTTAAATTGGTAATATAAGAAATAAAATTGCGTATGTACAAATTTAAATGTATTTTGTAAACACCTTTACAACTTATAAGTAATTTTGTGTCAGCTTATTATCAGTAACAAATTCTATCTGAATTGATTACGTTAAATAATTTTTTCACAGGGTCAAATTAGTTTTTTTTTTTAGATTTATTTGATTTAAAACCTTCCAATTTTGTATTGTGTGCATGGCTTCGAAGTAAAGAAGTTTGATTTTTTACATTGATAATAGAAAAATGCTGCAACAAAGAATGTATCTAAATCGGTTACGAAAGTCAAATCTTATATCTTTTAATTTAACCTGGATAAACAACAGAGTAAATAAAGTTTTCAGACACATTCCTCGCTGAGCGTTGATCAGAATAAAATTGTTCTAAACCTATTGACAAGCTAAACAAATTATATTTACATTTGCAATGAAGTATTTTATTAAATTATTTGTAAATTTTTAACTTTAGGAAAAAATTTGGGAGATAAAAAAAATGTACGCCTAATTACGAAAATGGCTTCGGAAACTTGCTGTTGTTGACTTTATTTACATTTTTTGTAACGTTCGATTAGCTTAATTTCATCCAATTAACCCTCGCTTTGTACTCTGTTTTAACTAACATTACTTGCCTAATACGATAACAAGTATTTTTCTGTTTTCTCCTTTTGGTTGCTTGGATATTTAAAAATATTATTTACAATGATTTTAGTCCCGGATTCTGCCTTCTTGGTCTTGATAGCGATCTTATTGTATACTATTCGCCAAGATTTCATTATAGGTATTGGATTTTTAATATTGCTTGGATTTTTAAGTCTGGCTATTCTGTTTTTCTCTGGGTTAATATTGTAGTGTACTGGTTTTAATTGTTGTTTTTCTTTTATTACTACGATTACAAGTAATTCAAAATTTAAACAAAAGTTACACAAATTAAATTATGTAGGGATGGATACTCCCCGCAACTACTTTAGGCTCCTCTGCAATTGTTATAACGAAACTGTTCTCTAAGATTGAATGAACTTAAGAATTAAAAATACATATTCAATTACTAAACGAGCCAAGAGTGGTTTCTAACATCTTCATAACTTCAATTTTGGCTGCCTAATCTGTACTCTATGTGTTATGTAAGTTTTGTTTATATCTCGCTACATAGGCTCTATTTATAGGTGTTTAGCATATACATGTGCATATATTGTAGTTGTAGTTTTCTTGTTTGTAAGTAATTTAAGCGGCTTGTTTGCTATGACAAAAACGATACTATTAAATAACTAAGTAGTTTAGTAGAACGTTTATCTTTCTTTCAAGATGTCCCAATTTTTTTTGCTATGCAAAATGTTTTCTGTTTTGTAATGTACATTGATTGCATCGTCTTTTCTTGTCGTGTTTTGATCTCAATCGACAAAACATACAGGTATGCAGCTCATACTATATGCGCGTTGTAATTTTCTTTATAATTTATCGTTTAAAATAAAATAACGGGTTGGTTTTGTTGTTTGGTATAAGGAAAGCGCAAGTATCTAATATAGAAAATTGGAATCAATCTGCAGTTTTGTGGGCTTCGTTGATGTTGTATTGAATTTAAAAACTGGTTTTCAGTTTTCTGTTTATCCGTTTGTTATGTGGTTTACTGTAAATAGAAACGAGTTTATAAATGCCTTTACCGTTTACTATTCACAGTTGTAATTACCATTTTATAAGCCATCCCGCCTGACTGCCGCCGTGGTAACTTTCTCTAAAGCACTAGCAGCTGCGCCTGTGCCCAATCGCTCGATAACCCGAGAGTCACAGGAAATGGTCCGCTGCAAGCACCGCGATCTCTCGCTCATCTTCTCCTGCTGCTGCTCGAGTAGTGTGGGGGCAGCATTAAAGTGGCCTCCTGCGGAAGAAGGAGTACGTTTACAAGTAGTCGTTAACGGGAGCAATGATTTTCTTACCCTTTGGCTTGTCATCAAACATGTGCAGCTTCTGAGCCGTGCTCAGGATGCTGTTCACCGTGCTCAAGGTGGTGGCCGCCGGATCAATAATCGCATTCTTGATGGGCATCCTACCAACAACAACACCCAACGCCTGTTGCAGATGATTACCGCTGCTGCTCCCGCTCTTGGTGGAACTGCTGCTCTTATTTTTGTTCATATTGAGGTTAATGTTTTGCTGCGGATGGTGGTGGGCGCTAATCGAGTTACGCCGCTCTCGAATAGCCGCCTGGAAGCGTTCCGGCGACTGTAGTGAGCACTTGTTAATGGTGTGCGGCTTGGCGAAGCCACGATCTTTACTAGCTCCCGTTGGAGTGGTGGGGGTGGTTGGAGTGGTGGGTGGTGTGGGCGTGGTCGGAGCAGTGTCTACCGAGGGACGATGGCGCATCCGATACTCGCTAATGGAGAGCTTTCGTTTTGGCATAGGCATAGGATCCGGGACCGTGAGCATGGGATTCAGCCGCGGATCATGGCTGGCGGTTCGCGTATACAGCTTTAATGGAGTAGTGGCCGGAGGGGGCATTTCAACCGATGCAGCGGCAACTGTGGCCGCAACTGTGGTGCCACTAATTGGCGTGACAGCTGCAACACTGGCGGGTTTCGCTACTACAGGCGATATTGCTGTTTTGGAGGATTTTGTAGACTCCAAATATTCGGCCAGACTAGGCATAGTGTTGATGGTGGGACTGGGGCTGCTGCTTGGTGTCGGCGGATCCTGCAATTTGCCGTAGATGGTATTGTAGAAGGGCAGCGGCGCCACCTTGGAGGAGCAATTGTTGACTATCGGTTGAGATGAATGGATCGCTGTCGGCGTGGGCTGGGTTATCAATACTGGGATGGGAGCAGCCTTGGGTGTGGGAACTGCCACTGAAGCGACTGTCGGAATTGGAGTCAGACTGGGAGTGACAGGCGTCGAAAGTGCCGCTTTCTGTATGTGGGTTGTCTTTTGCTTGCTGTCCTTGTCCTTTTCTCTTTCCTTCTCCTTGCCCTTTTGCTTCTCGTGCTTTTGCTTTTCGCGATCCTTTTTCTTACTCTTCTTTTTCTCCTTCTTTTCCTTCTTCAAAGCGGCCGCAATGAGCGCTTGCTGCCGACTGCCACACATGGACTCCCGCCGACGGCTGATAGCAGTCAGTTTTCCGCTAGCAATAGCAGCCGCCAGACTCATGGATCCTCCACTCGCTGGAGTCGCGATGTCCTGGTGATTATTCTCCTTGCGGTGCTGCTGCTGTTGAATAGCCGTGGGGATGCCAACCACAGTGGGCGTGGTCAGCGGCAAACCCAGGCCTTTGCTGCTGTTTAGAAGGATGCTGCTGCTCAGGATCTGACTGTTCGGCTTAGTCAGCTCCTGTTCGAAATTGGTCTGGCGCTTCTTAGTTGCAGGCGGTGTGCCCAGCTGGGGTGCGGCCATGGGCACCGGAGTAGCCGTGACTGGTGTGATGCACATGGACATGGTGCGACGCCTCATCTGCTGCTGTTGCTGTTGTTGTTGCTGATGCTGATCCACATTATTGTGCGCCATGTGCTTAGTCTTTCCATTTGCCGTAGCAGCTGGCACACTAGGAGGCACTAGAATCGGTGCTGGCGAGGATTTGCAGTCTGGCTTCGTCGGCAACGATGTCTTTTTCTTCGTTTCAACGACTTGTGGTGTTAGATTCGCAACCGCTTTTTGCTTGTCCTTATCCTTAGACTTCTTTTTGTCCTTTTTGGACTTTTTCAGCTGTTTCTCCTTATCGCGCTTTTCATCCTTATCCTTCGATGATTTTTTCGACTCTGCGCCAGTCCCACCACTGCTACTATTGCTCTTCTGACTCGAAAGAGCGGATGTCGAGACCGCAGAAGCCTTCTTGTTTCTAGACTGCAAGTAGGAAATATTGGCTGCATGGAACGACAGCAATCGTTCCTGTATATCGTGCTCGGTAAGATTTTTGGTACTCGGAGGAACAGTTATTGCCGATGCAGTCATGGTTGTTGTCGCCGCTGTAGCTGTAGCTGCGGTTGGTAGGGGTAGTCCCGCCACTGGGGGCGCTGCAACTGTAGTAACTGGTGGTACTGCCTCTAGTTTGGGTTTCTTCTTCTGCGGCTCATCCTCCAGTTTAAGAGATTGTGGTCGAGCCTTGACTACCACTTTGCTCACATCGAGTAGAGTTGCTGCCGCGGATGTTACTGCGGCCGCTGCAGCTGAAATAGCTGTCGTGCGAAGCAGCGATTCGCCCGGCTTGGGTTCCACCTTCACCGGCTCCACTTTATGAGCTATTAGCTCAGGAGTTGCCTCCACTTTGGGAGCCGCTTTAACAACGGTATTTTCCAATTTTGGTTCCAATGCAGGGTGTTCAACTTTAGGTTGCTGATGCTGTTGTGCCTCCTGACGGGTTTGCAATAGCTGATTTTGCTGCTCACGTTGCTCCTCTTCTTCGCGCTTCACCTTTACCATCTCCTCGAATTTGTCGCATGCCTGGCTCTCCTCGCGTTCCACATCGATCTTAACGTCATCGGCCGCCGCACTCGTGTCCTCAGGTTCGATCTTAACCAGGTTATCCTCGGCCACTATTTGATGAGTCCCCGGGCTGGGCGATCGCAGAATGTCCACATCATCCTCCTGCTCCTGCTGGTGGTGTTCTGTTTCGACCTTCAGTCCAGACATTGCGACATTGTCTTCTGCTTCCTCCTTGGGTTCTCCGATAACATCGATGTGCGGCTCTTCAGCTTCCACATTCGAGCCGTTGTTAATCACCACCAGGCGCCGCTTCTTCAGCGGCGTACTGAATCCGTTCGCCAGTGGTGAGACCGTGGGCACCGGCTGAGGAGAGGGCGTGGCAGCTGCAGACTGGTTTGGCTGGTGCTGCAGTTCGTCAACCGGAGTGGTCTCCTCGCTAATGGCCTGCCGCAGCCAGCGCTTCTTTACTGACGAATTGTTTTGCAGTGGCAGATGCAGTTGCTCTCGAGTAGTGACTGCCGTCGTCGACTCCGCCTGATGGATGAACTGCTCCACCTTTAGTAGAGCTGGAGCTGGCGAGGATTGGCCAGGGGGCTGCTGGTGCAGCTGCTCTCGTTCGCCATTGATCTCGCTCATGGCTGCCTGCACGAGGCTGTCCAAACCGGAGGCGTGTTGCTGCTCGCACTGTTCCGCCTGCTGGAACCAGTTGGACATTAGCGTCTTCTTGGTCTTGGCCCCCCCGGGAGGGAACTTAAATTCGCCAAGTGATGGTGACGCTGTGGCTGGTTGCTGTTCCAATGGTCCCATTGCAGCCTCGATCAGCAGACAAGCGCTGCTCACGGAGGCCGGAGTTGCGGGTAAAGAATGCGATTGCGATGAGGGCGATTTGAATGATTCATTGGGAGAGGAGTTGTTGTGGGCCAAAGCCAGGAGAAGACCTGCCGCCTGATCCTCTGATCCACTGTGATGCGTTTGTGGATGCTGCACTTGATCCTCCGATTCTGAGTTAGTCAATGCATGCGTTTCACCATCGGATTCAACGAGGATGCTCTTTCTCCGTTTGTTATTGCTGCCTCCCGAGGCCATGCCATTGGTATTGTTGTAGCTGCGGCTCACTTTACGCTTCTTCTTATTCCGACGCTGGGCAGCAGCCGCCGAGGAGGCGGAACTAGTTGGCGTGTCCACATCCTCGCTGATGGAAATGGAGCTACCACGCTTGTTGGGCGAGGCGGGTGAGTTGCTCGCCTGCCTCTTGCTACCGCTGCTCTGACGCGTCTCCTTCTTACCCCGAGCTTCCTGCTTCTCCATTTTCTCAATCGCTCGCAAGATGGCTTCCAATTTGCGATCTTCTCGCGATTGCTTTGGTTTATCCTTGGCCGGCGTTCGCGTGGTTGGTGTCGTAGTGGCACTGGACGACACATCATCCTCTCTCGACTCGGCTGGCGAAGGAGTTGCTGCTGGAATTGAAGCGGCGGAGACTGGAGTCAATGGCTGCTGCTGTTGCTGCTGTTGGTGCTGCTTGGCCGGTATTTTCTTTCCGCCAATCACTGATCCTTGAGCACCGATAGTTATAGTGTTGTTGTTAATGTTGTTGTTAATCACAGGCGCCACACTCTTTGTGGGTGAACTTAATTTCGTGGGAGTGGTCACCGGGATTGCCTGGGCTCCGCTTGAAAAGATTATTTGCGGCTGGTGTTGTACAGACTGAGGTTTTTGCTGCCGTTGTGGGGACTGTGGGTAGTTCAGATGCGGCGAATGTTGTTGCAGCTGATGTGGTTGTTGTTGTGGAACTGTTTGCTGCTGATGCAGTTGTTGCTGGTTAGTTTGTTGGTGGTAAGGTTGCGGTTGTTGCTGCGGTACTGTTGCCACTTTGATGGGCGTCATAACATGCGAAGTGGGGGTAGCATGCAGAGTTTGCAAAGCACTCACTGCCATTCTAGCCTCATCCCCCATTTGCTGCTCCTGTTGTTTCTGTTGCTGGTGCAGGAAGTGTTGCTGTTGTTGTGGGGCGACCACATGTTGCTGTTGTGTCACTATTGCATGTGGCTGTGGCGATTGTTGTTGCTGGGGTTGCCGCACAAAATACGTGGCCATGGGTGTTTGGGCAGCCGCAGCTGCTGCAATAACAGCCAACGGCTCCTGACTTTGTTGCGGTTGTTGCTGCTGCAGCAAAGAAGATTGCTGCGGCATGGGCAACAAAACATGTGACTGCTGATGCGGCGGCGTCTGCGCCGTTTTTGGCAACTGAGGTGAAAGCATCGGCGTGAGCATAGGCGTGGGCAACGCAGCAAGAATCTGTTGCTGATGCTGTTGGGTCGGACTTCGTTGTAACAGAGACAATTGTTGCTGTGGCATCTGGTGCGTGTGAGACTGTAAAGTCGGGGACTGTAATTGGGTGGGTGTGGGCGAGGGAATGGACACCGATGGCGACGAGGAGGACGTGCAGATGCCGGAGTCATGGAGCACACTGGACATGGACACCGAACAGGAGTTGTTGCTGCTACTGCTGCTACTCCCGCCGCTATTGTTGCAGTGTACTCCGGGAACAGGCGCCGTCAGCGATGCTGTCGTTGGCGAGGGCTTGAAGCCAAGGTTCAACTGTCCCAGCTGCGGACTATTCAGACCCATCTGACTGCTCTCGCCGCTGGAGGAGGTTGAGCGATTCCTGGAATTGGGCAAACCACCCGCTCCAGCCGCTCCCACGCCCAATCCCATGGTTAGCTGTATGGCTGCCGCACTGTTGGCCGCCGCTGCCGCAGCTGCTGCTGCCGCCGCCTTGTTCCGATGACTGCTCCTAGGCTGGGCCGGGGGAGCCTGAAGCTGCTGCTGCACCGCCAGCGGAAGAGCAAAGAGGCAGTCACTGCCCATGTCGCAAGCGCATCGCGTACTCGTGGGCTGAATGACGGCAGCGTGCGACTTCTTCTGCTCCACCGCTGCTAAGTCATGCGGTTCGTGGCGGACTGTAATCTCCGTCTGGGCCCGTATGTGCGTCAGTGCTACTATATACAAGTGCAGCGTTCCCTTCTCGAAGTAGTGCTGCAACTCAGCATTCGGACGGCAAGAGCGACGCACGAACCGCGCATCATTACCATACGTCCGCGTATCTACGCACACTTCCGGACCTTTGAGATAAGAAGGCGGTTGCTGCGTCACTTGCGGCACACTTCCGTCCGGCCGCAGAGTCTGCATGGGCGCCTCCACGCCGGGCAGCTGGTAGAAGAACACAAACTGACCCGGCGTCTTGTGCGCCTTGAAGCTATTCAGGTAGTTGCTGGGCGGCGGTGTGTTCATGTTGACGGTGGGATTCTGGGTGCGGAACTGGGTGGTCAGCATGTACTTGCCGCGTAACTCGTGGATGGGGGCATGTGGAGCCAATTCCATGCTGCTGATCAAAACCTTAGCGCCCGCATACGGAATGAGCTGAGCGCGTTGCTCAAGCTGCTCACTGCTGCCGGCAATCGACAGTTGCTGCTGGATCTGCCGCAAGGCCTTGTTCTCCGTGTTCTGTATGCTCTGTAGCAAGCTGGGCTGCTTCTGAATAGCATGGAGGCGAGCGCGAAGCTCCGGCGAATAGTGGTTGGTCACTGCATACTCGTAGTTCTCGATCCACTGGCGTAGGTTGGCGGCGTGCTTTTCGGCAGCTGTCAAAGCGGGACTGCTGCCCCCGCCGCATGATCCATCTCCGCTAGACTTGCTCTTGCGTTTGCTGCTCTTCTTACTCGATCTGCCGCCACTGCCGGAGGGGGTACCACTTCCGCTGCCACACTTCTCGCCACCCATTCCCACACCGCTCTTCTTGGTTTTCTTCAAGGCGGAACTACTGACCGCACTCTCTTTGGTTTTCTTCGACTTCTTGGACATACCGGTTCCCGTGGCGAATCCGCCATTCAGGCCCGATGCCAGCCTGTGCTGCAGCTCCTCAGACATAACAAACCCACCACCAAGTCCAACGCTGAGCGTTGTTCCTGCCGCCACGGCAGCAGCTCCATTTGCCGCTTGGGTGGCCACCAGCATCATGTGCTCCTTTCGCTTTTGTCGCTGCAGTGCTCGAGCTCTCGCCTTGTCCACCGCACGCGGCTGACATAGCTCGCACATGTACTCCTCCGGGATGTTTTGGCGGTCGATCCCCATGCAGTCCACGTGTTGCCAGGCACTATAAGAAAGTTAAATTGGTGGTTAGCTTTGCTTTAAAATAATCGAAAAAGAAAAAAGTCTTTGAAGCAATACATATGTTTGCTATAAAACATTCAAGGGATACAGCTACAATTTTAATTCAGTTTTTAACTCCCAGGATACTTACGAGCACTTGTCGCAGCAAATCATATACCCATCGTCGTGGGTAAGTTCGCAAATGCAGCGGGTAACGGAATCGTCTTCAGCCTCAGCTTCGGGTGCCGTTTCCGTCTCCTCGCCAGGATCAATGTCGGTACTGGCCAGTCCCAAACGGGAGCTGCTACTGATAGCAGAGTGGGCATCATCATCTGCCACATGACGAGATACTAAATATATAAACCAAAAACATAATTTAGTTAGTATAAATAATAAATTAGTGTGAATTAGAATAAATTAGGTGACTCTTTTAAAATTAACTTATATTGCAAAACATTTAATTTATTATATCAGATCGACCCTAAACAACAAATTTTGAATCATATTTTTTTTTTTATAAAAAAGAATTTTTAAATTTTTTCTGCTGTTTTTTCCCCTATACTTACTTTGCTGGCCATAGAAGCTGGCGTATCCGCCTGCAGCTGTGGGCGTAACCTGACCACCGGCTACCGTGACACCGATTCCGCCCAGCGACCACTGCTGCGGCTGTTGAACTTGCAGTGCTGCTCCTGGAATCGTGGTGTCTCCTGTTGCCTGCTGGGACTGTTGATGCTGTTGCTGGGAGGCGTACGTGTGGTCCTGCATGATGGCGTGCAGCTGTTGCAGGCGTAGATCCTGCGTAAGCACCGGCACTGGACGTACCTCCTCTATATACAGCTCCTCATCGTTGGCATTTAGATGGTTGTGTCCCAACGAATGGGACTGTTGTTGTTGTGGCTGCGCTGTAGCATGGGTCGCGACCTTAACCAATGCTGGCGACGACGGTGGTGCGGCATCCAAGTGGACTGGAACGTTCAGCGGCGTCAGGTGAAGAGGCGTTGCTGGCGTTAGAGTGGTCGTGGCGAATCCGCTGCCACTACTGCTCCGCAGCGCTCCGAGATTACTCATGCTGTGGCTTTGGGCCAGGCTACTGCTGCTTCCGATGATGCTGTTCACGCTGAAAATCAGGTATTGTTATTAGTTTGAGCGGTTCGAGCTTTCTTGGAAATGTCACATTTTATGCTTTGCCATTGACGAGGCTAATTCTTCTACTGCAATACAACTGAGCAGCTGGCCGACAGACGTAAATACGAATTTTGACACTAGTAAGAGCAAATTATCGATGCTTTTGTGAAACATTGTCAATTTATTATCCCAAAACATCGATACATTTGACAGACAAATCGATTCTAAACGGTTAACATTTAAAAGCTTAGATGTCAATGCAAATATTTAAACTCGAAAGTCATTTATGCAAGTTAAATAGAAAAGGCTTTACAGCGACTATTATTTTTGGCTTTAATGCCTGGTCCCGATCTGAATCGAAAAGCAAAAACGAAAATGTCTTTACGAAAATATAAGTTTTGTGTTGTGAATGTACAACTCAAGAATATACTCACTGTTTTACAATTAATAAAAAAAAATGAACCGTGAATGTTAGTATCTAATTCCTTCAATTCAAATTAAAAAAAAACTTTTTCGTTTATGAAAAATGAGAACATATTATCCCTAAAACAACCATACCAAATAATCTCAGCGTTTAAAGGTAAGTATATCAAAAGATGATCTTTGTTAGATCCTTAATTACATTGCCATGCGAAGGAGTGCTTACCCGTGCTTGTTGTAATACTCGATGACCGTAGGAGCCTTCCGTCCGCCACTTATCACCTCGTGCTGCAACTGCTGATGCTGCTGGAGCTGTTTCCTTTCCAGGGACACAGCCCTACTGCTGGGAGCGCTAACCGACTGCCGACGCGCCGCCGTTGCTGACGACATATAGGAGGAGATGGCCGCGCTACCGCTGGCAAAGCCATGCGAAGAGATGCTCACTGACGGTGTGGTGGCCACCGTGACCGGTGGCGTTCCCGTAACCGTAAGGAAGGAATTCGACGAGACCGGCTTTGAACCGGCTGCCTGGTAGTGAGCAAGCAGAAGATTTCCAGGAGGATTTCCGCCAGGACTGCTAGCAGCTGCGCCATTACTACTGCTGCTGTTGCTGTAAATGATCTGTGTGGGAGGCGGCATATTGCTGCTGCCCGTAGCAGGAACCTGTTGAAATCGCTGCTGCTGTTGGCTAAATGACTTTTGGGCCATGCTCTGCAGAATTCGAGCAGACAACTCGTCTGTCATCTGAGTGCCGTTAACGATCATCACGTCATCGGTGATCAGTGAAGAGTTGGCTACCGAATGTTGCTCATTGTCGCTGCTACTACTGCTGTTGTAGTGGGTTCGCTTCGTCGCCTGTTGCTGCTGCTGTTGGGGATGCTGCTGGATGACGGTCCCATGTGAGTTGACAAACTTGATGGTCCCTCCGCCAGCAGCCTGAGTCTGCTGCAGCAGGTATCCTCCTCCGGCAACATTTGGCGACGTCTTGTGCTGCAGTTGCGTTCCTTGCGGCAGGCTGATCTGCTGTTGCACGTACTTGCTTGTCAGTTTGGTGACCTTAGCGGGAGTTGGCGTGGTCACCATTGGCTGTTTGCTGTAGGTTCCTGTCTGCTGCTGTTGTTGGGGCAAAGCGGCAATGGACAGGGCAGTCGTCTGTTTCACAAACTTTGCCTTTGCGCCCGCCTTGTAGGTTTGCTGCTGTTGCTGCTGCGTGATGAAGGTTTTCAGTTGCTGGGCTTGTAGTTGTTGTTGCTGCTGCTGTTGTTGTTGTTGCTGCTGCTGCGACATGTTGGCCATGCTCTTTACCGTGATCTTTTGATTGGCCTTCTTTAACAGGGCTGCATTACCAGCCAATGCTGTCGCCGTGGCGTTCACAAACTTGGGCTGTGCCGGCTGCACCATTATCTGCGACGGGGAGGCCGAGACATACGACTGCAGGCGTGTAGCCACTCGGGATCCCAAAGTCACCTTCTGCAGCGTGGCATGCGGATGATGTTGCTGCTGCTGTTTGAAAGCGCCGATGCTTCCGAATTTTTGGGGCTGCTGTTGCGGCTTAGCCGGCGATGCCGTCACATACGGCAGACTCTTGGCACCCAAATAATTAATCTGCTGCTGCTGCGCCGCTCCTCCTTGGACAGGCGCCTGCTTGGAGAGTACCGTGAGATTGCTGAGCAGGAGTTTAGAGTTGTGAGGCGGCGCCGCAGCCGAAGCGTCGATGATAACGTTACTAGTGCTACCGTCAGTGGTCACAATCTTGTAGATCTGGGGATTAATCAGCTCCTGGCCGGAACTGGCCGAAGTGGCTGATGTTGCAGACAGTGCTCCGGTTCCGGCTGCTGTACGCACTGCATACTTCTGCGTTGGATTCATCGACTGTGACTGGCTGGCGCTGAGGATCTGGCGCGTACTGATCGACATACGACGCTGCATGATCCGCAGTTGTGCCTGCGTAGACAGACTGCTGCCATCGATGACGATGTGAGGAGGTGGCGGCTGGGGACCACCGGCTACTCCGACGCGATTGATGCTGGTCGTGCTGCCGCCGGCACTGCCGCTAACGGCGGGCTCCACGAAGACCGTGTCGTGGCTGGACATGGGCATGGTCGTACTGATTCTGCAGATCGGTCTGCGAACTAAAATTAAACGTGTGTTTAGAGGAAGGGAGCCTTAATCGGCTTGAGAGTTCACTCGCTTGGTAGAGTTCGGTTTCGGTATTGGTTTCAGTTTCTATTTCACAACACTACTTCACAGGCAAAGTCGTCATGTTGCTGGCGGTTCTGCTGTTGCAGTTTCTGTTCCTGCTGACGCTGGCCTTTCGTTGACGTGCCCCCAAAACATTGGGGGCTCAATGCATAACCTCTGGCTCTGGCACGGAGGACGGAGGCTGAGACTCCCTGTGGTAACAACTGTAGGCGTAGGCGGTGGTGCGCGCTCGATTTGCATAGACGATGTCCAACTCTGTGCCACATCACATTGTCAGCCATCACAATCATAACGCTGCGAGAGATTCGACGACTTCCTCTGCGTGCTTCCTGGCTCCTTCGCTGCTGCTTTCTCTGCTTCGCACTCTGTATGTAGACCGTTATCCTGCACCTGATATGGTCCTCTGAAGATGATAATCCCGCTCAATAGATTTTGCGTTGTTGTCAGTCGTTGTACGTTGCAACTTGTAATTTTTGGATATGATATTCATATAAACGATTTTTCGTTGTTTCTGCAACGAGCCAAAAAAAAGCGATTACATTAAAAATGTGATAAATATACAATTTTATGTTTTTAATATTATTGTTAAATAAAATTATAATTTAGACCATGTTAAAAAAAATGTTTAAAAGTACGAAAAAAAGTGTATTTTTTTGGTATTGTTTTTTAAATTGGAAGTTAACAAATAGTTTAGTAAAATGAGAGCGAAATACCCCTAATCCGAAATTCTCGACCTGTCATTATCGATAAAATCAAGGGAGGCACTCATCTCTATCGTACAGGAGTGGCATTGCCAACTGCAATTTCAATTTGCGTTATGTAATAAAATAAAAAGCACAGCGCTGCCAACGAGCGACAAAAATACGCATGCGCACTTCTAACATCAATATCTGCGCTTGTTCTGCGTATGTATTTTCGTCTACGCTTTCGGAATTTGCTTCGTGGTGGCTGCTGCACTTGCTGTAAACTTGAACGCAGCATCAGGCAGCGGAAAATAAACGAAACAGCAAAGCAAAAAACCGTGCGAAAGGTGCGCCAAAGCAAAGAAAAGCAAGCAAGGGATTGTGCATTGTTTACACTTGTGTGCGTGTGACAGTCCAACTCTGTTTGTGTGTTACCCCCCTGGCCAATAAGAAACACCAACAACGTTTAGCACTTGTGCATTTGGCTTTTATGGAAACCAGTTTTTTTCTATTTTTCTTTGTTTAAGCGCATCGCTAAATAGCTAATGTAATTTTGCAATGCAAATTGCATCCGAAAATAATTTGTTAAACAATCGATCGATTTGACTAAGCTTGATCTTGTTTGTTTTATTCTTTTTTTAAATTTATGTTATTTAATAAATGTATATATAATATAATATTTTTATCAGAAATAAATAAAAACTTTTGAAAAGTTTTGTCGAACCATCTGTACGGTTATAGAAATGCAATTATAAATTAACTATTTATATTGAAATTAAATTGGAACTGGAAGAGGGATGATGTCTCAAATCAAATTTATAAATAACAAATAAATTAATTATTTAGAAAATGCAGTTAAAATACCGGGTATTGATAAATTCCCTATGGACCCTACAAAATGGATGCATTTACCTTTTTACAAATTTTGGTTTGTTCTCTAAACTTTAAATTTTAAAGCAATATCAAATCCAAAAACATAACATTCATCATTTGGTCTTCCCTCAAGATGTCAATTTTTTGTCATGTTTTGCCAACAGTTTCTAATTCTCTAATTTATTGCACATTTTGAGTGTTTGTCTCGTCGTTCGCATTGCAAAGCAGAGAGCCAAAGCAAAGCGGAGCGAAAAGTGAATGCACTAATTTCGCCTTGGCATCCGGCGCGGCATTCATCGCTAGTTGTTGTTGGGGTTTTTTGTCGTTGCTTTTGCCGCTGGCTTTTCAGTTTCTTGTATCTATTACACATTACACAGGCAGGCAACTTGCACTTGGATGTATCCCACTTGAGTGTGTGTGAGTGATAGCTATTGTGTTCTTTGCCCATTTGCGCCTATTGTAGATACGATTCCTAATTGAAATAAGAGAATAGGAAGGAGTGCAATTGGTTCCCCAATTGAATAGTGAATCTGGGAAAAGCTTATGTAACCTTTTGTTTATTTTAAAGGCCGTTAAAGCTAATCGATAAACTGATTTTACAGCTTCAAACGGAGTTATATGATTAATATTTCTCATTTCCGTTTCATGTTTGTCTTAAGATTTCTCAATGGGAAGCGAAAAGAGGCCAGATAACGGTTCGAATGGGCTGCAGTAAATTTTGATTTGGGTTATACACACGCCCATTGGCATTGGTGCTTTATCTGAAAATTTACAACGAATCTTACAACGCTGCTAGTTAAAAATACTCATGCGAAAGGGGGACCGAGGAGAATTTGATTCTCTCATCCTCGGAAAGAAGGTGAAATACACACTCACAAACACACGTGTGCGAGGGCCCTACCCCAACCCCAACAAAAACAACAACAAAAGCAGCAAGTAAAATGCGCGCCATAAACAAATTACACACAAGCTCACAAAAAAAGCCCCTTTGGGTCCCATTATCGGGTCGTGGGTGTGAGCAAGACAGCAGCAGATCTACGGAAATCGTGCCTGAAAATGCACGTTGGAAACTTATCGCACACATACATAAAAAAAACTAACATACAAATCCGGATCCAAGGGGGTAACCTACGGATAGTTATCCTCATTGTAACACACTTAATATTAAGTTTAGTTATTCAAAAAGTTACCATAATTTAAAAAAATCTCCCCCAAAATTAACATTGCATCCGCCCCAGCTTTCGTGTTGGTTTTTTGTTGTTGCTATGGCTTTTATTGCAACGCTAGATGAAGTAGAACAAATACAAAGCTTATCGACACACGCACACAATCAAATGTGTGGAAAAGAGAAAGCCTTCTATTGTGATCTTCCGAATAAAATTATACCTACAATTAAAAATAGTAATGCTGCTCATATTAGTTTGTTGACCAATGGACTACGTGACTGCACAATAATATTGGCACTGCTTTGGCTGTACTTTCATTGACACAAACTACAGCCAGAGAATGGGCTTTAGCTTTTGCATACGGGCTAATTGCAATAGTTGCAGTGTCAACTAATTGCGTCTTATTTTTATTTGCCTCTGTTATTGCACGACTAATGTGTGTGCTTAATTCGATCAAATAGGGTATAAATCCGATTTGATTTCAAAGATTATTGATATCACCTACACCAAAATATGGAAGGGGTGCTTTTATGGTTGTGGGGGTTTGGTTTTGGTGGCGCGACAACCCTTGGAATTATCGAAAGCCTCTTGCTTTCGCGAATTTACATTTGTTCCATGGTCTGCGCAGAAAATAACTTAAAACGAGCGCAGTGCAAAAAGTTGTCTATCAACTTTTGCTTTCATTTTGTGGCGAAAATTCGCGCGTACAGAGAGCGCAAGGCATAAATAACAATTTCAAAAATCACGTATGCGCAAGGAGTAGAGCAGGAACATTGGAGCAGTGTCCGTGTGAGAGAGCGGGACAAACATATTGACCGCTTACAAACACACGCACACCGTTAACTGCGGCCAACTTCATGGCGTACAAGCGTAGAAATAGCGAGAACACACAATAAAAAGTTTGACGAAAACAAGACAATGAAAAGGGAATAAATTTAAAATCGTTCTAATTTTTCGCGTATTGGAGAAACATGGCGTCCTTGTTGTTTTAAAACGTATTTGCAAATATTTAAGTGCACTTTATCTGCTGATTTATTGCCCATTTTCTCCACTGGCTGATGCGCATGTCAAAACATTAAAGAAGATAACAAAATTACTCGGCATACACATTGCTATGAAAATGCGGCAAGGGTGTGCCGATTCAAAATCTGATTTAATTATTCCTTAACTTTAGCAAATCGAGAAAAACAAACTAAAATAAAATTGAACAAAACAATTATTTAGAGTTGGCAACTCTGTGTATGGGGCATTACTTCACGTTGCACAAAACGGAATCAAAAGCAAAACAAATGAACCAGCGAACGTGCGCGAGCGAGCACGCTATATACACGGGCAGTGTGGAGAAGAATATGCAATCAAATATGGCGACACACAGTATGCAAAAAAAAAGAAAGCAAGACAATGAAGGCATCAACAACAAATTAAATATTTTTAACTTCCTCGAATGAACATTAAATCAGATTTACAATTACTTGGGAGCATATTTGCATAACTCATTTGAATAATTTTTTGACGAACCAAAATAAGTTTACGATTTGGGCGCGCACTTACACTCTCACACACACACACATGTTTTACTCACCGTTTACTAAGTTATTTTTGCGTTTTCACTTCATTTTGCACAACTCAGTTTCATTTGACACAATCTACGTGGTTTTTATTTTTCAGAACTTTTTAATTCAACTTTTACAATACAAATTGGATTTGTATACACTTGGACACTTGTTTTTTTGTTCTGTTGCACATTGTTGATTCGTAGCATTCAGAAAATAGAGCGACTCTGTTTTGAACGTTTACTACCTGCATAAATCAAAATGTTTTTACTTTGATTAATCAATTTTATTATTATTAATACCGTATGGCACAAGAAACAGAAGATAAAACGCGCAAGAAAAACATACACGGATGGGGCAAAAACCGTGTGTGGGAGTGAGATGTCTAGTTTGTTGAGCCAGGCGCACAGCTAGTGTGACCGTTCTAGCTTGTGGTCCAGGCTTGCCAACTGTCTATTATCGGCTATTTTATTTTGTTCGCCGAGCTGCCCAGCTTCTTCTTCTTTATTTTTATGTTGCGCTGTGTCCCTGCTTTAGCCTATTACTACTGCGCCTGGCCATTCCGAAATGCTGTACGTACATATTCCGATTTCGCCTTTCCGCCTATTCGTTGATACTCACACAAACGTATATCTGTGCATGCCTTTCGACGTAGGTATTTGTAAAATCTATACACACGGATATTGGCGCACATATACACAAAACTAAAATAGTTAAATGTTATTAGCTAGTCGGCTGCAAACTATTCACATTTCAAACATTCAAAAAATTGGCAGTATTGGGAAATTCTGGTAAAACCAGATACACAAAATAAGCAAATAAATGAAACTATAGCTTGATGACAATAAGTCGAAATGAACTAATTGGCCAATTTTCGCCCGAAGACTAGGAAATTATTTCAGAAACGGAACGCACAGTCAAGTAAACTATACTTTTTGTACAATTCTTTATATCTCTCCTACACTCACACAAATACTATATATATGTATATATAGACCGCGGCTAGTACACGTTTAGCGTTGTCTCGCTCCCACCTACGCTCCGCACGTATTTTCCCTCTCACATTGTGTGTGTTTTCCTCTTTTTCAACACGCTAATAAAAAATCGTAAATTAAAAGTGCTTTTGCTGATTAACTAACACGTTTCACGGGGGAAATTCATAGTTCTGCGATAGCCGCGCTCGCATACTACGCTCCCAGCTATTTTCACAAATTTTTTGTTGACGATTCGAGCACAATTTCCACACGTTTTGTTCACAACTTTCCGCTTCTAAAAAATTAGCGACTGACCAACCGAAGACGGTCACACTACAGCGGGCGATTAATCGTTATCGCTCGACCAGGGCTGTGCAACGTTTACTTTTGGTGTTTAATATCGATTAATATTAAAAGCCCGTTCTTCTTTTTTTTATAAATTTGTATAGATTTGAAAAGCATTTTTGCTTTATACAGAAAATTGTTGTAAATAGCTTATGCGATGTATTTGAATAGTTTCTTTTTTGCAAACGGCTTATTTTTGTTTTCGATTTTTTTTTTGTCACATGAGGTTTTTTTTGCGGAAACTGAGGAAGCCACACTGCTGGAAAATCTTAATTAATAAAAAAATATTTAATTTAATTATTTTACACGATAATGTCCAAGCGAGTTTGAGGTACATGTGTGATAGTTTAACATTTTACCGTAATTTTGCTGCTGGAAAACCAGAACCAAAAGGTCCATATGGACTTCATCTTTTGTTGACCTGAACCTATGTTTATAATGGAAATATTCATATTTGTTTTGTCTACTTAAAGATACAAAAATAAAGGTCACCTTTGAAAAGTGAGGGGCATTCACCAAAATGGAAACGAATGTGAACCCTCTTGCCGTAATTCTTGTTTACTTCGACAGCAAGGGAGATCGTCTACTATATAGATATCCGTATCAAACACTTGGCCAAACGGAGGCCAGCGACGAGCAGAGAAAGTCTAAGTTTGTATTCGATAATTTAACTTTCAACAAAATTAGACTCATCGAATCTCACACAGAAAGCGAAATCCATATGCAGTGGCCAATGTCGACGACCTGCTGCAGACGCCAACTCACTTGGGGGGTTCCAAAGGCCAAGGGCAGTTGCAGGGATTCGCAGACGAAGTGCTTTCCGCCCTGTTCGCCGTGAAACCACAGCTCTGCAATCAGAAGTTTGAGCTAAAACTGAACGATGTGCGCTTTGTAAGCCATCCTACGTTGATTCCTCACAAGGAGCAAAGGAGCGGAGTAATGGCCAAGCAGCAGATGCTTATCAACATTGTGTTTGCGCTCCACGCCCAGGCGAGCTACTCGATTGTGAAGTGTTACCACGAACTTAGCAAGCGTTTGGGCTTAGCACTGAAGTTCGAGGAGCAACGCAGTGGCTATCTTACCGAGCAGACGGCTCACATGGCCCGCACCCACGACGAGCAACAGCAGCAGCCTCTGGAACGCATCCTAGAGCTGGTTGCAGAACGCTGTAGTTTGGCCCAAGCCCTACGCTCCATCTTTCACGACCTGTGCACCACAGGCCTTCTGAGTACCTCGCTGAATCACAACCTAACCCTGTGCTTTTGTCTACCCGCCAAGGCGCACCAATTGCACAAGAAGGGCAGCATGGTGGACCCGGAAACCATAGATCGCTGTCTTCGTGCCCTGAAGCCCTATCATGGCATGCTGCTGCTCGTGGACTTTGCCGAATTGCTAGACTGCGTCCCGCCGACAGGGGCACGTATGCTGTGGCAACTCGTCGACGCTTACAACCCGCTGATAAGCCTCCAGAGCATGGCCTCCAATGCGGACTTGAGCATTGAACACGTGTACAAGCTGGTCTCGCATTTGGTGTACTGGGCCAAGGCCACAATTATATATCCGCTCTGCGAAACAAATGTCTATGTGATCGCACCAGATGCGCCACTGCACACAAAGTCCCATCTAGTGGAGAAGTTTTCCGCTCGCTTTGCCGGTATGTCGCTTTTCGAGGTGATCTCGGATTTCTCGTTGCCAACGTCTATTGGGCACTTAACCACACCCTTGCAGCAGCCGGCACGTCAGGGTATCCTCGCACAGATGGTCATCTGGATGCTGCAACACCATCTCCTAATCCAACTCCACACATACGTGCAGTTTATGCCCAGCGAGGATGAGTTCGGGGACTCCGCATCCTGCAGCAATCACCTAAGGGATACCGTCAGCGACGAAGAGGGAGATCAGGAACAAGATGCGGACGAAGTGCATGAAGGGTCCATGTTGAGCATGTCTAGTCAACCGTTGCCCGTGCCAGCGGTCTCAGTCGGTGGTCACCGACGCGACAACTCTGAGGACCATTCTTCACTGGCCTCCGACAACATTGCTGTGCAGCCGTCTTCTAGCCACAAGTCCAACTTCAGCATCACCGCCTCGATGAGCACTGACAACTGCGACAGCCTCGATTCCATGGAGGACGAGCAGAAGTTAAAGGAGTTGCTACAGGTCTTTAGCGACGCAGATCGTGCCGCCATCCGTCGAATTCCCGCTTCCGCCAATGTTGATGATCTCTCGCTGCTGGTGAAGCTCTACCAGATGGGCTACTTCAAAAGCGAGCACCACCTAGAGGAGATAATGTATTTCGAGAACCTGCGCCGATCGCAGCTACTGCAACTTCTGGATAAGTTCAGAGATGTGCTTATCATCTACGAAACCGAGGATCCGGCAATCGCATCTATGTACAATACCAAGTAGATTAGGTCAAATTGTTCATTCCTAGAAATGTCTGTTGTATGTTTTTGTTAGCTAATTAATGTATAATCTATCAAATAGATGTGTATCTAGTTTATAAAATCTTGGAAAGCAAACCAAATTGATTTTTGGTTTTAGTTTGGTCCAAAATAAATCGTTTGTTATTTTTTCAAGCACGTTTTTAAATATATATTATACCCCTGCGACAATATACCTCTGGAACTATATGAACTAGAGAAATGGAAATTAACTTGCAGATTCTAGAGATGACTAGTTTGCCAAGTTTATTTATAAAATTGGTCACGCCTACTCTATCACCCACATAAATATTCCGTGGTGTTGAAGAAAAGTTTGTAGGCAGAATATATTTATTCTGTTCGATTTTAACATTACACGAACTTTGTTTAAAGGACATTGCTTTAAACAACTGGATTTATATATATGTCTCAAAGTTCTCCAATAGAAAACATAAATTAAATAATATTATAATTTCGTTGTTTTTAAATAAGAAAATCGGACGACTATATAAAACGGGTGAATTCACTTTCTGACAGTTAAAAATGTTAAAATAAAGTGTATGCCCATTGTACTATTTAAATAACTATCGATGTTCGAAATATGTACGCGGCAAATTTACAAAAATCGAAAAATTATATTATAATTTAAAATGTTTCCCCGTAATTTAAAATTTTTAGTATTCCAGATCCTTAATCTGATAAAAATATTAAATGGGAACTGATCCGACGAAAAAATATGGTAAAACACCACCAGATAATGCAGTTTTGGTATGTTTGGTATTTTTTGGTATTTTATTCCCCATCTTTATTTTCAGTGCAATTGTTTACCTTCGATTCATCCTGGAAACAACTGAATTTCGGTTATGCTAGATATCTCGCAAATGTGCCGTGTTTGCAGGGACGAGTCCGACTGTCTGGTGGACCTGTTCGCCGAGTCCTGTACCTCCAGCTGGGATCAGGAACAGGAACCGCATTTGGCGACCATGCTAACCGAGTGCAGCGGATGCAGCGTGGACAGATCGGACGGAAAGCCGCAGTTCGTCTGTGTGGAGTGCGCGGAGGCCACCAGGAACGCCTACCGGTTAAGACGTCAATGCCGAAAAAGCCGTCACTACTTTGACCAGCTGCGTGCTATGATCCAGGAGCTGGAGGGCATCGAAGCTGGCCTGAAGATGAAGTCGTGCATCGAGGACGGAGCAAGTCCAAAGGCATACGAGCCCCAAGGCCTGGAATCATTTTTTGGGGAACTCGTGGAGCTTAAGTATAAGTCCCTACCATCGCAGGAGAAATTCAGTTTCAAAGGAGATCTGCCACCAACTCCTCCGGACAGCAATGAACCCATGGAAACCTTCTCTTCGGTGAGGGAGATAGCCAATAAAACCACAACTACCCGGAAAAGGGCGGTGTCCTTCTCGGAAAGCGAATCCTGGAATCCAGAAAGTGACCCTAACAAAGACGACGATACAAACTGGCGAGCCCCGAAAAAGAGAAAGTTGCAGAAGGTTCGGAAAGCCTTTCAGTGCCCACACTGCGTCCAATCCTTCATCCATAAAAAGCATCTTGATGTACACATCCGTACACACACTGGGGAACGGCCTTTCAAGTGCTCCTTATGTCCGCGATCCTTCACCCAGAAGGGAAACTTGGCGACCCACAACAGGGTTCACACCGGCGAGCGACCCTTCAAGTGTCCACATCCAGAGTGCAGATCCCGCTTTCGGCAAATTGGCCAGCTCAACGTCCACTTTCGGGTTCACACCGGCGAACGACCTTACAAATGCGACATTTGCCGGTGTAGTTACAGGCAAAAGAGCGGCCTGCAGAAGCATATGATCCTACACACCGGAATAAAGTTTATGCCCAAAAGCCAAAGAATAGAAAAATGTAGCATTTAAATGTTTCTTTAAATTCATATTAAAAACTTGCATTTGTGGTTATCAACAGAGAGATTTTGTTTCTATACAATTGATCTTTGTTATCTTAACATTTCTTTGTATACAAACGATAAATGTTAAATAATCCAATATATTCCTTACAAATTTAACCAAGCCTTCATATGTTTTAAGAATCTCTACTCTTTAAGAACAGTTTTAAATGATTCCTTTGTTTTTGAAATATTAAGAAAAATTACATTTTATTTGTGACGTGCCTACATAATCGAATATTTAATATTTTACACCTATTCTTAACAACTTAGTCTTAAGGCATTTTTTAAACTTTAAGTTTTGCTAATTCCATCAGCCCTTAAAACCAAAAATAGTATAAACATGTTGCACTAAAGGAAAATTTGGTTTTAGTCTATTTAAGGTAGGATTCTAAGAAATAATAAAATGTTCTCATGCACCTTGTAGAATCAAAATGCTGTTTTTTTTTACCCTTTCAGGCGCTGTTTAATTCTGTTCATATACTATAAATAGTTTACGTACGATTATTAATTTTAATTTGTTGTCCGAAAATCTATTCGAATATATCTCTTTTAAGTTTGTCCAATTTTTAAATCGCTCACCAAAAGTTTAAGCTCCCAAAATCCTATAATATTATCATCTTTAATATATATTTAATATAACAACAATCAATTAAGGGGCTAATAAATTAGTTGGTTATACGAAACTTATTTATTTGAAAAGCCGATCATAAGATGTACAGTTACTACTTATATTTATCCTGGAATGGGCTTGTTATTTGTCGGTCTTATACTTAGATATGAAAATCAATAAATAATATACTTCAAATTTTTTTAACAAGAGTTCTTCTCGATCTACTTTTGGTTTAGTTTTGTGAAAACTTTTTTCTGTTCCATAAATGAATTAGAAAACGCGGTTAACAAGATGGTTAACTTATTTAGACGACGAATTCAGTTAAACTTATAGAAACTATTTGTCTGGAGTGTTATATTTATTTTAAATTTGGCTTGCCAAGCGCCTAGCCTAAAGCTTCGCGATCCGCAGTCGGAGGAATTCTATTTAAGAGATCGTCGTTTGGGACGAGTGGCATTATTCTGGGATCCTTTAGTTTGGGTGCGACTGTGCATGGTCTGGGATCCTTTAGTATGGGTGCGACTGTGCATGGTCAACTGGGCCTTGCCGGTGAAACTTTTGGGACAGTCAGGACATTTAAAGGGTCTCGGCTTTTCTTCCTGCAACTTGGGTTTCTTCTTCTTTGGCTCCAGGTAATCTTCATTCTCGTCCTCCTCTTCGGGTTCGCTCTTGACGCGATCCACCAGACACCAGTCCTCGGCCTCCAGGATATCCAACGTCTCCCGGTCTTTTTCCTCCTCCTTCACTCGTTCCAGGTAACCGATGTTCTTCGCGTACCGCCTTCTGAATTGCTGAGCCATACGCATCTTCCTTAGGCATGGTTCGCAGACCTTCATGGGAAAACCGTCGTCCGAAGAAATCGGAAACGGGCAGCACTGTTTCAACAGATCAGCGGGCGTGGGTTCCGGTTCCTTGGCCTGCTTAAGTTCGGCGGACAAGCTGTCCCCCAAGCTCTTATTGTCGTATATGTCCACCAGTTCCTCCGCCTCGCCCATGCACACGCGGCACATCTTCATCAGATCCTCCATGGCCATGTATATTAGATCCCAATTGAATTATATTTTGAAAGGAATTTACTGCTCCGAACGGTGTGACCGTCAATCGTCAAGAGAAAAATACGAGTTGGCGCCATGCCAGGGAAGCATTTTTGCACCCAAAGAGTTTAATAATGTGATGTTATTTTTGTAGGCGATACCCACACTGTAATAAAAAAGTACTAAACGGTAGAGAGTGTTATAAAACCAAAAAAAAAAAAATTTTTCTTGTCCAAAACTACCTTAAAATAATATTTATTAATTAACTAAATTTTTTAAGAATATACATGTGAAGACATTTTAAAATCTTTAAAGATAATGTAAGAAATTAATTCGTTAATTTTTAAAAAGGTTTTTTTTTTGGAACCCGTTAAAATTTGGGTAAGAATACCTCTTAAAGAAATGTCTTTCAAGGAGAAGTAAAAATTATATTTCAAACGAAGAGCTTTGATTCCTTATTAGTAGACTTCGGATGATATGTAAAATCATATTTTAAAGACTTATTTCCCAGAGATCTTTAAGCTGTCTTACTAATTTACATTTATGAATTAACTAATAATTTATTTCATTATATTATCCTTTGATTTAAGCTTTATTTTAATAAGATTTAAAGAAAAATATGCGAGTCAAATTAATGATCGCAAAATATCAAATGTTAAGAAGGTTTTTCATATAATCCGACGTATATTTATTAGCATTCAGAGTTACAAAAAAAAGTTTCTTCTTAATTTCGATTTCCGCTAGAAATTGCAGAGACCCCAACCTATAAATGTTGATCAACAAAGTTCAACTGGGCAGTGGTCATTGTCTTCTAAGCTTATCGCCCCATAGAATATATATATACGTACTTCAGCAACATCATTAAATACTAAGATAGTGGGGCAAGACTACAAAGCAGTAGTCAGCTCCTTCTCTGACCAACCGAAGTAATGATAATACTCAAAAGACATTGATTATAGAAGAGTTCATAAAATGTATTGCATATTTAGCGCCCTCGGGGCGGGAAAATAATAAAAGATTACATAAAATAAAAAGATTAGAGTGCAGGGTTTATCTACATCTCCACGTAGGTGGGCATGGTCATCACCCCGCAATTGTTTTTTCGTGCCGACATCAGGATATAGCCATCGTTACCCCAGTATGTGGACCAGGAGTTCTTGACCAACCAGTAGTCCTCTCCGTTAATGCTGCCATAGCCCACTGCCAGGACAGCGTGATCCAGACCATCCACGTCGTTCTTGCACGAGGGTTCATAGTAAACGCCGTGGGAGTAGAAGCTGAAAGTCCTTGGTGAGGCGTCAATTGCCACCGATAAAGGTCCATGCTTGAGCAGAGCCAGCTTAAAGGCATTCGGGTCGTTGGAAGTCACATTTACGAATCCCTTGATTGGCGCCACAAGGGTTACGTTGTTAATGTGGCAGTAGCCATCCTGTCCCAAGTAAGGACCGTACTCCTCCTCTGTGGGCACTCCGCCGGACTCCATCATCCAATGGTACACGCGGAAGTCCTCACCACCATCGCAGCCATTGTTGCCGTAGGCCCAGGAGCAGTCTATCAAAGCTTGTTGCGATAGCCGGACAAGATTGTTGCCGTTCTTCAAGAAGAAGGCTCCCTCCAGGTGACCAATGGTGCCAAACGACCAGCAGGATCCGCAGACGGATTGATCTAAAGGAAGTTTAAGTTAATAAAAATATCTCAATGTGAAATGTATTGTGCTAAATGCTTCTACAAGATAATGATTAATGGGAAAACCCAATTCTGCCTTTGTTTTTGCACAGAATAGCTGATAATAAATAATGATTAATACATAGAAATGGGTGGCTTGAATAAGTAAGGAATTATAAAGTTTGCACCCACCTTTAACGGGAGTAACGGCACCGTATAGCCTCCAATCGTACTGGTCGGGAATTTCGTCCTGGTACTTGGCAACATTGTAGGGGAACGGCTTGCCGGTGTTGTACACTCCCGACGATTTGTATCCGCGACGCGCCTTAAGTTCCTCCTCGGTCTTATCGGCCAGGTGATTAACAGCCAAAGTATAGGTAAGCTTGGCTCGGTTCTTTGAGTGGATGTAGCGCAGGTTCTGTCGGAAGATATTCTTTCGATGCTCGTGCTCAGAGTCGGTGCGATAGGAGACGCCGTGCTTGTGCTTAAAGTGGTGGAAGGCCTTGTCCACATGCTCATCGGTCCCAGTTATAAACTCCTGCATAGGATTAAAGGTGGCATAGTGACCGGTGCCAGGTCCTGGGAATCCCACGCACTGCAAGCTGTCGTCGATCTCAAACACCTCGTTGGGTATATCATCGTGCTCGTAGCTGTCGTAGTCCAAGTAGTAATGATCGTAGTGGGATCCCAGCAGGGTGTTATAGCCCCTCATCTCGTAGCGCACGGGAATGGGCATCCGACTGGAGGGATAATGGGGTGACTTCTTGTACCGCACCCACAACGTATAGACGTTCTTCTTCTGGCCTATGTTCGACTCCAACCGGAACTTGTCGCAGGTATAGCCCAAAAAGGTTTCCGTGCCCACCAGGCTGAAGGGCTTCGCATCGGGCAGGATACTCTGGATCTCGACGGCCTGACCGGCGGTGCCATTCACCTGCAGACAAGTCAATTTGTTGGTCTCCGAGTGGGTGGTGATCGGTGCCAGTTTTAGTAGGGTTCCGAACTGGCCCTCGCCGGCCAGCTGGTACGTCTTCACCATTCCGCCGTAGTAGTCAATACGGGATCGCTTCGTGTTCTTGTCATACCAGGCGTAGAATGGCTCCGCAATCTCGGCATACGGAATATAAAGTGTGCCCTTGACTATATAATTTGCATCCCATCGTGGTGGATTCGTGGCATCCACTATTTTTTCGGCGAAAGTGGGGAGAAACGAAGATGGAGATGAAGATAAACGGGAATTAAAAAAAAACGAACGGTAAAGGGTCGCCATTGCGGCTTAAGCTCACGCCACTCATGAGCGAATGTGACAAAATAAACTTTCGACAGTTCTGTTTTATGTTTTTATTTATGTATTATATTAAATTAACAATTCTGTTTTAAAAAATGGTTGAAATCCAGAGCACTTAAGCGGTGAGTTTTAACTATTTAAAAAGCGAATTTATTTAGTTAATCATTCCCAGAAGTGCTAATCAAATTTAACTTAATTAAGAAAATATAAAGTATCAATTTATTTAAAACCATTTAACAATGCAAATAGTTTTCAACCACTTAACAATGCTAATAGTTTGACCTTATTTGTTGTTTATATGCTGCAGTTTAAAACACACACATGCAAAGAGATTATTCTTTGTTTGGCTTAACAATTTTTGCAACCTAATGTTTGTAACTCACCCGACAAAGCCAAGCCTGCGAGCAGGGCTAAAGCTAAAAACACTTGCATTCTTAAGAATACACTAGAGAAATGTCTGGAATATTAATTGATACGATTCAGCTATACTTTTCTAGATTAACTACCAATCTTTTCGAAGAATTAAACTGTTCTGCCGGCTCCAGGGTCCGACTGCTATAACAACAACTTTGAGTGAGAAACAATGTGACCGGGGAATCGTCAATCAAATATACCCTCCGGCTCTTGTAAATAGTTTTTATACCATTTTTATTTTTGCAAATATACCAATACCATAACAATTTTGTTTCTTGCTGAATTATTACATTTTTTTTATTTTAAAAATAAATTAAAAGTGATTTTTTTAAATATATAAAAAAATGTTCTTTGGAGATTATTGTATCTTGAAAAGTTAAAAAAATGTAAATGAAATTCTTTGGAGATCATTTTAAAAAGGTACCTTTATGCTAAATGATTAGGCTCAAAATAATGCAGACGTTTTTATCTCGACTTTCTTGTCTAATACAACATATTTTAACATATCTACATGTGTATGTACATATTTCTTACGTTGATTTTTACTGAGTTAACCCCACAAGGGCATATTATTTTTTATACCCGTTACTCGTAGAGTAAAAGGGTATATTGTATTCGTGCAAAAGTATGTAACAGCTAGAAGGAAGCGTTTCCGACCCTATAAAGTATATATATTCTTGTTCAGGATCACTAGCCGAGTCGATCTAGCCATGTCCGTCTGTCCGTCTGTCCGTCTGTCTGTCTGTCCGTCTGTCCGTCCGTATGAACGCTGAGATCTCGGAAACTGTAAAAGCTAGAAGATTGGCATTTTGCATGCAGATTCTAGGAGTTCCTACGCAGCGCAAGTTTGTTTCAAAAAGGTGCCACGCCCCCTTTAACGCCCACAATCGCTTATATACGATTTTAAAAATTTAAATATTTCGGAAAAGTAAAAATGCAGTTTTATTGAGTTTATCAATACCTATCGAAATGTAGAAGAAATTTTTCAAATCGGACCATTCGTTAAAAAGTCATACGTGATCAAAGTTTCTATCTCCATCTCCCTCGCACTCCCTTTAACTGAGTAACGGGTATCTGATAGTCGGGGCACCCGACTATAGCGTTCTCTCTTGTTTTATCCTGGACCCCCGAAGCTTCCTTGTTCCTCCAATAAGCGCAAAATCAAACAATTCACAGCTGATATAAAGTATTTTACCAATTTTTTATTTTGCATAAATATTTATATTCGAAAACGAAATGGCTTAAAATTAAGACATTTATTAACAACTTAAAAAAATATTGGGATGAGAAAAATAGGTATAATTACAAATTGTTTTAAACATTGGTATTAACTTTGACGGTCTTTCGACAGAACCAGTTGAAAAGGCCGTTTACCGATATGAGTTCTTATGTGGTCGTTAAGATATTTAACATTTTTGAAGTACAACGGGCAAAAAGAACATTGGTGTGGACTTTCTTGCCTGTGAGTAAGGAAATGCTTTGTAAGAACTGAATTTCGACTAAAGACCTCTGGGCAATGAGGACATTTTTTTCTATGCTTGCGGGTATCGGTATGCAATAAGCTGTGTAATTCAAGCAGGTTTAAGAATGAAAAATGTTTTGAGCAATGGGAGCACTTGTACTTTCGCGTTCCGTTAGTATTATGAGTAAGGATGTGGTTCTTTAGAGTGGACTTATGAGGATAGCACTTAAGACATTGCGGACACTCGAAAAGACCGCCCTTGTGAATTCTAAGGTGTTGGTTAAGATTATATAAAGTTGCAAATGTTTTTGGACAATAAGAACAGTGATGGGGACGTTCCTTCGTGTGAGTTTGAAGATGTATCCTAAGTTTTGATAAATAGGTATAGGTTTTCGGGCAGTGGGAACATTTAAAAGGGTGGTTGGGGGCTAATCTTTTAGATTTTTTAGACCCTTTGATATTCACCTGATCCGTGCATTTATCAAATGCAATATCTTCGTTTGATAATTCATTATAAATGGGCTCATTTCTTACTTTAATAGTGTCGTTGACAAATGTCTCATTCCCCTCTAAATCTTCTCCATCTTTTACGCTTTTCATATGGAGTTTCTCGAGGTCTTGGACATCAAAATGGTGGAATTCCTGATACCAAGTCAATCGCTGACTTTCACAGTCTGAAGTTATGCTCGATTCTTCGTCTTCGTCCAGGAACTCCTTCTCATTGGGTTCTTCCTTCACTTGATCCAATACATTGTCGAGGAAATCCTTCTCAATCGTTTGCTTCCTGACTTTGTTATCCAAATGAAGGGTTTTCTCGACATAATTCGATTTCTGACTTATACCATCGGAAATTTTGACCAGTTTTTTCTCCTGGAGATGTACCCGAGTGTCTGCTTCCCTCAATTGTTCAAGCAAATAACTGAGTTTTTCGCCAAAGTTCAATTTTTTAAATTGTGCAGGCTTGCACAATTCTTCTTCTTCGTTTATGAACTCTTCTTCAACGTCTTCCTCCTTCATTCGAACATGGAAAAGGTTTGCATTGTAGTCCTGCTCCAAGTATTCTTCTTTCACTTTGCAGTAGAGCTGGTAGCTCCTCTCGTAGGTTTGTTTAATCTCAAAGGCATTTTGCGCATCCTGAAGGCAAGGAGTGCAAATCACTTCAGGAAGTGAATCCCCTTTCTGAACTGAAAACCCCGTAATTTCAGATATCATATCCGCTGTTGAAACACCTAATGTTTGGGAACCATCAAATATGTTAACCATGTCCCTATCCTTTACCAGACAGGCTCGACATATTTCCATCATTTCACTAAAATAGATCATGAATATGATAAGTCAATTGAATGTATAATTTCATTAAAAACATTACTTACAATTTTGTAGTAATTTCTTACATATCTTTTGTTTGTTTGCTGTAAATTTAGTGTGACCGCATCATGTTCGATTTAAAAAACCACATTAATGAATAAATTTAGCCGTTTTTATTTTATATCCAAAAATTTAAGATAAGCTTCTTATATATTATAAAAATAACATAATGCAATTTTTGAAGACCCTCGAAATAACAGGGCCCAAATGAAATGGTTTAATCCGAACATTGTTATTTTTAAAAGTTGTAAGTGCTTATTGTATTAATAATATTTATTGTTAGGCAAAACATCAAAAAATAATACTTTAATGTATAACTTGCAATATATAAATTCAAAAAATGGATTCAAAAAATCAGGATTTTTTTCCATCTCTAAGATGGCTCATTTATAACAAACAAATTGAAACTAAACAGCTGACTTTAAAGTGGTGTCCCAGTCGCTCGATTCTCTCTTTTCTCCCTGAATCTTGATTAGCGAAACGGATAGGATTCTCATCCCCTTTTTTTGAAACTCAACCCTACGTCAAGTTCTCCTGCATTGCGACCATTCTTCTCATAGAACCGAAAGTCCAAAAACCGAAGACCAGGAACAGATGTCAAGCAACTACCGAAGGAGCAGCATCGGCGTCCTCGCCCACGCATCGTCCTTTACCGTTACTGCTGTGGGCTCGGTTCAGTTCCGATTAGTTCGCCATTCGCATAAGAACCAATACCAAATCGCTTAACTTTTTCGTACCAGGGCGAACTAGACAATGTAATGATATCTGCGAATGTGTAAAGCGTGGATTAAAACTAGCTCTAACACAAAACCCATACAAGTGCTCACTGCAAAATCGCAATTAAAATTGCATTAAAAATTAAACGAATCGCGTGTGTGTGTGTCTCTGTGATGCGGAAAGTTTTGGCTGCGCCAAATTGGCAAAAGTTAAATGATTAAAGCGCCAAGTTTGGCGAATTATGTGAAAGTTTTAATTCGTAGGGGAACACAATGCTATGCTGAAATTGCCACTGGAGAAAAACAAGCTCGAAAAAGGTAAAAACGTGGCTGAAAATCAAATCAAACTTTGATTTATCGCTGATTGGTTCCTGGTTGGCTGTTTGGCAGGCCATTTAAGTCCGCACATAAAAAC
Organism: Drosophila kurseongensis; assembly: GCA_018153305.1. NCBI lineage: Eukaryota > Metazoa > Arthropoda > Insecta > Diptera > Drosophilidae > Drosophila > Drosophila kurseongensis. The sequence goes on along the minus strand of JAECXX010000005.1, from coordinate 12,211,275 downwards.
AAGAACTCCCAGACGAACTTGTGTATATATCTTCTACATAGGTACGCTACAATACATAGCTGTATGTACATACATATATGTTATGTACGAATCTGTGTAGTATTATAGGCCTAGTGGAGCATTTCCTGCCCTTGTCACAGTTATTACGTTTTCTCTATGCTGCTGCTCTCCAACTCACCTAGTCACTCATCAAAAAGTCAACAAAAACAATTTAAATTATGGAAAAGCTCAAGGAGCAGTATACAAGAAAGCCTTGAAAGCCTCTTTAGGCGAAGTTAGAAATTAATATCGAACGAAATTTAATTTTAAACATTGCTAGGTGCATTACTGTCATAGAAAGACAATTTTTAGGTGGATTCTAAAAAGATATTTTTAAAATGCCTTTTATTTGCATTGAAACCGTAATTTTACTTTTGATTAAAATGCTAAAAGGTTTTTTTAAATTGTTTTGTGAATTTTCGAGATAATAGCTTAAAACGAAGTTTGCATATTGCAACAGAGTTTCAAAGACGCAGAGCTCAACTTCCGTTTTCTGGAAATATATAACTTTTATCACTGGTTATCACATTTTATATACACTTACCGACAAATTTGTTGTACAGTTTAAATTAGTTAAATTATGAATAAAAGTGTCATATTCTGTAAACTAATGGCACTATGCCGACAAATAATCAAATTAAATAGAGTCCTAGTTAAGCAATTGCTCGTTAAAATTTTCGTTAACATTTATAATTACGGAATTGTTTTGCATTTCTCATGGAAGTGCCAAATAGTTCACTTTTGGTAGCATACTTTTACGGGTCACAGGGGCCGTTACTTTGATTTTGTGGGAATCTAAATCTGTACGGCCCAGCTGACATGAGGTCCTAGTAAAAGACAAAAGCCAAGCGCACACACACACATGGATGTGTGTATATGTAACCGAAAAATTGTAAAACTTTTATTACCTTAGAGCAGGACACACTCCGAAGGGAAAACGGAAAGTGCTAAAATATATTGCACGTATGCACGTGCATGTGTGCCCGAGTCTCTCTCCGTGTGCTTGTATGTGCTCGTGAATGTTATTTGTGTGCGTCTACGGGTCCTTTTTAGCTGTGTGTAACCTACATTTTAAACGGCATCGGCGACACATAAGAAGCCAAAAGCCGTGGCCGAAAGCAAGTGGGCGGGCAATAGGGGCGGCGGGACGTATTTCGGCGTATGTAAATTTGCCTTTATCAGTGCCTAAAAGTAGGAGCCCACCACACACACGCACACGAGTGCAGTTTTCGCAAAGTCCTTATGTACCGCTATTCTCTGGGGGCAGGCGCTCTCTCTCTTTGGCTCTCCCTCTCACTTGAGAAAGGCTCTCTCTGAGAGCGCCGAGCTGCGACGATGCAGAATGCAGGATGATGTTTGCGTTCGTCGCTTCCGTTACCGTTACTGTAACACTGGCCGTCTCCCTACCACTTCCCCGCATGTCCTTGCACCCATACAAGCGCAGCAGGACGTGCGTTCATTCACATCTCCGTTGCAAGTGTGTGCACTTAAAAAAGGATTTTTACGCCTTAAATCAAGTAAAATATAGATCAGAACTAAAATTTCTAACCGCAAATAGGAAAATATGTTTTGTGAAATTTTGAAAATTGTCTAAACATAATGTTGACATCAAGGATATTTGAATAAGTGGATATTAAGGTAAACTCACACGGTAAAAAACTGTGATTGTTTTTAATTTATATATGATAATATAATTAATATATGATATAATTTATATATGATATACTACAAATTTGTATAAATGTTGAAAACTTTTGTTATAAGTTGTTTCCCAAAATGTTTGCTAAAGCTAAAACGAAATTATAAAATTTTTAATACAATATACTTGTGGCAGTAGCACTAAACCTACTGAATGATGAAACACAGTTAGAAATTAAACTTGAAAACAATTTAATTCAAATGTTTTTTTTAGTGTATAGAATGTCCACTAAGTCCCTGTGTATTCTTTTCGTCCTTTCCTCCCAAACCCCGACGCTTGTTATTGGACTTGCATTTCCGCTATTCCGATTTTTCCCTCAGCCGGTGTGAATTTATATGCATAGTGTTGGGCGGAATTGCATTATGAACATTTTAATGGTTCGCCGAGACATAAAAATATATCGCACTTACATAAATTGGTCTGCTCTTTGCTAGTTACTCGCTCACTTTTCTCCAAGTCCATTCCCTTTCTACCCCGAAAACACAGAGCTTTTAAACGTGTCCGTAATTACATAAACATTTTGCCAACCGTAAGGTTAGAAATATGCACGTATTTTTGTTTGCCAACTAAATGCCTTGTTAGGGAAATTTTCTTTAGAGTACGGAAACTTTTAGTTTCCCTGCCGCTCTGAAGGAATGGAAAATAAATTGCCCTCAAGGAAATGCAAATTGTTTTTCAAATTATACATCCACAAGGAGGAAGTTTATGTCTTTGTTGGGCGTTTAAGATTGTTATCAAAAAGTGAGCAACTGCAAGTTCTTAAATAGTTTGATGGATGTGCTAAACATTGCCGAGGATTTCAATTTGGATCGTTTATTATTTGAACACCCGATGAAGATAACATTATTTATTATAATTGTTTAAGAAAAAAACAATAACTCACAACAATATTAAAAAACCGAAACATAAAAATCATAGACGAATTGTTTTTGTATTCCATTTTCCCATCCAACACTAAATATTTAATCAAAGTCAAAGCTGTTTACCAGCGAATAATAAATCACCTATACGACATGTGTGCTATGTCAGATGTTGTTTAATTATAAATAGATTTCGTTGCTGGTCTTACTATAAAACTAATTCTCAGGAAGCACAAAATATATTTAATAATTCTGCAACTGCAAAACAAGCTTAATTATGTAAATAAATTTTTTAAACACAACCCCAAGCATTTTTAAAAAAGATTTAAATGGGTTTGTCTTGAAGTCTTATACAGATTTCCAAATCATTTAATACAATAAATTGCCCCTTGAAATTTTCATTGCAAAACATGTAAATGTCAAATACAGGGTCTAGAATCTGACGATCTGTTTCTGCCCCTCAAACGTGCCCATCAACGTCAGCAGCCACACCTACAATCTGCATACATCTGGCACTTGCCATCATCATCATCGTAAGTGCTAACAAGACCAACACAACCCACCGACCGCCATCATCCTCGCCGTTATCGTCCTTAGAGCCAAACACATATTCCATTATTATTCCCGCTGTTACGTCCCACTTCATATCCCACTTCTGGCTATTTTTATGCCATTTCTGCATTGTTCATTGTTTAGCGCACATTATCGCATTTTCCTCTTAAGGCATCAGCCGCAGATATTACAGCAGCCATATCCTCCGCTCACCTCCTCTTTCAGATTCCATGTCAGTCCACCGTCTGCAATTGTAAATGGTGTTAGGGCTGGGTATATCCCGGCCACCACGGGGATATAATCTGCAAATCCCTCTTAAAATATTAGGGATTGGAAAAATAGCTGGTATAGAAAAAATAAATAAATATGTATATTTTGGGAAAAATAAATGGATTAGTCAGATACCAGTTAAAAGTTTAAATGAATTTATTAGTATAAAAACGCATAAGCCATAAACATATAAATTACATTATTGTTGTAAGGTATTTAATCAGAAGGAAACCAAATAAATCTGTTGAATTTTAAGGTCAATGTTGGCAATATAATGTACTTATATTTAAGTATATCTTTGCGCCTATTTGACTTTTTGTTACCTTCTGAATGTTTACTGTTCATCCATTTCCTTGTAAGAATCAATTTGGTATGGATGACCTATGATTCCCGGCGAACCCAGTAACCCATCATACCCTCTTGATATGGGATGGGTTGTAAGAGGGAAACTAAAACGATGATTCAGATTGTTGCCACACTTGGCTCACTAAGCTGCCGCAGCGGGTGGCATACAAGGATACGTGAGTGGGTGTATGGGGTATGGCTGCAGGATGGTATCTCTCTGGGGCATACAAACACTTGGATGCGGAGTGGCTTTTATGTGCGGCGCAGTGCACTGGATAGACGGGATTTCTGCTGGCAATGCCACTGCCAGAATGTCGGGGCTTTGAAATCGAAAACAAAAGAACCTATTGTGGCAGCCGATGATGCTGTCTGCTCCTCCCTTTTTGTTATCCTTTCACCATTAAACAATTGTCGCCTGTGCGCATCAGTAATTAAGAGTCCCTGTGCATTTTTGTATACATGTATAGAGCCATAATTACTATTTATAGATGCTATTGGCTTTCGTTTAAGTAGAGACACAATGGCCAAGCGCATTGAAATGAAAATGTGAACCAAAAAACTATGCAGCAAAAAGAAGAGGCTGATTATAATTTATAAATATTTTCATTTTGTGATCTCCTCTGCATACTCCTTTTTGAACTTACCTTTTGGCATAAATTATGTTTATTTTAAATAACTTGTATTATCTAACAGCTGGCAACTTAGGTTTTCAACAGCAATTTGACTTATTTTCAATAGATAATTTATTTAGTTTGACGTTTGTATTATTTAAAGGTAGATTCCACTCTTTTTTAAAACACATTGATTTATGAAAAGTAAAAATTGAAATTGTTATTGTTTTGTTGTTGTTTTTATTATTTATATTCGATTTATGATCAAAAAGGTTTTGGTTTGTACTGGTTGACCTGGGTGAAAATTGTTGAACGCATTTTACTCTCTTCAAAACCTTTCAGTTTTAATTGCACTTTCATTGCTACTTGGGATATATATATCAACTTTAATTTTTTGAAGGCTTAACCTGTGCGCTTGCGATTGTTGGCAGCAGCATTGGTATTCTTCTTGGCGGCCACAGGTGTCAGCTTCTTTTTGGCCACAGGTGTTTGTCTTTTGGCGGGCGTGGCAGCAACTGCTTTGCGTTTCGGGGCAGCGGTGCTGCTTCGTTTTGGTGCTGCGGTGGTGCGTCTGCGTCGTCTGTTTCTGCGACCAGCGGCTTTCTTTAAATTCTTTTCTTTGGAGGCAGTTGATTTTGTGGTACTATCCGCAGAGGAACTACTCTCGGCACTGCCCGAAGAACTGGTTGAAGTGTAATTTTCAGTATTATTTGAAATGTCCCCATCGCTCTCATCTTCTAATAATCCAGACTCAGTGGTGGTAGTGGCATTGTTGTCATCATCATAATAATTATCGTTATAGTCATCATCATCGTAATATTCGGTATCTGCAGCATCCGCAACGTAGGCAATCAATATGACCAGGCTTAAAACCAGCAAGAGTCTCATTTTATTCAGAGTCAGCGAACAGATAGGTACCCGTATATATACACTTCTGAAGTGAAAATACTTTCATGCTGGGTATTTATAATTTTCTCTTGATTAATTCATATGTCATGTTTTTATATAAAGCAAATATATAAAGCTTTTTAAAATTTGGTACTTGAATACAATGTACATATTTGGTTTTCAATTATGTTTTTTTTATTGTTGCTGGCTTAGAACACCTGTGTTTGCTATTTCTTTGTATTTCATTTTATTAACGTGTTAGAAAAAGAAAAAAAACAATTAAAGCCCCATTTAATATAAAAAAAACCAAGGTTAGCATGTCGTACAATGACACTTGTGTGTTAAAAAAAGGTGTTTCCCCAAACTAAGGTGTTGGATTTAAAAACACCTACATTTTTACAACTTTGCAATACAAATTTATAAAATAAAAAATACTTATCAAAACACATGGCAAGTGCATATATATTTAAATTAAAAAACAAGGTATCTTAAATATATTTAAAGATGAAAAGAAAGGAATATTGTACAAGTAAGAGATCTGTCACCTATATGATTTTACATCAATTGGTGTTAAAAGATCTCTAATATTGGCAACACTTGGAGGATATGTAAATCCCGAATGATTTTTTGTGTTTGAAGTTTTTTGAAAACTTTACTGAAAACGTATTTATTTTAAAACATCTGGTTCATCTAGAATTAATCTATAACGGTAAGCAATTAAATTGTTGTCTATTGAACAAACGCCTCGATTTATATTGTAAGCTTTATCAGTTGTTAGGTAAAATAAAGATTTTGGTGTAAATTAAATAATTTTTTTCTTTTTTTTAAGTTCGCTTTAACACACCAATTAATTTGTTATACTATTTGAACATGGCTAATTTAGCTGGATTTATCCAGATCGACTGCGTTTGTTGCCTGCGTTATTTTTTCGCTTTTTACCGCCAACAGGTGTTCCCTTCTTAGCTGCCTGATTTTTGTTTTTCTTGGCGGCTGGGGTGTTACGACGTTTCGGTGTCTTATTTTTCTTGTTGTTCCGTTTGTTTTTACCATTTCCCTTTTTTTTGCCATTATTTTTTTTGTTTTTTCGAGCAGGAGTGGAAAGTTCCTCATCACCGTAGGAGTAATCTCCAACATCATAGTCGTTTTCACTATCGTCGCCAGCATCTTCATCATAGTTCCCGACGTCTTCAGAGTTATTCGTATTTCCATCCACAGAGTTATCTTCATATTCAACATTAAAGTCATCTTCATTGGTTGCAATACTAGAATTATCGGCATTGCTTGCATTTGTTGAATTATCAGCATTTTGGGCCACTGCCACATGGGCGAATAATACTGCCAATGTCAGCACCAGTAGAAGTTTCATTTTCGCACTTAGAAGATTTCGTGATCTAAACGAAAAAAGTGCAAACCGCTGGTTTTTATAGACCTCTATAGTATTTGTCCCAATTTAAAAGTAAATATTGAGTCTAAGAAAAAAAAAAAAAAAAATTAGAAATGTTTCCTTAGCTTACTTTTGGGACAGCTGTGTGTCACTTTCTTGATTATAAATTTGTTTTAGAAATTATATTCTTAACCCTCGGCAGCCAAACCTAATATTCTAAAAATGTTCTGAAAAACCCTTTTTAAAAGATTTATTTAAATACTTTTGGTTAGGTGTGTTGGGAATATATAAATCTATGATCTATGATCTTAAATATACTTGAGTGCACTTTTACAGAAAGCAGAAATAAACTCGTGCTTTAGTCCTTGGGTATTTCTTCTATTTGTAAAAATTTATTAAATGCATTAAGCTTTGAGTATCTTTAAGTGCTAAAAGAACTTAAACGTAGAACTTAAGCTTTTTAAGAAGCCGCATATTTTAATTCAACCATTGGTCCTTGGATATTTCCACTGTTTGTAAAACGCAAACATTTAAAAACGGTTAATATAGGTGATTATTTGATGCGACGGCACGCACTGCTCAAATTATTTATGGTTATTTTAGTATAAGCCGTAGAAATTTATATGTTTGACCTTTTTCCGTGCAATTGCAGCTTGGGATAACGAGCCGGGGCAGGCAGAAGAAGACGACCAACCCAGATTTGCAAAGTTCGTGCCATAAATCTGCAGTTTGCATGGAATTAATACCCCACTAGGGTGAGGGCGGTAAAGGGAGGTGCAGCACATGCACATGCAACACACATTAGTGGGTCACTCGAAGATGATGACGCTGCTGACCGAAACCGCCACAACAAGAACAACACCAAGAACAAGAGCCACTAGAGTCGGGGTAAAATTATATAAAATTATCATGCAGGGCAGGCAGTTGGCTAGTTGGCCACTTGAAAGCGGCAGGCGGGCCTTGGCTAAACATCATCATCAGCAGCAGCAGCAGCAGCAAAAGCAGCAGCGACCGGCGACGTATACGTAATGTGCGCCATGACGTATACGTAATGTGCACCAGGGTTTGGCCAATTTGTCCAAGCAAACACTAAACCACTGAGCCAAAGCGGAAACAAAAACAGAAACTCGAGCTGAACTGAAACACAAAACTGTTAACGACATCAACGAAAGTTCTCGGCCAAATGGCGAAAGTTATCAAACAATTGCGAATTCGTTGAGAAGACCGTGCAGCCGTTGCGAAAATGACAAAATGGCGAAGTTAACGTTGCCTTGTCTACTGCGGCGACTGCAGCTGGTGGCGCTGCAACTGCAACTGCAACCACAACAACGGGAACCGGAGCAACAGCAGCAGCATCAGCAGAAGCAGCAGCAGCATCAGCAGAAGCAGCAGCAGCAACACCAGCACCAAAATCCACACGGCTGCCACTTGATGGCCATGCAACTGGGCCAGGCCATGCTCCTCTACGGCAGCTGTCTCCTGCTGATCCACGCCTCCGTATCCGCCTCTGTCCTGGCCTCGACCTCGGACTCGGCTGCCATCCCGGTCCTGGTGAATCTCTCCTCCGCGGTCCACGCCTTGGAGGGATCTACGCCTCAGCAGGGGCAGCTCGAGAAGCGCACGCGGAAACGTGATGCCGCCAATGTGCCTGAAGATGACGAATATGGCAGTTATCCGGACGACGTCGACGATTTGGAGGCCTTGCTTAATAATAAGTCAGGTGAGTCGTCAACCGATACACAAAAATATAGTGAAACTAAAAAAATTGCGTACCAAAAACAGCATTTTTTAGAATAATATAGTTTTTAATTGAAGTGCCTATTTTACAATACGTTATGCTAAAAACAGATAAAATGGCATCCGTGAAATAGCTGTAGAAAATCTTTATGGTTTGAATATGTAATTTTTATTCAGCATTGCCAAAGCAAAAAGCTTTACAATTGAAAACAAAATTAATTTACCTAAAATTACTTTGCTTACTTAGCTACTTGAAAAAATTAATGATAGCAAATATAAGCATTTCATAGAAGCATTAAATTCTTTTATTTTATTAAATTTGTATTAAACATGTTTTAATATCTACTAAATAAAATGTAAACTAGGCCACGAAAATCTGCCAACAGCACTTGGTATACAAATCTAAATTGTTCTTACTTATTTTTATTTGTTCATACTTACTTTTCATTTATTATTTAATTTACTTTATTAATTTAAGTTTTTGCTGTAAAAACTTATCTGTGCACTCCATTGTATAATCCCATTTTGTAAATGAATATTTGTGGCTGCAGTGGCAAAGGCAAATAAATGAAAATTGTGTTGATAATGCACTTGGCTAGGGCTGCGTTTCGTTAGTTTGCATTGACCTTTGGTCAGTGCGGAGTCCCAAAGCGAGTACCCCAGAGACCATGAGAGCCATAAATTGCACAACACATCCAAATCCCTTCGCCACGCTGGTCCTTCGTTGTTGTTTAACTTTTATTTTTGGCATGCCCTATCCACCTGGCACTGCATCTGCCGCAACAGCTGCAGGACTCGCCTCTTCACTGGAGGTCCATGCAACATGATTCACGGATTCATCCATTTTATTTTGGCCATGATGCGGGAATTACAAAATACCACAGCAAGGAATGGTGGTGCATAGAAGGTTGTGTTTACTGTGTGGCGAGTAAAAATCCCTTGGATGTGCGAACAGATAATATGGGATTTTAATGGAATTGAATTGAATATGCTGTTTGTAATTAAAAACCAATTTCCAAATGATAAACCAAAGATGAAAAGGTTTTTGTTAAATTCAGAGAACTTGCCTTTCTCCAGAAATATTTAAAACACCTCATTATGGTAATTAGTTAAAAATGTGTAACAGAAGATAATATTGGATTTTAAGAGGAGTGCATTTAATATGAGAACACACAATTTCATGATTTACGATTGAGTAAAAATTATTGAAAGCTTTTTGTGAAATTCGAAGAATTTCGCATTTTCCAGCCATATATAAACACCACATTATGGTAATTAGTCATTGTATGTGCCAAAAGATAATATTGGAGTTAAGGAGAAGTGCATTTAAAATGTGAATACACACAATTATGATTTACGATTGAATTCAAATTATTAAATGTAAAAGAAATTTGTGCCCATTTCGCTAAGTACCATTTGATGATATTAAAAAAGTGTGAGCAATAATAATAACAAAACATAAATTATAGATATGTGAAAATTTGCAAAAATATTTTAAAAGAAACCGAATTAGAGCCTCCATCGAGTAGTACATATAAGCAATTAGGTACGTCAACATAAAATATATTTGTTTAACAGCCATATGTTTAAGAAACTGAATCACTAATTAGTAGACATACGTTTTATATAAATTTGGATTGATTTTTGTCTTAAATGTATTCTTTTGTTAAACAAATTAATTTATCGTGCAGCCTTCTGTTCATTTTGATAGCCTCACATTGATTTAATTTGCGTTTCGTGGAGCTTAATTGTTAATGCAAATTGGCTTTGCGCATTGCAGCTAAGGGGAAATATATTGGAGCGCCGTGCAACGAGCTGAAGTGTGACGTAAAGCTGCTGCACGTGTCCTGCGACAAGGAGTCACAGACCTGCAGCTGCGAACGCAATTATCCCGTGCAGCTGGGACTGATAAAGGGTTGCGCCAAACGTAAGTTGTTGCATTGTCACAATGGTTTTTCCCCTTGAACTGTATATATACCTCTCTTGGCAGCTAAAAAACTGGGCGATCAGTGTTTCTACGACGAGACGTGCATCTACAACGACGAGAACTCCCTTTGTGTTCAGGTGCGGCACAATGCGATGTGCCAGTGTGCCAGCGGATACCACTCCGTGAGCTATGTAAAGCCAACGCGGCGCATCTTTTGCACCCCAGGTATAGGTCCCATAATAAACTGAGCACCAATTCAAAGTCCATTAAATTTGTTTGGAAGAGATTTCTTTAGCACCACAATTCCTATAATCGAGATTTTTATCAGTGCATTTTTGAAAGCATGCTTTATGCATGTAGATAATTTAAAATAAGGTTTCAAGTGCTATTATCCTCATAATTGTTAAACAAATGTCCACTCGTCTGTCCGTCTGTCCGTTCTTACGAGTTCCTCAGTTTTTAATTAAAATTGTTTTTTTAACGTTGATAAATTTGTGACCCATTTTCATATTAGTTATTTCTAAGTTTCCGATTATTTGTTTAAAGATGACCCATAATTGGACTTATAGAGTCCATAACTTTACCAAATTAAATCTGATTTGAAAGTGACATACCTCTTAAGAATTGTGGTCGTTTTCTTATAAATTCGTTAAAATTTTTATACATTTTTGTATCTTTTTCATGTTAGTTATTTCTAAGTTTCCGATGACTTGTAAAAAAGTGAACCAAAATTAAACTTATTTAGTCCACAAAATACCAAATTTATGTTGTGGTTTGATTCTCTAAAAATCTGCATTCAAATTTGTATTTTAACGTTGATCAATTTGTTGACCCATTTTTATGTTAGATGACTTTAAGTCAACTTCTGAATAATTAAGGTGTCAACAATCTTTTCGTAGATCTCAGCGAACTGAGTTCGGATCTGCCCACTTTGCTGGGCGTCTCCACGGGGATCGCTGTTCTGGCCGGGCTCATCTGCATGGTGCTGCATCTGTTTAGCAAGACGAAGTATCCACGACATCGAAACTACGGAGACGCCAGCATTCCTCCTCCCATTCTGTACTCCAGCGATACAGGTGAGTTGTTGGAATAGTCCGGATTCGTTAGATATTAGTGGCTTATTCATTTGTATTAAATTAACGAAATACATATTTTTTAATAGAATATTTTCAAATTTCACTAAAAATAATCATTTTATAGAGTTTATTTTCTCTTTTGATAATCTTTTTTTTAGTCCCTGCTTAAAGCCCAATTATGCATAATTATGGTTGACAACATCCTTCCATTACGATTTTTAAGTACCATTTGTATTGAAAGTTATTAGAATCATTTTGTATTACATTTATGTTACCACCTAATATTATGTATAGTTACAATCTATTTGTTTTTAGGTTTTTCCAGGGGTTTTAGGGGTTCCTTTTTATTTTATTCTATTCATCAATCGATTGCCTTGATTTCAGGGATACCGCTCACCGTTCACTCGGGGCGTCCGTCGTCGCGTTCCAGCATCCGGTCGACGGGATCGATAGGCTCCTTTGGCAACCGACGTGCTTCGGCCGGCGGCCTGGGCGGGACTGCTGCCGGAGGAGGCGTGGCTGGCGGGGCCGGCGGAGGAGGCGCGGCAGGAAGCGGCGGCTCGAAGGGCATCCTGGTGTCGACGTCTCGAACAGGTGCGGCTAGATCGGCCGCCATATTGCTCATATCGTGTCACATAGCGGCGGTGTCCAAACAGAATTCCCGGGCCTCGTCGCGGCACACATCCGGAGCGGGCTGCAGCCAGCACTCGCGGGACGACCTTGATGATGGTGGTGGAGGAGGTGTTGGAGGTGGAGGTGGTGGTGGGAGTGGGAGTGGTTGCCGCAGCTGCGAGAGCACGCTCTCGATGAACCGCCAACTGCAGAAGCAACTGAACCACCAGCGGCATCTGCTCAGCTTCGAGCTGTCGCCGGCGAGGTCAAGGAATCAGGATAGATTTAGGACATTGTTGGGCATGAATGGCAGTGACAATTTTGGGGGCAATGAGGAGGAGGACGATGAGTGCGGTCCGCATAGCATAGAACCCAGCACAACAGTCCCTCATGCACATGCCCATGCCTACGATAGCGATCCGGCTGATCCAGGTGGTGGTGGTGGTGGTGGCTTCGGCCTCGGCTACAGCTGCGGACATGTCGGTGTGATTGGTGGTTACGGCGATGCCGACACCAATGGCGGCGACTCCAGCGGCGGATTTGCCACTGGCGCCGAGCTGCACCACCTGCAAATTGGCGCACTGCCCACGCCGGCGAGTGAAACGCCCCGATTTGCGGTAAATCAACTCAAACATCAGTCATCCCAGCATCCATTGTTCGATCGTGTGGTCTGCTCATCCCCATCCGCATTCCGTATCGCCATGTCCATGTCTATGTCCAACCAAACAGCTCCACATCACAACAGAAACAAGTTCATCTATGTGCTATTCGTATCTGTTCAATCGTTCTGCATCCCATCCCGTTTAGAGATACTTCAAAGTCTGTGCTAGCCCTTAGTTTATATTGTACTCTTCCAGATCTTGTCATTGCAGTCACTTGTGTACGAACTTCAAATTGTTGGTCAATATGTTATTTTAAAAGAACTCATGAAATGATTTTGTATCTCATTAACCAAAAGACTCCCATAAATTATAATTCATTATTTTATTTTTAATTTCTGTATTTCTATCTAAGAAAAATCTCAACTCAATTACAGTTTTTGACCTTCAAATTATTAGTTATGAAACTGTTTAGAAAATAAGCGATATAGAATACCAAATTCTATATTCTTGCCGTTTAAATCAACGGTTAACATAAAAATCACTTTGTAATATGAGTAAGAATTCCTTTAATTTACACTGAATCCAGTAACTTTGTTTAAATGTTAATTGTTCATTAACAAGACATATAATTTAATAAACTTGTTTCAGAATTTCTATCATTCATTTAGCTACTATCAAATTCCTTCTCCGCATAAATTTCAGACTCTGTATTAAAATCATGTCTCATGAGCCATAATTAAATCTCGCAAATTGGATTATTCATGCAATCACATATCGTTAATTCAGCTCAGTTTAATTACAGTTGGAAACTTAATTTGTGTACATTGGCGTTGGTTATCCCTATCCCCCTGCTTGTCTAAATAGTGTTTTTATTGACAACTCTGTCTAGTTAAAAACAAAAAACTACAAACCAATTTTGTGTTTTCTTGATGATTGATGTTTTATGTGCTTCTGAGCCCCTCTGTTTCCAAATACAAAGTTGTTACATTGTTTTAATTTCTCTATCGTTACCAAAAAGAAAACACAGACACTCACACTGCGATACACACACGCGCACTGTGCCACCAAATAAATATAGAGTTTATATTTAAACCAATTTAACAGACCAAAAGCCATATATAAAAACTGAGAAGAGAATGAAACAGAAAATCGCCTCAGGTTTATTGACACCATTTGATAAGGAATAATTGTTAAAAGCCACAGATTCTAAGGATGATCAAATATACATTTCGACAAGATGATATTGAAGCAATATGGCGGTGACTATGTTCATAGACAATCCTCCCTAACTTCCACAAAAAACAAAGTAATATTGCATAACCGAACACAATTTGTTAGCTAATATATTTAACTATTGCAAATTAAGAAAATTATGCCACACACACTCACATAGATATACCACACACACACACACGATTGCATGCCACGATTGCATCCTGCCAGCAGCAAAGGACACTTGTCTGCCGCTAGGATTCTCCACGCCACTCAACTTCCGGCTGACCTTTTGCCGGTTGAGTCCCCAAAGTTTCCACACACTTTCCACACACACACGAATCGATAAACGATATGAAAATTTTCTTCTATATATGTTAATCCTGCAACTTTATATGTGTATGTCCTCCGCTTCTTCCTCTTCTTCTAAATCTGCTACTTTCTTCTTCGCCTTGAATTCTGAACTGAAGATGACTGCATTTTGAAACAAACAAACTTTTCTTTATGAATTTCCTTTTTATCCTCATTCTTATCTTAAAGACTAGTTACAGGATCTTTGAAAAGTTTTGTGAATTCAGGAAAAAGGTCAAGAGTTTGTACTATTTGGCGTATGAGTAACATTCGTATACGTAATATTCTTCAAGTTGAGGAAAGTGCTCGTATTTTTGTTGTAAAAAACTTTGGTCTTAAACAGGCGGTGATTGGGTTTACAAACACGTTAAATATTTTTTGTTTTAATAAATAAAACTCTTTTTTTCAATATGGAATTTTCGGTTTGAAATTCATTTAATAATCTAATAATCTTTGACAAAAAGCATAAAATGTTGTTCGTTATTAAAATCAAGATGGTATGCTCTATCAAATTCTTAAGGACTTGTTATGATTTTAGTAGTTATAAGGATATTAAAGGACACGAAACGAGAATCACTATAAAGATAATTAAAAGATTATATTAACTTACCCTTAATGAGGTTTTATAAGTCTAAGATAGAGTCCCAAAGAATTTATAAAATGTCCTAACCTTATTTGGCTGTTCAGGAGTCTTCCGCTGCTCGCACTCGCTTAATTTGCTTTCCAAATTTGCTATATCGCTTCGGAATGATCTTTCGCTGTGGCTATGCATCTCTGTCTCCAGTCTTTCTCATATCTAACTTACTATCCTTCTCTTCCACGCCGTGTCTTCTAACCAAAAACGCTTCGATACTCACTCAGTTTAAATACAGCAATCCCATCCGACAATACCCCTTATCGATTCTCCTGGCTGACACCTGTATTTTGGTCTCTTCCCTTGTAGGTTCTCGAAGACCAAGTCTAGCGTCGGTGCACAGCACCAGTTCCTCGGTGCGCAGCTACAGCATGATGCGCTTCGAGAAGGAGACGCAGCAGAAGGAGATCCGGCAGGAGATGAAGCTGCGGCTGGCGCGCCTGCAACAGCAACAGCACCTCACGCAGAACAAGCCGCAGATCGTCATTGGTGAGGCACTGATGCAACATGGCGCCCTCAGTCGCGTCACCATGGCCACGCCCAGTCCCCTTACGCCCAATTCACTGGACGAACTGCTGCCGTCCCTGGATGAAAATCAGGAGGTGAGTTATGACGCATTGAAGTCTTAGGTCATACATGGTACCAATAACCCAGAAACAGTTATTACCGAGAAGAATTCGCGGCTCAAGTGGGTCAATGACAGGGCCGTAGCTAGCATGGGGCTGGTGGGGCAGTGCCCCTTCCGTATAGGGGGCCCCAAATTTACTTGTTGCCCCATGGCCCCGAGGCTCTAGCTACGGCCCTGGTCAATGATTTAAACAAATAACAGGATGTTTGAATCTTTTTAAATATTGTAATTTGCTGGCAAAGTCATGCCTCTCTTGTGCTGAAGAATTCGCGGTTGAAGTTAATTCGCTTTAAATATGTAAATGTCTCCAAATGGATTAAAATAAGGGACATATCCTTTAGTATCGAAGTTTTGGGATTGGTATTAAACAGCGGGGGATATAATATAAAAAAAGTAGGGCCCAAAATCTTATTTAATTACAATGTTAAAAAGGTTATTATTATTTAACCCATCCACAGTATCCTCCCAGGCTGGAAACGACGTTCAAGCATCTTATACAGCCTCAGGTTGGAGGAGCGAGTGGATCCTCCGGAGTTGGGGCCGCCTTGAGAGCAGCTGCCTCTCAGTCATCCCCGGAAAGTTCGAACGGATACCACGGACCCTGCAGTTCCTCGACTGAGGCGCTCTAAAATTAGTTTCAGCATAAGTAGGCCTGAATAGTTAATTAGATCGTAAGTAATCGAAAATTTCTCATCTAATTTGCGTAGAAGGCAAAGAGTTGCGTTAAAAGCCCGTTGCTAATTAAATTGAATTCAAATTGAACGTCAAACGTGTTGTAGTCAGCTTAGATTATGTGTAACATAGTAAGTAAACCAGCTAGATTAAGCCTAGAACTAATACTAATAATAATATGAATAAGTGAGTTCTCAAATTAGACAGCCTTTGTGTGTATCATAATACGTAGGAGCTAATCGAAACATTTTATACGTGTGTGTATATTGTCATACAATTTTTGTAGAAGTTATACAAGCGAAAATCCAGCTAATGAGAAAAGGCAGGCCAGGCCAAGTGGTCGGGGGATTGAAAGGAAAGAAAAGCATAGAGCCCGATTGTAATTGCTGCTGAAGAATTGATATACCACTTGGCTTTCATTTATTTAGATCAACATGAATTGATTAGCGTAAATTAGTCTAGTGTTTATCGTTAGTGTGAGATAGTACTGATAAAATATACGCAAGATGAATTTATACAAAATCGGTTTATACAACAGTAGTTTCTTGTACATTGTACTCACGATGATAACTGTATCGGAATATGCCAGATTGTTCTAGCTAAATCAATAATTATGTTAAGCCATCGCCACGAAATAAATCAAAAGTGTTAATAGATCCAACTAAGACAATGTAAGTGAGGAGGTAAGAGATATTTTGTTCTTTGTAGGAATAGGAGTCTCTAATGCATTTTCCGAATGCTGGAAGTGCAAAGTCAATTTTAGTTTACGACTTACGAATTTTTCTACAGAGGCGTTTCAAGTGAATACAATAATCGAAAATGTGTAGATCAAATGTACATTACTTAATCGATGGTAATATTGTTTAATATTTGATACCAAGGTTGTTGACTGTAGTTGATGTTCTCTACATCGTTTGGTTCCATGATTTATTGTATCCTATCTATAGATCCGTTCTCAATAGTACGAAATACAGCAGCTATAAAGATCGTTACATATACACCTATACAAGCATATACATAAGTGTATGCATATTTGTACTTAACTATGCTATACATACGATGAGTAGACACATATCTGGAGTTCAGTGTTGGTTGATGTTGGGAGTATATAGAAATAAATGCAATTTTGTGTTTTCAACTACTCGTGGAGTTTTACTTCTTTAAGATTTTTATTTTTGATGAAACCTCTGAACCTTTATTTTGCTTTAGAAACATTTAAAACGAAATCGAAATTGGTAAATTTAATATATCTTCTACATTCAACGTTATCTTTTACTGTTCTGGGGATCTAAGGAATTTACCATATTTAGGTAGGACATGAAATCAATTTGACATCACTCCTTACTGATGGCTAATGTCTTAGGCGATTTAACAGCCAGTCCTGTTTTATTTAGATGTACAAATTAAAATAATTATTAATTAATTACTCAAACAAAATTTGGGACAAGTAAATTTTAATTGAGATTTTGGGGATACATAATTGCTAAGATTTGTCTAAGAATTATCGAATTTCGAGGGTTAACAACCAAATTTGAAACCACTTGGGGTGGAACCGAACAACAAGTACTCCATTCCATTAATCAACCTCCTCGATGGTGGGGCCAGAGCCGCCAGTGGCACCGGAACTGGGACCTCCTGTTGGGGGCGGTGGTGGTGGTGCCATTCCAGCGCCCTGGTACAGCCTCGTGATGATCGGGCTGCAGATCCTCTCCAGCTCCTGCTGTTTGTGCTCGAACTCCTGCCGCTCAGCGAGTTGATTGGCATCCAACCAGGCAATGGTCTCACTGGAGCGCTGCTGGATGGTCTCCCGATCCGCGGGACTGAAGCGGCTGCTCATTTGCTCATCATCCAGGGTGGAGCGCAGCTGGAAGCAGTAGGACTCCAGCTGGTTCTTGGCATTGATCCGGTCGCGTTGCTGCTCATCCGCCTGGCGGTACGACTCCGCATCATTTACCATCCGCTCGATGTCCTCTTTGGAGAGACGGCCCTTGTCGTTGGTGATGGTGATCCGATTCTCCTTGCCCGTCGACTTCTCCAGCGCCGTCACATTGAGTATGCCATTGGCGTCGATGTCAAAGGTAACCTCCACCTGGGGCACTCCCCGCGGAGCCGGAGGAATCGCCGACAGTTCGAATTTGCCCAGGCTGTTGTTATCCCGCGTCATCGCCCGCTCACCTTCAAACACCTGGATGAGCACTCCCGGCTGGTTGTCCGCGTACGTGGTAAAGATCTGCGTCTGCCTGGTGGGTATGGTGGTGTTCCTCTTGATCAGCGTGGTCATCACCCCGCCAGCGGTCTCAATGCCCAGGGAGAGGGGGGTGACGTCCAGCAGAAGCAAATCCTGCACCGCCTCCGACTTGTCACCATGGAGGATGGCCGCCTGCACTGCGGCACCGTAGGCCACCGCCTCATCGGGATTGATGGACTTGTTCAGCTCCTTGCCGTTGAAGAAGTCCTGCAGTAGACGCTGCACCTTGGGTATCCTAGTTGAGCCGCCCACCAGCACGATGTCGTGGATCTGGCCCTTATCCATCTTGGCATCGCGCAGCGCCTTGGCCACCGGCTCCATGGTGCCCCGAAACAGATCCCCGTTCAACTCCTCGAAACGGGCACGTGTCACCGAGGTGTAGAAGTCAACGCCCTCGAAAAGCGAGTCGATCTCGATGCTCGCCTGTGTGGACGAGGAGAGGGTCCGCTTGGCCCGTTCACAGGCGGTTCGCAGACGTCTCAATGCCCGCTTATTTTGGCCCAGATCCCGCTTGTGCTTGCGCTGGAACTCCTGCACGAAGTGATTCACCAGTCGGTTGTCGAAGTCCTCGCCACCAAGATGGGTGTCCCCAGCGGTGGCCTTCACCTCAAAGATGCCATCTTCAATGGTCAGCACGGATACGTCGAAAGTGCCACCGCCGAGATCGAAGATCAGGACATTGCGTTCGCTGGTGCCCTGTTTATCCAATCCGTAGGCTATGGCCGCCGCAGTGGGTTCGTTGATGATGCGAAGGACATTTAAGCCGGCAATGGCGCCCGCATCCTTGGTGGCCTGTCGCTGAGAGTCGTTGAAATAGGCCGGCACTGTGACAACCGCATCTGTGACAGATCCACCCAAATAGGCCTCCGCCGTCTCCCGCATTTTGGTCAACACCATCGAGGACACCTCCTCCGGATAGAAGCTCTTGCGCTCACCCTTGTACTCCACATGGATCCGGGGCTTCCCGTTCTCGGCGACCACCTCGAAGGGCCAGTGCTTCATGTCCGACTGGACGGTGGCGTCGTCGAAACGGCGGCCAATCAGCCGCTTGGCATCTGGAAGTCAGAATCAGTCGGTCAGAATCCAATGAAACAACATCAGCGCACTTGGACAACAGATTCGCTTTATTAGCTAACATTTAGGGCTGGTATAGGGTATGTGGGTGGTGTTGAGTCTGGTAATTGGATTTGTATTGCAATGTGTCTGGGCAGGTCTAGACTTTCTAGACGGATTTCTATGCGGACCCTGAGACTGAAATGAAAGTACAAAAAGAGAAAGAAGACTCGCATTAGATCTGCTCAGCAAATCTCACGAAAAGGATGGAATGTATTTAAAACGAAGGGACGAACGTTGAATAGTAGTCTTCAGTTTGGTAAATGGGCAACTGGTAAATTGTAAAAAATATCTTTGAACGCTTGAAATGTTAAAGACCATGAATACTACCATGAATGATAGGTAGTATTAAAGTTCTATTAAAATACTACTACTAAATCTATTTAGTCTTTAATAAAAATGAAAAAATTAATTTTCAGACTCGAAAGTCCCTAATTTAAAGCTCTTGAGATTCCAATGTTCCATTTCTTTATACTCTTTCGATCAACTCTAATAAAAATTTTAATTGAAATAGTTTTTTTAAGATATGATTTTTTTTTAAACAAAATAATCCAAACGTGCTTTTTATTCTTTTGCAACCAATGTATCGTAATCTCGTTTAAGTTATTTTTGTTATCCCCAATTTGTTATATCATTCCATTATAGCTCCGATTTTCAGAAAAACCTGAGAAATTCCACAGCCAACATAAACAATATTTATGCGAAAGCAAACGCTTCTGACAATCCATAACAACTTGCACTGAGACTTATTTTCGTTTATTTGGCCGACACAAATGATGCCAATAAACATGGCAACAGTTTTTGTTGGCACGGACCGAACTTGGTTGCTATTGGCAGACGGAGACGGCGACTGAGGAGCCGCATCTTCGTCCGCACCCCGGGTGGCGGGAAAACAGGCCGAAAGAACTGACACAACAAGTGGAGGTGTCACTAGACCAAATGGGTGGGGAAAAATTCAGGAGGAGTGGATGGAGGCTGCAGTGGGAGGGATGGCGATGACTCTCTCGCATTGGGAGGAAAATGCAGTCACATTGCACACATTTTGGCGCCAGTGAGTGAGAATTTTCTTAAAATAAACTAAAAGCGAGATAATAAACAAAATGTGCGCATAGTTCATTCATGAAAACGTTGCCAGTAATTAGACCAGATTTTTTGCGAACCCCAGGCAAAGATCGAGATAGCGAGATTTGAGGCAAGGACAGGAGACTCAGAAGACTCACCGAAGATCGTGTTGTTGGGATTCATGGCCACCTGGTTCTTGGCCGCATCGCCGATCAGACGCTCCGACTCCGTGAACGCCACATAGCTGGGCGTGGTGCGGTTGCCCTGGTCGTTGGCGATGATCTCCACCTTGCCATGCTGAAAGACACCGACACACGAGTACGTGGTACCAAGATCAATGCCAACCGCTGGTAATTTGGGCATCTCGGCTGCGGCTTTAATTAGACGACACCACCACCACGTCAAAGTCCCACAGTCGGAGAGATCGAGAACAAGGCGAGACGAAAGGGAATCGAAAATGAAATTAAAATCACAGTCTCCCCATTTTTGTTGATTACACAACGGAGTGGATGCGGATCCTCACCCAATTACCCCAGGCAGTCAGCGCTAGTCCTTTAGAACGCGAAACGGTATAGATATAGGGAGATGATCAGGAACAGCAGTACGAAGGTCAGGACTCGGAAGAATTCGAGCGCCTTCTCTTTTTGCAGCTCCACAGCGTCTTCCGTTTGTCCTCACGTTGCCACGATGAAAACCAATCTAATCCTGCTCTCGACCTCGGTTTCTCGGGGTTCTTTCTTGGTTTGTCTCGGACCAACTATATCGATCGCTAAAAGAGATTGCAAGATGATGCACGCGCCACGAATGCCACCAGAGAACTGGCAGACCGAATGTTGCGACAACCGATCCCTTGCCAAAATCGTTCGATCATCGACGATGCTCTGGCAACATAACATCGGTGCTCATTGGATATACTATATGGGATTCTGGGATTGATTAAGATTCCTCACCTGGCAGTTTGTTGTTCTACATCTAGTAACAATTACAGAATCTGATCTTTGCTGGTAAGAGTTGTCACTTCGTGCCAAAGAACTACGTCACCTAAGAACAAAAATAAAATGATTTATTATAAAAATTAATCTCTTAAGCCTGGTACTCAAGACCAAAGAAAATGTCTAAGCAGAAAAACAAAAATAATCTAATACAAAAAAAGATAATACGTTTTGTTTTGTGCTTTGAAAGCAATTTTTTCGTTTGCTTAAAATATTAGTCAATAGATACCCTGCAATTTATTTATTAATTTGTGCTATAATATTTATTTGTTAAAATTAAAGGAACAAATTTATTAAGTTTTTTTTTACAAATAAAGCACTGAAAAGTATCAGTCCTAGTAATGCTTCAAAACATCTGTTAAAAGACAAATTTAAAAAGTAAATATGCCAGTCAAAGTCAAGGTAGTCCAAACCTGAGTTACATTGATCTGAGAACAAATCGGTAATTGTAGTTTTTGGTAATTATCTAAACATTAATTACACAAACCTGCATTGTCTTGGCCTTGCGAGCAGATGTTTTGTACTTATATTTCTTGGCGTGCCCCAGGAATGATATAAAAGTCCCAACAGAATCAGTTTTAATCATTAACTGTTTTGTAGTTGACCGACCAAGACAATAGCAGCAATGAAATACTTTGTGATCTGTGCCTTAGCTGCTCTCGTCCTCATCCAGGCTTCATCGGCATTTAAGACTAAGCGCGTTATCTATGTGGTGCCAGCACCCACTACCACTGCCGCAAACCCTGTTGCGCCATCAAGTAACCCCACAATCGCCGCCATCCCTGTTGCGCCATCAAGTAACCCCACAATCGCCGCCAGCCCTGTTGCGCCACCAAGTAACCCCACAATCGCCGCCATCCCTGATGCGCCCTCAAGTAACCCCACAATTGCCGCCATCCCTGTTGCGCCATCCACTAGCCCCACAGCAGCAGCTCCTGTGGTCCTTCAGGTAGTCTACTGCTCCTGGAAGAACAACTGGTGTCGCACCAACTCGAATACCGTAAGGAATTGCAAGTGGGGCCTCTGCAGTTTCAACGGATAAAAGTCAATAAAAAACGATACCCATTTTTTAGCACAAATCTCTTGGTTTTTATTTGAAAGTCTGGCTTGGTCAAAAAAGAGACTTGCTGGAACGGTTTCATTCTTAACTTGATACTGGGAAAACCACACGGATCTGACCCGTTGCTTTATAAGGCTCATACGAAAGCGTTAGCAAAAATAATAGTCCATACTAATCTTAGTGGCTAACTAAATTCGATTCATGCAAATCATCACCTAATCGGGTTAAAGCTTAATGGGTTAGCGCTAGGATACAAAGTAGAGGCTTGGTTTGGATTAGTTGTATGAATATTAGTCAGTTGATGAGGGTGAAACAATACTTGACCCTTCGAGAGGACCTTTACAGATTAAACTAATACTACACTAGGGTTAAACAATGCGGACTAAACTTAACTTAGGATATGCATATGTGAAGCTTCAATTAATTGAAGATTTTTAGGTTTATACTTTTTGCACAATGCGGCACAGTTTTATTAAGAAATTGTTCGTTGGTAACTAACAAAAGATTAGTTTCACTTTTCAATTTGGCAACACAAAAATAACTAAAAACAGAATGTTCACGGATGCTTTACAAGAATTTATATATTTTGTATATAGCACAGAAGTAGAGCCAAAGTAGATATATTTATTTAGGATACAAAGGGAATAGTCATATACTCTGCACCTCATGAAATTACGAGTATAATTTTCGATTTGGAGCTAGTAAAAACAAAATATAAACCGGTCATAAACCTTCTGGTCTAATGATCTGATGAGACAATGTATATTGCTATCGTTTATTTTTTGTTGTAATTGTATATGTATATATATGCGATAATATTAGATAATATTGTAAGTTCGATTTTTAACACGTTTTTCAATACTCTTATCAGTTACTATCAATTTTAGTTTTGTTTCTTTAGTTCCTTTTAATTTTTTTGTGGTTTCGTGGCCACTGAGCAGATCTTATTGTATGTTTTTGTTAATTATTAATATTTATTCGATTTGCTTGCTTGATTTGCCGCAGCTCTCAATGTATCCACAAAAAAATAACGTTCGTAGAATTTTTGCACTGATTTTACAAAAATATACAGCTATTATCATTTCTCGCTTATATCTTTCTTTCTCTTCCCCTCAATCGTTCGTTTTATTATGATTCGTAAGGCAAAGTTCGTGTTTATGTATTTGTTCTATATTATAAATGTAAGGGGTTTCTAAGAGTGTCTAATTGTTTTACAAGTCGCCCAGTTCTCTGTTTTTGTATCGTTCAACTAAATGCATAATTTTTTGTAAATTTAATTCATAAACGTAATTGCTAGTGTATCCAAGTCACTAGGCAAGTGGAGCTTGTATGCGGGGATGATAAACACAATAAAGAGAGCTAAACACAAAGTACAAAAAATGACAGACTGGTTTACAGATAACATGGAAATTCGGTTCAGGCGCGGGGTGTGACATTTGCAACTGGCGGCAGAGAAAGTAATTAGCTCTCAGCGCCTAACAATGCTAGAGGGCCTTGGGAGGCCGCTGCGCTTCATTTGCGAAGGTGGTCGCAAACCCGAGGGCTTGGGAATGCCAGTGGATCCCGTGGTCACCTGGGTCAGCTTCGAGGTCAGCGCCTGCATGTCGAAGTTCTGCTGAGGAACATTTCCGCCGTTTACAGGCCTACCGGAGTCCTTGTGGCCATATAGACTGCCACGCGAGGATGCTGAGGAGAGGCTCTGGAATGGACAACGACGAGGTTAACAGGATTTTAAACTATTAACAACAAAGATAATATCATTTTAATTACATTAATGACCCCCAAATTTACAAAAAAATCTGCGTTAATATTGATTTCAATAAACAAAAATGAATAAAGTTATCTTGACCAACCTCTGGGGTTTCCGCCTCTGTTGCCGTTTTAACACTCAGGCTGTAATACCCAGATGAAGGACGGGCAAGTCCATTTGTTCCTACTCGTTTTCCACCAGCTAGACCGGGACCCCGCAGTCCGCTGACCAATTTGGGCACTTTAAATACATTAGAGTCATCCTAAGAAAGTGAAAATGTATGTTAGGGAGTCTTTTAAAGTATATAACAAGTACTGACCTCCTGGGCCTGCGTTGGACCCCGCAATCCGCTCATCAACTTGCTGGGCTGCGCTCCTGGTCGACGTAGTCCACCACCCAAGCTGGGTCTTGGTAGGGCTCCAGCACCAATGCCGCTCATCGTGGAGGACAAATTGTGGAACGATTTAGACTTGATGCCCATAGGACTCTTCAGCTCGGCGCTACCCGTTGCCGGCACTGTGACAGTGGTTGGCACCGATGCGGCTGGAGTGGCATTCAGACCGGCTCCGGCTGATGTGGCCTTGCTCACCGTCGTAAACTTTTGCAGACCACTAATGTAGCGAGGACGAGAGAGAGAGCGAGGCTGGGGAAGAGTGGAAACGGGCGCTGGTTCCGCTGGTGGAGGTGCTTCCTGCTGAAGCGGTCGGCGCTGAAGCAGGCTCTTATCCTTAGGTTTCTTATACGTCAAATAGTTACTTGCACTACTCTGTGCCTTGTTGTTGTTAAATACAGCACTCTGGTCCCGACGAGACAGGCGACCTGGTGGGGAACCCTGCCGTTGCGGCTGATCCTCCTCGGTATAAACCACGTCCTCCAACTGTTGTTGCTCTTCCTCCAACTGCTGTGGCTCATCGTCTATACAAGGCACAATAATCTCCTGCTGCAGGCGCATATCTTTCGAAATCTTAATGGTCTTGAAGCGATCTCGATCTCTCTCCCTTCTCTCCGGCAGCTTATAGCTGGACGGGTCAGTCTCTGCAGCCACCTGGGACCTAGTAGGATCCTCCGCTGGTTCGGGATTCGGTTCGGGTACCGACTGTTCCACCTGGGGCACATCTCTTCGCTGGACAATGAATGAGGCCGAGTTGCCGCTGGCTGAACTTACATTGCTGCCGTGCATAGCGCTCAGGTTGACATCGTCGTAGAGACGACTCCGACGACTGAGCAGCCGTTCGCCACCACCGCCGCTACTGTTGCTGCTAGAGTGGCTCTGGTTGAGGACAGGGGTTTCCACCTTTTCGGATGCAGGCTGTTGAGTATGCTGCTCCTCTTCCCGTTCCTCTGGCTCCGGCTCATCTCTGTGGAAGCGCCTTTTGATGGTTTCCAGTGACTTTTGCATCTTTAACTGTTCCTTGTTCAGCGTATTGACCTTGCCCAACTCGGCGAGCATATGCTCAAATTGTTCCTCGTCGCCCTGCTGAGCTAACATCTCCACCTCCGCCTCGGCCAAGTCCATGACGCACTGCATCTGCTTGTGCTGTTCGCTCATTTGTAGGCTGTAGGTGCCATCCAGCGGCTGTTCGATCTGCTCTAACAGCTCCATGGTGGCCAGCACAAACTTCTCCCCATTGAATGGAGCTGCTTTCGCTGCGGGCTCGAAGGTGTTATTGAGTCTTCCTGGTGCTACTCCAGTTGGTTTTTGCGGCGTGGCACCCACAATGGGGGACAGGTTCATATCTCCACGTCCCTTGAGGGTGGGTGTGTATCCCTGCTTGTTATTATTATTATTATTATTGTTGTGATAGCAGTGGGAGCGCATATTTGTGGTCAGTGGTGTGGAGGATTCCATGGTGAGCAAGGCCAGCTTCCGATCAATATTCTCAGGGGTTTCGCAGCGGCCCTCTGGAGTGTTGCAGCCGGTGTCGGTAAATGTGGTGTTCATCTGACGGCCTGTTAATAACTGGGTCTCATCCGCTGGAGCTACACCCGCATTGGGCCTCTTAAAAGTCGTGTTTCCATCCACAGGCAGGGACTCGGACTCTGACTGCAGAACTGAGGCTGTAAGGCTATCCACCAAGTTAAAGGTAGTGTCGCCAATCATCTCCTCCCCCAGGATCATGGTACGCTGCAGAGCAGGGCAAACTACGGGCACTACGGCGTGCATTGTTCGATCAGCGGCCAAGGGAATGGACATGCTGTCTGTGCTGTTGTCCATAGTGCTGCAGCCGGAGGCGGTTTTGCTCAGCGTCAACGATATCTCGTCAATCTGCCCGATGTGCGAATCCTTGATTAGTGTGCCATCATCCTCGCACATGGTCAACGACTCCAGCGCCTTGCGATCCCGGATCATGTCGCTAAGCGTATAGCCACCCAATCCGCCGCCAATTCCCATGTTGTCTGTTGTTTGGTTAGTCAGCGTGGTGGTGAGACTGGGATCCTGCTCCATGCCAAATGTG
This sequence comes from Drosophila kurseongensis, assembly GCA_018153305.1. NCBI lineage: Eukaryota > Metazoa > Arthropoda > Insecta > Diptera > Drosophilidae > Drosophila > Drosophila kurseongensis. Next base: position 12,184,495 of record JAECXX010000005.1, on the reverse strand, counting down.
GATTGGAGGAAGTTCAAGTTTGTAAAGTCCGCCGAGGTTATTAACGAGTTGTTCATTCGTTCCGTGTTCATGGAGGAGCATATGGAAGACGGAGGCGAGGTGTCCTGCAGGAAGGAATTGTGCATTTTTGTGGTGACCAGACCGCCAATTTCCAACTGGAGCATAGCCGGTGTCCCCGATACCGCTCCGGTGCCGACTCCGCTGTCATTTCCTGCACCATTTTGACTCTGTAAAAATAAAAATGCCGATTATAATGATAAATTATTGCAAAATGTTTATTTACACTTACGAAATCGAGATTCCGACGCTTGGGGCGGGTAAAGGTCTTCGAGTTGTGTTTGAAGGCTTTCGTAAAAAATAAAGTTTTATAGAAATTAGATGGTGGAGTTTCACACTCAATAAACTTATCAATCTACGATGCTTAACCTATAAGTGTATTCATTGTTATTGCTATTTGGTTTTGTTTTGATTTTAAATGTTTATAAATCATCGTCTCCAAAGAGGACATCCTCATCAATGACCAAATCAAAAGTATCCTCATCGGACATCAAAGTATTCTCGATCTCCTGATCCAATAAATCGACTTCAGTGGTAACTAACGGTCCTACCGCAACGAGCGGTGGCATGTCATCAAATCTTTTATCGGGAAGAAGGTCCATCTTGGCGACCGACAAGCTAATATTCTGAACAGCCTGGTTTAGAGGATCTAACTCTACTGAAGGTGGGGCTTTCCCTCGAGGCTTTGATTTGTTGACCAATTCTTTAAATACTTCGTCTGGAGGGTGAACGGTTTTCTCTACCGACTTATCGGTATTCGGTTGAAATTTAACAGGTTCTTTTTCACTAGTCTTAAGCGAAGTTATGCACAGCATGTCATTGGTTATTAGCCAGCCTGGGCTATTGAGCAGACGCAGCACAAATGTGCGCTGAAAGTGCCTAGGTTCCCAGCCGTCAGCGGTGATCTCTTTTAAGTATCCCGTCAGCGTAAAGATGCGCAAATTCGTGTTAAAAACGTGGATGTCCAATCCGGCGTTCTGGTGGTCTGTTTGCATCTGGGGCAAGCGACTAAGAGCGAGACGCAGTGCTGCGCTGCCAACCTGTAGTTTAGCATTGTGCGCAAAGGAGGATTGGTGGCGCTTTCGGTTTCTATTGTACAGTTTGTAGGCGTACACATAATCCAGTTGAACGGGCACGCTAAGTGAGAACATGGCCTGGTCATTATAGTAGTTCTTAAGTTGCGAACGTTTTTCGGGTTCGTCGAAGCAATTGTAGAACGAACCAATGAAGCGATTGCAGAACTGCGTGCCCTTAGTTCCACCGTCCTGAAGTCGTTGGAACATAGGAAGATTATCTACGACCTCTAACTTGACATCAGAATGCGCACAGCCATGGACGGTCTGAAGTTGTGGCAAAACTTTTTGAATGTCGCTCAACTTAAGCTTGGCCACGCCGTTTCCTGCAACGTACAGAGTCGTGAGTTTTAGCTTTTCCAAGTATTTCAGTTCGCCCAAGTCCTTGATTCTATTTGCGCTTATATCCAAGCGCTCCAGGCTGACAAATTTCTCACAAATTTCGCCAAAGGCCTTCAGCGAGCACAAATAGTTGTTGCCCAGAACGATACCGGCCATTTGGGGAAAGACGTGGCTCGAAAGAACAAGTACGCTCTCCAGCATATTGACCACATGCAGTGGGCAGAAATGCTTTCCCAGTTCCGGGCTGGCGTGGAATCGGGAAAGATCCAGAGTACGAATAGCCGGCTCATAACGGGCTTTCAAAGCCGCCTTCACGGCAGTCGAAAACCTCTCGGATATCTCCGCGTTCATGACGGACATGGGCAGACCTGGTGTGACGGAAACCTCGATCTTTTGGCACGTGTAAAGGACGGCAACTTCCTGCTTCAGGCGTTTTAGTCGATTGGCGCAGAGTAGGTTGTCCACCAGGAACTGACCACGGGACATGTTGTCCTCTAACCCACTGCGCTTGAAATTGAACATCTCCACCTTTATGGGCATCAGCACCCACTTTAGAGCCAAGAAAATGGAAGAGTTTGACACGCCGGCGCAGTTGGCGATGTTGACTGTGGACCAGCCGGTGACGGTGGCCAGGCGGTGCTCCTCCTCAGTGGAAGAGATTGTGTCCAGCACGGAACCCATTTGCTGCTCATTTTCGAGCAGTTTTTCTACATACTGGCGAAATCGGTTTTTGTCGTTTAGGTTCTTTCGCAGATCGGTCAGTTGCGATGTGGTATTCGGGTGTGCCTTGAAGGTCACGCTTAGCCGGTTGCACGTTGCATAGGGTTTGGAACTGCCCAGGATACGCATTGCGGCAAATTCACAGATTTATCGAAATCTTCGCAAAAATAAACTTCGCAGTAGAAAAAGTTCAAGCACAATGTCAAAGAATTTACCGTTTTTCCGGTGTTGGTAAGGCGCAGCAGGACGCTTTGACAATTGAAGTTTTACAGCACTGACGCTGCCAATTTAAGAGCATTGGGTACGCTTAGCAGAAAACATTGGATCAGTGATTTTCCCTTTATAATCACCGTTTTTTTTAGACTGATTTTTTATTAGACATCGCCTACGGCTTACGCACCAACCAATTAATTATTAATCGTTTACAAGAATGTTAAGTGGATTGTGAGGAGTGGTCCGGTAGTTTAGTTTAATTGTATGACTGTGTATTAAAAAAAAAAACAGATGGGTCCGATCTAGCAAGGCTTGCATTATTCCCAGAGACTTTTATGTGCCTTTTACTTTAAAATGGTTTTGGTCCTTAGACTTTGCTTTAAAAAGGGGAATATGGGCATCAGCGTTAATGCAAATATAAATAAAATAATAAATAATAAATATTGCCTCAAAATGTAACTTCGAAGATCAACAGGCATGTTTACTAATTAGTAATTACTATATCAGGAACGTATTAGTAACGGACAACAAAAGGCATTGACCAAAATACTATTCCATACGATTCATTGCTGAAGTCCGTAGTGATTTTTAAATAATGTTTTACAACGCTGATACGATGAATGTGTCAGGAGTCTTGCATTAGTTTAATTCGGTTACAGTTGAAATGACAGTTCCACTTCGAAAAATCATTAAGAGCTTAGCATGACAGCATTCCGCACGCATTAAATCACGGAATCGATTTTTGATCCTCGTCTGTAATTCGATAATTGTGGTACTTAAAGTGTTTTGCGTATCGCTTGATTGACTTTCGCTGGCTGGGTAGGAAGTAAATTGGATTTATATAATGTTAGCATATTATGCGATTCTTGCCTTATTAGCATAGCCAGTTTTTTCTAACCACGCACAGCTGTTTGAAATGAGAGCGTGTGTGTGTGCGTTTAAGGCTTGATTAATTACCGTAACAATAACATAGGCGCTGTTGCCAATTATGGCAAACGGCCACTTGAAAGACATCGGTAGGAAATACTGGGTAAGTAATACTGCCCACATGCGACCCGAACTTTGTCAACGTAGCCGCCAGTTTAACCCAAATTTGTTTTTTTTAGAAAGCGCAACTGCACATTTCTGCATGTGTGTAAGTGTGATGATGGGGGTGTGGGTGCATCGGTATGCGTGGAAAGGCTTACCCTCGTTGTTGTACTGCAAGTGCAATTGTTGCAACGGCGGCTGATTGTTCGTCTTCCACTGCTGCAAAATATTGGAGACATCGTCATGCGTCTTATCCGCCAGAAATCTGCCAAGGAATACCAGGCAATATGATTATTTATAGCATCGCTGTTACAGCAACAACAAGAGGAACAACAGGAGTGCACCACTTACATATATGAATCATCCTTTAGTGCCTCATCGATGTCCAGGATATCCATGTCCAGCGATGGGTGATTTGAAACTTTACGCTTAGCTTAAAACACTTTATGAAGACCTAAATCATTGCGAGAAACGACAACAAAAAGGTCTTCGCTCGCTTGTCTGTTTGACCACCAATACAAGATACTAATTTTGCTCAAAGCTGATAGAGATGAGCGATATCGGCGAGTCCGTTACGAATCACGATTATTTTTAAGCTATGAGTCACTGTCGTGACTGTGAAAGCAAAAAAATACATAAACAATTACAAATCGTGAATGGTGCAAAAAGAAATTAAATAAGACCAAGTTTTAATATGGCTCTTAAATATAATATTTGTGTTTACGCCTTGAAACGGATCACCTTTTCTTACCCGCATTACTGTTTACAGTCACAGTTTATTTCACGATGTGACTAGAGATGCGAAATGAAGTAACTTCAACTATCGGCCAGTAACCGCAAGCAGCTGACAACCCTGTTGAAGTACGTTCACATTGACTATTTGGCAGGAAAGTGCCCAACATTTCTTGGGTTTTTTGAAATTCCGCTCTTTTTTGGTCGGAAGATCATTGAGAAAAATGGAAGAATCAGCGGACGCCAGCATGGAGAACAACTGTCGCGCCTGCGCCGGACACTCGAAGATACTGGTGGACCTTTTCTCAACAGATATCTCTGATCCTCCAATTTGGAGCATGCTGAACTCCATTCTTAACGAGAACTGCAGCGTGAACAGGGATGCACTGCCTCAGAAGATCTGTCCTTCCTGCCTGGTGGCCGCCCAAAATGCCTACCACTTTAAGCGCAAGTGCGAGCAGAGTTTCCAGTACTTTTCCCAAATCCTTCTGCTAGTGAAATCCGCTTCGAAAGTGCGTGGCAGAAAAAGGGAGAAGGGTCCTTCGTTAGCCTTCGAGATGGTGGGCTGCGAGGATCCACTGGATACAAATGTTATGGCGGATTCAGGAAAGGAGGAGGATCGACTTGATGTGAAAACGGATTACGATATAGAGCCAAGGGAGGATTTACCAATTAAACGACTTAATAGTCCACACCCGCATAATATTTTTGAAAGTAGGTTTATAAAAATTGATTTCAATTATGAATTTAATGTTGTGTTTTAAACATTCAGTAACAATGAACGACAGCATAAAAACGGAAGAAATTTCCAGCGGCGTGACGTTCGAGGATGCCATTAAGGAAGACGATGTTATTGAAAATGAAAGCGAAGACGATTCAGATGAATGGTCAGCTGGCTGGACGGAAGACCAAGATGAGCCTTGGTTACCCGGTGATTTGGAGATGAAATCGGTTGACGACAAGAATCAATCCCTGCTTTGCACCGAGTGTGGAATGACTTGCAAAACGCAAAAGTCATTGGCGAGCCACATTGCCAGACACAGACAACAGGAGGATCCACAAAAGCTGCATCTGTGCGACTTCTGCGGCAGGGGATTCCGGACTAACGCCCAGTTAACAATCCATAGGCGCAGGCACACCGGAGAGCGTCCTTTTCAATGTCCCCTCTGCACGAAGGCGTATACCCACGGTCCGACTCTCAAGACGCACATGCTCACCCACGACGAGGAGAAGGCTCACAAGTGTCCGCAGTGCGATAAGACTTTTTACACGAGCTCCAACCTGAAGGCCCATCAGCAGTGGCACACGGGCGAGCGACCATATAAGTGTCCCGTTTGCCCACAGGCCTTCACCAAGAACTCCGGCCTTAAGTTGCACAGTCGGCTGCACAAGGAGGAGCGTCCCTTCAAGTGCGAGCTCTGCGGCAAGGGATTTGTCCAGAACCAGCACTTAGTGACCCACCTGCGTGTCCACAACGAGGATCGCCAGTTTAAGTGTCCCGAGTGCGACAAGTCGTTCTTCGAGAAATCCAACATGAAGAAGCACCAGCGAACGCACACGGGAGTAAAACCATTTAAATGCGAGGAGTGCGGCAGTGCCTTCTCGCACAACCATCACCTAAAGAGCCACCTACGAATCCACACCGGAGAAAAGCCCTACAAGTGCGACCAGTGCGGGAAGGGTTTCTGTGCGAATCAGTCTTTGGCAAAGCATATCCTTTGGCATGCGGAAATCAAGGATCGGCCGTACAAATGCTCGAAGTGCCCAAAAGCCTTTGACACTCAGCAGAGTTTACGAGGCCATGCGAAAGCGCACAGGTTGCCGAACGAGCAGCCAAAACTCCACAAATGCCCGCACTGCGACGTCAAGTTTGCGCTGAAGAAGACCATGGACAAGCACATTAGCAGTCATAAGATTAGACCCCACCAATGTCCGCATTGTCCAGAAGGATTCTTCTCCCAAAAGAGCTACAAGAAGCATGTGCGAGTGCATAACCTAAAAATATAAAAGTTAATATTCTTTTTAAGAACAAAAATATGCTACATGGCAATACCATAAGTTCAAAGCAACTTACATAAATGTAGAATAAAAAAAAGGCAATGAATTGTTTTTATTGCGAACACATGGCTTACTTTAAGTTGTAATAAGTATTTGTTATAAATACACCTAAGAATCTGTTTCAAAAGAATAGTAAATATTATTATAAAAACCTGGGTTTTGTGGTATAATCGTAAGTTTATTGGTAAGTTATGTTATTTAAACAATCTAAAATTTCATTGTCCGTTCATTAAGGCAAGTTTTGTCTGTTGCACAGTTTTTAACAATTCCTGCGCCCCTTCCGATTGCCAGCATGATGAATATTTCTACTTGCTATAACATAAATGCCTTGCTTACACATTATATTTGCTTACGTACAGATTTTGATTTTCATTTCATTTTGATTTTGATGAATCGCAACATTTTCTCCCGAGAAGAGGAGGCTTCTCAAGCCTCCAACATAAAGGCGCGATATGTTTCTATTTTTTTTTTTTTGATTATCAATTAACAATTTAGACCTAAACGGACCCAACAAGTAACTCCACAAGTCCTTATAAAAACGTAATATGTCTAAATGGGTTCAGGTTTACTTGTGGGGTCCATAAAGGGGTTTAAGAACAATTCTGGACAAACTAAATAGAGATATAGAGGGCAAAGCGTTTGCTTAGTAGATTTTTGTTTAAACATAGGTACAAGTACGGTTACAATTACAGTAATTACAATTGGTACAATAATCATATCGAATATGCGGTAAGTGTTTAAAATTAATAAAGCGTAATTAGATAGATTTCACTACGAACAGATGAAGGGCGATGCTTCCAGTATACAAATAACAATAAAGTACAATACATATGTATATATGCCTAGGCTCTCCGATTTGTGTGTGGTTGGTTGTGTATAAATATAAATATTAAAAATATATAGATCCGTTCTACATCAAGAACAGGAGGGTGGCGTAGACCTTCCAGCGGGTCGTGAGGTTCGTCCAATTACCGCTGAAATAAGCTCCACAGCTTGTAGCTGGTCACACGCTTGGCCAGATTGGCGGCGGCACTGCTGGGCGGTGATGGGGCGGATGACTCGTTGGCCATTGCCCGCCGGTTGTTGATCAGCTTGGAACGCATCTGCTCGTCGATCAGCTCGTGCATGTCCATCTGCCACTGCTCCAGCTGCTGTGACAACTCCACCTTCTGCTGAATGGACTCCAGCAGTTGGCTGTTGGCCTGCATCAGCTCCACGCGCGTCTTGGCCAGTTCCACCTCGGCCTTGGTGCGGCGATCATTGGCCGCATCCCGCTCTGTCTGCGCCTTGGAGAGCAGCTCATCCCGATCCGTGTTGTCCTCGAGATCTCCTCGAGCCTGATCTCGTTCCTCCTTGACATTCTGCAGCTCCACATCCGTCACCGTGACCTTGGCTTCCAACTGTTGGATGAGCTGGTGGCTGCGCTTGATCTCGTCCTCCTGCTCAAGCACCAGGTTGCGCGTCTGGTCCAGCATTTTCTTGAAGTTGCCGGCGTCCAGGTTGAGCAGCAGCCTGGTCAGCTCGTCGGACATTGACGAAAGCATCCCCTGGCGAAACTCGATGGCCAGGTGACCGTCCTCGTGGCGCTCCGAGCTCGATATGGTGTTGTCCATCGACTCCAGTTCCAGCGATATGTCGGAGTTGAGACCTGGAAAGAGAAATGCCTTTTTAGTATGGGGTTTCTTACACTTTCGTAATATAAATTACTAAAGTTTCCAAAATTTAGAACAACCTGATCAAAGAAATATCTTTCAGATACAAATAATATTTTTTTAGATCAATATTTTTTATTGTTTAAAAATTAAAATACTAGAAATTGATTTGATATTGTTGTAGCTATTCTTGAAAGATCCAGTTTAAAAGTAACTTAAAAGTGGTGTGTTTAAAAAAATACAAAATAATCGGCTAATAATTCAATAAAGATTACCTATAGTTTGATAGGTACATATATATAGATATTAAAAAAAACTCTTTAAGTACCCACCTGAGTCATCATCATGGCTCACTTTCAGGGAATCCACAAGGGACTTAAGTTGTATGTAGACAGATCGGGCCTCCACCCACATGTGGTTGGGCTTCCCCGTTTCCGTGTAGCTGCCATCATCCTCGTCGCACTCCATTTCGAATTGCAGACTTTTCCTGCCCGGCGTGCTCGAGTTGGTATCCTGCGAGGATTTAAAAGTGAATTCATTTATATATCAATGTCGAGATGAAAGTTGGTCTGGATTTTTTCGGTGTATACCGATTGATGTAAGGGGAAAATGCTTGTTGATAATGCACAAATTTGAACAATTTCCTTTTAAGCTTAATTCGAATTTATGGTTAGTTATCCTTGAGGAGCGCAGAATGATTGGTTAGTAAATGAGGAATTATTAAATTGAAAAGAGGGACAACTTACGGCACCCAAACGTTCACTGAGTACATTATTTTCGCGCTGGGAGCGTTCCAATGCTTGTAAGGTGGTCTGAAAGAAAACGATTTTAAAAACATTAAATATACCGGAAATAATCCTTACATAAATAATATATGGTAGATTATCCAATTTTATTTGGTATGTGTATTTATGATTATTTTTCCTGACTTATTTTCAATTAAAAAGTGCTCCCCTTGTAAAAGGTAATATTAACTTCAGCTGAGATATTTTCCAAATATCTCCATATCATTCCAAAATGTTTTTTCACGTTCAAAATTGATAAGATACCTTTTGGAAGGCTTCATTAAAGAATACATGTTAAATAATATTTATAGAATGGAGTTTAATCTTTGCTCATGACAGAGAAAAAAGAAAGTTGTTGCCGGGGAGATAAACCTGGAATAGGCACTCAAGAAACTGCGCAGTTGGCTCCGCTGGCCCATAAATAATCTTCAGTTGGTGGGTAAATCACGATTCCGTTGACGCGACGTGATAAAGCCAATTCTGATGTTCCTCCTCGACCACCTTTTCTTTTTAAAAACTGTAGCTGACTTACCTCTAATTTTGTTTCCTGCTCGCGGGCATGGCGCTCTAGCATGTGGATTCTGTCGGAGGACTCCTCGAGCGACGAGGTGAGGTTCTCCTTCTCCTCCTGGGCGTGCTGCAGTCGCCGCTCCAGCTCCTGCCGCTTGCCCGTGGTGAGGTTGAGTTCTGTCTTAATGGATTCCAGGCTGTTGACATGTTCCTGCAGGGAAATTCAAATTCAATTTAACCCACATTTTTATAAAGTATTATTATTAAGTCTAATATTAAGATACTTTTATAAATGTATTATTATTACTGATTCTTAAGTGCTGATTTCACCATATACTAAGAAAACTAAAAAATGAGTCAAAGCAATGTATTACCTAAACGATTAGTGTATTCCTCATACAATGTTAGCTAAAATACATGGGCTATACTCATTTTCAAAATGATTGTTCTTAAAATTTGTTACATTTAGTTTTATTGGTATTCTCTTAGTGATAAATGAATAACAATTGGCTAATTGCCAATCGACTCAAACAAAATGAAGTTGGTGGAGATTATAAATCAGAAAACTAATTATTTTGGGACTAATATTGCTGTTATGAAAACTTTTAAATTTGTTTTTGTTCTTTAGAATAAACAATTGTATTTTAAAACCTGGAATATAAAACCCACCTGCAGGCTGCTGTTCCTGTAGTGATACTGGTCCTTCAGCTCCTGGATCTGTGCGCTGAGCTTGAGCTCGGTGGCGTGGGCCTCCTGGATCTGTTCGGTGAGGCGTGTGTTCTGGTGCTGCAGCTCGTCTATGAGGATGGTCTTCTCCTTCTCCGCCTGCCGGATGGCCGTGTCCTGGGTCTGCAGCTTGTCCTTCAGCTCGGTAAGATCGGACTGCAGCTCGAGGACGCGCTGATCGCTCTCGTCCTCGGCGATCGCCAGTTTCTGGCGCAGCACATGCTTCTCCTGCTCGAGTTTCTGCAAAAGGGCAAAAAGGAAAGTTAATTGTGTGTGCATACAGCGGTATTGTTAGTTCTATGACGTGTTGTCAATTATATGCCATTCAAGACAATGAAAGTAAAGCTAAACAATGGGCACGTACAGGCACAGTACTCGACGCCTGGAAAACCGCAAGGTTAACTTAGCTCTCAGCACTCGACTACTAATTGTTTAGTTATTTGCATTTTCAATTGGCTGCAGGCCGGTTAAGATGCAAAAAATAAATACAAAAGAGTTGCCAGTCCCACCTCTCACTTAGTTTGCCTTTTGCACCGATTTGCCCCACTGTGCCGGCGGCCAAAAACTCCCAAGCCCCAAAACAATGCCAACGACTTTTGACACCAACGGCTGCAAAGCCACCCGTCAAAAGAAACAAATTCCCATTATTCAAATTAAAATGCAATTGAGTTTTCACTTCTCCGCTTTGCTGAGATGCGGTTTGCAGACAAATGGATGGTAAAAAAAAATTTTAAAAAATTAAAAGCGCATCAATCCAGCAAGCGTTTGGGAGTTTTCAGTCCATTGGGGAAGCATTTGATTCAAAGACGATTGTAAACATTCTTTATTGTTGTCTTCAATCATCATCTTTTAATCGACAGTAAAACAATAAATATTTAAATTGTTTTGCAGAATAAAAAGTTGTAATGGCCTTTCTTTATTACATTCATAAAGCAATACAAAAATGGCGGAGCACTTCACTTTAATATTAATTGATTCATTTTTAATTGTTTTGATGAACGTGTGGTACTAAAAAGATTTGATTTTTATTGATGCAGTTAAAAAAAAAGTTGCCAGCTTAATTAAAATTTTTTGTAATACCATTTTTAAGATATTTATGCAAGACTTATTGTAATAAGTGTGTCACTACTAGTTTATTTCAATTGAACATATTATATCATTTAAGTGATATCAAATCACAGAACGTGAAAAAATTATACTAGTATTTAATAAAGAAAAAAACCAAACATTATTATAGAGCTTTTTTTTATAAACATAAAAGAAACACAGTACTTTCTTTTTGTTTTTGCACTATTTAATTGATTTTTTCAATAAATTAAATCAAACGTTTTTCAGATCAATAAGTCTTGGGCCAAAATTGATCTAAGTCAGCTTTTCGAATGCCACTTGGACTTATCGGCACGAGAAACGGCGGCAATTAATTTGCATAATTGACAGGCGTGTGTCAGTCTTCGCCAGGTATTTAGGTATATATGAGTAAGCGGCGTTTGCTGGGGGCTATTGTGTTTTTATAACCCGACCTTTTTGGATCAAGGTTTGCGGAGACATTGAAAATTGCATGCAAAGTTTAATCGATAATTGGACCTTCAATTGGCAAACACTGGCTAGCACTGGCAAAAGGTATGCAAACAAAAACGTAAAGAAATAAAGCCGCCGATAGAACCCGTCAAGCCTTGTAACCATTGCAGCTTCTTTAATTCAACTTAAAACAAACTCGGAAGGCGGAAAAGCAAATGCGACCACGTATCGAGCTGGAAAAATCACGAGTTGGCAATAAATCTGAGAAGTCAACGCGATTGCTTTGGCCTATCAGCGAAACAACTCGAAAAACCAAAAAGAAACAACACAAGAAATAAACAACAACCTAATAAATTGGAGCGACAAAACTGTAAATGAAAAGCTTAAATAAAATTACGGGCAATTTGCATAAAACGTAAAAGACGCCAACGATGCCGAAAAAACCACAAAGTAGTTGTCGCTGCACAAGCCCAAAAGCAAAAGGAAAACTGCAGCAACTAGCAACAATGGAAAACTTTAATAACAAAACACAATTGCAGCCGCAGAGTTGGACTTTTAAAGTCAGAGGAGACTGCGCAGCCAGAGATAAAGCGAATCACAAATAAAATTATTGTACATATTGTACATATTGTACTTTCTCTGTTTCTATTTCACGCTCAATGAAATGTGTTGATGATGGCAGCAGCACCACTACAACTGGCAGCAGCAACAGCAACAACATCAGCAACAACATCAGCAACAACAGCAACAGCACCACCAGCAACAGCGGAAGTTGCCATCAGCAACCACACGGAAAATAAAACATAAAATAGTTGTTAACTTTTGTTATTTTAACTTGCTTACATTTAAAAAGAATTTAATGCGAAATAGTGTAATATCCTAAACAGATTACAAGACAATGAGAAAACTAAAAAGTTATTTCATGTAAAAACTAATTTTTAAAAATTTTGGAGTTTGATAGAGAATTAATTATTATTATATATATTTTTATATATTTTTAATTTAGAGAATTTAGAGAAAGGTATTTTTGAGCCAAAAAATCACTTTCTTAAATTCATTATATTCAGAATTTCAAATTAGAATTTATTGTGCTTAGTTCTAAATACAGTATCAATACACATTTTTATAATACTTCATTATCGAATATTTAAATTATGTATTTATTTAAAATCGGATAGTTGTCTTCTTAAATTTATATAAATTAAATTATTTGAAAATTTAATTTATTGTTTCAGATGGAGACATTTTAAACTGAAAAATCCCACAAATATTTTCCAAATTTTCTGCCTGTGCAGCAACTAGACACCACCACAGCAGCCACCGGGCCGCAAAAAATGAGTTCACATATTCAAAAGCAAAATCATGTGGCAGACTTTAATTGTAGGAAAACTGAAGACGCAACAACAAAACAAAATCAGCCTCAAATTTCATGATGGACAAGCCAGTTTTGTTTTTGCGTTAATTTTATTACGTATTTGTATTTCGGATCTCTTTTTCATCCACGGCTAATTGCATTGCATGATCACCTGAAATGGGATATATGTATCTATGTATCTGCGATATACTTTGTAAGCAAGCCCGCCCATTTGAACTGGCAACGTGTTGCCAATGTTTGGTTTGTTGCCACCGTGTTGCCGCGACGGTCTATGTGTCTTATTCAAATGCGACGTAACTCGACCCACTTTCCAACTAAACGCTCCGCGGCAATTGTTATTTATTCGCTGCCATTTTTGAGGTATGAAAATTATAAATATTTGTGCAGCGAAATTTTGTGCAGGAAATGTCGAAGCAATTGACACGCTTTTAGCGGCACACAGCGACAGGTGCCCGAAGTGACTCATCAATGGGCCAAGTGTTTTCAGGTGCACTTATGCAAATACCTCTCTAATGCTGGCTGAAGTGAGTGAGGTAAGTAAGGGGAAATGTAAACTGTTGATGGTTTGATTGTTTTGTCACTTCATCGCTGAAGAAGCTTGATAGAGACCCAAATCTTTTAGGTATATAAATAAGGTATTTGCATTAAAAACATTTCTGCAATTTAACAAAATACAAAAACCCTACATAGTATTAATCTCTGTTTGTCTTTTAATTTAATATTTTATTTTTATTACAAAAAGATGACCGCTTTATTCTCTTACACTTATTTACCTTTTTTTAATTTGATTGTTAAAATTAAGTTATAGATATAGTTCCTTTTAAATACTATTATAAGTAATTGAAATAGTCAAAACATAAATTGGCATTCAAGTTATAATTTTTGTGGTTACTTGCTTTGAATCAAATTAAACTTTAAGTTAATATTTATCAACAGTAAATACTTTCATAAAAAATTAGTTAGTTGTACCTTTTGTAGCTTTATCAACTTCAGAACTACAAGAATATTTTTTAGAAAGTAATTTTTGGATTGCGAAAACATTTCTTATCTTTCCTTTAAGAGACTGATGTGTGGAAGTCATTGGCTTCAATAGCTCCACTGATGAGTTGGGTGTTGAAAGCGGCGTGCCGCCATGGCTGCAAAATGCATTCGATAATTGCTTTTAAATAATTAACTAAATTGCCAGCCAAGTCATGTTGGCCCGGCCAGAATCGTGCCATGGGGGGCGGCAGGAAGGTGGGCGGGGCTGTTAATGACTCGCTTGAATGCGCTTTGCCAAAGCGATGAGTTGACAAGGCTCTCTTCTTGAGGACGGATTCAGCGGGTGAACTGCAGTTTCGAATGTCAAATGAATGGGAATTACCTCAGAAGTAAGAGGCCACTCAGAGAAAAATATACATTTAAGTTCAGTATAGCAAATGTTTTACTATTTAAAATTAATTTGTCAGTAACTTTCTTTAAATTGCATTTTAATATTAGGCATTTCACGAATCATTGGTGATTTTTAAACTGTTAAAATAAAGGATGGAAGATAATGTGTTTTATTAATTTAGCTATTTTACAAAAATTTCAATAATTGAAGACAGAAAAAAAAGTAAAATGATGTTTATATTAAGCTATTTTTTTGTTTTTCTTATAACAATGTAGTTTAGTTTATTAAATTTCAAGCTGTACATAAAACTTTGGTTTTAACAAATTAACAATATAGTGATAGGTGCTTTCAGTATAAGTTAGCAAACAGTGCTAATAGCTATGAGTAAATGATCAACAATATTAGTTCGTTTTTTAATACTTTTTCTGCATATATTACAAGAAAAAGTGTTTAAATAATTTAACGTGAAAAGTTTAAAGATAAGGTTTGTTTTGATAAATACAAGAGGGGTGATAAGTTTTTGTGAATTCAGTTCTCTGTGTATTAATAAACCTTCAGCTGGCTTAGCATTTGAATTGCAAAACACTGCAAATAGCAATGACTCAGGCGGGTGAGCTCAGCTAAGTCCGGATCTTTTGGGCGGTGAGTCAATGGCCCGGGCAACATTTCCAAATGCATTTTCCACATGCCTAGACAGCATTTTTTTAGGCAATTTTCTTCATTGTGCGTAAACAGCCTGACCGTCTAAAATAAAACCCGAGTTCATAGATAAATCAACTGCACTTCGCTGCACAAAAGTAAATTAAGCGATGGTAACAGCAGTTGCGGGTGGAAAGCGGGCCGGCCGCCAGGAAAACTTGTAACTTTCCGTTTTCACAAGACTTTTCCACCATTACAATTTTAATTAGCGCCACTCGCACATAATTGCAAATGCCATAATGCATTTTATTGGCATGCAAAACGAAATGTAGCGCACAAATTATGCAAATTGCACGTTTAGCCGCAAGCATTTTGGCTAATTTCAGCGCATTTAAATGGAAACCGATTAATGATCGCTGATAACAAAGGGGGAAGTCTTGTGAAAAAGTCTCTCCACTCGGCTAATTGTTGCAGCTCGGCTGCAAGTTGGCCAAGAAGCGAGAGCACCCATTTGGAGTGGAGTGTGAAATGAAGGCATTAGCGAGGATTGGCCCACACTGCAGTGGGATTGCACAGCGACCATAAATCAATTCGAGTGCCAAGCCTAGCACTGTTGACCAAACTGCAATTGAATTGTCCCCATCACCAAAAGCTTGGAAAACAGCCAAAACAAATAAAATAAAATCTTTAAAAATGTTTAATTTTAAAGGTTTTTAAAAAATTGTAATGATTTAATTAGCTTTAATTATTTGTAAATAAAACAATATTTATTGTTAAAGAAACGAAGGTTTTAATTTGTTTGTTTTTAAAAATAGAAATAATTTAATTTGCTTCAATAAATTGTATCTAAAATAAAACAAATTGTTTAAATTACGATGGTTTGTCTACGGTGCTCATTTTATTTTATTTTAAACGTAAGTAGCTTTAATCAACCATAAATAAAATAAAATTAGTTTTAACGATGATTTAGTTTTCTGTGTGCTTCTTTAATTTTCAGTAAGTTTCCATTGAAATGGAGTAGGGACCGTAATCAGAGAAGATATTAAAGAAAATTTTCCAGCCCTTAAGAGTTTTAATAAATAATGTATTTTTAATTGCTTTAACCTATTGTACATGTTCATAGTTAACAAATTTATGACCCTATCAATGATGATAAGAATTAACTAGATGTGAGCTGCTTAAAATCAGCTAAAATGTTAAAAAGATAATTTTAAAATTGGAAATGTCATGCCAGATAAGATTGAAACGTTGACAAGATTGATTGTATATTGCTGTCATACTGTATTATTTTGGGGAACTAATATGGCATTTTCGATTCCATTAAAGAAAAAACTCCATTAACTTTGGTCTACATATTTTTTTAAGTGCAACAGATTCTGCCAATAAAATCTTACTGTCAGCCATCAATATTGTCACCCGGAACTTGCTGGAATACACGAGTATCTACTATATTCTCCGAACCCATTGACAATGCACCAGAGTGCAGCATTGACCCCCTCGCCCCATTTTATATCCCAAAAACACATGGTGAGCGGGGTGAAGTAAACTGAATTAAAGCTTTGCAGCTATAAAAAAAATTATAGACCCAGTCCAACAACGACCGCGTTGTGTGCTTGTGCCAAAAGTTTGTTTATGCGCCTAAGGTCATGTCGCAGTCAGCGGTGGGCGTGGCACCCCTTGAGCCTCTGCCACACTTGACTGACTGTCCGTCCGTTCGACTTTCAAAGCTCTCCCCACAAAAAAGAAGCGGCAGCTAATAAGTATAATAATAAAAATAATGCCACAATAAGGCAAAAGGCAGATCTTTGGCATTGTTCGGCTCCGTTTGGGTTTGCTTTTGCGTTTGCTCGGCAGGCAATGCAATTTCGGTTGCCCTTGGCTTGGGGGAGTATAAGCCATGCAAGACCTTTTGCCAACTTGGTCATGGTGAGTTGCAGAGGGATGACAACAATTGGGTGATTTATTTGGAGATTATTACTCCACACAATTGCCCTGATGAAAAAGCAGTCGACGTATTAATTCCGAGAAAATATATATTTTTGTGAGGTATTAATTGGGCCTTATTTAAGTATAAAACAACCCCATTCAATTTTTGTCGTTAGCTGAATAGCTTAAACAATTTTGAGACCTTATTTAAGTAAGCGAATTATTGTCAAGAAAGAGACAATTTTCTTGATTTCTTAAAATAATTTTTTAAGAAATAGTTGTGTATTAATATTTAACTCTTTAGAATGAAAGGCTTAATCATTTTCAGAGCTTGTCAACATTAAAGTATTATAAGCTTTAATGTTAACTAAAAATATATATTTTCACTACATTTTAAAACTACTTTACGTATTGATAAACCGGCTTTATTTTGCTACCCATTTTCTGCTCCATTTTTCTTTTTTTATTTTTGCAATTTCATTCCGATGAGAGGCCCTCGAATTACAAAGAAAATTGCAGTAAAATCGGCATTCACCGTCTTTAATTTCAGGTGTTTGGCATTGACAATTTTGTGTGCCGATTTCCAGACATCCCCCTAACCATTGTTAAGGAAATTGTGAAAACGTCGAAGAATTGGGCAAGCAAATTTGTATTTTTATCTCTGCCCAAGACGAAAACCATTTCGAGAGCGTAAAAGCCGCGAGACAGTTAATTAAACCGAATTTGGGATGAGGGGCTGGCCTCAGGTGATTGCCATTTTTGTGGGCTTGTTTTGATTGGCAAGACGGTTGGCTGAGACGAAAACTTTAAGTGTCGCAATTTTCAGCGTGTCTTCAAAAGTGACAAAAATGTCGGAAACGGTAATTATGATTAATTAGCGGCTCTTCGTGAGACATAAAGAGGGAGTGTTTTTGTTTACAAAATATTTTATAAAGATTTCCAACCAGACTCTGGATGATTCATGTGAGAAATGAAATCGCTGCACTTGTTTCAGTTTTTTGTTTTTATCTTATCGCCGGCACACGCAAAACATGGCCAAAATGAAGTGGAAAACTTATCGCACTTCCACAGATAAGAGCTATTTATGATAACCAGCAGGCAGTATGATGACAACAGTTCTGCAGGCGAAATGAGGTAAGCAGTTATAGAACTGCAGCGAAATTAACTCACTTCTAGATCTGATTGTGCCACTGCCACAAACGCAAGCCAAAAATTATTAGGCCATAAATACTTACGGCAAAATGTGACGCCCACTGCGCATGCGCACACACCTGAGACGATGAAATGAGGCAGGAAAGGGAAAGACCTGGGTTACGTTGGAGCCACCATTTCTTTCACTGGGAGCGACAGCGCGTGGGTCTCATGACTTTCGGCCAAACTCTGGTAAAGTCAACAAAACTTACAAAATAACAAAAAATAAGGCTGCCAAGAAGAGTCATCAAATTTTTAGTAAAAGGTGAAGCTGGAATTGTAGGCAAAGGCCTCAACAATTAGTCACCGTTGCGCATAAAAAGATTACAGAGTAAGGAAAGTCAAGATCTTTAAAGATCTTTAAGAGGTAGGCGAAAAGAATACAAAAGTCCACTCCTCTGTAAATTAACCGCTAATACTTAAGCCATTTTTAAGTAGTGTTTCATATAAAATAAACATTAGCGTTAGATCTTTTAAAGTAGAATCTAATTATTATTAAAAATGTAACCCTCTCAAGCCTATACAATTCTTTTAATTTCAGGGCATAATTAAGCCTAATTTGTGACTTTTAATAGCTTAACCTCTCCCATCACTCACAAAAAAAATCCATAATAATATTTATATTGCTTATGCCATTCTAATTCATCACCAACTCATTAAATATTTCCAAATAAAATACAAATTGTGTTTTTCACTTGTTGTTCTCTAGGTTGTTTACACAATTTGAGGTCTCTTGTTTTTCGACCACAATTCTTTTGTTTCCACCCCTCAAAATCCCCGCAAAGACCCCATCGTCTTGCTGTCTAAGAGTTTTTTAATTATGCTGCCTCCGCTAATGACGCGAATGGCCAAAAGAGGTTGCGAAAAAAAGTATTATTAACAGAAAATATATAAAAAATATACTTGGCTATATAAAAACAATTATCATTGAGGCACATGTTTGCCCGAGTAAATGAACTCCAGGCCAGACAAAGGAGAAGTTTGTATAAACAGTTGTAAAAATAAAGCAAAAGTTGATGATTATTCAATAAGCTAAAAAAGCTGTAAGCCTGTGAAGTTGGAAAATCTCTAAAGCTGATCGAGTTCAATATAACCAAGCCATTGATTTATTTTAATTTAATCAATATCATTTTGAAAAGTAGTTATTAAAATTACTTCGATGCAAATCACTATAGTGATTTAAATTAAATTATCACTTGGCGTGTGCTTCCTACTATTTAATTTTGTATTTCTCCACACCTGTTTCTTTGATTTCTTTTAGGCTTTTAAGTATATATACCACTTCCGATTCGGATGTAAATTAACCACTCATTATTTCGGGACGCTCCCCAAACCCAAGGCAAAATTAGCACCTGTAAGCCCTCAGCTAAATTTCACTTTCTCACCTTAAAAAATGGGAGAGTTCATAAATTCCAAAAATGAAACATTTAAAAATAAAGATATATTTCTGCCGCTGCTAACTTCCTAGTTGTACGACAGATGTTTTGTTTTAAAAATGTCATTAATCTTGCAGTGGTTAACAAGCCAGAAGAATACGAAAATAAAACTATGACACAGAAAATGCCGAAAATCTACTCAGACCATTAAGCCAAGACCAGCGAAGCGGTCATCTCAGGGCCAGTCAAAGTGACTAAAAGTCTTCAAAACAGAATCATCAAGTCTTTCGGCTATATATGTTCATAAGTATATGGCTGATGATGAGAGCCGATGCGAGGGTAACTAGTCGGAGATTTAAGATTACGACTCCCCTCGGCTACTGTTGATGATGAGCTCAGCCCAAGAACAATGGCCCCACTATTTGCCAAAAGATTATTTCCATATAATTCCTTGGTTGTAGTTGAAGGAAAATCTTTAAATTTATGGCCCAATTATGTACGGGGAAGACATGTTTTATGGCTCTTTTTGTGTCTTTGGCTTTGTTTATGTTTTGCTCGTCATAAATACAAATAAATAAACATTTTTTGTGGTGGCTAAGGCTATGTCTGTCTATGAGGGTTGAACTTCAAGTCGATATTGATTAATTTATAGAGACTAGAGGAATTTCTTGGGGTGCACTTGACGGTTTCCCTTCATATGAAGATTGCTTAAAAAAGTATGGGTATACACCTGGTTTCCTAGTTGCTTATAACAGTTAGGCAGTTTTCTCAGACAATATAAACGACGAGTTTATGCATCTCCATTAAAACGCCAACAAAATAGTGTAATTTTTTCCGACCCGTCCAACACCTTAAAAACATCTGATGCAAAAAATCACAGAGAAAGACTCCACTTGCAGTTAAAGAAATATATGTGGCAATCTGTCCATAATTCAAACTGTTGAGCTTACATGATACCCGTAATACTGAAAAAGCAGCAGCGGAAAAAGCGACAATAACAGCAAGAGCTGCCACCTTTTACCCAGTTAAAGCCAAATTGGAGTGCAACAAGACAAAGTGACAGTCGACTTAGTTCTCAGGCTGCAATGCTAAATGGTTTCCTGGGACCATCCGCACACCTGCAGAAACTCACCTGGGCAAAAGTCTTGTGGGTGAAACATTTACGCAAACAATGGCGAAAAGAAGCGAGCGCTAATTGCAAAAGCTGGGTAAGGTGCAAGAAAAAAGGGGAGAAGGCGATGCACCAAAATATCAGGGGGATTCCAACAACTGACTGGCAGAAAACCAAATTGCATACAGTTTTTTTAAATTATCATGAAAAATAATTTAACTGAACAGTACACATTTAACTGAAACTAAACCTTAAGACTAGGTCAGCGATATTTTTTGAAAAAATTAAATATATAAATAGACAAAAATGAAATGATTCACCAACAAGGAAATAAGTGTAATATTTTAAACACTTAAAATAAACGATTTAAAATTAATAAGCGGGGCTTACAAGCGTTTTCAATATGTGGTAATGTGTACGAGAAAAAACTTTAGCTTAAAGGGCTATAAATTTGTTATTAGCTCACTTAATTTATACAAATTACTGTTAAGTAATATTTAAAAACAATTATAAAATATGTATTAGTTTGTAATTGGCTTAAGCACGTTTTAACGTAGCTTTATAAAATTTTGCCAATTATGTTTAAATACAGGCTAAGTTGAGTACCCACAATGTGCTCTAAAGCAGGCAAGATACTCCAAAATAGATACAAATTCGCAAAAATAATGCCGCTTAGCCGAAAGAGCCGTTACATAACACCTGGGCACAAAGACTCGAACACACTCCTCTAAACAATAAGATACAAAAACTGTTTCGATTGCAGTTTAAAGCATTTCTACTTCTATTGCTCTATCCCCCTCTCTTTCTTTCTCCATTTGATTGTCGTTGCGCATGCGCAGTAGAGCGATCGTTCCAGTATTTCTGTCTCTGTCTCAGTCTCAATCTCAACTGAGTCACCAAATAAGTCGAATTCGATTTGTGCGGATGCTCAACTAATTTTAATACGATTGTGCAAGGTAAATACTTTAAAAAATGTGTAAATCAAATTCAAGATTCATCTTAAACTATCTTTTCGTTGGGGTTTCTGACTGATGACATGATAATTGGCCATTAAATTGTATTTTTATTGTGTCTGTCAATGTTGACCTTGTAAACAAGAGTTTACAAGCAGCTTAAATCGAAATGGTTGTTGCAGTCGTTGATGTTGGTAGATAGTAAGTTTAATTGTGCGATTGGCTGAAGTAAGAAATTGTGGTCAAGCTAAATAAAATAAATTAAATAAAAGGCACTTTAAATGGAAAAGCTTCGTTAAGGCATGCGAAACATTTTTAATCTTACAGCAATCATTTATTTAATTTATGTTATCTTTTTCAATTTGAACAGCAAATAATCATAGTTTTTTTTGATTTATCAACAATTTTTGGTCTATGAAAAATTAATAAATTTCTGAGTGAAGTTATCCAAATTTCTGTATACATATTTGCTAAGTTTCTATGGGTTTTCCTCTCCAGTTTCATTGAGACTCGCATTTCTATCGAAGATAAAACTAGTATCGGACAGTTTTGCAATTAACAGATACCCCATACCACAGTTATGGTTTAGTCATTTGAATCGAAAGTTGGGTGCATAAATTACTGTCATTGGCAGGAGTCTGCTCCTCCAAAAACCCATCCTCCAACACTCCCCCTATACCACAGTGCTCCTCCATTTGCGATGGGCACATTGTTTATGCCACTTGGCTCGACACTCGAATTTGTTATCTGATTTGCGTGAGCCTCTGAAAAAGTTTTCGCCCTGCGGCTCGACTTTTGGCCTATTCGCGGGGTGTGCTGCGGGACTATATCGTATTTTGTGAAATCGTCTATTATTGTCATCATGCTAACGTTCGATGGCCATATACATATGAATATTTTCTGTATATTTATTTGCATTTGTATTGGCCTTTGAAATTTGCCAATTGGCCGATTCGATAGCTGGCTCTTAGTCACACAAAAAGTGTATATGAATATGTGTGTATATATTTTTATTATTACAATGAAAGCTGCCCAATTAGCAATGTACGTTTGTATCTGTACAAATATAGATATGACAGAGATATGAAGGGACAGGGAGTGAGTACGCACATGTAGGCCCCGGGGATATTGTTAATTAATTGTCAATGAGTCAGCTGGCAAAAAGAAGGGCAAGTTTTGGTTTTGTGGGTGGTGTTTTAGATCACCGGCTGTGGTCACCTATCAAATATTTATTAAACCATTGATTTTTCTGGTTATACTTGTGTTGCAAATGCAGGCAAATAAATTTCCAAACACAAAAAAGATGATTGAATTAAATTAAAGCCTAATATTTAACATATTCTGAAGCGATTAGTTTGTTAAATGTAGTAATAATATCCCCGAGTTGTAGGCTCCAAAAATTTAAGTAAAATAAATAAAAATATTTCTACGACCTCATACCAATATAGTATTATTTATGGCATTTAAAGATTATGTAAATATATCATCGATTTTATTGATATTTGTATATTTTACTTGTTTTTTTTCGCATACTAACTCCTTCTAACAAAAGCTGCTGTCTAAAGTTTTGATTTAATTTTGTTTACGATTCAGTTCAGACTGAGATTCCGGCGACAGTTCCAAGTCAACTTCTATTGTTCCCAAGCATAGCTTTGACACCGAAAATGGCTTATGGAAAGTGAAAATGCTTTCACCTTCTGCAATTCATTAAATATCATCTGTGAGTGTGTGTGGTGTGTGAAGATGGAAGAAATAAATTTTATAAAATTATACACATGCAACATATGTATGTACAAAGGTTTAGGAATGACAACAACAATGGGTTACTGGAAGATGCCGCATTGTTGCGGTAGTCTCAAACTCAGATTCAGGCACTTTTAATATCCCAAAGTCAAAGTCGGGGAACGCCGCAACGATGGTTAATACTTGCAATTTAGCTGTCAGTCGCGGTACGAGTCGAATTAATTTTCTTGCAGTTATTAATTTTCAGTTGTTAGCCGTAATTTGCACATCAATAGACTTTGACAGTGAGGCGGTACCGTTTGCTCACGGACTCTACCCCATTTAACCATCAAGCGATTATATAAGGCCTGAATCAATAGCAACTATAATTTGCGCTAGATTCGCTTCCTGCCAACTGCTCTTCGTATCGATTAACTAACATGGAAATGTGCCACAGTTAAGTTGATCGTGAATAGAGCCTGAAGGCCGCCACCTCCCATCTCCCGCCTCCCATCAAGAAGAATTTTTTTATAGTCACCAATTAGTATAGGAAGGGAGTTTAAGAACCCTAGCTCCCCCTCAAGTGTAAATAATAAATATTTTTTCAGCAGATTCCGTTTTTCAAAAGACAATAACTTAATTATAGACATAAAATACAAAAATTCTAAAAAAAAATTTTTTTTATTTTACATAGTCTTAAATTTATTTTTATGTATACCAAATTTAACAGTCCATATGTTGGAATTAAGTCTTTATCTTTTATATGTATATATTTGTCCGTCCATCCTTGCCATATGGGATGGCGTTCAAGACTAGCAATCTAGGAGTCATAGAGAAATTTTTAACGGAATTTATTAACGGTAGCTGGTGATTGTGAACCTTCTCCTGCACAGGTCAAAGGAACCACAAAGAAGGTGATTTATGGCCGCCCAGACGATAACGCCACAGGCCACCGAAAGACGGCTGTGTCAAATGCTTATATGAGGTAGGAATAATATTTTTCACACAGCTTTGATTGAAAATCAGCTTGAAACCTTTCACAAACTAATTTAGCTAGGCGTAATTTCATTAAGAAATGAAGAAAAAATAAAAAAAATAATGTATATATTTTGCTGACCAGGAATCGAACCTATAATATTTTTATAAAATGTTCTAGTGAGTTGGGAAAGTGACAGCCTAAGCATGTTTACCAACACTTTGTTTGCTTTGGAAGCAGACGTTGCTCAATACTTAATGACAATAAGTCAACACTGGTAGGATTTAATACTTAGCTGAACAAAATCGTAAATAAATTGTTTTTTATTATTATTTTATTATTATTATTTAATTGAAAAAACAATCTTTTGACTTTGATAGTAATATTTTCCGTTTCACTTTATTAAGCTTTTTTGGAAATATTTTCAAAGTTTTTTTGTTGAGAGAAAAAATTAAAATAAAAAACGGTTCGCACATTATATTAAAATGTGCAATGCGCATTTAACACAGCCCCTTGATTGAGTTTCGTTCTTTTATTTTTTCAGAAAGAGAAGTTTTCTTCTTTCTCTTTCCGAAGAAATTATTTAAAGCTATTTCTGCGCTCTGGAGGAAGTCAGTCTGAAACAAAGTTTAATTTAATTTAACTTTTATCCAGAAAATGTTTACAAGTCCGCTGCTGAAATCGAACCCCAATCCCGCAGGATTGCGATTATAACAGATACAATTTTGTGGCCGCCCAGACAGTTACGCCATAGGCCGCCGAAAAAATTGGCGTCAAATACTAAGGTGCGATAACATAAAAAAGGATTTTTTCTTAGCTGTTTATATTGAAAAACAGCTTAAAACATATTGTTTCCTAGGGAACTACAAGAAATCAAAACTACGTTGTTTTATTAAAATATATTTAGCTCGTTTAGCAACATTAATTTAACTTGGCTGTTAGCCAACACTGTACAGGCTTAACACGTGATGGTTGAAGCTATTTACTGGGGCTGAATTCTTAAGTATTTGAAATAGTTAACTAACTAACTAAACGAAACCTAAAATAAAATGTCGGAACAAATAAGACATTATTAAAAACCATCTTACGAACTCTTTCAAAATCCGCTTGATATAGTTTTGTTCTTAAGACTTTCCATAAGCCTCATTACTTGTTGGAGAGACTAAATACAACCTCGGCACCCCCGGAAAATCCGCATTAAAAACTCTTGTTTCCCTGATGACACACAAAAACCAAACGAAGAAGGTGGAAAAATGCTTACGGCCTGACCAATAAGGAAAGTAATTTCTCTGGGCAAAAAGTCGGGGAAGAAAACAAAGCACTCACCGTGACATTTTGCAAACCCATCCACACAACATGGCCAAAGAAATGCTATTACTGGCCAAGAGCCAATGCGAATGCGAATAGGGTGACGTTGACGACTAATGTCCAATAATAATCGTGGCACACTATGCCGAACGACCTCAATTTCCCACCTAAATCGGGGCCAACCCCAGATCATACACCCCCATTTTATGAGGAAGGCCCAGCATTTTGTTCACTTTGATTCTGAAAACCGAAAGCCAGGCCAAAAAATAAGGTACCATATTATTTGTCAGCGAATGAATGAATGAATTTGCATACCCGTCCGGCGAATGGGGCCAAAAACTTTTGGACTGGGAGTTAACTTGGGGGTACTTGAAGAAATGCTTAGCAGGTAAATGAGCTCCACTCGGTCTCCGATTCGCTTTGTGACTCATTCAAGAAGATTACAAAAAATGAACACTTTTCGTTGTTGTTTTGAAGATCGATCAAACTGGTTTTCAGCAAATGAGATGGACACGGTACCATATATGTTTGTATCTTGCTACATATACATATGTATAAGCCCGTATTATTCGCATGCAAATTGGTTGATTTTGAAATGTTTTTTTGCAAGTCGACAATGTGTTGATGACTTCACCTCAAACCAAAAAAACAAAAACAAATTGATCCGCGAACGTGAGGAGAGTTTTATTTTGATATTTTATCATTTATTTATTTATATTTTTACTTTTTGGGGCCCCCTTGGTCGAACTTTTTTATTCGCATTCGCATGTAGAACGCGTTTGGTTATCTAACTCTGGATGAAGTAGGCGTCCAGTAGGTGGCTTGGATTGAGTGGTAACCATTATGGTATAATGTGTTCTTGGGCGCCTCGAGAAGTCCGCCCACCTGGCATGGTCAGTTGAGTGAGACGATGGATATTGTGGGCGTGGGACTCGATCGAAAGCCGGAAGATACGCTCATTTGCATGATTCATGTGGATTGGTAGACAAATAAATATAAATATAACTTTAATTATAAATTACGAAAATTACACAAAGTCCAATTTATTTTTTTTCGATTACGTTTTAGTTTATTGTAATAATTTATTTGATTTTATTATACACATTAACGTTATACAAATTGCGATTGAGTAAGAAATAATTATAGATATAAGGAAAACAATTAAATAGCAAATGGTATCTTGAATTCTTCAAGTTTATGTAACACAGTGGGTTTTGGGGTTTTTTGATTCACTGGTTTTTTCAGTCACCTCAGTTACTTTTTATTTGCATTATTGTATTTCCTTTGAAATTTATAGCTTAACTTTAATTAGGAAATGTTTTATACAATTAATAGTTTAGCTCTCCAATAGTTTCCTGTTTGAGGGAAACACAGTTTGTTATGAACATTTTCTATCCTCAGTTATTCTTCATCTACGAGAACCGCAGAATTTCCTTTCTTTTACCACAAATCATAGTTCTTCACTTCCATTTTCTATGATTAAGCATATCCTGTTTACAGAAAGACTTCAACTTACATCCATCAAGGCCAATCAAAGAACGTTTAAATGGAATTACCTTTTCATTAGCATTCTTTGATCGGGGAAACGGCTGAAAGTTTCAATTTAATATCGTAATTGATCAAAGAACAAATTGCCATCGATTGTGACTATGGCCGTTCTACTGAGAGCTCTTAAATAAATTACTAAAACCAGTTGGCCAATGTCAGAAATAAATAAAAACCAAACAACAAAAGTTATTAAAGACATAAAACCCGACCGTTCAGGGGTGTAGACTTTCGAAAAGGCCAAAGGGGGCTTAGCCGATAGCAGTTTGAATTATTTAAATGCCTAACCGTAACAGACGCCTACGTTCCAAATTATATATTTTACTTTCGGCTGCCATTTGCAACACTTCGTCGTCCCAAGTTGGGTTTAAGTTTCCTAACCAGTAATAGCAACAATTGTCTGCAGATCGTGATAAACGAGCGACTTAAAGCGAACTACAATAAGACGCCAGATTCCAATTGATTTCCACTCAATTGTTCTCCTCGGCTCGAGAGTTGAAACTGGGCTTGCA
Source organism: Drosophila kurseongensis (assembly GCA_018153305.1). Lineage (NCBI taxonomy): Eukaryota > Metazoa > Arthropoda > Insecta > Diptera > Drosophilidae > Drosophila > Drosophila kurseongensis. Next base: position 12,157,074 of record JAECXX010000005.1, on the reverse strand, counting down.
GTCGAACCTGGGCGAAGCAAACACGTTTTGGTAGTCAGACAATGGTCAACTATTCGGTCGATTGTCTGTGAACTAGATAATATGGAGTGGGCTTGGAAGAAATCTTAAACAATATAAAATATGGCTGAGAACATTTCAGAAATAAATGCCTGATTCACACCTGGCTATTTATAGTTAAAGCTGTTTTAGCCGAGATTAAAGAGGTTGAAAAGTGTGGGATTCTGTTTATAAGGTGATAACAGTTATATCAAAAATACTTGAACTCTTGTTTGCATTTCAACAGGATCTATTTCCCCTCTTCTCTCTGTTCTAAAAACCCTAAAACTGTTCAACACCAAATCAAGGCCTCTGAACTCATTAGCATTTGAGAATAGGGCACAGAACATATATTATATTATGGCGTATATAAAAGTTAATGCAAAAACAAATCGGAGCTAAAAATAAAAGCCAATGCTCGTAAATTGGCACACACGCTTCAACAGACCGCGAAATAAAAAAATGGGCGAGCTTCGGACCACAGCAATAACAACAACCCCGGCCAAAACTACAACCATTTTGACCAGAACCAAACCAAACCAAACACCTACAACAGAGCAGTCTAATTACGTCAGTCAGCCACAGACCGGACTTAGTATATTGTATATACTATATGGTATAGTATATAGTATAGTATATTCGTTTGGGATGGGCCTGTTTTAGCTGACCGCTCATCCAGCCAACGAAGTGACATTGTGCGCTCCAAAACGTTGAAGAAATTAATTAGATACGCGAACAACAATTTTGCATATTGCCAAAAACACGCAAATAAAAGTGAATCTAACGAAAATGTGGCTTTTGGCAGACGTCTCACGTCACTTGCTAAACAAAGACTAAAAGGTAAAGTCAAGGTGACTAAATCCAAGAGATTTATGCCGCAGCCCCACGGCAGAATTCCCTAAGCGATGGCCATGACTAAAAAACTAACAAAATAATTAAAACGACAATTGACGCTGGCCAACTGTCAGGAGTTGACCTTTTTGGTCTAGTCCAATTTCATTAGGCTAAAGCGATTTCCATTTAATGGCAGATGGAAAATGGAACATGGGAATTCCTTGCTTTTGGGGTTTTAATTGAAGTTAATGGCTTCTGTGGTGGCGAATGATTTTAATTTACATTGTTAATGGTTTTGAAATATTTGAAACGAGAAAACCAATTTCATTATGGGAATATAGGTGACAGCATTTGTTGGAAATTAATTAGGATTTAAGTTCAATCGGTTGGTTTTTGGGTTTCTTAAAAGGTTATTAATATAAATAATGTATAAATAATGTATAAGCAATTATTGAAAAAAAATATAAACTAATGTCTATTGAATTTTGTCTTCGCTATCACTCACTATCAATCACATAAAATAAATTATTACTTCATAAAAGTATTAACTTAATATTATTTGGTTAAAATACTCTTTAAAGTTTATTTTTTTTGTTTTTTGTACATTTAAACCCCCACGTTTTGGCACTTGACACTTTAGAGATTTATGTGACTTCGACTAAACCTTTGAATATTTGCATTTTCAAACTGGTGAAAATTATCACATCGATTCCCAACGAATGACATCATCTGTAATACCAGGATATTACGCGGTCAGACCCAGCAATTGGCCTTCGCACTTTCATTTCCAAATGAAGATGAAGTCACTCCAACAATGCGCTTAAAAAAAGGCAACAGAAAAAAAGGAGAATACAAAAATTCAGTCCAAGTGAGTAAGCGAACTACGTAAATATGGCCCAAACCCATGGAAAAAATGTACCAACGAAATTATTCAAGTTCAACGCATTGCCGTGTCCTCTGTTTGGGTTACTGACACCATCGGGTGGTCCCAAGTGGTACCCAACCATCCCAGCACTTCCTGGTATTTCCGTGCATTGAATAGCCATTAATCGGTCGGCGGGAGCGTAATTGATAAGAATACAATGTGTCGGTGGTTCGGTCAACAATAGTACATTAGCCTAACTATCAGTTCTGCTGTGCTGGAAAAGCGAGGAAATCGAGGGAAGTTAGAGGGAATGTCGTCGTTGCTAGCAATAATGCTAATGAACGGCCGCGAACTTGAGCCGTGGCTTGAACTTCACTTGGGGAGATAACTGGAACGGGTGTTTACCTATCGGAATTTCTTTCTATTGTCAGTTGCCTGAAACTTTGTGTATGAACAGGTGACAGGTGAAGGAACCGCACCCCACCCACATAAAACACCCATTCGAGCGGTTCAAGGTCGAGCAGTAGACTGAAACATTAGGCGGTGTTATGAACAGACTTTGCTTTTGCTGCCCTGTTATCATGAAAGTGCTTGATAAAGCTAATTTTTGGAGAGACTCCAGAAGAGCTGCAGCTATTTCATACAACGTATTTACTGTAGAACGTGAGTCGAGGTGGTAGACAGCGAGAAAAAATCGATACCCTTACGTGATATACTATATAGTTCAGTAGTTTACTGCGCACACTTTGTCACCGTCCAGCAAATGACATGACCGGGATAGTTGTCCCAGGTATTTTCGTTTGTCTAAATAGTTATCGTGCCCGCTCACCTTTTCTCCCTTTTCTGTCATTCAATTGCAGTTGACAGTTGGGGAGAAGTTGAGTTTACAGAGCTGCATTGGACATGCGGACAGGTGCCGTGTTTCAGCTAAAAAATCAATATCCATATGTATTATTTAATTCCCGACCTGGGAATGCGAGCAATGCGTCGATGAGAGGTCGTTTTCTAGACATTTACGGACACATGTCTGCAATAATCAATGCAAATCACCAGGTGAGTCAATCAAAATTCAGATACTGCCGTTGCCCATTTAATAAGTACAAAAGCACCTAACAAAAACGATAAGCTAGTTGTTAGATATACAAATTTCAGGGGAATATGGAAGAAATTCTAAGCTCTCATTAAAAATAAATAAAAAAATTTTCTTAAATTTTTTAAACAATAAATAAAATGAAACACTGCAAAGCTCTGTTTACATCTAAAGTGGAAAGAATAACTGCTGTATAGATAGCAGGAAAGTAATTATTTTATTTATTGCGCACACTTGCCAAATCAGATAGTGCAGAAATATAAGCAAAGATGAAAATATTCCATTTGTTAGCAGACAACCGTCAAGTTAAGGGAATGAGTGTTTAGACCTTAAATATGTTATACATATATCTAAATACTTAAAATAAATGCATTTAATTATATTTAGTTCAAAACTAACTATAAAAGAATATCTATAGAATTATATTAATATTTCATTTCTATAGCTTGATCCTCAAAAATTAAGAAGGTTATTCAGAAGATAATAATACATATTTTAAACAACTTAAATCATTTTTAATATGTTACTTTTATTAGTCACCTTTTTAACCTATACGAATAAAGTTTCAAACGATTAAAAACTATAATTGCCCTAAATCGAAGTTTCTAAAGGTCTAATTAGTTTCCCAGGCAATCGAGTCTATTTCCATTTACTCTCAAATTCAATAATTAAAGTTCTGTACAATTAAGACTATTTTCATGGTAGCAAGTGGTTCTGTTCTTTTTCATACGAACATTTACTATTTTTGTTGCCTAACAATTGTAATGGGAATTCCACCTGTTAATTTGTATAGCCCTTGGGGTATTACATCAAAATTTGCGTGGTGACTCACCTCAATTTTGGTCGAATAGTCCTCGATGAGCTTCTCCTGCTGCTTGACCAGCTCCTCGTTCTTCTCGAGCAGTGCCTTGCCCAGTTCGGCGGCCAGCAGGATGTCCGACTCCTTCTGCTGCAGCTGGGCCCACACATCCGGCTCCTGGTCGTGTCGACGGGCCTCCATGGCGCTGATGTAGTGCTCTAAATCAATCGAATCCGCAATTAGTGACGAGTGGTCGAGGTGGTCGAAGCCGGAGTCGTCCGGCCGGAGGAGACCCAACCCCAGGCCAAGACCCAAACCACCAGCTCCAAGTGAGCTGTTGTTGTGCTGGCCAAATTGACGGGCTCGCTTCGACTTGTTGTTGTTACTGGAGCTGCTGCTGCTGCTGCCACTGTTGTTGTTGGTGGATATGGATGAGGCAATGGCGGCAGCGGTTATAGCATTCCCTAGCTTTGGTTTATGCATGATCGTTAGCGGGCAGGCTTGGATTTGGATTTGGATTTGTGGTGTGGTGGTGTGTGGTATTACGGGCAATAACAACGAACCAAATTTACAGACATAACACACACATAGTAAGTTAGATGCAATTTGTTTTCAGTTTTGAACTTTTAGTTATTTTCGTAGGTTAGGTATTCAGATGACTCTGGTCAGGCCGAAGTATTAGCTTTAACTGGCGCGGCGATACGATGATATATCCGAAGCATAGTTCCATGGGCACCAGCTGCCCCCAAAAGAGCAGCCCGAATCGAGTGGGTTAAAGCGACTGATGTTTGAGCTGCAGTTGATTTCAGTTAGATATAGATATGGTAAGTACACGGCCGTAATGAGAATTAGCATTAAATGTGGTATGGGTATAATGTGCCCAACAAGACGGGTCTAATCATCAACCAAAAGGAGCGACGGTCACGTTGAGCATTTGCCAGCACGTTTTCAGTTACTTGTTTCTTGGGTTTTTTCGTTTTAATTTTTTGTTGGGTTAGGGGGTGCTTTTTAGGCAGGGGGGGATGACATATAAATACAGTGTTAAGCAAGAGGGTTAATATAAACGGAATTCGTCTTTAGCCCGTCTTTAGTTCGTATTTAGTTAAGCTTCATGCGGTCTGAGTATCAAGCAGGGCTTAAGTTTCTTGTCGATTCGGGGTGTATTTACATGCGGGAATATATATACAAAATGTTGGGGAATTTTCACTGCTCAAGGGTAGTTTATTATCAAAAAGTGTTAATTGAAATGGTTTAAGGTTGAGATTACTTGAAGTGATTAAATAAAATTACACGTTATCCAATATATCCAAATATCCAAGCCAAAGGATTGTAAGGGAATTAATTTTAAGTGGATTAAGTGGTAATTTACAGAGGTAGCTTTAGTAAATGTGGATGGACCAACGTGATTAATATTAGCTCCGCTTTTGGTTAAAATTTCCCAAATATATACAAAAGTAATTAAGTTCTTTTTAAAGCTTCATTGGCAAATCGAAGCCATGTGTATGCAAATCACTTAAAGTCCACAAATTTTGGTATCTTTTTTGTTAAAATTTCTAACTGATTTTTGTATATCTTTTTTAGTAGTTTCGCATTTGTTATATAGAAAATTCATTTGGCAAGCACTTCACGCTTTGCTGCATTTGGTAGCAACAGCAACTGTTGTTATAATATATAATACGCTTCGGGCTAAGCTTTTAGCCAACATTTATTTATTTATTTATGTGCTTTTTGTGTTTATCTTATATTATTCGTTTTTTTTTGGAAGCAACACAGACACAGTTCACAAATACACACACATTCGTTTTTGTTCCAGTTGTTGTTGGTATTATTGTTTTGCATTTCCGTTTTATATATGTCGGTTTTTGGCCAGAGTTTGGCATTATTATTATTGACAAAACAACAAAACTAAATGCGCGCCTTGCATGGGATTTTGTTCTAATTAATTCCCCCAAACGGAAAGTATCCAAGTATCCATCAGATACTTTCCACTTTCGCAAATGCGGTAGAGGTAAAGTCTGGCCCTATATTTTTGTGTTAAATATATATAGTTATCCGTATATGTATGAGGGCAGAAACCTCGGTCACGACGACGCTGCTCCACTCCACTCCAAAGCAGAACTTCCGATGTCCGATTCTCCGATTCTCCGCTTTTCAGATTCGGATTCTCCGATGCCGATTCCAATTCCGATTCCGATTCCGTATAACGCGCGCTCGCTTCGCTTCGGTTACGATTTTCTGGCTTTCCCCAGCTTTTCTGGGCGATGGGCGGCGCGGGGCGTGGCGGATACGTCTGACTTACGCGAACGTTCGTTACTAACTGAATAACTGAAGCGCTGTGCTGTGCTACGAAAATTGGCAAAACAAATGAGTAACCAAGCGACGGCGGCCGACGAGGCTAAGCCTCGTATCTTGGCAACAACAACCAACAACGTCGATGGCTCTCTTAAGTTTCAAGCCAAAAAAGAGAGTTACGAGAGTTTCTGCAGGGTAGTCGAGTTATCGCAGTATTGGTAGATAAGATTATTGCAGTGGGGTAATGTTATTGGTTACAAGGCAACTAAGATAGCGATTTTAAAGTGCAATCTGCGGGGGTACAGATAACTGATAGTTAACTCTGGTATTAGTTATCTTTTTTAGTCAATGTTCAGTTTAGTACCAAATTTTCAGTTTACTAACTGATAACTAAATCTAAATAAGCGAAAGCAAAGTATTTTAAACGAAATGTCATGATTATTATGGGTATTTTAACAGCTTTATAAAATGATTTTATTTTTGTTCCTTTATAAAATGTAACTTTAATAACTATTTAAAGAATTTAATAACACCGCTTTAATAAGAAATGCAAGAACTACCTTTTATTTATATGTATGTATATTTGTTTTGCATTGTATAGTCCCATGTCCTTTTTTTTAAAGGATCTTCTAACTGGTTCCCATAAAATTAGCTATCTTAAATAGTTTGTATTACCGTAATATTAAGTAGTAATATTTACCTCTACTTGACAACCCCGACAACCCTGTTAAAACAATAACACAGCTCCAAAGGTAAGCTCCACTTGGAGCGCTCTCTTGCTCCGACTTCCCTATTAACTGGCATATGGTTGATTCGGCCTCGCAGTCGCTTTCTCTTAGCCAACACATGCTTGGTTTGTTCTCCCATCTCTTGACTGCTCTTCGCCGTTTGTTTTGCATTGAGACTGACTTACGAAAGCGGCCAAGTGAACAACAATTGAACGGAGTGACAAGGGGCAGGGGTACTGAGGAGGGGGTGGGGTTAAAAAGGGGGGCAAGAGGGGGCCAGAGACCTGGACCTCCAAAAACCACGACGTGCATACACACATGTACCCGAATGTACACATTTCAATGCAAAATTTACATACGGCAAGAACACAAACAATGGGCACATAAGAATGGCAATAACAATGGATGTACACTAATAAAAACGTTTAATTCATAAAATCCTTAAGATAAAAAGTTTTTTATAAGGGACCTTTTTAAAACGCAGACACTTATTAGCCGCGCGGGAATTATATGGAAAACAAATCAAAATAAATAGTTCACCATTGAAATTTATGATCAATAATTTCTTAAAATAATGTGTCTATCAAAAAAAATTGTAATTGTAAAAATTAGGCAGAATTTTCTTGTTATTTTTGTTTAGAAATATTTGGATAGAAATCTTAAGAATTTGAATTTGTTCAATGACTCCTTACCAGTAACTAAAATCCATTTCATTCTTTAATATTTTTTCAATATTGTTTTTAAGATTATCCTGATTTTTGGTTTCCACAAAACTAAATCCATTAAAAATAAATCACAGGTCGTTGCCGACCTGGTTCTGTTTCAGTGTAACAAGTGAGGAATATTTCTAAAGAAGAAGGTAGACATGGTCAGACCGTCTAGTGCGTGGTACTAGACCAAATCAGAGTCTTGCCCGCCCCATTTCCTCTGCCCCCCTTTGGCAAACAACATGCACAATAAGAAACTCAAGTGGCCGGGCCAAGTGAAGATGAAGATGAGCTTCAGACCGACACCAGACCATTGTTCTTGGTGGCCATCTCCATCTCCGCCTCCAGATCCGTCCATAATGCTGATGTTGCGTGGCCGCTTGTTTATGTTGGCCACTGTATGGGCTACTGTTTGGCCATTTGGCCAAATTGAGCTTTCGGATGGTGGCCTAACCAGGCGTAACTAATTTTTTGTGTTTTACCTGGTTTTCCTAACCACGAGTGAAACTTCCGTGCTTCCGCCGCAGATCGATCTGTAGTTTTTTGCTGGAGTGCCTAATGAGGAAGGGTTTTGGGGTTTGGGTTCCTTGAACATTTGTGCGGCATCTGTGTGGAATTCTTCGTGGCTCTTTTCATCTCCGGTTTCCATTCTTCAATTCTTCAGTTGGTTGTTCACCTGCAATCGAGTGTTCTTGAGCTGCTTTATTGTCTTACACTCTCGCTCTTGTTGGGGTCCGGGCTCCAACCATCCATCCATTCATCCATCTAGGGGTACCTCACCAATCCGTACTACAACAGTAGCAGTGCATACCCCACCTAAACTGGTTTCGGTCTTGCTCTTGCTCTGCATTGTATCGCAGTTTTTTCTTTAATTATTTCTGTTGTTTTTTTGCCTTGCTCTTATGGGATGTTGATTAACTATTCTGGCATGTTGGTGTCACTTTTTTCAAGTTTTTTTTAAAGGACAGTGGATTTCCAAATGGCAACGAAGGGCGTTACACTTGAAAGAGTTAAACGAATAACAAAAAAATCTAAAGAAACTAATTTAGTTTTAAAGGTTATTTTAGAATAATTTAAGCAACCACAAAAACTTAACCAAAGTGTATTTCTAAATATTTCAAAGTGTAAGCAGTTACACATTTTTTATAAATAGAAAAAGCGCTAGAGCTTTAGGTGTTTTATTATTATATTTAATATCTTGACCAAATAATCAGACGCAAGGACTTACAATACATAATTGTTTGTATATGATTGTTTTGTTATTTTTAACATTGATCAGTTTCCTTTGTTTTTTTTTATTCGATTTAAGGGCATACAGCCTTCCTTTTCAACAAAAATGTAGTGCAACATACATCAGGTTTTTAATATGTACAATAATTATGTTGTTTTTAGCGCACGGAATGAGTCAATAGCAACAAGTTGGGGCATTACCGGGCACTTTATGGTCAAAAGTTTTGGTTTCTGCGGCCACAGAACAACTGGAAGTGGAACTGGAGCTGGAGAAGAATAGTTACGTTACCAGATATGTGTGTCAGTGACAGTGGAACGCTGGTCTGGTGACTTGGTGAAGGATCTGTCACTTTGGCGGTCGGTGCAACCAGAGCGAGAAGTCCGGCTTTATGCCGCCTGTTGCGTTGAGGCCCCCGGCTCTCTACCACATTTTTCGGGCCCAAAAAAGTAAACACCAATTGTGTTACCAAACCCAGTGGCAGGCCATAAACGAAAAGGCAGGCGAGCAAACTACCGTAAAAAGGTCAGCAACTGGCCGAGAGCTGGGCGTGAGAATGGCTTTTTGGCCCGATGGGGTCCGGAACCAAGGCGACACACATCAGAAGCCGCTCCATAAAATGTACAGCAATCAGATCGCTTGGGAGCTAATTCAGTTGTTCGACGATTTTTTTATGGAAAAACCAGCACTTTTCATCTTTTTTTATATTGAGTGTACCAGTTGTTGTTATTATTAAAGATAGGTAGACCTATGATTATGAAATATCCACTAAAGACTAAAATAAGTTTTAATATCTTACTCGCTAAGTTTAGAAGATAACGTCCTGAAACTATTTCAAGTTTAAAACCTTTTGGATGGGATCACCTATCTAAAAGAAATGTTTGATTTTAAAGATAGCTTAAACTAGTGCTTTTTCATAGAATATTAGAATGAGGTTTCATTAAAACCTAAATACCACATTCTAAAGATCTTAAAAATATTCGTTGTTTTAAAATATGTTTCTTTTATATAAGGTGCATATTTTTAGTACCAAATAGGAAAATTTTATCTTATAGCTTTCTTGAAAATTTCTGTCTGAAATTTAAAGAGCATTAATGCAAAATATATAAAACTAAGAATTATTTTTCACTTTAAATCTAAGATTTTCCTGGCATAAATCATCCTTCACCAGAGGATGAGCTCAGCTCGAGAGGTCAAGCCACAGAATGAGGTCAAAAAAGCAGCAATTTCTGGTCTGGTCAGTCAAAAGGGCAGTGGCGATGCCAAGGAAAAGCCCAGAAAATGAAAATTATTTTCAATTTACATTTCAAGCAGAAGGGGTTGTTGAGTGGACAGCGGGGGCGGGACGGCAGAGGGGGGCTATTTTGGCCATCATGGTTTATGGCCTGGTCTAATGTAATAGTTTCTTGCTATTGCAGCTGTTGTTGTCATTGCTTACACCGTTTTTGTTGCTGCTGCTGGCAGCAATTGTTGTTGCTGCAACCGAGCGGCATTGAAGCATATTGCCTTTTGTTGTTGTTTTTGTTGGCCAAGCGGACGGAAGCGAGAGAGTGGGTGAAAGAGATTGAGTTTCGGAGTTAAGAGAGCACGGATCTCTTTGCGCGGGTGGATGGCAAGTGGACTCCAACTGGATCGCATGTATGTTTATGGTTCTTTGCTTGGCTTAAACGTCTTCCAGTTGGATCTAGAAAATTTAACTGAGCTCTTCAAAATTGTGATTAAATTAAATTAGGAGAATTAGCTTGAATGATGTGAAATGGAAACCTCATTTTGCTTAGGGAGAGAACTTTAAACTCATAAAATGATGGAAAATTTCTGTGTAATTATATTTAACTTGATGGTACATAGCTTGAATTTAAGCATGGATTTCATTGTATCTCTTCTATGTTCTTATTTTAAATTCCTTGTTATGAATTCTATCATATATTATATTATAGCATTATTTCATATATTATAGCAGTTACAGATACAGATACACTTATAGATTCAGATCTTTTTTTTATTTTCAGGCAAAAAGAATTTAAACGTGGCCATATTTCTTATATTATTAATAAATAGTTTTATTTAGAGTTCTAGAAATATTTTTTTTAAAAAAGTGTCCTCCAAAAAATTTGTTCAAAGATTGTCCGTACACCAAATACTAGCTACAAATGCAATTTTTGAAAATTCCCCATTTGTAAGTTGTAATTATCCTTACCCCAATCCTCCTCCATTAAAAGTCACTTATATTTTAAGTTATACAACATCAGCAAAATATATTTACTTTATATATGTATAATGTATTCATTATTCTCATTTATGCAAATTAGATTTGTTTCTCTGGTTTAGTTGTGTCTTTCACATAGTTTATCTCCTGCCACATATTTGATAGATAATACCGGTATTAGTTCGCTTGAGTTTAGTTTCAGAACAGGCTTTTTTGGAGTTAAACACAAAGTTAGTATTACAATATATAATCTTTATACAAAAAACATAAATTAAGTGTAGAATTATAATTTCTCAGTTGCTTTTTGTTTAGCTATCATGTTTAGGTCTCATCACAGGAGCAGGGAGTCTTGAGGAGTTGCGATTTTGGGTTTTTGGGGAAAGCTGCTTGTGCGAGGGAAGAATGTCCCCGATCCGAAATTGTGCTAGCAGTACAAATAAAACTATATGCTATTCAGATTGCCCCTGGCCCCGATCCGATTGCCATGATAAGCCCCATTCATATCTGCAGCACGCGCTTTACATCGACGGTGGGAAAAGAGGCGAACTGACCGTGATCCGCGCGATGTGGCTTCCGATGCAGATACTCTGTTAGGATGTCGGAGGCCAGTTGGGAGGCCCTCGAACTGATCTCACCCTTGAGCGGAACGGGCTGATGGCGCCTTTGCATTGCCACCGTGTTGATGCGTGTTCCCGCATTCACCGAATCCTGGGAGCGCACCTGGAGCAGGGACAACACCCAGGCGTGCTTCATCCTGGTCAGCTCCGACTCCAAGGCAGTGATGCGCTGATCCTGTGGCTGTGGCACATGCAGGGGTTCAAACTGTGACAGCTTGGCACGCATATCCTGAGCCTGCAGACGCAGTCGCTCGTTGCGCTCCTGGTTGAAGGCGTTCTTCAGCAGCTGCACCTCCTCGGCCACCACTGGAGCAGTGCCCGCGGGTGCGGAGTAGGACACATTGGTGATGCCTGGCGCACTGGACGTGGAGCCAGCGGCCGAAAGATTGTGCGGGGAGTGTGAATCTGAGCCGGACTGTACCTTGCCCGTGTTCGAGTTCAGCTTCAACTTGTCGCGCAGATCGCTCTTCTCGCTCTCCAGCGCATCGATATCGTTCTGGAGGTGATCCATCGTCTCCTCGAACTCCTTCTCCTTGAGCTGCAGCTGCTGGCGCGTGTCCTCGTACTGCATTTTCCACTTGTCCACCGCGTGCTCGTATTCGTTCTGCAGAACGCTCAGCTTCTTTTCAGCGAGGTCCTTGCGGATCTGCATCTCACTTAGCTCGTTCTGCTTCATCTTGGCGGCCAGCTTCAGCTGTTTGACGTCCGCCTCGCGATTCTCCAGCGTGGCAGCCAGCACGTTCTTCTGCTCCAGCTGTTTCTTGATCAACTGCGCCCGCTGAGTGATGGGCGTGCTATGGGCACCCGATTTCTGTTGACCACCAGCATTGTTGGCAGCCGAAATAATCTCGTACTCCTTGTCCAGCAGGTGCTGGGCAATGTGCTGCAAATCGGAGTTTGCTTGTGCCAGCAAGGCCTTAAAGTTGTGCGTTGGCCCGCGGTCATCCTGCTCATAGATGCGCTCGCAGGATGCGGACAGAAGGGCCCAGTATTTCTCCTGGGGCAGTGTGTGCTCTGCCGCATTGTCGCTCTCGATGGTGGTGACAATGGCGGCCAGTGATTGCTTAGTGGCCTGGTGCATCGCCGACATAATGCGACTGATATTTTGGGCAAGACCACGCATGGCCTCCACTTTGTGCTGCGAGAGACCGCTCTTGATCACGTGCTGGTCGCTGGGTAAACGGCGCTTGATCAGCTTCACTTGCTGCCGCACACTCTCCATGTTCTCGTTAAGGAACTGGATCAACAGCACCGAGTCGCTGGTGGCACCAGCCTCCTGGATAATCACCTTGGCGATGGCCGTATCGCTGAGGATGCTCTCACAAGCTGCTCCCAAGGAAGCCACGCAGTCGCGGATCATTTGAATCTCGTTCAGGAGCTGCTCGCCGGCTAGTAATACAGAGTTCATGGCATTAAAGAAGGCCACACATTTCTCAATATTATCCGTGGTGCTGTTCTCGTCCAGCTGGTTGGATTTTAGCAGTTCGATGATGCCATCCACAATCTTTTCTTGGGCCACCATTTCGGGAAGGGAGCTTCCGGCTCTCAGGAGCGTATCCGGTTGGCAGCTATTGAGTCCGTAGAGGATCTGGTGCAGGGCACATTGCAGGCTGTGGACGTAGTGCAGCAGGCGGCACTTGAAGGCATACTGCTGGACGGCATGGCCCTGGGTCACCGCCTCCCTGGTGATCGCCTCTACGGCTGGGAAACGTTCCCTTGTCTGCGAAACCACAATGCCGCATTTAAAGACAATGCGTGAGATGAGCAGCACCACCAGGATGGAGTCGTGATCGCCGCCGCGACTCATGAATGATTCTGGCATGAAGGCGGTCAACATCTGGACATGCTCGTTGGCCTGACTGAGCTCGATCTGTCGCAGTTGAACGTCGATGGCGCGTGTGTAGGCCTTGGACTCGGCAAACATCTGCTTGTAGTCGATAGTTTCGGTGGCCAGTTTCAAGCTGGGGTCCTGCAACGACTCCTTTTCGTTGCTGGAATTGCGATCCCGCAAATCGGTAAGTTGGTCGTTCAGCTTTTGCACCAGTTCCCTAAACTTTGTGATGGTCTGATCGCGATCGTAGATGGTCTCGATAGCCGCATCTCGCTCCCGCAGCACCTCTTTCTTGGCCCCATTGGCCAGGTCCAGTTCCTCGCGCAGATCCAGCTCCAGTTCATGGTTGCTCTCCACCAGCTGTTCGTGAACCTCCTCCAGAGCTTCCAATTGGGCGATCTCCTCCTCAAGCAACTTTACTTTATCTTCCAGCTCCATTTTCTTCTCGGCCAGCTGTTCCACCATTTCTTCGGCTCCTAGTGCAGCATCGACTTGTTCCTGGGATATAGGAATGTTTTTAGTATGGCTCGATTTAAATTAATTCAAGTTCGAAACGGTTAAGGAAATGTTAAAAATTTTGTTTGGGGAAATGTTTACAATATACACGATTTACCTCCTTGGACCCCGTTAATCATTAAGTTTTAAGGCAGGCCGGCAAAAAGAAAGGCAATGGAAAATTGTATCTTTAGATTGACTTTTGGCAAAATATATTACACATGTAAACATAAGATATCGGTTAATAAAATTTAATTAAATCTTTAAATTCTTGAAAAGAAATTTAAAGATAGTCATTTAAATTAAACCAACTAGAAGTTAAAAAGCTTCAAATCTGTTAATATTTATGTTCAAAATATTATTTGTTTTACAAGCTTTAAAACTTTTTAGATATCAATATTTAAAAACAATTATGAATGGAAAATTGAAATAAAGAAACTATTAAAAGTTTAACCGATATCTTTATCTTTAACAGCGAAAAGCAGCGGAGCAACAAAAGCGAAACTGACACAAGCCAATAGGTGCGGAAAAGCCGTGAATTTTCATCGGAGTGTAAGTGTGGGAAAACCAATTGATGGCGGGCAGTGATAAGGGCCTAAATTGAATAATAATCCTAGGATGTTCACCTGCAAGTCGGCCACTATGGCCTCCATTTCATCAATCTTGGAGCTCAGCTTCTCCTTAGTGCGCTCCAATTCGGCGACCTCGGAGCGCTTCATATCCAACTCCTTGCTCAATTTCTGAATGTCATGCTTATCATGAGCAGAGAGATCCCTCAGGCGGACTAGCGTTTCCTTTAGACGAATGTTCTGCTGCTCCAGCTGCTTAAATTCGTAGGTGGAGAGTCCGGGTGAATCGCCGTCGCCTGAGATATTGCCAATGGCAGACTCGGCCTTGTTCTGCATCTCGGAGCGCAGCAGCTCCAGATCAACCTGTAGCTCTTCAATACGCTCTTTAGAGGACTCTAGCTCCAGCTGCAGCGTGTCGGCCTTCTCCTCAGCCATCTCCTTATCCAGGGTTATCATCTCTACGTTGTCCGATAGATCTGCCATTTCCTGGGCATGCTGCTCCTTGGCCTCTACCGCATCTTTGGCCTCCTGCTTGGCGCGTTGCAGTTCCTTTTGCAGTGAAGCCTGTGCGGCCATGATCTTTGTGCGAAACTCTTGCAACTGCTCGAACTGAATCTTCATCTTGTCGAACTCCCGTAGCCTCTCCTTATCCTCGTTCCTTCGTTGTTTCAAGGTTTCCAGTTTCTCGGTGAGATCGGCCAGCTGGGCCTGCAATTCGGCGCTCGTTTTCTGCGCCTCCAAGAGGGCGGTCTTATCATCAGACCCAGAATTAAGGGGCATGGTGAAGGAAGGCGAACGCAGTGGCTGCGAGGGCGTAAACTGCGGCTTGAGAATCTCTAGGAAGCCCGTCTCGACGAATGAAGCCCGCTTGGAAGAGGCATGCGAACCGGCACCGTTACCACTGGTTGGTGCTGCTGCTCCCTCAGCCAACGAAGTGGTTGAGGCTTCCTTGTCCTTGCTGTTTTGTGGGAGCAGGGATTTCCGGGGACCAATGCTGCTGCTGGAGCCAGTGCGTTCACTCAGAGATGTAGTCAACTGGGTGCGAGAACCCAAAAGTGATTGGCGACTGGAGGAGAGCGAGGTGCGAGAGCTGCTCAGCCGCGCCTTTGTGGGTTGGGCAGCCGTGGGCGTGGCACCGCTGACGTCGTCGATGCTGCGCTTGCTGCCAGGAGCCACCTCCAGCAGACGCAGCTGCGTGGGACGCACGAACATGCCGCAGTTCTCCTCGCACTGGAAGTACTGCTGGCCCTTGATGGAGCCGCTGTTCTTGCCCTTCGGCTCGTCCAGCACGACGCCCACCCACTTGCCGACGGCGAAGCTGGTCATGCCCACGTAGGCCACCGTGCCGAGCAGATCCTTGCCGGTCAGCTCGACGCGGGCGCCCACTTTCAGGTTCTTCTCGGACATCTCGCTCTCGATGTGTGCGTGTGTTTATGTGTGACCAGGATGTGGGTTTGACTGATGATTATGAGTGCTGTTTGATGGGAACGGAGTAGAGGTTAGAGGGTTTCTGATCCTAGAAGCCAATCCCACTTACTGCGGTGCACTTCCTCTGCTCTGGCCAACAGTCACGTCTCAGCTAGCAAAAAATGGCCGTCGGCTTGCAGGGAGAAAACAGAAAATGTTGACATCATTAGTCACCCATACAGACAGCACAGGTGGCTTCAGGTAGCTGCCTGTTTTTAATAGCCAAATCCATTGGACTTACCTGCTTTTCCAATCGGGCAGGTGTTCCTTTCTTTGTCTCCACCGCCACGCTTACCATTTGCGCTGTATTAATGTTGCAGGCAGCTTAAAATTGGAACGAAATCGTTTTCCTAAAATATTTGCAATGTTTGCAGTGTGACCGTGCGAAATAACTAGAGAAGGTAAAATCAAATTGTGGTGAATGCAAATAATATGTCGTGACAGCAGTGATATTAAAAAGGAACAATAAGTAAGATAGAAGATTTAGATTAAACAAACAAAAATGTTGCATTATTCAACAGTTATTTTAATTAATAATGTCCACAATTTAAAACATTTTTAATTTTTAAAGCTTCAAAATTTTACATGATATAATTTTGGACCAGTTTAAAGTAGCATTTACTGTTTTCCGTTAGGTGGACAGCCCAGTCAGCTGTTCTATTATTTTTGAGGTGTGCACACACTGGTGCCCAAGCCAAACAAATTGTTTCGCGAATATATGGAATTTTTAGCTTAAAATGGATGAGGAAGAGCATTTACATCGCTTTGGAACCCCGTTGCAGCCGCTAGACAAAGGTAAGTTTGACCAATAGTTAATAGCTGATTTGATATTATCTCCAAACTCCAAACTCCATAAACAGATGTAGTGCCGGCAAAGAAGCCTGTGGGTATCGAGGATCAAATTGTAAAGGATGAAAATGGAAAGCGGAGGTTTCATGGCGCTTTCACCGGCGGCTTTAGTGCTGGCTTCTGGAACACCGTGGGCTCCTTGGAGGGTTGGACGCCGCAGACCTTCAAAAGTTCGCGGGCGGAGAAGGCAACTCCGCGGGCTCAGCTGAAACCGGAGGACTTTATGGACAATGAAGATCTTGGTGAATTTGGCATTGCTCCACAAGGAATTCGCACACGCGAAGAGTTCGCTAAGGAGGATGAGCAGGAGCAACGTTCCGGGCAACGGCGCCGTAAGCTGATGCAACCGGAATTGGGAGTGGGACCCATACCCGGAGTTCCAGTGCTGGAGCAACTTCTACGCCCGGTGCGTGACAAAGTGGCTGTTCGGATACTCAAGAGCATGGGATGGAAACCCGGCCAGGGAGTGGGCCCACGACAAACGCGAAAGGAAAAGCGCCAGGCCACTGCAAGAAACACGAGAGAGCAGTATCTCCTAGATCATTACGGCGCAGAGGGCTTACCTGAACAGACAGAGACTAATGGAGAAGATAGCAATGCAGAGGAAGAGGACGACGAAGATATAACCTTTGCGCCGGATGACTTTGAGCCCATCTTTTACACGCCCAAGGAGAATCGATTTGGAATGAGCTACTCCGGCCTCAGCCGCGATCCCATCCTATCAAAGTCCTCCTCTAGCTCTGCGAAAGCAATGCAGCACATCAATCTCTTTGGCCAGCTGGAGGAACAGGCTAAAAACAAACAGCTCTCTATAAGGGGTCAGGCCTTTGGAGTGGGAGCATTTGAGGAAGAGGACGAGGACATCTACGCCCGCGATGATATGACCCGCTACGATTTTTCGCTGGCAGACAAAAAGCCCAAGCAAAAGAAGCAGCAACACGTCCAGCAGCGTCACGTTATTGATGGCTTTAGTGAGGATAAATCGGGGGCAGCTCTTCAGAAGCCCTATGCCATTGATGTGCCTAGGGATTTCCAGGCCAGGAACTGGCTACAGCGAAAAAGTCGTTTTGCTCCCATGGACAAGGAACGGGCGAAAAGACTGGAGACAGCCACCGAATATAAGCGCTCGGGTCTGGGCAGGCACGATCTGAATCCTGATCAGCGAGCGCAGCTTCTAGGTGAACAGAAAAAAGAGGAAAAGCCGAATGAAGAACAGCCCAAGCGGAATCCCTTCAAGGACCGCGGTAAGTCCTTGCTAGATCGCATCAATGCCAGGACTGAGGGATTCACCAAGGGCGGAATAATCACTGAAAGTGGCGAGGAGAAGCAAACCGAATTGACTAAAGAGGTAAAGAAATCAAATGCCGCAATACAAGAGAAAGCTGCGCTGAAGACCAAGGACCTGGGTAAGAAATTTTGAAGTTATTTAATTTTAATTATAGTTAAAACCATTGCATTCCTTTAGCTCCTGCAACTTCATCTTCAGGCGCTTTTAAACCATTCCTGGGTGATGAAGCCAAACAGCTTCGATACGAAAAATACGTGGCCTCCAAATTAACAGATGACGCAGAGATAACCGAGCTCCTCGCCAGCATGCAACCGGTAACTCTATCCCTATGGGATCGAGAAATGGAAAAGAAGGAGTTCATCCAGGCGGCAAAGATCTACCGCCCATTGGATGGCCTTATGAACGACAGATTCATTTCGGAAGGCAATGTCCAGGCAGAGAAGGTCAAGGAGCAACAAAAGACGCCGGAGGATCGAAAAATCGTGATGGAGCGGATCAAGACCATGTGGAAGCCCGCCTCACTGCTCTGCAAGCGTTATAATATTGCAGAACCCTTTGGTGGGGCAATGCTAGAACCGGAAAAGGAGCTCAAGACCAAGCCAAAGATTTCGGTGTTCGATTACCTGGAAACGTCCATCAACACAAAAGCAAACTTTCAGACTCCAACTATTATACCCAAGCACATAGAGAAGCCCAAACCTAAAGTAGTGGAACCCCCAACTCTACCTCCTGCTCCTCCTCCGGTAACCAATGAGCCGGAAAAACCACCTTCAAAAGAAGAGCCATCCAAATTTACTTTTGTGCCCAAAACTCCCTTGGAGCAGGCGGTGGACGAATCACGTGACAAACCCATATCAGAGAAGGTGGATCTATTCAAGTGCATCTTTGATGACAGTGACGAGGAGGAGACTGTTGAGGAACTGCCAGAGGATCCTGATCAGGATAAATTAGCTGCCCTGCAAGAGGCTCTAGGTTTACCCTCCACGTCAACAACTTCAGCAGCAGCACATAATGTCCTTAGGAACACTTCGCCCCCAAGAGGAATCTTTGCAGCCTTATTCAAACCAAAGGAGGAGCAGGCACCCAAAGAGCCACCTCCACCCAAGTTCGCTCCAATCGAGGGGAATAAGTTAAAAATTGCGTACAAATCACGCGAGGAGCGACTAAGAAACGATAAGGAATTAGCAATGGCCGAGGTGCCGCCCGAGGATATATACGGGCCAAAACTGCCAGGAGCATTTCCTCAGAAACCTGTAGAACCAGAAGATCGAACAGAGGCCAGCATCGATGCCAAACTGCAGCAGCTTTGGCATCAGCATGCGCCCAAAAAGCGGAAAGTCGAAAAGTGGGTAGAAAAGAAGAGCATCTCGAGCAGCGAGGACAGTGATGATAGTTCCAGCGCTGATTCCTCATCCTCCGATTCTTCTGCTGGCAAGGCCAAAAGATCCAGCAAACCCAAGAAGTCACACAAGAGTTCCAGCTCAAAGAAGTCCAAGAAATCAAAACTGAAATCCAAGAAAAAATCCAAGAAGGCAGAAAAATCCAAACACAAAAGCAAGAAGAAGAAGAGTAAACACTGATAGTAAATATTTAATAAACTGATTTGCCGTGCTTTCTTTTTTTAAATCAATTGGATCACTTAATGGTAAATTAAACATTGGGTTCGGGCAAATTTTATTGGTTTTCTTTTCTCCTTTTTTAAATAAATTGTGGTGCACGCTCGAAAAAAGATTTTTATTAAAAGCTTAATTGATTCATAATGCAAATACGAGTAGCGCGAAAGTAAATAATATTTTTGTATAATCCTTATTAGTCAATTTCCTAATCAACACCATATAAGGTATTTAACTGTTTGTTTTTTTATTTCCAACATAATTTTGTGTTTTTTAAGATAAGTTCAAATGTTTAAAGCATTTTCTGAATTTTTGAGGAGGTTCATTTAATTATTTTTCTACGCAATTCTTTAAAGCCAAAATATTTGTTTTTAAAATTAATCTAATACCACAATTTAAAATAAATACAGTCAATTTTTAAAATAAAAAAATTCTTTTAAATTGTTCTATATCTTTGTTGAAAGGAAAAGATAAAAAAACAAATTAAGTAAAGCCTAACTATTTAAAGTGAGAAATCATTTTTGAAAAGTAAAAATTGAAGAGTGTATTACACATAATTTAAAATAGAATTTGGTAGCACCAATACCGTTTACGACATTACCAAGATCGTTTTACAATGGCTTTATGGTGCTGTTCACCCAGGTAGATCGTTTGGTCAAAAAATCTCATACCTGGCTCTCTGCCTGCAGCCGCTCTCTCTTGCCTTTGTTGGCTGCGAGAGAGGCTCTTGTCCAGGCCAAAAGACGGGACCAGCTTCATTTTGAGTTCGGCGTGTGTTTCGCGAGTTTCGCTCAGCTCACCTCAGTCGCAAACTACGTGTAACCAAAGATAGACGAGTTCGAGTTCCGATCCCAGTAGCCCCAATCCGCTCAAAGTTTTTCAGCAGCCGTAGCAACACCCGCGAGCAACAACAATATATAGACATCATATCGCTGGCGGATTGCGGATGCGGATAGGGGGTCGCGGATGCGGAGCGTGGCTCGTAATGTCTGCCAAAGCGTAACGAAAATTTCCAGTGCTCAAGACAACAGCATCGTATCATTAATGGCATTTTCTGTTTCGAGTTTGTGTGTGAAAAAAGTGCACAAAAGTGGCAACAACATCCGAATAAAAATAATCAAGCAGCATGAAAATCTAAAAGGTATACAACAATGAAATTCCTGCTCTTTTGCTTATCGAAAATACCCAATCAAATAATTACAATTAATGGCGCTAATTACTCGAAAATATAAATGTAAAAATTTAACAAAATATACCCGTGTATAGTGAAAAAATTGGCATTTACACACCTGCAACATTTGTTTGCTTTGGTGTTTGTGTCTACCTAGACGCTCGCAACGGTGTGTACATAAAGGTATAGCCGCGAGTGTGTGTGTTTGCCGTTGCATAGCTGTAAACCAGTTGCCAATTGCAACGTGTTTTTTGAGTTGTTGGCTTAAGAGATAGCCATAAAAAAATAATAAAATAACTAGAAAATTGTGAAGTTGTAAGGAAAAAAAGGAGTTAACAATTGATTAAGCGGAAACCGATGAAAAAGGTTGATAGGAGTTTGAAAAAAAACAAATAAAACTAAATTATATCTTAATAAAATTTATTAAATACAATCTAAAATCATATAAATTACGAATACTTAAAAATAAAAAACCACATTTGCTTTTAAAAACCACAAATCTATTTGGCTTTCACAAAAAATATAACTCACAAATCATGTTTACATGACGGAATTTTCCACAACATTAACGACACAACAAAGTTTAGCAACTTGACGAATTCATCTGAAGATAAATTGATATCAAAAGCTACCATTTTATAGAACTGCTTGCGTGTTACCGCCGAAAAACACGTTCGAAACGAGAAATCACAGATACGGATCGAACAACATAGGAAAAAACAACGAAAACTAAGAATTAAAAAGCCTTAACTCGGCTACGGTTTTGTCTTTTTTTTGGCTAATAAAGCAATTTGATATCGTAAAGCAAAAAACACTGAGAACTACAACAGAGTGAGATCATGATTGCAATCGTAAAAGAGAAGGAGAGGTATAGGGAGGCAAAACAGCAACAGAGAGAAAGAGAGTGGGAGAGAGTTAATTTTGTTTAAGCCAGACCAAAAAATAAATGGCAACGAAGCGACCGATTCAGTATTTCCATTTGTCAATATTGCCCAGCAACAACAAAGGGTAGCCCATATATTACTGGCTCTAGAACATATATAAATAATTTTATATCGTTTATGGATCCAAGCTCAGCTGTGTGGAGGTGTAAGAAACAAAAAAGCGAAACGAAAAAGTAAAAAACAGCAACCAATTTCGCAAAAAAGCTCCCCAAGCTGACAGAACTGCAAAATTGGAAGAGAGAGCCAGAGCGAAACGCTGACGTCGAGCAGCTTGTTTTAACTTTTGTTTTAAACTTAAAAATGCTAATGAATTGATGGTGGCTTATAGTTCTTATAGTTAGGGATCCGCAACTTATAATTAAGAGCTCAGCTTGCCATTAATACTGCACAAGAAAAAATAAGATAAATTCTTACCTAATGTCATTTGAAAAGTTCATTTGTAATATATCATTATTAGTTTGTTAATTCTTTATCATTTTGTATCTTGAAAATATAATTTTTTTTGACTTAAGTAAACAGTTTATAATGAGAAGCAGTAAGATTGTTTTTTTTGTCTGTACCTCATCTTCTTTCTCGCGTTATGGGGCTTTGAGAAGGGTCACTCAGAGCTCAAGGTAATCAAGGTTGATGATTGTTCAAGTTTTGTTTGTGTTTGACCAAGCAGACTTGCCCCTAATGACACAGAAATGTGAATCTTTAGCTCTCTTTTAACGAAGTTATAACAATTTTTAAATTGAGCATATTAATGTGCGCCCCAAATGTACGTACTTAATGTTTGAACTAGTTAAAAAATATTTAAAAATTTTATTTTTAACATGAGTATTAACAGTGGGCTGTTGAATAATATTGTTTACAACTTTTGAATTTAATTTTATTCATCAAGAAATACATTACAAAGTACTAGTTTCTGGAATTTAATACAAACCAGGCTTAAACTCCGCTTACGATATTCGGTGGAATCAAATTTTATGGTTCTCTTTTAAACTCATTAGAACCAAAAAACATATGATCGGTTTTGCGCTCTCACAATCCGATTCTCTCAGATTTTTATCTTTCTCCGATTCTCCCTTTACCTTTGGCAAGCCTCTAAATGTTAACGATATTCGTCTACCTGTTCTTCGTTTGTTTTGTTTCCATTTTTTTGCCCAGGTATTGTCCGACCAAACATTTTCCACATTTTTTCATGTGTGTCTGAGCTACATAACTATTCAGAACACACATAGCAGCATGCCAGCGATCGAATGCGAACAGGTAGAAGCCTAAACTAGCAAAAACAACGGCTGTGCTGAAAAAACTTTCATTAATGTTTTTGTTTTGCGTTAGCTAAATATTTCGAGACGAGCCGCTATCTGTTGCCTTCCTC
The DNA here is from genome assembly GCA_018153305.1 of Drosophila kurseongensis. Classification (NCBI taxonomy): domain Eukaryota; kingdom Metazoa; phylum Arthropoda; class Insecta; order Diptera; family Drosophilidae; genus Drosophila; species Drosophila kurseongensis. The sequence continues at coordinate 12,134,082 of JAECXX010000005.1, read as the reverse complement.
TTTTCCCTCCCCCCCAGAAAAGGGGTAACTGCGATTACGAGTCGTAAAAAAGAAATCCATCATTAGGTGCTGTCAACTTCTCTGCCGCTGTCACTGGCGAAAATTGGCACAGTGGGTGTGGGAGAACTTCTCTTTGGTCTACCCTACATTTTCCGCGAAGTATATAAAAAAACCTATTTAATAAATTATTTTGCTGATATGATCCTGCAAAACGAGATACTGGCTGTGAGCTCAACAAAGTAAATAGGTCACGAAAAATATACAATAAATACTATATTTTTCATCATGACATTCTCTTTAAAGTTCAAGAAAACCCACAACGTACTTTGGTTTTTCTATTGAATACCAGGAAATAATTTCCAATATTCGCCTAGTCAATTAGTTTTGTGTATAACTCTAGATTGAGCTAGAAAAAACGGTCGCAATGTGTGACAGTTTCCGTAAAAATTACTCATATGACACATAATGTTAGTTAGAATACATTTTTTGATCAACGGTGCGTATGAGTGATTATCTTCGCATTTTTTCCATATAATGTCTGGTATGCCCTTAATGCAGAACAACGCATTATACTATGCGCACATATATATTTAGCAAGGAGTGCTTCAAAATATTGTGTTTGAAGATAATTTCCCCATCCATCCCACTGTACCTGTGTAGCGAATATCGTAAATCAGTTGCGCGCGACTTTCAAACCGCATTCATTTTATTCCGGCGGCTTTGCTGCTCCAGTGCGGGTTAGTTGTTGCTGGGCGGTCGATGGCGCTTGGTCTCCGCGGTCTTGGCTTCTAAGCCTCTGGAATGCCAACAATGTGTGGTGCGTTCGGTTTTGGTTCATTTTTTTTTTCAAACTTTTATTGACCGTTTCATTTACGGGCTGCTGCTGCTACTGCCGCACTTTCCATTGAGCTGAAATGGTTTTCACCCAAATGTTTTGTCGCTTTCTTGCAGTTTGGTAACAAAATGGAAAAGAAAACTTGAAATTTGTGTCGATACGATTGCAAGTTTGGTCGCGTATCTTTCAGATACATCCGCTTGTCCAAGCGAATTGCACAACCCAAAAGAAATAAATAAGTAAACGCGTTACACGTGTCGAGTGTGTGTGTTCGAGTCTTTGTTCGTCGTTAGTTGTGCCAAGCCAAAATGCGCGTATCCGACAGATACCAGTCATCATCATTATTACCATCATCACCAGCACCATCGGCAATTGCATTGCACCAGATTTTGAGCAGCACGCACCTTGAAGTAATTGCAGCATCTGGCCATCGTCAACGCTGCGGATTATAATGAGTCAAAATGTGGCCGATAGTTTGGTGAGTAGCTTACCTTTTATCTTGTACATGTACTTTAGTATATAGTTAGCGTAGAAAGTAACAGGGAAATGCATAGAAAGTAATTTTGAAAGTATCTCGCCGAAGCGACGAACTTTGTGTGGAAGTTTTTGCCCAAGACTGCTAATTACTTGGTCAAATATTTGGTAGACCGTATCAATGTGAACAGTAACTGTGGCCTTATTGGCTATAAAATTTTGATTGAACGGATTTTAAAATTAACAACTTTACCAATAAATACTCTTTAATATTAATATAATAACATGAATTTAGAAACTAAAAGTTTTGCTTTAATTTACTAATTGTTTGTTGTCATATATTTTCTCCATATGATTTATGACAATTTAATAAATGACTTGTGAAGATAATATTAAAGTGAGACATTTATAAAATAGTTTGGGTTTCTCAATCACAACTACGCATCATTTCAATATGATTTTAAAAACAAACTATTTGTAATGAAATATGTGAAAATAATGTGTGATCATTATTTTAATCATATTATTATAAACAATATCGTAGTTTAGCAATTATGATATCAACTTAACTGACCCAATTAGAAGCCAATGTTTAGCTTGATCTATTTTGTTTGCTTTATGCAACAATCGGTATCAGCATCCCCAAGCGCATAACACATATTTCCGCAGTCCCTTGTCTTGAAACTTGTTGCATTCGCTAATTGATCAATTGACGTGCTTTCGGTGTTCAATGTTTATCCAATGTCTACAAGCGTTAAACAAAACAACAGATATCGTTTGAATGCCGCTTACGTAAATGCACGTTTTATTAATATTTCTGCTTATTGATTTCCCCGCCAGCTTTCTTTAAGTCGTTACCAAATATCATACATTCAGGTATTCCTATTTCCATAATTATGTCATTCCAGTTCACATGTTCGGACGGGTGGTCAACTGACGGCCCCAAAACTCAAACAAAACAAGTAGGGAAATATTTAAATTTCTTTTTTTTCATTAATCAAAAAAAAAAGTCAAGTCTTAAAGTTTTAAGAGGCTCATAAATTCAATTGATATATGCGTGAAGATAATGAAAACAAATGCTATTGTGGGGGTCAGTGTGAAGTTGGCTCCACAAAATACCAAAAAAATACTAGTTCTTACCGAGTGAGAACGAGTGAGAGAGTTCTGATGAGAAACAAACAACCCAGTCAATTGCTCATCAGAAAAAACATAAACAGAGCGAGAATGGCTGGAACAAGTAAGAATTATAAAGTATGAGAGCACCGACTAGAAGACATCCAGTAATCTAAATGAGATATGTATTATTTCAATTTCTTAACAAAAATGTTTTTTTAATTGATTTTCGGGTAGGGTTTATCTAATTATATATTTTATGTAGGCGACTAAAAAATAATAATTTTGGATAGTGTTCATTTAAGTATTAAATTTAACTTTTGTAAATTACAGTAGTATTACTACAGTAGGTTGTAGCGACTTTCAAGGGACCGACGATTTTACGTCGTTATACCCGTAAGACGCACTAACCAAAAGGAGCAATGTATGTTGTATGATGTATGGGGACCAACCAAGCCATCGAGTTTTCGTCGCAATAACCGGACGGACACTTTAAGCGGAGTCGTTATAACCGGATTCTACTGTACATATATTGTAATGATAATTTAAAGCACAAAGTTCCTCAAGTAAATGTCCAACCTTTATAATTGGCTTTTTTAGAGTGTTAAAAAACACATACAATTTAAGACTACGATATTAACTAAAACGATAACTAAACAAATTGTTTTCCGTTGAATTTTCTGCGTGCCACAAACATCCACACAAAAAAGTACACCCTTCCACAGGGTGTATAAACACATAGTGGGTGCTAGAAGTTCCCACGGTCCGAAACTAGAATACCTGAAAGAGAGAGCCCGATGAGAACGCTCAGTTGATGCCCTCTCTCATCACGGGGATGCTACGGTTACATCCGTCGTGTAAGAACATCCCCCGCACCAGGGTTCTTATTGGGAGAGAGTGGATCCCCAAGAGAGAGTGGGAGCGTAAGAGAGAGCCCAAGTGCAAAACGAAGGGGCTTGCGAACAGACGTTTGTTCTAAGCAGACAGAGTTCGTTTTCGACTGTAGTTGGCGGCGGTTGTGTCGCGTGTCTCTCTGCCCAAGAGATTTGTGTGTGTGTCTCGCGCGCGTTTTACGCTCTACCCCCTTTTCCAATTGGAGAAACCCCCGAATGTGAATTTTGTATAATGTTTTTGTAATTACATGGATGTCCCATGTTGAGATTTTCAGCCAAACGAATGAAAATGCAGGCGGTATCCCGAAAATCGGTGCTTATATGTGTGCGATTGCAACAATAGCAAAAGAAAACGAGAAAAAAGTGAAAATAAATAAATAGTAGGGAAGGAAAACAAGGAGATTGCAAAGCAGACTTATAGACGTAGTGCAACGAACCCTTCTTCGCGGACCAAAGATTCACCACTAACCACTAACCAGTGAACAAATACCACCCCCACCACTACTGCTCCTGGGTGTGTTTCTGTGCGTCCCGTTGACTCATCGTTCCCAGGAAGCTGAACAACGGTATAGCGGGCAGCCCAACAGAAGCTCAGAAAAAAGAGCAGCAGGAATATCGATTTTACTTGCCTTTACCCACAATACCACCCCACCCACCATCCATTGAACGGCACTTGGGTAAAAATAAAAACACCAGAAGCCATTAAAGGAGCCGTGTAAATTAAAGAAAACAGAAGAGACGGAGGATAACGTCTAGGAAAAACGTAGCGGTGCCTCATCAAAAAATCTCAGCCAAATTTCTCAAGGAACAACAGCCAATCTCAAATGGTAAAAAAAAACATCGTAATCCATCAGGGCAGATAAAAAGGGGCGCGCTAGAGATCTCTGGTTTTTTGGCTGCCCTTACAGTGTTTACTCATAATAAAGAAACTCCGACGGAAGTTTTTAAAGTATTTTATAATTTTCAAGCCATTTATTTAATGCTGAAAACTTAAGATAAGATACAAAAACATTTTACTACAACCACTGTGAGGGCATGTCACTCGTAGGTGGCTTATCTTTGTCATTACTATTGACCCTCGCCCCTGAATCAACAACATGGATAATTATCGATAATGCGCACCCTTTTCTTTGTCCAAGAATTTGTAACCTTGCTTTGTACTTGATCTGGTTATGTGGTAAGAGTGATTACTGTATTGTCCTGGTGTCGAATCGTGGAGAAATGTCAACAACGATTATGTGTAAAAAGGCAAAAGTATGGAAACTTTACGCTTTAGCGAAGTCTGGAAAAAAATTATGTATCTGGGAAAGGACTAGGGATCGATAGAAGTTTTTATAACTTTTAAATTAATGACATGAGAACTGCCTGGAGAAGCTTTTTTTTATGCTTGTGTGTTTTTGGATTTTAATAACTCATTTTAACTTGAAAACATTCTGTTATGTGGGTAGGGTTGAGTGATGAATAATGAGGGTATATAATTTGTAATATGTAGTTCTCAAAATTGTGATTATTCCAGGAAACAAGTTATTTTCATAATAGATTAAAAGTTACGAATATTAATAACTTAAAAATGATTCATATGAAAACTGGCCACATATTATTAAAGTTGCACTCTCAGTTTTGTTTTTGTGTTTTTATCATCCATTTATGTGGAGACTCGCTCCAAACATTTATCAGGCCCCATTGTATGCAAAACAAAGCTCCGCCTCTTCCTCTTCCCAGTGGAGAATAATGGAGAATGCATAAAAATAATTTACGTGGAGAGCTATGCTCAGTGGCTCAAGCTTTAGTTCAAGTTGATATGTTTTTGTATTGTTTGTACATCATCTCTGCTGCCCGGCGGATGTGGTTTGATAATAGCTGAAAGAGCGGGACAGATAGGTACACAAAAAGAAATGTGTCCATTAATCTAAGATGCAATTGGTTTTTAGGTTGACAAAAGTTTCAAAACAGGATGTGGTAGGCGGAAGTAAGGGACATAAACAGAGTAAAAAATAGCTGAAAATCATATTAAAATGTTGTAGGAGCTAAATAATAATATTAATATAATCATTTAAAAATGTACTTAAATTTAAAAAATCCACATGTTTACCATCTTTTGATTCATTTTTTTTTATTTTTAATTTGTTAACATCTTAGTGGAACATGGCTATTAAAGGGGCATAAACTGTTTTTAATTTTTTGTTGTGCACCAAGGGAGCAACAAATGTTGTCAAGCTGACTGCGTCGGATGCAGTCAGATGTAACTGACAGTCAGTCAGAGTCATTTAGCCAGTCAGTCATTCAGAGATGACAGGGGGGAGAGTGGTGTTTAGTTTCAGTCTCTTTTTCCTTTGCCGTTTTCAATTTTGTTTTGCGCTGTTTTTTTTGGCGCCGCTGCTTCTGTTGCTGCAATTCACAAAACTCGTGCCAGGGGTCGTCGAATTAAAAATAGATATTTGTGCCTACAGTTGCGGTCAAAATAAATGCCTTGCAATATTTTACCAAATAAACGAAATTTTTGCATAATTTCAAACACCTAATCTAATGCTTATTTACCCACAAAGCATTTCAAAAATTTTCAAAGACTAAACTTTTACGATAATATAACATTATCGTCTAAATTTTAAAGTCAATAAACAATATATTCTAATTTGAATAAAATACAAAACTGATGTTCTAGAAATATATTCTTTAACACGCAATTTTATTATTCGGATTATTAGCTGTATCTCTGTTTGTTGAAAAATGTGCCCCAAATCAAATCAAAACCAATGGCCATTCACCTGGTTTTATTGTTCTACCCTCATGTTTTATGGGCTTCTGGCTATTTTTGCAAAGATCTGTAATTGAGAAAACCCCCCGGCGGAAAACAGAAATCTCCACCCACACGCTTTTCTGGAGGAAAGGTCACCTGCTCTATATATAGACAGATGATGTGGGTCGTACCAATCAGCCGCCCCATCATACTTGGATGTTATTTCTTTATAATTAAGCAGCTTGTATACACAAACACGAAAAAGTTTGACAATTGCCCGTCTGCCATTATAATACTATAATATTTCATCATTTAATGAACTTTATTTCTGCCGCTGTTTTTTCCTGAGTTGGGTATTTTCTGATGATTCATTCGGTCTGAAAAGGTAAAACTCAGCCGTATGCAAATGGCGTTTCCTCCCAAAGTCGTGTTCTGTTTCTCTCGGTCTCGTTTAGCATTCGTTGTAATAATAATCGTGAATGAAATGAGTGTGTTCTGTTTCTGGGGCTTGGTACGAATCGAGTGCAATATATGTGCATATTGATTAGACGAAGGCATCTCAAACAAAACAATTACAAATATGTACTATATGCGCTTATATGGGTCTGGGTTGTTTCGAGTCTGAAGATTTGAAGGATTTCTTATAATCAGTTGTGGTTTCAAAGTTCGACTTGGAGAAGCTTTGTTTTATTTGCGGAATGTTGCTTGAAGCTCAGGGGACTTTATTATTTCATCATAATAAATATGCAATCTTCAGGGTAGAAGTGGCTAATGTTTTTGAAACACGATTTGTTATGGTGCTGAAATTTCATGACTATGAAATAATTTAATGGAAAAATTGTGGTATTGAAGGTTTTTATAAGTATTATTTATTTAAATATTTTCAATGACTTCTTTACTGTATTCTACTGCGAGCAAAATATTTTGTTGTTCAATTTTAAAGATAAAAGTCTTTGAATGTAGATTAGCATTTTTGAAATATGTTTTTACGTTATGGAAAATAACTGATAAACCGATCGTTTAATCAGACTTTTGAAATAACTTTTTCTTGAGAAATAAAGCAAAACATTTGGAATAAATATTTCCATCTGTAATTGGTTCACTGCGCAGAAAAAATGAATCTTTTAAATTTCTATCAACAATCTACGTATAGTTCATGCTCGAATTAGAAGCTTTGTTCAGATTGCATCTAGTTTATGGCTTCTCCCCGGGAAGAAAATCCTCGACCTCCTCAAATAAATGACGCATGCTGGGTGGACGTGCCTTAATTATCGGGTGTTATTTTGTTTGATTGTGCTCGATTTAATTTTCGTGATGCGTATTTGATTGCTTGGTCTTCGATGCATTTCTTGGTAATTTAATTTCAAGACATCACATATTATTGTACATACACTTGGCCACGCGAGGCACGTTCCAGATCCGAGACCTCTGGACCCGACCTTTTTCCTTCCCTTTCCTCACGCATGACCAACCGTTGACCCCTCTGCGAATAATGTGTTTTTCCTAGCGGAGATTAAGTGGCTCAGAGACCTACCAACCAAATGACATTTCTCTTCGCACGAATTTGACCAGAAACAAGTTATGTAATTGGCAATGGAGCCAGACCGGGCTGTAATTGAGCAAAAATGCAAAATGGTCGGAGTTGGCCTGAATATATGGCTAAACTCTACATGAAATGGGCTGGGCCAGTTCATCTCCGGCGAGGTAAATGCCATTAAAAATGATGGAGAAAAGGAAAGCGCAACGCAGTTCCCATACCAAAAACAAGAAAATATTTATCTAGGCAAAATATTGCAGAGTAAGATTGTACGAAGCGGAAATACTCTTTAAAGAAAGAAAGTTTAGCTGCTATTTCTATAAAGAAATATTTTATTTAATGCAAATTTGACTTTAAATTATTAGATAGCATAATTATTCTGATGAATTTTATTATCTTTTAATTTCTTTCACAATAAATAGAATATTGGAATTAATGTTTAATCAATTAAATAAAATACAATTTTTTTTGGAAATTTACATTTTTGATTGACTTAGATTTGTTATGAGTATGTATGTCAAAATCGGAAGCAACTTTTCCTTATACTTTTCCTTGCCAGAGTATTTTCGAACATTTCCTTGGCAAAACCTGTGCGCAGCTGTCAATAGGCGTGAAATAGTAAGGCCCAAAAACAACAAAAACAAACTAGCTGGCCGTAATAACTTCCTGGTAAAAGTTGTACACATCTCGGAATACGGGGCCTGGATGATCATACTTGGGATGTTGTTTACCATTAAAGGCCGGGATGAACAACGCGCCTAACCCAATGTGAAAATGTTGAACAAAGATTGCCCGTAAATTTGCCCCAGGCAAATGGGGGCTTAGCCAAATTTGGAGGGGTTGAGTGAGTAGTGAGCGCCACTTGAAGTACAAAAGTCGCTTGTCAAAAATACACTTTTCGTTTGTTTGTTTGCTGGGTATTGTTTTTTGTCTATTTTTGGGTATTTTGTGTGTTTTTTTTGTGATGTGAGTACATCATAAACATCAAATACAGCTGAACAATGCGAGTGGATTGTGTGTTATTTGTGTGTGTGTCTTTGGAGTCAAATCGTAGCCAAGGTCAGGGGCTCTGTGAACGAACTGAGAAGACAGCTCAAGTGGGTTGAGGGTCGCAGTCAATCAATGAACCACAGCCCGAGACCAAGATCAAGTACAAAGCAAACCTATTGAGGGTTTAACAGCCCCCCAAAAAACTAAATGAGTTTAAACCAAAAAAAAAATTGCAGAATTTCACAAGTCGTGCCAACTGCAAATGCCCGCATAGCCAAAAGCATCAGCAGAAGCCCGCTCTCATCAAGAGTCACACCTGCGCCTATCAGCTGCAGGATCTGGCAGGATATAATCGCGCCCTGATGCCACCGCTGGATAATACAGACTTTAGCAGTGCCTGGCGGCAGGTGAATAATAACACCACCAGCCAGTCCTGCGCCTACCATCAGCAGCAGGATTCGAAGGACTCCAAGCGGCCATACCACCATCACACTTGTCCAAGACAGAGGAAAAAACCAGCCACTCACATGTGCCAGGAACCCCAGCAACGCCGATCACGATCCGCCTCCGCCAAGCCGAGAAGGAACAGTTCCTATCACTCCTATGATGATCTGGATGTTTCCTCGGCTGTGCTCAATGCGGAACGCAAAGTGGTGGCGAGCTTGAAGTACCTCTGTGCCTGCACAGGTGCCACCCTAAGGAATCTCTCCAAGAAGACCAAAGATTTGCACGCCAAAAACTATACCTACACAAAGGTAAATAGGGGTATTATTAACAGATATATAATTTACTTTGTTATAGGGGTCTACAGATTCTTCAGAGCTTAAAAATCAACTTAACAAAACTTATAAGATATTAATATTTTTCATAACATTATTTATGTAATAATACAAAATTTATTGATATTTCTAAAATATTACAATGATTTGTAACGTTTAAGTTTGTAAAACTAATTTCTTTGAACGTAGCATTACCGTCGTCAGCGTTTAGTATAATGGCTTGGTTAATTTAATATATTTTACAACAAATATTATATTATTAAATTATAATATTTAAATATTTTAATGTTGCCAAATCGAACAGTTTTTTTTAACAGAAACAAACAATTAAAGTTACCCAGCTGGAAAATGGGTTTTTCTTTTTATTCATTTAATTTGTTTACTTTGGGAAAAACGTTAGTAATTATTGATACTATTAAATTAATAGACAAACTGAATATTCTTACCTCTACCATTTTGCACCAATTTTTGTCTTCTCTTTGACTTTATTTGGTGTGAGACACTCGCCGTGTTGCAGGTGGCTGAGTCACATCCGGCTTAATTATGTTTACCCAATCGTTTGTCTAATTGACACTAATTAATTGCTCGAATTGCATGCAAGAATTTAAGGCGATGAGGCCATAGACTTTTAATTGAAGCAAAATAGCTGTGGCAATTTATCTGTTCATAACTGGCTTTGCTTTAAGAAAAACGCCTGAAATTATATAATTTTTGTATTATGCAAAGCAGTTTCAAAGTTTTTTTTATTGAATACACAGTCAAATAATTGTGTGATAGCCAAACATATCACTTAATTGTCTGTGAACTTGAACTTAGTGATAATAATAGAACAGTGAGGTTCGCATACGGAAGTAAATAAACGAAATTGTCTCGCAGCAAAATTTAATCTAATTTTTAGACGAAATTTCAAGAGTGAAATAATTATTAAGCGAGAGTTTTCTTTCAATGCCCAGAAAGAGTTGTTGCTGGACAATAATGCACAAATAACTCAATGATGAGTTTTCCAATCCAAATTTCCGCTTGCAGCTAGTAAATAAATGTCCGTTTAATGATTAACTACCGAAATGATGCCTTTAAATCATTTTTAAGAAGGATTACTAGTATTTCCTTCAGTTTTGACGCAAATGGGGAATTGAACTGAGCTGCCACAATGCGTCATTAATTAAACAGCAAAACCAAATGAACACAGCAGCTCGTATAAGGCATCCAAAACAAAAAATGCCAAATAAATAACAAATAAATTAAATAAATACTTATACGATATATGTACCTACTTGTATATGTTTTCCACAATGCGAATTAAGAACAGCGGCAAAAGTTTTTGGCAGATGCCGCTAAGGAAAAGTCGCTGCCGGTGCCGATGATCGTGAATCGGAATTGATTAAATGTTGCCTTCACATTGTATATATGCATATACACATATATATATGCTTAATGGATTGGGGAAGGGGAAATGTGTGTAAATCAGCCAGCCGAAAAATAAAACAGAGAGCAGCAATTAAGCTCAAGCATGCTACAATTAGATAAAAACAATTGCAATTTTGTTTTCTATGTTTTTTCGGATTATCTGCAGGAAACAGCATTCAAATATTGTTTTCCCATCTGTTGTTATTGAATTTTGTTTAGCGGGGGGACTTTTTAATCGCTGGCTAAATATTTTTAAGTGCAAATGGATCACAAGATTGCCCCGACCCTATTCGGAATGCCCTTACATTGCCACATCATGTCTTCTATTTTTGCAAGGCCATTTGGAAATGTTTCAGCTGTTTCCAGATCCATCTCAAACAAACAATTTATGCACAATTACACAAAACAACTAATCGGCCTCTTGCTTGGCACTTAACACCCTGAGAAAAAGTATGTGCTCATTTTGTAGTTCCATGTTTTTACGAAATATTAAAGTACTTTGAAAAAATTTTACGAAATACTGGCGAAGTGAACTAAACATTTGTACAAATTGGTCCGCCTTTGTTTGGTGTAATCAAAGCGCATGCGGGCAATTAATTGGATCAACATGAGATTCGTGTCTGTCTGTCTAGGATGGATGACCCCGTGCTCGTGTGTGGATTTCTCTGGGCGAACCCCCCTTTTCCACCCCACATCGAATCATGTTTATGTTTTCGCATTCCCTTTGGGATTCTTATTTGGGGTCAGCTGGATTTTGTTGCTGTTGTCGCCCTGTCACACAGAGAAAAGAGTTTTTTATAATTTTCTTACTTGCTGAGAAAATAACTTTAATTTAAAGTTTTTAACATTATTTAATATTATTGTCTCGACATAGTTTTTTTAGGAAATTTAAAATCAAAGAAGTGAAATACAGAAAAAAATATAAATAATATAATAAGAAGAAAATTGTTCTCTAGGGACCGATTTCTCAATGTTATGTTAGGGTTATAGTTTTTAATCTGTCAGAAAAAATTAACATAATATTACATTGTTTCCTCGTTTCATTGTTTACCAAATTTTCTTTCATAGTGGTGTTAATGTTTTCGGACGACAAATCTTGACTAGAAGCTAGCCTCTAGTTGTAAGTTTTCAGTCAGACAAACTCTTATTTAGAAAGTAAATGCTTTTGGAACAGCAAATAAACTTTATACCAAAACTTAACATGACTTTAACAAATCAGCCCCTAACTTTCCAAAAAAATCCTATTTATATGCTAGAGATAAGGGCTATTTTAATGATTTGAGTCCCTAATAAGGAATTTCGATAATATTTTTTCTCTGTGGGGGATAATCTTTTTATAGCGTAACTTTTTTTTTGCTGTTTAGCTGTTTATTATTGGGGGGCGCCAACAACACTCTGAAACTTTGCGTGCCTTTCTCTTTGTGGTTGCTGTTGTTGCTATTGCTGCTCGTTTATTCATTCACTTCTCGTTTAATGCTTTTTCACGCTTTTGGCATTGCTGCGAGTAAATTTCAATTTAAATACTTATGCACTCATTTATGTGGGCCTGTCTGTATGTGGTATTTACATAGTTTTTACATAAACACAAAAGGTATTTTGTAAAGCGCTGCCTTTGTTTGTTGCATGATTTTCTAATTAGAATTTTAATGCTTCGACGTTGATTAAGCGAAAATATGTTAGGCATTTTCCGGGCGCACAAAGCCTTGGGAAATAAGTGTTATGAATACATAAGTAAATGCGTTTAAAACTGAACTTTTTGTACGAAAAGACATCTAGTCTGCATATTTCATTATGCCATTTGAAATTCAAATCTGAAATTGCACAATTGTCTTTTCATTTCCAATTAGGACAAACAATTTCTAAAACATTTTCATTTTCTTCTCTTTTAAAATTCATTTAGTTTCGCTCTATCCAACAAATTAGCAAAGAATTTATGTATCAATTAAAATACCACGACTAGACATGAACAAATGTTGTTTGGGCCTTAACATTGCCAAAGATGCCACACGAAACGGAAATGGAAATGCCAGACAAACGAATTTCCACAAAAACAAACAATTTTTCAATTCAAAACAATTTGCAAAAATCTTTAGACATTATGTTTATATTGAGAATATTTAAAAATTGTTGAACTCGTATTAAGGGGAAATAAATTAAAAATACGTCGGATATTTCAGCTAAATTTAGGCGCATGATACATTTGATTGGCTATAAATTAGCCGTGATCTTTGACTTTGGCATAGATTTGGAAAATTGTATAAATAAAAACCTATTTATTTAATTTTATCGAATGCTTTTGGTATGTTTATAGATATTTATTAATTTTTACCATATATTTTTGATTTAACTCGTTAATATATATGAAATACTTAATATTAAGTCGTTGTGTGCCAAAGGCATCAAACATTGACACTATTAAAACATGGTTTCCACACAAAGTTCAGGGAAAATCAAACATTTTGAAGTTGCAAGAACTTTAAATTGTCAGCTTGACCTTTTAGACTAATCCACTTTCCTTTTTCATTATTTTACAGCCCACGTGGCGCCTTTGGGGCGAAGAGCACGAAAAGAATGCAATTTTCACCGTCTACCTGAAGAAAGTACGATATCACCGACCCACGCCCACGGCCAGCAATGTAAGTAATTGATTTTGAGAATAACACAGTTTGGTACTAAGTTTAAATTAAGCTTTTCAATTTATCTAATCTTAAACTTCCGGCTTAGCTTCGCAGTTTGTTATCCAAAATTATTTTCATATCAGTCACTTATTGCAAAATAATATTAATACAAAAAGTCTAAATAATACTAAAACTGTAAATTGAATTTCTAACTTACTTGAGATTTAAGAGGTGAGAGATTGAGATTGAAATGTTTTTATTTGAATTTTGTAATTCAAATTGTTATAATAATGCTGCTCACCATAGATCACTTTTTTTATATCTACAATGAACATTTTGAATTAGAAGAAAGTCTTGCTAATGTCATATATTAATGGCTATTTTGTGTGTTCATTTTCCTTTGTGCAGGACTCTGATGATGAGATTTCCCATTTGGAGTGGGAGACAGTGCGAGTGCGCTTCGTGAAGGCGGCTACCTTGGCACGATTGGTGGAGGCCCTGGCCACCGACGATGGGGAGCTGGAGTCCACCTTCATCAACGTGTTCCTGTCCACCTATCGCACCTTCTCCAAGCCCAAGCAGGTGCTCAGTCTGCTGACGCAGCGCTACGATGCGCTGCACGAGAAGCATCTGGAGGAGCTGGAGCAAGTGCAGCAGAATGGCCAGGGGATGGATCCCGCCTATGATCCCCACAACTCCATCCACGAGCAGCACAAGAAAACCCTAGTCTCGGCGCTGCACGTCTGGTTGGATGGATTTCCGGAGGATTGGTACGAGGAAAACCTGCAACAGGTAATTGAATAGTATAGAAAACATTGAATTTCGTTTTTAATGATTAAATATTTCTATAAACAGATATTGGCCTTTGCCAATACGCGACTGAAACGATCCGATCTGCACAACAAGGTAATGAACCGTCTGGAGCGGCTCATCCGGCAGTCTGTCTATGGAAATGGAGGAGGAGGCGGAGGAGGAGGTTACGGTGGCTCGGAGGGCAATGGCTTGTCATGGCTTTCTGCCGCGGGTTCGCAACAGATGCAGCAGTTCATGATTCCCACGCACTACGGCTCATCGTATGACCTGACGGATCAGTTCAATGGCATGTATCTCGCGCCGATGGGTCATGGTCCCATCTATCGTGGACCCACCCACTTTCTGCAGGCCTTCCGCTTCCCCCACGTGCCCATCCGACATTTTGCCGAGCAGTTGACCCGCATGGACACGGAGTTGTTCAAGCGACTGATTCCGCATCAGTGCCTCGGGCACACGTGGGCGCGGCGGGATAGTGGAGGATCGGAGACTGTGGTGGCCACCATCAACCAGTTTAATGCGGTGCTCTTTCGGGTCGTGTCCAGCATCCTGATAGATCGGCTAAAGCCTCAGGTGGGTGATATATAGCCAGATATTATAAGAAATCAAAATCTAACTTATATATCTTGTTAATTATTTGTTTTTTATCTACCAGGAGCGCGCTCTGAACATTTCACGATGGATTGACATTGCCCAGGAGCTGCGCATGCTCAAGAACTTTAGTTCGCTTAAGGCCATTATTTCGGCTCTGAATTCCAATTCCATATACCGCCTCTCCAAGATCTGGGAAGTGCTGCCTAAAGAAAGGGTAGGTTTTAGTGATATACTTATATAAAAATCATTAATATTTATTTTCCTGCTATTCTCTCCCAGATGGAAGTCTTTAAGGAGCTGGCGCGGATTTGCTCGGAGGACAACAATGCGTGGACCTTGCGAGAAGTGCTGAAACGCGAGGGAACGGCTAAGAACCCAGAATCCAATCCGGGCAGTGATCACAGTGATCGGCATATGCAGAAGCTCATCCTGAATCTGGGCACGCAGACTTCCCACGGAACGATACCCTATCTGGGTACTTTCCTCACCGACCTGACCATGATCCATACGGCCAATCCTGATTATCTCACCGAGAACAAGCTCATAAACTTCGATAAGAAGCGCAAGGAGTTCGAGGTGCTGGCACAGATTAAGTTGCTTCAGGGAGCAGCCAACACGTATAATCTCCAGGCGGATGCCCTCTTCGATCATTGGTTCAACTCGATGCCAGTGCTCGATGAACGGGAGGCCTTTGAGCTGAGTTGCCGACTGGAAGCTCAACCGCCGGCGCCACGAAAATCTGTGGTCAGCACAAACACCTCTTTAACAAATACGACCGCCTCGTCGACGGCTTCGATTATTGGCCACCGGAAGACTGACTCCATACACTCCAACTCGAGCAGCGGGGCAGGATCGCAGTTCTACTGCGAACTGAACAGCAGCACCAGCTCGAGGCACAACTCCTTGGATAGGGATGCCAACCATCAGCACACCTCCTTGATGTCCGCCTCGAGTAGTGTGTCCAATCTGTCGTTGGACTCCAGTAACTCTGGCGGACGACAATCTGGCAAGCTGACCCACTCGCAGTCCATGGGAAATGGCCTTAAGTCGCATGGAAATGGAACCACCAATGGGGGATCCCCCCACATCAACGCCCAGTATGTCCAGCCTACGAGTGGAACTCCTCAGTCCGCACCGGATTTCTATATCATCCGGGTGACCTACGAGACGGACAACATTGAGCTGGACGGGATTGTGCTGTACAAGAGCATTATGCTGGGAAATAACGAGCGTACGCCGCAGGTGATCCGTAATGCCATGCTTAAGTTGGGTCTGGAAGACGATCCGGATAGGTTTACCCTGGCGCAGGTTCTGCCCGATAAAGAGCTGGTAATGCCGAAAAATGCGAATGTCTACTATGCGGTGAACACGAACTACAACCTTAACTTTATCCTGAGACCGCGAAAGGAAGAGGGCGTGGCCGGTAGCTAGTCCACAGCCGTGCCCCTGTCCCAATTGTGGTGTCTGGGATACGAGGGCGAGGAGTAAGGATTGCGGATTAAGGATTACCTTTTTGGGGAAATTGTAAATAGCTAGAGCTTGACTCGCCCATGACAAAACTGGATATACCCATTTGTATTTAGGTTCGTTATTTGATTAAGTTATTTATTGAGAAGTAAAAGAATAGTAGATTCGATTAGTTCGATTACCGATTATTTCGATTAATGTCTAGATTCAAACCTGTCAATTAGCACTTAGCAAACTTTTGTAATCTCTGATTTTTCACAAGCCTAGAGTTCGTTGTATAAGTCTATCGAAAAACCAACCCAAAACATATAGTATATAGAGACTCTACTGGAATACTTGCTGATATTTACATACACATACACACACACATATATATATATATGTTACGTATATAAAATTATATACAACAATTGATATTCTAAATGTGGTACAATAATTTGGAATCTTGAAACGGATATTAAGTTGGTTTAAGAATCCTCCTTGTCTGTACTTTACTTTGAGGGCTTTCCACACACAAACAACTAAAAATATTTGTATAGATGATTTTAAACACTGTACGTGTATTATAAATACAAAGTTAACGATAAGTACTATTTGTAACTGTTTCCGAGTGGAGTGCACAACAACAAATAATGATTTATCAATAACTTTAGCCTGTTAAGAAATTGTATTTCAGATTTTGTAAGTTATCTACATTGAACATTAATGAGAGAATGAAACAATTATACATATACGGTATACACTAAGAATCTACTTCGATTTATACATATTAAATATGATAGTTATTTAAATGCGAAATGAAGTAAACAAAAGAAGAAAAACAGAGTACTATTGTAAATATATAAATGAAAAACGATAATTTGTGTTCGTCTGCAAAATAAATTGTACCAAAACAAAACACTTATTTCACATATCAATTTACTATAAAGGTTTCGTTCAATGTAAGTATAAAAAGGAGAAAATCAATTATTTTAGTTTTCCCTTACTCAGTTTTATTTTATTGTACAATTTAGAAATATAAATAAACTATCGATTTTAAAGGATTTTCTGATGGGATATAAGATATACCAAAAATCAAAACAGCCCATCTACGTAAGAAAATGTGTCATTCCATTTAAGGTATTAGTAATCCAACAAAACAGATTCCCAACTTTGATTAGCCTAGCTTGGCAATGTCGAAACTTAACCCCCAACAAGTCAACAGAAAAAGTTTAACCCATTTCGATGTGAAAAGCGAAGAAGGACGGAAAGTGGAAAAATCTGATTATCAAGCAGCCGATGCCAAGAGAACTTGGCCAAGGCTTCAAACCAAATCAGCATCCACAAGGCTGAAGGAAAGGGGTTAGAATAAAGGACCAAGTTAGCGGGTCAAAACATCTCATTACATTTGCAGGCACACACACACACACAACCAAGAAGAAGGCAGTAAAACTGAAATAAATTACTTTTTTGGCCTTTTAACAACTTTCGGTCGGGAACGAAAACAAGTTGCACCTCCGACTGGCGTGACCCGCCTCCAACTTTCGCTGAAAACAAATTTCGTTATCCTTTCTCCTTTTCGGCGCGTATAATTTTTCGGCCCACACAAACTTTAATTAGATCACTTCAATGACAAAAAATAAATCTCATGCCGCAATAATAAAACCCACAGCGGCAAACAAATGGAGATGTAAGGGCGAGGGGGCGTGGCAGTGTGGCTGGAAGAACTTGAAAAGCTCTCGAAAAACAAACTTTCTCAAACTAGTCGGTGAAAATCCGCATCAGCCATCAAATGGAAATGGAAATAAGTTGACTTGACTTGACGTTGAAGCTGCTTGAAAGGGCTGAAAAATGGGGTAGTGACATCAAAGTGGAGTGCCACCTAGGGGGCGTGGCGGGTGGCAGGGGGCGGGGGAGTTGGCCATAGTGAAAGCTCCGGGGTTAACAATGACGTCATAGTTGTGCAAGTCCCGAGCACACAAAGAAAATCATAACCAAATCTGTTTTATTGGTTTTAATAACATTTTTAATTAAACACTCAGAACTTTGAATACATGTTTCATATTAGCTAAATCTTTTTTCAAATACAATTCAAATAAAATCGTATTCTTCAAATATAATAAGTTGAGTCCTTGAATTTAACCTAATACCTGATAACATAATATTTGAAAACATTATTATTCATAATATTTTCACATTTCACGAGGTTGTAACATAATTTGATGATGACATCTTATATCGAAGTATAATCATTTTTGAGAAATATTTTAATAAAATTTTTTTGTTCTGTGCAACGGAAGCAAAACAGTTGTGGTTTGGGATAGTGATGGAGGTGAAAGCAATTTCTAGCGTACAAACACGTTTCGTCATAACTGAGAAGGAATAATCGATAACCTCAAGCAGACACAATGACGCAGTTAGAATGACATAATTCAACACATATCCACAGGGAAAATTGATAAGACAGGGTCACAACTGCAGGTCAAAACAAGAAATTCAATTAGAAGCTCCTGAAAGAAAGAGGGGGATTAGGGGTGGCACAATCAATGACGACAGTCCAGTTTGGCCTTCTCCATTCTTCCATTCCTCCACACCACACACATTCCCCCTTCCTCTGCGGGCTACACCCTCTTCCTTAACGATTCCCTCGACCATATACCCACCTTACATAGCACGTGTACATTTCCATCGACACCAGGTGAAACCTTCAAACAAAAAACAGCCAAACACAAAAAAGCCGAGAATAAAGACCAAGGCCCGGTATTTTAAATACCCTTGCATATCAATATTTCAAAGAGTAATATTTTTTTGTTATTTTGACTAAGTAAACTATTTACCATTTTAAGAGACAAAATGATAAAATAAAACAGGACCAAACTTAGGTTAATTATTCATCCTTGAAATTCTTCTAGTATCTATACAACATATTTATTTAATCCAATTTCATTTTGGAAATATTATAATTTATTTAATTTATTTGAAGGATATATAAGCATGTTGTTAAGTTTGACAACAAAAAATATTGTATAAGCCTTTGCGAAATCTAAAAGTATTATTAGAAATTGATAAGATATCTTATATCCAACAAGGAGGAATTTTAATATTCCCTGCAAGTGCATAGAAACCCGAAGCCAAAGGAATCAAACTGTTATTTTCAGTTGCCTGCTTTTGAGCGTTTTTCTGTGGCAGGCGAGAATGCAACAACGTGTCGGGCCCGCACTCACACTCGTGCCTCTCCCCTTTCTCTTCCTATCACTCACACACACGCACAAACACACATGCAGCCTCCCTAGAGAGAGAGTAAAGGACCTCTGCTGCCTGCCAAACTGGTCGTTCTCTGCCTCTTCTTCAGCGTAGAGCTCCTGCCACACATTTTGACGTTTCTTTGCCAGCTGTGTTGAGTTGCTGCGTGGGAGAGAGTTGTCCCCAAAAAAAAGAGAGCACTCCTACGGGGAGAGAGCTTTTCCTTTCTGCAAGCTGGCGTTACCTGGTTCTTTGGGTCTCAGCGGGTGGGCTTCTATTCGCTTTTCGGACTATTGAGTGAGTTGCCACTCTCTTTGGGGAAATTTAATGGGCAGCGGGGGAGGTGGGAGAAAAGCGGGGGAGTGGCTGGGGAGGCTTTTGTGGGCGCGGGTTTGTTGGATGGTTTTTATGGCTACACCAAGACACTTAATTGGGCAAAAGCTTCAATAAAATGTCGCATTTAGCCATTCTGCTACGAGAACTTAAGCCAAGTAATTGTAATTTGAGACATTTTTTTTTAATACTTTTTAATTTTCATTGATATTATAATATTGCAAAAGCCGAATAAGTTAACCACATTTTAAGGAAAAATCACTGAACAGAAAAAAGGTAATTTTTTTTAAAACAGAACAATAATTAGAAAATAAAAACAGATACAACAAAATAAAATAAAAATAAAGTGTTGTGAATATTGTGCTTTATTTATGCTCTCATACAAAATTCACATCAATACATACGTTTAATTTAAATAATTGGATTTTAATAAAAAGTCCTTGATCAAAATCATTTACTAGAATATTATGTGATTATAAGTTATATCACCAATTTCTTTTTTAAAAGGTCAATGAATACCATCAATTTTTCTTGGTGCATAATTACGTCTACATTTTAGGTGCATGTGGACCTGGTGCCCATAACAAACGTAACAAACGTAACGAAAACAATTACACGAAAGAAATCCTCAAAAAGCACACGGGACTGAGAACACACCCCCTCTCTCGTATTCCCTTTATCCTGCTTCCCCTGTTCCATCCCCTCGTCCACCTGCTCAGGGACTGCTCAGTGAACATTAAAATAACAAAATCCAAACATCGCAAACTTTGAGTGCAAGACCAACAAGAGAACCGTAGGACCCAGGCCAGAGAGAGGTACACGTAGAAAAATTGTCATAAAATGTCAAAAGTTAAAAAAAATTGTTAATGTGGCCCTAATTATGTCTATGTAATTGTAAAAGTTCCTTAAAAATAAACGATAATTAGCTATTAAGTTTCTTAGGTAATTATATGAATACAGACATCGTTTTATAAAACCGACAAAAATAATGTGGTATAAAAAAATTTTCATTTTTGTTTGTTCTGAAAAAAAAGAGACTACTAAATTCGAATTAAAGTAAATGCTAAACACTTTATTTTATTTCTTTGTGTAGAAATAGAATAAGAGAGAATGAGAGCGAAGCTCGCCAGGACGTCGCCAGTCAGTCTCGGCGGGGATTCCGCTCACGCTGCCTGGCTCTCTTTGTCTGCATGGAAGCCTACAAAATCGGGGGAAAGCTTTTGGGCCGAGGCCTCTGCGAAAGCGAAGCCTCCAAAGTAGTCGGAGAAGTGGAGCCAAACGGTCAAGACGCGGAGCTCCGCTGAAAAATAAAACAAAATACAGAAGGAGAGAGCGAAGGGGAAGAAACTACAAATTCGCAGACCCAATCGCGTTTCGTGGAAAAGAAAAAAGTTGGCTCAAAATAATTGCAAAAGGCTCAGCCGATTAACCCGAAAAAAAACGAAAAAAAAGTGTTTAGAAATGCCAGTTAAACAAATACGCCAATTATGGGCAATCTAAGGCACAAGAAGGAAAGAGACAGGGCAACTCTGCCTCTTCCGTGTTGTTGTGTGTAATGTGTGAAACGATTTTCCTCCTCCAGCAATCTTTTTTTTTTGGCAATATGCATGGGGCATGTAGATACAGCCGAGAACAGGCCAAATAGAGCCACAGAGAAGGGCTCTTCATTAAATTGGTTACAGACAAAAAAAAGCAAAAACAGAAACAATAACAGATGAGGGTAACTTTTTGAGGCGAAACACCAAGGAAATAATAACCTTGAAGGCTTCTGGCCAAGGCTCTCAACTTTCTGTTCGAGGGCTCGCGTACAACATGGCGTATGCTTAATAAAACCAAAATAATATACGCCAGCCAATATGAAAACATGTGCAACAAAGTGTGCGTGCGCGTGTGTGGGTGCCAAATAAAATATTAAGCAAATAAATAAGCGATTCGATTCGTTTTGACTCGACTCGACTCCATTCTACGCGATTCCCGATGACGCATTCGAGAAGAGTAGGGCAGAAGGTTAAATTACACAAAACGTCAAATTCGCCACGTACGACTGTCGTTTCGGAGTCGCCAGTCCGAAATTCGGTTTCGGAATCCTCGGTTGGGATACGGAATACGGACTATCCAGATTATAGGCGTGCAGAGAGCACAAACTATAGAGCAACTAACCATTGCCCAACTAATTTCTCCACTATAATATTTCAAAAGGGAAACGTAATTCACAAATATAATTCAAATCTAAATCAAGCCTTAAACAAAGTGTCTCTGTAACAGGAGAATATCAAGCAAATTATTTAAAAGATTTACTCAACCAGAAAATGTGCCTAGCTCTCTGAGCGAGGGAGAAAGCTTGGAGAGAGAGAGAGAGCGAGAGCACCCGCAACCCAAAATTCACCACGATAAAATACAACAAAGAAGGAAAAAAAAATAAGAAAATACTTTCACTCTCGCCACAACGTGGCGGCATCGAGAGGCAGGAAGCGCATAGAGTGACAGACAGACAGACAGACGGACGGCGCTGGAAAACTCAAAGGGAAAACTTTTTGCATGCCACAAGCAGCAGGAGCATCACAATCAGCATCAGCTGACTGCTGCAGGAAGCCTGGCAGCGGGACAACTGTGTGTTGCGGACAGGACGAGCGTCCGGTCCTGTCACCATCCATTCAATAGAGGCCTCCAGCAAACACTGGCCACTCACACACCGCGCCCAAGCAACGGCTGTTTTAATGTATCCTTAGAATTCCAAACAGGTGAGCATATAACCCAAAATGTGAACACAGATAAGGAACAAATGAATTGCAGTGAAAGGACTTGATACTCGCATAATAAATCATTGTGTTTATAGTTTTGAATGGGCGATAAGTTTGAATGCCTCGGCTCGCAAAAGTGTGCTACATATAAAGTTGAAAACTTGTCACAAGGATAAAGTAGTTTCTTTATCTCAGCCATTATTTTTGGTCTCTCTTGTCATATTTATTACAGAGAGCATGTCGCATAAAAGAAACTGTGTTTTTCGGAACAAGTATATTTAATTCAAAAGTGAACAGATATAAATTATATAAAAAGCATATATAAACACTAATTTGTAATATACTTCATAGTGAGAAGATAAGCTGGAGTGCTTGGGAAATAAAGTCATAGCAACAAAAAAACTAAAAGGTTTTGAATAAGATTCAAGTTAAAATTTGCCTCAAAATAGATAATGTCGCTCAATTATTGATTTGAAACTACCTCGATATAGGTATTAGAGGATCTCCTTATTTATTAAATTACCTTGCAAATTGGCTTCGATCTTAAAATCCTCTTATGTATGCCTTCAGCTAAATAGTGTCTTAAAAGGATTTCTCAAAGTTAAAGAGATTACTTTTGTCTGAATTAAATCCTCCAGACTTCATTTAAGATAAAAGATAAAATATAAAATAATATATAATATATTTTCTCTAATTCTCCCTCTAATTACGTAAAAGTGTGTTAATGTTTGTTTTTACATAGTGCCTACAACAGAAAGTTCACCAATTTTCTTCTAAGCCTTGAAGCTATTGAAAATAAGAATCTTCTCTAGTCACTATAAAATAATTTGCAAAGTTCGGGCCATCCTAGTTTCGGCAGTGTTATTTTCTCCAAATAATTAAAGAATCTCCAATCGACTAGCAAATCCGGGCATAAAAAAAATCTTCAAGTCTTCAAGGACGCCCTTTCCGTTGCTATCTCAAGCAGCGTTCGGCACTCGCACCCTTCAAACGCTCTTCAATTACAGCAATTTTATTCTTTTTCTTCGCTTTTCTCGCTGCAATTTTCACTTTAATTGCGACCGCCCTCGGTGCAGTCTTAATTTGCATAAATTTTTTCCCAAAACCGCCCTCTTCTTCGCGTTACACCCATAATAACCACAATTCAGTTTCAATTAAAAGCTCAGCCATCAATTATGCAGAGTAAAAATAAAGGCAACGAACCGAAAAAATCGAAAACCAACAAAAGTACTGCATACTTTTCGGCTCCCCAATAAGAGGTGGCCGAATAATAATAATATTTCCGTGCATAATTGCGAGATATTTAGCCGTAGAAATCAATCATGCAAACTGCACAATAAAACTGCCGATCATGAACATACGAAAAATCAAATTTTGATTTTCAATTAGTGTGCTGAGCCTCAATCAAACAACAGCAAATGCAAATAGGCAAACATCACTCATACGCCGCGTACACCCTAGTTTGTCCTGTCAGGCTGTGCGCTTCCGTTTTTTGGCAATTAATTAGGCACAAATTTTAATTAAATGGCGTCAGTGGATGGAAATGTTTTCCCGATGACGGCAGTTGGCACTTGGTTCACGGCCAAGTTACTTTGGTCTCCCCAACACCGAGCTGTGACACAAACTCATTAAATAGTTATTACTCAGCCCATGTCGCCGGCAAGTGTCAACCACGAATGTGTTTTTTAGGTTATTAATATCTTACTCGAATATTTTGTTGGCATTTTGTTGTTAATAATGGCTTAAGTGAAAAAGATAAGGCAAACTATCTTAATGGGTCAAGGTGGGTGAGCGTTAAATCCATTATTTTCAAATGTGGGAAAAAGCCTTAATGATTTATAAAGAGATACTTGCAATTTATTAACAAGGTTAGTTATTTGTAAATTTGGTAAACATTTAATTCATTCAAAATACCATTCAAAATATTTTAAATTTAGTTAAGAGCCATTCACGATTTTTTGCCAGACTAAAAACTTAACATTTTTAAATTACTGTTTTGAATGTAGATTAATGAATTAGGAATCAACGGTAGTCATAGTATAGTATATACTAAAAGCAGAAACCAAAGAAATTTCTGTGGCACCCCTAATTAAGATAGTTTAATGTCATTTCTATGCTGATATGCTATCGATTTGCGGTTACGTGACCCCGTTCCCGTTCCCAAACTTTAATTACAGCCATCATAAACTGAGCCCAAAAACACAACCCTACCCAAAGGAATAGAAAGGCGAAAGAAAGAAATTCCAATAATTGTTTTATGGTATATCAAGGTGTGGGTCACACCCCCTGACATTCCCAGAACGCACCATTCACAATTTTTTTTGGCTGGCAAACCAAACTAAAGCAAACCCAAGTCGGTTCGAAATGAGAATGAGCCGAGCCCTTTCTGCCTTTAGTTTTCGGTGGCATAACAATCAATCCTGGAGCCTACGAGGGAGGGGATTAAGACACAGGTGTTCAGTCAGAAGGAAATCGTTAATGGGGGGCGGGGCTGCCATATCAAATAATCCTTTTTTTGTTCATGCTCGTATATATGTATTTAGCAAACTCAAACTTGAACACTTCAAGAGCTCATTAAGTGGGCTAACCTTGATGGAGGACGGTCGTGGTGGTCTGGCGCTGTCTTAGAAATGTAGCAAGTTTTCCTCTTAATTCACTTAAGTCTTTCGGTTTGAGTTTGCCAGGACTCACGCGCACACACAGGCACACATAATAAATGGCATATCCTTCAGCCACCGAAAGGTGGCAATTGAATGCCGGACTCCGCCTCTGTCTGTGACCGTGTGCGAGTCCTTTAAGTATCTTGTATTAAGAAAGTTTCTTCCACCTCTAGCCATTGAATTGATTGCACGACTGCCGGTGGGGATGAGTTACAAAAGAGGTCTTGATAAAGTGAGGACCATTCAGCAGTTTTCCATAGGCAAATAGAAAATATTCATAAAACTGGAATTGCGATTTGTCCTTGCAACTTTTCTTCCTTCCCCTCTTTTTTTCAATTTCTGCCGTAGGATCTAAAAAGGATGTAGAATAATAGATTTGCGTCTGTGCGAGCGCCTCGCTTAACCTTTTTTTTTGTTATTTCTATTTTTTCCAACCCAGAGAAAATTGCTTTAAATGGGTTGAAGGCCTGCCTTGCCTTTGGCTTTGGGCCATGTTTCTGTTTGAGGCTTCAGCGAGTCTACCGGTGACACTAATTGCTGGCTTATTATCCTTATTTGTGGTGGAAATGTGGTGGGTCTGGGGAGCTTTCCCACGCAATTCAACGATTATGATGACTCTGATAAAACGCTGTATTATTTATTGCACTGCTGAGCTTGCCAAAATTTGAGAGCGAATTCAAACTGCACAAACGTGATGGACTTAAATTATAAATATATTTTTTTATGTTTTTAAAACTTAATTTAAAACGCCTCAAACAATGTTAGATCTTATTTTTAAGTTTTATAAGTGCTTTTAAAACCCTATTAATATATGCATAAAAAACTTTCGAAACAAATAAAGATCATTAGGAGAAACTGACATTTATTTAAACTTTTAAATTTGGTGGTTATTTTAATGTTATTTATTTTTAAAGTGGATTTTAGTTAAATTTATTAGTTTTTGCACTTATTTTGAAGAGTATTCCATAGCTCATCGCTGTATTGGTTTCTCTCTCTTTTTCCTTTTGCGCCATTGTTTGGCCTGTTTATGTATTTATTATTGATTTTGGCTCGTGCCCCATTTGGTCTGGCAATTTATTTTGGATTTTATTTTCATGACAATGGGTGGTTTATTAACTTTCAGTTAGCTGACACAATAATTAAGGGGCTTATGAGCTGCATTTTGGCAGGCCTAATTATGTGGATTATTCAATGGGAGATTTATGTGAAAATTAATGAAGGCCTTCAGCTCTTAAGTGCAAAAGACATATGAATGACAGTCTGAAATTATCAATGAAATTGATTCATAATTGAGATATATGGTAAATTCCTCCTAGGTCAACACATTACTTATACCACACTTTCAACGCCTCACTAGTGTCTGGGCTTCCAGTTATTTATGATTATTTATTCCCGTCATAAATTTCAATTTTCAAATGCACCAATTTTGTAGTCCCAGCAACACCGTAAACATGGCCAACGACATAAAGGAAAACAACTGGAATTCCTGCCTGGCATAATATGTTAGTAGGGTTTTTTCCGCCCCAACCACCAAGCCACCTTTGGGCTTCTGTGTAAGTTGCGTGAGTTCTTCATTCAACTTGAGACTTTGTCGACTCGAGTGCTTCTTGCTAACCCGAACTGCCGCCATTCAGGGGTACGTGTGTACTTATCGCTCCTTTTTGTTATTGCCTAGACCAAACTTTTCGTGACTGGACAAAATGCTGCTCGGCGTTTTGTAGGAAATGCCAGCCTGTCCTGGCTGTCCTGTCTCTCGTTGGCACACACACTCCTCCCGGGTCCCCAGTTAGTTTCATTTGCCTTTTACATTTCCACACATTTCCTACTTTTTTGCTCCTGCTGCCGGTGCACTGGGAGAAAACCATAACTAAGTCTGTGCTAGTCATTGGCATCATGAGTTCAGCGTTTGCTGAAGTTACAAGCTTATCATTTTATTTTTGCCTTTCATTTTTTTCGCTCCGATATACTTATTAAATAAAGAAAGTTAATTAGTTGGCAAATAAAATGTTCATCAAAAACATTAAGACTTAAAGCTATTTTAAATAAAACAAGTTTAATAAGTCTAAAAAGTACTAGTTTTATTTGGTTCACACTGTTAATATAAATGCAATAATATAAATATTCTTCAGAGGACTCTTTCTATGCAGAGTATAAATAAAAATAAAAATATTCGAATTTTTTAAGTTTTAGAAGTTTTTGTTAATAAATATACCTTAAAAAATATGGCGAAAATTGTTTGAAGTTCTGTAAAACCTTTTTTCTCAGTGTAGTTGCGTGTCTTTGCATAGACGACCTACTCAAAAGAGGAAAAATATGGGCGGAAAACGGACGGGGATGACTGGGCGGTTGGGACAGCGAGACGACGCTTTGCATATTTATTTTATTTGATTTCTGTTCGCTTTTTCCTACATTATTTTTTTTAGGTTTGGCGGGGTCCTGATATTCCCGCTTATATAACAAACGCGACGTGTGATTAAAAATTCGTAATTTGCCCGTATATTTCGTATACCTGCCCTAGCTCACCTGCTACCCTTCCTTGTGTGTCATGTTTTTTGTAGCATACCTGAGGCGTTCCACTTCCCTGTTCAACTTTTTCCCTTCTTTTTTTTTTTGAGCGTGTTTTGTGCCATTTTTGCCGCTGCTGTGGCTGTTGTTGTTGCCGTTCTTCGTGCTTCATTAATATTTAATTAAAAAATCAATAGTTGACATGTAAGTCAACTTGGTTTGTTCCTCTTTCGGGCCTGGTTTGTTTTACCTTTTCCTCTTTTTGGGCTTCTTTTGGCGGTTTTCTTTCGGTCTGCCCTAACTTATGCATGTGCATTTGTGCATATCTTATTATAACAGATTTTCTTCTGGGTTCGTGTCGTCTACGTGACGCTTCAGCTGGAGAAATATCTTGAGAAAACCACACCCTCAAAGCAAAATAAAAAAAGCAGAAAAAATACGGGAAAATAGATTTTAGTATACCTACCAAAAAATATCTGCAAAATATATCTATGCTATATGTACCTTAGAGATACATTTATAATTGATTTATTTTTAATGAAAGGCCATGACCGAATTTGGTAATTATACCCGTTACTCGTAGAGTAAAAGGGTATATTGTATTCGTGCAAAAGTATGTAACAGCTAGAAGGAAGCGTTTCCGACCCTATAAAGTATATATATTCTTGATCAGGGTCACTAGCCGAGTCGATATAGCCATGTCCGTCTGTCCGTCTGTCCGTCTGTCTGTCCGTCTGTCTGTCCGTCCGTATGAACGCTGAGATCTCGGAAACTATAAAAGCTAGAAGATTGGCATTTTGCATGCAGATTCTAGGAGTTCCTACGCAGCGCAAGTTTGTTTCAAAAAGGTGCCACGCCCCCTTTAACGCCCACAATCGCTTAGATACGATTTTAAAAATTTAAATATTTCGGAAAAGTAAAAGTGCAGTTTTATTGTGTTTATCAATACCTATCGAAATGTAGAAGAAATTTTTCAAATCGGACCATTCGTTAAAAAGTTATGCGTGATCAAAGTTTTTATCTCCATCTCCCTCGCACTCCCTTTACCTGAGTAACGGGTATCTGATAGTCGGGGCACCCGACTATAGCGTTCTCTCTTGTTTTTCTCTTAAAAGGAGATTGATATTTAAATCCTATTTGACTATTAATAGCAATATTATATATATATGCTAATATCTTATAGTGTCACAAACATTTAAATAAATAGGTCAGCAATCTCAAAGCTCAAAGCTCAATCTCAAAGATAAAAACACGAAAAACTGCATTTAATAAATCCTTTTGTTGTACAACTTGTATTCTTTACTTACTGAGTATATGTGTTAAAAATGCGATTACTCGAATTTATAAATTTGAAACATTAGATTGAATATAAAGATGATTTTACTGATCAGTTAAGTTGCATACGTTAAGCATTCAAATATTTGTTTAACGATTCCTCAAATCTTAGATGAAACTTTATGAGAATAATTACGTTTTAATAAAATTATTCATAAATGGATTACTTTGCGTGTGCACTATCATGACATATTTTCCCCAGTTGACAATCAGCACGCTGCATTTTGTGGCTTATCAGCAGCTTAATAAGACTAAAGCTTGTGGAATAAAGTGGAAATGCACATATTCCCATTCGAATCGCTACGCAAAGTAAACAAGACAATGTCACGTAACTCAATTCTTTGCTTTGCTTATCAAAATTCCCACTGAGATCTTGTTCAAGATTTATTGACAGCAGCAGCGGAAATGGGAAATGGGCAAGGCACATGTACCCCGTGTGTTACCTTCCTTTTATTTACGCGCAATTAACCCAGTTACAAGTTCGACATGCCGCTTCGACAAACGAGCCCCCCCCCCCATACTCATGTATATCCTGCATTTATCATAATTACTTCCCCAGAAATTTACCGCCAAAAAAAAGGAGGACGAGAAGAAAAAAAGGGAAGGTTGCTGATGATGATGAGAACGTTGATGAATGCCCTGGGCTTAAGCGAAATTCTGCAGCTTTGGTTAATGTTTTAATATGCCTCTGGCAACTATTAAGCGCACTTGAAAAGCTGAACGTTAAATGCCAGGCGCATATTAAACATCAATTATTAATGCCAAAGTGAAAAGTGTTGGCGCTGAAACAAAGTCTTTCGCATAGCATACATTTGGGGGCTCTCCCTTTCATCCTGTCCATTTGAGAATGTGTATGCTCACTTTGTATGCAAATACTCAAACATTGAAATGTGCTTAGCAATTATTTTAAAAATGCACACAACCAAAAAAAAAACAACAGCTACGATTGCGATTGCAGTTGAGCATTGGACCAGAAAGGGCAATGCAAAAAGTTCACACACCAAAGAATACACAAAGAAAAGAATTTACCAATTGAAGTGTAAATTTAGTCCTTTTAAAAATTTGTCATAGTTTTTTATATATTAACGCAGCTACTCTACTCTTCTTTTTGAATATTTGTTTATACAACATTTACTTAATTTACTACAGATGAAATTGATATTACAGATTTTGTGTTATTTAAAAGTTATTGTTTTTTCCTGTGTAGACAACGACAGATAGAACATGCAACATGCAAACTGCCTAGGCTCTAGTGCCATAAAAACTGGAGTGAACAATATACAAAACTTATTTTCAAATCAAACAACAGCAACAGCAAAAACCAAAGTCTATGGCAAAAAGGGGGCAAAGAGCGGAGGGCGGGGCAGTGACAACAGCGAAACAGTTACAACAAAGTGCCAGCTGCTGGAAGTAGACAAAACGGAAAATTGGAATTCGTTACAGTGGGATTTGACTTTAAAAAAATGCACATACCGGCATAAAAACTATTATGTATCAGGATTGGTTTTTACGGACACAGGAAATAATTACAAAATGATTTAAATAATTGGTTACAGGGCTTAAAGTTAAATTAGTAGCCAAATTTATATGAAGCGCTTTTGGTAAAATTAAAAGAAATTAAGTTTTAATAATTTATAACTGTCTTTTGAAGAAATTTATAGAAATTGTTCAAAGACTATTAAATATGTTGATACAAATATAAAAGCTTCATTTCAATATATAAATAAAAGTTATAATTTTGAATAGAATAATAATTTTGTTACCCTACTTATTGATCTTCCTGTGAATATGAATCGCTCGAGTTGAAATATAAATATCAGTATCGGCTTGTTAACGCCTTATTTTTGAATATATCATTTAAATTTCTTTAAAGGAAATACTCCGATTTCACTGCTTTATTGACACGGTCCATCTATGCACTCTCGACTGGCTGACTGGCACAAACCAGAGTCAGACTAGCAAATACCAAAAAATGTCACATTACGCGCATGAAAAATGTCCTTGTGACAAGCGCCAACGCCAAGCGGCGGCAACTGTGGTTGTATTGTGTGTGTGCGTGTGTGTGTGTGTGTGTGAGGTCCTTGGACGAGTGTGTGTGAGTCCTGGCTGTTCCTCAGCAAGGTCATGAGTAAATACGTTTGGAGCATGCTGTTTTTGCCGTTTATTCTCTAACAAAGCCAAGGCAGCAACAAGAACAAAAAGGAAAGTAAATAAAATAAAATGAAATACAAAAAGTGTACGAAACAAAGGAGATGGGTAGAGCAGGAAAGAAATTTATTGTCATATCTGTATAATATAGGGAAGCTTCTGCTGATGCTTCTTATTGATATTTATACAAAATACATTGGCACACAAACATATGTTTTCTATTCCAGCGCGTGTGTTTGTATGTTAGCCTCATTTGTAATGGCGTCTGCTTGCCAATTTGTTGTGTGGCAGAAAGAAATGCAAATGTGTATCGGTAAATCAAAAAGGACATTATTGGCTGCTTGTTAGACGTAAGCACAATTGCCAGCCATTACGTAGGTGTCCCTGTGTGTGTTTGCTTCACTGCATGTATGCGTGTTTGGTATGTCCTGTTTGTGTTTGTGTTTGTGTTTGCCAATGGTCGACCGCTAAGTGCGCTTAAGCGTCAAACCAAATTGCCCGCCGCTTTGTTTTTCAGCGCTTAGCTGAAAGTGCACTTTACCTTTCCCATACCAACCCTCTCACACAACTCCACAATTCACACAAATACGAATACAAAATAAAAAGCACACACGCACAAGTATTTGAGTACTCGAAACTTATTTGCTATTCACACTCGATTAATCGAAAGCGTTTCGTTTATGGCTTTGATGCAACTTTTTAATTGAATTCGACCGGCTGATGGAAAGTTAAGGAACTTCCCTTTGATTGCCTCCTATATTCAATCGTTGTGTTTGATAGTTTTCAATAGCTTATTTATTTATACGAGTTCACTTTAAACTTTTAAAACTAAATTGATTTGCAATGAATAATAAATCCTTATTGAATGAACTTTTATGCTTTTAAACAATCAGTGTCATATATTATAAAAAACATACAATTTGAGACAAAAATCCAAAAAAAACTTTTTTGGAAAAAAAATTAGAATATTATAAAATTTCTAAAAAATTAAAATTAAATGAATTTAAGTATCCTTGCAATTTTATATGTTTAGTTATAGCTCTAAATTGAAATTTTTTTCATTTTGAATTGGTTTTTAAAAAGTGTTTTTTTTGCCCAGGATTAGATTTTGTATACAGTGTCCATTGATCGGTTATCAAATGATTGATAAATGCTTGTGTGTTTATCTAAAATTTTAATTATATACAGAAAAATGGCAAATATATTGTGGCCAGTGCCGCAGAATGGCTATCGTGTGCACGTCATTCGAGGGCCATGTCTATGTGTGTGGCAATGTGTTTGCAGGGCTATTTTCAACTATTTATGAGCACCGAGTTATGCCGCATCCCCCTGAACGACGTGAAAATGTGCGAATGGTGTGGTGGGAGAGGGGGTGCCAGGGGGGAGAGCTACTCCTCCGAGAGAGTGGCACATGGAGCTGCCGCCTTTGTGCTAACCTGTTTTTTGTTTTTCCAACCAAAGTTGGCACATAAATAATGAAGCACGGGGCATAAGTTCCCATTGATTTCGCAGTGTGTGCAAATGAGTGTGTGTCTGCGTGTGTTTTGCGGGGAGGATGAGGATGGTGGCGGTGTATTCACCATATGACTCTGGAGATTAAGCCATTGTTTGCACTGAATGTGGCGCTCAGTCTGAGCTGCGGCTTAGCGGCCTGCGTACGCAAACAAAAGTTGTTCGAGGGATTGCAGATTGAATGGTGGAGCGGGTGTTTTAACCCAATTCCGGTTGGGAAGTACCCGTTACGAGTGCGGGAGTCGATTAGGCCCTTACAAAATCATGGAATGACGTAAATGGAATCCTCATTTTTGCGGATGGTTTATTTTTCAGTAATTTTAGCTTCAGTTTTAGTTTCTGTAAAATTATGGACAAGAGATGAAAGATCTGACTAAAACGTATACCAGTTGGAATATTTATATCATTTTAAAAAAGCAAAAAGATTTTGGTACTGTGACACAAAATTTTCATAACTTTCTGATGCTTGCGCCAAAAAATGTTCTTTAGAACTGAACGGATTTTTTGTGACATTTAAGTTTTATTTCCAGGTGGAATTGGGCTGGCGGAGAAATCTAAACAATATAGTTATTTGTTGATAGAATATAAATTCTAATTTCATAATAGAAAGCAAAAACCAAAACCTTTATCCTTAGATGAAAAATAAGAAAGCTTTGTCGTACATAGTAATTGTAATAAAAAAGTTATATTTATGATCGATTCTAGCTCCATTTTTCCACAACTTAATACCTAATATTACTTTATGTTTACATCCTATCTAATAATATCCTTTTTGCTCCAGCTCCAGCAGTGTAATGCGCCTTGGGGGCAGTGGCATTCCATACGACGGCGACCCCCTGACAATGAGCGCAGCTGGCAACGACTATGCCGAACTCTGTGATCTTGGACCCTCGCGATGGAGTGCCCGACCCTACGGATACAATGCGACCGCAGCGGCAGCCGCCGGCTTTGGCCTTGGGCCCTCGATGGGCGGGACGCAGTCGTCGTCAAGCGTGCCGACGGGCGGATCGGCGGGCCTCAGCGGTCACCATCTGCGCGGTAGTGTGGCGCCGGGGCCGAGCAGTTTCGAGGCGGAGGACATTGGCCTGGCCTTCGGCATGATCAGTCCGCCGCCGGGCAGTGGTCCTTATGGCGGATCAGCGGCGGCGGCGGCCAGCGGATCGCGCGTGGGCAATAGTACCAGCTCGCTGCGCAACGCCGGCGGTCGCTCCGGATT
This sequence comes from Drosophila kurseongensis, assembly GCA_018153305.1. Classification (NCBI taxonomy): domain Eukaryota; kingdom Metazoa; phylum Arthropoda; class Insecta; order Diptera; family Drosophilidae; genus Drosophila; species Drosophila kurseongensis. The sequence goes on along the minus strand of JAECXX010000005.1, from coordinate 12,100,156 downwards.
GTACTACTCCCCGCCGGGCACCTCCTACACGATCATCGAGCGCCCCCACTCGCCGCACTACTACTTCAACTCGGCGGGCGTGCCCACCAAGGGCGGCTCGCTGCCGGGGCGTGGCAGCGCCTATCTCAGCTCCTCACCCGCAAGCCACATGGCCGCCGGAACGGCGGGCACCCTGCCCACCTCGACGGCCGCCAGCGGGCGATCGATGGGCCAGCACGCGAGCAGCAACGGCAACAAGAAGCGGCCCATCTCGCCGGAGCAGGTGCTGCGCATGTTCGGCGCCACCCAGTCGTCATCAGTTCCTACGAGTAGCTACCACTACAGCAACGGCGGCACGCGGGATCGGGATCGAACGGGCAGGCGCAGCCCCGCCAGCAGTCCGCCCTCCACCACCCACCAGGTGGGTTTCATTCCCTTTTCATACATTTAGAGAAACAAAATTTTGAAATAAGTTTAATTTAGTTAGTAAAAATTGCCGTTTTTTAACACTTTTATTTTTAAAAACTATTCGCACTATTTTGTTTACCATTTGTCTGATTTGTATACACTTTGCAGACAAGGGTATAAATGAAAATCACAGAAGTCCTTTAAAAATAAATGTCTCAAATAACGATTATTTTTAGTTCCTCGCTAACTAGTCTAATTAACTAGTATAACTGAATGTCCAACTAACTAGATTGAACACTATATTGATTTTCACAGGGATAAACCGATAATTATCTATTAAAATACCTTGAATACATATAATTTGTCAAGTCTTTATTGACTTAAGCCTTTTGTTTTTTGAAATTGTGATATCAGGTCTTTTAATTTTGATTATTGAAGTTATCATGCAAAACTCGTTTAACGATCGAAAATATGTTTTAGACAAGCTTTTAAAAAATATTTTTAAATGGCCCTTTACATTTCAGATTTATCGGGATCGGGAGCGGGAAAGGGATCGCAGTGTCCCGAATATCCACGAACTTACCACGCGAACCGTTTCCATGTCGCGCGACCAGCAAATCGATCATGGTTTCGGCATCTGCGTCAAGGGAGGCAAAGACTCAGGTGAGTAAAGGACTATAAGTTATAATTTTCTAGTTTTTTCGTCTTTTGAAAAATCTAAAACAAAGGTTGACATGATATTTTCAGTAATACAAAAACACGATTAGTATTTACTGAATTTGTGTGATTAATTTTGTATGTTATTTTTAAAGTTTTTTTTCGATTGTCCCACTAGTCGTATACGTGATGCTACGTTATTACGTTACTACTTCCAAATATGACACTTTACAGTTTTTTTGTTGATTAAATTCATTTTAAGGATTAAGTCGGAAGGAAAAAAGTTAAGCCACTTAAAGAAACTCATATTTGGTTCACTTTGTGCTTCCTTTTGGGATATACTTTATACAGTTATATTTAATCTGCTAACAGCTGATATGAAGAATAATAATAAAAAACTGTAATCACGCTTAAGCCCACCGTTTCGCCAAAAATCCTTTAGCCATTCAATTTGTCTAAAACCACGCCCGTTGCTGTTTGATTCGATGTCACGCCCATTCAGTTTGGGTGATGGTTCTCCTAGTTTCTTTTGGCTTGGGAAGCTCTTAGGTGCAATTTAGTTTTCAATTTCGTTTTATTGTCCGGGTCCCTCAGAGGTGTCCGTCCGAGTACAAGTAACCACGTGTATTGGCGTGCATGTTTGTGTGTGACAAACCGCCAGCAGCTTTGACATTTCCAAGTGCATTTTGCAGCTGACTACCTTTTTGGCTAACCAGCTCTTCCTGCCCCTTTTCCTCTGCCCTTTCCTCTTCCTCTCCTACTTCCCCTCCTTCATTTCCATTTCCTGTCGTAGAATTTATTTTTAGTTTGCAATATGCGCACGGCTTTAAAATCGATAGAAATCTATTTAAGTTGCCCCCGTATGCAGGCTTCTCTTTTTCCCGTCCCACCTCTTCAGTTTTTCCTCTTTTCCTCGCCGCCATTGTGCAGATTCACACACACAAACACATACACGTGCCATATAAATTAAACATAAAATGGCTGCCGCACTCCATCCTCAATCCTCTGCAAAATGGCAGAGCTTAATGAAAAACATCGACAAAAAAAATAGAGGCCCGAGGAAGAAAGGGGTCTGGGTAATTCAGCCGGGGGTGTGGGGGGGAACTTTTATTAAAAATTGAGTGTGTGAGTGGGCTGGCTAATTGATTTCTCCCTTGTTTTTTTGTTGTTTTACCTCCCCCTTCCAGGCTTAGGCGTCTACATTTCACGCATCGAGGAAAATTCGGTGGCCGAACGCGCCGGTTTGCGACCCGGTGATACAATCCTAGAGGTGAATGGCACCCCCTTCACCTCAATCAATCACGAGGAGGCGCTGAAGGTGAGCATCTCTCAAAATATTTACGCTCGCATAAATATTTATATCTCTTTTGATCTTTATTAAATATTTTGTAGTAGCTAATGTTATTTATACTTAGATAAAAATCGATCAAAGCACACAGCAATGTGGGACGAAATGAATTGCTCTTGTGTGACCCAAAAAAAATGTTCATTGAATATTAAAATGTATTGATTAGAAGACGGCACTTTGACAGACAAGTAATAGAAATTGTATTAAAAGAACATTTTTAAGCGTCTTGGAAATGGGAAATAATTCTTATATTAAAATGTAAAGTCAATCTTATTTTTGCCAAATCAAAACAGACTGAAAATAAATTCTGAAGGCAATTTAAAATCTTTTTAGAGACACGAACAATCCCCATTTCTGGGAATTTTCATCTTGTCTTCTCTCCATCTTTGCCACTTCCTTTCGTTCGGCCCTGACAGCCATGTCAAATTTTTCTTCCATCAAAAAAATATCTAATTTTATTGTACACTTTATTGATTTTTAATGGGATTTTCTAGCCAGGCCGTGCTGGTATCGGCAGCCTCAGTTTGTCAATCGCTGTCTCTTAATAGTTGCCCATAATGGGGTTCTATCCATCAAGCATATACAAACATGCTACATATTTATATATGTAACCGTACAACGGGTAAACTGTATTCAGTAGGCCACCATCGTCTTTTATGGTCGACACTTGACAGAGTAACCAAAAGAAAAGGATTTCCACCGCCCTCCGACGTTGGCAGCTGCCTAACAACGAAAGTCAATTTATAGTGGAATATTTTATGTGACACGTTATGATAGCCAATGTAATTCTTCCTAAAACATATTACTAAATGTCTAAAAGGAAGAAGGCTTAGGGATGGTCGGATACTGACACATGGTGTGCCATTTCTCACGCGTTCTAGCAATTTAAACTTTAACCGTTTTCGACAGAACTTGTTTGGGGGCGCACACAGCGAAGATAAACACAAATGCAAATATATGGACTGACATTTACCCCATAAACCAGATCGATTTCTGTCTGCTTTGAGCGATTTTTCGTAGTTGTTTCCTATACAAGTATATAAATCTTTATGCACTTAATACAAGTTTTGTATGAATATTACTAAACCAAATACGAACATACATTTGAGAAAAAATATGAAAATAAAATCAATAATACACTAATACAAATATACACTGAGAAAAAATTGGCAATAGACTAGTCGCATTTTGTATCCTAATTGTTTTTGAGTATGTTTTTTTCAATTGCCATTTATTTTGACTTTATTTAGTTGGTAGTTTCAGTTGAAAGACTTGACTTAGACGAAGACTAACCAAAGTATTGCACTGCTAACATAGTATACCACTTTTCACTGCGTAGGAGCTTAAAAACAATAAAATATAACATTTTTAAGAGCTGCACATCCTTTTAACTATAAAACGGAGCTTAGCAGGATTTTACAAAAATGTATATCCGAGCTGAAAGACAAAGAATTCAACCACAAAAGCTTATGGCGCTGCATTCTAGATAGACAGAACTCAAAAATATTAGTGCAAATTTGAAAAGCTTCAAGGAAAGCCGACCGCAAACCGAAAAATTAAGACTCTGACCGAACATTGAAACCCCGAAAGCGGGCAACACCTGTGGGGATTCACAGACCAATTTGCACGCAGCACCCGCATCGCCCCCCTTGGTCCTTGGACCAACACAATTTTGCACACAAGTTTTTGGTCAGGAACAATTAAAATAATGACAGCCAAATGTGGAAAGCGACGGGGAAAACTGACAACAAAACCAGACCGCAAAAACACGCCGACAAAATGAAAGTCAGAGGGGCACACATTTAAAGTTAATTAATAATTTCGGGAAATTTCGCTACCACTTTACGTACACGTTTTTGTCCAAGCAATTAGCGATTTTTAATTTAATTTTTATTCATTTTCATTTAGTATTTTGCTCCTTTTCCACTCTCTCTCTTTCGCTCTTTCTTCTTGTTGGTTCGTTACGTTTTGCTCGCATCTGTCCTCTCTTTTTTGTGTCTCTTCTATTGCCACATTTTTTCTTAACGCAGAGATGTGTGCAGATATTGAAATCGTCACGTCAAATCAGTATGACGGTGCGAGCGCCGCCCACTCTGAACTCGACCGCCCCCCTCCACGGCTTCGGTCCGCCCTCCCGCGACCCCATGTACGCGTCGATGGCACCCCCTCTCCACCCGCAGAACCAGGCGGCAGCGGCAGCAGCGGCGGCGGCCGCCGCGGGGGCGGGTCTGCCCTTCCGGCAGACCTGCTCCTGGATGGACCGCCACGGACGCCCCGCCTCCCCGCCCATGGAGTACGGGGGCAGGCGCAGCGAGCGACGGGATCGGTGAGTATACATGTTCAAGTTATCGGTGATTTTGAAGTATTATAGATATCTGATGAAACCTAAATCGTACTGATGATAGGTCTTGGTAAATCAAGAATCCAATCATATATCGCCAACCCTTTATTGGAGAGATAATCGTCCGATTTTTATGAAAGTATACCTCGGAGAAACACGAAGTTTTAATTTTATTTCGCTTTTTTACGATTGTTCTTATGTTAGCTATATAATACAGTAGGTCGATCCGGCCCATTTATATAAGTACTACCTGTCTGTATGAAAAGTTATGGGCTTAGAAGGGCAGTCTTTTGACACATTTCTGAAAAGCCATTTTTCAGAAAAAAATGTGCAAAAGGGGTCGGTTACCTCAAAAGAATTTCACAAAATCGACCCTAAATTTGTTATCAAGATTTTTGAAGAACCAAACCACAATCATTTGAAGTTTGCCACTTTAAATTTAGATTTCTGTAAGAAAAGTTATGAGCGTAAAAGTGTTTTTTTTTTTTTACAATTTTCTGCAGCCATTTTTCGAACATTATATATAAAATATGTTATCTAAACAAATCGGCTTAAAAATACAAACAATGCTTTAAACGCAGATTTTTAGAGAATTTAGCCACAATCATTTACAAGTATGCCACATTAAAAATCGGATGTCTTCGATGTGCAGTTTTGGCGTACTTTTCTGCAAATCCTTTTTAATAAATAAATACATCCCCTGCTCCCTTTAACCTGGTTATTATTTTGGTGTAACTGATTTTCCTCTTCCTAGGATACGTCGCGTGGAGCTGCTGATCGAACCAGGCCAATCGCTGGGCCTGATGATCCGCGGCGGCGTGGAGTACGGCCTGGGGATCTTCGTCACCGGCGTGGACAAGGACAGTGTGGCCGATCGGTCCGGACTGATGATCGGCGACGAGATCCTCGAGGTCAACGGGCAATCCTTTCTCGATGTGACGCACGACGAGGCGGTGGGTCAGTTGAAGTACCACAAGCGCATGTCGCTGGTGATACGTGACGTGGGCAAGGTGCCGCACTCCTGCACCTCCATCGAGATGGAGCCCTGGGATGCCTACAGTCCAACGGGCACAAGGTTGGTACCTCAAACACTCCAATTTCCTTTGAACCCTACAACGATGTCCTTTGTTCATGCAGAGCACGCCGAAAAGGTCAAATTGCGACCATGGTGGAGGAGAAGGCGCGCTCTCTGCTGCCCCGTCATCACTTTGCAAGCCTTTCCTACTATATTGCCGAATATAGTGCGAAAGCAATGACCATAGATGCCTTTGTTGCCGTCTTATTAGAGATGTTAGATACGTACGAAAAGGTGAGTTATAAAGATGGGTTTAGGGTGCATAAGAAGAAATACAAATAAAAGGTTTATATACAATAATATGTTTAATTTTCACCTTTTCCAGCACTCGCTAGTGACGGAGATACGGGAACTGGTATTCCCCGAGGATCGCACGCGATACGACGAGCTAGTCTATCGCAGAGAACGCGATCCTTACAGCGTGGATAGGCATAGGGTAAGCCCAAAGATCCTTATTTACGATTAACCCCTGTGTAAACCCCTTTATCTTTTACAGCGTAAGGGAGACCCCGCCCGTGATTTGCCGGTAAGCTTTTTAGAAGATTTATTCTACGATACAGACACAATATACACTTAGTTCAAAGAGACACTTCTCTAAACTAATAAAATACCTACACAATGAGCATGTTCTGCCAATTAGACTCTAACTAAGCTTTGACAACTGTTCAACCGGTCTACTGTCCACTATTCGTCTATATCTACTATACTTACATATATATCTCCTATAAAATGTTTATTGTTTAGTATATCTTTCTCTTCTTGCTGTTGTCGTTGATAATTGTTGTCACTGTATGTTTGTAACTTTTACTTTAATTTATCTGTTGTAACTGTAGACAAAATACAAATAACACTCGACAAAAAGAAAATCAAAACAAAACTTGTAGTTTAATTGTTGAACGAGATTCACTTGATACTTTCTTGCGACACCCAACTTTAAACCAGTTAATGCTTCTTTCATTTCCCAAAAATCGCATGTAATTTTCCCTTATTTTCTTTTGAGAAAGCTTTCAGAAACTCGCTTACATTTGATTCGGCCCTTTGCAAGTAAAATTGCATTTCAAAACAAAACAATCAAATCGAATGTCAATTTTTCAAAACAAAAAACACATGTACATACAATTTTAGTTACATTGTAGTGGCAAAGGTTTTACATATTTTTTAGCAATAAGAAGGAGACGCAAAGTTAGGTAACAAAATTGTAAATTAAGAAAAACGAAACAAATTCGATCATATCACAAACATAAAATACAATTTGATAATATTCAAAAGTACATTTGCCTCAAATACGATGCAAAACTGTCGGTGTAAATAAACATTATTAATTTATACATCTATATAACAGTACTGGGAAAAGACTGTGCCAAAAGTCACTTAGATCAAAATTGATTTAAAGCAACATAGTTATCTTTAGCTCTAGAATTACATTTAAGTAATATAATTACTGTAAAATATCAAATCAAGCCAATGTACTCCCACACCAAAAATGCACCTAATGGATAACCAAGAAACCACAACAGTCACCAAGAATCAGCACCGAAATATTCATATAAATACCAACAAATTAACTATCGATCGAAGTACGAATGCACTACCAGACACTCTATCTCTGTCGCTCTTCAGCTTAGATGCTACCTCTGTCTCGCTCTGTCTCTTTATCTCTGTCTATATCTATGTTCCGTGAAATTCTACGGAAGCCTAGACTAGAACCCTTTCACTCACTCACTGTCAAGCTGTCCAGCTGTCACTGTCACACCCGTTCTGAATCGTATGCAAACCAAATCGTTCGTTTCGTTTCGATCCATTCCGTACCATTCCGTTCCGTTCCCTAACAGGTAACAGCCGATGATTTGGAAATTATAGCCGCCACCGGACGGAGTCCTTCGTCGGACTCGGGATTGGGCATGACCGTAACGGATATACACAAACGGTACCTAGCCAATAACCGAAAACCCTTTTCCCATAATCCTTAACCCCTTATCCCCTGCCCAAAACAGTGTTGGGAATGGTAATAGTATTTTAGAATACAGCTAGGCAGTTTAAAATGAAAGAACCTAGTTGAGGTAAAAGTTACATAGTTCTGCCAGAATCTGGTAAAAATATTATTATATCCACACTTGATAATCACTACCCGGATCGTTAGTTTGGGATTGAAGATATTACCACCGAGACGCAGCTTAAACCAGTTGGGAATTTTAGCATCGAAGAGGCGGAAATCTTCGAAAGGCTCGAAGCAAACCCAGTATCTATAGAGGCAAAGCCAATAATACATAGTGTAGACACTTTGACACTCGCGCATTGATTTATTATTTATTTATTTAAAATAAAGACTTTCCAAGTGCGAGGTATTTAACTTGAAGAATTATCTAGGTATTTCTCAACACTGATCCCAAACCAAGCAACTCCCAACAGAAACAAATAACTGACCTGTGTATATGTATACAATAGACCCGCACTTCAGTTGCCCCATCGACCCATGTCGGCGGGACCCATACTGCATCGCTCACAGCCAGCATCACATTATCAGACAGCCAGCAACCAGTCCTCATCATCATTATCGCCTCCACAACAACAGCAGCAACACCAGCAGCAACATCAGCAACAGCAGCAACATTATCCACCCCATCATGCCTCATTGCGTCATCTGGTCGGAATCGGCGGCAACGTGGGATCTGGGCGACATCATCACCATCATCCGTTGGGACCAAGTCAATTGAAATTCAAGCAGGCCAAAGACAATCAGCAACAGGTCAGGACCGAAGCGAGTCGGGCGAAGAGGGTAGCAAGCTGAAAAACTTATATTGCCACCACTATCAGTCTACTTTCACTGTTTCTCGAGCTGTTCCATTGTGAAAATTTCAGATCCTTTCTCGTAATTAGGCTCTCACATAAAAAGTACTTCCGAGCCAGTTTTACCAAAATTTAATTATCTCCATCTTTTGGCATAATTTGAGCTATGAATTTTCGTAGGTTTTTTTTATATTTTGTGGCACCCAAAATGGTTTAAATGCAGTATTTTTTATTTTTCTAAAGTTTTGAGTAGGAAAAAAATTGACATTCGGCTTTAAAATTGCCGAGGTTTCCGACTGTCTGTTGTATATGTTTTACTTTATTTTGTATCTTTAGTGTCTTTAACTATCTATCTCTATCTCCTTTTTGTATCTTTGTCTCTTGTTGTGTGTAACGTCTCTTGTCGTCTTTATATGTTTGACTTATTTTCCATGTTTGTCCAACTGCTCAATGTGGTTTATGTTTACGTTTTCGTCTCTATTTCCGGTTATGTTATACTTCCTTTTTAAATGTTGTCCAATTGGCTATTGAGTGTTGTAATACCGTTAAGTCGCATTAAGACCAGTGCCAAACTGAATTGGTTGGTTACCAGCAGAAAAAGTATTTAAGCCGCTGAACAATGTATTTTGTAAATTCTTTTATCCCGGCTTAGGAATACGGCTGTGATGAGCACAGAACTCGCCGGGGCAGCGAAACCCTTTTACCGGAATACGAACCAGATGCGGTGAGTAAGCGAATCGATCGCGTTTTTGTAGTAGGAACTCTTTCTTCTTGAGGGGCTTAACTGTAGAGAGTTATAAAACTAAATAATACCAGTAAATAGTTTTTTTTTATCTGTACACTCTCGAAATCTTCCATTTGCCCATTCCATGAAGTACCATTTCATGATCAGCACACACTTCCCGCTCTAAGAAAACTCTACTCAATTTTTATATTCTTTATTCTTTGTATCTGTAACTGTAACTGTATCTGTATCTATAGTACGTTAACTATTCTAACACTAAGCTTAAGCACTATCCTATGGGGGTTATGTATGGGCAGCATGTTTGCCTGGCCAGCCAGCAGGTCCTCCTCACATCTTGTCGTGCATGGAACCATCGGCCATCATGGGCAGATGGTAATCGCGTGGCGGCGTGAAGGGTCGCACAAAGTGTCGCCACTGTCGGTGGTGCAGGGGCGGGGGCGGCTGGATGGGCGTGGATGTGGGCGTGGTCGCGCCGGTTGTCACCGCATGGTGGTGCTGCTGATGGCAACTGTTGGGCTCGAATTTCGGGCGTGGTATGCGCAACTGTTTGATCTCCGTCAAATAGGTTTCCATGTTGTCGCCAGTCGCCTGTTGATGTTTGATTTGTTTAAATGATTTGTTGTTCTTTGGCCAAGTTGCAATCAGTGTGAAGTGGACTTTGTTTGAGGGTTTGCCATTGCACTCGATGGGAAAGTCAGAAAAAGTAAATATGGGGGATGGGTGCGAGTTGGGTAACCATAGAAGTCCTGGGAGCGCCAATATGTACAAACCCTAACGAATCTAGTTCAATTTAAATTGCCTGATTTAATGGTAATCTTTAAAAGTAAATCTTTTTTTTAAATTAAATAGCTTTTAAAAATGTTATATTACAGAGTTGCAGAAGAGTTCTTGAGTAGTTGTAGGTATATTTCAGATATTCATTTACAAAACGTGACGAGGAATTAGCTTTTAGAATCCTAAAATATTAGACAATTGGAACGATAGTTAGATATTGCGAAACAAGGCAATAAAGAAGTGATTGTTCCTCATTTTTATAATAAATATTAACTCAACTTAATGAGCTTACTTAATGAACTTACAGAATTGTTAGCAGTTTAACAATTTAGTTGCAAAGAATTTCTATTGTGCAAGAATAATTATCTAAGGGAAGAACTATTTTAATGTACAACAAACATCACTTATTCATTTAAGTTCTTATTTGATTCGGAGCGAAAACTTGACTACTTCAATCTTTTGATGAATGTTTCCCCTTTGAGCAAACTTCGCCAGCCAGCCACTCAGCTCTCCCCCACAACTTGTTGAGTAAGTGCAGCAAAAGTGAAAGTAAACTCACCGTCAAAACCCAAATGTATAGTGTATGTGTGTGTTGGCTAGAAGACAAGACAAGAAAATTGCAATAATTTCCGCAAAAGGCGTTCAACCGTATCACATGCAGGCAGAGGCAGTCAAGTTCAGGGCAGGATTTTCATTTGGTTCGCACGAAATTGATTTGGATGGTATGCCAGCGGGGCAATGGGAAGCTAAACGACTTGCAATCCGCTTGCTTAGCCCTGTTTACACAGCTGACACCATTTGGGCCGGCTTGACCGACCGATGAACGATGGTAGATGGTCGATGGTGGATGGTCGATGGTCGGCGGTCGGCGGACGGATCCGACCCAGACGGCAGCTGAGTAACCAGTTTGATTTCAACTACAACTGACAAACAACTTTTTGTTGGATGTCGCTTGTCTGGCTTATGGGACACTCACTTTTTCGAAACTACCGGGACCGTCAAGGGGATAGAAATCGAGGTGGAGCGGGAGATCAGCCAGAGCAACGGCCAAGACCAAAAACTAAAAGTGGGTCATTAGAGAAATGTACTAAATAAGGTACAAAACTTTGTCAAGAGCAAACGTAAATGGAAAGTAAATTGTTGTAGCTGCAAGCGTGATACAAGTAGAAGAAGTTGTTTATAATGTAAATAAAGCATTTTGGATGCGAAGCGAAAACCAGTAAGAAGTTGAAAACAAAAACAAACCCAAATCCGGTCTACAAATTCAATGGGTGTAAAATATAATTATGAGATTGAGCCCAGTTGGTAGAGACTGTCAGATTGAAGACATGTCTGTCAATAAAGAACACTCTTCTTTATAATGAAAACCCTAATTGGGGAGATCGGGGGGAGGTGTGAAGTCTTGAATGTTGATTAACCGTTATGACAAACTCTTTTACATCTATCCATTATGTTGTTTTAGCAATCCGGACAGCTTGTCATCTTTTGACATTATTAATTATACTTGACTGGGTTCCCCGGGGGTTAGATAATTATGTTACCTCTTAGATACCCTATGAAAATGTTAAGTTTTGGTTACCCTAAGGGGAGCTTTTTAAAAATCGAAGGTATACTATACGTACAGCTTAAATTAAATGGCTGCGACCTTATCAATAGATTTTTAACAGAAGCAAATAGGACATAAGACCAAACAATTTATTGAATTTAAAATTTTGATATATATTTTTTTAAAACGAGTTACAGCAATTGTTCATTATTTCTATTAAATGAATAATTAAAATATTTTCACACCATTCAATTACCTTATTTATTTCTTGATCTACTTAAAAAGGTTTAGAAATACAGATTAGCGAATATTTTATTTTATACACAAATAATAAAACGAAAATTTCATGCTCAACATTTGAGTTATGTAACATTTGGCGTAAAGCTCGTAAACAGTTTAAAAATCGATATTGGTTAACTATAAACCTTTAACCTTAATTTTTGTCTGCCTCGGGTTATAATCTTTTTTTGCATTTCATATTTTTCGATAGGTGACAGTTTCACAAGTCCCAATTTTATTGGAATTTCATAAACATAATTTGTCCGACCTTGCAATGGCATTATTGAAATCCGGCTTGAAATACGTTCGGCCACTCCATCGATGTGGTGGAAAAATGGTGAACTCGGTTCCCCTCCCACTTCGATGCGTATCTAATGACAAAGAGGTGCCCCCAGTTACCCTACCCCCACCCCACTACCCCCCACATCCCCCAGCCTCCGAGTAAACAACGAGGTCAATGGCATGTGCTGTGAATGATGATTGCCAGCTTTTCGATTCGAGTTACAAAAATTGAGCTACTGCGGCTAAAAAAAACATCATCAAACACGACAACAAATCTCGGCTGCAAAAGTTTGCAAAGTCATAAATTTGATTGATTTTGAAATGGTATCTCTGAGCAGCTTACCGAAAGACGCAAAAAAAATGATTGAACAAATTGAGAGTAAAATTGCCCGTAAAATGATGTGCGTAGGGAAAATACAGTTAAATGGGCTGACAGTCAAGTAATTGACTGAAAGTTTTCATTATTGTTTGGAAAATTCTCTTTCTCACTTTTCTGTGAAAGTTGTGTTTGCCGGTTTTCTCAATTGGAGTTGGAGTTGTTCCTTGGGTTCTGGTGAAATTTTTCTGGTTCTGCCAGTCTGAACCTTTTTTTTTGTAAACTTTTTCTAAAGTTTAAACAAAAGGTGAACATTTAATTTGTTGTCTAATTCACACTATTGTTATGGCAGCGATGAAGTCAGACGCCTGAGATCCGAGTTGAGCTCTGTGTTGTGACACTGGATATGAATAATTTTGTTCACATTTGGGCTAGCTCATTGACCTATAAAGCAACTGACAGCTGACCGAATGTCTAAGAATAATTTATCAAATCTCTGGCTCTGATTTGGTCGATCGGCGATGATGTGAAGTGGGTCAGAGTTGGAGCTGGAAATGATTGGTTAACTGAAACCAATTTTAATGAATGCATAAAGAGCGGAACAACGTTTTATTGGTGGAATCTCCATTAAGTTTCTCCTCGGAAAAGGGGTATCTTTATTTATGCCATTTCCAATGGCAATTACTTTAGTCAGTTTTCAGTGCCCTGAGGGCCAGAAAACACTCTGAAAAGCTGTCCAAAAAGCCATTAAAAGCATTTCGTTCGTTCTGTGTTTTATGCGCACTTCTTTGGAACCTTTTGGCTTTCCCTACAACCTGACAGCCGATGTTTTTTTTCTGGGTCGAAATATTTAGCAACTATTTCGCAGTCTTACCACCTAGAATCCGCCATTTCCGTCAGCAACTTAATTGCAGAAAAGAAAGACAACAAATCAGCCGAAACCGCCGTCTGACGCTGGCTTTGGCAATTTAAAAAAGTAACAAAACAAAAACAAAGGAAATTAGCCTAGCCGAAAAAGGTGAGAAATAGAAGTTAATTGAATGCAAAATGCAAAGCAATAAAGCAGCCGACACATGTCGGACTAGTCTGCCAAAGGCCCCAAAAACAGAGCGCGATGATGATATAATCAAAGTCGGGCAGAAGTGCCAGGCCAAACTTCTTCTGATGGCAATAATATTTATGCAACCATTTTGGAGCAAACAGAGCGCGAAATGTAACGAAACGCGAGATTTGTCAACTCCACAGGCAACTTGTTTCTCGTTCAATTTAAGCCAAATAATACGCACTTTTAGCTGATGCTTGTTGGCCGCACAAATCGTTGTAAACGTATTCTGGTGCTCTGCTAACTGGGATTTCAACCTCACGTTCGAAGCGACGACGCGCGACTGAAACTGCAGACTTCTCTGAAGGTAGAGCTGCGGCTGAATCCATAGTTGCTGCTGCCCGGTTGAAGTTGCTCATGTTGCTGCTGCTGCTGTTGCTTTTGTTGTTGCTGTTGTTGTTGCTGTTGCTGCTGCTAAAAGCCAACGATGCCCAGCCAGCCGCAGCAGCAGCAGAGCTACTCTTCTTTGGCCAGAGTCGTGGGCAGATGGTAGTGAGTTTGACCAAAAATGGCAAAAGACCTCGTCACATAAATAGAATTGAACGTCCGTAGTTCAAAAGTTTTTAACCTTTTAAGGAGATTTTTCTATCAAATTTCTTTCAAATTTCTTTCAAATTTCTTTTAAATCGCAATAATATTTTAGTTAACGTAATTAGTCTACCAGAAAAAGCATAGATACTAACATCGATGCATTAGGCATTTTTTTTATTGGTCGTTAGCCATGCGTGAGTTCTTTTAGTAATAAAGAATTACAAAATGATTAAATTAAAGTAATAAATTGATTGGGTAAGATATATTGCAAACATTTGCATTATACCAAATATAATATCTATAACTCTATTCAAATCATACCATAATAGTATAATTTATTTAGCTTAGAATAAGAGTGATAATTATACTATCTAATTTAAAGGTAATTTAAAATAAGCTTGGACAAAACGCTAATTAAATTAACATCCAGATTCATGGAAACCTACTCCGCTTGTAGGTTTATAACTACAAAAAGACTTACTAAGATACTTATTGTAACTATATATCAGCCTTTTAAATTTAGTGTAAGTTTCTTATATAAAACTTAAAGCTAAACTTTACCTATCACAATGAATATTTAAGGTAGCATAAATAGATTATTATGATTTTCATTTAAGTTTTTACAAATCAAGATTGGTGTGACAATTTAGAACTCAATGAAATGCAACCTTTATTTTTGCTAGAGCATTTTGAAGCCTGCTTGGCATAAAAATATTTTTCATCTTGGGATTTTTGTTGTTGCATTGAGTTTTGCTTTCTTTGACGTTTTGCCACTGAACGTTTTCCCAGTTACTTTTTATGGCCTAGTAATGTAAAAAATTACCCACAGCGACGACAGAAAACAATGGCAAGCTATTTGATAAACAAAGATTGTCAATATTTATGACTAAAAATTATACTGCAATTATATCGCCAAGATTTATGCTCTAAGTGCGAGTGTAAGTGTGCAATTTACGCAATGGTCAAACTGGAGTGACAAATAAATAAAATGTATCTGTGGGATACTGCGGTGGTAACTGCAGCTGACAGCGACTGCAGCTGTGCGGCATTTTTTTCCTCCTGCCCCCCTTTTTTTTCTACATTTTTACATTGGTTTTGTTTTGCTCTGGCATGACGTAAACGGAAAATTTGTTATTTCTGCCGACTGACTCAGGCGGGAGTTGATGGCCAAGAAAGGCGTTTGCATTTGGCATTGAAAAGAGATGATGCTCATTAGTACTTTAATCGGCGATAATTAATTTTTCTTTTTCGGTTTCCCTTCTTCTTTTTAATTCGCATTCGTTTCACGCTGCGTATGCGCAATGGATGGGAATCGCATTAATTGGAAACAGGAACAGGTAAGTTCGATGTTCGCCGCATTCGCCGTTTGTTACACTTTAAGCACTTTTCGAAACTATCTTTTCGACACACTCACACTCAACCAAATGCCAACACAAACACACACATAAATATATATATATAAACTCCAAGTTATATACATACATACTTAACAAAGGAAAAACCAATAAGGAAGCAATCGTAACCAAAGAAAGAGAGCAACAAAAACTCTTGTAAATATTTAGCTGGCTACGCTGTTTTGAGCCATTTATCTAACTAATTCCGCCGTTGGTGTTTCGTGTGCATAATTTTCAAATGCAAAAGGTGGGAACGGTGGGCGTATTGCAGGCCCATGTAACGAAGCTTTTGAGAAGATTACCTCACAAAGTTTTGACATAACCAAATCTAATTAGCAAATGAACGCGTTTTAGTGGATGTAGGCATAGTTTAAATCCGAGATTATACAGTGGAACAAGGGAATACCAAATTGAAGCCTGAAAGTATGCTATTAAAATGTAAGCAGCATGTGGCCAAGAAGCGGTGCTGATGCCTAAGCAACATTTGTGGCCAACCAAGCAAACTGGTCTATCAACATGATGCCTAGCAACATCTGTTGCCTAAGATGCCTAGCAACATTTGTTGCTAACAGGAAAATTTAGAAAATTAATATATCAAATATATATTCAACCACAACATTTTCAATTTAGTAAAACTAGATCTTATAGAAAATAATATGAAGAAAATTATTTTGACCCATAACTTCAGTAGAGGTAATTCGATTTAGATACATTAGCAAACCCATATTATGGTTAAGTTATTAGCAATATATTGTTGGGTACTCATTTTTCAATAGTTTATCTACGTAGTTATGGTTACAACAAATACAAGTAACTTTTAACCTCCCGAAATCTTCGACATGTATTCAGTTCAACTATATAACCAGTAATTAACTAAAAGTAGCTTGACTAGTTTAATACAAAAAACAACCTAGGAACCCCACAAAGACCCACAAAATCCTCCTATTTCTTTCTCTCTTTAAACCTAGCACACTGATTTTCCCCCCTGATTTCCACTCGATTTCTCTCATTTCACCCGGCACCCTCACCACCACCCACTTTTGTTGTTCCATCAGATCCATAGACTCCAGATCGTTTTTCAGTTGGATTTCCGTGACCTCTTGTCCCGTACTCCCCGAAATTGTTCTTGTTTGTTCATTTGTGTGCATTTCAGGGCGGCTACTTAGATGGACTGCGTTCACATTTGGGTGGTTTAACACAACGTGTCAAATCATGGTATTGGGGACGACCTCTAGTAAGTGCCAATGTATTTTTCGTTAAACGTTAAACGAAAACAAACAAATACCTAATAATTAAAACGACACCAGCAACCACAAAATAGAAATTGTGTTCGCAAGTTGAGTGGAATATTTTTTGTCTGCGAATTGTTCTCACAGTCTGCATTTTGTTTTTCTTTTGGAACAGACCTTTCAATTTGCATCTCGTTGCATTCAATTTAGCCTGAACTACTTAGTATTGTTGCTATCACTCTCTCACTCGCTCTCTCTATCTCTCTCTCTATCTCTCTGTAACTCTGTCTCTCTAATAACTTACTTAACTTACTTAACTAACCGTTTTGAATGTGCATTGCAACGACAGCCACTGCAAGTGCCATTAAAATAACAAAATTAAAAGATTGTTTTACAAAATTGGGTTGCATTTCCAGCATTTTGTGTTGTATTCGTAGGAACTGTGTTTTAGTTTTGTGCTCTCATTCCAAATCAAATTTTGCTTGCCCCACAAGTTAAACCACATTATTTCCATTGTGTTTCGTTTTTTTTTTATTTTTTTCGTGGCGCACTCGAAAACTTTTCATATAGATTTCCTTAGTCTCTTTGTAAAGTAATTGTCAATGTAAGTATTTTAAAACAAAAGCTAAACAAGACACAAGACTAAAAAGCCAACAATGCATTTAAAAGCGAAAGGTCAAGCCTTTAAGACAAAAAACGAACCAAAGTGAATTTAAAAAAAAAACAAAAAAAAAGAAAAGCTTGAAAAATACATTTGCACATTTACGCATGAGTCACCCCGATTTCTAAACACACGCAAAATATCAATATCCGTATCAGCATCGAATAAATTGGTCTTGGTTCACCGCCAGCCATAATTTACCGATTCACCTCTCACACACATCGATTTGTAGTGTTTTACCATTTCTTTTCATTTGCCCTGTAATTAGTGTAAATCCCGATTTATGTTGGCCTTTATTTTAGCTGCTGCTCTCCCACACAAGTACACCTCTATACAACGACATCCACACACGCACCCCAATATCCTAGTTGTAGTTAGCAGCCATTAGTCCTGTAAAATACTCGTAAGTTGAAGTTTTGAAGTTCTAGTTAGCGCTACATTTGGTCCTACCTAGTCCGACTTAGTCTAGCTAACAAATTCTAAGTGTCTTAGTTGCCAAATCTTGCCATTAGCTTATATAAATAGATTGTATAATTATTGTATAGTTGCAAAGCCTTTAAATGCACAAACTCAAAGACAAACACATCCAAGCCACACACAGACAAATCCACAGATACGCACACAGCACTCGCATATTCATAAATTGCACTCTTGACCTCAGCTTAGTTCAAGATATTAAATAGTTGAAAAGCCGATAGTCCAATATTAAAATGCAGTGACTAAAAACTACTCACTCCATTTCGTGTGCAAAGTGTTTAAAATAGAACGTTTTAAACGTTACGCAAAGAGTGTTCAAAAAAATGTTAACGAGTCGCTGAAAATATTTTAAATTGTTTCAAGGACCGGGCCTATTAACCCATCATTTGCCTAAATCCCGAATTTCGATTTTAAAAAATATATATTTCCGCGACTTAAATTATTTTTAAATTTACAATCATTTAAAAGGGAGCTTTGACTAAAAGTTTTCTTAAGTTCCCTAGAAAATTGTACAATAACTATTTAAAAATCTGCCAGAGACATGTTGATAAATACGTGATTTACAAAATAAGTGTGTTTTTGCAGCTATGCAAGATTGCATAAAGTAAAACCATAAATATTAAATCGATTCTTTATGTATTCCACTTCATTGCATTCCTATTCCGATTGTACAGCTAATGTAATATAAAAGGAGACAAGCTTCATTCTCCAGTGACAAACTGAAAAACCACAGCCAATTCAATCAAGCAATAAAAGCTCAAATCAACGAACAGTCCAATATGATGAAAGGTAACCAAAAATCGAATGCAAAAGGAAAAATGAAAACTCTGCAATTCAAAGCAAATCAGCTCAGCTCAGTTCACTTCGAATGCCAATCGATATCCACAATCTCCGACTGTCCCTCTTACTCTCTCCCTCTCTCTCTCTGACTCTTTCTAAAGCACGCTTTGGCATATGCTGTCCCACAAAAACCACCCATCCAAAAAACAACCCCACCACTCAATTTAACCCACCGTATAGTCAACTGTCATACTTTATTCAATTAAATTTCTATCTGTATGTTTGAAAGTGAGCGAGAACCAAAACAAACAGCAAACACTTTCGAAAACGGCTACAATCAAGAACTATAAATATATATTCTAACCATATTTCACACGCAACCAATACAGTCTACCAAGAAATCTACAACGTTTTTTATCTCTACTACAAGCAACTACAACGAATTCTTATGCAAATATCTCTACTATTTTCATTTTACATTCAACTTATTGTACGACAAAAATCAATCAAATGTTTGCTCACTATGCAAAATCAAAACAAACCAAAAAAAAAAACCAAACAAATTCATTGCCAAAATCCATTGTGGCCATATCTGAAAACCGAAAAAATAATAAATGAATAGGAGTTGGCCACAAAACTCTCACGAAGTTTCGATATGAAGGAAGAAGGCGGCACATTGCTGGGCGATAAAGGTGTACGAAGGCATCAGGTGAGTGCTACTCCAAACTAGTGCAAGAACACTAAACTAACAGATATCTACAAATAATAACTGAATACAGCACTTGAATGCCAACAACAACTTTAATAAGAAAAAACAAAACAAAAATCGTATGAAAAATGAGTTTCGACTCAAAATGATCAGAGTAATATCTTAAGCATAAAACTTTTCGTCGGTTTTTCTATTAAATTTTATACAATTCGGTCACCCCCAGAACATTTCATGATTCATTCCAAACAAATCACACAAAAATTTCTTCTTTATCTCTATCTCTTTTTACCTAACTCCAAAATAAAACAGCAACTATGCCATTGAATATTTTAAACTAGCAATATATGTAAATTTGAATTGGCCTACCTTTCCATAGCTTGAACCGTTTCCTATTGTTTGAACCACACGTAAATAACTACAACAAACCAAAACAATATTTATTACCAAAGTCCTTGGATCAACCAAATGTTAAATTGCTTGCCTTTACCAAATCACAACAAATCTATTTTACCAGCTTGAACCAAGTTATTTTGATCAAACCAAAACACTATTTGAACATTAAGCTAATCTTAGATATAATGGATATCGATAAGTTCTAATTATACTGGAACTTAGACTCGAAATCGCTCAATTATTTAATTGTAATTACCAAAATTCGATCCGTTTGCTTTTCAGTCTATGCAGCGTCTGTCAGCGGAGCAGAATGGTGGTTCAACGACTGAACAAACACATGAACACAATCCAAACGTCGTACCTGATCATAGAGGCAACTTACACATTACAGTTAAGAAAACCAAACCAATTTTAGGTATTGCTATTGAAGGTGGTGCTAATACAAAACACCCGCTCCCTAGGATAATCAATATCCATGTGAGTATGCACAATCGAACACACTTGAATATTTATAATAAATTTATTTATGGATCAGGAAAATGGTGCAGCATTTGAAGCGGGCGGCTTAGAAGTCGGGCAACTTATTCTGGAGGTAGATGGAACCAAAGTGGAAGGTCTACATCATCAGGTAATAGAAAATAGAATTTTGTATAATAATAAGGGGTTAAATCATTAATGGATATCGTTTAATAATAATTAATTCTTAATAATTCTTTTGAGATATTAGATAAAAATGTTTTAACTTTTCAGGAGGTTGCTCGACTGATAGCCGAATGCTTTGCTAATCGTGAAAAGGCTGAAATAACCTTCTTAGTTGTCGAAGCAAAAAAATCAAATTTGGAACCGAAGCCGACGGCGCTGATATTTTTAGAAGCCTAACATTTGCTTGCCCTGCCGGCCAGTGACCCATTGGAACGACAAAAACTCGAGTTCCTCTATGAATGGGGCATCGATTTAACGGAGACGCCAAAACCAATGCCAACACCAATACCGCTAACGAAAGCCAAGAATCCGCCGCCACTGCCCCATGAGATGCACAACAACATCAATAGCCATTATGGAAGCAGTGCGGCAATCAGCAATCATCAACCTCATCCTCATTCGCATCCACATCCTCACCAACAGCAGCAACAGCAACAGCAACAGCAGCAGCAACAGCAACAGCAACAGCAGCAGCAGCAACCGCAGCAGCAACAGCAGCAGCAACATCAAAATACTAAAACGCCCAACACAAACAACACACAAGCAACACCAACGGGAGCAGCAACAGCTGCAAACAAACAACAACAAGCTAACACCAACACACCAACAAAGGCGTCGCGTGAGGCGACTCCCACACGGGAGGCACATCAACAACATGCCACGCCCACACGCGATCACCAGCAACAAACGCCTACCCGCCAGCAACAACTGCAACGCGAGCAACGTGAACAACGCGAGCAACGTGAACAACGCGAACAACGCGATCAACGCGATCAACGCGATCAACGTGAACAACGTGAACAACGTGAGCAACTTGAGCAACGCGAACAACGTGAGCGACGTGAACAACGCGAACATCAGTTACACCAACGCGAACAGCAGCAACATCAACGCGAACGGCAGCAACTGTTGCGTGAGCAACGTGAACAACGCGAGCGGGAGTACCAACACGAACACGAACACCACCACGAACAACACGCACACCAACACCACCACCATCGTGAACACCACGAGCAAGAACTCCACCACCATCATCATCATCATCCATCTGGATCACAATCACAGCAGCAACACCAACGCTACAGCAGCAGCAACAGCTACAAATCTCATAATAATTCCGTTTACCAGTAAGGAGAAACCGAAAAACAAGAGTCAAAAATACAATTCTCGCAATTGGAGCAACAATTTTTTGGAAACATTCTTTTCAAACTGCAACAGCAATTCAATCAGTAAACAGTTTAATTGTGCTACCTATGTTTAAACAAACAAAGACCTCTGCCCCTCATGCACGCCTCTTTCTACACTGAACACAACGCGCTTGACAAAAATATAAACAAAATTGTCCCCAGAATTACTACTGAACTATTTGAGCCACCATGTCCCGCTAAGCCCCCTAGAAATGTGTTAATTTGTTGTAGCTGTTGAGATGCTCTTACCAAAAAAAATGTTAAAGAAAATTGTGTCTATAGGCCAAGTTTGTAACAACCCCTTTTTAAGTTTTGAATATTTGTTTTATGTATTAAACCCATTTCTGAAATATCAAATGCAAAATTTTAACACTGCCAAGGTTAAAAAAAAACAATAAAAATATACAAAATAAAAAGCAAGAGCATCTCTCTCACTTGGCTTTCCGTTCTATCCTTAAAGTGCAGTATATGGCTCGCCGAAAATTCTCTTAATACTAGAACCAAAAACCACTCCTATCCTCAACTAGAAAAACCAGAGACTATCCAGTCTTTAGGTATCCGTATCCTAAGACCCTTTACGAACCACGAACCACGCGCTAGACGAAATGTGTAAATCTGTGTAAACTCTAAAACATATTATTGTATGATTATTATTACTATTGAGTATCAAGCGAGCAACGTAGCTTAGACCGTTAGTCATTACTTGTTTAAACTAGTGACAAGACAAGTTTACGTTCACGAGATTACTGTAAGAGCAATGTTATTTGATGATAAACCCAAAAAAGACCCCAAGAAAAAGCAACCACAACCCGATAAGGCATACATTAAGAAAATCAAGAGCTTAAAATGTTAAAAATGAACAAATAAAATATCTAAAAATCCCTTAAACAGTAAGCAAGAATAAGACGATGCAGAGAAAAAAATGAATAAAGGCACAGACACTGTAAAATGTAAAAATAACCAGCAAACTAGTAACGAATTGTCGCTTTTGTTAGATTCAATCACACACTAACACACACAAATAACACGTATGCACGGCACACACACACACACGCATGCATATTGCCAAATTGATTGTATTTACAGCAGCTAATTAAAAACAAAAAAACCAACAACAAACAAAAATGAAGCCCACCTAAGCAAAAGATAATTTGTAAAAATAAAAAATAATCTTAAAATTAAATCACCAAAAAATGTAAAAAGCTATAAATATATATTAAAAGAAGGAAGCAGTAGCCACACACACTAAACTCACACTAACACTTACACCAACACCCACTCAGAAATACCTAGCCCAAAAAGCGCATCAATTCTAAATTTTAACCAAAATATCAAATTATATACCAGAAGTGTTGTAGGACAGTCGAAAGATTCGTATTTTAACATCGACTGAAATTCTTTAAAATTCAATTTGGAGATCAGAAAATTCTGTGTTTTTGAATTCCTATTTCAATGCGCCTAAAAGTATGCAGCAAAAATTCTACGTCATCTTTCGGTTTGAATTCATCGATTTAAAGGACTCAAAATATATTGTTGAATACTTTTAGACATCATTATGAGCGATTTCTAAATCATATTGATTTTTGAGGCTCAGCCAATAAATTAATAT
This sequence comes from Drosophila kurseongensis, assembly GCA_018153305.1. Lineage (NCBI taxonomy): Eukaryota > Metazoa > Arthropoda > Insecta > Diptera > Drosophilidae > Drosophila > Drosophila kurseongensis. The sequence continues at coordinate 12,076,845 of JAECXX010000005.1, read as the reverse complement.
CCTGTTATATTTGTAAATTCATTTATTCTCGACTACTCTGACAACACTGCCAGGCATATCTCTGTTATTAGTACAACTTAAACTGCACACTGCACAATTTTTGAATGTTTGTTAAATGTTTTAAAGAGCCAAAGGCCAACACCAGGAAAATCCGCTGCAAAATTGTATTCTCCTCACCAACTAACTAAGGAATAATCCTCGCACCCAAAAAAAAACTGGTCCCAAACCCCAAACTCCAACCCTAAAAAATGGTAAACGAATTATGGATCTGCTAGGGAAGAGAGGCATCTATGTCTGCTCATGCCACTAAAAATGCAAAAATAACATTAACGCTGTAGAGAACAAGAAGAAATTAACGCTTAAAATTTGAGGTTGATTGGCATTAAGTAAAAGTTAAACGATGTTGAAGAAGGAAGAGCCGAGCCGACAGGGCGCGATCACGAGCAAGTAAAAATAAATTATATAACAACTTTAAATGGCACGACGAACAACTTATTGTGCAAAACTATAACTTCATACGTATTGTGTAAAATATTAGCAAAAGACAAAATCCTTTTTATAGATCAAAAACAAAATATCCAACATATTTTTCGCTCTCTATCTTTCATCTTCGATTATACGATCTACCTATATCTGTCACTCACTCAGTCAATCGTTCAGTCAATCGTTTCGGCAAGTTTGTTGATTTCGTTTGTTGTGTGTGATAGTGTTTGGAACTAAATGAAACTTTTGCATGTCACAAGAGCAATTTGTTCACCATAAGTCCCCAAGAAGTTAACTTTGTGTCTAATGATTAGTATAGGGCATGGTCCCCATGCCGGGCTTGTTTTTTATATCATCTCAAATCTTAAAGTCGAAAACTATTTCTCTGCTTAACTCTCTCTTATTAACTCTCTTTATGTATGTGTCTGTGTGGAAAGTAAATATACAAAATTATTACAATTGAAATTGAATCGTTATATGAGGTATTGTACTTGTATTTTTGTTGACTATTATGTAATTAAACGCTTTACTGAATATCAGTTATGTACATTTTTTAGCTAAAACTAAAAATTAAAATCCAAATTCAAGCAAAAAAGCTTATGCTGTTACTTATTGTTAGTGAATTTACCACAAAAAAAAACAAAATGAAACCAATATCTACAAAATAAAACTCAAGTTGAATTTTTCAAGATGTATAAAAAACAAAATCATTTTGCAACGTTCATGCGTGAAGAAAAGAATCAAGGGGATTGTCTTGTGGACGCACTTACGCCTTTGTATATTGCGATACATTTTGATCAGAAGGCTTAACTTTAACTTTGAGAACTACCAGATAAATATCTATTTAATATAATGTATACATGCATAAAAGCAACATATAAACATATACCGTATTTTAAGCGTATGCTAAACTATATCTAAATTGTAAACGACAATGAGAAGCAATTTTAAGCAAAATGAAGAAAACCATTTCAATTTCAACTTCAATACCCCCACATGCAAACCACACACACGGATGAGGTAAACCATTTATGTGAATTAATATGTATAGTACTATAAATAACTATGATTACAAACAGCAACAAGGCTATCTATATGCTATGCTAATGAAAGGGTAAACGGCATTTAAACTCATTCAACCAAAACAGACAGAAACCGCATCACACGTGAAAGAAATGAAAGCTTATAAATACCATATAGAACCGTATATGTACCATACCATTTAGATCCACAACCATGTACCACGTAAATATCGTATCGTAAATAGCAATAGCAGATAGTTATAGTTAATATGGATAGCTAATTTACCGAATAGCAAAGCCTCAGCCGAAGCAAACTTGTTGTACGATTAAGATTGAGCTAGACTTTTAACCAGAGATAATCCAACTTGTAGATATATCGTTATATCACATATAAAGTGTATGATTGTGTATATTACCGGTTAACAAAAGAACTCTTATGATTTCCAGGTCTCGCTTTTGAGTTGATCCTCTTTAAGCCCAACTAATATACATATATATCAAGCCCCCAAAAAACCTTTAATGCATTCAGACCAGACCACAAAAACAACCAACTACAACAAAAACAAACTGTGCCACCTAGTACATAACAAGAAATGGTTATATATCTGTATCTGCTATTAAAACACATACAACTTAACACAGACTTGTACTATACCTAGATATATTATATATAGAGAAAGAAAACATTCAATGCTCACTTTTATATTTTTTATCATACATACTTATATCGAGAAAGCTAATGAAAAGGACACAGAACGAAGCACCGTAAGAACCACTGAACGACAAAACCAAACAAAACATAGGAAAACTCTCATTCCCAAAGAACATATATTTATATATAGTGTACAAGTTCTATAAGCCTAGATATTCGTTCCATTGCTTTTTAGAGCCAATTTGCTTTGCTTGCGAGACAAAATCCCCTGGAAAACCCCGTACCTCTTTATTATTTGAACTTCTGACCCCCATTCAAAATGACAATTAGGAAAGATAACACCAGGCATAAACGCAAAAGATCGAGCTAAACTAGTGCTTAGTGTTTAATGATAAACGATTCCAATAAAAGTATTTCAGTTGTGTATATTGTAAAGAACAATTATAAATGAACAAAATATAAAGTTAAACATTTAAAAAATAATTCAAAAATTTATTGAAACATTAATAAAATAATTGTATTTATCAAAATTAATACAAACAAATCTAAGGCATTAGCATAGCAAAGATAATGGTATACATAAATTGAAATGAAAATGAACACAAAAAGCGCTGATTTAATATTATATTATTAATTATATTATTGCAAACAACAAATTGAAAAACAAATGATATTGTCCTTGGTATTTACATATACATAAAGAAAACAGCAAAAAAAAAAAAAAAAAGAAAATAAAAAGAAAACGTTTTTTTATATAACCGAGAACTTTTCGATCGGTGCTCTGCAAGGGTTTAAACTGGTTGGGTTGGATGATTTGAAAATATAAAGTTATCAACATTTTCAGGATTAAAAAGTTTATTATACGTGAATAGCAGTTCCTTGACTTCTAGTGCCAAAATAAATACATTTTAAAGAAGATTATACCGGAGAATATTAAAAAATAGTGTACAAACTTAAAGAAAATGAAAACTAGTTTTAAATCTCTTTTTTTACAAGATTTTCGGTAGTTTTTCCATTTCCTAAACTATTTTCATTTATTTTTAAATAAGTATGAGATGCCATATTTTGTAAAGGTCCGTCCAGAGCAAAGGTAAAATTTAAATTTATTTTTTTTATTTTCAGAAAATATTGCCAAAATATACTAAAAAGGTATGTTTATTTTAATTTTTTATTTGATTATGTTTAAATAATTATGGCCAATTATGCACCAAAAAGCTGTAGGCTGTTTGTTGTTCAGAATAGATCGTTAACAATATTTTATTTTATGTAATTCTTGGTTGCAACATTTGGGTATTTTATTTGAATCGGTTTTTAAATTCTGGCGCTTACATCGCCGCATAAGCGATGAATCGATAGACGCCGGCGAGTTCGAATTCGCCGAGAGAGACGGAACGATATTCTCAACTGTGTGTTTATAAGCGAGAACGAATTTCGGTTCGGCAACAATTTCAAACAAGACGTTAAAGGCGACCGTGCCTGCCAGCGACTGTCCAGGAGTTCAGAAATTCCTGCCAGGACCTCAGCCCAAAAACACGGTTCACACCACAAAAGAAATCTCATAGCAGTTTAAAAAGTGCGCGCATCCTTGCCAAGTTTTTAAAATCGTAATAAAAGAAAGTAAATAAATAAAAATTAAAAATGCCTTTCGCCCACGAGCAACTGAATCTGGTCGCCAGCGAGCAGCTGAGCAAAACGGAGACCATCAAGCTGCGCAACCAGCACATCGGGTAAGTCGCATCCTTTTCGGGGTCCCTTCCCCATGTTCCGTAATCCGTAGTCCTTAGTCCGTAGTCCGTAATCCCTGGTCCGGGTCGTGAGCCTGCGACCTTGCCTTGAATTCGCTGTGGCTGTCAAGGTCAGGCGGCTTCCCCCACGCGGCCCACTCATCGCCTTCCCTCTCTGTCGCTCGCACTTGCTTTCGCCCGGCCACTTTCTTGTATTTTTGGCACTGTTGCCAACAGCAGCCACCCAAAGACATTATAAAACAAAAAGTACAACAAAAGAAAACAGGAAAACAAAAACATGCAGCAGCCGCGTTTTTTACATTTCGGCTTTATTGATTTTTATCGCCTGACTGCAAAATAATAGGAATCCAAATTTAGAAGTCTTTTAAAAGTAATTCATGTAGCTTGGCAAAGAAAAAGAAATTTAATTTTTGTTTGTATTATTTTTCCAACATATAATCTAATCAAATATAAATTTGGCTTAGTGGCCAATTGAAACTTCAAAAGACACTATTTAATTTATTTTTGCCCTTAAAATTGTGCATTTTTTATTTTACAACATTTTACAATTTGTTTTTTACTTTATTACTTATCTTTTAACATTATACAATTTTCCATTACTTCGTGGAATATTTTTTTATTACTAAAGGCCATATAATTTGTAAGTGAATATGCAAATTGTTCGTAATAAACCTAGATACTCAAAAAACCCGAATAACATTTGGGTTAGGTTTTGTGACTGCAAGCTTTTACAGAATACGTCATCCTACTTTTGGGAATGTTTGATTTCTCAAATAATGACTAACTATCATTCTGTTCGTATATATATTTAATTCTAAAATAAATCAATGTCTAAGGTTGTGGTTCAATTCATTATATGGGTAAAATTTGCAAATGATTGTGAATTTCTTATGGCTCAGTATTAGAATCAAAGTGCACCTTTTGTGGCCTGCTAAATTGTTAGCAGCTGTATTCCCGTTTTCTTTGTTTGCCTAAGGCAAACCGTAAAATGTTTATCAAACACTGCGAGACGCCTTGTTTTTGTCTAACAAACACAAATACAATAACCATTAAATTCGGGAGTGGGAACGGGAATAATCTTAGTAATTATGAAATGTGGCTGTGACGGGAATGCTTTGAAATAGGCCCCGGTTAATAGTGTAACTACACTCCCATATACGTCATTGCACTTTACTTAGCTGCAAAGGTTTTTATAGGTCAAATTTATTTATTTTTCAATTAATATTTGTAATTTTTCCATAGGCAAGCCTGCCAGCTCTTCTATCGTTCTGATCCTCTGAAAATTGTACGCGGCCAAGGTCAATATATGTTCGATGAGGAGGGCAACCGGTATCTAGACTGCATCAACAATGTGGCTCACGGTAAGTCAAGTCATCTACTACAATGTATTAACTAGAATATATGAATATATATATAGATATAGAAAAAATAAGGAATAAATTTATACATTAATATTTGATGCATATTTTAAAGATCATTAGAATGTTTCTTATCTTAAAAATATACGTTAAATAGTATTTAAAATATCAAAAAAATTTAGTAGATAAATAAGTAAGAAAACTACCTCAAGGCAATTTGAAAATGTGAAAATTAAGTAGATTTCATCAGAGTAAGTTGCTAGGGCCTATTGTTCGATTGCTTAGACGTCGAATTTGGAACCGGGGCCTGATGACGTTTTCTGTTTGGACCCCAGTCCGGCCGTCGACACTTGCCCGCTGGCAGATCCTATTTCTGTTTATGCTGATTAGCAGCGGCACACGCCCGACTAATGCAAAGTGCAGGCCGGGCCGTACAAAAAGTGAGATGTTCAAGTGTTTTTTGGGGGAAATATTAAGGGCCGGGGGGCGGACATTCGCATTTGGCAACAAGTTCAAGGTTGACCGCACATAAATAGATATAGAACAAGTGGCTGGCCAGACGACGGAGGCATGTTCAGGCCCCGATTGAAAAGCCCACTGCGACTGAGTCAGCCTTATCACATCGCCTACCGGCAATTTTAGATGCTGCCTGCCGGAATCGGAATCGGAATGGGAACGGGAATGGCAATCCGGCGGGCGGGCCTGGCCACTTGGTTCTGATTTCGGATTTCGGGCCCCGACACAGAGCCGCAGAGCAATAACTGGTGATTAAAACAACAGTGTCATCAAGACAATCACAATAACAATAACAATAATAATAATAGCAAATGGCCACGGGCGCTTTTGCGTATAAAATATACAGTACGTATTACGTGCACAAATATCACCGAGGGGGGCCCAGTCAAATTCAGACTAACCATATCAACTTATCAACAACGGTGGCCCAACAACAACAACAGCAACAACAACAACAACGAGGACTGACGTCGGCCAATTTGCCAATTTGCTGATTCTGAGATCTAGGGTGCTCAAATTGTTTGCGTCTTGTTTTGTATTTTTCCAAAACACTTCCTATAATGGAAATTTTCCACTTACATGCCTGTGCCAAAAAAATTTCCTGAAGCAGTTTGTCATGTCAACAATCTTTAAGAATCTCTTTGATCAAAATGCATAACGATCCACTTGTAATATTCATGTAATGAACAGCTGATCTATTTTAGTTGTTAAAGTGCAAGTTATTTTTGTGATGCCCCTTTTATTTAATTAGTTTTTCGCTTTGGATTGATGCTAGTCAAACTGATAAGCTGAGGCCATTGGCATTGCGAATGTACTGAAAAATCATGAAATAGAATTGGCAGTCCAATGGGACTTGATAACGTGTTCTACTATTTATTTATAGCGCACCTTTTAGTAATACCCACCTGTAAAGTGGGCTCATCAATTTAGGGGTATCAGCTCGGGGGCAAATGGTAAAGTTGTTTATAGTTCACAGATTGATGATGTTTGCACCTTTGAGTGTTATCAAATTTATTTCGCTTTTACATTTATATACAGCAAATATATTGTAACATAAAATAATAGACAAAATAAAGATCACATCAAAGCAAGAAACTACTTACAACGTAGAATCCAAATCATGCGATGACCCACTTCAGTATTTGCACATTTCATCGCAAAACCCAGTGAACCTTGAACAAACGATTGATAGTTGGCCAGCCCGCCCTCAAAAGCGTAATATAAGAGCCGTGCAGAGGCTCGTAACTCAGGGCCATAATCATAAGTCATCAATAACAAAGTGGGAAATCAGTCCTCAAGCAAACATAACATGGAGCTGGACAATATAAATATGATAAGGCGACAAGTGCACGTGTTGACGATCTACGATCTGAATAACAAGTTGTTATGAAACTTGAACCACGTTCCGCGTAATCTCGTGCTACTTTTTCTACTCCGGGCCTCCGAGAACCAGCAACATGTGAACGTCTCGTGCGAATGGAAATGTACTCGAGATAGTGGCTAAGCACAAGGCGGAATAGGGGGAGGGGCAGGGGCCTTCCCGGGAAGAGTCCACATGGCGTACAGTCTGCCCATTCCGTCCGTCCATTGCTCTGTGCCCGTAGTCTAGTTTCAATATTTGCCTCAGTGCCCCTACCCCACGAGATCTGAGCAATCAGCTGTGCCACTCAGCACACATTGCTTGCGAGTGGAAAATTCTGACCAGATAATCGGAAAACCACCCCGAGTAATGGGCCCAGTGTGCGGGCTGTGAAAAGTCGGACAAACAGCGATGTTGAAGCGTGACCACTTATAAATGTTCGCCAATGGCGAAAAGCTGAATAAATTCGCGTGGTTTTTAGGTATGAGGCTAGCACTATGGGGAGATAGGAAACCAACTTGGGAATGTTATTATTCAAATACATTTTAAGCAACCTTAAAAGTCAAAGATGAAAGATCGAAGATCTCATTAGTTATTTGAATGACTCTTTAATGATCAATATAATATCCCAAAAATTAATAAAGATCTAATGAATTCCCGTCATGATCTTTTAATTTGCCGATCAATAATCATTTATCGATCAATGAAAGTACATTAAGTGTTTACTCAAATGTCTTTTCAATGATACCTTAAAAATAAATAAAGATCAAATTAAATTTCGGTAGATCGTCTCAAGTATCGAAGACCTTTAATCTTTTGGGAAACCCCTCCTTTTCTTTAGTTAGATGTGTATATTCATAGCAACTTTGGCTAGTGAGATATTTTTATCCAACATTACTATGCTGCTCCACTTATGAGCTACTCTGCACTCGAGAAAACTAGAGATTCCCCCATGGTCACTTCTCATTGCGGACCTAATCAGCAAGCGGACGCAATCAAATCGGGGAATTGGACTCACAACATGCTGTATAATTTCAGGGCGCTGAAATAGAAACTAGAAACGTGAAGGCATCGCGTGAAGTTCACGTGATACCTGGCGCGCCGAGCACTAGCTCTTATCAAAAATCGCGAGTCTAAGTCCACATACAACTAATAAGAGTAGGCGACGGAATTAGAAACGCAATCGCAACGAGTAGTTGACCCCCAAACATCGCAATCTGTCGTCGTGGACGGTAGCGGAGTGGTCTGGTCCGGGGCTTATCGCCCATCCGCCGGGGCCTATGGAAAACTGATATTCCAATGGGTGGCGACGCCGATCCACTTGGATCCGGGCCTGTCTGAAAACGTTCTAATTGCGGTGTCGAGTCAGATTTGTCAGCTTTCATGCGGTGCGATGCGCAAACGGCTGGACAATTTAACAGTTGAAGGAAAGTCACGTGCGTAACTTGCTTATTTTAAGGCACGCCCCAATTTTAATGGAATATAATCATTAGGTGGCAGATCTATAAATAAGATTTGATAATCTCAAGTGGGCGCGATATTGGCACCTGCATGTGACAACTTGGGGTTTTCACTAGCACAAACTGTATTTTAAAATTGCCTTGCTTAGAAATGATTCCATTTGCAAGATTTGTATTGAAATAGCATATGTAAAATACATATTCGATTGTTAAAATATCAACAACGCTATTGCAAGCAATAGTTTACTAAAATCACTTTTTTATATATTACAGGGACATTGTAATATATCAGATAAATGCGATTATTTTAAACTAATAAATGTGTTATCATCAGCACATAATAATCTAATAATAATAAAAACGTACAGTTGACCAATAATATATTTTAAGAATTATCTCTTAAATTTAATAAGCTAACTACATTAACGACTTAATAAAGCAGACACTTACTTATGTTTCTTTTTACCTTGTTTTTGCAGTGGGTCACTGTCATCCGGAGGTGGTGCGAGCTGGTGCCTTGCAGATGGCCACCATCTCGACGAATAACCGCTTTCTCCACGACGAACTGGTCCAGTGCGCCCGCACGCTGACCAGCAAAATGCCGGAGCCACTTTCCGTGTGCTTCTTCGTCAATTCCGGGTCAGAGGCCAATGACCTGGCCCTGCGATTGGCCCGCAACTTTACCAAGCGCCAGGATGTTATCACTCTGGACCAGTAAGTCTCATTTGTCCATTTCTGATATTTAAACTTGCTTAAAAATAATGTATTTAAATTATATTTTAAATATATATATTTTTAATTAATTCAAATAAGGAAACTTACTGACCTGCCTTTCTCTATTTGTATTACAGTGCCTACCATGGTCATTTGCAGTCGGTGATGGAGGTGTCGCCCTACAAGTTCAATCAGCCGGGAGGCGAGATCAAGCCCGACTACGTCCATGTGGCTCCGTGCCCGGATATTTACGGCGGAAAGTTCACGGATAAGATGTATCCGGATGCGGATATGGGTGCTCTGTATGCCCAACCAATTGAGGAGATCTGCCAGAGGCAGTTGGCCAAGGGACAGGGCGTGGCCGCGTTTATAGCCGAGAGCCTGCAGAGCTGCGGTGGCCAGATCTTGCCACCAGCCGGATATTTCCAGACCGTTTACGAAGCGGTCCGCTCCGCCGGAGGCGTTTGCATTGCGGACGAGGTGCAGGTGGGATTCGGACGCGTGGGTAGTCACTACTGGGCATTTGAGACCCAGAACGTTATTCCCGACATTGTGTGCGTGGCCAAGCCGATGGGCAATGGACATCCGGTGGGTGCGGTGGTCACCACACCTGAAATCGCCAAGGCCTTCCATGCCACCGGAGTAGCCTACTTCAATACGTATGGTGGCAATCCGGTGTCCTGTGCGATCGCCAATGCCGTGATGCGGGTGATCGATCAGGAGGGTCTGCAGCAGAACGCTCTCGTCCTGGGAGATTATCTGCTGGAGGAGTGCAATCGCCTGAAGCAGGACTTCGAGTGCATCGGCGATGTGCGCGGCACAGGACTCTTTGTGGGCATCGAGTTGGTCCAGGAGCGGAGTGATCGCATTCCGGACAAGAAGGCCGCACACTGGGTGGTCAACCGGATGAAGCAGCTGCACCGAGTGCTCGTCTCCTCCGACGGTCCCAACGACAACGTGATCAAGCTAAAGCCGCCCATGTGCTTCAACCGGGAGAATGCCGACGATTTCCTCCTGGCCTTCCGGGAGTGCCTGACCGCCGTGATGCAGGATCGGCTGGCCAGTGCCACATCCGCCGCCATGGCCGCCACTAGCGGCGTCATTGCCACCGCCGCCGAGACGCTGGCCAACAAAGCGAAGCTCTTCGAGCGCCAGGATCGCCTCATCAAGTCGGTCTGAGGCAGTGCCTGCTGGTTGGCCAATGCCACCAACAACGCCTCTCCGCCTGGGCACAAAATAGCTTTAGCCACCAAGGATATTTAAATTATTCCATTGTCAACCCTCCCCCACCCCCACCCCAAGTCCTTTGTCCACTGTCCCCTATTCCCAAGTTCTTTCAACAATTTTTATTTTATTAGAAGTAATGCCATTTACCCGTAATCTACACATGTATCTACACTTTGTAACCATTATTATGTCATCAATTATCTTCTAGTATCTAGAAACGTAGGGAGCCCAACACGAATTTCTTCCATTGTTATTTGTATGTATAAACTTTTGAGTATATTAAGTTAAAAATGTTATTAAAAAGTTACGCGTATTTTGTATATTCTTTGTGTTTCATTCCTTATACAAGTCAAGCTCCAAGGACATTCCAAGTCCGTTCCCTGGGCTGTGATCAGTGAAATGAATTGAATCAATGAAGAATTTTATAATTTTACAGGAGATCTTTATTATACTCTTCCAGAAAGAATTATAATTTCAGTCAAAAGTTTGCAACGCAGAGAAGGGTTGTCAAATATCTCCCTTCCGCTTTTTTTGGTTTTTGAATTTGGCGGCTTTGTGCAAAGCGCTACATATCGGTATCGGTCAATGCTATATATCGATTAAAAAGTCTTTACATAACCTACAAAACGCTATTCATAAAAAGTTTGGTTATTGCGTTGAAACATGTAAACATGGAGTTCGCTAACGCAGAAATTCACGCTGTATTAAAGTTTTCCTTCGTAAAAGGTAAATCCGCTAGAGAAACATTCCGTGATATTAATGGTGTTTTAGGGGATGGTACTCTATCACTACGAACCGCGGAGGAATGGTATCGACGATTCAGAGCCGGTGAAAACGACACCATGGATAAGACAGCCGGCGGAAGACCTGTGACAACGAATACCGATCAAATCATGGAAAACATCGAGCTAGACCGGCATGTGACATCTCGTGACATCGCCGAGGAGATAGGAGTTAGTCACCAAACCGTTTTAAGCCATCTGCAGAAGGCTGGATACAAAAAAAGCTGGATGTGGCCAAGCCGGGATTGACGGCCAGGAAAGTTTTGCTCTGTGTTTGGTGGGATTGGAAGTGTAGCGCTGGTAGTCAAGTGGGAACGGATCGTAGCTGGCGTCATCTGTGGGGTGGTTGCCGAACTAGGGTTAGGGGTAAGAGAAAGCGTAATAGGTCAACAGGGCGAAATGTCAGTTGATTTCTGCTGAGAGCGTTTGTCATTTTGGCTGTTAAGGGGTTTGCCGCCAGCGGCAAGCGGCATCAGCGTTCTTTTCTATTTGAACCTTCCACCGATCAAGAAGCGAATCGGCAAAGTCAGTGTGCCAACAGTGCCAAAAGATTTAAGCTGTGCGAGCCTATATAGGGAAGATTGTCAAAGGGAAAAGGCAACCAAATTTATTAATTTCGGCCGAGTCCTATTATTGAGGGTGAGTTTAAAATAAATGGAAGAAAATCAACGGGTCCGTTCAGTAGCATTTTATGTGATTTATAGGCTCGGCGATCGAAAACCAGAATTTACGATATTCATACCGGCGGGAACACTTAAAACTGCAAGCAGCTGAGGCAGAAGTTCTCATTAATATTCTATCTCGGAGAGGGCGATCAGTTGCTGCGAGACGTACGATCGGCGCGGAACCAGGAGAGAATCGCGGGAGGAAAATCGGTTAAAAGTGTTTAAACGTCTTGCGTGAGGGTCTAAGTTTACCCAATCCCCGACCCCGTTAACAATATAAAAGAAGTGTGAAAAGAAATACCTTTTAAAATGTGGCCGAAAGGGAAGTAAAACCCATAGCAAAAAAAAAACCCAGTCGAAAACGCCATTTAACCTCACATTTAATTTGCCGAAAAAAAAGGAAAGAAAAGAAAGAACAAAGTAATAAGAGTGATTAAAAAAAAAAAGAAGATGTCAGAATAGAATAGTTTTTTTTTTATTATTAATCCTAAGCAAATTTTTAAATATGTTATTTTAAAGTGTATCTTTGTGAATTGGTTGAAGTGTTTGAGACTCAGTGTGCTGCCAAAACTCCGGCATTGTGTTCCCTCTTTCATAGAAAAAAAAAGTTTAAAGAAAAAATGTATGGCCACTTACCCACTGAAAAAAAAATTGAAAAAGGAAATTTGAAAATGAAAGAGTGAAAGCCCTATGTGTTCCCCAAAAGAAGAAAAAGACCCTTTTCTCCTTTCGCAGCATTTTCAGCGGACTTCGAAAAAAGCGCTTTCTTCGAGGACGTCTCTGGAAAAATTGGTAAGCGTTTAAAAAAATATAAAAAGAATATAAACTTGGGTGATGGGCGGCAATTTCAAGTTCTTTTTTTTTAATTTTATTATGTGGTGAGAGTAATTTTCCGAATTTATATTTTCCCATAACCGGCATTACGTAATGGCCCAAGAATAAGAAGGCGAAGACAATCGCGAAATTGGGTGCCAATACCGTAGCTTTGAACAGCAAAGAACCCACTCAACGCCAATATTGTAAATCGCCTTGCGTTTGCCCTCATGTTTTGAAATAGTATGCAAGTGGGAACGGTAACATGTCAACGTAACATAACGTAATTAAAAGTTGAAAAACCACACCATGAAAAGTCACTTATATTTGTCCTTCTTTTAAATTTAAAGTAAATGTAAACCTAATTGGCATGCCGTCTTTAACATATATATTTTTGAAATCTATTTATTGCACCTATCCCTATTTATAAGAATTACCTATTATATTTATTATATTTATGCTATTTATTATATATTATCGCCATTTATTTTTTTAATGATATTTTTATATCATTCTTTATACTCCATGTTAGTCTCGATTAGGGTTTTCAGCAAAATTGATTTGTTTAAGCTTTTAATTTGTTAGTTAATAAAAGATGTTTATAATGTGGTAAATTTGTGTGTTTGTCCTCGGCGGACATGAGACCCCCGTGAAGCCGCAACCGCGAAGGGGCCGTTCTAGGTAAAAGAAAGTGGTTATGGAACGGCCGATGGAAGGGTGGGCTGATTGCCGCCTCTTGAACAGCTGAGGTGGAAAAGCGGTAGGCTCGATCGCAGACGTAGAGGGCCTTACGCCCGACAATAGCCCGAGTAGTAGTAGTGTTTTCTCTTCCCGGCCTTAGTTTGGTTTGTCTTTGCACGCAATCTGAGTTCTGATAATAATCAAATAGGCAATGACGGGTTAAAGCAAAGATCCACCCCACTAGCCGACGAGCCAAAGCCGATTAATATTTTTGCGTGCGCTTTGACCTGTCCGTAACACCCAGCCTGAATCTTTTGTTTATAGATGTCCGTTACAGAAGGGAATCATACACTATGAGCTGCTCCCATATGGCCAGACGCTTAATTCTACCATCTACTGCGAACAACTAGACCGCTTAAGGCGGCCAACAGGAAGGGTGTAGTGTTTCACCACGACAACGCCAGACCACACACCTATTTGATGTCTCGTCAGAAGCTACGGGAGCTCGGATGGGAGATTTTATCGCATCCACCACATAGCCCGGGCTACCACCTGTTCCTGTCCATGGCGAATGCCCTTTCTGGTGTAAAGTTGGGCTCAAAAGAGGGTTGTGAAAAGTGGCTGTCATAGTTTTTCGCAAATAAGGAGGGATGTTTCTACGAGGGGGGTATTATGAAGTTGCCGTCTAAATGGGAACACATTATCAAACAAAACGGCGCATATTTTAGCTAAATCCGTTCACTGTATCAATTTTTATAAAGCATTAAATAAAGACCAGAAAATCGGACAACCTAATATATTCGTAAAAAGAATCACTAGGCAATAATACTTTTAAGTGATTGTGGCTTATTTCTCTCTGTGTACTCAACTTGGTTTGTATATATTTTGGGGTCGATTTTTCGTCATTTTTACGATGTTAACTCTTTTCAAATTTCGAAAAATGGCTTTGCAGAAAAGTGACCGAAAACCTGCACTTCTAAGCCCATAACTTTTTTGACTTCTAAATGATCGTGGTTTAATTCTCTAAAAATCTGTGTACTCAACTTGGTTTGTATATATTTTGGGGTGGATTTTTCGTCATTTTTACGATGGTAACATCGTTACCCCTTTCCAAATTTCGAAAAATGGCTTTGCAGAAAAGAGACCCAAAACCTGCACTTCTAAGCCCATAACTTTCTTTACAGACATGCGATTTCTAAATGGCTTACTTCTAAATGATTGTGGCTTATTTCTCGAAAAATCTGTGTTCTCAGCTTGGTTTGTATTTTTGGGTCGATTTGTTGTCATTTTTTCCAAGTTTTCGAAAAATTGCTTTGTCGTTAGAAAAAACTTTGAAGAGTAAATATGTATATATTTTTTTAATTTTTATTTTAAATGTTCGATAGACTTAAACCTAACAAATGACTCTCCTGAATGTATTAATGTAAACGGTTGCCGAGTAAATTCAGTAGTGGCACCTGCACATCCGGCTGCATTCTCACATCGATCGCGGCGTCCGAGAATTCCGAGCACGGCGAGCAACCGCAATTGGAAGGCACCTCGTGCTGAAATGATTAATTTAATCAATTAATATTAAGAAATAAATGAGTGGCCTCTACTCACCTTCTGTGTAAACGTATGGCCATCCTCGCAAATCATTTTCACTGAGATCGGGTGATAGGATTTGATGCTGCAGCAGGTGCAGAACTTTTCGTGCATGTCGGTGAGTGTATTGTACTTGGATCCAGAGGAGCAGGCACCCTCGCAGTCGGTGAATCCCTGAATGGGTTCGGCATTGACACAGGATCCATGTTCTGGTACAGGGAACTTAAGGATCTCCTTCGTCCGCGATTCGGCCAGAGAAACTGGCAAGCATGTCGCTGTAAATTGAAAGGGATCGATTGAAGTTGAACTTAACCAATTAAGGAGTCTACCCACATTTGTCCTCCACCAGTGGTTCCGATTTGCAGCGCTGACAACAGCCATCTTGATATAGGAGGTGGGAAAGGCAGCTACCAACATCTGGGCATATTTCATTCGAGGTGGTAACCAAAAACTGTCCATCCTTATTCAGGCAACTGTAGGTAGTGCAATTGTCGGGCGATTTCCACAGCGCATTGATTTCGTATAGCTTTTGCTCAAAGATGCATGAAGTCTGGACACATTGGCCGCAGCACTTCTTGTTGTCCAAATGCTGATAGCTGAATCCAGGGGCACAGTCTGTCAAACACTGCTCCAAAGTGCTGACCACCTGGGCATTGCCATCTGGTCCGTAGGAACATGTCTCCTTCTTGCAAACGTCCTTGGCATGCGTCCACTTATCACCCACCTGTTTAGTGAACTTCGAAGTTTCGTCGAGCTCATATTGAACAATGCACAAGTCCTTGGGAGGAACTGAAAGTAAATAAAAGGGTTTTTCAAATGGAAAGCTGTAAGAGCGAGAATTTTTTGCTTACCACAGGTGTGAATGGGGCAACACATTCCTGCATCCTTGGTGGTCTTGACTTCATAAAATCGCTCTTTACAGTTAATGGGTGCCAGGGGACACAAATCCGGCTTGCATTCAATATTCTGAGTGGGGCAGCATCCTTCTTCAATCTTTACAATAACCTCGCCTTGCAGCAATTCCCGCAGCCTTATAATCTCACACTCGTCCTTGGGCTTGCACTCTGAAAAATATAAAGATTAAGTTGAGAATATATGTAAGGAAATTAATTGACATACCGCATATATACTGGGGACAGCCGTTAACATCCATCTTTTGTTTCTTGAACTGCCCGGGACCACAGATGGGCATCAGAGGTGGCAAACACACTTTTTCTGGGTCTTTAGGTTCTGGGACACATCGATATCTGGGACAGCACTCCGCCTCGCTGACAATGGTCTGGGGCTTGTAGCCTTCGGCACAGATATTCTCCTCCACCTGGCACTTCTTCTCCACACACGATGTCTTGCCCTTCGGATCGCACTGGCATTCCGTGCACTTATCCTTCTGCCACTTATCGCCTGGCAAATGGAGTCCATCATCGCACTTTGTGCAGGCTATTTCGGGGATACACTTGCCACCATCCATTACCATTCCGGCGGGACAGAAGCAGCCCTCGAAACGCTCCGAGCTTAGACACAACTCATCACTCTTAACGGTGTGGACGACGGCCTGGTTTTTCAAGCTCACTGCATCGAATTCGGACAGGGCCTTAATGGTATCGCAGTTCTTGGCACAACCACATGGCTCGTAGACCATATCGCTGGGGCATTCATAGGGACAGAGCTGGGGTCGTCTCCAATTGGTGCATATTCCCTGCTGGTTGCATTCGTTGGCATAGGCGGCCAAGGCCACACAAACCCCTTGTTGGGTATTTCCAGGCTTGCAGATGTCCTGCTGACAGGCGGAGACATACGCAATGGGATCCACGGCCAGCGGGCACTTGCCGAACAATTCCGGATTGTAGAATTGCAGGCAAGGATCCCTTTCTGGCGGCAGGGGAATGCACTGCTCCTTGGGCACATCTTCGCTTAGGCATTCTTCCACCAAGCCAAGCTTCGGCTCATCCGCCTGCCAACTCTGTATTACGTCCACTCCGGGCTTCCTCTTTGCCGGATTGGGCTGAAGATCGTTGGCCGCATTGCCATTGCAGTCGCCACAAAGTCCCTCCATCTTGCTGCCATATTTGATACTTGGTACGCCCAAGGAGAAAATCAGGTCTTCAAAAGACGCCGTCAGTTCCACATGGGATTCCGGAAGGGAGAGCACCAGCTCCTTGCCCACCACCTGTCGAAGGCTAATCCAGCTGTCCTTGTAGGGTAGCTGCTTAACCTCGAATCCATCAACCAGAGCCTGCAGGGATTTGGGTTTCTCCGGCACACGCTGGACATGGATGACATGATCGCCGTTGAGAATGTGCAGGGATTTGGCGCAACTGCCGCCCTCCACTGGGGTTGGCTGTCCCAGCTTCTTGCAGTCATCCATGGTGGCATACACCTGGAAAGTGTGCACCCCAGGAAGAACCACATCGCGCGACAATAGGTATGTGCAGTTGCCATTAAAGCTGAAGCTCTTGCGGTCGTAGGTCATGTACTTGGACGCGCCCAGTGCATTACACACGCAATCCTTGCACTCGGATATGGGCACGCAGTGTGGTCCCTTTCGGACGGTTCCCTCTGGACAATAGCAACCCGGGAAGCAGGCATCCGGAAGAACGGGACAGTCGTCACCATGAACATTGTCGCAGGATGGCTCACAGCGTCGCTTGTAACAGTCCGTGTGAACCAACGGAGAAGGACAATTAATCTCACACTGAGCCACGGCTCTCCAAGTGGTCAACTGAACTAGTGGATTGACGCTGAGGCACTTCTTCACAAAGCTCTCCAAAATGTTGCACTTGCAGGCGGCTGTATCTCCATTATTAGCCAGCATGCAATTGCAGGCAGCTTCAAGGCAATAATTATTAAGGAATTGCTTGTAATTAACGGCCTTGTGGCAGCGAGCGAAGGTTGGATGGCTGTGGAGGAATAGATTTAAATACTAAACTGAAGCACAAGTTGTATCTAAGTACTTACTGAATGATATTACACAGCTGCAAAGCCTTTGCCTGCATCTCCCTGGAGCACTTGAGATCTCCACACTGATCCTTTGGAATCCGCTTGTCATACCAACTATCGCCGAACTTCTCGGTATTTGGTATAACTTGACCATCCGGTGACCTCTTGTCATCCTTTGGATTTCCATTGTAGTAACCGCACAGACCATCGACAGTGCGCATAAACTTGGATGAGATGCCCACCTTGACGATACCAATGTCATCTAATTGCACCCAGAAACCATACTTGGTGGATACGGCCAGGAGGGTCTTGCCCGGCTGGGAAACCACAAATGAAGCCTTGCAAATGGGGGAATTTATTAGCTGCTGCACTGTGAACTCAAAGCCGTTGAACTTAAGCTTCAAATGAGGTAGGAGAATCAACTCGTTGCCGGCCTCGATATCCTGGATGGTGATCACCTTGTGACAAACTTTACGAGTCTCGTCGCTACATTGCTGATGAACTGAAAAAACAGTCAAATAACAAGAGTAATAATAAGTTTACCTATTGAATTAATGCTATTATATAGTATTTCCTACCCGATATAGACCAACTGCTCTTGTGAATATCTCTGGCCAGGATGTGACTGCAGAGTCCGTACTTGAAAACGGTGCCATCAAATGTGGTGAAGCTCTTGCCGCTAATCTCGCACACATCGTCTTTGTTGGGTCTAAGGACACAGGTATATCTTAGACAGTCTCCAACCTTAGCCGTACTCATGTCCAACTCCACATCGTATTTTTCCGGACACTTTGGTTCCGTGCAGATGAGAGTCTCGTTCTTGTCAATTTGCTTGTTGGGAATGGGCACACATGTAAACTCGTCGCACTGCTCCTCCTGTTGGAAGTCCAATTCCTGGCTGGGCATAGCCAGAATTTGTTCCTTGGACGAGATGAACTTGGTCTTCGTGATAGTCAATCCGTCGTCCACAATCGATACCTGTTTTGAGAAGGTAAACATCTTGGACATCTTTCTAGACTTCTTTTCCGTAATTTTAATCTTCATCTGAGGCGGGCAGACGGGCACTGGACAGGTGATGACTTCAGCTGGAAGACCGATTAAGAGATTACAAAAACTATATAATTTATTACAAAGTTTTACACTCACTCTCGTTCTTTTCTCGTTCGATTTCGGGTACCACAGTGAAGGAGTCACTGCAACTAGCATCCTCATCATCAGCACAGTCCTGAACTCCGTTGCACCATAGAATCTCTGGGATGCAATCTCCGCTTGACGGGCACAATCTTTGATGTTTGGGACAGGACTCGCACTTGCAGAAGCAGTCGCTGGTGATCACCGGACGCAACTTAGCATCCTGGCATGGCGGGCACTTCTTGGGCTTGCAATTCTTATGCCCACCGAGTACGCAAACGCATTCTTCGCAGGCCGAGTTCTCGAACTTGTTACCTATCGGATAGCTAACGAAGTTCTCTATGCAGGGACACAGATTATGCTGGACGCAGTTATTGCCATCCCAGAAACGTTGATCCCCACACTGGCATTCGGAGGTCGAACTGGTGATAGACACACCATTGCAAACATTGCATTTTGTGGGCTTGGCTTCCTCGACAGGCACTTGACGTTGGATTTCAGCTGAAGAAGAGGATAGAAAGAAGAAAGATCGCTAGAGTCTAGTCTTTAACCTACTATTCATTTTAAAGGAAATTTTTAAAATTCAGCGAAAAAACAGTGGTCTGGAATTGTCTTTAGACTTACGATATGTTAAGAAGCATCCCAGAGGTTCAATGCGCATGTTGATGTTTCTCTCCCAATAAGCTGGCACAATCTTGAGGTACTGCGTTAGTATAGGATTCTTGAAATGATGTCTGCGTTCAGTTTCTGCATCAATGTTTGCCTCGAAGATGCGTGGCTGCCCGTTAGTGGAGAGCACTGTGTTCCAAGTGGGTTTCTTCTTAGAGAACATCACCTTGTAGCCAGTGACCCATCCATCCGGACCACCCTTTGTTATAAATCCAGAAATATTTCGTGGCTCCAAGAAATCAAACTCAACGAACTCATTTTGACTGTTTGCAAGAGGACGCCAAGCAAGTGGTGTCGATAGTTTTAGCAATTCCAACAACTGTGATTTCTTTCCCTGATTGGGCTGCTGCCATAAGCTGCTGGATTGAACCTGGTCCTGGTGCATTTTACCCTCATCCACACCCATTAGATCAATGCACTCCTGATCCACCAGTTGAGCTGGACGCTCTGTTATGGGTGGAATTGTTGGAATAATGGGCACTGGGACAGGTTCAACCTTATCTCCGCAAATCAGCAGCTCCACACGCATAGCGATGGAGCCGTGCCATTTAAGGGGATAAATGCGAAGTGAGCTTGCTTCGATGGGGATCTTGAAAAGAGTCTGCACGGGAGCCCTCGAATCCAATGGACCATTGAACATCTGCGGGCTTTCTGTGTCGTCCACTAGATAATGGTAAGCAATTCCATCATGGCTGTGAAGGATCTACAGGAACGATGGCCATAAGATTTATCACAACAAAGTGTAACATTACCAAGAACTCACCTTGAAGAGTGTCACATAGTTATCGAAATCAGGGCTACCAGCCATAACCACGCCATAGAAGGGCTCTGGCTTTCCGAAGTTTAGTTCCAGATACTGCATTTGATCGTTAATGCTGGGGGACCAACTGCCCGTCGGATGATCTTTAGTCAGACGAGCCATTTTAGGACCGTGTTCGGGAGCCAGCTGAGAGCTAGCATTAAATATGGTGTCGGGCTGTGAATGCACCGTGTTTTCTATCTTGGGAATGAGGCTAGGAAGGAACATATATTAATTATTGTTTATTTTTAATAGGAATATATTTGATTTACCGTTCTGTTGAACATTGCAGAGGTGGGGTGAGGGTAACAGGATAAATGGGAACCAAGGGTATCACATCCACTTCACCATCTGAAATGAAAGAGAAGACATAAGCTATGATATTATACTACTCTTATAGCTTCTTACCATCTGTCTTGGGAACGGGCTCCTGCTTATTGGGCACACAAGTAAAGGCATTGTCGATGCACTGGCATACCTCAAACTCTCCAAGCACGGGCTTGTGAGGCTGGACATAGTGCTCAGCATTGTCCATGCAAGGACATTCATCGGCATGAACACAGGTGTCCTCGTCCCGCCAAAACTTTCCAAGCTTAGGACAATCTGGTCGCTGTTCGTTTACGCAACCAGGCTTACAGTGCTCGCCGATCTGGCACAGACCTCTCATCTTCAGGATACTGCCATAATAGTGACAGGTATGTTCACATTGATTGGCGCACTCGGACTTTACCTTTCCGGGAGGACATTGTTTAATGGGCTCCAATTCGGGCTCTGGTTCGGGCTTCAAGCCACAGCTGGGCTTGATTTCGGTGATAGTGGCTATGTGATCGCAAATAAACATCGTTGGATTAAACATCATGAACTCCCCGCATGTCTTTTCCACATAGATCCATCCACCCTCGACTCCTTTGGGCTGACAGTGCAGGAATTTGTGGCAATCTCCGGGGAATTCCTTGTACTCCACAATGGCAGCATCGCAGCCAAGGCCAAGCTGTGGTTTTTCTGTGGGCTTAGGTGCATCGGGTATGGTTTCCTCATCGCACTGGCAAAAGGCACGTAATTCATAGTCGTGACATTTTCCAATGCATCGAAGACCCTCCTCCAGACTGCAAATCACATTCTCGTCCATTTGTTCTGGTGCCTCGTGAGTATCTTTCACCCGGCACTCCACCTTGGTCATGTATTCCTTCAGGCAAGTTCCGTAAATATTTTCCATGCGATCGTAACGAGGAACCTTCTCCTCATCATTCAGTCGCACACTCTTGTGAGAACTATCCCGGTCCTTGTCGCACCATCGAGTCCATCCCTTGACGCACTTGGTCTGATTTTGAGTGGCTTGAGGAGTGGGTACCGTGGTGCCCTCAATAAGTGGAGCAGAATGCGGGGTAGTCACGGGAATATCACATTTCACACCGCTGCAAATCTCCTTGCGCTTGGAGCATCGGCAAGTGGCACACGAATCTGTATAAGTGATGTCACCCTCGTAGAATGTCTTGCCGTCTCTCACCATACAGACTGGCTTACAATCTGCTTTGGGTACACAATCGCGGTAGGTATCGTTCAGGTAGATAAATCCATCATCGCACGGCTTTATGTGGCAGCCCTCGAGGCAGTTCTCCCGGTTACACATCCGCTCCGCAATTCCCTGATCAAGGAAGTTATCACAGGTCTCGACAGCACAAGCCGGAGTACAGGCCTTATAATCCGAACAATGGGGATCACATTGCATTGCTTTACATTTAAAAGATCGAAAGTTTTGTTATGGTAAATAGCAAATAAAATATGCGTAAAAGTAAAACTATTTAACTTAAACTTATCATTAGTTTTGCGGATTCTTTCTTTAGAAAAATGTATCTTTAGAGACCAAAATAAAATGGGTTTGACATCTATTAACTTAGCTTAGTGCGAATAAAACTACTTAGAATTCCAAAAATAGTTAAAATTGAGAATCAAAAGTATAGATTTAAAAATGAAAATTGCAAAATCCTAATTTATTAATTTGAGTATATTGATTTCTGTAGAGACTCTTTTTATTTCCAAAATCTGATTTATACCACTTTACCAAAGGTGACCTCAATTCACGGTCTGATTTTAGCTATATTTTCAGATGTAGATTAAAACAAGTGTACTCACGGCAAAAATGCTGGGCTCTCCAGCGGATGTTGATGCCTTTCTGGGCACAAGCATCCGCATAGGCAGCCATGGCAGTGCAGAGGCACTCGCAGTCGCCGCCCTGGTCACAGGCACAGGTGTCGAAGATGCACCGCTTCCAGTAACGCTCTAGGGGCACCTCAGCATGGCATTCCTTGAAGAGATCCGACTTCATAGCGCCGCACTTCAGTTGGGCCCAGGTTTCGCGTTCCGGATGCAATTTACAAGCATCAATGGGTGCCACTGGAGCCGAGCAGTGGGGTTGCAATTTCCAGGCGTGGCCAAAGAGCATCGGGCTGGTCTCCAATCCCAGCGAGGGTGTCTGCAAGTCATCCAGACTGTTGCCATTGTAGTTGCCACATAATCCACTGACTTTCTGGCGCCACTCGTTGCCGAGTTTCACATAAACCCGAGTTCCTTCGTCCCATTTCACTTGCAACTTCAGCGGGATTACTTCAACTACGACGAAAACGCCAGCTGTGTAAATGTGGAAGGAATTGTGTCCTTTCGAGTTGACACTGTCACGAAGTTCTAAGGAAAAGAATATGTGTTATTGAAGGGTCTGATTTTAAAAGGGGATTCACTAACTCTTAATAGGCGTCTTATTGGGATCAGTGCTGTAGGCTGAATCCGCGCTAAGAAGTAGCGATTCTTGAGCATGGCCAGTCAAGGCGATTTCCAAGGACTTGGAGCAAGTCACTCCCATTGTGCCACATAGAACATTCTGGATGGTTATGCTGAAGCCATCGCCATTGTCAAAAACTCCTTTGGCAAGGACGTAGTCGCAGGCTCCCTGGAAGTCAAAGTCGTGACCATCGAAGGTGGTGAAGTGGGAATCTCCCCAGACGCTGCAAGTGGACTCGCAGCCATTCTTCGAGCACTTCCAGTTGCCAGCCTGGCACTCGCACAGATTGCAGTCCTCCTTGATCTTCTCGCCATCATCGTAGCTCTTTCCGGCATGGTGACAGGAGCAGTTGGTGGGCAGGACGCAGGCCAAGCGGGAAGTGTCATAGACGTAACCCTCCATGCAGACGCAACCGGGTAGACAATCCAAAGAGTCGGCCACATACTTGTCCATGTTCTTGCAAGTTTTTGGTTCTTTCGGTGCACACTTCGTAAACTCGGCGAAGGGCTGTTTGGTACACTTTGAACGGAGCTCAGACGAAGGTGGATACTTATCCTTGTCACCTGGCTCGGCATCCTGGCAATCCCACACGCCATTCGTACAGGTGCAAATGTCCAGGAACTGAGCGCCCGGACGGACCTCTTTGTATCCTGGCCTGAAGGACATGCCGTCAAAGGTGCACTGGCACTTCTGTTTGGGCACACACTCGCCCTCCTCGCTGACGTATTCTCCATGAGGGCAACGACATCCCTCGACGCACTCCCGCTTGCAGGAGCCCTTGCTGGGCAGATCATCACAGGACAAGGCACAACCGTCGCCACACTCGTCAAACACCTGGCCCATGGGACATTTCACAGCTGCGAAACGAGTGTACAAAAATATATTAATTGCTATATGTTTTTTGGATGGAAAATAAGAATTTTAATTTTCAATTTTATTTGTGTAACTTTGTGTAAAGAAGCGATTCACTCTTTACAATGCTGGCAACTTTAGCTAAAGATCCCCTTCACTTTTCAGCTGACTTTAAAAAATAATATTGTAGAAAAATTCATCAATTCTTAGAAAATATTGACAAAAAGGAAAAAGATAATAATTGAATGCCAAGTTCTGCAAAGTATGGCTTTTTATTTTTGAACCATTATTTGCTATGTTAAGGCCAAAATATTGATTTTGTTGGACGATTAGTCTTGACATTTCGGTGGAAAATCAGTTTTGGAACTTTTCGTTATTAGCTAGTCTATATTGGGTAAAAATGAGACTCACCGCACTCTTTAACTGACATTTGCCAGCCGGTCTTAACGCCCTGTCGCATGCACTCGGTGCCGTAGGCTGACAGAATGGGACAGAAGCATTTGGTCAGGTCGTCCTTGCAGGCACATGTGTCGTACAGGCAATCCTCGTAAAACTGCTCCGATTCGACCAGGAAGTGACAATCCTGGAAGATGTCCTGCAGAATCCAGTCGCAGTGCTTCTCAGCCAGAGCTTTTTTCTCCGGATTGAGAGTGCAGGGATGAGGTCCTTGATGGGTCTCGGCCTTGAATTGGCAAGTGTCCTTCGTGCGCCACTTGTCCGCAAACGGCTCCACGGCCGTCTCCACATCACCCTCGGGCGTTAGGAAGTCATCCTGCGTGTTCGAGTTGAAGGTCCCGCACAGACCCTGCGTTTGGCCACGCAAACTGGGCGGGGCGTCGATATAGACCCGTGAAACTCCGTCCCACCAGACGCGAATGCCATCTGCAAACTCCACGGTCAGGAAAGTAGAACTGGCGCGTCGAATCAGAATTTCGCCGAGACCCAGCATCTTCGGCAGCTTTACAATAGGTTTGTCATTCACCATGGTGGTTAGACCCTGGTCCAACTTGATGACCGATGGAGTTCCGTCCCGTAGTACGAATCGAATGGTCAGGGACTTGGTGCAAGACGGATCATCGGGGGCCACGAAGTTCATGGCCTCCGAAACGGCTCCCGAACAAGCCACATTCTCCGCCTCCACCGACATGCTCTGGGTCTTCAGCAGATAGTACGAGCACTTGCCCATGAAATCGTACCGCTTGCCATCGAATGTCTGATAATGCGGATCTCCAATGGCCCCACAGCGGGCGCCACATTTGTCCTCCGTGCAACGCCACTGACCGTTCTTGCAGGTGCACGTGTTGCAGTTCTTCTTGACCGTCGACTCCGGCTTGAACTCCTTGCCGCGCAAGGAGCACGGGCAAAGCTCGCGGGTGATGCAGGCCTCCTTATACTGCACCGTCCCCTCCGGACAAAAGCAGCCCTCGTTGCAGGCGCCCTTCGAGGCGGGAATGGCCAAGTCCGAGTCGCAGGTGGGTTCCACATTAGGCCCGCAGGCCTGATAAACGCGTCCAAATCCACAGCTGATGGCTGAAAAAGAAACAAAATTGAAAAGGGGAATAACGTAAATAAATATATACTAGTAATAACAATTTAACAATTTAATTAATAATTTTTAAGTGTTAAAGATAACAGTTTTGAGATAATATTTTAAGGGATTAATGCAATAATACTTTAAAAAGGGTATAATATTGTTATTTTTACAACCACACACCCAATTTAAAAAAAAATGCTCGCGGCACAAAAAAAATTATGTTAAATGTATTTTTCTTATTTTTTATTAAATTGTGTGCATGAAAATGTTTCTAACAGAGAGTGTTGCGAATGTCCCCTTAAAGTCTAATACATTTTTTCCCCCGATTTAATCTGCAGTCTATAAAACGCATTTGAGCTTAGTTTGGTTTTATACTTACGACATATCTCCAGATTTCGCCAGCCGTGTTCCAGCTTGATGCCCTTGAAGGCGCACTCCTTGGCCAACATGGCAATAGCGTCGCAATTGCAGCTCTCCGGATGCTCCCGGTTGGCACAATTGCAGTAATCCGACATGCAGGTGCGGATCAAGGCGTCGTAGTTGAAGGGCTTGATGCATTCGCCGAGCTTCTCGTTGGCCAAGAGACGTTCGCAGACGGAGACAGCCTTCTGGAGCTTTGTCTGCTCACAGGAGTCCATGCCAAACTCTATCTCGGCACTGTTTTCCACCTGGCACATTTCACTGTGATCCTCGACACGCCACGCATCGGCGAAGGCCTTCACAGTTGCCAGCGTCTTGCCCGTCCTGGAGGACAAGTCCGTGTTGAAATCACCGTCCAGGGATCCGCAGAGACCACCCACTTTTCCCCACATCTGGGGTCCAGCCTGCACGGAGACATACTGATGGTGGTCCCAGTCCAGCTTGAGTCCTACGGACTCCAGATCGATCTGGACATGCTGGGCCACGGGCATAACTTTCATGCCCATAACTTGGACAGGCATCGGCAATTTTTTAATCGGTGTGGACAGCTGCATGGTACCATCTAAAAGTAGTGATTTTATAATTTAATGTGCTATAAAAACCAATTGGACTATAAGCTCTCACTTAGATTCTCGAAAGTGTAGAGTACGGATTGCCAAAGGATCTTGAGGGTGTGCGCGCAACCATAACCAGAACCATAAGGACATGCCTTCAGGATAATATCGAAAGTACCCGATACCTTGTCCGTAATCAACGTGTGCGAGCAGGAAAGAGGAGCCCTGTAGGGGAAATGGGTTTACCTATCTAAATCGAGTATATTTTAGCACTTTGCACTTACTTGAAGACCAGACCATCGAAGGTCTTCATGTTAATGCCACCCCAAGTGGTACAAAGCGCTGGTCGCGGAGTCTTGTCAATGACGATATCCAATTCGTTGCTTTGGTACAAGGAATAACTGCTCATGGTGACAACCGTTTCCTCCGATGACCACCATTCCTGGTTAATTAAGTTGATAGAAGTCGAGGTTCCTGTATTGAATTCAATATATTAATGTTACATTAACTTACACTTCTTCTTTCTACATCCCGATACTTGGCCAGCAAGGCCAGAAGCTTTTGGCGTTCAGTTTGGATTTCGAAAGCCAATCCCCCACTCGCAGTGTGTTGATAAATTCCTCCCGCCTGATGCGTTATCATACTTGTTTGTGTTTTGGGTCTGAGGCTGTATCCATCAGCTGCAGAAATTGGTTTTTGAAAAATAACATTATTTTTATAGTCTATTTATACAAATTTCAAGGTGTTTAATATAGCTTAAAACTTTATAAAAAAGGCATTATTTAGCTGACCAATTTTAAACTTACGAAATATGCACTTTGGTAGCGGTTCAGGAAGATATTTTCCCTGCTGATAGATACACTTGTACTCTATGTCGATGCGCCCTTGGATCTTCAATCCCGGGACCGGAGGGCAGCTGAATGTGCAACGAGCCTCCTCCATTTCATAGGCACACTTGTAGGCGCCATTAAAATTGGTATTAGTCACATTGCAACTTTCAATATCTAAAAAATTTTTCAATAATAATTAAAGTTTTTGAAGTGTTTTTTTAAATGTAAATGTAAAATGAATGGGAAACAAGAGTACGTTTTTTTGACTCACACGTTAAATGTGGAAAAACCATGCATTCGTATACTTACTATATTGACATTGAGCACCCCGGAACATCTTAGGGCATTGACAGACATTAAAGCTAATGCATTGTCCACCGTTCTGACAGGCGGGGGCACAAGTGGCTGAAAGAAAAAATTTGTAATGAGGAAATTCCCAACTTTTTAATGACATTACTTACGGGCACAATCGGGTGCCTTGGAAAGACCAGTTTTAGTGTGCACCCACTGGCCGTTTCGGCACTCAATATTTGTGATGCCACTGCCGTCTGGGAACTGGAATCCCCTCATGCACTCAGCATGGCACATACTGCGATAAAGGTAAGGTTTTAGACGCCTTAGCATCCTTAATCAAATCAAAACTCACTTATTCTTGCAGGATAATTTGGAGTTCTTCGGGTTGCTTGGAAAGGAAGCACATACGGACTGCTTCTGCTGGCACAAGGGTCCAAAGTAATTCTCCGGGCACTGACAGACTCCGGCTGAGATGCAGATGCCGTTGTTCTGGCACTGAGGTGTGCATTGAGCCTGGCATGGAGGCACCTTCGTGAATGCAGAGTTGGCCACGATCCATCCATCGTTGCTGCAGAACATCTCCAGGAACTGTATATCCTGAGCAAAGCTATAGCCAGCTGGGCAAAAGACCTTACAACGCCCATTGTGGCACTCGGACAGAGCATTTGAGGGCAGCTGCAAGGCGGAACACTTTCCAAAGGCTGCCAGGATCTGGCCACCGCTTCCGTAAAAGTTTCCCTGACTCCTATGTTAAGTAACTTTAATGGATAGGATTCACCTTTTTTTAAGGCTTCTACTCACCCCTTTCCAATGCCAAATACTCCCAAGGTTTTGCTTAGTAATCCTCCTCTGAGATTTAAAGTTATTTTAAAGAAATATCACCCCTGCAGTATGAAATTTTATCTTACCCATATCCGCTTCCACCAGAATAAGACGTCTTTATGCCACCATATCCTCCACCGCCATGACCTCCACCGCCATATCCTCCACCGCCATATCCTCCACCGCCATATCCGCCACCGCCATATCCTCCACCGCCTCCTCCTGACCCACCGTATGAGTATTTCGTACTATAACATAACATAAACAATCCAGTTATAAAATCCCCGCTGAACTTGGCGAATTATCTCGCTTTCTTTCGACTTTATCATTACCTAACTGCGGGGGCTTGAAGGAAGTTGAAGTTAAAGTGGCGTTCGTTGCGAACACTCTCGTTATCGACGGCTTCCGGTACGGCTTGGACCAACGGGCTAAATACAAAAATAAATTATGCAATTATTTAGATTAAAAGCGTATTAAAAAAAGCGTATATTATATATATTCAAATTTAAATTGTATTTTTGATGTTTTTTTACTACATTTTATCTGAGCTTCTTAAAAAAAAGTCCCTAAAATGTAGCGCAAACTTGTATTAAAAGAAAAAGTAAGATATCGAATTTTATTTTGTAGATATTTTAAAGTCTTGTTTTTAGGGGAATTAAAAATCTGAGAAAAGTTTCTCTGTATTAGTATTACAATATTAAACAAGAATGCAAGAAAACCAAAGTTTATATACCCTTGCAGTTATTACAAAACGACTACACTTCGATTTCTATGCCTATATTACTAAAAACAATGAAGATTTTGACAAAACTAAAATCGTAGTTCTGATATGGTAAATAATTAATATATCTCAAACGAATATTTTGTTAAGTAGAAAAACCGCAAAATAACATTCTTTTTTAATTTTTTTTTATACCCTTGCAGAGGTTATTATAATTTCAGTCAGAAGTTTGCAACGTAGTGAAGGAGACATTTTCGACCCTATAGGGTATATATTTTCTTGATCAGCATCACCAGGAGAGTCGATCTAGCCATGTCCGTCTGTCCGTCCGTCTGTCCGTCCTTCCGTCCGTTTCTACACAAACTAGTCCCTCAGTTTTAAAGCTATCTGCTTGAAACTTTCCCAAAAGTTGTCGTTTCATTGCAGGTACATAGTATATAAGTCGGAATAAGCCCGATCCAGCGTCTATATCATATAGCTCCCATAGTAACAATCGAAAAAAAAATGCAAAAAAAATATTACTTTGTTGTTTTGGTAATATTTAAATATTATGGAATTATGGTTTTAATTAAATTAAAAACGGACAACAATATCATATAGCTGCCACAGAAACGATGGCAAAATGAAGCGCAAAGTCGACACAACTTCATTGTTTTTAGTAATATATGGATTAGAAATCGAAATGTAGTCGATTTTTAATAACTGCATGGGTATATAAACTTTGTCTTGCCGAAGTTTGATTCCTTTCTTGTTTTTAGTTTTTTTGATTCTCCTAGATAGGGTCTCCTTTATAGAGTCGGAAATGTCTTCTTCACTGCGTTGCAAACTTTTGACTGAAATTAAAATAGTCTCTGCAAGGGTATAAATAATAAAACCTGATCTGTAGGAATAGACACCCTTTTCGCAAAAGGCGAAATGTTTTCTAGATTAAATATTTTGAAATAACAACACCTCCTATAAGGGATAGAAATACACTTTTTCACGTACATACACTGTTCGTCAATGAAATCAACTGCGAAGCTGCATCGACGCATATAAATTTAAAACCAATCTAACTCTACTTCTAAAAAAATCATACCAAAATTAGAACAGGAAAATAAAAGAAAACTTGTTTTAATGAAAAATCAAATTATGTATATGAGATGTAGAATTTAGCACCAAAATCATAATTTATGTAACAGTCAAAGTAAAGTCTTAAAATGGTTTTGTGACTAGTCTATTATACATTTTTACCAATTTAAATTTGAAATTAACAAAAAAATAACAATTTATAAATAAATATAGTTTAAATCAATTTATTGTGGCACTACTTAAACCAAAACGAGAGGGAAATCAGTAATTTTTAGAACCAGTCCAATCTTGAAATTTAGTTATTAATTTCATACTTTCACTGTGCGTTAACTAACTCTATATCCTTGTCATCCTCATCGTTCATTATAATGTCTCCATCCTCGGCCCATACAAATGAGATAAGTAGCAGCCACAAGGACAAAGAAATCACTTTGTTTGCCATTTTATTTGGCAGATGCACACTTTTTTGGTTTAATTGTGCACACAGGAGTATCCTTTTGGTAGTTAACACTGGTAATCCATTTCTGCAGGACACTGCTGAGCTGTTGGTCCTTTTAATATTCTGGGCTTAGACTATAAAAACTTCTAAGCACTAAATCACTTTTCACTTTTTAGATATCCACTGAACTTGACGACTTCAAAGCGCGATCGCTACTAATGGTGCCAATGGATTTGGAGCGCCTTTTATAGGCCCGATGGCGACGCTCTATCACACTTTCTGGGACCTTTATCAACTCTGAATTGTTAGGGTCAAGCCCACAACAATTTATCCAGTTTATTCGCAAAATAAAAACAACACCATCTTCAGCTTATCCGCTCTGCTGTGCTTAAATTAGAATCGCGAATGGTTCTAAATTGTGCCAAGTTTAGGCTGATGGCAATGCCTAGCTGATAATCCCATTTCCGGGAACTATGTCATAACTTTAGAACGATTTGCACTGGGGAGTTTTATTTGGGGTAGCCCCAATCTGCTGTTATGTCGCCATTATATTTATCTGGACAGCAATGAAATATGTACTATTTTAGTTCTAGCATTGAACTTGAATTCTCAAAGTTAAATGATATAATTTAGCCATTTAACCAGAATTGCTTTAAATTTTTAACGGACTAAAAGCGTTTTACATAGTAAAATAAGCAGTCCATATTTTACACGCTAGGTGGCGTATTCGTGCCGCTAGGAGGCGCATCTTCTGTGGAAATCTAGTTTTATTAGCACCAAAAAAGACTTTCATTTTGGTTTATCGTTAAATTTATTGTTTAGCCTACAATAATTTTAAATTATTGTCAACTATATTTTAAATAATTACATAAGGCTTATAAACACTAGGTACAAGTAAATGAGCAATATATTCTGAACCATAAACACGAAAGCTAGCACATTTTTTTTTGGAACCATATTTAGTTTTAAACATTTTTTACTGATCAAACATTTTGATAAGAGCACATTTAAGTCTGAAATTATAAAAATGGAAAAGCACATTTTTCTTTGATGGCTCGTTATAAGTTTAAACCAAATAATTTCTCATTTGCATTGGACGGTCGACCAGAATTGGTTTTCCGGTCGCGATATGATGGTTTTTATACAAATCTCTCGGCTTAATGTATAATTCTTTAAAATCCTCACTGCTTACATGCCGGCTAGCTGGTCCAATATATATTCCATTGATACTGTGGCTTGAATTTTCCCTAAGTTCCACCTCGGGTTCGTATATGTTTTCTATAAGAGTCTGTCGCCTCTTCACCTTTTGACCTCTCACTTCCTGAGTTGGTTTCTTGAGTCTAGCTCGTTGTGAGGCTAGTCCGGTGCAACTCATGATGATTGCCAGTAAAACACAGAACTCAACCAAGGCCAGAACCAGACTGCCGCCAAGAAAGATCCCATACTGCTCCCGGTACCAGTTGTCCAGATGCGGAAGGCAGGACTCCGTGTTGCGCTCCCTTTCGTAGGACAATCGCTCGATCGACTGGCAAAGCGATTCGTTGGCCGGCTTTGGATCCAGATATGCCATCGAATGTCCTGCATTTTCCAGCACACAGCAACTGAGTGGCACCGGCCAGTTCCTCTGTCCATAGCCCTGCAATCGCCACAAGGATGTGTCGTAGTCCAACGAACTCCTCATTCCGCAGCATCCAAAACGTGTCTGCGCCAAATCCATGGCATTGGTGAACTGCTCCTGCCCCGGAACTCCATAGTTGCTCTGCAGGGATCGCACCATTTGATTTTCGTCCAGGCTGATGCCCAAACAATGTGGCCAGAGGGTTATGGCCAGGCAGAGAACAGACTCAGTCAGAAGGAGCAACACAACGCTCAGGAAGTATATGCTCAGGAAACAGTAGGTGTGAAGGCAGCTGGCCCAAAAGCCCACAACAGCGGCCAAAATCGCCACAAATCCTGCGATTGCCACGCCCAGTGCTATATAGAAAAGCAAAGGCTGGGGAAGTGAGCTCAACCGATCACTGGAGGCGGCCAAAAGTCTGGAGAGCAGAATGCGTTTGTTATCGGAAAAGAGATATAATCCTGATACGATCAGCAGTAAGCCACATATCTGTAAGGAAAACATAATTAATATCATCCAAAAATGATCCCCAATGAGTTTCTGCCTAAAGGAAGTACTTATAAAACTTTCACTTTAGCTAGTAGATTCACTTACCAAAAACAAAAAGTTACATAGATTGAGCAATAATTTGTAATTAAAACAGCGTCCCATGTTTGTATCGATGCGGGTGTGGTCTTTTGAAATAAATTAGAACCTAGTTTGTTATGACGAAATGCAATAATTACGACATGGAAAGCGATCAGTAACGGCAGTGCTGTGTGTCTCGGTGTACTGCATGCTCAAATATATATGTGTGTACGTATAAAAGAAAACACTAATTTAAACTCGTCTTTATCCGATGCGGCACCCTAGACAGTAAAATTTAAAATGAACTCTGGGGAGAGGCAACATTCTGTGGCAAGTTCAAAGCAGCGAAAGTAAGAGACCATAGAGAATACAGTTGTAACTCTCTACGAACCCCTCGATGGGTTTACTCTCATTGAAACTTTTCAAGCGTCTCGCTTAGCTTAGCAAAACAAAACTGAAAATGCTGTTCCTCCATCCAAAATTTAAAAACTCTAACCGAAGAGAGAAACCCGTGCATGGGCGCAATGGTCGTTACTCTTATTTGATCACTGTGGCACCATCTCCAGCCAAATGGAACCGTTTTCAAACAATAGCCGACAAGCAACAAAACAACTCCACCACTTGATCTTTATTTATAACTAGACCCTAGATTTTATGTAAAATTAACTTTTTTATGGATTAAAATGAGTTCAGCTTGTACATGTTTGTTTTTCCTGGTGAAAAGTTCTCTGTAGTTCATGTAGGCTTTACTAAACACTTCACCCCATCAGTCTAAGCCTCGGCATTTTAAATTTTTGGAAAAATATTTTACAAATAAATTTTAGCATAAATTATCCATTGAATATTATTCACTATCAAGTGACTGCATCTAAACTATGCTTAAGGTTCCGAACCGACTCAAGATGCCTGAGGCCGAGCAAAAACCTCGGATTATTAAGATAGAGCGACCTACAAGAGGAATGAGACTTAGTCCCTTGAAAATGTCGATCGTTCAGCCACAGTCCTCATTGCCCAAGGACAGTCCAAATGTAGCTGAGGACCTGAAAAATCGATTGCTGGCTCTTCAGAGGCGTGTCAAGGAGTGGAAATCCTCAAGCAAGCCCTGAGATAAAGTGTAAAGCTAGGGGAGATACTCATTTAATAAATAACTTAAATCATTAAATATGCTTTTCTCTATATTTAAATTTTTTGAATGCTGTCTTGGGGACTTGGTTTATTTATTTATTTTCAAAAAATAGGTCAGTATTAGTGCGGCTATGTCAAGATATAAAATATTTTTAGAGGTTTTACATTGCTTGATATTTCACTTTTTGATTTAAGAACCAAAGAAAACTAATGTAAAATTACCGCATTTTCCCAAAAGTCACTGACCAAATCGTTTCAATAGGGGCTGAAGTGACCTACTTTGGGGCGCGACTTTGAAGCAATCAATAGTGCGTTGATTGCTATGGCTTCTCAAATGTGCGGTGGTTTAGGTCTTCCACGATTGAAAGCCAGCCAGTAAATTGGTAGACGTCAGTTGAGAGGTAACATGGAGCGATGGCGCAACAAAGTGGCCGTGGTGAGCGGAGCCAGTGCCGGTATTGGTGCGGCTTGCACTAGGGCCCTAATCTCCGCCGGAATGGTGGTCGTTGGTCTGGCGAGGAGGCACGAACGCGTGGAGTTGCTCCGAAAGGATCTGAGTCCAGAGGAGCAATCGCGTCTCCATGCAATAAAGTGCGACATTACGGATGAGGATCAGGTATTGAAGGCCTTCGACTGGACGCAACGACAACTGGGCGGCGTGGATGTCTTGGTCAGCAATGCCGGTATCATAGGCACCGGGGAACTTAGTGAAAGGGATGATGGGGCAGCCATGCGGTCCACCATTGAGACAAACATCATGGGCACCGTTTACTGCGTCCGCGAGTCCTTTCATTCGATGAGAAAGCGCGGAGGCGAGGGTCACGTGGTCATCGTGAACAGTGTGGCGGGTCACCAGGTCCCCAATTTGGGTCCCCAACTGCCATCGCTCAACATTTATCCGGCCACAAAGTTCGCACTTCGCGCCATGAACGAGATCTACCGCCAGGAGTTCCAACGCCATAAAACTCCTGTGAGAGTTTCGGTTAGTGTGTCACATGACCCTTGGGGCGCTGGGCCTAATTTAAATTGCTTTCGCAGACCGTCAGTCCCGGCATAGTGGATACGGACATCTTGCCGGACCAGATCCAGGGTATCATCAAACAGCACATGCCCATGCTGCGAAGCGAGGACGTCGCGGATGCGGTTCTCTGGGCCATCGGCACTCCGCCCAATGTCCAGGTAAACTCCCCGCGGTGACATGTCCTGAAGCTCATTGGCACAACAAATCTAATCGCAAGACAGTGCAAAATTCAAATTGGAATATTAGTTATCATATTAGTTTTAAACTTTGAATATAATTTTAAATTTTTAATATAAATTATTCATTTTAATAGAATTTTAAATCAATCCAGGTTTTTCCAATAAATTTCCAATAACATTTTTTTTAGAGTAGTAGCCTAGTTTAATTTTCAAATTTATATACTGTAAGCTGTGTAAATGTACAATTCCGGAAGCTTACATATTTTATAATATTTTTCCAATACTGATATTTATGACATGTCACCATTGCCCGGATCTATGAAAATAATTAACTTTTCTTACCATTGACAGGTAAATAACATAATCATCAAGCCGCAAGGTGAAAAGTTTTAATATCGGCTCTACCAAGCTGGAAACAGCAATCGGAAAATATATGACAAAAAATATATAAACCTTTATTTTAATATACATATTTTGTATCCGTATCCCGTTGTATTAATTACTAAAGTTTATCATTTGGGTAATATGTTCTGTAAGTTTTGGAGACATTATTAATGTCAGTGTAGCTTACACTTCCCCCACTTGTAAGATTTCGCCTCAGAGCAACAAAAAAGAATGAAGAACTTCTTTAAAGAGAAATTGAGAGAGGTTTACAACTAAGAGGGCAGTTACAAAAAAAAAAGTGGTACCAAAGAGAGACGACCACTTGTTTTTCGACTTGGCTTAAAGAGAATTATTATTAAGTTTGGCTTTTCTTGTCTTACAATATTCAAAATTTCCTTGTCATTGCAGTTAAGCAATTTTACCTAATTCCTTAGAAAAAGGTCGTTAAAGTGCTGCACAATCCCAGTGTCGGCGAATTCATTTCCCCAAGCATGGATCTTACCCCACTGCAAACACCCTTTTTCCTCCTTCCCTCCTGTTCACCCTGCAAAGGACTCTCCACTTCGTATTCAGAGTGGTTTTAAGAGAGCTTCGGTTCGTGTCTCAAAGTTGTGTTTCACAGGGTCCTTTTCCATTTCGTTCCACTGCCGTTTTACAATGCCCACGAATGCATCCTGTCGATTCAGTTGTGTGGAGCCAGTCTCTCTGTAAACATCGTCCTATTGTTCGCTGTGTCCTCTTTTATCGTTCTCTCAGGCTTTGCATCCTTTGCCATCTGTTGTCGCGTGCATCTGTTGATTGTGTTATTTTCAGAGCCACCGAATATGTTTCCCGATTTCGAGTCTGAAAATTACTTGTTGTAATGCAGTCTACAAGGGTTTATCTATTTAAATATGTTTACGTCTTGTTTTTTGTAAATGAGTTTTATAAAGATTTTTCCAGATATAGGTAAACGGACTTAGAACGACAAATAAAGAAAAAAAGATTTGCTATAAAAATATGTTATTGTAATGAAAAATATTTGAACAAATGCGACTGTCTTGCCCACAATTATCTTCTCCTTAAACGATAGAGCCTGTACCCTCATCGGTGAATTACCATTAAGAAACTCAATTTAAATGCACATATTACATTTCGTCCGACCTGACCACGCGGTTAACAATGACGGACTCCACTGGAGACCGCGTCACTTCATTTGATTTGGTATGAAAAATCTCCTTTTATTAATATTCATGAAAGCTGAAAACTTTTTCGGTTATTTATTTAATGGGAACTGGAATCCACTGAGTCCATTGAGGATGCTCATGGTTCGGTGTTTAAAGAAGAGGGTTGAGCTGTGTGCGAGAGAGGGTTGAGCTTCAACTTAACACGTTGGTATTTATGTGCTGTTTTGTTGTTTTTATACCCTTGCAGAGGGTATTATAATTTCAGTCAAAAGTTTGCAACGCAGTGAAGGAGACATTTCCGACCCTATAAAGTATATATATTCTTGATCAGCATCACCAGGAGAGTCGATCTAGCCATGTCCGTCTGTCCGTCTGTCCGTCTGTCCGTCTGTCCGTCCGTCTGTCCGTCCGTCCGTTTCTACGCAAACTAGTCCCTCAGTTTTAAAGCTATCTGCTTAAAACTTTCCCAAAAGTTGTCTTTCTATTGCAGGTAGTATATAAGTCGGAACGAGCCGGATCGGGCGACTATATCATATAGCTGCCATATAACTGAACGATCGGAAAAGCCATAACGTTGGTGTTTTTAAAGTTAGGAAGTTGGGATTTTTTATGGGTTTTATATTTGGCCAATTAATCCGACCTACCAAATTTCATAAGGATCGGCCCACTATATCCTATAGCTGCCATATAACTGATTGATCGGAAATGCCATAACTTTGGTGTTTGTAAAGTTAGAAAGTTGGGATTTTCTATGGGTTTTATATTTGGCCAATCAATCCGACCTACCAAATTTCATAAGGATCGGCCGACTATATCTTATAGCTGCCATATAACTGAACGATTGGAAATGCCATAACTTTGGTGTTTTTAAAGTTAGGAAGTTGGGATTTTTTATGAGTATTAAGAATGCATCATATGAATAATTTTGGAGAATATAATTTACAGAGTATTCTGCAAGGGTATATCAACTTCGGCTCCGCCCGAAGTTAGCTTTCCTTTCTTGTTAATAAATAATTTAAGGTAATCGTATTCCCATTGCAAAAAGATCACATTGTAAAAGTTTTAATTGAATTGGGTATAATGATTAGAAAATTGTTTTTTGTTCATTATCTTATATCATGATTCTTTGATCAGTTCTAGTTTAAGCTTTGTTTAACTTTAATGTCTATACTTATTTAGCAAGGTTGATAACAAAAAATGTTAGTCCCAATAAAACAAAACAATTCACAATCCAAGTCAAACAAGCTTATACAAATAAATAATGGATTAGTCATTCAGTATCGCAACTTGGCAACAAATTTTAGCACCTAATATACAATTACCTGAATACATTTTATTTGGCTCTAATTCGGAATAGACACAAATTTTCAAAAACAAGTGTGACGGCCAATAAATAATGAATTTACAAAATTGATCAGCCAGAATAAGCGGTATTCATATAACCATAAATAAATGTTTAGCGGGTAATTTGGCAATGTTATCTTAAATTTCAAATATATATTTACCAATTTTCATATAAATTAGCGTAAGCCCCGGCATCGATAAGGCAATTAATGTGTGGAGAGCAGCAAGCCGCTATGCAAATAGTCATATGTTAAACGCCAGCCACCGAAATGACATCGATTCGAAATTATAAATCACGGCTTGTGCGCTCCGTTCGTCGATGGCAATACAAGTACTATTAAAAGCCATTTCGATGAACCTTAGTACTCGTAAATCATAAAGGAGCGCCTTCTCAGTATCTACCTCGTCTTTCGACCGCTTTATTGTTTTGAAATTTATGACCTGAACTGGCACTCTGCATTCGGTATTGTCTTGGCTTGGTCGACTTCGGTCTTAAATTGCTCCTGAAGTTCAATATTCAAATTAAATTGGAAGCAGGATAAATATAGTTTCCTAGCAGTAATTACTATTATATGCCATTCTGTGATTAAATAAAGATCCACTTCTTTATCTTAATCAGTTAAAGCATCAATCCATTAAGATTTTTGAAATCTGTAGCACCCGGCTGTCGCCTATCGAGTGAATACCTCGTAAAGTATGTATGGTATATGCGTATAATAAATTCACAAGATAAACAAAGCTGACGTCATTGACTTCACAACACAGGCAAGCCGATTGTTGGAGATGGAGAATCCAGGACACTTGCCTTGATGACAGGCCAGGCTTTACAACAACTGCGTTCGGCTCGATTCATTCAATCAGGTTAAATAGAATCGGTATGAGTTTCTGGAAACATCAGCTGCAGGCTGCTTGTACCATAGCAAATGCATCCTTATTGTCCTCTTGGCCAAATATGAACGGCATGGGCGGATCAAAAAAGCTGTTTTGGGGGTCTTGAGAAATATTAATTGAGCCTAAACGATCCCTTATAAATACCATTACCTCATGTAATAGTTTAATACTATTGTTAGTTCTTACCTTTTTATAATATTATTATAATTTTTGATAAAATGTTCGTAATACCAATAGACATTTTTGTTTATTCACTTTGAGATCAGAACTAAAATAGAAATGAAATATTCTGGAATCCACCACAGATGCACAATGATTTTCCCGAGTGTATGTTTGTTTTTTTCAATGAAGACGACTACAATGATGGACATCATTGACTTAAGTCAATATTGTACTCATGTACCCATGATGAATGGTTTGTTTTGTAGAAGAGTTTAAACATTTAGGGGTAAAATTAATACGAAAGGCTCGCTAGGACAAAACCTAATTGAATTTCCTCAGCCATGTTTTGGCGAAAATAATTTATATTGAAATTGTATAATACGAAAACAACGAAGTTTATGACGCAATAGATTTCAATGAATAATGGTTGATTCGGCAGCACATAATTTGTGTGGCGCGCACAAACTTCCATGACTCTTCTCATAGCAGCTCGCAACGTCCGTGCCACGGCTCATATGCTTTTCATTTTCATTGGTTATTTGTCGCTTGAGTTGCTTTTCGGCCATAAAGATTATAATCTTTGTATGCTGTACGGACCCCAACAATAACAATAAAAAGGGAATTTGTTCTACCATAACCCAGCCATAGCTGTGATGGAAAATGTTTCAAACAAATTAGGATAAAAAATATACTGTAGTTGTATGTAAGAAAAGCGGCAAAAATATAAGCTTTGGAAAAATAGAGGAACAACGAAGGATCCATCTCATAAATTATAAGCCTACATAATAGTTCCTTGGAGAAATACAATAAGGTACTTTTAAATTTCACGTTTCATTTCATTTCTTGATTGTTTTTGCCCCATCTTCCCACCAAAGATAATAATAATAAAGACTATGTATTACAATTTAAGCACAAATATATATTTTTTTATTTTATAAAATTTGTTTGAACATTAATCTACATTTATATATAATATTATTCACGACTGGCAGTATATTCTAGAAGATATTCTTAGGATTCCAAAAGGGGAAATCTGTTGATAAATTGGATGACATCTTCCGACTGGCGACTTATACGTTCGGCTCGTAGCTTTCGGTCATTGGTAATATCTCTTAAAAATGTTGACCAATTTGATGCAAGATTCGGCAATTGCTGAATAGATATCTCAATGGGCGTCATTGTAGTTTTCTTGATATTTTTCATTTGAACAGCCGATGAATTTTCAGTAGCCGAAACTGACACAACGTTCGTCATTTTTAAATACTTTTAAGTTGACTGGTGAGAATGGACTCTTAAAGCATACTGATTTGAAATTAACAACGCATTGGTTTATATAGAACGAAGCAGGTAACTTTTCATAACCCTTTTTCAATAGGTCCAGGTAGGATCCGCGAAAAACCACAGATTTGGGAAAGATTCAGGTAAAGTAACGTCAGCTGCTATCTTAAAACCTGGTAAATAATCTCTTAACAGATGTGTAAGGGCCTAATAAAGTCATAAACACAATAAACCCATAAATGAGGTATGCAAAACCAATTACCCGTTCAAAAAAGTCTAATTTATGTTTTCTAAACGTGTTCTATCTAGTACAAAATAACTTGACTACCTATAAATTATTGAGTTAAAAATGTAATTCTTAATAATTTGCTTTTCTTCTTGTTTATCTTTTATTTAAACTTAGAAGGCTCTGCGTATTTGTTAGGAGTTCTGTCAAATTGCTTTAAATAGTATCGTGCAAAGTTTAGACTAAAATACTGGTTGAATTTATAAATTCATTTTTGTACACCATTTCAATTTAATTGAAATTGTTTTTGGAAACGTTTCCAAATTGAAATAATCAAAGTAATCAAAAAAGAAATAAGGATGCCCTTTCATGTGCAGGAACCGAATATGTCGAAGATGGGACGATCAATTCCAGCAAGAAGAATTACGACTGAGGACCTTAAATATCGTTTATTTGGTCTTCAAACACGAGTCAGAGACTGGAAGTCAATTCAGAAGAAGGAAACTGAACAGAATTTAAGTTTATGGGAGCTCCAACTGACAGATTTTTAATTTAATATAGGACATCATGTAAAAATCGATCTGTTTGCCTTACTAAATTGTACAAAATTTGTTTAATATAATTCAAATAAATATATCTTCGTCTCCTGTTTTGGAATTTATGTTAATGGTGCTGGATTCTGCTTCATTATTCGCCCGGAAAAAATTAAACAATTTTTGGAGCTGCAAACTGCGAATTCGATTATTCTTGGGAAAATTCGCTACTATGGTAAATTTAACAGCCACCATGTCGAATAGTCTTCTTTTAGGTATGCAACAAATTTTGTTACAGGAACTTTTTGTTGGCAGAATATTCATACGCATTCCATTGCAACATCCTGTCGCCTGCGAAATTGAGCAATTTAATTATACTCGTATGGAAAAATAATGATGCTGCCTCTGCACATTCTCCGGAAAGGTAAACATTGACATCCAGCGAAGGCTTCAAACTGCCGGGCGACAATTGCAATTAATTGCATATTTTAAGCCATTCCAGATTGGAACCGCAGACACCGTGAGCAACAACAATTGCTATACAAAAAGAAAAAAAACAAAATATATGTTTAATGTCCATAATAAAATGTAAAAACAAAAGGATTGGCTTGCCCATTATCAAAGGAAAGAAATTAATTGGGATTTATGCCGAAAAATTAACAATTATGACAATAAAATTCATTTTGTTTATTATACGAATATCCGAATTGTAATGTTAAATTTATCGTGGCAATTTTAAAATAAAGCGTTCATAGTTTGCAAAATTGTGTGGAAACAAAATATAGTGCAAGTGCATTGAAATCACTTTTATTGGAAATCAGTTTAATTGTTCTCTTTGATAGTAATTTAATAACACTAATTGTTTTTTTCAAAAGCTTAGAATAATGGGGAATTCAATGGCTAGAATACTCATTTAACCTTAGATATGCAAAAACAGCAAATATATTCGAATATTCAAGTCTAGTTAGTTTCTGTGGCACCCCAGATAAAAAGTACTTTCGCATTTGATGGCGTTCTTGGTGCCTGTAGGCTGTGCAATTGCCTATCTCATTTTCCCATAATAATTCTGAGAGTCCTCTACGTGAATATTCGCGACTTTTACAAGTTTTTGGGCTACCATGTGGGAAGTCCCAAAAACGAGAAATAAATGGCAGATCGTATAGGCA
The DNA here is from genome assembly GCA_018153305.1 of Drosophila kurseongensis. Taxonomy (NCBI): domain Eukaryota; kingdom Metazoa; phylum Arthropoda; class Insecta; order Diptera; family Drosophilidae; genus Drosophila; species Drosophila kurseongensis. Next base: position 12,034,274 of record JAECXX010000005.1, on the reverse strand, counting down.
GTGAGGAAAGGAATCATGGGCAACTTGGCGTGTGTGTGCCACTTGACAGTCGTTTAAATGCATTAAAATATTACCTTCTTCAACATGAGCAAAACAAAACAGAGTCAGAGGCAAACATGACATCCGCCAAATTTTCACATGCGATAGACTGCTGGAAGGGGGGACGGGGATTGGATGGTCTGCGGGGAGGAGACGCCCACCAGCAGGCCGGGAAAAATCAAATCATCAGCCAAGGCCGCGCCAGCCAATGACTACAACAATGGGCGAAAGGATAGCTTTGGCGTGGCTGTTTGCTACCCGGACAGGAAAAGGGTTTGCCACAGTATTGAAGTGGGGAGGGACGGAATGACTGAGTCGACTAGTTAACACAAATTGAAATTTTTGAATCAGCAGACCGAAAAATAGGAATACAAGAATAAAGCCAAACGCCCATTTTCAAGTTTTGTTCTTCATCGATTTTCCCTTTTCCCAATTTAATTTTCATGAAATTTAAATTCGCCTTGCTGGCTAAACTTTAAAATGAACGTCAGGTAATCAGACAGAAAAAGTTTTACTTAAAAGCTATTAAAACGTAAAAAAAAGGATTTATGGGAAAAAACTATAATTTAAATTAATAAATGTCAAACAATATAATTGTATCTAATAAATTAGTGCCGCATTGTGAATTTACTAAGACTAAAGTACTCCAAGTGACCCAAAACCAACTAAAAGAATGAAGCTACCGAAACTGAGGAAAAGAAAAAAGTAGAGGAGACACTACAAAAATAGAGGAATCGGGAGTGGCCGGCGGAAAACAAAATATTCATGAACACAGCAGTCTTATAAATAAATTTCAGCCCCAACACAGAACCCATCATTGGCACTTCCACCCTTAACCTCAGTCGCACCCACATCGTTGTCGTCTCCCGATGCAGTTGCTATATAGTTGGTGTGCCACCCACAGAACCCCACAAAAACGGGAAGAAAGTGGCTTTCGAGCGGCTCGAAAAACTTAAAAATATGCTAACAGAGAGTGGGAGAAAAAGGGGCATCAAGCTTTTATGATGGTTCGATTTCGTGGAATTAGCAATGAGCAGGAATTGCAACAGGATGGAAGCAGTAAGAGGTCGACCATTTGCCACTGAAAAGTAGTCGCTTATGCAAGAAGCGAATTTTTAATAATACCAGGGAGGGCCGGGAAAATGGTGGCAAATGGTTGCAGAGTGGCGAATACATAATGCAGCGGCCATCAGGGTACAACCCGTAAATACACTCAACAGAATAGGTTTAGTATTGCACCTCTACAAAAGAGATTTTAGAGCATGAGAACCAAACCTAAAAAATAAATGGGGCTTACAAATACCATATAAATATAACCTAACATTAAAGGTTTCGAAATTATGATAAGTAATAGCACATATTAAATTTATATATTTCTAATGTTTGTTAAATGTGTTTCTCGCCTTTATTTAAATTTCAGCCTCGAGGAGATTAAATATGTTTTAAGATAAAGCCTTTGTGCCAAATGGTATTTTGCTAATAAAACCTCTTTTAATCCAATCTATGAAAATCAAAGCAAAAGTGTTAAATCCATTCTAATTAATTTAAGCCATTGACATTGACAGGATGTCCCGATTATATGCAATTTGCCGAACTTTCAACTCCGGGAAAGGATCGTGAAGTGAAGTGAAGAGAATCGTCAGCCGGAGGCGGCTGGCGACAAAAAGCCATAAAATAAATTATTTCAAGAATCAATTACAACTAATAGCACAGACCAGCTGGAAACCAATTTAATTCACTTGAGCTGCATACGTAGCGCTTTTGCCAAAGGAGTACAGAGGGGAGAGGGGTGTGGGATGCCAGTCAGGGACAAAATTCAGGACCCAGTGGCCCCAATGCCTTCCGTTGATTTGCAATGTCTCCAAGTGGGTGGATATGGATGTGTTCATGGGGTCCGATTTGCCTGCCGTGGGTGTGTGTGAGTATGTAAATCACATATGCGATGATTTAAGCCAATGCATAATTGATTGTAATGCCTGGCAAGCCGATTTCGGTTTGCATAAGCACAAGGCCAGGCCCAGCATCCAGTCTTCGGAAATTAGCCTGGTTCTGTGGGGCCGGGGGATGGGTGGAAGGAAACTAAGAGCGCTTTCCTTTGCAAATTGGCCAACTACTAATCAATGGCTAAATGCATTTGAAGTCAGGAAATAAAAATTAGGAAACGATGGAAGGTTTTGCCACCTTGAGTTTTCCTCTCATTGAAAGTTTCATAATATTATTATGTTCTCTATCGGGGACAATAGGATCTATTTATAAATGTGCCTTAATTTTTATACCCTTGCAGAGGGTATTATAATTTTGGTCAAAAGTGTGCAACGCAGTGAAGGAGACATCTCCGACCCTATAAAGTATATATATTCTTGATCAGGATCACCTCCTGAGTTGATATAGCCATGTCCGTCTGTCCGTCTGTCCGTCTGTCTGTCCGTCTGTCCGTCTGTCCGTCCGTCTGTTTCTACGCAAACTAGTCTCTCAGTTTTAATGCTATCGAATTGAAACTTTGCACACACCCTTCTTTCCTTTGCACGCAGTATATAAGTCGGAACGGCCGGGATCGGCCGACTATATCCTATAGCTGCCATATAACTGATTGATCGGAAATGCCATAACTTTCGTGTTTGTAAAGTTAGGAAGTTGGGATTTTCTATGGGTTTTATATTTGGCCTATCAATCCGACCTACCAAATTTCATAAGAATCGGACGACTATATCCTATAGCCGCTATATAACTGATTAATCGGAAATGCCATAACTTTGGTGTTTGTTAAGTTAGGAAGTTGAGATTTTCGATGGGTTTTATTTTTGGCCAATCAATCCGACCTAAGGATCGGCCGACTATATCCTATAGCTGCCATATAACTGAACGATTGGAAATGCCATAACTTTGGTGTTTTTAAAGTTAGGAAGTTGGGACTTTTTATGAGTATTAAGAATGCATCATATGAATAATTTTGGAGAATATAATTTACAGAGTATTCTGCAAGGGTATATCAACTTCGGCTCCGCCCGAAGTTAGCTTTTCTTTCTTGTTTTTAATGAGTCTTTTCTCCATATAGAATTGAAGTGGGGGTTCTTATTCAAAGCACACATTTTTATAATCCACCATTTAACAACTGGCCCCAAAATTAATATTATTATATTATTTAAACATTACAGATAAAACAGTATTGATGTCAATTAAGTTTTTATGTAGCTTGGATTAGACGATACTTCACAAACTATGTCTAATTACTTAAATCATAGATGTTCTTCTTATATTTTTAAGCCACAAAAGTGAAAAAGTTTTCCATGGCTATTCTTGTTTTTAGAAAAAGAAAAAAAAGCTCTCTTAAAATACCTAATGGCTGGCACGTGATGCAGAGATAAAAATAAGTTTAAGTAGTAAAAACATAGGATACCCTAGTTTAAAAGGTTTTATAGTTCAGGTAAGGAATGAACTAGCCTTTATTTAAGTTGTGGATTGCTGTAAAACTTTTGGGTTGTTATTATTTTGTAAAAGTTTTAAAGTAAAGTGGCCAAGAAAAGCAGTACCAGCTTGGAAATAATTTGAAAATTTCTTTGAATATAAATTGTTTAAGTTCGGTCAGCATTTTTATTTTCATTTTCAACAATTACATATTTTACATATTTAATTTATTCCAAATTGGATAAGATTTTCCATATTTTAGTTGGAATTTGGTACCCCTGTAGTGGTTAGAGGAAAATAATTTTTAGCTATGCTTAAGTGACCTTTTAACTTTTTACCCAAAGAGCACGTTTGGCCATCCGTTAATGGCTTGGTGGAGTTGCTGACTTCCGACTTTAAGCTGCTGGACGACACGATTGCGTTGGTATGTGCACGGAATTCTCAATTAATTTTAATTTCATGTCAACACCTTCGGCCGACAAGTGCAGGATGCAGTTGTAGGCAGAAAGCTGCAGTTTCGGAAGTGTAATTATCCTTATATTCCAATCTGGGGTGGCTCCGGCCTTTTCCTATCTCTCTCAATTAACCGAAAGAATGCGAAGGAGCACTCACAGATGAATGGGGGAGGTGGGGACCCAAGGGAGTCCAGGTGGACATGTACGTTGGAGGACATTAACCCGGCAGCAAAGGTACACGCACGTGTGCGGAATCTGCAAGTGCTAAAGTCCTAGAAAAAGGACAATGGGAGGAGGCAAACCCACAGGTCGGCCGATGATGACAGCCTGTTGTTTGGCATGAGCATTAAGCCCCAACTGGACAACAGAATTTCTCTTAACTGACCGCAAGTAAATAAGCCGCTTTTCATAAATGCGCAGAGTTGACAGACGCCAGGAAAAATGTCATTTATGAAAATCAATCTTCGCATTAATTATAATGTGTATATGCAAAAGTTGCTTTATCGTCCTCATGTGAGAAAATGGTATTTCGTTAAATCCTTCTCCTGGCGATCAGCCTTGCTCAATTGCTGAATTACTTAATATTTTGCACAACAATTTTATATATAATGATTAAAATTACCTTATTAATTGGAGTAAATTTCTATCGTTACGGAACACGACCTACTTTTATAAATATATGCTCATATTTAGTAGGACCTAAGTTGACGTGCCAATCGAGTTAAAATGACTTTACCATTAATACTCTTTACCTTCAGAACGAGAACGTTTTGTGCAATTTGAAGTTAATTTATAGCAATGTCCGCAACGGTTGCGGGAGGAAATCGTGGTTGCATTTTCTGGGTAGCCCAGCCATTCATATTGCTGTGGCACCTCTTCTTATGATAAGTTGACTCCCCATGAAATGTTGGCGGACTTCTGAGTCCGACTCTGCTCTTAACCCGTCTCGCATTTGCATTTCAATAATTAAGTGTTATTGTGGGTAGTTTGCTTTTTGTTTGTTCTTATTTTCCCCATATCCACATGCACTGAAGGTGCATGCGTGCCATTCGGCTCTGCAGACAGAGGCACATTAAAAATATAACAACAATGAAGTTGTGTGGCTGATATTAATTCATTTGCTGTGCTTGGCAAATGGCGAGCAGTAGTTGCAATAACTTGAACAATAAAAACGGGGGTAGGAAAGAAGCCCCCAAGCATTCCGCTTATATGCCAGGCAACTTTTTACATTCCTGCCATCTTATTTATTGTATGATTTAACAATTTACCTAGGTTAGGCGACGTGAATATTAAATTATCCTTTTGTGCGGCAGCCAAGGAAAAGGGAAGGCTTGTAGTTGAACAAAGGGACACGTAGTATTTTAACCTGGACGACTACCCAAGTGTAAGCAGTTATGGACGACTTATTTTGTGCGGCCTTTTGCCAAGATCTGCATATTTAATTTGTCTTCGTTTAACTTGGAAATGTTCTTGAATGGGGACAAAAGTTTAAGCGTTAATTTTTAATTGACTAGCGCAAAGTCTTTGTCGCATAGCATCCTTAGTACATTTGTATTTGGGTTAATCAAATTAAATAGGCTTTAATTAATTTGTATTAATTTGTATATGTGTTGGCGGAGAAAAAGCTAAGATTAGGTTAGGTGAATAACAATAACTTATGGCTTCAAAAACTAAAACTGCAAAAGGATAATTAAATTTGAATTGAAAACTGCTTATATACCAATTGTTAAGAGTGTAAATTAAATTAAAGAAAAGTAGACTCCAAACCTTTGAAGTTGTGTGATAATAGCAAGCTATCATGAAAAGTTATTTCTATTTGGGGCAATTTGTGGCACATGGCTATTTGGCAGAAGATAAATTCGCCCTCTATTTAACGGGTATTAAATTCACACAGTCAGACGAAAAAAAAAACTATAATTCTTCCGACAAGAACGGCAATAACAATAACAGCCAACAGTACTAAACAAAAACAAGTAGAGCCCACAAACTGCAAAACTTAACGTACAAGTTTTTTGTTCACACACAGAATCGCATTTGTACATATAAGGAGGAACCTCTCTCTGAAACTCAACCATGTGATAATGCAATTGTTATTGTGGTCGTAAATGTGTTGCTTTTGTTCTTAACTCTTCACGTTGTTTGTGGCAAATTTAAACAATTTGCACATTGTTAACATTTATTTATCATTGTCGTTACAATTTGAAAACTGTGTAATAGTTTTGCTTAGTGAAACTATGTTAGTGGTGGATGCGGAGATATGCATTTGTGACATGCACTTTAAGGGAGTCAATCAAATGACAATAAATATCAACATTTAATAATATGAAACTGTAAAAGTAAGTGGTGGGAATTCCAAATCAATACGCACTCCCCAACTTTTTCCACGCTTTTCCGTTCCTTCCACCCTTTTTCCCTATCTTACCAACATCACTGACAACAGCTTGCACCGAAAAGCATTGCAACGGAATTTTGAGCATGCGAAGGAGATAAAAGCAAAGCATATGTACGTACACATGTACACCCCTATTTTCACTGAAAAAAAATAAGTAATGATAACATGGAATTCGGTTAGCAGATATTACTTTAGCACCCCGGTATAAGTCGAACTTCTTTAATTGGAAACAAAGTTTTTAATTCCACTTGGAATATATTCTTGGCGATTTGTAGTTAAAGTAATAGATATACGACTGTGTTCTTACGCAAATCAAATCAAAAATTTATATAAAATATACAATTTTATAGATATACACTAAAAACTGTTTTCCAAAAAAATGTTTGTTTTCGAGTGATTTTGAGGTTATGTTCTTCATATGTATTTTAATTCCTAGAAGGGCAAACTTATTCATTTTATTAAGTCCCTATACTCTACTAAATCGTAATGCTAAGAGCGTTGGATTTTAAATTTAAATTCAAAGAAACTTATATAAATTGGTAATTGAATAACTTTCAAAATGCATTTTGTATATATCAATTTTCCTCAGTGTACACGAATGTGCGTGATTTAGGTCCTCTGCGTGAGTGTGTGTATTTTTACTATTTATTTATCAAACAATATGCAGCTGTTGCACTTCCCATATGCGTTTCCCACGTATTTTGAATTTAATGGCAAACTTAATGTGTCTTGCTCTCTTCCTTCCCCAACTTGCAACCGGAAATAGGCGTCCACGTGTGTGTGTGTGTGGGTGTCTGTCTTAAGTACAAAAATGGCAATTCAGTCAGCAGAAGCCACAAATTTTCTTGCATCCTTGGAATTGCTGGCAATTTAACAGTTTCAACCCGGTGTTAGTACTCGTAATCCTTGGGGTTCAAATGTGCACCTTGAAGTATGCAAAAACTTTTTCGACCACTGCCCATAACTGTTATCGTTTAGTTGGGGCAATTGCGAGTATGCCAGTTCAGGCTCAGATATATATATGTATAAATCATATTTGCGGTCTTATCTCGAGAGGAATGCCTGTGATCAAGAGGCAGAAGTCAATGAACGATGCGGGAAACAGAGCTTAGGAATTGCAGGTAAAGAGCCATTGCCATTTAACCTGCAGTCTCATAAGCTGAGTTATTTACTCTGTCACATCGAAATTAGATAACCAGATGAGCTTAGTAAGAATTATTCCTAAAAATGCTGGCCAAGCGAACGCAATGACTTTATGGCTGCGCATTTGTAAGCGCAGCTGTTGCAGCTGCATAAGCAGAAGTACCCGTATCTAAACAGGCACTAGATGGAGCCGGGAACTCGGAGTTGAGTCTGTGGAGCAGCTGTTGCTGGCGACGAAGACTTAAAACGTCGCTCGACATAAATCCCACCCAGAGCCACTGCACCCTTTGCTTTCTGAACTCCTCCCACGCCGAAGCACATTTGTATTAAATCGAACGTGTTCGCTCCCAGCCTTCCACTTTTCCATTTGCAAGACTTCTGCTGCTGCTTCTGCTACTTCTGTTGCCAGTGCCGGAGTTGAGTAGTGTTTTGGGGCCTTCGAAATATGCGAGAAATTAAAATCATCTGAGCATCATTTTCCGCCTTCCATTGAAATACTAATTAGTTTTGATTAAGTTCTCCATTTCAATCACCATGTATTATTTTGAACTTTTTAATTTAATCGTTTTTGAATAGGAGTCGAATCCTTTTTCTGCTTTAACAACAAACATTAATTAATTATAATTAATAAAAATATATTCACATAAAGATATTGTGATTTTTGTTTATCAAATTTTGTATTTTGTTGAGTTTCACCCTTAAAATTATAAAATATTTACTTTAAGCCTAAAGAAAATCTAGCATATCAATTAACTTTATACTTAGGTCTACGGACTTTTAAGTCTTCAAATATATTTATATAAAAACATAGAGATTCGTTATTTTACGAATGTTTTTTCCATACCCGCCCCTGTAAGGTTCTTCTTATTTTGGGAGCAGAACTGCACAACTGTTTTATTTATTGACTACACGTAGCACATATCCTTATAATTTTTGTATGTGAGCTCTACATATGTCTGTCTGGAGAGAGAAAGGTCCCTTCCAAAAAGGTTGGAAGAGGTCTGTGTTCTTCTTTGCGCTCGACTGCACGTCCAAATATCAACAACAACTTCTTCATCTTTGGCCGCTTTCTACGTATGCAATCTACTGAAATTGAACCTGCAACAAATGGCCATGTTTGACTTGGCCGAGTCCTACTCTTTTCCCACTTCATTTCACCCTCCACTTTTCTCCAGCTCAAGACGAAGCCCATTTGTACATTTTAACGGCTCTTGAGCAAATAAACGATTTTTGCATTTTAGATTTTTAAGCGGCATACGGCACTCCACCTATCTACATGATATTTAGGAAAATTGCATATCGATTGAATCTCATGCCGTGCCCGTGTGCGCATGCATGTCATGTATCTCAATATGACGCTTATATATTCCTGGGCCTGCAAATATCCCCTAGAAGGCCATTTGGCTTATCATTTTTTGCTCAAGATTACAAGCAAAATTGAAAACCGTCTGATTGGGTTAAAAATCAACTTATAAAATGAAAAAAAAATGTTCAAACACAAATTTTAATAAATATAAATTAAATGATTATTTTAACTTCATTTGAGCGTAAAAAAGAATTTTATTTCCAAGAACGTGGATATACAACTTTATGTGCCCTTTAAAACTTTGGTTATCTTTGGAGAATTTGTTTTGAAAGTAGGGATTTTAACATTGAATTTTCAAGGCTTCAAGAGACAAAACAAGATAATTTGTTGAACCTCTCCGCAGACTAATCCCTACAGATTATCCTTGAATTTGTTGTCATTCTAAGTACACTATTAAAGGACTCTTGCCACCTTTCCATTTAATTCTGGTTTGCCTAATGCTTGCCCCAATAAACAACATTTATGCTTGTTTACAATTTAATATGTTGTGTACTCATGTGTGAATATCGTGTGTACTGAAAGCCGCCGGCTGCAGAAAAACAAAAAAAACTGAATTTCTGGCAGGGAGGATAATAGCCTTAGCTGATGACTTAAGGTTGCTGTTTTTAGCTGGAAGTTAGCCAAGAAAGGCTGGGTGCTACTTCTAATGTTGCATTGACCACAAATGTGATGTACATGTGGTAGATTCGTGGCCAAAACGTTGCCTGTTTATCATTTTAATGAGAAATATGAGATGCGTTGCCTTGTTTGTTTTTTAATAAGCAGCGAACGCTTTTGTTTCTCCAGAGAATGAACCATAAGCATATACAATTAATAAGGTTTGCCAATGTCCTTGATTTATTATGTTTCTTTACGCTCCTTATTGGCTTGATATAAGTAACTTTAAAGTTAACATTTTTATTTGGAATATTGAAATAGTTTTGCTATATTTGACAAATATTTTTAAAAAATCAGTCTAAAATTTGGTCATTTCAATCAGGACAAATAAAGTCTTATATGGATTTTTATATTAGCATGATTTTATTTTATATTTTCATTGCAAATCCGATTTATTTGGTTTTTATAATTGTGAGTATAATAAATTTAGAATTCCCAGCACTTAGTTAGCACAAAATTGGTATTTGAAAAATATTTGGACAGGATGCTGAGCTTCCAATCTTTGTTATTAATTAGAAAATATACAGCGTAAATACGCAGCCATTTATTAAAGTCGCAGATAATATTGACAAATTACTTCTCTAATTAATTACCACGTGGCGTCTGAGAGATTCTGCTCCCATGTAGAAAACATTTAACTTTGCAGCCACTTTTGACTTTTCCGGAAGGTATTTCAGTTGCCGCAGATTGCGGGATGGGGACACAAAATTTCTAATTTGGGTGAGGCTGCTTATGGGCACACTTTGCCCAACTAAGATGCTGGTAAGAAATTCATTAATTTTCGCTTATGATTGTAATCCGCTTTGGGCAAGGTCCATGACCAAGCTGGCGAAAGGACGAAGGCGAATCCTTGTGCTATTTGCACAAGCGCACGAAACTTTAGTTAAACATAGATGCAAAAGGCAAAGGCCCCCTGGCTTTCCATCTGCGGCTGCCACGCCCCCATTTTCCGCGTAGGCCCTTCAGCTTCACCGCTCCCCCCCGCCCACAAAATGCCCGGCCGAGTTTGGCTCTCGGAAACGGAGTGCAAATATTTACAATTTCAAATTTCCACTATTGTTTACTTAAGCCAACTGTAAATGTGAGAGTGGGCGCCGTTTCGGCCTCTTTTGTGGGCGCGCCACTCGCTGGGGGTTATCTTTTGTTTAAAGTCTGTAAGCCCAAAACTGGGAAAAGAACAAACTTGCCATGCGTCTAGTCGTGTGCCACCAAAGGGAATGGCCGAAAAAAGGTAGTGCCAGACGGACCAGTCAGTTTGACCACCCCACTTTCAAGGTCAAAAGTTTTCGGATTAACTTTAAAGCTTAGCCGGCTAAGCAAATATGTCTAGCACACAACCAGCCGCTCATACGGTCGAAATAAATTAAAACACACACTTACACGGATTGGAAGTGCGAGTGAAGCTCAGGGAATACGTGAAAGATGTACGGAGGAAAGATGTCCGTGAGTTATGTCGGTACGCAAATCGGGTCAGATATATAAATATATTGTGTGACTTTTCCCATCAAGGCGTTAGATTTACAATCGATGCGTTAGATTTGCAATCCATAAACTTAACTTTTGGTCCTAAAAAAAGTAGAAACTTCACACTCTAACATAACTTTGAAACTAAGAAGCACCGTAGAGATGTAAATCGATCAAGAAATGTCTATACTTTTAAGAGGGTATTATAATTTTATTCTGAAGTTTGTAACCCTGTAAAAGAAAAATTTCCGACAATATATCGGACGTCTTTATCCTATAGCTGCCATACGATACTTACATGGGGTCCAATTGTTAAAATTTGCAGTTTTGCCATTAAAGACATGGTTATTTTTAGCTAACAAATAGGAGAGACAGCCAAAAGAATTACTTTTTTGTGCATCTGAGGACCTCAACTATTGATTCTAGCCTTTTTAAAAGGGCTGTGAATGCCAATCGATTATAATTTTATTTCTCATAGTTCTGAGAAAAACCCTGAAAATGTAGTTTAATTTTTCGGCCAACCCTTTTTAACCTTTTCTTTAACATTCCCGAACCTATTAGTTCAATGATTAATATGATTTAATAAACTTGATTTACTCCTGTCTTACAATGTTTTTGTCATATATAGTAATTTTATAGTAGTTATAATTTTTTTTTACACAACCTTATCTTTATTGTAAAACTTCTCGTTTGCCCATTATTACCTCGTAAAGAGGTGTTTTTTATGAATTAATTGAAAAAACTTGTATTAAAATAATGATGTGTTAACTAGTCACTTTATAGTCAATATATTTCATAATTTCCGAAAGTCCCCTGCTGTTCTGCCTTTTTTGATGGCGACACATAGGGCGTCAAGCCGCAAAAATTTGCAAGCCAGCCGGCTTGGTCTGGGATCAAAAAAAGCTGAGGCAGACGAGGCGGCAAACGAATGAAAGCAGCCACTCTCGACGATGTCCTGGAGCGAATATTTGCATCAGTTTTAATGTCAACCAGGACGAGGACAATGCCTAGGCTGGCTGTTCAACGAGTTGAACTTTTCGCTCGGCCGTGTTAAGCCTAAAATCGAAAATCCCTGCCCCGTTCGTTCGCCTGTGGTCGTCGGTGCTGCCTGGCACCACCGCACCACCGCACCACCTACAACCTACACCGCCTACTACAAATATAGCCCCACCATTTCATACGATGATGCCTGGCTGGTGGTGCTGCTGATGCACAGACGGCTGTAGCAGCATTGGTGGCAAACTTGGCACTTGGCCAACGGAATTTTGCCGGCATAAAATACAAAATATTTCAAACTGCCTGACTATTGGCGACCTGTTACCCCTCGCCTTTCGCCTCGCACTCCTCGAACATCCTGCATCCTTCTGCTCGCACAGATCCACCATTTGAGGCTTAATTCTGTCCGCTTGACACTCGCAGCACGAGCTGCAAAATTTGTAGTATGTGAAATTCGTTGTGGCATCGGACTCTATTGCACATATTCTGTGGACGGCAGGATGGAAAGTGGGAAATTGGGAAAGGGGGAAAGGCTCTCCGACCATCAATGCTTTGGCACTCAGGCTTAAAGGGGGCTGGCTCTGCTAACTTTATAATATGTAAAATAATGTCATAATTAAGGATTTATATGAAAAGTTGAGCAATAAACCCTCCGCCACCCAAAACACATACACCCACACATTAGCACGTATTCTTGTCACACATTTTGAACTTGCCATTTTAGCCCACCTCCCCTTTTTTGATAGTATGCATATCAATCGCCTTGTGCTCCTCTCTTTTCCGCCATTCCCATCAAGAAATGCTTGCGAAAAGTTTATTTTTCTTTTTTTTTTTTGCGCCAAGTCTTCTGCGCCCGCACGCATTCGCGGAAATGACACTGTGGGGCATGAATACTAATTCTTAATTTCGTTGCTCCGGCATTGCATCTAACTCTGCCGCTTCCCGGCTGCAACACGTTAAGTTGCCTCCAGTCCTGTGCCGCAAAAACTTATCTTCCCATTCTTTACCAGGCCCACGCAAGAGGAACTCCAACGACGAGGACGACGACGACGAGTTGCAGTAAACTAAACCAGAAGAAAAATGAAATTTTCCCTGCACAGAGCATATTTTGTGGTTGCTTAGGGGGAGTGGTTTTGGTCCTTTCGCGGGGGTGTGGCGGTGGGGAGTTACGGCTGCAGTTGACAAAAGTTATGGGTTTGCATGCCCGTCAACTACAGAAACAAGCAAAGCGGAAAAGAACTGGACATGTTTGCGAGTCTGGGTAGAGCACTGGATTAAATGCTCTTGGAGGTATACCCCACTCCCCCTTCCCCCCTCCCCATCCACCACGTAACATCCTCGGTGATTTCCATGCAGAATGAATTTAGACGAACTAATTTCTCGATACAGTAAATATCGCTCATTTGCTAAGTCAATGCATTTTATTTATGATTATTCCTTTTTGACAATCTATATGGGTATCAATCAAAAATGGCTTCTAAATGTATAAGAAAATTTCCATTAAAAAATATTAATAAATTAAATTTCGTATTTCAGTACAGAAAAATGTCACCATGGACAACGCAGATATAAATTCTAAATGTTTTATTATTATTGAATCCTGTTTAAAAAGCGTCCTTAAAAATATATTTTCTATCACAGTAAACATATAAATGCAAGTAAAACCTTAATATTAATAGCAATTAAATTATATAATCAATAGTCTTAAATTCGATTCTTAAAGAGTATTTTCGCAAAGCTTACACTTTTATTTAATTTAACATAACGATAGGTGCAGAATATATTTTACCTATGCGAAATAACCGTCTGTGTTTTGTCGTTAGACTACATAGTCATGTGCGAATTGACATCGTCTTGTCGATACCTTACAATCAATTATGCATTAGCTTAAATCGTCACACATGCGATTTATATATATATATAAAGGTTCATGGCAAACCCAGCATATATATACACTCAGAGGAGGCGACGAGGCTTGAACTTATTCCTGTCCGCTGTGGTCCTCCCTGAGTGCTGCTGTGTCTGCCTGTCAAGTGAATTGAATTGATTTCCATTTGGGCTATGCTATTAGCAATAATTGAATCTTGAAATAATTTATTTCATGGCTTTTTGTGGGCAACCAGCTCTCCCCACTAACACGTCGAAATGTTTGGTACAACTATAAGTGTGGAACTATATTATGTAAACTTAAATGATTAAACTATTTATTAAGTGATAAAGTAAGTTTAAGGCTTAGTTTTAATATCCTTGCAGAGGATTTAATAATTTCAGTCAAAAGCTTGGGACGCTGTGAAGAGCACATTTACGTTCCATTATATATATTCTTGATCAGCATCACGAAGCGATTCGATATGGCCATGTTCGTCTGTCCGTTTGTTTGTCCGTCCGTTTCTACGCAAACTAGTCTCTCAGTTTAAAGGATATTTCGATTATTTCTGTTGCAGGAAGTGTATAAGTTGGAAGGTCCGGATGAAAGCACTCAGGAAAATAATTTGTAATTCTAACGTTGATCAATTTTTTGAGACATTTTCATATTAGTTATTTTTAAGTTTCCGATGTCTTGTAAAAAGGTGACGTTTAATTGGACGACTTCAGTCCATACCTTCATTGAATTTAATCCGATTTTAAAGTATACTTCTTAAGACTTGTGGGTGATTTCTCTAAAAATCAGAATTCAAATTTGTCATTTTAAAGTTGATTAATTTTTTGACCCAGTTTTATGTTAGGTTTTTCTTAACAGGGTGACCCACAATTGGACTTCTAGAGTCCATAACTTTTTACCTACAAATTACGAGCTTTGGTCGGTTTTTTAAGTGATCAAATTCTGTTTTGTTTGGCGATTTCCATGATTTAAGGCAATTTTCAATGACGTGCCTACCAAACATGAAATTCATAATAATATTAACTTTTGCTTATAGTCTTGTAGCTTGAAAACATTTACATGCTAATTTAGTCATTTTGGACCATGAGACCTGTGTTCTCAGGCCGTTAAGGCTATTCCTAAATTTTTTCTCACTTCCACACGGCCATGGAATAGAGCAATTTTCGCAGGTTACATGAACAGACTGCAGCGGACCGGGCCGGAATGGCACAGAGAGTGAGTCATATGCAATGGAGGTAATATTTCTGTACGGCAATTTGGTCGCTAGTCCCGTTTCGGCCTGGACGTGGTCATGGACTTGGTTAAGCCTGCTTGGGCAATTTTAATGCAAAGGCGTCCACAAGCCATAAATAATTGAAAACTGCAAAGACGTGCAAAAAATGGCAAGACCAAAGGTCAGCGCAAGTCGGACATCTAAAAAATGTCTGCCAGTCTCGCTGAAAATTGTGTACATATATGGTAAAGTTTTCGTAGTCAAGCATGATAGTCCCATTAAGGCTAATAGGCCCAAAACGATCCAGTATGAGACAGCCTCGAAAGAAAGGCCGGGATCTTAAAAATGTGTGAGAGGAGTGGTAATTGGTTTCACCACTTCTGTCAGCGTCGACGGGATAATTAAGCGGAACCCATCCAGCGCAGATGTAAGCCTGGAAAAGTCTAAGGGCTCTAAAAAGTACTCGACACTTTTAAGAGTTTTTGGCTGCATATCTGCGGGATTAGTAAATATATATGGCCTACAAGAGTTCACGAAGGCCGCCAATTTTGTATTCGCCCATTTTGTGCCACCATTAGTTGGCAGCATTAAGCATATTTGATTATTTCCTGAGCAAGGAAACGAAACGCATTCCTCATGTTTTACTTCGTTAATTAGTCCGTGTCTGCCATTCTGCAAAAATCGGAAATTATTTTGCTTGCTCAGCGCAGATTAACTCTTTTCCTGCCTCGACTGTTGGCAGCCTTGCCGCTCATTTTCGGCTTAATGGTTGTTTTATATATACACACCCTGAAAAAAAGAACATCACAATTGAAGTGTTCAGTTACTGAGGAGGGATTTATTTAAAAGAAAAAATTCAAAGCCCCATTAAAATTTTTAAAATAAAACAAACAGCTAAGTGCCGAACGAAGAAATGTAGATTTTATTTGAATTATAAAGATCCAGTTATCGAATGTTCGTTTTTATGAATTTATTTAAATAATCAACATAAAAACATTTTCTTTAGATGGAGATATGTACTTTAGGGTTTACCAAGAAAAGCTTTACTCCTATAGTTCAATATGGTTACTCATACGACACGTAATTTAGCAAAAACAATTTATTTGATCATAGGGAACAATACGTATGAGTGATCAATTTTGAAGCCAGCATACTTAAGCATACCTTAAGTACAATTTTTTAAGCTTTAAGTACACAAATTCTCCATTAAGATTGGTATACAAATTCGCCACGGCCTATGTGCATTAACTCACTAACCATTTTGAGTTTTATTAATATTTTACTCAGTACCTTCTCCTGATTTAACTAACGTTGCATTTTTTGCATATTTCTGCAGTTTATCTCCTAAGTTTTCGGAGGGTAAATAGACAGAAAGGAAAACAAAGCCGTAGAAAGGGAAAGTGAAACTGAAGTAGAGCACAATACAGAAACCAAAATAATAACTATATTTAAGAAGGCGAAAAGTAAAGAAAGAAAAACTACTCTCGCTGGGAAAAAATAGAAATGAAAAGGTCAGCACGCTTTTGCACTACTCGTATTTATTGAAAAATCGTTATTAGTGACTTTCCGGAGATGACTCTTACAAAAACGTCTTTGTTTATTCTCGTTTTTTTTTCCTTTCCATGGGCAGGTACGTTTTTCGACAGAGTTCTTATGTCGTTGTTTATGCCTTAACATCTGATGTGTGTATTCATGTTTGTGCAATGTTTTGTTTCACATGCGAGTCACGATTCACCTGTCGCCTGCTTTTGCAAAATGTCTAAGTTAACCACTCGACTCGTCTGGGACTTTTCACTCAATTGTAAAGGACATAATGGGTTTGACAAGAAATTCGAATAAGTTATTCTCATTTTAATGGGAGCTTGGACGAGACATTTATATCTTTATTAATTCAATTACAATATTCATACATATCTAATGTATTTTCAGTTGCATAAAGTAAAAATTAAAAAAAGTGCATACATACATTGTCTAAAGTAAATATTTATTTCTATTCAAATATAAACTTCAATAATAATTCTCTCGAAAAACTTTAATTTAAGCTAAAAAATCGTCAAACTCAGTTAGGTTCGTGCAATAAATCATTTTAAATTAGGGGTTTCATTTATACCAATATTTCTGTTCCTTTTTGTGATTTCATCTTTGGATATAAGGTTTATTTTCAGAAATTGTTGAAGGGCACTCAAACTATGTAATTTATAAAAATGTCACACGAAAACCTTGCCTACCAAAACGCCTTGGGATGTTGACGTTTTTTTCTGGTCGTGTTAGAAAATTTAGCTGCTTGCTGAAAATTACTTTCACTTTTCTTATTTCACTTATATTACAAATTGCGTGCCAGTTTGTCGAGAGGGCTCCCTCTTCCGAGCTTCTTCAATTGGGCATTACGAAATGGAAACAGTGTTATATTTCAATGGTAATTATCACCTTTAATGCCATTCCTTTTGGCTGCCCTGCAAGTCAAGATATTTTAATTTAATTATGGAATTAAAGATCGTGTAATTGTTATATCTTGATGGTATTTCCTAGATGGTAAGACCATTAATCAAGCGTGACTCACTGCTCGACTTAATTATTCAATTAGAAATCAACGTTTTCTTTGCCTTGGTCATGTATTAATTAGTAAGTCCTTTCGTTTCTAAGTATTTCTTTGCTAATAACTTTGAACTGCGAACACACACACACACACATGCACTGAATGTGACAAAAGAGAGTTTTGCAGAGAAAGTTGAAAAGAGAAAGAGAGTCTCATTCGGTTTTGGATAGGCAATGTGCTTTTGGTTGTGCTTTTGCCTCTAATTTGGCTTTGTTTTGGTTTTGCATACGCCGCACGGTGCTTTAAACTTTCGCCCCCGCTGCATCAGCATTTCTGCCATCATCCAACCGCCCAACCACCCATCAACCCAACCACCCATCTAACCCCTCAAACCCCTCAAACCACCCAACCACCCACCGTCTTTTTGGCAGCGACTCAAGCGGCGTGTGTGGGCTGCACTTCTGCTTAATGTTGATTCGCTTAGGCCTATTTTCTAGTCTAGGCCTGTCGTCCTAGGACGACACTATATGTGTGAGGTCCTGGCGCAGGCGCCTGCAGCAGCAATACGAGCAGCCAGGCCTAACTATATTCGTGCAAGTTTGAATAATTCATTTGGCTATTTTCTTATCTTTATGTTTACAAGTTCTAGAGTCAGTTTTTGCGGTAGGTTAGTTAGCCGTTAAAGCGAATTCCCCACGACCAGCCCCAATCGCAGCCCATAACCCAAGCCACTGCCGGCGAATTCACTTTCCTCCTAATTTCCAAAAACCACCCACCACCACCCAATCCAAAAAACCAACCAACCCCCTTGGCCCGTCCTACACAAAACGAGTCCTTCGGAGCCGAAGTCGTGTTTTGACTGCTCCATTTCCATTCGTTCCGCAGCCGCCTGGCAATGCCAGCTATTGCATCCTGTCGCTTCAGTTGTGTGGCAGTAGCCGCTTTGTAAACATTTATCGTCGTTCACCCACCGCGTCGTCCTTGTTGTCGCCTCCTCCGTGTCTGTGCTACGAGTTTTCGTCAACGGCGTCATCGTTTCCCTGTCGGTCCACAGATCCTGCATCCACTTGTTTTGGCCATCCCGACGAGTCGGGTGTTGATACATTTTGGCCCGTAACTTTGACGAGCGTCAAAGAGAATTAAAGCCCCCGAAATCAACCATCCCCCCCTGCACCCAACCATCTCAAGTGTTTGTGATTCCAGTGAAAGTTGTGCTTCAAAAATCCGCCAACATCTTACTTGATGGAAAGCAAAAGTATTTCGGAAAATGAAATTAATTACCAACTCATTTTAATAATACTGATTCGGAAAAGCTTTTTACAACATTTTCCAAATGGAAAACATTCTTTCTTTGATTGCCGTTCTTGGTCTTTCATTAATTTAATATTAAAGTTGTTTTATGTTTTGCATTTTTATTTGACGTTGTTCTTTATTCTTGAGTTTGTTGTGCTGTTGGCTTAACTTAATTTAAAGTTAATAACAATTTTAGTACTTGCGTTTGTGCCTGTGAAGAATAGTTAAACTGACAAAGTCATTCAGTTTTATATTGTTTCTCTTTTTTCTTAAGATAACTGTGCAATTTTGTGCAGCTTTCATGGTTGCTAAAATTGACCGCAATAAAACTAAACAATTTGTACTGAAACTTTAACTTCAAAGTGTTTTTTAGTGTGTTACCAAAGTGTTACCAAATATTGCACGCTATTACTTTTCCAATCGAACTCCCACCTGTTAAACAGACATTACTCATACGCACGGTGTGCTTGAGTTTAAGTTAAATGCCGAAGTCTCCATAAAAATGACCTATGCTCCTGTCTACTTCTGAGGTCCTTTCTTCCTGTCCACACTGAACCTTTTAAAGTTGTCCACCCATGGACTATGCTATGAGTTTTATGTGCGAGTGTGGCAACTGCTGATTCTCCCAGCCGCTACAGCCATTATTTCTTCCACTTCCGCAGCTTCCTTGGCCAGCATCTTAGTTTGTGTGGGTGGTGTAGGTTGTGTGGGTGGTGTGTGTGCCCAGCTGTGCAATTGTTGACACCCACAGAACACATACATAACGCACACGTGCAAAGGGGCGCTTGTTTTTCGATACAGCTGCAGCTGCCGGCTTGAGCCGCTCCATTTGTGCAGCCAATCGCTACAGGCGGCGGCTTGTTATTTATACCCTAACCCAACCTGATGGAATATGGATTATTCTGGACCATTTCAAGCCATGGAAAAGAGGTTATAGCATATAAAAGTGCACAATTCCTCAGCCCAGTATTCCAGCATCCCAGAGTATCACAAGTTCGCCGAGTCTCGAATACAACTTCTTGACTACACTTTCGGTTCGAATTTCCTGCCCACGGCTTCGTCCCGCGCAGTTGAGTTCATTACCCCTTTCTAGTTAGGAAGAAACAGCAGGCTTAGTATGGGTGGGATAATATAATATTTAAGCGACAGAAATATTCACAAAAAGTCGATTCCAGCACGGTCTGCATCTGTTGTCTAAGCCAACTTTTCCTGGATATTTAAGTAAAGCATAAAAATTAACCGAAACCTTTGGAGCCTGCCCAAGGGAAACCAAGCCCGAAACCACTTATTGCCAAAGTTTCGGCAAACTCCTTCATTTTATTATTGATTATTTTCAACCTTTATTTTCTACGCTTCATTTTGATACAATACACAGTTCAAGCCCCCTTACTCTGAACTTTGTTTTTGCGAGTGCTTCAAAACTCCTTATGCTGCGCTGACTTTTTACTAACTTCGATTGTGGAAACCAAGAGTTGAAAAGTGTGGTGACGATTAATAAAAATTTATATTTTGCTCCTCTGTTTACTTATCAAAAAGCTGGGCTAAAGAATTAAAAGCAAATAAAATATTTTTATTAGATTTCATATCTTATTTACTAATACAAAACAATATACTTATTTAAATATTCTTTTTAAAATGTTTAAATGTTAAAAATGTAAAAAAATGGTAATTAAATATTCCTGATGATTCCAAATTGCATGTTTTTGGAGAATTAAATATTTTGATCATATTTAAACCGTTTTTAATGTTTTTTTATTAGATGAAGAATTCTTATTAAAATAAGATCTTGATAACTTATTCTAGATTGCCCATCTATTTGTTATAGACTTTTTTGAAAAAAAACTAAAAAAAGAACCAAAATAATCAAAAATATATATATACACATTCTTTGCTTTTGTCGTGCAATGATTTTATATTTTCTTACAAAATCTCCTAGTGTCCAGTCACAATCGCCAGTCCATTTTGAAGGAGTTTTTCTGGTTAAAGCTTTAGTTGTAGTGTGATCTAAGCTTGTTTTGGACTTTACAATATAGCAAATGTCGTCAAATCCATACCCAGAACTAAGCATCCACGAACACAGACACTTATGGGCAAACTCAAAAAGCCACGGGCATTGCCTTCATAGTCTCGTCCTTTTTTTCCACTGTTGTGCTTTTATTTATCTCGCTTGCTCATTTTTTGTGTTTTTGTTTTGCATTTTCAACGAGGCCAAACCGCACACACGCACGCCCCCATGCAAATAACGCCACACACACATAGACATGGTGAATGAGAAGAAGACAAGGCGTGACAAGTGCAGGCTTCATCCGAACGTGCCCTCTGACCCCTCCCCCGCACCATGTCCTGCGCACCCCTCCCGCCATCCTAGTACAACCAAAAAGAGGAAAAACTTTAACTAGATGCATATATAAATTGCGTTCTATATATTTATGCCCTGACATATATGCAAATGCATCATGACTGCGTCATCGGAGCGGAGGAGTGGGGCAGTTGGCACAGCTTCTATTAAATATGCTTATTATGGCATATATGTATGTACTTAATATTTATTGTGTTCTTCGCGTTGAGTTCAGATGAAGATAAAAGCAATTTAATTGAAAAATTCAACTTTTTATAAACAATAAAGTTTTCTCAATTACCGGATTTAAAATGATACGAATGAAATTAGTTTATCTCGCTGTTGTTTTTCGCATTTATCAGTTATAATTAAATTAATATGATTTATTCGTTCAGACTTATGTGCAAAAAAAAACAGTGGAACTTTTTAAATTATTCAACCAAATTTTCTTTTGAACTACATTTAAACAGTTTAAATTTGTGTTGGGGGCATTTTGAGTTAACTTCTTTTAATTAATAAGTATACATTACTGATGTTTATTGACCTAGCTATTTGAGTTAGAAATAAGAATTAATTTTAGAACAAAAGCTCTTGTGTTCTACAGATAATCTTTATGCTCGGAATATCCCACCATCGCTTTAGCTGTTATTGTGTTTAAGATATCCTCTTCCATTCTCATCTGGTGTTTTTGATGTTTTCTCCCTGAGGCTTTTCCCCCATCTTAACTCACAGCATTCTCTTTTAGTTTTACTGTCTCCATTCGTTTTCCTTTCCATAAATAAAATAAATGTAGGTGAAAATATACATAAATAATGGGCACAAGCGCGGCTTTTTTATGAAGTGTTTGAATGTGCGAGTGTCAACCCAGGGCACTTGAAAGTGGGAGGAGGCGAGGGCGAGGGCGGGGGCGAGGGCGACGTCTGTGAAAATTATAAAACAGACGACGCAGCCATTCTGGCGGGGCAAAGATATGGCCTCTGAAGGTTGAGGTTCGCCCCCTGCTATGTAGGCGTGTGTAAATAGCAAAAACCTAGTCGGGCGTGCACAAGCAAAGTCATCATAGAATCTATACGAAGTGGAATATAGCTAAACAGAGGGAAATAAAGAGGAATAAAGGAAGATAGAAAGATAACGGAATAGAAGGCATGACAAATACGTTTTCTTTGCCGTTTTTATATATTATATGCCCCGAGGTAGTGGGACGTGTAAAGTTTGACCTCCAATCAATAAATCACATTAAATGGGGATTTCCAAAACATGACAATGGGAAAAGATTACCAATAACTGGCCCATAATTGTTCATTGTCACATCATTGTCTGCCTTGGCTTCTTGTCTTACAAGTAATCATAATTTTCCATCTCTAAATTAAGTTATATCTATATACACCAGCCCCAAATGAACACTTCCCCTTTAATGGCTGAGAAGTAAACCTTTTTGTATCAGTTGGCTCTGGGCTTTCTCCGCTTTCCTCGCCATTTTCTTCTGGGCCAGTCAGGTCTCATCATCCGCTCGACTTTGTTTTGCTTGCGCTTTTTTCAGCTTTTGGCTTGATTTTCTTTTTGTCGCTTTAGCTAGGATCCTTTTACTCCGCGTTTGCCTTTTACTAACCCAGACAGCGCCCACATAGACATGTACATATATGTTTTTACAGCTGCCAAAAGGCTGCGCTTGGCTTCTTTGCGTCTTCTCGCAGCCAGTGTTTTGTTTTTGGCTTCGTCAGCCAACTTGGCTATTGACAGACCTTGCCACCTCGCGTTCATGTCCTTGCTAAAAACATTTCGCTTTCAACGTTCATTTTCGGGGAATAGCAAGGAGGGATGGGAAGAAAAAAAAATTGAAAGATATTTTCTGTGGCCTACACTGCGTGCCGAAAAGCCATAATTATCACGCGTTCACATGGCGTATACGAGATTTCGGTGTTTCCCTTTTAAACTCTTAACCAAAATTTATGTTTTTGCTGCTGCTAATTGTACATTTTGTTGTTCTTGCTGTTTATAATGTAAAATTTATTGTGTTTGTGCATGTTTATTATCGCCTCGCCGTTACGCGTCCTCACATGGATTCGTGCCACGCCCCCACGCCCCCACGCCCTCACACCCTTAACCTTTTTAAACAATCCCTGTGTATTTATGTTTTACAGCGTCTGCAAAAAATATTATCAAAAGTAATAAATGAATAACAAAATACAAAACAAACGCCATCAATAATTCATGGAAAAAACAACACAAACAGAAATAACCAAAAATAAAAGCTTGCGGCGCGTCGTTCTTTAAATATTTTATAAATTAATTCAGCAAACAGCAGAAGCGAAATTAAAAAATACAACAAAAACATCAGGAATTAATGTAGTGCCTAATGCAATGTGTAATAAAACCGAGTAGACAAGGAGGTGCAGCAGATCATTAAATACCCGCAAACACAGTTACAAGGAAAAATATCAAATACAAATTTATATTTATTATTGAATAAATAAGCAGAGTAAATATCGCATATGCTACCCGTGAAAACAAATTGAATTATACGGCAAATTAAATTATGAATGTTTGGCCATTAAAGTGCATACAACTTAATTGAGGGTTACTAAGTGGTAAGTAAAATTCAAATAGTTTTTGTGTATCAATATAACTATTGAAAATATTCAAATTTTAAAAAAATTACAATATTGACGGATACAAAATATTTCACAAATGAATGTAAATAATTACAAAAGAAATGGTCATGATATGTTTTTATGCCGGTTTTGTGTTACTTTATTAAATTAATAAAAATCTGTCCTTTTTAAGTAAATGAGATTTCATGCACTTAAAAGAAGGAAGAAAAAACCACTAATTTATAAACATTAATAAATACTTCATAAAAAAATTCTTTAAAAAAGATTATTCTTGTTTTTAAAATTTTAAGCTAAAATTAAGTATTTGTAAAATAAAAATTATAAAATTTTTAAAATAAAAATTATAAAATTATTATTTTAAAAATTTTATAATTTTTATTTTATGCTAAGATTTATTGATAATGGGATGAGGTGATAATAACATAATCAAGTGCTAACCAAATATTTAAATGAAATAGAATAATAATCTCCGTATTCGTAGTTTCCACTCTTAAATATTGCTTTATCAGCAGACTTTGCTGATGTAAAGATCTGTCTACCCTCATCCATCAACAAAAACTCCACCGCAAATGTCACATGCAAATTCTGTTCGCCTTGTAACGGAAGTGCAAGCAAAAAATAGCGAAAGATTTTTATACATAACTTTTTATGCTACTCATTGTTGGGGCAGAAACTTGGCAGAACCGGTGTGAGATGGTGCAGTTGCGTGGCGAGGTGAATGTGTATGTGTATGTGCACGTTTTTTGCATTTGCACCACTTTATTTCAATTTTATTCGCCATTTTCTTGCCTTGCGTGGGACATTTCCTGGGGACGAGACGCAGCAGTGACTTTTGCTCTGCAGCTGACTCGACTCCACTTTCCGCATTCCCTGCCCTCCTCATTACCCTCTTTACATTTCTAATTACACGCTCATTTTAAACTTGAAACATTTGCAAACGGAAGCTTGGGTCTGGAAGAGTCTGCGATTTTTCAGTAACAATTTTCCATTCCCCACACCACACCATCAGGTTGGAAAATTGTTTTTGGTCTCTGTTACAGTCCAGATTTTCCATGGAAGAACCCTAACTAAACGGCTGACCACAAATGTCTGGCATCGTCAGTGTCTGAATTGGAGACAGGTCTTGCATCGGATATTATTCCTTCGTCTTGGGTCCAATGAACAATATTTGTGCCCTTTATTTTAATCTTTTTACTCTGTACCACTTTTTGTATCCTTGCGAAAATAAAGGATGAAAATTGTTTGGTTATTATTAATCATGCATTACCTTCTGTTTTTTTAAGATCGTTAGCTTACATAATTTTATTTTTTTTGTCTAATAAAATGATTAAAATCTACACAAAAAAAACAAATCTATTCCAATTTTAGAAATACTGATCCAAAACATAAGCCAAGCCCAAGTATTTAAGTGGAATGACTTAAGAAATGAATCAAGACATAAGGTACCTCCATTAAAACAGGGGTTAAGATCAACTTTAGCGTTCTTTGAGTGTAGTCAGGGTTTAGTTCGAAACATTCAGTACATGCAAATGGTAACAATTATTTAAATTAAAATAAGTTAGGGCGATACTGTAAGTCGCTACAAGTGTATTACCTTAGCTCTTTTTAAAATCACATTGAAAAAAAATATAAAAAAATTCACGGCCCTAGACATACCCAATGCGTTTTCGTTTTGTTCAGTAGAAAGCCTAGTCAGGTCTTTGCAAAAATTAAAACAATGTTGCATGTCCTTTGTGCATGTAACGGAGCATTTGCTGCGCTTGTAAATGTGCGGGAGGATGAGACGACCACCTTTCACTGGACTGCGCGTTGTTTAACTTGTGTGTTAATTTCCATATTACGTGCTGGGCAGGGATTTATCAATAGGATTTATGCATTCGCCATAATTTCCCGTTTTTTCCTCCTAGTAAGTAGCTAAATAATTGCAGTAATTTGCAACACCAATTGGGAAAGGAAAGCACAAGCGGTCTAACCAGATGGAGTACAAATTTGGTTGTTGCCTTTTTAATCTAATTTTTAAAATTCTTTTTTTATATAATTAAAAAAATAAAACGATGCTTTAGAATTGTTTGGTACTTAGCTAACATATTTGTTATGTTAAGTAAATACCAGAGATAAGCGCATTATCTTTCAAAAGTTGTAGAATCTTTTATATATCTTAACATTGTTTAAGAAACCTGTTGTTTGCGAAAGGCGCTTTACTCCTGAAAATTTCCAGGTCAAGCTTTGGATATTCTTTAGATCATAATGGTCCCCTTTAACTTTTCTATTGTTCATTTTTCTGTCAGCCAGTCTGACTGACTGGACATCTGAAACACAACTCGGCAGACCGAGAAAAAATTCTAGGGGCTCTTAGTCTTTATGTTGTGAGGTTTGTTTGATTTCTATGTGAAATATGCAGCCGTTGACCTTCCGTTGTCAGTTGACCTTTTGGGGTAACTTTAATGGGGGAAAAGAATCAACGGAACTATTTCATGTAGTATTTATAATATTTTTTTACTCCCTTGACGTCTTCATGATTGCAAATATGCAAAATAAAGTCTAATATTTTCATTTTGTAGCATAATTGAAATATTGCTCATCCGCAGCATGTGACCATTTATTGAAAATGTAGAACTCATGCCAAGTCAAGCCAATGTGGAATGCATTTGGAAGACATAAATCATAAAGCCATAAAGTAGAGAAACTCTCAGCATGGAAGCATTTTATTCTGCATATCGAGTTTGGATAGCAAATCAAATTTCTTGTTTGTAAAAATAAATTGGCATATTATTAAATACAAACTAACAAAGAGGCGACACAAGTTATAAGCGAATTATCCTATAAAAAGGATGGGATCAATTTTGTGCATTAAGTACAACTATTTATAAGCTATATCTTTAAACAAACGACTTTGAGCATAATAGTTTCCTTTTTTTTACGTTTTCACAAACTTTCCCCTTTTGTTTTGTTTTGTTGTCCTAAATTCTGCTGGTGCTTAACTCGTAAAAGTTTAAGTTGCAAATCGAGTTTTAATGATTTCTTCGTTTCTAAATTTTCTATTTTAAACCTGACGGAAAAGCTGACATGAATAGAGCGGTGGGCTAAAGGTTTGAGAACGCATATTTTAAGCCATTATATACATTTTTCCCGGTTACCGATTACCATTTTACTTTATGGAAAACCGGTTTAAAAATACTGAACTGTTTTCATTTGGAATACCAACACTATAAGAGTGTCTGGTACAATTAAAACCGCTTTAAAGAAAACAAACTTTGGAGTTGCTATCAACTACAGATTTCGCTGTTGGTATTGCCAATTTAAGCGAAAATTTAATTGGAATTTGCAATGAATATTTGAACAAACGTACACAGACCAGAGTGTGGTAAGCGAGCAGTGGTAATGGGATCGAAACGGGAGGATGGGATAGGCTGCATAAAATGAACACAAGTGTTGAGCAAAGTGAATGCGTAATGCGTTTTTGCACCCAGAACAGAACAGGACGACCGAAAAAAGTCGGACGCTGTCAGTCACCCAGGTACGTTATTTTCAGTCCCTCGGCATCCCGTTGAGTTGTTTCCCATGTTATATGCGGTTTTCCTTTGATATCCTAACAAAAAGGATGAACCTGTCACGAAAAGGATTTGCGGTTCCATAGAAATATTAAGCCTGTATGAGAGTTGGTACCTTACATGATGATAGCTATTTATTTATCTGTCCTAACATTAATTTAATGTACATCAGGCTTAAATAGTTTTAACCTGTGGTCTACAGAAAACTCTTCCAACTGAATTCCTACCTACAGTCGATACAGAGTTGATTGCAATTTGGTTAAAAGATATTCCTATATTATCCCAAATATTATTGTCTATTTTACATTCATAAAATAGAACCAGATATTTGTTATATATATTTTTAAGTCAAAACAGTAAAATATATATAAATCAATTTTTCTAACAATG
Organism: Drosophila kurseongensis; assembly: GCA_018153305.1. Lineage (NCBI taxonomy): Eukaryota > Metazoa > Arthropoda > Insecta > Diptera > Drosophilidae > Drosophila > Drosophila kurseongensis. The sequence goes on along the minus strand of JAECXX010000005.1, from coordinate 12,006,542 downwards.
GTCCCTTTTAATCTATTGGAAAGGCAAAGCCTTTAATTATGAATCGCTTGTCAAGGACTTCAAACTCCGAATGAAACTATTGAAAACATGTTCGAAAGGTATCGGAAAATGTGCAGCACTCCCCAAAACGAATCCATTCTTCGCTGCTAACCTCTTTGGATCGAAAGGCAGTTGCAAAGAGTTTGATTTTCGCTACTTTTCCATGGAGCGTGACAACCACGTAGGCCTTCACGCTTCTCCCGCTTCCGCCCTTCTGTCACATGTGAAATTGGGCGGCTGACATGTTTGGCGCTGTTTTTTCCTTTTCCATTGCTCATGTTAGAGTAGGTAATTTTTTAATGCATTTAAACGGCTGTCAAGTGGCCCACACACGCCACTTCGCTTCTGAAACCTCTCTTCATTGCCATTCTGCCCCCTCTTAGCCCCTCTGCCCCCTTTGTTAGCAGTTTTGCAAAGTGACGCGACGCGAGCAGTTGCCCAAAAATATGCAAAAACCCGCGAGCACTTACGACAAGCTCGTTTCAACGGCAGGAGGACTATATCAGGTCGCGGTCCTCGACAGCAAAGCAGAATTTAGACATTCGGCCTACAGTTTTGTGTTCAGTTTTCATGCACCGAAAAGTGAAACCAAATAAAAAGTATTCCTTTTTTTATGAAATGGGTTAGAGTCGGTGGGAAAAACGTCCATAGAGAGTTGGTTTCTTAATATGCACTTTGCATTTTTCTAACATGTACGGGGAACATAGCTAAGTTATGAAAATCTGTTTGGGCGAAAGCCATTAGTTAAATGACCTTTAACCTGATTGAAAACATATCAATGGGAATAATACACATGTTCTAGGGCAGAACATCTAGGATTCGTTGTAAAACCAACTATTATTTCCCTTTGTTTTGAGCACTCACAACGTTGGCTTGCTTGTCGGAGCAGAGTCAAGTAGAGGACATACAAAATTGAAATAAAGTACAAACATGTTGCCAACTTTTTGCACAGCAGCAGTAGCAACAACACCAACAACAACAACAACCACTGTCTGTCATTCAGTCTGTCGGTCTGTGGAATGGTTTAGGCCCATAACAACAGCGGTGGAGGCAGGAAAAAGTTTTAACTGATTACGTTTGCTGTTGATAATGTTGAGTGACATTTGGTTTGCGTATTAACTTAAGTGAGCGACAGCAGCTGTCCTCCCCCCCTCCCACATTACATATATATATATGTAATATATGGAATCACCCCTTTGGGGAGCACTCCATGCTCATTTCGGATTGCCAGGAGGTTTGTATTTCAATTAAAAAATTAATTTTTTAATGTGACCCGCTGATGTGTAGCTGCATTCCACTGAATGACAAATGCTTTTAGAAATTAATGTTGACGAAAGCGAACCAAACAATTAAGTTGAGATAAAATAAATGTTGGCAGGAGTCATTTATGCTGGTTCGTCCTGTGTGCTTTTTTATTTATTTTATTTTGCCTTAACAAGGTAACAAGAATTCAATTCAGCCAAATCACCATGTTTCAACAGAGTCAAGTGAAATGGAAAAAAATACCCAAGTTGGTGGGCAAAACTTGCCCTTAACCTTAGTCGTGTAATTGTATACATGGGCCCTAGAATCGCTCAGGGTGTATTTCTGTCGCGTTGCCAAATTCAAATATCTTTTAAGTCCTTTTGCCAAGCCAATAAACCAGCACTTAACCGCAATTACCCCCCGTTTTCGGCAAACAAGAGCGAGCAAAGAGCAGCGTTTTTTATGCCACTCTTGTGCTCGTAACCTCTTCTTTATCCTTTCCCCCCTGCATGTGCACTGCAATCAGTCTTCATTTACACTTTGCACCTGGGGCGCTTGGCTTGCTGTTAGTCTCTCAACTCTCGGCTCCCAGTTCCCACTTCCCAGTTCCCAGTACCCATTTCCCAGCTACCAGCCACCAGCTACCAACTACCAGTTCCCAGTTCAGTTTGGCAACACGAACGGAGTGTTTTGCGGAAAAGGATGGGCTTTAGGTGGGCCGGAGGTAAACCTAAACCGGAGTCCAACAACTTTAAACTCGCATGCAAGCTGTGTCGGCACTCGAAGGGCAGCGACAGTATGAGTTACACGGAAAGAGTTGAAAATCCTGGCAAAAACAAAAATCTCGGCTCGTCCTGAAATCTGTTACAAGCTGTGCTACATGTTTATGGAGAGTTTAAGTGGCCGAGGCAGGATGGACTGCACATGCCATTGCCATTTCTGTTGATGATTAACAGTCGGCGAGTGATTTTTGATATTATAAGGCTAACAAGTTTGCCCCCCCGAATAAACAAAAACTGAGGGGTAGACGAGTCGTCCATCAACGGATTTACTGGATTGCTTCTCGTTTTTATTATAAAACTGTGTACGGGTTTTGTTGTATTTGGCCGTGCTGTTGTTACAAAGTTGCCCTTTCATGTAACGAACAACAAACCAACTCACGCCAAATACAAGACTGATGTTTGGGGGGTGAGGAAAAGGGAACCATTCTGATAATAGGTGTAGTCGTATTTCCGTTTCCCCATTTCTGCCCTTCCAACCACTCTGAGTGAGTGAGTTTCATGTTTGGTTTGCCGCTTTTGCATTTGCTGTTGTTGTTTTCGAAGCCATTGTATTCACTTGACTTTTATTTCATCATTACAATTGTTGCTGTGGCATTGTTATTGTTAACATTCAGCCCAGACCTAGGCCAGACCCTTTCACCGACAACCATACTCATTGGAATTGTCTTTCAAATCCACGTACACACACGTGCAGAATGAGGAAAACGAGGTGGTAAAGCTCCATGTTAAAGCCAAAATTACATTGTTAATTACATTTTCCATTCTTTGCGGTTGCAAATATGAGTTTGAGACATATGCATATATATTTCATTTAGTTAGTGGTCAACGATTTTTGCGGTTGGTATAAAAGGAAAGAGAGTGGAGAATATTTAAATGAAATTCTTCTATTGAGTTCAGGAATGAACGTTTGAACTGAGTCACATTAAATGAGAATTTCACCCAGAGAAATGGTTAGTCTGTTGGTGACAAATACAGACCCTTTGTCTTGTCATTACAACATGTCAAAATTATTAGACTGGACTGCCCTTTGCTCTGTCCTTTTAATATCTCTATATAGGAGCAGAAATTTAGCTTCTGAATTCTGGTTTAGTGTTGACCAAATGGGGAAACCACAAGTTAGTTACATCTCCATCTAACTCGAACCGTGTATATGTCCCTTAAATATTCATGTACTCCACCATCATCCCTTTGGCGTTGACTGTCTGGGACTCGTCTGCTTTTAGTTTGAAGCGTAAATGACCAAGAGGTCATGTGGCCAAAAGCAGCTATAATGTCTGCCCTGCCAAGAAAGCAAATTACAGCATGATTAATTATTAACTTTCGGGTGGGTCTTGAACAGACCTGAGTGACTTCGCTACTTTAGCCTAGTTAATACCGTTGGGTGGAATTGGGTGTCAAGTTATTGAGCTATGAAGTGCACTTTCCTTATCTTTTTATTTTGTGAGTCATAATAATACACATAGAAAATTGAGCTCAAAACTGAGACGATTAAGGTGCAAAAGTAGGGTAAAAGCGATTTTAGAAATGCAAAAAACAAACGTTTTACCTTTTTTAATGTTTTAAAATTGTGTTGGACTCCAACCTTATTTTTAAATTTGTTAATATATTTTTAATAGACAACAACAACCGACACACCCTCATGAGTTGAAAATAATTAATTCAATAGCTACTGGCGAATAAAATTCTCTTTCTTTTCATTTATAAATTCATACATCAGATGGCTTAAATGCCTTGCCTTTAAAGATTTCGCCATTATTGCCACATCTAAGCTCAAAACATAAATCTTACCGCCACAACGCACCGTTATCTCACACTTTATACTCACATAAATGCCCATTTTGTTTGCTTTTGTGGCTAGCCAAGTTGTTAATGTGCATCATCATATTCTTGAGATGAAATTAGGTGGCAAGAATAATGCACAAACAAAGAGCGTATTAAGTCACACTGCCGCTTAAGTAGAAACATTTAGTATCTTAGCTCTGACCATCTTGAATGGTGGATAAACTGTCTTTATGAACAGTTTACATTTTCCAGACTTAGATGGAGTTTTATCAATTGCAAATTAAATATAAATACGCAAGTTTTTTAAAAAAGAATCAGACTTCTTGCAAAAATTGGTACCCTCCTGTTGAGTGCACCTTTTATATTCCTAATCTTGCTTTCCTAATCTTTACTTAATTAAGTTTTAATTTTCATCCCACATGAACTCAATTAAAATGTTTTTAAAAGTACTTTTATGTGGCACCCGCCATCTTAGGCGTTCTAACAAAACTAATTGCAGTAATGTTTGGCTTTTATATGCTAACGCTTTAGAACTAAATGCCTTTCCGCTTTTCTAATTAAAAGGAAGCCTACCGACTCAAAACACATTCACCGACACACCTAAATGACGTAGTGTTTGTATATATATTTGCAGGTAAATAGAAAAAGGGAAATGAATTTAATTTAAATTCATATACGTACATATTTCCGGGAACAACAGCTAAATAAGCATATGCCAGACAATTCGGTTGGGGCATGAGTCAGATCTAGACCGGGGAACTGAGTAGCAGCGACACTACGAAAATTTTAATTACTCGTACTCAACTTTCAAAAACTGAACTGAGGGGCTCGAGCAGGACGAGAGCTCATTTTGAAAATTTTCATAATTACTCGCCGCCCGACGACTTGTTAAGTCAAACAGAGAAAGGGAAAATCGGGTGAAAGGTGGTGCGGTGGGTGGAGCCACGGAGAAAGTCAGTTGAGTTTCGTGGACGATTGCGGACGAAGACCCACTAGCAGGTTAAAATGGAGGAGGGTTCTGTGGGGATGGGGTCTGATTCAGAGCACCACTCACATGAACAGCGACCAGGACTAAACGAACTTGTACACAGGACCCTCGCTCTCACAGCCTCACAGCCAGGACGAATAAATATGTATGTGTGTGGCTTCGCTTGAGCACCTGCACCCGATGTGGTAACTGTGTGGGTGATGGCTAAAATAGTAGGGCGGGTGGAGGTTCTGGTGGAGAGGCCATGCACTTGAAACTAAAGGCTAAGTAGGCGCATTCACACAAACATTCCGGCACAAATGCAGCGCCACAACAACTCGGTCTATCTACGGGACACTGTGTGGGTATGTGGAAGGATGTGTGGGTGTGGGTCCTGTGCCACACACACACACACACGCGCAAAAGTTGAGTATCCCGCTTGATGGGTCCTCTTCTACCTGGCATTGGGCTGGTTATGTAATTAAATTTATTTAATTTGACTTATTATGCTCATACATGTAGATATGCAGATGTACATACAAACTTACTGCTCTTAGGAACTAATTGGAAACGCGAGTAATCTGATTTACTCGGCGAAAAGAGTATGGAAACAACCTGACCTAATGGAACATTATTTTTCTTTTTTTTTTAACAATTTACCTTAGAACTCACTCACATTAAAATACAATTTTTTTGGGAAAGTAGCTTTGGATAATTTGTTTCATATTGTTTTTAAAAACTAAATTCAAAATACTGTATTTTTTAACATATCCATTTTATTTCAATCAAAATGACCTTAGTTTTACATTTTCTTCTAATTTTATATAGAGGTTTTTAGTCAGCTTTCCTGATTTAGTTAATTTTGGTTAAACTTACACTTGCACTTTATTTCACGTAAAATTATTTCTTAATTCTAAATTAAAGGACGGTGAAATATGAAGATGCTCAGATAAAGTCCCAGACTACTTAATTACAGCACGTATAATTTCTGAGTGTATGTATGTATATATCTCATCTACTCAGCAATATCTCTTCGCTTTCTATGTGAGAGAGTCCTCGCTTAAGCTCATAAGCCTGACAAACAGTTTCACACAAGGACAAAAAGGCAAAATGAGGGTTTACTGAAATTAATGGAAACAAAGCCAAGCAAAAAGGTGGCCAACACAACAGGGAAGGCTATCCACAAACAAATTATTAAAATTAGTCTATCGCAGATCTCTCAATTATTACCTTAACTTACACAAAGAAAGGATTGCCCCAAGACTCGATGTGTTAATTGATTAAGTAAATTTTCCATTGCCGAGATTTTTTGACTTTTCTCTATCTCTACCGTACCATGTAAATGAGGTAAAGCTAAAAGCATGCAAATTGTTTACACGAAAATTCCATTATGTTTACCCAAATTCGGCGGGCGGGTAACGAGAAGATAAATGCGGGCTAAACGGAAAGCCAAAACAATGAAATTCGTTCGCCATGCAAATGGGTTGCGACTAAAACCAGTAGTCGGCAACGGCAGACTTAAAGTAATGAAAACTTAATGTAACATAATTCAACAGCAGTTAGCTAATAACAAGGAAATCACATTGCCAACTCCGGCGAAAACGAATCACATAGCCATCATCTTCGTCATTAGGGTTTTTTAAATCGAATACTACTGCAGGGGAACCTAGACACTCCAACAGCCAGACATATCCCAGCCTACATCCAGATAAACCAATTGCTTAGGCTTCTGCTTGAGTAAAGTGAAACGGGCATGGATAAGGAGGTGTAGACTGGTAAATGCAAATCTGAATCCTACACCCAAAGTTTTGTGTTTTCTACGAAGAGCCAAACAAGCATAAGGATGGTGTAGTTTGTTCTTACCGAACCATAAGATACCCTGCTAAGATAAGCTGATGGGACCCAACTTTGCCTAATATACCTTTTTTAGCTTTACAGTGGTGGTTTATAAAAACAGCAAGCTAAGGCAGGAAACTCAGCAAGTCAGGAAGTCTGTCGACGTGAACGTCGTCATCGTCATCATCAACCTCATCCCCACAGTAGTCGTCCTTCTAGCCGTTGTGCTCAACCCCCTCCCCCTTTGTTTTTGCTACAATGTCCCGGACTATTTTGGTTGAATGGTCAGAAAAGTTGCAGACAACACAAACATAGCCGGGCCAACAGAAAGAAAGAACGAGAGGGACTGAGAGTGAAAGAAGCTAGCTGGAAAGCTCATTGTTTTTTGGTTGAGGACAAAAAAGGACCAGCTCAACACTGGCCCACGTGTGTGCTGTCCTGCTGTTGGGGGCAGGAATAGCAATAACGAGCAGAAAATTAGCAAGAAAATAAAATCGATATTTACTTGGAGTGCGTTTAGGTCCCTCATTAAATATTTACTAGACGCATTTAACTGGCAGGAGATGGAAACGACACATTTCTCCCTTAACCGTCGCACCTTATCGAGGTAGTTTAATGATTTAGCGATTCGCATAAAAAGCAAAAGCTTGAATAGAAGCAAAAGTATACAAAAATTAAATGTTGCCTTAAAATATTTTCATTTAAACACAGAGAGGATATATATCAGCTATTAGCCATTGTTTTCTGGTTATGGTCTAAAGCTAGAATAATATTAAGACATAGATATTTGTAAATCGCAGACACATACTGCTTTACCTTAATATAAGGAAGTATTCCGAATTGCCGTTTATTTATTTAAAAATAGCTTTTGCATTGTTTTTCAATTTCAGCTTGGAATTTCCAAGTCATTTGGACCCTCGCAATTGTTCCTTCCATTTCCATTAGCTTCCGTTACGGAAGCGGAAATGCCACACAGTTGCGCAGTCAAACTTACTGAGAGTCTAACTGAAAATCAAAGGGCGACTACACCAACTCTACTTCAAGTGATTTTTTATTTGTACACATATGGAGAACAATAGTTTTGGGCGGGTTTTAACACGAAAACAAATTTTTATCCGAGGGTAAAAACAAATTTTATAAGATTTAACTTTTGCAAAGCTGGCATAGTATTTGACTATGTTTTTTAGATCTAACCATAACAAAAATATAAGACGACATAAACCTTGTTTTAAAAAATAAATGTAAATCAATAACCAAAATCCTTGTTATTCTTTTTCAGGTCTTGTCAACGATTAATTTCCGAAAAAAACTAAGTGTGATATCGCAGATCGAAAAATAGCTGAAACAAGTTAAACAACATTTTTGGCGAAGCAAAGATCAGAAAAAGTAACGATCATGTTGGCCTTTCACAACGAACACATTGCAAGTAAGTATATATTAATTGTATTGCAACAATTTTTATTTATTATTTGTAGTGCAACAATTGTTTTTGTATTATTTTTCTATTATTTATAATTATTAGGAAGTTTAAAATCTAAGTAGCCAACCTTTATCAAACTTAATATTAATTTAAGTTACATATGTAAGGTCAGTCTACGTCTGATGCTGAGAAATCCCCAGTTCTATCCGCAAAATCAATTTGCATTTGCAAATTTGGAAAGAGGGCTCTAATTGCTACAATGCGGACTCTGTTCCCAGGAATTGGGTGAGGGGCTTAACTACTTGTGAGCCTCAAAATAATCAATTATTAAGCAAGCTCCATTTAACATTTAAAGGTTGCCCACTTACCTCCGGCAGGCATAGACTGGGAAAACCCATTAAGTATAACAATTTCCTGTGTGATGGAAATGGAAGGCAACGAAGAATAACAGCAACTCGAAGCTGCACTTAAGATGTTTCCAACGAAGGCAGTCCTGCTCCTTTGTGTTAGTCGAGTGGTGAGACAGTTAAATCGGCCTGTTACATCGGCCCGGCTCTCAATAAACAATAAAAGCACAGCCACGGCTGGCGCTCAACATCTGAAGCCTTCGGCATTATATTTAGGTTTAAGCACATAATAACTTAATACCATAAAAAGAATGCACAGGAAAACGAACGACGGGCTTCTCGTTGAAAAAACGGGTATCAATTATTTACCTAGCTGCCTGAGCCATATTAGAAAATTTAAGCTCTGCCTTGTTTGATCCCTTTCTGGTTAACAAGTGATATATAATTCAGTGGCTTCTAATATGTCTGCAATTTGGTTAGGAACGGGCATTTGATTATTACAACACTTGCTAATCATTGCTCACCACGAAAATGCGACAGCTAAAGGGCATTTTCTTGCCGGGTTGATAAATCCATGTCCATATTTCCGTCGTTTTGTCTGTCCAACAAAATTATGTAAAATGCTAAAAAAAAATTTTTAAATTTCTGAATTTAATGATCATTATACGCAAAAAAGTACGCTTTGTTTTTCTTAGACTCTTTGATAAATAACGCAGAAAATCTTTGTTTACTTTAACCTATTCAAATTCATTAGTCGAGAAGTTAAGTTAAATTCATAAGGTTTGCTACTTTCTTTGTTATAAGTTAAATCAAAATATATTTATTTAGAAATATAAAGGTAAAGCTGCGCAGTTTTTTCTACTTTTTTCCTGTACCCTTGATTATTGCTTGTACAAACCACAGGCATAAATTTTGGCCTCGCCAAGAACCACTAATAAATGGTGTGGGCCAACTACCACTGCTACCTCGACCGCCTGCGGTCAGTGGGCTGGCAAAAATGATTCATTAGCATTCAGCTTGAAAGTTGATTTGCCGCAAAAGAGATACCAGACCGCACTCTCCTCTTGAAAGTGAAAAGTTTTAAAAGCCTAAAGCAACTTATAATATTGCTTCGGAGGCACATTACGAAACCCCATGAGCAACATTTTGCCAGGAAAGCGGTTAATGTGGGTTAATAAATTTAAGGAGTTCGAGGGGAACTGAGAAGTGGGAGAGTATGAGATTTGTTTAGTAACACGTATGGGCAGCAATAAGGTTTAATTAAAATTTAATTTGTTCGTAAACTAAACTAGAGGTCTTTATTATGGAAGTCTTTATGGATTGGAATGTTGTTAAATTAAAAAAAAAGGACATTAAATTCATAAAATCTCCTTAATGTCGAAATTCTTGAATGGTCTTTTGTAAAAAGGTGGGAGAGTATGAGATTTGTTTAGTAACACTTATGGGCAGCAATAAGATTTAATTAAAATTTAATTTGTTCGTAAACTAAACTAGAGGTCTTTATTGGAATGTTGTTAAATTAAAAAAAGGACATTAAATTCATGAAATCACCTTAATGTCGGAATTCTTGCATGGTCTTTTGTATATAAAAATTAATAATGCGTTCAGAGTTACTAAAATAAAAAATTAATGTAAAATCGTAATTTTTTAGGACACTGCATTGTAGTTGACATTCCATTGACATCTTTGTAAAACAACATAGACATTCTGTTTTATGCCTCACTATTTCTATGCACGCAACTGTACATACGTGTATTTGTGAGAGTGATTATACCCGTTACTCGTAGAGTAAAAGGGTATATTGTATTCGTGCAAAAGTATGTAACAGGTAGAAGGAAGCGTTTCCGACCCTATAAAGTATATATATTCTTGTTCAGGATCACTAGCCGAGACGATCTAGCCATGTCCGTCTGTCCGTCTGTCTGTCCGTCTGTCCGTCTGTCCGTCTGTCCGTCTGTCCGTCTGTCTGTCCGTATGAACGCTGAGATCTCGGAAACTATAAAAGCTAGAAGATTGGCGTTTTGCATGCAGATTCTAGGAGTTCCTACGCAGCGCAAGTTTGTTTCAAAAAGGTGCCACGCCCCCTTTAACGCCCACAATCGCTTATATACGATTTAAAAAATTTAAATATTTCGGAAAAGTAAAAATGCAGTTTTATTGTGTTTATCAATACCTATCGAAATGTAGAAGAAATTTTTCAAATCGGTCCATTCGTTAAAAAGTTATGCGTGATCAAAGTTTCTATCTCCATCTCCCTCGCACTCCCTTTACCTGAGTAACGGGTATCTGATAGTCGGGGCACCCGACTATAGCGTTCTCTCTTGTTTTTAATTAATAAACTCATTAGGCACAGGACTGGTCAACGTTTTTGCCGCTACACTATGTGAATTGCTCATTTTAATTACTGGCAGCTGTTATCCCCCACAGCTCTTTCGTTCTTTTGGGGGACTGCACATAATTTCCTGGCATTTCAACAATGTGCCGACAATTTTTATGTTGTTAGACGGCGCTGACGTCGACAGTTGGCAGGTTGTTCGGTTGTTGCTCTTGCACTTGTCCCTTCAGTTGTTGTAGCGCTGGTCGCTTGTCGTTCAACTTTTGACGTGTTGCATGCTGTGGCCTTTTGAGCTCCCAGACAAAAGGCCACGGGAAAAGGACAGGGGCAGAAGGGGGTTACAGGACCCTCTACTCCTGGCCTAAACGTGCGCGCGTTTTGGGCTAAAAGTTAAATATAATTGTTGCCGTTGGAGTGGTTAGCAAGGAGGTAACAGACAGTCAATGGCAGAGCAGGGAGCCCTGGGTATGACCACATGTCAGGACTGGGACTGGCTTCGTGTGCCGGTTGGAATATGTGTTGCTAAATCGGTTTAGGCTGACACGAGCCTGTCGCCGTGCAGGTGAAGTACACGGGGTGGCAGTTGAGCAGTTAATGAGGAGCAGAGACAGGATCCCCATACCTCCCACCCCCGCCGTCCTGGCAACAACAACAAAAGCAACGCCAAGCGGGCCACCACAACCAAACAATGGGAAAGCAAGCGGCGGGGAAAATTACACGGATTTATGAAAATGGCCACAAAACTGTGCTAAACACGTTGACGCTTTGCACACGCAAACCGACATATGTGTTCGGTGGTTAGCAGTCCTTGCAGTCCTTGCAGACCCCTTTCGCCAGGACATTCCACAGGGCAGAGCTTTAATTGTGTAATAAAGCGAACATGGTTTTCGCGGAAAACAAATAGATTAAAATTAGAGATAGTAATAGATATATTTGAAATCACATCGCCTCCTTTTACACTTTTCATTATTAATTAAAATTTTAATGACTGTCATTGCAGGTTGCGCTTTTCTGACTTATTTCAGTCCGGAGACCTCCGCCACGCCTGCCACGTCGCCCTCATCTGGGGCACAAACATCGCTCCACAATGACAAGCAATCCATAGCAGGGGTAAGTGCCAGGGCCAATGTCCTCAATTCCATCAATTAAGTAGCTAGACATATAATTTTCTTATAAATGCACATTGTTTGAGTGTTGTTTTTGTATAATTTGTTGTGGTATCTGTCACTACTCTCACTCGAATTAAATATTAAAAAAAAACATTAAAAAAAAAGGTCAGCGAATTGAAGCAACTTAGGATGTACTTTAAAATCCCTCTTTTTTTGACTGTATGTTCTCTGAATACAATTTGAACTTGCATGCCCAACTGAAAATTGTGCAAATCCTCTTTGATTGCTTTCGATTTCGTTGTTTGGGGAATTTGCTGGAACTGCGCTAAATTATTTCTGCAAAAACTCTGCCAATCCTTAAATGCGTTGGTTTCGGCCAATTTTATGACAGGCAGCCAAAAGAGGGCTTGAAAATTGATTGCAATTTTCACTGTCAAAAATATAGATATATTTTGTTTTGCTTTTGATTTATGTTTGTTAATGTTTACCCTAATTGAGTTTCAGTTTAAAATGCCGAACATGTGCAACCATGTAAATGCATTTAGGGAACACATGTTTCAGCTTGTTGATTATCCCCCCACCTGCTGGGTATTATGGTTATGTGGCCGGAAAAGTAATTAAAATTTTAGAACATATTTGAATAGACGACAAAGAATAAAATAAATGAAGCAATATTTGCTGGTCCTTAAATTGGTGGCTATTTCTCCTGACCCAACAATATTTCAATTATTGGAAAAACAACAAATTTTGATTGCGCCCCTGTCTCTAGTTGTCTTGGTCTACAACTCATAACTGAAATTTAATTTTGCTTAGAACGACAAAAAGAGTCTTCAAAAGGAAATCAAACTAAACACAAGAACGGCAAGAAACAGTTTATTGAATATGCAAAATGTTGTGAACTGCAGCAGAGTTGTACAAACTGGAGGACACCCTCTGCCACCCCATTTGAGATAGAAGGATAGATAGGCTGGTCCATTCAATTCCATCCTATCTTCTCCTCCAGCCTTTTGTTTTCATATTTTCTTTGTTTACTCTGACAAACACTGAGAGGGAAATTTGTGGCTGTTTTTGTGTGGAAATTTATTACATTTTCTTAGTCTAGGCCCGACCGACCCGGTCTGAAGGAAAGAGTTTATCTTTCTTCTCTGGCTTCTTTCAGAACTTTTAGCCTCGTCTTTTTCTATTCTTGTGCTCTCTTGCCAATGCCACTGTGTGTGTGTTTGTGTGTGTGGCAAGAAGTCGACTGTTGCTGCATGTGTGTGCCACTTATTACAACTTGAGGGCGAGTCGGTAGAATTCCACCTTTGTTCTCCGTCTTTTCCGCATTGTTTTGCTGCTGGAGGAAGCCACTCTTCCTGTTGCATAATCAAGAGTTGTTTTATTAAATCGAGAAGGGTTAGAAAGGTTCAGTCGTTCAGTCGTTTGCTCGTTCATTCCTTGAGAAATGCCCTTCTGATCTTTTAATTAACGTATCGAGTGCTTTGATAAGTGAAGGATCCTTCAACTCGAGCCTTGGAGACCACTTCAACCGAGGGAAACTTGCACACAGAAAGTGCAGTAATCATCCGGAGGACGATATAACTTCCGGTTTCCTCTTTGTGCCTCAGTTTGGCAGCCAGTTTTTTGCGCAAACGAAATACGGCTTTTTGCAAAGAGGAAACAGTTTAGCATAAAAATAAAAAGTCAAGCTGTGGCCGTACAAGGCGGCGGTCATGAAAAAGCCTGAAACACCGCTCAACTTTTCATGGCAACTGGCAGTTTAGCTTTATCTGAATCTTATGCGCTGCTTTGTCGTATTCAAATTTCCCAAAACGACGCAAAAGAGGGCGTAGCCAGGAATTGGGTGGGAAAAGTCATAATTTTCTTTTTTCGAAAATGAAAAATATCTGCTGCCAAGTAGATAGAGAAAGAAGCAAATACGGAAAGTGGGCAGAAACTTTGCACATATGCCGGGGAATGGCCGTCGCTGATAATTCAAAAGCCTTAGAAACGGAAGTCAAAGAAAGAATGTAAGGCGGAAAGGGTCAAGACTCCTGGTCTGACTTTAAATTAAGGGTCGTTTTTTAACCATTTTTCAAAAAATATTTTAAGGTTAACTGATCTGATATTTATTATATAGTTTTCCTATGACTTATGCAATCTGAGTCTCTCTAATATTACTATCAGTTAAGGTTGTCTGAAACCAAATAAAACGTAAAAACAATATTATTAGAAAATTAAAAAAAAAAAAATTGGAGTTATCAATAAAAAATAAATCAGATAAAAGCATAGTCAGCTTGCAAAACAAAAAATTATTTTAATTTTAGTTACTTTTATTATAAAAAATTTAAACTGCATTTATAATTTGAAAAGCACAATGATCGATCCGGAAACTGAATTACAAAAGAAAGCAATGAATATTATCTTTTTTACCATGTATATTGTGGTTGTATATTTTTTCTGTGTCGCCACACATACCTAAAAAAATAGAGGATAAAGTGAACTGAGTGGGGCAAAGAATTAGCTGAGTTAACCTGAAAAATTCCGAAATCAGGACTAAAAAGGATTTAACCACAGCCTGCAATTAATCACGCTCGCCCCTGATGTAGCACAATTCATGAACGAATGGGTTTTGTGGTTAGTTGTGGACCTCCTAGAATTAATGAACAGTAAATACTCTTACGTAATATTAAATAAATTGATGTAAATGCAGTTAACGAATTCTTAATACCCTTACGTAATATAAAATAAAGTTTGCCATGGCCTGTTTGAAATAAAACTAAACTAAAAGTAAACCTAACATAGTTTAGTTCATATTCAATACCTCTACATTTTGGAGTCAGTTTTTTAAAGTCAGTTTACTAAAAAATTGCCGATATCGCTTCTTATTTTCTGTTTGACTCCAAGGGAAGTGTATTTCAGGGCTGATGAAAAATCCCCTTTGATTTTATAGCACACCTTTTGGGTGCCTCTCCTCTTTTCATTTTTCACCTAAACTTTGTTTCGGCAGGGAAAAAAGCAAAAATTTGTGTTGTTATTCCAGACGAGCACTGACCATACCATAGAAGGCCTCTACCGAACCGAACCGCAACTAACTGAGCAAAAAGCCAAGCTATTCCTATTGGGCCCGAAGCCGCTTTGGTGCTGGACGCTTCAGTTTGGCAATTTATCTGGCCCCATCTGCATTTGTTGACTTTGCGCCGGCGATTGGGCCGCAGTGTACACTATTGTCCCGCTTTGCATAAGAGCTAACGAACTAGATTTTTTCCGCATTCTTTCCTTGGTCTCTGGGATCCATTGGCCAGAGTGCTGGAATAGGAGCTCTGAGCTTGGCGTTCGCTTCATTGGCATATCAATCAACGGCCAAAAGCGGGAAACGAATTCACTTACTCACACCAGTAGACGCGATGGATGGTCTCTATATATACGGAGGTGGACGATTGCGGGGGTGGCATGTTGGGCCGCTCAGGATTTTTTCTGCCTCGGCCGGATGCCATTTTAATTAAGTGTTGGCGGATGCCAGTTTCCAGAAAAACAAGGACGCCGTCCACTCTGCCAATGGCCCTAAAGAGTGAGCGAGAGAGCGAGATTGCCCCGTATCCTGGCCAAGAGGAATTTGAGATAAGAAAAAATATATTCGCCACATAGTATGTTGAATCGGACAGGAGATTTCTGTCGGCTGGCTTGCTCTCTCTTGCGGCTGACAGTTTTATTATTATTTTTGCAAATCAGTTAATTAATTAAGACAGAGCAGCTGAGCCAAGAACTCACTGGCACAAGTTCAGCACTGGAGAGAATGATGCATCTAGTCTTCGTTCTAATGCCCTCGTATTAGGTTATTTTCTAACGTATCTAGTAAAAACGAAAACGGAAGCTGAGTTCGACACGCCGAAGCTGTAATATTTACACCGAAAATGAATGAATGACTGATCTTAAATGTATATTTGTTAGCTATAGTTAGCTATACATTTCAAATTATGGTGTAAAGAAAAATGTGAAAACATGGGATTTAAATGCCAAATTTTGGATTACTTCGTATAATTCGTTATTTAATTTTCAATTAATTGGACTTCAAAACAAAAAATTTTTATTTTTATTTTACTGCAGTTTTCGAAAAAGAGACTCATGAAAAAAAACTTTACTTTGGGTCAATACTCGCAAAAAATCAAGATTTAACACCTTTTAAAAAATACGAAAAAAGTAAAAACACCAATCTTTTAAAATTATTTAAAAATCGATAGTTTAGGTCTTCAGAAGTCATTTAGTCTTTTTATTTGGCTATGTGTTCTATTTTTCTCAAGTTAAGACACAAGATATATGTAGGTAATAGTCAACTCAGGAGTTGGATAAGTTTAAAAACCATTAGTGTTTTCAAACACTCAAAGACAAACATCATTGAAGAAATCACTTTCAGTTTTATTTTTTATAACAGAACCAAAAACTATGTTTCTAAACAAATTTATACTAATACTTAAATAAAAGTTTTGATTAATGTTAGAAGGACCAGCCTTTGGTCCTTTTTTTTCTGTGGCCATAAAAGTTGTCTGAGCCAAGGAAAGAACAATTTTCCACTTTATAAAGCCCATGAAATATTGTCGACACCGACTACAAAGAGAATATTTTATGCATGCGCATGTGTAAAAATATATTTTATTAGAAAACTGGTAGCTCCTCAACTCGAAAATGTTCCCTCACAAAGAGGATGGAGTGGGAACGCTTGAACATTTTTTTGCATTTCAAAGCCAAATGCGCGACATTTTTATTGTAGAGAAGGGAGCCTGACATATTCCAACAGCGTAATAAAAATGTCGATTTACATTCGTGGTGTATATCTGCCAAAGCGTCTTTGTGTCTCTTATGCTATCTCGTCACGTTATTCAATCACCTACAACCAAAATAAATCCCCAGCAGTGACAGATCATTTTATTCTTGAAGCTTATTTTAAAATATTGTTTAGCTATTTTGTATTTGAAACAGATTTAAATTTATTTATTAATTTTACCAGCTTTTTAAATGTTTTTGTCTTTTATTTCATTAAGTATAACAAATATTAGAGCTATATAAATTCAGAGCTACTTTTAGCTTAGGAAAGCGTTATTATGTTTTGTTAATTATCTGATTATTTATATTGAAAACTAATTCATTTTCATTCACTCTAAATGTTAGCTTTTGAGCATGCCTTGACCTAAAACACATTATTTACACCATTTATATGTGTATTCCGTCTATATGTATACAATTTTAAAAAGTCTAAGCCATATTAATAATACAAGGTAAGTAAAATATATTCTTAAGTGTGTCGGAATGTTCCTTTTTTGAATGTCTCTAAGTCTCTTATCAAATTTTAATGTGGGTATTTATGTTTTTTGTTTTCAAGCTGGGAAAAGTCAAGAAAGACACAAATCTGAATAAGTCGAAACTTTAACATATTGTTGGGGGACCCAAATAAGTTATAAGAATCAATGTTGTTACTGACTCCAATATATTGATGTTGTTCTATAATTGATGTTGTTGTTGTTGATGTTGTTTCTACTACTACTACTACTGCTACTACTACATATCCATAAGCCTCTCTTATAACGCAAGAACACTATCTGTTATCATGATTTCCGTTTAATTCATAACTATAACCTTATACCAATCGATGTTGTGCTCCCTGCTCATTGATGTTGTTGTTTTGACAGTAAATATGCATATGTTTTTATTATTTTCTGTGTGTGGCAGCATCTGTTGTGTTCTTTCTTGAATCTCTCATCAATTCTCTTGCAGGTTGCCTATCCATGTGGCGCCCTAAACGTGCGGCGCTTGCGCTGGCAGCAACATCCACAATCCCTTGGTTATCCCTATCCACGTCTGCAGCTGCAACGCCACCAACAGCTGCAACCTCTACAAAATCAACCATCGGGTTCCGGCCGCCTCAGTTTGAGCAGCCGCCACAATTTGCGCGAACTCTGCAAAACTCAGGCAATTTGCTAACAGCAATTGCATTCCGCTGCAAGCGATGCAAGTGCCACTTCAGCAACAACATCATCAACAACATCATTAAGAAACCCAACATCAAGCAATCCAGGAACAATATCAAGTCCATCAGGTCATCTTATGCAATCACACAAGCTGCGAGTGCAACTGCAGCAAATTAGTCACGCAAAATTGGTAGGTGACTCACAGTCTTAGCCAAAACCTTCACTCAGATCGAACAGTCATAGTTTAAATGGGGTATAACAAAAAGTACAGTCTATAACAATACCTTACATAAATATTTTCAATTATTTTTTAAGCACTGACATTTTTTTTTCTATTCCAAAGATATATTTTTATTAGGTGGGCCAGGTTTAATATAATTAATAATGTCGTTAGGTTAATTAATTAACTAAAAAATTAATTATTTGTCGGTTCAAGTTAAAATTGTTCTAAAACGCTCTTAAAAATGTTTTAATCGTGCTTAAATCATTTTCATTTGAACACGGTATTGAAAATATAAATTATGATTGATTAGTGAGGCATACAGTACCGCAATACTTGAATTATTTGGAAAAGAAGAAACCTTCTGATAATACAAAATTTAAATAAATTAGGACCTCATTTGCTAAGAAAGTCGTTTTCAATGAGAGCTTAAATACGCATTTAAAAGATTTGTTTAATTCTGAATATAGGTGGCTAAAATGAAGATACATCAAAAATGACATTTTAAGTGGGCATATTTTGCCAACATTTTTGGCGTATCTATCAGTTTTCTGCAAAACGATATGTACAAGGCTTCTTAGCCTAAACTCTCGATAATAATTCAGCAATGTTGGCTGGCATTTCCGCTCCCATTTCGGGCTTCAGCATATTTGTTCTCCAATGTGTGCGGCAAACATTTAATGCCTTAATACAACGTGCCACAACTGACTGGGGGCTTTCCATCTTCATCCTCGCTGCCCCTGTTTGTTTGAAGTGGGTGTTTAGGTGTGTGCTGCTCTCGTCATCATTTCCATCAGGCTGGATAGCTTTTCAAATTCCAAATTTATGCAAATTTTGTCTGAGCCGCGACGGGAGACGAGCACACGGCATTTTGCTCATGAATATTTGTGCCAGGCCAAGTCCCCCGCAATGCCATCCGCCCACACATTCAGCCACCCACTCAGAAACGAGTATATACACATGTGAAATTGCGCTTTTCCCCCTTTCTGTTTTTCCCTCTATTTCTGGATGTGGCTGTGGATGCACCTTTCCTTTCCCCAAAACAACTCTTGGATAGCATGTGCGGGAGGCATACGTCGCCCTTTTTGTATTGCCATCAATCATCAATCAATTTTTTCAGCAGATGTGCGATTCCCTGCCGTTGCTCCAGCATACTTATAGACCCGTCGCAGTCGAGCCAGAAATATTGGAGGGCGCGCTCACCTAGGCGTGCCTTTTGCCTTCACTCGGGCCATGCCAATTTAGCAAACTGTTCGAAAATCCGATCCCTTTCCCCTTTACCCCTCTCCCCATCTGTGGGTCCCTGTGCAGCACCAGCTTCAGACCCGGTGGACGCATAATTCCGGTTGCTCACTCGCGTTTAAATGTACATCACGTAAATTCCAAGCAAGATGTTGTTGCCGCCTCCCAATCTCAATCGTGTATGTAGCGCTCGAGCACGGAACTGCCCTTCACAACCACTGGACATGACCAGCTCAACTCCGCTTAAGAATTTAAAGCTGGGGATACTCTATCTGGCCATTTTTTTACCCAGTTAATTATGAAATCGGTCAGCATATTTCTGAATAAAATTATCCTCAAACTGTTTTCATTAATGTTCTCGACTATTAATAGTTATATTTTAGGACTCAAGTTTTTCAATACTGTTGAGTTGAATATTTAGTCGAACTAATATAACTAAATTGAGTTTAAGTTTTAGTTGAAAAAATATTAATTTTATGAATATTAAAGTTTAGAACCTTCTTAAGTTGCTAACCGATTTTTTAGATAAATCATACTTTTTATTTAAAAGTCTTTAAAGAAAATAAATATTTACTTATTAGAGGGGTGCAAATAAATGTCACGTCTTTCTTTTGGAAATAAGGAAACTTGTTTGTTTCAAGCTCTTAAAAATGTAACATGAGTATAGTTTCATTTTTAAGTGAGAAGTTTTGAGGGTTAGATGTTTTCCATCAGTTAAAAAGTGATAGATAATGTGGTACTAAAAAGTATGCTACAAAAAAATGTTATTTGATTTTGTACCATAAGATCTCCGAACTTTACCTGAAAGCTTCTAAGGAATATGTAAATTATTTTCACCAACTCCGAGCAAGGAAAACCCCAAAAAGAAACACATTAAAGCCTTGTCCAATTTATCGCTTGCTTAAAAACATTAGGTTCAAACAATTCCCACATCATCAACAATTGACAGCACTTGCGGCATATTTCTGGCATTCGAAGGAGATATCCAGAGGTGAACAAATGGCAAATATGCATAACGGCCGAAAACCAAAAAGTATTTCTGCCGTTTTCCCCTTTGGCTTAGATATCCGCTCCCCAAGACGAAAACAAAACCCGAACCGAAAAAGGGATGGCAAACCCATACATGTATAAAAATGAGTAAGGTAGAATATCTGGCAGAAGGCCAACTTAAGGCATCCAGACAAACACGTCACGAACCAGGGAATAAATACAGGCTGAGGAGCAAAGGAATTCCTAAGTATTTTGTATTGTTTTCAATTGTTTGTTGGCAGCCGAGCATTAATATGATATTGATGAGAATGTACACGGAATCCTTAACGTTACTCTGGAAAAACAGGGTTAGACCTTTGTCGACCATTGGGACACGGGTGTCTTTTTCTGGCAAAACGCTTAACTCAAGTTTTGTTTTCGAGGGATTTTATTCAATAAAGTACAGCAAGAGCCAGACATGATATAGCAGTGATAGCTTGGCTCTATTTAATAGAGGTTGAAAAGGTAATAAAATTTAATTAGCAATTCTGAAAATAATTATTTAAATAAAGTACTAAATGCCATTTTGTTTAGCAACTGATATTCAATTAGAACTTTCTGCCTCGTAAAATTATAACAGAAAAAAAGAATATAAAAGAAGTTAACTAGTCAATAATGAAAATACTCATTAAGTAATTATTAGAGTTAGTAAGTGTGAAGCTGACAATTCGGCGTTATCGTGTAGGACAATTTAATATAACAAATACAAAAAAGTTCAAAAAAAGGCTAAGAAAACAAATACTAATTTTTAAAAAATTGTTGGTAAAACTTTTGTTATGTAAGTGACTAAAGATAGTTTAGTATTGATTAAAATTACGATTTTGTTGCTAATAACCAAGCTAACATAAATGGTCAAAATGGTGCTAGTTAGACTTATTACCATAAAACCTGTAGCTTAATAGCCGGTGGTATTATTTCTAGTCTCTTTTTAAATCTGTAGTTTTCTGTCCTGATCAATCTGCTTTCATCGCTGAAGTCCCTGATCCTTATTGGGCGGCATTAAGACTCAACTGACTTCTAGTCCACCTGTTTTATCCGCCACAGCCCATTCCTTAGCAGCTTTCAACACTTGCGAAGTTACGCAGGTACTTGGAAACTTGGGCTTGGATTCATTTGCTACCCGTAGTGAAGCTCGTGTGATTTGTCGAGCCGGCTAAGTCAGCCAACTAAGTCCCATGAACAACTAAATGGGGAACAGGGGAAGGTGGGCTAGCTTCACACGAGTGAGTGCATTAGTTTGTTGTCCACGCTGTCTTTGGCTCAGCCCACGCCTTGGCGCTTTCTACATTTGCCCATCCTATTTGTTGTTTTGTGTGCAACATGCAACAAACTACACGGCCAAGTTGCAGGCACTTCATTTATGTGCGACCGTGTGCGTTTCCAAGTTTTGTGTGGCAGTCCTTTTTGCTTTTTGTTGGCTGCTTATCACGCATGCTAAACAAGCAGACGGAGGAGCCGGCGACGAGCAACGAAAATACAATTTGAATTTTGATAAAATGCAGTTGACTTTTTGCGGTGCTCTGTAGAGTCCTTGCATGCCAAGGACATGCCATGCCCACGCTCCGAGCTCTTTCTCTCTGGGCGACATTCATTGATATTTTGGGCAAGCGTAGCGTAAATTCAATTTAATTTTGTGTAAATTGGCTGCAAATGCAATTTACAAGTCCGAGATGCAGCTGCCTGGATTGCGTGTGCAGGAGTTTCTTATTTTGTCTTTTTTTCTGCCTTTTGGAAGCTGTCCAGGATGACGAGGACTTAAATTCTATTTTTATTTTGGCTTGTTACTCTTGAGCCAACAAGTTTTTAGGAATACCATAACACTGTTTCTACTTGGATAAATATTTAAGTTTCTTGCAGATTTGTGACTTTCATGTGTATAAAAAATCAAAGATGGAACTTATTCGCCACCCTCTTTTGATATTTTAATACGTACATATATGTATTTACTTTGTCGCAATCTGATATTTCTTTCTACCTTTAACTAACTCCAAGTTTTTGGACTCCGCCTTGGCCAATATAATCGATCACAGGGGCTTAATAAAACGCATCCAAGGGCTTTGGCTGCGATGAGAAAGACCTCCAGTGAACTTCCAGGAACTCCTCAAGCTCCTATTAAAACTTTGGCTTAGGTACGAGTTAACGCGTTAAGCTGCAACAAGAAGTTAGAGGACTTGAAATCGCTTTCAGGTTTTGCGGGGTCATAAAGCGACAAGGAGTATTTTCAGTGCCGCACTGGAAGTAGTGTTGCATATTGCCCTCTGTGATTTATGCCAGTCATTCTCAGACGACCAGCCCACCACCCATGTACTCCTTTGGCCCTCCACCTTAGTCTGGCCTAAACTGAGCTATAAATGCCAACGCAGCCCAGAGGAGAGCCAAACTGAAAGCAAACTGTAGTCGTAGTCGTCCCGCCTCCAAAGCCGAGGCGGAAGTTGGCCAAACAAAAAGAAAAAATGTTGATTAAATATGCAAACACGCAGACAGTTTAGTTAAAATGGAAAAACTAAACGCAAAGCTAAAACAAACTTAAACGGTCTGTAATTAAAATATAGCCATGAAATCGACGGCTACACGAAAAACACCTTTTAACCATTTTGTTTAGTTGCTCACGAATTTCATAATCAAACTCCTATCTATTTGCTAATTAAATAACACCAGGCCACAAATTGATTACAGTTAAGGAACATTAATCTAAATTATTATTACTGCTCTAATCGAGTCTTTAACCCCCTAAATAGCTAAGTTTAGTTTAAATTGTTTTAAAATGGAAATGTTTTTTCGCAGACTATTTAACGTGTTTAAAGAAGAATAATTAAAGCTTCTTATAGTTCTTTAGTTAATTGTATTTTAAAGTTCTAACTTTATATAGATCAAATAACAACAAACACATTTTAAATTAAACAAAACCGTTTGTAATATTCAGGAAGATCATTTCAAGTTTAAAGGTCGCCAAAAGCGACATCGAAAGAAACGTATTTCGATGTGATTGACTTTCGTAGTCTTCTTCAAGTTTTTCTTATGAATCGCATCCTCCTTGTATATCATATATATAAATGTTTGGGTGCCAACAAACAATTGAAATCAATACAAAACACTTCGAGATTCTGTTGCTCCTCTTGTCCATTCAGAAATATTTTATGTCTTGCCTGTGGGGATGCCACTCGTGTCTGTTTTGCTTGGTTTTGTTTGGGTGTGTTTTCTCGACATGTCCTTGCTAAAGAACTTCAACTTTTTTGTGTACGGTTTTGTTATCGCCTTTTCGGTTTTTTCTATGCAACTGGAGGTCGATGTGGCATAGGCATTGTTTTTGTGATCGATTGTAATACATTATTGTCATTTCGATGGCCTTCCTTCTGTTCATTGTGGGCCACAAATAGGCCCTTAGTTTTTCATGATGTGGGAATGGGTTCTTATAGTTGTATAAAATGATAGAGGCCTTAAGATTTTGATTAGTTAAAGTGAAATGTTAATATTTATTTTCCGATTATTATGCAAAACTAATTTTGTTTTTCTTCTCTGTCATTTTTAGGTAAGTAAAATTCACAGTTAATACGAAACAAGTGAGTAGCAATGAAAATACCAAATAAACTTTTAATTAACACTCTCTATTTGTGTTTTGATCTTAAGTTCCTAAAGGTTATTTTTTTGGTAATTGTTGAAAAATGTGTAGCTTCGACTGCGGGCTGTGTAACATATTTTTTGTGTGAAACCAAAAAAGCCAAAAAAAACCTAAAAGACAGACTCAGTCTGAAGGCAATAAATCAATCCATATCCTGGCTTAATATGTGGTCTGTCAATTTGGGTCCTGGCTTTTTATCTGCAACTCTAGACTCGGCATCTGCGTTGTGGTTTTGCCGCTTTTTCTACCGGGTATTGATATAACATGCAATTTTTTGCTCCCAATGCTTCTATTCCTCTTTGAACTAATTTTTTGCTAAGGACATTGATAAACATGTGTCCCCATGAACCCTGCAGTTGTCTTTTGTTTACCGCAATGATTGCGGGTTGAGCCTTTTATTTGTTCGTCTCCTTCGGCAACTCAGACGGGGATTGTTCGACAATGCGTTCTAAATCAAATGTCAAATGGAATCGAGGTGGCAGACGGAGAATAATGTGGCCTGCAATGAGGGCTTTAAAGGACATCCGCATTGCTGAAATCTGATTCTGGCGGCTGAATTAATCGATGGAACGGAAAACAGCCATAAATTGCCCGACTCGTTAATTTTCTGTTATTATTGCTCATTTTTGTGGAGTTCATTGTCCAAAGCCTCTGACAGCGCTTACATGGTTTGGGTCCCAAGCGCATAATTGATTTAAATTACACACGCACAGAGAGGAAAACAATGGACATATTCCGCAGGACCCTGGTCGCCATCAGATCAGTTTCTATCGGCGCAGATAATAAAGTCATTATGGCCCAACACCCCCTCCCCCCCTTCTGTTTGGGCGTGCCAACTGTTGATTTGCCACATGCATTTGAGTCCGGTTCCAGACGTGCCGCATGTATTATATGCCAAAACAAAAACAAACAGCCAGGAAACGCTATAATTATGTGGTGATTGCGCAGAATGGGAAGTTAGAAAAACGAACATTGATTGAATGCCAAATCACTTAACCCAATTGAAAGCCATTGGCAACCATTTGGCAACAGGAAGGAAGGAAGGAAAAAAGCGATTCTTGCCATGGCCTCTTTCTTTTTGTCGTGATGGTCAAAGCTGACAAATGGCCTATTGGAAGCTTATTGGCAGCCACGCTCCACGTTTTATTCTTAGCCCATTTTTTTTTTTTATTCTAAGAAGGCATGCTAAGTACCAAAAATTCAGAGTTACTCCCCACAATGTGCTGCCGTCAGCATCTGCCGCGTTGGGTTTGCTATATAAATTTTAATTTCCCCTTTCTGGCGGCCGGCCAAAGCCCAATCCTAAGCCCAAGCCGAGCCACAGCGACGCCAAAAGCCTGAAACAGATATGAGACCAGCTTCCAATTCAAACAATTGTTGCTGATTTAACACAAACTGCAGGCAATGCTATTCGGGCAATTGTGCTCTGCCTCCGCTTTGAATATTTGTCAATGTCCAATCTACAGTGGTCTGAATCGCAGTTTTGCTTCACAATTGCACAATAAATACGGATACTAGCCAGGAAGTTTGTAGCCATTTCCCAATTCTGCACAGAAAGTAGGTGTCTTCCCGTCCAAATTCCATTTTCCCTTTAAAATTCATTTGACATAATAAAGTCAGGATTCCGACCACTGTCAATTGGCAAAAGGCCGTGCCAGCAACCTCCAACCTCATTGAGAGTATATTTTTCCGGTTCGTCCTGTCAGCTAACTAAAAAAATTCAGTTGCAGCAAAAAGCGAATTTTTCCTATAATTGTGGCTAAGAGGAATTTTGCTTATAAATAATGCATAATTTGGCTCCCTTCCCTAGATGATTTTTAGGATATTGAAGGGACACTACATTTGGGTTGAGGAAATAAGAGCAGACTACTTTACATTTGAGTTTCAAGTTTTTAGTTTAGTTTTTTAATAACTTTATTATGTTAAAGAAGACTTCTTTTTCTTAAGATGCTTTAGTATATTTTAAAAAATTTTTGATAGTCGATTTTCGATTTGCGATGTTTTCTAGTTTTTTTTGTTTCTAAAATTAAATGCGAATCGGTTTTAGAAATTTTTACAGTGAAGAAATTATGCATTTGGTACATTTCTTGGTTAGCTTTTGAATCAATGGAGGTTTTTTTAAATAAACGCCAAAAGTGTAACTCAGATTAAATTTAAGGAGTTTAAGGAGTTTGTTTCTAATACTTAAAAAAAAAAGCCAAAACCCCATGTAACCCCTTTAATTAGAGAATACAGGATATCCTGCATTCGATCGTCTCGAAAACAGAGTTTTTATTTGTTTTTCCTGCCTTTCATATGTAGGCGGAAATCCATCTTTTGCTAGTTTCTGGCCTGTAACTTGCAGCATATAAAACAAACTTTGTCGGTATTTAATGAAGCTGAAAAATGCCTCGGTTTTATTATTTTATTTGAACTCAGCTTCTTCTCAATGCTGTTGCATTTTTCCACCGTTTCCTTTTTTTCTCTTCTCATGTCTATTTGTTCGCCAACCTTTTTTTTCCACTGTCATGTTTTAAACGTTGGTTTTTCTACGCGTAACTTGTAAAGTACAGAGGTTTATTGCAATCGTGCAATTTTATATAACCGACAGAAAAAAGGTGGCTGGGAACTAGCTTTAAATAAACGAGAACATCGTTGTGGAATTTCCTATTGGCAGTATTCACTGGTCCATTTCCGATATATTATTTAATTTTTGGGAATTATTTTTAAGCTTTAAAAATATGTAAAAATAAAACGACGAAAATATATAAAGTTACTTTTCTTTCCAAGATCGAGGTGGAATATATGAGTTCCGTAAAATTAAAATGTTGGTACCATTTAACATCTCAATTATATTTAATGTAGGTTGTTTAACAAAATTTTGAATTATTTTTGAATCCAGTAAAAAGATATCTCGGCAACCTTGATTCGGAATCCCTCTCAATGTCCCCTTCATTGAGTTCTTAATTTATTCAATTCCTTCAGCATATGCTAACAACTTTTATCAATTCAATCAACTTGTTATATATGCAAACTTCCGTAAAGATCAGCTTAAGGTGCCTCATGTGCGCTGACACTGTGTTCGAGAGCAATAAGTAATGACTGCTGATTTGTAAATGTCAGTAGCCAGTCGACGCCTCTGAACTGGACTCGGCTGTAAATCGGCTGGAACTGTCTGCGATGTTTGCCACTTCATTCATCTGTCTTAAGGGCTTACCGCCCTGACATTATCGTGGATGTCCTGCGAGTCCTGCGACGGCGTCGTCTTGTCGCCATGCAAAGAGCAGCTGTGTGGTGTATGCTTTGCTAATTGGCCACCAACCGCTGGCGCCATCTTTCTGCCCAACATCCCCCCGTGATTGATTTGTTTGACTTAAGCCACGAGTGTGCATGCCCGTGAAACGCAGCGATAAACGGTGTAAAATTAATTAGCCACTACCTCGAGTCGGGAACGAAAACGTGGACGTGGCACGTAAATGGATTGCCTCAACAGCGCTTCCTGTCTGTGTGCCCCTGCTCGATTGTGTGCTTATAAATAAATAAATGACTCAGCTTACGCCATCCATAGCCATAGCCATTTTAAGGACTCCTTAGGCGACTCACCCTTTAAATTAAATCTTCATATAGGTATATATTTGCCCTTATACCACATTTTATGCTTCACATTTAAAATGTTAAGCCCAAAAGCATTTAATCTGCTTTTTTTTTGTTAATGTAATTAACACAATTTGTTTGATACTTTTACCAGATTTATAAAAATGTTCGTACAGTTTTTGTATAAGTAAATAAGTGTAACGTCTAATCGAATGTTTATAACTCAGAAAGAAGCACCTAGGATTCCGAAGGATTAGATGTTTTCAAAATAAGTTGCTTAGTTTTTATGCATTAATTGCAAAATGTGCAATCTTCACCAATTGAGAAAGGAATATGTCCAATATTTAAATTTTATAATGAAGAAATTCGTGGGTTATATCTCAATGTAAATTTTTTTTCCTTTCGAGCTTGGTCTGCGGTGGCACCTAAGTATCCTCCGGAGGTAAATACTCAAGGTATATTTGCCTTATAAAAGCCTACTCCTCTAAACTGGGTATCTGAACGACTGTCCGCGGGACAAGCTGTTAAACGTGCCTGCCGACGATGAAATGTCTTTTTTTTAGGGTAAAGTGGAATACTAGAGTAAGTACCCCTCTTAAGTGCTTTTTAACTGGGAGCAATTTAGTCGACTGAAGAAGAAAACTGAGGCTTGGAACAGACTCGAGTAGAAGGCCGCTTGGGGCTCTTAGGTACAGCAAAACACAAGTAAGACCGCTGCACTCAAGTGGCCCAACAATGAGGTACTCGGCAGCCAATTCGTTGTGTTTTGGTCGGCTTTGAATAAGGCACACTTATATATACATATACCAGGAAAGTAAAGATTCTAGTTCTCAGGGCACCAAATCTAATCTTGACCTTGATCTGGGTACTCATATAGAAAGTATCAAGGCTCTCGACTTTTAACTATTTTCGCAAACGATATAGAAACAGACGAAAAGAATACATTTGTATATGGCGAAAAGCACGAAATATAGTACATCGTTAAGCTCGTTAAAAAATTTTCAATCGATTGGTTTTCACAGCTAAACAATTTCATTTTAGTACAATTTTAAAGAAAAATCATGAAATACCCCTTTATAAAAAATGAAAAAAATGCGTCCAAAAATAAATTTTTCCAAATCAACTGGAATCAATAGTTAAGATTTTGGTTGCACAAAAAATGCATTCTCTTGACTAAGCGTTCAATTTTGCTCAATATCTACAATATTTCTAGCGACTTATTATGTCAAATAGTTATGGTTGTTCCCATTATTTATAAACATTAACTAATTATTGTCACATTAGTTTGGGACATTATTTTTTGCTCGTTGTTACCGATTTGTAAGGGTATGAATTATTTTACACTTTTCCCACAAAAACTGTGTTTTTTATAATTAAAATAAAGAAAAAAGCCATGAAGATTGGCACATTCATCCTCTGCAGGATTTTTGCTCCTATCTTTACACAAACTTGACAGCTTGGCATTGTATTATCGTGGCAATAAATGAAAATGAATGAATCTGATTGTGGAACCAGATGCATGCTTTCAGCCTCTCATACAGAATGAGAATAGGAAAATCGAATTTTCCTGCCAGATAAATTTCTGCGTCTGCCTTTTCTTTCTGCCCTTCATCCACTCGTTGCCGCCCGGAAAAATCAGTGAGGCGTGTTCCTGACATTTAACAAGCCGGTCGTCCAGCAATGGATTTGACATCAGCTTGAATTGCACCAACTGACTCTTTTCCTCCCAGCTCGCCTGTTCTGCCTTGATGGTTTGGCTTGCAGAGCAACTCAAGCCAAAATCCAGTTAATTAAAAAATAGTTGCAGGCCAACTTTCCATATTTTCAACCGAATACTTTCCCGCATCCAGGGACTTAAACAGCCAACTGGTTGACAGACGGACTGTGGGATGAGTCTGCTGATGAGGACACCGGATTGCAGGCGACGACATGTGACATCTCATCAGGACAGGCACGCAATGGGAAGAGCGTTGGTCACCTGTGTGCCTGTCCAGCATTTGCTAGTCTGTGTCCTTCGATTTGTTGTCCGGTTGTTAGAGAGTATGTCTAGGAGCCAGGTATTGTCTTGGCAGTGGACGAACGAGTCCCACTTTTATGATTTTCTTTGCCAAAATCTAAATTTATCAGGGCAATTCACCAATTTACAGATTATTCATTTAAAAGTATTGGCTAGTTTCTAAATAATAAAATAACTTAAATACAAATAAATTATTTTAATATAAAGTAAAAAACAACTTTGATATAATAACCTTTAACTCATCCTAACCTTTATATTATCCAAAAAGCTCCTTTTTAAATATTTGTTGGTTCACTCTTGAAGTCAAAAAAACAATTTTTTTATTGGTAAAATGATCTTTCAGACCAGGCTCAGAAGATTTAATATGATCTTATCTCAAAATTTTAAGATAAATTGGTTAAACCAATTTTTCGAACGTTTTGGAGTCGATATACATGAAATGTAAATCGTATGTAGTTTGATATTTATAGGCAGACAGATAGTTCTGCTTCTGGTCAAGAATATTAAATAGTTTTTCAATTGGAAGCGCTGCCTTCATCTTTCACACATACCCCTACAAATCCAGTATCCCCTCGTTCATCATGAACACTGGGTATAAAAAGCAAAAGAGGACAAACGTTGGGCAAAAAGAAAACATATTTTTGATGTTGAAAAATATTTGCAAATAAATTGCCAGAGCTAAGAGCGTCAGATGGAGGCGTAGTTGTGGGGGCTGTAGAATAGTAGGACCGAAAAATGGCCAGCAAACGCAATTGCAGTTGCAGCTTGAGCCCCCTAAAAACCCGTGCTACTTCCGTACTACCAAAACTACCAAATGCCGTCGTCTGGCAGTGACGTAAATCTATTTCAGTTGAGGGATTTGTGCATCAAACACACCGGACAGTTTTGCATTGCAGAGCTGCCATCGGGACGGCATTGTTGCTGTTGTGGGCTTGGCCAGTCACAGTTCGTATGTGTAATTTTTTGGTCCTATTCCCCGCACCCCGCACCCCCACCACCAATGCCCCACATCCCCAGCTCCCAGTGGTACATTTTTAGGAGGAATATTTTGGTTTTTTGATCACACTTTTGCTCCAACGAATTTTTTTCCCCCTATTTTGATTACAAATCTCAACAAAACGTATTTTATTTAATCTCTGACTGCACTTGTTAGTCCAATATGCAGATATATTGGAATTTTAATTTGCCCTGATCGCATAGATACCAGGCGCCTTTACAATAAAGTGTAGCTCAGTTTAGTTTTTATTTCAAATTCAATAGGTTATGGTGGTCTATTTTGGAAAAACTCGTTGGCTA
The DNA here is from genome assembly GCA_018153305.1 of Drosophila kurseongensis. Lineage (NCBI taxonomy): Eukaryota > Metazoa > Arthropoda > Insecta > Diptera > Drosophilidae > Drosophila > Drosophila kurseongensis. The sequence goes on along the minus strand of JAECXX010000005.1, from coordinate 11,975,742 downwards.
GTTGCGCCTGCTGGGGATTTTTTGTAAGTAATTGGTTTTTATTTAGCCGACCGGTATAGCCAGATGGTTATATTGATGGGGGAAACACATTGGAATTCGAATGAACAGCGTTTACTGTGAGCTGAATATAAAGACAAGCCTTAATCCAATTTAAATTAAGAATAAACATTTTTAGATTTAAGGCTTTATATAAAAAAAGAAAATGAGTAAGTTTTTATTGTTGCTTACGAGTTATTCCATTTAAGAGAGTACCAAATATAGCATTTATTATAAGTATACATTATATTTACGCTGCCTGGTTTTTCCTGCCAAATTGCCTGTCAAGTTTTCCACTGGGGAAACTTAACCCAAGCAAACCTTGATCAATTGTTGATCAGCAAAAGGTCGTAACCCGTTGTAGTTGCTAATTTGTCACCTTGCACTCCTTCTGAGCCCATTTTGCCACCCTTCAATTTAACACGATGGGTTGGCTTTGGCCCAAGGACCTGACTGGCCAATGTTATGCACTCGATTTCGAATGCTTAGCGCGTTGGTGCTTTAATAGAATTGCCAACTAGCTAGTCGAGCCGGCTAGTCCTTCGTCCTTCGTCCTTTTTCGCCGGACGAGTCATGGGCCCCCTGGTGACTAAAATGGCAAATAGTTGGGCATTTTTTTTTTTGTGTTGCCTTTGCCTCTTTGCATTCACACAATCACACCGAGATAGACGAGGGCGTAAATTGCGTGTCTGACCATAAAATTGCCTGCCCGCTGTCTTCCTTTCCCCGACCTCCACTAAAGGACGTTCTCCGTCCATTTCGAATCCCGTTTGTAACATGGAAGTCCTTTGGGCATTGGCACTGATTTCTTCACATTTATTTCATACATTGCTTTTGATATTCTTCGCTTTCCCTCTGCCGGGGTTTTCGTTTGTTTTTTTTTTGTGTGGTTTTGGCAAAACTAATTTATTTTAAGTAAGTTGCTTAAAAAAATCGAAACGAGTCGAAAAATTTAACTACGTGACCCAAATTTCGCCCAGCACAACCCCTTCAGAAGGAGAAAAAAAAACTAAGCTGCACTACAGGTTCTGCTTTTCCAACTGGGGTCTTTTTTCACTTTTTTTTTTCCTTTTGTGGTTGCCACAATCGCATACAATTTGCTCATTTGAACCGCACCAACAGAGAAGGCACAGGGGCAAAGGCCGAACTGTGGGGGGGCACTCACATAAATAGCAATTTGTGTAGTGCGTTTTTGTGGGCGCAGGTAGGCGTGTGCTTACCGTTTTAGCCAAATTGCCGCCGTCCGGGGCAGTTTTCTCACACACACACATACGAGGGGTATACACACAGCCGCACTTACAGGGAAAAGCCGCTTAAGTTGCAACCCAAACAGACGGTGCCGAAAAACGAGGAAAAGGGTCGTTGGTGGCGATACAGGACGAAACAGGACGATGACGAACTCTGATGGCGACGACGACTGCAAAATGTACAAAATCGAAAATGTAATGAAAACCGCAGGACGCCTACGACCAACTGTGCCGACCAGAACCAGACCAGGCCTATAGGCAAGTTGAATGGATTGAAAAACAGACGTTGCACGGTGGGGTCACAAGTGAAATGTAAGAATATCCCTGGAATAGCAGTGCAAAACTCCTACAAACTTACATTTATTGCTCAATTATATGATTGACCATAAAACACCTGGACTCGGTTCGTTAAAAACATTGCCTACTTTAGGGCGTCTATGAATATTTAACAGACAAAGTAAGAACTCCCATGTGGAGTAATGCATGCTACATCGATTTAAAACACATTGTGCGGGTGGAGAATACAAAAAACAATGTTTTTTACTAGGCAGTTTTGTCTAACTTTTAAACATTGGCTGACCCATCTGATTTTAATTAGATGCATGGCAAACAAGCTTGACCTTTTCGGCGTCAAAATCTAATCTACATAATTAAGTAGTGGATGCAAATTAAATTAAAAGAATTGTATAAGCCATAAACAACAATTTTAAATTCTTCTTCACGCGTCTTATTTTAACTTTAAATGGACCCTCGTTTTGTTAGGAAATGTTGTATTTCTATTCAATAATTTCAAAACAAATCTCATATATTCGTAAATAGGTGAATGCCATAAATTGAATGCAAAATTCAAAGTGCATAAATCAGCCAATCTCACGAATGCAATTGTGTAAACTCATTAGCTGACCCACTGTCCACTAACCACAGGCTGGGCAGCCAGCGTTTTGACAGGTGGTCCTACTGACAACACCCTCATCAGCCAACTGGCCCAAAATAAACCATAGGCCACAATTGATCAAACTCGAGTGCCGAAAATTTGCGCAAATTAATGCCAGCCCCCAAATTGATAGTAAAATATATTTTGGCCTTTTTCCTTTTTTTTTGTTGGCTGTGGCTTTCGTTTTTTAACTCTCCATGCATACTTTAGCCGTAATAAAGTTGGCCGCCCTAACCACAAATAGAATTTTTGGCGCTTTCGGTCGTTCTACGTGAGTATTAGTTTGTGTGTAAGTGTGCCAGAGTGCGATTGTGTGTGTGTGTATGTGTGCAAATTGCACTCCCTTCGTGGCATCATTACATATTCAAAAAGGCAGCGCACGTAGAGCATTTTTATGAAATTTTACTCGCTTCTAATGTAATCGTTATGCCTCAGTTCTCCGTTGCTGGCGGGCTGGTTGGCTGGATGGCCTGCTCCTCATCCTGGGACTGTCATTTAAGAACACATAAAGTAAATGTCCTGTGTTTAAGCTACAGCTACAGACGCACTAACGAGATATTGCCTGCCAGGCTGCCGAGAAGGATAAGGAACGGGGAACGGGGACTAAGGACTACGCACAATTTGGCCAAATGGGGTAATGTTCGCTAATATCTGTTGACAGGCAGAGTTTTAGAACTCTGTTAAAAAAAGCTAAGGATAAAGCTTTATTCGGGCAGGGAGCTTTTAGAACTCTGTTAGATGCTTTCGTTAGCTTCGGAGGATAATCATGAAAAAAGCTTTGCCATATTTTGCGAAGCCTTAGAGTCCTTCCACAATTGCAATTGTTGCTATAAAGCTTTTAATATTTTATTCTGCTATAAATTTTTAAAAGCTTTTCTATAAAAGTATTCTATATATTTGTAACCGCTTTCATAGAAATCTAGTTTTTCCTAGTTAGTTTCCACACAAGTTAACAAAAGCTTTTTAAGGGCTCTTGGCTACTTAGAAGCTCCTTTTTACAGTTTCCATGTTTCGCAAATAGAGGTCGTCTTTATGAATGTCAGGTTTAAGATTTAATATAATATATCAACTAAAATTAATAAAATAACACAGGTTTTTTACTTTTAAAGTTAAAGGGTTTTTAAGGATAAGCAAGTACATGTCAACCGAAAAAACACACACTTAAGTGGTTTTCTCGAAATCAAGGCTTCAAGGGTTGGTATTTGCCTTAACAATCAAATCGGCAATAAATTAAATGAAGCGCATAAACACCCTTTGAGCCACGCAACTGATTTTCAAGGCTCCGAGAGTCCCCCACATAAGGACACGCGTGCCAGGATTCACTCCCTCAAATGATGCGAAACCAGCAGCTACAATAAATAAATATGAAATCCCCACTAATTGAGTGCGATTTTCGAGCATCAATTTCATAAGGCACACACAAAGCAACAAGAAAATTGAAAAAAAGTTTATTTTTATATTTTCTCCTCATGACAAAAAGCAAAGCTGGGCGGGAGGAAGCAAGGAATAAATATCAGAAAAAAATAAAATAAAAGGGACTCACAGGCACTAAAAAGCTGTTGTTGCCAATCATATATATATATAAATACATATATATACTTTTTGTGCAGGCCTTTCTCGGACCCAAAACCAACAACAAGGATGAGGGCACTTATGACACAGGGTCCCATACTCTTTTGATAGAAGTTTTTTTCCCTGAGGGATGATTAAATTCGCATGGAGGGAAATTATGCGAGAGGAAACTCTAAAATGCTGCCTATTTCACCCACATAAAAGTCTTGTGTTGATGAGGAAGGGTAACTGCTCTTCGAATACGGCCAGGATGCCACTTCTATTTTTGTTTACTTTTTCGCATACTTCCCACCACCCCAGCTCAGCCCGGCTCTCGTTTCTCGTTTTTTCCTGCATTTTTGCAGCTGCTCTGAAGAGAACTCAATAACAAATTATAACGTATTATAGCCATGGCAAACTGTTGCGTTGCTTAGCAATCGGCAAAGAGCGCCCCCAGCCTCCATCCACGTCGAACCCATCCCAAAAGAACTTTTTTTTTTCGCTCCCAACTATGCTGCCAGCAACAAAGTTGCCATGGGTGACGTGGATGATGATGATGCTGGCCCCGCCCCCTTTTCTTTTTCCCACCCACTTGTGATTTTTTTGCTCTTAAGCTGGAGTTGTTGACGAGGTCGTTTTGTGCTGATTGCCCATACCCCGACTTTGGTTTGAGTTTTTGGCTCGTGATGGAGCGTAGAGCCAAAGCGAACCGGTGGAAAGAGATGAGAATATGAAGTGCTTCATAATTTGTACCTCTTATTTACCTTGTTTTTTTAGTTGTTTACCTCGTGTTGTTTTCCGCCCCGTGCCACCCTTGTTGATTTTTTTGTTCATCCTTATCTGCTGATAAAGTTGGCTTTTTAATTATGTGGCATATATAGGTTTTGGCCAACTATGGAATGCCAAATTACAAAGCCAGAGAAATTGTTTTACAAAGTTTAAATTAGTTATGCGTTCACTGTTAATTGAGAAGGGTTTAGGAGGCTGCTCCTCATCAAGATCGCAGTCCTGCACTTGCTGTCTCTGATTTGCAACAGGCAATTTTCAGAGGAGAAGGAGGAGTGGGAAAAGAAATATACAACGCTTTTCCAAATCCACAGCCCAAACAAGCAAAACGCGCTCAATAAATCTGCTGGCCAGTGAGCCGTAAAACGATGCTCGATGCTATCGATGACTTTTCCGCCCCTCCCATCGCTTTTCCCCTGATTAAATGATGAATTTATGAGTAGAACGCCACACAACACATGCACAAAGGAAATGGGGAAAAACCAACTTTAACTATGCATTTCTTTTCGTCTCGTCTGCTGGAAAAGCCGAGCTTTGGGCATCGCTTCTTACCTGGCTTCCCCTTTGACCTATGACCCTTCCCCCCCAGCTCCATTGGGTGCATGCAACACATTTTCCAGATGCCTTGCAATCCTTCCGTGATTCAGTTATGCGTGAAAATCGTAGAAATATGAGAAATATTTGATTTGTTTATGGCACAAGTGGCTAGCACTTTAGATTTTCGTTCGGATTCCCGTTCCCGTTCCCATTCCCTTTCCCATACCCTCGCCTGCGTTTCGATTTAGATTTGCAGACCGAGAGTCAGATTTTTACTTAAAATCAATAAGCCGAAGAGCTGGCTGGCTGTGCGCAATTTGGCGTGTAATTTAGCATGTAACGATGATGGCCATAAAGGACGATGACGTTCAGGACGAGAAGGCTTGTCCTGCCGCTGAATACTGCCCCTTTCATTGTTGAACATTTATTAGTTTGACTTGCCTTTGGCATTATGCATTTATGCTTCATTGATGCGCGATTTCACTACAACTTTTTCGCTAGTTACTCCGGTTTCTCTCTTTTGCCATCCCCATCTTGGCCCGAACTTAAATTGTCAATTTATGGACGTCGTAGTCGGCGAAAGTATTTTCTCATAGTAATTCTATGCTCGACTGGCTTTTAGACAACTTTTCTTGAGCTGAGCAAAAATTTTAATAAAGTTAACAACTTTATTGAAATCATAAAAAAGTTTCCCCCCTTTTATATCTGGCCTCTTCTCTTCGCCTTACTTTTTTCTCTACATTTTTTTTTGATTCATAACTTTTCGTATTCCTCTGTGAGTTTTTATTGCCGGCTTTTTCGACACTTGGATCGGTCGCTGTTTGGACCATTTTGCACATTTGATGAGAAAATTCTTTTGCTAATTACGTCTGGTTCGTTGTGCACACGCCGTCCAACAATGAGATGGCAAATATCCTCATATTTCGGTTGCCTTACCTCTTAATAAAATAGCAATTTGTAAAATTTAAAACATTTTTGCGGCTTGTTTGCGTTGCCCCTTCTATCTACTTTATTGGTTCTGTTCATGTTTGGGCCTGGAAAGTGAATGTGAGGGTTTGAAGTCAGCCGTCTGGTCTTTTTAAGTTTTCCCTGTTCAATAGATAACCAATGTCTGTAGATTGAAAATACATCTTTCAAGGCAAGGCAAAAAAAATATTTTTGGTCGATAACACTACGATCCTAGCTCCAGCTGCGGAAAATTCCAGACACACACGGCCGCTAAAGGCATAATTAGAGGAAGCCCGTCAGAGTCTCTTCATCTATTGACTGCCAGCTCTGAAATGTGCCACAAAAATTTAAATTCGATCAATCAGAGCTGCGCAGACAGACGGGAATGAAATGCCGCACAGAACTCAGCGCGTCAAGGCCAGAGATGCTGTGAGGAAGATGGAACTGGAGCTACCAAGTAACATTTGAGAAAATTGATTTGATTTGATTTTAGATTTGCCACTCGCCCTATATAGTATAGCAAACAGAGAATGCTCGGCTATATACATGAGTAATTCGCATTTTCAATCAAATGAACAGATAGAGGTTGGCAAAGGGGGCAGGGAAAATAAATTGCTGCATATTTTCGTGCGCCTTCGCTCTGGCCCAAGAAATTTCAAATAAATTGATTTAATTTACAAATATATTTCGCATTTGTGTGCATTTGAGAAGTGTGTGGCTTGTCAAAAGAAATTAAACTAATATGTGTCTGTGGGTGGAAGAAGAATGAGGCCGGCCGAATCGTCGACACTTGATAACTTTGTCTGTCAACACTGCGTATGTGTAATAATCTCAGTTCTTGTCGAGCCTAAGTAAATATAATTAATGTACAATCGAGTTTTTCATTTCACAAAGTGTTCATACATCGTTCATTTCCTGTTTGGAGCTTTGTTTAATTTTGTTTTGCAAATGAAAATGCATTTAATTGATTTGTATTCTGTTTTGCCATAGGTAACGAAATACGAGCAGCTCGTTAATTTGCTTAAAAGTTTTGGTATTAAGTTTCACAGCACAAAATGTTTTCTTGTAAACTTTGAATATTTATTGCTCAATATTTATATAAAAATAGACATTGAATTGCTACAATTCTTAAAGAAAAATACTTTAAATTTAAGAGTTTTATGAATATAATAAAGAATCAGTAAAGACTTAACATATTTAATACATCATACTTACTTATTAATTACGAAATCGAATTTTAAGAAATATAAAATATTGCTTATAAGGACATATTGATCTTTGCGTCTCAAGACAAGTTACAACTTAATGCTGTCCCTAGCTCCCAAATTTCATAATTTATTTGTTTCTAGGTGTATTAAAAATATAGTTTTATGTTTAGCTGCTGAACAAATCGATACATGAAAAATGTATATATATTTTAGGCTTCGTGTTTATCAGTAATTTTTGCAAAAGCTTCTAATGCTGACGATGATATTTTCTTTGATGAGTCAGTCGCATTTAATTTTGTAATTGATCTGCCTCTGGGTAATAGCACTGTAACCGCAGCCATAAGGAATATTTCTGGCAACAAATCTGCATGTCACTTTGGGGTCATGTCAGCCCGGCAGGTTGCAGCTTCCAGCTTCCATTGCTCAACTCATCTGGCAGTTGCTTTTAGCCAGCTTCCTCCCTTACGCAATTCGCCTTCCGTTGCCAGTTTTTTTTGTATTTTTTTCTTCAAACGCCTTGCAATTTCTTGCTGGCCCCACAGCCTCGGTCTCCGTCTCCATCTCCATTTCCATCTGCATCTTCATCTCCATCTCCATCTCCAGCCCCAAGTGCCATTCGCATCCCCATCTTCATCTGCAGCTTGGCTGTTGCTTTATGCATGACATTTAATCAAGTTGACGACTGCATTTGATGCCACAAATATTTCAAAATGACGCAAGACAGCTAGAGGTAGGTGTGTCGCCGTTTGTAGGTGTGTGGGTGTGTGTGTGTGTGTGAGGAAAGTTGCATATTAAACGCAGACAGCAACCCAAAGGCAACCAGCGACTTTTGCCACAGTTAATGCAATTTCCCATGGCCCCGCCCCCTTCCCACTGCCATCGCCTGCTGTGCGCGATAATTCAAGCGGAAACGGAAGTGCCAACGTCAAAAGCCGCAGGCAGCGGCAGCAGCAGAAATTTAACAAAATGGAAACTATTAAATGCACTGAACTCCAGGTCCATCGTCTTTTGGCTCACCCCTTTTGGCCACATGCGTCAGCGGTGGCAAAGTAAAGACTGGACTGACCAGCGATTCCGTTTCATTGACCACAAAAGGCACTCTACCCACGCAGGTTAACTTTTCTTTTTTCCAGAATATCCCCCATGAGTGAGCTTATTCAAATGCTTGCCACTGCATTTAATGACAGCTGTCCCAGCGTGTCCTGTGCTCCTGGCATGCCACTTGGATAAATTATTTCATATAATAAACTCCCAAGTTGCCAGTGCAGGGATGCCAAGTGGAGAGGGGAAGAAAGATGACTTAATGAAAACCGCAAATTGTTTGAGTTTGTCTTCACCCTCCCATCACCAACACCCCTCGCCCGGACAAACCTCAGTTTACCTCAAGCCGCACAATGCAAATTAAAAAATACCTGCTAACAACAAAAACAACTGTTGGCGAAGGACGATTGCCAGGACGCAGGAGCAGCAACTGTTAGCTGCGGCTTGTTATTAATATTTATCTTTGGTAATTTTAGGAATTTTTTAATAACAAAAGCCAAGTGAAATGTTTTCTGCATTTTGCCTTTTGTTTGATAGCAGGCATTGCCTTTACCTCTCTTTCTTTTCCACTCCATGTTGCATAGTTCTACCTTGGTTGCACCTTGAAGTAAATGCGCCTGCGGTCAATGCCGAGATTCGCCTGGTTCCTGGACCTGAACGGACTGCAGATGCTGTTGCCAAAGTCGAAGGGCAAATATTTGCCCAGTTTTGCATTGGGAAAAGTTTTGCGGCTGTTGGAAACTTACTTTTCTGCGGTTTAAAATTTAAATGCTTCTCCTCGGGCAAGGAAAACGGCCATGAAGGTGGGCAAATTGGAGGAAAATCGGTGCCTCGCATCAACCATAACAAAAAAATACCTCCTTTACAGATTGCTTTTACGCTTTTTTCTCACATCATTTTCCGCTCGACTGCAGCCTGCCACTAATTATCCACGGCAGCTGCAACATCAGTTTATCAATACTTTGGTTATGGCTTAGCTCACTGAGTTGGCAACATATGTGTACAAAAACAGCCTGCATTTTACGCTGCAATGAGCTCTGCCAAGCCAAATTTACTTGCTATCAGCCAAAAAAAAAAAAACGATAGTTAATTTTAGAACTTTTCGGATGGGAGGCCAATGTGGTAGACACTCATAAACTCAATCATATCACCACTTGCCTGCTTAATGTGCCATGCAGTAAATATTCCGCCGCACGGATTGGGAAAATGTGAGGGGGTGATTAAGGGGTGTGAAAACCGCACTGCAAAAAAAAATAAAGCATAACTCTCAGTGCGTTCGAGTGCTGCATATAACATACATGCATATATGTATCCTTCCAGCACGGAAGACTTCACAAAGCGTTGCAATTAACGTGGCCGAGACTCATTCGAGCAGCAACCGCAGTCCAGTCATTGGCATTGGCTTAATTTCCATGGTCTCCGACTCTGGCCAGGCCTGTTTATCTTGTGCGATGAGTTTTCGTCTCCCACACATGCATACATGCATACGTACAATCGAAAATACGCATTGCAAAAGAGCTGTCCTGGCCTCTACATTGCGTATACGCAATGTGCGCCAGCTTCCGTCGAGGCAATAATCCAAAATAACAATGGTTCCGACGGAGGGTTCAGAAAGGGTAATGGGTTAAGGAAAAGGGGGGAAAAGGCAGAAAGTACGAGGTCTGAAAAACAATACACGGCATTGATTGTGCGTCCGTCGCTGGCTGTTTCTCGTTGATTTTAAATGCCAGGCAGCCCACCGAAGAGCTCTTGACTTTTGTTTCATAAACAACCCAGGCGGAATGCCAGGATCATATCAATTATATGCACCGCTTATTAATTAAGTTTCGGTGTGACTACTTAAGTTCGCTTGATGTATCCACTGAATTTGTAGCCCACTTTTCAGCTCTTCATTTCTGGTCTGAAAATATAGCAACCTATACCATTTCTAATTAACCCCTCCTCTTTTCCCATAAACTATGAGCGAAAACTATGTGCGGCAATTATTTTGGTATTAAAATTTAACCGCACATGCAAAACGAAACTATGCCGGCAAAAATCTGCAAGATTATGTGTAGCAGATCAAGAGCGGCTCGTAAAGTGAACAATCCGACGAGTAGTAAACGCTTCCCCCATTGAAAGTTTTTAACTTAACCCAACTTGATTCGGCAACTCAAGCAGACATTAGCACGAGCAAGAGCCAGAGCAAACATGTTAATAGGTCTTCATAATAAATCCACTTTTGTTAGAAAATTACCAAAAAACAAGAAAGGAAAGCTAACTTCGGGCGGAGCCGAAGTTGAAATACCCTTGCAGAATATTCCGAATTATATTCTCCAAAATTATTCATATGATGCATTCTTAACACTCATAAAAAATCCCAACTTTCTAACTTTAAAAACACCAAAGTTATGGCATTTCCAATCGTTCAGTTATATGGCAGCTATAGGATATAGTCAGCTGATCCTTATGAAATTTGGTAGGTCGGATTGATTGGCCAAAAATAAAACCCATAGAAAATCCCAACTTCCTAACTAAACAAACACCAAAGTTATGGCATTTCCGATTAATCAGTTATATGGCGGCTATAGGATATAGTCGTCCGATCCTTATAAAATTTGGTAGGTCGGATTGATTGGCCAAATTTAAAACCCATTGAAAATCCCAACTTCCTAACTTTACAAACACGAAAGTTATGGCATTTCCGATCAATCAGTTATATAGCAGCTATAGGATATAGTCAGCCGATCCTTATGAAATTTGGTAGGTCAGATTGATTGGCCAAATATAAAAGCCATAGAAAATCCCAACTTCTTAACTTTACAAATCCCAAAGTTATGGCATTACCGATCAATCAGTTATATGGCAGCTATAGGATATAGTCGGCCGATCCTTATGAAATTTGATAGGTCGGATTGACTGGCCAAATAAAATACCCATAGGAAATCCCAACTTCCTAACTTAACAAACACTAAAGTTATGGCATTTCCGATCAATCAGTTATATGGCAGCTATAGGATATAGTTGTCCGATCCTGGCCGTTCCGACTTATATACTGCGTGCAAAGGATCGAAGGCTGTGTGCAAAGTTTCAATTCGATATCTTTAAAACTGAGAGACTAGTTCGCGTAGAAACAGACAGACGGACAGACAGACGGACAGACGGACAGACGGACAGACGGACATGGCTATATCAACTCAGGAGGTGATCCTGATCAAGAATATATATACTTTATAGGGTCGGAGATGTCTCCTTCACTGCGTTGCACACTTTTGACCAAAATTATAATACCCTCTGCAAGGGTATAAAAAAGGAGTGGAGAAATATCTAACATAATATGCCAAACCAATTAAGTCGGTAAAATAGTTAAGCCGCTTTCTGCTCGACTGCGTTTCGAGTGCAGAAAACGTCTGAATGGTTGCGGTTTCAACATTTCTGCACGATGTGTCTTGAAAATGTAGAAAATAGATTGTGTTTTCATACTCTTACTGTTGGTATTATAATTTCTGTCAGAAGCTTGTAACACAGTGGAAAAGGCATTTCCGACCTTATAAAGGGTTTTCACTTAATTTTTGGATCAGAATCATAAATTTTATCAGAATTGCACGACTATATCGGATAGCTGCCATAGGAACGATGAAACGATTCACAGTAAAATTCGCTAATTAGACTGTTTTTTTTTTAAGATGATGGTTTTCGGGGGTTATCCTTTTCATAGTTGACTATAGACTTATAACTAAGCTAAAACTAAAAGCTCAGCCAAAATAACTACTGTTTTGTCCAGCAGAATGTCAATCGATAGAACATTTTAAAATCAATTCAACGAGGTTTGGCATTTTCATTTTTAACCATTATTTCCCATGGTTTTGATAAAAAACCGAAAATCAAGTCGATTTTTTCGGGACTTTACCAAAAAAAGAAATACACAAAAGGCTGCGTTGTTGTTTAAACGAAGCCAAACTATAACACACATCAAAACAAATTATTGTTTTGTGCAGCTGAAAGCTTTAATTTTCGATTTCAGTTTGAATATTGAACCGATTTGTGCATTTTTTATAAAGAGTAACATAACTATATTTGGGAAAAATTGGACTAAAATAAAATTTTTAGGTGTGAATACCAATCGATTTTAAAGTTTATTACAAATAAAAAGAAAAACAAGAAAGGAAAGCTAACTTCGGGCGGAGCCGAAGTTGAAATACCCTTGCAGAATATTCCGAATTATATTCTCCAAAATTATTCATATGATGCATTCTTAACACTCATAAAAAATCCCAACTTTCTAACTTTAAAAACACCAAAGTTATGGCATTTCCAATCGTTCAGTTAAGTGGCGGCTATAGGATATAGTCGGCCGATCCCTATGAAATTTAGTGGGTCAGATTGATTGGCCAAATACAAAACCCATAGAAAATCCCAACTTCCTAACTTTACAAATCCCAAAGTTATGGCATTACCGATCAATCAGTTATATAGCAGCTATAGGATATAGTCAGCCGATCCTTATGAAATTTGGTAGGTCAGATTGATTGGCCAAATATAAAAGCCATAGAAAATCCCAACTTCCTAACTTTACAAATCCCAAAGTTATGGCATTACCGATCAATCAGTTATATGGCAGCTATAGGATATAGTCGGCCGATCCTTATGAAATTTGGTAGGTCGGATTGACTGGCCAAATAAAATACCCATAGGAAATCCCAACTTCCTAACTTAACAAGCACTAAAGTTATGGCATTTCCGATCAATCAGTTATATGGCAGCTATAGGATATAGTTGTCCGATCCTGGCCGTTCCGACTTATATACTGCGTGCAAAGGATCGAAGGCTGTGTGCAAAGTTTCAATTCGATATCTTTAAAACTGAGAGACTAGTTCGCGTAGAAACAGACAGACGGACAGACAGACGGACAGACGGACAGACGGACAGACGGACAGACGGACATGGCTATATCAACTCAGGAGGTGATCCTGATCAAGAATATATATACTTTATAGGGTCGGAGATGTCTCCTTCACTGCGTTGCACACTTTTGACCAAAATTATAATACCCTCTGCAAGGGTATAATTATAATACCCTTTGTAATAGAAAGAAAACTATACTTTGAACTTATTCTATGACCTGTTTTCCAGATTCTAGCACTTTATTTTTCCGATTAAATGATTTTCTCCCTGCTTTTCGTTAAAATGACCAAGCATAAACCATTAATGAATGCCTTTATACCCACACTTAACTTGTAATTCCTTTATTGTTAAACGAAAATAACAGAACAACTTTTTTAATCGCTTAAACCTACTTCTGTTTTCGTTACAGGTAAGTGCCGCACTGTGCCTATTCATTAACGAACTGTAATTAGTCGCCCAACGGTTGGACTGGGGTTAAATGGATGCCATTGTTATGTCCCTCGCCTGGCCTAAGTATATGCAAATTAAAAGGCAATTGAAAATTTATGACCCACAGCCGCGTAAAATTTATAGCCGCAGGAACTTATGGAGCTGTCTCTGTTACCGTCCTAGGTGTTCCTCTTTTTAGCGAAAAATCTAATTAAAAGACAATTGAAAAGTGCTTAAGCACATGAGACAGGGGTGTATATAAGTAAAGGCAAAGCCCTGGAAGTGTTTGAGGCAAATAAAGGAAGCCTGAGATGGCAAAGAAAACAAACCGTAACGGACTGCAACTTGGCACGCTTCGAATAAATAAAATATTGAATATGCCGAAGTATTTATGGGTTCTCCATCCCTTGGAAACATGTGAGTCGAGTTCTAGTCTATCCTAGCATCTGAACGTGTGTGTGTCTTGTAAATTAATTACTTCACTGGAGTATCTAACAAATAAAATGGTGCTGCGCAGAAATGAGAGCGTGAGTTGATCAGCAAAAGGGCTGTTTCGTGAAGACTCACGAGTATTCCGACAAAGGAAGAAGATTTCACTGCTAAACAAAAACATTTATCCATATCTAAGGAAATACAAGCATTTTGTTAAACTTGCAAAACTCCCATTGTTTGGTCATTCCAAGAACAAGCCGCATACCAAGAAGTTGGACCAAAACAAGCCCAAGCCAACCAAAGCCATTGCAATTAACTTGTTTTTCAATCTCGAGGCACGCCTGGCTTGTATTTGCTTCCTGCTGTTGTTTCATCCCAACCAGCCTCCGTTCAGTCCATTGTTTTACAGGTGCTCTCACTCTGTGTTTTTTGCCATTGTTTACCTTCATTTGGGGTGGCGGAGGAAAACAGCCTGGGAATGGGAAAAATCTACAAAAATAATTGCCACGGCAGGCAGCCATTTGCCATTTGGTGCGCTTTTAAGCTTCACTTAAATGAAATTGTAATGAAATAGAAATGAAAATGAAAATGTATTTCTTTGGCTTGATGTTTGGCCCTTCCCCTCACGGCAGGCCAATGCCTGCTCCTCTCATCCACTCCCGTAATTGCTGGGGATAAAAGTTGCATTTAGTTTTAATTCAATTAGTTCTGTTGTGTTTTCCATTGGAAGTTTTTTGGTCCTCTCCCTTAGACTTGTAATGCACTTTGTCTAAGCTTCGCCGAGTAAAGGCTTCAAGGTGAATGCAAAACACAAGCCGATGCTTATGCTAGCAAACATAATTCATAGTACAGTCAGCCCTGATTGTCCTTCGGGATTTTCTTTTTAAGTACACCAAAGTTCTCAAGAAATACTTTCTTTTTTTTTTTATGATTTGTCAACTAAAAACCAAATGCCAAAATAGAATTTGGCCAACATTTTGTATGTCAGCAAGCAAAAAGTCGCAGCTAATAATATTAATAGGAAGAAACTGTTGTTAATCACTTGGAATTATTTAATTTAATTAATCATATGACTTTATACAACAATTGGACAATAACAGCTAAATTTGAATTAAGCATCTAAAATAAAGATTTATCCTTAATAAATGCATAAAAATGATTATTTTGTATTTTTTTTTTTTAATTTATTTTGCAAGCGGAAGTAAGATGGTAAACAGTCACTCAAATTTATATGTTCAAATATCAAAAATCTAAGTTTTTTGGCGCCTCAAAAGAAGCTTATAAATTTCAAGCGAGTTTTACAAATTAGGAGAGTAAAATAATTTAAATATTTAAAATTCAATAAAAGGAAGATATTGACTATTTGTTGATTGCACTCGCTGTTAAGTTTTTCTTTTGAAAATAAATTATGTTTTACGAAATAGTCAGTGGAAGTATGTATATTTAATTTTGTATTCAGGGATCAATTGGGGCTGCCTTGTCTGAATTAAATTTTATGACTTGCCTACGTGTGCAGTTATTAACACACACAGTGGCAAGCACACTCCCAAACACACCCACACCCACACACACATGTGCCGACAGACAAATGCATGTGCCTCACCCACACAGATGTACATCATTAGCATGGCCATTGTTTTCGCACAACAATATGCTTATTATCTCCAATTTCCGGGCAAAATGCATAACAAATAAAAACAACAACAACGTCGGCATGCCACACCAGCAGCGCGACAGAGACAGAACGGAAAGTGCAGAGTGGCAGAGGGGGATGGGGCGATGGTACGATGGGACGATGGTTTATGGATAGTGGCAGTCGAAACGTAAAGTTTGCATTTCATGGCAAGCGCCTAACTTTAGGTACTTAAGCCTAAGCCTGCTCTCGGTGGAAACAGGGCAGATCCGAGCGAAGTGGGATGTGCCGGGGCTTTGGGCGAACAATAAGCGCGCTAATTGAGGATAATATGTGCGCATGCAATCCTGCCCAAGGATCCTTCGCTGACATCCAACCGAGTGGCAAAAGACGACTCCTCACTCGGATTTTCTCTTCCATATATACATATATATGTGCGGATGCGTGCGGTAGATTTGGGCCACCCTAATCCGCCTTAATTAACTGCCAAATGAAGGAATTCGTTTGATGTCAATGGAGGCAAAAAAAAAAAACAAAGTTTGCTCAAAAATATAAGGCAAATTAAGAAAATATTTGTTGAGAATAATTTGCGTATGTCAAGGGAGGGAGAAATATGAGAGGAGAATGCTGCTATTTACAAATGCCACCAAAATGCTTCCTTTTCAAGTTCCATTTTTCGTTTCCCCAGCATATGGCCGGATTCCCATGAAATGGAGCAGGAACTACAGATTTCCTGTAACGTAGAAACAAGATGATATCGCCCACCTCATCGTCAATATCTCATTTTACCAACCAATCCATTCTCATGGCCCACCTCGGACCGACAGGCTCATCAAACTGTTTTACAGCTCATGTGACATTTTAATTGAAAACCATACGCAAATTGGCTTTCCAAAAAATTTCCACTGGCCGAGCCTTGTCCATTAATATGACGCATACGCAACGTTGTCTCCGTTGCCAGCTGCCCTCTGCTGTTGTCATAAATATTTTGGTAGACTCCTCTCACCGCTGTGTCCTTGCTGCCGGGCGTTTAATTTTCAACGTTTTGCCAGGGCCATGTTTGCTGGGTTATCATTGCGGTCAGGGCATAAATCATCAATGGGCCAAGGCCCTGCAGCGCAAAAGCTGGGCAGGAATGGAAGGTCGGATTTCGTCGTCAACAGGCCCTCGCATCATTTTATTGAAAATTCTACCTGATTTATTGGCCAGAAAATCGGGATGAACTTCAGGCTCATTTCAGGTGCTTAATTTGATATGGAATAATGATTTCCGTCGGCTCGTTTAAGTTTTTCCAAAGGCAGTAACAAAAGCTAGCTTTAAGTCGATTAGGCCCTCGAGAGGTTTTACTTCCGGAAAACCCGTCGACAAAGAAATAATTATTGATATGCTTACGGCCCATGTAGTGGGGCTTCCGAGTGCCTGATAGTCGAGTCATGGCACTCCAGGCTGCACTTATCGTAAGGTAAATAAGCCACTTGTATCTCAAGTGGAGCTCAAAACGAAGCTCTCGGCCTGTGTGTATGCCCATGTATTTTTAATATCCCACCTCAAGTGTCCTGTTCAAGGGCCACCAAAAAAGAGAGAGACACAGACAGCACATCCTTTTGCCCCTTTTCGTTAGTCTTTATCGTTTACGGGCCTTAAAGAGTTCGCAGTTTCATGCCAATGAATCGGAGACGGTTCCTTCTGCGAATTGTTCTTTTTGGCCGTGGATGCGCCCACGGGACTCATAACCATAAACGCTTCATCTTGTGGTTGGCCTGTTTGGGGCTTTCTCGGCCTCCAACTGCCAACTAAACGAAATTGGTGCATTTAAAGGCTTCTGGAATCGGCCTTAAGATCTGTTTAGGCTAATGCTATGGCATATTGTGTTGATTGGACCTCTCACACTTATTATATAAGTAAATGGTTTCCTTTTCTCATAATGAATCTATGTTTTGGCCCCAACTCGTTGGGTTTGCAGCCCACCTTGACATTTGGCTTTGGCTGTTCAACTAGTCTGTGGTAACAATTGCAATGGCAACTGCAACGACTGCCAACAAAAGGCAGCAGAAAAAATTAAAAGCAACGATAATATGGCAGTTGATGAAGGCAATCATCGACATAATGATGATGAAGATAATGCTGTTCTCAGCAGAAGCGCACGACTGCGACGCTGCCAATTGAAAAGTCTGCTCCTGTCTATTTTTCATTCTTTCTTTCATACTCTCTAAGGTTTTTTTTTGTGGTTATATTCCCCGACTTGGCTTTGTTGGGCGAGAGCTCAATTATGAAAGAAACGTTTATGCGAAAATTGCTGGTTAATTGCGCTCCGAAAGCCAGTCCCTTCCCCTCAGCCATTACGAAATTGAAGTGGCCCGAGGAGTTTAGCTCAATTAAATTACTTGTGATTTAAATTTTAATTGTAGACGATGCAAATTGTCCCGCGGCTATCACTGTCAGTTTTCTACACTTTTCTTTTCTTTTTTTTTTTTGGTGGAAGCTCTGACAAAATTTGCATAATAAGCATTGAAATTGTTGTAGCTGCCAGGCATCGAAAAAGGGAGAGGTGGCCCTAAAATATATATTTCTTCAACGGCGACACACGCGGAGCGACAGGTTTTCGCCAGAAGATCTTCGATTACTGCCTGGTTCCCCATGTGCCTTCATTTTCCAGCGGACTGAGCAAGTGGTATCGCCTGAGTGGAGTTGCCACTGACAACAAGTGGCTGGCTGGTGGAAGCGGGAGCAAATTCATTATAATTTATAATAAGCAACAACGCTGACAAGGACGACACAGCATCCACAAAAAAAAAATATATACACACCAACACACATATGAGTGCGACTACAGCGGGAATATAACCAATAATGAAGCTCATCATTATCCTGTGCACAAATCCAATTTGATTATGTTAATACACGTGGAAAAGGAAAATGCTTTCGCAATTGCAATTGCTATTGGCGCAGTTCTCTAACCAACCCACTAGCTGTTATTTGTAAGCAGACGAGATTCCCCAGACATGCTTTTCACTTCAATTTTGAGCTTTGATTGAAGTTGGGCCCGTCCAACAGCCAATCGAGATTGGCGACAATCCATTGTAGCGGAAAAATAAAAATGCTGAAATAAATGCATCAGTCGAGGGCAGGTTTACTGGCCACTGAAACAGCATCCAAATGAAATAGTCCTGCCTCCGACCGCATTCTAATTAAACGCCCTGACTTTGGGGCCCAGACAACGGACATCGCAGGATGTGTGACCAGTGTGACAGAGCCTTAAATGTCACGCCTCTGCCAGACAGACAAAAGCTGCAGACTGCAGACTGCAGCTGAAATGCACTTGTGCGCCAACCAGGCTTATATAATCCCGCCTTCTCGGGTCCTTTGCCATTGCGTAAATAAATTATATTTACGCAAATTCGCACTCCGAAAGCGTGGGACGTCGCAACTGGACGTGGCCGGTTGTGGAAGGGTGTTGCAGGGAAAAGTGGAGGGTAGTGTGGCACAATGACGACGACTGCGAGTGACATGATAACATTTTGGCCTAAAATTGGCAACTACAACGAGCCAGGCTCAGACAATGGAGGTAGGGGGGTGGTTAGTGGGTGGCGGGGGTGCGGCCTTCATTGTTAGTGCTCGTAATTGGGTAGCAACAATTTATGCGACGATTGTGGCGATGGAGGCGGGAAATTCGAGGTCCTAACATGAATTACAATTCTGTTTTCCACATGTGACGCACAAGTCGAAAGCAGCTCAACCTCCAATCTTCCATACCGTGCAGCGATTTTACCATATTTACTTGCCTAATTTAATGAATTAATCAGTGGATTAATTTAATTATCATTGTTTTACGATTGTATATCTATTTTGTCCTTATAAATAAATTCATGACTGCCTTTTATCAGACATTTTCACTTTACCCATTTATAAGTATTTGAACTGTCTATCTGAGTTTGCAATTAATTTATTAAATTAGCTCATTGGCCTTAAAAAAATGTTTTTATTTTTCCAAAGTTTTTACGACCATCCATCGATGTTTTCCATGATTGAGCTTAGCATTAGAAAGTCCAAATTTATGCCAAAGTTGCAACTGCAAGTCTTAGCTGCTGTTTGCGTTGTCTTTAAGCGAATTTTGTTTGTGACACAGTTTCATTTAATCGCTTCTTTGGCGCCACTCTGCAGTTTCGAGGCAGCCGGGGCGGGAGTATTCTGGTTTTTGTATGATGACGTGGGTGGGCGGACCCAGCAATTGGAATAATAATGAATGCCTTCATTATCATAGCCGCCGCTGTTGTTATTGTCCCTTGTGCTTGTGCTTCTGGCTTTGTTTACCCCTTTTCGGTGGCGTCGCTGCTGCTGGCCTCGTCCTGTCGTCCTTTAGTCCCGTCTGCACTTGCCCCTGGCGATGCCAACCGCGAGGGGGGAAACAGTATGGGCTTAAGGCCGCCAGAGTTCCGGTCATTGTATGTTCCATACATATATATCTGTTTTGTGAATGCACTGACAGAAAATAATATATAATAGTAGGGCAATCTTATGGGCCTGCCATAGCTAAGTGCCTATCACACCGGAGTGCCCAGAAACCCCTTGAGCCCGGTGCTCACCCCCTCCCCCCACCCACTGGTTTAACATCAGCTGCGACCAATGCATTTAATTATAATTCTGCGTGCCTGTGTGTTGCCTTATTGGCATTTAATATATGCACACGTTGCATCACAGCAACAAAAGCACCGACATCAACTGCAACTGAGGTCGGGGCTTCCCAAAACAACGCGAAAGGCGAAAGCGGATGCAACGGAAACGGATGTTTGGGTGTTGCACATTGTTGTTGCTGCCGAGTTCCCGTGAGTGTGTTAGTTTCCTTCGGCATTGTGGGTAGAATTGCTTACTAGGTGTTAAATTTATGCATTTCGGATGGATGACAATACAACAATGTAAACGATGTATCTCCATGCATATAGTATATGAATATGCAGAGCTATTATATGCGAGCATTCCCATTGTCACTTAAAGAATTTAATAAACTGACAGGAAGGAGAGTGAGTGAGGGTGTGGAAGGCCAGCGGAGTGGTGATCCTGGTACGTGTGCTTTCAATCATCAAAGAGATAAAAAGCAAAAGACGTCGGCGTCTGCCAAATTGCAAATAAATTGCAGAAATTGAATCAAATACGCATGCAATTGCAAACAAATGGAGCTGGGAAGAGGGAGTTGGACCAACAGGAGTGGCACGGGAAGAAAAATGGGAGAACTGGCTGCTAGACAAACATGCCGAGTCTCTTGGCCGTCCTGCCTGCCAGGATATTTGTTGCAAAAAAGCAATTTTATGCTTGCAAAGGCATGAAAAGCCTTTGTTCGTGTCTATTTCACGTTAGTTTGGCGTCTGCGGCGGCGACTCGCATCCTCGGCCCACTCCGTCTTGTGCAGAATGCTTCTGACTGTTGCATATGTTGCGCATACGCCACGTAGCCACAGGAAAAAGAAGAGGCTCCGTCTGCCACTCCGGACTAGGAAGTGCCCATTTTCTGAATCACAGAAAGGGTGAGGAGAAATCTATTCACCATCTGTATTACCTATTTGTTTCGATTTACAATCGAACTTCATGGCCCAGGAAACACATGAGTAATTTTTGTAATTTAATCAATCCATTCTCGTAATTTTTAATATTGGCTCTTAGGTATGTTTTTGTTATTCAAATACTAATATTTGCTTTTCGGCCAAGCCTATTTGAACTTTGAGAGCCGAAAACCAATATCATACAAAATACTAACACTTAAAACGGAATATATTATCAAATCACTTTTAATAGATCATGCAAAAAATGATGTTTTCAGGTATTTCATATTATCTCTGTTTTCGAGCACACCCAGTATGCATTCGTAAACATAGGATATCCTCGTAAAAAAGGCTGTTCAAGTTAAGTTAGCAGGCGGGAAATGAATTATTTATGAAGTGGTTGGCTTGCTCTGGTTTTTCTCCGCTGCCTGTGATACTCCTGCCGCTGTTTCTCCCCACTCAACACTCCAAAACGACTCGGATCGACTCTAGTCGCAACCCAGTGTTCGGCAGAGTTGGGCCTTTGTTACAGGAATGGGCGACGCCTAGGGGCTGGTGCAGTTTCAAGTGTTTTTTACTTTATCAATTGGTTGCTTTGCACTTATTTGCTATTTGTTCTTGCACACACTCAGCCGCACGTACACAAACACACGCTGCATTTCCGCTTCCGTTTTGTTAGACGAGCCTCGTTCTTCCCTTTTTTCCATCAACACCGCCCACCATATCCCGCACCCCTTTTATTGGCAACTGTTGCGCTCTTGGGGAAGTTATTTATTTTATTTGCCCTGCTCGAACAGCGGCTACTTTCCCACTGCTCGTTTGCTAAAAATCAAAGAGGAAATTGAATTTGTTGTGAAAATTTATGTGTTCAAATGGAAATGTTGTTTGCCGTTGTTGCCGTCAATTTCCTGGACTTCATCTGCTCATATTTTTCCTTGGCCCTTTGCCACCAACCTGATTAGTTGGGGCCAGCGAATCATGATCCGGTTTCTGTCAGAGCTCTCGAAAGGACCAAGATAGAGGAGCAGTCTAATCTCCAAGTCGCCAACAATTTTTCATGCCAGCGCACAGAAGCTTCTAACCCGCGTTCCTTTAAGTTGACAGCTTGTTGTTGGGCTGCTATCCCTTGGAAATTTATGCATGCAAAGAGACAAGTGCAAGGGCACATATCGAGGGTCTACAGGCCGAACTCGGGGAGTTTAATGGCTTGTGCCTTGTTGAATGTCATGCGATAGTATGTTATCGATAAGCCGCTTTAGTCAGCTGTGAAAGGCTTAAAGCCAAAGGAAAAGAGGCATTCCATGAAGCGGCTAAGATTGAGAAGGCAAAGATGAGTTGGATGGATGGAGCAGCTCAAGCTGAGCAACCTCATAACTTAAAAGAATAAAATAATAAAGTTAGGATATTTTATACCGCTTTCGACTACCATCGGAGGAATATAATTCTATAGAACATTTTTTGTTACAAGTTGTTAGTTGAAGTACTCCTTCAATTAATATTAAAAATTGTACACCACTTTTAAAGTTGATTGTTTTAAGTTTTGTTGGCCTCTTAAGTCGACATAACTTGTCATATTTGTGGTGCACATTTCCTTTAAATTTAACTATTCTTGATGCACTTTTGTAAATCAGCCATTTGTCATGCATCACTGTAATTTATTTGCCATAAAACTCTAGTTTTTTCCTGCCATGTCCAGTTTTTTATTCGGAAAACTAATTAAACTAAATTAAATTTGATAGCGTTTACGCAACAAAATTACACAACAAAAAAAATAATAATCGAGTCGGGCAACTTTTGCGATATTAAATTAAATTAACATGGGGCAGTCTGGGGATTGGGAATATATATTAAATTACTTATTTATCATTTTGCTGCAATTTGTAAAATTCACTCATTAATTTAATTAAAACCAATTAAATGAAATTGTCACTGTCATTTCGGGCATCGATTTTCATCGCTGGCTTTTGCCGAATGCGGTTTTCGGTCGCTTCTTCTGCTCGCTGCTCTGCTGTTGGTTTGTGTGATTAAACATGAAGCCGAAAAGAGTCGGACCGTCGGATGGACGGACGCCTTGACAATTACATATTTCACATTGTACAAATTGCAGGCGACTGTTGGTCGGTTCGATGGCTGTGGTAATTTAATAACTTTACCGTTTAATGAAGCGACATCGGCGACAAACAAGAATAAACAGCTGATGTCGATAGATACTCGGCCAGGGGACTGGGTGCTGTCAAGGTATTTTGTTCATTATTTATGACGTTGCATTTGCGAAAGTATTTAAATGAAATTGAGTTAAACACATGTACGCATACGAAGCCCCGCTTCACGCATTAAGTATACGCCGCGTGCGCCGAGCGCCGTTCGCCGTGCAATTCACACTCGATTTAAGTTTATTACAAATGTAAGCGAGTACAAACAATGCCCCGAGTGCAGACTTCGTTTGCATTTTGATGGCAGCGGCTGGCGAAACGTGAAATCTGCTGCATAATTCAATTTCACATGAAAGGCGCAAAATGAAAAAGAAATCGAATCGAGCAGGAGTCGTAGTCGAAGTTGGAGTTGGAGCCAAGAAGGATTTCATCTTTTAGATATTCCGTCCTCACCTACAAGAGCTATGGAATTGATGCTTAGCGAAACACTTTTGTCAGTCAAGGATATGCTTGCCCCAACACCAGCTTAACTCAATTAAGCTCTTGGTAAAATCCTTTTTCCCCTCTATTTTTAATTTTTGCACAATTTGATGTCTTAATTGAATTCTGAAACTTTTAATACAATTTTGTGCCACTGACAAGGCAAATAGTTTCATTGTGGTAGTCGCATTTATTTGCTGATTTATTGCATTGTTTATTTGTTCAGTCCTCTTTCACAGAGAAATTTTGCATTTTGATTTAATTAATCTAATTTGGTGAGTTCGCAACATGTAACCATATTCGCACCGCAATGCTTGCTGAAAACTGTCAGACAAAAAATACATTTTTAAATTAACAATGGTTTTTTTACTGCCCATTTCTTCTTTTCCAGAAAAACCTAAAAAATATGATGTAGATATGCAATTCTTTATTATTACAATATAGAATTAGATAAATTAAAATAAATTCTTCAATTTGTGAAAAATGCAATGCGGTGGCTTGGCTTTTATTTCATGTTTGGAGTGCCAGAGGAGCTTGACTCTTTTCCTTGGAAACGACCTGACTACTTGGTTAGGGTATTCACCTTGGTAAAAATGTCCTAACTGCTTTTCAAAACCCATTTGGTGTTTGCGTGGCTGTCGTGTTGTCAAGACGGCGAGGGAGTTGGTTCCCAGTTTCAGGTGAGGACTCTCAAAGGCGACATTGTATGTGGACATACGGACGGATTAGAGGGTCGGGATGGCTTTGTTTGCTTGCTTGGCCCCCACGGATGGGTTATGCATGCATTTTTTTATTACGCTGACAGAACATAAAAGAAAAACATACATAAAAGTCGACGAAGGTGTTTACTGATGCCTTCCGCCCGGCTGCCTGCTTCTGGGCTTACCTGATCCAAAGAGCGAAGTTCAAGCTGTGGCTCCTGGCTTTTCCAGAGGCAACCTTCGCTTTTAGCATACACCCAGGTCAGCCCCCCTTCCCACCCACAGACACACTGAAAATGGCCGCCTCAGTTGCACACTTCCGCCAACGGAAGTTGTATATGTTATTAGCCGAACGAGCAGGCAAGTTTGCCCCTTGACAGCTGGACAGACGGAAGCGTCGGGCTCAAATTATTGAATGAGCCCTATGTGCGGGGTCCATGTGTGTGTTTTAGAGATCAAAAGTCCAAGTCCTTGACTTGACGCTTTTGTCAAGCTTCGGATGCCGCCTCCCCCCTCTGCCTGCTATAAAATTAATATCCGGTGTAAATAAAAAATAAATTTTGGCCCCCGCCGATCCACTCCGCCCTCGACTTTTAAACAAGCATCAGCAACTTCCGTTGGCGGAGATGCTCGGCTCGCACTTTCGGAGTACATTTGTTTGTCTTAAGCCGGAAATTGAAAAAAATTCACAAATTCTGTGTTGTTCTTCGCTGCTTTGGCAGAAAGTTTTCGGCTTGAACTTTGCCTGCGAACGAACTGACAACGTTTGGCTATATAATTATGAAACCACTTTATTGTATTTTTCAATTACCTTTAAAAAGGACAACAAAAGGCCCTTTGAGGGAGCGACCGAGGTAGAAGAGTGGTCGCAAAGAGTCGCGCATAATAAAAATGCAAGAACGGCGAATGCAAATTACAAGGAATATTTAATTACGAAAAATTCGCATAATTATGTGGACTGACCGATGTGTCGGCCCCACCCACTCGGCACTGTATGGCCACATAAATAACGCGACGTTGCGGCCACTGTCGTCCTTCGTCCTTCGTCCTGGCCGCCTTCTGTGGGCCTGACGTCAGCGTCAATAAAAATGAGCAGCATGCAATGAAATGGCAAAGGGCCGAGGCGGTACAGAAGAAAAGAAACGAAGGGCAGGAAATAGCAGCTCATAAAGCAAATGGGTGGCCCAAAATATCGCCAGAAGTTTCACTCACAGAAATCCATTTGTTATAAGAAAATATTCAAAACATTAGTTGAAAATAACCTTAACAATCCATCAGCTTTTTTAACATCATAGTGTTAGTATTGCAAATATAAAACTTTAATGGTAAAAAAAGAAAAACCTACCCAAGAATATAGTTGGTTTTTATTCAAATAAAAAAGGCATACATTCTGTGATCATTCCAATTAAACAAATTAACAAATAAACAATTTCGTAGCTTGTTAAAAAGGAAGATATAATTTCTTGTAGTACAAATTAATCAATGAAATCTTAAATAGATAACTGCCTAAAACTATAATAAAAAAAAGTAAAGTTAATGTCCATTCTTTTTTCGCCACCCTTGTATACAATACTTTAATTAAGTCTTTTAATGAATCGGCCAAGCCCGAGGGCAGAGTTTGACATTGACTGGGCCCAACGATCAACGTTTGGCTTTCTGCTCTTCCCGTGTCATTCTCTCTATCCGCCCACGGGTCGTATGCGCAATATTTTATGAAGTTCGATTGCCTGGCTCTTGGTCTTTTATGGTCATCTGGTCGAGAGCTGTAGCTCATTATGATAATTCTGCGGTGAGGACGAAACACTTTCGAACTGGCAATTAAAAATCTGCCATTATGCAGACATGTTACAATCTCATTCGCTTGCAGTTTCTCTTCGATTTTTATGCAATTTTAATTTGCGTACACATTGTCATAAAGTCCGTGCAGAGAAGAAGCAGCCGAGAAGAAGCAGATGCAACGATAGGGGAAAAATTATTTAAAAATTTAATTAAAGCAGCTGCATGAACCACAACAACGACACAACGATGGCGCAGAACAGCAATCACGTTGTTGACGAGACGTAAACAACGTTGATGTTGACGTCGACTCTATTAAAATTTTCGCTTGATCAACAAGACAACGAAGCGTTGAGAAGAAGGCCGTGTGCTCCGTGTTGTTATTGTTATTTGTGGCGTCTGCCGGCGACGCCATTTTGTTGTTTGTTTGTTTCACCTTGTGAGTGTACTCCATTGTGTTTACCCAGGGTCAGGGGTCACAGTTCACGGGGGAAAATGGCGCGGCTCGAGCAAATAATTATGAAATTTCCTTAGCCTTTGAAGCACTCCGCAATGGTGTTATTTACGTCAAAAGCGTGAAAGCTAACACCACCTAAAGGTCAATCACTTTTGGCTACAGGTAGCCTTAATAATCTAAACAAATTCCTCGAAGACCATTAGTAAATCAAGCCAGAAAAAAAGTGAAAAGTAACACCACCTAAAGGTCAATCACTTTCGGCGTTAGATGGCTTTAATAATCTTAACATCTGGATAGAGAAATTCCTTAAAGACCATTGGTAAATCCAGCCAGAAAAGTACGGGAACAACTTGTCAAAAGTGTTGAGCTCACCCTAGAGCACCGCAAACCACTTGACAGCAAATTGTTTGCTTTCCTTCGTTTTTTGGACCAGGCAGCATCACAAACGCTGCAATTGCCGGCCACATTCTCTACTCGGCACTCCCTCATTACCGATCCCGGGCCGAAAAACAAATTCAAAAGGCGAAGAAGCCCCACAAACAACTTCTTCTGGCCAATAAGTAAGCGAAACTTTTTCCTTATGTTTTGTGCAAACAAATGTGCAAACGGAAGTTCTGCTACTTCTTTGCCTTGCAGGTAGCCAAAGTTTGCCAAAGGCCAAATTGATTTGCAACATTGCAGGGGTCGGCCCGTCCCAAAAAGAGAAGGGTGTGGGCGTGATTGTGCGAAAGGAAATATCCTCTATAATATTTCTTCATTTTGGCTGCCTTTGACGTGGCGGGTGGCCAATTAAATGGCTGCCATAAGTCAGGCAATCAAAGCCGAAGTTGAAATGCTGCGAGAGAAGGCGGGTGGAATCTAGCAATTAACTGGAATTGCAAATGCAAACAAAAACAATGTGAAATAAATACGCAGCCACATCGAAAGTTGAATGCTCTTAGAAAGCAATATTATTCCCTTGTTGGAAGCACACAGGTGCTTGAAACCGATATAATCCTTACATTTTCTCGAGAAAAATGAGAAAAAGTGAAAAATTAATGCAGTCATGTCTCAATCTGCAATTGGCTCACCTTGACCAGGTGCTACTGCTTGTGACAGCCAGCCGACTTTGCTCCCATTCCAATCAATTTAATTAATTTTTAATGTCATTTTCTGCAATTTCAATTCAATTTCGAAAACACACTCGCTGCTTGGCTAGTTGGATTGTTGCACACCTGGAAATCCATTAAATTGTCGCCTTGGCAAATTGAGAATTACGATGGCCGCGTTTGGCCCCGCCCCCCGCCCCCCGCCCTCTGCCTCTGCTGCCGCCTCCGCCTGATCCACGCCCACTTCCGTTGACTTTGGCAAAAAGCTCAAGACAAAAGCCAAAGTGCCATAAAAGCTGCCAGGCTATATAAATGTGGCAACAATGTAAACTGTGTCAACTCTGTGGTGACGGTGCACTCGGAAAAAGGGGGCGGGTGGCCAAGCCGCAAAACGGCCAGTGGGCGGGGTGACCTGAGATGTCTGCGTGAGGATAGCGCCACTATATATTCCCCCGACGATCGTGCCCGGCGTGACAAAGTGTTTTCTCCATACACATAGAAAAGATACAGTGCTCCCTCGAACTGAAGTGAACTAATAAAAGACGAGGGTTTCCTTTTCATTAAACTATTCTCTGTATCGAGTGGATAAAAATATTTTTTATCATTTATAAATGCTCTTCAGTAATTTAAACTACTTAAGCTCAATGTTGGAATAGAAAATATAAGAAAATTTAAACGCTGTATTTAACGACCAAAAATATTGGTTTAATATGACACTTTATTAGAACTTTTTATTTTTTAGGTGTTGCCTACATTGTGTTAAGAAATTTGAATGGATATGTTTTGAGCTGTTCAGCTGTTAGAGCTGTCAATATAAACTCATTTTTTATTTACTCTGACGGGGGTATCACATTCTCGAGTTCTTATGAGTGAATAAAATTAAATATATATGCATTTTACACATCTTTCTCTGCTAGTCTTTCCTGTCTAAGTTCGATCCCCGCCGTTGCCAAATACATTTTTGTGTGTGCTTTTCCATCTTGGTAATATTTTCTTTCTCTGCATTGCATCACGCGCCCATCACTTGCCGCAGACGCAAAGTAATTTCTTAGCGCTGCGCTGGAGCAGCGCGAGGACGACAATTTTGCAATCGCCATTTTGTTGACTAAGAAATATCGAAGCCATCTTGAAGTGCGAATATGCTGGCATGTCAGAACGCACACCGACACTCACACTCTCACACTCACACGGAGTGACGGGCACACCCACAGAGGATACTCGTCCTGGCGCATAGAAATGTTGGTCTTACCCTGCGGTTGCCGCTTGTAGTGGTCTGCGGATTCTACGGCCCTCGGGCACCCCTACCACTCGAATTGTACTGCCTTTGGCATACATTTCCTTGGCTTCCGTCGACTTCCTCTTGGCCCCACGCGCGCTTGTCCTTCTGGTTACAAATTAAACTTCCGTATTTGTTTAGAAATCCATTTGTTAAATTACTTTGCCCAACAAACAACACATATTCCGAAGGGCCGGGACCGAATCGTAGCTAGCAGAGGGTTTTTCTCTTTGCAAATATGAAAAATGAATTGCATTTAACTGCTGCTGGATCAGGGTATAGGGCCTATATAAATGCCTATTCCTTCAACTATTTGCTAAACAACAATAATTTATTGCCAGGCCATAATGCCTAAAATGCATTTGATAACTCTACAAAAGCCTCGTCGCCATGCATTTTGACTCTGTTTCCCATCGATGTGTGAAAATTGAATATTTTTTTTCAACTATTTGTTGGATGAAAAAGTTAAAAAGCATAACTGTAAATAACAAACAGAGAATGAAAATGAAAACAAACACAAAATGGTTACACAAATGTTCACTGAACGCGTGTTTAGGCCCCGATAGCAGACCGGTTGGATTTTCCGCGGGGAAAAGGGGGCGAGTTTTTCATGGCCACCCAACTGCAGTTGGACCATATGTTTTCATAGATTTTTTTTGCTGCTACTCTGAAACGCAACTTTTTTATTAGAAAATTGTTGGTGCAGCCATAAAATAATCTGCTTCGAAGTTGGAAAATTATAATAAAGTTTATTAAAAAAGGTAATCAGCAAAAATACGTTTCTCCAAACTTGTCTAATAAAATATTTACCTTATCAATCCGCTAACAGAAAGCGTTTGGTCCATGGTCACACTCCACTGCCCATTTGATCCAGTGTGCCCAGCATTGTGCAATATATGCTTGTGTTGCATTCACAGATTTGTTTGCAACGTAACAGGGAAACAGTCGGAAAATCGCATGAAGGACTAGAGCCTGTGCTTCCATTGTTCTAAGCGAGATGAGGTTTTATTTTTAAAAACGACTACGACAAATGTCCAAACATTGGCACCCACACGAACACACTGCCAGTTGACAGGGGACAGTCGAAGCCATGGGATTTACAGCACTTTGACCTCTCCCACAGTTCACGTGCTTGCATGCGTATCGCTTCACATTTTATTTAGAAATATATACCTTATAATTCGGGTATTGAAATGGAATGCGCTTCAACATCAACCAACGAAAACTGTGCAAGGATTCGAGTTGAATGTACTTATAATTATTTTCAAGAACATTTTGTATTTGCTTATAAAATTGAACGTATTTAATATGATCGATGTAATAAAGTAAGACATAAATAATTAAATAAGTAAAATATTTAACGATTTACCTCATAGCAAAAGTTACTGTTGTTAAACACCCCAAAGGATAGCAGGTTTCATTAAATGCACTAACAATCTATACCGGTATTAGCGACAAAAATTATAGGTTTGGTTTTGTGTCCTCTTACAGTTTGAAACTAAATGAAACCTATAACCTTTCGCTAAAATATACAATAGCATTCTGCTCCATTGGGGACTATTTTCACATCTATTTTGGCTATCGTTTTGGTTTTAACGATTTTTTGTTGTGGATTTGGGTTTCACTTTTTCGGCATTCCGTTTTATGTTTGCCCATTGTTGGGTACGTGACTAGAGTGATATGTGCGAGGCGTGTCCACAAATGGTGTAAATCAAACAAAAAATATGAATTTGGGTATAAATTGCATTTGATAAATGCATTTGAAAATATCAAATGTTTGTCCGGGGAAAACAGGAGATCGTGTATGTGCCGAAAATACCTGGAATGGATTGTCGGGGATTTGCGCGGCAATTGATGGGAAAAGCATATTAAGCTCTGGCTGGGTCGTTGGGGCTGTCTTAAAAGGATCTCTTACTCGATTGGCAGTATGTCTGACTTGTTAAGAGCCGCGTCGTTTACTTTCCCATATATTGCAGCTGCTGCTTCGACCCGAACCCCGAATACAGAACCCAGAAACCCTTTGATGGCCTCAGCTGGTTTGACTCTTTTCTTTCCCATCGCTTTCGTTGTCGCCGCGTGAAAATGGTCCGCTTTGTTTGCTGTTTGTTTGTCGACACTACTACTACTAGTGCGGAGGTCCTCAAAAAAAAAAAAGAAAATAGTATAGAAAAGAACTGCTCTTCGCCGCTCCCGAATGCGTTGGCATTTCACTTAGAGCAAACACCTTGGCTCAGCCCCCCCCCCGCTTTCTATCGGTGGCTGTGCGCATTTTTATGCTCTGACATTTTTACGGTCCGCCTTTTTACGGCACTGGCAGCTGACTGACTTCAGACTAACTGCTGCGAAACTGTTCCTGCTCGGGATAGAGAGTTCATCCCAAGGACTGCCGAGTTGCTCCCCGCTTGCTAATAAAGTCCTTTCCGTGGCCTTTGGATGGGTTTCTTTACTCCGTTGGTCTGGTTTGCATTTCTTGTGTTTGACTTTAATGCGCTTTCAATAAAATTTTATGCGAATTTTGCCTGCATGCAAATTTTATAGTCCTAAGGACTTCACAATATAAAAAGAAAATAAATACTAGAAATGACAATGCAATTCCTACTTTCTGTTCGTGTTTGTCCCTTCGTTTTTTGTTTGTTTTATTATCTGTTCTTATGCTTGGTACTCGTAGATTAAAAGGGTATATTTGTATATAGATCGTGAAAATAAAAATATTGAATACGCTTCATTATTAAAAAAAAAACTATTTCACGATCACAGCGGCATTCTAAACATTCTCAATCTAGAATATTGAAATTATTTGCTTTGTTTTAAAAACTCTGAATTCAACACTTGTTTTCGTTTTTCGCAAATAAATTAAATATTTTATTTGATCAAATTGTGAAGCTAGCTTTTCCCACTCTTCAACATAATTTGGAAATTATAAAATGTATTTAAAGCGTAATGTAAAAATACACAAGACATCCAATTTAAATCATTTGTTTTTTTGGTAAAAAAATTGTAGAGATCCTTTTTAAGAAATAGTACTGTGAACAATTGTACAACGGTTTTTTGGAATGGTATTTTGGACACTACAATAATACCTAAAAAAGGCATTCAGAAGTAGGTTTCCGCCTTCAAGGGTACTCCAAGCATCGGTTCCCGAGATATATAATTCCGTTCCCATTTTTATTTTATTTCATTTTCTATCGCGAACAAATTCATTGCAGTTGTAACCTTTTTTTGCTATTGTCGCTCTGCTCCTTGCTGTTGTTGTTGTGCGACTGTAAATTGCGCTTGTTATCGATAAATCATGCAACCATTATTTATGGTGTTCTCATATGTGTGTGAGTGTCTGGATTTGAGTCTGTGTGCAGCTGCCTGCATATGTGACTGCCATTCCGCAATCCCCCCCCTCCCATCTCACCCTCCACAGAATTTGGCTCTGTCTATGCTTGAAATTATTTTTCAGTTCTCGATTTTTCGCTTTGAAATACCCATTTCATGTATAGCCGTGTGTTTCGTTGCCTTGATTCCACCTCGTCCTTTTTTGTTGTTCCTTTTCTTATTTTATGGTTTTTTTCCCCCGATCCTTTGCCCCTCTTTCGAATTTTCCGTATTGCATGCTCTTTAGCATATGCCATTGGCCGTCTGTTGGATATTTTCCCCCGCACCGCCGCCGGTAGTCACCAATCTCGCAGCTTTTCATTGTGTGTAAGGTTTTTCACTTTGGATTTCGCCCCTTCTCCTCGTTTTTTGTTGCTGTTTTTTAGCATTTAATACAGTTGAGTGTCTGGCACAAATGTTTGGTAGAAATCGATAAACTGACAAATTGCTTGTTGGCCATGGGTGTGTGTGGTAAAGAGCCTTGGTCCTTTGGCCACATCGAGTGCAGCTGGAATGCCAAAAGGGGACAAATTGTACAACTGTAATTGTTGTCATATTTAAAATGGAAGGCATTTGTTACATTTTTCGGTCGAGTGTGGAGAATTCGGAGAAGGAACACAGCTTAAAGTTGCCGAACGAGGGAGTATTAAAGTTTTGAGCCAGTCTATTTGATTGGCAAATTGTTATCCAAGGTTGATTGGCAAACAACAATCGCATTTGCCAAATTGCTTGCCACCTACGCATGCTAATCCCCTGACCAACAACTCGAATGCCATAAATTCCACTTTATGCAGCATCATTAAAAGAAATTTTCATTGAATATTTGGAGTTCGTTTTTGTGTGCGCTTCGGTGCCCAATATTTTCATTAGGAATTATATTGAAATTTATTTAGCAGGCAGAATTCATCTGGCTGCTATATTGGTATCGTATAGACTTTGCAAATTTGACATTCAATGCAGTTCAATTCACCATGCACGCAGCCAATGCCAATGCAATGTGCAACATTTTCTTGCCAAAAGCAAATAATAAACAAGCCGGGGGGCGAGGGGCAGCAAAGAGACACCGAAATTAATATTTCAATATTAAGCATGCATCGAAAAAGGAGAAGGCGCAAAGCAATACGTGCCCTGCATCCTCATGCCCCCTCACTCGAAAGGAATGCAACCTGTATCCTGCATCCTGCATCCATGCGTATCTGTCTACTTTATTTGTGAGTTGTCGATGTTATTGACAGCTCTTCGATGGCCGCTGGTGATTGTCACCAATGTATTGAAGACAAATATGATATGCTCGTCAAGGTAACGAATGTCTGAGCCATATTTTATTAAAATGCGAATGCACAAACAAAGGCCGCAATTGCTTTTACCCAATAACAAAAAAAAAAGGCGAGTTGCCTGAGCCAATATATTTGCCCGGCAAATATTTACCATTTACAGCTCTCTCATTTTGCCAGGCAATGTCTAATTAAAGTAAGTCTGGCAATTCAAACTTTAACCGCTGAATTGCAGCACACACTTTCGCTGGCGGCAAGTTCAATGCTTCAGCTGGGATTTATATGCCAAACATGCCCCAAGTAGATTAATCTATTATCGATAAGTGCAAGGATCGGAAATTTATAACCGTAAAAAAGGAGCAAAAAGGAGCAAGGAGCGGCTGCCTGCGGCCAAAAGAAATCCCAAGTCAGACCCGGCCAGACTGCACTTAAGTGCTCGAAAATTGTTTTCGATATTATTTGGCTGTTTGTGCTGGCTTTCAACACATTTGGCCGTTGGCATTTGTCTCCTGTCTGAAGGCCAGTGGCCGAGCGCAGAAAAACCATTTGTTGCTCTGCTGCCTTTGCTGTCTCAGCTGCACTGGATTTAATTTATTTGAACGGGCAGAGAGTTATCCTTAGGCCAGGCCCCTTAGTCCTTTTCCACGTCTTCGACTTGGTCCTTTGCCAGGCCTTAACTGTTATTTATGTTTATATTTTTGACTTTGCACTGCATTAGCTGCTGGATTTCTCTCCGTCATTGTTGTTGCGGTAATTAGGCAGCTTTTCCCTGCTGTAAATCTCATTCAACAGTTATTGGACAGCTTTCGGGTTTTCAATGTGTGTGTGTGTGTCTGGGTGGTGAGTGTACAACAAAGGCATCGGATAAGTGGATCTCGGATTTTGATGCATTAGCTGCTAAAGTGTTTTTGGTCCGCTGGGACCCTGAACAGGAAAAACCAACGAGAGGAGGGTCGAAATAGGTGCTGATGGCAGCTGCAGCTGGCGGGATTAAGATAACACTGCATTTACGGTTAGTAAAGTTTTATGGTGCGGCCATGACTTGATTTAACCGTTTTACGATCATTTCATTCGGTTCAGCAAGCCCGATATGAGGTGCTGATGGAATGAAACAGTCTACGTGGATCGTTTCTAAAAGGGTTAAGGCCATAAACTCCATTAGGCACGGTGCAGTATTTTTTGCCATTCTGTTTCCTTACTTCATTTGAGAGCTTTCAGTCCCATTCGCCATTCTGCCAGCTCCTGCAGGGGCATTAATTAAGAAATATTTTTAGGGCTTTTCCGTTTTTTTTAGAACTCTCAACCACCCCCCTTCATATTGATCCCCAAGCAAAGCGGAGTTCTGGACAGAAAGGCTTAACTTTTTTATTTACACTACTTAATTCCTTGCATATTCAACACACACACAAGGACACTGGGGCAGGATCAGCGGCAGGACCAAAAACCAGTTGTCGCCGGGTAACCACAAAACTAGACAAGAGTCAATGAAAAAGGCATTGCATGGATATCGGGGCTCGAAAAGGGACAGGCCACGAGGACTAGGAGTCCTGTCCAGGACTACGTGGAACGGATTTGGCTGCACTTTCATTCAAGTTCTGAATTTTCCCTTGGCCCCTAGTCCGACTTTTTTCCAACCAGTATATTGAAGTGTTAAAGAAAAATGCAGTCGAGTGTGGCGAAAGGACATTACTGGCTTTTAGCGACCATCGGGGAATGGCGAAGGGAGCGGAGCGCACATGGGATGGCTGCAAATAAAATGAATGTTGTATGGCAGTCAGCGAGCATATTGAAGTGTTGAAGTCCCCCATGTTTCCCACCGTACATACCCCCAAACGGATTGGAATGGCCGGGAGGACTCAGGGTTCACGGACAGGACCTGAACTGGGGGGGAAAACTGAACTGGGCCGATGTCGATGTCGATGAGTCGATGACGATGAGTACACGCCCCACTGAAGTAGTAAGTGCCGTTCGCCAGTGGATGACAATAAATTTCCATTTAATCGGATTTATTTGAAAATCTTATTCCTCTTGCTGCTCTCTGTGCACTCGCTTTTCCACCCAGAACCCATTCCCTTCTTGAGGTCCGGCTGCTGCGGTTTTTACTCCGCCTTTTGCCATTCGCCCGAAAAAATTCCGTCCCAATTTTATTGTTTTTACGATTCCTCCTCTCGTCGTCAAAGGCGCAGAAAGCAAACGACATCGTTGAGAAATTGTATTCCGTGTTCGTCATATTTTCTGTGATTTCAATTTAATCTCTTTCGATGGAGTGTTTAAAATCAAATTGCCCATTATACAAATTCAAAAAGGTTCGTTTCGGCTTGCCAAAGTTGTTAAATTGATGTTCCAAATATAGCAGTTTTTTGAGAGAAGTCTAACATTAATGCTTAAATATTAAATACGAATTTAATTGAACGCATCTTTTTTTACCCTTTTTCTTTAAACAAATATCAATGAAGTCCTTCTTTGATTCATTCAAAATGCACCGGTTACTTTAAAATGCCAATAATTAAGCTAATTAGAAAACCATTATCCTAAAGAGCTGTGCTGCAGCTAATACCCGCTTAAGCGAATTGTCATCCATCAAATTTGCAAATGAAGGAAACAACAAAAGAAGATGAAGAGGAATTATATGCAGTCAACTTTGAAGTTGGGCGTCACTTTCAGTACAAGACAAATGACGAAGGCGGTAAAAGTGGGTGTTTTCCGGGACAAGTGTGTCGGCGCGATGAAAGTCCATGAAAGTTGCGTTTTTTGTCTTCGAATATCCCCAGCTAAAGGGGTATACCAGACTTTATGGTAAGCTAAGCGAACCGAAGGATAGTTCCTAGACCATTTCAATTTACCACCACTTAATGGTCATCATTTAGCCGATGTTCTCTTACGCTGTGTATTTTTGCTTTTAGTTTAATTAAAATTGCTGTTTGTACTTGGCTGATGTTTGCTGTTTGCATTAATTACCGTGTTGTCCATCCATTTAGCGAATTATGCACATGGCAAGTTTTTAATTAAAATATATAATATAACCTTTGATTGGCCGAGAAATACGTACATATGTATATCGAGCCCACTCCAGCTGCCGTGAAACTAAATGAAAACCCATCAAATTGATGTGCTGATGGGCAGACAGGCGCACACTGTAATTAAGTCTAATCAGAAATTGCAACAAGCAAAAATCATGCGTGTCCAGTGCAGTCAAGTCGAGTTGCGTTGCGTTGCCGTAGCCAGTTTGAGTTCGCCCCAGGGCCAGATCTCTCGGATCTCATCCATGTCCCTGAACCCCATCTCTGGATCCGGGTAACATGAGCTTCATTAGTGTATGCTATAATGGCAAACATTTTTTGCCTGCCAGGCCTCAATGGCGGCGACGCTGACGAGCACTGTATAGTCTGTCAGTGGCCACTCATGTCGTATGCGTAATGCGAATACGCGTTTATTTCAACGGGTAACGAAAAATACTTCTGTTCAAAATTATTTATTTTTTCTCTAATTTATTTTGATCTGTTTTTAATACGGGTATAACTAATTGGATAAAATCTAAAGCATAATATTAAGTAGGAGGTCACATTTGTTTAATCACACTTTAATAATTTATGTTTGCTAAATGATAATATAAAAAATGTTTTTTGCTATTTATTTTTATTTTTGCTTAATAATCAATGTTATTGTAAAAATGATTCACACCGATTTCAGTGTACGAATATATGGTACAATATAAAATAAACTATAAAACGTTTCAAAAAATAAATATATATATATTTTTATAAAAACCAATTAAAAATAATTAAGAACTTAAGCCAGAAAATGCATCATTTTGGGTTATGAAATATATGGCAGACGGTCAAAACTAAGCACATAATCCAAATTGTGTCCACCTTTTAAGCAGTAACGGTGAAGCAGTCACTGTGACTCGGCCCTGCCAACATCCTCGCATGGAATGAAGAACAGGACATGCCTGGTCGTGGGCCTGATATTTGATAGCCGAATATGCGAGTTGGCTGGGATGGGGAGGCGAGTGGGCTGCTGTATGTGCATTGAGTTGCATGCCACACAGCAGGAGTTGCAGCGACGACAGGCCTTGTGATTTTGAATTTCGTATTTTTCGAAATTTGAATTTGGATATGATTCAGCCTGACGGACTGCAAGTGGGCAAACGGGCGGTGGGAGGTGGGATGAAACCTGTCATGGGTTTTTAATTATTTTGTTTGGTTTTGCATCGTTTGGCTGTGTGTGGGTGGGTTTGTAATGCGCAGTTAATTGATAGCCAGGACCAGCACGTGTCACACCAAGCACAGCAGCGACTTATTATCCCAGAAAATGGGCAGGTATCAAATGCCGATTTACTCAAACAGTATCAGAAATTCACATTTAGTAAAGTTCATCGTAGTTTTCTCTAAAGGGCAGGCTTTTCGACCTGGTGCTTGTTAGTCAGTATCTGTCAGTATAGACTCCTGACATTCGTACTTCTATTTTAAGAATTAAGCTTTTACCAGCATTTTGTTCAGCGATTTTCCTTCATTTCTAACCTCCTGTTCAGCTAACAACTTTTCATTACTATTATATACACAAGGCAAGTTTTTAATTAAAATATATTATGTAACCTTTGATGTAAAAATGTATATCGGGCCCACTGCCGCTGCTATTATATTTAATTAAGTTCTGATATGGATCAAATTACTCCACCTGCTCGGAGTGCAACCCTAAAAAAAATAACGAAAGCAGCTTTACGCTCTACTAGCTAAGCTCTGCAACGATTTCTTTTGGTGGGCGGATCAGTTTGCTGTGAGCTGCCAAAGTCTAATTGCACGGAACGAAACAAACGACTTGGATAAGAACTGTGGGGCGGGCAAAAAACTATTTTACATGCGAAGTGCGTGCGGGTGCCGGGAACGGCAAGGAATGCCATGGCAAACTTGCCAAACCCACTTGGCATGTCACTGCCAGGAGCAGGGAATCGGCAGGGGATTGTCTGGCTACATATCCTGCCATCGTCGTTTCGCTGGCGAATTGTTGCATAAAAGTCAAAAATCTTCAACTTGCAGCATCAACTATATAAACGACGCGACTGCGCTGCTCAAGTCGTCAATGGCAACGGGGCACTTGAGCAAGTGTGTGTGTGAGTGTGTGTGTGCATGTAAGGATGGCAAACACACACACGTTCACCCACACCGCCACCCATTCGGCCACATCCTTGGAGAGTCTCAGTTGGAATCATTGCCGTTCTCCATTTCTGCACTCTGCAGCCCTCAATCTTCTGTCGTCGTCTATCATGGCACAAAAAGCGCTCATATTTGCTCAGCCCTCGCATCGCATGTCCTTTTTTTGTCCTTCGACTTACCGAGCAGTAGTTGCTGCTGCTCCTGCTCCCGCTCCTTTTGCTCCTTCCGCTCTGACTGGTTATGGATATGCCTTTGAGCGTTTTAAATTTCATATTGCAACTGCATCGCCTTCTTTGCTCATTGAGCTTTCGCCTCGTCTATTTGCACAGAGCCACTCAGCAGGAGGGAGACTCGAATCGGATCGATTCGAACAGCAGCTACCCTGCAATCACGGGGGATCGGGAGACGGAGATCCATGACCACCGGATTCCATTAGGTATCAGCGGTACGTTTATCCTGCCTTTTCGATGGCTCTGTTGTGGGGTACATGCAATTATGCTGCCGAACCAAATGAAATCACACTGACCAGGCCCTAGAATCATTTTTCAAAAATCATTCACAGCCAAGTGTGCATTCAATCGTGCACCCCCCGAAAACCCAGCACCCCCCTCCCTTGCGTAGAGTGCCAATAAAGTGTGAGTGTGTGTGTGTGTACTCCTCCCTTGATGTGGACATGGAATATTCAATTTTTCAATATCTCATGCTCCCGTTTCGACCCCTTCGCCCGTAGGCAGGCTTTGCAAAAATCAACTGTATCAGTCGAGCCGACGACTACTCACTGCAAGGACACCCAGGACTCCACTCCACTGCACTGCACTCCACTCCGCCTCACTTCGGCTTCGGTTCGGTTTGGTTCGGTTTCGGTTTGCTGCTGTCCTGTCCTGTGCATCACAGTGATTAATGTCTGTGGCAAATGCATTAAATTCTGTTAAATGTATTACAATTTTGCCAGTCCTCCCCGCTCCTCCAATGCAGTTTCCACATCCACATCCACCTCCGACGGGCTCCCCGCTTTCACACCAATATCTGCGTCTGGCTGATTGATGGTCGCCTCGTCTGCTCCAGTTGTTGTGTTTGTGGGCGGACCTCCTCCATGTAACTGTTCTTGTCTGTGGCTGCCTCTCCTGGCGCTGCCCCTGCTGCCCAGGAGTCTTGCTTCCGCCTCTGCGCCCGGTTATGAATTTCAACATTTTTAATTTACATTGCTCAATCTTCAAAAACTCTTGTGGCTTTCAATGTAGGCTACAGAAAAAAGCTTCTAAAATGATAAACAAATTTTGATCAAACCAAGCCTTTTAAAAACCCAGGTAAAATACAATTTAGATAATTTGTAGGAAGTTCATCAAATTTAGTCCAAATGGGAGGCTAATACTTAAAAGCTGGAAATAATAATTATTAGCTTGTCATTAAAACAAAACCGCTCGTTATGGGCTTTTAAGACGATCATTTTACATTAAGCAACACAAGTGCCTTTTCTATCGGTTACATTCTAACGAGTTACATTATGATTAAATTAAATTTATTTAGCAATGAGTGCCAAATGGTTAGAAATGTCAAAATGAATTCAACGAGGTGTGATATTCAATCGCCTGAGTATTATATCCCAAAGATTTAATTAATAAAACTATACACCAGATGTTTTTTCTGCACATAAGATGTCTTGAGTTTGATCGAAGTCGGGTGACTAGAGCAAACCAGTGCAAGCGCTGACAACATAAAATTTTCCTAATAGTTTTTTTTTAAATATTTTTTTGTATTTACTTTGTTCGATCCCTTTTAATGAATTCATTTTGTTTTTTTGCATCGGCTATAAAACCTGATCATGATCAATGGCATCCTGAGTTAATGCGATTGTACCTTAATCCGAAGCAATTTCAGTCTTGGATTCATCTGGCACCTTCACCCTCGGGTTCTGGCTTAGGGCTTAAATCCGGCAACTTAGAGCTCCAAGCTCCCTTCCAAGCCAAAATCCCGGGCACGCACTTCAAATGCCAAACAGCACAACAATCTCCATTTCTGACAACACACTAAGAACACACTCGCTTGCAGGAAGCTAACTCTTTTTATAGCATACTTACCAGCGCAGCCTTATGCTTAATGCCAATTCAATTTATAAATTTGATTCTCTGCGAGTTTCGCCCCGCCGCCACAGCTTTTTGGCAAACAAGTTTTACACACTTGAAATTTTTGTGATTGATGTGCTTTGCTACATTGCCACTGCTGCTGCCGCCGTTTGACTTTGATGTCTTATTCCCTGCCTGCGACTCTGCCAATCCAACTGCAGCTTCCACCGGCTCCTTCCTTTTCCACAGCAGGACTTTCTTGGAGCGCTGTGGGTGTGGGTGTGGGTCGGTGTGTGCATCTTGGAGTTGGCGAAAGTTTTAATTGCTTTTTGCAATTAGAACTATTAGTGAGTGTGGCCGGGTTACAACTGCGTAGCTGCATCAGTTGACTGCACAGCCGCAGAGGAACCCAACTTTTCCCGGCTCCATCTCCCCCAGTAATATCTAAGCAATTCATTTAATTGCTTTGCAATTTCCATGCGTGCAAGTGCATGTGAGTGGGTGTGCGGTTCGAATGATTTGTGCAAATATTTTTGCTGGCATTGGCCGACACACACACACACACCCACAACATTTTAAAGAGCACAACTTCAATTTGCTGCTATTGACGCATTCCCAATTACTCGATAGAGTGAGAGGAATCGAGTGCACGGGGATTTGGTATTATTTTATTTGCCATTTTTTATATTCGCCCCTTTTTTGTAATTTTCACACACAAATCATATTGTGCTTGAAGCTGCATTGACATGGCCAAAGCGGGGACTTCCTTTTGTGGCAAATCGAACCCAACTCGACTGGATTCAGTTGTGTGGCGGGCACTTTGACTGCGCCACTCCATTGCCACAGCAAACGATTTGTTGTTGACTCGTTCTGGTCTCCCTTTCTATTTTTTCCCTTCTTTTTTTTTGCTGTTTTGCTGTTTCTTTGCAATCTTTTTGCATGTAGCAAAACAAATCAACTTTCCTGTTTGCTGCTGGGCAAAAGAGAACGCGTTACAGAATCGAACGCTGAGCTGCATTCAATGGCAATCACAGCGCCAGAAAGGGGGCGTCTGTGGTCAGGGTTTCACAATTCCAAGGGGGGTTGAGTGACCCAGCAATCAAAGGACCTCGTCACGGGAGAAAGTTATCCCAGAAATCATCCTCTTACCTGTCAACTGCTGAAATACTTAGTATAGAGTATCACCCCCCTTATTTTACTACTCTACTCCCCTTTTCTGCTGACCGTAGCCAGACCCAGAGCCCCTTTGACTGTTTGTATTAAAAAATTAAACTAGATTTCCCTTTAGCTTTGCATGTTTCCCAGCCGCCGCGGGCAGTCGCTTACTTTGTGCCCAGTCCCAGCAGATGTGCCTGGTGCCAATGTGGCCGTGCCATGTCGATTGCATTTCGAAGAAGCAATTTCAATACGCCTCAGAGCTGCTGAAGGCGGCCAAAAGCGCCACAAACGCGCAACGGTTTTTTAATTGCTATGTGCCAGGATCCCGACAGCCCACCATCTGGTTATGGCCAGGATGGAGTTGGAGTTGGCCAAGCCAAAAGGCTCTAAATATGAATCATAGCTGCTGCTGCCGGGGGACACAGCCAATGCCAATGACTAATTATGAAATGTTTGATTTCCCCGGGGACGGAAAAGCGCGACGGATATTTTCACACAGCTTTCTACCTGACTGGCTGGCTGACTGGTTGGCTGGCAGGACGATGAATATCCTCGATATTGCGCTTTTTTTTTTGGACTGTCATTTTTGTTATGCTGTGATGAATATTTGGCGCAGGGAGACAATCAACAAGGAAGCGCAGATGGCACGTGCCTTTTTTTGAAGGGAATTTGTGTGGCCTGGGCTGCGGAACGGCGAACTCAAATTCGTCACATAAATTCGTGATGAAATGAAATGAAAAATCAAAAACAAATTGCACAGAAATGTAATGAATTTTAAGCATCCCACATGCACATATACGAGATCTGGCGGAGGGGTGTGCTTCTGACAACTGTCTACTAAGGCCATGTCACACTATACGGTCATGTCTCTTTGCGGTTGGCCACAGTGTCTCTGGCGATGATGACGACGACGCCAGCTCAGGCGCCGCACAGTGGGTCAAAATATGCAAAGCCAGTGGCTAAAATAATCCATACAAGTTTGATAATCCACAAGTTTATCACACAGTAAAAAAAAATATCTTGCAATAAATTTGACTATTAGACTATTATTAAATATAATAAAAAATTATTTTTCTAAATTATTTTTATAATTATTAAAAATATGGAGTTTTGCATTTGCTTATTTTATTCGGGACAGACAAATTTTAGGTTATTTCACTTGTTATAGTGTTAGTTTTTACCATGTGAACTATTTCTACAGTAGGAAAATAAAAATCTATTGTCCAGGTTCAATCCCCAGCACAATCGTAAAAATGTTTTGTTATTTTTATTGTATAAGTAGTATTTTTTGCAAACGCTGATAAGGTGTTTTGGATAGGACATCTCTTTAGAATACAAAATAAAACAAAAACGTATATTTTTCGCCCTGCACGTATACTGTTATGCCCGGTTCGTTCAATTGAGAGCACACTGTCGACCACGGCGACTCCTTCGTGTGCTGTGTGTCCTGTGTCCGTGCCAGGCATGACAAATATTTTGCAACTTCTGTGCAGCCCGTTCTTTCTAGCTCGGCGACTATACATTTCCCTCCCTGTCTGTGGTTTAAGTTTAAAATATTTGTGTTGAAATTGCACTTGATTTAATTGTTGTTGCTGTTGCCAACTGTACAGGCCTGTTGACTCTGCTCGTCCCGTATCATTTACAGGCAAACGCCTTGTGTTTCACTCATGTCTGACTGCTGTGCGGTGACTTAAGCAAAAGTCACTTGCAGAATTCATTGGGAAACCATTTTGGAAAAACCCAAGGAAAATCTGCAGCCTTAGTGCCGGATGTGATGCTTTAAGCACGGCAAATCTGGACACAAATCAAAGTGGAAAAGAACCGCAAACAAATGCTGCCCTCGAGTCGTAAATGTCTAGTCAGAGTCAGTGTTTGGGGAGACTTGACCAGCAAATAAGAGCTCAACAACTGCTGATTTGCTCGGGCATTGATTGAATTGTTATAGCCACGCCCTCGCCCTCGCCCACGCCCCTCCCCCCGACACGATGACATTTTCCAGTGACTGAATTTTATGTTGATTACAGATTAAGATTGCAACATTTTGCCTCTCTTGAATCGTATTTGTCAATAATGCCTTTGAGCACTGCCCTTTGGCCTGGACAGCCGTAGAAGGGCTATCCAATTGTCCCATCCCTCACCTTGATCTACAACCCCTTCCTTCCACCCCCCCACCCAAAAGTCATCCCCATGACGCTGGTCTAAAGTGTTAATTTGGTTGAGTGGGTTTTTGGTCGCCCGATTTGAATAGGACACATTGAATGGAGCCCAGCCCTGCCCAAAGTGTCGATAATAATGAGCTGACAGCTCGGCATTAGTTGTATCGGGGATGTTGTTGCCCCTCCAAAGCCCCCCTCCCATCCGCCGCCAGTGTTTAAGTAAATGTCTCGGGCTTAGTTACAATGTCGTCAACATTTCATGTTCGTCTGAGGAGCAATCTTGCCTTTTGTTGCTCCTGTAGCTCTGGTAATTAATTTTAAAAAGCGCCCCAGGCTAGTCAAACAAAGTGTAACAGGATATTACATTTGATGACTGAGGAAAACGGAAGTGTTAAAGTGTGTCTACAGATGATACAATTGATGGAGCGACACGATAAGAGCATCAGGAAAGTTTGTGTGAAGGTCGGGGATATATCCCATCTTGCCGGATGTAGCCAATACATCTCTTTGTCTTGTATTTATCACCAGAATATTATGCTAAACACCTGTACATTCCTCCTCGGTACACGAATTATTGAAGCATCGGCAGGTGTTCGGGGACATCGCTTAAATGGAGTGTCCATACACAACTTTAAAATTCGATTATGTCAACGCAACAACACCAGGCGCTAACAAAG
Source organism: Drosophila kurseongensis (assembly GCA_018153305.1). NCBI lineage: Eukaryota > Metazoa > Arthropoda > Insecta > Diptera > Drosophilidae > Drosophila > Drosophila kurseongensis. Next base: position 11,930,765 of record JAECXX010000005.1, on the reverse strand, counting down.
GAAGCGGATGGGAAAAAACCAAGAGCGAATTACAAAACTTTTACATCTCCCCTATAATTTTTTTCCTTCAGCCAAGTCCGGCGTAATGAAAATTCAGTTTTCATGTACTCAACTGCTAATGACAGTTTTTTAATGATGTTCGGATGCTGCTGCCCTGGCTACAGCAACAAAAATATTGCAAAATTAAATGGCTGAAAGTTTTGCCAGCGACAAAAAACAACGACTCACATAACAAAACGGCAAATGGACATTTAATAGGATAGACGTCGACGTCGACGTCGCGTAATTCTATTTTATTTAATTTCAGTATTTTTTCTATAAATTATTTCAAACATAAATCTGGTTGAGTGTTTTGTGCCATGCATTTACTCCACGTGTGTGTGCCCTGCAAGGTGTATTGTGAGGTATTTGAGTACATTAAATGGACTATTGTGAGTTTGTACCATATAACTTATTCAAAGGAACTTGAAATTACACTTAACAATTTGTTTGATATCTTTTTAAGTTATTATACATACTGAAAACCAGGATCTATACGTTTTAAATACTATACACATTTAGAAAACTAATTGAAATATTTTAAAAAGTTCTTAAAAATATATATATAAAAATATATATTTTTATTATAAATAATCTATGAATCCAGCTTGCCAAAGTTCTAAATATAAAACCAAACATCAGTTCTGTTTATTTCTCAAGAGCGCGGATAAAGCTTGACCATCACCAGTGGATTTCTTCGTCCTTTCGCAGGATACCCCGCTAATGAACCAGGTATGCCCGCTTTTGCAGCGGGCGCAATCAACCTCAGCGCAACTAAGCTGCGGTCCGCACAGCACTTACCCAAAGCAGACCTCAAAAAGTTTTCGCACCCACACACACACATACGACTGCTCCGTAAAAAGGTGCAAACTGCCAGGAAAAGGACCAACGCAGGACCTCGGCGGCACCGCCATCGTCGTCGTCGTCGACCGACACTAAGCCTGAGTGCATTTTCTTGTTGTTTGTGTACGCGCGCGTAGTTTTCTGTTTGCCGTGCGTAAAATCCGCAACGTTACGCCATTTTGTGTGTGCTTTCTTTTGTGCACTGCCCCAGCACTCATCCCCACTGCCACGCCCCACGCCCCCTTCCATCTACTTTCTTTTTTTATCACGCCCCCATATACGCGGCCCTGCAACGCCTGTAAAATGCAAAAAAGGTGCGAAAAGTGCGGCCTGAGCCAAGGAGGGAAATGGAAGGGGCTGTTGTGCGGCAGTTTGTCGATGCTGACGCTTTGATAGCGCCACAAGGAGTCGGAGGGGAATGTGCCACAGATGTGGGTGCGAATAAGGAATATCACCGCACTAGGGATGACAGCGTGCCTGAGACAGTCTCATTAAATCGCACACCTAATTCTCCCAATAGAAACAAGAATTGGTTCCTAAACCAACATTTATGTTACGATTTTTAATGGTTGGTGATATTCCCAACTGTACCATAAGGCCGTACATAACTTACCTCACTATATTATATAAAAGCTAGGAAGAACAAGACCTCTAAATCCTAAGTTTTAAATCACAAAACATATATTTCAATAGAGAATGATTTTTTGTCTGCAACCAAGTCTGAATGTATGCACTTTTCTGCATTAAGAGGTACTTAAATTTTAATAGATGCTTAAGAAAAGATATACAACCCAAAATTTTGAAAAAAGTTTGTCCTAGTTTGTCCCCTTTAAAATAATGCTTTTTCCTAAAATGTCTCAAAATTAATGAAATTTTTGAAGTGAACTTACCTATACCTTTATGCCTGTTTAATCCCTGTCTCTATTTCAACATTAACCAAAATTAAATCACATGAAAGCCTAGTTTAATTAATATCCAAATTAATATGTTAGTATGGAATATATTTTTAAGGTCTGTGTTTTTCTAATTTTTTTGCCCTTAATAGTCTTTTGCTTTGTATTTACTTGATAACCAAAATTGTATTTTCAAAATGGAGGCGTGAATTGAACACTATTATACGACGGATATTGAAAGTGAGCTGCTGCTCTGCGATTCCATCTCTGTCGCCGGGCCTTTACTGCCAACCTCTGCCAACCGGCCCCTTGGAGGCTATCCTTCCTGCCGATTCCCGCCTGGCACCGTAAAAATAAAAGCCACGTTATTAAGTTGAAAGCACGTGCTACTTGTTGTTGCTTTCGTGGCGAGTAGCAGAGGCAGAGTCCTTTTTTGCCATGGCCAGAGCCAGAGCCTGTTGGCAGTTGCTTTTATTGTTATTACTACAATACATTTGCCACTTGCCACTATTTTTGCCTGCTCAACTACAAGCTGCTGCTGGTTTCGGTAGTATTTCTTCGCCTTCCCTTATTTTGAGCGAATGTATTTCTCACCTTTCCTGTGTGTGCTTGGGGTCGCTTTTTAATGGTCTTCTGGTGCTCGGTTCCTGGCTGGCTTCTAGTCTCTGGCTGGCGAGTCGTAGTATATTTCATGATTTCCATGGCCACCGTATCGCAATATTCATTTGGCGATCTTAAATCAAAATGTTGGTGGTTCGTTCTACTGCAAATGTTTATGCCTGCCCTGGAGCCATAAATCTGGGTAGCGGGTATATCTGCTTGAATGGAAGGCGGGTAAGCCTGTAGACATTCGATTCTCCCTCCAGGGTATTACTCTGTCTAGTCGGCAAGGCACGACCCATTTCGCAGACCTCTAATAATCAACGTAAAGCCAACGACAGCAACATAAACAAGAAGTGTACAAACAAAAAGCCGAAACTGAAGCTGAAATTGTTTTGCGCTTAATGGCATTTTAAATAAACTACGCTAAGCTGTAAAAAACCATTTCCATATATGTGTGTGTGGACAATGGCGCACTTTCAGCCATTTTAATGGAGCTAAGTAGATTATTGCCCTCTGTAAATGTGCAAATAAAAAGCTTCGAATGGCCAGATATATGAGCCTGGATAGGCTCGACCTCGTCTACTGATTCGGGGGCTAATACTAATGCCATAAAAAAGTTTTAATGATCGCGAGTAAAACTAGTTGGATCTGTTTTGTGGGCACTAACTGTTGAAACATAAATTTAAGAGCCGAGCCGAATTACGATCCCAAATGCATTTATCAGAAAATGTAAAAAGGACCCCCAAAAACGGAACATAATGACTAAAAGCTGAACATAGCCAGCAATCTTTAATTCTTAAAGGCTTTATTTAAATTAAGCCGTTGACGCGTTGCTATTAACAAACAAGCAGACTCCCAGATATCATTTCGATCAATGCCAGTTCCATGGAGCTCCGTCAGTACGACTGCATAAACAAATGCAAGATTCCGATTAAATTGACTATAATAGCAGCAACGAGAAGGATGGTGAGTAAGCCACCCATTTCCACTTCAAATGTTGTTGCCATTTGCTGATAGCCATCTGAGCCCGGCGACAAAACATGGCCAGTAAAACCCGAGAGACAGAGTGTGGGGCCTTCGATGTGCTCGCTCCTCTTCAATTGATGATGATTATGAAGTGATAATAATTAAATTTGCATAATGTTAAGTGATTAAGTTGTTGGCAACTCTGTTCGCTGGGATGTCCTGCCGGGATTCAAACGATGGGGGCCAAACGATGCTAAAATCTGAATGCAAAATCGAAGCCATCGTTCGGAATATTTCTGACCAATAGTTCTCCTTTCCTCGGCATGCAACCAAGCTGGATTCTTGCCGTGTCCCGTGTCCAGCGAGTGTGCTCTGCGCCATGGGATTAATTTGATGATGTTTTTCTAAACATTTGGGATGCGTTTCGTTGGTTGTTAAGCTAATTGGAATGGCGACAGTGTCGTGCAACAGGCGATACCATTGCCACCTTTTGAACCATACTCATGCTCATCAGGATCTGCCACCTGGCACATTATGACTCATCAAGTTTTCCCGCTCTCACCCCGTTTTCCCCGCGTGTTGAGGTCTTCTAATTACAGCGCTTATGTATAATTGATTTGCGGCAATTTAATTAATTTGAATTTAACTATTTAATGAGGATTACCAGGACCTGTTCCCAGGACACGACTGCGGCGTACGCATCAGCCGAAGCGCGTTGAAAGCCGCATTTTAGTAGCCAGTCAACTAATTAGCTGTTGAATTTTAGATTAAGCCCAGTCAGCCTCCAAAAAAAAAACCCGCTCGGTTTATGGGTTAATGTTAATTGACGGCCCTTCAGCATCGCCTGCCCAGATAAAGGTTAAAGGTGGTATATAAGAATATAAGAATCCCGGATTGGTTTTAGATAATTGCACAGTCAGGTGTGGCCGCCATTAGCTGGCATTAATGTTAATGCATTTTGATTGTTTGCTCTCGAACAACATTTTTCACCTGATTGGCCAGCAAATTAATTGTCATTTAATATGCCACAAAGTTTTAAGCTGGTTTTATACTTTTTTTCCCCCACCATTTTGTTCAAGCCCACTAATTGCATTTGAAAAGTGCATTAAGTTAGGCATCGAAACGCATTTTTCGTTGCGGTTAGTTAGTTAAATAGATTGATTAGGGGCAAATGGTGACACGCTTAATTAAAATCGAATTACGTTGTTTAGCCCAAATAGGTAGCTTATTTGTGGGCGTTTATTGGGATTGATATGTTTTAACACTAAGTCGGAAAATTGTACAGCAATAATGAGTTTCAGATTTTTATAGGTCAGCAACTACGTCATCGGCTTTGGCCAGCTCAGCAAGTTTACCCTTTTAACTTGGGGGAGAACCATCATCACCACAATCGTCGTCAGCATCCGCAACATAAGGCAAACAAAAACTATTCTTTAGCCCCGACAAAGCCGGAATAAACTAAGATCCAGCTAGTCCACCCAACCGAGCCGAACCCAACCCAATCAACCCCTAGCACATTTATTTGCTTAAGTATGAAATTTACATTCCATTAAACAAATTATTTTCTCAAACTGCAAGGATACGCTACAGTGCTTGTGGGGGTTGTCTATGTCTGTGTGTAAGAGTGTGTGTGTGTGTGTGTGTGGGGGGGGACATCTAATACTTTTTGCATGGCAATTATTTGTTTACTTTCAACCATCCCTCCACCCCCTCCCTGGAGGAAAGCTCTAGTATCCCCCCCGTTTTCGCTATCCTTTCACTTCTGTTTTAATAACTTAAGCCAACACGTCGCCGGGCGGTGTCCTTCATAGTCTCCTCCCGCCCCTTTTGCCGCATCGCTTGATGTTGTTGTCCTTTCTGCGCCATTGACAACACAGCTAGTGTGCCAAGTATGGCGCACCTGTAATGTCAACATGACCACGCCCATTCGGCGCCCACTGCCCACCTATGTCATGTCTTCGCACGCCTCAACGGTTCAATTGTCTTAATTTCTTGTCTGGCGTTTTGTTTGTTTCCACTTTTGCCCGTGCCACATACTCACATTCACATTCGCCCCCCTCCCCCCAGCACCTATCTATAGACCCATTCCTGGCCACATTCCCATCGCAGGAGCGGAGTGGAGCGACGACATTCGTTGTCATCATCCTTGCGGTAAACGCTGGCATCTGCAGCTGCTTCCTACACCTCAGCTCATCCCCATCCTCATCCTTTTCCGCCAGCAGGTCCTGCAGCTGCCCGGCCCCTACGTTTTGTGCTGCGGACAATGTGGCTCCAATTTTGACACATTCAAGCGGCGCCAGTCAGCAGCAGAATCTCTTCTGGCGCAGGACAGTGGCGAAAGGATGGCATAAAAAGTCCTCGCAAGGCGGTGAACGGTTACCTTTCGGAGGACTAACTGGCTTACTGAAGCGAAATGTGACCAGTTCTTTGCCAGCCTCGAACCACAGTGACTTTCCTCGCCGCCTTGGTCATGCGTTATGCTCCTCCCGATTGTCCTTCTGCTACTTCTGCTCCTCCTGGTCCTTCTGGTCCTGCCTTCCACGCTCCCCTGGCTCTGGCCATTCATTATTTGTCAATGTCAGTGGGAGTCAGTCCGTCAAATGTCCCTTCTCGTCTCCCTGCGTTCGCTGTTTGCGTTTTGTCAAAATGGAAATGAAGAAAATTTGCACGGTCGCTGCATTTGTGGCATTTTTCCTCCTTCGCGACGTTTTAGGTGTTTGCATGTCCTTTTTAATCATTTTTGTTTCCCCCAGTCCGCAGTGTCCCTGCATTTTTTGTGCACTTTAGCACATTCTTGTCTGGCTCCCCTCGTTTCCTTGGCTTGCTCACCATTTGTCTTGCATTTTTATGCGTATTTCAGAATGTCCTGCCGGGTCCTGCGCTCGTTTGTTGCGTGCAACCATTTTTGAAATGCGACAACTTTTTGCCAATGGACAAGAACAACCAACCTTCCCGCGCCACGTCGTTGTTGTTGCTGCTACGTGCAGTTCATTTATTATGTTGACACTTTGAAATTAACTAAGGAAATGAAATAAATTGATGTGACTTTATGAAGTGAGCGGGCGGAAACTGTAGAACTGTCCCTTGCCCCTTAGAATTTTCCTCGAACTCATCTAAGTTTCCTCCATGCCCCCCACCCTCCTCCCCTGTCACTACCAGACCGCTTGAACTCTTTCCTTGAGGGGGGTGGAGAGTAAAAGTGTAATTAAAGATTCTAGTGGGGGAAACGAAGCTGTGTCGCCAATGAGCACAATTCCAGGGGAAGCTGTTTTAAAATGATTTCCCTACCAGTGAGGCTCCTCCTCCAATCGTATCAATAACTCAAAAAAAGTCTCAAGTTCAAAGTCAAAGTTCAAAGCGAATGAATGGCAGCGGCAACCTAGAAAGGTGAGGCGGTGAATGGGAGCTGGGGTCAAAGGTTCTCTGCGAATGCCAAAGCAATTTCCCGTTGCGAGCTTTTCACGAGTCTGCCGCTGGCTTGCCGAAGCCGAAAAACAGGAAACCCACGGAAAGCACGCGTTACTAATTAAATTCGAACAAGCCAGCAAAGGACTGGGTGGCAAGAAGTCGCAGGCAGCTTTTGCCTTTGCAAATGTTTGAAATTTAAATTAAGCCAAAGATGTTGAAAGCACAGAATGTGGAGCTACTAGCAAACAATGCCACACACGTGTGGGCAAAGGGACGACAGGCCACGTATGCGCCTCCCCAAAAGTCTGAGGTTAAGTTTTTGAGCTGACAAAGCAATTGCAATTGCAGCGAAGACGGCGACGGCGACGACGACAACGACAACAACGTCGGATATCCTGGCAACGTGCGCGGGATACTCTCCTTTAGCCATGGGGATGCAGGACTTCTTCCCCCACCTGCCATCCCCCTCCAAACTCTAAGTGATTGTGTGTTGGAAAGGGGGTGGGGGCGGGGGAGGAGGCAGCCATTAATTCACGACTTGTAATTTCCTCACTTCAACTGCACTACGCCAGCGAATCCGGGGATGGGAATTGTGATGACGATGACAACATCGCCTCACGCGAAGGACGAGACTGTTTTTGACTATCAATTAAAGGCAGGAGCAGCTCCTGTTCCCCCCACCTCTTTCTCTACCTCTATCTCCGCTCCGCTCCCCCACACACTCTGTTTATGCTGGTGAAAATTTTGCATGTGTCTCCTAATTAAAATTTTGCTCAAGCGACCATTTCAAGTCTATTAATTACCTACACTTCCAGGACCTGGCCAAGGAGCCAAGTCGAGTGGAGGGCTGAAAGACAAAAGTGCTGAAGCCCCTTTTGTTATGCATTGTGGGGCATGGGATGGCGAGGGGCAAATGCAATCACTCGCCTTCAATTTTCACACCCATTGTCAACAAAAATCTGTGCAACGACTACGCCGACGAATGCCAACTCCGAACTCTGCGACAGGGCCATCATTATGCCCCGTGATGAATGAGTGTGCGAGGGCCAGTCTGTGTGTGTGTGGGTAAAGTCAAAACGTCATTGTCCTAGAGCCACACACACACACCCACACATCCTTCTCCGTGTCTCCTCATGCAATGCATGCAACATTTCAGTCGTCGTCATCGTCACTTGCAGAAGTTGGCAGTAATTTTGAGTTGCACACCCGAGAGGAGCGGGAAAAGAAAGGACTGCGTTCGGGTCACACACATAGGCCAATGCGTGCAGCCGCAACATTTACGCAGGCGGACAAGAAGGAGCTCGGGCAGTGCTGCAAGTGTTTTCCGAATGCACTTGGGAAAACAAGAAATACAACTGAAAAGGAAGTACCAGAAAGAAGAAAGTCCCAAGAATCTACAATTAGTTCAATCCCAGATACCACAATATAAACAAACCATTAACTTATTAAGTATACGCCTATTAAACCAGGTAGAAATTACGCCTGATTCTAATTTTCATTATTATCCATGTATTATTGGCTTACATACATATTATATTAACAGCACATCACGCAACTTCAGTAATTAAGCACATGGATGTATTAAATTAATAATAAGATTAATTAATAGGATTTCTTTAGTTTCATAAGAATTTATCCACAATCATTTCATTTGATTTGATGCATTTTATTTATTGTGATTTACAACTAGAAAATGTGCTTAAGATAAAGAGAAACGGCATAAATGCATCAATAGTTGAATGGCCAAATATAAATAGATTCAACAAGGGCCTTAATAAAATTGCAGACTGCAATTTTTGCAATCGGATAAATCCAGATGATTTTAGCAAGAAGTGATTGGTTAATCTTGCATATTTAAGAAAGGACTACTGCTGGTACCAGGTTTAAGGAAATGTAGGGCTTATAATGCGTTCTCTTTATTTAATTATTTAATGAGCTTACTAGGTTTTCGGTTTCTTTCAGTGCTTTAGTGGCAAGTAGCAGGCAAAGGGTCTTGTACGGCCCTCTGTGTTTTGGTTGCCAGTTGAAAATGTGTCGGTGATTTACAACAATGTCGCCTACACAAATTTTCCAAATGTGTTTTTGCCACGAAAGCAAACCTGGGCCAGCCCATGCACTGGCAGGACCTCTTTCTCCTTTTCCTTTCGCTCGCATTGACACGCATGTTGCAGTCCGCCTGCAACAGTGCAAGAGGTGGGGGTGGGGGGGTTGGAGTTCCTGGCACGATCCTGCCAGCACTGGCTCCTGCTGTTGATGTCACCCACAGAGCCGGCGATAGAGAGGGGATAAAGAGAGAGTGAGCTGGCTGCCGAGTGCGACTTTATTAGCGGAAGTGCTTTATTTAAGCTACAGAGAATCGGGCAGGCCACCAGGACTAGGACACCTCTGCACTCTGCCAGGACAACGCATACTCGTTTGTAATACGGCCACGTACCCGGGGGCCTGGAGGTGGGAATTTCGCAGCGAAGGGAGGGGGGTGGAGACAAAAGCGCATGGCAGGCATTTTACTTGAAGGAAATTGCATTTTCGACATTTTTCACACTTGGAGGGGAGCTGCAGCCGACAGGAGGGGAGAAAGGAGACGGACGACGGCACAAAGCATGGCAAAAAGCACAACAAACAGCTAAGCAAGCAGGAAGGGGGGTTGGAAAGGTGGAAAGATGGAAAGATGGAAAGATGGAAAGGCCACCTGATACTTTGCATGCAGCTGTAGCTCCAGGACAACGCCAAATCAGTCCAGAGGTGCGAGCGTGACCGGACTCACGACCTGAGGAGCACAGATCGTCCGACTAACGGTATCACGCGCTCATCTCTGGGTGCGATTCCTTACCTGCTGCCTCCCTTTTTGTCACACTTTGGCCGAAAGGTGTCAAAGGTGCAATCGTCCTTGTTGCTCTTGTTGTTGTCCTGGATGCGTGTGTGGCATTTCCGTTCATTTGTTTTACTTTCTGCCACACAGCCCGGCCGACCCCGCCCCTGCGGAAAAAGCGCAATCAAAGCGGAAATGAAATTTGCAGGAAGTCGACAAAAAAAAAGCGAATTTCTCCTTTGCCTTTTTGTTGTTTCCCCTTTGAATTTTCAAAACACACACACACAAAAGAATCGCGGATTTAGAGAGGGGAGCCCTCGGGATTTAATACAATTGCGAAATGGTTTTGCACTAGGCCAATTTGCGTACTGCCAAGGCAGTTGCTTACTGCTTACTGTTCCCCACTGGCGACTGTCAACTGGATGACAGCGATAACGGATGGCATTGTTACTGCAATTGCAGTTGCATTGGAAGCCAGTCAGCCGTTTGCAGAGGGCCACTTTTGGCGGGCCTCTTTGTCCAGGGGCCTAATGCCTAATCGAAATTGGCACAGCCAAATAGGGACCCCGAATCGGAATCTTCGCATTCATAAATCACATATTCATGGTGCCCAGGATCAGCAGCAAAAGCAATTTGATGTCGTGAGGTGTCCTGTCAGCAGCATGAAAATTGCATTAAGTTTTGTCGGACCGTACAATAAACAATTTTATAATTCCCAGAAAACTGACAATTTCGCCCTATTATTTTCAGTCCTTTCCTTGGGGAGTCTTGGATGGAGAAGAAAGGCGGCGAAAGGCGAGGGAACAATAAAAAGTTATAATGAAAATGTCACACGCATTAATGACACTCAAGGTGTCAACCGGCAACCCAATGTTTGTCGTGGCAACAATGCAGTCAGTCAGAGGGGTGGAAAAAGGGAGGGGGGCATGTAACCCTGTCTCTGACAATATTGCTGCCAAAAAGAGCTTTTTGTGATGGCCTGTCCACCCCCTACCCGCCACCTCCCTGCGCTCCCTGTTCTTTCCTCGTGTGTTAGCATTAAACCCAAAAGATAAAAGGATTTCATAAATGCAACACGATGTTGTTGCTGCTGTTGCTGACAACAAAGTTACACGATGCGCCCGAAGACTTCGCCCCCCGACCCTCCTCCTTATATGTATAAATAAATAAACGTTGCAGCTTTGAAAGAGACTGTCCAACCGACTTCAACATGCCTGTCGTCTGCCGCCCTGTCCCTCCGTCCCCCCTGAATGCCCTTAAAACATTGGATCTCCCTTTGTGTCAGTTTGTTTGCCATTTAACTGCATATGAATTTTATGGCTGGGAAGTGCAGGGCAGGCAAATACAGCTTCAGGCTAAGAGCGGACTGAAAACAATATTAGCAAAGTCTTCATATCATTATACCCTTGCAGAGGGTATTATAATTTTGGTCAAAAGTGTGCAACGCAGTGAAGGAGACATCTCCGACCCTATAAAGTATATATATTCTTGATCAGGATCACCTCCTGAGTTGATATAGCCATGTCCGTCTGTCCGTCTGTCCGTCTGTCCGTCTGTCTGTCCGTCTGTCCGTCTGTCTGTTTCTACGCAAACTAGTCTCTCAGTTTTAAAGCTATCGAATTGAAACTTTGCACACACCCTTCTTTCCTTTGCACGCAGTATATAAGTCGGAACGGCCGGGATCGGACGACTATATCCTATAGCTGCCATATAACTGATTGATCGGAAATGCCATTACTTTCGTGTTTGTAAAGTTAGGAAGTTGGGATTTTCTATGGGTTTTAAATTTGGCCAATCAATCCGACTTACCAAATTTTATAAGGATCGGACGACTATATCCTATAGCCGCCATATAACTGATTAATCGGAAATGCCATAACTTTGGTGTTTGTTTAGTTAGGAAGTTGGGATTTTCTATGGGTTTTATTTTTGGCCAATCAATCCGACCTACCAAATTTCATAAGGATCAGCCGACTATATCCTATAGCTGCCATATAACTGAACGATTGGAAATGCCATAACTTTGGTGTTTTTAAAGTTAGGAAGTTGGGATTTTTTATGAGTATTAAGAATGCATCACATGAATAATTTTGGAGAATATAATTTACAGAGTATTCTGCAAGGGTATATCAACTTCGGCTCCGCCCGAAGTTAGCTTTCCTTTCTTGTTTTAATTATAATTTTGGTTGAACTCGACATTGTATTTTTTGGGATCACATTTTTTATATCAAGACATGGAAAATATTATGTCAAATATATATTTATTAAATCAAAAATATTTACAACTGAAGGGCAACAGAATCTTAAAATTTGTTTAAAGGGGTCTGCGTAATGAGTTCCTAAGCTTGTGCAGCTTAATCTTTAATTTAATATGAGGATGAAATAATTGGAAAGTGATAACTAAACTTTAAAATAAAACTAGAAATATAAAACTGCTAAATTGTTTACAGACAACTTAGTAATTTCGATTTTTCGTCCATTTTTCTTTTCAGGTAAGTTTGAAAATGATTTTTTCGTTGTAAGTATGCCATGGAACACGGTTTGATACGCAGACTGGTGCTTTATAAATTCTTTCATCATTCATCATTTTAATTGCTCTAGACGGAGTGTCCTTTGGCTTTGTTCTTGGCACTCCTTTCAGTCGTCTGTATATGTATAAAAACTTAATTAGCTTTTTCACAATGATGGAAATCAAAGTGGAATGCATAAAGTCCCATAAATAATGTATAGTGGGAACATTCAACTGACCGACCAATTACTCTCCCAACTCCGCTCAGCAGCAGTGAAACCCCAGAGCCCCGTCTAATGCCAATCCCGAACCCAATCGCAATACGAATGCGAATCCAAATCCAACTGGTTTCATCCATCAATAGGTGAAAGACTTTTCAATAGCATACAAAAGGCATTTAGCCGCTGTTTGGCATCGCCCATTGAACCTCGCATTGAATAGGCTTAGCGACTTCTCCGCCACCGCGGCCACATCTCCTTCGGATTCAGCTGAATGGCAGTTGGCAGGAAGGAGGGGGGGGTCGAGGATCCCTGACCCCCAAACCATTCAGGATGCGTTGCACTGCCAGGAAATGGGTCGCTCCATTGAAGAAATTCACATTTACTTGTAGCTAAGCTGGGCAATCAGCAGATGGGATATTTCTCCGGGTGCACGCATCACATTTCCCCATTCCAGGATTTGATGAATGGTTGTTATCGTTACCCGCTTTTGCCTTATACTTTATGATTAAACTATTGACGTCGGCCATTCTGGCTGGGGTTTGGGCTGGGGTTTGGGTTGGCTGGGTGACCATTATGCATGGGCCGCAGAGCATTAAAAACGATGATGGCCGGCTAATTAAAATGGCCACTCACCCTGTCTACGTGCCTGTGTCCAGTTTTCCACCGATCCTGTGCGTTTTTATAGCCCACTTCGCTGCGGCATTTTTTTTGCTAGCTTTTGCCATTGCTTTTGCCATTGACATTTGAAAAGCGAGCGAGATATGCTTTCTTTGCCCCTGTGTGTGTTATACATTTGTTAATTATTTCGCTTTGATGCGCCCAAGAGTATGCAGCAAAACGGAGTCGAAAAAAATTGTCATTTCAAAGGACGCGAAAAAACAATTTTTGCTGTTAATCAGAGTTGAAGCTTAATTAGTTTTCTTATCATGTGAGCCGGTGTGTGTGTGTATGTGAATGAGTCATGAAATTAATTAGCGTTTTTTTCTGATTTTGCCTGGGAAAGCCAGCAACAAGGACACATTTCGCTCTACTTCGAGGTGGACATGAATCCTTTCTCGTTTTCGATTCTCTAACCCCTGACTACACATAGACCAAACATGAATATCGGGGCTGAATTTTGCAGCCTTTTTGGGGGGTTGACAGCAAACAATAAGAGCCTTGATTTTGCAAAAATAAAATTTAATTATGACTTTGCTGTGCCGCTCTATACATCGCTACGTGCGGATATAAGCGTGTGTGCGGTTGATAAATATATTTATTGAATAAAAATGCATTCCTCACGCCGGCAGAGCGACTTTAAAATGTTGTCGCTGTTGGCTGTCAACCGCAGGCCAAGAAGGAAAAACCCGACTAAAAGAAAAGTTTTTCAGCTCGGACATCGGGGGCGAGAAAGAGAGATGGCATGTCAAATGCCACGGGCTTGTCAGATTTTCATGCATTTGTCCTCTTACTCTACCCGCCCCATTTCCCCCAGCATCCTCTGGTCCTGATGAGTCCTTTGTTTTTATTTTCTGCAGCAGCTGTTTCATCCAGTGGGCGTGGCATGGCAACAAAAAAAAAAAACAAAATTCAGAGAAAGAAAGGCAGCTGGAACGGGATGGAGAGCATTTTCATAAAAATTGCGGCTGTTAAAATGCTGCGGTCACTCTTCCTTCAAGCTGTCCACCGCCACCCCCTCCCAGTTCGCTCTGTCAAATTAATAATTTTATTTTTATTGTCTTTTCGTGGCCAGTCCTGGCCAAGTTCTGTGCCCCTTCCAGGCCAAGTCGGCGCTGTAGTAACTGTTGCTGACGCATATATGCTGGCCATTTTTATTTCATTTTATTATCACGTATGCAATAAATATTGGCATACTCTATATTTGGAGGGCGTTATTGATCTGCAAAAGACTGTTTGAAAGGCAAGCTTTTTTGATTAAATACTTGCAAATTTATTCTCATTTATCTATGAGTAAAAGATGTGAATCATACATTTGTTTAATTTATTTAATTGCTTTATGGTTAGATTAATTCATTTATATCTTTATTTTAAATATCAAATGTATAGTGACCTTACCAAGGAATAAGTGGACCCTTTTTGAGTTTCCCGGTTGAAAACATTTATAGGATTTAAAGGAATTAATTTAAAAACGAATTTAAAATTACGCTATTCTGTTTCATTTATTTCCAGAAAATAATCGACAAAGAAAAGTTAATAAAGATTTGAAAAACATGTAGTTCAAATTACGCAGAAATTCGATTTGTTTTAAATTGACTTGTGTCGAAAGTATCAATTGAAATATTGTAGGAATGAACTTTTGCCACTTAATTAGGTTGAAGTATTTCACTTATAATACTTTTAAGAGAATATAAATTTCGACATGAATTCTTGGTAGTTTTCATTAATTTTCTTATTTTTTGTTTCGTATTTTTTATTTGTTTGCACGCTGTTGTAGTTATGTTTCTGTATTTTTCTCCTTTTTTTGCCTTGGTCACTCATACGGCATGTTGTCAGCGCCGTTGCTGTCGTCGCGTTGTTGCTTTTGCTGCCTTGGGTTTTATTGAAAAATAATTACATGTTACAGTCATGTCGTGCGTGGGTCCTCCAACTGTCCGATTGTCCCCCTCTGTCCGGCCACCTCCCACCCCTCTACCCCCACCACTTGGTGCGGTCTATTTGTGCCGCCTTCTGTCCGACGGACTGTCCCTCCTGTGCAGCAGATTTACCGCCCCCGCCCACCGCCGCTCCATCCGATGCCTGTCAAGTGCAGCCAGTGTGCATGTGTGCGTTCGTGGGAGTGTCCTGCGCTGACAAAGGGCTATCATAAAATAAAACACGTTCATATATATGTTTTCACAGCAATTTTTCTCTCGACCCTTCCTTCTGTCCTCCCACCAGCTGCATTGTCCTCCCCTCCACACCGCTTTTCCTTTCTGTAGATGCTGCATAGTTTGTGACAATTTTTATTTAATTTTAATTGCTTGTTGTATATTAAGTTATATTGTCAGCAAAAACGGTTCGCCTGTCAGTGCTTCAGTTTTTGTTTTCTGCTGCTGCAATAAATGGTATTTCCTTTTTGTTTGAGTGGAAGGCGAAAGCTTTTAATCAAAATCTGTTTTGAGGTGATTTCAAGATCCTTAAGTCAATTTTAAACATGTTATTTATATTGGATTAGAGTTTTATGTATTGTTTAATTGAACCAAAGTTGATCTTATAGGTTCAAGTTGCAATAACTAACAAGAAAATCGTTCAAATAAAAAATTAAAATGACAAATTTGAAATAAGATTTTAAGAATTGGTAATAAACTAATAAACTTAAACAAAGCTTACATTTTTTGGGTATGGTACTTAAAAATAACGAACATTTGAATTAATAAATGAGCCCTTTACTGGAAATATAAAACCATCTGCAAGGGTATAATAATCCTTATTGATGATGATTATACATAAGCTATTGTACCAACGATATATACGCATAATTCTTAATAGACGGATCTTTAATAAACTCTGCAGCCCTGTTCAGCATTGATAATTTCCCAATATGCAACATTTGAATTCATTAAAAAGAGTTTCGTTTGCAATTAACACAAAATATTTTGCCTTCCAAAAGGCAACTTTTATGGAGATGTTTATGAACCTTTTTGGCAATTCTCCCCTCGCACGAACTCGTACTGCATTCATTTAAATGTGTTGAAATGACCGAAAAAGATAAACAAACATCAAAAATACAGACAATCTCTGAGCTTTTGCCAGGTTTGAGTTTGTGTGACTCACAAAGTGAGCAATCTGTTCGTCTGTGTGTGTGTGGGTGTACGGGTGTGTGTTTGAGGGGACAAGAGTGTGTGTCATATTTGAGTGTATCAAAAGATAAAAACGTTAAAACAAACAAGCTGGCAGGGGGACATGGGACACAAACACGTAGCAAACAGTAATAAGCATGCAGCAGAGCATACAGGAACTGACCCACCGTCACTACACCCACCAAAAGCCCAACACCACCCACCACCCTCCGCCCAGTGTGGGTGCAAAAACCACAGAAGGAGGCGGCTAAAAGTGGGTGGGCATGGGCAGAGAGGACTCCGGCTCCGCATCACATCACTGCCTGTGCCTGTGATGAATGACTCTTTTAATTAGTTGCCGCAGGAAATGCATGAATTGCAAAATGACTCTGTTTGTTTACCCAGCGACGACGACGACGACGACGAATCCTGTCGCTCCTGCCGTCCGCCATCGCTCTCTGGGGCACACACACACAGCCAAGCACACACCGAAACACACACCCCAACACACTCTCACAGCCCAGCACTCCTGTATCTCACATGGTCGTCCTGTCCCTCCTCTGTGCGCTCATTTATTAAATAGTAGTTTTCAAGTGTCCTTCAGTGACATGTTGTTTGTTTGTTGTTGCCGGTGGTTGCCGTCCCTAAGCCAAGAACGGGGTGTCCTGCCATGTCCTTTCTCGTGTGTGAGCCATTCCTCCTTCTTCATCTTCTCGCCGTTGTTGCTTTTTTTATGGTTTTACTTCATTATTGTGCATACACGAGATGTTCGTTCCTTCGTCCTTCAGTTTTTGTCCCCATCGCTTTTCGTACTCTCACTTGGCCATTTATTTGACCGCCAGTCGCCGGGAAAGCTTATTAATAATTTTGTCAAGTCGTGTTGAAAGTATAGGACAACAAAAACAACTGCTGGATATTAAGAGACATGTATGTATGCCTGAGCCGGGGGAAAAAATGCGTTAATTAATACTAACGAGGAAATTTAGCCAGAACAGTACTCTAGGCATATGTTGGCGACCATTCCAACTGATTGCGAATAAGATAAAAAAAGTATTTTTCAAAGTAAATAAAGGAGATCTGGTAGAATAAGTAATTACAAACAAAATTAAAAATGATCCAAAAAATTTAATATATATTATATTATATTATATAATCATATAAATAAATATACATACATACACATATACATATATGAATATAAATATAAATATATCTATATATTGATTTTATTTTTTCAATACTTATTTACTTATTTATTTAACACTAAATACCACCTGATACAAAAGTTAATACGCGATTTATTTAATGGAAAATATTAAAAGCATATCACGTATACGCCAAGTATAACATTAATGCCAACGGCATTAAATTAAATTCAGAAAAATATCAAGTCCCTCAACAATCAAGCGGCAAGTGACACGCCCACTTCAGACAGTACCGCCCACCTGATGCAACAATGCAAAAGAAGGGAAGGCAAAGTGGTACGAATAATTTAAGTCGACTTTTGCGGCTTTAAATTCTGGAAAACTTGAATGCGGCTGTCGCTCTGTTTAATAAAACTTTCAACAAACTCAATTAACAAAACTTTCTGCTGGCCGCAGCAAGAAATGCAAGAAAAGTGGCATAAACAAGGCAAACAAACAAGGAGAGAATGTTGGGGAAGGCCAGTGAAAAGGATTCCCAACTAGGCGCTGATTTATTGTAGAACTGTAAGCGGATATTCCTAGTCACTAGGATAGAGCATGAGAATGAGACGGAGAAGTCATCTTCGCTTTGGCATTGAAAGTCCATTTAACATTTTGTCATTTACAGTTTTGAAATAGTTTTTGAAAACTTGACACCAAACAAATCTGCACTCGACGAATGCAAGAGGGGCGGGCAAAGTGCGGCAGCGCAATAAAATTGCAGGAAACAATTGCTGACAGGACGAGCAGACTGGACTGAACCGGCGAAAGGACTCTGGCAACTCCGTATTAGGATTGTCAACAAGCGCGTTATAAACTTTTATTGCAACAACAATGGAGGCGAACAAAACAAGGACAAAGGGAATGGCCGGAGGAACCCCTTTTTTTACTGTCAAAGTAATCGAAAATGATGCGTCCTGCAGGACAGCGGGGGCAGCTTAAATTGGCTGCAAAATAATAGAATGAAATGAGGCTCTTGATGCAAATTGATTTGGATTAGAAACTTTAAAAAAAACAAGCGGAAAAACCAGCAACTGGACATTCCGAACTATCTCCCCCATGAGCCATTCGGAAAAGAGCTGAAAAACATTTGAAGTCTCGTCTCGAAAGTGCATAAAAATTGATCACCAAACAATGCTGAGAGTGCACCAGCCACGATTCGGGACTTGACTTTTATGCAGGTGATTTAATTTTAAGGCTATCGAATCGAACCTGAGTTTCCGATCGGGCTTGACTTGATTCATTGTTCAATCTGGTAATTGAATCTTTGAGAATTCAACATTTATCACGGGTCCACTTAATTAAGCTCTATAACAACGACAGTCCATTTACATTGCGGCGGATTTTCGTTTTCGGGTTAATAATAATACACAGGTTGTTTATAAATCAACAGCGGCATAAATCAGAATCCAAGCGATTGCCAAACGAGGTTGGCAAAATGTAATTTCATCCGTACGCTTCAATTGCCTTGAGCATTGCCATTACCACTCCCACATTTGGCCGGACAAACAAATTGATGTGCGAAATGGGAGCGACTGACCGGCCATCAATATAAATAAATAAATCTTTGCCAAGCCATAACAACAAAATCAGTTGCAATGGCACGCACAACTACGGCCGGAACAGCAACAAAAACGCTACTGGAAAAATAATAACAATTTAATTAAAATATTCAACAAAAACACGTTTCCACATGGCATACAGATAGCGCCAGAGAGAAGGAGCAAAGTTGACAGCTTATGAAAATGCAATTTTTATTTTTTAATTGATTTCTTGTTCGGCCAATATTTACTTATATCTCTCTGACCCCTTTCCCCTATATTAATTGCACTTTTTTTTGCGGCAAACTGTGGGGCTTTATATTTATTATTTGCTTACGCGTTATTATTAACTCCCCGGGGCATACACATTCGTACACACACATATTCCCCCCCTACCCCCTTGCCCACTGTTCAGTGTGTGTGTGCGGTTGGGTTCGGAAATGTTTGCCAACTTTTAAAGAATATTTGCGAAATTTTTGATTAGGGGCTTGTTTACAAACTTTGGTTGTGTACACAAAACCATTTTATTGAATATTCCACCGGCCCGTCCCTTCCGATTTTTACCTAATTTCGTCAGTGATTCATTTGGTGAACCCATCAGGTCGACTACAGAATGTCATTGCGAGGCGAGGCGCTGACATTATTTGGCTGTTTTATGAATTTTGTGGCTTTCACTTTGGGGCTTTCACCCGGATCGCTGGCATTGTCCTTGGTGGCCAGAATGCAACTGTGTGTCTGTGCGCTGGCCGCAATATCCAGGACGACAGCAATCGCAACAGAGCAACAGCAACAGCAACAATGGATGGGTAATGATGACAACCAAAAACCGCAGTCCCGCTACGTGTGCATGTGCGTGGATATTATAATTATATTAGGGGCCCAAAATGTAAGCAATCAATTCAAAATTAATGCAAATGCAGCAACTATTTCCCCACCGCCCGGATACATGGTTGCGTAGATGGCGATCCATGGGCAAACAAGCCCGGTGCACGGAAGTCGTCGGTTGCGGTTTTCCAGAGCTGTCGATGCAGTGGCAGTGGCAGTGGCAGTGGCCTTCCCACCCATCCGCAATTGCCATGGAAACCCTGTATGTAGCCAGCTGTCAGCGCAAACGCCCACAAACTGTCAAATTCATCAAAATCACACGATTGCAACCATGCAGTGAAAACTATGGGGGGAGGGGGTTGAGGTCCTCACATACACAGTAACTCATACGGCTACAGATACAGATGCAGATACATATAGATAGATAGGTGGACAGTTGTCGACTGTCAGCCACCTGGAAATGTTTGTTACTGTTATTCTTGTGTTTGCAGCACTGCGGGAAAGGCAGCTCAAATTGATGAAAACCCTGAGGAATGGCCCTATCACATTGTCTAGCTATTTTTCCCAGTGTAGTCCATTGGTCAGAGGCTGCACACTGAATGCTCTGTCAGCTGAAGCGTTTTAGTTAGTTGAAGTGATTAGCATCGTTAGTGGCTTTTTCGTTTGCACCAAAGCGGAAATACTGATGCAAAGGCATTGGTCAGCTAACCATTTATGAGTATGTTAATATAGCCACTTCTCTATATCTACCCAACTGCCTGATCCACCATATCTCATGCTCGGCTTGCTTTTGCGGCAAACATTTTGTAGCTAATTAAATGGACTTTAATTTGGTTGAAAATTAGTTTTGGCAGTCCTTTGAAGAGCTGCCACAGAATATCACATATTTGCCGTAAAGCTAATTTTGTTTGTCCTCCCAGCAATTGTTTTTTCTCCTTTTCATCTGCTGACTTTTTCTCTAGTCAAGTAATTAATATGTCACATGTCGCTTGGCAACGATTCCAGTAGCTATGCAACGCTTTTATTATCGCTTACCGAGGTCACAAAAATTCGTTTGCACGACATGTTTCCATCAGAAACTTTGCCAAAGCTACATTTTTGCTTAAATTGACTTAATAATGCAAAATTATTGTGGCTTTCAGTTTTCGACTAGTTTAATTTCTACAATTTCAGTTGTGCGCAGTTTGTATTTTAGTTCTAAGCTGCCGGAATATTTTTGTAATTTCGATTCAGACTTTGTTTCGTAACTGGATTGTCATATTAGTTTTAAATTTGAAGATATTAGGAGATGTATAACTATTAAATATTAACTCTTAAATGAAAATATATATTTTCATATAATCTTTTGTAACATATTACATTAATTGATGCACATATAAAAAAAGATTAAAAGAAACACACATTGTCTCTAGAACAGAAAAGATTTTTTTAAGACGCTGTTTTTTTAAACTTTAGCTTTTCTGCCAACGCGAACGGAATGTTCTTATTTAGCTCACCTCTTGAAATAAAATCGCCCCCTTGGTCCTCTTCGATCTGTAGTCCCATATTCCCCAAAGAAATTTTCTTTTGATTTCCCGCCGTAATTGGGTGTCAAACGTTACTTTGTTACCGGGCTTCCGTTCTTTTTTACGCTTCTGCCTCACTTCCACTGCCGTTTCTGTGGCACTTATTGACATCTGCCACCTTGTCGCTTTGTCTCTTTTTCACACGTATATAAAATTATATATATTTTTCGCACAGATTCCCCGGATTCGCACACACTTTAGATGGAAATCGGCTGTATATATGGGGCCGGGCAGCAAATGATTGTCAGGGCTTGGATAGAGACAAGCAAATTGACAACGAAAAGGACGCCAGAGAGCACCAAAGACAGCCAGAAAGAGATACGGCTAGAGTGGGGGATACTAGATCAACATTATTCGATTTTGAATGAGTGGCAGTCCGACTGACAGAGTGACACGCATCGTGGCGATATCTGTTGCCTGATAATTCGATAAGAACTGGCACAGATTTTTTACTTTAATTCGAGCGAACCTTTTAAATTCGGCTTTGAGTGGACCGAAGGGGGAGCGGGGGCGTTGACAGGACATGGTAATTTAAGCAGTATTCTCCGGCAGCGGATGCTAACCCCAGAAACAGGAAGTCATAAATCATATATGTGTGTGCAGCGGGTCTAGAAATCCTCCTATTTGCCTGTATGCACACCCTTCTGAAGCTCCACAACCGCAGGTGTTGGCTTGCTGAGTTCCAAAAAAGGTTGCAACAAAAGCGCCATGATGAAGTAGCTGGGGTCAGTGGCGCACAAAAAGTCGCTTTCAAAAAAAAATACAAATGTAAGAAGTTTGTTATATTTTTTTAGCTATAAATAATTATGTTAAATTCAATACAAACAGAATCAAGAAACACATTAAATTGCTTTGCAAAATAAATTATAATAAATAATTTTCTTTATTTTAAAGCATTAACCAATCATTGAAAATACAAAAATATATAGAGAAACATGCTGAAAACTAAAGCTATTTTCAGTCTCTAATTTTTGCTTGCCATTATTTTTTACAGTGAATGCAGGGTATATAGAAATCGACTCCTGCCACTATGCACTATGTGCCCAGATTCGGGCACAATGATTTCTGTTGGTTGCGCAGTTAGTTTTAAATTTAATTTTCGTTAGCATATTTTAATGCTCAGCCAGTGTTTGTCGTTTTGGCTCCAAACTGGACATGTCCCGACCGATTCCCCCTCCCCGATTCCCCACCGAACCCCTTCGGCTTACGCCACAAACGGAAGCACTTTAAAATTATATGAGGCCTCTGCCGGGGACATTGCCAACCCCCTACTCCCATTCCCAGGATCTCTCTGTGCGGAATCCTCTTGTGTCCTTCAAGCCACAAGCCGGTAACCAATGAAAACTCAACTGAAAAAGTTTTCCCTGCTCTCGCCTGTTTGTGTGTGTGGTGAGTTGAGGCGACACTTCTATCGCTTGGCTGCGTCGTACCCCTATACTTCAGATCCTGGGCACCCATTTGATACCATCCACTAGTGCTTCTTTTTTTTTTGGGTTGGCCAACTATTTTTCGGTTAGTGGCACTTTTTGATGCAACTAAGCGTATTTATTACTTATTTATACACAGAAGTGCCATCCAACTGTGGGCACCTGGGACGACCAGCCACGCCCACACGTATGTAACGTAAATTATTGAAAAGCCAAAAGCGAGTAAACAGTTGTAACGGCAAAGTGTATTCAAGTGTTTGCCTCTATTTACGGGGCTTGAGAAATGGAAAATGGAAAATTTCAAGTTGCCAGAAATATTAGAGATAAGATTAGTGCATGGCCCTCGGGTACTTAAAATTCTCCAAGTCATCTTCCGCCGGGGAGATCATTCCAAGGACTGCCATGAAAGACAATTAATTAACTAGACTTTGGGCCATGCATTCCATTTCCATCAACAACCCTCTCTATCCACCGCTCAAGGTTTTTATTGTGTAAACTCGCAAATAACTGGATTAAATGGCATCAAATACTTTTAGTTGAGTCTTAAACAGGTGCAACCTCCGTCTACACTTCGAGTCATTAAAGTAAAGACACA
Source organism: Drosophila kurseongensis (assembly GCA_018153305.1). Lineage (NCBI taxonomy): Eukaryota > Metazoa > Arthropoda > Insecta > Diptera > Drosophilidae > Drosophila > Drosophila kurseongensis. The sequence goes on along the minus strand of JAECXX010000005.1, from coordinate 11,907,579 downwards.
CGCAGCTAGTAGTGCGCACTATATCAGCTGGGCATAGACTTGCGGACGGCACTGTACTGGACGAGCAGAGGCGAAGAGCATTTACAAGCCAGCGAGCAACAGTGTTAAGCTGCTTAAAATTTATTACCTTTTGCTTGAAATAACTTGCCAGGAACAACGCCAACACGAGCACTCATACACAGACAACCAGAGACACACACTTAGAAAGAGACATAAAACAATGCACAATGATAATACAATAAAATTCCAACTCGAAAGGATGCCAACGAGGGAAGGACAAGAACTACTACCATTGTTATAATGCAAACGGGGTTACAAAAAATATTATAGAGACCAAGGACGAAACCTTTCGCAGGAACAGTTTCTTAAAAAATTGTTTTTATATAGGCAAAGGCTTTTGCTAAATATAATTTTATTGACTTCTTAAAAATAAGCTGTGAACTAATTTGTTTTTATGCGACATTCAAATCGACTTTCAAGTTAGAATATCTAATATTAAGCTCGCAAACAAATACATTTAAGTACTTTCTTAGGCCTGTGGAAAACATTTACAATATGCCTGCCCCAAAACCCTTAAATATAAACAGAAAATAACGTTAATAAAGATATATGGCTTAATTTTCCATTGGAATTTGGTCAAATAGATTTTTATGATAGTCTTTTTAGATTTTCCGAAATAATCTCAGAAGAAAATCGAACGATTTTTTCAATATTCAGATTTTCTCTACTAACATTTAACTTATACGTATGTCAATCAGTTAATTTTTGTGCGCCATTTTAGTATATTTCCTTAAAGTCATTATCCCCAAGGAAATCTAAGAGCAATCATCATAAATTATAAATTTCCAACATCTTAGCACGGCTTGCCGGTAAGGAAGTACCACGCAAAAGCGTTCTTAATATCTTATTATTATCCATAGAATAATTTTTTGGCACGCACTTCTGCAGGACGATGGGTGCCTCCCCTAAGTAACTGTCAGATTGGGAGAATATTTTGCACTGCATTTCCTGCCCCTGCTAGTGCTTTCCACCCACGCCTTGTTTAAATAATAAATTTCAATTTTTAAAGATTTTAACGTGTTATTGAAAAGCTTTGGCTTCTCCCACTTTTGTTCCCTTCTGTCCTGCCATTCTCTTCCTTTTTAGCTTTGCTATCTGGGGCCACCATGAGGGACATGATTTTCGCTTTATAATGTGTTCCGTGTACTTCCAGCTACCCCACTGCTATCCCATCATGTTTATTATTTTTCCTTTTGTTCATATGAACATAAATAACTTATATATTTGCTACACTTTTCTGCACCGAAGGGTGGCTGTCCTTTTTAATACACTTTAGTTCGCAAATTTTTGAAACATAAGGGGGTGGGAAAAAGATGGAAAATCATATTTTTGTATTTTCCATTTTTTTTTCCATTTTTCTTTTTGTGACCTGCCTTATTGGTGTATTGATTTTTCGGTGCCAAAGTCAGGTAAAAATTAATTAAAATAAGGAATCGTTGTAAAATTGCTTGTAAACCAAAAATTCTTTACAACAGTTTCAAGCCAAAATGAAGAACTAAGAAAGGGGAATATTTCTGTCATTTGTTTGCATTTAATGTAACAAAAGCGTTCTGTCATGCCAACTGCAGAATGCAAATACTTTGCAAAATACTATATAAAGTGTACATGGCAAAGGAACACAAAGAATATAAATAAGACGAATTTCGTATACCCTTTAATGGTAAAAAGTATATAAGCTTACAGCTCAATCGGCTTAAGATGTACTTTATCTAAATAAATTCCCTATAAGTCAGTGACTTTTTTAAAATTTGTATAATTAAAATGTAGTATAATTCAGGTATGCTCACTGTCGTTTCAAAATGGTTAGTGCATCTATCAAATGTTCCCCATCTTTGGAATTCCAAGAAGCTGACTGAAGTATGCACGAGTATTGGATGGTTTTTAGCTTTTATTTGTCATCATTTTGGCCTTCCCCTTCCTCCGCCCTCTCGTCACCGAGAAATAAGTAAAGAGTTGTTGTTGTTGTTAACTTATGCCATCTCTGAAGATAATTTGCCATGGTAACCAACTGAGTAGCAGGCCACCAAAGCGTGGTACACAATCCGGACTCGGGCAGTGGGAGCTGGGGATATATATGGTACACTCGACATTCATTGGCAACATTTTCCACAAAAATAGTTACAATTCACCAACTCATAACTCACAGCTCAACCATTAAAAATAGTTAGTGAACCGAAAAAATGGTAAAGTATATGTGTATAGTATATTGCTTATAATAGCATTTTAATGTCTGGCTTTTGACCAGAACGCTAGTACCAGTTGGGAATTATAGGCGCTCAAGTGTGAAAACGTTACAGGAACTAGTTTAAACATTTTTAAAGATTTTTATGGCAATTTTACAAACAATAATATGAAAAATAAAAAATAAATTCACTAATTTTAAACTTGCAAACTATTATGTATTGCTACAGTACTGTGCGCATTGGTAACCACGCAAATTTTTTTTCTGTGTATATGAGAGGGGGAAATATTCAGCATCAGGTAACTCTTAAGCTTTCTCCACGCTGCGGTTTTTACGTTTGTTGTTGACGCTGCCAGCAGTTTGCGAGAATTGTGAGGAGGCAGTGTGGGTGGGGAGCTCCTTTGGTAACGCTTATCCACTTGTCTTGTGATTTTAATGCAGTGGGCGGGCTTTGTGTGAACATGGCTAAAGATTGCCAAGGGCAACCAGAAGCACGAGCAGCTGCAAATACTTTGCCCTGTTGTTGTTTGTCTCTTTCAGATTTGACGGAATGGGCGGTGGACTGAGCTTGGCTTTGTGCCGCTCCAGCTTTCGAAGGCTGTCCAAAACTTAACCCCAAAATGAAAATTCCTATGCAAATATGGATCCCAAGACAAGGTCTTGGTTTCCTGAGGAGTTATTACCCCGGTTTTTATCGGTGGTCTTCTGGGCTTGAGGCAAACCTGACTTTCACCGTGTATCTGCAATCTGCAGCTGACATTTGTTTGCTTTTATTTGTCCTGCCATTATGTCCTTATGGCTAATTTTCAACAACAATAAGTTGAAGGAGCAAGCCGAAAGATAATCAAGTGCATCAGCAACGAGCTCTTGTCATGGTAACGAAAAATTGTTCATAAATCGCCTTAAGTCGTAATGTCTGGCCTGTCCTTGGCCGCGCTTCCGTGTCCTGGGCCAGGACCTTCATGGTCAGCCATTTGTATGAAATTGGCTTCTTGAGGCCACCGTCCTGGACTGGGTCCTTGCTTGTTGTCCTGGGCACGTCGTAACTTGAATTGAAATTGAAGTTCGCTTATGGAATCGGAAAATTTTTTGGCTCTTTGCTGCTGCTGCTGTTACTGCGACTTTTGTAATTTTCCTCACACACTTCATGTTCAGAATTAATTTAATATTAATTTTATTTTTATATATATATATGTGTGGAAACACTCTGTTAGCTTTCAGCTTGTTGTTGCGCTCTTTGCGTTACTTTCCCCACTGGCTGCCCTTGTGCAACTCCATCTGCCACTTGAGTGCTCATTTCAGGATTTCCTTCCCTTGGTCCTTCTAGAAAGTGTGGGTATGCTAGGACCTTGTGTGGACACCAGTGGAATTTTAAATTGTATTAGCTGAACATAATTTGGAATTAAATGTATGTTGCCTTCGGTCGCCAACGAAAGTGTTCAGTATCCTTTCGGGAAAGCTTCAAGAATTTCTAAGGGCAAACATTGAACTTATCGATACTTAAGGCAATGATATCCCGCCGGCTTACCCATACTTCATTTCACCCCGCAATGAGGATATATTCCTCCGCCAATCAAATCACATTTGGCGCATCTAGAGCGTCCTTCATCTACCTGTATCCACATTAACCGCACCCACACCCACATTCAATGGCCTAAAAAAACCGCAATCAACGTTAGGCTTTTTATGTATTTCGGTCACGTGTCCTGTCCATCTAACAACACTCCCTGGACAGTGGACAGCCTGGTCAATGTCTGTGGGTGAAAGTGTCATTTGATAGTTGACCAGAAAGTCCAGCACAAAGCAGAGATACGGAGAGCAACTTAAAGCCCTCCCAGATTCCAATTTCCTTGCGCCCCCAAAGTTCAAACTAAGCCAATTAATTAGGCCGGCTTTAGTTTCGGGTTCGCCGACCAAATATGTCAAGCAAATTGGCCTCGTTGCGCCTGTTGCATTCGCCTGGCTAAAACCCAAACGGAAAAAAGGCTGAGGGTAACAAAATGCCAGGGCCAAAAGGCCAAGAAAGGAACTAAATAAATCAGCTACCGAGTAAAAGTGGCCCACGCACAAATTAAACCCAATGAACTTGCATAATAGCCACCAGAACAGGCCGAGTAAAACTTTCCCTCCCCCAATTTCCCAGGCTGAGACAATATGGCGGCATTAATTAAAGTAATTTATCATTTGGGGTCAGGGCGAAGCCAAGCCAGAGAAGAAACCGAACGGCTCTGGCAACCTTTGATTTGCCAGGAAGCTGTATAAATATTTGCCTTTTGTGACGACAAAGTAACAGAAACCCGCAGAGATGAAGAAAGTATATTTAGATAGAGGAGAGGAAACTAAACTGTTGGCATGCCATATGGAAATCAAACCCCCGATAATCAAACCCCAACTCCTGGGATTTTGGCCACGCTTCATTTCGTGTCAGGCTTTAATCTTTTAGCACGCATCTTTGGCATTTTTATTGTAATTTGTTTCGATTTGTGTATGTGCGTGTGTTGGGAGTCGTGAAATAAGGCCAACGAAGGAGGGAATTCCCTAACCAAAATGTTCGACCAAAGCGAACATGGATAGATTCCCTTTTGCCTCTCAGCAGGTCTAAGCCCAAGGACAAGTCACGATACCTTTTTGCGGGAAAGAACTGGCAGTCTCTTCGTTCGTCAGCACAGGAATAAATTATGCGTGTAATTCAACATTTTATTTAATGAAAACCTAATGAAATGCAAAATGCTAACACAAATGAAATAAATTTTCCTCGAGCAGTCGTCGCTTGTACTTTCCTCTTTCCGCCACCCGAAAACTCTGTAGTCCTGCTCGGTTTACTTGTGACGTTTTGGGGAAATTGATTAGGCGCAAAAATCGTTGTTACAGGGTGAATTTTGGGACTGGAGGGAGTACTTGTGTGATGGCGGAGGGCTGGCGGGCATTGCTGCATTGACTTTGATTAATAATGTGCGCTTTAGGCCAGGTACAAGTTATTAGTTTGCAGAGAAGCAGACAGGGTGGCTGCTAAATGAAAGCAGCGAGTAAATGAGCTGCATAAATAAGATTAAAGTATTTTTTGATACTCACAATACATTCCGCTTAAAATCATTCCCAATGTTACTCAAAACTGCTGGTAACTTTGCTAATTGTATCATCCAATTGGATTTCTCTGTGACTGAAAGGTGGTCAAGTGGTCGTGGCTGAGTTAAAAATGAAAAATTCATGCTGATGCCACATAATAAAGCATAGGAGTACGCGCAGCTATTGTGTAAAAGGCGGCGAGTTGAAAAATCCCAAGTCAATTAGAATTAACAACAGCTTTGAGCGCTTTGCACCGCAGAATTTTATAACAGAATGACGAAGTGCGAATGCTCTTTCATAATATAAAATAATGTTTTATTTCTGCCTAAAATAACACAAAATTATACATGGGATTAAAATTAAAAAAAATCAACTTCTCTATGCGATTATTAATGAAATAAGTGTACTCCCTTTTAGAGAAATTCCAAAACCTAAAACCCCAAAGAACCGGCAAATATGCTGCCATAATAACTGCTTCCGACAGCCACGAAAGGCAGAAACAGCAGCTGTGTGGGTGGTGGCATGGCAATCACATTCATTTCATTTCGCACAGAAATTTATTTACACACACCAACAAAAGTCAGAGGGGCAATGAGTGAGCGAGGCAGAGAGATCCCCGGAATGCGCTGTGGCAGCCACTTCCGGCGGAAACTAGCTTTTAACCCCATGAACGAGTCTAGGCGTTAATACGGCGCCCAGCTCCCCAACCCTATCCCCATTCCCATCCCCAACCCCATCCCAGAGCCAAACCTAGTCTGTGCGTAATGAAAAATGCAAATTCCCAACGGCTAAATTCTAACAAACAAGCAAAGCGACGCGCCGCGTCGAGAGCAACGCGTTTCATTTTTTCCGCTCCACACTGCAAGAAATATTGGCAGATTGTAACAAGAAAGCACAATTTCTTGTTAGAAGTGACAAATTCGTAAGTAACTTATTTTCATGGGCTAAGTTTAAATGCATTTTTTGGCCATTAATGGTTTTTCTAAAAATTCTATAAAATATAAAGCGATACCGAAGTTTCTTAAACTTTAATAATAAATAAATAATAGCTATTTCTTTTTTGTTTTCTGCAAAGATACAAATTTAAACTGGATCCTGTTACAAAAAAAATGTATTGATGATCCAAAAATAAATAATAATTATGTCTAACTGGTGTTAACAAATGAAGTTTTTATGAAGAGCTTTTTTTGTCATTTTGTTTAAATTGGCTAACGAGTTGTGAATTCCGAGTTCAACTGAAAATTTGAAGTACAGAAATTCTAGTTGAACTCAATACATAAGAATTGCTAGCCAGTTTATATAAAATGACAAATGCCAATAAAAACGTATTTCTGGCACAAGTCCAGAACAAAATAAAATCGTAGAGAAAGGACTTCCCCCTTCTTTATTCGAGTGTACACAAATAGACTTGCCTTGACTGCAGCATTTGGCCAGCCCACTTGCCCAACTCCCCGCCAAGATGCAGCAGCTGGATCCTCGGCAAGTGCAGCTGTTGGAAGAAGGAGCATCCTCCTGCCCCGGTTTCCACCAAGCAGCAACCAGCGTCCTGCTCATCCTCCTCGTCATCGTCGTGGCCGCTCTCTGGCGTATTGTGTGGCAAATGACAGGAAATTTAAAAGGATGCCTTTGTGCGAGTCCCGTGCTGCCCCAGTGGCAGCAACAACAAAAACACTCACAATAACAAAGTGCTGTGTTCGGTTGTGTTCTGTAGTCTCTGGTATCCTGGTTGGTTGTGCTCTTGTGTCTAGCTCGCGGCCATAATTTCAATGCTCAACTTGATAAGCAGCTTAACCCACCAGTGCCGTTGCCAAGCCAAGCGGAGTGCGCCTCCCACTTGACCTGCCCCACTCCGTCGCGGATCCCATTTGCCTGCTGTTTGCCCAGCCTTGGCATTGCCTCAAAATTTCACGCATTTAAATTAATTAGCCAGTCCCATTCGCCCCAGCGCCCTTGAAAATGGGTGTTAACAATATCTGGCTTATACCCAGTTTTTCACTACTTTGGCTTGGATGATTTAGCTGGAAGTACTGCACGCTTAGAGGCGTTGAAAGGGTTAACTTGGCAGGAAAGATTCCAAGCAAATTCATTACAGTTTTTTATCAAAACCATGGAAAATATATTTTACCACTTTGATTTCGGATTAAAATCTTCAATAAATTGTCATTCACAGCTGAAATATTTATTTAGTGGCCAATTTTTGAAAAAAAACAGATGTAAATTCTTTTCCAATTAAAAAGAATTTTTAAATAAAAGTTGGCGAACTTTAAATACTTATAAATGTATGCTTTTAATTTAATTATACAAAGAGTATAAAATATTGGTGAAAATGTTTAAGCTATACTTTAATTATAAAATATATATATTATTATAATATTATAATATATATATTATTCCATAAAAGTAAAACCATTGGGCCATTATAAAATGTTTTGTCGTACTTTCTTACAAGCTAAATAAAATTAAGCACATGTTCTTAAAAACTTTTTTTTCTAAGACAGGAATACAGTTCTCTAATGGCTTTTATGTTTTGAAATAAAAAAAATTATAAATATTTTCTAAAGAAGACTAGTTTTCCTTGTCTGGTTGCGGTCTACCGCTTATAGTTTTCCCACACCGCAGACCCGGAATGAGGAATCTAGAGAAATCAGAACTTTTCATTCGTTGTGTTTTGAATTATTTTGAATTATGCATTTTGCGAAATTTGGTTTCGCGTTCGTTCGCTGCACAAGCTAAATTTATTATTAGATGCCGCATTACGTAGAAACATTTTTGGGTGGATGTAGATACTGCTTTTGCACATTGCACCACCTGGCAGCCAAAAGGTGCAGTGATTCATCAGAATTTATGCAGCCAGCAAGCCGGGTTCCCTGCCAGCAGCAATTCCTCCCCCCGAATACATACACATTTTTTTGTGGCCGCCCATATAATTTGATATGCTGCCTTGGCAGTTGCATTTTGCTGTGGCTCATAAATTTGCGGAGCCAGGCGGTGGCAGGATCCGGGATTCAGGATTCAGGATCCAGGATCTGGAGCAGAATCAGCAGGAGTGGGCAAAACATTTGTCTGCTGCTCTGACATGCATGGCATTAACTGCGAGCTTTGGATTAATGAAGTGCCGGCTAGATTAGGTGTGGTGCAGGAGGATGGCGTATAAAAGTTATTGACAAAACTGTTGTTGGCCATAAATTTAGTTATGGCCTCTAGCTGCTGGCGTGACTTGAGACTGCAGTTAAATTAATTGCCTGGGCTCGTAAACACCTCCGAAAGTCCACCACCACCACTCTCTCATGCATGTCGTCTGCATATTATTCAAGCAACAATTTCATCATGAGCACATAGGTTGCTCTATAAGGGGGAACTATGATTGGGGCGACCATTTGGAGACTTTCTAATACAACCCATATATCTTGGAAAATTCAAAGGTCTGTTGATATAAATGTCATAGATCAAGCCACAGGAGACTGTGAAAGACACAGATGCTTAATTGGTGGATCCAAAACCGCTTTTTGAGAAAGAATTTTGAGAAACCAGAAACTCTTCTTTTCTCTAAAACCATTAAAAAAAACCACTAACCAATTTAAGTCTATATATTCTCAAGGGATTTTTTTATTTAGTACGTTATTATAGAAGTTTTTCGTACTGGCTCAATTTAAAAGTTTAAAAATTTGAACAAATTTTATTTCACTCGACGTAAGTACGCTGTGATCTCTGAAAATTTATATTTTCATAAAGTTTTTTCTAAATATCACATTTATTTTTAATAAACAAAAGGTATTCGTTATTAAAATGTTCACATTTTTTAATTAGCCAAAGTACCAAATCTTTTAAAAATAGTTTTAGTTTTAATTAGGGAATGAAATTGATAAATAAGTTATTTTCCTAAAGAGTATTCCCATATATCAGAGACTTTTCTCATTCGACTATTTAACGCCTTTTTAACACTTTTTTGGCTAAACAGCTCACGTGCAAGTGTTGCACGCAACTTTTCCGCCCGAACGCGGCACATAAAATAATAATTATAATAAGCGAGTCACTTGCCACAGACCAGCTCTAATCATAAACTAAACTAAAGGTCCCGGGGATGTGAGGGTTGGGAGAGGCGGTCGGGAAAAGCATAGCCTTTGCCAACTTCCGCCGTCGAGTTGTTTTATGCTTCCGGCCAGCGGAAGTGTTTGCCTAGTTGGCGCGCTAGTTTTGTCGCCTCGCCAAGGGGAGGTCTTTGGATTGACGACAACTTTGATTTGCATACTCCTCGGGCTGAGTTGTTCCAGGCCCAGGCGGGCACAGACAGGCGTGACGACAATGCAGAATCTTGTGTCGAGTCAATTACCCAGGACACATTAGGACCTGCGTGCCGTTGCCACTCGAGTCGAGCAAATCAGAATGCAATTGAAGCCGCCTGGTAGTCAGTGGCTGCAAAAGGCTAAGCCATCTTTGCATGACAACAACCCGGTTTTTGTCGCCGTGAGTGGGAAAACTTGTTGAGCTTACTCCTAACGAGTCTGCCTAGAAAATGAGATGGGGGATCTGGATCTCAAGCTGGAGTCGGTAAAGCTTCCAGCACAAGCTTCTGAAAACCGCTCATTTAAAGACTTGGGAGAATAAAAAATAAAAAGAGAGAAAAGGGAATACAGTAGCGCGTACAACTTTGTAAGTTTTTCTGCAAAATTGCTTGGAAAAAATTGAAAATTATTTATGCTGTGTGCAGTTTGAAGCTGTCAATAGCCTTGCACCGACTTCAAACCCACCGCCCACCGCCCACCGACTTCCCCTCAAAAGTATACAAAGTTGTCAGTTGCCCGCTGGCGGCATGCGCTTGCATGCAAAAGTCTACTTTGTTGCCTTAAGTACTTATGTCGGGGGCCAGGGAAAACGGACGGAAAGTCAGCCAGGACGAAGATGCATTCGCCCTGCCCGCCATCGTTGAATACTTTGTCTTTGTCCGGGGCTAAAAATGGTTTGTTTCTGCTCCTGCAGCTCCTTCTGCTCCTTCAGCTCCTGGCAGTGCGCTTTTCTTAGCCATCCTGGCACGGCTTAGCATAATTTTAGGCAAACTCACGTTGCTTAGTTTATAGGCAGCTGCTCCTGCTTCACCGTCTTCGTCCCGCTTCAGTTTGCAGAATGTCAACTGTTTTTAATTGCCAAGACAGGACAGCCAACATTGTCTGCGCCTCACACCCCCCTCCATCACAATCCAACCCAACAACTTTCGCCTTTCTCCTTTTCTTTCTCCGGTTGCTTTGGCACGTCCGAGACGACAAAATTAGCCCGCTCCGCCGCCCCTTTCCGCCCCCCTTAAAATAACTGTAAAATTGTGTAACAAAAGGATTTTCATAAGCTGCGCTCATAAACTATTGGGAAGGGCTGTGCAGCGGGTGGAAGTATTTGGAGGCTCAATTTAATGGCGTCGAACTTTGTAGAAGGCGTCTTGCCGAAAATGTTCGCCAGATTTCTGCATAAATATTTTAAGGCCAGTGCTAATGCCTTTTGTGTAACGAAGCTGACCGCCGGGGGTGGCAGAGATATGGGTAATAAACTTTTAATACATTTTACGCCGATAGACTGGGCATTTTTGATACAAAATAATTGAACAAGGAATCTCTGAGCAATAAATCGACTACGATCGCAGAAAAACTGTCACAAAATGTCGCATTAAGAAATGTATAATGTTTTTTTTTAATGCCATAATTATCTTTTATTTGAATTTTACTACATTCAAATACAAATTTTACAAAATATTAAAGTCTCAAAAGAAACAATTGATTTCTAAATACTACGGAGACCCGAAAGCTTTTACTTGCGTATAAAATGTTATATATTTAATATTCCAAGTCCTTTTACATTAAAATCCTTAAATGTGTCCATTGCAAATATTTTTCATTATGTATTATACCAACTTCAGTTCCTCTTTACGTTATTCCCGATCGATGTAATTGAACCACTTCAGCCACGTTTCACATTCTCTGATTTAACTTGCATATGGCTAATTGTTTTATCGTTTGCTTTTTCCTTGCAGGTAAGTCTGGCAATTCATTCGGCATTCGGCGAAATGATTTCCTTAAACACTTTTGCAATTCCCGGGTGAGTTTTTCCCTCGTCCGCTTCCATCTCGAGCCCCAATTACGAATATTTACAGTGGGATCAGAGTAATGGTCGATGATGATTGGGGGGGTGGGAAGGTGGATTGTGGTTTGTGGCAAGCTTCCCTTACTTGATATACTTACTTAATATAAATTTCCAACAATTCAATATCATTTTTATTTGCGAAGCCGTAATATTGAATTTCGCCCATTTCAGTGGTATTTACCACTCCCAAAGTCCCCCCGCCGCCCCCTCATGTAATCACACAAACATATAACTTTTCACTCAATTATACACAACAATAAATATTGAATACAAACAAACATGGCGCACAGTGGGCACTTTATTTAATAATAAACTCCTCGGGGAAGCACACTTCCCCAGCCGCCCAGAATTTCCCCCTGCCCCCTCATGCGCCCCCTTTGCCGTGGCATGGCATCCTTCGCATTCGCTTAATATGCATTAAAGTGCAATTCATATTTATTTGTGCAAATTTTTCACATGCTCCGTGAACCGCTTGCCAAGCCGCGTTTCATTTCACTCCATTCCGTTCCGTTTCATCTGACTCCTGCCGCTCCTTCTTTCCCATTGCAAGGCATTAATTCGTTGGCAGGACGAGGTCGAAAGTCCTTAGTAGTGATTCTTGGAATACCCTGAAATCCTTAGAATGCCTTTGATGGCATCTGTAATGGCATACATGTTTGGGCAGAAAATGGAAAAGTTGTTTTTACATTTGGGTTTGTTTTTGTAAATTATCTGCACGGACATGCAAGAAAAGACTTTTAAATAGGATACATTTTGGCTTGTAACTCGATAGTTTTATTGCATAAATCTGTTTCATAAATTATGTGTTTTGACTTGGTTACTACTATGCTCACACGAATTTTCTTTTTCAAAATGGTTAAGCTTAAATGTGGCTTATAGCCGTGCTGACTTTACCGTGACTTGAAATATATAATTTCAAAACCATATTTGTAATAAAAGGGTATTTAAAGAGTAGGTTATTTAATAAAGATCCTGTATATTTGTATCTTTCTTAATTTATTACTCAATTCATAGCACTTATTACACGGTTGTTGAATTTAGATTTTTTACAACCTGTTTTTGACACTCTTGGAAAAGATTTATATTTATGATGAGCTCGAATCCGATCAACTAGCTGAGCTATCCCGTTCATACCTTTCCGGAAAGTGGGTGGACAAAAATTACAAGTCCTTCCCGTCTCGTGGACTCTGCATGAGCTATGCGCACGCATAAACAATAAATAAGGCTTCATAATTTTCCTTCATTGAACTTGCCGAACCACACTCGTCCTTTTGCCCCAGCCCGGCCACCATGACCCCCGACCGGCGACCCCCGATCCCGGACCCCCTGGCAATGCTTCATCATGGTGCCACTGCTTCTGCCACTGCCACTGCCACTGCCGCCTTCCATAAGGCCCGCATTGTTGTCATTGGCGACCCGGAGAGTCCGTTGCCGATCCGTGGGCCGTGCCTTGCACTGGAGTCCGTAGTTGCTGCTGAATCCTGTGAACGTGCTTTTGTCGTAATCCTTTGAATTTCGTTGCAATAATTCCACTTGAATGTTTATTTGTGTATACAGCACCACGCCCACACCAGGCTCCACCGCCCAGAAGGGGGTTGCGGGGGAGGGGGGTTTATAAGGTTATTGTTTGCGTCATGGGCGTCAGTTTAAAACGCACTCTGCCATCGCCTTGAAATTGTAGGCCAGGCTCGCTGCTGCCGTGTAATCTTAGCCATTTGTTTGCTCAACTCAAGGATTGGCGGGGGAGGGGGAGGCTGCGAGTATCTACAAATACGCCGAACGACAGGTGGCCTCTTCCCGAGAGCAAGAAGAAAATGCGAGGAATAGAGAGTTAAATCCATAAATTTTTTGCCATTGCCATTCGAAACTCGAATCCATAAGCCATTGATGCTTTTTCCATTAGTGACAGCCCGGAATCCTTATTCACTTGCACTGGTAGTTTCACCACTCCTGTATTGTCCTTTCCCTTTCCCTTTACGCCATGGGCTTAGATTGGACTGGGTGCTGGACTCCCGTCCTTTCATATTCAATTAGCTGGGCATTAATTTTTGTAGTGCCGATAAGGGCAGACTCCATCCTCCTCCTGCAGTGCCAACCTTTGCCATGCATGTAATTAAAATTGGTTTAAGTACGCCCTGCAGTCGCAAATAGGCCCAAGGCGCAACTGAGATTAGGGCCCTGCAATTGGGAGATTTACGGGGTGAATTCGGTGAATAACTTTCTGGGGACTTGGGCTGGACTGTGCATCATCCGACCATTTAAGCCCCAGCTTGCCCTTTCCAGCAATCGGTAGTGTCCATTTTTCGATAGCTTCAAAGTAGCTTAGTTATCTGCCGGTTCCCCCACATCCACGTCTGCCAGTCAAATAATCCAAGTCAAGCCTAAGCAAAGCGCATTCCATGAAAGTTGACCAGGCAGCTGACTGGTTGGCTGGCTGGCTGGCTGGCTGGCTGGCTGGCTGGCTGGCTGGCTGTTGTTGGGCCGAGCAAATTAACAAAACAAAAGCCAAAGCCCAACAATAGGCGATGTAGTTCGGCTGCTGCTGTTGCTGCTTCTGTGCCTGTTGGCAGTTGGCGAAACAAGCCAAATTCAAATACAAACAGACAGTCTTGACCAAATACCAAAGCGAAAACGAAGAGCTCACCAATGCTAAAGGGACGATGGGGCGAGCCAGACTCGATGCCTGAATTTATGCAGTGTTTGGTTTGTTATTACCAAGCGAAGGTTGCATTGGGCATGGTTTGGGAAAATGCATCAGCAGCAGCAGCAGCAGCAGCAGCAGCAGCAGCAGCTCATTTCCTCCCTTCTGGTCGGGTCCATGGGAATGGGCTTCGTTAGAAAAACCCGCATGCAAAAGTTGCCCCGTGGCCGGTGTGAAGGCCATGCCAGCTACAGCATAAGCACTGCGAAAATCGAATTGGCCAATCCATTAAAAAGAGCCTATATTGCCAAAACAGAAAAGCTTTCCCCCGAAACCAGAAAATAACATTTTCGTAGAGGCAGAAATTTGCCTAAGCTTATCTGCTTGAGAAAGAACAACCTTCTTCGTATCGCCTAAACACTTTTTCCTTCTAGCAAAAATCCTTAACCTTTGAAAAGGACTTTTCGATATCACAATATTTTGGGGTAAATAAAAAAGGCAGGATAAATAATAGCAGTACTTAAAAAAAGTAATTTATTGATGTATAATAATATAGAAGAATAATTAATTCTTAACGTCTGAAAAACTCTATTAAAATTAAATTCTTCCAAGTGGTTATTTCTTAGGTGGTGAAATCCTTTCGGAAAATAGACTTAACCATTAATTTCTCTAAGTGTCGCAACTGCAGATTGAACGCCTGTTTGCATGCAATCCCCTTTCCGTTCATCTCGGTGCTTGCAATCTCAGTTTGTGGTTAATATTATGCTGCATTTCTCATTTCGCGCAGGTTGTTGTTGCTATGCTTGTTGCTATCGTTGATGTTGTTGATGTTGTTGCTGCTGCTGGTTTATTATCGCTGGGATTGCCAGTGCAAACACCTTCACTTCACCCCACATCCGGCACACCTCACCCATATTCACTTGGACTGCATTCAAGGGTTTATCTGTACGTTGGATTTTGGTTGCCTCCGAACCTCGGAACCTCTGAGCCACCATCCCGATACTCCTGTTCGTCCTGCACTGGGCCTGTTGTCCCTGTTGTTATTGCAATGTTTTTGACAAATAGTCAGGGAAATGCACACGGATGTCTGTTTATTGTGCCGTGCATGCGGTTTACGTTTATCTTCAACTTATGCAGACAGTTCGCTTCAGCTCGGTTCGTTCGGTTTTGCCTGGTTGCAGTGTTTCGAAGGACATGCTGTGGTCTGAGACATTTTTGGGGGCACGTGGGTGGTGTGGTGTTTGGTCCAGACATATTTTGTTGTGGTTGCCGTTCCTATTCTCTGGCCAGGAGACCACAAGATCAACTGACTGGTTTAGCTTCTGGTGGCTCCTGCGTTCGGGTCCTTTGTTTGTACCTTTTGTGCCTGCACTTGCAGTAATAATAATAATCTAATTAAGACCCGAATTTATCGAAAATGAACTGGTAGGCGGCTCATTTACTCCGGCAATCTTGTATGGTTTTTCTGCTGCCATCAAGGTAATTAACAAATGTGATAGAAACCATTCAAGTTATCAGCAAGTGGCATTAGAAACACATTATGGGCCAGGAAATTACATCAGCACCTTCGGTAATCGTATGCCTTCTGTGGGCTTCTTCAATTGTCTTTGGGAGATGCAAAAATTAATCAAATTTCTGGCAAATCCTTAAGCAGGATTAAGCCTATTAATAAACTTTTAATACTTTCAAAAGCCGCTTAGAGTGCAGCTGAAAAGTATTGGCTTTTAAGGAATCTGGGATCAAGAAAGACTTTTGCTCTCTTGTTCTGCCGCCTAAAAGTGTGCAATAAATCATTGATGCCGACTAATTGAGTCGGAAGTGTGTTCGCAGGGCAGACTGCAACTAATTGGAAGGACGAAAGTATAAGTATGCAGGGCGCACCGAAACTAATGCAATTAGCCAAGAAATGCCAACATCTTGGCTTCGTCTTCGCAGCCCGAAAGATACATGCTCTAGAAGTATGCAACAAAAGCCAATTACAGCTGGAACAATGGGAAATTATGCACAGAATTTGACATTAGATTAAACCTCATGACAGGGCCATAAACAAAAGGTTCCAAATTCTCGTCGCCGTTGCAAAAGTATGCTAAAGTAAACTTTCTCCTCGCCTGTGTGTGTGTGTTTGTGTGTAAGCCTCTGCCTGTATAGTGAATGCCTAACTCAATTATGGTAGGGCAAATGTTTTGGCGCAAAAAGCTCAAAAGCCACAGGAACACGGCCCATAAACAGAACGGGCAACCTGAGCCCCCGCAACCCCCTCTCCCTTGCTCTCTCTTCGTCCTTTTGCAGCAGCTGCGCCTAATTGCAGGCAACATCAACAACACTCACACACACACACACACACAAACAGGGGAAAACTCATTTAATACATGCAATAATTTGGTTTATTATTGGCCTTCCCCCCTCCACTTTGCCCCTTTGCGTTACATTTGCCATAACTTTTAATTAAATTAAAATGCACAGCTCAATGCCGAGGGCGGAGGCAATAAGGGGTATGGCCCCAAACGTTAATAACCAATTCGCTTTGTAGCCGCTCGCTCGAAATGTTGTCCTGCGTTAACTGCAAACATATTTATGAATATTTGAGCAAAAGGCCTCGACTGCAAAACGTTCAATGGAGTGGGCAGATTAATCAAGTTAGCGCTGTTAAATGGACTGCGGAATGAGCCCTCAACTATCGAAGGTGGGGGGAGGGGGTTGAGAATATAAGATTTCTCAGGAGACCCCTACTCAGGTTCAGGTTTTCCCCCAATCTTGTCACCACTGCCATCTCACACCTCGAGCTTCCACCATCCACTTGGCCAAAACGTACTCCCCTGCACTTGTAGCATATGGTAAGCCAACTTCATAAAAATGCAAACTTATGCTTTTCACAACTTTCGGTGTGTGTTTGGCCAACCCTCGTCGCCGTGGACATTCACACACTGCACACCCGGACACACACGCACATCCGTTCACCTGTAATCCAATTAAAGGTAGCATAGTAGTTGGCTTTCACCGTGCGGTGCCCCTTGGATCCTCCACACACACACACACTTTCACCACCCCCCTTTATCTGGGCACCTTAAAAGCTTTTACCAATCGACAACTCGCCTTGATTTTCAGCGTCACAGATGGAGCTGGTTCGGGGTTCCTGGGGATGTCCTGTCGCTGCTCGCGTTTTACGTATACTTAATTTGATTTTTCACACAGGTCCCACACCGCACTGCCCCGCCCCCCCCTCTCCACCAGTCGCCCACCCCACTCACTCACACACACACACAAACAGCCAGTGGTCATGCTCTGATTTTCCTGAAAAACCAAGCGAGCAAAAAGAGCGGCGCACTGTGACAGGGAAAGTGAGCGAGGGAGCAAGAAAAATCTAATTTCTGTGCAATTTAACGAGACATTTACGTTTTTTCATTTGATTATCTCCACAGTCAGTTTGGTAACTGGGCACCCGCGGCCACGCCTTCGTCTAAAAAACGGGAAACCAGCCAACGTCGCCTTGGCCAAATCGTTGATTGTAAAGATTTGCTTCAAGCTCTCACTCCTTTGTCCTTCTCCCACTCGAAATGGTCTTACCTGGTCATTGTACCCAGTTTCACCAGCAAGCAAAACGAGTAATATGGAAACCATAGAGCAGATTTTCCCAACTTCATTGCTGCGTTTCATGCCAGAGTATCTCAAATTCGTCCTGGCAAAACGATTTTAGAATGCAGCTGGGGCACTTGCATTTTGTAGCGTACTTTTGTGGGCTTTTGGAGCTGAAACTTTTCGTGTAATTTGTTTTATGTGATTGTCCATTGGCTCCATTTTCGGATTCGCATTAGCCACGGCACTCGGCTTTCGGCCTGTAAGCCGCAAAAGCGCACACATACCGTCCTGCCGCATCCCTTCTCCCTCCGACCCTGCTACGAGTGGCCAAAAGTATGCAACAAATAGCATATGGACAAGCGAAACAGGATCGTGGGAAGGGAGAGGGGGGTGAGGGTGTGCGGGCAAAGCACACACACCTTTTGTGTACGTGATGTCATTATGGCCAAAAGGTAAATTTCAACTGTCAGGGACTCTAAACGACTCTTTCGATCTGCTTGCCACCCCCGCCATCCTTTTTGTGGCTGGTTGTGCCACCAAATCGCAACTAACCCCAACGCAAATGCACGTTTAATGTATTTGACATTTTGAAAGTCAAACCGAAAAGCAGAGCACTGAATACAGGGCAGCATTTAAACATATTGTTCACCGGGAGTTCGGATGGAATGCATTGCCCATTTCTAGGACCTCCATCCATAGCACCCCCGCACCCCCTCCACACTTCCTGGCCCAGGACATTTGTCATTTGAGTTGACCCGATTTTTGCGGTCCGCCGTCTGTTTTTGCGCCTGCTTAGAGTTTAAATTTCCAGCTAACCCTCCTGCTGCAAATTTGTAATTTGAATAATGCGTAATTACAAACTGGCCAGTGGAAGTCATTAGAATGGCCAACGCGATCTGTGCAGCGAATCGTGTTTGTACACAGGTTGTTTTTATTTTGTTTTTTTTTTTTTGTGTGTGTGTGCGGTGGCGGAGTATTGAGTGCACTGGAAAAATTGGGTTAGTACCCGGACCTCCTTATTTGTTTGGCAGTGCGTTAATTTGGCCCAATGCCCGAGGCTCGTTAGTCGTTAAATCCATAAAGGAGGACGAAAATAACAATGAGACAGAACATTTTGTCTTAATTAGAACCGAACCAAATGCAAAGAACAATTAATAAGCCACACAAATTTGACATTCATTGTGGCTACTCCACTTCACTTTGTCCCGGCTTTCCCCCTTGATAACCACCACGTTTCCAGGCCAAGAAAACATTTGTTCTGTTTATGACCGTCTCGTATAGAACAAGGCATGAGCTCCCATTTGCTACCTAAACCCCCCCCCCCCCACTAACTTTTTACATGCTGTCATTTATTTGCTTTTATTTATGCATTATTTTTATGGGCCGCGCTTTTTTATGGGCCAAGTCATTATCCGGACTTGTTGTTGTGTTTGCTTTGACTAAACAAATATTATGGCCATTAACCAAATTGGTCAAATGGGTGGTGGATGTGGACAGGCCTGCTGTCAACCATAAATGTCAGAGACAATTAAAAAAAAAAAAGGCAGAACTTCGATCTCCCACATGTTCGTAGTTGTCCGGCAAATGAACTCGCTTGCCGCCTAATTGAGCCTGGCTGTGCGGTCAAAAGCAATTAATCAACGATTTTGTCAATTAAAAGGGCGCTGAAACACACTGAGCCAACGGCGAAGAAAAATCGGTGCAATTATGCAAATTGGTGACACTTTTCCTTCGCTTTTTTTTCTAATCTTCGGACCCCTTTTCAACAACTTTGACCAACTCTGACCTTGCTTTGTTGTCTCATTAGACGCGTAATTGCGCTGCTCTCTCCTTGAAAAATGCCTGAACGGGTGGTGGAAATTAAAAATAAATTACATGGAAATCCGTGGCAAGCCAAAATCGAAGAAAAACTCGAAAGAAACCAACCCGAGTGCCAAGCCAACTCAACCTCCAAAAACCTGTCAAAATTAGCGAAATTAATGCGCCAGCGTGGCGAAACTGTCAAACGCATAGAACAATTAATGTATTTGGTGGAAGTGAGTCGACTTTGGTAATTACCTTTACATTTAATATATTATTGAAATTATAAGACTTCTCCAGCTATTATTGTCAAAAATTCAGCAGGTTTATTTTTATTTTTTTATAGCTTACTGTTACTATTACCAATTGAGAAATAGTTTTAATCATAAATTTCAATCTGTAACCACAGTTTTTATGACTACAGATAAGATCCAGGGGAGTGCTTAGTAATCACCTTTGTTTTGTAGTACGAAGGATTCATTCCCTAAGACCACAGCTATTTCATAAACTACTTTTTGACATCTTTTCTAGTGATTTAAAAACATTTTCGATTTCTGTGGCACCTCCGAATAATTTTTTTTATGGAGATGTGATGCCTCACTTTTACAGGGTATTCGAGGTATATAGGGTGCACATAATATCTAACCCCGCAAACAAAATGGCGGCTTATGTGTCAAATACTTACCGGAGGCAAACAGGCGAAAAAGGTTCTTTCAACAAAATTGAAACATTTGCCGCGTGGCTTGAAAAATTTCCTCCTCTCATTAAGCGCGACAACCCAAACTCAGCCGTCCCGCCTTCTTTTTCCCTTCCATGCAGATTGAAATCCAATTAATGCCGCTCAAAGCTTTCAACTGATTTCTTTCCCCCGGCTTTTCTTTTGCCCTCCAGTGTACTCTTTCATGAGCAAACGACTTGGAAAAAAGGGAGTCGTGTTGACACGTCCACCTTGCTCTCGGGAAAAAATCCTTTTTTTCACCCGCTTTTGTTTTTGTATTTTGTTTTTTAAATGCAAAACGCGTTGTGGCCCTAATATGTAAAATTTGTCAGAGGCCGAGGAAAACGAAGGTTGCCCACGGCGAAGTCGAAACGGAAAACCCACGATGGGTACGGAAACTGTCAACGCGGTGATTGCGAGACCGCACATGCAGGCGGAGTAACTTCGGATCTGGCGAAAAGTTCGGTAATGCGATAGTCGCGGGCCAATCCAATTGGGGCTTAATTAGAATGGGGGTGGACGGCAGGAGAAATCCTGGCAAATTGGATGGAAAAAAAAGTTGCGGCTCGCGACTATAAGCTCTTGGCCGAATCAAAAGTTATCGATGGAAAAACGCAGGGGTAACTTTCGTTCGCCGGATATGCGATAGTTATCTGTCATTCGAGTCCAATTAGAAAATCCCACCTGTAAATATTTGGCAGCGGAACAATTAACTTTGACCACGGCACTCCAATTACGTAAACAGGCAGGAAACAACCACTCCAGGATACACGCCGCCGTGGCCACCACCCAAACTCATTTACCAAAAATGCTTTGTTGGTTTTGTCAGCGCTTATAATACAAATTTATGTGTGTGCTTAATAAATAAACATTTTCTACGCTATATAAACTCAAATACACCGAAATTACATCAACAGCATAAGCTAGGAACAAAAAAAGGGAAAATGTTCCACTTGGCAGCAAAAATATTATGCTAAAATAATAAAAACAAACGAAGCGCCGGCAAAAACAACAATTAGTGAGGAATGTTTACACTGTATGCAACTTTACTTAATTATTGACAAATGCATTAGCACATGGAAGTGCGGGTGGGGTAGGGTCTATAAAATAGAGAGGCATTCCAAAAAGAAATTTTCTTCGAAATTCGCCAAAGCATTCTATTAGTTTCCAAGAAAAAATGTACTAATTGCCACTAGCTAACATTAAACAAGGACATGAAATGTTGTAGAAACTCTTAACATTCTTGAATTTTTAGTAGCATAACTTATTTTAAAGTATTCAACGAAACCTAAAAAAACAATTTCGAATTTAACTGAATTCACTTTTTTGGAACACCTTTCCATGGTTACTCTCATTAGCATACTCAACTCGAACACTTGCACATTGCACACGATTTTATCAACTTCTACGCTAAAACAACCAAAAAATGTAAATTCTTTTTCCGCCATCCAAGCGTATTAATAAACAGAAATTAAATGCATTTAGTCCCCTGCTCCTGTCTACCGAAAAATACATATCATATTTTGTTTGCAGTTTTTAGAGCATAACTTTTTTGGCTTTTGGTTTGTTCGAGTGTGAAAAGTACTCAAATAAAAAATAAAAAAAAGTAGAATATGGTTGCATGCGTGACTTTTTAGTGTGAGCTCACAATTTATCTCCTCCTTTCTCCGGAACTCCTGCTGTATATGTTTCCAATCAGATTTTATTGTTTTGGTGCGATAGCTGTTTGAATTGTTTACGATTTCACTGCTCCTCTGCTTCGGTTTTCTTTTTAACAATCTGCCTCTCTTAATTGTTATTGTTGTTGCAATTAGTGAAGCGCAAACAAAAGTCTCTTAATTATGGATTCGAAAAAGGGGAGTTGCAAGAACATCAATGTAGACAAAAATCAATAGTTAAATAGCCTTTAATGGAAAATGTCGTTATTAAAACAGATCAATAAAAAAATAAAGAATTTAATTAATTAGTAAGTCTTTTGTTGAATTTATTACCGGCGAAATGATGAGCTTTTTTCGACGCCTTTGGAACTCAAATGTTTGTAAGCCTCATACCTTAGAAACAAATACCCTGATATTGAAACTACATTTATGTCTACGTAAGATAAATAAATTGAAATGTCATACATTCATGCTTTTGGTTTTCTTGAAAGGCATTTAAATGTTGTCTCTTAAAATTGTTACAGATACAGTGTAGCCTCTTGAACAGCTACTGGCCAACTAAAGCCAACCCTCTGATAACCATGACAAAATTTCGTTTGATTGAGCGCTCGGAAAATGACCGCAGGGAAAGCCGCACAAGCACATTTATACCGATACGGATATGGCCTCCCAGCCCAAGTTCAATAATAATTAGTTTGAGATTTAATTTTAATTACTTTGAACCGAACTGAGGAATTTGCGGAGCGCTTCCTTCTGTTGTGGCCCAAGGCCTTCTCACATGGATTGTAATTAATATGAGCGAAGGCAGGACATGACAGGATTCCCGGGAAGCGAGTGTGTGAGCTGTTTATTTACTTATGGCCAAGGCTATCTAGCTTTCGACGAAGGGTTTCTTGGTTTTAGTTTCATTAAATTTCACTGCCTTGCCGGACAAACAAAAAAGTGCCCAAGGCTAACTTCGGATATTTCTTGGGACTGGCCATGTGCTCGTGAAGGAGGCGGTCGCACTTCACCCACATGTCAAACATCTAATAATCGCTTACACCTCTTACCATTTCCCGCCTTGACATCCCGGTTTGCCCCTCGGTTCAACCACTCAAATCAACTTAACCAGGGGACCATTTATCCATCCATCTACGTCCAGTGCTCAAGCATTTCATTAGGGAAACTTTTCCCCGACATCTTCATTCGTTCATTCGTTACTGGTACAGCTGTTGGCCGACCTTTTCATTATAGTTTTTCTATATCCTCATAATGAGACGAGGTCCCGACCTCGTTGATGATGATCGGACATATTTCACTATATTTCGGCACAAATTTGCTGCAATTTGCACAGACACAACCTGCCCCCGCTCTCTTCATCCCGTTCTCAGATGAATTATTATGCGTTACATAATTTTCGCCAGCTCATGACACGACCTCGATTCGATGGCGAAAAAAAAATAAGAGAGAAAGAACGGAAGCCAAAACCGAAAAAGTTTTGCCGGCTCTGCCTTATTTATGCATGCCTAATTTATGAAAATTTGATGTACTTGTAAGCTATTTCGGCGGGATACTTTTATATTTGTTTGCTCATAACCGCAACACATGCTTTTGGGGCTGAAGCTGTCGATGTGCCATCAACATCATCCCCTGGCTCCACATCCTTTCCCTGTTCTCCATATATTTTTTTCACGGTCTGACCGCCAGCGAGTGGAAGCTGTTCGCAGAGTCTCAAAAACTTGCGCCTAAATAAATTACTTGTAAAACTTTTCAAATACTCGTAATTCTACATGATGTTGTTGAGGTCGTCAACGCAACAACGTTCGATGCACAGACGGGCCGTCGACCCCCCCTTCCCCCATTCGTCCTTTCCAGCATCCTGCAGCTCGGCTCTTGAACCATTCAGCGTTATCGTCAAAGTTTACTAAACCAACATAAATACCATTTACTGCAGAAAGTTGCCAGCACCAACACCAACAACAACAGGGGAGGCAACTTTGGTAAAAACTGCGAAAAATGAGTGGCGATTGTTGGAATGGAATTTGGGGTGTGTCAAGCGAAAGCTTAGATGCTCTTAGATACACAGAAAGAAAAATTAATGATGAAAGCTGAATTCCATGAAAGCTGAAGTTCATAAGTTGTAATGAATTGTTATTAAAATCAAACAAAGATCTATTGAAGATCTATACATTATGTATAATTATCTATCACCCATAGCTTTAATGATAATTCTTTGGTTTTCCAACAAACTTTTCCAAACTTTTTAATGAAATCATTATATAAACAAAGAAACACAAATATGACCATACTATGTAATATAATCTTTAAATTTCGATCTTATTAATATTATAAATTTAATTTTTTAGTCTATGCAATTCTCCACCATATTGGAGATCTTCAATATACATGTTATAAACATCATTATATTCGATGTGCCCTCAAATACACTACCCCTAGGGACGCATTCCTCCGAAAGTAAGAATCTTTAATATGTATGCATAATGTGCTGCCTATTTTTGTTGTGCCCTTCCACTCTCCCTTGCCACTCCCCCCGCCAAACGCCTCTTACTTTCTTTGCCCGCAAACATAGAACGTTTATTTTATTGACTTTTCACGCACACACCCACGCAGATATCCCTGATTGCGCCTGTGTGAGTGCGTGTGTGTGAACTTTCTAATAAGTTGCCGCCTGCGACAGCAACAAACAACTGTTCATCAATACTTTTGGTCTTTGGCAAACACGGTAGAAGGACCAAATTTTGGGAGGCAGAGCGAAAGAGATAGAAGAAATCGCTTTCGAACGCATTTGTATTGGGGTATTCTCGAAAAAGTAGCAACAAACTTGTAAATTTGTGTGTCAAAGTGTCCACATGAGTGTCTTTCTTGCCCCAGCCACCCACACTTTTTTTCTCCGTAGATTTTCATATTTGTATTGGGGCTACCTTTTTGGAAACCCCTCCCCGAATTCACCCCCCGGCTAGGGTACATTTTATATTTCAGTATCAATATTTCTCATTGTGTTTCGCCGTTCTTGTTGTGAGCCTTGTTTGAGGAGCAACAAACTTTTCTCAACCAAAAAAAAGGAGATGAGAAAAACTTTTTGCAGCACGCACCCGAAAATGTGAGTGGGCAGATAAAGAAAGGGAGGTGGGAAAAAAGGAGCTCTGGAGCTGAGAAAGCACACTTAAGACTCCTGTATGCTGAATGAAAAAGGAAAAGCAGAAGATGGGAAAAGCAGAGGACTTTGTTGCCCAAATGAGTGCTTTGGGGGCGTCGAGAAGGTGTGGAAAGAGTTCTATTTTTGGACAGAGAAATGTTTAAATTTTAAATGCAGATCAGCTGCACTCTCTTTCATTTCTGGTTTTAAAAACATTTTGGCACTTACTTAACTAGAGGCCTCATTCCAAAGTGAAAGTGTGATTAACATATAAAGACTGCTGCCTGAAATTATTTATTTAAATATATATATGAAAACTATAACTTTGTGTCCTTAAGTTAGGTTTTCTGAATTAAGAGTATTCTCGTATTTAATAATAATAGATCGGATTGCTCTTTCTTGTTTAACTGCATCTTTTGAAAAGTCTGCCCCTTTCATCCATACTTTCCCATCCTGCCCAAATACCCTGTACATTCTCTGTCTGGCAGATTTCCTTGACTTAGTTTCCGCACCCAGCCTGTTGCGCAACCCTTGAGCAAATAAAATTCAATAAAACCGAACTGTCACCAGCAGGCAGTCGCAAGACATGCCCTCCCTTTGACACTGCCTCGAAACCCATGGCACTGGGCCAATAATAACATTAAAACATTTTCTACATCAATGATGCACGACGTTCATCAATACATCATTGTTGGAAGGGGTTTGGGTAGGGGGGTGGAGGATGCCATGCTGGTAACTCTTATATAAGCGCTGCCTTTGAGAAAGGCACGCCGAACTGATTGATTTACATGGTTTGCCACGCGCGACTCCGGCGAAGTCCTTTGACTTTGACATGAAGGAATGTGAGCCTGGATGAGCCAAAACTGGGGCGATATCTTGTGGACTGCTCGGGCGCATAATGAACTTTGGATGCCTCGGGTTTGGGTTTAGATGGAGGTGGATGTGGAGGTGGAGGTGGAGGCTGAGCTAAATCTTGCTCGGATTTCAGTTGAATTTAATGTCAATTTGGGAATGAAAGAACGCCCATTAAATATCAATTTTCGTTTATCGGAGAACGCGATGGCTCCCACTTAGTTTTATTAGACACACCGAGGCGGCTTTCGAGCCACAAAATTGCCCAGCAATTTCCTTTATTATCCTGTAGCCCACCCCATGATTATGTGTGGGTGTGTGTGTGTGCCATCTGCTTACAGCAATGTGTTGCCTAGCCATAGGCGCATTACTATAAATTTTTAAACCATTTCCCTGCCATGGACTACAGGTGCAAAAAGGCTCTTTAAAAGGAACGGAGAAGCAGTTGGGTTTCGGCTACAGTTTTTATGGCTGCCCAAACAATATAATAATCTGTTTTGCTCGCATCCTTCCCCTTTCCCCGCCCCACTTCCTGTCCTAAGAAATCACAATTTTATTGACAACTCAAGTTGTTGCTGATTACATGACTGTGCGTATGAACGGACGGGCATGGGTGTATATGTCAGATGCAGACATCCTCACATGCGCACCCTTTTAAGTTTATTAAATTTGGCAATTTCTTAGACCCTCGAAGTCTCGAGTTAAAGGTAAACTGCCCCAGAAGTTCGCCTCCTGGCCCATCTTATCCCGATTTGACCAGTCCGCACAAGACGAAAAGTCCCTCACTCTGCTCAAGTCCCTGGAGAGTGCGTGCCTTATGCTCTGATGTCCAATTTTTTTCAGCTTTGATACCCTAACTTGAATTCTGGGGATATGGGCTGGCATTACTTAGGGCAACTTATAATAGGAATTTAAGTTAGATACTTGGAATCTTTTATATTTTCCCTATTAAATACCGAGCAATTATTTCTTGAAGTTTATTATTCTAAATAATAGACAGAGTACTTTCCCATGTTGGCTAATAAACGTATACCCTGATTTCTGGCTTTCTACTTTTGTTTTTCCTTTTTTTATTATCTTCCTACCTCTGACAACCCATCTTGACTGACTGACTAAGTGGTCGAGGGTCGAGGGCGAAAGAGGGTGGCTGGCCTGGAAATATTATTAAAAAGGTTTTGCCTGCTGTCATACGTACATCTCATCCAGACTTCACTTTGTGTTTGATTGATTAACGCTTGTCAAATAGTTCGCCCTGCAAATTCAGTCAAAGACGAAGAGTGTTCGAATTTTTCCGAGGTGTTGACAAAGGAATTTTTCTCGGACGGGCCTCAGCAGTGCATTCTAGATTGTTGATGCTATTCCAAAAAATATTTGACACTCAGTCAGTCAAGGAGTTTCAAAGTCATAGGAGTTTGCAAGGCTACAGTAAACTGCTAATGTGACCACACTTATCAAAGGCATTGAACTGAGTCCTACATTCATTTCTTCCTTTTCTAGCTCTTTTTGTCTTCCTGTTTTGACTTGGCCCAGGTTTTCGGCCAATTTGTGCCAAGCCAGCACAAAGTGCTTTTGAATGTCGTCTTTTGATTTATACTTGTATTTTTGGGGCAAAGGCAGAAGGTGTTGAATTATAGCCTTTTGGCAAACAGATAGAAGTCACAGCTTAAAGATTTAATAAATTATTTTTATGAAGGTGCCATGAGATAATACTGTTTTATTCAAAACAACATTGCAATAAATTAACATCAACAAATAAACAAAATTTAAATAAATTTTGGTTGAAGAACTATATTAATCATTGAATATAAATTCGTACTATGCTTTTTATACGAAATACTAATAGTCAATTGGCAGCTATGATATAATAATTTACTATCATTCATCAGTTTTTTTTCAAGCCATTCTCCTTCAAAAATTAAAGTCAATATGAATAGTTCCAAATGCTGAATTCCAGTTGTTTTAACCCGTAGCTATTTTCTCACTTGGTCTACCAATGGCTTTCTCCACATTCCACCTTTCTCCGAGAGCCAACCGATTTGACTCTTTTGTTTATATTTATCTGCGCGTGCTTAGCAGCTATGCAACGTGTTTTGGCTTAATAAAGTCAAAATAACCAAGGCTAAGTGGATAGAGGAAGCCAACATAAATACCCACGCACACACACAGTCGTCCACGCTGTGCCCCGCCCCCTTTTTTCACGGCATAGAGTTATAAATTTTAGCAATGTTGTTGATGTGATTTAGTTGCACACCTCGCATCCTTGTACCACCCACTGCCCATCGCCTGTAAGATGGCAACAAATATTACAACAGTCGCAGTCTCTCCATCTGTCTGTGTGAGTGTGCCAGTGTGTGAGTAAATGACTTTATCTATGTCTGTGTCTGGGCCCAAACAGTGGGGGGTGGTGGCAGGATGATGGGAGGGGATAGGGAGGTGGTGGAAGGACTCTATGCGTGCAACATGTGCGCTGAATGTTGACGTTAATATTAAGAAAAATAAATAACCAAGCTGTTTGTTATCTAAGTTTATATAAACCGAACACACAGCGGGCCAAGACGAAAGGACTAAGTGAAGGGAGGAGTCCGGTGGGTGTGTGTGTGTTGTGCTTTTGTTTTATTTATAGCAACTACAAGAATTGCGTTTGGGGTTTTCTCTTAAATAACAACAAAAACCCATCGCAAACTGGCGCAAGGCGCTTATAAATTTTTGTGGCACGAAACCCTGCCCCCTCACATACCACTTTCCACGCAGTCCTTTTGCGGTTGTCCAGGTGAAAAATATCCTTTGCCCCCTGACTCACTCCCCATTCCTCCGGAAACAAATGTGATGAAGGAAACTATAATATGAAATGCTGTGGCTGCTGCTGCGTAGACCAAATGAAATGGAAATGGCAATAAATTCAAATGAATGCTAAAATGCTCGAGATGGATAAAGTCTCGGAAGTAATGCAAAGGCCTATAAATCGAATGAGTAAAGTGGACCAAGTAGAAAATCTGTATGAAAGTTAAATTCAAAAAGACAGGCCGGAAAAAACAAATAATAAAATAAGCAAATGTTATAAAAAGAACTCGGATTGAAAGTTTTTTCAAAACATAATTCAAGTTTAAAAAAAAAAATTTTCGTTTTATTTATTTGAATTCAAAACTTTTTTGATATACACACTAAAAGTTCTTAACAAAGTTTGGGTCAATATTAACAAAGTAATCCGATTAAATTACCTTTACTTTTTAAATAGGATCGTTCAGCTTCAAAATCATATAAGAACTTGTCTTGCCTAAACATACATTTTCTTTAAAAATTGTTTTTTTCCATTGTTTTGAAAAAATTATTCTTTCTGCGTTGAAAATTGTTTTAGGAATTTTTGTTATTTGCTATATGAACATATATTAACATGAAATACAGTTTTTGCTGGGTATTTCAAAGTCGTGCTATTTTATGGAACTTTGATATTTTCTATTACCTTGTTCTGCTATCGTTGTTAAACCTTTAAAGGTATAGGAAAAGTCTTATAAAAGGGGCCTAGAAAAGTCGACTGACTATGGCCATCTTTAGCTGTCATCTCAATTTCTAATTGGATTGGCCCCTACCTGCTCCCCGATGCCTTCCCCGCCCACGGGCGCAGTCCCTTCATTAATCTTGCTCACTTCGCCTGGAGAATCGCCTCGCCTGGAGGCGCTAACTATTTGCGCACTCACGCATCCAACCGAGAAGCCATCAGCAATGCAAAGGCAAAAGCTAATTTTTCATCATCATCGGACGCTGAGGACGAGCTGCAGGCCTGATGCGAATCCTGGTGTGCGATGCAGTTTATACACCTCCCCCCCTGGTTTCATTGCCATGTGCAATTCATCAATATCATTTTATCAATTTTCACCGCTGTCCAACAGCAGCAGGGAGCCAAGGACAACGCGGCCATCAACTCAACTGTATATCACATTGCAATTTGTTGTCTATTTGCTGAAGGATATGCAGATTTGACTCGCAGCCAGCCAGCCCGCCCCTCCAAAAAAAAAGGGGACCATCCTCCTCCGCCTCCTGTCGTTTTTCATATGCGTTGACTTTTTTCCACCTCTCTGAATATGGGTGAGTGTGTAGAGGCGGTACGGTGGGGTGGGCGTGGCTGTGTTTGCTCTTTCAGGATTCAGCGTTTTGCAACTGTAATTCAATTTTAACAATTTTTCAACTGCGTTCGTTATTGACGTGACGCATCGTCAGATGATGATTTGTTGCCCCTTGCTAAGAGGGACGTCCACCCCCCACCACCCGTCCATCTCATCATCGCTCTCTGTTTGGGTTTGTTTGGTCATTTGTTATTTGCACTGCTTTTTTGCCATATTCGTGACCTGGGCAGGTGTATGCTGGATATATCTCTGGTATATCGCTTTCCATAATCAAATATTGAGTTGCAAAATATTGAATTTCGTGTGACAGATTCGCTTAATTACTGCTCGCCAAAACGAATTTCGTGGGTAATTTGATTGGGTATTATTTAGAGTAGGATGATAAATGTCTACTATGTTTGTATCACAATTTATTTGTGATGAATGCGAGCAGGGGTTGTTTAATGTTCCAGTTTCCCATTTCGAGTGCATTAAAAACCAATTTAAAAGCCAAAAAGGCGGTGACCCACAAAAACTGATCTGTAAGTAATTTATTTCGTCGATCCCCTGTCCCCGTCGGAATCTCTTTTTCTAACCCATCTCATGGCTCATTTCACGTTTTGTTCAACAAATTTCACGCTTCGTTCTTCCTGGGCTACCTGCCAACACACAAAGAAAGGAAAGAGATAAATAGATGGGTGAGGGCAAAAACTTCAAAAATGACAGGCCACAACTTTGTTATACAAAATACTGGCAATTTGTTTGACGTTGTTGTGATTTGTATGCTAAAAGTATCTGCCAGATACATTCGCTGCTGCTACTGCTGCTGCAACCGCAACCATATGGTGCATCTGTGTGTCTTTGAGTTTCCTTTCCTCGTTTGCATCTGGGGTCAACAGCAGTTCAATTGCTCTTGCCTGCCAGCCTGACTGCCTGCCTGCCATTCCCGCTGATTAGAATAATTAGCTGCAGCTCTGTTGCGGCACGTTCCCCTGCCTCTTTTTCTGGTGTAAACAAACCATAGCCGGGGCAGAAATAACACAAAAAACGATCTATTAATAGATCTAAAACACTTCCAACTTCCAAACAGGCAAGTGAAATGCTGGGCGGGAAACGCGCCAGTGCGTGCAATTGTTCGTTTAATTGTTCTCGTTGCCGGTTGTGAAATATTTATGAGACCCCCCTCCAAAAAAATAACCCACTTCCCAATATCTTTTTGGGCCAACTGATAAGGCAAAGCGAACTGATTTCAACCGCAAAGCAAAGTAAAAGCAAAGGCATAAATGAGGGGTAGAAAGGAACATTCCAACAGGGGTAGAGTCGAAAAGGAAAAGAAAAGGGGAAATTTCCCAGAAAACCCTTAAGCAAAAAGTTTGTTTTCCACAAATGTAAATCATGTTCCAGCAGTTAATTAAAATTGAAAATCCTGATTTAAGTTTCTGCCCTTAGTCAGCCTCTGATAATCAAATTAACAGCATCTCAACTAAGGAAATTTTGATGAAAACACCCCTCTTGAAGCAAATTCGCCTCAACAGAATCCCTTCAAGTTGCGGCGAATTGAATGCCATGGCTACAACACATGCGCATTTTTCCGACCACTTTTCCAGGCTTTTCCTAAGAGCGTTTTCCACCCAAAGAGAACCGGCCGACAACAAACAAAAAATCAAGGGGGAGAGTGAAAAGCGAACAAAGGGAAACAAACTTTTATTTTTTTGACGATTTTCCTTTTCTTTGATTTTCTTTATTTTTTTTTTTTTTTTTTGCAAAATCAGCAAAAACATGAAACGACATAAGTATGTCAAAATGCACGGAAAGATAGCACAACACGGATAGGGATAGGAAATCGGGGAAGCGGGGCACGTACTTATATAAGGGCCTAGGAGTACTTTTCGCACACAGACATCCCTATTCCATATAGGGATATATCTGTGTGAGCAACGACTCACACACACACACACATTGTAAAGCAGACGAAGGGCAAAATGAAATGTGAATGTTTGGCTGAGGCTTTGGTTGCCGCCCAGATGATTTGGCCTCACTTTTGAGGGGCCGAGGGATCGGGATCGGAATCCGGGATCTCAGTAGCCGGGTAGCTAAGGCAACGTCAATCACAGGGCCGAGAGAAGGCAACAAAAATTGTGAATGCTGTGCGATATATGGCCAAAAGCAAGAGCAAAACAAAACTCACACAAAATCGGAGGAGCTGGGTGCGAGCGAGAGAGCAGACAAGACAAATAAAAATACGGAAATGTTGGGCTAGGGTGGGCCACACATGCACACATGCTCAAAAATATATATATATTTTATTCAAGCAAAAATCCATATAATTCAATGGATTGGCTCCCCGAGCGAAGGAAAGAACGAGAGAGAGATCTGGCGACAAACACAAAATGAGCACAACAAAAAGCAAACCGCAGATTATGCGACAATGGGGAGGGGGGTGGAGGAACAGGACCTCGGCGACGACGACGACGAGGACGACGCGTCCTGTGGCCAGTCAGACATATTAATGACAAAATGATTATGATGACACTAACTGAGGTCTGTCAATCCAGATAGAGTCGGAGCGGAGGGCCCGAGTCCGTGCAATATGTAAAACAAGATTGACAAACAAACCAAATACTTTAAATGATGCTTAAAGTTGACACAGCTGTCGACCAGAAGGACGAATCTGCTCAAGTGAGATTAATGGGAAAGAAATGGCAGTAGGGGGATAAGGAGTAAGCAGTCTTGCTGAACCTATAAGTAATGTTTTTAATTGTTTTATGGCACCTTTTTTGCACTGTTTAAAAAACAGGTGGTAAAATATTAACTGCAGGAAAAATCATTTATTTTAATACGTTAGTGGAAGAACAACGCTATCAAATGTTTATTTAGTAAATGATTGTATTTGAGCAAGTATAGATTATAAACAAGAGAGAACGCTATAGTCGGGTGCCCCGACTATCAGATACCCGTTACTCAGGTAAAGGGAGTGCGAGGGAGATGGAGATAGAATCTTTGATCACGCATAACTTTTTAACGAATGGTCCGATTTGAAAAATTTCTTCTACATTTCGATAGGTATTGATAAAAACAATAAAACTGCATCTTTACTTTTCCGAAATATTTAAATTTTTAAAATCGTATATAAGCGATTGTGGGCGTTAAAGGGGGCGTGGCACCTTGCGCTGCGTAGGAACTCCTAGAATCTGCATGCAAAATGCCAACCTTCTAGCTTTTATAGTTTCCGAGATCTCAGCGTTCATACGGACGGACAGACGGACAGACGGACATGGCTAGATCGACTCGGCTAGTGATCCTGAACAAGAATATATATACTTTATAGGGTCGGAAACGCTTCCTTCTACCTGTTACATACTTTTGCACGAATACAATATACCCTTTTACTCTACGAGTAACGGGTATAAAAATGTATTTTATAAAAACAATCTATAAACCAAAACAATACAAATTGAATAGGTCAAAATATAAAGGCATTTAGAGGATTTATTTATGGCAGATTTTAAATTTGTAAAACTTTTAATCCCATTTTAAGGTTTCCATAAAAACCAAGCTTTATTTATTCCCGTCAATTGAATGTTTCCATAAATACAAATATATTAACTTTAAACGTTTTTAGTGGGATTAAGATTTTATAAAATAATTACTCCATTAATACAAAATCCGCTTGACATAACTTTTAGTTTTCGACTTGCCCCCAACGAAGTTATAATATCTGAGACCAGTTTGAAGTTGCCAAAAATGCCTTTAAATTTAATATCCTTGATGATGATATTCAAAGGCGTTCTCACGCCATTAAAAGAGACATCGATCCTGTGGTTTGGCAGCTTGTTGTTGGCAAAGGTCTTAGTTGTCACCTGCTCGGAAAACACTTTCCATTTCTTGGCTTGGCTGTTAAAAGCGATGCCCTTCTCCTCCCGTTGGCTTTCTCTTCCAGCGGCTAAAATAAGAAGAAAATAGGGAAGAAAAGCCCCGAAGCCAAATGCCAGGAACAGCAAAAGAAAACCCGCGTTAACCGCGCCACCTCACAGAACTACCTCCGCCCACATTACCGTCGCCCCCCTCCAGGCGGCACCAACCCCCCTCCCATTTCTACAATGGCAAGACCAAGACCAAGCGCCCCGTTAATTAGATTTTGCGGTTTTTGTGTTGTGCAAACTTCAAAAGCAACAGCAACACGCAGATGATGAGGACGCCCCCTACCCTCAACGCCCCCCCTACCCCCCTCACTTAGTCAGTGGCTGCCAAACGCCAAAATGTATGCTTTAACAATTTTTGATACAACATAAAATTGGAATTGAAATGAGGGGAGGGGTGGCAGGAAAAGGGGCGGGGCTATTTGGTTGCTGCGGGTCGCAAAACAAAATCGATAAATAAAACTTTTTACAATGCGGCAACACTTTCACGCACTTTGGGCCCTCTCGTCCTGATCCCCCTCCTCCCCTTCACCCGCTTGCGGTGGCATTGAAAAACCGCCTGAAAGTATGCAGCTACAACAAGTTTTTTACGCAATTAGTGTACAATTTCTTAATTTATACCCTGTCGCCAATTTATCAACACAGACCAGAAACCGGGCGAAAGGGGAATGGGGAAAGCGGAAACCTACTCTGTGGGACCAAAGTGAAATATTATTATGAGTACGTGTTTGGGCGACTGCCGCCCTTAAGTTTCTGCCGCCGACTACTGCCGAATGCCCCAAGGGGCTGAAAGGGTTGCAGAGCCGGCCTCTAATCCACCACCCACCCCCCCCGGCCTAACATATGCTACTTTGACATAGTTCTTTGGGTCGAGCGTTGGTAGTGAAATATGAAATACTATTTATAACTTGATCAGCCCTAGATGGGTCAGATGCAAAGCAGTAGGGGATGACAGCGAATCATGCCCACTATCTATCAGTGCTCCGGGGGACAGAAGGTCAGGGGTTGGGCTTGTATCGGTTTGGACCTGGACTGGGTTTGATATTGGCCTAGGGTTTTCGGGCTGTGCGGCTGTTAATTAAGTTATGATGGCAAACCGCAAACACTGCGATGGCTTCTGGCCGCTGAGACAGATATAACATATATAGATATATACATAGGCCCACGTCAGTTTATGAAATTTTCATTAATTTTCGACCGCAGAGAGTTTCTGCTGATGCCTAGGTTGCTGGATGTGCCCTTTGACCCCTCCGGCTGACAGCATAACGAAAACTTGACGACACAGCACTAGTAGCAGTCGTAATGAAATTTTGCGACATGTATGACAGGACATTCAGTTTCGGTTCACTGTTCGGTGGGGGGACAACTTTTGACAGGCATCTGGAAAAGTATTCCGTTCGGTGACCTTTCCGCTCCTGATGGATGATGACAAATGTGGGGACCAGCGCACAAAAGTTCTCCTAATTATATGATAATCAAAATCTATCAGCATCGCCTCTCGTTTCTTTTTTAATTAGGCCATTCGAAGGATGCCTAATCATCATAACAATACTCCTTGCGTGTGAGTGGGGGGGTGGGGGTGGTAGCAAATCAAGAGGAACTCGAGAAGGAGGCCGTGGAGCTGGGATCAGGAGCCAAGGCTGCCCCGTCATGGCATTAGCTTTAGCACTGGCATATAATTTAGATTTATCGCTTGATTTTCGCATAAATATCGACCATGTGGTGGGGGGATGGTGGGCCTTCCACCACTTTTGTGTGCTCGTTGATGCATAAAGGCAATGGCTCTGGAGCTGAGTGCCCGACTCGGCCTAACGACTTGTTGTACGTATAGAAGATGTAAAATCCAAATGACATTGAGTCGGTGTAAGTGGGTATATGTGCCATTGAGTGTGTGTGTGTGTAAGGGGCGTGGGAGTGTCAGATAATGTCCAACTGCATAAAGCCCAAGTAAATGGCAGAAAAATCATTGGTGATTTTTCGTTTTATTGAATTTATTGCCATTTCAGGATTTAATAATGTCGTTCAGCAAGTTCCTTCGCATAACCATCTAAAAATATGTTAAAAGCGATACGTTGAGTATATTTAAGCCATAACCGGTTGACTTCCGTTTCATAACCGATTCGTAAAATCCCTTAACGTCCTTCTTTTTGATGCAGCTCAGTACTGCATTTACGATTATGTTCCATTTTCTTTATTTCCTTGCCATAATAATAAGTTAATGCATATTAAACTATATATTTATACCCGGTACTCATAGTGTTGTGTTATAAGTAACAGGAAGTATAAAGCGTTGCTTATACTTTAAATACTAAATTAGGCCCAGTTTTAGGAGCTAACACTTTTAAATAGAAAAGAGATAATTTGCTTGGTTTTTTTTTACCTATACACCAATTTTTAACTGACAGGAAAAGCTATCAAATCCATGTCCTTAAAGTACTTAAAGCTCCCGATTTTAAAATCGTTTTCTTTTATTTCGCTGGGAATGAAAATTGAGGTACGACTGTAAATTCACCGCATATCTATTTCTAACAACTCATAGCCGGCTGTGGAATTGCTAAGAATTTCTCTGTCAGCTTTGCGCATAGCATTCCATCAACTAGCTTCCTCTCCTTGTAAAATTGATTTCATATCATCGTCGCCATCTTGACACTGATTATATGCCTTAACACTTGAGTGCCCCGCGGGGCCAGAATGCTGAGCCTGGGGGCCATGGGAAAAGCGTAAAAAAGGAAAATATCAACACACCATTTAGCGCTAAATACACAGCAAACTCTCGGACACAAGAGTGCCTCTCGGGAGGAGCGGCTGT
The DNA here is from genome assembly GCA_018153305.1 of Drosophila kurseongensis. NCBI lineage: Eukaryota > Metazoa > Arthropoda > Insecta > Diptera > Drosophilidae > Drosophila > Drosophila kurseongensis. The sequence goes on along the minus strand of JAECXX010000005.1, from coordinate 11,870,932 downwards.
TGCTGTCCAAAAATTAACGCAAAATCAAAGTAAAAATGCGATAAATTGGCGACGACAAGCGCAACGCGGAGAAACAATAACAAAAATAGCGGCTGGCTGACGATGCTGACAACGTTGTCCCGCGCTTGAAATGAGCGAAAATCGGTCGAGCATATCAAATTGAAAAACTCCAAGACAACGCGACGGTCGCCGGGGGGATGAAGGGGAGGCTGAGGATGAGGATGAGGTCCTGACGGGTCCTGAAGCTCCGGTTCCGACTGCTCTAGTGGTTGTACCGTGGGGGGTGGGGGGTTGAGCGTGGAATGGGTGGATTGTGGCGCGTGATGCTTTTGCGTATCCTAGTGACACACAAATACACCGATAGATAGAAACAGACACCCACGCACAAAAGGACCGAGAGCAAAAAGCGCGTAGCGAAAATAGCAGGGAAAAAGAATAACAGCTAGCTACAATAATAACGCTTGAATGGAGTGCCGTGGGGTGGTGGGCGGTGGGCGGTGACACGTGGGGTGGCAAAAAGGGGGAGGCTGGAGCGGGCCAGATGGACAGGCAACTGAGTAGACGACATTCATTGCTGCTTTGGCAGGTTGTTAGGTTTCCGAGTCTGTCAGGGGCGGAGATTGTTAGCAGCTTGAATGAATGACTGACTGAACTCAACCGAACTGAACTCGACTGAATTGAGCTGACTATTGATGGATTTTGGCATATTAGCTGCCGGATTAAGCCAGCTGGCCAGCGGGATTTCCATCGGCGATGGTTTAGTCCGATGAACAAGCGATTTAAAATGTGTCAAATATAATTAATAACTTTTTCATAAACAATTATCTTTTGAAACCCATTTACACTCTTTTCATAAATCAAAATAAAAACATTCAAAATTGTTCGGGATACCCACTCATGCTTGGTAAATAAATCGCTTTTCAAAATTCTATGAATCACAGTATTACCATAATCATTTTTTTGTTTCTAATCAAAAGTCGCCTCCGTTAATATAATTACATACTACTGTTAGTACTTCAGTATTGTGTTTATACTATGTTCTTTTTTACTATTTTTCTTGATATATTTTTTTAAATATTTACTATTTATTTTCCCAAGAATATTTTTAAATTACTTTTAATTGCTTTCTGTGTAGTTAAGCAGTCATTACAGTTTCATTAACTTCTTAAGAATTACAAACTTCTGAATTCATTTAAGTTGGATTGCCGGTAATCGGTATAAGCCATTTGGCAACCAATCCTTTTTTCCTTAAAAAGCGTTTTGAAACAAATTACCTTGGGAAATCAATCAGAGCCATAACCGTTTCGCAGTATAAGCCAAAAGTGTGTCTCGACCATAAGGGGAAACCCCCGAGAAAAAGCACAACAAGCCGCGCCCCAAAACTTGGCTGGCATTATTCAATGCCTCGCAGATGTTTTCCTTGTTGCTGTTATTTTTGCCGGCTTTGAGCCATACTAAAAAAGTGTGTTCCTCCATCTGTTGTTGTTGTTGCTGTTGTTTTTGTTGATGTTGTAGTTGGCAAAAATTGTTGCGTTTCGCATATTAATTTCTTCCTGTCTTCGTGCGTCGTCATCAACATCAAGCTCATGATGATGAATTTCCCAACATTTCGGTGAATGGCGTGCCTGTGTGGGTGAGCATTACCCATTCGCTCTCTGAAAGGACTCTCTTAAATGGAATTAAAACTCTCTTCCTTGCTCTTATTGGCGTAGCTTTCCAGCCAGCGTTGTTGTGTGTTTGCCCTTTGGGACAACAAGAAGGCAGCCTTAATCACATTGTGAGTCATGTGTTTCATAAATATTCAACAGAAAATTATCATCGCAATGATGAGCACTTCCAGTCAAAACAGAAAACGCAAAAACAAGTTGTGAGAGCAGAAGCAGTGGAGCAAAGGAAGGGGCACTGGCACTGCTGAAACGCACATGTTTTTGCGATTCTCCAACCCGCTCGCGGTTCGGCCGACCCATACAACTACCCACTGCCCACCCACACCTACACCCACCCCCACTCACCCCCTCGGCCACGCGGGCACACAACCAGCCAGTAAGCCCGGCACATGGCTCTCGCGCTCTCCCACTCAGATGCACTCCGCTCCACTACACAATACACCTTACATATCTAGGGCCCAAAAACTAACCGTCTGGCCGTCTCGCTCGCACTCGCCCCATCGGTGTAGGGGGGTCTGGAGAGCGAGAGCGAGAGGGCGCTAGCGAGAGAGCCTCGCCTGCGCGTGAATCGGCTAATACGAGAAGTCACGATTTCGACAGTTCGGGGATTTTCCCTTTAGGCCTTGTTGGGTTTTCCAGCCTGCTCTGCCAGAGTGCCGCTATTCGGTTTGTTTTTGGTGTTGTTTGGTAGTATTACAAGGGTTTTGGTAGCACTACAATTAAGTGTAGGAGTTAATAGGCTGGCTCTTAATAAAGATCTCCTAGGAATACTATCACAACTATTAAATTATAGTCCCCGAAAGCAACAAGCTAGCCATTATCAGTGGGACGACCCACCCCCTTCTCGAGGTTCCAACCTCCTTAGATCTTATAGAGCATACGCAACTTCGGCTCGTTACTGTTTTCGGTTCGAAAGCAAACATGTTCGATCCAACGCTCGGCAAAATAGCCGAACGGACATGGGGGTGGACCACCCACCACCCATTCGCCACCTCGAACGTGTGTGCGTTGTTGTTTTGCCGGCGTGTTTGGCTGTTGCGTTCGCTGGTTCGAATTGGTCGGGTGGGCGTAAGTTCGTTCGGGTTCGGGTTCGGGTTCCGTTCGGATCTTTGGGGCTCTGAACGCCGTTGTAAGCGCCGTCCTTTTTCAGTATGATATTGAGTTCTGTGTAGTTAAGTCGGAATATTTCGTATAGTTCTCGTCGACTGTCGTGTGACATTTGTTCTTCAATTCAGAAACGCATATTGAAACACAGCGATAATACAAATTACGAATATTCAACAAAATAAAAAAAACCAAAGAAAACCAACCAATTAAAATTAAAAATTCAAATTCGCTTCAAAAATATATTACAAATATAACAACCAATTTAATCAAAACCAAATTCGCCACAAAATCGCAAACAAAGTTTACAAAATTCGTTTACTCAATCCCACAACACAAAAACAAACTACAACCAATTCAAATATATAACTGTTAAAATCTGTAAGCAAGGGCAATTACAACTAAGATCATCCTTAACTTATGCTCCAAAATATTTCCCCTAGATTCTTCTGACTCATTAGAACTTCTTCATTGGAATTTCTGTTAAATCTCTCCATCAGCATCATTAACATTAGCTCCAGAAATAGACTGACTGCCGCGATAAACAAAACCCGAAAATAATTAGAAACAATTTGTAAACAAACAAAATTTTCAAATAGAACTGGGCAGAGAGGAAACCCAATTGCCGATCAGGTTGTTTTTCTCTCTTTGCCTGGGGCTTACTTTTTGGATATTTTTCCACGCTCTGTTTTACTCTCGATGTGTTTTTTCAATTTGCCTAGATAAACAAACGAACGAAAATTGTTTCACGCTCGCAGCACACGAAAACATTTTCAATTAAAATTTTGGCCCAAAAAGCCAACCAAACTAAAGCAAACCAAAGCAGAGCGAAGCACAGAAAACGTATCTCACATCGAATTTGAATATTTTGAGCATTCCATAATTTCGTTTCCATCTCCATGGCATTCCGACTCTAAAGCACTCGATCCCATTGAAACCATTTTTCGCCAAAATCTGTTTTGTTTGCCGCATTTTGTTGTATTTTAAGTGTAGCTGTGCCACTGCGAGCTGCCAATATATATGGCCCTGTTAATTGAATATGCATTGCTCTTAATGATTTTTGGCCAGCAGAGCATGGTTTTCCTTTCTTTCGACTGGGATTTGCTGTTTCAGTTTTTGGTAGAACTTTTTTCAGTTGGTTAAAATGTTTTACGGCTTCTTTGATGTGGGCCGAATGGCCAATATTTACAGTAAATGATATTCTCTCTCCAAAAATCAAAATAATTTCGATTCTCGATGAGTGTTAAAATGGTCGTAAATCGCTTCACTTCTTTTTGAAATTTGTGTGAGGCAGCTTTAATTTCTGGAGTGAATGAGAGATAATTACTGGTTGAACATGAGGAGTTTTAGAATGAATCTCTGTGAAATGTTTATTACCCAAAAAGAGATTGAATTTTTTTTTTCTACATTTTCTTTAAAGTGCTTGAAATTATTCGTATAGTATTTTGTGAAGTGCTTGAAAATACATTTTTTCCGAACAGTGTTAGTTTCCTCAGAATTTGTATTCATAAAAGAATATTCAGAAACCTAAAAAAAGATTTGCACCTTTTAAAAAATTTTTCATATTTTCTTCTTTGACCTTCGCAAAAGCAAACCGATTCCTTGAATGGAAATGATAAATCATTTGCGTTGCCAACACAAATAAATATATCAATAAATATTTACCTCCGATTGATTTTATTTCCATTCTCTGCAATCACCTCACTTCCAAGCAATTAAACTCATAGTCAAAGAAATATTTCTAGAAAACTGTACCTGGAAAATTATCCAATTCCCCATGCTTACAGCAAAAACAGACCAATATTCACGAAACACAAATTTTAATTCGATTTTAGAAACGAGCAGAAAAATCAGAGAGAGAAAGCAAAAAAGAGATAGAGAAGTACACGCGTGTGTTTAAATACTGGAAAATACAGATAAGATAAATTATTATAAACACTAAGCCATACACACATTATAGCAGGCTAAGCCACACGAAAAATAACGCAGAGAGCCAAATACATTAAAATCAATAAGTAACAAGTACAGAAAAGACAGTTCAAGTGAAAAACAGAAACGAAACTTTACAAAAAAGTGCTTAAAAATATAAACAAAACCGAAAAACTCAGATAAATAAACAACGGCAATTTTAAGAGGAAGAAAAACCGAAAAGCTTCCAGAGAATCGGTGAAAATCGTTAACAATTTTTTCTCGCAAAGGCGCCACGTCCAAGAGCAAATCGTTCCATATGGTTCATATTATTGAATTGGTCGGCCAGCCGAAGGTTGAGTTTGCTCAACAAGTTACTGTGAGTATCAAAATCGAGAGTCAAATGAATTTTTACACCGCAGGACGTGAGGGGAGTGCCGGGGGGCGGGGGACAGTGGGGCCCAAAATGATAATAAATCTTGTTGTCCGCAGTCACGTAATGACAACTTAATACAAATACATATGCATACATCGCCGCACACACTAACGCACTTTTTATTATGTTGTTGTGACGCTTTTCCTCTCCATTTTACTTTTTTTTTTGTTGCCTTTGTCTTTGCTCAACATATTTTGACAATTAATCATTCGCTGTGTCTGTGTGTCGTTTTGTGTGCCAGTGTGGGTGATTGCGGTTACATTTTTTGTGCGAACATTCGAAATCAGTGCGTCTGTGTGTGTAGGTCAATGTGAGTCTCGTTTTGACCGTCTGTGTCTCTTGGCCATTAACACGCCGCAATATCTTCACAATGACCAACATCTCCACTGGCTGCTATTCTCTTTGTTTCGAGTCCATTGGTCCCGGCTTAAAGAGCTCCGTGTCCTCCAGAGAAAAAAAGTGCCACAGTATCCAAAAAGTAGACTACAATTGGTGAAAGATTAAATTAAAGACACGAACTTAAGAAACTTTGGTTTTTTAAATGTTTCGCTCAGATAATTTGCAATAAATTTGTATAATAAGACCTATCTTTATATAATATTTCTAGTTTTTAAAGCTGTTACACTGTTTTTCGACAAAGATAATAAGCAATGCGTTTTATTAGTTCTATGTTAAAAGTTTTGTGCAAAGAATGTGTTTCTGGTTAAATAAAAAAATTTAATTGAAATATATTAGCAGACTGTTTTAAGCTGCCTTTTCCGTTTTACAAATTTTATTGCTCAAATCATTTTCCATTTGGACTACACAATTATTTTTAATGTGCAAATAGCTTAATAAATAGGGTTTTATGAATTTATTAATATAGCCTTTAATAATTAAACAACGTCGTCCTTATTTAACATACGAGGAGAAAAAAGTTTAAGAAAAATTTTAGTGCTTTCTCTTTTTAAAGTGCGTCAGAATTTTGAAGTGTAACAGTTAAAGAATATCGAAATATTATGTTTCCTCTGTTAATATCATAAATCTCCCAATTCAACGGCAATAGATAAGAATTTATTTATATTGCGCATTGTTGAAATCCTTTCATCTGGCTTTCTATATCCAAATTTAAAGAATTCTCTTTAACCATATGGCTGCGTCTTTAACCCACATATTGATTTATCAACTTTTTCATTCACTTGCTCTTTAGTCTCCTGATTCCGCCCGAAAGTTGTCAACCAGCTTTGTGGAATTTACGAAACGAAAAAAAAACTTAAATTCTAATCGGATTTACATTTATTTCTGTTGCGTTGAGTAACTACATTATGCCCTCTCTTTTTCGCCCATATATATCTATCTATCTGTTTCACTTTCAGCTGACTGCTTTATCATATATGTCGTTGTTATTGTTGTTGTTGATGTTGCTCCAGTTGTCACCCTCTTTTCTCTTATTCCCTATTCTCTATTCTCTATTTTTTTGATTTTATTACATCGCCAACGCAGAAAAGTCTGTTACTCGGGAATATTGCGTAAATTTCATTGTGTATTTCACTTTTATGGTGGCGGTGGTGGCTGTCTAGGATCGGGCGTAGATGGTAGATGGGGGTTGCACAGCGCAGAGGGTGGTGGTGCGGGTGGTGGGTGGTTGTGGGAGCATTAGGGTGGTGCGTGCTGCGTTAGATGACGTCGCCGGCGTTCATTGTTGTCCTTTGTGCGTGCGTCCCGCGTCCTGTCTTCCCAATAACCTCCACCCCCCCACAGACACACACACACACACTTACTCTACTTGTGTGTCTGCCTTTTATCCTTGGCAGGGATGTTCGAAAGTCCTCCGCCGCTCTCCGTTTATCCTTACTCTCCTTATTCTAATGATGACACATGCGTTCTCTGTTGCTTTCCTCCTATCCTGCCATCCTGCGCTCCCTCCTATTGTTGTTCAATATTTTGTGCCACTTGTTTTGAATTTTTCCACATCCTTTTGTAGCTGCTCAGTTGTTGTTGTTGGCATTACGTGTTACCTAACTTGCTCGTTAAATGGTTAAGTGGAGCAAAGTCGTTGACACAGTTCTTTTGGGTCCCTTTTTCTTTCCTTTCGAACTCAACGCTTGCATTTTAGGCCATGACTCACAGACACGAACTTTCCGTTTGAAGTTAAATCCTTCGATAGCCAGTAAGTTTTCTTTTGAGACAGTAAACCATCAAAGTAGACTGATTTGATGGGATAAAATATTCTGATTCATACACGAATATTTCTGGGGAAAAAGCTAGCCAGGGAAAGTTCTTAAATAGTTTTATATTAGTAGATTGTCTTGTAATGCAGTTTTATATTTTCCATCGTAAAATATAAGGTCAAATTGAATTAGCTTATCTTTATTTTCGATTCTTAAATACTATCCTTAGATTGGTTATTTGCATAATCATTTTTAATATACCTAATCTTACTTAAAATTATTTTTTCTTGTTCATTTTGTGAAGACTAGCTTTTAAATACACATTCTAATTTATTTTAAGACTATTATTTATAAGCTGCAAGACTGTAGTTAGCATACAATTACTTCATTGGTTCTATTAAATGTGCAACATAAAGTTTCTGCCATCTCCTTTATAACGTTAAAGTTTGCCCTTTCAAATCTCACGAGATATTATGTGCTTCTAAAATCAATATCATCTCTTATATCTATTTACATGTTAAGACAATTCCTCAGCCTTTTCACCTTTAGTTCCTTCATTATATATTCTTTCATCTTTACCCTTCAAACATTATGCCGCTTCACTCCTAATCGCCTCTCCTTTGGCGGCGCTTTCTTGGCACTTGCCACTTGGCACAATCATACACTTAATTTTCCACTTCATTTCATAATTTTACCCTTGAAACCAATAATCTTGAGGAGGCCGAAGGAGCCGGCCTGGCTTGTCAGCCGCTGGCAGAATATACCTTTTGACGGCCCCTCCCCCCGCCACCCAGCAAAGGACACCTGGGGGCGCATTCAACAGCACGGCGAGGCTAACACACACATGCAACGCTATTAAATTACATGCCACTGCAAATTACTTGAGAAAACAAAGCAGAAAAAAACAAAGAATCGAAGGGAAAACAAGACAGACCGCATAGCGAGAACGCCTTGACGTATGCAACAATAATAATAACGGGTTGTGGTCGCCTTTTGTTATGCTTGGCTCGGTGTTTTGTAAGCCGTCAAGCATTGTCATACCATTAGACGGGCCAAAATGGGAGTGGTGTGGGTGACAGGCGTATAAATATTGAAAAGCGCCAACGCCTTCTGTTGGCTCGCTGGTAATTGCTTAAGTCGGCAAATTGCCCAGCCTAATAATCATAAATACTACCTAAGAAGGCAAGGCAAACGACAAAGCGAAAATTTGTTTGCCAATGAAATTTTCTTGCGAGAACTTTGGAAGGGTTAGCACGGAGTTTTCCATTGTGGGATTGTGCTTCAAATTGATTAGACAAGGGAAATGGAATTAGTATTCAGTGAATGTAGTGCATTGTGATCTAAATATATAGATGAAATCCAATTACTCGAAAGACAATACGTCGTAATTCATTTAAGCAAAACAGAACGTCTGTTTTTGCTGGTTAGTGCCAGTAAAACAAGTTTGACTTATAAACCTTTCAAGGTAAGAATAAAAATAAAAGCCTTTAAATAAAAACACCAAATATTTATTAGAATATCATTGGAAGCTAAAAAATACTCAGAAAGTGCATAAAAAAGATGTTAGAAAATTATTAAACGAAAATCAATTTGTTTTAGATGAAATATTCTTTTTCAGAATCTATTGAAGTTCTTCTGAATGATCATGACACTAGATTGTATGGTTTAATGACATTTTTACTTAGAAATTACAAATTGATTTACAAAGTTGTAGCAACAACTGGATAAGCAATTTTTTGTCGTAAAAACTCAATTATGCTAAGCTTTATGAGTGACTGAGCAAATGATCTTCTAACGCATTCTAATAGGAATACAAAATCCAATCAAGTACATTTTTTTTAAATTTTTATGGCGATTCCCCTTTGAGAAATTCTAATGAAATCCTTTTAGTTCTCAATTCCGCTACGCTTGGCAGAAATAATTTGAATTTTTATTATGTATGTCGAAGGGCACGCGCCTGAGACTTGCTCCGGGCCTTAATTTGAGTTTCTTGATTATTAGAGGTGACAGTTTTATAGCTTTGTTAACAGGGAGCAGAGTCTGCACCCCCAGCCTTAGACCCAACAATGCTCTCTGGCCAACAGTTTTTGCTTCTTTTGTTGTGCTTGGCATGTTCAGCGCTGATTATGCTTTGTGCCAGCAGTGGGAAAGCGGTATAGCGGGAAAACTCACCCCCAGGCGGGTGGAAAACTTATCGCAATGGGGCAGGGACGAGGGTCGGGCATTAGAATTACTTGCGTGATTAACGCACACCCTCGAGCGTGTCCATTCCCATTCCAATTCCCATTCCCCGCCCCAACGGGCCAGGTCTTATCTATGGCTGCCTGCCTTAATTGTGGGTCTTCCATTTGACTATCGATCGATTTTCGATTCCATTCAATTCGATCACCGTAATGAGGCAACTTCAAAAGCTGCACAGCTCATTAGGTTTCCCTCTGTATATATGTTCATATATATATTGATGGTACAGCGTATATATATTTTAGTTATATATTTTCCGACTTTCGACTTTACCCCAGCTCCGATTTCCTTCTGCTCCTCTGCTTTTGCTTGGGCTTCTGCACGTTTTCCTTTGTTTTGTTTATGGCTTCTCAAAATAGCTGAATCAAAATGTAAACAAAAGCGCAAAAATACCAAAAACGAAAATGGGCAAAGCAAAGGAAAATCTCGCACTTCGATGCGGCGGCAGCTGCGTGCGTCATGTGAACAAATTTTCCAGATGCTTTTCCCCCGCCACCACCACCCTCACTTTTTTTCCACTGTACATCTGTATATACATATACTTTGCATACTTTTTAATGCCTTCGCCAAAGTGCAAAACCGCATGTAGAGGCCTTTAGCTTTCCACTTTTCGCTCTCTTTACCGGCCGAACAATAAATTGTAGTTCTGTTTATTATTTATGTGCTGCAGCAGAATGTTTACGGTCTTTTGCATATAGTATATGTATAGACCCAGTTTTCCTGTGCACCTTACACACTATATACACTAATTATTTCCTCTCACAACATCCTTAATCTTATTGATATTTGTACTCCGAGTAGCTACTTTCTGTCTAGCTCCTTGAGTATACTGCTTATTGTTTTTCCACTTGGCAAATAAATCAACAAGCCACAAAAAAAAGTGAAAGGAAAACTCGAATGAGAGAGGAAGCCAAATGTTTACATTATGTTTACATTATGCAAAGGGAAACTCGGCAAACAAAACCGCTAATTGTCGATAAACAACCAATAAAATACAAATTTCCCAAAAACATTTATCAAAAATAATATAAATAATAACAATAACCGCACAACCACACAGGCGAACACACACACACACACACATACACCAAAGCCAACACTCGGGGGCGATAAATAAAAATGGCAAAAGGAAACTTGGAATGAGCCTCGTCGAGTGGGTGAAAAGCGGCGACTGAAGGAGAAGAAATGTATGGAAAATAGTGTTTGACAGCTCATAAAAAATAATGTCGTATTCATTAAGGGTGGCACAACCTGTACGCAGGGGGCAAGTTGCCAAAAGCGAATTCCATTTTATTTACGACAGGAAGCGGGCCAGAACAGCAACAGCCACTTGGAACGCACGCATGCAATGCGAATGGGAAGTGGTTGAGTGTGAGGCGAGTTCCTGGCCAGGATACAGGGGAATGGGGCTGACAGTCCAAGTCAAGCCAGAAATATTTAATTGAAACCCACCCAAAGGAGACACTTGGGGGACACTCGAAATACCCTTTGCTGGGCTAGGGAATTTTGGATTCCTGAATATCTTTAACTTCAAACGAATAAGCCTTAAAGTCCAATTAAGGTATCTGGTACTACCAAAAAGTAAAAGCTTCTTTAAATCGAATTTAAATGGAATTATGAAAATCAAATCAAACAATAAGAAGTCTTTAAATCAAATTTTCCTATATACAAGCTTAATTTACTATTTTCTTATTGGCTAATTTGTTTCCTTCTATCTTTTGCCTGATAAGCACCTTTTCATCTTTAAAAAATGTAAATACCCAAAGCTTTAAGTACGAGTAAACAACGTTTCATGACATTGACAATGTCAGAGACTGAACTAATGAGGGAATGATTGAATGACACACTGACAGAATGACAGTTTTCCTTTTTGCCGGTGAGTGTGCAGGTGTTTTACGATTGTAGTAATTTTTTTGTGTTGTGTTGCTGCCACTGCTTTGTATTCAGCGTTTGTTGTTAAAGGTTTGCGTGCTGAAAGTTTTTGAAAGTTGTTCAAGTAAACACGACGTTAGGGAGGATTGGGTTTGGGGGGAAGTGGAGGGGCAAGTTTGTTGGTTGAAACATGCAAATGTTACAAGGTGTTATGCTTTATGTACATTTAATTGAGACTTATTAGGTAGTGAAGTGTACGATAGTTAAATGCGGTTGCTGCTGTTGTCGTTGTTGGTTGTTTGGCTTGTTGATAGTGTCGTTAGTGGTGCCGAAAATGGGGAGGTGGGGTTGTGTTTTTGCCCCAGGGTATCTGAACTTAAAGGGCTCCGAATCGATAATTTTCCAAATAAACTTTGTTCGGGGTGCCCTATGCCTTTGGCTATGTGTCTCAAATTTCTCATTCTCTCTACGAATTCAAACCTAATCAAATGTGTTGTAACGAACAGCTCTTCAAAATCTTTAGCCTGTTGCCAGAACAGGGGGAAATTGTAATGGCAAAGTGCATACCTTACACTGAACGCAACCGACAAAATATGGAGGGAAAGCCGGGGAAAATAACTCAGAAATGTATAGTCAGTCCATAACCTCCGCCCCATTCCATTGCCCCTTTTGGCTGCATTAGACGCCGCCTCTTCAATGCGCATTTCAAGTTTATTTTCTCGATTTTCAGCGCGTACTGTATACTGGTGTTCCGAGTTAGTTGCATTTTTCTATTTTTGGGTTCAAAAATACAAAAGCACGAACGGATTCCCCTGCCCCTGCGGATTGCCTTTCAGCATTTTGCTTTCTATTTTCAATAGACGTCGTTGCTGTTGCTGTTGTTGTTGTTGCTGTTTTCTTGCAGCCGACAAACAATAAAAATGATGCGTTGTATTGCAAAAGCGCTGCTGTCCACACCAGACCTGCACCGCCACCCCCCCACGAAAAACACCCCACAATCGCCCACTGTTGCAGCATATAGCATATGTTGCAACTCTGTTGGGCGAAACGAAAAAGCGGAGGAAAAGAATGAGGATGTGGGGAGTGTTGGAGTGTGGAAGAGATTTTGCACCCATTGATATTGATGAAAACGACGTCCAGTTACAGTTCGTTGGCTTTTGCTGCATTTTTCAAGGGAAAATACGAAATGGAAGGCGAAACGGGGGCCTTGCAACAGCTGAGGATATGCAAATGGTATACATTTTGTCAAAGCATAAAGACTATGTTTGGCAGGGATATAAAAAATACATGACACATGTACCTCCCTGATACAAAATGCCGTTCGCAATGGCGAGATGCAGATGGAGATGGAGATGGAGATAGAAATGCATATGCATCATTTATCCACTGACAGAGGAAACGAATAGTCTGAAATATCCCATCCGAAAAGAGAGCTGACTCTCCAATCTCAACTAATGTTGCATTCCTTTTGAATCCGTTTGTCTCGGACTGGGATTAGATCAGACCGGAGAAGAATAAGTTTGTTTAACTCAGAACCAAAATATTAGAGGATTTAGTATTGCAACCTTTTTATTCATTTCTTTGTTTAGTTATGGTAAAATACTAGAATTAACCCTCATAACTAATTAAGCTGTTTAATAGGATCTAAGTTTGTGTAAGATTTCAAGTGTAAAACTCATACAACAATTTTCTAATTGGGAAGCTATCTATGATCATTTCTTAAATTTATTTAGAATATAATTTTCATTCTTTTATCCGCATAGACATTATTTTCCATATGTAAATTACCTTTGATTTTAGAGACGAGCATTGCCATACGATCACTTGGAAATTCTATTCCTATGGATGGCTAGACTCATCTCTGGTTTACACCTAATCCTACATTCAATTTTCCGCCTTTTCCTAACTAATCTGCAGTGCCTCCTGGCACCTTCTATTGTCCGCCTGCCAGGATTAATTTAACGCTCGACGCACACGCATAGCCACCTATTTTCCTGGCCCCAGGACCCCGCTAAATTGTCACTAATACACCGCCTTGTGCTCGGCAGTGCATGCCCTTGCACATAATTCACGGGGAGCGGAAACCGGGACTAACAACTGCAATTGTTGGCAAGAAAAAGAAAACTTAATAATTGCCACGGCGCAACACTTTAAGGCCCCGAGACCGAGTCACATGTGCTGTCCGAGGGCCGAGAGTTTTATGCAAATCTTCTGCCATTCGCTGGAGGTGGAGACTTGCCAAGTGACAATGCAGGACTAGCACATACATCCACACCCACGTGCTGAAAAGATACACAAAGCAGGACACTCTAAGCCGGGGAACTCCTCCTCCTTTGTTGGCAGTCCCTTGGTTGTTCTTTTTTGTTTTTTTTTTTTGGTTTTTTTGCTCCCCGTACATTTCATGCCTTCGTTTATATCCTTTTTTGCTCTGTGCAAGTTTGTGCAACTATTTTCCATGCGCATGGGCACAAAAAGGCAACCACCGCACGACTACCACTGCCAACTATGAGCCCAGTCTCCGCTGTCCCCCTTGGAGCTCCCCCCTCCTCCTTGGATCCCCTGTGGATCCACAACCCTTAGCCCAGAATGTGGCCAGTGGCAGGCAGCCAACCAGAGCGTAGAGCAAACTGGAGCATTGCAACTATTTATTTGTTGCAGGGAGGCAGGGATTTTTTCTATTACGCGCTCGTTTATAACGGGAATTCCAGCTCGCGCCTAAGTGTATGCAGTTTTCTTTCCCTTCCTTTTTTTTGCTGGCAGGACGGGGGATTTTCTTTAATCAGTTGAACTGCCATCGTGCCTTTGTCGCTCAAAAGACAGGCCTGCGGTCAGAGAAGTCTTGAGCACCAGGGCTTTTCACCGCTTTTTTAAATTCCTGCAGCTCGCACAAATTAAGCGAATCCCTGAGCTCCCCGTTTTCCCCGATTGATGGCCAACTGTCAATTGCTAAGCTCCTCAGTCAGAGCCTGAGTCACAATCAAAGTCGGAGTCAGTCTTTGGCCGGAAAGTTCCGGAGAAAGGCGAAAGCCCCGGGAAGAACTGCTAAACCGGAGACAGAGAATAAGAGAAAAAGATAGAGAGAGAGGGCAAAGAAAAAAGCGGAGAAAGCGAAACTTTTTAATGATGTAAAGTACAAAGTTTTCTGTCTTGTCGCTGGCGCAAGTAACTTGAGTAAACTTTGAGTTATGCCCTCCCAGCCTTAGATGCGAATCCGAGGAATTGGCGGCGACGGCGACGACCTCAAAGCGCAGTCGACGACATCCTTTCTGCACCCACAGGCAGGACATCGATCGATGCGGCTGCTGGTATTTTGTCGTTTGTTAAAAGTTTTCAACACTCATTTTTATTATGACATACGCGAGAAGTACGAGCCAAATTAGTGGCAAATGGGGGAGGTGTGCGATGGCAATGTCAATGGGTGCGCTAATAAAATGCCAATTTGCTGCCATTGAATGGCTGCTTTATTGGCCGCCATTACAACTCGTACGCATAAAAGCCGATGCCACATCCTGAAACAACCCATACACCCACCCACACACACACACACACACATGCGTGCGGAAGGACCTCTTCGAAGTAGCATTTTATGACGGCAACATTTACACGCATAAAATATGCATGATAAAACTTTGTTGTTGCAATAAATCAGCCACGGCAGTGGGCACCCAAAAAAAAATTTTGCAACCTCTTGCTCTTCCTGATGTGATTACAAAACCATTCCGACTGGAATTGGGAGAGGGTATCCCTTATTTATGTCCTGCGTGATCCGAGTTCATAGGGATGCGGTCATAATGAGTTCCTGGCGCAAATCAATTTCCCTAGCCCCCGCAGCACCGCTGTCAAACTACTTAAACTGCCATTAAACTATCGAGAGTGAAGGATGCGAAACATAAAAAACTTTTTTTTTCCAAGTTCTTCAATCAGAAATATTATTAGTAAAAAAAAAGACGCCCTGCTTTGTTAGAGGTGCAAATGCTGGCTCACAAACAGACAGAGCAAGTCGCCTGCTTCTCCTCAAAAGCTTCCAACTTTTTTGGCCATTGTGTTTTGACTGCCTTTGTTGCATGCATAAAATATTTATGCGCTGGAAAATATGCAGCAACAAAAAATGGGTGGCAAATACAGGGCTGCCCCTCCATCCTCCCCCCGAACTTTTTGCCATGTGCGTGCAACTTTTCACACTCAAATGAAATTACGGGGGGGAGGAAAAAAAGGAAAACTTTGCTACTTAAATGTAGCGCTCTCTCGCCACTGCTCCCATTCTCTTTTTTATTGCTTTCTGCACTTTATCAACCATTTTGCCATGGCTCAGTGAACGCTCAATTGCCGGCTGTCAGTGGGTGCGAAAGAGACAGGGGCAGGCGGCGGCCAGGGGGTGGGAGGCGTAAACTTTTCATTAATAACGATTTTCCATTAACTATCGATTGATTTCGAGTCCCCAGGACAGCAGTAGCAGCATCCCGCCACTGGCAGCAACAACAATGGGGCCGCAGTAGCAGTGGCAAACGCACTTCAGACAATGCCTGCAACCGGCAGCTACAACAACAACAACAACACCGCCATCACCCAACAACACTTGAGTCTATTTAAAACGCAAACAACAATAAACCGCCAGGGGGAAGGGGGAGGGGGTTGAGAGGCTCATAACCGAGGACGACGCCGCCGCCGCCGACAGGAAAAACTCATTGAAAAGTTTTTCTTTTTTACACTTGGCGCGCTCTCCCGTTTCGCCAGGACCTCCATTCCTTTGCCCCCGCTCCACACACCTAAGCGGTGTATCGAAGGAGGAAGTTTTTAATTTTTTATCGCGCTATAGCCAACACGGGCTGATATGCAACGAACCTGGTTACGCTTGTTTAGAAGGAGGCTACTGTTCGCCAGGATACTTTGCAACATTTTTTTTGGGTTAGGCTTGGTTTTAATCTATCCAAATTATTTTGTAAGCCCCTCTTGAAAGGTATTCAAATTTCGATATGGATAATTAAATCTGTTTTGCTTTATATGTTTAAAGCTCACAGCTTGAATAATTTATAAACAGAAACAAAAATAATAATGGATAATAAATTGGATAAGCTTTCTTATAATTGTGGACCAACTGTCATCATATAAAAATGAAAGGTCAAACATTTTTTTTTAAATATCAAACATAACATTTTAGAAAAATTTAAAAGAACCAAGTCAAATATTAAACAGAACACTTACACTTTTATTAAGTTTACAACACCTTTTTTTTTGTCGGATAACCACCCCTTTAAGAAATGCCATACTAAAGTTTTAAAACCTTTAAACTTGCCCCAGTTCGACGTTTATTTATATCCATCATCTGTTATCGCTGATAATATAGAGAACTTGATGTTCAAAGTTTATTCTATTTGGGAATCCTCCAGAGTATGATCAGTTCGAGTTGCCAGGTGGATGTGCGTCTTCACTTCTCCATCAACTTCTTCTGCAGTTCCTCATCCTTCGTCCTTGTTGCTACACGCGTTACGTTCACGCCGGTTGTGGTTGCTCCTTCGTCCTTTGTTTGCTCCAGCGACTATTATGGGTAATGCCTTTTGTGTAGGTCGTCGGCATTGCGTTTTCTGATGTTATTTTTTTTTCTATATTTTTTTTTTCGGTTTTGTTTTGCTTTTACCATTTTTATATAGCCAAAGCCTGCTCGCGCGCTACCAATATATATAAATTATTGCATAAAGTTTGGCGCTAAGTTGCAAAAAGTTTCCTTTCATTGCTGCCGCTGCTGCGGCGGCAGCGTGAACGACACACAATAGTCTATAAATCTTTATGGTCAACAGAGATTACATGGGCCCAGACGCGGCGAAGAAAGCCTTCGTGTAGTTTACTGGCCCTGGCCCTGGCCCTTTTGGCCCATTTCCACCATACCCTCTGAGCCCAGAAGCAGCTTTTTAGGCGCTGTGTGCGTTGTTTTGATTTGTGTGCTCCTATTCCAACTGTAGTTGTTGTGGCTTTTGCCGATTGTTACGGCAATCGAGGGCAGGACTGGTCGAGAGTTGAGCATATGGCCATAAAAATGCGGTGCAGACGTGGTAGATGCTAGATAAATCATGCCAAAGCCCCCCCGAAAAGTATGCAATGCTGGCGGCGAATGAATAGGAAATAGGAAATTCTTGTAAAAATCAGCCACGGTTTCATCCCAAAAAAGGTTTCGTGGCACACCTTTAATTGCTTAAATTGTTCTCGTGCCGCGCAGGCTTCGTGGAAGGCAATTCGATTTCTCGTGGCCCCATAAACAACTTTTCAAAAGTATAAAATAAAAAGGGAGAAAACGTGTATAGGTTTACCGTTAGGATCATTTTACATAAAAATGCAATAAATAGCTACAACAAAATTTATGGTGGTCGTGTAAGCAAAGAAAGGAAGGAAGGAACCGCTGGACTCACTCGTAAATGTCAAATGCCGTGTGCTGTGTGGCTGAGGGCGCCTCAAAGTATGCTTATAAATTGCTCTAAATAGCATTTTGGCTGCTCCACCTCTTTAGAGCTTCGCTTCTGCCGCCCGGTGTCGTGTCATTTGTTCGTTTTCTTTATTAGTGTCATGTATTTTTATAGTTCAAAGGACATTTGAATGATTGAATGAACTGTTTGTCCCCCCACTCCCTTTTTCTAGCTTGCTTGACCGAAAACGACGAGTTGCGCGCATGATTTCATCCCTTGCAGCCAAAGGACTCGCTCTACGTGCGGTCAGCTCCTGCTCCTGGTCGATGTCCTGGTCAGCGGCGGCGGCGGACGGTCCCAGGCACGTTTCATCATGGCCAGCTTGTTGTTGGTCTGGCGACTATATCAAATAACGACTATTGACTACGCCTGTGTGGCGCTCCGTGATGTCGTGTCCCCCGGTCGTCCTTTCTCCGCATTCACGTGTAGGGTTACAAGCCACCCCCCTCCACCCAACACCCACCACCCACCATGCCATTCCATTCCATTCCTTTCCATCCCGTGACCCTGTGGTGCCGATGATGATGATGTTGTTGTCGCCAAGCGTCGCCATCGCCCGTTGGCGATGACGAATGAAAATCAATATTTATTAGATTACTTTCGAAATTTTATACGAAAATAGAATTTTTATGACATTTTTTTTCCTCTGGTTTCGCCCTGGGCTAACTTCGCCATGTGCCTGGGCGTGTTAAAGTGTTTGCAATAATCAATTTTTGAGGGAAACTTGAGCGAGAGATTCGTGACCCGGGCTTTAAAAGGGTTTTCGGGTTGGGTATCTGTGTATATTACTGGGGACGAAATTATTATATTAATGTTTCGCCCACTTCTCTTCGCTCTTATCGCCCATCATATCTAATTACAGTTTTCGTTTGCCACCCCAGCGCACTCATAATGACTTAATTATACTTTAGCCAATTTTCTTTCCTACTCTCTGTATCACTTAATATTAAACATTTCCGTGTTCTCCCTTGTCTCTCTTTGCAGGTAAGTTGCCATCATCCATTAATACCACCAGCCATCAAATTAGTAAGTACACAAAACGAGCTGCTAACACTTTTTATGTGCGTCTTTAACTGTATACCTCTCGCTCTATCTTACTATCTCTGTATATGTATATCCTTTGGCATTCCTAGTCCTCCACCAGGACCGATATATACACGAATATAAAGCAAATGCATTTTAGTGCCCTCAGTTGACCTCGTTTGGGGCTTGTTTTTATGGCCCTGCTCAGGCGAAGCCCATGCGATGATGCTACTCACGTGGCTCAAAACTAAAAGCTCCCCCGAGTGTCTACCCCATCTCCCACCACGGAAAACCCCCTCCCTCCACAAATCTTGAGCTAGTTTTGGGTCTGAACCCAGTCCCACCCCCCCGGGAGTCACTTAATTATGAAGCTGCACATGAAGTAAAACGTCATAAAGCGTCGAGTTGAGTTGGAGGCCATATACGGTTGACTTGGGTAGCATCATCAGTCCCCGTCTGTCTGCCAGTGCCTCTTACACATTCTTTTTTCGGGGGCTTGGCAGCATTCTGCAGTTAATTTTCCGTTGCTAAATAAACTGTTTATGGCATTTATGCCAAAAATTTTTGGCCAGAGCAGGAGTCAAAAGGGGGAGGGGCGGGTAGAGAAATCCCTGGTTGAAGGATGACGATGAACCGTCTGAGTATGCGAGTGTGCGTGTGAGCTGAGCAATTTCTGCATAGCCAACCACCATAGGAGCGCTGTGTATCCTGTTTGCCCGGAATTGCCTCTTAATTGTGATTTTCGGACTACTTTAAGGCTATTTTTTTGTTCGTGAATTAGAGAAATTGCTGCTTGATTGAAATGGAATATGGCAATAATTGGTTTGTTTCTGCACATAGTTAGATCGGAAAGAATTCGAGAGGGATATCCTTTATTCTTCTGCTTATTGCAGAATGATTTTGTGTGTGTGTGTGTTCACTGACCCCTTACTTATACAAGAGAGAATATTTACATTTTATGCACACAGCGGGCTCACCCACGCACACACACACTCTCCCACTTTATCCACTGACAATTTGGCAGTCACCGCAATCATAAAAATTTCCACTTCCAAGAAGAAGGCCCGTCAGTCGGTCGCCTCTGCGCCTCATTTAAATGCAAATTTTTGACGAGCGGTTTTAACGTTCTTCTTCATTTCCACTGCCGTTTCTCCGCTGGCGGTGGGTGAATGTGAATGAAAACATTAAAATTAAAAATATAAAAAAATGTAGTCTGCTTTTAGGCAGAACTCTCGGCTGTCCTTGTAGATCTGTGTGTGTTTGTGTGTGTGTTTTGGGGGGTTCCCATTGCTCGTGAGAATAATTCAAGGTGATGGCTTAATTGAAATATGCTTTTAGGCGCTTTGCCACTCCCCCTGGAAAAACGATGCCCCCTCCCCAGTGTGCCTTCCATTTTGCATACTTCACTTTGTTGTGTGTCTGGGTGCATATTTTATGGAGCTGCGGTCGACCACAGAAACCGACCCAAAAAAAAAAGAAAAGATGAGAGAACGGAAGGGAATCTGAATCGAAATAAAAACTGAAGTGAAGCTGCTTAATGTTATGCAAAGTGTTTGAGCCTGCGGCATGCGTAAACCAATGGAAAAAGCGGCGAAATCGGGCGTTAGGACGGGAGAATCTGGTTTTTTTTCTGGTGGAGAGGATACGCCATCACCTTTAATTGCTGGCCATTTCAATTCTCATTACAACTTCAATTGACTTTTGCCGGATGTTGGCAGTGAAAAGATTGCTATAGGTGAACAGAGGAGTTTCTGAGGGTAGCAAAGGGTATGCAATATATATCCTTCATATGACTTATCGTATCGTAATCCCTCTTGGATCTGCCATAAACATTCATATGCATAAATTTGACATTTGGCTGCTCCATAAAAATACTCCCAGCCGCAGGGCCTTTTGCCAGTCTCCCCGGAGTCTGGTATGTGGGGAAATTTATGCACATAACATCCACTTGACTCCTCCAAAGGACAGACAGTCAGACAGTCAGCAGCATCCCCCAAGTGCAACTCTCAACCGGAGCCAAATGAAAAGCGACAGCCAGCGAAGATGTTCGAGCAACGAGCAAAATCTGGTTTGCAATTTACAAATTGCGCCAAGGCGGAAGAAAAACAAAGGAAAACAAAAGGAATGCTTATATTTTATGCAATATGCCACACCGCGTTTTATTAAGCAAATTACGATGAACGAGATGGCTGCCTGGGAGTTGGAGAATCTCGGCAAGTCCTACTTATGACCTTGGCAAACAGCCTAACGCCTCTGTCCTGAGCCATTTGGCAAACAGACTCAAGTCTACGCCACTCGCCTCACATTTTGCTGCTCTTAACGCACATTTTCATATATAAATTATTAATTTCGCATGGGCCCAGGAATTGTTGGCAGGACGAAAGGAAACCGCACGGCTAAGCAGTCGAAGGATCAGGGGCTGGAAAGCAAATAAGCAGATGGGCGGGCGAGTGAGTGAAATGCATTTTGTGCTCCATTAAATAATAAAAGCAAACGTGGCAAAGATAGCGTCTGTCTCTGAGTTCTTTCCTCTGTATTGTGTACACAATAAAAATCTCACACGAAGCGCATAAAAATAAAGCAAGAGATACCCCAAAGAGGGATTTCCCCATACACACACACACTCACATCTTATCTAATGGCGAAGTCAAAGCCCCCATTGTGATTTTTAAGTTGGTAACCTTTATGTGGTAAGGGAGTGTGCCGGAGAGAAAGTGCATAAATAAGTAAACAAATGCCTGTCGCTTAAGATTACATGGCAAATAAGCTGGCGGAGATGCGAGCCGGAGCAGGACAACATTTGAATGTGGAGGCAAACGAAAAACCTCGCCACTTACTTACTTATTCATAGCCAGACCTGAGCGGAAAGTGTGTGTCTTGAGGGGGCATAAAAATCAGCATAAACAGCAATTGTTATGGGCTGCGAATGAAGCCCAGATCAGCTCAGCTCAGAGCTCACATCTGTTTTTAGTGAATTGAGGTAATTTTAGGTGGCTAAAGTGCGCAAATCAATGCCACCGAAAGAGAGAACAACTGCAGCAGGAAAAGAATTCAAATTCATCCCGCCAGAAAAAGAAGAAGGGTTTTTTTTCCAACATTTTAATTTAGTTATGAGTACTCACTGCCGATACAAAACAATTCCTGACAGGAATCAGTTGGGAACAACGAGGGTTGAGATGAGAAATGCCGGGCTAGAATTGCCGGGTGTACAGACTGTTTGACACGCACGTGTCCTTTGCCAATGACAAGGGAAATTTTACAACTTTCAAGTTTAATTTGCCAAAAGTAGCAATCAACCAAGAGCCAGGATCCCGAAAAAGAGGGGTGGTTAGGTGAGGACCAAGGACCAAGGACCAACCCTTTCGAGCTAATTGCTTGGAAGTTGTTAAATGTAAAAATTAAAATGTATAAAATGTGTATATTTTATATTAAACTGAGGAGGAGCTCTGCAACTGTCAGTCACTCACTTTTGCCCCCCGTTCGTTCGTTCACTCATTCAGTCATTCAGTCATTCATTCATTTATTCAGCCAGAACGTAGCCGGTTTTATGAGGTGTTAAGTGGGCTTAAATTAAAAGTGGGCGTGGGCGGAATGTGACGAAATGTTTGCATATTTATTTAAGTTATGGCAAAGGGCGAAAAGAAGCATCCACCCGGAGGAATCGGGGGTGGCTCTCACTCATTTGAAGGGGGCTGCAGACTTGACTTCTGTTTGTTTTCCGTTTGACATGAAGGGGCCACATGTGCGTGTTATAAATTTATATTTAATAAACTTTCGGATCTCCGAGGCTCAAGTGGGTATCAGAGGAATAAGCGCCACAGATTCCCACTTACTGGGGCAAAGGGCAAAAGACAAGGACGAACTTGAACGGGAAAGTGAAAATGAGGCAGTGATAAACAAATGGGTGCCAGATTATAATGAACATATAATGTTTCATGTGAGGGCTTTCAGGCGTCAGCAGGCGGTTCTCAAGTTCCAATTGTGCTCGACCTTTGTCATTTCCATGTCCTGATATCTCATACAGATAATCTGCTTTTCCATTCACCTACTCCAGACCTCGTCTGCCCGATTCTTCTCGCACATTGCATTTTCTCACCGTCTGCACTTAGTTATAGGACTGCCCCTTAATTATATATTCACAAAAAAACCCACTCCAGTCTAGCTTTGTTTGCCTTTGACACACCCACAAACCCAAACTAAGACACCGTGTCACAGGACACGTGGCAGCATTTTGAGTAGCAACATCAAATTGCTTATTAAAATAATAACAAGGCCAGTCGGAAAAAAGTAAAATCTAAATATGGGATGCAGTCAACCCTCGGAGCCTCAAAAACTAACCCCTGCCCGAGGGCAGAAGCAATTACAGATGCGGAAACCAACCCTGATAATGAAGGCCCAAGGACATGGTATCTTTAAGTTTTAAAGCCCATAAAATAGTACCCAAATCTATGCCACTTTGATCATCAAATCAAGTTCTGTGTCGTCCTTCATTTTCCCCACTCGCTTCGCTTTTTTGTCTTTGGCTGCAGGACCCAAAGAAAGGAACTATTACTGACCCAAGGGACAGGACTAAATGAAATCAAAATTAATACAATTTTCGGGTCGCTGGGCTTAGTTCCAGGACCTAGCCTATATTTCCTCTCCCCTCACCACTGCCCCTCCCATATTGACAGCCCCCGAGATCAAAGATGTGTTAAGAACTTGTGCTTGCAAGGAATTTGCGATGAGGAGGAGGTAAATTGAGACATAGACATGAACCAATTTCGTTCATATATGAAGACCGGGCGGCAAGGCAGGGCAAATAAAATAAATGGCAATGAATGACTGAGCAAATGAATAAATGAGAGAAATTTTTGCTTTGAAATTCAAATTTCAAAAGTTGTCATGACATTGTGTTTATGACATTCAGTTGCCGAGGCCAGAAAGAGATGACGAGCTGCAGCAATTGAGATAGAGGAACATACATATATGTAGGAGGAGAAAACTTCTGTCAATGCTTCGTTTTTATTTTAATGTTTGGTCAGGGGGAGTGGGGGGACCTGGACGACTGCATATTTAAAATTGAATATTTGCACGCCTTGAGCATTTCGGATTACAAAGATATACTTCACTTATGCGCACACAAATACACTTGAGCGCCGAGCATTTGCATGTGTGCGTATCCGTATGCGTATGCGTGGGCGTGTCGTGTTGTCATTTGCATGCACTGTATGCGCTTGTGCTATTTGCACTGCTCAAAGCCATGTTAAGCGGTTTATTTTTTGTGTTGTGTGCTAAGCACACAAAATATTCTCGTCGAAAATTAAATTTAAAGACCCATGAATGGGAAACGTTAAGGACGCAGGATCTAGTCATAAATGGGTGAAAAGAAAGGTTTGCCCCTCATGTGTGTCACTCCCTTAAACTGGACATGATCAGAATTTTAAAAACTCTAAAATCATCCGGTATTTTCTTCCTACCCGAGTTTTGTTTTGTTAAAATTCGGTAAGAATATAGTTGTTTTAAGAGGTTATCTCATCAAATATTTATGCATTTTCTGTCTGTTTATTTTCCTAAATAAATTCCCACATCTTAGGAACAATAAACAAATAAATTGAATAGAAGATTTCAAAAAATACAAAGTTAAACTTTAAAGAGATTTGTTAAAAATCCTTTCATAATTTACTCAAAATCTTAGATTTTTAAATATTAGGAAAGCCGATTGGCTTAACTTTGCCTTAAAAATATAAAAGGAAATGAGTTTAAATTGAATTTTTTTCTGTTCCCTTTGACTATTTACGTTGCATTACCGCTTGGAAATTATCCCTTCTTAGCCGGCGTGTCCTTTGATTTCCCACCCATATCCCTTCATCTCACCTCAGGGCAGAGCTTTTAAAATTTAATATGAAATATGAATTCGTGTGATTTCATCAACTGGCGCTGCGGCGATGTGAGTTACTCGTACTATGTGTTTCACAGATACATTTTCAAGCGTACACACGCTGCTTGCTGAGAAACGTACGCGATTGCTATTTACAAAAACACGCTGCCGTATGCCGCACACGATTTTCCAATTGAACTCACACGTGTACACACAGTGGCGGAAACACGGATGCGGAGATACACAGATACGGCGAATACGGCGAGTCCTGGCGATACGGATACATGCAGTCCTGGCAGTCCTGAGAGTCCTGCGAGTCCTGGTAGTCCTGATAGTCCTGCCAGTGATGCAGTCGTGCATTCAATCGCTGCGTCGTCACCTCGACGAGGAGAGTGCGGACCGCAGAGCGGGCTCTGACTGCCCGAAATCATTTCAAGTTAATAATAAATGGAGCATCATCATCAGACATCAAACCCGTAGAGCAAATATCGGGTATCCTTTTGCTCTGTTTGCGTTTGTATTTGTGTTTGTGCTGGTGTTTGCCAGCTTGCCAACCACCCAAACCTGCTCCTCCTTGTTTGCATTGCCATTGATTTATTTTTTTTTTTGTTGGCATGGGTTTTTCAATTTGCTGCAATCTTCATGACATGTAATGAGCTGCCGCTGATGCCACTCCTGCGGCTCCTTGTGCGGCACGAATCAATTAAAATACGTGCCGGGCATTAGAAGAGTGCGACGAGTGCCACAGTCCTGACTTGGCAATATTTCAATCAAATTTTTTGCCTCTCTCACAGCAGAGGCTGTCCTGTCCAAATGGATATTTATGCTTATCATGCTTATGAGGAATTCGCATTAGACTGAAAGTCAAGAGGCTGCCAACATGCCAACTCAATTGACAGTTGGCCAAGGCGGGGCACATGGAAAATATGTGTACCGGGTAGCCCACACATGTATAAATTTAGGTATATATACTATATATACTGTCACTCTGTTGACAGGCTAGGTAGCCCACGCTCACACACAGTGGCAAATACACATGAGTGCGTGTTTGTTGCCCTTAACAGACATTTTCACAGTTGAGTGCGTTGTTTGGGCCCAGCCTCACCCCCCTGTCCCGTCCCGCCCACTCGCAGGACCCCATCCCCACCCCCTCCTCGGAGTCCTTATATAATTTGTAAGCATTTCTAGCGCGCCTGCTGGTATGCAGCAAAAATTCTCCATGTTGCCGTTTCACAAGCTGATGGGTTTTGGATGGAATGGGAAGAATGGATGAATGGGATGGCCTAGGGAATGGGCACAGGATTCGTTCGTTCTTCTCGATTGCCCTTCAAGGTATGCTCTGAATGCTGCCGCATCTGAAGCCAAAGTAATCAATTGGGTCATCGCCCCAAAAGCTCACGCATTTAAATTTGGCCATTGACCAACCAACAACTGTAATTTTGGATTTCTTTTCCCACGTAACTTTTAATTAAAATACTTAATGTGCTTAACGTTATAAAAGTTTGTATAGGTCTTAAGAATACCAATAAACTAATTTTAAAGTAAATTGAAAATATTTGTTAAATCTTTTTGTAATCTTTAGAATTTGTGGGTAACTTTACTAGGTTGCTTAAAGAATATTTAGTTTCTTCTTGAAAAATACGATTTATAAATTACTAACCTTTTGATTTTAAAGTCAGACAGATTACGTAACAATATTTAGCCATCATGTCATGGCATCGCACTCAAAAGCGGCTGACTCGACCGTTTTCATGCTAATTAGTCATTTTTGAAAGAGGTTTGTCTGCCCACTGAAAGTATTGATTAGCTTTCATTGGGCATTTCGGCCTGCTAATAAATTACCAAAACTAATGTTTGTCTGACCTGACATTGGCTCGAAGTTTGCCTAATTAATGGCGAACCTTTCAAAGGGCTACACCTTGTTCATATTTCGCTTTCTCTCGTTTTTCGTATTTTCTGAACGTAAACAAAGTATTTTTGTGGGGCAGGACCAGGCTTAGGTGGTCATTAGCATGCGTTAAAATGGCGTTAAATGTGTAACGGAAACCTGGCAAAACCAACGAAAGGACATGGAGTTTCGCTTTCATTTTCATTCCTATTCGTTTTTTATAATTTTGTTGTATAATAAAAATGTCATAAATTTTTGGCGCTGCCGCGTGTTTTCCCTCTTCCTCCTTTTCGTTTTGTCGGTGTGTGTTAATTTTTTCTAATTGTCCAAAATTTAGATAATTACACGCCATTAATTATTTACATAATAATAACGTTCCTTTTTCTATACTTTCTTCTTTTGCGGGACGAACGCGCGTTTTACAATTTTGTGGTTGACTTGACTGTGGGCGTGGCTATACATATGTACACGTATATATCAGTGGACGAGTATATATTCCGCGGTGGGGGGCGTAAAATTAAATTTACATAATTTATGACTTGCTCAGCAATGTTCATGGGCGTTGTGTTGCATAATTTTAGGCATTTTTGTTTATTGCGGCGTAAAATTTGAATTATGAATCAGGAATAGCACTCGCTCCACTTTCGGTCACCCCGCCCTTTAAAATTCCCGCCGCTTCCGTGCAAGGGTTACATTCTGAGGTTATTAGTAATTTATTTGCATATTTTGTGTCAGAAGGAGGGTAAGTGGGGAGGGGGGAAGGGAGACCACCGGCTGACGGACAGGAGCAGGAACTCAAGTGTCATACGACAGTCAAGTGTCGTGTCTTGAATGAAATACGCTTTGAGTTGGGTTGGGTATTGCGACACACAGGTGTGGCGTTATGGTTTTTCGAGGCGAAAACTTTAAGATTTAATGAACGATTCTCGCTTTTATATGGCCCTTTTTTATCTTCCCATTTTCTTTTGCTCTCACCGCTTGTTAACAGCTTTTCCCCGTCTGGCACAGCGGATAATATATGAACCAATAAACATTCTTCGGGCCACGCCTTGTTCCAATGGTTGTTCCAAGGTTCAATGCCAGAATGCAGCCAACTTTAATTGCCACTTGCTAATTGCAAACTCCCACCACTGCTGTAACGGCCATTATATACACTTGCCATATTTCATACATCGAGATACATAAAGAATATAGATATTTCCCATTGAACGTGGGCCAGGCCAGGCCAGACAGCATAAAAAGTGGAAGAAGCAGCCACTGATTAGTATCAAACGGGGAGTGTGGGGGGGGTCGAGGTAGGAAGGACCAGGGATCACGGAGGATGATATAGTTGCGGTTGGTCGGATGGCTGGGATAGCTGGGATGGCTGGTTGCCCTCCAGCTGGAGCTGAAGCTGAATCTCTGTGGCTGAGGCAGTGAAAAACTTTTGATTAAGCTGCAGTTATGGCAGGTTGTTAGAGCGGAGCGAGCTGTGCTCTACAAGCTTTTGTTTTGCTTGCTAGCTCGTTAGTTTGTTTTGCTTTTGCTTTTGCTGCCACCCTTTTCACCCTCCGCACACATGACAGATGCTTGAGGCAACATTGTCTACTTTTAGGTGCTTTCCCAGTGACAAATTTCTCTATCGGGAGAGGGACTTTTGCCGAGTATCTGTGTGTCCGTGTCCACAAGCAACCGGAGCACCAGGAACAGCAGCTCAAAAAACTTTGGCATAAAACTTTGATGATTTTTGTTAGAAAAGAAGCGAACCGGGCGGCGTTTTCAATAAGCAAACCCAGTTTACCTTACCCCATCCAAAACCCTCGGGCTAACCCCATAAAATATTACTTTTCTATCAACAAAAGTTGCCGGGGCCACTCAATTCGAAACCATTTTCCAAACTATCATCATCATGGAGTGGAGAAAGCATCATAAAAATCGCTCTTCATGTGCTCCAGAAGGGGAAAGGCCAACTGGACGAAAGTCGGGGGCCGGCTGCCATAACAAAGCCATAAAACGTAGTTTTAATTGCATTTTCGTTGTTCCGTTTTATGTAGTTCGACCAGCGAATGCATAAAAACAACAACACACCACTGACCAAAGCGATCTGAAAGCTCGGGCTCCGGGTATTTGCGCTCTAGCCCCGGTTCAATGCGCCGCATTCTAATTGCACATGGAATGGGATGGGATGGGTTTGGGGATTTTAGGAAGGCACTTACGGCTTGACTGGATCTCTGCATCTCTGGCGCTGTCTCTCTGCGTATTTCGCTTTGCTCACTTAGCGCTCGGGCATCATAAACTAACGCAGTTTATGGGTCCATGCACCCAGCAGCAAAGCCATCCAAAATGGGGATGGGCTGGGTGATTGGGGGGGGGGTCGAGCTCACAGCAGAGCACTTGGCCAAGTTGGCACTTTCAGGCATTGCATATGCGTAGGCGGCGACACTGCGGCTAGTCTCGACCCCTCGACCTCTCGACCCCTCGACCCCTCGACCTCTCGACCCCTCGACCCCTGGAACTCGTCATGCTCGACTTGCTGGGGCGCTAAAATTTGCGGTTTAACGTTGCCACTGGCGCCTGTCGACTGCAATATCTTCAACCCCCCCACCACCACCACTTCCAACACACCACCCAAAACCCCCAAAACGACACTTTGTCATAAGCAATTGTTAAGGCTAATTGTGTCGAGGCAGGCATCTTTTGATTCCGCACACAGCCCCGAAAATGAGAGCCAGATTTAATTAGCATTTTGACTCTCAAAGGCTTCGGCTTTTGGCAACATTTAAATTTCAAATTATGTGCGCTAATTACGCGGCCAAAAGAGAGACTGAGGGGAAGCCTTTTCTGGCGCTAATAATTAGCCAGACTTTTGTGCAGAGTCAGAGATGCCTTAGAAGGGATGCCACCGCAGAGCTTGGCCAGAGCCAAAGTTAAATTTTCAGAAAATGTGCAGAATTTTGCCCTCCTCATAAATGAAGAACCAGAAGTTCATTAACCAAGGGAAATGCGGAAAAGCGGGCCAGACTTTCATCAAGTGCATTGAATGCCCGATCAATATGTGTGCAGGCTGCACTGATTTCGGCTTGTTGTTTTTGCAGTCAAAGCCAGCCAATTGATGTGGCAGCCAGCTGCGGGCTTCCAGCATTGATAAACCCTTCAACAAAAAAAACAAAAAAGAAGTGAAATGGAAGTCGAGACTGGGGAGCCCAGAGAATGGATAGCAGAGGGCGCACAACCTGCATGCAGCTTAGCCTTGCCTTTGAGATGCCCTGAGCTCAACTTGAGCTGAAAACATTTTCCAATTTATTAAACCACGCCACATCAATCATTCATCAGCAGGAGCAGAAGAAGGAGCATCCCTGGCGCAGGACGTGCGACTAAATGAACATTTTTCGGTTAAACATTGGTTTAAATTCTGCGGCGTCACCACTTTGAACCCCTGTCCCGCTGTCATCGACATCGCCTGTATATAAAATCAACAAGGCTTCAGTTCATCGACCACTTAATTTATCCAGCTGAGCTTTGAGTAAAGCAAAAGCGCATTTATGTGTTGTCTGGCGAAGAGTGATGAAGTGGGTGGAACTGGGTGGAACTGGGGGATTCAGCATGCCTTTGGTCAGACAGAGAAATGCACTTAATTGCCGTTAGCCGTGTTTAGCCGACCCTCAGTTCCAGCTGCAGTTACAATTAAAAAAAAACAGCGGGCCAATAGCAGTTTGGGCCTCCGACAATTCGGAGCACCACCAGTCATTCATTATGCATTAATGTAAATACGGTAAATGTTGTCCAATCATTAACATAATTGAATTACAAACAAGTCCAATCGCAAGCAGAGAGAACCCCCGAAAAATGTTCCATGCCCGTGCATAAATCGCAATTTTAATTACTCGCCTCTGACTAATGGATCGTTCCAAAAAAACACGAATTCGTAGCTGGACTACACCATTAAATATTTCATATTGTGGGTGCGGGTGGGGGGGGTTGTTACGAGGTGGCAAAGGGCTCACCCACGCACCCATCCACTCACGGTTATATAAAGCAATTGAATTTTGCAGTTAAAAGCTTCAATCATTTTCAATTGCCGCAAACTAATGGTGTATTATAAAATATTCATGCGACAAGCGGCAGGCGATGAGACGACAGACTTCCATGCGGCCATGCGGCTAATGACAGAACGAGGCGCAGGACCTCCGAAACGGGCCGAGGACCTCCGGTGATGGGCCAATCTAAGGCCAGGAAACCCAGGGGCGTGGTTCGGTGCCGCCCCCTTTTGCGGTGTGTGTGTGCGGTGCAAATAAATTACACCTGAGAGAGAGATAGAGGAAACTGAACTGAAAGGGTCGCCTTCTGGCTGATTATTGATTTGCTCGGGCTTCTGCGGTTTTTGTTGGCCATCCGATTCGAACATTCAGTATAAAGCCCTCAATTAAGTTTTATTTTAATGCATTTCATTTGAACGTCTTTTAATGGGATTTTTCGTGCTCTGGCACGGGCATATTACTCATTTGCCATAAACCAAAAGGTGACCACAACACGTAGCCGTCCCAGACCCATTTTCACCCCAATCCCAATCCCAGTTCCACTACCATTCCCATTCCCATTCCCCATACCGATCCCAAGTGGATGAACAGAGAGAGAGGACGTTAAGTGTTGGCTGGCCAGAATCGACATGGGTCGCTTGGGTGAGATTTAAGCTTTAATGATGCATGAAGCGGCACAGGATGTGGCTGCCCAGTCGTGGGTAAAAGGCAATGAGCGCAAATGTGCAGAGGCGAGGGCGAAGCGACAGGAGATGGGCTTGCATATTGAGTGGCATTTAAATGCTTGAAAATGCTTCGCTGGCCAAATGTGTTTTGGGAGGTGTTTATGAAGAGCTTCTCTCGACCACCAACGCAAGTTGATTGAATTTGAGGGGGCTGGCCGGTGCCAACCACCGATTTAATGGACTTTCCTGCTAACACTGTTAACGCAAAATCTCTTTTCAGCCGTCGCTCTTGTTTCGCCCGCCCCAATATTAATTTAAGCCTCTTTTCTGCTCTTTTTTATTTGCAGATGAACCGTGCTTTACAGCTGAAGCCAGCTGAAAATGAAAGTCGCAGCGGTAAGTAATCATCTGCCATATTCATTTATGCCCTGTAGAATTGTGTACTCCCAGCCAGAAAATCAATTTGTGAACAACAAACCGAAAGTAGTCTCCTTAGGTGACCCAAAACAAATAATTACGAAAAACTTGACCCGTCTTTTTCTTTGGGGAAAGTTTTTGTGCCAAAGCACTCAGCCAAAAAGTGCAGAGCTAGCCAAAGTTTGTTCGTCCCGCCTTTCCTTCCCAAACCTAAGCATTCTCCAGCTATTTTCAACACCTACAACACACGTCAGCAAAAGTTACGGGCGCACTTCGATAAACTGTCAAAACTGTCTGCAAAAATTTGACATTTCACAAAAAAAAAGAACGAATACGAACCTCGAAAAAATACTTGGAAAAGGTAGAGAAAATAGGAAAAGCGTATAGCAAAACAACGTTGAACTGTCAATGGCAGTCAGGCTGGGAAAGAAGACGGAGGTGGGGTATTTTGGCCAGGCCTCGCTGGCCAGGGCGCCATATTGTTTTTACTGGGTCCCTCACACAGTTGTCGTGCTTCACGCTTGTTTGTGACAGCCCATCGACCCAAGTCCCCTCGATCCAATCCCCCCCTACTCCCCCAATATCCCCAGCAGGGCAGAAAAAGAATGATAAAGATTTGCATAATTTACACAGCACTTCAACTTTGTTTTTTGGGTCAGCCGAGTGGCACGAGTAGTTGTTGCTTTGATAAACTTATTGACAGGCTCATTATGCAGCAGCTTCAAAGTAATTTCAATATTTCCCCCGCTGTGTGGGTGAGCTGAGACCCCCCTCCCCACCATGAGCCACCCCATAAATTTCGCTCCGTGAAAGGTACAATCGCACAAAAGTATGCTACACATTTCGCAATCATCGCAGGATGCCCCCGGGCATCCAGAATCGGACTGAAAGTCAGTGCACTCCGCAATCTTTTAAGACATTTTGCAGCTGGCAGCGCTTATCACTGCAGAGCAGAGAAATGGCAGCGCCCGAAAATGTCCATTGCACAAATTGCTTGTGCACACAGACACCCTCGCCAGCAGGACCTTCGAATTCGACGAGTGGGGGGGATGGAGATCAGGACACACAGCCATTGCTCATAACAGTCACTGTCGCTGGTGTGTGTGTGTGTGTGTGGCAAAAAACCTTGACAAAGTTGATGTGTCAAATCAGCAGCCAGCGAGCGAACGACAGGACCCTCCTCCGGATGACCTTTAAACTTTGGCAAAGGACATGAAAGCACTAATCGTTACGTTGCTCCCTTTATTCATCCGTTCTTCGGCTGCTTCGATTTCGCTTTGCTGCGCGCTCCTTTTCGCCTGGCCCTCTCTCTATCGCCAGCTAGCAACAATTTAAACTTTTCTAATCCGCTGGGGATTGGGAACTTGAAGCAACTCGACTCAACTCAACTCTGGCAACTTGCTGGCAATCTGTCCGCACAATTGTGGACCTGGTCTATGGCACTAGGGCTTGGACTTGGACTTGGGCTTGGATTTGGACGTAGAGCTACGGACCAGGCCCAAACCATCAGCGACGCAATCAAGTCGACATTTTTGTTTGTTGCTTTGTTTGCGCCCATCCTTTTGGCCGAGTTGGAACAAATTTCTAAGAAATTAAAGCGCTAAACTTTTTGGGCCGCTATCAGCAGAGCACTTGGCAACTCGGCACCGAGTCCTGCGACTTTTGACTTGCCCTCTGTGTGCTATTTTGTGTTTGTGTGGAGGGGATCTTTGGCTTTGGCTCTTTGGTTTAGGCCAAAATGCAATTAGACAAGGACAAGTTTAATTGCTGGTCTTGGCCAGGCCAAAATCCTGCCGGCTGCTGCAAGTTTTCACCCCGCTGACATTTGCATTTTTCAGCCGCACAAAGAAATGTAATTTATTTAAACTCAAATCAAGCATGAAATGTGAATGGAGTGCGGACTGGGGGGTGGGGGATATGAATATATTTATTAG
This sequence comes from Drosophila kurseongensis, assembly GCA_018153305.1. NCBI lineage: Eukaryota > Metazoa > Arthropoda > Insecta > Diptera > Drosophilidae > Drosophila > Drosophila kurseongensis. The sequence continues at coordinate 11,837,296 of JAECXX010000005.1, read as the reverse complement.
TGTTGACAAGTGCTGAAGGAAAGCTGATTTAAAAGGGTTTCGGGCCCCAATCTCAGCCTGCTAACTTCATCAATTTTAACTTACTGAGACAGGCATTGTTGACATGTCTAGGCTTTGACCAACCCAAACTGAAACCCGAAAGTACAATTTGTAGCCTTTGTCTTTCGTCCTTCTGTATGTATATGTATGCGTGTATATCCCGACAACGTTTGTCGCATTTGCAATCTTCTGTGCCATATCTAAGTCTGATGACTTTCGTTTCATTGGCACAGGCACACACACATACATGTCCTGGCTTAGTTATTTATCTTGATATTCCTGCCCTCCCACTCACACAGACACACACCCGCACACACACATACCATGCTTCATCATTATCAAACTCATATTGTCGTCTGCCGTATTTCCCCTCTCTGTCTCGCCTTAACGCGTAATTTGTACTTGTCTAACACGTAATGATGTCACGTAAATTGCATACGTTCGCTTACGTTTACGTTGACGTGTTACGTTTGATATTCTTTGGCTGCCGGCGAGAACGACTTAAAGTCAAATTAATATCACTCATACGACTTGTGAGCGAAAAGAATCTGCCTTTAGCCGGGCACACAAACATAAATTGTGAAATCCTCGCCATTTCCTCGTGCCGGCGAGGACGACGCACAGATTTATGTTTCTAACTACGCATTAATTTCCTTACCTTTATCCCCGGCTACCCAGTTACCCAGCTACTCGGCTACCCGGCTCGTCTCCTCCGCTTGACTCCTTGACACACGTCAGTAAATCAGATGCCGCACCAGCCCTCCTCCACCTGGGGCACTTCCCGTCTCGCCTCATCCATCATACTTATAAATATTCATTTCCTCCTGCGGTGCTCGCAGGGCGTTGGGGAATGATTGCGAAAGATTAAAAATCAACTCCATAAAAATTTCCTCGCATCCCTCTCACCTGATGATAAATGACAGTCGAAAATTAACAAAACCCGCAGCCTCGAGAAGGAAGAACATTAAATGGAGAGCACATGTGCGGTTGTGTGGAAATTCCCAGCGAAAGCAAACTTTCTCAGAGAGCTCATTATAGGCAACGTCTGATCAAATTGAAAAGCAATGAGCTATGAAACAAAACCCCTTTCCACATCGCCTACTAATAAGCAGCCTGCGAAAAGTTTTAGGGCGAAAACTAATAATAATAATAATACGCAGCGTTGCCCTCTCCAATGGCAGAAAAAAAACTTTTCTCATTTCGTTTGCTGCCATTCACTTTCCCCATTTTCTTACGCCTGATTACGCATTTGAATTGTATTTTGCCTGCTTTTGTTGGCCGAAATGTTCTCGCGAAAAGTATTCTTTTGACCATAAAGTAGGCGACACTTTTTCTACCTGCTGGCGGCCTTATTAGTGTCAACATTTTTATGGCAGCCCCTTGCAATTTGATTAGCGCAAATAAAGAGCGACAAATTCAATTGAATTTGTAATATAGATTGACTGCCAATGATGATTGGCTTCAGCTGCGACCGCGACTGCTCCGGGCTGCCACTTCTTTTATCTGTCCCACATGTGTTTTCGTGGGGTGCAAATTAAAAGGACGAGGGGATATTCACCACTAAGCCCCAAATAACAAAGCCTCCGAGCCCAGACAAAAGGCATAAATAAAGCCAAGGCAGCATCTACGCCTAAAAGCAGACATCAATTTCTGCCTTTCTGCGTTATTCGTTTCGTTTTTCTTTTCTTTTTTTCTGCTCTGCTCTGCACTTGTCTTCTTTTCTCGGGCGGAGGAGCTCAATTCTTTAATCAGCTTAAATTCACACGTACCAAAAGCGACGCACAGCCATTGATTGGAGGCTTACCCTCCTTCCAGGACCTCCTTTTTTTCGCCGGCTCTTCTTCTCCTGCGGCTGAGACTGCGTTGCTTTTATCAAAGCCAGTTCAAAGGCTCGTATGTGTATTTAGGCTTTTATTGTTTTTGACCTTTTTTTCTCTGCGAGACGAAATAAAAATCGATTTTTTCGCACACTGACAACTCACGCACAAAAATTCAGGGGGAAAAGCAGAGCGAGGCGAAGGAAAGGAAAAGCCAGCTCAAGCTCAGCATTCGCAAGTTCAAATAAGCGATAATAAGTATTTATGGGCGGGGCAAACAGATTCTCGATTCCGTATATACCGAAGGCCCCAAAACAGCCTGCTAAATGCGTTTTAATGTTTTTTAAACTTTTGCCATGCTCGCCCTTAAATATTTAAGTATACTTTTAGGCGATTCGAACGGGCCGTATAGTTTCCTTTTCATTCCCTTCGACAGTTTTTCCTCTGCGCATCATTTTTCTTCGTTGCTTGATTTTGTTTTTACGAGCGACTGAAGCCTGTCAATTGGCTGAATGCCTCGTAAAAATGCCAGAGGCCTACAAGGAAACTTCCCTTCAAAAGGAAAACAAAAAGGAGGCCAAAAAAGAAAACGATTTGTTATGTTTTCTCAGCGCAGCGCCAACAGGAAACGGAAAAGCACACGAAGACCATTCTGTCTCCCTCACTCTCTGTTTTGTTTTTAGTTTGTTATTCTGTTTTCCTTGGGCCGCTGCTTAGGCCTGCCAAATGTCATCATTAGCGTTTCAATTGCCATTTTAGTCCGTGACACTTGAAGCATTTGCATAAAATACCAAAAGTCAAGTTTGTTGACGTAGACATTTTTGATGGGAACAAGCCGGCTGATGTTTACCTTTGGCAGGAGAGTGAAACGCATCTCTGAAGTAGCCGCAGGAAATATGCTCTACTCTGATTTTGTACAACTCATATTTTTCTGAGAAACAAAAAAAATAATAAAACATTTGAATTTTGAATACCATTTTCAATCAGATAAAATTTTTAAAGAATGTATAAAATAAATGAAAATACATTTAAAATTTGTTCCGCTTGATTGTTTACGAGAGGAAAACCACTTTTGTTTCTAGTTTTACAATCTTAAATTAGTTTTTCCCTTAGTTTGTGAATTTAAAATTTTAATAATGTAAAATTAAATAATATGAATATATAATAATTTATTTTAAAATCAAAACCATTAAACTTATATTTAAATTAATGTGTACTGTTTGATTCTTTATGTTAAATAATAAATTAAATAACTTTATTTAAGTAGTTTCTTGACATTTAAACTGAAATTTACGTCCCCTCCAACCTCGCCACCACCACCACTACTTCCAATTTATGAGCCATTCCGCCTTATTGAATAGAGTTGACGCGGCTTAGCCACGATTAAGCCCCATTCTTATGGCCGCCCTTTGGCCTTCCTTCCACTCAGGTGCTCCCCGCTGGACGCAACACAAAAACATTTCTCTTTGAGCCGATCTTATCGGTCCGGCAATTGTCTGACGCTTTTTGCCCTGGGTTTTCTGCTTTTGGGGTGTCTTCATTTTTGTTTTGGCCAAGGGCCAATGATAAGCGACACGCAAACGCGACACTTTCGTGTGATGATATGAGCGGGGAGAACGGGCCACAAAGGTGAAATTGTGACCGCAATCAATAGACTTAGATGAGTGCATGAGAACAGGGGGCAGTGGGGCGTATGTGTAATATAAAAAGTAATTATTTCTTATGCAATATGGGCGCCCGGTTTGGATAAACATCTGGAACAGCATTTTATTGCCGCGGAGTAAAAGGGGCAGAAGATGGAGGCGCATTGTTTTTAATTGTTTGTCGTGGCAGAGTTGCCAGGCTTCTTTTTGCAACACAGAAAATGCAATATAGATCGTAATCTTAATTGCATTTAGAGTGCCCCGCATTGTAGGTTAATAATCATAAATGTTATGGTAATAGTTACGAGTGTTGGGTCAGCTTTGAGGGCGGGGGAGTAGCTGGGGGCGTGGCAGGTGCAGGACATTTCAGTTATTGTCGAGCGTTTCAGTTACAGTTTGTTGTGGTCACAACAATGTGAGAGTAAGTAACTGATTTAAAGCTTTTGAGGGGAAGGCAAAAAGCAGTGGCAATTAAACAAATTGATATGTGGCCTTTAAACGGAAACGGAACGGTTAGAATAACTTAAAATATTATTGCCTAAGCTCAAGACTTGGCCTTAGAAAGAACTGATTTTCAACCCTTATAAAATATTCAACGGGGTTTAAAAAGTCAAGTTCCAATCTAAATTTTCATGTCTTGCTTTATATCCAGCACCAGCTTCTCACAAAGCTACCGTTTTCCTTCTTACTTTGGCGTGATGTGGAGTGATTGACCTAGCTCTGGGCAAATTTGTATTTATGGGCAGGGGCAGGGAAAGAAAAAACAAACAAGCCAGCTAGCAAAACAAAGCAGGACACCGAAGTAGAAGGAATATAAGCTGCACATACTTTAAATGCAGTTGGCGGTATGAGCAGATGGCCACGAGAATCCTACGGAATCATGAACATGACTTTGAAGCGACTTTGAGCAGGGCAACACTGTGCAAGGAGGACACAGGCGCAGGACACGTGAGGAACATTAATCTTTTCTACACCAGTACCAACTCAAGTCTTATACAGTCCTTTGGCTCCTTGCAGTAATATTCCTGCTTAATGAGCTGTGGCCCTCTGACTGGGCATTAAAAATTATGAAAAGACGGGCAAAAAACTGCTTGGCGGCAAATGCATTTAAAATGCAATAATAAAAATGATAATGGCATTATAATACTAAGCACAGACAGGCAGGCTTTCGCATTTAGAAACAATGGCCAAGGGAGGCAGCAGAGCGCATTTGATGACTGAAAGTATTCTACATTACTTGCAGCTCGTTAATTTTTATAGATTTTCCCGCTGTCCTGCTGTTGCCTCAACATAAAATGTTGTTAGAACGCCACCTACGCCCCAATATTGATTTCACCTAAATTAACACACGCAGAGAAAACTTGTCGCCAGAATATAAAAACAACAACATTTCGTCCCGAAAACTTGTTTCTCCCTGTTGTGGTCGTCCCCCGTTGTTATTTTTATGAGACATTTCATATTATTTTACTTTTTGGCTCCGACTCTTGGCTTTAATGTGCCAAATTTCCACGCAAACACCCCGCCGTCAGCCAACTGGCCAAAACATGTCTTTGCTTTCTGGCAGACCTCCTCCTCCACCGACGTCTTCTATTAACTTATCAAGATTTGTAAAGTATATGAGGCGAGCAAGCACTGCTGCCGCTGCCTTTGTACAAGTAAGTAAGTGTGGTGGGGCTAAGGAACGCATAAAACTGCTATCTGTCTCCTTTACACGTCCCCTTGTGGCATGGGAAAAGGGAACGGGAATGGGGCAGAGATATGGCCAAATGGCGTGTTGGCAGGCCACAAGGAGCTCTGTGGTCGATGGAGGAGTCCTGCGGTCGGTTAATACATTAGAGCAGTTGCACAGGATATGGAAATTATTGAGGGTACTGCCCACTTCCCACTTGGAGGCGTTATGGGAGCCCCCCAAAAACCCACGAACGTGTCACAAAAACTGTGCAACAGTATATAGCCAGGGACTGCTTTAAGCCAAGTCTCTCGTCATCGGTCAAGAGTAAATGCAGTTGCAACTGCAGCAGCACAGCACATCAATGACCTGACAGATAAGGGAGCTGGACTCCAGACTGCATAGCCCATGGGCTACACTGCGGGAAAACGTAAAAGCAATCATCAAGCAATTTGAAAAGTGACAAAATATGAAAACAGGAACATGAGATAATTCAAAACATCATTTCAATAACATATAGGTAATATGTTTGGGTAAAGTTCTATACAAGTTTGAAATTGATAAGCAAAAATATATAATATGTTAGGTAATCAAATGTAACCAATTCTTATTGGACTTATATTGCTTGATGGTTGTAATCTAGAGAATAAACAGATAGATACGACTAGAAAACTCATTATATTAATCTTCATGAGTTTTAGGAATCAAGTGTTTCTGAAAATCTCATTTTTAGAAAGCGTTTTTGTGAAGTGCAATCTAAATATGTGCAGATTCCTGCCTGACGACCCATTGGTCTGCTGTTGTTTTCGTCTAGCGTTGATTTTACCTTAGATGTGTGTGTTTGTTTTGTTTACTGGATACGAAATGCGGGGGTGCAGTTGGGGTTGGGGGGTAGCCTGCTAACTAACTCGACGGCTGCCAGGACGCTTAAGCCTTCAATAGCAGGAGCCAGCAGCAACTAAACTTTTTAGCCTTTTTGTTATGGCCGAACCAGAAGCGAAAAACAACAAGCAACCAGAAGAATTTATATGATAAGCGTAGGACAGGCAAGCGTTTCGGGGTCCGTCAACGTGAACTCCAGGGTCGAGTCCTGGTCCGAATCCGGCCATGTCCTGCGAGCCGGCTCAGTGGGAGACTCTGCTTTCAGCGATAGTGGGAGCGAGTGGAAAAATACGAAATATGACAGCAGCAGGAGGCCTTTTGTTCTCCTCCTCGGCAGACAAACAACATCAAAAATAACAACAAGCAACAACAACTATAAGTCCAATATGTACGCTTTAAGCATAGCATATTAGTTTGTTCTGGGCGGGGTTTTAGGGGATGGTGGGAGGGGGTTGGGTGTTGGTCTCTGAAAAGTGAAAAAGAGGATTTCCAAATAGCCAGCAGACAGAGACTGAGAGCGGCTCTATCCTGCGTCCTGAGCCTGATGTAGTTTGTTGTGTGAAGACAACAACAACAGCAGCAACGGCAACGGCAAATATTGTTTGTAAAGCCAAATGCATGCAGGATCTGGCCATCAGGAGGTGGAGTTGGAGCAGGGATAATGGGTGGTGCCAGGAGGACAGGACGGACAAAGGCTTCATCGTGCGGGTCAGCGAGCTTCGCTGCATGACTTGCTGCACTGCATAGATGGATGGATGGATAGATGGATGGCCGGCTGAATGGATGACTTGCCGGCGTGCAGGACAACCACCCTCCAAATATATAGATATAGATGGCCGTATGACTCGACTATGTTTTGTTGCGGGCCACATTTGCCCCGGGCAAATATCTCTTCATATACACACACTGCCCCCGAAAACAACAAGCGATTTGTAGGAGTAAGTGCATTGCTACCGAGTGGATTGCCGAGCTTTAAGTTTACTTTTGCATAGCAAACAAACAGAATGCCACCAAGAGCGGTTCGATAAGCTCACCTTATCAGTTCATTTCGCTAACAAATTGCATGGGGGGGGGAGAGCATACCTACCTGACCAGGCGAACAACTTATTTGATGAATGCCCATAGTTAGACGTCCTTTGCTCTTTCTCCACCAACTTTGGCTATAACTTGCAATTTGTGCCAAGCAATTATGAGTTTTCTTCAAAACAGTTTTCATCTCCCGCCAGGATATAATATTGCCAGAACGAGTCCCTGGCTCTTGTTCTTCTGTGTGCATTGTTTTTAATGTTCTCTGGCAGAGCAAATGTAATGCAATATAAAACAAAAAGAACGACTGGGAAAAAATGAGCAAAAGGCATTAAAAGGAAATGCTCACTTTCAAGTTGTTTGTCTCTCTATCTCTCCGCCCCCCCTCCCCTGTGCGCACACAATTGTCGAGTAGAGTCCTGCGTCCTGCGTCGAGTCCTGCTTTTCGTCCTCATTCTCATTCTCATTCCCGTTCTGTTCTATCTTGTTTGCCTCAAGTTGCACATTTTCTTGTTGCACTGTTTGACGTAATTATAATTGAAGTGAAGTCATGAACGAGTTTCAGTTTCTGTCTGGCTCTGCCGCTTAGCTCTCTTTCTGCCTTTTCCAGGCCATAATGAGCATGTTAACAGGCAGACAATGGCACTCAAATGCGAGTGTGGTCTGAGCCATAAGCTTCATCATAATTTTATTACCCTTCTGTGCAGCAAGGGACCGTTTGAATGTCGTTTCAAAGTCAAACGCTTCGTCGTCATCCTGGTACTCATCGTCGTCTTGCCAACTTTCAATTAAACTAGCTCACATATATTTTGTGAACGAGCACCCAATAAAATGTAATTTTTATGGCAAAAAATACTGGGTGCCCTTGTTATATCACCATCACCCCTCACACCCATTAATCATTTATTTATTAATTGCCAAACTCATCTTCACTTTCATTCGATTACGTTTCTGGCATTTTTGAGGAGCTCATCTTTTTCATTATCCTAGTAAATTTTTTTACTATCAGACAATGTGACGTCCTCGTCCTTCGTCGTTCGCTTGCGTTATCCTTCATCTCGAGGCATTATCCTGTTTTTGTAATTAAAAACATGCGCGTTCCGCTCGCTTATTTGATGGACTCTCCCCCACAGTTCCCCACTATTGCAGTCACTCGCTGACTGAAATGGCAAATTTCATTACGTTGATGAGTTTATAGTGCTGCCAGCTTGTCTCAGCCAGGAAAATGATACCCTCCCTTGGCAACAGTTGTGTTTTATAACCACCAGGCGTTTGGCTAATTATTATTTGGTATTTAGTTTCCGATGCCGGATTTTTAGCAAGGACATTGCTAGCCATATTCCTCAGTCCACAAATTCGATTGGTCTGACAGCTGTTACGGCTCGAAAATTGTCTTCATTATGAAACAAAACTGGCAATTGGGCCCGAATCCATTTAGCCATCTTATCCCATTTCACGTGGCGCTTTCACATGAGCACAGTGGAAGGAAAGTTCCGCGAAAAGGACATGCGGGTGGGTGGCCGTGGCCGAAAGTGACATAAATATGCAAGTAAGCTCCTTAAAACGGCTCCTCGTCGTTGGCCGAAGCGAACTGGGAAAACTTATTAAAATTACACAGGAAGGGGAAGGCACGGATGGATGGCAGGACTCGTCGCTTTAAGCCCGCTCTTCTGCATAAGCAATGAGACCCACTGGGAACAGACGATAAATTTCTGCCCAAGAGTTACGTTACGTCTGCTGGCAATAATTGCAACTGTATTTTAAAAGAATTATGCACGTGCAATTAAATAAAGCGACAGCGCTTGAAAGTGTGGAACGGATAATGCAATAATAACAACAATAAATGCTGCTTTTAGGGTGGACCGTCCAGACCAGTTTTCCTGACAGTTATTGTTGTGTATTTAACTGTGCCCGCCTTCCACCGAGCAGCATGCAAATTAACTTTCAATTTCCTAGCTCCCCTCCCATGCCCTCCCTGCCCCTTCAACCAGAGACAATCAAAACAAATTTGCATAAATGTTGCCAAAGCAAAAAACCCGAAATAGCTGACGACTTTGCCTCGTTGTTGCTGTTAGTTTGGCCAACGACCCAGAGAGAGAGAGCTAAATTTAAGGCAGGGGCAGACAGATGAGAATTTGCGAAACAAAAAGTCTAAATTAATAAGTTTTCTGGCCAAGAGAGGGAGGGGAACAATAAAGAAGGGGCTGGCTGAAAGGAGGTTCCCCTGAAATAAATTACTGCTAGAGATCTTGCCCCGTCATCTCTCAAACTGACAGCAGACGCAGCAGGCAGTCTGCCGGGGCTGGAAATGCAGCCTGTGGACAGCTTCTCTACCTCTCCACCTCTCTCTCGCTCCCTTTGTTCATTGTCCGAGCCCACTTTGTCCTGGCTGGGTCCTTCGTCCTGCGATGCCATGCGATGCGATGCGCTGCTGTCCTTGGTTCAGAGTGCGGCGTCAAAAGACATCAATAAAATGGCGACCACTGGCGGCATTCGCCGGAATGCAAAAATACAGAAATACCGAAATGCTTTAAGCTCACCGGGATGTTGAATTTAAGAACTCCGACTATGGGGTCACAAATGTCCTTGGCAAAGGGCGAATATCGACAGCTATCATCATAAATCCACCGTCGACGCCCCCACTCGTTTTCATTCATTTTCAATTTTTCCTGCGCTCTCTTCGCAGCGGCTGGCTGTGGCGCAAAAATTTCACAACTAATTGAATATTTAAAACTGCCAAACCGCAATTTCAAATTTATTACCCCAAGGGCGGGATGGTGGTCACTGGGCCATTACCTCACTTTCGGCTGGAGCTCTGGTATAAAATGTCACTTAATTGCAATTTAGTAAATTGTTTTCCATGTTGTATAACAGCAGCGGCAACAAGCCGTCGCGGTGGGCGTGGCACAGCACAGCCCTCACACACATACATATACACACACATGAGTATTAAAAACCATAAATTTTGCGGTGATTTATCTTAATTTAAATGTTGCAACAATACATCGGAGCAGAGCCGCGTTATAGTCGGCTTTTGTTTAAATATAACAAAGCAACTAAGAGTATGCAATGGTGCACATTTTTTTCAATGAGTATATATATATATATGTATATTTTTGCCAGGATATGGATGTAATGTAGCGCATTTCGTGTCGTCTACCCCGGAACATAAATGTAGATGTAGATGCGGCCAAAGAATGTTGTAGCTTTTGTTATTTGCCGCCATGCTGTGTGCGAAAAATCAATTAAAAATTCATCAAATAATTAACAAAAGCAGCGCGCTGAGAGTGCCGTCGCATTGGGGAAAAACGGAGGGGGGCACCAAGGGGTTAAACAATAGCCGTCTTCTTCTCTGGGGAGTGTTTAACTTGGCCTCGACGGTGGGTGGGATTGGGCTGTAATGCTGCTTTGGCTGCTGTTCCATGTGTGCGACGCGCAAAACAAATTAAATTCAATTTAGTCAGCAGCAGCCGACGGGGGCAGGATAATGGGGGCGCCTCCTGCAAGAAGGTGCAATTTTGATGGATTGCTTTTGCCTGCCTGCTCGGATGCCTGCCTCCTGTCGAGTGCACAGGAGTTGGGCAGGACCTTGTTTGTTGCTTAGCTGCAAACTTTTGCCTCGGTGTGTGTGTGCGTATGCGTATGTGAACGCCATTTGCATATATGTGTGTGTGTGTGAGCAAGTTGAGGCCAAGTTAACGCAGCTGCATTTAAACTTTGTTTGCCAAATGGCCCGGAGGGTGGGCCAGCTACAAGAAATTAAAAACTTTACAAACCAACCCCCCTCCCACCATTCAGGCTTAATGACATTAAGCATTAAAGCATAGCATACTTTTCCGAGCACAGAGATCATTAAAGTTCGCTGACTGGGTTCTCCATTAACCCAGACCGACGTTCACTTTTGGCCCACATATTCATAATTAATTGTTTGCCTGAGCAGACTTCTAAGTGAATTTCGTTCCCTTATTAATGGCCGACTACCTCGGGCTGTCTGTTTTGGGCCGAGTGGCTAATTAAACACAAAATCAGATCCCGACCGGAGGCAACAATTTTTCTTTTCTACCTCAAGCCACACCAAAAATCACAAATTTCCGTTTTTTAATGAATGCGCTCCCCCGGAGTAGCACAAAAAAGGGGTGGCAATTGTGTAAAGGGCGTGGGTCGCCACGATAACACGACGCAGGCTGTAACTGTGTAACTGTTCTGGAGTTGAAGGCGAAGCGGCGTGACATGTCAGGTTTGCCAGGCATTCAGCAGGATCCCTTTCCCTTTCCATACCCCCGCACCCACCTAACTGAAGTATGCAACTTCATTTATAACAGAAATAAAAACCCTTTTTCGGCGCGCCTGACTTTTGGCTTTTTGTAATTTATACGCGCTTAAAGGCGTCATGTTGGCAACACCTACCAAAATTCCTTCCGCCCCACTTTTCTGAGCTTTTTTGCATAACGTCAACGTCTGACAAATGTGCCATAAGCAGGAATGATACGATGTGGGAGGGGGGATGGGGGTTTTTTTAAGGGCGCAAACTTTTGCGTGCGGTTGTTCGGTTTGGTTTGCTGCTGGGCAGCGGTTAAAAAACTTGTGGCCAAATAAATGGGCAAATGGCAGAAAATGACAAATGACCGTCAATCATGACAGGCCAGACGGACCAAAATGTGGCGGGGTGGGGGGTTGGTGTGTTGGCGGCGGGTGATAACGCTAAGCTCTGTCTGGGCGGCCGAAAACACACCTGCTGGTCAATGACAGTCGAAAGCTCATCAAATTGGCTCAGCCAATTTCTGGTCTTTTTCTCTGTTTTGTGTTTCGGGGACGCCATCTAAATGAGTGTTCTGAGTTAGATAACTTGACTGGCTCGAATTTGTGCTGGATTGAAATAAAATATGGCAGCAATTAGTTGTTAGTTATGACATATAGTTTGGGAACTGCATTCGCAAAGAACTCTATTTGGCACTCCCCATGGGATTTGGTAGCTTTTTTTTTGACTGCCAAATGATGGCATGTTTTCGCATTTCCACCCCGGCATTTGCAAAGCTTTTAAAGCCGGCAAATATATAAAACCCTCAATAAAGGGAACGGGCGGGAGAATAAACAAAAAGCGCGGCAAATCACTTTTTAAATTTAATTTGACACTTTCTTTTCTTTCTGAGCTGTGAGCATCAAAGAAGAGCCAGAACGCTGGGACTACAAAGTGTAAACTTTTCGAAAAGAAATTTCATTTTCGTTGCCCAAGGGCTTCGAGTACAGAGTATGCGGCGGGGGAGTCGGCATTTAAATTCTGTCGCCTCCTTTTTGGCCGAAAGTTAAATGTTTTGTAGTTTTCATTTAAGTGCAAAGTTTTTCTGCGCTGCATAAACTTTGCGTTATTTCACACGCAGGTATTATATTGCCAAAGCAGCGTACAAAAGCAAATGCAATAAACGGAGGAGAGAAAGGCAAAATGTTTGCAATCTCATATTAAATGGCATCAACAACTTTGTCTCCGTTTGCCAGAGCGCACAGAAAGTTTCCCCCGCTTATTATATTCAATAAAATATTTTACAGTGGCACTTTGGGGGATAACCAAGTCCGCCTTCACGAAAACTTCGCCATCTCGGGAAAAAATTTGATAAGATTTTCTTTTTGGCTGTCGGAATTGTCTATCTCTGCCTGCAAGCAGCAAGCAGCTTCTTTTTCCATATCTCTCTAGCTCTTTGGCGAGATTGCAAAATTGCAAAACTAAAATTGTAAATTTTAGACGGCGAACGGTTCTGTTTACTCTGCGAAGTTTCTTGGTTTTTAGTGCCCCATTACGCATACGCAGCGTTGGCCAAGCGTAGCATGCGAATTTATGAATGGCTTGGGCTGCTTAGTAGTGGATAAAACACTATGTAAAGTGGGTCTGAGTATCTCTGCCACTTGCTGCAAGTGAAATCCATTTTTCATTTTCATTTGCACGACACGAACTGCAATCTCCGCGGCGATCAATAGAAGGTTCCATGTCCTTCAGGTGCGTGTGAGTGTAAAGTCAACGTTTTTCCGTTTGACTTGATTTGAATGCCAGTGAATTTCCCCCCGCTGTCGTCGCACTCCTCCATTTCTCCGGCTGTTCATTCACTGATTCATTTATTTCGGTAGGCACTTGTGCACCTCGTGCGCTTTCTGTGTGCGCTTTCAATGACACATTTTTTTTTGCCCCGTCGCCGAACGGCGTTTGATTGAGTGCCTTTTCCATTGGCAGGCAACAAACTTAATCAATTTCAGCGCCTGTGTCCAAACAAAAGGAGTGCCCAAAGGCTGGAAAATTGCTCGGCTCTCGTTCTACTCGTTCTGGAGAGCTTTGGGTCTCTGTTGCATAGTTTTCAGGGGCCGAACTGGTGGACTGAATCACCGCCTTTGGTTGGCAGCACTGTCTGTCTGTCTGTCTATCTGCCAGCGTATCTGTGTGTTTACCCAACGCAAACGCCATAAAATAATTTTGTTTCAACACAAACACACCCACCGATAGACTGAGAGCCTCCAACACAGAGACATATTTGCCCAGTGCAAATACGAAACACAAATGTATATATTTAATTTGAGCAAATAACTATTTTTGGCAGCAGACAGACAGACGCAACACCTTCCCCCCTTTTCTATGTTTGCCTTCCCGACAGTTGAAGCCGCCGCCGCATGCAAAATATTTGAAATAATTAGTGTAAAATATTTGCATAGAAATTATTTGTTGACTTGCGGCGGGGGTGGAAAGCCGAAAAATTCTTCGACGCCTTAATTGAGCCCCGCTAAGGTGGACCAAATAAATGAAAGGCCAGGGTTAGTTTGTGATTGCACCATTACGAGTCGGCAGTGCGGTAGGTAATGCCTGTTATTCTGTCATGAAATCTGTTAAATCAGTTGAAATCTGTACCGTGCTGGAAAGTTTATATAAAAGATAATTAGTATGGAATTGAAACATTGTTGTTGTCATTAAATTCAATTTTTATATTAAAGGGGTGAGCTCAGTAAGTTACTCATTTTTAAAGCCAGAAAACTAATTCTAAGCTTAGTTTTTTCACATGATAATAGAATTTGGTGAAGTGAGTATAAGACTTTTAAGTAGAGCTGTTATAAAATCTGTTATTTTCCAATGACTTTTTTTAGAGGATATTATGGATTGTAGATTTCCGAATATCTAAGATAATGATCGTTTATACAATGGCCCTCTGAAGTCCGCTAGATTTCAGGAATCCAGCACTGCAGACGCTCTAACTAATGTTGCAACCTCGAGTGTAGACAGCATGACTGTGACAGTCAGACCTTTTAATTAAAAACTATTTTGCTTTGCATTTTTAAGGCCTGTGGCGGAGGGCGGATTTTTGAGGAGGGGCGGCGAAGGGCGTGTGTGCCCACGCCCACAGCTCGAGCTGGGAAATTTTAGCATTTTAATTTTAATTTAATGTGGGCGTGGCATGGCGTGCAACAGTTTCTGCCGCTCTTCGTGTGTACTCCCTTCTTTTTTTTTCCATCCTTCCTTCCTTCCTCGCTGCCCGACTGCATTAAGTCAAACGTAATCCGCACATGGCCAGCCACAAACCGGGCAGAAGGAGACAGGACACAGGACACAGTACACAGGACACAGGACTCGGGGTAAAGGACAAAGCAAGGATATCTCACTCTGGCCACTGGGACTCCTCTTACTTTTTGACTTTGCCGGTTGGTGCTGGCTGGTGCTGTTGGTTTTCTGGTTAGCTTCCCTTCTAGTCCTTCTCCTTCTCGAGGTCGGTTTGCTACGGTTCGGTTCGGTTCAGTTCGGTTTGGTTTGGTTTTGGCTTTCGGTTTGCTTTGACTGGTTTCCCAGCTGCTGCTCCTGCTGCTCAACTGGACTTTGCCAACCGACGTTTCATTAAGTTATACAATTTAACGCCCTTTCAGCAGTCGCAGTTCTATTTACATTTGCTTTGGGTCAAATTACACAAATTCTACGGGTGTTGGTTGCGGCGACAAAGGCATCGAACGGCGGCGTCTAAGTCTGTCTGCGTCTGGGTCTGGGTCTGGGTCTCCAAATAAATTTCATACAAACTGTTTGCCCAACGTCTCTTGGTAATTTAAAACTTTGCTCCTTTGTTTTATCGCCGAGGCAAATATTATTGAACTCGGGGATCGGGATTCGCCCCATGCTGCTATCCATAGCTTAGATATCCTTCCGTCCTGACCCAATTAGAGTGCTACCTGGTGTGGCTTTGTCCACAGGTCGTAGGCCAAAAGTTTTCCAAAAGGAAAGCAAAGCAGTAGACACCGAGAACCTTTGGCCAATTTTCCATGCTGCCATTATCAAATTGAATTTCGCATGCAAATTGTTTTCGGTCTTCTAGAAAGCTTTCAAGTTTTATGACACGGAAATTGGCTCTTGCAAGTTTCTGCTTTGGCCAGGATGCTGCTCCTGCTGCCTTCTCGGCGTGTCTCGTCGTCTGTGTCCTGGCCTATTCCCGCCGAAGGAAAAGAGGGGGCGGTAGTGACTCACGTATCCAGCACGTTTTTGCACTTTTTAACCTTTGGCCAAGCCAGCTCACTCGCTGGCATGCCACACTAATTTCGAGCGCCCAATGCTAATTATGATGTCTTTTACGTGCCAACAAACGCTCAAGTGACTTACCCCAGTCGGAAAGGAGTCGCAGGCTCCACTCAAATATTTATTTTACTGTAAACTCAACCTAAAAACCGTAGACGACTGCCAAACCCCATTCAAAATTCAAGTGGGCGTGTTCTGATGACATGCTGCCTGCTTACCTTCGGCACGTAATGCGCTGGGGATTCGCCAGTATTAGCCAGGCTCGCAGGACTGCCAGGACTCGAAAAGAGGCAGTGGCAGTGGCAGTGGCAAAGGCAGTTCCACTGACTGCGGCAGAGTCAGAGACAGAGGAAAAAACAATATTAATAACAGAGAGCCAGCCCACAGAGCCCAATCTAGAGGGCCATAATAATACATCAGCTGTGGCAATGCCCCCGCAAGGGGTTGTGCCAAAGAACGGCGAGGACATCGAGGACATCATCCCAACCAAGCAGCTAATAGTCCACCGTTCCGTTCCTTTCCATTCCTCTCCATTCCCGCCTCCCGGAATCGCTGACGAACTGGGAGACCGGAGTGAACGATCCGGCGAACGAACCAACGAGCAACGCTTCATTGAAAAGTTTCAGCGTAATGGCTTTTGTTTGGCGTCGAGTCGCTGGGGGAGTGTGGACTGGGGAACCGGGGGAGTGGGGGAACGGGGGAATGGGTCTTTCTTCCATAGCATTAAGTAATTGATTACATCTCGAGGGACTTTTAAGCAAGCCGAACCAACACGAAATGGCACGACACTATAAACCTCATAAATTTCTATAAAACTTGACTGCTCGGCGCAATACAGTCTAAATATATATACATTTCCTATTTTTTTTTCGCTAAACAAGGAGAGGGGCATCTACTAAAAGGGGTAGAAGAGCAGATTGGGCGGAGCTCCACACTAAATGTGGAAGGGGATGCACAACCAATTTGACTAGCCGACGACCTTTACCGTGTTTTACCATAAACAATAACCATAATTTAAGTCCCATTCCCCACGAAGTCAGCGTTAATGTGGTTAGCAAAAGGCAATGACTGGAGGGTTGGTTAATGGTGTCTCTTCACAAGGAAAACTATAAGTAGCTAAAATACCATAAAACGCTAATTGCTTGAATTTACATTAGGGGCCAATATCATGAAGTACCAATATATCAAGTTTAATTTCCAATAGAAAAGTCAGTTTATTGAAATATAACAATTGTAATATCGCATTTATTTTTCATCGTTTAAGTGTCGATATAAATTTATATTAATTTATAGTTTTAAATAAAACCGCTAAGTTAATATTGTAAAAATCAATGCCTATTAAACGAACCATTTATTAAATTTATTGGGGAAATAGGCTGAAACTAGTCTGAATCATACATTTTAAGGCCATAATTCTCTCTGTCACAATTAATAATAGATACAAATAGAACAACGTTTTGAGTATGGAAGCAATCCCGATTTATAAAGCGTTCATTCTGAACTTAAATATTTTAGCAAAGTGAATACTCTGACCTTGTTACCCACTCACCCTACTCGTTTTTACCTAGATATTTCAATGAACCTTTCCGCCAACCTCCCATCTTATCTATCACTCTTTTCTTGCGCTGCTCACGTTTCGTTGTGGATTTTAAATTAAAAATACAGCGAGTTTTGTGCGGGTTGTGCGGGCTGCCAAACGAAACAAATAAAAACAACGGAAAGAAGACAAATAACCCCGCCCATCTGGGGCGGTTAGCCATTTTTATGGCGCCTAATTGCACATCGCTCCCTGAGAGAAGCGGAGCGGTCCGAGTGTAGAGGACTCGCGGGGGGGCGGGAAGGACTCGACCGGGCCTCGGCTGTTATAATCATAAAATTGCTTTTGTGGCATACAAACCGGTTATATTGCTCCCGTGTGATAGTCGCCCCCCCCTACTTCCACATTTTGTCCCTCAGCTCCAGAGCTCCCACTGCTTCTTCATTTTCTATACGAATGAAAAATGTTGCGGTTTATTTTCATTTGGAGTTTTTGCCGAGTCCGCGCGCTCTAAACATAATTTGTTGCATTAATGTTGGCCACATACACAGGAAAATAGAGAATGAGCTTCAGCCACCCCCCACCCATCTCTCATTTTCCCCAATACACACACATAGTTTTTGTTTAATTTCAATGTAAATTGCTTGAGAGGGATGTGAAGTGCAGGGGAGGGGGTAGAGGTTCATGTGTGTGCCCTGCTAATTGCTTGAAGCCCTTGAGCTAGAAATTTTGCGCATAATTAGTGGCAAATGTGCATATGGAAAATGTGTTTGGAAATTGCCCCGAAACCTGAACGGGTCCTGTGCATATATATTTTAGATACATATATTCCATGACATGGGTTAAACTCTTGTTGACTTGCCCGCAGAAGAACGGAAACAATTCCACTTTAATCAATGTTAAACTGCCGCCAAGGAGCGCCCATTCGCTCCCCTAGTCGGTGGAAAAGTTTTCATTATAATTTTTTAAAAGCGAACCCAAAGCTCCTGATGTCAAATTTGCCTGTCACTCCATAAACCTACATTTAAGGACTTGAAATGCTAAATGCCCCATAAAATATACAGGCCAAGGCATACTAACCGCCCCGCCAAGGTGAGTGGACAAACATAAAAATGAGAAATAATAATGCCATTGACAAATACAAAGCCATAAATTATAAATGCGAAATGCTTACTTATACACGAAATCTACTTTTCCTGCCGCACAGCACAGCAGAAAAACACAAAACGAAAAAAAAACACAACTGACAGCGAGGGTGCGATGGCCAAGGAAAATGGAAAACTGAAAACGCAACAGAAATACAAACCGCAACTTGTTATAAAATTAGTAAAATTTTCTCAGCAAACATTTACATTAACTACAAGGCCCACACACACAGAAGTATTCCCCAGGAAGGACCTCCTTCTCCTCACAAGGACTTCAAAAGACCCATAGAAGCGTAACAAGGAATAAGGAGAAGAAACCAAAGCAACAGCGGCAGCAAAAATAAATAAAAAGCAAACGAGACCTGAGCCTGGTCCCAAAAGTATTAAGAGAGCAAAGCAATTAAAATATGAAAATGTACAACTTTCATCTTTTTGAGCTCATTGCATAAATCATTTCGAATGCTTGACAGGGCATTTTGGGGTGGGGGGTAGGATCGCTGTGGGTGGTGGTTTTTCCACCCACCCTCTGACATTTAAATTTACTGCGTCGCTTTTGCTACTAATCAGCATAAGTCCTTGCCAAGCGCACAAATGCTGCCCGGCCAAACCGAACAAAAAGTGATTTATTTCGAAATTGCCTCATCTCTCCTCGTTTTGGTTTACCTGTAGCTACTTTTTATGGTGGTGGGGGGATGGAGCAAAAAGTAGATGGTTAGGACAACCACGTCCACTAGCAACCGACAGTATAGGACATAATTATAATCATTGCGGCCGCCGCGGCCTCAATTGTAATTATAAGTAGGAAACTAAGCCAGCAGGGAGACTTGCCTTGATGTCAGTTGTCCCAACCAATTTCTCCAATGCCCTCGAGGCTGTGTGCTCAACATTTTACATACAACAACGCGCACAGGGGAAATTCTCGTTGCTAAGTACATGGATGCGTGTAGAGGGAATGTCTCTTCATGTCGCCTTCAATTAAAAGTTTGTACAAATTGCCAGCAATTTGTGCGCGACTCGGTTAATTGCCCAGGCCAACTGCTGGAAAGGTATCATTAGATGGGGGCTTGCCAAAAGGTGTTGCTCACGAAATTGGGAAACTTTCCAGCTGGGCGGTGGGGGCCTAACTTATATTTCAATTTTCATGTGCAGCCCGTGATGTATAATTGTTTATCAAAAAGAATAAAAATGTAAAACGGCGAAAAATTCAAAAGTTGGCCAAAAGCTATCCGGATTAGACTGTCGAGCACATGCCGAATTTGCATATTTCGCCTGATTTTGTTGTAAATTCTCAACTTACATCGTGTAACAAACTAACAAACACGAGAATCAAAAATCAAATTTAAAACCAAAATAATTGAAGTGTAGGCAGCATTTTGAACGATGCATTTATGTATTTATATATATTTTTACAAATAAATACTCTGTACACATATATCGAGCGGAGCGAGGAGTTTTTGGGGGGTTGATCCAGCCAAAGGAGATGTGCGTATATAAACACAAGTATAACCAATCAAAAATCCAATTAAAATTGAGGAAAATTCGATTTGCATGTAAAATATGGAAAAAAAGAGACGAGAAACGAAAAGCGAAGAGAACTCTCGTCCCACACGAGGGTTGAGGAGGTGAAAACATAAAAAATATTTGGTATATGTGAAATTGAAAAGCCTGAAAAAAGGGCAGCTCGACACCAAGAGAACTCTGTTAGCATTGGATTGATGTGAATAGGGATCTGGCACCATATAAAAAATGCGGCAAAAGCAAGCGGGGTAAAATGCAAATAATAATATAAAACAAATTGTGTTACCTATAAGCGAGTGGCATTTGCACACGGCAAATATAGCGATATAGTTTGGTATAATAGCTCACGAATTGATTTATCTGGAGGAGAATAGTCCTGCATATTTATTGTAAACATAACTTAATTACTTTTCTTCTCTCCTTTCAGGTAAGTTCAAGTTCTCTCTACCAGAAGTTCAGTTCTAGCCTTAAGCTCGCAGTAAGTTTGTGATCTACTAACAATATCATTTAACAGTTTCATATTTATGCCAAGACTCTTTTCAACCGAACTTCTAAATTCTTCACTATGCAACCCAAGAATTTCTTCCTCTCTGTGTTGACTTTTTTGTAATTGCTGCTCCTGCATACGTGTTAGCTGAGTTTTAGATGCTTCCTAATAGGGTTAACTCCAACACGGAATTTGGCTCATTTGTGCATTTGACACTTTCCATTGAATTGGCCAAAAAGCAATTTATTTAGCAAATTATTAAGCACATTACGTATAGAGGCCTCTGTTTAATTAGTTTATTATTTGCGTTACTGTGTTTGTGCTCTCTGTGTGTATGTGTGTGTGTGGTAAAATTGCGAATTATTATTGTTTAGCTGTTGTTAATAACTTTAGCGACGTCGATTTTTAGCGCGACTACAATTTTAATTACATATTTTTGTGTGCCCTTTCGCACAACGATAGTTAGTGTGTGCGTGTTTGTGCGGCTGAGTGTTAATTAATTTTGTGCTTGAATCGCCGTCAGTTGCATTTGCAATTGACTGCAAAGTGACCCCAGAACCCCTCGGCATTGAGGATCGTTGTGTCGCCGTTTAATTAGTCCTCAATTTCCAATTAAATACTGCTCTTGCACTAATTAAATTTCACTTTTTGTTGCTACCCCTCTTGCACGAAACCCAAGTAATTTGTACAAAATTAATTAGAAATGTCCCTGCCCTGCTGTTTCCTATTTCCCGAACCCTCACTCATCTCGTATCGAAGTGAAGTGAAGGCGAGCACGCAAAATCAAATCAGAGACTGTCGCTGAAAGCGTGGCTAAGAAAAATAACTCAAGGTAAATAAATAATTGAATTCATTAGGCAAATGAAAAATCCCGACACGAAGACCTAAAGGATGTGAAGGATAACAAGAAAGGAAAGCTAACTTCGGGCGGAGCCAAAGTTGAAATACCCTTGCAGAATATTCCGAATTATATTCGCCAAAATTAATCATATGATGCATTCTTAACACTCATAAAAAATCCCAACTTTCTAACTTTAAAAACACCAAAGTTATGGCATTTCCAATCGTTCAGTTAAGTGGCGGCTATAGGATATAGTCGGCCGATCCCTATGAAATTTAGTGGGTCAGATTGATTGGCCAAATATAAAACCCATAGAAAATCCCAACTTCCTAACTTTACAAATCCCAAAGTTATGGCATTACCGATCAATCAGTTATATAGCAGCTATAGGATATAGTCAGCCGATCCTTATGAAATTTGGTAGGTCAGATTGATTGGCCAAATATAAAAGCCATAGAAAATCCCAACTTCCTAACTTTACAAATCCCAAAGTTATGGCATTACCGATCAATCAGTTATATGGCAGCTAAAGGATATAGTCGGCCGATCCTTATGAAATTTGGTAGGTCGGATTGACTGGCCAAATAAAATACCCATAGGAAATCCCAACTTCCTAACTTAACAAACACTAAAGTTATGGCATTTCCGATCAATCAGTTATATGGCAGCTATAGGATATAGTTGTCCGATCCTGGCCGTTCCGACTTATATACTGCGTGCAAAGGATCGAAGGCTGTGTGCAAAGTTTCAATTCGATATCTTTAAAACTGAGAGACTAGTTCGCGTAGAAACAGACAGACGGACAGACAGACGGACAGACGGACAGACGGACAGACGGACATGGCTATATCAACTCAGGAGGTGATCCTGATCAAGAATATATATACTTTATAGGGTCGGAGATGTCTCCTTCACTGCGTTGCACACTTTTGACCAAAATTATAATACCCTCTGCAAGGGTATAAAAATAGGTGGAGAAGGCAAAGGAGTAGTATTGACCCAAATCCGCAGGACAACAAGACAGTCGCCTGTCAGAGCTGTTAAAAACGTAAACACAAATAAAATACATTGTTTACCCATACGCACACACACACATGACACACCAGTGTGTCCAAAGGACATTACCTGCGTCACGCCCTTCTCGAGTTCACCGTTCGCCTTTACGGCTGCTCATTAGTGACGAAAATCGAACAACCGAGCTAAAAACTAACAACGAAAACAAGCCACACACATAAAGGATCCTGGATCCGGGATGACGACGATGTCGAAAGATGGAGGCGCTGACAAAAATACGAAAAAATAACAATGGCAGCGACAAGGAAGCAAACAATACGACTGAAATAATACTGACAGGGACAGGTAGATAAATATAGAAAGCAATGGGAAGGGGGGGACGTCGAACGGGACGAATGGGGCATAACAACAACCATAATAATAATGAAGCACACACACATACACATCGCTGCTTTTGTGGCCACATTAAAGGTGTGTGTGCTGTGTTTAGGAGTCCTTCGATATCTGGGTTTTTCGTTAGTTTCAGGTTAACAAAATCAAAGCCAGAGGGTTGGTGGCCGGAAAAAGGCGGCATTATTGATTCTAGAGCTTGTAATCATTGAGATGAAATGTCAGCAGTGGTCGCAGCTGCGGATGTGGAAGCGTCGAATATGTATCTCATTAGGTTTTGCGATGCCCGCTTGATGGATGTTATCCAATTATCTAGCATAAATACAGCAAATCCCTGACAAGCACTAAGAATATTTCCTCACGAAATTGCATCGCAACCAGGAGTAACAAAACAGGACAGGGAGCTGGAGAGTCTGGCAGAGCTCCTGCTACTACCACTACACGCTTCATTATGCAGCAAATTAGGCCCGAGACGAGACCCCGGAATGCCTCTGGAAGCCCGAAAGCCCAAGATGATGAAACGAAATTATGCATTATGCATGGAAAACATGCAGGCCAGATCCTGCCAGGACAACCAGGCCCCATTACACGTCAAGACGACGCGACGACAAACTTACCCACCTATGCGTCCTTTGCATGGTCCCAACTTTATTATTAAATCCGAAAACTTAAATGCAGAGAGAGGCAGAGCTCCCTGCGAGCTCGAAACTCTCCGGAGTGCACTCAGAGCACAGTGAGTTATTAACACGCCTTGCCACATTTGCTGCCGAGCTAATGTGGCTTGGTTTAGTGGCTGCCCCAGGCCACTGCACCACCCGGAACCACCAGGAACCACCCGGAACCACCGGGAACCCCCTTAAGCCACCCTGATCCACACTCAACCACCCCATGAACCTGTCTCCATTTCGGGGGCCATGCTCCTGTGCCTGTCATTATGCTAAACTAAACGGCTGGCAGTGCTAGAATTTGCACCCGCAACCAGGATGCCTCGTGCCTCATGCTTCATGCCACTTGCCACGCCCCCTGCCCACCTGACCGCCCACCTGCACGTGCTTTTGCCAGGTATAACGGTAACATTTCCGTTGCAGCTTCCGCTGCTGCGAGCGCTTTATAATTATTTCGCCTGGCGGGCCTCCAGTTGATGGCATATGCTGCCTGTTGCCTGGATTGTCAGGACATGTACGTGTTGCACGCTGCAAGTGTGTGTGCGCTTGTATGAGTGTATGGGTGGGTGGCAAGAGTTATAAGCTTCATTAAGCATATGTACAGCACGTTGTAAGCTCCCTCTCTCTCTGTCTATCTCCGTAACTCAGTGTGTGTGTGCTGCAATTAAGCATATTTAGCATAAGGATTTGTCATTTACGCTAAACTCACTTCCAGTGGCAGATAGTTTTGGGCTAAAATAGATAATTAAATGAGGCGAGGGCTAATGAAGATCTCTTTAAAATGGAATCTCTTGTTCCCCCATTTTAAAGCCACTCTGGCTGACATTTCTATTAAAATCCACCAGCCCATGGTCGCCTCAAATTGCTTTGACCTTTGAGCACCAGATGCGAAGGATTTTCCCCCCTGACTCATAACTCTCTGGTCTGGGAAGCGAAAAAATTCTTCCACACGCACATTAAGTCACGTTTTCGCACCATTAACCCATAAAGAACGAGAGCTTGGGTGGCAAGCAGCAGAAGATTTACAAATATTGAACTTTTTTTGTTGCTGCCGGCTTTCAAGTCGTAAAGCAGTCACAAGCATATTTTATAGATTTTAATATGCGCGCTACATAACATCCCCTGACTTTTAAATTCACGCCGAAAAGTAGGCAAACGGCAAGGCAGGTTTTTATTCATTCACCCTTGTCAGACTTCCGCGTTCCGTTTAGTGACTTTTTTTGCCTTCGAGTTCCGTGCCCTCTGACAGAGTGTCAACGTACCGAGGGTTTTTCGGAGAGAGTGTGTGTGTGCCCAAAAAAAGGCAGCTTGATAAGGGTTTATCAATGCGACACAGTAACTTAGTGATTTACTCGTGTGTGTCTTGAATTTTTTTTTAATTTTGAAAATTGAAAAAGTGACTTTTGCTTTTCTGACTTTATATCCCCGAGGTCCTCAAAGGCTGAGAGGGTTTTACCCCAACCTTTAAATGTAATTGAAACCGCCTTAGACACAGATCACGTCTCGGAAAGCTCGACGATTTCGAGAACATAGTTGTATCAATATGTAACTTCTCTTTACTTTCTCCTTTTGCTGACAGCAATTTGCTTTAATTGTCATTACCATTGATTGCATTCGCCTGTACTCCAATCCACCATCTCCCTACGCCAACTAACATTTCAATCTGCCAACCCACAAAGTTGCCAAAAATTGTTGTGGCTCTTCCTCCCTAACCAAACCAAGCACATACACCCACACACACAAAATATTGTGGGAAAAAGCGCTTTTCATCTTATGAAATCATTTTTGGCTTTCAAGGATTTCTGGGCACACACACGGAAAAGGAAAGATACACCTGCATAAGCGGGCCAGAGTTGCCAGTGCTATTTAAAATAAATAACACACACACACAGAGTCGTATCGAAAAAGCAAATAAATTGGTTTCGTAACCGCAAAAGCCAAACGGAGAGGGGCATTCACTTTCTCACATCAATTCAATTCAATCAGACATCAAGCATATACAATTTTCACTCGCAACACAAGAATTATACAATCAATGGCTTGCCAGCGAGCAGACATTCGCAATCCAAAAAAGCAACCACCCCCCACCCCTTATGGATCACCTTCACCAAGCCCCAAAGTTAACCCCCCTGAATCCTGGTATCTGGCTGGAAAGGAAATAAAATGCGGCAGGCACGTTGCAACACTATTACTTATTTCGCCGGGCTCACAGACAGGCAGGCGCAGACGACAAGGACGACGTCTGACTGAAATGAACTACGTTTGTTTGTGATTGTGCGGCTGTGCGCAGGTGGAGCAGGTGCTTTTTGCAGAGAGGAGTCCTGGGAAGGGGGTGGTGGATGGTTGGCAGTCCAAAAATGCAATAATCTTTCAGCGCCGTCGTCGTCAGCGTTTAAACGTGACTTTTAAGCATGATGTTGTAATATTTTAACTTGACTAAGAAGAGAGAAGGGGAAAGAAAAGACGCTTCTGGTTTGGGTGAGGCTATATAAAAGGAGGGTTGGATCCTCCATTGTGTGCGGCTGCGAAATTGTTACAAATGCCCCCAGCGTGCATTTTATGGCCAGTGCGATAAATAAAATGTTGCAACAAACAGGGCGCACAAACACACACACCAACACAAAGGACCAGAAATATGTGCAAATAATATGGGAGAGCGTTCCACGGGCCAAGGTACGGAATAGTCCTGCTCCTAGCTGGCAGGCAGTCAGACAAACAATAACATAAATTTCGTTAGCTATTTTATTTTTTACCCCTCGTATGTGTGTGCTCGTGCCAAGTAATTGTGCAATATGTTTTAGAGGCTGGCAGGCGAGAGCCTTGACCAGGATACGGAGTTGCTTACTACTGGTCGCTAAGTAGTCGAAGTCAACGGAGATCAGGCTGCAAGGACTCTACGTTCGCCTTTAAAGGAATGCAAGAGAAGAAGGTTAAATGTGCGTTAAATTGCTAAACGTTTTGCCAACTTTGTCGGCCATTACAATTACCGTTGGCCGTTCCTCTTGGCCAGGCCCTTCGTCATCCGCTGCTGTTTTCGTCTTCCCCGTCTATGCGTAATTGTAATTGCAAGAGCTTCGCTCGCCCCCGAAGGCTTTCCACAACCCCATCTATCTGTCTTGGCCGAAAGCTTAGACAAGTTTGCTGCTAAGCCAACATAAGTCCCGAAAGCATTTCATATACCAAAACGGAAAAGGCAGCAAACTGCGAAACTAGTGTTCGTGTATTTGTCCGAATGATTGTGTAGCTTAGGGTGGACCTTGGGAAAGAAGAAAAAATAGTTCAAATAATTTGAGCAAACACTTCCAAGTCTGAAAAGTCAATTTTAATATTTAACAGAACTGCATACATTATTATAGTTAAGCTTAAAAATAAATTCCAAAAGAATTTGGAAAAAGAAAGACGAAAATCCTTAGTTCGAAGTTATTTAAAGTCAAATTTAATTTATTTTTGCACTGGTTTAATTGTAAAATTATTGATTTTCCTGTCCATATTCTGATTTTAAAGATGGGGAATTTATTTAAATTATTATAGAAAAAATTAAAACTATTTGATTGAAAGATTTATCACACCAAGTCAACTCCAGCAGTATGAAAATTAAACTCTTTAGGAATTGCTAAAACTGCGTATGAGTAATATACCATAAAACCATTTTGCAAATCCTAAAACAGACTTCTTCAAAGTCTTTTCTACTAGTATGTATCAAAACTAAGGTCCACCCCACTGCTTATGTGTGTGTGGCTTAGTCCGTTTCTGTTGTTTTCGTTGTGGTGTTTGTCTTAGTTAAATTCCGAAAGG
Source organism: Drosophila kurseongensis (assembly GCA_018153305.1). Lineage (NCBI taxonomy): Eukaryota > Metazoa > Arthropoda > Insecta > Diptera > Drosophilidae > Drosophila > Drosophila kurseongensis. The sequence continues at coordinate 11,810,301 of JAECXX010000005.1, read as the reverse complement.
CGTAACGGGTAACGAGCGGGGTGCATTGAGTGCGGCTTAAGTGTTCATCGACTCAACCGCAGCAGAAACTCTGTTCCGTACGGAGGTCCTTTCAGCCCCCTTCCCCATCCTTGCCACGCCTCTTCATCCCCTTTCTCCCTCGCCCAGCTGTCAATAGTCTGAGTCTGCTGCAAGTTCAATTAATTGCGCGCAACGAACAAACAAACAAACAGCAACAACTACAACTACAGCAACAAGGAAAAGCAACCACAAAAATTAAATTAAAGTAGAGCACACCCCCCTCCCTCTCTTCTTTATTCGCTTTCCCTCTCCCCCTCTATGCCCTTCTCTTGCTGCCCTACCCTTTCGTGTAAATGAGTGATGTGCATGAAGAGCGCTAAAACACTTTTGTTTGCCTGTGTGAGTGCATGTGTGCTGGTGTTTGTGTTTGAGGCTAGATGAAGACGTATGGTTATTGTGATGACTCTTGGAAAATTGATAAATATTGCAAAACGCACTAGCACACACACACACACTCATGGCAAACGAGAGAATGGGGAGAGAAAATATAATTTAATTAAAATGTTTTATGTAAGACATGTTTATTGAAGCATTTTCTCTCAAAACTTCCCAAAGCAATTTGATTGACGGGCTTGACTTGCTTGTTGTTGCAATGTCCTTTACCCCCCCTCCTCAATTGCTGTTTGTTGATTTTATTTGTTGATTTGTGGCATCAGCTGCTGTCAAGGTGTTGAAGAGTATTCCTTGCCCGAAGTTTTGCATTGATTTGCTAGCTGGAGAGTGTTGTTTTCCAAGAGTTAAGTCAGGCAATATATTTTCAATTATGGCTGCCTAAGGTGGTAGAAAAGATGATGGAAGGCTTTGTTTTTCAGATCTTAAAAGGGCCCTTAGTTTTGTTACATAGGTTTATTAACAAAAATCCTATTTGCGATTCAGTCAACTGTTGTGGTATTTCATTGGCTAGACTAGTTAACTATAATAAAATTATATTCCAATATGTAATCACCATTATTCCGTATATACGCATATGCCGTGTGTTGTTGTCGTGTATTTTAAAATATTTCCTTAATTCTTTGTTACGTATATATAAACGAATAATATTTCCATAAGTTATCTTTACCAATCAGTATTTAAACAATATACAGAAAATTGAAACTTTGATGCTCTTAAATATCAGACATATGTACCCGTATTTACTCTTATTTAAATAAAAGTTTAGCTGATTTTTCGTTTCCATTCTAACAACAAAACTTCCCTCCCCCGCATATTTATCTTAATTAAATTTTCTGTTTATATTCCCCCAATAAAATTTTATACCTCTGTGTTGTTGTTTTTCGATGTTGTGCGTACAGTTTACCACTGAAAATAATGGTCACAATTCAGGAAAGTCTTAAACGATTATGCTAAATGTTGTGATATATCTACTCTTATTTACGTACCTCTTCAAGAGACTTGCCGCAAAAAATTAAATAGCAAATTTGTATTGTTGTGCCCACGTAAACATTTGTTGTGCATTGTTTTCGTGTTGCTCTTTTCCGTAGTATAAATACAAAAAAAATAAAAACCAAATAAAGATGAAAATTTACAATAACAAACAAACCAATTAATTAACAATATGCAACCACTTTTCAAAAGTAAATATTTTACTACAAAAAACCCCACGCTCAATCAGAAAACCCAAACAACAACAGAGATTATAAAACTTTATTTATTCTTACTTTTCTCTTTCTTTTTTCTGCTCTTCTCTTTTTTTGCAAAAAAAACTTTTGAAAACACCAAAATACGAAAACCCAAAAAATCTGTACACGAATTTAGCAATCGGCCTGAGAAGCATCGAAACGACGGCGTTCAACTAAAGGCGACGTTCACAATGGAAGCTTGGAAAGTTCCTCCGATCCCAAGTACCAAATAACTCGACGATTGCAATAATGCAAGAGGAGAGCCCACAGCAAACGTCCATGACAAGTAGATTTTAAAATCTGTGCTTTAAAGGCATCAAAGTTTGTTAATGTAAACAGTTTCATTAGGCCGTGATAAGTAATCGTAATAAGCCGTGCCTCAAGTAGACAGAGCTTTAAGCCCTCTAGTTCAAACCGAAACAAAGTGCTGAAGTTCTTTACTCTAACGTGACTACAGGAATAGCCATTTAATTAAAACAAGTAGGAAAGTTAAAGTTATTATTAATACGCCGTAACATTCCAAGAATGATCAAATGAAAAAGCACGGTACTTAAAGTTACTAGAGCAATAACAACCAAAGCCGACTAAGTCTAGCAAGTCAACCAAAAAGTAAGCATTAAATACTTATATGAAGTCTAAGTCTAAGTCTACTAAATTATATTTTTTATTAGTTTTAATTCAAGTAAGACATTTAAGAGCTCAGTTAAATTTATGGTCATGTCTGTTGGGCGTTTGGGAAAATCTCCGACGGGCGCTTGGCTTTTAACATATTTTCTAAGAGTTATAAAACGGAGACAGACTATATAATTGTACAAGCGTATGCAGGACGAACTCTGTCTAGTGCTCATAAACTTTAAATTCCGCTTTATCGTGAGTTGCCCCCTATTATACACATATATCTTGCATATATATGAAATAAAAAACAAATCTGTACACACATAAACGACAGCCACAAAGGGGACATTCTCCGGGTGAGATTTTCCTTTTTCCGTCGCCATGGCTTTTTTCGCTGCTCTTTCTTTAAGCATTTCACGGGAACACTGCGGACACTTTTATGCGTTTGAAATGAAAATGCCATGTGCCATTAACATTATCCCTGACGCGTCACTACTTAAAATAAAAATTTCTATATTTTTTACACATTTATTTATATAAAAGGAGCAACGACGGAGAGCACCTTTTGGTCGTCGCTCGCCTTTTATAGCCAATTTCTGGTTACCCACAGTGTGCAGCCAATTTCATGTCAAGCTGCAGCCGCAGCAGTACCAGCACAAAATGATAATCCCGGGGTCATAAAAAATTTTTACTTTATATTGACTTTTAGTGTGATAGTCAAGCCAGCGGAAAAAAGCGGAGACAAGGTGCACATGAAATGTTAATGGCTTGTCAAGATTGCCTTTCCAAGTGCCGGGTTTTTGGCTGCTGTAGGTAAAGAAGCTCAAATTTATCACCTGCTGCAAAATGAAATGCAAATGTTTTCTGGGTAAAGAAAACACATTTCAAAATAACCAAAACCCTTTAAAGTCCTAGCCCAAATTCTGAATTATATTGAAGTTGTTAATAGTCCAAAAGGTTATTCAATTAGCCTTCATTTTAATTTTAAAGTAAAGATTTTTGTTTTTTGTTGAGAAAACCTAAATGGCAATCTTCCAGTCCCCTTTTTTCAGCCACTCTCAAAAGTCTGACAAAAGTTTATCCCTTTCAATATTAATTAACACTTCAATACCACAGCAACGAAGGCAAAGTTTCTGCCTTCATCCTATTTCCGCTCGGTCTGCCTTTGACTTTTGGCCCTGGCCAAACAAAAACTTTTGTGCCTAAAAATGTGACTATGGAAATGTCTGGCACTGCAGTCGCACACAAATTCACGCTGACACTAATTAACAATTAGGCGCATTTTAGCGGCTCCCACCCGTTTCCAATTCTCAGAACTCGAAGTGGCTTAACTTTTGAACTACTTACAAGGCTAATAACTAATTTACTTCTAACTTTGGCTTAGGGCTAGGCCTGAATTCCGCCAGAATTTCTATAATTTTGCGAGTTTGTCCCCAGCCTATAGTCGAGTTTCACGCTTATTACTGAAGAATTTGAAACAGACGAAACTGACAAATAAACTCCAAGCTCAAAGTCGCTGGAAGCAGGCCCAAAGGATTCTCGCAACAATGACAACAAAGGCGAAAAGAGCACTGTTCTTTGGGGTCTGAGTTATCTCTAGTCATATTTAAACGTCAAGACTGGAGAGACTTTTGACAATTGCCACACAATTGTCGGGGCGACGACACCAACTGTTTGCCACCGCTGGGGGACTCATAAAGGGAGCGTTTAGCTTATTTGCTGTATAAATACTGACACCTCCGTCGGCTGTGCGGGGATGACTTTCAGACCGCCAGTCAGTCTGCTGTCTGAGTGCCATAAAAACGGGATGTCGACGATCCAGTCCTTGGCCTGCAGGCACACTTGCCCAGACGAGGCGAAACAATTGCCGGCAATATTGATGGGGCAGCCAGGCATTTGCAACATCTGATCCCAGTGATTGGGCCCAACATATGGCGTACGGATTGGAGTCATTTACATTTTAATCAAAGCCTCGAAGAGGATGTATTTCTCCACCCCATTCAGTTTCCACCCCTTCTCGTTTCAAAGAAAAGTGCGGAATATTTTTACATTATCCTCGTTACATGTCAAATGAGTGTCACTAATTACATATTAATTAGTTTCCTTTTACCAGTCACTCATTTGCCCATTCCCCAGTCATCCACATCATCAATCAAACGGGGACTAGAGTAGAGTGCTCTAATAAAATATAGAAAAATGCAAATGAAAAACTACTTTAGGCTCGGGCACAAAGTGATGCCTGCCTTAATCAATGTATATATATATATATTTCTAATTAAATTTTCATTACAAGCTGCTAAGAAAATCGGGCATTTCAACATTAAGGGCCAGTTTAACTGATGGGCAGCATTAGGTATACGATTTACCCATTTCCTGCCTAAGTATTTACAATTTCAATAATTTATAGCAAAATAAACGTGGTCAGACGAGATACAAACACATAAATACAGAATGGGAGTGATTGGGGGTTGAGCGGGTAGATTTTGTTTTCAATCAATTTTTGCCAAGCAAATATTATTCCAAGACGCCACTCGTCTCCCACAAAGTTTTGTAATTATAACGAGGAGCCCGAAAATCCCCACAAAATAATTAATAACTTAAACATATTTACATAGCATTTTGAGCTATCTGCAGTAATCAGATTAAAACATTTTCAGATATGAATTGGTCGCATTACGGTAGGATCTTCATTTGTAGCTGAGTTGTTTCTCAAAATGTTGGCTAAGCTGTGAAAATTAATGGAGTATTTATTTGTTTGTTTAATGATTTATTAGCTGCAATGGGATAGCAAAAGGGTTCGAAAGATTGAACCTAATCCCCCGGCAAAGACGGCATTTGAGCAGAGAAATTTAAACTTAATGCGCACACCTGATGTAGTCTTGCCTCCTCTGATGTATTCAAATGGCCCCACCTGTCCAATCGCCTTCACTCGAAGGAGGAAGAACTAATCCTCAGACGCTCATTAGCAGCCATTAAACGTCAATTTACATGTCAATTGGCAACAGTGCCCAGCCATCCAGTCAAAGGAAGCCAGCCAGTACAGTAAAAAACGGCTATGGCGGGAGTTCGGGGACACATGAGCTTTGAGCTTTGACTTTCGCTTTGTCAGCGACTTTGTGTTTAGTTTCCTCTTATTTTTTTTGTTATCCTCAGGCGCCGCTGTCTCCACATTTTTTTGTGTTATTCATGGACGCGACTGGCTTTTTCACCTTTGGCCAGGACTTAAAATACAATTACTTTTCCCCGGAGAGGGTAGGAAAACAGCGTTGAAGATGCAGCTGTATGCTGGATGGTGGATCCCGGATCCTGGATGGGAAGATAAGCAAAAACATAACGTGCAACAATTAGTGGCCTGTCCTTGTCGTCTCCCAGTGCAGCACATGTACAAAAGTTGCCATGTGGTTAGCTAATTTAATTTGGCTTTCTTTTTGCCGCCCACTTTGATGCCCCTCACCTCTTTGGCGCGGCGGCATCAAAGACAACGACACGTTAATGACTTCTTTTGCCGTGGCCAAACAGGACAGCCAGGATGGTGAGCAGGCATAAAAATAAAATCTAAAAACTGACACACACATGGCTGGCAAGGGAATCACGAGGACGGAGGACCCAGCACCAGGAGCCACTTAACTTGTCTATATGAGCCTAATGGCCTTTAATATTATTTTCACTGCTCTTTCCTTTAGCTGAGAGACCAAAAAAAAGTTAAGTTAAAAAAACGAGGAAAGTAAAAGCAAAAGAGGAGAACAACCAAAAGGGAATCACTGAAAGCCCTGTGTGCATTTTATCCCTGCCGGTCTGTGTCGTTGTGCCCCAGGTAATTGTAGAAAATTGCTGCAACGCCAGGCTAAACATTGTGCAAATCCTTTTGTCCTGACCTCCACCCCTCTTCCCACCCCCCTCTTTTTCTTATCCCACCCTGGCTCTTATTTTTTTTTTTTTGGCCGCAACTGTTAACAGCCAGTTGAACTATGCCATTTCATATGTACAACAGCAGGCGCCGCAAAGTATGCTGCACTATTTTTACCTTGTCCTGGCCCGAAACCTCGCCTCGCCCTCTCCTGCTTCATTTCAACGTGCTTTACATTTTTATTAAGCCAACCCTTCTTCCACTTCTTTTTGCCCTTCTTCTTGTTGTTGTTTAGCATGCCAGGGGCGTTGTTTGGCTTATTGCACGTGCTTGGGACAACGGAAAAAAGGAGTGAGGGATAAGGGGGTTGCAGGACGAAAGGGAACGGAACGGAACGGTACGGAGCCCAAATGCCATTAGGCTTAACCCGGACACAAGACAATTGCCTGCAGGCCATGTGCATGGGTCCAACGTGTCGTATTAGTTATTTTCTACTTCGATTGCTTTTGCCACTTTAACGCGACAGCAGCTGGGTCGGACTGGCTGTCTGTGGCAAGTGGTTTGCCAATTATGTGACGCTCAATTTTCGATATGATACGAGTGCGAGACGGTGTTCTTGGGTGGCAGTCTATATGCTTTTTGAAAGCGACAAATTGGAAATGGGAAAGCGAGAGAGGCGAAATGCGACAGCTGCCTTATCCATTCACCAGTAGATATCGATTAAATTCTAGCGAATCTCTTGCTGATCACCACCACCCATCAATCGCTCTCACACCACCTAGCCTTAAAACCTAGACTCTAAGTACTTTTAAGCCATACATTTCCTCATGCTCGCCCGTAATTTTACCAAATCTTTTTTCAAGTAGTGGCTAGCGTGTTCAATAACCTTTCAATGTCTATCCTTAACTCAGTAGCTCTGTGCGTGGCCAGCTTGTAAGTGTGTGTGCGAGATGGTTTGCTTGTGTGTGCGTGCGTGTCTGTTCTATATATATATATATAAATATACATAATTATATATTACGTATTTGAATAGCTAATTTCCATTCTTGTAAGTTGTAAGTTAAACAAAAAAACAAATTGTACGACAATTTTAACTAAATATCACCCATTTTTATCTTCTTTTCTTTCCTTTTTATGTAACACTTGTTCGTGCTCTATATCAAATATATATGATTGAAACGAAAAAAAAATGAATACATCAAAATTGGCAAAATTGGAAAACTGACAATTCTTCTCTTATTATTTTCAAAAACTAATTTGACTTTTTGTGATTGATTTCGTGTAATTTTGATTTGATTCGGTTTTTTTCCATATCGAAATTTCTACCTTCTTGATGCAACAATTTCAACAAAAAATTTGTTCCGCTTAAAAATCAAAATTTGTACTCCCTCTTCCCACCCCCAAAAAAACCTAACCACATTAATAAATGTTGTAATTGTATTTGCTCTATTGGTGCTCAAACTATCCACCCAAACACCATCGAATTTCTCCTTAAATAAATGTTGTTGCTTTTACTTTTCTTTGGGTATTTTGCGCCTGTTGAAATTTTAAAACAAATTACCATACAAAAAAAAACAATTACGTAAATGTGCCTGCTGCGTTCGTTACTCGTTACAAAAAAACAAAATGTTGCGTAATGTGTAACCCTGTTGCATTTACATCTCTCTTTATACGAAACACTTACATATTATGATCGAGAATATATATTTTTTCCGTATTCATTTTTCGGATTTCACTTTAATTTAATGCGAATTTTCTCTGGCTATGGCTTCTTGATTGAAAACTTATCATTTTCACAAAACACGATCGAAAACTTTGCTACACACAACAAAAACAAAACACACATTGCCACTTGTCCATTTTGCCGTCTCTTTTGGTGCAACAAAAACAAAAATCAAAATCGTAAATCAATCGTAAATCAATCAAAATCAATCGGATCGATCGAATCACATGACATGACATGAAACATGAACAAACCCGAAACCAAAACAGAGCATTTAGATCGCAAGCTGTTCGTTGGCATGCTCAGCAAACAACAGACCGAAGACGATGTTAGACAAATCTTCCATCCGTTCGGCACTATAGAGGAGTGCACCATACTGCGTGGCCCGGACGGAGCTAGTAAAGGTGAGTAATTCGATCTTGAACCTATATATACCTATCTACAGCTATACCCACCTCAATTTCCCCACCTAAGATACTGTTCATATTAAGTATACGTAACGTGTTCGGCTCGTTATCTGTTGTATTTTCCAGTTATTTGATTCTGTTGATCGTTTTTGGCATTAGCTTGGTTGTGAGTAGACATGCTAAGAGTATTTTAGATTAAAACCCGGCTATATCGATGTCATATAGATTGTGCAATCCCTAGCTGGAACTGATAACTGATAATGCCCCCATTCAAATGTGGTTATATTAAGTATACGTAGCGTCCTCGGCAAGTCCTCTGTTGTATTTGTACATAGGTACGATTTTCTGGTCGGATGAAAACTAATATTGTTATATTTAACCATGTTCGTATTACGTATAAGCAACGTGGTTTATTCCTAAAGAATAATATTTTCCATTTAATTAAGTAAACCTAAGAGTCTGTTAATAATTTTTGACATTAGCTTGACTGTGAGTAGAAATGCTAAGAGTATTTCAGTTTAAAATCCATTCATCGTATAATTTGAGCTGCAAATTCCTCGTGGAGTACAAGGACTGATAAATATGCCCAACTGATAATGTCCCATTAAAATGTGGGCAGCTGCGCAACGAGCCAAATAATCATCACAAACCATAACCATAACAATTACACAGCTTCGGGGAGCTTGGGGAGTTTGGGGGCCTTGAGGTGGCATAAAATAAAAATCGGGTAAACAGTTCAATTAAAGTTGTTTGCTTTTGGCAGTGCTGCTCGTTTCACACGCCGGCCATTTGCATTTGTATGCGGCATTTGCAAGTAAAAATACGCACACACAATCACATGCAGAGGGCAAACAAATGGTGTATAAAAATAAAAAAAATAAGAGAGATAGAGGCGGTGGGAAGTTTCGTTTGTTTTAATATGCAAGTAACTTTTTTAACAATAACATTCCATTTTATTATGTCAAAAGTTTTGGTTTTACAAATACACAAGCACACACATTGGCAAACACTCGGTCTGTGAGTGTAATTGTGTCTTTGTTATATATTTTTATTTTGCTTACATTTGCAACATTTTTGACTGCCGCCTTTTGTCGTCCTCGTCGTGTGCGTATGTATTTCCATGTTAATGTTTGTTATTGTTGTTCTTTTGTTGGCGTTTATTGTTGCCATTTTGATATGCATGAAAAGGCAGCGTTCAGCGGTCGGAAGGGGGCGTGGCACATTGGCCATGTGACACTTTGCATAGAAAACCAATGTTCAGGGGTATTTATTTTTGTTTGTTATTTTTGTGTACTTTTCTGTTTTTGTTTTTTCTTTTTTTTTCAGGGGTTGTGGCTGCACTTAGGCATTAAATTGGGGTGTGAGTGGAGGCTCTGAGATTTTCAGGCCTCCACCACGACAGCCATCAATTTCAAATCAAATTGATGCCACAAATTTGAATAGATGAAATATCTTACGCATATATTTTGCCATTCCAACGCACAGAAATGTCATACGAATCGAAGACAAAGCAGCGACATAATTTGATACAAATTTTCATTTTTCTTCGTTTCGTGCTTTTCACTTCCTGTTGAACAGGAAAACTTGTTGTTGATGTCGTCGCCCTTCAAACTTCGACAGTGGCTGCGTGCAAAGCCGCGAAAACTGTCAGTCAATGTGGTTAAATGGTGGGTTGGGGGTTGGAAAATTGCCAGGAGGGGGATGGACGATTGCGGCTCTTGCGGCTGCGATGCCAACATATCATTCTTCATTAAAATGCGCTTCAAAGTCAGCTCAACTGGAGCCGAGTCTGGCGCTCCTTTTTCGGAGTCGCAGTTGGTGTTAGGAAAGTGACAGGCGCTAGCCTGTGTAAGTGCCAAAATCCATCAACGTCAATGCCTTTTCTCCTCCTTCTTCACCACCGCACTTTTCCACTTTTCCGCTGCGAATTATATTCAAAGAAAATCGACTGAGCGGCGAGCGGGGTAATGAGGAATGAACATTGACTGACTGGGCGAACTGCAAAATGTATGCAAATGATGATGCATGTGGCAGCGAAATGCGGTGACGCTGAATCCGAGGGCGAACAATAATAACCCCAGCCCCTCATCGCCGCTGTCTGTGTCTGTGTGTCTGACAGGCTACAGGAATAAGCGCAACCATCATGTTAAATTATGCAAATTCGATTTCAGTGAGTGAATGAACTGAAACGAGGTAAAGGAAAGGTTTTTCTGGCTGGGGACTTGGGCTGACTTTGAAACTTTTGCCTAGCACAAAACACAAAGCATGTGGCACAGCACTGGGCGAAATTTACACGCAGAAAAAATACCTCCCTGAAAGCCATAGAAAAATACATAAGTTCAGATACACGTCCCAGAAAATTGTATTTTATTAGAGGACTTTTGAGGGATAATTATTTTAAAGTTTAGGTAATACAAAGTCTTAGTTTAAAATCTATATTGGCTTAATAAACCATAAAAACATGTCCCAATTACCTTGGAATCGGATGTTCTACCGCACTTATTGATGTTAAATTATTGGATTCCTAGCAGCTATAATTAAGTTAATATATTTCATTTCAAATTTATCAATAGTTTTTTACATCTTAGGGATATTACTTTAATAAAGATTTAATCCTTTACAATCAGTCTTAGGGAACATTGAGAATGTTTTAGGAGTGTAGTCTTTAATGAGAATGGTATTTTATCTAGAGATCTAAATTTTTCTGGGTGTAAACATGTGGTGATGGCGAAAAATTTTACAGCTCGACAATGGCAGGACCTCAGGCAGGAGCCAGAAGCCAGGAGCCAGGAGCATGGAGCCAGGACAGGCTGGCGGCTCATTTGATTAGAATATTCATGCATGCACTTCATTGTCATCAAGGCTGGCAGGCAGCAAAGTTGTCATCTCGTCCTGGGTCTTGTCATCTGTGCAATCAACACAATTGTGTGTCTCCGGGTCTCCGTCCCTCCGTCCCGCTGTCCGTCTGTCCCGCTTTCCGGCTGTCCCGCTCTCCGTCCGCCGGTAATCAAAGCTCCCATGTGCGTGGATATATGAGCAGCAAGGGGTGTCGTCTAGTGCATTTTGCATAAGTAGCCGCACGAGTGTGGAGAACGGCTCCTGTTGCTGACAGACGGTTGGCGTAAGTTGACGTTGAATGGGCCACGTTAACAAGGCGGCAGTTTCTGGCTTAAAGCGCTTTCCGCCTAATCACTGCGACTGCAGAGCTGTCATTAAGTAATTGGAATCGGGGGCAAAATGGTTTGGCAAGGGCCGGCTCAGCACTCAATTAATTTAAAGAATAAAATGCACACACTCTACTTACCCACATTTCAATGGCAAATCCTCGCTTGAGACCTTGAGTCAATCGACCTACTCAATTGATGGCATTGTCAAGTTGTGCTGCCAAAAACATAAATTGAATTAAAACATCGTTTAGACTCGAAATTAATTCAAAATGTCTCGCTTTGTCAAATTAACTTTTAATTGCCGCAAAAGCCAGCAGAGAGACCTCCGGAGTCGTCTTGCAGCTGACACACAAAAACAAATTCCAATTAATACGGCATACAACCAGACACACACCCACATCCACACACACACACTGGAGATATTTATGTGCGGCTGACACACACAGACGCGCGCACTCGAGGAAACAACAATGGCGCACGCCGTAAAGTAGACTTCAAATGTTGGCCTGCATTGTCGTCTATCATATCAAAAGCGGCGCAAACCCCATAAATGCCAATAATTAATGTGACATTTTCGGCGTAATTGAGGCAAGTATGCAGCAAGCAGCAGCAGCAGCGGCAGCATCATCGCCAGCCTGTCACAACCACACAAAACGGGTGGAAATGTATCTAGGCATGCGGAGAGTATCCGAATCGCAGTGTGCATGCGTGTATTTCAAAGCATTCCCCAAAACTGCATGGCATGCCAAGTGGCAAACTGTTTCCATGCCCCACAAAAACCCATCCGCCCACGCTCTGCTGGCTAATTGAATTTCTGCACATAGCTATGGCAAATTCTACGAGTGGGCGGGGCAAACGCCCGAAAAAAGGAAAATAAAATCGAGTGTGCAACAAAATTGTGTCGCTGCAAACTCAGGTGCGTGCTCCCCTCTCAAGTCTCAGCTTAAAGAGCAAATTTATTGCCTGCAAAAAAGTAGAAAAAAAAAAGTTAAGTAGCCTTCACATAATTGCTCAGAGAAAAGTTTTAATACCCCATCCCCTGGCTCACCGGGCTTTGCCTCAAACTTTGCAATGACAGTTTAAGTTGTTTTTCAGGCTGTTGCTGCCGCTGCTTTGGCTGCTCCACTTGTTGTTTGGCCAACAAATTTTTACAGCCAGCCATTGTGCGATGGTGGGGGGAAATAGGAAGAGGGGGCGGAGGAGGGTCTAGAATCCAGGACGAAGCTTCCGCCGGTTGTCAACTCTCACTTGCTCACATGCACATCCACATCCACATCCACACATATCACCGTGGCAGCTCTCTGGCATCATCATTTCATTTCAATTTCAATTTATATGAGCAAAGTTTTATGAAGTGCATGTCATGCTGCCTGTCGCTTTGCTCTACTCCTGTTTCCATCGACCCACCAACCCACCGACCCACCGACCACCCACTGCCGCACTGCATTTATTAAATTTCATTTCATTTCAGCTCTATACTATACTCATGTTTATTTTACAGCACACTAAAAAGTTCTAACAAGTGCTGATTGAGTGCGCTGCAAAAACTGTCAAACAAACCCGAACAAAAGCCCGAACCGAACCGCGCGCTCTGTTGTAAAACTCAAATTGAATTTAACGCTTATGACATGCGAGAGCTTTGCTTTATTTGATTCTTTGTAATAATGGTTAAAAGTGTGATGAGATTTTGGATTTTGCCCGCTCAAACGATGTTGATTGAATGGAAAATGTGATCGGGAGGGGTCTTTGCACTTTAAAGATAATAATGTAGGGCCAGCCATGTGAGCTTTATTTTGGTTGATAGACACTGATAAGAGTAGATAGGGGATCGGGAACAGCTACTCGATATCCCTCCCATCCTCTCACAAGACATCGTTTATCTAATTTAACCAAAGTTACCGTATTTAGAGCTGTGCATATGCCTCCAGGACTCATAAAACATTGCACTTAATGCGCCTTAATTAAAACAAAACTCTCCCTGCGCTCTCTTCAAGTGCCCGCCGCAGTCTATAACTATTTATTGCATGCCAAGAAGCAGCATTTATACAAGCATAAGAAAAAATCGGAGTAATAATAATAATGTAAGTTGTGGCATAAGCTCATAAGTGCCATTTAAGCCACAGTCATCCTTGTTGCTATTGCCGCTGGCAAGCCAAAAGTCCAGGACTACCGACTGCAAAATGGCTCACAGGCTAAGGAATTAAAATACATATCAAAAGAAGGGAGGAGGGGGGTGGGGGGAGAAAGAAACAAACGCGAACTTTTACGTCTATAGACCGAAAAACCGAAACCAGAAAACCCAACAAACTTTGCCGTCGTCGTCGTTGTGTAGTCGCCATGGCCACAAGTCTTTTGTGAGTCCTGATCCTGTTCCTGAGCCTCTACGGACCCAAAAACGAGTATATGTGTGTATGTTTGGCCGCAGCTTGATGCAGCTTAAATTTAATTGCGCTACGGCCAAAGTTTCATATGCAAGTGATGGGAGGGGGGGAAGTGGACGTTTTGGAGGCCCCAGCCGAGTCCAATAAATTTTTATCACATACAACTAGAAAAGGCGTTCCGCCTCTTGACCTCCTTAATGCTAATTAACATGCAACACGCCCGAAACTATGCAGCGAACTCACAAACACACACATGCGAAGGTCAGAGCAATTAAACGTGGCCAAGGAGCTGGGTGCCGAGCAGGAAGTGGCTGAAATTTGATGCCGTCAAGGCGGGCCAACGAGTCATAAAAGAACCACAATGTGCCAGAAACTTATGCCACTCACTGGCCAGCTTAGAAGGACTAGAATAGAAGGTCTAGAGCCAAGGATATTACAAAAAGTTATCAAATGGATCCTAAGCCAAAGGTAGATCTATGCAGATCGCATGCCTGACATGGTATAATCGTTGAGACTATTGTAATTGGTAATGTACAAAATATTAACCAACACTTCGATAGATCTTAAAAACGATCATCTGTAGTTCTTAGTTCTTGTGTTTATTACTAAAAATTCCATAAATAATTCGTTGTTTTGAAATAATGAATTATTTTGACAGAAATTGTACATCCTTTATAATCACAAGCAATGTGGATAAATGGGTTAAATATAATCTCATCGATGGTATTCGACATTTAAAATTAGAATTTATACAAGAAAAGATTTCTTCGATAGGGCAATAACCCAGTTTTCTAATAACAGTTTTTATATTAGAGTTTCGTTTTCAATATACAATCCCCATGCGATACCCTTACCAGAAAAGTGGCTATATTGCTACCTCCCGCAATTTCGTTTCATTATGTGGCCATGTTGGTGGCAAGTGTGCTTTATTAACACATTTCGTGGCCCACCCGCACTCACATATACGTAAGAACATAACTTTTTTAATACCCATCGCCATCGCCATCGCCATTGCCATTGCCGTCGCCATCGCTATTGCCAGCAGCCTGGCAGGACTAACAGGACTAACAGGACCTGGGCCGGGCCGGGCTGGCTTTAGTTGTAATAGTTTAATAAAGTAGTAAAAGCTGCGGAAATTAGATTTGACCGCAACACACGGGCACAGGAGACCGCATCGCCGGAGCCCAGACAAAACTTTGCCGCACAGCCCAGGAGAGCAAAAAATGTTGTACAA
Organism: Drosophila kurseongensis; assembly: GCA_018153305.1. Lineage (NCBI taxonomy): Eukaryota > Metazoa > Arthropoda > Insecta > Diptera > Drosophilidae > Drosophila > Drosophila kurseongensis. Next base: position 11,795,248 of record JAECXX010000005.1, on the reverse strand, counting down.
GCCACATGGCGAGGTGGTGGTTCTTTGGGCTTCCCGGATTCTTGTCAATAAAAATGTCAAAAAAGTTTCGGCTAAGCATTAAGCACAAAGTTTGGGCCGAGTGAAGAGGAGGGACTCGGTGAAAAGGGTTGCCCAGGCATACTTATAAACGGCGGTGGCCTGATGAGGATGTATCCCAGCCTCGAGATTGGGATGTGGATGTTCTTATTAAAGGCAAGACGAGTCCCAAAAGGAAGCAAAACCCTCGGCAGCAAATTTAATTAACTCAGTTGAGCGCGCTTCCCTCTATCTTTTGGTCGGGCATCAATAAAAGATTAGTCCTATCAGCCATGAAATATGCCACTTTAGATATTTGTTTTAGTTCCGAAGGATTATTGAAAAATTAATGCAATAAAGGGCAAGTAAGCTAGAGCTGAGCTCTTGTTTATCGATTGAGTTCGCGCAGATTCTATTTCCCAGATGCCGTAGGCTTTAATGTTTTTAATAAGCCACCTAACGAAGACACCACTCATCTCTGAACTTATTAAATTTCAGACAAGGAGCCCTGCCTAATGGCTCCTGCCGCTCCTTCTGGTCCTGCCACCTGTCAGTTGCACATATTTTGTTATTATCAGGAGGTTGTACGCAGAGGCGCCCAACCGTATGCCACATACATATTCTGCAGCTCATTTTCTAGCTCATTGCCGGGGCCAAGACATGAGCTAAATTAATTTATTCCGCTTTTGTTGTTAGACAATATCCTTTTCAGCCTGCTGGCTCCTTGCTCCCATCTCCCAACTTTCCCGTAACAGGATACATGGCAAGGCAGCTTGAGTCAAGCCGCGAAGGCATTTAATGAAAATGGAAGCGTGTATAAGGCCCAGAAAACTGGAAGCCCAGGCAGCCTTGCTGCCTGCTATCCTTTTTCAAAGCTCGGAAGGCACAGAATAAAATAATATAAAACCGACACTGGGGCTGTGGGTTGCTAAGCTGCCTCAAGTGTCGACAGGCAGCCTTGGGATATCCTAAGTCCCGAGTTCGGGGAATGGATAGCCAAAAACAATGGCAACAATTCAGCCAAATCAGCCGAAAGAGATTTTAAAATTTGACTCTTTAGGGTTCCTTAAGTTGAATTTATTCTTAGCTCGATCACTCATTGAGTTTTCCTTCTTCTCTGTTTTAGGTAAGTGCCACTGGCTTATGCATCCTTACAGCAGAACACGTGATCCACGTGGCGGTAAGCAGATGAAAATCAATAATACTCAATTAATACTCCCAAACCATTCAAGGAATATTTTTAAGAAGCCAAAACTGCTCACTGACCACAGCATATGTTATTCACCACAGAATCAGCTCTGTCAAAATGCAAATGAGCCTGGCTATCAAGTCTCTGTATCGTTGTTAACCACAAAAAGTGTCGACTTTCACCAAATTGACGTGCTACAATGCATAATAATGAGAATTAACTGCAGTGATTTATATTGTAGGCCTTTGCCGATTTTTGCATAAAGTAATGACAGCACTTTCAAGCGTTTTGACAGTTAAACAAATATGTCACTATGTTCAAATCTTACTTTAAAATCTCATTTAGAAAATTACTTACCCTGTAGAAATTAAGAAGCACACTTAAAACGATAATTAATCCAAAAGGTATGAAATTAAAAATAAAAGTGCTTTCGTACATTTCGATTCTAAAATTTTTAACTCTGTAAAAAAAAGAATGTTCCTAAACTTGAAAGATTTAAATATATATGACGAATTTCGCACATTTAGGGTCAATTTTTTCTGAGTGCAAGCTCAAGGCGTTTTTGCATGGCTCTTTCTCTTATTTTCCCCATAGCTTTTTGCCACTGTTTGGTCGGCACTCAATCAAAAATCACATTTCCGTGTCGGCTGTTTGGCGCAAAAAGCAAATAGCACATACAACCGCACAGATGAAGCAAATGTAATTAAAATTCGATATACTTGTTTTCACAAAACGGCCTGCAGAGAGAGATCGCATGGGAAGTGGCAGTTGGGGAAAGTGGGGGAAATGGGGAAAGGAGTTAGGCCTCGGTTGGACCACGTTCTATATGGCCTGCGGGGCGGTGGCAGTGGGTGAATATTGTCGGGGGTGGAGAGTTGCATACATCATCATCATCGTTGCTGGCAACAGCATTTGGCAAAAATTTTAGCTTCAATTTAAATTTTTGGTCAGATTTGCACGTACTCAGCCTCGCATCGTGTGTTTTTGTAATTACATATACACACGCTCACAACCACACAATTCATGCAAATTGATGTTGCTCTTAGCACACATACACTTGCAGAAAATATGACTTCGAATGAAGAATAGGTTCTTTTTTCTAGATATAAATTCTAAAGATATATAGAAGAAAACATTTTTATTGTGATCCTTTTTCCTAAAAATTAAATTTGAAAAATAGTTTTAAATATTTTTTCTATTATTTCTGAAATCCTTTCTTAAACGAACGTTTTTATAACTTTAGAAAAACGTAAAATAGAAAACAATATTTTGGGGGAATACCTTTAAATTTGGTTTGGTTTTTTTTTCTGAGTGCAAAAATCCTTGGGAAAAATGTGCGTAGAAGCAGCATTGGAAATTTTCGGCTGTTGTCTGCGCTACTTTACAGAACTGCCCCAAAACAATGAAGATTTATAATACCCTTTTGGCCTCGAGCTCACCTCCTCGTTGTCATGGCAACGCTTCGGGCCTAAAGCACTGGTAGCCATAATAGCCATATATTAGGGTTCAGAGGCGATTTGGCCGCAGCCGACAACAATTGAGAGAAAAATGGAAAAACAAGGCAGCCGGGAGTGGTTCGTTTATAGCTGGTAATTGGAGTCAGCTTAGACTGTTGAAGTCCACAATAACCAAACTCACGTAAAACAGGCGGATTTATTTCTGCTGCACAGAATATTATTCAAAGCATGGTTTTAAGCCGATGCTGCTGTTGCTGCTGGCATTGTGTAAGTTATGCCAATCACATAACAAAATATATGTTTTTGCCCGACTCAAATTAAATAAGAGCCGCCATTCCCACACCCACTCCCACTAACAACAACCACTGCAAATCGCACACTCAAGCGCAGAGCGTAACAAAATTCAATATCGCTTTTAATTGCATGTTGCCGGGGCAACAGCAACATCACAGCAGCAACAGCAGCAGCAGCAGCAACAACAGCAACAAGCGACAGACATTGTAAGCCCCTTGCAAACTGAACCGTCGAGCGGATGAAGGGAGTGGATGGATGCTGGCCACTTATATAAGCCTGAATGCCTGGGACGAACCTGTAATTTAGCAAAATGTTATGTAAACTTTAAATCGAGTTATGCATTTTAATTGGTTGTTGTACAATTTTGCAAGCGGCACGTTTTGTTTGCCACATCAGAGAGCACGAAGCTGAGCTTCCATTATGCATACACTGATACGGAATATGAATATATAGACGACGACGAGGAGCATGCTCCTCCACAACAATTGAAAATGCAATGCTTCACAGATTTTTGCGTAATGCAATTGAAATCTTGTTCAATTTGAACAATTTGCAATATTATTTTAGGGAATTTATGCTCTCTTCTTTCATAAGTTTTTCATTCCTTCAGGCAAAAAGTTGGAATTGTAGTGGATTTTTCCCTGAATTATTGTTTTATGTTTTATGGCTTCAGGGATGCAAAGGCGGACAAAAAGAAAATCCCATTTTTCTGAAGGAATTCTTATAGAAGGGCACTTCTGGTTACAAATTTCCGGTTAATTAAATAAATTTCGAGCCACACACAAAAGCCCGTCGCGAGTGCAGCAAGTGCATCTGGGCTGGCAGCTTAATGTTAATCTACCCCGTGGCTTAATTGCTGCCACTGCCGCAGCAAATTGCACCCAAAAGACCAAAGTCTCGGCGTGTCTTAGTCGAACTCTCCGTCTCAGTCGCAGTCTCAGTCTTAGACTCAGTAGCCATCTCCAGCTCAGACTCCACTTCCTGCGTCTAGGACCCTAACTCATTTTAATGATGCTCCGGCAGTACCTGGCTGGATGGCTGGCTCTTCCCCAACTGCAGTTGGCTCGGCTCGGTGTCGTCTTCCGCCAGTTTGGTCGCAACTTGGAGGCAATTATGGCCAACTTGCCTGTGCTTACATGTGGCCAAATTGTTGTGGCCATGGCCATGGCTTCGGCGCCGTCTACGTCTCTTGGTCGCATTAAAAATGAATAATGGGCGCGACCTGGGCGGACAATTTATGCACTCACTGTCCAGATGCTTACCGGCTGGCTTCGGGGCCCCTTTTCAATCATGTCCAAATCCATGCAATCAAATTCCTGGGCGCAATACAATTAGCCCCTGTCCCTCTATCCCGCTGAGAAAACAAAAAATAAATTTGTTGCATGCCTTTTGGACGCGCAGTTTATTAGGCTTAACCTACCTGTCCCGGGGTAAAACTGGACTTGAGGTCCTGCGGATCGTCCTGCTGTTGCCCCCTGCTTACGCTTTGATGTCGACGCTAAGCCCGGCAAAATTGATTTTCCCTACCTGGCCGTGGGTCTCCTTGTTTCTGTCTTTATTTTTATTCGCTCCACCCCCCTCCCCCCACGCCAGCACAGTCAGCAATAAAGTTCAAATGAAGCGAGTTGCTATTAAGTTATGCGGCCTTAGATTCCCAACCTCCCCGCTTTTCGAATTTGTTTCGTGTTCTCCGGCTAAATAAGTGGCCGCATAAATCGCCAAAGGATACGAAATGAAATGCTGTGGAATAAATGCTCGAAACAATAAAGGTAAGGTACAGCCTCCGTTGAAGAGAATAATAGTTAGCTATCATAGGACGAGGGAAAAGGTCCTCCGCTGCCAGAGAGATTAAAGTTCATTTCAGGCTCCTTTCCATTCCTTGCCAGCTGGAAAAAAAACCTCGGCGCCCCAAACTGTGCTGCGGTTTTAGTTGCATTTGACTTTGCGGTTTGACGTTGTTGCGTTTGGCTTGTTGTTTTGTATGTTTTTATGTATTTTTTGCCCCCCGCTCCGCTGCCTTCTGCAGCACACGCAACAGCTTTTTGTTCACACTTTCGCCTGGCAAAACAATTTTCCTCCCAAATCTGGCCAGAAAAGGGGGGTCGACTGGAGTGGAGTGGAGTGGCTGCTGGCGTCGCCTGCCCCGCATGCATTGCGGTTTCTGTTGCATAATTATTATGTTGCGGTTACTGTGCCGCCCCCTGAACCCTGATCCTTGCCGCTCCTTGCCACCAGTTTCGTGTTGTTGCTGTTGCTGCAGAAGCATTTACCTTGTTTGTGGTTCGCTGAGCGCTGGCAACAGTTTTTCAGGACCTGAAATTACTTTGGTCTGGCCGATGAGCAGGAGGAGGTTTTAAATCTTTGACGGTGCAGTTTATTTAGGCGGTTAATGGTACGTTTTTCTGTAATTTTCCCTCCCCAGCCCCCTCAAACTTTAACGAGTTTTAAAGTGAAATTTGCGGGAAATCGTCAATGATTTGATGCTAAAAGTAATTGAATTGGAAGCAGAGACAATGGCTTTTAACTATATCCGAACTTCTGGGTTAAATTCCAATGATGTTAGGGAGTTCCCTTTTGACATGGGTCTGGGTTCGGTATGCTAAGAATATTTGCGCCATGGCCCCTTGAAAAGAACGGGGGAAAATAGTAAATAACAACAAGCAGCAGAAGGGCAAACTGACAAGACAGGAAGTTCCACAGCAACAAGAACAGCAAGAGCAACATTTTTTGGCTGCGCCCAACAAATGTTACACAAAACCCGATGAGGAGGGAAAATGCGAAGGGAAAAGGGTGAGCTGTAGTGACTATTTGGCTTGTCCTGCTCAGGCTGCTTCTTCGTCTGTTGGTGTCATTTGTTAAAGAGGCTTGTCAACATGCCTTATAACAAGCTGGCTCGGACTTCAGGCCCAGAGAGCCATTGTAAATTGGCGGGAGGGGGTGAAGGAAAAAGGGGAAGCTGAAACGAAGAAGTTTTTGGCCGAAAGCAGCCAGAGCAACCGGGCCAAAAGCAATAATATTTTAGCTTTTGTTATAGGTTTGGCTCTCGCTTTCAGATCGTGTAGCTGCTGTGTTTGTGGTGCTGGTTTGTTTGTTGTTCGTATTTTGTAGCATACTTTTGTGCATTATTTGCACAGCACTTGTACAAAACTAGAGACGAAAGCTTTGGCGTTGGCTTTTCAATTTGCCAGAGACATTTGTTTGCCTGTGTACACAAAATATTATTTTCTTAATTGGTGTTTATTGTGTGTCAGTCGCACACACACGCTGACCGAAGCGAACAACTCTCGACGGGGCCATAAAAATGTCAGCAATGCGACCCTGCATCCATATCTGGATCTGGTCTCATCTTTTAAATGTTAGCCCGAAATTTGTGCCTTGTTGAAATGTAATTCTCATTTGACCTTTTCGCCTACATTTTCTCATAGTTTCGCTTTTACAAAAGTCCGAGTATCCCAGACAAATTTCCCAGCCCGTCAAAAGACAAAAAGATGCACGTTTAGCAACCGTATCTTGTCCAGTGGCAAATTGCTTATGAAATTGCAATTTGAGCTCACTCTGGGCTCTGATTTTTATTTAATTTGGCCTGCAGTGCCACAGTCCCACATCACAGTCGGATGGCCAGTAAAAAATATATCACATTACACATACGGGGAGCACTGGGAGCAACTATTTTGCATAGAGAAGATCCAGGCCAAGTCGACTGGGCCATGAATTCGCATATGAAGTGAGCTCGGACTCTCGAAATGTTATTTACTGAAGTTACAAATCCTCAAAATGCCTCAGGCCTGCCGGGCCAAAAGTTTTGTTGTTTATCAACTGGCAAAAGGTAGTCGAAAGTTTCACCAACCCACACAGGCACTCCTTTTTTTCGTCCAAAATCAAGAATAATGGTCCCATTGGGCATTCCGAACTACGTGTCGGTCCTTGTATTAGAGTGTGTCCTGGGATACACTCCAAAAAGTCTATATGATTTGTATGCAAAGTGCCGGGGCTCTTGCCTGGTCGAGTTCAATTTCAGCCGTTCGGGGGTTTTGGGTCACAGTTGTGTGTTTGTGTTTTGCAGCTCGTAGTTGGCCATATTGATAAGTTCTGCCAACGACAGATTTGATTAGACATGCTGGTCAAAGTTTTGGGCAAAACACACATACTCTTCGGACTCTGCGCATATAGTTTCGAAACGACATTAGCTACCTGCCCGGACATCATATGTTGCATTTGGATGAGTTTATTTGATTTCTTCTACCATCTCCCGAGATGCATTCAACTGCGAGTGTCATGCCGCAAATGCAATTTGCAGTCCCCAATTCCAGTTCCATATCTCATAACCCGTCCCCAGCACTCACTACCTTGTTTTCCCATTCTAGCCCCAGACGAGCCATGTGCACATGCATCAAACAAATTCGATAGCCTTGCCATCGCATAATAAGCGTAAACGTTGGCTAACAAGATTCATGCTACGCTTTTGCGCCCAAGAGGCAAACATGCAATGGCCATCAGTCGTCCAGGGGCCCCCTACCTCATTGCCATCCTGCGATCCTTGCCATACTGGCCATACTGGGCATCCTTCCAGTCCCTCCCATCCTTCCAATCCTGCCAACAAATGACTATGACGCGACCGGTGGCCAGCGAATGTCGCGCGCTTAATGCAACTTTGTTGCTGATGCTGATGCCTGGGTCCCCTTGGTCTCCTGGTCAGCAGCGATTGAAAAATCCCACTAGGGCGTTTTTAATTGGATTTTAAAATACTTGTCCCATGCCGGAGCAGTGGCAACATCAGGCGTCACAGGCAGAGGAGAGGTCCTGCCTGCCTAGCCTGGCCGTAACATGAGCCTGCCCCTCCCGGAGGCGACCGGCAAGGCCAACATATCGACCAAAACCCCATTCACAGTTGTGTGACGGGTCGGGTGAAAGGGGGGCTTGAGGATTGAGGGTGGCGAGGGGGCCTCAACACGCTCGTTATCCTTGTTTCCTGCTGTAGCTGCTGCTTCTTCTGTCCTGATGTCCCCATGTCCCGATGTCCTGCTGCCATCGCTCCTGGCACTGCTGCTACTGCTCCACATGCTGCTCCATCTCCTGCTGCTGCTGTGCGCAATTTGGTTACGTGTTTGACCGGCGGCGATTTTTCATGGCAAGGCATTTTTTTCGAGGGGGGAGGTTCGGCAGCATTGGGGTTTCCCATACATTAATGGCATTGCAAATTTGTATTGCAAATGTGCAAGTTGTGGCCAAGCATGAATATGGAACCCCCTTAGCCCCAGCCACCCCCTCTCCTATAAATTTAATCGCATGTGTTTCCCCGAAATCTCGTGCAACTCAATTGTCGCAGCATACACTTTTTGGGGGCGGTCAAAGATTGACCCATTAGTACAGAATGTCGTCTGGCAGACAGATGGAAAAGTATGGCATAGGTGATTGCACTCATAATCGAGATAAAGCGATAGATTTCGATTCCATCATAAGCCAACTGTAAGCTGGTGATTAAAATAAACTCATGCTTGAACAAGCTTTAACAAGTCTCTTAATGCTTCTTCCAACACAAGTTTATCCAGACGGACGACAACTTTTCTTCACTATAATTTTAATGATGGCTCAACTTTTGCATTAGCATTAGCATATTTGATTAAAAAGTGTCATTAGGCTCGACTCCTCAGCTCTTCCACCAGCTGGCTGCGTCATTTCACGCTTCACCGGAAGTTGCACAAGACGCTAAAAACTTGGCGCACTTGCTCACATTTTAATTTCAACTAATTGCCGAGAATCAGGGAATCATCTCGCTACCTTCTCCTTGTCCGTTAAGTAATTAAGGCGTTGCACTTTGTTAGCTTTGCGAAGAACGAGAGAGTGTTGTGTCCTGCAACAACCTGTCCTCCAGCACTAATTGTTAAAACTGTTGTCCGTTGTCCGTTGCCTTGACTTGATTTGTATGTAGATTCAATTTTCCTGCTTCTATATCAAAGCAAAGTTGAGCAGCTGCGCGATGAGGTCGGATTTGGACTTGGCCATCCGTCTGAGTCACCTCTTTCGCTGACTAATTTGCCTTTAATTAATATAATGACTCCAAGTTTGACAATTATCCGTGATGTTGAGCGACCGCCTGTAAAGGGTAAATAATCAAATGGTTCTCGGGAAAGTCAACTAAGTCGAACTTCAGTGAAAGACATACAATTATCTGACTGGCAAAGAATCCACACTGTTTGTTCACGATGCTAATGAATGTCCAACTTTGGGAGTTGGGCCAAGGCAAATGAAACTTTTCCATAAATACGAAATGAGATATAGAACTTACGCACTTGCAAACAGCTAAGTGATGTAACAAAGGAAACATTTATAAAGCTTTTTCTGATATCTTTCTCGGCTCTCTTGTTAGAGGTGTTCGAAAATTTTAAGCCTGCACCACCCCCACGTAAAAGTTTGCTTTTCACAAAGTTATGCCAAGAAAAATACATTTCACATAAAGAGAAAAAAAGCCTTCCAAAAATATACAGAAAAAACAAAACAAACACAAAAGAAACAAAAAAAAGGGACACAACAGCTAACAAAATGAAAAAGGAAAATCAACTTTGATTTAAGTTTACAAAAATGCTTAGCAATTGCCTTGCTTTTTTAACTTTTTGTGTTGCGTTTGTTTTTTTTCCCCCATTTCGTTGTTCTCTTTCATTTTTCAGCTGTGTGGATTAACTGGCAACAAAATATTTTATTTTTTATTGCTTGGCAGCGCTGATTTGCACTCTTGTGTCCCTCTGTTCCATGACCAAACCCCCCTGCCCATTTTCGTAGGGCGGCCTGTCCTTTGAAAGGGACAGGGAAAATTCTGGATTTTGTTGTCACTTCAACACACAAAACATAAAATACACAAGAGTCGCGTCGAGTCGGGCCGAACAAAAATCCACTTGAATTTTTTACACTTTATTTTTTGTACATTTGCAACAAGGCGAATAAAAAGGAATTTTCCCTTTTTCGCTGTTGCTCTTCGCGCTGTTTGCACGCGAAATTTGTGCTTGTCTGCCTTTCGGCTTGTCAGCTCGCATGTTGCATGGTTTTAGGCGGGATTTGTTTTGCCACACCCCCTTTCCTACCCCAACCTCCGATTGCGCCCTTCGGAATAGCGTCAACTACAAAGGCAGCAAAAGCAACAGCTACAGGCCCAAGCCGCAATTTGGACACCCATCCTGTCCGAACCCTCGACGAGCTGAGGGTTCGGGAATTAGACATTTGGCAGGGTTTTCAGACAGGGGACTTACACCCCCCTCCACCCCACGTCCTGCCCTCCTGCTGGAGGGTCTTAATTTACAGCATTGTTGATGTTTTGCGTTGAGAACAGAAACAACAGATGAAGAGCCGTAGAGCAAGGGTTAAGCTAGGCCTTAATTAATTCCTTGGCGGCGGGGCTGAAAGGTACTGAATATTCGAGCACAGACATTTTTTCGGCTTGAAACAAAACAAATCAGTGATTTGGAGTTTTGGAAAATAGAGTTTCAGTTCATATCGGATTAAAAAATACTTTCATCTTAAGTTAATGCATACCCTTTTTATCATTTCCTTTAATTTGTAAACAGCATAGAGAAAAAGTACAAAATTTGTTTCAAAATAAATGCAGATTTATCTGTTGAACAGTCTTCTCTTATGACAGTTGAAAAATAACTAAATTTAACTAAACTGTTAACAAGACAGACCAAATGACCCCTTTCGGTTAATTTAAATTACATTTTTGATCAAATTGTAATATTCAATTAAAAATTAAATACCTTAAATTCGTTTAAGTAAAGTAGATTTGAATTTTTAATTTCATATCAATTTACAAATGCAAATTCAACTAGCCATAAATGTGAGCTGTCTATACAAACGAACTTACCTCTCTTAATTTGTTCTCAATTTACAAATGTAAAACAATACTCGAAGCCATTGAGCATTACCGCATTTTTAAATCACTTTCGAGCACCGGCTTACATGTGGTATAAGCCCCGTTTATTCCCGCCACACTACGCTCTTTTCGAGGCCCCCCCTGGAAGGTCCTTACTTTTTGTGGTTATTACTGTATATTAAATTAGCATAAATGATTTTTAATAATTATGCCATTGAAGTCGGGGCCCTGCTCGAACCACCCCAGCGGCTCCCGCGCTCTATTGTGCTCCCCTTCCCCCAACAGCCGTCGCACAAATTACAATATAATGAGCGAGCAAGTGCAGCGTAATTTTTTTTGTATATTTTTCGGTTCAGTTTGAATTTTACATACCATCCAGTCCAACCGGCCAACGCAGGCCGACTATTATTTTTATATAATGGGCGTTGATGGGCGCTGAATCCGAATCCCTGATGCCACCGACCATGTCGATGTTGATTTTCACGCAAGAGTGCACGAAGCGATTCTTGCAAAAATGTTTTTTAATTGCACTTAAAATTTTATTTAAATGCCTCGCACACATGCGAAGGCAACGCAGCTGTAGCCACATCTGACCTCTTCACCCGCGATTTCGAATTGGTATTTATGGAATGTTTACTGATTTTTAAATTCAATATTCAGTACTGTACGAGGGCCGTCAAGCGGAGTGAAGTGGTTTTCACACTGAAAGACTATATATGAGAATAAATTATTCCCCCATCAACAAACATAATTACTAATCAACTATTATATTTCATTTGCAGGCTGCGCTTTCGTCAAATTTGGTTCGCAGCAGGAGGCCCAGTCAGCAATAACCAACCTACACGGAAGTCAAACTATGCCGGTAAGTAAAGAAATCCTAAAATCACTTTTGGGATAAGTGAATTTGATTATATTCGTGATGGTTTCCAGAGTGGTGGTTCCCACGCCGCTTTTCGAAATTAGAAAATTGGGTTCTGGCCAAGGCTTTGCCTTTCCACAGCACATGATGATGGCACTTGTGTGCGAATAATAAGAAAATAATGAAATTTCAAACCTGAAGTATGCGTACTCAAGTTGTTGTTCTCGACTTTGGTGCTGTTGCTGATTCTCATCGTTGAAAAGTACTTAGCAAACTTCATTTAAGCTACAAGTGCCTGTTTGCCCCCAAGGCTTCCACGATTTATAAATAAAATTAGAATTAAATTAAATGCCGTATTATTATTTTTTCCTTTTATGCCGCACTTCAATGGCAAATCAAGAAGCTCGTTCTACTCTAATTTTCTAAAAAAGAAAATACAAGAGAATGGAAAAAAAAAATAAATCAAAATAGCTTTTGGCATAAGAGAAGAGAAACCCGAGTGGAAAGAAACGAAGGCAACGAAGGTTTCCCGCCAAGTGACTTCATTATGCTCGAATTTCGTAAGGAATCACCATATATAGCCAAGACTGCGGCCGGAGAGCTATATGTATATATATATATATATATATATAGCCGAAGCCGTATAGAAGAGCCGTTAGCTCTATGACAACGTAGCCCGGGAATTATTTCGTCTTTTTTCTTGCTTTGCCGCTTGCGAAAAATAAATGAAATTTGCATGACACTTGAGTTATTTTGCACGTAAATTGCTTCTTTTGACAAACAAACAAGCAAATACACAAACCAGCTGCTGGGGGAGTGGGAGTGCTAGTGGCTGAAACGCTGCCATTGTTGTATTTTCGGTGTTTACAGCCAGGCAGTCAGTGCAATCCCAAGTCTTCTCCAAGTCCCAGTCCCAGTTTCATCCGAATCCTCATCCTCATCCTCCCGTCCTTTGGTACTCGTCCCTTTCGCTCTTCACTCTTTCAGCAAACGAATTTTACATTTCGGGTTTTGTGTGTTTGCGGGTTGCTCCGCTCCATCTGCCTCTCTCAAGTCGACAACTCGTTGGCGCATTTAAATTCAAATTCAAATATTGTTGATGAAATTTGTTGCTTAATTTGCAATTTAGATGCGTTTTTAAACAAACGCCGCGGCGCTCCAAGAGAAATCATGTGTTTACTTAGGCGGAAGTTGATGATGATGATGCACGGGCTGAAGGACAACGCCTGTCACGCAATTACAGTCTTCAGTCTGTGGGAAAACTGGGTAGCCAAATCAATGACACTTGCCGCTGGCCAAAAGTTACACATTCTCCAACGGACTTGCCGAATGCCAAGCAAATACGCACTGGCGAAAACTTCAAAAATATAGCCGCAAGTGAGGCAAAGAAACAAATAACGAAGGTACCCAATTCAAGTCAAAGGCAAGTGCAAACAGAGCGGCTTAAGTCAATTTCAATTTCAAAACGAAACCGTCACATTTTATAGCTGATTGCAGTCGATACACAGCAAAATCAAAGCATAGCCCGAAGCGAATTCGGTGGGTCGATTTCGATGGAAAGGGGAGCGGGAAAAGGGATGTTAAATTTAAGATGAAATCTGTGTAAATTGCTATCTACCCGAAACATTTCCATAATTTTTGTCTACCCTTCGCACTTTTTCCCCGACATTTGTGACCTGCATGGCATTAGCAGGGATATCCGCTGGAGGCCTACAGCCAACTGCACTTTGCCTCCAATTACGTTGGAATGCCTCATACCCCATACCCATTTCTCACCTTTTGCCCCGAGCGTTACACGCTTGGAATGTCTGACCCCGCCCGACCCGACCTGGCCAAGAACACGGAGGGCTAACATCACAGCTGCCATTTTTCACCTGGCCAATTTTTAAGATGAGCAAGACGACGGTGGCAAATTGCTGCCCTGGCCTGGAAAAAAATGGCAAAGCGTTGCCTGCAAAAGCAAGTTGTACATTTTCTACTTGCTTTTTTAATTTTAAGAGCGAGTAATTTTTTTTTTTACCCACCTGCATTAAGCATTTTAATGTCAGTTTGGCCCCAAAAACCCACCCACTAACCCTCAACGCGGCTGTAATTGCAATTTGGCATTACGACTGCGGTGCGGAAAAAGGGGCGAGGTAATTAGCGCAAAACGACGCCAGCTGCTGTGTTGTATAAAAATTTTTAGCTGCCACGCAAGAGTATGCTACGCTTTTTCCTCTTCCAGGCATATATACATTAATTATATGGCCAAGTGCAGTGGTGTAGTGGAGAGGGGTGGGGGGTTGAGTCGCCTGGAGGGGCCCCGAATTGATTGCCTACCTGCAGGCGTCAAAGTTGCGCCAGACAAAACCGCAAGTTAATTTTAAGCTTAACAAAGTCCACTTCCAACACCACCGCCCCTCCCCCTTACTGCTACTGCCGCCCCCCTTTGGCTTTCATGTTGATGTACCACAGAAAGCTTTTAAAAAACGAGATGCAGAGGAAGAACATTTTTTGATTACGCCAAACCTTAAGCAGCTTATGAACGCCCCCGGTCCAGGAATGGACCAAGCGCTCATTAAAAAGGAATTTGCAGGGCGCAAAATGGATGGACAGACCAGGACGAGAATGGTGTTCACCGCCTACTCCTTCTCATCCCTCCCACACGTTCGCTCCCTTGTTAATCTCTTGGCACTCAACATGTTATAAGTCGCTTTTAGTGCGGTTGGCAAACGTTTTCTAAATGCAAAAAAATACACACACCCCCACACACATACACAGTGTGGGGGAGACGGAGCGAAAAAAGTTTACAGTTTACTGTTGTAAACAATAATTTCGTATTCACTCAACACCCACACAGACACACACGCACACCGCCATTTGCATAAGCCGCTGATGCGATTTTTTGCTGTCCGTGCCGTGGGCGCGGCTTAGAAGTGGGCGTGGCCCGAACACTTGTTAATGAAAGCGCGCGCATGCATTAAAGCTGCCTTTGGTTCTAAATGCTTTTGATTGACGAAGCGCAAAAGCCGCGCAACATGCATAGCATCAGTCGGCAAAAAAAGAGCGAAAATAAAATTTTAAATAAAAAGTGTCACCCTCGGTGGGAAAGGCACCACACCCCGTTAAATAAATTCTTTAACTTACAAGCTGAGTTACTGCAAATGAGGACACACAACAGTCCCGCACCTTTGACAGCAACGAAATTTCGTATAAATTAGTCAATTAGCATTTCTATTTTTATTTGTTCAGCTGGGGAGGAACGAACCACAAATAGTGGCCAATATGGTGGATGGAGACCCTTGTCACACCTTGGCGGGGAGAAACACATGTTCACCGCCAGCGAACGCAGTCATCATCATCATCATCAAAGACATTCTTTCGCAGCTTGCAGGGTGCGCATTTAAATTTCAAATTAATTTCTCGCCATGTGAAGCAAACAAAAAAGACAGATTGAAAGAAATAAGAAATCTGCAAGCTGACAACGCGCTCACACACACACACATAGCAGAGTGCCAGATAAATACGAGGAAAGTCCGCGCTGTCCCAAAAAATGATATGCGGAGCGCTGCCGCAGCCACCTTCGCCTCCCTTCCAACCCATCAGACCTGTTTTCACAGTCATTTCGCAGAACGGGCGCCGTAAAATATGCAAAAGAAGAAACATTTTTGCGCGCAGCTCGTCTCACAGCTCGCTCGATTTTTTCTTCTCCTACTTTCGCCGGCTCCTTGGTCGTTTTGTTTGCGCTGCTCATGGCTGGATTGACGCAACATATGCCATATGCCAGTGCCAGCGTCGAATGTTCTGCGACTGCTGCCGTTGTTGTTCTTCTCGCTTTTTGTTTTTCTTCCCTCGGTGTGTGTATATGTGTATATGTATGTGCTGTGTGTGTCTCGCATCAATTATGCTTTTATTTATACAACAATTTTCGTTCTGCTGGCCGTTCAATTTTCGTCAGCATTCGTCGACGGGCAGAACGAACAAGTCGAATGAGCGCTGCCTTAATGCGACTTGACAAAAACGGCGCCCGACGTGGGGCAGAGCTGCGGCTGCTGCTCCGTACAAAAATGGCGCCCAACGTGGAGCTGAGCTGCGGCTGCTGTTTTATATGGTTGGTGTGGGGCAGCAAGAGTTTCTTCTTAACGCTTGAGCGACGCCCACACACACACACAAAACACACACGCATCGCACCTTGACGCCTCAAGCTGACGACCAAGAGAGCATTGCCGTTCTGGCCTGGCTTTCTATTTTAATTCACACGCCATTGTTGCTCAGCGCCTAAAAGAAGACGAGGCGAAGTTGAATTTCTAATGTGCAGCAGCTGCTAACAATGGAAGTGGGGAATCGGAGTGGCAGGTGGACGGGATGGACGGGGATCGACGGAGGAAGGGCACCCTGATTGTGTTTTGGCTGCTTGTTCTTGCCGTTAGTTGTTGTGTGGATGGATGCGTGTGTTGGTTATACGTGGGTATTGTATTCTTCTTTCTAAAACATACTTATGTACGCGTTTAAGCAATTTTTAAATCGCTGTCGTGCTTGTGTGGAAATGGTCGAATAACAAGCGCCGCCACCTTAGACGTGGCATTATTTGGGATATTTTCTTGAGATTGTGGATGCCCAAAATCCTTGTTAACGGAAATTTAAGCAAACTTAATTGGTATATTTACAGTCAAATATGTGAACTAAATTGAAATACGTTTTCAATTACCGGAGAAAATGCAGGGCTTTCCAGAATTCTAACTAGAGTTCAAAGATAATAATTGCATTTAGGTAAAAGAAAGTTTTGGTCAAAGTGGTTCATTATAACTTAGTAGCTGAAAAATTCTCTTTAAATAATCGCATACCAGTTGAGAAATAATGGTGAAATCAATCATAAAATAGATTATCCCAAATAAAAGTTACACATCTAATTTACTACAGCTTAGAACTTTTGTGCATTTCTTATACATACCAACTAAGATACATAAATCATGGGTAGATCGGCAAATCCTGGTCAACTCATCCACCACTAAATCATGCTTGATGTTTAGCATATTAGACACATGCACAGGGTGTCTGCCCTCCCACACCATCTTAGTATTGATTTGCAGCCAATCTGATATCCAGTCGCTCAGTTGCTGAGCCCACCCTCTCAGCTTTCAGGCTCCATCAATTTCAATTTCGCTCCAGCGGCAAATCCAAACAGCTCCTGCCCCATACAATTTCTGTGTGCCTGCAGACAGGTCCTTCCATCTCAACCTCAACCCTCTCATCATAGCCTTCGCCTCGGCCATCGGCTTCGGCGTTTTTTGGTAAACTAATTTTCTTGCTCAATATCTTGACAGTGAAATTGGCACGCGGCAGTGTTGCCAATCAAAACCCACACACGGGGATGAAGAGGCGAAGCAAAGCTCCTTTCCAGAGGATAGCATAATTCTGAGTCCGCTACCTACCCACCTGTTTTGCTATTGACATCACGTTCCACGGCCCAGGACCAGAAACAGGACCCTTCCATTTCAAGGACCCCGACTCTTAGCGTTAACTCAGAGCAGAGTGGACATAAATTTTTGGTTTTTAGTCGCCGGAAATTGAAGCGAAATGTCTTGGCAGTGCAACTTCTTTAAGGGGAATCTCGCATTTCCTTGCCACATAAAAGAATCACTGGTAATGGCTTTCTTGGGGGGCTTTCCGCTCATAAAACGAAGTCATGGCAGCTAAAAGCACAAAACTTCCGGCCTTTTTGTGTCCGAATGCGCGTGCATCATTAAAAGCGACATCGGGCCGTGTTGTTTACCAAAAAAAAACAGTGCAACATAAAAAGAGCTGCAGCTGCCACTGTCTTTCCCTGCGTGTTATAAACAATTTTAATAGACTTGCTTAAGGGCAAACATTTGCAGGTGACTCTGCCCTGCCTCGCTTTTTCCCCCAGCGCCAAAGTCCGCCTGCGAAACATTGTGAGCTTGCAGCTGCTGCAGCTCCATCATCACTGATGGTCCCCCATTGTCTTTTGCATTTCTTCGTCTGTTTCGGCTACGTGCCGCACTGCATTTGCACTGCGCTCCTCCGTCCGATGTGGCGGCTACTTAATTTAATGCACGTCTGTTTGCATAAACCCAAACCTTATTGAATCGACGCCCGGCAACATGAACGAAGCAGCTTGCAGCTTGCATCTTGCAGCAGAGCATCATCAATGTATGGGCACGTTCGGGTACCAGCGAATGATGAGCAAACTTCAATACTCCACCACCCCTCCCCCCGAGTCGTCTGCCGCATAAACTTTAATGAGCCACACGAACTGGCCAGGAGAAATTGAATGCTGACGTGATTTTCGGCACTCGAAAAGCCGGTTGGGAAAAGTTCAAGGAAATGACTGAGGAAACTCCCTTTTCATTCGTCCCAGCTTGGCTTTGTTTGTTGCATACCTTGAGGCGCTGTCAACCATTTGGCTTTTGCATTTGCCTTCCATTTAGTAGAAGAAGAAACCCTTTCCTCCAAAAAAAATATCCCCCCAGGAGACGGCTGCTTTAGATTTCTATCACACATCGAAGGGTTTGGGAATGTGGGGGGTGGACGACCGAGACCAAGCCAAACACTTCAAGCCAAAGGGAAACCGGGCCCAGCCTTCTTCCGCTTTACGTGCCAATGATGACAATTGGTTTTCTTTCTTTCCCTGGTCTCGCGGCTTCGATTTCTGCAATTTCTTCGTTTCGTTTCGTTTCCTTTTCGGTGTTTTTGTTTTGCACGTCGTCGTCAGTTTTTCGCCGCTTGTCTACAATTTCAATAAAATTTTATTAACGAATTCCGGCGAATGGTCGGCGGAATCGGCGATGACAAGGCAAGGAAAAGCAGGGCAGACCAAACCAGACCAGACTGTGGACACTTTTATACCTCCGCCCCGAATCGATATTATTATTACAATAACAACAGCTGGAAACGGTATGGGGTAGGAACTGTAGCAATTGCCTGTCAGCATTGTACTTGTCGATTTTGCAGCTTACTTTGCTGGCATTGCATACTTTTAAGGCGCTTTGACAATTCTTTTTATCTGCGCCCAGGACGATGCCAAGGACTTGGCTTGTTTGTTTGTCATTTACGCCGCCTCAGTACCCCCCGCCCCCTCCCTCAGCACTTCCCTGGCGGTTTGGGCCAAGTTGAAAGCCCGCAGTTCAATTCTCAATGGCGCAGCAGTTTTTCTTTCCTTCTAATGGCAACGTTTCCGCTCCTTTCCCGTCGTCGAAAACGCCGTCGTTGAGTTTGTTTTTCCCCAGCCCGCCCCTTCACTTTTTTTTTTGCCGCCGAAAAGTTGACATCAATTTTTGTTCAATTTTATTATTTTCATCTTCATTTTCACAGCGCAAAATCTATAATTGTATTTATGTCAACTTTTTTTTACTGAATAGATGATGTGCTTAGGGTCTCCCTCAGTGGCTTTGGCATTATAATAATGACTTTGCTTTTGTGATAACGACTTACGGAAATGTTTGGGCATGTCATTAGCGTTTGGTAAGAAATTTGTCTTCGAACGATATTATTAATAGACAGTGGGAAAAAACGGAAGGGATAGGCGGAAGGGGCGGTGGTTTATTTATGGGGGCGCCAGAGTGTATGCAAAGCAGTAACTGGCTGCCCTGAAAATTTATATGCAAAGTTATAAGTGCAATATAAATTAAATGTTTGTGTGGAGGGGGTGTCGAGGGGTGGCTGGGACAAAGACAACGTTGCATGAATAATGTCGTATGGAAAGCTCAGATATGCCCAATATGAAAATGCAATCTTTTCCACAGTCTTTTTAGCTTAAGCCAGTAAACTTTTTCAACGCTCTCAGCCTAAGTCTAAACATTTTCGACTTTTAAGAGGGCCAGAGAAAAGTTCTAGTGAAAAACCCAAACAAGTCTTGGCCAAAACTATCAACTGTAATCAAGTTGGCTAGCCTGGAACTACCAACAAGAACAGAAAAGGAAAAAGCTGCTAAAAGGCATTAGGGCACTGCACCTCCGGGCAGACGTTAAAGGGGAAAACTAAAGACGGAAGTCAGCAGACATTAGTGCCAAAAGTGCGTCACAAACAATATTTCCGTATCAGGCAGTGAAACTAAAACGGAGGCATAGCCTAGACACTTTTTAAGAGATTAAATTTTTCGGTCCTCAGTTGTTTTTCCCGTCCTCAGCGTGTGTGTGTAAGTGTATGTGTGTCTGTGTCTGCCCTCCAACGAAACTGTAACGAAACATTACGGCCAACGCACACACACACACACACACAGAGCTGCATGCGAGCACATACAGGGAAGTTTTGCCAAACAACAATGCCGGATTTTAGATAGAAGAGGGTGGGGGGCTGGAGATCCGGGGTGCGGGATTCAGGACTGTGAAGGAACCTGCAACTAAAATAGCCAGCAGCATTTTTGCGTTTGCGTTGTTTAAACATGCGCAAAGTTCAGGGTTTTGAACTTTTATCAAACATACGGCAAGCCAAACTAGAGTGGGAGTTGGGTTACCAGCCCAAGAGCAAGGCGAGACATGCAGCATGCTTTTTGGGATGGCCCGCAAATCTATATCGTCCTGGCAAACTCAACCCCCCACTAGTGAGGATGTAAAAGCAACTATCAGCGCCCTGGGGCCCGGTCTCTTGTTATTCCAGCTTGGCTCGCTTCCTTTTTAGGGGTCCCGGCCGTCCTGCTAGATAGAACAGCCGAAAGGACATTAAGGAAATTACCAAAATTAGTAATAGCATATAAATTACTCAAGGGCGTAGGGGGGCGGGGGGATGGTTAGAGGCTCTGAAGAATTTTGCAATAGATAGAAATTAAAATTTTACCCTACGCATTCGCCATGGCATAAATATTTCATGAGACTCGCGGCTGTTGCCGCAAAAAACTTGACAGCTGTCAAAACTTGGCGCGCTTCCTGCCTCCCTAGTGTCTGTTTGAAATTTACATTGCATACATTTGGTCTACTCCTCCAGTTTCGGCCTTCAATTTTCATTAAACCAGGAGCAGCAGCAGAAACAGCAACAGCTCCTTGACGACTGTCAGAAGTTGTCCTGGTCTTGGTCCTATTCTCTCCTTGGGCGCAACAAATAACGAATTTCACAATGGAATCTTTTAATCCCAATGAACTGCGGAGATCCAGGTCCGTGTCCCTGTCTGCTGGCTGGAAAAACAAACGTTGCAGGCATTTACTTAATCGACAAGGGATTAGGTCTGGCCAAGAACCATCCGCTTGCTTTGTTGCCATTCGGTTTCGTGCCCACTTTAAATTGAGAATTATTGTCGCAAACAACAGTCGGTCTGTCTGGAATCGGTGGTGCCGCACCGTCAACTCCTCCCACCGGCAGATAAGGATATATTGTGTCTCACGCAGTTTGGACAGCTTTAATCTCGGACCAAGCTGCGGACTGAGCGCGTACGTGCTTAATTTTGTTTGCACTTTTAAGCCAGCCTCAGCTTTGGCCAGATCCGGACTAGGCACGCCTGCAGTTGGGCTGCAAAAATCACGCAATGGAGTTTGGTGAGCAGCCAGAGGATGAGGCCGCCGCATGCGCTTGGCCAGGGATTAGCGCTGATTGAAATTGCAAATGAAAATTTATTTTTACTGCGCCCGGGTCGAGACCAAACCAGCCCCTGCCCCATTTCAATTCCCCCTGATCTCCCCGCAGAATGCTCAATGTTAGTTTAGCTTAGCTCTTGGCCAAAAGCGGAAAAAAAAGGAGGGAAAAAGTGGACCGCCTGCGGGTCAGAGAGCTTGCCCTCTTCCCACACTCCTCACTCCAATGTATTAAAATTTAATTGAGTTACTGACATTTTATTTTTGTATAATTAAATTAAGCCCCAGCTTAGCGTTTGATTTTAATTTGTGCGACATTTGTCCGCTCGGTCGGACCCTAACTGCGTGCTCTCTCTGCATTAATGTGTCACAACAACAGATGCATGGTGCAAACCCCCGCGAATCCGGACGGTGCCCCCAATTATATGGCCATAAATTTGTTTTGTATAAATATTAATGCGACTGCCGCAGGATTAGTTGCAGAAATTATGTTCGCTGCTGTTCTTTTTTTATCTGCCGCTGTTTAAAGCCTAGGCGTAGGCGATGGCGCATAATTTATTGGCCAGCCAGCTAAACTGGTCAACTGAGTGGTGTCTGTTTGCACAGCTGTGTCCTGGCAGGAGCTTAACAAATTGATTGGCCACGTTGGCGTGGGTGGTGTGGTGGGGGTGGGGGGGTTGAGAAATTAATATTCACCGATAGGAATCTTCATTGATGCCGGGGCGAACTTTCGCTAATTAAGAAATGCCGGGGCCAGTTTGCTCAGTGGATAACAATGTGAGGGAATGCGCTTCGCATTAGCCTGGCTTGCCTAAGCAAATATTAACCATCCGCCATGTAAGCCGCGCTTTCGCTCAGCCACTTTTTTAATAATAAAAATTTCATTATTTCAACAAACAGAGGGGGGCGCCCTTTGCATGTACATGCAACGTTTTTAATTAAAAAATCCTTTGGTCAAGCAATTACCGGGCCACATTAAAATAAACACGAGGCCAGGAACCCCGAAAGAAAGAAAGCGGACCAGAGGACCCTTGTTGGCACATTATTAAAGCGAAATGTATTACAAGCTAAGCTTTCATCTTGCGGGATGCGGGGGGCAACTGACCTAAGTAAATATTAATAATACATATTAATAACGACCGGCGTTGCCCTTTCGGCTGTTTGCACGTTATTCCTGTAGTGCATAATTACAACCAGCAGATGTTGGAGTCAGGGCTTATTGAGGCATTAGGCAATTACAAATATTTGCCATTGCAAGTCTAATGCGGCCTAAGCTCCCTGAAAGGAGAAAAAACCGAGCGTCTTCCATCGCCATATCTCATACGCCCCGTTGCCCCGTCGTAGCCACACCTTTACCCAAAATTTATGGCACACTTTTAGGCGCACTGTCATTAGAATCGGAATTAAGCCTACGTCATTGCTTTCCTTGGCGTCTACGGCCATTGCGGGGCTTACTTAAAAATTACATAAATTTTGCTTTATGTGCCTCTGGGCCGGGCCTAAGCCAGGGCAATCTTTTAAAAACCCATCCATAAAGTATGCAATTAAATTTTCACTTAAACGATTATCACATAAATCCCCACATAGCGCACACACACACACATAGCGAGAGGCCAGAGTCAAACGTGTTTGCATTTAAATTAAAAGAGCCATTTTTCTTCGACACGGCTACGATTAGGGATTGTGCGGGGATATAAAGGCCACAAAGAGCCCGCCCACCTTATGATAAGACCATTACAGCGTCTGCAGGAGAGGCCACGTATGTCCTGAACCGCAGGACGCCCCTCACGTACGAACCACATACACACACTGAACCCAAGCGAACCCGTTGTATATATATTTGCTTATGTTAATTGCCGTTGAATCCATTTCCATTAAGATGCAAGTCCTGCCGCTGACGATAATTCCACACATACACACACATCCTGGGCAAAAGGACGAGGGAGTCGCATAATTGCTTACGGTTACGGGGCGAGGGCCAAAAGTATGCCTTGACCAAGGCGAACGTTAAGTCCTGGCTGCCTTCTCGTTGCTTTTCAATATGCACAGCAATATCCTTGGGTAAACACAGATCCTGGGCTCTGGTCCTGTGGCTCTGGCCTGGCTCTGGCTCTGCTCTGGCTCCTCGTAGCTGCCCCGGCTTTGCCATTTTATTATACAATAACAAAAAAGCTCCGGCATACCAAGTGGCGCACTAATGCCGACCCAACACCCTGCGACCGACCCAGCCTCGGATCTGGAATCTCCGGAACGTGCTCTTACATATTAGTAAACTTCATAATTTTTAATTGATACATTAAATTTCGTGCAAATATTGATCGAGCTGAGTAGTGCCGTTCGGTTTGGTTTGGTGCCAAGGCATCGTCTTGGTTGAGTGACAGCTTAACGATGTAAAGCTCGGTTTATTATGCATGGCAGGCATCTGCCGAGTGGGATTACTTTGTTCAGGGCTTGAAAGTAGGCAAGGTTTGCTCTTCGCCAGCACTCGCAACAATCTTTGGAGGCTGAAATGGTTGTATTAATAAGCCGGGGGGTCAGACTGGGTTATCCAGCAGCGGTTTCATTAGGGGACTTCTTTGCGTTATCTTCGCCCCAACAAGACATTCGCATTCATATTTTTCGGAGGTAGACAACCATTTTGCCACATTCCCTCTGTTTGCCGTCTAGGGCCAAAACACTCAAAAGCAATTTGCCCGCATTGACTCTGGCTGCCAGTTTTTCAAGCTCTTGGGCTCCTTTTACTTTGCTTTTTTCGGCACTCTCTCTATCATCGCCAGGCAACGTTTGGCACTCAACCGCAAATGCATTTCAACGTAAAGTTTTTAAACAAATATTTGCGCAACTTGCAGCCGAGCCGTGTTGGCTTCGTTTTTGGTCTTTTTTTTGGGGGGTGGGGCGGCATTTCCCTGCCAGTCCTGGCATTCAAACAATGCGCAGGCTGGAAGACTGGAGTCCAGTCCAGTCAGCCAGCCATAAAATGAGCAACGGTGCGCCGTGCGGTATGCAACAGTTTTTTGTGTGTGTATCCTTGTGCACGCTCCTTTCATATTTGCAGCACCAGCAGCAGGCCAACAAATGGCACAAGAATTTATTTGCAACTGTTGCGGCAGTTTGGTCCTTCTGGCTGCCTGGCAGGCAGGCAACTCTATAAATGAATGTCCTTTTGATTTTGTTCAACGAGCCTAGCGAGCGACTCAATTCAGCGGCTTGGCTACGGGGCTCTTTTGTTTTCGTCCTGGCCCGGCATTCTTTTAGGCGGACCGCCTACAACTTGCCAGGTTCCGTGTTTCGTGCTCCATGCCTTTCTTTCTCAGCTGGAGAGTGTGTGTAGGAATGTTTTAATTTGTTTTCCTATCCGGCAGCTCAGTGTCGCTTCTTTTTATTGCCCCGCCGCAGGCTCTGTTTGATTGTTTGCCTCTGCCACTTGTTTATGTGTGGCCGCTTCCTTTCCGGACCCCCCGCGTTCTGTGTTTGCATTCATGACACACGATACGAGGAAACGCGGCATGCTATGGACATTTTCCGCTTTCTACTCGAGTATTGTTGTTTTGGTGCCGTTAAATTTCTTCCTATTTACACTCATATATTTCATTTATTGTTTGTCGGGATGATTAATTGCAGTCGTAGGGATATGGCGGGAATTTCAATTTCATACGAAATATTTAATTAAATCATTTCTCTCTTTCTTCTATTTCCAGGTAAGTGACGTCGCTTGGGTGTCCTAACAGAGCCGTAAGTCCATTCGCCTAATGAACAACAATATCCCCAAGCGGATATATTGACTGGAAATGAGTGTGTGTGTAGGGGGAGAGGGGGAGAGGGGGTAGGTTCTGCAGTCACCGCACGCTTTTGTATTTAATTACAGAAGCAACTATCTTTCAATTATTTACACCTGCAACAAAAACCGTGTCTGTGTCTGGCCTCAATGGGGCTGCACTTCTGGCCAAGCCAAACAAAATATATATCCGCTCTTTACATTGATTACCCCGTGGACCCGTAGGTTTATACTACCGTAGTCCATAGTCCATAGTCCGTAGTCCGTAGTCCTTCGTCCTTGCCAGTCGCTCCTTTGCACAGTCACTTACTTTCGCCCACTTGACGACCGCGCCCACTTTCGATAATTAATTGCAGACATCAGTTGCAGTTGCGGGTATTTTCGGGAGTGGGTTTCAGTTTTTGTTGGCTATTTTCGGGACATTGCGGGGGCAGCAATGAAGCATGCCATCAATTTGTCTCTCCGCTTGTAGCATGCTTTTAGTTTAGGTGGGCAAGCAATTGTTCTGCAGACGCGCGTCGCGAACTGAACTCAACTATTCCGAACTGAAGTGAAGTGCAATTACAAATGCAACTCAAGTAGCAGCTGAAGACAATAGAGAAAGACAGGCAGTCGGAGAGGCTGAAAGAGAGGGAAAAACGCCCGAGGAAACGCTATTAGTTAGAGTGACAAAGGCAAATAAGTGCGGGCAGGTGGACTTTCTTATTCTCCAGTATCATTAAAGAAAAACGGGAGAGAAAAGTCCCTAAAACGGTTCAAAAATAAATCGTTTTCCCAGCTAACCAACTGTCAAATGTGAACCAAATCAGAAGATTCAGGAACCTCTAACCCTGAAGTTCCTTGTCCGACAGACAAAGTCCTGCAGCCAGTGACCGCAAACGCAATGAAAATAAATTACAATTAATAAATGCTTTGTGTCTCGGCTTTGGCTCCGCTTAGCGCGGTTTTTAAAAGCTTAAACGTGTTGGGAACCCACACACCCACCCCCCCGTGGATTCTTACCTCTTGGAAATTAAGTTGGAATTTCAAATTACCCTAGCCAGAATGAGAAGAGAAACGTGCTGGAACGTACTCCACTGTTTTGCGCTCGCGGAATTTAATTAAAAGAATTGCAAATGTAGCTTGTGGCACTTTCCGCTGACTTTCCGTTTTCAGCTTGGTGCCGGCTAGTTAGAGTCTGTCTAGCTGCACAGCTCAGCTCAACGGAGAACAGCTCATAAATGGCCAGTGACTAATTGCATTTTATGAATATTGCATTGCATTTAGCGTGACACGAGACAAATGGCTAAGTGGCCAACCTCCTCGTTGTCATCCTTCAAAAGTTAAACCTCAGGTGTGTCCCGGACAGTGCATTAGATTAATGAAATGGTGGAACTTCGGGGAACCCTTTTCCAATAAATGCCAAATTAATTAAAAAATACAGCGGCAAAGTAAAGAGTAGAAGGCCAAACTCAAGCAACCCCGAAAAGGAAAAACTTGAGACACACAATGAGGTTTTCCTTCTTTCCGTTATTTTCCTCCTTTTTATCCTCGCTTTTTCTTTCCATTATATATATATGTATATATATATATATAGATATATATATATATGGTATCTCCGTGTGTTTGTGTTGTATTTTCCTTTTCTCGCTGCCGCTGCTCAACTTGAAAGTGTTAATTAAAAATTGTTTCACAGTTTAGCTGCGAAAATTAAAATTGAAAAAGGCAAAGGGAGTCAGTGAGTGGCCCAGTCTTCATATTTTCCCTTCGCTGTCCTTGCCTTATTTTTTCATTAGCCGCCTCAATTTAAGACCCAGACCCGAGTGTATTTATCTTAGGGCCCCGTTGGCCAACTTGTAGTCGTAATTGCAAGTGGTGGAATGCAGTTGGCCATATCACGGCACTTGGCCTTAAAGTGCTCGAGACTGGCCGGCTAACAAGAGTTGGCATGTGGCCTCTATCTGCATCGCTTGTAATTGCAACAACTTAAGCCGCTTCGCTGCTTCCTCAAGATGCCAGCTCAGGCAATTGTCCAACAATTAGGTTGGATCTGCTGCTCATCCACTCATTGGGAAAGCGAATCGAGGTCCGTTCCAATTTCTCTTCACTTTATCCACTCTTTTTGCCGGTAAATCCCGAAAAAATCTATGCTGCCCGGCTGGAAAAACCAGAAAAAAAAGCTTTTCCATCAAAATGGTCGGTCTTTTTATTTGAGTTTTTCATTTGATGAGCGAGAATAGTAAAGAAAAAGGAGCTCCAGCCGGAAGATTTGCCTCCGCCCCGACCATTTTCCGGTTTTGGTTGTTTGTCTTGCACTGCGTGTTTTTAATTTTGCGCGTTTCGCTTGTTCTAATTGAAAGCCGCGCTGTGTGTACACTTGATGGGTGGTAAATGGGAGGGGGCAATGTATGCCTTGCCTGTCTTGTGTTTGTCTTAACATTTATACGCAACACACACACTCGCACATCCTATTTCCTTCTCCTTTCGTAGATAAATAATTTACTTTTTGCGCACTAAGGCACAAACAAACATTGAGGACACAAAACCAAGGATTTGGGGGGGAACAACTAAAAGCGACGACGTCGGCATATCTTTTCTTATGGCAAATATTTATATGTATATATGTTTGTTTATAATATAATGTACATACAACAACAAGAACGGCAGCCTGAAGAAAAGCGAAATTTTTACCAACATTTTTTGTGTTTGTTGATCTTGGGCAAACAAAACTTTGCACTTCCTCCCAAAAATAAAAACCCTTTTCTTTACCTCCCTTGGGGGCCAAAAAGTGAGGGGGGGTAAAAAGGGAGAACTTAACGCATGTTTCTTTGCTTTTACTTTTCATATTTTTGTTTTTCTCCTCGTCCCTTTTTGGGATGAAATTAAAAATTAAGTTTATTTAGCCCTGGTCCCAAAAACCAAAAAAAAACCGACGAAGAGCAAGCGGTAGACACATCAATTTCGGTTCGGTTTTTGTTGCCACACTTTGCCCTTGGGTGGTGACCTTGTGGGCGTGTCTCTGTGCACTTATACCATGTGATTGCCCAAAACTAAAAGTATGCAAATGTTGCACATGCCGGGGGGGCGGATGTGGCGATAGAAAAAATTCCCCCAGCATAATTTATAGTCGTGCAAAAAACACAACAGACAATTTGCCCTGTGTAAGAGCATGTGATTTGTCTTGGTTTTGCGCTGAACTTTCTCTATGCAGCCAAGCATCCAAGGATCAAAACAAAAAAATAGAGACAAACACACACCGAAAGTGAGATGATGGGGCATTCGCCTGGTATTTGGTTTGCTTGGCAAATGTCAACAGCAGACGAGGCACCGAAAACCCAGGCCAGAAACCCCAAACGCCTGTCGACCATTTTGACGAAATAGACAAATTTGCGTTTTGTTGCAGCCAAATGCCCTGAAACTGGCAGGACTCTGCTTTTCCAGCGCTTTCCTGCTGCTGGGCACATGCATTTCCCCTGCAATAAATCATATGCAGAGCGACGGCAACAATAACAAAAAAAAAGGAGGGCAGGAGCAAAAACAATGTTGCGGCAAAAGTTTCTCCACTCCACTCTCCGTTTTTTATGTCCCAAGCGACACAGCAATGTGACAAATACATAAATTTGCCAAAAATGTCGCCGCCTTTCAAAAAATTTGAGCTGGCAATTTGAAATTGTTGTTCTGCCTCTATTCCCTTCGTCCTGCGGCATTTAAAGTAAAAAGCCTGACGTCGTGGCCATAAATCAAATGGAAAAACGGCAAGTGTGAAGAAGGGTTCGTCGCGTTTGCCGGAGAAAGGGTTCGGCTCGATTAATTTTTAAACATTTAATCTACACACGGCCTGATCTTCAATTGAATTTTGAGAAAGGGTTTGGGGTTTCCTAATGGTTTCGTGTTTATTAGCCAGATTTCTGGCTGTCCATCAGCGGAAGCTCATTTTTCATCTCGTTCAACATTAAATTAAGCACGATAGAATAATTTCTTTGCCGACAATGTCGCAAGAAAGGAAGGAATATTCTGATACATAATTCACATGCCAAAACAGCACGAAATGTTTTGCATAGCGGGTGTCGCGACGGCGACAACAACAAAGTGCAGGCCATTAAATTTCATGCATGCAACTGGTACAGAAAAAAGAAGTAAGGAGAAAGGATATCTGCCACGCCCACGCGCTTTTTCCGCAGGCGGCCAAGAAATGAGTTTGCACTTTTGTTATGCAAAAGGAGGCAAAGGATGCCCTCTGCAATGTTGCACCTCTAAAAAATGCTGCTGAGACAGCAGACGCTGTCAGGAGAAAAGGGAAGACGACGTTGCCCTGAAAGTTTTTAGCATGTTTTTCATATTTATCCTGGCAAAAGGAGTCGGGCAGACATAAACAGGTAGACAGGCAGCCCAGCGGGCCGAGGGCACTGAAGGGTTAAGATGCGTGTGCAAAATTATTTAGCCAGAGTGTCAGAATGCCCGTCTCCTTTTCGCTTAAGTACTGCCCCTCCCTTCTCGCCCATCGTCCTGAAATATTTGTCTGCCTTATTTATTGCATACCCTCAGGCGTGCACACACACACACTCACACACCTGGGTATGCGGGTGTGTGTGTGTCAGGTGTCAGTGCCTGCAGTTATGAAAATACTTTGTAAACATTTCCTATTTCTATTAGCGATCTCCCCTTCAAAAAATTGCATCCCCAGCCTTGCTGCCAAGTGCCCAAAAACTATGCAACAATGTTTTGTCAGACAGTCATGTGTGTATGTGTGTGTGTGAGTGTGGGGGAGGGGAAGGGATGGTTTCTGAAGAAAACTTCGCCCATAAGTGTTTCGGGGGTCCCTTGGAAAAGTACAAATATCTTGCCACTTCAGCCACCTTATCGATGCTCGGGCTGAACCCGCGGCTATGGGGCCATAAATTATATTTTTGAAGTCGCAACCAGAGACAACAACAACCACAGCGGGTAGACTGAAAACTTTTTGGCAGTTATTACCAAGTGTTTTGTCGTCTTTTTCGCACTCCGACCCTCAAGTTGCATATCTGTAAACATTTTTTGCGACTTTGAAGCGCACCTGAAAAAGTTCTGCCGCTCGCTTTACCGTGGTCCAAAACTTTGACTGCACTCTACGTACGAAAGTTTTTTGAAGGTTGCTAGACCTTTAATTATTTTGTGATAAATGATGACATTGGAGTGCTACAGTGCGGCAAAAACAATTACAAATAGAGCGAGAATCTGCCGCGTCAGGGCTGAACACTTCATTAGCACCTGTCGTCCCAGGGAAGATATCCCTGCTAAGACCCCAAGTCCTTTCTGCCTTTGACAAAGCCAAACATGAAAATATTAGAGCAAACAACAGCTGACGCTGACATGGCCCATGATAAAAACAAAGCCTTGTATCGCTCATCTACTTAAAAGCGCTTTAAACTGAGCAACACAACCGAACTGCCGGAATGTCCTGGCTAGTGTCCACCTTGGACAGTCCTGTCGATGATTGATGATGCCCTGTGACACTAATGGTGATTGTTGCTTTTTTGTCACACATCCTTGCTGCCGGGAGGACTAGAAGCCACCTGCAATTTGTTGCTATACTTGAGCTGTTTTTTTTCCAGCCTTGCCCGGCCGTATATCCTTTGGTTTCGTTTTACATTATAATAGGACTTTATGTGCGAGCGCCTAAAACTATGCAACAGCTTCCATGATTTATGATTGGCCCCGACATGACCCCAAAAACAATTACTCAAATTTCATATTTACTTCAACAGGGTTAGCAAGGGATTCGCAGCAAGTGTTTTCTGGTAGATTAAATGTGTACATTCTATGGGCTTCATTTTTATTATTTTGGATTGATTAATGTTTTCGTTAAACTGAAGAGGGGCTCAGGCGCCGACGACAGCTGTTGGCCGATAGGAAAAGGTGTGGGATTCGAGTGGTTTATAGGCATAAAATATTGCATTTGCGACTTTATCCACTGCGATTGCTAATCCCTGACAAACAATCCATTAAAATACATTCCCAACGAACCACAACAATCGCACTGTCCCATGCTCTCTGGTCATGTACAAAACAATTGTTAATTAACTTTAGTGGAAAACATTTCTCCAACTGGCTGAACATTGGTTAAATTCCAAAAATTGTTTCGCTCGCCACTGAACAATTCACACAAGCGGAAGTCATGGCTGAGCATTGAACAAATGCTATTAATGTAATTTGGCATTTATTTATGCATTGCCATTAAAACAAATAGACACGCGAGCGGCGAATTATAATAATAATATAATAATTATAATTGTGCTGACAGACAAATGATTTTGCACCGCAAATAACAAAAACTGTCCTCGATTGATGAGCTGCGCATTTGATGAACATTGCAAATGCATTTTTACTGGCTCATTTGCATTTAGTTGGAATGAGTAGCACTAAAAGATTGGGGGCCCAGTTTAATCTGCATATAAATCATTTTAATTTATTTGACTACCACTGTTTGGTATTTTCCCATCAGAGCCTTTATTTTCTATTCGAGTTAATCTTGTAATTGGCGGCTTTTCCTTAATGGACTTTCTCCGCCTCGCCGACGGCCATTGCCATTTTAATTTTAATTAAAAATCAAAAATAATTAGCTATTTGTATAATTACATGAAAATCATTTGCGCCTGGTCGCAGCCATTAATATTTATTTGAAATATATTTTTCTGTCCCCGTTTACGGTGTCCGTTGCTCCTTGTTTGTTTGTTGCATTATTTATTTACGTTTCAAACATGTGTCAACATGGCCGCTGGCTAAAAATATATGCAAATATAAATGAGCGCTGAGATAAATATATTGAAAATGGCATAAGCATGTATCGGATATATACACTCACATGTACGGGTACTTTTGGATGTGGCAGATGAATTATGTTCGCGCCAGGCCATAAATGCATATTTAATTACAAAATTAATTAACATGAAAAATAACTAAAGCAAAAGGTATTATTGCAAACAAAAAAATAATAATAACAGTATGTGGGTACTGTGTATGGATAAAGTTATAAAAACCCCGTTTATAATACAGAGTTCAGTCAGACATTGAAAAATTAAAGACAAATAACGATATTTTTTCGACACGTTCGATAATATTTAATTCAATTAAATACGTTTATGGAAATTTGTTTACCCATCTATTCCGGCAAGCTCTTTCGCTCCGTTACACCCGGCCAGTGCCCAATCAATCCTGCTCGCCTGATCCCAATGTTCTCTAATCAATTTTAATTAAATTAATTCCTCAAATTGAACCCACATCCGGGCCACAGTCAAGGGAAAGTTTTTCCAGGCGCCCTCAAACCGAAATGAGTTAATATTTGGCCTGGGCAAATATCACTTACTTATGTTTAGTCGTTGGTAATAACTTCTGCCTTCTGCCTTCTGCCTCCTTGGATCCTTTTGGCCAAGGACTGTGGCGCCTGCTGTTAATGACACAACCGCAAACAAAGTGCGAACCTCACACACACACACCCACACACACACACACATGAGCTGGGCTTGTTGTGTAATGGCAAAGCTCATTAGCTTTGCAGGCAAACAAGTTTTAAAGCATGCATTTAGGCGCGTTGCGGTTTGACAGCCGTCCGCCTGCAGCCTCTCTCTCTCTCACTCTCTCTTTCTGTATCTGTGTGTGTGTGTGTGTGTGTGTGTTGACACAACAATTAAAAGCATTTAAAATAAAGCATGGCATACTCGTAGGCGGCTGTAGGCGCCAGGACAACCCGACCAGGACATGCCATACAAAACCAAACCAAACCAAACCAACCCGAACCATACGCAAATGCATAAATTCTGCCTTACAGCGTGCGGGTGCGAAAGTGCGTCAGTGTTGGTGTTGGTGCGTGTGTGTGAGCCACTAATTACCATGTCTTTAGCTTTGGCATGGCTTATGGCATCGCCGCCAACTGTTGTTGCAGCCATAAAATCTATTGAGCAGAGGCAATTACAACAGCTACATCACACTTGCCGCGCGAAGACATCTGATTGCTTTATATAATATAATATGTTATGTAATAGTGCAACACAAAAGCTTACGCAAATAAATGATGACTGAAAATTAACATTCATTTTAAAAACCAAACAGCCATGTTTAAAATAAATATCCAAAGGAATATTTAATATTAAAAGTGTGTTCAAGTGTATGATGATTTATTTATAGAAATATACTTTTTTTATGAAGTAAATAACCAAATTTTAAATATATAATGTTTCTTCCAAAAAGAAATAGAAGTTGTCATGATCTTTATATCAAATTTATATAAAGAGAAATGATTTTAGTTGAAAACGGAATTGTCTTCTTATATGAATAAATTTCATATGAAGACCAAGAGAGTATCCACAGTTCGATCTTTGATTGAAAGCCTCCTTTCCACAATTGTTATGGCTGATGTCTAACCAAATATTGTTTGGCAGTCGTAATTATGTCCTGCCAGGAGCCATTTAAAATCGAACATTTGACAAATGCCTGGAGATGCCTGGGCCACCCAACGCGGCCCACTCCTTAAACTTGCCACCGCCGCCGTGGGGCAGACACATTAAATTTTCAAGCCATGACAAACAGCAAATTTCACTTCAAACAAAAGACAAATTGCCACAGGGCCAGGGCTTTTTCACCGCTTCCTATCAGTCGCCGGCAATCTGCTGTCCCACGTTCCACGTCCCACCTTGGCATGCTCAACTCACGGCAACTCAACTTCAGGTCGCGTCAAGTGTTTGCCGAGGAGAATGAAGCGAACTTATCGAGTTTGCCCCGTTGTTTGCTAAATTGCAAACACATGCTGCTGCCAATGATTGGAGCAAACTCCTGGGCGGAGCAGGACAATGGCCAAAGTTAAATCAGACGTGAAATCAAGCAGGTGTTTCAATTTTTACCAAATTGACTCGACTCTACCTGACTGCCTTTTGTACCTTTGAATACCCCGCCAACGATCCTGCGACTTGATGAATCGTTCCTACATTCGTTCTTGGGCGGACACTTTCGATGTCGTTGTCAGGTCGTCTCATAACAGCGATTATTATGCATTGCATTTCTGATTATAAAACCAAATTAAAACTTATTTATGCACTGGCCATGTATGACAAAAGGCAATCATTAAAATTGTTTTAATTTTTATTTTACTGTGTGGCATATAATTTTTCATATTTACTTTCTGACAATGGCCAAAGACGACGGACGGACGCAAACGGACAATGGCGCTGCTGTCAGACCAATGTAAAAATCAAACAAACAAGCGACAAAAATAAAAATTAATTATATATGTATATATATAAAAAAAATACTCAATAATAATAACAATAATAATCTGGTCATGCGTGTCTCAGTACACGCACTGATTTCGGATATCCCTCAATTGAAAAAAAGTGTAATTATTATATAATCATACATACTATCTGCATGTAGATTTCCAAAAGGAGCGCTCAGACAATGCCAGCTCAGCCAAATAGGTTCGTGGATGTGTGTTCCGTTGATTTATGAACGAAAAGAATCGGAATGAAACCAAAAGTTGAATGGAATCATCCTCAATTTCATTCCCCCCGATCGCATATTGCGATTGTACATATAGGCTGCATTCTGTATCTGTTTGCTGTTTGTTGATTCGTTTTTTCTCGGTATATTATGTCAAGCATAAATTGGCATTTTCAACTGGATTTGCATGTTAATTAAAATGGCGCACGCACGGACAGTTGAAAACAAATGCAGACAAGGCATTAAAGCTCCACATCCAGTCAGTCAGTCAGTCAGTCCATCTGGGTGGGAATGCCCCAATCCTCCAATCCCCATCCCCTTGCCATTCTGGACCAGATCGATGACAGGGCCGCCTGCACTTCACTCGCGGCTGGTTGCATTTCATTCTGAACTCTATTTACTTGAGTGTTCGCCGAAAGCAGGAGCCCAGGGATCTGAATCCAGTACACAGAACCCCGAACACAGAGCCCAGCGGAGGAGAACGCGACCCGACCAACGACCTACACTTGACTTAACCAGCATTGTCGATTGCAGGGCCACGCCCCCCGGGCAAAAAAGGGCGGGGGCCGGAGCCTTTGGCGGGACTTTAATGATGATTTCTTCGGCGCTTAAGTCGTTTAAACTTCGCCCCCACTTCGTCAGCGACTTGGTGTTTTCTGGTCTTCGTCGTCATGGACTTGACGAGTGCCTTTTTGTGTGTCTGACTGGAGGAGTCCTAGTCCTGCCTCCTCCTCCTGCTCCTCCTTCTCCTCCACGCCTTTTTATTGCTCAAGTCTCCTTTCATTACGGAGCACTCGTCCTCGTCCTCGTCTTCGTCGCAGATCCTTGAGCTGCTTTAAGCACTTGACTTGGCCTAGAGGAGGTAGATGGCCGCCCCCAGGATCCACAAGCCGATGCACGAATCCACTTGGTTGACTTAAAGATTGCGCTCGTCTAGATGGAATTATGGCCAAGTGCATAGTCGTAAAGTTCAATATTTTTATAGCTCAGTGTCTTGGTTGTCCTGCCTAAAAGCCTCCCTTTTCCATCTCAATTTTCAATCCCGTCTCGCCCATTCCCGCATCTCAAAACGCCTGCAAACAGTTATCAGCTATTAAATAAATGTTCAGCTGCATTTTATTTAATTCATGTGGCAGTCAATTTTATAATTTATTATAAGCAGCCTCTGCCTGTCAGCGATTGTCTGGCCATGCCCACCACCACATCCCGCCCTCCGCGTCGGCCGTTTAATTGACATATTTAAAATATTAAATTGCATCCGTGTGCAAAAATTTAGTTGGCTTTCTTTTTGGTTTCGTTTAAATATTTTTAGAGCTAGGATGGGCTTTTGTGTGCAATTATTAATTTTTAATCATGTAAATAACTCCGCATAGGCAATGTAAACATTCTGGATGGGAAGGCCAACAGAATAATTGTGTAAAATTTCAAACAGTCTTTAAAATTACTTAGAATATTTCTGACCTTAACAGATAAAACATTCAGAACTTAACAATTATTGTAATCAATTATTGAAAATGTGTACGTTTTACAAAAAAAAAAATGTTGGCTAAGTTGTATATTTTTTTAATAGATAGTTTTTTCCTGATCTTACTTTTACTGCGAGGTAAGAGTGAAAAAATGTATTTTAATTTAAAATGTTATATTTTTTATTTAAGAACAGCAAGTAAGGGGCTTATTAAATTTCCTATGCATCCCATTCACTTTCGTTAACCGCACATAAAAGCCGTAAAGCCTCACACGTGCATCGGAAAAAAGGATGGCTTGAAAAATTAATAACCAAATTTGCAACGCCAACGACATGACAACAATCACCCGAGGACATCGGCAGCAGGAGAATACCAGCCGACGGGCTATGCTGTATTATTAATTAAATGACGCTTAAAACTACGGCAGCGAAAAAGCGTTTAGGGCATTCGGCGATGCAGTCGACTATATTTATATTTTTTGCATCATTTTTAGTTTTTCGACTGCTGCTGGAAATTTATTATCAGTGACAGGCAGACAGACAAACAGCATCGGTAGCCTGGGAGCAGAAGGACTCGTTGACAAAAAATTAATAAACTAAAAACCGCAGGATATTTACGTTGCACTCGATTGCAGGCCAACTATACATGAAGGTTGTGTGCTTCTTTTTGATTGTGCCTGTTTGGCCTTTCACATTCACATTTTACCAAATCATTGTAAAATTAGTTTGCATATTTTTGTGTTCAGTTTTATTTTTCTATGTTGATCAGTGAAAACTGCCTGGAAATTATACGCCTGTTTATCAAATATTTGGCCATGCATAAAATTCGCTGATTTGAGTTGCATAATTTTGAGCACTAGAGCTGTTTATTGAACGGATGTGGTAGTACCCTAAAGGCAATTGACGCAACACAACCTTTGATTTATTATGGAAAACACATGCCAGCCGCTAGCACGGAAGCTCAACTTTAAAATTATGTAGGCTTCTTTAAAGTCAGGGAAGCAACAGAAGCAGCATTTCACTTTTTCTTAGTTATTAACATTTAATATTCTTTTTGATACACAAGCAAAAAACAATATCTTTTTGAGATCTTAAACTTGACTGAAACTATAAATATCCGGAAATCTAAAACTATTTGAATCTGCTCATTTAAAATCAGAGCTTAAATATTAGATTTTCAGGAATATATATTAAAATATTTTATGTTAAATGGAATAACAAGTAAATATTCAAAAGGCCATTTTCAAATAATTACTCCATGCAAATCTGCGGTTCAATAATAAAGAGCTATTTCTGACCCACGTAATCGTCGTTTAGTTTTTGGGTCCTGCTTTAAAATTCAGTAACTCTTTAGCTTAAAGTTGTTGGAGCAATTAGGGCATGCTTCATTGGCTGCCAAAAGCTATATAAACTACGTGAGTGTGTATGACCAGACCCGCCCCCCACCCGACCCCCGCTCCTTTGCAGATCCAATCCCAATCCTAAACCCAAACCCAGAGCTACAGACCAACTCAGCTTTTCATGTAAACGCTTGCTTTGCCATTCGTTCCGAGTCATTTCATTTTCACTTTGTTGTTGGCGCACTCGCTGAGATGAAGAGATGGGGAAAAGTTGGAAATGGAGGAAAAGGGGAAAAGGGAGGAGGAGCCCGAGTTCTACAATGCCATTTGCGCCGGCTGCCTTTGGCCCATAGTTCCACCTCACTAGCCACCCATGGCACTGACTTAAAATGACAAACAACATTGGGAGTCGTAGTCGTCGTCGTCGTCGCCGGATCCCTGAGAAGCGAAAAATGCTTTCCCAGGGAAACAGCAGCAGAAGGAGCCGACGCGTACATGCCATTGCACAATCATTGGATTCCGAAACATTTCTAGAATATTTAATAAGAAAACTGAAAATCGTTGAAATGCCGGCAACACTCATAATATCAGCCCCAGCCCTTAAGGTTCGCCCTAAAACGGGCGGGATTTCCCGATAGAAGGCTAAGGTCAAAGACAATATTGAAATGCCAATTGAACTTTTTGCGATTATTAAAATTTCCCAGCTCCTAAAGACGAGAGGGAAAGGACCCAGTAAAGCTGTCGTTTAGGTCTTTGCACATTAGGTTGACGTTTCGTGTTGGACCCTTTAAATGGTTTAGTAATTGATTATAAGAGACTATAAAATTGGTAGATCAAATTTACAGTTAAGGGGAATCAAATGAATAATATCTATGATTTTAGACATACCCAATTCCACATTCAACCAAATCTAATTTCATTCTCCTCTTTGTCTTTGCAGGTATGTACACGAAAAGGTCTTAGCCCGCAGGATAATCAATCCTTAAAGTGTTCCGTAAGTTCAAGTGCCTTTGTCCTGTCCAGTCCGCATTGAGCCAATCCGGACAAGACCTAGCCGAACCCTTCGAAGACACTGAAAAATTTGTATAGCTTATTATTAATAACATTGTAAGGAGGCAAAACCCCATCAAGTAGCTAAATCTTGGGAAGCATTTAAGCAGCATGTCAGAAACAAAACGATGGGGAAAAACCGCCGGCCGCTGTGCTGTCCTGGCTGTCGCCGTCGTCGACATTGACAGTGATTACAAGCTAAAAGTATGAAAAACAGCAGAAACTACTTAAGCACAAGAAATAACAAAAGCCCTGACCGAACCAGGCCAGTTCAGTTCAGTTCGGATCAGTTTACTTGGAGGGGGGGAAGGACGGGGGGCGAGCAGACTGTAGACAAATTTTTTGCATAAACACAGACGACAAAGCCAACTACTGACTGCACTTAAAACAAGAGTCAGGCGGTGGGATAAAAATGGGAGAAGGGATGGAAAAAACGAAAGGACGAAGAAAGGGAAACGGAGCCAAATCGAAGGCGAAAGACGAAAAACGAAAGACGAAAGCCGAAAGCCATCGAAGCCAAGAGATGGCCAAGCCATGAAGAAGGAATTTCCTCAATTCCTGATGTGAGATGCGAATTTTTCAATAAGTGCAACCCAATGGCCCAGGAGCAAGGGGCATGCCACCAAGGGACAGAGCGTACTATAATTTCGGACGGGCCAGGACGGGCATCGTTTAAAATATGCGTGGGCGGGGCACAGGATTCGCCTTCGACTGAGTCCCCGGACTAGGAGCAGGAAGCACATAAGTAGAAACGGCTCAAAATGCAAAGTAGACGACATCCGCTTTGAGATTGGA
Organism: Drosophila kurseongensis; assembly: GCA_018153305.1. Taxonomy (NCBI): domain Eukaryota; kingdom Metazoa; phylum Arthropoda; class Insecta; order Diptera; family Drosophilidae; genus Drosophila; species Drosophila kurseongensis. The sequence goes on along the minus strand of JAECXX010000005.1, from coordinate 11,756,180 downwards.
TGACGTTCGTCCTCGTCCTCGCCATCGTCGTCGCCTTTCGCCTTTCGCCATCGCCGTCGTCCTCACCGTGAAGTATTAAAAGCAAATAAGTAATAAAAATAATAATGGAGCATTTTTACCATTTTTTGCCCCTGCGAAAGGGAGCAGCTCACACAAAAAAAAAAGGATAAGCATCTTAGCGCAATTTCTTGCTGCCTTCTCAATATAACAAAAGGTCCTTGCGCCCAGGCAAATGTGCCGAAAATGTTTGAGGGCGGGGCAGTGGCCCAGCTGCTGCTGGCCCTCGTCCGCCGCTCTGTTGTCCTTTATTTCCATTTTTTTGCCTTCCCGCTCATATTTCGTCCTTCGACCCACCACCCACAGCCAGTTCCCAAAAGGGACAACAACATAAATGCAGGAAATTTGAATGGACGAGCGCAGTGAATGAAATTTGCAAATATTTTTCAAAAATTGAACTTTTCTGGCAAATTTTTTCTCCAATGATGATGGCGAACAGAAGGTGGAAGGAGCTGGCGGGAGAAAAGGAAGGAGAGTATGGGGCAAAAGGGACTGCGCCGGGGTTTATGAAAATAAGTGAGGAAAATTGATTTGAAGTACTTTGAAGTGCAAAAACGCGTAGCCAGAATCACTGAAGAATGCTTTGGCATATTATTTCGACTTTTTTGCGTACTCAAACTCCCTGCCAGACAACTTTTGTTGTGATAAGCAAGTCGAGCAGAAGCGGCATGTTTATATGAAAATGTATGCTAGGGGCGGTGCGGAGGAATAAATGCAACTGCATATCTGCTTATGTTTGAATAAAGTTGCGAAATGGAAAAATAACTGAGTCCCCAAACAATCTCTGCCAGCAGTCGTCTTAAAAAGGAGGTATTTTTTTCTCATGGCTGACAAGTTTAAAGCTCACATAAGCAGGTAAATTGCTTTCTAGGCTTAGTCACATCCCGACTCAGACAACAAAGGAGGTATAAATCGCCTAGAAAACAAGCGACTACCGACTGCCGTCTATCATTTCCTTTGGCAATTCGAGAGAGTAGCGACAAAAAACTTTACCTGCAGCAGGAAAAATTGTCAAAATATAAACCGCCGAACGGATGGATGGAAATGGGAGTTCCCTGCAGTCAGTAACCAGGACTACTCTCGTTTATCAGCCAAGGAGCAGTCTCCAATTCATTTTTTTTCTCCCTGGCAAAGTGAAACGATTCACGCCGCCAACGCCTAGAAGTGTGCAACATTCTTTTTTCGTTTCCCAGAATCCTTGGCTTGCTCCTGCCAAATATATTCATTGCAAGATTTGTTGTCTGTGGGTGGAGCAGTTTGCATATCCAGGATGTGTGTGCGTGGGAGCCGGAGAGACTTACGCTTGAATTGCAAATAGTTAGAAAAGATTTGCCATGATTTGGGGCTGCCACTCTGCCCCCGGAATGCACTGAGATGGAGGGTCCTGGCCCAGACCGCAAGTCCTATTCCTTCGTCCTGCCTTTCAATTGCCAGGGACTGGCAAGTGTGTGTCTGCCGAGGCATGCCAGCGATTTGTGCTTACTGCATTTGGGCGGTTCTCTGGGAGTCTGGGACTTCACTGGCAATGATTAAATCGAGGCAGCCAGACATTGATGGCTTCATTTCTGTTTAAGCGGCAACCGATGGAGCTGTTTTCAAAGGGGGGCCATTTTGGGGCATTAAATAAAATGTGAAACAATCAGAAATCAACGCATAACGCAAGCAAATAAAAATATATAAAGCATTTGTGGCCAGTTGCCGTTAGCCATTTGGCCCAAACAGCAGTCGCATCCGCGCACACACACACTCACACACACACACATATTAGTGTGCAATTTGGCCAAATGTCGCCAACGTGGCAGCCTGTCCTTCGTTCGAAAAACTTTCACAATATTTCCGCAAAACAAATTGCGCGTAAAAATGGCAATGCAATTTTTGGTCGTTTGTTGCGGCGGCCGTTGGCCAACTGGACGCCACATTGCATCCACATTCACATATGTCCTGTGTGCGTGTCCTGCCGGTCCATGTTTCTGTAATGTTTGCCCAATTGAATTTAATAATATTTTCATTTGGATTTTAGTTTAGTTTTTAGTTGAGGGAAAATATTTTTCGAGCCAGCGCAGTCCTGCTCCTGACATGCCATGCCCTTTTCCGAAATGCTATGTGCATTGGGCAAAAATGCACAGGGGCACAGGACTGTTTCCAAAGCTAATTGTGTTCGCGTGTTTCTGTGGTTAATTGTGATTTCGATTGGACTCGTAATGCTGATTATTATGTTTTCTCCATCATTGATCTGGCATTCCTAGTATCATCTCAATTTAAGTGGCTAGCTTGGGGTCTGGATTCAAGACTCCAAAACCCGTAAACAGGAAATATTTCAGTGCCGGACTTATCGTCAATCCCCGTCACGGACCAACTATCGCCTCAACAGCTCGTAAAACCAAAGCAGCAAATTAAACTGCCACCGTAAAAAGGTCCACCCCCCCCTCTCTTTCCCCTTTCCCCGTTGACCATTACACTCTGACCATAAATACAATATTTGATAATTTTATTAACAATTTCGACTGTAAATTGTTTACGACTCGGCAGTGGCAGTGGTCAAAGGAGGAGCGGGGGAAAAGGAAGTGCTTTTTAGGCGTCTGCCGGATTGGTGCACTTTTTGTGCTGCCACAGAGCAGATGAAATATTCATGTTCACCGACTATCTCCGTCTTATTCCCAATTCCCCAACCCCTTGTGCCTGGACTCGTAAATTAAATTTAGCTTCTCCCCAGCATTCTGTTCAATCAAGCGCAAAAAACGCCGCAGACAGACACAGCCAAAAGGGGCGGCTGGGGGCAGAAGGGGCGTGGCAAGTGCTGTTTTATCCTTGCGATCCCAGCAGTGGTTTAGTTTTTCAGTCTGCTCTGTGTGTGTGTGTGCTAGAGAGGACTGTGATTTTAACTGCATTAGAGGCCCAGTCCTTAGTGCTGAATTCAATTTGTTGCAATGCTATGCTAAAAAGCTGAAATCAGGCGGCCAGCTCCAAGGATCTCGGCAACCGGAGGTCCTTTTTGTTCAGCTTTTCGCATTAAATTTATGAAATTGTGCGCTTCCTCTTTTTCGGTCATGTTCTCTCAAAACTCAATCATGCTTGCATGCAATATCCTGCCGCCTCCTTTGGAGTCCTGTGTCCGTTGTCCTTGCTCGTTGAGCTCGGCCCTATTTGTTTGAGTAAGCCCTCCTGGACTCTGCTCCTCCTTCGATCCTGGAGACATTTATACCCAACAATAACAACAATGTTGACACAAACACATTCAGAGGCCAGGACTCCAAGGTCCTGAGTCCTTTTGAGCTCTCAAAAGTATGCAAGACAAATGCAGCCAAGCCGTGAAGCGAAAAAGGGTAAAAGGAAGAGCTGCCTTTAACTATGCTCCACCTATTCCAACTTCTTGAGGCGAAATTGCCCTTAAACTTTTCTGTCACATTCCGAGCATATCTTGGCCCAAGTTTCCCTGGGCCAATTTCCAGCCTGTTGATTGCCCATTTAGCAGGCTCTTTCTCCCCAGGATCGATACGCTTTCTTCTCGTAAACCCATTAGAGATTGCCCTTTGGTGAAAGAGCTTCTCCACCGGCGATCTACTCGCGGATTCTTTGACAAATTTCAACCCCGTTGATTGCCTTATTAGGCCCTGTAGAAAAACGGATAGCAGGACCCGTGAAAAGAACTCTCGGCGAGTAATTGAATTAAATGGCTGGCGCTGTGGCAAAAAGCAAAGTAAATTAAATAAGTTTTTCATTTTGGCCGCGGCCAAGTTGCATTGTCAACGACGTCGTCGTCTGAGTCCTGCCGGAGTCCTGCTTTTTTGCTTGCCCGCATTTTACGCTTCGCCGGCGGCCCTTTGTCGGGTCGCCATTGGAGGGGGAGGGGAGGGCAGATCCCGGCCAGAATGCAATGAGCCAAAAGTTGTTTAATGTATGCATTGCCTTGCCCACCCAACCAGCCGTCCAGTTCAGAGTTGCGGTTAACAGCGCGTCGCAACTTTTGGGGGCCCAAAGTAACTTTTCGCATAGTACGTAAATTTCCGGATTTTTTGCCATGGCTTCCCCGTTAATGCTGAGCATACTTTTAGGTAGCTTAGTGGCATTTACACTAATTTCGACTGTGACTCCTCCACGGGGCAATGGTGTGATTTATTTGCCGGAAAAGATTACTTACTCTGGGCTGTGGTTGCCCAACTCAGCTCAACACGGCGTATTGAGGGAAAGCATTTTGAGCCACCATTTTGACATGACTCTCTTTGCCTTAGACACTGCCGCTGACAGCGGAATGGAAAAGCTGGAAACTGAAAACGAATTTGTAATTAGTTTTACTGCCAATTTTACTCGGTTGTACTTTGTTCCATTGAGAGTTTTTCGGGTTCAGTTCAGGTTTGTCTTTTAAGTGAAAATTAATTGGAAAACTCGTTGAGAACTCGCTCATTGTGACGAGTTCTCCATGCAAATGAAGGATCTAAGGCAGGCTTTTTTTGTGCTCTCTTTTTGGGTTAATGTAATGCCTAGCAGAACTCTCCACAGCGGCCTTAAATTATTTCGTGAAAGCCCCTTATTCGAGTAAGAAGAACAACGAACGTTAATTGAAGTGCACTTCCTTTTAATTTTCAGCCAACAAATTACAGCATATCAACGACATGCACGCCATAAACAAGCTGGCATCGTCCTTCTCACGTTGAGCACCCATTCCTGTTCCTGCTTAATTTCATATTTCGAAACATGACACTTTCACACTTTGGCTAATTTAAAAGCATACAAAATGGTTGGTCGCCACACGCACGAGGAGCTGGCTGCTGATGTTGCCGCTTCCTCACTTCGTGACGAATGTGCTTTGAAGTCGATGGTGTTGCTGTTGCCGTTGCTGTTGCCGTTGCATGTGGCACACACAAAAGGCTGACAGGGATTCCTTTTCGCGGATACGTGTGTGCAACGATGTCGCTCGTTAAATTGTCGCCTGACACCTCTCGCTAATGTCATCATCATTGTGCCCTTCAACCACTGCCAACTCGGGAGTCTCAGCCACATTATTACTGTAATTATGTTGGCCGTGTAAACGTCATTAGGCGTTTTAGCGGTGGGCAGCGGAACGTGCCACATTCAGAGTGTTGTTAAATCTCTCTCGGCCCAAAATTACGGTGGACAAATTACGGGAACTATTGCATTCAGTCTATTGAATGCCCTGCCCCACCCGCTGAATCAGTTTCACACAATCAAATGGCTTAAATCCATTTTCTCTGGGCCTGGTCAAAAAATACGGCCCACCATCAACAGATGGCACTGTGAAAAAGAGAAGAAATGTCCATTACCATTAGGCTGGAATTTATGTGCTAGCATTTTGAATACATTTCGCTGTCGCTGCTTTAATTGATAGATAAAAATTGCTCACCATTAAACAATTGCTGGCCAGGCCAGTCCTGGCCAATTCATTTAGCAATTAAAACAAGCTGCGGCCAAAACGAGAAAGAAATGTAAAGACCCTACTGAAAAGCAAACTATAAAATGCAAATCAGTTGCATATAAAAATATATATAATTCATTTGTTAAAACCATTTGCCGGCCATTTGCTGGCACAGCGTTTTTTATACGCTGGTGGGACAAGAAATATGTTGTCCTTTTAGGCGTTGACAAATCGGCGCTCACACTCGCGCCTAAAAGTATGCAACAAGCAAAAAGCAGGACGAACAGCAGTAGCAGCAGCAGCACAGATGCAAAGCCAGGAGCCAAAGGCATTGCCGCAGTGAACGTGGCGAGGCGGGAATAATAATTTTTGGCACGACTGCCATGTTAACATGTCCCCAGACACGTACTACCAGCCCCCCTCCACTCCACCCATTGAATTCGGTAAACGTTGCATACTTCCCGGCGCGAGTTTATTATGTAAGGGGTTTGGGCTTGGGTGGCATGTATGTCCTGGCTGCATTTCATCGCCCCTGTCCGTGGTCCCCGGGCTTACCGGCTGCCCCTGTGGCTTGTAGAACCATTAGTGAACACGGGTTACTGTGATTACCCCAGGCCCAGTATCTCCACCCCCCTCCCCCCTGAAAACCCCCGAAAACCGACAGGTTCACCCTGGGATAGAGTCTTGGCGCAATTTCCATTCACATTTGCATTCGCATTGAAATATATAAATACGTGCGCGGCTTTTGGGGCGGCAGACAAATTACTTTTTAAATGCACTGTAAGCCCTTCAATTGTAATTGGCCACCGTGCGGTCTGAAACTTTGCCAAAAAAAAGAGTAGGAAAAAACCAACCTAGAACCCCAGAAATCGAAGAGAGGCGAAAAACTTTGAGTGAGCCGCATTAAAAAACAATAAAAAATATTTGGGCCGAGGAAAGGCTAAGGACTGTGGGCCCGTCGTCTAATGGCGTCACGTTTGTGCCGCCCCGAAAAGTGGCATGCAACATGCGATTGCTGCCAAAAGTGCCGCCTGGCACGAGTCCAGGAGCCCCAGGACCAAGGACCAAGGACCTCCTCTGGTTAGTTGGCTTGTTAGTTGGCAGCCAGCCTGCTGCCTGTTGCACTTCGCCACTGAGGCACGACTGCGATTCGTTTTCTGGTTAGGCGTGCTGCCAACTACTCTCGAGTCGGAGTCGGAGTCAGAATCAGAGAGTCCTTTCAAGGATGTGTCTGTGTGCCGTGTTGAATTTTTCATTTCATTTGGCGGCAGCAATTCACTTGAATGGGAATTTCGTGTCGTCGTCCCAGTCGCAGACATTGTCGTCTTCGTCAAGCGGAAGCGGAAGTGAACAGGCCAAACAACTGCACATATAGAGCACATAATAAACGTTCAAATTGACTGAATGTCTGCCCCAATCTGAGAGCTCTCAGCATAATAATTCCCCAAGTGAGCCACACAAATTTTGTATTATTTTTTCTTCAACCCAAGTTTTTTTTGGCCATCAGCCATCAGGCGGCTGACATGAGCCGGGGATTATTAGACAATTAAATTGACGTTAATGAATTAATTTATGAGCTTTTGCGGTGGGGACCCTGTTGCATAGTTATCCAAGGGCAGAGACAATTAGGGCCACAGATTAGCTTCACTTAATGGAGGTTTATCGCCTTCGATGGCAGGCAATTGAGGTTGAAATACGCATCACCTACATTTTGATGGACTATTTTGGTGTTTAATCTGGCTTAAGCTTCGACTACAAATAGCTTGTATGTCAGAGATTGAAATTAATTTTCTTGTGATATGAGAAGCGCTGGCCATCAGGCCGGGTGCTATGTTCAAGGTAGCTCATTAAAACTCATTACACGATATACGCAGCATCTTCAGGGCATGCCAGAGCAACCAGGAATAGTTTCTCCTTGCCAAGGACTTCCCGAACTCCTCGTTGCTTATGGCCTTTTGCATAATCTCAAGTTTCATATTTCATTAATTAAAATTATGTTCAAGGCAGGCCAAATAGCCGTTATACTTGAAGCACCTGTTCGTTCCGTTGTAGTCTCATTAACAGCCCTTCCACACACACACACACACACACACTCTCAGGCAGGGGAGGTGAATTGTGCAACACAATATCATTGTTACGTTGATTAATGATTTGCAAAATCATAAAAGCTTTTCTGCTTCCCTAACACTACCCCCCCCCCAACCCCCACCCACTCCATCCATCATCGTCAACGGGAAAAAGGTTTCGCATTACAAAAACAGTCCTAATTAATACGAAACAGAATGTTACCGAATATTGGAAATGCCTGTTCAATTCAAGTTGTCATACGTAAGTCGACGCGTTTTGTAGCAGAGGAGAAGTAGGGGGGAAAACGAAATGTGAAGCCTGCCATTATTATGCTAATTAATTGACATCAAAAGCAAAGAAAATGGAGGAGCCCTGGCCTAGGCCTTTGTTAAACGTATTTATATCAAAATCATTGACAGACGACAATAGAAGGCGACAGTTGCAATTGACGAACGGAAGGCAGAAGGAGAGCCCATAAGCCGCTTTGAATAGAAATGCAAATTGAAGTGCGCGTATGCCAATTATTTTGATATATATTTTTTTTTGTATATAATTATAATAAGATAATAATGAACAGTCGAACAAAGGAAGCAGGTGCTTCTTTCCACCCCCCCTCCCGTGCTGACAGGTACACAGCTCTGTCATCACAAAATAATGGCCTGTAATAGGATTTCCTGTTCCCCAGAGAAATGCTGAAAGGAAAGCGGAAAAGCCGCCTATAAATATGCAATGCCAGGGCACTGGAACCCACTCCCGACTTCACTTGACTTGACTCCATTCCACTTATTTTTCAGGGTGCATCCTCCAGCCTGGTCGTCAAATACGCCGACACGGAGAAGGAGCGACAAATACGGCGCATGCAGCAAATGGCCGGTCACATGAACCTGCTGAATCCGTTCGTCTTTAATCAGTTCAGTCCGTATGGCGCCTACGCTCAGGTGAGTCCGCCCCCCCCTCCCCTCGCCCCTCTTTTGTTGTTACCCGGCCTATATAATCAGCAGCTTCCCTCTCCTCCGGAACTGCAGCAGCAGCAACAGGCCGCCCTGATGGCCGCCGCCGCCACGGCACCGGGCTCCGCCGCCGCCTACATGAACCCCATGGCGGCGCTGGCAACGCAGATACCTCACGGCCTCAACGGCACCGGCCAGCCGCCGTCGCTGCCCTCGCCGACAATGCCCAACTTCAACATGGGCGCCAACACGCCCAACGGACAGCCCGGCGGAGCGGCCGCCGCTGCCGCTGCGGCGGCTGCCGCGGACGGCGTCTTCACGAACGGCATTCCACAAACGGCATTCCCAGGACGTGAGTATTTCTAATGAAACATTAAGCATAAATGAAATAAAAATAAAATATATTAATATAACATTTTCTTTTGCTTTATCTTGATCTTGTCATGATTTGTTAGCTAAATATTTTAATTGCCTGAGAAATTATTTATTAATTAATGATAGTTTCTCAGACTGTTCATCCTTCAAAACTAATTTGAATATTAGCATCTCTCAAACACCTATGAAGAGCGGAGTTGCAAGCTCAAAATGTTTATAATTTGGAAAAGGAGCAGCAGCTATGTAGAGAAATCTGTTATATATAATGGAGATAGCTAAACATTTCTATTTGGTCCTCAAATCGAACCAATTGGTTTTCTTGTATTTACTTATTTATCAAATGGAGAATTTTTTAAGATTTGATAAAACAATTTAAAGTAAATGCAAAAATCAAAATTTTCTATTTTAAAATCGTTTAGCGCAGCGTATTTGTAACCTCATATTAAGAGTAACACAAGAGACTCTGGATTTAAAGACATTCAAAAATTAAATAAATTTGTGACGAGTAAAAATTAGAATAGTTACTAGGAATCGAGTTCAACTAATAATTATTTTCTATTTACTTAAAAATAATAATTCTATTGGTATTTGATTTTATTTTTTATAATATGTTTAAAGTTACTATATGTTTTATGACATGCAAACTATTATTTTATAATCGTATTTATACCAATCATGTAACTCATGGAGTTTCTAAATATTTTCTATAGCCACTGAACTATTTATTGCAGATCCGCTGCACTTGACTATACCGCCACAAGGTTTGCCAAACGGCGATGCTGCTACCCTGCAACATGCCTTCCCTGGTCTGCCACCGTTTTCAGGAGTTGGTAAGTATTGGCTAGCCAGATTAGAATAAGTATTACTTTTAAGTATAAGATCCAAGACACGCTTGGCGGAAAAGGTGCCAATGCACGACAGAATCACCAAATTGCCATTTGCTTTATTTTGAAATATCATTGAGTCCCCACTCGAACAAAAGATTATCATTTCATTTGAATCGCGTTCAGTTTGCCCATGATTTGCATCATTCTTGGCATTGTGTACCATTGTCACCACAATCATTTTCATTGATAGCATCGGATTATGTTCCAATGAACCCAACTACAACAAAAAAAACAGCCCGTTCATTCATAACTGTTTTTATCGATTAATTAATAATTGTTGTGTCATGCCATAAATATTTATTGTTAGTAACGTGTTACATAACTCTTACTTAAAAAAAAATAAACTTATTATTTTTTCTTTGTGGAAGCTATGTATATATTGTAAATGTTTTTAGACGATCCTAACTTTACAATATATGCTGGCTTGCGATCGTTTGCTTTTATTTTATTCAATTTATTTTTCTATGATTTTTTCAATTTAAATATTTTTAGATATATTTATTAATCAGTGCGCTGATATGAAAACAACGATTCAGTAATCAGCGTAGTGTTCTAACACTTTTCTGAAATCCGGTCGATCTACTATGGCTGGTTAACGACATTTAGTTTGGTTCTTTAGAAATTTGTTTCATTGTCTGTTGATTACTAAATTATAAGAACTATTTAAAATATTTTAAACATATATATATATATTTATACGTATTCTTAATTGTTGTGTTGTCTTTATAAATGTTTCGGAATTTGTGTAAAAACCAAAAACAAAATTATTTATATATAATGCAGCCTTTCCCACCGTCTATGGACAGTTTCCACAAGCTTTACCACCTCCCCTAGCGGCGGTTGCACCCACTCAGCGTGAAGGTAAGCTTTTCATTATAATTTTGTTAATCACCCCCTATATATCCCCGATATCCCCCTATACACGTTCGTACGTTTGTTTCAGTTCTTGTTAAGCGATATTGCATTTGACCTTATACCAATATCGAATGATTTCGGGCAAATGCAAATACTTATCTGTTAACATTGTACATGTTTCTCCTGATTCTGAATTTTGTTTCGATTCTTTGTCATCGTAAACATGCTACACACATACCCACACACACCCCAACACACAAACGGTGAACACTGAGAGAAAAAAGAGATATCGCCTTCGATCTGGCTGATGATGAGCTGTAATTAATTTTATTTGTTGTGCGGAAAGAAATTAAATTTTAAACAAAAGCCCATAAAAATTAATTACTTTGCATACTGTGTTTCCTTGGTCCTTATTTTATTTTGATAAACATTTTATCCCTTTGCCACCACCCACTGCCGAAAAGTAGAAAGGATGGTTTTAATGGGATGGAATGGGCTCTTTCAACCCTTTTTGTATGGGGTTGGCAAGCAAGGCGTAAATCGTTTTTAATGGCTGCATTCAACGGCATTTTATGCGATCGTAAAAATTACATATAAACTGCTTAAAATCATATAAAGACCGTCGGCGTATTTCGAAGACATTTGCTCATAAAATTTTATGTTTCTTTTTCGGTTCGTTTTGCTCATCTTTTTGCCTTTCGTCAGGGACAGAGATACAAGTAATCCATTGTTTCCCCGTAAAACAAAGTGTGTGGGTGTGGTTGTATCTCTGTGTGTACGTGTGTGTGTGTTTGTATGTGTGTGTGTGCCATATTCATCTGTGTGTGTATACTACCTATATGCTAACTATAAACCTAACTTGAGTGTAAAGTTCGTTTGGTTCCATTTCGATATCTGTGCGCCGTAGTCTGTTGTTTCTCTGTGTATCCCTAGACCTTACCTGCATGACTTTACACCCAGTCAAACACACATCTAATTGTGGGTTCCACAATGTACCCCAAACATACACATAATTATCATACTGAAATTGGGGATAGCTCTAAGCTAAAGACTTAAGTATCCATTAGGCATCTCTCAAGTATATGCAAACCCTTTAAGAAGTATGTCATTTAGACTGTTCGTTTGCTCATGGTTTTGATTTTGGTTTCCTATTTTCCGCAGACTTATATTGCGCCTTAGTTTTAGTTAATTCGTTCAGAAACAAGATCAGCCACAGAACACAGACCACAAAATAAGAAATCGATCAGACCAAGACCACAAAATAAGAAATCGATCAGACCAAGACCACAAAAAAGAAATCAGACCAAGTCAAACTAAATTGATATCAATGCAAACAATAAAACAAGAACCAGCAAGCAGACATAACTCATAAATTATAAATTTTGATTTTCCTCATTATTAAATTTAATTTGTTCTCTACTTTGTTTCTTCTCTTTAAAATGTCTTCCTTTAAGATTTTCTGATGTTCCCAGGATGTTCGATATCCGGACCCGAGGGCTGCAATCTCTTCATCTACCATTTGCCCCAAGAGTTTGGCGATGCCGAGTTAATGCAAATGTTCCTGCCCTTTGGCAATGTGATCAGCTCCAAGGTCTTCATTGATCGTGCTACAAACCAGAGCAAATGTTTCGGTAGTGTGATATTGCATAAGGCAGCGAACTCGTATATTCTAACTTGCCAACTTTCTTAACAGGTTTTGTTTCATTCGATAATCCCGCCAGCGCTCAAGCGGCCATTCAGGCCATGAATGGCTTCCAGATTGGCATGAAAAGACTGAAAGTTCAATTGAAGCGGCCAAAGGATGCCAGTCGACCCTATTAACAATCGGAGTTCCTTAAACGCAATTCACAACAACAACAACAAACTGGAGCAACAACAACAGCAACAGCAGCTTTGCCAACAACTAACCCATTTTCCACACCGGCAGCAACTTCCGCATCAACGACAGCGACAACAACAGCAGTCCACTATAATAACCACCTTGGCAGCAGCTTTAGGCCAACTTTAACCAATGGAAACTCCAACCACAATGCCCATATGCCCTACACATTTGCCAGCTGGCGCAGTGGTACCTATTGTTATCACAACCACAACAACAACAATAATAACGACAACTGCAGCGACAACAACAACAATAGAAACGATCCCGATTCTCAATCCAACGATCCACCCAAAACCAATTGCTCCAAAGTGGAACTAGTCGAGAAACTATTCATGTGGCAACAGCAGAAGCGAAAGGCCTAAGTGCAACATCAACGTCAACCACAACAGCAACCATAACAACTGCAGCTACAATAAGGAGCAACTATTGATGGGGTAAGCAGAACTCTAGAATCAGCAAGGATCAAAAGGATTTGCAAATTTTGGGATTCGATATTGATATCGATCGCAGAAAAGTTGGATATTACTTTTTTCCTTTTTGTATGTTTTCAATAAAATAATTAAATGAAAATGTTAAAAAATGTCCAATATTAACAACAATTTAAAATTTGTAAGTTCAATGTAAACTTATTAAGCTCGATATTACTTATTAGACTTTTCTTTTCGATACACATCAGCACTTAAATCCAACTTACTCATAATATTGCTTTCCTCTTATTTCAGATGGTCGTCAGCCATGCTATGTGAAAACGATTATATAAATTAAACACATGCAAAGCGTATGTAAAAAAAAAAAAAAAAAAAAGTAAACAAGAAAAATGTAAATTAAAAAAAGAAAACACCTTAGAGCTGAAAAATTGAATAGATTTATATATATAATATATTTATATATATTTATCCGATTATACATTCAACTGAATGCAGTACACCAGTACATACAAAATAATAAGAGAAAACCAACAAAAAACAAAAAAACCACAAACAAAATTATAAAATTGAGAAAAACAGAAAGAATGACAGAATTTTTGCCAAAATATCGATTTAATAAAAGTATATATTTATAGAAGCAAGGAACAAACATTGATATTGATAGTTTTGTTAACAACTAAAGAACAAGAACATTGCACACCAGTACACTCCCACACAGAACACAAAACTTGAGACAAAAACTGACTGGCAAGAGACCAAAATTATCTGGGTTTTCAAAAAAAAAAAAAAAAAAAAAAACAATTAAGGACGATAAGAGCAGCAACCATTTTATATGAGTAATTGGTGATGGGAATTTATAAAAATTAACAAATCTGCGCAAGGAAAAAATTAGTTGAAAAACAAAGCAAACACAAAAGAACAACTATTAAAACTGAATTTGTTAATCTAATGATGAACTCGATCGGAGTTTACAGTTAATCGAGTAATTAGAAGGCAGCAGTTAAAGAAAGGGTTAAAATATAGAAGGGACATAGAGGCAGTTAGGTGAGAAAGAAGACAAAGTAGGTCTGCAACTTTTTAGCATTTAGTGGTAAGCAAAATGGCAAAGATTCAACAGATGCATAAACAGATTATATGTACACATGAAAAATTAACACAAAAATTCGAATTTAATTAATTTTAAGTAAAACAAAACGGATATAGGAAGTTAGAACTAGACGGGACAGAGCAAGCCACTTAATATGCGAAATGCTTTGATGGCTATGTCAAACCCCAAAAGGGTTTGATCAGCCTGACCACAAGCAACAATATCATTTTTTATAATATATAAATGAGTACTAATTTTAGAAATATTATAATATGGATTTGTTAGAACTATTGAAGAGAATCAAAGTGAAGAAAGCTTAACAAAAATCATTGAAAAGATTTATGAAATACAATATCTACAGCGATCATTTATGTTGGCCTATATTCTCTGAGGGAGAAATTCTTGTACTTGTTTAAACTTCTAAAATTATTTGATTCGATAAATTCGTTTGGTTTAAAATTGTATTAAAAAAATCGTAAACGATTTTAAAGAAAATATAAACAAAATTTTGAATAAAATCAAACAACAACTTTACACTTAAACTTAGCTGCTTTCAACAAAAACAATTACAGGTACTTACAGATATACATGCATATATATATATATATATATACATAGAAATATATAATAAAATCAAGAAAAAACAAAACATAAATAAAAACACAAGGAAAAGAAAAACAAATATAAATAGGGCTACTGAAAGAATGGAAAACATAACAAACATTTTGCTATGAAAGTATTACTATTAAAATATATACAAATAGATATACAGAACAGCAGAAAACTGAAAGTTTTGGCCACTTATTTTCACAACCAGCTCCGAGAAAGATACCGATACAGATAATGAATCAGATTCCGATCAAGTTGACCATAGCGCGCCCTAGCCAGACTAAGCAAAACTATTTAACGCTAAGCATATATTAATTATTATTGATTGTTATTATAAACAAAAAATTACCATTAGAATTTTTATCACAGTCAAAAAAGAAAGCAAGTATTTTTTAGCAAAACTAGAGAATTTATCACGGCCTATTAAATTAATTCAATATTCTTTGTTTTGTTTAACACTCTGACATAGGACGACAAAACACCCCGCACACCCACACTGAAATCTAACTAAATATTATTGTCAATAAAGAACCATTAACGATGGGATCTTTATCCGACATTTACTCAACTGTCTGTTGAATCGAATCTTTAACAATTTAGCAGCAAAATCTGTACAAATGCAAGAATACGAAGAGGAGAAGGACCGAAGAGTCAAATCTACAGCTAAATATGCCAAAAAATAAGATTATGAATAGTGAAAGGATAATGGGAAGAGGGTGGAGAAAATTAACAATTATTTAGAGTTTGTATAGTGAAAATGATAAGTTTAGAGTCGCCTAGTCTGTGGGTTCTGCAGAGGAATCTTCATCTGCGGAACGTATTTGATACTAAAGATATAAAATTTAAATATTAACAAATATAAATATAAAAAATATAAGAAATATTTAAATATGAAAAGAAAAAATTGTTATCAGAGTTAAAGTTAATTTTGTTACCAGTGCAATAAATACTTTGGTGCAGATACTTATGGGTTCCCTCTCAACCAATATCAATTTCAAACATTTAGTTACAGTTTACATTTCCGTTGTGAGTATTGCCAGTCGGAGCACTGAGACAGTATTAGAAATCTGGGCAAAAGGGGATGGGCCAGAGTGAGGGAAAATATTATATTCAAGGTCAAATCAATTTAATCTGTTCAATTTTTTCCTCTTTTGAATCACAAAATGTTAAGCCTCGAAAGGAGTAATATTGTAAATATAGAAAATGAAACCTAAAGGCGGATGAAAGTCCCACACTGAGAATAAAGGAATGAAAATGAGAACGACACATGCATACAAGTATAATTATATACCTACAAACATACAAGTACATAACATATATGAAAATTATCAAACTGATTTTAGCGCCTATTCAAAAGTAGTTCAGCCAGACACACCCGACAATTTTGACAGCTTTGAATTAAAATGCTAAACTAGAATTTTACTTCGAAAAAACTCATCCAAATACACGAACACTCTACATGTATTTACGATCTTGTATGAATCGATCTAGTCAAATTCAAGTTAATTATTGCATAAAGAAAATTAAACCTTAATGAAGAATAAGAAATATAAAAACCAAGTCAAACTATTGAGATAATAATAATTTACTATTATTATGTACTATGATTAAGATTAACGAATTATGATTTATCTATGTATTGAAAATACGAACACAAGTATTTAAATTAATATATTAAAAAAGAATTATTATAATTATTATTATTATATGCTATTATACAAACATTTTTAGATCATATACACTATACTATGAAACATACGGAATCAAGCAAAATAATACATTTTGTGCTAAACTGATTTTGGCAAAATTATGCAAATTATATACCAAGAGGAAGGATACTAAAACCCTAAATTATCGTAACTATTATTTCTAAAGCATAACACACAATAAACTAAACTAAACCAAGAGAAGCAGAACAAATAAAAGAGAAAACAAATTGAAAAACAAAAATACAAAGCAACCAAACTTGTTTTATTTTCTCATTATTTTCCGCGTCTGTAACATCCGGCTTTTGATTAATTTCAATTGGCAGATACCAGGACAGACTAGGTCACATACCCCCAAAAAACACACCATCCCAACCCGAAACAGAGGACTGAGAATTTGGCATAATCCACTTCCCTCCGATTTAAATATCGCTTACCCATGTTCTCCCTTAAGAATCTTTTGATATAACTAAAAACACAAAAACCAAAACACGAAAAGGGCTGTGACACGAACGTTTAACAAAAAGTGTGAACAAAATCAAATTTATTTATCATTTGCGCTTAGTTTGTTTTTAATGATAATTTTAAAGAGCGGTGATAACAAGCAACCACTAAAGCCAAATCAAAATTAAATCGATAAACGAATAAAAATACAATATTAACGAACAATTAAGTCGCTTAATTCAAATTCGAAATGAAATGTGATGAAAGCAAAAGAAAAAAAACAAGAAAACTAAATAAATAATTAACGAAAAAACATGTCGAATTCATATTAAACATTAACGAATAGAAAAAGACAATTGTACCTTGAGCATAAAGTGTAAAAATTGGAACTCGTAAAAATTAAAGTATTCCTAGACATAAACCATAGATAACAACCACATTAACTGAAAATGGACAGGTTTCGCCCATCTCTCTTGAGGGGATTTGAAAATTGGCACATTTCTTTGCACGTTTTGCCAAAATCCAGTTTAGTGCCAGAAAACATCCTTTTAAGCTACAATCTGCATTTAGCGTCGTCATACTCCGCGTTTTCACAGTCTCTCAATTAAAACGCACACACACACAACGAACTCACCACCATATACACATCCATCATATCAAATACGCGGATATGCGAACCGCAGTCTATAAATTGGCAGACTTCTCGGCGATTCTCAAGTTGCTTAGCTGCCGGCGAAGAGATATGAAATCGAAGGGACCCCCATTGGCATTGCATTTCCTCCTGATTTGTTCGGTTCTTATGAATTTCCCTTTTTATGTTTAGTAGCCAGCTAAGGATAGCGCTAAACTATGAATAAGCATTGTACATTACTAATGAAAATGAAGTCTCTTATCGATGATCGTTCCTTAAACTTAATCTATATGCGAATAGATTTTGTCCTACGCATAATGTATTTTTATTATACAAAATGCGAAATGTGGCATTCTTATAGAATGTTTATTACTCTATACAAAGCATTACTAATAAAAACAAACTTCTTTATTTATTATATATACTATACACAAATATATTATATACTAGTTAATGACAAGGTTAGACAAAGTAGTGAATGAAGCTTACAACACTGACACGGAAACAAAAGAACATGAACAAACAAGAAGAACAACCAAAAACACTGGAGTCCAAGTTTAGAACTTACTAATCAAAAATATATTTAGATACACTTTTCTGCAGGTATTTAAAAGAAAGTAAAACTAAACTAAAGCTAACGATAACGATAAATAATAAATAGAGACAAGCACTTAACCCCACCATAACCAAGGACTTACCAAAATTGCATACACTAGTTTTCTATCTACACCTACACACGGAACCCACACCCAATCAACACTCGAAAAAACAACACACTGACACCGTTACAAGGGCCCAAAAAAGGCGGAAGGACGTAGGGTAGAATTGATAGGAACGGAGGAACGGAGGATAGGGGTGCATATCTTTTTTGCCAAGCCTAAAACATTTTGCCTTTAATATAGCGCATTTTTGGTTTGGTTTTAATAGGAACACAAGAATGACATATTGGATACAGGGTAATACATGCAGTTAAATCTAAATAGTAAACTAATCTTATCAAATAACTATGATAATTTCGTAATGATACAAAAACAATTCAATTCATTTTGTATATTATAATTTCCCCCAAAGCTTTCGCACTTTTTTCGATACGATATTTTTAAGCTCGAGTCACACTTTTTCGAAGCTTTGCTTACCAACTAGATTTCGCTTGGATAGGCATAGGGTTAGGATCTTTAGAGTATCATCAACCATGGGCATAGTTGGGACAAGGAAAGGCAGTAGTAGCCGTAGGAATATAACAAAACCAGCAACAATAATTGGCGGCGCTTGTAAGAAAGCTCAGAAAGTGCATTTAAAATACAACAAAAAAATATGAAAACAAAATGAGAAAAAGGAGAAATTTAAACATTTTTAAAAGCAGAACCTAGTCGTACTTATATAGACGATATATTATAATACTATTATTATGACAATTATTACTATTACTATGAACAAAGAAAGATTTATTAGCGAGCTAAGGTCAACCAAGCATTATAAACCAATTTTGCAATTATACAAACCGAATCGGATGGAATGATATGAGAGGAATAAGTGTACGGCTGGAGATATTGGCGTTGAAAAGGCCCAAAGTTATTTTTTGTAGATAAAACTGTTATCTTTTAGTACTTAGCCAAATGTTAGATCGAGGTACGAGATACAGAGATATAACTTATGCAGTTGGCAGCAGGCTAATCGAATAAAACCAAATGGTCAAAGCGAATTTATATTGTATATAGAATAAAACCCCTCAAACAGAAACCCGAACCAGAGGGTTGAATTATTGCATATTATTGAAAAACAAAACTAGTTGCTAGTCTAGATTTTAGCATAAACACACATCAGAGGACACACACACATACACATGCAATTTTTTTGAATGTAGCCTGAGATGCGTTTCAGAAACTATTTCTCAAATGCGTCGAACGATAGCTACAGCTTCTTTGTACACTCTATATACTTTCCGTTTAGAAATCCGTCCGTATTTAGCATTATGCAAACACACACAAACACTCAACACACACGTAAGCAACGGCTTGTGGTTTAATTTTGATAACTTAGCCTCACTTTTAATTGATTTGCTATTGTCCAAAAATTTGTGTAATTACATTCGTCTTTTCCGCTCCCAAGAACAATTCCACACACATAAAAGTTACTTAGCAATGATTACATCAATCCATTATTTGAGATTTTTGAAGAGCACCTTTAACGAAAACAATAAGAAATTAGCAGCAAAATGTGAATGAGAAACACAAACGAAAAACTAAAACAAAAACCTAACATTAAAATTCAGCAAATGACATTTAAAAATAAGAGAACTTGCACTTAATATTAGTAGCATAAATGTAAAGACAGAAAATGCAGATAAAGAATTCGTATCAATTTGATTTAAAGCAAAACCAATTCCAAGGAAGGCAAATACAAAGCATGCTTTTACACCCAACACGATTCGTGATCAGTTCCTTTAAAATCTGTCATGAGGCATTTCGAAAGAGAAAACAAAAGCAAACGAGACGAAATCAAGAATAACAACACATGAATTAAATGTTAAATGTAAAATGGTTTCAGAATCAAAAAGAATAAAATATAAATAGAGCATAAACAGGATCACTGGCACTATGAGCCCGGAACAGTTCAAGAGTTTTTCTCTAGTCTTTCATTGACCTTGATTTGAATTCTAACATCGAATGCACTTTGTACACAAATCGAGCATTTCTCAATTTATACATTTTTTCAAATACATCACAAATGAAACGGAAATATGGGCAGAAACATGCACACAGCTATAACATGCATACTTACGTATATTAAATATGACAAAATTTATATTTACACACATAAATTGCCGAACTAACGAGGAAGATGGTAAAGATGTAATAGTCAAAAGTAGTTGATCGATACTGATGGAGAACAGACGTGAAGAACAATTAAGTAAATCATTTATAATAGCAACAAAAAGGTCTTTATATAACTATTTATAGAAATATACGCTATATACTATACATATGTGTACATTAAATACAATCTATGAATAATGAAACCAAAATGGCGAAGTGTGTAAAATTGTGCATTCGTTCATTAAAACAAAAGGATGAAAGTAAACACCGAAAAAACAATACAGATATATATCTATATATACTCAATCAGCCTTTTCCGCGATGTTTTGCCACGCGGAAATCGGCTGGAAGCCCACAACACAATTAAATGCTATCGAACAAGAAAACTATTAATTAATTATGGACAAAACTATAAATATTTTAATACTTAAAGCATTATTAACAGAAGTATATTTTAAACATTATTTATGCGACTTACTGCAGGATACAACATAAATAAACCCAGCATAATAATAGATGAGTACATACTACAGTAACAATAACTACCGATCGATTGAAGAAGCCGCCATTATACTAAAAAACCCAAGACACTTATTAATTGTTTTGATCCATTTGTTTCCTTCTTAAGAGCTGCTTTATTCCGGAACACACTGAACCACTAAACCACCATAATAACAACAGAAGCAGTAGGAGCGAAAGCAGATTAGTTAGATATCCAGATCGCGGCGAAGGGCTAACAATAAGGAGAGATGGAGGCATAAATCGTAATAACAGAAATATCAAACACCCTAGTATTAATTATGGCCAGTTTCAAAATATGGGCGAGCAGTGTACATTTTGTTTCGTTTGCCAAAAACTGGGCGTCGCTGGTGGGCGACATAAGCGCATTGATGATAAGCAGATGGGGAGCAGGAAATTGGATATAGAGAACTGGAGGAGATTATAAACCAAGTTATAATTACAACAATTAAATTATTATTAATAATAATTATTATACACAAAAACTTATGCAAATGTGTAATAGGTATATAAACAAAGAACAACTGGCAAGTTAAATAAAACAAAACAAAGCAAAAAAAACCAAAACAAAAAATTATGAAAAATATAAAAAAAATAAACAAAAAAAAACACAAACCACAAAAAATGCAGAAATATATATTATATATACTTTATAGACATTTAAACATGAAAACAAAACACAAAGGAGAAACTAAAAAATAAAGTTGCAAATAATAAACTTTTACCATAAAAATATCATTTAGCCCCGTTGTTTTCTATTCTTATACTTATTCCATCGATATGGCAGGCCTGTCTTAAAAAATATTGGCCAGCTGGCGAAACTGGCAGAACGAATCGGATTTGAATGGAAGTCGGATTAAACGGCAGTTCGCTTTTTGAAGTCAAGCATTTGCATATACGTTCGCATGCTCAGTTACGAATTCTAGCCGGCTGATGATGGTTAAAATCGCGCTTTGACGGGAAAATGCTAAGACTTGTGATATACTGAGATAATCCCAAGGGAATACTATAACCCATATCGGGGGAAAAAAGAGTGAACTTGACGCAAGGCCAGACTTAAATCATAGAATTCGCAACTGAAATGCGGGCCAACAAGTCGAGCGTGGGCGTTTGAAGTGGCAGTTATGGCCATAAATACAAATATGTACGTTCGCGTAAGCAGGTATTGACTGTGAGTGTCGCTCAATAAACATGCTGGCAGTAGATAGCAGCAGCAGTCGCACAGTCGCAGCTGCCGAATAGATGTGCAATATTCAAGAGCTCCGGATCCGTAGGTTGGACGCCGCTGGCCGGTGATGTAAGCTCCGGTTCTGGCTTGCCAATTTACCAACTGCCGACTACCGCCGTCTAACCGCCGTCTGACCGACCGCCCGTAGAATGTAAAGCTTCTGCAGGTCGCGAAAAACTCGCCCACCCACTGCCAGCGGCAAAAGCGTCATCGCTGCACAGTGATCTCTGCGAAGTTCGATCCCGCACGCGATGCGAAACAGTCGAAAGACGATCGATGGGGAATGCCGTTCCTTTCAGCTAAAAGCGGGTAGGTATTGGGTGATCAATAAGGGGGCCTTATCGACTCTGGACACCCAAATGAGTCGCTTGAAGAACGCCGCCCCACAAGGCATGTTTTCGCTTTTGGATAGTGGCTAACGTCATTTGTGCTTTGCATTCTAATATTCTAAGTATTGTGCTCAGATAGCTCAGCGGTGAAAGTGATTAGAAATGACTTAGCATTATAACTCTTGAGTCCATGACCTACAGTAACAAGCAGCTAATTTAAAAAGACAACATCATCACGAAATTATTTGCGTAAAACAACGATAATAGACTATGGCATATGAAGCAACTCATATATTTACCAAATGCAATCTCAAAAGTATCAGAATTCTTGGCAACTAAGTTGATTTATTTAATTTTTAAAATTAGAACCAAGAATGCTTAACACCAAAGACCGTTTAAGAAATGAGCGATCTTCTATCATATCTAACCAAATTGAGATATTTAAGTTATTCCGCAGAGAATATCTGTTATTTTATTTTTTCAAGAGGGTAAAATTCGGATTACTTTTTAAAAAATATTTGTTAAAAAAATAACCTTGCAAGAAAAGAAATGTATGATAGATTTTGCAAAAAGAATCTATGTGAATTACGCCTGAAATATTAACGGGTAATATTTATTACCTGATATCAAATAAAAAATTGTTAAGTTAAAATTTCTTCAGATTTCTTTTTGGTTTATTAGTTGATCTTTTCTTTCTGTGTACCCACTCCAGGTAGAACCGGAGATGACCCATATTGCCACGTGAGCCGCCCGAAATAGAGGACCCGCCTCGATCCGTTTGTCTATTTCGGGAGGTGTATTTCTTTTCCTTTCCCGAAAAATCATAATCCGAAAGAGGCGCAGGCGATTCTTAGTTGCCCTAACCCGAAGTAGCAAGGTGCTATAAATAAAATGCCATCAAACTGAGCGATCGCATATACGCGAAGCCAACGAGAATGGGAGATGGAACAAAGGAGGGGGCGGTGATCGAACAGGGGATACCCTCTAGTTTTGGGGAGTGGGACTGCTCCCATTGCAGCCAAGAACTTAAACGGAACCAATTTGTTTTCACCCTGATCTGTTGATACAATAAACAAGCCGACTACGAAGGGCAGGGGAAATCGCGAGGCGCACAAACAACAGCCCATGAATGAAAAACTGCTAAAGCAAAAAACAAATACATTTTCGAAATTTTTCTTTCATTTTTTTTTGTCGACTGCCGCGTTCTGCGTAATGTGTGGATTGGATGTTTGTCCGATCGGCCAGAAGGGGTCCGTCTATATGGCCGGCAACAAGTTGGATTTTTCTAAAAATGAACACACACGAAATAGCTTCGTCTTTGGCGTTAAATACAGACCACGACATCCATCGGTGTCGAGCAGCGACAACGCATCTCCGTCGAGGAAAGAGCGGCGGAATTTGATTTGATTTTCACTTGGCCCGCTGCTCACCGTCCGCGCTATTTTCCTCTATTGTGTGTGGGGCGTGCTCTCCGCGGCGGTCCATCTAAGGAGCATATTCCGAAGAAGCGATGCTTTCCGCGACTCGGCTTTCCCGCAACTAGTTGCGTTTTGGATGTCAACACGATGTACACGCGCACAGCGGCGATTCTGGTCAACTGTGGACTGCCAGTGGCAGCGTGAAGTGAACTGTGGACTGCGGACTGTGACTTCCTACAGCAGGTGATTCAGCCTGGGATTACCCGGACTTCTTGAGCCAAGACTGAACCGAAGACGGCACCAAAAACCGATCCATAGAATTTTACGGGGCACCTTAACCGTACAAAGGTTTAAAAAAAACGAGGTAATAGCAACTCTCCAGGCCACTCATTGTAATTCTTTGACAGGGAACTTTAGATGCCCTTCGCATCCATTCAGGCCCGGCATTTAGACCTTTTATGGGCATGCTTTTCGCCCAGGGAATCGAATTTCATGCACAAAAACAACATTTCGGAGCGTATATGTGTTGGCTGAGAGAGCGCCACTTGCCAGTTCCTCTTAGACATTTAAATAGAATTCCCGTGCTGGCCACCGATCGAGAGAGTGAGCAGGCCTCCTCCTCCTCCACCTCCGTGTTCGTCTTCCCCTGCCGGCTATCATCAAAATAACAACACAAACCGAGGGAAAAACGTGTGTTTCTCACGTCGCGTATACGCAATGTCTTGCCTTGATTCGTATTCACCTCTAACTCCTCTCTGTTTTCAATACATTTTGGGCAGGATCTTTGTTAGTACCACTATAAAATACCTTCTGTCTCCCATATATCAGAAACTTCTTACCCTTTCTCTACACATCACAACCAACATTGCGTATACGCAATATTATTTTTTGACTTCACCAACTAACTATTAAGCTCTTTATTATCTTTCCAGCCAGGATCAGTATGCAGGAACTGACGAGAGTTTGCGACCTAAACGGCAATACTGCCAAAGGAGATCTGATGCCAGCAATTCCAGCCACCAATAATCTGGACCAGCTCCTGCCCAACATAAAGCTGGAGCATGATCCCGACCTGGAGTGCTGGATGCCCACGCCCGAGCATCCGCAACTTCGCTTGGACCTTAACAGTACCCGTCTGCTACTGCAAGGCTCGGACGACCCCCTGATCTCGCATGGCTCCACCAATGATACCCACGACGAGGACCATCCCTTCAAGACGCTGCTGGCGCGCAAAAGTGCCAGCCATGAAACACCGCACAATGGAACCTGCAGTCCGCTGACCAAGCAGCAACTAAAAGCCAATTTGCTGATGGGAAGCCGGAAAGCAAATAGGCAACTGCAGGAGGAACCCTCAACTCCGTCCCCTCAAAAGACAGTCAAACCAGTTCAAAGCCAAGGGCAAAACCGATCCCGTAAGCGCGGCAACGATGCGGGGGCCATGAAGCTGCGATTCCACCACCAAGCATTGCCCGCGGAGTACGCCGCCCACTACGAGGCAACCCAGGGTCGTCAAGCACCAAGACAGGTGCTCCCTCCACCACCACCTCCTCCGAGTCAAGCCCACGAAAATGTGCGCAGTTGGCTGCGGAAGATTGCCGAGATCCAGCGGAGTGCCGAGCGCCAGCAGCAGAAGCCGTCATCCACTCCTCGGACTAATCCTTCAGTCTCGCGATCTTCACCCGTTGCAGCCACGTCGGTGGTGCCGGCTAAGAGCACCGAGGTACCCACCGCCTCGAAGAGAAGCTCCTTGAAGTATGCCGATCTTCCCTACATGGGAGAGATCACGCTGGATAACTACAAGCCAAGACGTGGCCGAAAACCCAAGAAGGCGGACATCTGCCACCTGATCTACAAAAACTACGGCACCATTGTTCCCGCATCGGTGGCGGCGATGCCGGTGAGTGCTGCTCCGCCGGCGTCAACTTCCACGATCGCTGTGCCACTAGAGGAGCCACTGAATCTCTGCCTGAGAGACCAGAGCGGCGATCGCTTCTCGATCTCCAGCGGCGACAGTGAGAAGCCCACGACGAGGACTACTCCCACAACAACCACGGCAACCACGGATTGTGGCAGCTCCTCTCATCGAACCACACCACTCAGTGCGGTGAAACCCCTGACTTTGGAGCTGGCCGCGAGCGAGGATCAGCCCATGTCAGCCGCCAAGTTGCTAATGCAACCAGTGGGCCTGTACTACCAGCAGCTGGTGGAGTCCTGCCACCTTGGCGGGATGCCCGTACCCTTGGAGACCATCGAGAAGGACAACCAGCTCTCCCTTAAGATACCCATACCAAGTGGATTCTTTGCCAACGAGACTGCGCCGCTGGCCATGCGCAAACGCAAGCGGTCGGCCATTTTCATCCCGCCCATGCCCGCGGAGCACACATCGAGTCCCTCCAACGAGGTGAGCATCTGCAAGTTCAAGTTCACCGGCGGGGCCAAGCCCACGCTGCAGGAGAAGAAGATGCTCTCGGTGGACGCCGAGGGTAACTACCGGTACTACAACGGCACCGGAGACAAGACGATGCGGGGCTACGAGTTCATCTCGCGGGATCAGCAGCAACAACTGCACCAGCAGCAGCAGCAACAGCAGGGGCAAGAGAAGCTGTACGTGGATATACCACCACCCTCGACTGATCTCAGTCCGGAGCTGCTGCAAATATCGCCGGAGTCGCCCACGTCAACGCTGCTCCTGCCCAGCAGCAACCACTTGGCCGCCGTGGCGCCACACAGTCCGGTCTCCCAGTGCTCCAGCTCTCAGAGTCCAATGCCCGGAGCAATGTGTCCGGGCCAGACGCAGGCCAAGTCCTCTTCGGAGAGCGAGCGCAAACGGCGATCTTCGAAGCGATCAAAGCAGCGCGAGAAGCTGGAGAAAACCTTCAAGGAGAAGGGCTTTCTCATCCAAACCCAGCAGCTGCAATCCGCCGAAGGTGCCACTTACTGCAAATTTAGACAGCTGAAGAAGTTCACGCGCTACCTTTTTCGGAACTGGAAGGATCACATTCCGGAGAGCGATCTGGCCAAGCAGCAGAGCGGTGGACGGGAGGACAACCTTCCAAGTCAAGAGAGCCAGACCGCCAACCAGGGCACATAAGCCTTCCCGAAGGAGATCCAGATACCAGCAAACCACAAAGCACTGCCAAAGATTTAGTTTAAGACGAAATGATGGCCGGTCCACCACCGGTGGGCGTTGCCAGTTGAGGGTGAAGCACACCATCCCATGCCGATTCCGTCCATGCGGGCTGCCCAACAACGCGATCAATGATCCTCAGCCACGCTTCCTAGTCGTTCATCAGTTTTTCTAGTGCCTAATGAAATGTTATTGTTAACAAATAAACTCAATGTTTAACCATAAAAGGAATTGGTCAATAGATATGTCAAAAATGGGTTAAATTTAAACTTAAAAGAACAAGCTTGTGCTAATTCATTGTTACTTAAGGGGTATTGATAAACAACACTACCATATTTGGTTGTAAAAGGCATCGTAGTTTGTATTTTACAAAATATCCGTCAATACAGTTACGTGTTAGTACAAAAGATAAACTCCAAAATGGGTGAAAAGTCTATAGGGGTTATGCTCGCTCTCAAGGTCGTTTCAATGCCATTGCGAATACTTATCGTTATCATGCTTATTCAGAAGATGTCATTGCATCCCGGTTCCAAATTAGACTAAATGTTAGTTACAGTTAATATAAAGATTTCCAAAATGTTTTTGCTGGTATGCTTGGGTTGACGAAAGAATTTTGACTCGAATTCCATCGAAAGATGTGTGGAAGTTTGGGCGTGCCCGGATAAATTCTTTCTAATATTGTCGCTCGACTTGTTGATTTGGTTGCTTAATTGGTTCAGGTGGCAGTTCATTCAAATGGGGATCCTGGGTTAGGCTTGGGCTTACAACTAGAAAACATTATGCATGCAATCGATTTGTGCGTCTTCTGAATTTGTCATTAATTGGAGCTCATTGAGCTCTCATGCTCCTTGGATGTCTCCATTAGACAGCACTCCGGCACCCTCGCGTTCATGGGGCACACATACTCCGTCCAATCAACGTCGCTTTGGCCCTTTGCGCTCTTGCGACGCTTCAGCGAGAACTGGGTGCGCTTCACTGGCTTTAGCTTAGCAGTTATGCTCAGTGGTTGATAGCCGGGTACAGATTCGGCAGCGCGATTTCTCAAGATCACCGGTCGACCCACCAGCTCCTTAAAGTGCATGGCCAGGTGGCGGCGCAGCAGGGACTTGCTCGGCGGTATCGACAGCAGGTCGGCCAGCAGGTCCGCATTGAAGCGCGGCTCGTACAGCATCAGAGCTCCGTGGATGCCGGCACCACGCAGATTGGGCGTATACTCGGACAGGTCGATGGTCTGCAACCAGCCCATTATGCGGTGCGCCGTCCACAGCTCTACTTTGTCCCGGTCCGGACTGCCAGAGGACTCATCCTCGCTGGCCACCTTAATGGAGCGCCGAATTAAACCCTCTGCGTTCCAGGACAAACGGCGCATGCACAAGATTCCCGCTCGCAAAGAGGCTATATGCAGACAGGAGCTAACGTGCAGCTGGGACAGATCCTCCAGTGTGATGCGGTGCAGCATCCGACCATCGACCTTCGCCTGCATAAAATAATCCTTGTACTGTGGCAAGCCAATGTCATCCAGCCAGCGCAGAACCCAAGCCACGTCCAGGTTGGAAGCCTTTAATGTTAGGTCGTCGAATTCCTTGCCGGTAACTTCGTCGATAGCCAACTGAATCTTTTTTCGGTGAAGCGGCAGCTTAAGATTGAGTTCTCGTTCAATGTCTACTGGCGATGCGGTGAAGATCGACACAGATGGATTGGCCCTCAGCCATTTTCTGGGGGCGGAAAGCTGATATTGTAATTTTTATTTTTGATATTTGATGACTAGCTCACCGGCAATTGTCCTCGGAGCAACCGAGACCCATGAAGCCCAGCCAATTGCACACTTCCTGTGCATCCCAAGTGGACCAGTGCTTTTCGTTTTCGCCGAACAACGGCGTCTGGGCACTCCACTCAATACGTCCACCAGCGGTGGCTCGGGAACCGCCTCGCCGAAACTCGGGCTCTGCCTGTTCTAAGGCAGTCAGCTCGCAGTTGCTGCTATTGCTGCGCCTCAGCTTGCCCAGAATGTTTCGCAAGCCACGGGCAGATCGTTCTCGCAGCTTTGGTGAGGGCGTGAACTGCGACATGAAGCTAGAAGTCATGGCATCATCCGCTTGATGAGGACTGTCTTCTATCAGAATTTGTTCGTTTGAGGCGAAGGCCACGTTTCGCTGTTTGCCACTGCTGTTGGCATTCACGTCCAAGGCACGGTTGTTATTATTGTTCGCCAGCTTACCATGGGATCTTGGC
Source organism: Drosophila kurseongensis (assembly GCA_018153305.1). Taxonomy (NCBI): domain Eukaryota; kingdom Metazoa; phylum Arthropoda; class Insecta; order Diptera; family Drosophilidae; genus Drosophila; species Drosophila kurseongensis. The sequence goes on along the minus strand of JAECXX010000005.1, from coordinate 11,727,162 downwards.
AGGCTGTGGAACTGCGGCTTGATCTGATGGCGCAGCGCAGAGGGCGGCGTCTTGGGCGAACCCAAGAAGGCCTTCTGATTTATGTTGCTTAAACTGCCGTAGGGAAAGCTGGCGGAAATCACGCCTCCATCATTGGCCTCCAAGGCCGTGCGATGCAGCTTCAGTTCACTTAAGGCACTCATCAGCTCTAGCTTCTGCGTCTCGAGAGCGGATCGTGAAATCATTTGACGCTGCAGTTGCTCCTCCTTGGTGCACAACTGCTGGCTCTTTTCCGTAATAAGGCCCTCCAGCTCGATGATCTTGTCCGCCTGTTCGGACACCCGCTCCGCCAGCATTTGGTACTGCAAGGCCAGGCCCTCCTTGTCCCGCTGCAGGCGACGCATCCGCTCGTCGGAGTCCTGGCGCGGTATGTGCGTCTCCAGCCAGTCGCTTATGATGGCCGCGGTGACGGGATCGGGGGCTGGAGCAGCCAGGCCCACCTAAAACAATAAGCATGTAAGCCCTGCGGTTTCTTGGTCTTATCTTATATTCAGAGTGACTCACCTGTTGCAGGGCGAGAGCTAAAGTCTTGGCCGTCGATAGAACATTGGTGGCGGAAATCAAGTTGCGCTCGCTAAGGGTCAGGGAGGCTCCTGCTCCCGACACCGATCCCGCCTGGGTGGCAGTGCTCGATATGAGGCCGTCCATTTGCTGGAGCGCTGCCTCGAGCATTTTGCTGCCCTCCGCCACAGTCGCCATGTAGTCCAAATGTAAGCCTCGCTAATCCCGGGTGATCGATGTTGTGTGACCCTATTGCGCGACTAGTGCATGGTTATGTAAGCAGCTCAGGCAAGGCACGTCATTTCGCATTTGTTTGTGGCAAAATGGCATATATGGTTATTAATTTTAGCACTAATTGGGAAAAACTATCACGAAAATAGAAGAGCTGCTGCACCGTTGTGCTTCTTCTTGCATCTACATCAGCCCAGCGATATATCGATAGTCCGCGCCCACACGATACTTCATTGCAGCAACAGTTTTCTAGGGGAGAACGTGCCTTGCGATTATCATCGGAAAAAATGGAACAAATCTTTATCAAACATATACAAAGAAGTGTTATTAATCTAAAAGTACTTTAAATACAGTTTTAAGCATACACAATTTATTAATTTTTAAGTGGTTTCAATTTTCTTAATCGGCATTTAATGTATTTTATATATAAGTTATTTGCTCTACAAATTGTTGTGTAATATTTTGTACTGCTTTTCCCTATTAAATAAAAGTATTGGTGCCACATAAATAAAATATTTTTAAATATCACTTACCCTATATAAGTTTTTCAAACTTTTTGATAATTAAAAAAATTATCTTCAATAAGTTGCTATAAATTTTGACTATCATAGCTGGTATGTACTGTACAAATTTGGTACCATCTCTGTGGAACCTGTAAGCTGGTAGAGGAGTCACGCAAGATAGGTCATCCCCAACGAATGTCACAACATAACTAAAATAACGATAAAATAACAAACACACGAAATGAATCGCTTCGCCTATGTGGAGGCCCGTCTAAGTTCCAACGAATCCTTCGTGAGCCGCGACAACAAGGTGAAGATATACGATGGGGACCAAAAGGTAAAGTAGTAAATCCCCGAAATGAATATCCTGCTTTAACTATAAGTTACAATTATTCCTAGACGGAGTTCGAAGAAGGTGAAATTGTACTTACCACCCACCGACTGTTTTGGGGTCGTCCTGGGGAAATAGCCCGGGCCGCCATAACACTTTGCCTGCCACTCAGCTATGTGATATCACTCAGCGAGGAGACGACTGCCTCCAACTTCTTTGGTCGTAAAACACGCATAATTATGCACCTTCGTCCGCCGGCACCGGACAAAGGACCCGGTCCGCTGGACACCAGTCGTGCGACGCACATCAAGTTGTCTGGAAAGAATGGACTTAGCATGGAGTTTCATAGTGCCCTCCGGGAAACTCTGAATGCCCGCGTTTGGGAGATCCTCCTGACGAGCGAGACCATCATCAACAACGGGGCCAGTAGCCCAACATCGGAACCCGCCAACGATAGACTGGCTCGCATTCAGAAGAGAACAGGAATCGGTGGCATTGAGCGGCATCTGGAGGCGAAGGCCAAGGCCACGGATGAGAATATAGCCATGGCCTTTCAGGATCTCAGTGTACTGATGGCCATGGCCAAGGACATGGTGGGTGTGTCCAAGACCATTAGCAATAAGATTCGCGAACAAAAAGGAGAGATATCTGACGATGAGACTGTGCGCTTCAAATCCTACCTCATGAGCTTGGGAATCGACGATCCCGTAACGCGGGACAACTTCACCAGCAATTCGGCTTACTTTAGCAGCTTGGCCAGACAGATTTGCGAGATGCTCCTAGACCCTATCGAGGTAAGAGATTAGTTAGCAGGTTATCTGTTATACTCATCCATTTTTTCACCACTTAGGAGCAAGGTGGCATGATGTCCTTGGCCGACGTCTACTGCCGTGTGAATCGAGCCCGTGGACTGGAACTGTTGTCACCTGAGGATTTGTTGCACGCCTGCGAGCAGCTTAGTGGTCCCATCCGCCTGCGCAGCTTTCCTAGCGGCGCTAGAGTTCTGCAGCTGGAGTCCCACGATGATGCTCTAATTGCCGTTGACACTTTGGAGAAGGTGGAGGTAGCCGAATCTCTCGCTGTGGAGGAATTAGCTAAGCAGCTAGGAATATCCCTTCTGCTGGCCAAGGAGCGTTTACTAGTTGCCGAGCGTCTGGGTAAGGTGTGCCGAGACGAGTCCGTGGAGGGACTCCGTTTCTATCCTAATCTGCTGCTAAACCGGGACTAATTTAACTGTGAATGTGCTTGTTACTAGATATGCTTAATAAACAATTATTATATTTTAAAAAGGTGACTTTCGAAAATACTTCCCATTTGAATCAACCGACTCTTTATTTTGGAGTTTTGGAAAACTCACAAGGATCTTAACTCAGACCTTTATTTTTCTCTTTAAAAAATACAGATAAAAAACTATATACTCTAGAAATTCAATTTTGGGTCACCTTTCTACAAGACTAACATGAAAATGTGTCAAAAAATTAATCAACGTCACAAGTCTTTAGAGGTATGCCACTTTGAAATCGTCTTAAGTTTGGTGAAGTTATAGACTCTGGAAGTCCAGTTGTGGGTGACCTTTTTACTAGTTGTCACAATAGTTGAAATAACTAACATGAAAATGGGTCAAAATTTTGATCAACGTTAAAATGAACAAGAAAGGAAAGCTAACTTCGGGCGGAGCTGAAGTTGATATACCCTTGCAGAATATTTTGTAAATTATATTCTCCAAAATTATGCATATGCATTCTTATTATGAGTATTAAAATCCCAACTTCCTAACTTTACAACATCAAAGTTATATGGCGGTTTTAGGATATAGTCGGCCGACTTATATACTGCGTGCAAAGGAACGAAGGGAGTGTGCAAAGTTTCAATTCGATATCTTTGAAACTGAGAGACTAGTTCGCGTAGAAACAGGCAGACGGACAGACAGACGGACATGCTTATATCGACTCTGGACGCGAACCTGATCAAGAATATATATACTTTATAGGGTCGGAGATGTCTCCTTTACTGCGTTGCACACTTTTGACCAAAATTATAATACCCTCTGCAAGAATATAAAAATGTTAAAGCAGATTTTCAGAGAATCGAACCACAAGTCTTTAAAGGTATGCCAATTTGAAATCGTCTTAAGTTTGGTAAAGTTATGGGATCTGGAAGTCCAGTTGTGGGTGACCTTTTTACAAGTAATCTCAATAGTTGTAATAACTAACATGAAAATGGGTCAAAATTTTGATCAACGTTAAAATGAAATATTTGAATGCAAATTTTCAGAGGATCGAATCACAAGTGGTTGGAGGTATGCCACTTTGAAATCGTCTTAAGTTTGGTGAAGTTATGGACTCTGGAAGTCCAGTTGTGGGTGACCTTTTTTACAAGTTGTCACAATAGTAGATCAACGTTAAAATGAAAAATTTGCTGATTTTCAGAGAATCGAACCACAAGTCCTTAGAGGTATGCCACATTGAAATCGACTCAAGTTTGGTAAAGTTATGGACTCTGGAAGTCCAGTTTGACAAGTTATCATAATCGTTAAAATAACACATGAAAATGGGTAAAAAAATTGATCAACGATAAAAAGACAAATTCGAATGCAAATTTTTAAAGAATCTAACAGAGTCTTAACATGTGCGTCTATCTGAAATCGGCTTACATTTGTTAAGGTTTGGACTCTAGAAGTTCAATTGGGTCAACAACATTAAATTTAACAAATTTGACGCGATCGTTCATATGGCAGCTATAGGGTATAAGCTAATATGGCTATATAAACTCGACTAATAGATGCTGCTCAAGAATATATATATCTTAAAGGGTCGGAAATGTAACCTACACTGCGTTACAAACTTCTGACCAATAACACCTTTTTCAAGAGCTTATAAATTAAACTCTATTCGGCAACGATTTACAAGATCCTGCGAAGCTTTAACTGTTTCGGAATGACAAGAATGATTAGATTTTATAATTCATTTCACACTTTATTGATTAACGCATTTGCTTTGACTTTGTCGGCGCTTCATTATTTTATTTTGGTTTTGTCATAATTTTTACTTTTGCTTAGTATTTCTCAAGAGTTTTCTTCGTAATCAGTTTAATGAAAAGTTTCTACAGTCAGGTATTTTGATAAGCCGTTATTGAATTGAAATTACACATTTATATTAATAGTTGTTTTCGTGTTTACATATATAAATATCTTATGCTGTTGCTTAGATTGCTCCGCATTACATTAATAAATCTTTGAATTACGTTTCAATAACCATTTGATCAGACCACACGTATATCATTATCATGTATATAACTTTCGTACTCAGGTTTTTGGCCAGATCTTTGCGTCGCTTTGCTTGAGTAACATTTTCCCACTTCGTTATGCTTTCAATCATTCATTCGGTTTACGTAGTACCATGTTTTCTTTTTCGTTTATTCTTCTTAAATCACATTTATTATTTAATATTAACATTGAGTAATTTATGCTTGAGTGTGTTGGGTACTGTAGGAAATACGGGTAATGGTGAGGTTAATTTGTGTTTTATTTTCTTGTTTTTTCATGAAGAGGTTTAGTTTTTAGTGTTGTACAGCTGAATCAAACAATGCTAAACAATTACAGCAGAGTAGTAACATAAATAAAATCGTTACTTAAATAAATAAATTCCATCTACAAAAACTGGCTTAGTTGAGAAACAAATTTGTTTAGTCAAAGCGTTACTTTTTACACATTACTCGACTCGCACTCGCAACTTCCTTCGCCCACATTCCTTCAGCTGCTCCTGTCTCTAGTTTCATTGTACATTGCGCTATTACAAATAAATTGTTTAAATAAGTGTTGACTTTTTTGTGTATTTTGTTTTTCTTTTCGTTTTTAATGTTTCTGCAATTGGAAGTACTAAATTGGTTGAGGCTACGAATTGTACATTACAAACTAAAATGTGTTTTTCTCTTCTTTTGTGAACTTAAGCTAAGCAATCGATTAAATAATTAGCAATAATAATTTTAATAGTACAATATGAATATTTGTAATTGCTAAAATGAACCCTTATACTCCGGTCCACATGCTCTCGTAGCTAAACGTAATCGTTATAATTAGAATTTCTTTACAATTAATTTACGTTTTTTCTTGATTTTTCCTCCTCATATTATTGCTTTCCTTTTGTTTTCGGCGACTCCCCTGATTTACATCTTAAAATTAGCACGCTTAAAGATCTAGTCTTAGGACTTAACGAATTGGAGTTGGGAGCCAAATTGATAGGTGTTCTCGTGTGTAGTTTAAATGGCGATTGGGCGCAGGACATATTGAAACAATTTCCATATATATATATATGTAATATATATGCGTATATACAACTAGATAAATATTATTAAGACCTCTACACCTAATTCGTTTTTGCAAGGGGACACAATTAACACAAGCACAGTCGGTAGAGCCGTGTCCAGGCCCATTCTGGTTCCTGCTCCATCTCCTAACTAGGTTGCACAACTAAGAGCTGCCATGCTGTTGCCCATGCAATTTACACTTACGATTACACATCAAAACATATATAGTAATATGGGTATACAATGTACGATAGTAATGATAGTTAGGAGGTATCCATAAACTATAATATCAAGCAATACACAACGCGTAGCCTTTTACTTGTTCGCTCTAATGCTTCATATCTCAGTCCTCTCGATCTCAGGACATCCACATGCTCTACTTGGTCGCATCTGTGGTGGAGCGCCGTCGATTGACCGCAGCCTGCTGCTGTTGTTGTTGCTGCTGCTGCTGCTGTTTGGCCGCCGCCAGAGCCGTCAGTGTCCTTTGACTAATGGCACCGGAAGCGGTGGTGGCCCTTCCGGCGATCTGAATGTGCTGCAGCTGCTGCTGTTGCTGCGGCACTTGAACCTGCACTTGGCTTGGACTGGGCAGTGTTTGCGACGAGACCGTGGCGGTGCTCTGCTGGTTGAGTATTCGGTGTTGTTGCTGCAGCTGTTGTTGCTGCTGCTGCACGGGAGCCTTCACCGTCTTTAGTTGTAGCTTCTGCGCAGACATCACAATGGGAGTAGTGTTTAGGCTAGCGCTGCTGCTCACCACATTGGCGGCTAAATTAGGGACAAACAAGCGGGTTTAAAGAGGGTCCATAAACACGAATCCAATTTCAACTCACCGTTCACAGGAGTGGTGGCTATCTTGAGCGTGGAGCCCCCGATCTGCCGCTGGGTGGTGATGAGCTGACGGCTGGCCAATTGCTTGGTGCCCACCACCTGGACGTTGCGGGACCGCGGCTGAATGGTGCCCAACAGCTGGATGGCCGCCGTGCTGCTCCCGCCCGACTGCGCCTGGATCGTCTGCTGCTGCTGCTGGACCGTCTGCTGGGCGATACCTATACCACCACCAACACTTGAGGTACGTATTGTTTGAGGATTTAGTTTCTGTACACCGGCACCGACTATTTGAGCTGTAAGCAGAGAGAGAGCAGAACGTGGGTGTGCGGGGAGATTTTTTTGGTTGCTGTTTTAGGTTGCAATGAGAAATGTCGAAGGTCAGAGGTCGGGGAGCCGCCAACTTGGCGTTAAACCAGTACGAGCAGCATGGTTACACGGCTATGGTTATACATAATGGACTCTCTAATCTCAAACTGATGGCATTTCGGGTTAGGACACACAAGACACATAAATCGGATTGGATTAGTTTATTTGTATGAGGGATCGAAACGAGTTGTTACAGGGTTTGTGTTGTATGATATGTATGTTGTAAACGAGAAACGAAACAGAAAACAGAAGAGAACAAAATTAAGCATGTTCAATCAAAAGAAAAGAGTTACGTATAATTAAATATGGTCCGAGTATAAATAAATATTGCATAAAAAAGCCAGATCCAGAGTCACATATATCTCTTCGGCCTGGCCGAAAATAATGGGCAGCATCCTAAGGAGCGGCCACTGCACTAAATTCGCGTTCTTTTTCTACTCACCAATGGGTAGGGTCAGCATGGCCGTTGTGGCGCCTGTTCCTCCACCGCCGCCGGCATTGCCACTATTGCTGCTTCCCGCCGAGACTCCTCCACCTGCGTTGTTCGTAATGACCACTGTTTGAGTGCCAGGTCCTGTCGAGGGCAGGCTAACAATGGTGCCCGTTGGCGGGGCATGTTGCTGCTGGGCTTGCTGATGTTGCTGCTGATGATGAGGCGCCGACTGCGTCTGCAGTGTGATGGTGTGTGGCAGTTGTTGTTGCTGGCTGGAGACGGGCACCGAGACCAGGACACTCCGCTGCTGGCCCTGCGCCGTGCCTGCGCCTGTGGCCGCATTCCCCGCCTGCTGCTGCTGCAAACTGTTTCCGGAGAACTGCAGCGAAATGGGCTGCGTGAAACCGGGAATCTGCACCTGGACATTCTGCAGACCGGCAAAATTAGCCATGGCGCCCTGCAGCTGCGACAGATTGATGCCCTGCAGATTCAGGGTGGCGGTGGTCTGTTGTTGCTGTTGTTGTTGCTGCTGTGGCGAGGCAGACGGCTGCGGATGCGGACTAGACATGGGCGAGTGTATCGAGGAGGTGGCGGGAGAGTGAACGATGGTTTTGGTAATGAACTGCTGCGTTTGGGGCTGCTGCGGCGACATGTGTGGCATGGAAACGGCGGACACGTTGGAGGTGACATTGCTGAGACGCTCCAGCAGCGCTTGGTTTTGGTGCGTCTGCGACGACTGCGAATGATCCGAGCCCGATGGCGAGGGCGTAGCCGCGTTGGTCAGCAAGGCAGACAGAGCTCCGCCACCACCGCCCCCACTCGAGGTGGACGCCAGATTGTTGGGCACCGCAAAGCCACTGGCATTCGAGGCGTTCGAATCACTGCCCGGCGATGGGGCCGCCATGCCCACCACAATCGCGTTGGGCGGCGCAGTGGTGCTGTCCCTCCTCAGCGAGCTCAGGATGCGCTGCTGGACTGGACCCGTTGGGCTCTGGATCCAGGCTGCAGCAGCCGCAGCACTGTTCCCCGACGAGATCACTGTGTAACTGGTGGTGGGGTTCGTCATCACCGCCGGCGGCGAGGCCAACTGTGAGGCGAGCGCCGACATGGACACTCTCACTGTTTGACTTCCGTCGCCCGCCTGTTGGTGGTGCGATTGACCCGCTTGGTTGAGGTTGACCGCTATCAAATTGCCGGCGGAGTTTGTTCGAAACGTTGTCGTGGTGGTACCTCCACCACCGATCTTTCGATTAGCGTTCAGCAAGTTTTGCAGCACCTCGCTGGACTGTTGTTTCCGCTGGGTACTGACCAGTGTGGGCGTGCCACGGGTGGTCTGCACGTATGTAGCTGTGGCCGCATCCGCGGTGGTCGGAGTCGACGGTTGCTGGTGCTGCACAAGCGTCAGCGTCTGTGGTTGCTGTTGGCCGGTGGAGGTGGTAAACGTTCCACTTGCCACTGGGGTGCTAGTCATGGCAGCTGGAGCACTGTTGAGCAGGTTAAGAATTGATGCGTTGCTTGAGTTTTTGAGTGTTGCAGCATTGTTTCCATTGTTGTTGTTGCTGCCGCCGGGCACTACAGCATTGTTGTTATTTGGCGTGTTCCCAGCTGTAAAACACAATATAAAAACATTTTGTAGACGATCCCCAAGTCAAGAATATGAGCAGAACTTACGTTGTTGTTGATGCTGCTGTTGTTGTTGTTGCTGCTGTTGGTATTGGTTGGCAGAGTTCATAATGCTGTTGACTATGGCGTTTATTGCAGGATTCGGATGCATGGCCGTATTGTTGTTCATATTGTTATTATTGTTGTTGTTGTTACTAGTGGCAGTTGTCTGTTGTTGCTGTTGATGTTGCTTCTGCATAATCTGTTGCTGCTGAAGTTTCAGTTGCGTTTGCTGTGGAAGAAAATAAGTTTTAGTCCCAAACCTTGAAAGCTAAATTGATCATGTTTTTATCCTTATTATCTTCCTTGTGCTACAAATAAAAACCGATTCATATCCACTCATGAATTTAATATCACAGCAGTATTTCAAAAATTCTTTAGTCTTTTAAGCTTAGTTAAAAATATTTCGTGGTTTATCGTGTTAAATGTTTTACCCTAGTCAGTCAAGGAGTGTTAAATAAGTAATCTTTACTGTCATATATTACTTGTTATTACTACTACTTTAGAATTTCAGTCGTATATATCCTGTTCCTGCGGAATCCAATTCGTTTAGTAAGCCGTTAATCTCAAGAAAAGTGGTAATTTGGATTGGGATAAATTTGGAATTTTTCGAGTTATCTGGGATTGCTGATGTGGTTGTGTGTGTATTTATTATATGGGTGATTTGTTTTAATATTTTAGGAAGGAGCACGGTCAAACATTTTTGGGAAATTTATATTGTTCATGCCGAATTGCATTAGGTCTTTATATCACAGATTGATTTGAGGGCATCACAGTGGTTTACATAAACTTACCAGAATTGGCACATTAGAGTTGAGCTGGGCACGCAACGCGGAATTGGCCCCCACCACTGTAGTGCCCTTCACCTGCTGCTGCTGAATGGTGGCGGGTTGAATAGTTATCCCCGAGTGTTGCAAGGCCTGGGCTAGTTGTTGCGACTGTTGCTGCGGTTGCTGCTGTTGCACCAGGACCAGGGAGCCATTGCTCAGACTAACTTGGTGAGTTGTTGTGGAGGAATTGCTACCGCCGGTGGCCAATTGCTGAAGATGAATGTGTTGCTGCGGCTGCTGTTGTTGCTGCTGTTGCGTTACGATCTGTGTTGGGGCTTGCTGCTGCGGTGCCTCGATTGTGTAGGTTTGCTGCTGCTGCTGCTGTTGCGCCGGTTGCTGCCGAAAGTTTTGCTGTATATTAATAACATTACTTCCGGCCAAATTGAGAGTCTTTTGAGTTATTTGTTGTCGCGGCAGTGCCACATGATGCACAGTTGCGGATAACTGCTGTTGCGCTTGTTGTTGTGGCTGCTGTTGCTGTTGCTGCGGTTGTTGTTGTTGTTGGGGCTGCTGCTGCTGTTGCTGCGGATTGGCGACAACCACCACATGCTGCGGCTGCTGCTGTTGTTGTTGCTGCATTTGATTTTGCCGCTGCTGCTGTTGTTGTTGCTGCTGCTGTTGCTGCAAAAGGATCCGCTGCTCGTTCGTCAATCCCGTGTGGGTTACGATCGGCACATGCCCGGGTATCAAATGCGTGATTTTGACCGCCTTACGCCCCTCCTCGGTGAAGATCTCGCGGAACTGTTGAATGTATCGATTGGCATGCACCCGAGTGCCCAGCGCAAAGCGGCACGACTCGCCGTTCCGCTCGCCCTCGCGATAGTCCCGGTCCACGTACAGCTCGCCGAGATACTCGGCATCGGAGGGGCGCTGGAAGATGGACAGTTTGATGTGGTACAGCGCCCGCCGACCCTCGCTGGCCTCACGCTCCGTCTCCAGCACGTACTCCTCGATGAGCTGCGGCTGGAAGTTGTGCCGACAGTTAGGCTGGCAGCCTTCCTTGCAGGCCTCGCTGAACTCGTTGAGGGGCTCGAAGGCCTTGGCATACTTCTCCACGCTGATCACGTGTTCGGGCACCTTCAGATTGGCGGGATACTCCAAAGTGGGCGGACGAATGGGCCGGATGACCTCGTGGGGTCGCCGGGGAACCTTGGAGGTGAACGATGAGAGCATGGCCCCCACCAGCGGATTGTTGGTGGGCGCCGTTGCCGGTGTCGCATTACCGCCGCCGCTGTTGCTCCCCGTTCGAGGTCGCTGGCGCAGACGAGCCAGGTAATCGCACAATTCCAGGCCGTGATGGTGGGTGAACTGGTCCAGCTTGCGCTTCCGGTTGATGGCCGTCTGGGTAAACTTCTTCATCTGGCGCCGAAGCTCGTGGGAGTTAAAGAGCTGGCGCTGGTGCTGGGCGTTGATGGCCTGCCTCCCTATGCTGGGATCCGGCTCCAGGCACAGCGGCTCCGCCGTGGCCAACACCAGCTGGCTCTCCAGGGCGAGCTTGTCCTCCGCCGGCATCTGGCTGCCCATTTGCTGCACTTCCGCGAAGAGGGTGGCGTTTGTGGGCCTGAGCAGGATGTGCTTCATATCACAGATATTCGTTGAGGTGGCAAACGTCTGGCGGAAGTCGCGGATCTGGGCGATCACGCAGCCCGCGTAGAAGACGCTTGGCTTGGCGTACACCCGTGTCCCCTCACCGTCCGACAAACTGACCGTCTCGGCTCCGAGCAGATCCATTAGAAACTCCGGCAGCATCTCTCGATCGATGCACTGCAGCAGGAGATCGTTTTCGTAGGGCCACCGCAGCACCTCCACTAAGCCAAAGTCGTTCTTGGCCTGTCCCGTCTCCGCCTTGGAGTGGCTCTCATCCAATGTGGGTTTGGAGCGGTTCCGATGATTTCCGGGGCCTGCTCCCAATCCCGCAGCCTCGCTTGTGGCATCGTCTTTGTCGGTGGCGGACCATTCGTTCGTTTGCGGGTTAAGCACCAGATGTTCGTCATAGTGCAGGGCCAGCGAGTATCCCTTGTTGCCGGGATACAGGTTGACCACAATCGTGTTGAGCTTCTCTCGCTCCACCAGCCGCTCCAGGGTGAAGGAACGGGTTCGTTGCTTTAGCTGAAATGTTGAGTAGTTTTAGGTATGATATCCTCTCTTTTATAAATTTTCACTTACCCCTGTCTCGGCAAAATAGTTCAGGTCGTTGCTTAACAATTGTAGATACAGGTCCTTTATTTTCTCGTGTAGATTGACGAACTTACTGCTGCCTGACTGGCAGACGGAGGAGGATGAGGAGGGTGGCTTGCTGTTGCAGTTGTTTGAGGAGGCAGCGCCGGCGCCAGCGCGCGCTGATTGCGACGACGATGTGGCCGTGGAGACTGAGGCGGCGGGTAAAGCTGAGCTGCGACTAGAGGAGCTGCACTCCTTGCTACTGCTATTATTGTTGTTGGACTTCTGGCGCTTGTTTGGCGACGACGTGGGCGAGGCCAGGACATGGTGATTGTGCGTCTGGTGGAGGTGATGATGGTGCAGGTGGTGGCCGCCGCCACCGCCACTGGCTGTTGAGTTGGCGGAGGGTGGCCGCTTCTCTGACTTCTTGCCGGACGACACACTGGCCGCTCCCGTCGAGCTGTTGCTCAGGCTGGAGTTGACGCCCGGCGGCGTGGACAGCAGCAGATCGGGTACCACCGGCGAGGGCGACGTGATGGAATTGAAGTTCGACAGCGTGGTGGTGGAGGATGAGCACGAGGAGGGCGACGGAGCAATGGCCGTGGGCAGGCCACTGGGCGTGGCCGAGGTGGGCTCAGTGAGCAGGCCGCCCAGCGAGCCGCCAGTGCCCTCGGTGGGGGACTCGTCGTCATCGAAGATGCAGATGGGCGGCTGGGCAGGAATCTGTGGTATGGCCTGCAGCAGGCTGGTCTCCAAATATGACTTACTGCTCGAGGAGGCGAACTGCTGCTGCTGGAGGGCAGAATGCAGCTGGTACGTCTGCGGGGGCTCCAGTTGGAGCGAGGACCCGCCCTGGTACTGGACGAACTGCGGCTGATGGACGCCCGATCCGTGGGCGTGGACCGCTAGTCCCTGGACATGGTCCGCGTTGCTGGAGCCCTTTAACTTCTTGAGCGTGTCATTTATAATAAACTATTGGGGAGCGATTAATATAAGAGGGTTAATCAGTTAAATCCCAAAGAAAATAGAGATCTTACGTCGGCTTCTTGGCATGAGGAGTCCAGGCTTTGCATGGTGCCAGCGGATTGCTAGGGGAGTCCCGACGGAGGATGGCGCACCCAATTACCGACGACATCCAAGCGTCAGTTTGTTCGCAATCCTGGCCAGGATCGGCAGCATTCGCATTGCGCTGTGGCAGGTGTGTTTGTTATTGTGTGCCTGTGAGTGTTTTCAGGACTGCAGACGCAGGGCTCCGTAGTTGTTGTCTCCTACTTTCGCTGGCTGCTGCTGCTGCCCATCGGTTACTTTCGCAACACTCACTCGGCCGTGCCGCATCGGGATACGGGTATCCTTGCCCCGGATGGATGCACTGCTCCCAAGGACCGCGAGCACCGAAAGGAAACTCTTCTCGTTTCTTCACTCTTTTTCCACTTCCACTGCTGCTGCTGCTTTGCGTGACATTTTCTCTCTCTGCGCCCCTCTGCCGTCGACCCTCTTTTTTGGCGCTGCTATTCCGTAAAACGCAAGGCTGCTTCTTCTGCTGCGATTACGGGGCGAACGCTGGGCTGCTTCTTTAATAATACGCCAAGGATTGCTCGCTTTTAATTGTTTTAAAACTTTGTTTTATGCTTTTTTGCAATGTAAATGTACTGTACGATTCGTGCCGTGCGAATGCCAACAATCGTTATCGTTCGCTATGAATGGCACAATCGCCGTTCCGATACTAGTTCATTGCGCTGTTAGCGGTGTGGTCACACTGTCTTCGATAAAAAGTGTGCTGTTAAGCGCGCTGTTAGCGAACTGTTAACGATGAAAGCGCCAACTGAAAATTTAAAAATTGTATTGAACCCAACTTTTTATTTTTATGTTAATAAAAATAAAACACATTTCGTAGGATTGTTCACTTATGTTTAATAGGTATATTATTAAGGATTAGTCTCTACCAACTAAGCATTAAGAATACAAAATTTTGTCACTTGTACGTATACACTTTGCCATACACATATATCCATATATATATCATAGATCATATATCATATATATCCGCGCTAACCGTTATCAATATTCAATAAAATCATTATATCAGAAACTTGTAATACACTCGCAGTTGAAGAATTTCCGTTCACATCAGCATGAGATCTTTAAACGTTAATTGTGTAGTTTGAAATATTTATAATAAAAACAGCTCTTGAGTTGGATCGTTGAGGATCGGGTGTGTGGATTTGGGTTGGGGATCTGTGCGGGTGGGTCTCCTCGAGCGGCGCTCCATCCTACTCCTTGTGCCCGCCCTGCAGCTTCTTCCAGGTGTCGCCCAGCGCCTTGGCAAAGTGGTCGTCCACCGAAGCTTCAGTCTTGGTGAATATCGAGATATTCGTGGACGAGGTGGGCGAGGCGGGCGGCGTCTGCGCCGAAGAGGCGGCCGCAGCCGCCAATCCCGGTTCAGCCTTCACCCGAATGATGGCCGGCATGCTGGGCGTCGGCGTGGGAATCTGCGTGGGCATCGGATTCGAATTAGGATTCGGTGTTGGAGTCGTCGGTGTCGGAGTCGGTGTCAAAGTCGGCGTCGTCACAGCAGCAGTTCCTGGTGTCCCATAAGCCGGTGGCGGCGGCGGCGTATTGTATCGGGGCGGCGTGTGGTGGGGCGTGTCCAGGATCCGCTTGGCGGCCACCGCTGCCTCCATCACCTGGCTGACGGCCGCGGGTAGCGCCGGTCCCGACCCCGTGGCCGATGGGGGCGGTGATGGCGGCGTTTGGGTGCGATGCAGTGCCAGCGAGAGTGGCAGCGGTTCCTCCTGCGGCGGCGGCAGTTCCGGCTGCTCGGATTCCAGCTCCAGAATGACCAATCCCGGCTTGGCCAGCGGCGAACGGTGCTGCTGGTAGAGTAGTGCTGCGGCTGCTACTGCTGTGCTGGTTGACGATGCAGGCGGTCCATAGGCCAGAGGCGAGACCTGCTGCTTGGGCGTGCCACTTGGCGAGGGCGTGGGTGTAGGCGTGGGCGTCGGCGACTTCTTGACGAACAGGGCCGCATAGTCCT
Organism: Drosophila kurseongensis; assembly: GCA_018153305.1. Lineage (NCBI taxonomy): Eukaryota > Metazoa > Arthropoda > Insecta > Diptera > Drosophilidae > Drosophila > Drosophila kurseongensis. The sequence continues at coordinate 11,711,939 of JAECXX010000005.1, read as the reverse complement.
CGCCCAGCGAGCGTCGGAAGTGCTCGTCAATGTCGCACATAGCCACGTCTGAAAGGAGGCAATAAAAGCAGGTTGTTAGTGGGATAGCTAGCACGACTGCATGTATAGTTTCTCACCTGAGGAGTGGGCCTGCTCTGGAGGTTCCCGCTTTGGGGGCGCCTGGGTGATGACGCTGGGTCGGCTGTTGGCCGCGTAGTTGGTCCCAGGCAAGGGTTCACGATAAGGCGGCGGCGGCGAGGCACGCAGCTTCAGCGCTCCCGATGTCACCGACATGTCAATGGGGCTGTCCATGTCGCGCTCCTCCCGCTCCCGCTCCCGCTCCCTGTCGCTGCTGCCTGCCTCGTGCACCTGGTACTCGGCGGTCCGCTGGCGACGCTCGCGTCTCCATTTGGTGGTGGGCAGCTCCTTGGCCGTCACACGCATCTCTGCAAGGGAAAACGAAACGTTGGGGGTCAGAAACGTTGGGGGGCAAACGAGTTAACTTTTTGGCCATCTTCCTGAATACACTAATAAAAAAGATAATAATAAATCCAAGTATTCCATACTCAATTTAAGTCTATTCGGCTTTGATTTTCATCATTAGCTGTTTTTAGTTATTTTAAATATGAATATTTATAAATATTTTCAATTTCATTTGACTACTTTCCAAATAGATTTGCATATCTGAAATGTTTAATTTTAATTTAAACAAAATTATTGTAAACAAAATTATAATATTAAATAATATGCATTTTAAATTGCATGATTTAAATCAACTGGTTTTATAAGTAAGAATAAAACAAATTTATTCAAATTATTACATTTAATATGCATTTTGTTTAATATTATGATTTTATATTATATATAGTTTAAATATGAAATTTTGGATTCAATACCATTTCTTTATCAGTGTAGCACTAGTCAATATAATATTATACCAAAATCGCATTTCAATTAAAAGTCATAAATTAGATTTGGCTTTGTGGTTGATTTGGATTTGTGTCTGGCTAGCGATTCACTCCTCGGTGCGGTTTACGTGTCTGTCGTCGTGGTTTCGATTATGCGGTCGCTGAGTGGGCGTAATGAATCACATGGAGTTGTGGCGAGGCGACTTGAGGCGAGGCTGACTCTACAAAGGTTCTCCTCCGCCCCATCCCCTCAGCCCCTCGTGGATCCAAGTCTCCACCTCCCCCGTTGCCAGCGCGTTTGTTGCCTAAGTCTTTCGCTTTTTTGAATGAACTTCTGCCAAAAGCTTTAAACAGTGGTGGTCAGGAGGATGGGGAGGAAGGGGTGGAGGAGCAGCTCGGGCAGCACAGAAATTATGCACAAGAAGACGTAGCCATCACCAGCAAAAACAGAAAAAATAAAAATAAAAAACGGCACACACACAATCGAGCAAATAAATAATAACAACAGAAAGCACACAATCGAAACTCCAAGGCACAAACAAAATTGGTTACGAAAACTCGTTTGGGTCTACGCTTTTTTCAGACTGTGTGTGTGTTAAAGTCTGGGCCTGGCCTACACTGAGCGAATTGCAGGACAGGAACGTGCCCGGCCTGCCAATGGGCGATTGCTGGCGTGGGAAGCGGCCAAAACGAGCGTGGGCATCCCGTCGGGATGAAAGATCTCTGATCCGCTCGAGGTGCTGCTCAGTGTAGCCAAGAGAGCTGGCCAGGAAACGAAGTTTATAAATAAAGCAAGAGGCAGCGGGAAGCCAGGTCCCAGAACCCAGTTTCTCGGCCGATATCGAAGGGGCAGCAGGCAAACCAGTCGGGCGACTTCTGCACATTTCGAGCAGCGCAGAGAGCCTGATCGGAGCAGGAGGAGGAGTAGGTCCACCGATCCAGGCATGAATGAATGAATGAATGGCTGGGATGGTTGGAGGCGGTTGGCGTTGGCGGAGCAGGCGGAGGCGGGAGCGTTGTCCTGTTTTTGGCAACGTCACTGCGGGCCTGCCATTTATTACTTCTTCTGCGTCCGGACTCCTCGGGCAACCACAAACCGCGAGGCAGAGGAGCTCGAGCTCGAGCCTCAGCCTAGTGAGTGGTACCCAGCCGAAGAAGCCGAAACTGGTCTGGTTGGAGTGGAGCAAGAGGAGGAGTTGCAGCAGGCGGAGAGATACTAAACAAAAAAAAACCAACAAACACGGAGGCTGGGAGCGAACTTCGGCTGGGGCTCAAGCGGATGATGATGGGGATGATGATAATAATAAAGAAACATTCAAATTTTATTGCACATTTCCGGTCGTCGGACGTCGCCGTCGCCGTCGCCGTCTGTTGGGGGATCGGCAAATCGACAGGGTAAAACAACAACAACAACAACGGCGACGACGGTGAAGCTTTCTTTTTGAGACTCAAGCTCCCCCTCTTTCGCGGATTGTGGTCGGTTTTTCTCCCTATCTCACCTTCGCCGCCGCCACCGCTTTTTTTCCAGCATCCTCTTCAGCATTGTTTATTTGTTCTGCTGCCTTTTCTTCGCTGCTGTTGCTGCGAGCGTTTTAATCATTTCTGTATCGGCTAATTGGCGATAAAGGGGATCCCGGCCTAATGGGAATCCGATTCCGAATTGGGGGAGTTCGTAACGGATCTTTGAAAGGGAAAAATCGATGATTTAGGCAAGGGAACTTGAGTTCGAGTCCCCCGAACGATTAAAAAAAATTGTGAAAGTCAACTGCAATGATATCCTCTATATCTATCTATATATCAATTAAACCACTGCTCCATAAGGATGGAGCCTAGATAGGACTCTTAAAAATCAATTAAAGCAATTAAAGCAAAACAGGTCCAGTAAATATAATGGCGAATCCCTATAAAATAAGTTTTTTGGTTATTAAATCTGTCCGAAAAAAACCAAAGTGGTTAGGTTGGAAATATAAAAACCAAAGGTTAAGTCATTAAGTATTTAATCTTTATTAATTATGCTACAGAATTTAAGCGGTTGTCGGTGTATTATCTTGGGAATCAAAAGAAGGTTTGATCTTGTTTGTTTTACTTTCACAGTCCCCATATCTTAATTTATATAAGGACAATAAATTGGATTAAATGGTAGTAAAACAAATTTACTAAAATAATTAAACAATTTTACGCAAAAGAACCATTTTGCGTTTAAGGAAAAGAAAAATCTCTGATGAAGCATTGATAAATATGAGTTATTTAAAGCAGTTAGGCTAGTATTAATTCTTTGATTACACTCCTAATGAGGTTTCCTTACTAAACTCTTTGTTTTAAAGACAGAAAACTGTCCGATTACCTAATAAAAAGAGGGCCCAAAATGCTTGCCTAGATAGTAGAACACGTTATTTCGATAAAAATGCTGTCCAATAATTGTGAGCCACACATTTCACAATTTCCGGTCGCGGGAAGCAATCTTAAACGTCTGCTGAGGTGATATATCAGCTGAGGAGCGATTCGAAAGCCGGCCCAGTCAGATCCCAAAAAATCTGGTTCGGGTTCAAAACAACATAGGGATCTTCAGAAAGAGAGGGGCGGAGGCGGAAGGAAAGAGACGGGGCGAGAGTGACAAAACTGAAGCCGCCGACTTGCATGCTTATATGGCTTGGATTGTACTACAAATAGCAATGGGAACAGCAACAACAACAAGTCGCATTTGTGGCTTATGCAAACAAGTTGTTGCTGCTCTGGTTGTTGTTGTTGCCGCTCTGGCTGTTGTTGGTGCTGTAGCCTTTGTAGCTTTGTATACATATTTATTTATCCATCATAGTCGTCGTCGCCGCCGTCGCAGGCGTTTTTCATTATTTATATTTTTTCTCGCGCCGGCTCATGAGTCATGCCCGTAACCACGGATCCCCAAACCCCAAACCCCAAATCCCCCATCTCCGATCACCGATCTCCGACTGCCCGAGTTTCCGCTATACCCGCATTACCCGCTGGCCGAGTTGATTGCAAATCTGGTTTTAATATGTCAACAAATTAACAAAAGCAAAATAAAACCGAGTCGAGCCAAGCACAGCAGCTACAAGCCCCCAGTCAGCCCCCCCACCTCATCATCATCCATTTATTTTTTTTTTTATGGAGGTTTAATGTTTAAACAGGCGCTCATTTTTTGCTCTTTTCTCGGGCTGTTTTTCCTCTGCTTTTTTCTTTTTAATTTTTTGTGTTTGCCTGGCGTCGCCATGTAATTGAAAGCATTTGTGTGATTTGTGCAATGTCGCCAATTAACGCCGGCGAACTGGTGTGAGTTTTTGTTTGCCAATCCGAAGCCAATCGAATGCGACGCCGGCGGTGCGGAGCGCAGTAAAAGTGTTGCCAATTTCATTACCAATTTTCCAGTTGGCACAAGCACACAACCAGCCGAATGGAGACGCCATCGATATGGTCTTGCAGCCGGCGTGACCGATTGTCGCCGTATTGCCAATCTCAATTCTCAATTCCAACACCAATCCCAATAGCAATCCCCCCAATCCAACCCAATGCCGTCGTCATCACGTCCACGTCCTGGCCACACGCTGCCCGCCAAGATAAAGCGAGGCGAATCGGACTGGAGCGAGCCGCTTCCGATACCCGATCCCATTCATCGGGGGAGTGAGTGAGTGAGTGAGTGCTTATCATGGCCAAACGAAAGGCCAGAGGAAAGGGCACGTTCGCCGATCCATTGAACTTCAGCACGGATCGGGGCAATGAGTGTGGACTTCACGTGGGCAGCAGGTGCATAAACGTGGTCTCAGCTATCCCTACAAATCACTTTCAACTGAACTTTGCCTGCACCCCGCATAGATAATACATAATTTATTATGTTGTGGCCTAGAACTTCAGTCAACCATTTCAGTTTTTAGTTTTCTTCAGTAGCTAAACATCACAAGAAAGTGAGAGGAATTATTTCTTCGGAAATACTTTAACATAAATTGTTTGTAACATTTTAAGGTTTTTGAATAGCATCACATGTGCCTAATTATAAGAAGTTTAGTTAATATTTTTAAAAGGCTATTAACATAGAGCCTGGCCAATCTTCGCCTTTTGTAAGCACATAGATTAATGTTTGAAAACCGGATGCATTAAACGACTATATCCTATAGTTGTTATAGGAATATTCGTGCAAATTAACATATCCGTGGTTTTTAATATGTTGAAGCTTAAAGTGAGTTTTATAGGATATCTTGCTAACATAAGAAATAATTAACGGCATTTTAGTTTTTAGAGGTAATTGCATCATAGTATTTATATTAACGTCTATAGCGGATATATGAGGATCTTTATGTCCCAATCAAAATATGTAGACTATATCCTATATGTGGATTATGTAAGGACGATAGGACCCAATGACTTGTTATTATTCAAATGCCCCAATCAAAATATGTAGACTATATCCTATATGTGGATTATGTAAGGACGATAGGACCCAATGACTTATTATTATTCAAAGAAACTGCATAATGCTTATTGATTATTGTGAATTAAATGTTCAATGCAACCAAAAAAAACGAAGTTCGATTTATATAGATCATCGTGTTATGTAACAAATTGTATGTATATTTTTACTCAATGTTATTATTAAAACTAGTTTGATTTAGTATAAAATTGTTACCAATGAATCCCATTTATTTATTTATTTTACTTTACTTTTGAGCTTGGCATTTTCCGAAGGTGTTATTATTTATAAAAGTGAAACAAATAAATGTATGTAATATAACTATGAACTTTAAAACAAACGTCAAAGCGAACAAAGCGGAACTGATAGATTGACATGATGACGTTATGCTAAATTAGATCGACAAATATTAAACTAAGGCTATTCCTTTGCCATTCTGGCCTTCTTATATTCAATCAACCTAATTGTTGGCAATTTTTACAGGTAATATAACTAGTATGTGAGACTTTCGCCCTTTTTTCAGAGGTCAGTCAGTCAGGGGGTCTTTGCTCTTTCGCAAGTCATTTCTTTTGAAGTTTCCCTCACAAAACGAACCTTTGTGCAACTGCTGCTGCTGCTGCCTGTAGAGCTGATGATGCATGGCTGCCGCCTGCTGGAGATCCCGCCAGGGCTGCCAGAGCAAACTATTGGCCATGGAGGAGGCGTTGGGATCGGCGGCTGTCGGCGGATGCTGCTGCTGATGGCCGGACTCCGCCTGCAACGAATGCTGCAATTGCAGCTGCTCCAGCTGCTGGCGGTGGAGGTGGTGGTGATGATGATGCTGCTGTTGCTGCTGCTGGTGATGGTAGAACATGGCCCCCTGGCCCTGGGATCCTGCCCCTGGTCCATGGCCCCCCTGATAAGCGGCCAACCTTTGAGTGGCCGCCAGGGCAGCGGCTGCCTGGGCCACTTCCCTGGCCGACGAACTGGGCGGCGAACTGGCCGTGGACGAGGCTGAGGAGGATGTGGACGGCCCACTCGAGCAGGATGCCGAGGATGTGGAGGCCGTGGAGCAGGCGGATGATGCGGATGAGGCGGGCGAAGCAGCTGCTGCGGCGGCGGCGGCCAAACGCTCTATTTCCTTAATCCGGTTGTAGTAATTCTGCTCGAAGGCATTCAGTATGCAAAGATATTCCATGGTTCTGCTAGATTCTCAATTTGATTCTCGGTTATTGGTGATTGGTGATTGATGATCGGTGATCGGTGCTCGGCTACTTCCTGCTCAATCCAAATCTGCGGGATCTCTGATCCTCTCACATCGCTGCCGCCCAAAAGCCGACTCAGCTGATTCGCGGCGAATCACAAATCACTACCTATTTTTTTGTTTTCGGGGGGAGGGCGCGTATCTGTCTATCAGTAGGAGTGCTCCACGGAGGCTGGGGAGCGGCAGTCTTTTTATTTATTTGTCTTTCTTTCCCTTCCAGTTTATGATTACTTTTTTTTTGCGCTCGGCCGCAGATACAGATACACGAATGTGCGCACACAAAACGAGCCGCAAGTCGCGACTATAGATACAGATACAATCTGTTTCTGTTTGTCTGTTTTTTCTGGGCTTTTTTCTTTTCTTTTTCTTTTATTTTGTTTTTTTTTTTTTGCAACAGCAGGAGCAGCTCGCAAAACGGCGGGCGACTCGGGTTACAGTCTCTCGCAAGTTGAAACGGAGACTTTGGCTCTGCTCCGGCGACGTGAGCCGCAAGTCGACATTTAGCGAAATAAAAATAGCACGCTCTTTTTTCTGGCTGTGTCTTTTGTTGTTACGGCGGCTCTGTCTCCAACTCTGACTCTGACTCTGACTCTGTGTTTCTTTTCCGAGTAATGATTTGCATAGAAATCGACAAATCGCCGACTGAACTTGAGCGCCAGTTTTCGCTTTCAGACTGGGGGGCAATTACACACACACGAACCGATCTGGACGCACGTACCACAGCAGCGGTGGCAAACTATAGCTTCTCGAGCAAAAAAATATATCAGTAGCAAAAGCTGCTATAGCAATAGCAAAAGGAACTGAAACTGAAACTAAAACCGAAACTGAAACAGCAACGCGACACCGAACTGGCGGCTTCCACGGACAAACTCGAACTGATCGCGTCGGCGAACGGCGACTTGAAGATTGCGACTGGGGCTTGTTGTTATATGGGGGCTTTCGAAGCTCCGACTTCGACCGAGTCTTCCAGTCTTCGGTTTCTGCGCGGGCCCTCGTCTTCTGCTCGCTCAAAGTCTCCACATGGGTCGCTCGGTTTTGGGGGGTACTCAGGTCTGTAGACTTGGGGCCTTTCCGAGCCATTTGCACTTGCGCCAGTTGACGTCCCTTGTTGTTTTTCTTCCATTTCTCCTCTTACCAATTTCCGTTTCGACTCTTGTTTGGCGGCCCTCTTTCTCTCCAGCGGTTCGGTTCGCTTCGTTCTCGACGGATTTCGGATCTGCGCTTGCTTTTGGTGATTTGGTAATTGAAAAAGTACAACTGCAAGCTAACTGGGGACAAGGAAAGAGGGGACTGTTTGTCTGTCTATCTGCCCCGTCCGTAGGATGTGGCTGCCACGCCCCGTTGCCCCATTGATGCTTGGCAAATTGGGCAAAAGGGTAACGAAATGGCAGCAATTGGGAATTGGCCACAGTCCGGAGGAAACCCGCAGTTTGGTAGGAAACTGGGACTTGGGTAGGGCACATGGTGTGGGCGTTCTTTCATGTTTTCCTCAACGCTCTTTTGTTTTGGGGCCCGGTCACTGCATTGGGCTCATTATAATGTTTACTCAGAGTTTTGTTCGTTTGTAGCTGCGTGCAAAAACTACCTACGTTTGGGTGATTGCCGTGTGTGTTTGTGTGTGTGGAGTGCAAGCGGGCTTGCGAAAATGACAACCAACCAGGAAAACGAGGGTTAGGCTGGGACACACCGACAATAGAATACCTAGAAGTCCTTAGTCTCAACCCGAAACTGCAGTGGCGTTCAAAACAATTCACTAGACCTCCCAGAGCTGACAGGTACAATTTTAAATTCTATAATCTCTTTTCTGAAAATATCGGGGTAGTACAAAGACATCTATTATATTTTGCATTAAACTAAAGGTTTATTTAGCATATGTCAAATATGCACTGTTTTTTAGTGACTTGTCATTATAAACTCTTTTATAGAAATTAAAAGTGCTTTAACCAATTCATTTTGATCAATAGAATATCTAAAAGACTTTAATATTCTAAATTTTTGAAATGCAATTAAAGAAAACAAAGTTTTATTGCCCTTATAGGAACTTTTTAAAAGTCCAACAATTATTAAACTAAAATGATTAACATGTCCGTCAAATCTTGAACACATAATACAGCATAGAATGGTAAACAAACAAGTAAGAGGTTAAAAATGTACTATTTTTTTTCCAAAAAACACACCCAGTCCTGATTATAACTATTTATAAAGATTAGCTAAAGAGCTACAAACATATATTCAGTAATTCAACGAAAACAATTTACATTTTTGTGCGCCCGATCGCGGAAACTCAGAGCACGTATTCTAAAGAGTTTTTCTAGAGCTAAAAATTATTTCTTTAGGTAAGGTCAGCACACAATAACGTTTGAAAAAATATTCATATACAAATATAGCTTAAAGATTTTTTTTTAATTAAATGAAATTTCTTTTTTGTGGATCATTCTTGATAATTGGGACCAATGGGACCTAGAGGTCAATTTCCCTAAATTCAATGGCTGTATCCTACTTGTTTTGACAAAAAAATTATATGTTTCCCTTAAGTATAGTTAATAGAACCGATTTATTAGCAATAGCCTGCAATCAATCCGCTCCAATTAGGCCAAATTCGATAAACTTATAAACAGTTGATTCCACAAATCAATGCAAATAGCTGTGGGACAAAGCTCATCACATAGCCAAAATGTTCGCTGCCGCGTTTGCGTTTGTTATTGGAAGCAAACAACAATAGGTCGACGGTGCTACACGTTTGCGGCTGCTTTGGGGCTTGGCTCTGTTTGGCTTAGTTCAGGCTATGGCAATCGGTCGGACCGTCCGTCTTTCAGTCCGTCGGAACAGCAGCAACAGCAACAGCAGTTACCATTGCTGCAACAGCAACTGCAACTTGGCGGCAAGAAAAACGGCACAGAAGCAGCGGCAGAAAGCAGAAAAGCAATAGCAACACGGTGGAAACTCGTTTCTAATTCAATAGCAGGCCCATGAAATTTTACGCCCGATTTGTAGTACAACCACTACTGTTGTCGGTTGCCCCATGAATATTGCTACTGCAACTGCAGGAGGCGAGTGGACTGGAGTCGATGGCTCCACATCGGCGTTGTGCTGATCATATGGCCCGACTTGGCCTGCCCCGGACCGACTTGCACAAGCTCAGCTGTTGATCTCGCGCCATCCGATCGATCGATCGATCGATCGATGTTTCTCCGCCTATGGTTTTCCTTTCCACCATCTTTCACCATCATCGCTATCGCTCGTTTGCTAATCCCAGTCACAAAATGGGTAATTTTCAACCCAACAAAATCGAAAAATGTAACAAAATACAGCTCAAACTATTGACTGACTGGGTAATGGATTGACTGAGTGCTCCTAGGCTTTGGCGCTTACTCATCATCCGGCGAACGAGCGCGGCTCCGAGCTGTTTGTTGTGCGCGAAAATTTGTATTGTAGCGTGAAACATGCGCACGCATGCGCAACGAGGTCAATCGAATGGCAATCATGGCAAAAAAAACAGCAATACGAGCAAAAAAACAATGACAACGACGGAATCAACAGACTTTGGGGCAGAAGACTCCGCTGGCTGGGCCAAAACAATGGCAACAAATTACCGAAATCCAAACATAGTAGACCAAAGTAATGTAAGAAGGCGCAAAAACGAAACAAGCCAAGTGGTTAAACTTGACTTGGGGGATAAAAGGTAGAGCCCAAATGATGCGGGCATGCTTACAGAAGCCAAATAGAAATCCCCGCACTAATTAAGGGTACAACAGCCGCTAATGAAGTTCTACATCTAATGATAAGTCCCTTAGCAAAAATATGTTTTTCCAGGAAAACAAAGTAATCATACTTTTCATTACGTATTTTTTTACACATTATCTTCCGTAAATATTGAAAGTCCACTGACTGTTTTTAAATACTTGCATTTAGGGCTAGTGAACTTTTACGGATAATAACAACTTCCTTAACCACAACATTGCGATTGTAATACGAATTATTTATAAAATAAATCATTATATTTAATCGAAGTTACACATTCAATGATGAATCCCACAATTACAGAATTATTGTGGTAATAATTTAAGTGACAAATGTTTTTTTTTTGTAGTAATCTTTTCTTTTCAAAATTACTTCTTCATCTCATTCTCCAGGGACAGGTTTCTCAAGCCCAGATTTCCCAAAAATCTTTCCCATTCTATGACACTGGCTGAATGACAAGCTAAGCAGCAATTTAATATTGCTACATTGATTCGACGATTTAAAGAAAACAGAACACAAACAGAAACAAAACTCCGGAAAATGCTTTGCTAATTGAAATTTGTTGAGTTGTTTGGAAATCGGCACAGAAACATGAGATCCCTTGCCGGGCAATTTGGGTCAGTATAGTGGCAGTGCGGAAGTCACCGAAATCTAACTTCTTTATGGGAGATCTGCTGCTTTATAGATCGCACAGATGATGAGGTGAGGTGGCCGGCAATTTCCAGAACTTGTCGATACCAACAAGACAAATTATGTTATATCTTAACCGCAGTCCCAGTTTGTGAAATCTAACAATCTAATATATGTATATATCTAGTGGGTACATAATATATACGCAGCGGAGACAACACAAATCAGCGGCAAACCAGTTCAAAATTTAAATAAAACTCGAGCGTGCGCGCGATTTGAAGAGAAACTGGTTTTCGATTGCCCAGAACAGCAACAAAAACAATACGAGACAACGGCAGCAGCGATGGCAAATAGCAAAACTAACAATAACATAAATATAGTTGTCATTATAAAATATCATCCGGTGCTAAATCAAGCGTTAGAAAAATCCCAATACATTTTTGCCGAATTTCGTATCGGAATCTTGCGAATCCCAGTTGATTTCGTAAATATAGATGGCCAGAACTTGCCGTGTTTGTGAGACAACTTTCATTTCGATATTGTCCGCAACAAGTTGATTCTGCCGCTGCATCTCTAGCACCTCTTCCTGTCCAGAGTTTACTGGCAAAAGTCGCGCAGAGTGAAAATTTATGGCAAATAGGCAAATGTTATGTTTAAATAAATAAATAGCAGTCGCTCGGCGGCAGCAGCGAGCACCATCAGCAACAGCCAAGTAAAAAGAAAGGTAATGCTCTAGTCCCAATCTGTGTCCCATCCACATCCACATCCACATCCCCATTCCCATCCGAACCAATCCAACCCAATACCAACCCATCCCATCCCATCCAATCCCAGTGCCAGGCCATCGCAATAACAAACCCAAACTGGTTTCCCTGCTGGATTTAACTCCTCTGGTCGAGATTTGCGGCAATTATGCGCACCGTTTGGCCATTGCCAGTAAAAGGAAGAGAGTGTTGGCCCACAGAGTTGGCACTGGAACTGGCACTGGCACTTGGCTAAAACGGAGAATTGAAAGGCCATGTAAATTACCTGATGAGCCGTCCCGTTCCGTTCCCCCCCTCCCTCAGACTATGACCAACCAAACGGTTGGTGTCCGTCTCCAGCTGCGCTCGGCCAAGCTCGAAATTGCCACAATTTTTCTTTTGTGCCCAGCTAGGCAGGCCTCAATTTGTGTAACTATTTGTTTATTAATTATGGCCTGGCCATAGAGTTTGCTCCTCGACAAACAATGGAAGGGCCGCTTAATTAACGGCCGCTCCGATCGATCGACCCGCTTTTCTACGTGTGATTTATGAAGATCCAGAATCCGAGTGCCTCGTTCGATTATGACAAATTCATTAATCATGCGCAGGTTAACGACATTTTGCATTTTGCCTGCTGCCGATCAATCATCAAATCGCTCATCTTCGCTAACTCACAAAAGCGAAACAAGAGTCTACCTTTGAGGCCGCTGCATTGAGAACTCAATTGTTGGCCAATTGTCCATGTCCATGGCCAAAAAAAAAGAATAACCGCGAACAAATCGCCAGCGAATCGCGTGCGCTGTTCACATATTTATTCGAGCATCGGAACCATTTCTCTTTCTGTGTCGGCGTGGGCTATCTCATAAATTCTCCTCGGTGTGTTGACAACTGGTACGCATATATATCGGCCGAGGAATTTGTCAAATATTCAGAATTATAGCTGATAATGCCGTTTCCCAATGGGTAAATAAACAGAAAGAGAAACAAGCGTAAACATAAATTGGGGCTATTATCGGAATTCCATGGCTGGCCACATGATTTGCATGTTATCAGAGCAATTCGGGGGGGTTGCTTGGAGCGAAATCAAAATCAAAGCCCAAACAGGCCGACGAGGGTCGTGTGCTTATCGCTTATCGTTTATAATAATGTGCAATTACCCGCTCGCTTGCCCACACAGAACATGCCTAATCAAAAAGTGTGTTGTTTTTTTTGTTTAACAATTATACACATATTTGCGACCCAGAGAATACGAATACTATATTGTGAGAGCTCTGCGCCGGCCATTTCTTTGGCATGTCACGCGGTCGAGTCGCTTGTTTGTCGCTCTGGGTGGCGGTGGGCAGAGAATGCAAATTGCAAATGGCAAATGTATAAAAGATATGTCGCCAGAACACAAATATGCAATGCCCGTACGAATGCAAACGCCCATCCACAGCCACAGCAACAGCAACAGCAACAGCCAGAGCCACATTCACAACCACAATTCGTGCTCGTCAGTCGCAGTGGCACTACGACGACCATTATTGATAAGGGGTCGTCCCCAGAACTCAGTACCCAGTGCCCCGTACCCACTCCCCACCTTCCAATACCCCAGGTCCGGTGCCCCGACAATACCTCACATATACGAACCGCTCGCTCGCCACATTGCCATCGAAAATGCGGCATTTGACACATTTATGAAAATCGGAATCGGAATGCGCCGCAAACTCATTTTGTTGGAATGTTTTGTTGTCGTTTTTTTGTACGAAAATAAAACATTTCTCGGATTCGTCGAGTGTTTATGCGTTCTCGCACAGTGCTCGCGGAAAGGAATCCGCTGCGTCCATTGTCGAGTTCATCGATGCCCCCGAATGGGTAGAAGTTCGGGAGACACTGTCTGTCTGAGTGGGAGATCGCTCTTGCAAAGAAGATGTCAGGCTGGAAAGGAGGCAAGGGGCACCGATGCAATCGTGAATCATGACTGGAGCATGCGAAGGGTCTGCGACTGGCTGCACAGAAAGAAATGAGCATTATGTCAACTCGAAAGGTGCAGTTTAAATAGTTAATTACTCATTATTGGGAAATAAGTGAGTAATGTTTAATCGAGGTGAATTCTAATTTTGACGTTTAACTACGGAAGGCATTAAATTAACATAAGTCTGGGTTCGCAGTGTAACAATTGTTTATTAATTTTAACATTTGTTTAGCTCGATACAAAACATTACATTTTTGTAAATATAGTTTGGTTTTATTTTAACGAAAAAATAATGCTTACATTTGTTCATTTTTCTTTCTCTTTTATATGAATAATTTAAACTCCGCAGCTATTTAGGTAATATTAAATAGTTGCACATAGAATTTGATCTGAGTATACAAATGAATTTGTATGTACTTACAGAATAAAAGTTATCACAAGGTGACTTTAAGATCAGAATTAATAGTTTTGGTATACATAAAGATGTAAATTTTGTTGTACAAATGCAATTGAAACGCTGCGATTTGGTCCAAAATTATATGTAAAATCATTTTATTTAACTTGCAGTGTATGTATGTGAATATTGTTAAAACAAGATTTCTACAGTGTATTTACACGTAATTACAAAAGCATTAGCATTTGTATTGCGTCGGAAATCTCATTTATTTGATCAAAACTTCTTAGATATCGAATTTTTTTAAATAAGTTTCGAGCTGTTCTCCAAATGAAATTCAGGTATTTTCTTTAGTTCATGGAAAAAAGGGCTTCTAACAAGATTTCGTTTATTGTTTGTGTCATATTAAAATAAGTTTCGGAGCTATGCAAAGCTAAACCCCAAAAGTATTCTTGTTAAATGTTAAGCTACTGCCATTTCCAGCCCTATTGCTCATTGTATCGCATACTCTTTTCTCCCTGTGTATGACACATTGTTGAAATACTTTCCGAGTCTTCTCGGCTCAAAGGTGAAAGCCATAAAAGAGCCGTGTGTGTAACCCCCACCCCCACTGCCCCGTCGGGTTGAGTGTGAGTACATCAAGCCATGATGTTGCTGGCCAAGTTAAAATCATAAAAATTGTCCACTCTTTTTTAAGCGGAATTGGTTAATGGCTCATGTTGGGTCGCCCGTTCATTCACTTACCGCTGGGATTGTTTTGCACCATGGTCGCCGCTCTCGAGAGCACATCCAGCGCCGATTCCATGATGGTTTCTACGTGGGATTGGACGTGGACTTCGACTCGGATTCGGGCTTGGATCTGGACTTGGTTTCACTGCTCCTGCACCGACTCGATCTGCACCGCATGAGTTTCACACTGAAAATGCAAAGAAATTGACCATGAACACAGGCGAACACACACCAGCGATCGTTCATATATATATGTATGTTCATATACATATAGCCACACAGATATCCGAGTGAAAAACTGGATATATCGGCCGAGCCTGGCATTGGCATATATGTAAATGGAACAAAACCAAACCAAAGCGAACAAAGACTGACTGGCTGACTTGAAACAAGTAAGACGAAGGCGAAATCCTGCTGCCAAACAGTTGTTGCCATCTGATCGGGAATTTGGTGGATGGGGATGAGGGGGATAAGCAGGAGGACGGGGGAGGAGTTTGCGGGGGCACGATGCACTTGGGACTGGTTTTCGGAACAGACCAGACCTCGCTGCTGGATTTTTCGGCTATGACCAAACCGAGTACAGCAGCCAAAGCAGCGAAATCACCGACAAATGCCATACGTATTGTTGCTAGCCAAGCAGCGTCAAACAGCCAACACCATTCCAATATACAAGTAATAGGACCAAATAGCAGCCAACATCAACGGGCGACTTTACCTTTCGCCTGGGGACACGCCTCCGAATCCTCGCTGCAGTCCTGCGTCTCAGCTGTTTTCGACTCCTCGCGTTTAATCCTTGCGAGTACAAAGCGTTTGCTTACGATTTTCGCTGGGAAAAGCGTGATTTCGACGGTTTTTGGTATAATTGCAATCACAATAGTTCAGTTTGCGTTTAGTTCAGTGTGACCGCGACGCGACCAACGGAAAATGCTGCACTGCTATAAAATATACCCTAAATAAACCACACGAAATAAACACAAATGGGTCAGTGGCGACTTCAACCCGGCAATTAACTCTCCGCGGACTCAATCCAATATGATGTTTCCACTACTTTTGTATTCAACACGAATCCTATTGTTATCTACATTCATAGTTTTCTAAAAGAACGATATTTCCCAGTATTTTTTGTCCACCAATTTTTAATTGAAATGTTGAAAGGCAAGAATAGTGTACAATTTAAAATTTTTTTTTCCCTTTTGAAAATGTTCCCCAACTAAATACCTTGTAGTGAAGAGGAATATAGGCTTCAAGTTACCGACGGTTAGCTTAAAATTGTTTTGTAAGTTGAGAAAACATATAGAATTTAGCAGTTAAAACCTACTTTTAGTTTACAACTATTAGACAGTTAAAATAACGGGAATTCCCGTTCTTCTTATATTTCTTTGTTCTCTACATGGCTAAAGTCCGTGCTTAAATGTATTATTTGTGTGGTATATTTTAGTATATTTTCAAGACCCCCTTGCTCTGGTCTCACTGGCCACCCAGCCTGCGGTTTGTTGTTGCAAAAAAGTGTGTAGGTCGCCGCCAGCGATCGAATAATTTAAAATTCCAATCAAATTGGATAATTGGGGAGTTGCAAAAACATTAAGCTTTTCTTCGGGCGCCTGGTGAACATTTACCGCGGAGTATACAGGTCAAAAACTGGGGTTACAAAAGCCACTGGAAATTCGCATAGACTGGAAAATCAATCACCCGCTACAGCTGTGTGTGTGTGTGTGTCTTTGTGAGGCGGCTGCACTTAATTAAAATTTAAGTCAAGACTAGACAACCCATTCAAATTCGGAGTCTTCGCGGGGCGTTGGCTTTCACTCGACGACAAGGGCACCTCGATAAGGCGACCCAGTGAAAGCTGGCCAAGATCTCTTTGTTCAAGGTCGTTGGCAGCGGGAGGAGCGGTGCATCATCATAATGGCCATCAGCTTTGAGAAGAATCGGTCGCAAATAGTGGCCGCCTGGAAGGATGTGCTGAACGACAAGAGCGACACGAATTGGTCTCTTTTTGGATACGAGGGTCAGACCAACGAACTTAAGGTGGTGGGCACCGGCGATGGCGGCGTGGAGGAGCTGAATGAGGACCTAAATAGCGGCAAGATTATGTACGCCTTCCTCCGCATCGAAGACCCCAAAACTGGCCTCAACAAGTACTTACTCATCAACTGGCAGGTGAGTCAGTCAAAAAGGCTTATCTTATCGCAGTACGCATAATCTAACTATTTCCCCCTTTTTTTTTTAGGGCGAGGGAGCACCTGTGCTTCGCAAGGGCACCTGTGCCAACCATATCCGCGACGTTTCTAATCTGCTGTCCGGCGCCCACCTCACCATCAATGCCCGCAACGAGGATGACATTGATCTGGAGCGGCTGCTTAAGAAACTGAGCACCGTCAGCTCCGCCTACAGCTTTAAGGAGCCGCGCGGCGCCATGGAGGAACAGAAGGCGCCGGTGGGAACCAACTACACACGGGTCATCCCCACCAAGGAGCTCAACGCCAGTGTTATGCAGGACTTCTGGAAAAAGGAGGAGGCCGAGGAAAAATTGCGCCAGGAGGCGGAGAAGGAGTCCAAGCGGTTGGAGGTGCAGAAGTTGGAGCAAGAGCAACGCAGTCGGGAGGAAAAGGAGCATAAGGAGCGGGAGAAGCTGGTCATAAGCACCACTAAGCTCCAGCCAGCGCATGTTCCAATTAAAACGTAATCACTATCTTCAGAAAGTCACTCAAACTGGATAGTAAATACTTTGTTATTTCAAACAGCTCCCCACAACCACTTAGTCCTGAGAAAACAGCACCGGGATTTGCCAACAATCTAACCGATGCGGAGCGCATGCGTCAGGCGAGGAATCAGGAGGCCCGCGAATTGATTGGCTCGCGTGTGGGAGCTGCCAAGGCCATGTTCACCAAGCACACTAGCGAGGGCCAACTTCAGTCCAAGTGAGTGTTTACCTTTCTCCTAATCAAATGGATATAAAGCTACCACTTTTGCTCCACAGACTCAACACGCAACCGCCGGCGAAACCGGCTCGCAATTCTATTGCCCAGCGCATTAATGTCTTCAACCAGAATCAGCCTCAAGATGCACCTGTGCCTTCACCGCCACGCGCTGTGTCCCCTGCCAAACCGCTTCCCGTGGAGGCTCCTGTAGCAGTAGCCCCTGCTCCTGTTCCTGCTCCTGCTGCTGTTCCAGTGGCTGCTCCAGTGGCTGCCGAAGTTGTCTCCACAATAGCCGAAGTGGAGGAGACTCAGCCAATAGACGACCTACCACTGGCCCACGAAAGCGAGCAGTTCTCGACCATCAAGCGGTCGCCACACAGTAAAACCAACTCACTGCAGTCGCAGTCTCCTGACGAGACCACTTCCTCCAATGAGACAGACACCGCTGTGTATCAGGATCAGGAGGAAGAAGTCCGCACCAAGGTGTCGGTCACCGTGCAGCAATCACAGTCGGCCAAGACTGGCGGCCTGAGCACTTTGGAAAGGAATGCCTGTAATTAACGCATAATATGATACTGATCCGACAATTTTTCAAACGCGTTTATTTTCCAGTGACAGATTTGGTAAACGAGGACGATTTTATTTGCCAGGAGACCCTTGGCGACCTGGGACTACGAGCCCGAGCCCTGTACGATTACCAAGCAGCCGACGAGTCGGAGATCACCTTTGATCCGGGCGATGTCATTACGCATATCGATCAAATCGATGAGGGATGGTGGCAGGGCTTGGGCCCTGATGGAACCTATGGACTGTTTCCGGCAAACTATGTCGAGATCATCAACTAGGGATCGCCCCAAGTGCCAAGCAGCTGGGACACCCTTTTGCTAGATATATTCACCAACGCAGCTAGCCTCTATATTTTGGATCCGGACTATTGCTACTTAAACACTTTAACCCTACTCTTGAACAATAATGCGATACACCTAAAGGAGACTCAACGATGACTAAATGCGACTATAAGATTTTTATCGTACATCACGCGTCTGTTTTTTATCTACATACATATTATATAACGTATATTCCATGCCACATATGAGACCCATTCATACGTTGTTCCCATCTGTAAACATATATTATATCATTGTTTGGCCTCGATAGCCGAGGCCGTGTTGCGTCCTTTTAAAATGTTCGTAAGATACATACAGAGTAACCACTTAGTCAGTATTTAAGGCCCGCTCCACTCCCTATCCAGGGTTCTTTTGTATATGTATTATTGATTGAGATTTGTAACCTTTTCGATAATAAACTTTGATATTTGTGCAACAGAAAGAAAAAGATGTGTTTTATGGTCAACAATATCTACATTTATTTTCGCATTAATTAGTAGCATAAATAGTTTTCATAGTTCTTCTAGAAGTGTTTACCTTTGTTTAACAATTCACCTGCAGCAAAGCCGTGTTTTTGGATGCGGTGGCTGTGGCAAGCAAGCGCGATTGCTGTAGATTTGTATGAGATCATACGGCGGCTTGCTGCCCATTGCTGCTGCCCCTCGGTACAATTTACGTATAAAACTGGACTCAGGTTCAAAAATATCCTCATGGTGATCTCTATTCGCTTAAACATAATCAGCTCTTTTAAGTTAGGGACAACTATCGTTGCCAAATCGATTTCGTTCTGTTAACTTCCAAATTCTTTGCAGGCACTTTTTTTCAAAATTAATTTCCTTACTAGCCTATAATCTATGCTGTGTGTGTGTGGTTTAATGAGTGGGTGATGAGATTTGCATGTTTTTTAAGTGGGTGTGCTTCTACGAAATACTAGAAAAGATTCGTCGCCAGCTCCACTTATTAACATTCACATCCACATCCAATTCACAATCACTTTGAATTCAGTAAAACAAAGTCTCTCGCTGTCCTTTGATGAGTCGCGGGATATTGGGACTCGCCTCTTTCTCCGCCTGTTGTCACTTAAATTTGGTTAATTTGCGTAGCTGCTTCGAAACGGTCGCCTTGTAAAGGCGCTGTGTTCATCATTCCGACGTCGTGGTGGTTGTCTCGGTCTGCGCGGAGATCTGAGATGATTCTCCCGAGGCAGCGGGCTCTTCTGTGAGGGCTTCGGGAGCAGCTCCTCCTTCCACTACAGCACTCGGTGGCGGCGGCAGGGGGATGGGCTCCTGGATTTTCGTAGCATCCTGTGGCTGTGGAGTCACTGGCTCCGCAGAGGCCTCTGGGGCAGGAAGTGCACCCGTATCCACGGCTTCGACTGGGGTGGCAGTGGTAGCTGCTGCTCCTGACGCCGCCCTAGCATTCTCCTCGGCCTTGGCCTCCAGCACATTTATGGAAGCCTGAATGCATCTGAAAGAGAATATCGTTGGATTAGACCTCTATAATGGATAAATTAAACCGGATGGACTCACTTAATTGCCTCCTTTCGGGCCAGGCGAATGCTGTCCTTGCCGTTTGTATCGATGGTGTCCAGCTTGAGCAGGTTGCGGGTCAACATCTCATCCAGGTAGGCGTACTCCTTCTCCTGGCGCGTTCCCTTGAACTGTTCCACCTTGCCCATCAGCTCGAGCACATCGCGCTGAATGTCCTGGATTTTATTGATCGAGTTGAGGGTGTGTGGTGTCTGTGGCGGTAATCCAGCAGCTCCCTCAACTGGCGCTTCTTGATCAGGGTGCGCTTGCTGGGTATTCAGTGGCGTGGGCCTCTGCTGTTGTGGTGCAAAATGAGCCTGTGCCTGCGCCTGAGCCTGAGCCTGAGCTTGAGCCTGGGCTTGTGCTTGGGCACTGGGCGGAGCGTTCTGGTTGGGTATCTCCTTGTGAGCATTGATGATCGGCTCGGTGCGACCCTCCACGAAGATGGGTATGGTGCGGATATAGGTGCCACCCGGTGTCTGTGGGGCTGGCGGCGGGGTCGGCTGCTTCTGTTGGGGATGCGTCTGCTGCTGGGGCGCATAGTAGCTCTTGAACTGCTGGCCTTGGACGGGCGGACTGGTCTGGGTACCGAACTGTTGGTGATGTGCTCCTGGTTGCTGCGGCTGCGGCTGCTGCTGTTGCTGCTGGTAGAGTAGATTCTGCTGCTGCTGCTCTGGCGGAGGAGCGGAGTGGGAGCGCAATCCCTGATCCTGCTCGGCGGCACTCTTAACGCCCATGTCCACGGTGTTCCGCAGTCCGTGCTGGTTCAAATTGGCCGACGGGGCACAGTCCACCTCCGATCGGCCGGCCGGATCCTCCGTCTGGATGGCAGCATCACAAAGACGCTTCGAAGGCGACTGCGGCACCTGTGGCTGAGGGGATCCCACGTAGACTGGCTGCTGATGGGGCGGCACAGCGTACTGGTAGTGCTGCTGAGGATGCTGCTGGGTAAACTGCGGCTGCGGTTGCTGTGGGGTATACTGCTGCTGCGGTTGCTGCTGCTGCTGGGGAACTTGTCCCGGACCAGAAGCCACTCCCGGGCCACGTCTTGCGCCGAAACCATCAGGGATATATTGGCGGAACTCCGAGGGAAGCCGATTGAAGAAGTCATCATCGTGATCCATGTGATTGTTGGCCGCACCGGCCATTCGTCCTCGCCGGCCCATCGTCGAGAACCGGGGGAATCCAAAGTCTGCGTCGTCAAAATAGGATGAAAAGGCATCGTCAGCATTGGCTTGGGCACTGGGACCGTGCAAACTGCTCCGCTTACGTGACTCGCCGAAGCCGGCGAAGGGATCGTGCATCCTGCTCAGGTGCGAGCGCGGGAACATGTTGTCCATGTCCATGTTCGGTTCGAATCCAAAGGTCGGCTGCAATCGGAAGAGAAAAAACCAATTAGAATTAATGGTATATGCACAATAAAAAATATCAAGTATCATATCAGTAATGCCATTCTATAGAGATAAATTAAGATTATGTAACCAAAAAACCTTTTTTGAATCCCACCACTGCCCTGTGAATTTTAATATTTTAATCTCGGATTGAAATATTTAAAAAATCAAACAAAAATATCAAAATATCGAACATCATATAATAAGAACTTTTTTCCGTGCAGTAGTGCAAATTGTTCGGCTCGGTGGGCGAATTGTTTATAAATAACAGGATGAGTCAGAACCCCATAGACTGGGTGTGAGTGTGGGCAAACAAGTGATGTCAATTGGCAGTGAATGAACAGCTGTTGGGGAGCGGAACAGTCCGATCTCCGAACCTTACCTTTTTGCCTGCTCAATTTGTTTACTTTATCAATGAGCACTGGTCGGCAATTATTTTCGCTACAAGTGTAATTCTACGAGAATTCCGAGTCTGTCCGTCTGTCTTTCCGTTTTTCAGCGATTGTTTGCTTTTCCGCTTGGTGACGTGATGCACTGCGTCCGATTGTTTGAATGCGAATGAGGCGAGTCGTCGGCGGAGAAGGCCTTTTAAAGCGAATGTCGCCCACTCTCGAACCCGCTGGCTCATTCTGGCCACTTCTCGCAGTTTCTACGACTCTCGAACGCTCTGCCTTTGAGTCTCTCCTAAAAGGACGCTCTCTTTGGTCTCAATTGCCTGAGTGGACTTGTGCAAGTACTGTGAATTAAGCCTATCGAGAACTTTAAATATGATAATTTAGTACAGAGCACACTCATAATAGAGAACTACATTGCTTTGAATTCCATATGCAAATAGGGAGAACAAATGATGTTCCCTTTAAAAATAACTAACGATTGTGTTAATTGTTTTACAGTAGCCTTCAATTAATAATATCAATTTATTTGTTTGGTTACATATGTACACTCAGAAACACGTATTCTTATAGCCCCCAAAATCAAACAGCCTTCGGAACGTACATTTTCACGATCCAAGATTTGGTGAGACTGTTAAAGTGTCTTTAAGAAAACTCTATTTCTTGAAATACAATTTTTTGAGGACGAGTTGTATTTAATTTACATAAAAAGAAGGAAGAAGAACATTGTACGTTTTTATTAAATTTATAAAGTAAAGTAAACAAGTAATTGTTTTTTTAAACTTAAATTAGAAAACTATTTTAATTCCTCATTCCACCCTTAAAATCGTTATGTCTATTTAAAGAATTTCACTAAAATATATTAGCCTTCAAGTTTTAAGTCCAACTTAACCTTTATCTACTGTACACTGTGATGACGTTTTTATATAGTCAACGTCACCAACGCATAGAAATGTGGCCCCCGCGTTGGTTAAGAGGTTGAGCAACCAAAAGACACCCACGCTTCCCATTAGACAACTGGCTTGCTTCCACCGATATGCGCACATATGGAGTGTCATTATGTATTACTGTGCGGTGCCCACCTACAGCGGAAAACACGTATACGCACAGACTTCGGTCGAGAGTCAAGAGCGGCAATAGAGCGATATTTCTACTGGGAATCGGCGCCAAAATAGAAAAAACGAGAGCACTGGCAGAGCTACGCGTCCATTAGCTTGTGTGTTTTCTTCTAGAAATTTTCAAATATTTTCTGCTTTTCGTTCGTGATAGATTTGAATTGCTGGTGCTTAGATTAGGCCACAACAAAACAGCTGTACTTTACTTGTCTCTGGTAAAATTCCGCACGCGTTGCGGCATTAATCATACGTAGCGTTGGCCAGCTGAAGAGAGCTTGACACGACATCAGCCCCAGAAACTTAGCCATCCTCCCCAGCAGATTTTAGTAGTTTATGCCCAGTAGGTCAACAGAGTGTGCACACACACTTGACACACTGCACCCACCCCTTTCGCAAACAACCCCTTTTTTAGATGGGTAGGGGCATTTATGCAACCACACTGACTTTGTACCATTGTTTTGTACTCGTATTGCGATTTAGAGAGTTTACAAAGTGCCCAAAGTCAATGCGAAATTTTATTTGAGAAAAGTAAAACAAAAATGGAAAATATGCTGTGTCATAGAACAGTGAATAAATAAAACTTTTTGTACATTAATGAAAATTAAAGCTTTTAAAGCCTCATCCAACTAAAATCTAGCCTGATAAAACATTCGGTATGGTCGGATTCTTATTGTGAAATATTAAGTTGATTGTTCTCGAAGTGCTAATCCAACTAGTGCTTTACTAGTTGATAGGAATTAATTGACATTAAGGAAGTTAGCCTAAGATTTGATTGTTTATTATTTATTTGACGTTCCGGCAATTGATGAATATACAAACTTTAGAAATAATATGTTTTAAATATTTAGTCGAAAATGAATCAATACAATTTGCGCAAACAAAATACGAAAATAATAGATCTTAGAGTTGAGTCATTTTCCATCTCTGATTAGACATTTTATTTTTTGAGAAAGTTTATTTCTGTTATGTTCCAATTGACACCCTGTTACGATTTCCATTGAACTGTTTCCCGTATGAGAATCTCCACTGTACTTGAATTGCCACACGGCTAGCGAACAACAAAAACCATGACACTCATACAAATATGTCCCAGCTATGCGATCGAGGTTGGATCGAGGGGACCTGGAGGGGGCGACCTTGCCAGGCGCCAACCTTGGGATCTCTCGCCGCTCGTCTGCCACCCCCTCCCGCTGCTCCTCCTGCGCCGTAAGACCGCTGGCGGCCACTCACCTGAAAGTGTTGCTGCTGCGGCTGCTGATTCGGGGGAACCTGCTGATGCTGCTGGAAGTGCTGCTGCTGCTGCCTGGGCGATCCGTAAGCGTTTTGGTGGGGGCTGCTGTGGAACTGTGGATTCTGTGCCGCCTGCTGCGGTGATCCGTATCCACCACCGACGACGTACTCCCGGTTTACGGGTATATTGACTCCAGGTCCTGCGGGCGAACCATTACCACCGCCGGCGGGATTGCTTTGAGCCTGATTGGCTGCCATCACAGTGGGCTTCATAGTTGTTTCGCTGGGAAAAAAACAGTATCCGTAACCGTACCGCTGGCCACTATAACCGCTATAACCGCTATCGAATCGAATCCGTCGTCGTCTCGCTGCGTAGCGACAATTTTTAATTTATTTCCTTTTGTTGATACTTGGCTGTGACTTTTCGTCGGCGACTACTTGTCGTGCCAGTTGTTGAGATTAATTTTTGGACGCGGTGGGAGTAGAGGGGTTTCCGTGGGGTTTTTGGGGGTGCTTGGGGGGGTGGCACGGGCTCACCTTGAGCGACGACGACGCGTGCGAATAATACCGCTTTCTCGTATGTTCCTGGCAATTTGGCTCCTGCTGCGGTCCGGAGTGTGATGTCACTTTTGGCCACACTTTCTAGCTGCCACTTTTTTACTTCCACTTTGCTTTTTAGCTTTTTAGTATTTCCGCTTGCTCGCTCGCGCTCTCTTTTGGCCCTGCTCGCGTGTCGGTGTGTGTGTGAGTGAGTGTGGGTTTTCGGATTTCTATATTCAATTTAAAATATATATAGATTTTTTATTTTTGCACATTGCCACTCGGATTTGTTGTTGTGTTTTTGGGCCACGCATATGCACACGGGCGTCCTCACGCTGCCAAAGTTTCTCGTCGACTGAGCGGCATCGCCAGTTGCTGCTGGCCATTAGCTCTCTATATTCTCCCCACTGTGGCGCTCTCAGACAGCGCTCTCTATTCACTCTCCCCGCCGCACTCTCCCCCACTCTCACGCTGTAGGCTTTGCTTGGCTTCTACCTGCATTTCGGCCGCTCTCCTCTCACTCTCCGTCAATTTGAAGCCTTAATTGGTAAATATTTAATACTGTCTTACGGATACGAATACAGCTCTCCCGGTCACTCTCTTACCAACGCTCTCTCTTTGTGCACCGATCACGGCCCAAGATACACACACATCAGACTTATAAATAGACGTTCGCTAGAAAGTTGGCCGAAAGAGAGAGAGCGGCTCTCTCTGAGACAAATTCCTCGGCAGTCGCATGGCTTCTAGAATCTGAATCTGTAAGCCACACTGCAAGAAAAATAAATATGAGATGAGCAATGAGCAATGTAATGCCATTACATATTTCTTTTAAGCATTTTGAAATGTGAAAACATAAAAATTCTATTTAATAAGCCAAACTATTAAATTAAATGGGCAACGAATATGATTCATTTTTATAGAAACTTTGCGCAACGCCTAGAACGAAAATAAAATGTGTGGGTTCTCGAATAATTTCAATGACACCTGTTACATAAAGTGTCGAGAGTAAGGGACAGAATTTAACATATATATTATATGATAATCAATTTAATAATACTAGCCTTTAAGTTTTACAAGTTTGTGTATATCGTAATTTATTGAACTAAACTTATTTATGAACAAATGTTTAAAATGATGATGATAGTATGATTTTTAACCTAGGACTTTGTTAATGTATTATGTTTATATTAAAATATCCAAATTCGTATGGATTTAAGCCCAGACTTTTCGGTGTCTCATTATTAGACCATTTCGATGTATAGTAATATCGCCTCGTATTATCGATCTGCTTTTTTCCTGTGCATTGGGACCGCCTACATACAACCACTGCGTCACTAACGTCGACGAGCAACAACAACCAAAAGAAAAATCAAAAACAAAGGCAACGGCTAAATCAGCAGCGTAAACAGTTGTCATCGCCCACTGACGAGTCTTGTTGAGCGGCAATCAATCGATCAATGACTAACGATCTGTTGCCACAGCTCCCCCGCACTGAATACCTTTTCGTGTTTTTCGCAATACACAAAAGTACAATGTGCAGTAGCGACAGAAAGTCTTCTGCAGTCAACTGTTATCGCTTAATGATCAGCTGATTGCCGCCAGTTGTTTTGGCCAACTGTTTACTCCACATTCTAATCGACTATTAGTCACACACGCCACAAGCATTTTTCTCAAAATGCCAAAATGACCCATACGCACTGTTGCGGCCAAAAATATAAGAGCAAGATCAAATCAGTTTTTAATCAGTAAAACTCTATAGATAGCTCCAATTCATTAACATATATTAATGAAGAATCAAATTTTTAACTTTTAAAGTAAAGTACATCATATTTTATACATTTCGCCATTATAAGTTCCTAGAATTTGAAATCGAATTATTTTGATATTACTATTTTTACCTCAGCTGTGACTATAGATCCCAGTTTATATGCATGCTCATGTGTATAATCGGGCTGCCGGCGGCGACACGCCCACCCATCTTTATCCGATAGATGTATTTTCCAAATATTTTCTCGGTGTTTGGTCGAACAACTGCGTCGCCAGAGCATATAAAGCCGAAATAATTCATAATTAAATATTGCACATCTCTCAATACATACGAACATAGTGAGGGATACATATATATTTGATTATATACAAACGCTTTTTGTTGTTATAATGCCGAAAACATACAGAAGCGAAAAGCAATGCGAGGAAACTAAAACTCATGTTGCAGTTTTGCGTTTTTCTCAGAATTCGCATTTCAAAAACATTCAGCACATTAGTAAACTGCACCACTGCTAAAGGAATTTAATTACAATTTAAAGATAATTTAATCAAATCACCCCTTTATTGCAATTTACTTTTTAGCGATGTAGAAGAATGTAGGGTATCCCACACAGTCTTCATTAGTATTTCAATCCGCTCCATTTATGGCTCCACAAATGAAATGTAAGCCGTCAAAACAAATCGCATTGAATGAGTCAGTTAGAAGCAAGTGTTTATTCTGACTAAATATGCTGACATCTCCGATTCCCATGTCAAAGTGAAACAAATATGAGTTTCACTTTTGGAATTTGAATTTAATACTTCCAAAGAAATGCCTAATCTAATAGTAAAGCGTCTTCTTAAGCTTTTCATATGATTTGTTTTGGAAATTAATTCTTCTTGGTAACTTAGATAAGTGGGTTAAATTTTAACATCTGATATACTTTAGAATTTAATGTTATTATAGGTTTTTTTATGCCTCTAAAAATGCTGATATTTTTAAGTTGCCTTTTTCTATTTATTTTTTAAGCTGTTAATGACTTTTCATCCCATTGTGCTACTACCATATAGTACTCCATTACCGTTAATATCGAACCTTGGCTCAATTAACCGTTTGAAGAGGGTAGCTTTGGATTTGCGGCCAGTTTGACGATTATTGCTGGCTAGGCCAATTAATTGCCCGCAGCCGACAGGTGAGAGCTCAAAAAAAATATAAAAAAAATCAACCCACCAAAAACCTGGCCCCCTCAATTATATAACTGAATCAAAGGTTTTTACGCACTCCTTGGCAAGGAGCACCTTCACTCTCTCTCACTCTCTCTTGCCGAGCTCCAAATTGAGTGAGTTTTTATTTTGGCGCGCTGTGTGATGGCGCAGACTCGGCTTGTTCCCATTCATGCCCGCGGGCATCGGGTGCCTCAGTGCCTCGGCTCAGCCACTACCACTCCGTTTGAGCCAAGTTCCAGTGGCTGACTGGTCTGCTCAGCTGCTCAGTCTGTGACCAGCGCTCGAGCCGATTCGTTTGGCGCAATCCTTCTTCTGCAAAGCGAAACTCACGCGGCGGCTGCAGCTCGTTTTTTTTTTGTTTTCACTATCCACACATTTCACGGCTGCGTTTCTTGCGGTCTGGCTTTCGTTGTTTCGGCCCTCAAACGCTTTTTCACGTTTACCTTTACACGGCTCCTTTCTACAAAGCGCTCCTTTGCAAAACGACACGGAAAAATGGTCAGGACACCGTTGACCAGGCATTAACTGTCAAACAGTTTAGTTTTGTATTCACACTGAGAGAAAAGCAGTAAAAAAGTTAGAGAAACAATCAAAATTTCGGAATTTGCGGCCGCCGTCAAGAGGGGCTCTGAGGCACCGTGATATAACAGGAGTTGCCGCTCGACTTTCTCCGCCTTTCTCTCTCTCTCTCTTTGCGAGGCGAAGTCGAAGTCGAGGTCCCCATGTGGCAGTTCCATTGACCAGGAGGCAAGCAACCGGAGCGCTGAAGTTAACGTAAGTCCTGCGATTCCCTTAACGGCCACATTAATGCCACATTCCGTTGGGTGACTGACCCGCGTCCGATTCCCCTTAAACGCAAATGTCCCGAAAATTATACTCCAATTCTCTTATATGAAACAATTTACGGCTCTTACGAATAATTATTTTTCTGTTTTTGGGCACGCAACTGGGGAATTAGCGGCAGTCCTCCGCCTTTGTCCCTCCCGTGTCAAGCGCGCATAAGTGTTTTCCATGTAAATCTCGTCCCACGGGTCGTATGGGTAATGGTAATGTGTGGCTCGGGCGGGTCGTGATCTGGTCTGGACTGTCAGCCGGCCGTCAAAGTCGAATTGGTGTGAAAATGCCCCGAAACGTGACTGTGAAAACCTCTGGCCAACCCGGACTTGCAGGGCTCCGTGTCTGCTCATAGATGGCTCGAATTGGAAAGGGTATGCCGTCATATTTGGTTAGTTTTTATTCAAATGTTGTACTTTGAAACACAAAGTCATACATTTTTTAATGCCTGCAAAATAATCTTTTGTATTAAATAGGAATATCAAAAATGTACTTACCGCCTAAGCCGCTATTTTTTCTTTATGGGAAGTACACATAATGACTTGTATTGTTTGCTCGTAAATTAAGC
Source organism: Drosophila kurseongensis (assembly GCA_018153305.1). Classification (NCBI taxonomy): domain Eukaryota; kingdom Metazoa; phylum Arthropoda; class Insecta; order Diptera; family Drosophilidae; genus Drosophila; species Drosophila kurseongensis. The sequence continues at coordinate 11,682,818 of JAECXX010000005.1, read as the reverse complement.
TCTAAAGAATATGCTTAGCAGTACTACAGATTTTATTTCTGAAATAGAGCAGATTATCTAGGCTTAAGTAAAGACCATACAGATTAAGAAACGCTTTCGGAGGATAAATTCAAAGTTCATTTTTAAGAATGTTAGGTGGTACACAGTTGTCTTTTTATGAAAGTCCGTCCAGTATTCTTAAGGCATGCCTGATCTGTATTTATACCAAAACTTAAAAATGTCATTGGATTGCGTCAGTGAATATCATAAAAAAGACGTATGTAAAAAAATCGCGTATACGTTTAGTTAACTACTAATTAGTTGGGAAAAGTCACTTAAGATGTACAGTACATAAAATTGCTTGGGGCCCACATTCCATAAACTTCTTATTATCCCCCTATTTATTCCCCTTTTTTTTTAATCCCCCAACCACAAGCCCTCAATTTGAATGCTTCATTTCGCTTAATTTCCCTTGTTGCACACTAAAAACATGGGCAAACTTTTTACGCCACTCTCATTGCATATGTAAAACGAAATTAATATTTTGAGTCATGCAATTCGACCGCTCCGCTTCGCCCACCTGCCTAATTATTTATTTAAATTGCGTTCTGTCAGCAACGGAAACTTTCGGAGTCGAGTGTATGGTTCATTAGGTTCGGATTGTCACATTTCGAGGCTTTCATTCCGCAGGACTCGCTCCTGAATGCAGTTAATTAGCTGTGACCCCTACAGAAAAGTGGAAATGTGGATGTAAAGGGAGGGAGTGGCAGGGAAACGGATGCAACCCAAAATCAAGGTTGATGTCCCCAGATTGGCTCAGATTATGTGTGCCAACATGGGGTAGGTGATGCCAGGCGATCACATTTCAGTTTTATTGCCACGGCGATGGCAACACTTTGTCTCTGTCAAAACGTGGGGTGCAAAGGGGGAATTATTTGGGGGACCAGATAGCCGGTGGCCAGTGAAAATAGTTTCTGCTGGCACTAGCATTTGTTCAGGACCCGGTACAATGTTTGCTTCGAGCAATGAAATCCTCGAAACTCATGAAATCAACAACCATCGGCAATCCCATCCCCACTGAGCTGTTGTATGTTAATAAAGCATTTTATGGCAGCACGTGCCCTCTGGAGAGAAAGTTTTGCTTAGTCGGCTCCTAGCTCCTGACTACTGACCCTTCTCCTTGGAGGATTGCTGCCGGTCCATTGACATATCCGTAGACAAAGCGGCGCTATTTGGCTGCCGGCTTGGCTGCCCTTATCCTGTGAAGAGGGGCAAACATGACTGCTCCTAGTCCTCCACCCTTTTCCTGCTCCCTTCCCCATGTGTGTGAGGGTGTAGCCTTCGAATTTATTTAAAACTGCCTGCCTGGCAGCAACGAAAGCAAAACATAATCGCCTATTTCGATATATTTATAGTACAGTAGCTATTGAGTTTGGGAAACTATGTAATAAAATCTAAAGTTTACAAGAACACCCTTTTCGTTCTGACTTTTTGACATATACGATACGTTCTGATGGTCAGCAAAACATGGGTGGGGATAGTTTAGTTGTTTTGCCAAGACATTTTTTCCAATTAAGTAAGAAGAGGACTTCGTTCAGAAGTTTAGGAACTTGTGCAAGAGCGCCTGGAAGCTAAAAACAATAATCACAAATTATGAAAGATTTCTAATTAGAATTAATTTATGATCAAATATAATTATTGTAAGACGACCAATAAACTTTTCATTTCCGATCACCTGGCTTTTCTATCTACAAAACAAAAATGTTTATAAAAAAAATTCAATTTGAAAAGTTGTAAATGTTATTTTCGAATACTGTTTGATTTAGGTGAGTTTGACGCTTTAAACATAAAAATTCAGTCATTCACAAACAAGGCTCAAAAATGTTGGCTTAGTATTAAGTCCTGCAACTAAGTCTTTTAGCTGAAGTTCACATTAGATAGGTTCAACTGTTTTTTTTATAGGCATCAGCGTGGTTGTCTCCTTTCATGCCTGAAACATTTATTACAAACAAAGCACGACGGAAAAAAACTCATATTTTTCACAGTCAGTGAGCAATTGGGACCCATGGTGTCCCAGTCCCTGTCCCTTCCACCGGGTTCCCCCAACCGCCATATCACTCCGCCATTGACTCACCAAGTAAGCCCAGCGATGGAGTCATAAAGCGTCACCCGGCCCTGTCGGTCCCAATCCCAATCCCAGTCCCATCCTGTCCTGTTAGGTGCGGCTTCTGGTGCCGCTGGCATGTATTTTATTGCTCATGTAGAATGTCTAAACGATATAATTGACTGCCAACCGTAGGGGGCGGTGCACGAGATGGGCGATGGGACAAGGCCGACTCCGGCTAATTTATATGCATACGATATACATACAAAACTACCATCCCACCCCCTCCTCTTTTAAATGACACTGGGTACAACAAAACTACCGAATTATAAGTCGATTGAAGGCAAACGATAATGAATACACATTCGTGGAAAAACTCGCGCCATTTCGGGGAAAACCCAAAGTGAAAAAGTTGGCAGCAACTCCTGGTCAGGAGGAGCAGAAGTGGTGAACGATTTAATTTGATTAAAGCTTTCCATAAATTTCGCTATTCTCGCTTTTCTGTCTGCGCCTCGGGACATGCAACACTTTTTTCCTGTCAGAGCTGGGAAAAAATCGCCTTGGCAAACGGCCCGGAAATGCACGGTCGTAGAGGCGGAAGAACAGGCCACCACAATGCGATTTCATTAGAAGTTCGTTGATGAATTCAATGCAAAACTGTTTTTCAATCATGGCCCCTAAAATATTTGGCCACCGGCTAAACCAACACACTCGCACACGGACACACAGACACGAGGACACAAGGACGTCACAGGCGCACAAGCGAGGCTGTTCCAGCTTGCACTTTCCCCTTACACATGAGAAATAATATATATTTGAACTGGCTCTTCCCTTCTTAAATTCCTATTTATAATTACCGTTATTTGACTTCTCTGCAGTTTCGTATGCTTTAAATATAATAAAATCCAGTCACTATGTTTGTTTATATCAATATATCATGATAGTTTTGATTGATCCTTTGGGGAGTACATATTTGTTTTATCCTTATAGACAATCAAATAAAAAGGATCTTTGAGAAATATATGCAAGTTTTATTCAAGATCAATTTTTTACCAAAGTTATATTAATTGATTCATAGGTTTCTTAAATATCTTTATCATAAAGTCAGTTATTTGATGATAACTTTTGTGCTAGCTTAGAAATTAATTAATCTCCAATCCATCTTAAGTCGATACATAATTGTTTTGAGTGCAGCAATGCTGTTTTAATCCCGATCCCAGTTCATCTCCCTTGAGCTCCATCTCCATCCGTGCGGAATCGTAGGGCGGAACACGGATGTTGGGGCGAACGAAGTGTCACATCAATTGAATTGAACGGCGGCTCTGGGGCCGACTCTTCCTCCTCGACCTCACAGTGGGCGAAGACTATTTATAGGCACTGTGATGCTGATTGGATGCACTTGAAGTCCATGTCGCCGCTGTCCAAATGCTGCTAAGCAGCAATTTTGGCTGATCAATTGCCTCCGATACCTTCGAGAGGATGAAGAGGCTAGATTGACTGCTCTAATTTCGTAATTTCCCCGGTACGGAAGTGGGTGACCACCCTGGTCGAGCTGACTGGTAAATGACAGCACACGTGCCTTATCTGCTCCTGCTCCTGCTGCTTTTCCTGCTCCTCCTCCTTCTCCTGCTCGAGAGTATGTCAGTCAATTTAATGCCCGTGGCTGCGACGACAACGTGCCGGGAATGAAATTACAACAAAGCGACACTTTGCCGAGACAACTTATGCAAATGTGGCGGATTCCAAGTGCACCCAAAGGATGGGGTTGGTGTTTCAGCTCCAAGTGTGTTATACAACACACAAGGTGGTCTGCCCACGTCTTGACTTTGTGATGAGGCAAAGGCCTTTGCTTTGCCATTATCCTGAAAAGGAAGGATGGGCAGGAAGGGCAGGCAACCAACTGTTGCAAGGACCCGGCTGCTAACCTTGCCCACTTTTGGGGGCCAGGCCAGGTAGGCCAGGTGCTGGTGTTTAGCCCCTGGCATTTCGGCCTCAATACGAATCCGAAATCCTAGTCCCAATACCAAAACAATCCTATCTGTCTGTCTGTCCCACTAATGAGATGCAGGCGAGCCAACGTCAAGGCCTGTTTACTTCCGCGACGAAGGCGGCGACAAAGACATCCATTATGTCCCGGCCATGGCAGTGGTGGCAACAGCTTGCCACATTCGCCACTTGCACTTTCATCCACAACAACAGCATTTAGCTGCCCCACCCACCTCCACCACTCACATTGCCATTTCCTCTTGGCCTTCGCCGGGAATTTTGCGCCCTGAACTTGTCAAATAAAGGATTCTCTTCCTCTGCTTCTTATCCTTTCAGCACTGTGCTTTTGGGCCAATTCATTTCACAATTGAGGAAGTGAGCCGCAACTTTTAAATGAAGAAACATGGGGAATGGCATGAACAAGGTAAGAGAATGAGGACGAGATTTATGGCCGACAAAAAAACACCGGAAACCGATGACAACAGTTCCAAGGTCTGCACAAAACTTAAACATCCATAATTGCAGTATTTTCAGAACTAAAATAGCGAGGCCTAGCTAATAACAATCCATTTCACTTAAACTGACTAAAGCCAGAATTCGGGTGAAAGCATTTATTTAATTGAAATTCAAAATCAATCACTAACTACGATTCGTTTGGATCATAAGAAATAGATCAAAATAATTATATTCAGCAAAAATTTTTTTTTAAGCACCTGCACCTTATTATACTATTTTTGAGATATGAATACTGTTCTGCCAACGAATTAGACTTTTAGCTCTGCTTTTAAGTGGGAGGGTATACAAATATTCGACTTAGCAAAGCCAGATTTCTTATGCGATTAGTGAGCTTGCCATTTTTGACTGCACTGACAGTATGGCAGTATAGATCGGCGGTTAAATATCGATAAACAAACTAGTTCCGCAAGCAGGTGTAATTGGTATTATGGTACCAACTTCGCAGTGAGAATCTATGATTGTTGTCACGGAAACATGTCAATGGCAACAAAAACTAAACAACATGCAAGGAAACCAATACATTACATGTACATTTTCACATCTCCATGAACAGCACTCAGATTCGTAAGCACACACACAACCGGAATTTATTGGTATCTGATCGGCACACAATGAACTGGCACATGGGAAAGGTAAACTCTGAGCGGGCATGGTTTAATCCATCAACAATTTCCCATTTTCATGATTATTCAGGTCTTGCCGGGACTTTATGTGGGCAACTACCGCGACTCCAAGGATCATGCACAGCTGGAGAGGTTCAAGATCTCGCACATCATCGCCATACATGACAGTCCGCGGCGCTTGCTGCCCGTAAGTTGATTCTTGGAAGTGACTCTGGGACACTCAATGATTTTCCCTTTAATCCTTCACAGGACAAGCACTACCTGTGCGTGATGGCCTCGGACACGCCGGACCAGAATCTCTCCCAGTACTTCTCCGTCTGCAACGACTTCATTCACGCCGCCCGTCTGCGCGAAGGCAACGTGCTCATCCACTGCCTGGCCGGGATGTCCCGCTCGGTGACCGTGGCCGTGGCCTACATCATGACGGCCACCCACCTGAACTGGAAGGAGGCCCTGAAGGTGGTTCGTGCCGGTCGCGCCGTGGCCAATCCCAATACGGGTTTCCAGAACCAACTGCAGGAGTTCGAGCAGTTTAAGCTGCCCGAGGAGCGTCGCCGGCTGAGGGAACGCTTCCCATCCTCGGCTCTGGAGCAACTGGATCGCACAAAGGTGGCCACGGCGCTGGACAACTACCAGGAGCTCCTTCAGAATCGCGACATCTGCGAGGGTAACTGCTCCCGCGGCGAGAAATGTCCTACAGGTGCGAGCCAGGACTTAGATGGGGATGGGCAGGTTGACGAGGAGGAGGAGGTTGAGGGCCTTCGTGGGGTCAGGAAAAGCTTGGCCTACACACTGAACTTTGCGGTGGACAGGTGGAAGAGCAACACCTTTGATAAGCCCAGAGAGGATGCTCAGGATGAAGCCCCATTGGACTTTATTTGCGGCGAGGATCTGATGCCCAATGTGCGTTACTACGATGCGGATGACAACAAAGGTCGGTTCGTTAAGAACTGTGATTCGGACGATGATGAGGCCCGGTACAGTGCCTCCACGGCTTCCACGAAGCAAGAAGATCACATCAAACCCACAAAAAAGCTCAGAAATCGCCGTCAGCCAAAGTCCGCCTCAAAGTCCCAAAGCACTCTTAACAAATCTTAATTACCACCAATAAAATCATCATTCGGTGCCAGTGTCTTATACTTTCTCTTTGATTTGTTTCTCGGCTCGGTATCAAAACATTAACATTTATTTAAAGATTTCATATTTTGATATGTGAATAATGTAATGAATTTAACTTTTATTAAGATGGGTAGAGTTAAAAAATATCCATTAAAAAGTTGTGGCATGTTATAATGTTCATGTACGCATTTTTCTTTCTGTGTAGGCGTCTGCAACATGGACCCCACCAAGGGCTTGTTCCGACGTCGTCCCTCCAACGCCTCCACCCACTCGCGCCTGCGTGCCCAGTCCTCCAATGCCAACGCCTCGTCCAGTTCTCTCAGTGTGGCAAGTGTCGCCGCCCAGTCCTGCCCCACGTCTCCCAAGAGCTCTCCGCTGCCCGTTGCCCGTCGCTCGGTGGGCAACGAGCGCATCCCCGAGGACGAGATCGTCCTGGAGCAGCCGCCCACCACTTCTCGGGAGGCGGCCGAATATGCCGCCGCCTTCGAGGATGCCCGCCGGGAGACGGAGCAGCGCCAGCAGCAGCTGGGCAAGAGCCAGCGCTCCCCCCGGCCGGGCAACTCCTCCAGAGAAACACCCCGGGTGAGCAGCGCCGGCAGTCGGAGGGAGTCCGCCGCCAGGGAGGGGAACGGCTCCGCCCAGCTGCAGCGGAGTGCCAGCACGGTCAGCGGCTTCGGAGTGCGTCCGCGGAGTAGTCCGGCTGGACTGCACGCCTACACGGGTGAGTAAGATATTGATTATAAAGGAAATTACCTGGTCCTGTTAATTGCTATTTTCGTAATACTTGTTCTTTAATATTTTTGGAACAAAATACCCTTAGCAAATAACATTAAAAGTCCAAGTATATTCAATTAAATTTGATATCTAAAGAAACGCACAAATAAAATACAAACTTCCAAGGCCTTTTTTTTACTTAATCTGTTTTAATAAAAAAAACTTAAGTACTTACCAATCTTTTAGAAAATACAGCTTTTGTAGAACATTTAACTATTAACTATAAATTGAGCTTATACAAAAAAATATTAGATATAGAACCAAACACTAGTTTACAATTATAATTAATCTATTAAGATTATAATTAATTTATTTAGATTGTTCATATCACATGATCTACTAAACTAAAATATTGTATACAGCAGTTCGCGTTTTTAGCAAAAGTATGCAATATTTTTCGATAAAATGATGATTATTGACATAATAAAACAGTTTATTAGTTTACCTGAAAATAAGTTCAAGTTTTTTTTTAAATATGCCTTACCGAAATAGGATATTTATTTATTTTTTTATTTGACAGGCTCGGTTCCTTCCTCCGTCCACGGGTCTCGAGTGGATTTGCGGGATGCCGACAAGGGATCGGCTATCTACCTGGGCTGCTCGGCGCCAAGGGCCTCCACCCTGTCTATATCCTCGTCGAGGGGCTCGTCGGGTGGCTCTGCCCCGCCCTCGCCGTGCCACACGCCCCCCGCCAGTCCACGTCATGGCGTGAAAAGGTCAGTCCCTGCATCACTTAATCTATTTGGTAACTCATATACCCCCGTCCATAGGTCCACCAGTCTGGTGAAGAAGCCGAGATGAAGGCCTGAGCCAGTCCTCACACGGCGAGGAGTTTGTTTTTAAAAGGCGAGTTGCATTGGCAACAAACCCCTGCATCTTAATCGTTAATCCTTAAGCAACTGGCACACCCTTTGGCAAAATGCTCGCGTGACCTGCAGACTTGTTTGGAAGAGGACAACGGATTCCTGGAATTGGGATCCACATGATCCTCGAGTAGCTTACTGTTGTTAGACGCTAGGGCTGAGACATCCTTCGTTTCCGGCTTTGGCTACCAAAAGTTGTTGATCAATTTTTAGAAACGGCATTCGAGGCACTCGCCTTCGAGTGCAGCCTGAATCAAACAAAAATCAAATGTTGAGAGATTATTTTTCAGAGACGCATTTAAGAAATACCGACATATACATATACACACATATTTACTGTATATTATATAGCGTATTTATTTATACGAGCAGATTTGTTGTCGGTCCACTTGGAAGGACTGATCCCCACTGATCCCCAAGGCAATGGCCATTTGTTAGTTTTGTACCGAAAGTTGGTTGGCGAGCGATTGCGGAGACAGTCGAACAATAATAATTGAGAATTGTACAATTGCGTATTTTTGATTATATCCATTGTTGTTGCAAATATTTTGATAGCGAAAAAAAACCAAAAAACAAAAAAAAATGGGGAAAACCCAAGAGAATCGTTATATACATTCATACCTAGTTGATATAGTATTGACATATGAGATTTGAGATTGTTATTTAGAATTGTTGCATTGTGTAGCATTGAATATATAAACAAAGTTTATTAGCTCACCCCACCCTCTTTCTTCCACACACACAAACTAAAGAAAAAACTAAAAAAAACCTCGGACCCCCAAACGAGATGAAAAGCAATATTGAGCGGACTTTTTCACATTAAACCACAAACAAAATTTAATCTAATCTCAACAAATCGCATTAAAGTGTGCTTTAAAGCTTGTGGCTTATCATAATGAAACCAAAAACACAATTAAAATTATAATCGAATAAGAATGTAAAATTATTTACAACCTTTCCTAGAATATCGAAAACAATCTAATGGACATTTGAGACGTTTTTGCAAGCTGGCTTTGACAAAATAAAAATGGTTCAGAGATACACAAAAATACATACATATGGCGATGAACGGCAAATCAAATACTGTATTTATAATGCCTAGAGAAAAATGCACAAATCGGTTTTAAACTAAAGTTATAAAGAAATCGTTAAGTTTGTCAAATGCATACAATTATTATACAATAATAAAAACAACTGTCTCCAAGACACAACAATTAAAATGAAATCTAATTGCAACAAAGAACATAATAAAAATGCCCTAGATAATACCATGCGATAAGCATTTAATTTATTACTCTTTATTTATATCGTTTAGTTTAGATTATTGACTATTTTAATTTGATTTAGATTAGCGCATGAATGTGTTTAAACAACGACTAGATTTATAATCACTCTCACAATATGCTGATTCTACAGTTACCACAATTACATTACAGACCCCATGGATTGTGGATCTGCGTCCGACACTAAAAGCGATACAAATACTTGGCTAAACATACTGAACACAAATTCCACTAAGATCCCTGTAGTCGGGTTGAAATAAGTACTGGGCCTGCGCCTTTAAACCTCCACATGGTTCATTAGCAGCGGCGTATTGGCAGTGGGATATGAGGAGGGTCGCCTTTTGCCATGTTGGCCACCCAGAACTTCTATACTTTGGCAGGAGAGGGTTAGCGAAAGGGTGGTCTCCTCGTAGCGCGATTGAGTGGAGCCCCCTGATGAACGACGTAATCCCGTGTAGGAGTCCACCTCGAGCAGAGCTTCATCACTGAAAGAAATGTGGATTAAGTAAAACATTTTAGTTATTCAGAATCAAAGTACCAACCTGTGATACCGATGATGCTCTAGAAGACTTCCAGCGGCAAATCGCAGTTTCTTGGGCGATTCCAGACTGGAGGAGCGGGTGAGCGAGTTGCGTGGCAGATTCTTTTGCTTGAGCGAGGAGCGTATCCCATACTCATTGGCCTGCTCCTGGGCCTGCTTGATGGTGCCCTGGATGAACTTGTTGAGCGCCCTCGATCCCCTTCTCTGGGATCTCTCATAGGTGCGTCGTGTGCGAGCCTCCTCATCTTCTCCCAGTAGCCAGTAGGTGCGCTGGTCGCCTTTGCCCTTCATGGAGATGACTCCTCGCTCCTGGAAGTGATAGCCACCCAGTCGCTCCAGCAGCTGTCGGCACTGCCAGCTGCAGTGGATCTTCAGGGGCACGCCGCTGGACTCCATGCGGGAAGCCGTATTAACAGTGTCCCCGAAGAGACAATAGCGGGGCATCTTTAGACCCACGACTCCGGCACAAACGGGTCCCGAATGGATTCCTATCCGCAGGAGCAGGCGGTTGGTGGGTCGATGGCGAATCTTGAACTCGGAGACGGCGCTGAGGAGATGCAGCGACATGGTGGCTATTTCCGCTGCATGAAGATCGCCATTGCGCAATGGAAGTCCCGATACCACCATATACGCATCTCCAATTGTTTCCACTTTGTAAACATCATAGTGTCCGATGATCGAGTCGAAGCAGGTGTACAAGTCATTAAGGAAATCCACCACCTGCAACGGAGTGCACTCGGCGGACATGGCCGTGAATCCCACGATGTCACTGAAGTAGATGCTGACCTGTTCGTAGTGCTCGGGATCCACTTTGTGACCCTTTTTCAACTGATCCGCCACACAACGCGGCAACATCTCGTGCAGCAGGGCATCCGTCTTTTTCTTCTCCTCCTGCAACTGATCCGTGCGATCGTCTACAAGGGCCTCCAGGTTGTTGGCATACTTCTCCATCATGGCCATCATGTTGTCGAAAATGTTAGGCCGCATGCCTTTGCGCAGAGGTCTCAGTTTGGTCCGAATGGTTTTGAAGTCCGGTCGATCCTCAGGTCGCTCCGCCCAGCATTCCCTTAAGCACTCGCTGACACAGTCGAATGCGGTTTCCAGGGGTTGCAGAGAGGGTCTGTACGGGTTCAGTTGGTCCTGGGGCTGAAGAACCTTCTGCAGGCACTGCATGGGTGTCAGACCCGTCTCCCCAAAGGGTCCTCGACGCACATGCATTTCGTAGAGCAGGATGCCGAAGGAGTAGGCATCTCCACGCTGGGTGCCCATGACCAGAGACGATGGACCCTGCCTCAGCAACTCCGGAGCTCGGTAAAGCAGTTCTGGAATAGATTGGGTATCTCTGGAGTCTTAAACGTCAATTGTAGGTGAAGCACTTACTCAGACATTTGGCCGACATGTGCTGCATATCTGTGGTGCTGTCTTCGATGCCCTGTTTGAAGGCGAACAGGCCAAAGTCCGTCAGCTTGACCACCCATCGCGAGTCCACCAGGCAGTTGGAAGTGCACAGAGCGCCGTGGAAGCGAATGGGCGAGTCGTGCAAATAGATGACGCCCTAAGCGGCGGCGGCGACGGGGGTGGAAATGGAAATGGAGGTCAGTGGGTGGGCCAACCATTAGTATAATGTTACAGCACTCACGCGTATAATGTCCGCCACCATGGAGGCAATGAACATGTTGTCCAGCTTGACGTCCTCGTTCTCCAGAATGTCCTGCAATGGAAAGGAAGTGGGAATGGGCGTGGAAGAGTCGCTTAGGGTCTTTCAGGATGACCGACTGACCTTTAGGCTGCCCCGGGTGCAGTACTCGCTGATGATGCAGATGTTGGGCGGATCCGTGCAGGCGCCGATAAAGGCGCATATGTTGTCGTGTCGGGCATCTCGCAGCTTGGGAAGATTCAGGAATTTTATTGGATTAATTAATACCAAAGCCTATCGCCTACTCACCAGCTTGAGCTCCTTCTTCATCTCCCGCGTAATGTCGACACTCTTCTTGCGCACCTTCTTGATGGCATAAAGCTGACCCTTGTAGAGTCCAATCGGCGTGAAGATGGTCGTGTAGCGAAAATCCGCATCGGGATTGGAGCTCAGGCTCACCTGGCTGGTGCGGATCAGTGGATGGGTGGACTGCGGAGGAAGACGACGCGGCAAGTAATTTAGCAAGTGCTGTTGTCAGACATGCAATGGCGGAAGAAAAGGCTTAAACGGAAGGACTTTTGACAGTTTCCGTAATATAATAAACTCATGCTGTTGACATGGCCTCTATTCTCCTGCATGGCACATGATGTTTGCTTTTCTACACAATTTAAAAAATAGTAGACTGGACTATGGACCCCTAAATTTGTAATGTATTCTTCCATCCTTTCTATTTTATTTTTTGTCGTGAATGACTGCTACTATTTATTGACTTTGTAAAAAAATAAGGGTAAACAAATTACATATATAAAAATTTGGTTTTAAACAAAAAAATGTTGTGTATGACAATTTCTTTGAACCTATTACTGTAAACTGCAGTAATTTATCTTAAACCTTATGACCGTTATCATAATGGCCAATTATGCTTTATGTTTACTTTAAGTGCAGAAAAAGGTTGCTATTCGCTATCTGGCCCATTGGGAAACTGTCCTTTTAGGGCCATAAGGCTGACTGTGTGCTTGGAGCCACCATTAGGCCAGATGTCACTGCCACCGTGGTAAGATGACAGGGACTGGGACTTACGCGCGTCTGCTTCTGACTTTGCTGCTCCCGCTCGTTCTCGTGAATTTGCACCTCGCGAAAGTCAATCTTCCAGAGGAGACTGTCCAGTTCCTGTTCATACCGCCAATTCCGATAGAGGACCAGGGAAACTAAGCTCAGCAGGAGCAGAACACCTCCAGCAATGGCCGCGGAAATTTCGCCAGTGTAATCTGTGGTTTTAGAGCTTGGGTTGTTAGCCCATACGGTTGGTCGGTCAAATTCCATACTTACTGACGCACTTCTCGCCACCAAAGCCGCAACGAGGAGCAGCTGCTGGTCGCGAACCACCCACCCAGTCAATGGGGCTGAATAGTTTGAGATCCTGCGGGAAAGCAAAGCAGAAACGGGATTAAAAGAAAATACCGGGGGCAAACGGAGCAAGGTGTGTGATTAGTTGGACCGGGCAAAAGCGCTTACCTGGTGCTGGACGGGCCAAGCGATTTTGGAGGATTGGCAGAGAGCTAGTTACAAGAGCAGTATGTGAAAAGCGGGGATTTACTTACGGGCAGTGCCTTGCTGATGCTACTGAAGCTGCTGTTCCGGTGAATGAAGGTTCCCACGGGTCGCAGTCCCAATACGGTCTGATTGCGACCATTCCGCACAGTTCCCCTGGCTAATACTGTATAATTTCCAGCCGCATCGCCATTCTCATCGATGTAGACGTGATAGCTGAAAAAAAGACAAGTGCTAGAGCAATAACCGGATTAGCTGTCAAATGGGCCAACACACTCACCCCATGGCGCTGCGATATCGCGAGCCCTTGATGGCCGCCACAATGGCGCTGCCGTTCCTGGGCCTCCCACCCGAATCCTGGACTTCCATCAGCGCTTTGGCATACAGATGCACGGCATCATAGAGATAGGCAGCCTCAGCGCTTATCTAGTGCGAAATGGGAAGAGGTTCGAGGTCAGTCAATGGTTATGGTTTCGGTTTCAGTTTCATGCAAGTGTTTTTTGTCCCAACCTGCTTGGCCCCACCGAAACGACCCACTGGATTGGGGAAATTGAATGGCGGTCGCTCCATATATTTGTTGACCTGAAAGCAAACCGAAATGAGGGTCAGAATGTGTGGTTAATCTGTCGAAAGGACCGACAATTATGAGACGGGGCTGATGGCGGATGCAGCGCATCAATCACATCACTGTCAGGACTGTCAGCGAACAAACCTCATTGGCGAACGTCGCAAAGGAGACGGAGGCAGTGGGCACAATGGCCAGATAGGACTGAAAGGCCTGCACGGCCAGCGGTTCCACATCCTCCAGAAGCAGTCCACGTAGATACTTTTCCGGTTTCGCCGGATCATACTGCTCGATGTCGATGCCTACTACGAAATAGTCGCCTTTGGACAGTAGTCCCCTTTTTTGGAGGCTAACCATCAGACCAACGTGCTCATAGTAGTGACCCAGGATGAGATAGACTATTGGAAGCATTAGATATAATTAGCATATATGTATTCAGCTTTTGATTCCACACTCACTCCTTGTGTTGGCATAGGTCTGCTCCACCAGCGCCTCGAAGGGATTGTCCATGAATCCGTGATGGTAGATGGTGTTCCAGGTGCGAATGTCCCGAATGCTCACTCCGGCCTCACTCAGCGTGCTCAGGATGGTCTCCGCCACGGGCTGGTACTGCCCACTCAAATCGTCCAAGTACAAAAAGCTAACCTGCGTCCAGTTGAAGGCCAGCAGAAGGGCCACCACGGACTTGGATATCTGTGTATCCGGCGGTCGCGTCCTGGCAAAGGTGGGGAAATCAGCCTTGTTCGAGGGATCCCGATGGGTGCAGTACTGTTGGGGTTTACTTATATATCGGAGGTATAAATGCAAAGTGGATAAGTGACTTACATAGGATATCATGGGCAGGTTGAAAGCGGCCGCCATGCGACCTTCGTGAACGCAAGTTTCCTGGGGGCCAATGTAGGCGGCCACCTGCTGCGTCCACAGTGCCGCCGTTTGCCGAATGCTGACCACCTCCTCGCCATACGTTTCGGCCACGACGAACTCCAGCGAGTGGCCGCGATCCCGGAGTCGTCCCGCATTCACCTCCTCCACCGCCAGCGAAATGGCACCGGAGATGGTGAGACCGGGTCGGTTGTAGTCCAGATTTCCCGGGCTCCGTTGCGAGGCCGTGAGGTAGCCCAGCGTGAAGACCTCTCCATGAGTCGGCCGGAAATGGCTAAAAGCGAGCAGGATGTGGAGCAGGAGGAGGAGCAGTGGGTGATGCAGCAGTCCTGAGTGGTTGATTCCAGCTGGAGCAGGACAGGGATGCGCAAACATTACGCGGGGACAGGACGAGGGACGTCTAAGATTGCGCTGCTCTTTTTGGTGGCGCTTAATTTAAACGGAATTGGTTCGCGAACCTGATGAGGAGGGTGCCCCTTTGTGCGACAGTGTCCTTGGCAGCAGATGTTGATCCTTCGAGGAGATGCAACATTTTTGTTGAGTTTGCATTGCCCCCTCTACAGTATCCTCTGCCTTGTTGTGTTGTGTTCTGTTCGTGCCCTCTCCAGTCTGGTTAATTACGTTCCCTTACGTCCTGGCTTACGTCCTCGTTTCCTGACGGTGTTGTTCTGCAAGTAAGAGCTCTTTAATCACAAAGTCGTTTTGCCGGAGCCTTGTAACAACACTGGGACGAGATACGGTCATGCAGGACTGCCTCTGATTTATGCGGGGCCACACACATATATCCTGCCATCCCCCAAAAGCCAAAACACCCATATGGATGGCAAATAACACATAAACTAATGCAGGATACTTTAACGGAGGCTTCATAAAAGATGGCTGCCGTAATGACGCAAAAGATTTCATTTATGTACACTTACACACATGCGCCATAATGCGACTTACTTAAGACAATTAATTCAGTCAATCTCACACGTGTCTTCATTTTTTCCAAGATTATATGGGAGTTCTGGGAATTTTAGATGAACATCATCATCATTATCGAAATTCCCCGCAAATTTGGTTTGAACTCAAAATGGAAATCTAAATTTAAGCTAATCTAATTTTTGATTTCAGTATTTATATTTATTATTTCATTACATTATTATTATTGCGAGCAAAAAGATAGACATATACCGCAGTCATAATTTTTGTACTTAGATTTTATGAAACAAATTTGTAATAATTTTTTTCATTCTCTTTCATTAGTTTAATAAAGAGTTTAGTTAAAATATCAGGAATAAAAAATATGTTTGCATGCAATACAAAAGCAACGTTCAATTTGCTAAACTTTGTAGCTGTTATAAAATGGTTGTTTAAAACATTAAAATTTCGTAGACTAATCTGCCCAAATTGACTAGACAATGTTGGTAATAACAAGGATATAAAAAGTTTAGCTTGCCGAAGCTGGTTTCTTTTATTTTGGGTAATAAAGAGATTGGCTTGCGGCCCCCGTTCTCGTTGAAAAGAAATGTGTGGCAATAAAGAAGTTCACCTTGCTGAATAGACGAACAGCTTAAGTGGAAGCTGGGTCCGTTTATCACAGTTCTAATTGTTTTCGGGGCGTGCCATGTTGATAAAGTACGTTAAGCTGGGGTCTCTCTTTATGCGTCCAACCTTAAAAATGTGTGGAAATTCCCAGATATTAAACTGGCCACACATTTCGGTGAATGTAATGAAATTTTTATGAGAAATGGCGACGCATCATGTGTGATTTTCACTCGGATGCTGCATGGGAAGTTGCTGATAGACTCGACACCCCACATCCCCACCCCCATTTGGAATGTCTTTGTTTGCCTTTTGTCTGGCACATCTCCCACTGCCCCCCAGAAAAAACCCCACTCTGCTCGCCTGATTGCTTCTTTCACACGACCTTTGGAGGGGTATTGAATATTGGCAGAACCTTTGCAACTTCTTGAAGCTATCACAGTAATTTATTATATTGACTCGAGCAGCAGCCCCCCTTTTCCTCATCCATTGCACTCCCGAAACCACTTGAAAGTTAGCCTGGCATATTGACTTTCCCTTTTAACCCCAAGGCGAGTTTCTCTGGAGCTGGATTGGATGCGCTCCCTTATAGAGTTTGTAAAGCGTTGCGTGCGTTCTATTTATGCTAATACAAGTTGCTAGCCCCAGTTACCATCCCCCCCTCAATTTATTGCCCCGGTTACAATGTTACAACAATGTTATACATAGCTGCCATTGGCGCTGGCATCGTTTAATAACGCTTCTTTGGTTATAAATCTAGCGAAAGCCCGTGACGTGCCCATTGAGCCGGCAAGAAGAGTTTCCAGATCTCCGGTTAATTGTTGTTCCCCCCAGAATTCAGAGGAGCCCGGAAATTGGACACACCGCCTGCACTTGACACAACAATTTCGCAGGCGATTTATCCGCAAAATGTTTTAGGAACCCCAAGCCAAAGCCCACAAAAGTACGTAAAGTTCGTGTTTCCGCTCCAGTTTGTCTGAATACCTAAGCTGCTCAAGGATACTGTGTCAGGTTGCCGTGAATGCAAGGTCTACTGCTGCATCTTTCAGATTATGACTTCCTTTTCATACACAGGCCTAATCAAACACTTATTAACAATACTGAAGGAAAACTATAAGTTTTTGGGACTTCATGGTAAGACAGGATTGGAAAGATATTCCGTATGACTTTGAACTGTCTGCCAAGCAAAAGATGTCTTAATCCATGAAAAGTTTAAAATTTTAAGACAAAACTAATAGTAAAAATATATATTCAGTATGAGTATAAATATGTATATTTTAGAAATTCGTCATGATTTTAAGCAGCGTTTAAACCATGAAATAGCCAACTTTCTTTTTTGCTACTTGTAGGATTACAAAAAAAAATGGTTCATAAATATAAGATTCAAATATGTTGGAATGCAACCACTTCCATTTGGGGTGTCATTGAAATGGTCTTGTGTTTTCTGAAAAGTTTTGTTGCCGATTTATATTTTATGGTAACAAAATCGAATTCAAAACGATATGGCTTAAAGACTTCACAGTAATAACTTTTGGTAAAATAATATTGTTATACCCGTTACTCGTAGAGTAAAAGGGTATATTGTATTCGTGCAAAAGTATGTAACAGGTAGAAGGAAGCGTTTCCGACCCTATAAAGTATATATATTCTTGTTCAGGATCACTAGCCGAGTCGATCTAGCCATGTCCGTCTGTCCGTCTGTCTGTCTGTCCGTCTGTCCGTCTGTCCGTCCGTATGAACGCTGAGATCTCGGAAACTATAAAAGCTAGAAGATTGGCATTTTGCATGCAGATTCTAGGAGTTCCTACGCAGCGCAAGTTTATTTCAAAAAGGTGCCACGCCTCCTTTAACGCCCACAATCGCTTGTATACGATTTTAAAAATTTAAATATTTCGGAAAAGTAAAAATGCAGTTTTATTGTGTTTATCAATACCTATCGAAATGTAGAAGAAATTTTTCAAATCGGACCATTCGTTAAAAAGTTATGCGTGATCAAAGTTTCTATCTCCATCTCCCTCGCACTCCCTTTACCTGAGTAACGGGTATCTGATAGTCGGGGCACCCGACTATAGCGTTCTCTCTTGTTTTAATATATATTGTTACTCACAAGCCACCAATTGAAACTTCGTTTCAAGCTTTAGGAATTTGGCGATTTTTCTTCTCAGTGAAGCAATAACACTGCACTTCCAGTTTAATTTGCCAGTCTCATTGTTTGCCTTCTGACATTGATGGGGGAGGGATGACAATTTCGGGGGAGCGGGCGGATTGGGGGATTGGCGTGAAGATTTTCCGAGCCGAACCCACTCCAAGTGCCGGCGGCCCTCGACTCTTGAGGCTGCCAGGCAATTAAATGCAATTTGTCTGCCATGCAAATGCAGCTGCAAATCGAGCCGGATGAAGTGGAGGGCAGGGGAGTGCCGACACTTGCTATGCAGTAGTGCTGCTGCTGCTGCCGCCGATTAATTTGACAATCTACAAGACCCATAAACAACAATTTTTGGCGTGAGAGAAATACAAACGAAATCCGAGGAACGTGTGAAAATCAGTGGCCAAGTGGTTTGAATTTCAGGGCTTCTTCTTCGTCCAATCCATCAACGATCGTGGATGATTAACGATAAGCGATCTCTTATCGAATCCAATAAAACGCGAACATTAATCGCAATCTTATCGAGCTTTTTAGGAATGCCTGCGGCGAAGTCATTCCCACCCAGCTCAGTTACATTAAGAATGCAGACGGGAGAACTTATTGCTTTAGTTTTGACCCTCACAATAGCTGTGGGTGAGTAAGTCAGACTAATAAATGGCCAGCTCTTGGGTAACCTTTATTACAACTTTAGTGAATGGGGAACCTGGATTCCTGCTGCACACACGTCGTATCCAGGACAATCCGCAGCAGATCGAGCCGGAGGTGGAGGCCTTGGTGCGGAGCTCTTTCTACGCCGCGGATCCAGTAGTGTGAGTCATTGGTGACTCATAAACTGTCTGCCTAGACCCTCAAATATGTGTACTTTGCCCCCTCAGCTTATCCATTCCCCGCTGGCAAGGAAACAGCTCCTCTCCGGAGATTGCAGCTGTTGCTTCGGCGAGACTTCAGCAGCAGGATAGCAATGTGATCAGCGTGGATCTTTCCGAAGCCAATAATGAAACGGAGATTGTTGATAGCGTGGCCAACCTGTTGATCCTTTTAAACAAGAACTTCGATGTGCCACTAGATCGGATAGTGATCGTTGGCTTCGCTGAGGGTGCTCACCTGGCAGGTGGAGTTGCTGACCAAGTGCAACGGGAATTGGGTCACCAAATCCCGTATCTTACAGCTCTCGATCCTTCCTCCGGGGAAGATTTGGAGCACAAGCTGTCCCAGGCCGATGCCGAGTTCGTAGAGGTTGTGCACACAAATGCTGAAGGAGCGGGCACCTGGAAGCAACTGGGTCATGTGGACTACTACCCTAATGGCGGGCAAACGCAGCCGGGATGCTCCACGGACTCCTGTTCGCATGAGAGATCCTTTCAGCTGCTTGCGGAGATGTGGTCGCCGGAGAATGACTTTGTGAGCGCTCTTTGTGGCTCCGTGGAAACTCTAGGTGCCTCGAGCTGTCGCTGGTCCGCCCACAAAATGGGCCAGAAGGAGGAGGAACAGCCTGCCTCCGGTATATATTTCCTGGAGACAACCCAATCCTCACCCTTTGCCAGGGGAGCCTACTACATCAGCTTCTTGTGAAGAGCAGATCCAATAAATGCCAAGCGAATAAGGAAAACAAAGGAGCAACTTTGTCATTAGTCATTGCAACGATGATGGGTGAAAAGGGGGCCAAAAGGAGATGAGCAAGTGCCAAAATTGATGTGCGTCAGGCGTTGGGCTCATTCATTATTTTAAAATCAATTTAAAAGGCCTCGCCCCCCAAAGTTTTGACGCACGTTCTCCAGCTGGGAAGAGTGGGAAGCCATCCTTGTCCTCGCCCTTATCTCATTTCCCTTGACGGATGGAGCAGCAAGGATAGGCGAAGTTCCCAAGTTTCCCTTTTTCCATATGCCAGCTGTTGTCTGAAGTGACGATCCAGCGAACGAATGAAAAAAGAAAAGTTTATCGAGAATCGGCTCCTTTGAGTGTGCTTCAAGGATTTGCGTATGTTTCTGGATTGAGGCAGATTTATGTCATAACAGCATTCGATGCTGAGTGCGTGAGCTTCGTGATAGCTTCGAAAAATTTAATATTAAAGTACACACTGGCATGTTTGAAAATAACAATAGTAAAGCTGAGAGAATTTGCTTTTTTTTTATGAGTTTCTGGCTACAAACTTGTATTGTAAGCAACTAGTTAATTCACGGAGTTTTTTATTAGTATGAAATTCTGGTCAAATATAAATATTGGATGTAAGTTTGTATTGCTTTTATTAAAAGTAAAGAATTGCTTGATACATTTTCAATACAATTTATTGTTTTTCAAGCCAGTAATTAACAAAAGTTTGATATCTAAGCCTTAAGAACCATAAGTTGTTATATTTTCAGTGTACTATTTTTTTAAATAAAAGGAAAGTTAATCAATTTCAACAAAGTTAGTGACCACCATGATAGCGTGTCGTGACCCGTGGCACATCTCCAGGATTGTAGTTGTTGCGCATATTTCAGTGCAATATTATAGGAAAATTCCTTTGTGCCAGGCATGCCTTAACTTTTTCCCCCTTCTGCCACTGCCAACTGCACTGGCTTTCCCTAACCCTACACCATACACCATACACCCTACACCCACCATTCACAATTCAGTAAAGTCGACCCTGCTGTGTGCGTGTCACTTGAAAGTCGCGCAAAAGGAAAACTGTCACAAATTGCATTTAAATGCGCCATACTTAAGTTTATCTTTCGGGGAATGTGTAAACGAATGTCAAGCTACCCCGGACCCGGATCCGGAACTCCTCCCTTGAACCGGAACCGAAGTTTGTGGCGAAACCAATTTGGAGCGTGCCCAGTGCAAGTTACTCGGCCAATCCTCTCACGTATCCTCCGAACGGATTTCATTCCACTGAAACTCCGAAGAAAGATCCAACACGTGGTCACTTCATTACGAAACATTGCGCCCATCTTACCACCTCTTTTTTTATAGCCCATCACTTGTGGATATCAGACAATTAGCCAATTACGTTTGATGATGATCAATTGGCGGCTGATAAGGGGGCTTTATACTTTGCGATAGCGAGCGCCTAAAAACATGCAACCACGTTCCCGGCAAAAGTTTTCGCAGCGCTAATTGAGGCTTCATTAGCGTCAGATTCTCCGACGGGGATGAGCAGTTGACTCCTCTGGCCCGTGATTTTTACTGAAGCGTTTTCAGCAGAAGATTTAAAGTTGCACATTTGTCAGCCGAAGTGGGTTAAGCGGGCATTAAGCCCACGACACGACTTTGGCTCAGCTTCTTCATTTGCCTGCACTTGGCCTTAACGGCTGGCTTGAATCTCAGTTTCGGTTTCGGATTCGGTGGCTGAGCATTAAATGTCAGGCCATAAAATAGAAGCACCCACCCTGCTCCACAGGACCCAATAATGGGCCTGGAGGTGGGCCATACGAACAACCTCAGCACACCACAAACCCAGCTAAATGTCCATTGTTTTTCACTTGGTGTTTATCGACAGCAGGGGTATATGGAATGTTCTAAATCGTTTTCAAATAATAGCCACTATTACCAATATCTACCACCAAATTGCCTAATCAAAATATATTTGTACAACAAAACAAATCTGGATTTTTCATGAATAAAATAAACAATATTTCGACTTTATTAAACTAGGCGTCTTTATAAAAATAGATTATGTTGGCTCCAGTCTCTTAAACCAATTTGAAAATAGATATTCCAAACTTTGTTACTAGAAACTTGGTAAAATAATAAATGTACTTTAGTTTGCTTTTTATTTTATTTAATATTCATACTGTTGACAGGGTATCCTTTAGTCGTCTCCCAAATATATCGCTTTCATTTCTGTTTTTGTGGTTTTACCACATCCCCCCCTTAGAACATTGCAAGCATAAAATATAGCTATTACAGAATGTGTAAGAGAAATTAAGTCGCAACAATTTCATTATACCCTTGCAGAGGGTATTATAATTTTGGTCAAAAGTGTGCAACGCAGTGAAGGAGACATCTCCGACCCTATAAAGTATATATATTCTTGATCAGGACCACCTCCTGAGTTGATATAGCCATGTCCGTCTGTCCGTCTGTCCGTCTGTCCGTCTGTCTGTCCGTCTGTCTGTTTCTACGCGAACTAGTCTCTCAGTTTTAAAGATATCGAATTGAAACTTTGCACACAGCCTTCGATCCTTTGCACGCAGTATATAAGTCGGAACGGCCAGGATCGGACAACTATATCCTATAGCTGCCATATAACTGATTGATCGGAAATGCCATAACTTTAGTGTTTGTTAAGTTAGGAAGTTGGGATTTCCTATGGGTATTTTATTTGGCCAGTCAATTCGACCTACCAAATTTCATAAGGATCGGCCGACTATATCCTATAGCTGCCATATAACTGATTGATCGGTAATGCCATAACTTTGGGATTTGTAAAGTTAGGAAGTTGGGATTTTCTATGGCTTTTATATTTGGCCAATCAATCTGACCTACCAAATTTCATAAGGATCGGCTGACTATATCCTATAGCTGCTATATAACTGATTGATCGGTAATGCCATAACTTTGGGATTTGTAAAGTTAGGAAGTTGGGATTTTCTATGGGTTTTATATTTGGCCAATCAATCTGACCCACTAAATTTCATAGGGATCGGCCGACTATATCCTATAGCCGCCACTTAACTGAACGATTGGAAATCCCATAACTTTGGTGTTTTTAAAGTTAGAAAGTTGGGATTTTTTATGAGTGTTAAGAATGCATCATATGAATAATTTTGGAGAATATAATTCGGAATATTCTGCAAGGGTATTTCAACTTCGGCTCCGCCCGAAGTTAGCTTTCCTTTCTTGTTTTCATTTCACTTTGTTTCGCTTTCAGTTGCCATGAAATTCTGTTTTTTCCTTGTTCGCTTTCCTTTCTAATGTTAATGTTAATGAGGCCAGGAATGCGTTTGAATTCGGAAGTTGGAATTGATAGGGAATCTTTCGTCTCCCCAGCTGCCCTCACTTTGTCAATTAAAGTTCTTTTTTTTGGGGACCCACAGGCTTGTATTTCACCTTCTCCCCCCTGGTGAATTTGCCTTTATGGCTATGTTAATTTCTGTACAACGTTTTTATGGGATGCCATTTGAACGGCTCACCAACTGGGACCCAGTGAAACCCTCCACCTTTTAGTTCGCCCCTTACTTTACCCATATGAGTTGGTAGCCCCCCGAAAAAGTGTGCCAACTGTGGGTGAGGCTCTTTGTCGCCAGCTCAACCGGGTGGCCCATTGTTGTTGATAAGCGACAAGCTGAGTGTAACATATGTCGAGCGCCCACCTGCTGCCACGCCCCCAGGTGTTTTACATTTGGAGCTAGCTTGCCTTTAAATGATAAGCGGGCGTTTGTCCAACATTTTCCCCCGGGGGAAGTACACGGTGAAGTTGGTTCAACCGATTGAAAAGCCATCTGCATAAAGGTTTAATTAAATTTCCATGGCACCGTCAAAGGTGCGAATGACATGCAGGTGGGGAGTGCCGGTACCACATAGTCCAAATATAAATGGAAGAGTATTTTGCGGGTAATTTGCGTTTCACCGAGGGACATCCTCAACGCGACGCATAATCTCTTGGCCCCGTTTCGCGGCTAATCAGCAGTATTAGTTTTATATATTGTGGGTACTTAACTATTTAAATTTAGGTGCGTCAGCGTCGGTGATGTGGCTGATAACGATGACCAGAGTGCGGGCCAAAAATTTAAAAATCCACCAGCTTTGGGCGCCGCCTAAAGGCCGGCTAATGCCCGACTAATGCGTATTCTGGCCACGAGCATCAATCATTTATCATTTTGCGTTTGCCGAATGCAATTCCAAACAGCCACACGCAAAGCACTCAAGCCAGCATAGAGACAAGAAAACCATAGGGGGTGAAATAATAGCACCAATTAAATACTCGATTGATAGTTAAAGACTTTGGTAGAATTTAACTTTAAGCTACATTTTTAATTAAGACTCCATTAGAAGGCTAAAACCACTTACAATCAACTAGTAAGCGAAAATTAATTCTTGCAGGAAACTACTGTCCCAAACTTAGAGTAAATTAAATTTAACTTATTTTATTCGAATTAATGTTGTGTTTACAATTTGACAAAGACATCTTTAATACAGTATTTTTAGCACACTATCTAAATGATTAAATCATACAGTGTAAGATGTTTAGAATCATTTGAATCATACTGTGAAAATGTTTCGTGACAAAATAATTGGAACACTGTTCATTCTTGCAGGGGTCTATATTGGATTCTTAAATTTAAAATACTCGAAATGTTATTGAATTTACATTAATTAGTATTAAATAGACATTTTATACAAATGATTAACCGAATCTTAAGAATCATACTGCGGAAAATGTCTCGAATCATTTATGATATTTCAAAACCGGAAATGATTTGAGCACTAACGATTCTTTCAGGGGTCTGTATTGCAATTGAATAGATAACAGGAGAAGGTTAAAAAACTTTCCATAGAAATTCGACCAACTATAATTGATTGATATGCCTCGATTGCTATATTTGCGACCTCAGCTGTGGCCAGTTGCGGCTGTCGATATGGCGTTGAGTGTGGTCAGTGATGGAGGGGCAGCGACATGCAAGAAAAAAGCGCGCCTAGCTGCAGCAGTGGGCCAATGACGGCCTCCACACCTCCTCCCCACCCCCTCGTCCCACCCACTCGGGGCGATCGCAATTTGACAGTGTTTATGACAGCGCAGCCTCTGTCGCCACAGAAGTACGCGCTGGCATGCAGCGACTGCAACGGCGACTGCGACAGCGACTGCAGCTGACTCATTTTGGGGCTTGCACTGCGGCAGCAACAACTACGCGAAATTTAAATAAATTGTGGAAAAATTGCATTGCTCTGTGAGCATTGCATTGTTTGCAACTGACTTATTGCCTTTCGGTTTTTTTCGGTTCACGCAGCAACTGTTGCTGCTGCATTTTTTTTTGTTGACGCTTATCAAGTTTGCAGGCCGAATTTATGTAAATCTTACAGCGCGCGATGGTATTGTAATTGCGTAAGAACTGTCATACGCACTGTTGGCGTTTGTTGATTTATATACTCTTGCAGTGAGTATTCTGATTTAATTATAGTTTTGAAATGGAATTCAGGGGATATTTGCAATAGAGACGACCGACAAAAATGTATATATTTTGAACTTTCGTTCTTTCATTACGTTTTTAACTGATATACTTCGCCAATTTAGAAGCTGTTTGTCGCTTCTTGTATTACATTTTAGAAATTAAAATAAAATTAAAATTTTAAATTCATCAAAAATATAACAACGCCATAATTGGTGCTTTTTTTAAAAAAAGGTTTCAAATTTTAAGACCAATTAGGGTTAGAGGTAATTACATATAAATCGAGTTATGGGCATTTTAGAACGGGTTTCTGATATGTAATTAAACCAAACTTATAAATTTGATAGTTAATAAAACCAGACTACTAAATACCGGACCATTAAAAATATTTGAGTATAGATCGGTATATGGTCGTTTTTTGAAATTTTGGAACAGAAATGTAGGTCAAATGAAAAATGTTACAACTATTTTCGGAAGTTGTCATGTGAATGATATAGCAAATAAGAATTTGTTACTTTTTTATAGGGTATATAAGCTTCGGTGGTTCAAAATTGTGAGAAAAAAGCGTCGTACTTACTCTTTCACAGGCGCTTTATTGGCGCTTTACTGCTAATTGGACTGCAATTGGATTTAGTTGTTTGGAAGACGGATATTTATAGGCCACGGAGTTGGCGTTCTTTTTTTGTTTGTGTGCTGCGCCGCGAAGCGTGGCTCCCTGTTGTTTACCGCGATATATAACTTACTATTCCGGCTGATCCACGCGGCACTTGGAAATTTGGTCACGTTCCTGGCAAAATTAAACAAACGCAGCCGCTGCAAAACTAGATATTCTCCTTCATTTGCGATTTCTGAATTAATGAAGCACTCGCGAGTGCTGCCCGCGAATGTGCGATAATTTATTAGTGCCACATTTGCGACACAGATTTCGATTTCGAATTTGATTTCGGATTCGGACCGGCGGTGGCCAAAGTCAATTCAATTTCCTCACGCGCACAATTGTCTGACCCCTTTTTAGCCAAATAATAATAATGGGCCTATGTCAGTCTATCAACACAATTTCGCCAAATCCCGCCCATCGACACGATCCATTTGTCCCCGTCGCCACCTGTTGCCCAAATCGCACCAGTTCTTTTTCGCATCCGTGGTGCAGATGTTGGGCATGCAAAACAGGTGACCCCGATCCTCCCTCCGGTCCACTGATGAAATCAAATGTAATTTGAAAAAAAAACCACCGTTTGTTTTCAAAAACAACGTTTGTGTTATTAACACTCAACACGCGCCGCCTTATTTGCTTTTCCGTTCGCTCCACTTCCGATCCGACAGTCCGCAGCTTCGCGCGCGTCTTGAAACTCCCGCACTCGCATTCACACTCGCGTCGCACCAACCGTCAACTAGCGGCGGCCAAATGCCGATTAGACCATCGATTTTATCTTGTCAGCGTCAACGCATTCGCCTATCGTTATCGTTAGTTCAATAAACAGTGCTGGAAATGTTGTTACATTTCAAACCAAACAAAGATAAACTATAAAATAAACATTTTAATCAGGATGCTGCTCCCTCGAATGCGAAACTTAAATCTACATAAATTAATATTTTGAATAAAATTTCTTTAACATTACAAAATATATCTAACATGTATTAGTATAGGCGTTTGATAACTCGATACATTATCTGACATCAAAAAATATTGATTGCATTAATAGAAATGTAATGTAAACTTAATCAGTTCCAATTTGATATTAAAATTTGTTTTAGAATTTATATTTTTTTACGGTTACTAGCTTTATTGAACCTATAAACTAAGAAATAAATAATAAAAGGTAATCTGATATCTTTATATCTTGAAACCTCTTAAATGATTTTTATTTAAAAAATGTAGTACATATTGAAAATAAATAATATAATATTTTAGATGGCCACCTACAATTTCGTCAAAAAAAACATATATTAGAATTTTACTGGAAACCGGAACACCCATGACAAGGTCCACCCTAGTGAAAAACGCGTTAGGAACGCGCTGTAGTTGCCGGCATGTCCCGAGTCGAGAAGGCGTTAGATGTACTGCTTCAGGAGGCGGAGGAGCTGTGCATCGGGAGCAGCGTGGTGGAGCTTGACAGGATTCCAACGGCCCTGGAATTCTGTCGCGATTACTACTCCAAAAATCAGCCGGTGGTCATCCGCCAGGCGCTCTCGTGGCCCGCAATCGGGAAATGGACGCCGGAGTACCTGATCCAGGCTCTCGGGGACAAGATTGTGGACGTGGCCATCACGCCGAATGGCTATGCCGATGGCCTGGCCACGCAGAAGGGACAGGAGTACTTCGTCCTGCCACTGGAGACGACAATGAAGCTGTCCGAACTGGTCCACCGCCTGGATGATCCCACAGGAGCCGTCCACTACATTCAGAAGCAGAACTCCAATCTTAGCGTGGATCTACCGGAACTGGCCACCGATCTACGGATTGGTGATCTGAATTTTGCCGAGCAATCTTTCAATAAACCACCCGATGCCGTAAACTTTTGGCTAGGCGATGAGCGCGCCGTGACCTCCATGCACAAGGATCCCTACGAGAACCTGTACTGCGTGATATCTGGTCACAAAGACTTCATCCTCATCCCGCCGCATCAGCTAAGTTGTGTGCCCCGGGGGCTTTATCCGACGGGCGTTTACAGGACCTCGGATAGTGGTCAGTTCCATATAGAACCCATCCGGGATGAGGAGGGCACCGAGCAGCTTACCGAATGGGTCAGCATCGATCCCTTGGCCCCCGACCTTGCCGCATATCCGGAGTACGCCCGCGCCAAGCCGCTCAAGGTGCGCGTTCATCCCGGAGACATCCTGTACCTGCCCAACTACTGGTTCCATCACGTGTCCCAGAGCCACAAGTGCATCGCAGTGAACTTCTGGTACGACCTGGACTATGACAGTCGCTACTGCTACTACCGCATGCTGGAGCAGATGACAACTGGCAGGGGTAACTAGACCAGTAGCATCCTAGTTGTATGTTTCCTCAGGAATTGTTATCAAAATAAAAGGACCGTCTTGTTGTCTTCAGTGTATATATATATAATTGTTACATAATTTAATGTTAAATAAAAAACTATATGCCAAATGAAATGGGAACTAAGAAGAAGGACGCGGACAAAACAGAATTAACGCTTGCGAAAGCTGTAAATGAGTTGTGAAATATCCGTACAGATGGTGTATTGTGAGATTAGGAATGTGTGCTTGGTTGGGTTCTATCCTATATAGCCTATTCGAGACTTATATCCTGCTTTTCTCCACCGGAAGACTCTGCTGCAGCCTGGCCGTCCGCCTCCTCGCCGGGATTCTCGTTGTTCTCGCATTCCAGGTCACCATTTCCCGAAGAGGAGACATTCTTCTGGTCTGCCTCAGCCAAATCGGCGTCGTTGTTGGAGTCCTGCGACTGGGATTGGGACTGCTCGCGCACCCGCTTGTTCGTCTGCTTGGTCGGACTTCCCGCATTGGGTGGCGTCTTCAGCTTGGCCTTGCAGCTCTCCTGCGGCTGCTCCACCACGAACAGCTGCTCCAGGTAGGAGCGGTACCAAAGCAAAAACTCATCCCGTTGCCTTGGCATATCCATCTTCTTGATCTTGGCGTAAATGCGTTTGGGAGAGATGAGTGGCGAACTGGCGGCTGAATTCTGGGCAGCGGTGGCCGTAAGCTTGGAAACCTCTGCCAATAAGGAATCATTGATTACCGTGTTGTTGTGCGTTTGGTTGCGAATGCGTTTGATAATGTATTCGATCAGTTCGTGATCCGGGGTCAGTTCCACGCTGATGCTGGCTCCTGCTCCTGCTCCAGATCCTGCGGCATGTTCTACTTTTCCCTCGAGCATTTGCTGGGTAAGAAGACGGAAAGGATGAGCAAATCATACCCTTGTGCTAGGATGTAAAGCCCTTTCTTACCTCCTCGTTTTCCGATCTTACAGCCGAGGGAATAGCTGAAGCGCTATCCTCCATCTCTTCCCGGACATGGCCGTTCTGGGGAATGACCACAGTCAGTTTCTTCACTGGCGATTCTATTTCATCCTCAGGCTGATCGTTGTCCAGCTGCAGTCGCATCACTTCCAGAGGCGTCTCACTGCGACTCTCGGTGGCCTCTGCGTCGACCGAAGAAGGCTCATTCTCCTCTTGGTTGAGAGCTTTTCGCAGACCATGCGGCTCCTGCGACTGCTGTAGTTGCTGGTTTTGTTGCTGCTGTTGCTGCTGCTGCTGCTGCTCAAAGAGTGTCTCCAGCCGGCGGTAGACATCCTCCTTGATGGACTCGTAAAACTTTGTGGTGAACTTGTCGTTCTTCAACGCATTGACCAGCAGATTGCGATTCAGCTCCTCGGAGGCCGTTTCCTCGGACTGCTCCATGGCATTGGATTCGTCCGGGGGGGAGGCCTCCTGACCAAGAAGGGGAGTGGTATCCACTGGTGTTATCTGGGGCAGCTCGATGTAGTCCATATAGTGAGCTGGAAGCTCGAAGTCGAAGCGAAGGTGTCGCTGCTGGAGTGGAGTCAGCGAAACCGTCGAAGTGGTGGGCTTCGCTGGTACCTTGTTCCGCTGATACAGCGGACTATTGCCATAATTTACGTTCATATTGAGATTGGAGGAACTCGCCTGCTCCGGCTCCTCGTCGCGCAGTGTGGAAAGTTGGGGACGGCGGCGATTGCGACGTCGCCCAGAGCCGAATATGATGTTATCATGGTTCTCCTCCACCTCGTCCACGTCCTCATCGTCGTGGTCGCGATTGTGTGCGGGATCGTCGCGCCAGTCGCGTTTCCTGCCCGCACTGCCGCTGTTGTTGAGGTTATTGCTGCCATTGCTGCTGCCATGCAAAGCGGTTAGTGGCGACTCGAAGAAGTGGCGACGCTGCTGCTGCGGCTGCTGCTGGTGGGTCAAACCACCGCGGGTTGTGGGCGGTGCCAGCAGCTGTGGCGGCTGAAAGTAGCTCGGACGCGCCCGCTGACGCCGATACTGCTGGAGGTCCACGTTCAGCTCCTCATTGCTTTTGTTCGACAGGAGATTCTGGCGCGAGTGGCTGGAAATGCGCACGGATATTAATGGGTTAATGCAAGCGGGAAGCAAATTTTTAATATTTATGTTAGTCAGTGTTGCCAATTAGCTAAATTAGGTTTTGAAATGTAAAAAACATACAATTTGGAGTCTCAATGGCTCTTTGGAACTGTTTAGTATAATACAAGTCAAAAAAAAAAAAAAAGAAGAAGAATATATAAAGACAAAAGTTTGTTATTTGCCAAATAATTTAGTTCTGTCAGGGCTTTAGTCAGACTTTCTAAGATGTCAACACTGTTGTTAATACTTGGTATTAATCTGGGGTTAGTCACTTTCAACTCTGTTAATAGAATTTTCTTGCAACGCCTGGTTGCACTTACCGAAGCACAGAATTGAAAATGAACTCTACACAATGGTTTTATTTAATTTTTATTGCTCTTGACCTATTTCAACCAAAGACCCGTTTCGAAAACCTCCACCAAAGTTAAAATATTACCTGCGGAAGTTGTCCCAGTAGTTGTTGGCCCGATTTCCGGGTGGCACCTGGTTGTTCAGGGTGATACCGCCACCGGGTGCTCCGCCACCAGCTGCGCCTTCGGGCAACGAGTGCAAGTTGTTGGCGTGTTGGTTCTGTGTTCGCAGATTCGAGTTGTTCTGATGGATTGTGTTGTTGTGGTGGTTCATAAAAATTGGACCCGGACTTGAGCGGTACGTGGGCGGCGACAGAGGCGTCTCATTGTTAAAATGGGTCGGTGGTGGCGGCGGAGCGGCGTTGTTTAGGAACGGCTGCGGCTGATGTTGCTGCTGCTGGTGATGATGCGAGTCGCTTCCAGTACGGTGACAGCTACGCTGGTAGTTACTGAAGGCGCTCTGATGGGCGCCGAAGTTGAATAGCTGCTCCGACTGTGCCCGGCTGTTGCCCAGACACAGATTGTTGGGCAATTGGGCCATGCCCGGAAGATTCGGAGGCGGTACTGATTCCGAGCGCAGGCCGAAGCTATGATCCTGGCATGCAACCACATTGAAGCGATCTTGGAGCTATATGATCAAAAGACTAGATTAGCCACCAGTGAATACACTTTTAATCTCGAGGAATGTCTTACCGTATGCAGTTGGTTGTTGAGGTTGTCGATCTCCCGCTGCTGGTGCCACAGTGTCTGGTTGCACTGGCACACCGAGTTGATGAGCATCTGCTGCGTCTGCATGAATTGCTGGAGCAGCACGGCGTCGGTCGAAGCATTCGATCCGGAGGCGTTCGAGGAGCCCACCTGCGGGGCTGCTGGTGGTGGCTTGAACTCGGTTCCGGTGCTGGAGCTGGCTTGGCCGTAGATCGGCTGCTGGCCGTGCCATGAATTACCAGCGTTGTGCGATGCTAAAGGGATATGAAGAATATTCGTTTTATTATAGACGTTGGTATTTACCTTTATTTAGTTTTCTTAACTATTAACCTTATTTGCAATGGTTAATTTATGAAAAAAAATGATTCAAAAGTTCGTAAATATTATTTAAGTATGGTTAATTTAGAAAACTACAAGCTGAGTTGTATGTGGTATACATAAAAAATTAAACCGAGAATAAATTGTATAGCAATTTAAAACTTACCCCATATTCCTGGCACTGGCGGCATGGGCGGTGGCATGTACTGCGACCTGTTGCTGCTGGAGGGCAGACTGTCGTTGCCCAGGGACAGGGTGTCGAGGGTCACGTTCAGATCATCTTCGTTGAGGGTGGACGGTGGAGCTGGCGGCGGAGGCGCTGTTTGTGGAGGCAGGATGGGCTGCTGACTGCGCCGCTGCTCCACCACCGTGCTGGCCGACGCAGCCCGTTTGAGCGTTGCCGAGGAGGCGGTTCGCACATTGGCGAAGTACTTGTCGCTGTCGGTGTCGTCGTTTCCCTCGTCATCCGCCTCCGATGTGGTGTTATTGCTGGCCACGTAGCGCTGCTCCAGTTCCCGCTGCTTCTGCTCATATTCCTTGCGCAAGCGCTCGCACTGCAGGCGAAGCTCATCGCGCAGTTGCTCCTTGGTGGGCGTGGCCTGAAGCGAAGTATCCTCTGATGGATCCTCCTCCTCCGCCACCTGACGCTGTCTCATGGGCGTGGGTGTCGGAGTCAGACTGTTTCTTTTAAGAGCTTCCTCGCCCAACTGAACGGCGGCGGCCGCCTGCTGCTTGCGGCGCTCGATCTCCGCCTTGAGGGCCAGGATACGATCGCGCTCCTTCTGCAGGCTGGCTGCCTCTGCACGCAGTTCCGAGGTGACGTCGTTGAGGGCGAACACCCGCTGAGCAATTTCCGCAGGCAACTCTCGTTCTACACTGCTCATCTCCTCCAAAGAGGCACCCATGCTGGGCGTACTCTCCTCGATCTGACTAACCGTGTTCAGCATGCCCTTCAGTCTGGCCATCTGAGCCTTGAGGGCTTCTATATCCGCCGTCTTCTGGTTGATCTTTGCCTGGGCATGGAGTGCTCGCTGAGCAGCATCGGCCGCCTCCTGGCGCATGATGGGCACATTTCTCTGGTACTCCACCGGCACCACACGTTCCGCCACTGGGGCAGGAGCTGGCTTCGGCTGGGGTGTGGGAGTCTCCTCCTTGATGGCTCTGGCTGACTCTCTGGCCGTGCGGTTAATGCTGTTTAGCTCATCCACCAGGTTCCGCATATCCTCACGCTGGGTGCGCAGAGCTTCCAGTTTCTCCTGCAGTGCCTGCTGCTCGGCCAGGATCTCGGGACCATCATCGCCGAGAACGGAGCTCAGTTCGTTCTGGTTGTGGATGAAAGCGGTGAGATTCTTCATGCGGCCCACCAAAGAGGCCATATCGTCCTGCACCTGCTGCACAGATTCGTATTGGGGAGCCTCTCCTCCATTGCTGGTGTGAGGCAAACGATCAGCATGCTGGCGCAGCTGCTCCATCTCGGTAAGGTGGGACTTGGCCAGGTTCTGGATGTGTAGCAGCTTGGCCTGCTCATCCTGCAGGTGCTGCATGTTCCTATTGGAGGCCTCCAGTCGCTGTTGCAGCTCATCGAAGCTGGGTGCGGTGTCGGGCGTGGGAGTCTCCAGGACGCTGTGCAGGGATTGGATGGATTGGGCGCGGTTGTCGCTCATCTGCATGGAAATATTAATTCGTTTTTTGAAGTGACATTAGCTGGATTTTTATTTGCTTACCTCGCTTAATGCAACATCCTCCAAGCTGGTCGAATTGACGATGCCCTCGTCCTGCTCCGTATGCGGATTGATTTCGTGCACCATGTTGCTGATCTGCTGCATCGGAAAATAGAGCAAAGTATTAATTCAGCAGGAGGAATATAGTTGTTAGTATTAACAACTAAAATCTTCTATGGTCTTTGGACCATTTCCTTAATTTTATTATATCTATGTGTATAATATCTATAATTTAGACCTTTCAATGTGGTATGCGATTTCGTCATAAGCTATTTTTATAGTAACAAAACAAATATTATGAAAGCATAAGGAAGTGAAGTAATCTAGAATAAAGGGGGTTTACATAATTCCCTTTTTTAAATATCCAATCTATATATAATAACTTTCCTTCTAACCATAAAAAATGATTCCTTAAAAAAAAAATGTTTGTATATGACTTCTTAAAAAAAGGTACTAAGAAACGAATGATTTGCTATTTCAATCGTAGCTTAAAAAATATTAAAGAAATCATAAAAAGTAACTGATTTAAGGGTCATAAAATACCAATAAACAATAGCTCAAGAAAAAAACCTTTGGCTAATCTTAGTTTGTATATGGAGTTTTGTGACTGGCGAACTTACTTCCACTAGGTTTACACTCGTCTGTTGTCCTCTGCTGTTCAGGTTCTCGTCCAACTCCAGCAGGGAGCGCAACACCTCGACCTGGGAGCGACCTGCTTCGATTCTGGAGCCCAAAGGGTGCACACCAAAAAGTCTGTGGACAAGAGTCTGTAGTCCGGCGGCAGTCAGTGGGGTGGACTGCTCCTCGGTGCCACTCAGGTGTCCGTTTCCGTTGCTGGTAGTTGCGTTTGGGATAACAACGCCTACTGTGGCATTCGGGGGCGTCGATTGACGCAGACGCAGCAAAGCTGACGAAGACGAGGGGGCGGCTATGCCACCAGATGACGACGAAGGCTGGTGCTGCACCCTCTGGACGGGACGCACGGGGAATCGGTAGCGCTGCTGCTGCTCTTGCAGTTGCTCTGTAATGGAAAATAATAGATCAGTTTAGTTCTAGTAGAGTGTGGGTTGCGGACCACATCAACTCAGTGGGCGTTTATTTTCGTGCGCATCTTATTTATAGACCATGAACTGGCGCACCGATCGTTGTGTGCTGGCCAGCCGTTCACTTAACCAGGTGCGGATATTGGAAATATTGCTCAATGAGATGTGTATCCCTTAGACTTTCTGGATATTCACCTGCTGAATCGTAGCTGCTATGCTCTGCGGCCAATTGACGCAGTGTCTCCCGCTGCTTTTGCTGCTGGGCAGGTGACCTGGTTTCCTTGGTGGACAGCTGCTGCTCCGCCGGTGATCGATTCTTGCCGTTGGTGATGCGGGCGCGCTGTAGCAAATCCTTAAAGCAACAGCAAGCAAAGGTTATCAGGAGTATAAGCAAGAGTAAAGCGGTAATTTTGCTAGTTTTCAATCTATATATATATATAT
Source organism: Drosophila kurseongensis (assembly GCA_018153305.1). Taxonomy (NCBI): domain Eukaryota; kingdom Metazoa; phylum Arthropoda; class Insecta; order Diptera; family Drosophilidae; genus Drosophila; species Drosophila kurseongensis. Next base: position 11,647,970 of record JAECXX010000005.1, on the reverse strand, counting down.
CTGTCTGCTCAGATATATAGTATATATAAAAGGGCGATCGAAATTCGTTGTCCGCTTTGGCCGCGTTCGCTTTCGCTACTGAATTAGTGGAAAATGAATTTCGGCAGGCCGTGATGAGTGCAAAGTGTATTTATAAACATCGAAGAGAATGGTCTTTCGGAGTCTTCTCTTCTAGAGGATTTGCCATGGCAACCAGGCGGTAACTCACGTTCAGCGTTTTCAGCGTCTCCCGCTGCAGTGGCTCCACAAAGTCCAGGTCCGGTTCGCCCAGGTGCTCCTGCTGGCGCCGCGATCGTGCCGATCTACTAGCCACCGAGGATGCAGTTGCAGTTCCAGATGCAGATACTACGGCGGCGGCTGCTCCGTTTAAAGACGTTTGTTGTTTGGGCACGGCGCCGGTTGCCCCGCCCACCGCGTTGTTGTTGTTGTTGGCGCTGCTGGTGCTGCGGGCACTGGCGTTGCCCTGGTCTACAACTGCTTTGGGCGGCGGCGCCATTAGAAAATATATATTTGCGTACGCTAGAAAATTGTAAAAATTTCCTCTTTTCTCCCACTTTGTTTTTTTTTAGATTTGCACACTCTGACAGCTGTTTTCAAACCAGGGCTGTAGAGGTGTAGAATTATTGACGCTAACATGGATATCATCGATGATTTCAAATCGATGTTTTTTCATCACTAAAAAACCAAGCAAATGGTGGCTGTACTCGCTGACGGTTGAGCAAGTCCCCGCTGCCTGAGGAGTATGTCCCGACTAAATGCGGAGTAAGTCCCCGCTAACTAGTGATAGCGTCGGTGTCTCCGCTTACCATGCTAACATCGATGTTTTTCCATCTCTAACGAGTAAATAATGCACTGCTTATTGGAAAGTATAACGCGACACAATGCTTACTAAAAATGGTATCAAAATGATCGCTGCTTGCTGAGAAATGTCTCGAGCGGAACACTGCTTATAGTTTTTGCATTGTGAAATGGGGTCACACTGTCGATATCGATTTTACTGATTCCTTTTAAAATTGTTGCCGGGCATTTTTACACTGAAATTTATTTCCAACATATTATTTCTAAAATCGATTATGTTACTATCTTGCATTTCTGAAATTAAATAATAATAGCTTTGTAAAAAATGTTTCCTTCTAAATCTTTATTATACGTTTTAGAAATTATACATTATAAGGATTAATAAAATATATTTTTGGCTTGAATTTAAAATACCATAATTGGAGTTCTGATATTTTAAGACTAGAACCAACATGTTTTGAGGATTTCAAACTAAAACTATAGTTTCCATTACTTTCCCTGCTTGCGCTGGATTATGTCCTCCTTGAGGGTCCTGATCCGATCCCGCTCCGCGCGCAGGTTCTCCGCCTGACCCCGCAGGTCGCTGGTGAAGTCGGTGAACATGTTGAGCATGGAATTCAGGAGCTCAGCGTTGTCGGGATCAGAGGTCGTTGGTGGACTGGGATTCGGAGCAGTCTGCTCCTCAGCCCCACTCGCCACTCGAACCTCCGAGCTGGTGGTCTGGCGGCTGCTCTGAACGGAGGAACTGCTCTGCACCGTCTGCCTGGAGGACATGTGCTGCTCAATCAGGCTGGTGGTGTCCACCATGTGCTGCACCCGCTTAAATTGGGCCTTCAGGTTGGCGATCTCGTTCAGCTTTTGCTGCAGGTAACTGGCCGTCTCCTCCTTGTCCTCGTCGTCGTCCTCATTGGATCCCTCCTCGACGGCAGTTGGAGTCGCTTCCTCGGTGGCAGGACTAGCGGGAGAGGAGGAGGATGATGGTTCCGCTTCCAACTGGCTGGTCGCCGCCTCCTGGGACTGCTCCTCTGCGCCGGCAGACTCCCTCACCTGCTGACGCTGGGCATTCAGACGTGTGAGCTCGGCGGCACGCAGGCGCAGGGTCTCCATCTCCTGGAGCAACTGGCGGTGCTCCTCTTGCATCTCCTGCAGCTGCCGATTGGATGCTGCCAGGCGCTTGGGAGATCGAAAGCCATTATTAGTATTTGTTTTGGGTAATAAAGTGATGGAAAATAAATACAAAAACATCCAAGCGACCTCAGAATAAATACTTTAAGTCTCCCACAAACATTTGGACCTTTAAAGATTTGTAAAAGTTGAAAAACACTTAATTCCCTTATATTATGGTCCTTACCGCCTGCATATGTATAAAAATTGTCTTTATTTCTGCTTAAATCTTTGATTACAAAAAAAGACAAGATTAAAGAGTTGACTGGTGTAAAAACTAAAACAAGAAAGGAAGAAAACTTCGGCAAGCCGAAGTTAATATACCCTTGCAGTTGTTACAAATCGATTTCTATGCCTATATTACTAAAAACAATGAAGCTATGCCGATTTTGCGCTGCATTTTGCCATCGTTTATATGGCAGCTATATGATATGGTTGTCCGATTTTGATTGAATTAAAACTGTAATTCCATAATATTTAAATTTAACCAAATCGCAAAAAACAAAAAAAAGTAATTAAAAACAACAAAGTTTTTGAATTCTTATTTTTCGATTGTTCCTATGGGAGCTATATGACTTACATATGTATATACTACCTGCAATAGAAAGACAACTTTTGGGAAAGTTTCAAGCAGATAGCTTTAAAACTGAGGGACTAGTTTGCGTAGAAACGGACGGACGGACATGGCTAGATCGACTTTCCTGGTGATGTTGATCAAGAATATATATACTTTATAGGGTCGGAAATGTCTCCTTCACTGCGTTGCAAACTCTTGACTGAAATTATAATACCCTCTGCAAGAATATAAAAATAATTTGTAATAGTTTTTGAGGGGGTTACATACAATTATCCTACATATTTCTAAAAACAAACCCAGATATTTACACGAATTTGATAGATTATTACATATGTATTTGTTTCTGACTAGATGGGACCGATGGCAAATATACCTAGAAACCTATCCTATAATGAGTGTAATATAATAATTTTCTGCGAATACCTTCCTATGCTTGTTTAAGGGTCGCAACAACAGACCAAAATACATTTTTTAAAAGCAAGTGTGACTTCCAGCTTACCTCGCTCAGGGCGGCATTGTCCCCATTTTGGGGTCTGTTCAACTCGTTGACCATTTTCCAAATGCTTTAAAAGAAGAGGGAATATTGGGTGTTATGTATAACGCGCACATTGATGATTTTTCGAACACAAACACAAAGGCCCACCGCAAGGCACTGTCTATAAATAAATGCCCCTTTGTTGAATTATATTTTCAGTATGAATGGTGTCAATCATTTTGGCACTTCTCAAGACAACACTACTAAATGCAGTAATTATGCAAACTTACACAACGAATAGAGAATATGCTTCTAGGAATTGCTTTCAAAAAATATGTATATTTATATTTTATCCACCAAGCGATGAGCTGTGCCCAGAGAGATGTTAAAGATTCAACTGAATCGGTGTGCCGAAAACGAAAATCTATTCAAACAATTTCGTGTGTTCGTAAAATTTCGTGGATCAGGCGGCAAGCGTTTCAAAATTGATGTGGGAGATCTCTTTATAAAAAAAACACAGAGAAATAGTTTTTATATGTTTGAGTTGCATTCGGTTTGAATGTTTGAATGTAAGACCATTTATTTAAATTGACAATCTAAAGCTGATTTTCATTCAGAGTTCGGAAAATACACTTGAGCTTAATTTAAGAATTGAATAGTATACCCCCTCATAGTCGTTATTTTTAAAAAACTTTTAAACATTTTTCCAAAATTAGAATACTCCTAAGTCCTCATATTTAAATACATATTTATCATACAAAAATTCTGGTTTACCCAACTGTAAAAATAAAGAAAAAATTTTGTTTGATTGAACAGAGATTAAGTTGAGACTGCTCTGAGAATTGTGATCTAATATTAGACCCCCAAGAGTCATCACTTTTCTTGGCAGTTAATTTGTCAGTTGTTTGAATAGAAAACATTGATGTTGTGATAAGATAATCAGTTGTTTTTGGTGCCTCATAAAGGACAAATTTCATTTTCGGTGAAAATCAGTTGGGCAAAAAAGTTGATCATGACTGGAGGTGTGCAATTCAGGAGCTAAATTACAATAAAATTATAATTAATACTTTTTGCAGAAATTTTGTTTCTAATCTATCTGCTATGTGGCGTACTGGAAGCAAGAGCTGAAGATTTCGGTGGCTCTACTACTGAGGGCTATCCAGAAATGAGCTACTCTACATCCGATGAGGAATATGGCAGTGCTCTAATATTAGGCAACCTCAGTCTTTGTGGCAACGTGTCGGATAATGTATTTCTCCCCTTTGTGGGGGACTGCAATAAGTACTACCTTTGTCGCTGTAAGCTTAGACATTAAGATCTTTATAATTGATTTTATACATCTGATATTATTATCCATTAGCTGGCCAGGCCATTGAGCTGCAGTGCGAGCTGCCGTACCAATTTAATGCCAATACCCAGAGCTGTGTGAATCCCGGCGAGGCTGATTGCCTGCCCACCTGCGAGGCCTTCAGTTTCAGCACCTTCAGTTACCAGCGCACCTGCACGAAGTACGTGCTCTGCTACTACGGACATCCGGTTTTGAGGCAGTGCCAGGATGGCCTCCAGTACAACCCTCAAACGGACCGCTGCGATTTCGCCCAGAATGTGGACTGTGTGGAGTCCGAGTGCTCCATCTACTACAACGCCTATCACCTGCGCTATGTGCCCAGCAAGGTGTCCTGCGAGAAGTACTTCCTCTGCGGCAACGGAGTCCCCAGGGAGCAGTCCTGTACCCCGGGTCTTCACTTCAGCACCAAGTGCGATTGCTGCGATATTCCATCGAAATCGGACTGTCAGGTGGGGTCCAAACCTTGGCATAACCCTATCGGAATCGATGGCTAATCCCCAAGTCTTACAGATCCCCGCCGTGGAGAGGAAACTGCCGCAATACTCACGTCTCTCGCCAAGAACTACTGTTGGCATCTGCCCCTCTTCGGGGGTCCACTTCTTCGCCCACGAGTCTCGCCAGGATGCCTATTACTATTGCGTGGAAGGACATGGACTGGTTCTGGACTGTTCGGAGGGTCTGTGGTACGATCCTAAGGTTCAGGAGTGCCGCGAACCCCAGAATGTGGGTCTGTAGTCCGGGTGAAATCAATAAAATTGAATAGAGTGCACCCTTTTAGTTCCTTATGAGAATAACCTTAGTAGTTGGACAAATTTATATATAACAAGAAAGGAAAGCTAACTTCGGGCGGAGCCGAAGTTGATATACCCTTGCAGAATATTCTGTAAGTTATCGCATTTTCAATCGTTCGGTTATTGGTAGGTCGGATTGATTGGCCAAACATAAAACCCATAACAAATTCAAACTTCCTAACTTTAAAAACGCCAAAGTTATGGCATTTCCGATCGTTCAGTTATATGGCAGCTATAGGACAGACGGACGGATGCTTATATCAACTCAGGACGCGATCCTGATCAAGAATATATATACTTTATAGGGTCGGAGATGTCTCCTTCACTGCGTTGCACACTTTTGACCAAAATTATAATACCCTCTGCAAGGGTATAAAAATTGGACATTGGAGTATTAAAAGACCAGAAAATCTCTTCATTAAGTTGTCTTATCTAATCTTACTATTTACGTAAATTATAACTATTTATTAGAATTTTTCTTACTATATGTATTAGTACGGGATTTTAACCACATTCGGTTGAATTTTGTAACGATTCCATCGAAATGGTTTTGTACGTGATTTCTAGATAAAAATTCCAACACCTACTATTGGCAAAACTTCCTGAGGTTCTGAAAAGTATTTAAAATCCATTTTTAACTACATTGGATAACAGCAGTTAAAAGAGGAATTGTGTTTTGTTGACAGGTGATTTGAGCTAATGTATAATAAACTGCATATTAGGAACAAACCTTGAATGCCATTTCAATACCCCAAAAAAACTTTTTCAGTTGCAAAAACTCTAATTCATGTGTCGACAGCAGTGGATTTTTATTTCAAGGCTCTAGGCGCCTACGAACTGTGGTTCTCGGCACTCTCCGCGCTTGGCATCGAAGACCAGACCGGGAGTGCAGTCCAGGATGACACCGCGTCCATTCAGGCAGTAGTAGTACGCATCCTGGCGCATCTGGTGGGCCACAAAGTGAGCACCCTCCGAGGGACACACAATGTCGGCACTGCGCGGAGGAGATCGGGAGAAGGGTAGGATGTTCCTCTGTAGGCTCTCCACCTGAAAGAAAAATAGTACAAATTTTAGTAGCCCTCAAGACCTAGAGATCATCTCAAGCTCCACTCACCGTGCAGTTAACCTTGGAGGGGAAGTCACAACTCTGGGTGGTTGGGTTGAACTGTAGACCTCTAGTGCAGTTTTGGACCGTGGGCAGACCATTCAGACACACGTAGTACTTGTCACACTTCGCCTTGCTGGCTATGTAGACGATGTTATCCGGATTATTCTCCCGGATGCACAGGTTGTCCACACAGTCCACGAACTGCGGATAGTCGCAGCGATCGGTCTGGGCATTGTACTGCAGTCCATCGGAGCACTGTTGGATCACGGGGGTGCCGTCGAAGCAGAGGACGTACTTGGTGCAGGTGCGATCGTAGCAGAAGGACTCGAGACCGCGGGCCTTACAAGAGGGCACACATCTGGCCTCCATCACCGGCACGCACTGCTGATCCCGGGCATCGAAGTAGTAGTTCGCAGGACACTCCCGGGGCACAGCCACTTCACCTGGACGATGAATACAGGACGGGGTTACTCACTAAAGAACTAAGCTAAACGTTTCCAAATGACACCCACTCATGCACAGATAGTACTTGCTGCAGTTGCTCACGTGCGGCAGGAAGAGATTGCTGACCACATTGGAGCAGATATTGACCTCCGCATTCGCAGCTCCAAAACTTCCGATCAGGGCAGCCAGGGCCAAAAGGGTCAGGCGGTGCATCACTGTGGGACAATTGTTTACTTAGTTTTCCCCAGAGTTTCGACTCCGACTCCTACTCACTTTTTGGCTTCAGTTTCCTCCGCTTACTATAGACTCACCTCAAACAGACCCTCCATATATAGGTAAACTATTTCGGCATTCAATCTCCAGTATGTTTTGATTCCCGTCGAATTTTAAATCTTATCAGATGGGGATGCATGTTCCTATGTGGTAATTAAAAGGCGCTTCTTTAAAAGTCGCCAGACAAAGATAACTTCGACAAACAAGAGTCAATCGAAAGGAGGCATTAATCAGGAACTCTCTGTAAAAATACACGTGTAACGATGATAATTTGTATCTACTGATGATTTTCTAATTTGGTAATTTTTACAAGTGCTAAAATTAGATATATCACCTTTATATCTATAGTTATATGGTAACTTAAAGACCCAAAAAGTATACGTAGAGATATTAAATAATAAGGTCTAATTATTGGATAAAAATTCAAAATCATAGTTAATTTAGTTCTAACAAACCACATGTAACTGGTAAATTATTCAGATGTCAAACTTTGAGTAAACATTCACTCAAATGATACGAAAGCGTGCAAGTAATTTCAGACTTGAAATTTCAAATAAGTTTTTATCACACCTTTTATTGATTACGGGATGAGATCCACGGGTTCTGAGAATCAGTCTATTCAAAGCATTTAATTATCGCGATGTTTGGTGGCGTCAAATTAAAAGTTGAAATGTTTGCAGAAATCAGAGTGTAGTTTTCCTACAGGAGTGTGCCAAAATTAGCAAATAGTGATAAGCGAGAGCTGGCAAGAACTCATTAGGCGACAACGAAGATTCGATATAAAGTGGATATTTTACAGGCTAAGAGTAAACAGTTGTGTTGCACTTACCGAACTATCCAGGAGTAAGTAGCTCAGAGGTTGACTTCCTTCAATTCCATATCACTGGTGTTGACTCCGCAGTGAAGTGGCTGACGAACAGTGGTATACTCGTGGTCCTTCTAACCATTCATCGGATTGAGGCCGTCGAAGATCTGGTGGTGGCCCCAGGTCCAGATGATGAGCGCGAGGGCGGGGACCTTGAACAAGAGGCTGAGTACGATATATACAACAACACCCAGATCAACGTTTGCAACAACGTGGTGGATGGAGTACATCTGCCCTATGTGGGTGATTGCGATAAGTATATCGAGTGTAAAAGTAAGTCAAATTTTGAGTAAAGTAGATATGACTGGGGGTAAATGGTTTTACATTTTGTTTCAACCCCAAAATCTAATAAAAGCTGATAGAAACGGTAGAGTTAAAAATGTATGCCACAAAATAAGTTTGGATTGAGATCCTTCCACAAAACCTACTTATTACACACATATAATATAAGTATGTATATATTCATATTTCAGTTTAGTTATTACAATAAGAATTGCAATCGGTTTCTTAACAATGGGGTACTTATCTATGGTGTTCAATATTGTTCAGTGGTATGAGAGTGGGCCGTAGAATTTAGCTTGGCGAAGATATTAATGATTACCGACTATAAGCGAGTTAAAAATTCCGTGATATGTATTGTAGATAACGCAATACTGGAAATAGGCAGCTGTTCCGAATTAGACAAGGCCTCTGACCCTCCGCAACTGTGCCCCAATGCGAGTGAGCCGTGCAATGTGGGCTACGATCCGGTGCTCCAGATATGCACCTACCTAGAGAACGTGAAGTGCCTGCCCACCTGCAAATCGATGCAATTGAGTAGCTTCTGCTACGACAACACCTGCACCAAGTACGTGCTCTGCTATTACGGAAAACCAGTGTTGCGGGAATGCCACGACGGGCTGCAGTACAACAATGTGACGGATCGCTGTGACTTTCCCAAGTACGTGGACTGTGTGGCCAACGACTGCTCGGCCACCTTCCAGCCGAAGGACATCATCTACCTGGCCAGCAAGGCGTCCTGCAGCAAGTACTTCGTCTGCTCCAATGGCCATCCGTGGGAGCAGGAGTGCGCTCCCGGTTTGGCCTACAATCCGGAGTGCAAGTGCTGCGATTTCGCCAAGAATGTCAACTGCACGGTGAGTTAAGCCAGAAATAGGAGAGTTATATTTATATATATTATAAATATATCTGTATGATGTATATTGTATTTCTTGAAAAGTTTATAACAGTAACCGATAGAACATATCTTTACAACTCTATGTTGATCAAGATCCGTTTCAGAAGACACAACACATTTTTAAATCGAACAATTATTTTAAAAGCTATTTATAAATTGAGTTCGAGTTAGTCAATGACGTCAGCTCTAGCTGATGAATAGATGGCGCCACATATTTTTGTGTGCGGGCCAAGCTATGTGCAAGGGGCGCCATCTGTTGGGGTTTTGAAATTAGCTAACAGAGTAAAGGGTATTTGATAGTCATGGTACTAGACTAAAGCACTCCTTCTTGTTTCAATTCTGTACTTTACCTTTTGAATTCCAGATTGATGCTGCGGCCAGGAATATTGTGCCCTATTCCCGTTCCCCACTGCGACGTGCGGACATCGAGTGTCCCCATGTGGGAATTCACTTCTATCCGCACAAATCCCGCCGGGATGCATACTACTACTGCGTCGAGGGTCGTGGAGTCACTCTTGACTGCACTCCGGGTCTTCAGTACGATCCCAAGGTGGAGGAGTGCCGCAAACCGCAATTCGTTGGTGTCTAACTGAGTTTTTCCAAATAAATGATTACACTGAAAAAAAAAATCGAAAACGGAGAGCCAACTGACTCTTTACTTCGATATATTATTGACCTGGAAAAGATAAAGTATTTAATAATGAATTTAATTAAATACTTCATTTGAATTTGTCAATCTCTCAACCCGACAAATTTATCCTCACATATTGGACTCCAATTATATAAATGTTTTTCATTAAGCTGCATTGATAATATATTTATACCCTTGCAGAGGGTATTATAATTTTGGTCAAAAGTGTGGAACGCAATGAAGGAGACATCTCCGACACTATAAAGTAAATATATTCTTGATCAGGATCACGTCCTGAGTTGATATAAGCATGTCCGTCTGTCAGTTAAAAAATTTGGTGTTTTTAAAGTTAGGAAGTTGGGATTTTTTATGAGTATCAAGAATGCATCATATGAATAATTTGGAGAATATAATTTACAGAATATTCTGCAAGGGTATTTCAACTTCGGCTCCGCCCAAAGTTAGCTTTCCTTTCTTGTTTAATTTAATTCTGTATTTTTTCATTGGTTGAATTTTTATTTGGATTCTTTAAAAAAAATTTAAGTTTTGCTCACAATTTTCAGCTTGAATGCTTATCTCTCACATGAAATACCAAGGCCACAACAAATGCAAAATATTTCATCAACTGTGAATTGCGATAAGTTAATCCGGGAAACAGAGAATTCCTTATATTTTTTGGAAAAATAAAAGCACGGAACGCCATTACTTACTATCCCGACCAAAATGTATCCTGGCAATTAAAAAAGTAATCCCTTTCCTTTTCAACATATTTTAGCTTTATGTTAAGATATTAAAATTGGTAATTCAAGTTAAAGATTTGGTGATATATGGAACAAATTAGTGCCAAGTGTAGGGTTTTTAAGTAAGATCTTAGCCTTGAAATTGTCTTCGGAAGTTTTGCTATAAGTACAATAACTCGATTTATTTTATTTTCGAGATTTAGATGGTAGTTAAACACATTCGTCCGTAAAATATACCCCTTTTTTAACGAGAACAGGGTACAAAATATGTTTTAGAACATATGGTAATTTCTTATTGGGAACATCATAGTGCTCTTTTTCGGTCGGCAAATCAAATGCAGAATTAGTACAATAAAAGCACTCGACGTGAAAGGCTGTAAATATTTTGACAATGGCAAAGTTAGCTGAGTTTTTTTTGTTGACCGCAGCAATGGTTTGCAATGGTTTGGTCCTTGTGGGATCCCAAGGACATCCGTCTTCAGTTTGCGTCCTTACAGACGCTCCGACTCAGTGCGGGACCTTTTGCCTAGCCGCGCTTAATCCACTGATTGATGAGCTAGCTGATTTGCGGAACCAGTTTTCAACTATGGCAGTCGTTCAAAAAGAAACTCAGGAGTTGTGGGACAGAAAGCAACAAGAAACCAAATCAATGATGGACGAAATGCTGAAAGGAACAAGAGTCATGTTAAACAGCATCAAAGAGAACACAAAGGACAGACAGCAAGAAATTAACTCTAAGTTAACCAATATTGAAACGCAACTACTACAAAAACTCAAGGGCGATGGTCAACAACCACCCATACAGGATACACAATTTGTGCAACAAACAAACCTTAGGACAGATGTAAAGCCGATCGGGTCGAAAAAGTGGAAAATCTATTATTTACCTACAACATGGATTGAGGCTGAAGCTCATTGTCGTAGTTTTGGCGGCCACTTGGCGGACTTCCAAAACAAAGAAGAATTGGAAAAAGTTAATGTGCTAATCAATAATGGGCATTGGCTTCGTCTTACCTATTGGGTGGGCATTAACGATCGGGAAAGGGAAAACGAGTTTGTATCAGTGGCATCCGGCAAGAAAGCACAATTTTTGGATTGGGCCCGTGGAGAACCTAGCCATGGGTTCCTCGAAGACTGCGTTGAGATTTTGGATGGCAAAATGAACGATTGCGACTGCAACAAAGAAACGCATTTTATTTGTCAGTATTACGATAAAAATTAATAAAATGCTGTATTAAGCTTAGTTTTACTTTAATTATTTGTCTGGTTTTATTACTTTTTGCGGCATTCTGCAATCAAATGCTTTTTAAAATAGGCAACAAATTAATCATACTAAGGCCCTTTCGTATGGTAAATAAAGTAAATAATTTTACTAACAAACAAAGCACTTTTTCATCGAATTGCAAAAGGGTTGAATGGTTTTCCTTGAATGGTTTTCAGTCTAGACCCAGTAGTTTGATAAATCTTGTTGTTTCTTAAAGTAAAAGGCTTTCTATCTATTTAAATGTTTGGAATATGTTTAAAGACAATGATGTTAGTGTAAATAAAATTTTAAATACAAATCGTTATTTTTAATTTATTAACGTTGACTACAAAAAATTAAAAAATATCCTAACAATTTAATCTTAATCAAATACACGTAAATTCATTATATTAATGCGATATATCTATATATATTAAACAAAAAATTTCAAAAATAATAAAAAAGGAAACTTTTTAGTTGCAAGATAAACTTAATTGGCTTACATTTAGTACTCTTAGTTAGGAAATATTTATTAAAATTGTAATTTTTAGTTTTTTTTAATTAATTCAACAGATGAGGCATGAAAAAAACACATTGGCAATAGTCGCGATAATTACTTATAAACCGGTCATATAAGCTTTCTTATCTTCCTACAAAAAGCTCAGGCTTGAAGCACTTAAATTGATGGTGTTTAAAAAAATAATATACGTTACACTTGAGATTTAAGGCGGTATATTTAAAATTGTTATAGCCCATTCACAATGGCTTTTTTCAGAGGGCGCATGTGCGGTGCAGCCGCCGTGTTTCCAAAAAGAGGCAGAGAGCGCCTCAGAGAGCGCGCCATTCATGCTCCTCTGATTGCAGCACTCGCCACTGCCACACGCCACCCACCACCCACCGTCTGCCCACCCAATCGCGCGGCCGCATATACAGAAAGCAAAAACAGAACGCTGTCTGTTGGCAAAAAAAAAAAATCAACAAGACAGCCAAGGGGGCGGATGAAAGGGGGTGGTTAAAGAGTGGTCTGCGAAACTCATGAAAGTGAAAACGAGCACGGCGCTGGGGCCAGCTGCATTCACACATTCAGTTGGCTGCGAGTCCTTGCGCCGTTCGAATCGCAGCCGAATCGCAGCACCACCCACTCGGCCATCGTCCATTCTCCACCACTCACCACTTTCCACCCACCATCAATCGCCCACCGCCCACCTGCCTTTCGAGTCGCAAGGTTGGCAAAATACAGTTATTCGAGCGCGAATCCGCGGTGGCTGATTTCTTGAATTGAATATAAAGTTGCAAGTCGCGTGAGTCCTTCGTGTGACGAGGAGCTCTGTGCACAAAAAGCATATTTATTTGCCAGGCCAGTGTGTGTGCCTATTTGTCTTGGGTCGTGTCGTGTCGGGTCAGTTGAGCGTTCAAGGACTCTGCTGCAGCAACTACAAAATAGCAAGAAAAGAGACCAGTGCCAGAAACAACAATATGTGTGCAATAAAGGCGTGAAACGTGACAGCAACGTGCCAATAGGCGGAGGCATTGAAAAGCTGAAAGGAACACACATTTCAGAGCCACAGAAACCGAACCGAGAAAATATTGCAGGTAAAAAAAAAGCGTGGTGCACTTGAGAAAACAACCCACACATATATGCATACAGCGCATTGCTCATACGCAGCGTACGCCATCAAGTGGGCAGGGATTTTTTTCCGTTTTTGCGGCCTTTTGTTGGAACAGACAGACAGACAGACAGACATTCACTCAGTCGGTCCTCACACTATTCACCCAGAGCAAAACCAAACCGCCCCGTCCTGTAAAGTCACTCGAATGAGACAAATTCACTTCCCGCCAACGAAAAGAGCGAACGGCAAAGGTTAATGGCAAAAACAAAACATCCGAGTGAGCGTAGAATGGCCAAAAAGGGGCGCCTAACCAGCGGGCGGGAATTGTTCCTGCTTTAAAGTTTACAATTTCTGTTTTGTTTTGGCATCTTTCCCCAATGACGCATAGATTTCATCCGCCGGAGGTGAGGAAAAATGGCTGGGATAATAGCAGCAAATTTTGAATGTCTGGCATTTCATTTATGCAATGGTCATGCGGTTGGGATAGCACTGTTTCCCAAGAATTTCCCGACTTGCCCAGGAATTCCGCTTAATAAACATTTCTTTGGCCTTACCAGCGTGTCATTTGCCCCAAATTCAATCAAATCTCTCAGTCAATAAACTGAAAGCGAATGGCCTGCACATTTTTTATTTTCCACAAATTAAATGTCGAATTATTGCTAATTGGACATTAAAGGAACATATAAAATATAAATTTCAAAAAACAAGATATATTGTGAAAAAATATTAAAAACATAACAAACAAAAATATTCGTTATTTACTCAACCAAAAAATTAATCTTTTGTACAATAAAAGTTTTAATAAGTTAATCAACATCAACCTTTTTAAATGTCTTCTTCTACATTCCTACCAGTATTGGTTTAAATTACTTAAGATTAGTTAAGATTTTTCCTTTGATTTGCCCGAAAATTATCCATCCCTGTGTCACCAGAGCGTCTTTGGACGAACTAAGTTCAACTGTTTCCGTGGTGTAGCGGTTATCACATCTGCCTAACACGCAGAAGGCCCCCGGTTCGATCCCGGGCGGAAACAGATAAAGATTATTTTTTTATTTTTCTTACATTAAATTTAAAATATTCGTTGTACCACAAAAACATTAAATGGTATTCCACTAAAAAACAAGTAAGCTTCCACCAAAATAGGTCAATTTAGCGTCAGTTAAAGAATTTATTTTAGAATTATACATATGTATGTAATTATTATTCAGATTAGTGATAAAACTGAAGGCTAAGTAACGGTGAAGAAAATTTCCCTCTTTTTATTAAAGATAAATTAGAATCTTTATAACTTATGTGAAACCAAATTTGAATTATTAATTATTATTATTATTATATTAATAAATTTTTTTATTTGCATTTAATTAAATGAATTAATTAATTAACTTTAAAACTTCTTAAGATATTATTCCGTATTTTAAAAATATAGAAATGTATATTTGAGTGTCAAGATATAAATAAAGAACAAAGTTTTTAGTATTTGGATTTAACTGTGATTTATTAAAGAAAACCCACGATTTAAAAAAATAAAAACCAAAAAAGTTTAGTTCACATGTTTCCGCCCGGGATCGAACCGGGGGCCTTCTGCGTGTTAGGCAGATGTGATAACCGCTACACCACGGAAACAGTTGAAATTCGTGCGGCCCAGAGGTCAACTTCAGCGACACTCTTTTGGCGGCAGCCCAAAATTAAAACGGGTTCCGTAAATGAAATCTAAAAGTGTTATTGTATCTATTTAAGTTATTTTATGAGGAATGTTTCAAGGAGACGCAATGATCGGGCAGTTTGTATTAGGCTCAGCGTGGGGCTGATAAGAGAATTATTATAAGGTGGGTGCTGAGAAAGTGATTTATATAGGGCGTAAATGGTGATTAGAACAAATTGAATGGGAATTCTTTGTTGAAAGATTCTTTCTTTATTTTTGCGGGCGGAGCAGGAGCTCCATTTATGATTATCTATCAAGAGAAAACACTTTAGTGCCTTCAGCTTAGACAATGTCAATGCCCGACTTTCATCAAGTTCCGCACAAATCTTGACCACCATCGAGGCAAATCAAGCTGAACTCTGCCCCGAATGGCAAGTAAACTAAATGGTTGTAATCTGAGTGGCAGGAGCACAAAGCATTGAACCCTCAGATAAAAAGGACAAGGGGGTGCCCAAATACAAACCGAAATCCGAGTGGCGCCAGTCGAGAAATGGAAACGAAATGAACCTATCAAAAGGTTGTCAAAATGTCTCTTTTAAATATGTTTATTTTATTGCTCAGCCCGTGCTTGAGTATTTATTTATTCGCATTTAGCTTGGGCATTGTGTTGTGTAATTTTTGCTCCAAGATGTTGACAGGCATTGAACTTTGAACCTTACTGCCGAATAGAACAGGAAAGTTCCCGAAAACAAAAGTTATTTTATTTTCCGTTTGATTTTTGTTGCTTTTCTTAAGGCGCACGGTGCGTATGTGTACTCTACTGTTCATGCGACACGCGAAAATTGTCTGTGGAATAATTTAAAAAATGCATTATTCTTTCCGCTGTCATCGTTGATTGGCTAACACCGCCGAGACCACACACAAAAAGCCAGGAACAGTTCAACGAACAGCTAAGCGAGTTAAGAACCAAAAATGCAAACATCAGGGTATCGGGGCTCCTACTGGTAAAGAAAGGAAACTTCTAAGAACAGTGGGAAGAAGCGTCATAATCTATCTTTGAATAGTTTGTGAACTCTTAAAGTTTCACCTTCTAAGTCTGAAAACAAAGGCATACCAAGGTAATTTTTCAAAATAAGTGGGGGATTTTTATAAAAATGTTCCTTAAGTTGATTAAAATTAAATTATTAAAGTTGTTCAGAGCATTCAAAATTAAAAAATAAATGTATTTTTTAATAAAAATCTTGAATATTTCTAAGCCCCCTTAAGCACGCCACTGCATGGCCATGTCCTTTTTTAACACCATCTCATACCAAAATCTGTCTGTGCTTTGGCGCGCTGGGGTTCTTGTGGTCGTATTGGTGTTTTAGGATGTTTTGGATGTAGCTAGATGGCAATGACACGGGAAGTGAAAGCGTTCAATGAATGTATTATTTTTCGGTTGGGTTCCTTGACCAGGCAACGACAGCCAACGACAGCCAACGAAACCTTTGTTCCTTGTTGCACCTCAGAACAGGGAAGCACAAAGAGGAAATTCCAAACCAGGATGCGGCTTGGGGGTGGAGGTTTTTCGCAGACAGAGAGACAGCCTCATGAAATGTGATGCGCACGTTTCCTGTTTTATCTTTTTTTGGAAGAGGAATAGGGGAAAAAGGAACCGGGGAGGACTCCCTTCCGTCTGGCAAACACAAAGCCAAATGAGTCAGATGCGCTTTGTCTAGTCAAGGATTTAGCCCCCCCACAACCTCTAAACGCACAACTTGAACTTCAAATAAGTTTGCAGCACTTAATGCCGACTGTCTGTCGCCTGCACTCACAAAATGTATATTCTACATTTCACATAACAGTGACTTAAGGTTTTTATACCCGTGCAGAGGGTAATTTAATTTTGGTCAAAAAGTGTGCAACGCCGTGAAGAAGACATCTCCGACCCTATAAAGTATATATTCTTGATCGGGATCGCGTCCTGAGTTGATATAAGCATGTCCGTCTGTCTGTCCGTCTGTCTGATTCTACGCGAACTAGTCTCTTAGTTTTGAAGATATCGAATTGAAACTTTGCACACACCCTTCGTTCCTTTGCACGCAGTATATAAGTCGACACGGCCGGGATCGGCCGACTATATCCTATAGCTGCCATATAACTGATTGATCGGAAATGCCATAACTTTAGTGTTTGTGAAGTTAGGAAGTTGGGATTTTTTTTTGGTTTTATTTTTGGCCAATCAATCCGACCTACCAAATTTCATAAGGAACGGCCGCCTATATTCTACAGCTGTCATATAACTGATTGATCGGAAATGCCAAAACTTTGGTGTTTGTAAAGTTAGGAAGTTGGGATTTTATATGGGTTTTATTTTTGGTCAATCAATCCGACCTACCCTAAGAATGCATCATATGAATAATTTTGGAGAATATAATTTACAGAATATTCTGCAACGATATATCGATATATATAACGATTCGGCTCTGCCCGAAGTTAGCTTTCCTTTCTTGTTTAAACCTAGATTGCTTTGAAATAATATATTTAAATATATTTTAGAGATCATCAGTGATTTTATTAACGTGTATTCTTTAATGGTTTTTCTTTATACCTTTGTAAAGGA
The DNA here is from genome assembly GCA_018153305.1 of Drosophila kurseongensis. Taxonomy (NCBI): domain Eukaryota; kingdom Metazoa; phylum Arthropoda; class Insecta; order Diptera; family Drosophilidae; genus Drosophila; species Drosophila kurseongensis. The sequence goes on along the minus strand of JAECXX010000005.1, from coordinate 11,630,482 downwards.
ATATGCATTCTCAGGTTCAGCGAAACAGCGATTATCAAAAGTTAACACTACTTTATCTGTCCCTGATTAAAAAACCTTCGCTTTTTTTAGTTTGGTGGCAATTAACGAACTATATCCTGTGAATTTGAAAGTTAAAACAAGAGGGAACGCTATAGACGAGTGTCTCTACTATAAGATTCCCGAGCTATGTGATTAAAAACATTTAAATAAATAACATTGCTAGGGAAAATGCAAACAATGAACTTTGGACAATGCTTAAATAAAAAATTCACCGTTGTTTGGATAACCAACAGTCTTATGATATCCTAGCAACTCTTGCAAAATGGATATATGTGGAAGAGTATCCCAAAATGATAATATGTATTTATATGCTCCTTTCCTTTCAGTTGACTCCGCTTGTACTTTTCGAGTCCACGATGCATTTCTGGATTGACAAGCGGTCGCAGCAGTGCGGATTTGGACGCTCCCGGGTGGCGGCTTCCCTATCGCATGCTGGGAGCGGACTCAGCTATGGCCATCCGCCACGAAGGACCAAGTCCACCAGCTGCAGCAGCAACAGTACTGGAAGCAGTGGCCAGACAATGCCCTCGGTGCACCGAACCTTGCCGCAGACGCCCTACGATCTCCACCAGCCGGGCACAAGTCGCCAATCGCAGTCGTCGTATGGCAACAACAATTCCCTGCACGGCCAGCACCAGCAACATTCCAGCGGTGGTGGCACAAACAATAACAATAACCTGGCTGCCACCGGTACAACAACAACTGCCAGCAACAATAACAATGCCAGCTCCTCGGCAGCTGTCCTCACCGGAAGTGGAACCATCGTTCCCCTGGTGCCACGTGGCTCGCACTACAATCACCACGGCAGCACGCGCTATCAGCCGAGAGCTCAGCAGCAGCAACTCTTGCACCATCAGCAGCAGCAACATCAGCAGCAGCAGCAACACTACAGCTATCACCATCCGCAATTCGGCAACATGGCCGTGCCCGTGAGACATTACGATGCACATCAGCAACAGCAGCAGCAATATTCGGGCAATGTCTATGCGTAAGTAGCTGAGGTTGAAGAGTAACATCACTGCAGACCTATAGAAATTTCAGATCACTATTTCTTAAACACATCATTAACTATTTTTCGTACCGAAAACGAAAAGTTTAAGCCTTAAAAAGCTGTGTTGAAAATGTATAATAAGAAAGCCTTCCTGTAAAAATGTTAAAGATTACCGATTACAATGTGCAAAAAAATAAGACTCCTTCGATTTAGTCAGTATTTTCAATATTTAATCAATAATTTTTTAGTTTTAATATTTAATTGAGAAAATAAGGTTATTTTTTCACTTTTTATAGAAATAATTTAAATAAATAAATAAATAATTTTAAAAAACTGTTATTTTTCACCAAGTAGTCTGATTTGTTCAATAAAACAAAAATTATGGAATATAACAGCTATTTTATCGTATGAAATCCCAAAACATTTATTATTGCTCCATATTTTTGTGATAGAAATGGTATTTATTTATAAGACAATGGTTATGTCTGCTTTGGTGTTAACTTTTAATTCATTCTTCTGACTAACATTTGCAATTGTTTTCCAGCGATGATGCCTACAGCGCCTATCACCACACCGCCCATCACCAGCACAGCAGCAATCACTCGACAAGCGGCAGCAACAACCAGCGACAATCGACCGCCTACGCCACGCCCCGTCGCCACAACTCCAGCAGCAACATGAGGCACTCCACAGCTGCAGCAACATCAGGGGCAGCAGCTGCAACAGAAGCAGCCACTTTGGCGAGTCCAGGGGCAACAGTTGCTGCTGTACCTGCGACAACGCACAGCAACCAGTTGCAGCAGCAACACCACGCATTGCTGCAGCACGCGGACTCGCAACTGTTGCCCAGTCACCTGAAATGCGGCATGTGCGCCTCGCTGGTGCTGGCCTCCGTTTTTGTGGCCGGAACAAAGTTCTACTTCGACCATCAGGGCACTGGATTGGAGGTGCTGATCTTCTGCGCCTTCTCGGCAACCTTCTTCCTGGCCGCCTGCCTGGTCAGTTTGTGCAGGATTCCCAAGGGCCTGCTCTCGAATTCCAATCGCTCGGATGGTCGTGCAGCCGTTTGCCACACTCGTGGTGTGAACTCCTCCTTGGCGGGATCGGGATCGGGAACGGCCCAGTCCGCCGGCTGCTTGCTGGAGATGAGCGAGGTGCGGTACCTGGAGGAGCGGCAGATGAGCCCCGTGGGCGGTACGGCGGCCACAGCCGGTCCGCCCCCTTACCACATTGCCATATTGCTGCCGGAACAGACGTCGGCGACAATGGGCAAACAACTCCCGATGGATGAGTCGCCGCCGCCGTCATATGACAAGATTCTCGTATAGGCTGTCGGGGAATTGAGCCTCGGTTAGAGTTTGCGAACCCCAGATCCTTGATACGCGTTCGATGTACTTTTGCTCAGTATTTTTCTAAAAAAAAAACCAAAGATATCACAGTTTATATATGAACATTTACACGGCAATGATATATATATATCAAGTAAACATATTTACATACACGAATATTTACTTTTAAGCTCCGAATAATATTTTTACACTTTCTATGCCCCGTACTAGAAAACCAAACTCTTCCACTCTAGACCCGAACATGTCATATTCTACTGTCATTTTTGTTCTGTGATATGCTCAAGAGATCAAGAAATCATAAGTTATAGTGACCGCGAGATCAAAGTATATTAAACCATTAGCTTCAAAACACGACAAGCCAATGCAACGAGGAAAAATGTAGAAATAGCTGATCCAGAAACTAACTAATTCAAGCAGCAGTATTAGTAGGCAGTTAAGTAACAAATAAATTACCAATCAAATGACCCGTTCTCTTACAAAATATTAAAACAGAGCGCAATATATTAAGTAAATACGACATATACCAAATAAAATGATCTTAAATATACTCAAGTATTTTATTATTCCACCAACTTTTTTACAACGATAAAGTTAAAAATAATGGTTTTTAATAACTCCAAATGCAACTCAACAAATTTATCCTTACATATTGGTCTCAAATGGTATAGATTAAACTGCAATGATTTTATATTTCTTATATAATTTTTATACCTATTTTAAACCCTTTGCACTAAATTGTAGAAAACACAATAGCCATGAACACTAACTATTTTTCAATGGCTTTTTGAATATATTTCTGAATTTTTTTCATTGGTTGAATTTTTATTTGGATTCTTGAAAAAAAATTTAAGTTTTGCTGATACAATTTTCGGCTTGAATGCTTATCTCTCACATGAAATACCAAGGCCACAACAAATTCAAAATATTTCATCAACTGTGAATTGCGATAAGTTAATCCGGGAAACAGAGAATTCCTTATATTTTTTGGCAAAATAAAAGCACGGAAGTACGAGGCACAAAATATATGAACGAGCTGAACGCCATTACTCACTATCCCGACCAAAATGTATCCTGGCAATTAAAAAAGTAATCCCTTTCCTTTTGCACATATTTTAGCGTTATATTAAGATATTAAAATTGGTAATATCAATTTAAGATTTGGTGTTATATGGAACAAATTAGTGCCAAGTGTAAGGTTTTTAAGTAAGATCTTAGCCTTTAAATTGTCTTCGGAAGTTTTGCTAAAGTCTATGCTATAAGTACAATAACTTTATTTAATTTATTTTCGAGATTCAGATGGTTAGTTGAACACATTCGTCCGTAAAATATACACCTTTTTTAACGGGAACAGGGTAAAAAATATGTTTTAGAATATATGGTAATTTCTTATCGGGAACACCATACTGATCTTTTTCGGTCGGCAAAGCAAGTCCAGAATTAGTACAATAAAAGTTCTCGACTTAGAAGGCTGTAAATATTTTGAAAATGCCTAAGCTAGCTGAGTTATTTTTGTTGTCCGCAGCAATGGCTTGCAATGGTTTGGTCCTGGTAGGATCCCAAGGACATGGTCAACAACCACCCATACAGGATACACAAATTGTGCACCAAACAAATCCTAGGACAGATGTAAGCCAATCGGGTCGAAAAAGTGGCAAATCAATTATTTACCTAAAACATGGATTGATGCTGAAGCTCATTGTCGTAGTTTGGGCGGCCACTTGGCAGACTTCCAAAACAAAAAAGAATTGGAAAAAGTTAAAGGGCTAATCAATTATGGGGATTGGCAAATTCTTAGCTTTTGGGTGGGCATTAACGATCGGGAAAAGGAAAACGAGTTTGTATCAGTGGCATCTGGCAAGAAAGCACAATTTTTGGATTGGGCCCGTGGAGGACCTAACAATAGGAACAACGAAGACTGCGTTGAGATTTTTAATGGCAAAATGAACGATTGCAACTGCAACAATGAAAAGCTATTCATTTGTCAGTATTAAAAATGAATAAAATTCTGTATTAATCTTAGATTTACTTTAATTTTTGGATTACTTTATTACTTTTTGGTCTTGCCCCTTCTCAACTTATAGACTCTATCCACATTAAAACAGACGAGGACGGAAGCTAACTTCCGCAAGCCAAAGTTTTAATACCCTTGCAGACTTTGCCGAAATTGCTAAAATGGAAAAGGTTGCGCAAGAAATAAGGTATACATAAATAAACTAGATTTGCATAGGGTCAATAGCTTTTATACTGCAAAAATGTATTATAAAAATAGAAAAATAGGGATATTTTCGCAGCCTTTAACAATTTTTTATTCAGAAGCTATGAGATATACCCGTCCGATCGGCAAGCGCTTTTACCCTTTGGACCGATTTCACGTCCGATCGGCACACGCCTTTACCCTGATCAAGGTATGCATAACAAAATACGATTTGGAAAGATTCATGTCAATAGCTTTTATACTGCGCGAAATATCCTGAAATCAAAATTTTAATCGATTTCACCCTATTGTTCCTATGGGAGCTATAGGATATAGACATCCGATCGGCACCCTGATCAAGGTATGCATAAAAAAATAAGATTTGGAAATATTCATGTCCATAGCTTTTAAACTGCGCGAAATATCTTCCATTCTTGCAAGTTATATCCAATAGACATCCGATCAGGGCGGTTTTCAAACATGATATGCGAACACATGTTTTAGGACTACTGTGAAAGTTTCAGATCGCTAGCTTTAAACTGAGCTCGCAAACGGTATTGAAACAGACGGACAGACGGACGGACGGACAGACGGACGGACGGACAGACGGACATGGCTATATCGACTCCCCTATTGATCCTGATTAAGAATATACATATATACTTTATGGGGTCGGAAGCGTCTCCTTCACTGCGTTACAAACTTCTGACCAAAATTATAATACCCTCTGCAAGGGTATACAAATTCGAAGAGTCCAAAGAACGATTTTCAGCCAATTGAATTTTATTTAAACATGCTGATATGGACTTCAATTTCGCAAAAATTTAAAAGTACTCAAAATTGCTCATATTTGTTTAAATTTATAACCCATCTTAGTCTTGCTAGGGAAGAGAATAAGCATCATCATGAGCTCAAAGCTATAAAAGACCCTCTGGGGACAACATCTAAATACTTTATCGTTTCTTATAGAAAACCAAACTTGTGAAAAGAAGGAAAATAAGATCAACATGAATTCCAATAAAATGTATTTATTTATTTCCTTACCCGATTTTACATCTGTTTAAATTAACAACAACATCTTTATCAAGGTAATGTAAATTAGGTATCTTGAAGTCGGTGCACCAGAATTAAACGATCTTTCTTGTTTTGAAGTGTTTCGTCTAAACAGGTTGGGCGACATAATTTGCATATCGTTCTCTCCTCACTATTTTGTATTTTGACTACATGGATTCCGAGTTCAGTTTGTTCGAGCTAGTAAAGAAGTTAACATCTGATCATGCCGCAGGCTAATCTGAAGTTAAGTCCTCACGACCAGCAAGTGCTAGATTCCATCTTCAATCCCCTCGAGCTCAGCAGCATCCACTCGCAAGACTCCGTGCCCGCTGAAGACGCTCTGAAGGATGTGGAGCCGGATAACGAAGGCACCAGAGCTTCCAGGGAGTTGGAGCTCAAAGCCATTGAATTATCTGAAAAGGGGGAACTGGAAGAAGCCCTAGATTTATTCCGACAAGCACTAGACTGGGCCGACAGAGCTTCAGTGCTGAATAATCGTGCTCAAACCCTACGTCTGGCAAAACGTGATGTGGGTTAGTAATGATATTTAATAATTGTGGTATTTGATTGTTATAAATATATAGCTAACTTAAATATAAGTTCTGGAGAATGGCGTTCCTAACAGATAGCTGTGTTTATAGAGGCCCTGGATGACTTGAACAGAGCCGTGGAGTTGGCCAATGATCAGCAGAGCCGGACCAAGTGCCACGCCCACTGTCAGCGAGGAGTGCTATACCGTAAACTGGATAATTTGGATGCGGCGCGTGCAGATTTCGAGGCAGCAGCAGAGATGGGCAGCAAATTTGCCAGGGAACAGGTAGTCAAATTAATTATTACCGAAAAGCCCAGTCTAATACAACCCTCTTTTCAGCTGGTAGAAATTAATCCCTTTGCGGCACTCTGCAATCAAATGCTTCGCCAGGCCTTCGATCAACTCAAGTAGAATGCGATAAAGAATCGTTTTAAATTATATATCATAAGGCACTTTGTTTTGCGCGAAAACAGGTAGTTAGACAAGTCCAGCGTGTGAGTAAATTAAATAAATACTTGGCTAGCAAACAAACCAGTTTACCGTCTATGGGGAATTTTATGAATTTGTTTTGATAATGTTTGACAAATCTAAAAAAACAATTATAGTTATATAAAAATCAGTAGTATCCGAAGTATCAGCCATTGGATCGATTTTCGCCCATTTTATTAATTGACTTAAAATTGTAGAAGGAGATCGGAAAATAGATCAGACCCCATTTTGCCTATTGCTTCATTGTGTGATTAATTCAATATTATTTCCCAGTTGAATTTTGTAGCCCTCCAAACACTTCACTGCGTTTTTCGTTTTTATATTTTTTTTTCATCTCCTGTTTAACTGGTTCACGTGGCTATGACCCGTCTCCCAATGGGCGGCATCCAAGCAATAAATCCATCCCAACGCAACTTCCTGCGGGAAAACCGGATGATGGTGAGCAAGGTGTCTCCAAGTTACCAAATGCCCACTGCAGCCTCGTTGGCCAGGTGCTGCGGTCCAGTTAAGCAACTATTGGCAGACGGAACGCGACCAAAACGTGTTCCCGATCGACGGAATCTCTCCGAGAAGCAGGTCCAAACGGAGGAAATTAACGACGAGCGGTTCCTTAGTGCCGCTTTGCTAAAATGCTCGGAGAAGACCCAATTCCAATTGCAATGCCGCAGCGAAGGCGACGAGACGGTGATCGGCAGGGGAAATGAGTTCCTAGACGATGGCCCATGCCTGCGACGCACTGCGTCCAATTTTGAGCTGGGCAGAATGCCGGACCAGCGCGATTGCTATCGACCGGGGCAGTACACACTGCACCGGCCATTAGCCACGTTGCTCGGCATTGTGCCCGGCGGTTTGAATTACCTGGACAGCGGCTGCTCCTCAATCCGACAGCAGGATGACGAGGTATCTCAGTGCTGCCAGTCCTCCAGGCCGAGCTCTCCAAGAGTTCGTCAAATGGACATTCCGGAGGTGGTGGACGTGGATCCGGATGACATGCTGAGTGTCCATTCCCAGGCATCCTGTGAACACCTGCCTGTCCTGGACGCCCAGACCCAAGAGGATGAGTTCCAGAAGCTGCCGGATCCCCTGCCGGAGTCACATAAACAGCCGGAATCCCAGCATATCCTGCTTTCCAGCGATCAGCGCAAGGTACTTTTAGATGCCGCTCGTGAGCGGCAAAACAAACTGATTGCCGAGTACAACCGATTGCCCCTTTCTATGGGCACTTTGCGAGTTCGCAATCTGAAGCAAAAGCTGGAGCAGCAATTGGACTTGGTGGACTACGATCTTAACATGCTTTCGCAGGCGAAAGTGTTTTTGAAACAGGAAGCCGAGAGTGGAGTAATTGCATATTAAAAATTGTAAACGAAAATAAACGTTTAGATAACAAGAAAGAAAAGCTAACTTCGGGTGGAGCCGAAGTTGATATACCCTTGCAGAATACTCTGTAAATGATATTCTCCAAAATTATTCATATGATGCATTCTTAATACTCATAAAAAATCCCAACTTCCTAACTTTAAAAACATCAAAGTTATGGCATTTCCAATCGCTTAGTTATATGGCAACTATAGGATATAGTCGGCCGATCCCGGTCGTTCCGACTTATATACTGCGTGCAAAGGAAAGAAGGGTGTGTGCAAAGTTTCAATTCGATATCTTTAAAACTGAGAGACTAGTTTGCGTAGAAACAGACAGACGGACAGACAGACGGACAGACAGACGGACAGACTGACATGCTTATATCAAATCAGGAGGTGATCCTGATCAAGATTATATATTCTTTATAGGGTCGGAGATGTCTCCTTCACTGCGTTGCACACTTTTGACCAAAATTGAAATACCCTCTGCAAGGGTAGAAAAACACAAAGAAAGGACAGCATTAGGTTAGTTTAGGAACGACTTTGTAGAATTTATCATCAGAGATAAATTTAAAACAAGAGAGAACGCTATAGTCGGGTGCCCCGACTATCAGATACCCGTTACTCAGGTAAAGGGAGTGCGAGGGAGATGGAGATAGAAACTTTGATCACGCATAACTTTTTAACGAATGGTCCGATTTGAACAATTTCTTCTACATTTCGATAGGTATTGATAAACACAATAAAACTGCATTTTTACTTTTCCAAAATATTTAAATTTTTAAAATCGTATTTAGGCGATTGTGGGCGTTAAAGGGGGCGTGGCACCTTTTTGAAACAAACTTGCGCTGCGTAGGAACTCCTAGAATCTGCATGCAAAATGCCAATCTTCTAGCTTTTATAGTTTCCGAGATCTCAGCGTTCATACGGACAGACAGACGGACAGACAGACGGACACACGGACATGGCTAGATCGACTCGGCTAGTGATCCTGAACAAGAATATATATACTTTATGGGGTCGGAAACGCTTCCTTCTAGCTGTTACATACTTTTGCACGAATACAATATACCCTTTTACTCTACGAGTAACGGGTATAATGAGCAATACCAGAAAAGACGATATACACGTTCTTAGGCTTTCTCTGATTTATGTTCAAATATATATATATTTATATATATATTTAAATATCAGAGTAAGTACAGTGGCTTTAAGTAATGTAAAAAGTTATTCTGTTATTTTAAAGTCATTCACATTTTAGGGAAAATAATAAAAAAACAAGAGAGAACGCTATAGTCGGGTGCCCCGACTATCAGATACCCGTTACTCAGGTAAAGGGAGTGCGAGGGAGATGGAGATAGAAACGTTGATCATGCATAACTTTTTAACGAATGGTCCGATTTGAAAAATTTCTTCTACATTTCGATAGGTATTGATAAACACAATAAAACTGAATTTTTACTTTTCCGAAATATTTAAATTTTTAAAATCGTATATAAGCGATTGTGGGCGTTAAAGGGGCGTGGCACCTTTTTGAAACAAACTTGCGCTGCGTAGGAACTCCTAGAATCTGCATGCAAAATGCCAATCTTCTAGCTTTTATAGTTTCCGAGATCTCAGCGTTCATACGGACAGACAGACGGACAGACAGACGGACAGACGGTCAGACGGACAGACGGACAGACAGACAGACGGACAGACGGACAGACGGACATGGCTAGATCGACTCGGCTAGTGATCCTGAACAAGAATATATATACTTTATAGGGTCGGAAACGCTTCCTTCTACCTGTTACATACTTTTGCACGAATACAATATACCCTTTTACTCTACGAGTAACGGGTATAAAAATTAAATTATTCATTTTTGTTTAACAATGACCTAAAAGCTCATCTTTTACGCAATGTATTGCCTTGAAAAACATTTATTTTTTAGGTGACGAACTCGCATCGCAAATGTATTTTTCATGTTGCTTTATCATAATAAGTCATTGAACGGCCTTGACATATTTTCAGCTTGAAAGATATCGAAATTGGCAACACTTTTTTTTTTAGATATCAGGAACAAGAGAGACGATAAGAATTCGCAGCCGACCTTGAAAATGGCCATAAAAAGGGCTCTACCAACATAAATTCGATCAAAAACAGAAACCAACTGCATATCAACATGCCATTTAAAGTACAGTCTTTGCTTTGCCTGATTCTCCTCTCCGGAAGCTTAAATTCAATTCAAGGAGAAGAGTTTCCACAGTGTGCTAATGCCGATATCGACAGCTTTGTCATGGCCATCGACGACTGTGCCTCGTATATCTACTGCAATGGAGTAGACTCCTTTCGGGATAGCTGTCCAGAGTCCACATATTTCGATGACAGGACCCAGGAGTGTGCCTTCGACGATGCCGGGATCTGTCTCAGGGACTCTGCTTCTGTTTTAACGGAGGAGCAGCCCGATCAGCAGGCATCTAAGGAGAATGAGGATGTGGCCGGAAACAGCACTCCAGCTCCCACACCACCTTCTCAGGTTACTTCAACATTTCCTCCGGGTCCTTCGACACCCTCAGCGGACTCTTCTCCATCTACTCCAGCTCCTTCACCATCCGCTCCAGCTCCTACCCCATCCTCTCCTGATCTGGAAAGGCCACACTGCGATACATCCGGCGATGGTGATCATCCTCATCCCCAGCGATGCGAGTATTTCTACCGGTGCCTCAGCGGTTACCTCACCATTGTCCGATGTCCCTACAAATATGGCTGGGACTTTCCCACGAAACAGTGCAAGCCGATCACTGAAGCTCATTGCTTTTAATATAGCTTCTAGCCTAGAAAATACCTAACCTTACAGAGAAAGGCTCTTAATATTTGGTGTCACTTCGATATCAAGAGATTTACCATTTTCTTAGGTCCCATTTTCCTTGTAAAATATGTTTCCTCGAAATAAGTTTCCTCAATAATGGATTTTTCAAAGCCCACTATTCGAGCGGTATTCTTTACAAAGTTTAAGAATTGTCTGTTCAATTTATTGATAACAACATTTTTGAACTGTTTATTTATTTTAAGAGTATTCATTGTATACCTTTAAGTCTCACCTTTACAATGCCCAAAGCGAAATAAACAGAAAAGTAAGAAATCACTTGGGTTTTGGGATGCAGTGAAAAGTATTTCGGAATAAATTAAACGAACTTACGAACGTATTCACATTAATATAGGATTCCAAAATTCTGGTTATTTCTGAGTTTTAAAATTTTCTAAATTTTTAAAAACATTTAGAAATTTAATACTCTTTTTAGCAAATATTGTTATTTTTACCAAGCTATAGTTCTGAGATCTTGTCACTTATCGAACAATTCGATAAAACAAAATTGATATATAAATCTCTATAGGAAATACACTTCGGTAAAGGGGTTTATTTATTTTGGTTTTTGGTTTTTGCAGCCTCCAAGCTGCTACGCTGCTAGCCCAAATCGAGGTGCCCGCAGATGACAATAATAAATAAGTATTTGTGGCATTTTAATGAATTGAAAAAGTGCATAATGAAGGTGCTGGGTGCCCGATGACCAACGGCGTCTCCATCCGGCGGTTCCATTTGTATTTGTCAGGCATAATTCAAATCCAACCAGCGCAGGTATGAATTTATTTTCGGCGTCCACTTTTTTTCTTGTCGAGCGGTGGCGGCGGCTGCTGTCGCCGCTTCCACATTTTATTGCAAATTAATAATGCACGCGAAGGAGCAACGTAATCCGCTGCTTGTCGGTCGGTCATGTCAATTGTGTCTAGTGGCGGAGTGGACGAAGTTCCTCCCGATGATGATGATGATTTGCCACTGGCAAATGTTTTGATTAACTAACTGCGGGGCAGCCAATTAATTTTTGGCCAAGAGGCGCAGATCGCGAGTACAAAACCGTTGAGACTTCTCTTCGCTGCGCCGGGGACTGCCTGCTCATTAATTAAAGAACATGGAATCGGGCGACAAACGGATCCACCACCCGACATGCTGAGAGCCAAATTCGAATCCGCTAAACAAATGGCAACAGCAGCAGCAGCAGCAACAACATTTGGGCCAACAACAGCAACAGCAATAGCAATAGCAACACCAAACAGCAGCAACACGAGATAGAGGAAAATTGTCAAGAGATGGACATTCGAAAAATAGAAAATCTCCAACTAAACCGAAAGAATTGAAACATTTTCGGATTTTTTCATTTCAGATGCGAGCAGCAAACGGTTAACAAAGGTGCGCTCTCGTCCCGCCGCGAAAATCACGAAAGGGAAAATTCGTAACGGTCGCGGGGAAAATGGCATTAGCAAAATATGTGTGAAAAAGAAAACAAGAAGAATGTGAAGGATTCCTTCAAAAACAGAACCCAGTGATATAAAACCGAGTGATTAACTTATTTAAGTAAATTGTGTAATGTCGTTGGGAGACGAAAGGGAGTGATGAGACACGAAATATAGAAATGATAAATAGACGCGACTCATAAAAACACTACATAAAAACATAAGTTGAGGGAAAATATAATTTGATTGTCGGCACGAGCATTCCATTGGCGTTAATAAAGATGTGGATTCGAGATCCTCAAGCATAAGGGTTAGCCACAGAGCTCTATTATTAGACTTTCCTGGGCAACTGGATTATGCGTGAATCACGGCCACATATAGACCGCTGATCGTGCGAATTTTATAATGAAATTCAAATACTTGGAAGCGTTGACACCTAATTTATGTTCGCCACATTTCATGGAACAAATGAAAGTTAAGCAACCAACAGGCTTAAGCATGATTTTGTTTATCCACACCAGGCCAACGAGGCGTATGGGTGATTATGTGTAAAATATTACGCATCAACCAAATCGAAATGGAACGATTGCGAGGTGCTCTATGGAATGAATTGCCACGGATGACAAAAGGCAGGCACTTGGACAACAAATCAAAATAGACAGCCTGGCGAGAGCGTTTAGCACAGATCTTTATTTTTTGGATGGCTATTTAAAACGCCGCGGACGAGAACAACAACAACAACAACTGCCAGAGGACGGAGCTGAAAGGCTGAAAAACTAATTTCGGAAAATCAAGTAAAAACTGAGCGAAATACCAAAGAGTTACGGAAAAGAAGGCTGCCTGACTGTCACGACACTTTCTTGTGTGAACGAGCGCCAAAAAGGCCGCACCGCTCCGCCCGTCCCTCCATCCCCCCTCCCCCATCACCCATCACCCAACCCCCATTCCCAGGCATCCATTGTGCCCCATCATCAGGCAAGGCAACCTCCACCATCCATCGTCTCTCAATAGAGAAATGCTTAGATGCGATTCTCAGACCCATGTGCACACATAATGGAATGAAGAAAATTCCGTCGTCCAACAATTGCACGCTGGGCTAGCTGAGATGCAATGATAGAAAAAAAAAACAAACACAAGACTCGGACTTGTCACTTTGCTGCGCTTTTGCATTGGCCAATGCAAATGGGGGGCCTCCAATGGTCGGCGGTGCAGCATAGACCGCGAAATCCCCAAAATCCTCACCCATCTTCTTGGTCTAGCATCTTAAAAATAGCCCTCGGACAAAAGTGTGATACAACGGATCCGAACAATGGAAATTGCCAAATTTATAGTGCACCCAGAAACCCACAGCGACACCGCGATCAGATCGCCCAGGCCAGGCCAGCCAAGGAACTTATTTTATTTAAATAAATTGCATTTAATTGCCAGCAAAGAACACAAATAGCACTGTCCGTGTGTTTATTGTAATTCCGATTCGTCAACTGGGCACTCTGCTTACCGATGGGAGACGAGATGATAATCCCGAGTAGTTCATCATGTTAACTTGGTCAACGGGGAGCACTCGAATCCGGATACCTTGGAGTGGCAGTTGTCATTATATCAAATTAAGCGGTTTCCCGGCCCCTAAAACAAAACCCAACCCCTTTCCCACAAAAGTTCCCCTGCCTGGGCGTATGAGTAATAAGCCAACTGGCTACGACATAATACGTATACGCCTCGTGGTGCAGACGCTCTTCTAGTTGGCAAAAGAGCAGCGAAAAGTGTGTGTGAGTGACAAAACGCTCAATAAATAAACAAACCAAAATGCAAACAAACAAATTATGAGAAACGAAAACAAAGAAGCCAAGTGTAAAAGAATTTGTTTACCTCTCCGACATGACATGAATGAAAATAATCATAGCATATTGCATTTCCCCCTTCCGTTGCAGCTGGTCCATGTGATCCAAACCCAGATGAATTATGGAACATGTAAATAGCACTAATGCCAGACAAACGCAGCATCATCATTTTGATCAGCAGCTGCCCCACAATGACAACCAGCAGCAGTTCTGCCTGCGATGGCACAATCATCAGGTGAGATCCTCTAGCTATTTTCTATGTACGTATGCCTTCGAGGGGGTTAAATGATGTCTTTCGTTCGCGATAACCACTTCTCTGGCAGCCAGATAAGTAAGACCCACAAAACTGGACTGGACATCGTTCAGTGAGGCGAGCGAGGCGAGCGAAATGTCGCCCCATCTATATATAGGATACATCTATCCAAACACATCCCCGTATACGTACCGATTCACACATAGTTTTCCGCATTTTCATATAGTGACAATTTTTGTTTTCGATGTTTTCTAAGGCGGCCCAAAGGGTGAATAGCGGGAGGGGCTGTGGGCTGTCCAAAATAGCAAAAGAGCCAAATGGACAAAGAGTAGGGGCTAGGGGGGTAGGGGGTAGGGAGGGGGGAATTCGTGCAATTGCCAAAATCCAAAGAATTTCCACTGAGAGTAATTCGAAAAGTTGGAAAGCAGCTGCAGCCAACCCCTTCTCTTTGCCCAGGAAAATTGTATTTTTATGATCGTGTGACCCACTTACAAGCACTTCTCACTTCTCTACTCCATCTCTGCGTCTCGACGGATCCCTTCCAGACCAGTTTGCTGAGCACCCTGCCCATCCTGCTGGACCAGTCCCATCTGACGGATGTGACCATCTCTGCGGAGGGCCGCCAGCTGAGGGCACATCGCGTGGTCCTAAGTGCCTGCAGCAGCTTCTTCATGGACATCTTCCGGGCACTGGAGGCCAGTAACCATCCCGTCATCATCATACCTGGAGCCAGCTTTGGTGCCATCGTCTCACTTCTCACCTTCATGTACTCCGGCGAGGTGAACGTCTACGAGGAGCAGATACCCATGCTGCTCAATCTGGCCGAGACGCTAGGCATCAAGGGACTGGCCGATGTCCAAAATAACAACGTAAGTCATCCTTCTACTTAGAGAATTAAACAAAGGGAGAAATATCAATTGAAAATTTAGGAAGATTTGTATTTCAATCGGACTTGTATATCTCGAGCTTTTATAAAAGTAGTCTAAATAAAAGTAAGATTATTCGATATTCCTCAAAAAAAGAAAATTTAAAAGCAACTAAAAAATATTACTCACGATTTATTTTTAACATTATACGCTCCAAAAAGTGTATCTGACTTTTTATACCACATTCACGTCTGCTAAGTGTACATTTTCATATTGGCCATTTAACAATAAAACTGAAGTACATAAAAACTGTTTAGGGGTTTAATTTTAATAATATTTGTGTGAGAATTAAAAAAAAATACATACTGGCATTGGTATTCGAAGTTATTAGAATCATTATTGACAGATTTATTTTATAAGAATAATTATTTTACCCCTATATTCATCAGAAGAATTATTTTCTGACCTTGTCAATCCCTGCAGCTACCAAAGACAACAAGGAGTGGTGGCGCCTCCTACACGGATCCCAGCAACGAGAAGTCCTCTGAGTTCGAGCGCCCCAGTACGCCATCCCCGACGCCGACGCCCACCCTCACGCCCTCCCACACGCCCACTCCCAGCCTCCCCCTCCCCCTGCCAATGCCCTTGCCCCAGCTGCCCAGTCCAGCGCTAAGCACCCCTCTCCTGGCCAACAAACTGGGATCGGTGGGGGCGACTGGAATGGGCACCACGCCCCTGGAAAATCTCTTCAAGTCGCTGCAGTTCTACCCCAGCCTGCTGCCCCAGCCCCTCAACTTCTCGCAGACAGCACTAAATAAGACCACGGAACTGCTGGCCAAGTATCAGCAGCAGTGCCAACTCTATCAGAGCGGGATGCAGGAGGAGCACCTGGAGGCGGACTGCTTTGGGACCAAGAGGCTGAGGGGCGAGAGTCCGCCCAAGGAGCTGAGGAGGCTGGAGAAGAGCCTGGCCAAGGGTCCAAGGACCTCGTCAACGGTGAATAGCAACAGCATCAAATCGCCGTCGGAGTGCTCTATCCCCAATCCTATTGTGGCCACTTCGCCCGTGACCCTCGCTCCGCCGGCCATGGCCCACTTTTCGCCCCAGCTGCCGGTGGTCAAGTGCTCCTCGGCAAGTTACCCCAGCCCTTTGGGCCAGGGTCAGCTCTATAGCAGCAAACCGGCGATGTATAGTGCTGCTGCCACGCCCACGGCCGCCCAGCAGGCGGCCCAGATGCACCACCGACCACCGGGCGGGCAGACGCCCTACATCTCGGCCGAGGATCACGCCAAGCTGCAGCTCCACATCGAGCAGTATCAGCGGGAAGCGGCCGCCGCCGCGGCAGCAGCAGCAGCGGCCGCCGGGGGAATGGCGCTGGTCAGCGCCAAGTCGGAGCCCAATCTGCTCTCGATGAGCGCCGACCGGGACAAATCGCTGGCCACCGCACCCATCAAGCCGCCGTCCAACTCCAAGCTGTATGCCACCTGCTTCATCTGCCACAAGCAGCTGAGCAACCAATACAACCTGCGCGTCCACCTCGAAACCCATCAGAATGTGCGGTAAGTCGGCGTATTTTAGTCATCGGACTTGACGAAAGGTGACACACAATTGAATTACTAGAGTCCACCCACTCCTCTTAAGAATTGTGGTTTGATTCTCTAATAATCTGCCATCAATTTTGTTTTATTATTTATTAAGGTTTCTATAACTTGTAAAAAGGTGACCTACAGTTCGACTTCAAGAATTCCCAGCTCTACCGATTTTAAGCTGATTTCAAAGTGTCATACCTCTTCAGACTTGTGGTTCGATTCTCAGAAAGTCTGCATTTAAATTTTTCAGTTTAACGTCGATCAAAATTTTGAATCATTTTCATGTTAGTTATTTTAACGATTTTGATAACTTGTAAAAAGGTCACCCACAACTGGACTTCCAGAGTTCATAACTTTACCAAACTTAAGACGATTTCAAAGTGGTATACCTATAATGACTTGTGGTTCGATTCTCTGGAAATCTGCATTAAAATGTTTCATTTTAACGTTGATCAAAATTTCGACCCATTTTCATGTTATTTAATTTTAAGTTTTTGATGACTTGTAGAATTGTAACCCACAAGTGGACTTCTACAGTTGGCTTCCCTTTTTGTTTTTTTTTATTTCTTTTAACATTTAAGATCGTTTGCTCGTTCGAAATCCTAGAATTAACGAACTGGATTACGTGTCGTATAAGTCATCTTAAAATAGAATTTGATAACTACTTTCTACATCTACCTTTTTAAATGGTGAGAGTAGGTTTTATCTCCTTTATCCTACTAGATTTCTTCTTCAATTTATGTAGATATACTTTTCACTATTTAAGTTACTTGCATTGGATAAGAATATCATTACATAACATAATAGAATACTATATGTTTTCTCTCTAGGTACGCGTGCAATGTCTGCTCCCACGTGTCTCGCAGCAAGGATGCTCTTCGCAAACACGTTAGCTACCGACATCCTGGGGCACCGTCTCCCTGTGAGAACGAGGCTCGGCGGAAGAGGGTCTCCAAGCTGACGGCTAGCTCTGTGCCGTCGGTGATCACACCCACTATCACACCTACTTCGATACCAATGGCCACGCACACGGTGACCAGCGGGGAGGTGGGTCCTGCGCCGGCGACCACCATCGGATGCCCGGGACAGGAGGGTCGCAATCCGTACCTCTTTCTGCCCAACCAGTTTCAGATGGCGGCCGCCGCAGCCGCCGTGGCGGTGGCTGAATCCTCGCCAGCTTCTGGCCAGCCATCGCTGGATTTGGCCCACGAGGCGCCGCCGGTCATCAAGAACGAACGGGAGCCACCGGCGGCCAGCAATGGGGAGGCGACAGGTGTGGAGACATCAGCGGCAACCACCTGAGGATAATATTTTCAAATATCTTTTTGATTTGTTCTACTCACCACACAGACACGCACACAGACACAAGGAACACGCCCACCCACGCACATGCATATTCAATAGTGTTGGGTGGCTCAGAAGTGAACAAAATTTAACACCTGATTCTGTTTCAATACCTTTCAAATCTGGTGAGATATAAATCCTTGGATATTTTTGAGTAACTAAAGTATGCTCAGTTTTAAATCATACATAGGCAAAAGACTAACCAATAATTTAAATTATTTTTTTTTATTGAATTTCTTTAAATACAACTTGCTTAAACTTTTTTGAGATAAAAATTGAGCATTTAATTCAATCCATTTTTTTAGACCCTTCTTAAGATATTCACAAGAAATGATTTTCTAATATTCAGTCAGAAAATGTGGAACTTTTTTTGATAACTCAATCCCAGTTCTGTTTTTTTTATTATCGCAGTTTTTTTTTATTATAAAAATAAAATATTTTTAAGCAAATTCAAACAAATTTAGAGCATTGTTCCTTTATCCTTGCCGATTCCACCTAATTTGATAGGGAATTAAACAGATTGCAGGGAATCAACTTTTAAATTTTTGTCAAAGATCACTTACCCATGAAGTAAGCCATATTTCCCGCACCCAACACTAATATGCCTTTGCCATCTTTTAGCCCCACCGAAACCAACGTCTTAAACCCGGCTGTGATAATTAGCGCAATTCGTTTTTCGTCTTCTGCACACAAACACATGCGAGCGCCTTTCTAGCTATCTTAATTTATGTACTTACTTTTAGCACAATTTACGTTTATTATTTCACAAACTGTAGCAACCTCCGAGGCTCTGAAACTGCAAGTTACAAACAATTATTACCTATCGCTTTCACGCTCTCTCACAAGCACACGCCCACACATTCTAGTAAATTAAGCCAAGTTTTTATAAATATTGTAATTATACACCTGAACACGCACACACACTTGCACACAAAAAGACAGGGTGAAAACCTACAAAACCAAAAAAACACAATTTTAAAAGGAATAAATGTTTAAGAAGCCTAAGATATTGTGCGTGTTTAGCTGATTCCCGATCGACACCAAAACAAAAGGAAAGGAGGCTGGAGCTATGCAAAAACTAGTATATTTCATTTCATAATACAATAATTTATGTACGCTGGCGTACTTTACATATCTTTGTGTTTCCTTTCGTAGTTCGTAGTTTCAGTAGTATAAAAAAGTTGATCGAAAAACACAGACGCAAACAAAAGCGGAGCAAAATAATTGGATATCCATGATATGATGATTAGCAAACACTTTGGGCTTAAACTTAAAGACATGACATGAGGGGTAAAGACATAAATAGCTAAATGTAAACTCTTGCACTTAAATGAAATGAAGCCAGGGCGCGGTTTGCAGCTCTCCCTGGATAAGTATAAAAATATGCTTCACGGCCGGGCCATCATTTAGATGCTTTCCACGTGCCACACTTTGGTGTTGCAGTCCTGTCCGGTGGAGATCACAGTGTTGTTGTCCAGCCAGACTAACCGAGTGATTTGCGACTGCGGATGGGCATCTGAAATGGAGTGGAAAACGAAAAGTCACAAAACACTCAATTCTTAGTTTCTTTTGAACTCACTTTTGATGATGGTATGCTTGGCCGGATTGGCCACAGACCAGATAATGATGGTGGTGTCCAGCGAACCACTGGCAACCAGCAGTGAGTTGGGCGACCAAGCCACCGTGTTGACACGAGCACTGTGGAAGCCCCACTCCTTGTTGTGAGCAGGCTGGAATCACACATTAGTTGGATTAGTGGAATTGATGAAAAGATAAAATCCAATATAAATACAATACCTTGTACTCCTCCACCGAGTAGAGCACCACCTTGCGATGGGCATCGCAGGCTACCAGATACTTCAGGTCCGGCGAGTACGACACATCCGTGACGGCGCCCAAGTGATCCAGCTCCACTTTCGGCTCCAGGACACCGCCTTTGAGGCTGTAGATGTGCAGCTTTTGGTCGTCACCGCCGACAGCCACATCGGAGGTGTCCGCATTGATGGCAATGGAGCTGGCTTCGAACTTGATGGGCAGTGAGAAGATCTTCTTCTGGTCTTGTACGAGGGTCACCTCCTTGATGCAAGCCAGCGCTATGATGTTCTCGCTGCGGAGAATGGCCAGGCCGCGAGGCTGGCAGTTAAGCTTCACCACATAGTCGGTGTAGGAGTTGCCCTCCACGCTGAACTGGCGCAGGCTGTCGTCGATACCGCAAGTGTAGACGAAATCGCCCCAGGCGGCAATGCCATTAATTTGGTTTCCATGTCCAGTGCCCGTGATGCGATCGTTGGTGCCGCTTCCCGAATTCCAGTTGGTCACCACGCCGTCGTGGCTGCCGGTGTAAATGGTGCTGCGGTCATCGCTCAGACCCAACACTGTGATGGGCTTGTTGTGGCCCTTGACCACGCGCAGCGGTTTCGACGGATCCGCCACATTGAGGTAGGTGATCACGCCCGACAACGAGACGGTGATTAAGTGCTCTCCCTGCCACAGACACGAAACCTGCTGGTCATCGACGGTAGTCCCCATTACGAACTCGCTAACCAATTCGCGTGATTCCACCGTCCACAAGCGGCAGGTCTTGTCACCAGAGCAGGTCAGCAGTTGGCTGCCATCCGGCTTCCAGGCTAAAGCGTAAACACCACCCTTGTGGGCAGGCGAACCGAACTCGCCCACCAATTCAGAGCTGGTGCCGTCGTACAAGAAGACTTTGCCATCGAAGCCGGCCGAGGCGAAGAACTTGCCATCGGGCGAGTAGCGCACAGCCTGGACAAACCTGGAGTGATCCTGCTTGGTCATCTTGAACTTGAACGGGGGTCCCTCAAACACGGCCACTGTGTTGTCTTCGCTACCTGTAAAGATGAGATTGGGAATCAGATATTTTATGCTACATCCTTTAGCTATTTGCAATCCTCACCTGTCACAATACGGAACGGCCTGGCTGGCCTGAAGTCCGCTGAGTTAATAGACTTGGACTGACCGCTGATCTCGCCAACCGAGGTGCCTGTTTCAGACATAAAAACATGTCCGAAACGCTCTCGTCCTTCTCCCACAGCCACGATGCGCTGATTGTCCGGCGACCAACTGATGTCCTTGATGGGTCCTGCAATGGGCTGGAACTCATTCTTAAGCAGGTGCTCCTTGTTGACCGTGTCCCAAATGCGAATCTTGCCCGAGGCGTCTGGAAGGAGAGGGGGAAAACCAAATAAATAACTTTGCTCGAATCGAAACCGCAGATAAGATAAAGAAACCGCTCCAAATAGGGAAATGCTAATCACAGGCCATAGCGTGAATCATGTTGGTCACGATTCTTTATGCTTCGCTGCGCCAAGACTGGTGCTCCAAGTGTGAAATTGCTGGGCGAAACTTACCGCCAGATGCAATGTAGAAGCCGCTGGGCGAGTACTTCGCAATGTTCACTGCACACGAATGCTCCGTGTAGACATCGGCGATGGCTGGATTCTATTGTGGAAAGAAAGGAAAACAGATATTTTAGAAACACTTTTATCAAAACTATAGATTTCATAAAGAGAGGGAACAGGGGTAGCTTTAGGAATCCCTTTTACCAGAAACTGTGATTCTACAGCGAAAAGAAAAGTTTTTTTAAGAATTACTTTTACAAGAAAAAAACTAATATGGTGGAATCACTTTTACAAGAAAAAATTAATTGGGTGGTATTTGTTGGGAGAAAGACAGGTGAACAGAAAAGGTATTTTATCAGAATGGCTGTAGTGAAATTACTTTCAGACAAACTATTGATTATATAGAAGGATAATCCGCGAAACAGATGGCACACTTAGAAAAAACTTTGCTAAATTTAAAGATTATAGAAAAATCTATAAGGCAAAGGGAATCTAGAAGAAAAAAACCTTAATATTGAAGAACAAAGAAACAGAATTTAATTAGATTTTCAACGGATTCTACGGGTGTAAGGCTGAGAAACCATAGGCAGCTTTTTTTCCAAAAACAAACAAGATCATTATGATGATGCGTGGGCGACAAACAAGAAATTTCTCTGTGTCAGTCTGTGTGACTGATTTTGCCGGTTGGCCTGTGGAATGGGAATATCTGTGTTTTGCGCCGTATATAAAAATAAATATAGAACAGCTGCCGCCAGAAAGAAACAAACACACAAACTGGCAACAGAAACTGCAGCTGTCCAAAAATAAAACATGATTTGGAAAAGACCATGGATTTATGGCAGGAGCAGCAGCAGGCTGCATATATCAGCTTACCTCGATGTTCCGGATGATCACTGAGTTTCCATTGGTGTACAGGAAGTTCTTGCCCTTGGGATCAGATCCCAAGACGATGGGTTGGCCGCGTTGGGTGCGCGGCAGAGTTGCGTAGATATTTTCTGAAATTATTGTGGGTATTACGATTAGAAATGGGGACTGGGCAAAAGATAAAGCCGGCGAAATCGCAGGGAGTGGGTGAAAACAGGGTGCGGCTACATTTTTTGGGGGGCCTCGGGATGCCCCGCCCCCTTGTTTTTATGCAGGTCTATCATTACAGCTATGCCCATTTATGGGCATAATCACGGCGCTTCCGGCGATTTTGCTTTTTGCTTTTACAGTTTTCGCCTGTTGACTCATCCCCCTTTATTTCGATTTGGCTTGATATTGTCAATGGGGTTTTTAATTCTGGGGAGCCAACTCACTGTTTTCGTACGCCGGTAGTTGCGGTTGAGCCATTGCGGTGGTTCCTCTGTTCTTGTGGTTTACGAACGTTTACTAATTAATGCGAATTTCCGCCGATTAATGAAAACACCAAACTCAATTCTCGCCGACGAACTGTGTGCAGTGTGACCAGTTCGCGACGCGGTGCAATTCCTCGGAAGTGCACTCCTACGCCGGTTGGTATTTTAAGAACCGCCCACGCAATTATACCAACACTGTTTTGGTATAACCATTTTGGTATATTAATTTACGTATTGTTTGTTTTTCTTAGCAGTAGTTTTGAATGGCAGGTTGTGAGTTGGCTGTATCGACATCATAAATAGATAGATGAGTAAATGTTCATTTATATACATAGTTCTTTAATTTGTAAATGAACTGCGAAAATATAATAAATTGGCAACGGGCAAAACTAAATAAATATAATAAATATAATAAATATATTCAAATAAATTTCAATAATCAATGACATGACAGAACATGAATAACGAGAAATATTAAGTGGAACAAATCATATTTTTATAGAAATGATATTAAATTTATAAACTTTACTTTAATTTTTGAGCAGTGCATGTAGAAAACTAAAATGGTATCTATTTTTGGGTGAACGTCAATTTTAGGAACTCTTCCCCTGGCCACACTAGAACAATCTTGTTGTTTACGTTTTTAAGCATTTCAATTTGCGTAAAAATGATGCAAAGATTTCCGGCGCAGGCGACGGTTGAGAATCCTCGCTACGGGCAACTGATTATTGGACCCCCTGGTTCCGGAAAGACCACCTATTGCGCTGAGGCCTTGAAGTTCTACCGCGAACTGGGTCGCCAAGTGGGCGTCGTGAATTTGGATCCTGCCAACGAGAACATGTCCTATGAACCGGTGCTCAGTGTAATGGAGCTAATAACCGTCGAGGATTGCATGGAGCACCTGCAGCTGGGGCCAAATGGATCCCTGATGCACTGCGCGGAGTACCTGGCGGATCACCTGGACGATTGGCTGCTGCCGGCATTGCGAAAACTGGGCGCCACTCACAACTACTTCCTGTTCGATTGTCCCGGGCAAATTGAGCTCTACACTCATCACAGCGCCATGGCGCGCGTATTCGAGCGATTGGAACGTGAGCGATATAGCCTTGTCACCGTGAACCTCATTGATTCGCATTACTGCTCCGAGCCTGCCAAATTTATTGCCACCCTGCTGATGGCCCTGAATACCATGTTGCGGATGAGTCTGCCCCACGTTAATGTCCTTTCCAAGGCTGATCTGCTGAGGAAACACGAGGCCAAGCTGCACTTCAATGTGGATTACTACACGGACGTGCTGGACCTTAAATATCTGCTGGATAAGCTGGACGATGATCCGGCCATGCGCAAGCACCGCAAATTGAATGCAGCCATCTGCTCCATGGTGGAGGACTACGCCCTGGTCTCGTTTCAACTGCTGGATGCCTTCAGCACGGACAGCATGCTGCGCCTGCGCAACCACATTGACAAGGCCAACGGATATGTTTATAAGGCGGGCGAGGAGCAGACGGTCAACTCACTGCTGGCATGCGCCGTGGGAGCGGAAACGGAGGCAGCTCGCCAGCAGCATGACATTCAGCCTTACGTGGATTAAACATTTTCTGTTGGCTGGAATATGAACTTCGCCATACAAGAGCCTGTGATAAAACTCTCTGTATTTGAAAGACAGCATTGATGGAAAATGCAGGTGCCCAAGGTATGCAAGCTGACTTTAAAAACCCGATGCCTTAACTTAGCAGTTAATCGGTTATTAAAGATTTCGATTTAACTCCCAGATGGCAACAAATTTTATAAAATACATAAAAGAAATTTAAATAAATTGCTTTCTATGACGTGTTTTTTAACGCGTTTTAACAGTTTGATTGTATGCATCTTTGCAGTTTTACTTTCAATATTACCGTATTTTAAAATTGATCTTTAAGTCTAAGCTAATTTTCTCTGGGACGCATGAACGACTACATTAATTCTGTAACACAGATCGGATTTTCTGGGATTATATTTTAAGATAATAATGGGAGGTTGCCACAAAGAACATCCAGAGACACCTATCAGTAAATTTTCAATGTTTTAAGCCCAAGACTAGATGGCGCTAATAACACTGTGTTCGGTTGCGTAAAATGTAGAGTTGTGTAGATATTGCTATTGGCCAAAAATCACTATGAACGGCAGTCCACGTAGTGACGAAAGTGCGGAGAGTATTAAACACCCCATCAAAAAGTTAATCAATTTACATGATTTTTTGGCAATATTCAGATTGGAATCATTATAACATGAATGTCAGGGTATCCTTCAAGTGAGTAAGTTTACAAATTTTTAAAAAATGAATTGATTAATTTAATTTGTTTTTATATTATCTCACTATCATTTGTATCTATCATATAAACATAAAACGTCAACCTTGGTAGCCCAAATAAAACGCTGCTGATTTAAATAAATGAATTTATTTAAATTAATTAGCGCATCAACTTTTAATTATGAAACTTGTTGAATAATTATATTAAAAACTTCAAAAATAAAGTGCTTTAAAGTTTGTTTACACGTTCTTAATATTTTATTTCGACAAAAGAACTAAAAAGCCGCATTTACAAAAAGCGTCTTTTTCAACGGTGAACATTAATTCCTTCGTGCCGTTTTGCAAACAAATGTTTCGACAGGGAAGGATCTGGATGTGGACCCTGATTTAACTAAAAGCAAAAGCCTCGTTAACATAAATAAAAATTAATTAAGTCCGAGGCGCGCTGTTTGGCAAGATAAGAGCTCGATCGACCGGTGAACATCTCGTGGCAAGCTGCAAAATGTGGCACGTGCACCGCAAAACGGGATCGCTATAGAGTCCTAACCCAAGTCCAGATCGTGCGCACTCGGGGGGCAGTTGTACAGGCGCGAGCAGACGAGTTGGGAAATAAAAAAACAAGCACGGATTGCAAATTTTAACACCGAATTAAGAAATATCCTCCCAGACCTCTAACTCTAGTGCATATTATAATAAAAAGCAACAGAGTAATTTTAATATTTGACATTTTTACCAAGTCTAGGCCATTTCAATTGGCAATATTACTTATAAAAGGTTTTGATTTTAGTGTGGAGTTTTCGAAATCCTTAAAAATTGGAAATTTATAAACATTTTAAATTTGTATTTATAAGTCTCATTAGCAAGAATTTTGTGGGATACTCGATGAGAAGCAACTTTTTTAACAGCCTCAAAAATCTTCGGTGTATTTATATGAATATTTAAGACCACATGCATTTTAAGGCTCTGCTTAAAATGGTAATTACCTATTATAGGGTATATAAAAACAGCGGCAAAAACGAAAACAGTTATTAAATGCAGCAGGCTCTTGTCAGATTGCAGCAGGCTGGCTGCCAATTCGCCAATTCCCCGATCCCCTTGACCGCAAGCCAAATTAAAATAAACGAAAGTGGTTTAAGCCCAGGACGAACTGAGGGCCGAGCTCGGATTCGTTTTGGCTTTGGGATTTGTGTAAAGCAGCGGGCTGCGGTTTCGTTTTTGGCACACGCTCTAAAGGATCTTTGGGCCAACGTCCCCAAGAAACCATAAGTGCGATCCCCTTGCGATGTAAGCGCGCCAAGCTTAACAGTTAAGCGACCTGGCCTGTAAGAGCGCTATTTGGTTTTGCTTTTCTGGCGAGCCACGGCAACGATTGCGGTCAAAAGACGCGCGTCCTGTGCCCAAAAAGCAGGTGCACTATAGCAGCAGCAGTCGGGAAAAAAATGCCAGCTAAGCAAGAGGAAAAAAACAGAGGAGTTTGGGTGCTGGGACGCATGGGACTAGAGATTACCTGTAAAATTTCACATTAGTTTCGTTCAAAATTTGATTAATATTTTTTACTAGCAAGCAATCATCTTATGGAAAAATCATATTCTTACTACATTTAAACTAGCTTGGAGAAATCAAATGGGTGATGGAATTTTAAAAATTATTGTTTTTTTTTCAATACTATGACTAAACTATTTTAATAAAAAGTCCTCTAGGAACCGAAAATATTATTTATTTTAGACTTATTTTTAAGATTTAGTCTACTTTTCCTTTGCTAACATCTAAGAAGTATATGAAAAATAAGCATTACTTTTTAAGAATATAATCATTTTTGTTAAAAAAAAACTTTAAAATATTTCTTATTTGAAATATTTATAACATTGTCCCCATTAACATGTTACTACAACCATCATACCCCACTGACACCCTGGGCACCCCAATCCTATTATTACACGGTATAAATGCCTAAAAAAAATGCCAGGTCAAGTGGGAATCTAGATACGAGTAGAACTCCTTCTAGGGGAAGTTCCAACTCGGCGAAGGGAACTCAATATTTGATTGATCTTTTTACATATTCGTGAAAGGGGAGTGGGGAGATGGCCCATGTGGAGGATATTGAGCCGACCCGAAACTCCGATCGTAGGTAGGCCGGCATTGCGATCCCGAGTATCCTGCGTATCCTGCGTCAGTTGTGCTGAAGCCACAGCAAGAGGAGTAGGAACCATATGCCATATGCTGCACTTGAAGCGCAGGCAGCAACCAAAGGCAGCGGCCAAATCATTAACTTAAGGCTAACTGTAGTCCCCGATCCATTGTCTTCATCCCCGAAACAAAAGCGGAACCAAATGCTCAATCTTGACCGGAACTGTAATTTGATCGAGCCCCGCGCACAGATATTAGATACGATAAGATCTTCCATCTCGAAGCAGCAGCAGCTTTTTCCTGTCGAAAATTATAAACTAAGCTCCACTAGATCGAGATTCTTCGAGGAACCTCTCCGGGTTATTCACCCGTGCGAAAGATCGCCCAACAGTTGCACATTTTTGGGTCCTTTTTTCGCCCTTTTCCCTGACTGTTGCTCATTTTTTTCCTTTGCCTTTCTTTGTACCTGAGCTCCTGAGTTCCTGAGTCGCCTTTCGGTCCTTGGGTTCGGGATCGGGGCGCGTGCCTGCTGTCGTCGTCGACTTCGTTGGGTTTCAGTCCTGCTTTCGGTGCATTGGTATCTGTATAAGTATCTGTGTCTGTATTGGTATCTGTATCTGAACTGAGCACATGACGCTGCTCACCTCTGTTTTTGCCTTTTGCTCTGTGCAGTTGAGGTTTCTGGCTTGAACTGTAATTCAGGCCTCTGCTTATGCAAATATTTTGATCAGACGCCGAGACGAGGACAGTTGGAAGTCAACAGGATTGCAATGGGAGTAAACAAAGCCAGAAAATTTAAGGGGAACTGGAGCAAATGTTAGGGCTTTCAACTGTAAAAATACATATATTTTTATAGATGTTAGTTTTAAGAGTATAATTAAAAATCTACTAATATTATCTGAAAGAAGAAGTTATAATAAAAACCAAATATTTAGCTGAGAATACATTTTATAAACATACTCTTTTCTGGGGCTTTATTTTAGACATCTAAGCTGTCTCGTAAGCACTTTGTAAAAATATATTACACAACTATTTTATGATTTAATTTGTTTGAGAATAGAATATTTGCGAAATTTAGGAAATAATGAACATATGGCAAGATTGCAAAAAAGACCAAGGAACTCGTACTCCAAATTTTGTTTTGATTGGCTTAGTTCTTAAAGATTGTCAGTATCTGCAAATGCTGATGGGATTATCCCAGTTTGG
Source organism: Drosophila kurseongensis (assembly GCA_018153305.1). Lineage (NCBI taxonomy): Eukaryota > Metazoa > Arthropoda > Insecta > Diptera > Drosophilidae > Drosophila > Drosophila kurseongensis. The sequence goes on along the minus strand of JAECXX010000005.1, from coordinate 11,601,969 downwards.
ATTCTTAAGCCTCTTCTAATTGTTGCCCATCCGATTCGAGTAGCCAAACAAACTCATAAATCTTCCCAAACTTTGTCCCTTTCCTGCAGTCTGCTGCCATCGTTCATACAAGACGCGTTGACATTTATGAATTGCTTGGCAATTTACGCGACACAAACCGCCAAGACACCCACTACCAATGCAACAGTAACAAAAAAAAAACACCTGCACAGAGAATAAAATCAAAATATTAAAAGCTTTATTTATTATATTTCTTTATAAAAATTTCTTCAAAAAAATAAAATTAATTTCCAATAAGGGCGAATGCTTTATTATAAGAGACTATGATAATCTTGAATTATTAATAACTGGATTATAAAAGAGGAAACACTTACGATAAATAATATACAAAAAAAACAATTTATGTTTCCCGAGTACTCTTAATAAAAGTTAGAACAGATGCAGAATTGGTTGCCAAGCGCTTTAATAGTTTTTTTCTCATTGAAAAATAGTATTATACATCTTGCCAAGCGAACTTGCTGTTTTGATGTCAGAAACTAATTTCGACAGTGTTTTTTTTTAGTGTGAGGCCCACCACACGTAGCATTCTCGGTCGACAATTTACACCAGGGGATATAGCCTGAGAGCGAAGAAGCCGAGATGGGGCTGGCGCCGACTATTTGGCTTGAATGGGTCGCTAAATCAAGCAATTATGAGGGCCTTTGTCGCAAGCAGCAAAGTAGCCAAGTACCAAGTACCAAGCACCAAAACATATGCAAATCAGCCGCCTGACCAAGACGAACAGGCTGGAGGCTGCCGGAGATAAAGGGAAATCTGTTCAGGCCAATGAATTGATTTTCTCTGCGCCCATATAGCCATTCGACTGCCTGACTTACGCGGACTGACTGGTCGGGATCGGAATCGGGATCGGGGCTAGTTTATCGGCCAACTGCCACGCCCCCCGCCGCGCCCCTTTGAGCCCTGCCACACTGCATATATGCAAAGCAACCGCCAAAGTCAAAAGAGAGTTTCGGGAGCTCGTTTTGGTGCCGCAAAGCATCCTCGGCTGCTGCGGCGACTGCGTAGAAGCCGCACGCCACATTTCAATGATAAATGTTGCCCAGAGTCCGGTCGCAGCGGCAGAGCCACACTGGAAAAAACAATGGTTACAAAGTCAACCATCAAATGGCAATATAGGTAAACAAAGAGGTATTTTATTATATAAAAGGGGTATATTTAATCTAGTAATCTGAAAAGTGTTCAAACTCTCTAATTCAACTTGAAATGATTTGAAGTACCAAATAAATAACAAAACTAAAAATGATGTATTAAATTAAAGTCATAAATAAAATACCAATATAAGAGATTTTTTAAAATTTATTAGATAAAGAAACAAGGGAAAAATATTGTTTTTTTGCTTCTTAAGATTTGGTTATATCAATTGAAAGCCAATTTAAGAGTTTTTTTCCTAAAATCTATGAAGCTATTCAACTTTAAATTAGATACAAAGCTCAGACTGCTTAAAATTTAAAATTATTCAATTCACTTTAAGAATATAAATCAATTCTTTTTATAAAATGTTCTTTCTCCTCAATTTTAACTTTATTATGTCAAAGATTTAGTCAATCCTACTCCGTTTACATCTTAAGATTTTCTTTTTCTCAGTGCAACGCCAGTCTGATGCCAGGTTAACCAGCAGATTGCTCTTGGGCCGAGCGCTATTTTGGGTAAATTGTTTTATTGCAGTTCAATTGTTGCCCGAGCTTCAGCTTCCTTTGGGTTTGTTTGCTGCCTGGGATCTTGTCAAGCGGCGCTCGTTGGAGGTCCCCGAAGCGAAACAGTAGCCGCAGTTAGCAGCAGTAAATTACCGTCTGCACAGAGGGCATTACGACTTTGTCAACTCAGATGATCAGTGGAAAAAGTTCAAATTGTAATTTCCCACTGAGATTTTCTTTGGGTTTCACCTAAATCGATTAGAAATTAGTTTATTAAAACAATTTTCCAATTAATTTAATGGTTTGGGAGCTAGTAAAAGGGGTAATTTGTAAAATAACTGCGTTTGTAGTCTGCTATTATTATTATTTTCCCAATATATTTTTTTGGAAAATCGATAATACAAGCTCCATTTAGCAATGATATGGATCCATTTCTGGCCTTTAAAAGGTCCAATTTCAGAGCATCCCACTCTCTGCAGGAAACCAATGGATTCTCCTTCCGTTCTATCTGTTTGCATCTTGCGGCGGTGCAGATAGCCGTGGCTCCTCTCCCATATGTCTAACCGTAAGCGGAGATTATGGCATCATTTGGAAGGTCTTGTGAAAAGTTAATAAATGGCTTATCTCCGCCGGAGACGACATGTGTTTGGCTTAATTGTGTCAGCGTGTGGGTTGCCGGTTTGTTGCATTTCGAAAGTCAGAGTCCGAGTCCTGAACTTTCGCACAGCTCTCGTCCAGAAATGGTCAAAATAGCTCAAAGGGAGGAATGAGGGGATCAAAGGTATGGTATCGTAAGTTAACCATTTGGCTGCTAATTACGACAAACGACAAACGGCGTTCAACTGTCAGAGATTTGTGCGGGCGAGACCCCAAGTCGGTGCCTTATTTGTAGCCCGAAATTGTTGTCGTGGCGCCAGCCCCTCGAAGGGGGTTCCAAAAACACAATCCTAACAAGCCGGCAACATAGTCGGCGAGTGAGAACTCGCTGCTGGCCCGATTTGTTTGGCCTCCTCCACTCCACTCCACTCCAATCCAATCCTATCCACTCCACGTCACCAAATAAGGCAAGCCATTGGAATTCAATCTTAAAGCCTTTAGCAATTAATATCAAATGAAATTGAAATAAATTTCATTTAGCCACCTCCTAGCAGGCAGAACGAGGTCCTCCCGTTCGCATTACCATAGATTCGCAGTCTTTTATTTTTTTGGCTTTTTCCTGTGGCCCTCGTAGATTTTCATCATGCGAAAGGGGTCGGGCTTGCCCCCAACTCCCTCCATCCACATTGGTCAGTTGGGGCAATTTCAACTGCAACTGCAACCTTTTGGCTTTGGGCTAATCGCCCATCGTGGTTCCTCTGGCCAGAAGAGAGCCGTGCAACACGGCCAGCAGTAGCAACAATAATTTTATCAATTTTGTTTTATAATTGTGCGCAGACGCAGTGGAGGGACAAAAGTTAGCCAAAACAAAAGAAAACTTGGCAAAGCAAAGCAGAGCGAAGTTGAGAAATGTGACCAGGGTAATTTTTACAGCTTTAAAAATGGTTTAAAAAAATGTAAAACAAATTTATTTACTCGCGAAACATAGTTACTTATGGTCAGTATGCATAGAAGTATTCTGAAATATGGATAATAGTTAAAATAATAACAATATAATATTAACATGGACAAGAAAATTTAAAATTTCTTTTATTCATAGTCAAACTTTTAAACCTATAACTATAATGTATTCTTTATGTTTGTTTTATTTGCTTGTTCGACTGTAGTTATTTATCATTACATTTTTAAAATTTGTATTATTATATAATTAAATAAAAATAAATCAGACAAATTCAAAAATATAAAATTGACTCAAATGTTTCTATATCTCTTTTTATTGACTGGTAAAAGCTTTCACAAGCAAGAGTATAATTATGTGTTTAAAAGATTATAACAAATATTTATATCAATAAATTTTGAAATATTTTTGAAGAATGCTAATGTGTGTTTGCAAAATTCACATTTTTTCTAAACCCTACTCAGCTCTGGTCACATTTCGGCTCTGAGGTCTGACTAAGCTGGCCGATTGCGACCCCTCCTTCCTTCTGTGGGCCAAAACAAACTACGCAGATTTCATTGTTAGCCTCGTTGGCAGCATGTAAATGTCCGTCTTTTGTTTTGCCCGCTGCTGCTGGCCCAAGTGGCCAACTGTCTGGGCCTGGTCGACTGTTGGTCGGCTGCGGTCGCTGTTGTCTTAAATTAATACCAAATTGTCAACGCTGGCGAAAAGCTGCACAGCGCGCCAACGCCGCATGATAAGAGCGGCAGGAGCCAGAAGAGCTGGGTTACCAACTGGGCGACCGGGCAACTGGGCATCGGGGAGTTGGTTAAACTGGGAACTGGGAACTGGGAACTGGGAAATGGGAGCCCGCCGAATGCGACTACTGCATCTGCGCATGCGTCTGCGCTTTTCGCTTCTGTGCGCGGCTTTCGCTCGTTTTGGCCGCTGGTTTTGCGGCTGGTCTAAGGTCTTCGATGGTCGTCAATTGATAGCCAGATTTGTGCAATTATCATTTTAATAATTGCCAACAATCTGCACGATATGAACCGGCGACAGCGACAACGGCTCCTCCTGGTCGTGCTCATAACCAGTAGCCGCCGGTCTGTAACCACTGTCGCCTCGCCGTGGGCATCGTACTAGCCTCCATTTGTTGCCAAGACAATTATAATCCACATGGCCAGGCTACATAATAATAAATTTATTACAGATTTCCGCCTGATTTGTTGGAAGGAATTTTCCAGCAGCATCAGAATCCCCTGGATTCAGCAGCAGCACCCACTGTGAGACAAATAGAGAATACTTAAATGGTCTCTCGGTGCTTTAAACGATGTCGGCAGATAGTCCGATAAATCAGTAGAGATCGGTGGATCCGTGGTTTGGTGATTCGGTGAGGAGAGCCAAGGGAATCACGTCCCGGAATCTCAGTAATTAAACAGTTTGATAAGCTTTAATTGTTATTTGATTAAATCAGGACTGAATTTTTGCTTCATGTGTTTTATAAAATTCATATGTAACTAAGAAAAGTACATTTTATTTAAGTAAACAGTTATGAACTCAATATACTGCGATATATTTATTAAATTTATATATATATGGTAATAAAAACTACCTAAAAAATATAACATTAAGTTCTTTTTAATTATTTTCAATATAATTTTACAACTTGTTATATAAAAATAAATAACACTTTTAAGCATTTGACCCTTATTTTTGTAACTTAGTTAAAAATCACCGAATATTTGTTATTTTGTCTAAATAATTTAAAAGTTAAAAAAATGTAAGTGCGATTAAAATAAATTGATAAGGCAAATATTTAAATTTAAAGCTGTCGGCCGTTTTAGCTTATGGGATATCTGTTCATATTGCACTTTATCTAACCATTCACCCAGTCCACCCGACCATTCATCATGGGGCTCTCATTCAGCCAATCCAACATCTATCTAACGGTCCACACAACCCACTCACCTCCGAAGTTGGCCAGAAACCGAAACTCACCTCGCCACGAGCTGGCTAACACACACAGGCGCAAACCCGTTCCGTGTGCGTGTTACCCGCCCTCTCAGCGTTATTTCGACCAATCAGCGAGGAGCGGGCGAGAGCCACGAGCCAAGTGCAAAGGCATTTCCGAGTTTCCGACGTGTGGGATTTGCTCGAACACAGGGGCCTCTGAGGGTGTCGTAAATAAAATGTCGCCCGATACGAAAAACAGTGAATGGAAATTATTTACGACTCACGAGCTGCCTTTACCTGTGCTGCGTTGCACACAAAAAAATGATGAGCAGTATTCAAGTTAACAGACACCATTACAAAACAAAAATTAATATGAAAGCAAAAATTTGAACATGGATTTTGTTTGTGAATTCTGAACTTCTTAATAAAAGCATTTAGTTCTAGATGATAATAAACTGCCGGTCTCAGAAATATTTTCCTAAAATTGAGAAACTAAAATGTTACAATTCTTCAAAAACATTTTTATTTGGTAAAACTACTTCGAATATATTCTAGAACTTACAGATACCTTTTTTGAACTGAGGGCAATTCTTTAAATAAATAGACCAGAAAATCAATTCTGATAAAATCGATTTTAAAAATTATTATTATAAATTATTTAAAATAATATCAAGGTAAAGCTATTGAGACATTTGAATATAAAATAAAGCAGACACTATTCTGTATGCAAAGTCTGAACTCTGTTATGGGCATACATATCTGATTTAGTTGACAAAATTTGTGAAGCGCAAATGTAATGAATTGTAAGACCACTTTCGATAGAGTAATTGTTTTATTTCCTTAGAGTGAAATTAAAAAGCCCCATTTACTGATATCACCTAAATCCAAAACTGCCTGTGCCTTTAGTGGTTTTTATATTAGTGTACCGGCACGACTGCGCATATCAAACCATGATAGATGTGAGCGGCATACGGCGAATCCGTTACAAAGCGTTTGTGGCAGGGGATGAGCGAGTGAGGGGCCGAGGCACGCGCCCTCAGTCCTCCAGAAAAACAGAAAATAACGCTGCCAAGCGAAACGATGCCACCGAGTTGAGTTGACTTGGCCAGCCCTCATCGCGGTCGAAATTCCCCCATTTTGGCCCGCTTTTGAGGCCGGCCGCGTGCCTCGTACCGCTTCGCTAGATCGGCAGAGCCCGTGGCGGACTTGTGTCCTCTGGAATTTCGGTGTCGCCTCAACTCTGCACATGTCCTGACCAAGGAAATTGCGCCAAAAACTAGGGGAAGGGAAGGAAAAAATTGCTGACAAGGAAAAGGATCGTTAAATGTGGAAGTGTGCGCCCGCCACTTCTTCTTAGCTCGTTTTCTAGGCAGGTGTGGCCCGCGCCAAGGATAGATAAACTGGAATTGAGGCGGCCAAGACGAGGTGGCCAAGCGTGGCGGCGGACCAACTGAGGAGGAGGACCTCGAGCCGTCGAAGGATAAGCTCGGGAAAAGGTGCAGCGAGCGAGAGAGAGGAAGAAAGTGGCAGGTGCTGGGCCCATCAGAGTGGTTTAATATGAACGATCCAAGGATCCCTTTCTGCTTCTAGTTTTGTAATTATGTATTTGTATGCCAGAAACGAAAAAATGATTACAATCAAAGAAAATCGTAAATATACAGAAAACGCTACTACAAACTAAATTTAATATGTTGTGTTAAGTATTTAAGATATTTCAACGTTTGAAAATTTGTACCCCCATTTTAAAATTATTAAGTCGAGATTCCATTATTCTTTTCTAAGTAAGAACGGAAATTGTCAACAGAAATGTGAAACGTTTTTTCTGATTGGCAATTTATAGTATATTTATAGCCAGGTTACGAGTTGATCCAAAAATAAAAAAAAATCAGGCAGAAAAATTAAATCTAGAAAATAGAGAGCATATTTTTGAATGAATGATATTTAAATACAATTAATGTAAAGATGGTTTGTAATGGAAATTTATTAATATTTAAGAATTTCATTTGTGGCTCTCTGAAAATTTGAATTTGCTTAGAAAGTTTTTAGCCGTTAAGCACTATTAAATTTATTTATTTGTTTTTAGACTATTAAAACTTTAGCTTTATTGAAATAAATTGAAAGTATCTATAATCAAAGTTTCGTTAGCATGAGTTTTTGTAGATTTAAAGAAAATAATATTTAAATATACCCATTCAGCGCTGTTTATTAAAAAAACAATTGAACAAACATTAGAAAATTAAAAATTCATTTTTAATCTTTGTTAAATCTAAATGCAATCTAAACAGTATCTACAAATTATTCCTAGTCAAGTACTGGCACGTTGAGTTGCCGCGACAGATGTTAGATCTGTGGATTCATCCACCTAAATATTTGTAGGCTGTCCCGCCCGGTTCCCGCCCTCGTCCTTTGTCCTTCGTCCTTTCCTCTATCAGCTATCAGTAGTGAAATCCTTCGCCGATCGTTGGCTCCATCTCGCTTCCTCTCTCTCCTTTTAACCAAAGCCTAATAATTCCCAAGCCAACAACAGTTGGTGGCAGCAACAGCAACAGCAGCAGCAATTGTAACTGTTACAGGGCAGCGGGAAAAGGACAACAAAAACGCCCGCCAAAGTTTAACTGCATACCAATTAGTAGGGAAACGCGTGCTGCCGAGAAAAAGAAAACCAGTAGTATGAGGAATAGGGGAGGATGAAGGATGGGGGGGGGGGGACTCCAGAGGACTCCTAACTGTGCGTCTTGACCCTTACAACATGCCCGGGACAACAGGAGCAACTGCAACAGCCGCCAACTGCTGCCAAAGGTGAAAAACCAGAGTTGGCAACACGAGTACACACACACACCTATAGAAGGGCCACAGAGCCACCACCAAAGAGCCAACTCGAATACACCAATATATAGAGGGCCCGTTTTGATTCGGCTTGCTGCCACCACTCCATACAAACACAGAAAAAAGAGAGCTCGATTTGTACCTTTTTTTTCGGGCCAAGTCGCTTCACCGTTGGCTCAATTTAGAACCGAGCCATCGACCAAAGATTCAGTCAGGTGCGAAGCACCGAGCGATACGGACGTGTTCGTCTCCAGTGAGTCAAGAATCCCGCACAAGAAAGTAACCCATCGAAGATTTGTTCGAATCGAAGATCAGATCGATCCGCTAAGAAAGTGAGATTTGTGCAGTGAAAAAGTACTGAGATATACTAAAATCACCCAAAGATTGTAAACAAAAGGAAAAGTAAAGGCAAATCAGCCAAGTGAGAAGCCAAAGTTAAGAATCGAAATCGAAATGAATCACCTATCGCCGCCGCCATCGCCGCACTCGCAGCAGCCGAGTCCAGCGGGAATGGGGATCGGGATGGGCTGCCATGGAGCAGCCCTGGACAAACAGTGGATGCAGCGGGCGTCCGCCTTCAACACTGTGATGGCCTCCGCCGCGGCACAGAAAATCAATGGGAGAGGTGAGTGCCAGACCCAAAGATCCATCTGGATGTGTATTGGATCAGATCGCTAGTCAAAGAAATAACTGGGGCTAGTGATGAGCCCAAAGAGCTCAGCAAATCTTCTATCAATCCATAAGTTTTTGAAGTGATCTTTGACTAAGATTTTATTCAATCCGGATTATTTAATTTATTAGCAAGAATCTAGTCCCAGCAAGTCTTTGATTAGGATTTAATCCAAATTGGATACAAAGGAATATTTTTATCCTACCAACATTAAGTGTCTTTCTAAAATTTTCAATTTGAAAGTAGTTGATTTTCAAAAATATCCCACAATTAAATAAATATTAGTTTTGGATAAATCATACTGAAGTATATTTAAATAAGAATGGCAAGCAAAATCTAAAACAAAAAATCTAAAGTCACATGTTAAATGGCTAAGATCGTGATTGTTTCAAATCAAAATAAATAACAATGGTATTTAAAATATATTGATGTAGATCAGAGCATTTAGGCTTCTGAAAATTAAATCAAGTGGCTTAAGACAACAAGTAACCAATACAATTTATTTGTATATCTTAGAAGAAATCCTTTAATCTTTAATTAGCAGTTGGGAAACACGTCCCACACTTAGCCTCCTTTATTTAATTCAAACCATTTTATTTTGTGCTCCCCCCAGATCTTCCCTTTTTGTACAACCCACTGCTCTACTCCAGTGCCCTGCTGTGGCCCCAATTTCTGTTGTCCTCGGCTACTGCTCTAGGCACGCCCCTGACCCCCATGACCCCCAAATCGCCCGCCTCTGTGGTGATGGGCCAGCGGGATCGGGACTACGCGTTGACCCCCGAAAAGGAGCACGAGCTGCAGCTGAACAAGCAGGAGGATCAGGAGCAGGACGAGGACATGCCCTTAAACCTGAGCACCAAGGAGCGCATCACATCGGATCTGGCGAATCAGGAGCAGTATCACAGCAGCAGTAACAACAGCAGCAGCAGGAGCAGCACCAGCAGCGACGTGGAGCCACTGCATCCGATGACCGCTCTTAACGTGACCCCGCCCCCTTTAAGGGCGGTGAATCTTAAGAGTTCGGGAACTCCACAACAACAGCGCCAGAGATCGCAAGGCAACATCATCTGGTCACCGGCCTCGATGTGCGAAAGATCAGCGAGAAGGGAGCAGTTTGGGCTGAAAATGGAGGACGAAGAGGAGGAGCACCAGGTGGATCCCATTGTGCGAAAGTTCAAGTACGAGCGCAGGACAGCTTCCATATCGTCGCTGCAATCACCGATCTCCTCACTCTCCGCCCCTCCCTCCAATTCCGTTCAGGATCTGGAGTTCGAGGTGGCCCAGCAGCAACTGTACGCCCATCGCAGTGCCTTCATGGCCGGACTGACGGGCAACAATCTGGAGCTGCTCACCCAGCACTTGAAGCAGAAAAGCGAGCAACCGCAGCAGCAGCATCATCGCATCAAGGACGAGCAGCAGGATAACCGTTCGGCAGCCGCTCTCATGGGTTTGGTGGCAGCCGCCGAATTTGGCTACATGCGTAATCAACACCAACAGCCGCAGCAGCAGCAACAGTTGCATCACCAACAGCAGCAGCAGCAACATCAGCAGCAACATCCTGACTCGACGGCCACAGATGTTGCGCGTCGGTCCTCCTCCTCGTCCTCTTACCAAGGTGAAGGCGAGGAGAAGCGCAGCGGTAGGAATTTCCAGGTAAGCAGACTCAAAACAGGATATCAGTGGTATGGGGGGAAAATTGAGGCCAAATCGTTTGGAAATCTCTGAGTTCTAATGGGCCTATTACGTGTCGTCCAGCTGGGCTGTATGATCTATATAGAGCTCCACAATCCTTCTGAGGTGCAAATACTTTCATTGCATAAGGTTGCGTGTCCTCGGCAATTCCCCTGTGTTAATTGTTTCATATTTTCGTCCTCGAAGGTTTTAATTGTCAAAACCCCCTCAAAGCCCCCCTTGGCCAGTTTCAATTTGTAAAAGTGGCACAGCAAATACTGTCATAAAAATTGGTACTACAACCCAAACAGATAGCGAGCTCTATGGAAATTCAATTAAGTCCCATCGAAATCACGCAATTAGTTAATCAAATAATTTTGATTAGCGGGAGTGGGGGGAAGATTTATGTACAAATTACAATCATAATTGTCATTTCGATATTGGATTGTGAGGAGGTAAAAAGGGCACACGACCCCGAGGAATTTGAGACGAGAACTTACCCTTATGCCTACCCCCGATGTCATATTGCGTTTATATCCATCAACACTAGCCGCGAGTCCTTGTTTTGTTTTGTTTTTTTCTCCCTTTTTTCACACATTTGAAGGGTCAGTGAAATGCGATAGGTTTTTCGGGCTTCAGGACCGCCATATGGCCAAAAGCAGAGAAGACAGTTGCCAGAGTCTTTGGCGCAGGCGCAGGCGCAGGCACAGTTTTTATTGCTGTTTATATATAAATTCGAGTTTTTTTTCGTCTGTAACTCGTACTTTACATCTGTTCCACCGTAGGAGGCCCAACCGGCTGACTCAGACTTTGGGGTTTCTCCTGCGTTTTTTTTCGAACTTTGCCAACTTCCGTTCCGTTGTCGGAGCTAAGCAAATTGACATTATGGCTCAGGCAGTCGAACGCAGCTTAACAATAGAGCAACTAATTGGGTCTGAGTCTAGCCGATGTGGTGGATATGTGGTCCACTCGAATGCAATGCGCAAATAGAAAATCCCAAAAAACAAGGCAGAAAAAATAAATAAAAATTAAAATAAAAATCAATAAGAAAAAGTAAGAAAGAAATTTAAAAACAGACACTTGTGTCAATTTACAAAATACGAGTAGAGCAAGCTGGGTTTTCGAAAAAGAAATTGTCTCACATTTTTTTTCCTCCCATTTTTTTCGTGCTTAATAAATGTCGCCCACGTAGGCCGAGCTGATGAACGATTTGAGCTGTGTTATGTCAATGTTTGGTTACTTGCAGCAACATGCAACTGGCAAACTGTTCAAACATTTAATCTGACAACCGAAGATGTTACAGGCAGTGGATCCGTATCCGTCCAATCCGCGGTCGATGTGTTTCGCTCACAATTAAATATGTGTGTTTGTATAGAATATGGCTCCCTGGAAAGTGTTTCACTTGAGATTGATTTAGCATTGGGCCGAGACCTATTTACTTAGCTGTTTCTCCTCGACTGTGAAATGCAAAAAGGCTAGCCTTTTTATCGTCTAGATGTGGGCTAACTTTGGGTTTTCCCTTGCTCCGGGGTTGTCGTCACCTGTCTAACAAATATTTGAGCACTCACAAATCTAGTTTAATTCATGTTGCCACTGAGAATTTAGCTCAGACACACAAGGCGAATGTATTTAAATATTGAGTGTGGCAAATTCTTTTCAGATTTTCTTTTGGTTTTTTGGGAATACGAGCTCAGGCTGTTCAAATATGGGGTATTCTGGGCTGGAGCTTCAGAAATCGTGACTCGCAATGTTTGAATGTGGTGTTAATGCTATGTTTTTCTATCAATTGTTTCTTCCAGTGCAAACAATGTGGCAAGAGCTTCAAGCGTTCGTCCACCCTGTCCACGCATCTGCTCATCCACAGCGATACCCGGCCATATCCCTGCCAATATTGCGGCAAGCGGTTCCACCAAAAGTCGGACATGAAGAAGCACACGTATATACACACGGGTAAGTTGCGTTCCGTGGGGTTGGGGGGGAAATCAGAGCCAGACCTATGTAAATGTGTCGGACTGTAGTGCAAACAGACGACCCACCCTCGAGTCCAGATCTCTATCGCCTTTCAATTTGTCTAATTGCTGTAAAGCTTTCGCTCTCCCCACAATTAATAAACTTTGAACCGGCATTTAACTAATTGTGTTTATTGATTTCCTTGCGATTCCAGGCGAGAAGCCACACAAGTGCACGGTGTGCCTGAAGGCCTTCAGTCAGAGCTCGAACTTGATCACGCACATGAGGAAGCACACGGGCTACAAGCCCTTTGGCTGTCTACTCTGCGATCAGTCTTTCCAGAGGAAAGTGGATCTGCGCAGGCATCGGGAATCTCGGCATGAGGAGGCGCCCGCCCTCGAGGACCTGAAGCCCCTGAAGATGGAGGTGAGCAGCAGCAGCTGCTGACCAAGGCTAGGACATCTCTGATCCGGGAGATCCCAGTATTACGCTAAGCAGGATCGAGGGACACACTCATACACAAACACCCAGCCGAAGGAGCAGATCGAAGTATAAGACCCTAAGTCTAAGTCGTTGCTATAAAAGCCAAAGTTTGTTTTGTTTAGGCCTTCGCAAAGATTTACCTAGGCATAAGTACTATTGTTAAATATCTCCCTTCAAAACCAAACCACCCCCTCCCCATATTAGCTAAGATACTGCCGTAAGCCTGTATATAGTTGTCCAAAAACAAGACTCTTATTATAGCTGTTAAACCTTAGCTTAATAACTAATCTAATTTATTGCATTAACCCTTATTGATTCGGTTTGAACTTAACCCAAAATTGGCAGCTAAACGTACCAAAGAACAACCAACAACAAATGAAATACCACTTGGCGTCCACTTGTCTAAATTTAGTTTCCTAATTTATTTAAGTTTATTGATGGCACCATCCCTCATTTATTTATATGATTTATGCGAATTTTTGGTTTATTCTTATTTTGTAGTTTACTCAATGACTTTTATTGTAATTTATTTATTAAGAGAATATATGATTTTTTGGAAAATAAAGTTGAAAGCTAAAAGAGAACAAAAGAAAGAAAGATTTGTATTAATAAAAGGTTGTTAGGAGGGGAAAATGTTTTGGATTTTAGTGAAAAGCTTACAGAATCCCAGGATATAGAAGCTAAGAGAAATTTACGTAAGGTGTAAAATATATAAAATCAATAAAGAATACTTTAACTTTAATTAATCTCAAATTGCTAGATAAAATAAAAAAATTTAAGCTACCTTTTTTTGTCTGAGTAGACATGTTAATTAATTCAAATACCATTCCACCATATGTGGGGTAAATATCTCATTATTTTGTTAATCCCTTGGTTCAACGGGGACATTCCGCGATATCAAGGACACAGCCTCCTCCTTTGAAGACCCACATTTTGATACAAATTGTCCAAAGCGCTTGAAACATTTTTGGGGGTTCGGCCGAAAACCTGATTTTATAGATAAATTTCTGCACGTACTCAATTGATGGGGAATAAGTTGCTCCTGTTTCGGGTGACGCGGTGATCTTTGATCTGTGTCCAATGTGGCATTTGGGGAATGCCCTTTGTAAGTCGCCGCGTTACAGCAGGTACTACCCCCTGTGCCCACTTCCTCCCTTTCCCTGGGGAAAACGCCAATAAGTGTTCGAAGTTCGAACTAATTGCTGACGAAATAAAGTGAGAAATGGGGCTGGTGAGAGGAAAGACGGGTGTTGGGGGGACTGGAGCAATGGTCATTGAGGACTGCTGATCGCAATTTTCGGTAATCGAAATGTCCGAATGCATTTTGCGGCACTTTAAAACGCCCGAAATGAAGTTTGGCAGTTTACAAATCACCGACTTCCCTCATTATCGCCATTCATCGCGGAGTCGCAATCAGAAATCGACGAAATCAGCGAGCCTCTGCCGCAGGATTTCACCCAGGTCCACTTTTCGCGATACCAAACAAGATCGTCGGGTTGTTCTTTGCGCTTTGGCACGCCACAAATTGATCGAAATTGACAAAATATTGAACAAAAAACAGGGTCGGGAGAGAGAGAAATATGCAGTTCAATTGTTGCCGAAGAAAAATGCAGTTCAAGGACTTTTCGCCCAGTTGCCGACAAAGTGAGGATCAAAAGCCAAAGAATGTAGATGCAACTGGGGCTGATCACCTTACTATGGAAATTACTTTTGCATGAGGTTGGCAGGTGGACCAACTGAGCAAAGAGTTCGCCATCTCAAGGTCGAAAGTGAAGAATGTTTACTCTTTGGAAAATACTATATTAATATAGTTTATTATATTATTTACAGTGAAACTTTAATACTGAAGAAAAGTTGAAGCTAAAAATGCAAAATGGGTAGGTTGTTTTGTCAAATCAATATTATGAATTAATATAAATATTAAAATCTATTCAAAATAGTAAATGGTGTATATGTTTCACATTAGATATAGTTGGTAACCCACAGATCAATTTAAAAAGGTTTCTGAGAATGCGTTTCTGGAATTTGAGGGACGATTTTTCAATGTTAAATCTAACATGAAGTCAATTTGTTCGAAAACAAAAATTCGCTACTTCCAATGTCAATCGATTTGGAAAAAAATTCAGAAGTAGATGAACTTTTCGTTGTCGTTTTCAATATAGACAAAAACATTGTCTCTAATTAAGAGTTTTCAGTCCGATAAACTCTAACATGATATTGAAAAGGTAAATATTTCCGAAAGTGTAATTTAATTTAACATCACATTGAGAAAACGTCTTTAAATAAGGGGACTCAGAAAGGGAAAAAGAAAGTGATAGCCCAATGGTTCCCACTATATAGTGCACTCGACAAGATACAGCGATCGTTAGCATGTGCCATATGCTGGAGTTTCTCCGCAGCGCTGACTCTCGGTTTATTAACCCCTTTTTCCGCATAACACCTGAGCCCACATAATTTGTCATGCCGTTTGGAATTTATTCAACAGTCGGACCAAGCCCCCATGGAAACAAAAAAGTATATGGCTATCAAGAGACTGAAAAGCTGCAACCCCAAAATGCAAACAATGGGAAAACCGTGCAGTAGTGGAGGGGGGTTTCCAATTTGAAGAGGAAATTGATCTTAGAAGAGGTCTTAAGAGGCCTAGGACCCGCAACATTCTCGGGTCCTTTCCCCTCCCCTCCCATCGCTTTTCGGTTCCGTTTTCCGGCTACCCTTAGCTCTTTGGGCCTTTTGGTGCCCGGGCAGGTGACTTTTGACTTTGGCTATTAATAAAAATAATAGTTGCGGCTAAAAAACAGGAAAAAAAACAGAAAAGGTGAAGAGCCGGGCCAAGAGCAAGGGCAAAAAAGATGTCTTAGGTCAGTTGTGTTGCAGGTGAAGCGACGAGCCCGGCTCACAATTAAAATGCGGAGGGGATGCAGCCGAAAAGGCACCTGTAACGCACAGATAGAGGGAGACGGAAGGACTCGAGAAGGAGCAGGAGCAGGAGCAGGAGCAGCGGCTCAATATTACATCGGCTCATTTATGTTTATGTCCTTTCGTTGTAAGCAGGCTGGCGCTGATTCCCGATTCCCTCCAGCGGCATTGAGCACCTGCTGCCGTCGCTGATGGTCCTCCTGCTGCTCCTGCAGCTCCTGCTGTTGCTGCTGCCGCTGGAATCCTGGAACCTGTCGCACAATTATTGCGCCAGGACGAGACGAGACGCGTGCTCAAAGCCGGTTTGCGGCAAAAAATGCCATATGCCAGGAGGCAAATTACAACGGCGACCTGCAACCAGTTGACATGGGCCACACGACACCAGAAATATCAGCATGCACACGAAAAAAATCAGATCGAACATCAGTTTACTAGGATTTTGTTAACGAAAATCAGACTAACTTAGGCCGGAATCTCTAAATGGCAGAATAAAAGCCATATTTCTGGGGTTCCTGACAAGTCTCCATCAATTAAATGAAAATCACGGCTTTTCTCTTTAACTTTGAGAAATGATTGACATAACTTACCGAAAGAATATGATGCTTCTGAATTCTGAATTAATATACTCCGACCAAAACTCTGTAAATTTTAAGTTGGGTAGTTAGGTTTCTTCTCCACGGTATCAGATTTATTGAAAACCGCAGAAAAAAAATTAAGTTTAAAATAAAGCAAAAGCGGAATAATAAGTTAAGAATAGTTTTAAAATAAAACTACTTTGTTGACTACTAGAAATAAAAGATTCTCTTGCTTAATTTTGTTCTCAGTGCAGAATCATCAACGGCAGAAGCCAAAAGATGCAACAGTCGTAAAAATCTCTCCCTCAGACAGACAGACCGCAAAAAACATACGAGCTGGCTGAGATGGCTGAGACGGAGAGATCTGGAGATCTGCATCTAATCTTGGCCCTCAGGGGAGTCACTACCGAGTGTGTTTTGAGCCACAAGCTGTCGCTTAAAATCCACAAGCGAAGGTGCAACAACAATCGTAAGTGCGCCGCTGCACCTGTCACGCTCGATCGATATTACAAGATCGACTTGTCGGCCAGGCCAAAAGTGACCCAATTTTCAACAGGCCGCCGGCTTCGCCTTCGTCCCTTCCCTTTTCTGCCCTTTTGAAACTGATAAGTTATGATTGCTTCACTTTTGTTTGATTGAGCATTGTCACCTGGCTGGAAACGCTGCTCGAAATTGATTGTTAGACTAAGGCTTGGGGGTGTCTTGGAATGGGTTTTATTCGACTTTAATGGATACTCAAGGACAGGTGACCGCTGCATATGCTGTCGTAAAAATATTAAAAAATCCTCTCAATTGTAAAGTCATTTCTGAGTCCTTACAGTAGTTATATTTTGATTAGTTATAGGTGAAGTAAGGGTGGGATGGGTTCTTTTAGTAGTCTGCATACTGCTGTTTATACTTCCGGGTAGTTGTAAGACTTTGATATCCTTTTTAGGAATGTTAAATGTTTTTTAATAAATTTATATGCTTTGCAGCATCTGCAATTTTACAAACTGTTTTCCCAATAAATAAGATCAAAAGCTCAACCTATAAATGGATAATTTAGAAAGAAAATGCTACTTTTTGTATTAACGTCTAATACAATGTCTTTTAAATGATAAACTTGAGCTCATATAACTGTTTTTACTGTCCAAGCCCTTAGAAAATAAGATCTCCTCCCCAGGTTGAGATTGCATCGGCCATTGGCCGTGTTTATTAAGACTTGGCCAAGAGACCGACTATTGCGAATACTGCAGCACTTGTCCAAGTTCGCTGGCCAAATCGGAAGCCAACAGAGTGCCGTGTCAACGACTAGTCTACAAGTTGCAGATTAGTCTCCAACCCCCCTTGAAAATCTTAAGCTGTTTCGATTTGAGTGCAGAGGACAAATCCAAGTCAGATATGCAAATCAACCCTCGGCGACAAGGCGAATTGTGAAATCTATTCGCAGAGCTTAATGGGCAAAAACAAAGAAGGGTAGAACGATGACCAATCCGCAAGGCTTAGAAAAAAGGGTTGCGAAAACGAGGGCCAAAACAAAAGGCAAAGTCAAGTCCCAGCAATTAAAATGACAAAATCTAAACACGAAATTGGTACGGATTTTGTGAGAAAAGGTGCAAAGTCGAGGGAAGACACCGATCTCAAGGTGTTTTCTCCCTTGGACCTGAAAAACACAGATTATAGACAGATTTTGAGGCGGCAGCAGACGGAGGCAGGCACACACACACACACACAATGGGCAACAAATTGCGGCTGAAGATGCAACAATACTTAAGGGTGAGGGTGAGAGGGATCAGGGATCAGATCAGCAGGTTGAAAACGCGAGCCAGCCAAGTCATTATAAGAATTTAAGCGCACCTTTCGTTTTGTTTGGTTCCAGGACCGGGATTCGAATTCGAGTTTGGATTCAAACTGGACGACAGGTGCTCGGCAGATAAGAGAAGAGCACCTCGCATAGCGGTAGATGATTCGGATCGGCGTGGATCGGTTCGGATCGTTATCCTGCTGCCGCATTTGGTCCTTCTCCTACTGCTGCTGTGCCAGATTCTGCCGGCCAGCAGGGGCTGGCCAAATTAATTCCTTGCCATATTTTATAATTCAACAGATGACACGAGCCAACCGAGGGCTTCTTCAAGAAGCAGCTCTGGCAAGAGGGTCCGCTGCTTGATTGGTCGCTCGGTGCCTTTGGGGTCTTCCCGTCTCAAAAGTTCCCAGTCCCAATCCCGAACCCGATACCGATTCCGTTCCTGGTTCCAGGTTCGATCCTGCGGCTCGTTTGTGGCACAAGCCACATGCCACGCATCCAGGACCTCTGCTGAACGGCTTTTAGATGATTCTACCAAAGGGTTGCATTTGTTATGTGATTAGGCTTGCATCAAGACAGAAATGTGGAAACTTGTATATTCATATAACTAAATTGTTTTCTGCAGAGGTAATAAATTTCTAAAAATAATTTCCATGGTCTCCAATCCTTTCTTACAAAAACAAAAAACGTTTATTGACCAGTTAAATAAGCTTAAATTTTAAGATAGCTTTAACCTTAAAATATTATATTAAGAAAAAAACTTTTTATTTAAGTAAAGATATTTGATTATTGACTTTAGTTGAAATTAGTGAAATTACCCCTGAAAGCTTCTAATATTAATGATTTAAGTCAAATAAATCAATAATATTGTAATATGCAAATAAAATATTTGTAGATATTATACATTAGTTAGAAAACCTAAAGTATAATACGATATAATATTTAAATCTTTTTAAAAGAGTATTTACACTTCGAATTTGTAGAACCCAAGACCTCCTTCGTTTTTTGACCGAGGATTTTCGCTCAGCTTGGGGTTCTGCCGACTTTTCCCCTCTGGCACATTAGCTTAGTTTATTTGAAAGTGCAACAGTTTTTTGATAAAAGCAGTTTGTTGAACCCTCGCCCAGTGGATCGAGTTGAGTGGATCCCCCTCTGGGAAAGGACGACAATGACCTTTTGTCTATGCGATCTGCGCGAATAAAGAACACGTCGCCAGGGGTTGCAGTCAGTCCTAACTGCATTTTGGCAAAGAACAGTTACGGGTTTTGGCCAGTTCTACAGGTGGAAATCGTGTGCTTGTCACACTAATTTCTCAAAGTTCGAGTTCAGTTTTCGATTGTTGGTCGGTGGTTTCGTTTGTAGTCCGCTCCTTTGGCCGTTGCACTTTCACAGTTGCACTCCTGTCACTTTTCGTTGTTTAATTTGATGTCAGCTTTGGACTCGTGGACTCTTCGACTTTTGGGGGTCCATTTCCATTGCCCGACATGCTGGCGAACGCAAAATTAGCCGATAGAGATAGCAGCAGCAGAAAAGAGGCATTGAACTTGGCCAAAACCCAGCAGAGGATCATTAGAGAGCAGCAGGTTGAAGTTGAATGAACTAGCTCAGAGTTCGACGATCAGGAGAAAGGATAATGACAGCAGGTAGGGACACTTGCGAAAGGGACAGATCCGAAAGGAGCACACCCAGGCCCTATGCATATATCCCTCGGTGACATGTTAGCGTGATGAAATCCAATCAGGAATCTGTTGCAGAAATCAAAATTCGGTGGAATCCCACCCATTACGGATTTGATCCTTTTTTGGAACTTCCACTCCAAATACAAAATCTCTTTAAGGCACAAATTAAATAAAGTTCTCAACATAAAAATTTGTGATATAAAAAAATTTACTATTTTAAGAATATATTAGGAGGAGTCCAATGACTTAGTGAAAATAACATTCATTTTCTAAATATTTATTTAAATTAAGCAATCTTTTAAAACCTTTTTGACATCAACGTTGCTTGTGAGGTACTTGGGATTCTTACCAGATAACGCTAAGCGTTCTATTTGATTTCATATGCTAATTTGTTTTTTATTACCACGCAATAAAAATAACGGCTTTAATGTAAGTACATTTGTTAGAAAAGTTAAAAATAATAAAATAAAAATTAAGAAATTAAGTATATAAGGAACATCATAGAACGGTATAAACAAATTGAACGAATTTTTGCAGAATGTAAAAAAATATGTTCTAGTAAGAATAGATTATAGAAAATGTCAAATCTATACAAATAAAACTTACGCAAAAGATAATAAATACTTATTTAAAAATAAATAATTTACACAAACTTTTAAGAATGTTGAAAAATATGTCAGTGGAAACCAGCCATAGTCTATATTAAAAAAAAAAAAAAAAATTCTACTTAGTATATTTTTTGGCTTGGACGGTATATTATTGTTTCCCAAAAACGGTCATACTACAGGGTTGGCTTGGCGACGCAGTTTGTCCATTTTGAAATTCCAGCGGTAAAACGGTCTTGTTTTGGTGAAAATTCCTTACATAAATCAGATAAATAAGCGAGATGCAGGGATTGTTTAGTGATCCGGCTCTGGAACGCCACTTTACGGGCCACTCGGGTGGCATTACCCAGCTGCGCTTCAGTCCGGATGGCGCCCAAATAGCTACCTCCTCGACAGATGCCTCCGTGATCCTGTGGAATCTCAACCAGGCGGCCCGCTGCATCCGCTTCTCCTCGCACTCGGCGCCGGTGAACGGGGTGGCCTGGTCGCCCAAGGGCAACCTGGTGGCCTCCGCCGGACATGATCGCCTAGTGAAGATCTGGGAGCCCAAAATGCGCGGCGCCTCCGGGGAGTTTGTGGCCCATAGCAAGCCGGTCCGCAGCGTTGATTTCGATTCCACTGGCCAGCTGATGCTCACCGCCTCGGATGACAAGTCGGTGAAGCTGTGGCGCGTGGCCAGGCGACAGTTTGTGACCTCCTTTGCCCAGCAGACCAACTGGGTGCGCAGCGCCAAGTTCAGTCCCAATGGTGAACTGGTGGCCACCGCCTGTGATGACAAATCGGTGAGGGTCTACGATGTGGACAGTGGCGAGTGCGTGCGCACTTTCCCGGAGGAACGGTCGGCTCCCAGGCAGCTGGCCTGGCACCCCTGGGGCAACATGCTGGCCGTCGCCCTCGGCTGCAACCGGATTAAAATCTTCGACGTGGCCGGCAGCCAGCTACTGCAGCTATATGTGGTGCACTCGGCGCCGGTGAATGACGTTGCCTTTCATCCCAGCGGACACTTCCTGCTCTCCGGCAGCGATGACCGCACCATTCGCATCCTGGACCTTCTTGAGGGCAGACCCATTTACACCCTAACCGGCCACACGGACGCGGTAAATGCGGTGGCTTTCAGCAAGGATGGGGACAAGTTTGCTACCGGCGGCACCGATCGTCAGGTGAGACTGGGACTTATCTATTTAAAAATCTAGTTAATCCTCTTAATTCGTAGCTCCTGGTTTGGCAGTCCAACCTACACACATACGATGCCTCCCAGTTCGATACCAAGTCTGCCTTGGCCACATCGGGATGTGACACCAGTGCCGCCTCCTCGAAACAGAGTTTGGGCAGTGGCACATCCAAGTCTAATGACCTTAGCATCCGCATTGATCCTTGTCAATCGCTGGCCTATCAACAGTCGGAGGAAAACTTCCAGGTGCTTGACAGCAAACACGCTAATCAGGAGAAGCTCCATACAATGGACACGAAGACAAACAGCCCTAGCCGGCCGTTCTTCTAACTAGTTCCATAGCCTTTGACGCACATAACTAGCCGAACATCCCCCAGGTGTTGGACGTGTCCTTTGAATCTGCCTCAGAGTCCTGCTCCTGTTCCGCGCAGCTGGAGGAGATCAGCAAGCTGTTGGCCTTAATTGATGAGCGTGTGCGACGATTGGAGGGCATTTACTCTTTATAACTATCTATGGGACTTAGCATACATTTTTACATAATATAATTAATATAACTTGTGATTTGTGACTGATAAATTAAGAAGGTATTTCATTTTATTGCCTGGATATATATTTGATATTTGCATAAAAAGTTAAAGGATATTAACACAAGGGACCAGACTATTTCGGTAAGTGCACAATTAATCCAATTGGTATAACTCGATCCCATTTCTAGGAGACCTATATTGTAAAGGAACTCTAGAATCGGGATACGGGGCTGGGGGAATATAGTCTCCTGGCCTTGAATGGACCTTAACGCTGGGCTTGGGCTCATTGCCTGGAAAGCCATAGAAGCCTGGTTCTCCCTTGAGTCCTCTCGTACCAGGGGGGCCATATGAGCCAGGCTCTCCTTTAGGACCAGGATCGCCCTTTGGCCCTGGGAAGCCGGAAGGGCCTAAAGCGCCATTCTCTCCAGGATCGCCCTGCTCGCCAGGATCGCCCTGATCGCCAGGATAGCCACGTAAGCCATCAAGGCCGGAGGTGCCTTGAATTCCAGGATCGCCTTTCCGCCCCGGACTGCCAATTGGACCTTGGGGTCCTCGTTTGCCTAGAATTCCATTAGGGCCGGGCTCGCCCTTAACTCCTGGGAAGCCACGTTCTCCTTTAGGACCTGTCGGACCAGGAAACCCGATCGCCCCTGGATCGCCTTTCAGTCCTTCAACGCCGGGGGCGCCCTTCTGCCCCGGAATGCCATTTCGACCTTGCAAGCCTGGGATTCCTGGTGCGCCGTCCCAGCCAGGCCTGCCCGTGAGTCCTTTCTGACCTGGACTACCCGGAGGACCAGGAGGTCCGGGTGCACCAGCATAAGCTCGTCCGCTTCCGAATGGATTGGGTTCATAGATGTTATTCCGAGAAGGTTGTGGAAGAACACCAACTTCTGCCCAGGTAAGAAATCCATTTCCGCCATATCCATATGTGTCAGGACCTACAGGAATAACTCTCTGTACTCCAGAGCCATCTCTGTACTCCTTCTGCCCAGTATAGCGAAATTCATTTTCCCAGGGAGCAGGCTCTTCTTGCTTTCTTGGTTTGCCAGCTTCTCCAGGTTGTCCTTTATCGCCCGGAGAACCTTTATCGCCCGGAGAACCTTTATCGCCCGGAGAACCGGGTAAGCCAGGTGGACCAGTGGGTCCTGGGGGACCAGGAGTACTTAAGGATGTAATATCCCCAACGTAGTCCGGTTGTGTGTCGAGCCTCGTTGCCAGTGTTTCCAGTCTTCCGTAGATTTCAGCCTTAAAAAGCTCAAACTCATCTTGAGACACCTAAGAAAGAAAAAACAATTCAAATGCTTGTACAATCAACACCCTTATCACTAGACCATACAAAATTGTGTTTTAATTTTGTATTAATTGCATAAAAGAAGTGTGATTAGTGGTTTATGAAAATGAGAGTGTTCTTTCAGTACCATCATTTTCTTTGACCACTGAATGTCTGTTTTGTTCGTACTAACGCAAAAATATATATTCTCTGAGAAATCACAAGTCTTATGTCTTACAAAGTGAAATATTCTTACTGGCAACATATACTTTGTATTTTTACTTACCACATTAAAACCGTTGGAGGAATGCAAGAGAAGGATCCAGACTCCAATAAAATAAGTTATCCCAACACATTTGCTCATCGTTTAGGTATTTGAACAAAACACAACTCATCGGAGCTTCGCGGACAGTGAGATACTGATCCGGGTTGGTTCAGCTCACAAATCTTTGAAACGATTCTTATCTTCGTACTTCGTGCACAGGCATATGGGTAATTTGCGAACCACTCGGCAAATTTTGGATTATCGCGGGTCAGTACCGATGCTCTAATGTCTTGACTTTTGTAGTGGGGCTAAGTTGTTTTCATTTTGATTCAGCTCAGCTGTATAAACTTTCTTCAAAAACTATACCAATTTTTAGGATACAACTTAAAAAAATATTTTGAAATCTTTAATACCATGGTAAAAATTAATGTCGGGAAACTTGAATTTCTGCCCTATTATTTTTTGTTTTGTTTTTATTTTGGAATATTATTTAATTAATTGCGGTATTTCTTATGCGGTAGATTTAAGGATCGTTGAATTTTGGGTTTCTTGTTTTTGCGAAATTTTTCCGTTACAGCATTTTAGCCGTTTAATAGTAATCTTATACTGCTGAAATATACTGGCGGAAATCCAGGAAAATAACGGGTTGGTTTGAGTCCGGGCTGCATTTCTGGCCGGTTTATTATTTATATTTTTGGTATATTTCTTGGTCCGAGCAACGACCTCACTGTCCCACAAAAATAAACAAAATCCGGCGGAGAAAGTGGCCGTAAACAAGCTACGTTGAACGCGAATATATTAGACGTCAATATGCGCGACTGGATGCCGGTGCTCTTTTGCGGACTGTCCGTGCCGCTCTCGCTGTTCATGTGGCTGGGCAATGTGGCGGTGTCGAAGATCTGGAGCAGCGACTTCGAGGGTGAGCAAATCCGGATACCGGATCTTTAATCCAATCCCGGGGTCAACTAATATGCCAAGGGTTATCCGACAGAGTCACGGGTAATTCCGCCGGTGCGCTGGCTCTTCTCCACGCTGGCACCTCTAACTCTGATGACGGTGGCCCTGCGCCGGAGAAGCGTGAATCGATCTGGAGCTGCGCTGGGCATCCTGGTGGCCTTTATCCTGTCCATTGCCAGCCATCCGTTCTTCGCCAGCCTGGTGGTGTTCTTCTTCAGCTCCTCGCGGGCCACCAAGTTCCGGGCGCACATGAAGCGTCGCTTTGAGAGCGATTTCCGCGATGGCGAGGGCCAGCGGAACTGGGTGCAGGTTCTCTGCAACGGCGGCATGGCCGCCCAACTTGCGCTCCTCTATCTACTGGACTGCGGCAGTGGCGAGCGGGCGGTGGACTTTGTGCGGGAGTACCGCTCCAGCTGGCTTGGCGTGGCTGTGATGAGCGCCTTTGCCTGCTGTAATGGAGACACTTGGTCTAGTGAACTGGGCTCCGTGCTATCGCAACGCGATCCCGTGTCCATCATTACCTGGCGACGGGTGCCGCGCGGGACCAACGGCGGTGTTTCACTGGCCGGGATTGGGGTGAGTTTGCTGGGCGGACTGCTCGTCGGCTGTGGCTATTTCGTCACCATTCGGTACACAGTGGAGGCCAAAATGCTACTGGTGAGTCCACCTCAGTGGCCCATTATCGCCTTTGGCGGCATCGCTGGACTATCCGGATCACTGCTCGACTCCATCCTGGGCGGTCTACTGCAGTACTCGGGCATCAATGCCGAGGGCAAGATCGTGGATGCACCCGGAAGTGGCGTGCGCCACTTGAGCGGTTTGCGAATCTTGGACAACCATAGTGTCAACCTCATCTCCAGCATAGTCACCGGTGTCACCATACCCGTCCTGGCCCAAAAATTCTGGCCTGTGCGCTGATCCTGTTGCCCGTTCTTCATTAGGATTATGAAAACTACGGCCCTTTTCTATAGATGAAATTATGTGTTTATTGACCCCAAAAAGGTTTAGCTTTCAAGATCAAATTTAATGTTTAACATAATGATAAATGCGTGAAGCCTTTAAGGCAGCTATATAAATTACTCGTTCATAACTTCATCGGGTCCCGTGAATACCCTCCATATATATTTTTGTATAGCTTCTATGGCGCCAAGCGAACTAACTTACTAAAGAGACTCGATAGAAGCAACGATTAGGGAAAAAGCGCTTGGCAAAGGCAGATGTGTATCTTACTCTAAGGTAGCTAAGTATGTTCCCGTATACATGATGACATTTTTAATACTGCTAAGTAGACAATGCGACTGTCCACCTAGATTGTATGTAAAGAATCCAATTAAAATTCTATAATTTGCAAATTTTGTTACGTGACTTCAGGAATTCTCGGAAATCTATTATGGTTTGTGTATATTTACGTCATCGCCAGTTGTTTTCTGTATTTTGGAGAACAATTAGCTGACCTCGCCCTGTTTCGCATTTGCTTATTTATTCGATTGACGAAATTGCGCATTGCAAAAACAACTTGCTGTTTTGGCGCTCTTCAGACGATAGCATACATATGCTATACGTTATAAAAACATTTATAAAAACTGGTGGGCTGAGTAAATTAAATGTTTTAATGCTATGTTTATTTACTTATTAACTTGTTTATATTTATAATTTGCTAGTTCGTCAAAATATTAAAAGCGTTGCGCGATAAATTACGCATGTTTATCAAAATACTAGTTAATATTTTTGAAACTTACATATTTAGAAAGATAAATCGAATAGATAATGCGAATATTTCATAAAATTACAAGGAACTTCCCTAGGAATATGTCAAAACAGCAGGTTAAAATAAATTAAATCTTGATTTTGTCCTCCGGTTGTATGTTGACGCAAGTGCGATGTTAATCGGGTTCGATTTAACACTGGTTTTAATTTCAATTATGATCTCTTATAGCTATGCTTATATAAGGGGGGGAGAGACGGGGCGAATTCGCAAAAGCGAACGAAAGCTTTATTGGCTCCCGCTCTCGCTTTAAAACTAGAGAGAATTTACAATTTGAATAAACGCGCCAAGTGCGTCAACAAATATAATTTTCTGGAACTTTATTTGTCTTCAGTTTTTTCAGTCTCATACTGTTTTTCTGACGGCAGGCCCGTTTACAGCCTAGCGTGGTGTATGCAGTGGCTTTCATAAGTTTGCTATTGACGGCAGGTGAGACTGGGATTTACATATCTAGTTAAAAATCTTTTTAATTCTCCTTTTAATTCGCAGCTCTTGGTCGGGCAGTCCAATCTACATAGTGTGACACCAAAACCACCTTGGCCTGTAACACCAGTATCGCTCCTCGAAACTGAGTTTGGCCAGTGGCCCATCCAAATCCAATGACCTTATAATCCGCATTGATCCTTGTCAATCGCTATCAACAGTCGGAGGAGAACTTCCAGGTGCTTGACGGCAAACACGCTAATCAGGAGAAGCTCCATACCATGGACTCGAGGATCAACAGCCCTTGCCGACCGTTCTTCCAACTACAAATTATAGCGTTTGCCGCACATAAATCTACAATTTCTCAGTTGTTTGGACGTGTCCTTTGAATTTGAATATTTGCATATAAATTCGAAGGATATTAAAACAAGACACCTGAGATTTGAAGAAGTACTTAATTAAAGGCTTTATTCTTAAAAAATCATTAATTCATATTCCAAATTGCAATGCCATTAGCCTCGTCAGGTTCCCCAGATCCGCTTTCCGATTCAAAGTCTGCAAAAATATTTGTCGACGGACCGTTCTTCTGCTTCGTAGTGCTGGAAAAACCATAAATGGCTAAACGGCCATGTCCGCCCTTCTTGCCCAGATAGCCATAGCCAGGCTCTCCCTTGGCTCCTCGGATGCCGGAAGGGCCTTCTAAGCCATTTTCTCCAGGATCACCCTTCTCGCCAGGAACGCCCTTTTCTCCTGGATAGCCATATAAGCCAGGTTCTCCTTTAGAACCTGTAGCACCAAAATAACCGTTCCATCCACGATCGCCTTTCCTTCCATCAATTCCGGGGACGCCTGGTATGCCGTGGTCGCCCTTCTGCCCCGGAGGACCCTGCAAGCCTGGAAGTCCTCGTTCGCAGGTTTTGCCTGAAAAGCCAGTCCTGCCAACATTTCCATTTTTTTCCCTATATCAAAATAATTTAGGACCTGCTGGACCAGGCTCTCCTTTTACACCCTTAAGAGCAGGGCGACCTGGGGGACCAGGAGTACCTAAGAATTTTATATTGTCAAGGCCCTCCGATATTTTGTGAAGTATCGCTTCCATTGTTTCCAGTCTTCCGTAGATTTCAGCCTTAAAATTCTCATACTCATCTTCAGGCACCTATGAAAGAAAAAGACAATTTAAATACTTGCACAATGATCATTATTATCAAAGGACAATACAAAAACAATGAGTTCTCTGGAATTTGTTTTCTTTTAATTTTTATATATTGCTTAAAATAAGTGTAATAAAGTAATAAAAATAAATCATAAGGTGCAGCATGCTTTCTGTACTCCTGTGTCATGTCTATCTTGTTCGCACCAACTTAAAATTATATATTCTCGGAGAACAAGGTATAAGAAATATTAACACATTAAAAGCATTGGATGAATGCAAGAGAAGGATCCAGACTCCAATAAAATAAGTTATCACTACACATTTGGTCATCGTTTAGGTATTTGAGCAAAATACAACTCATCGGAGCTTCGGACAGGGAGATACTGATCCGGGTTGGGAGAACCATAGTTTTCCAGCTTAGACATTTTTGAAACGGTTTCTTATCAGCATAGTTGGGGCACTGGCATTTGGTGGATTTGGGCACCACTACATTAAATGGGCAAATATTGGCTTAGCATGCGTAAGTACCGATGATCTAATCTCTTGACTTCAAAAGGGGGGTTCAGACATCTGTAACTCGAGCGACATAACCTAATTCTGTCCAAATCAGCACAATTCGGCAAGCCGAAACCCGAAACAAAAATTCACCGAGCAATCGGTGAACCCATTGATCAACGTACTGATTTTAAGCTTCGTGTCTGAGTTTAAGCAATTATCGTTTCCGAATCCCTAATCGTTTTGAAGAGATTGTGAGTTTTCCTATTTCATGTTCTTTGTGCTTGAATTGATTGTAATATAAGGAGGAACGCTATAGTCGAGAGCGTCGACTATAAGATACCCGATACTCAACTAACCAATTTCAAAATAAATATTCCCGAATTTCGCGATGTTAGATGGCGACTTCTACGATTTGCAGGCGTTAGAGTGGGAAAACGACAAAGCATCAGGGCCCAAATAAATGAAAAGTATATGTGTATAACCCTAAATTTGTGTGGTTCATTTAATCTTTTTGAACTTTATTGGTTCTCTTCAGCTTCTGCAGTTCTAGGTTGCGAATCAAGTTCTGGGAGAGTGCTCGCAGGGCTTCACTAGAGGAAGTGGGTGAGCTAGCGGGGCTGATCACCGCACCCGGAGTGGTTGGCTTGGCGAATCCGATGGAGAACTTGATCATCAGGTCGCCAATGGGGGAATTGATGAACTGGGAGCCCGTTGAGATGGTCTTGAAAATGATGCGGCGCTTGTGCTGGTAGACCTGCGGATCGCTAGGCAGGTTATGTTCCTGATGAGGATTTGGTTTGGGATTGATACTGGTACTGGAACTAGTTTTAGGCCGGTGACTGTTCGTGCTCACAGGTGGTAGTGGTGATTCAGTAGTACTGGTTTGATTGAAGGGTCTGCCTGTGATCCTGGGCTGCGCAGAGGTCCTCGGCCTTGTGGTTCTTGGGTGAGCTGTGGTGGTTGTGCTGCGACGCCTCTGGGGTCTGCGAGTGGGGCTGCTGGAAAGGGTCAACGATGGTGCCTGGTAGCCCGCCTCGCCTTGGTCCTCATCCTCTGGAGTCGCTGCCACCGCATCGGGTTTCTCAGGATCCACCGGATAGCCCGGATCCGTCTGATCCTCCTCGTCTTCGTAGTCGTCCTGCAGATCAGCCTCTCGATCTCCGCCTGCGAAATAAGGCGGTTGATGTGGTGGCTGCTGGTCGCGGCGCTCCTGCTTTTCCCGCTGCTCGTAGACGGGATCACTGGGAGCCGACGAGGCCAGCACCTGCTCCATCTGCTTTTGGAGGATCTCGTAGAGCGGGGCGTTCTGCTCCTCGTCCACCACTTCGGTCGGTTCGCTGGGCACAAACTGATTGTTGATATAGGCATTTCGTCCGTCCAGGTCCTCGTCCAAGTCCAGAACATCGTCCTTGCGGGAACGAGACTCCGTTTGCAGCTGATCAGGCGGTGGATGGGTCACATCTTCATTAAACTCCGCTGGAGCAGCTCGAACGGTGAGGAGAACTGAAAAAAGTTATAAGGATAACTTCTCATTCAATGGTTCTTAATTTTAATCTAACCTCCACTAAGCAGGATCAATAGCTGCATCGTCCAGATTCGCATTCCGAAACTTCTATCTCCCATTGCAGTCGGTCGACTTCTGTGAGGTGAGACACCATTTCCAATGCTTTTATAGGCGGCCCAACTGCAACCTGTTGCATTGTCCATCCCACGCCCAATTAGTTTTTAGGTTTAGTGCTTGTCCCTGATGATGGCCCTTTCAAGATTCTGATATCAATCAGTTTATAGAACTCGTTTCTAGGGTCATTGCACTTGAAAGCAACTGCTCTGTCTCAGAACTCTACTCAATTTAATTATAAAGGGAAAGAAAGTTTTTAATAGGAAGTGATTGGAGGAGGAATAATGTTCTGAGTAGTTTTGAGTTTATATACCTATTAATCTTAGGGTAACTAAACAATTCAAGCAGAATTGATTAGCAACGAGATGCAAGAGTTTCCGATCCAACAAAACATGAATATAATATAGAAATAGATAGAAGAAGCTCATTGCGGTCATTCCTAGGCCTTTGAACTCGTTTCGGAGGTCAATGCGATGCACAAACAAAACAAACCGCATTTCAACATTTTTTTTTTAATGTCCCTTGAAAACAAAACTTTTCCTGGTTCAAAGGCAAAATTTCTCTAACTTATAAATTCATTTTATGGGTGCACACTTACCGCAAATAATAATTTATAAATTTGGCCAGATCATAGTAATGTTTTAGCTTAATCTTGGCAAGGAGCTCTGCGGGGAATTAGTTTTTTGTTATTCTTAAAGATTTTTCCTTTATTTGATTATTCAAAATATATACAAAATTAAAAGTTTTTAATATTTTTCAAAAAGTATGCAAAAGTAGTGAGCAGTTGTGTGTATAATCGAAGCTAGCTATATATAACCCTTAATGCCAGAGTAGACCCACGTGATCACAGCATTGTACAACAAAAACTGAAAAAAGACGCTTATCAATAGTTTTTGGAGCTCTAAACGCTTGGCGTTCTAAGAGGCGATAAGCAGGCCTCGAATTGTTATGAGTAAGTAATTTGGCAGACGTTTAAGCAGTACTGAAGTCATCGTTTTCTAGTTCAGAGTATCGTAGCACTAACAAAAAACAACTAAAAATGTCAAATATTGCAGGGATTTTTCTTTTGTTTATCCTGTTCGCCCTAAGTATAAGTTTCAGGCTGGAAATAGGACACGTTCTAATGTAGTCCTTTTGTTTTAGGTGGCCATGTCTGCTCGCATTCCCCGAGAAATTAATGAGGTTGATAAGCTTCGTAGGATGAAAGAAAGTCTTGAGAAGCAATTGCAATTTGTTTAGGAAATCCATCCTGCAGAGCTGCAAGGGAATATGAACTTTGCATGCCACAGTTAACTTTCTTTTGTTTTAAGAATAATTTATAATAGTTTATTTTTTTGTGCAGACGGAATTAATGATCCAGACGTTAAAAACATACAAGAAATTGAAGAATTTAAATGCAATAATACAGTGCTTACCGAATCATTAAAAGCAAACTAATTGAAATAAAACAGAAACGATTTTAATGATTTTAAAGCTTTTTTTTGTAATAAATTAAATAAATACTTTTTCTTAAATGAGATTTTCTAATTAATATTGTACTTGAGCCTATCATTGTCCTTGGCCTTGGGTGGGGTAAGCTCCTTCAGAGGCGCGATCTCCAGTGGTTTGGGGGTGGGAGTTTCCTTCAAGGGCATCGGGGGCAGGGCGATGTCCTCAGTGGTCTTCGCAGGCTCCAAGACCGCGGCTGGTTTTGGAATCGCAGCCTGGACCGCAACTGGCACTGGGATCAGAGGAGCTGCCACGGGCTTCTTAACAGTCAGAGTCAAGGGCTCCTCGTCGTTCTTCTCCTTTTGGAACTCCTTCTCCTCACTGCTCTCACTGCTGTCCTTTTCCATCTTCTTTTTCTCAGCCTTTTCCTTCTTTTTCTGCTGTTTCTCCTTTTCCGCCTCCTGCTTTTTTTTCTCCTCCTCCAGCTGCTGTTTTTCCTCCTCCTGCTTCTTTTTCTCTTCCGCCAGCTTCAGTTGCTCAACAATGGCCGCATCCCGGAAGTAAGGTGACGAGCGGAACTTCTTGTCGGCATAGGCAGTCTCCTGGGTATATTTCGCCTGGCACTCGGAATAGGAGAAGTCCGTCCAAAGGCCGTGGGATCGGCACTTGGCCACGCTCAGCTTGCATTTGTTGTAGAAGACGGCCACTTCGGAGGATGTCGTGCCGCAAACGGGTTCGTACAGCTCATCGCAATCATCGTCGCACAAATAGCCTTCGCTCAATGACTGGGCGGCACTATTGATGGCCGCGGAATTCGAGGTCTGGCAATTCTTTTGGCCGGACTCACAGCCGAACCACGCGATGGGAATGGCCAAGTAGGGCGGACTCAGACGCTTCTGGCTGGATCCAGATTCCCCGGGAGCCGCATAGGTGCGCTTCACATAGTAGCCGTGCTCCTCGGTGGATACCTGAGTGCTGCCAGCCAGATCCGTAGAGCTGGACCACTTGGTCTTCGTCTTGGTCTTGTGGGCATCGGACTTCTCATGATTATGGTGATCGGAGCCCTTGTGCTTGCGACGTTTCGCCTCCGCGGGTGTCGCCTCCAAAAGAAGCAAAGCAGCCACTATAAAATGGAAATAGATGAGTCGTAATTGATTATATGATGTCCAGAACTGATCGGTTTCGAAAGCAAACACTTACCTACGATACAAGCAACTTGGTACGGTTTCATGTTGATCTGGCCAGCTGCTCGTCTCCACAACAACTGATCGCATCTTCTGGCGAGCGGTGCTTAAGTACCAGTCTTAGCCACTTGGCGGGGAATTCTTTACCGGTTTTCAGATCGCACTGCAGATCTCAGCGGCAATGGCCAGTTCTCCACTGGGTTTGTTTACACTTCGCGCAGTTTCGAGACCCGAACGAAAGTACTATCTTATTTGGTGAAATTTTTATGCAAACTCATGTGGTCGTACCCTTTTCCCAGCGATAGCCATCTAGAATGTCTCATATCTGGAACTGGTTGTGTGTTTAACACCTTCGATGCCCCCCATTCGACGCCCAGCCTCTCGAGCCGGTTCTACGAAATTAGGTCAATCTGGAAAGGTTCGGTGATCTGGTTGTTATTTTATGAGGTTCTTCTGGCCGAGATCGCCGGCAGCTGCACTCGCTTGCAGGAAATCCACGTCCAATCAAGCGCTGTTATTCTGTTATTCTGCCGATCTCTGTTGATCTTTGGTCTGTCCAAGAGATCACTTCCATCGATGGTAATTGTAGTCTGGATTAGAGCAAGATCAAGACAAACTTAAGTGATCTTTTTAACTTAAGGATCGGCATACAGATGGACAATAGATTGGGATTGTTTCTGTACCGACTGGTAACAACTATAATTCAAAATGTAACACTATAAAATAGCTATTTGTATGTAGAAGATTGATCAATAAATCATAAGTTTTGTATAGTTAAGTTTACCGAATACACACAATACCAAAATCCACTCTCTAATGATTATAAATCACTGAATATCTGTTGATCAACCCGCTAAGCCATCCATAATTGCATTTATTATTACCACCATCGATTTGATGACTCATTTCGCTCGTGATCACTTCTTGTTGATTTTGAAATGTAGTTCCATGGAAAAGTTTTCAAATTTCCCATTAGCATTAGAAAGTTAACCGATCTTTGGTGCACTGCCGTCTGGTTGGGGGCGATCAAAGCGTATCTAATTACGTAATTAGGACTTTGACCGAATCCCAAAAAAAGTGAGACTAAGTGATCTTGTAAGCAGCTTTGCATATCAGCAAAAGAGTCGAACTGGGTTCGCCAAACGGCGCTAATGTTTCAGACAAACAGTTCGAAGCGAGACCATGTCTTTGGACACAAATCAACAGATTTATGAAAGAAGCTGCCAGAAAACAGAAAGACAGAAAATTTAAATAAATGATTTCGGTTTCTTTGGGCTAAGCCACTCTGTAAGCTACCGCGTAAACAAAAGAAGTTCAACGAAAGGTAAGAAAACAACCAAATGAGATGAGCCGCGGTGGGAGGAAAGAAACCCAAGAAAGAGAGCTTGGGTGCAGTAAAAGCGGATGGACAACGCTCTGGTTAGTCCGCACCAGAGATCGGGTTAAGATCGCGCTGAGAGCGGAGCGTTTTGGGATCGCCTTGTTTGCTCGCATTTACTTTCATTTTTGGAGGGGCTATAAAAAGCGAAAGCAGAGCGCTGGATTTGCTCATAAAGACCGCAAAACTGCAAAAGTCCACTACGGAGTCAGTCGAAAACAAAGGATTAACACAATGGTTAGACCCATCTACCTGGCCCTCGGTGAGCTAATTTCTGGTAGGGCTTTCATTTACCTTTGCTAATCTTTTCAACTCCCAAAAACAGCAGCTTTGCTCGTCCTGACCTGCTCTTTAAATGCAGCTCCATTGGGGGAACCGGAAATCAATACCAGTCCCGAGCTTTCAGCTTCCAAACAGACAGAGGAGCAACTGGAGGCCCACAACTCGAGTGGCGACAGCAGTGAGGAGGGCGATGACGAAGAGGTGGAGGATGAGGTGGCCGTAAAGGTCGAAGAAGATGATGATGAAGAGGACGACGACGACGACGATGACTCGCTGATCCGCAGACGTCGCGGGGTGGAGACCACTGAGGAACCTTCGGAGGAGACGGCCACCGAAATTCCAACTGAAGACCAGAAGGTGGATACCACCACTGGGGCAGCTCCAACGAGAAAACCCGTGCTCGTGCTTATCCGCGACGCCTTGAAGAAGGTCACCACGGACCTGCCCACCGCACAGGTGGCCAATAATGCACTGCAGTACTTCCAGCAGTTCGAGCACTTCATCCAGCAGGCCATTGAGGAGGTCATCGGCGACGATGACGATGAGGAGGAGACCCCGGTCACGGTCATTCCGGCAGTGGAGGCCACCAACGAGGAGAACAAGAAGCCCGAGGTGGAGAGTCCGGAGAAGGCTCCTGAGCCTGAGGTCCCCGCTGAAGTCCTTGAAAAAGAGACCCAAGCCATGGAACCCGTCAAGATGGAGGATTCCACCACTTCGACTTCGGCTCCTCTGAGCAATGCTGTCTAGTCTAGATATCCGGTTCAGATCCACACATCATTTCTCAGCTATTTATTGTCATTTATTTATTGTTAGATATAAACTTAATGCCATATCCTGAAGCCTAAAGTGTTTATTGCACCGGGTGTCACACAATATCCTGGCGATCCTGCCTTTCCTTCATCGCATAGATGTGACTCTTTAGTTGGCTGCGATGGCGATTGGTTGTCCGTCTCTTGGGAGATTCAATCTGCTGCAGCAAGCGGTTAAAGTGCGAGTTGGGTGCCTTGGTGGAGGGGTTCTTCTTGCCGGACCCAGAACCACTGGGCTTTTTCAGGGACAACTCCTGATCCCCAATGGTCAGGGTCAGGGGCAGCTTTCCACGCGTGCTGATGTAGATGGGAATGGTGATGTAGATGGGCGAGCCGACTGGTTGAGGACTGACCACTGCGGAATCTGGCTGGGTTTTGATCTGCTGACTTGGCTGTTGCTGCGACTAAAGGAAAACAAAGTGTTGTAAGTATAAAGAACAAATAGATTGTGTGATATGAACATTCATTCGCACGAGAATGTTATAGTAAATGACCAATGATTTGAAATAATGAATATTCTTATAAGTCTTATAAATGTAAAGAAAAAAGTGTCTTTAATTAATATTATATGTATAAGACTTTGTTATTTAATTTCAATGGAAAATATGCTTTCTTTAAATATGCAGAAGAACTGGATAAGCTAAGATAATATCTTAATATATACATAATTAAAGTCCGAACGTAAACTAGGTAGTTCAAATAACAGCATTATAAGCATAGAGAAAAAACATCAATTATTGTTTATGATTGAAGTGTTAGAGCGGTCGATATCAGGTAGTTGAGGATAATGGAAAATAAAACAGCAGGCCAATAAGTAATTTATTATGGGGTCTGCTTAAAGGATTTCATACCTGCTCTACTTTTTCTGTGTGCGGTGACAGCTGCTTGAGAAAATAGAAGAAGTAAAATAAATGAAACATAAATAAATAAATATTAATTTATACAGATGTATAATGATGGTTTAGTTCTTTAAAATGGGATGTGAAATCGAACTTATTTTTATAAATGTATGTTCAAAGAGAGCTTATATTATTGACTCTCCTTAAATATTCATCCTAGTTGCTTCGTCTGAGTGATATAATATTTCTCACCTCCTCCTTTTCAAGATGCAGTGGCTGCTGTTTGAGGAAGTGCAGCGGATTGGCATCCTCGCCCAGGTTGTTGTACTCATCCTCCGACAAGGCGGGAAGACGATCGTTGTGGAAGTTGTAGTCCTCCTCCTCGATTTCATGTGCCTGTATTGAGGACTTGGCTGTGGGGGTGTTGTTGGGTTTGGGAGTAGTGGTCGAGGTGGTACTAGAGGAGCTGGACGAGGATGGCTGCAGCATTACCTTCATTTTAATGACCTCCTGGCTGTCGTTATTCTTTGTGACATTCTGACCAGAGCACAGAATTGAGCAGAGCAGCAAAACTATAGTAAATTTAATACAATTAAGTAAATTCATTTTTCATTTCATTCATTAAAGTTTGGTCTTTTTTACTTTACTTAAAAACGTTAAATTTATTATTTCTATTTATTATATCTATTTTAAACAGTCATAACAAAATGGTTTTGTTTTTAACATTATTAAAAATTATTAGAAGTCAAAAAAATCTTTCTCAATTATTATAACATATTGTCAAACTTACTTAGAACTGAATAGAGTTTTATAGACTTTAAAGACATATAAAATAGAAAAGTTCGCAAGCATTACGAACTTGTCTAACTCAAATCCAAGCTATGACCCTTTCATTTGATGTCCAAAAACCTTTTTGCAATTTCAATGTGATATTTTATTTGATAAAATATTACGACCTAAAAGCTACCGACTAACTTAAGATAATGCCCAGCCCCAGCCTAACACCCTGTTCCAAGGTACTCCTTGTGATTTCCCCAGATTACAGGGTCGTCTTCTTGCCATTGAGAATCATCTCGGTGAGTCCGAGTTGCCGGAATTGTTGGAGGCGCTCCACTTGATGGCAGAGGCGTTTCTGGAACTGCACCTCCCGGCTGAGTTCCTTGAGTTCATCCACACTGCCCATGGGACTGCAGCTGCCCATCTTTTTGGCAATGAGATGCGAGGTCAGCGCGATTTTGGCCTTCGAGAGGCGCAGATAGGAGAAATCTGTGCTGGATCGCTTCAGTTCCTGGCGGTACAGGAACAGTTGGTAGGGAAAGTTCACGTTGGCGGCCTTTCGACGGAGTTTCTTCAGAGCCCGCCTCTTCTGTTTCTTCAGCGGATCGTGGCTCTTCACCTTGTGCGGTTTATCGGAACGCTTCTTTTCTGATCTGCGGCTGGACTTGTGATGGTGGTCAATCCTCTCTGATTTGTGATGGCTGGCCTTGTGATGCTGGTCAATCATGGTGTATGTTTCTGGTTCTACGTCTCTGGAGCGAATGATGCTTTGACCAGTGGGGTGAGGGCCTTTTAAAGGACCCGATCGGCAGGTATATCCTCCGCCCAGGTAGATCCGCTCATTATCGGGTGCCAGTCACGCGTTCGCATGTCATAAACTTAAACCGTTTAGCAGACTCCTCATTCGGTTTCCATGAGCCATCCGGGTCGCCGGGAATTTCCCCGTTTATGGCTTTATGACTAGCCAAAGATCCGTATACCCAGCCTAATCCTCAATTATGGCAGCCAACTTAGCGCCGTTCGCCCAGATCCCCTGGGTTTTGTGGCGATTTTTCCAGCCGAAACCAGCAGGGGATACCCGACCACCTTTCGCAGAAATCGCGGACTGTTCTAGAAGCACATTCAGTGGAAATCGGCAAGGAGACCCGACCCTGTCCCCATAGAAATTTCTAGCTAACACTTGGATTTCCTGGAGGCAAGACCTTGCCCTTAGATCATTTCTTTTTCACACAATCACCTTTCTAGTTGCCTTTCCCTGAGAATCCTTGACGTCTAACACCCATGATATACCAAAATTTATTATAGAACGCACCTCCGCAATTAAAGCTCCAAGATGTCTTCATGTTTCGTGCTTGAAAATAATACTGAAACCGCTTTTGGCATGAGATTTCTATTTTATACCTGAGAAGGCAAAGTTTATGGCTCGAGAAATTTCACTTGAATGGGAACAATGCGAAGTTCTACCGGTAGAAATTTGCATATTAATTTCTCAATAGTCTGGCTCCACTTTTCTCTTTCTCTTCTAGCTATGCAAATTTGGCTTTGCCTGCTTTTGGACCTACAAATTTAAACGCCGATGTCGTCATTGATTGAGTTTCTTGTTGAAGATGGCCAGGGGAGTGGAGGGGAAGTCGAATAAATAATGATGATGCGCCACTTTTTCGGTTTATTTTGTATGCATTTTATGAATTTCGATTCGAGAGGCATTCTTTCGCCCGAGTGCCCAACAAAAGTTATGAGGTCTCTTCATATCTTCATATTACCCCCTCTGTTCTGCACGGAAAAAAAGAAAGCAACATAGACTTCCAGTATTTATATAAATATAGGAACTAGTGTATCCCAGTACAGTTTAAATATTTTATAATTTGATATTTGATTAGGAAATTTTTGAATTTCCGAGGGAGTCAAAGGCCTAATGATGACAAAATTGCTGTTGTTTTAAGATTACTCACAAAATGTTGTTGGTTCTAATTAAAACTTTTATTTTATTTGTAAACAGTTGTCAAAATACGTCTTAAGTTCTTATAGTTTATACAAACAAATCTGTAAAGGTTTTATCTCAGTGTGGTCAGTCGATATTAGCCCGGACCATTGGAAAGTCATCGATGGATGGGTCGCTGCATCCATTTAAAGTTCAGTTTATTTATCTAGCTGCCAGACGGAAGGCCCGGGCATTTCCATTTGACTTGTCTGCGACTGCCTTGCATAACGCTTCCCTCGATGTCCTTCATCTTTTGCGGTTTGCGTTTGTCATTAGACAACGTCTAGACCGAGACTCAGTCAGCCAGTGCCAGACATCGATCTGCGGTGATTGCCCCAAGAAGTTGGCTACACAAAATTGGCCATAGGGAAATGGTCGAGATTGGCAACGTTTTCTAAGCCAACTGTCTCCAAATTAATATTTTTTGGGTTAAGCAGAGCGAATATATATAACGATTTTGGCAGCATCTTCCCTTTGACTTCATTTTTATTTGATTTTTGTAGTGAAATGAGGTTACAATACACAGATAGCGTAGGCAATTTCCAATTTGAAAATCAGTTACTAAAAACTCCCAATTATCACACTTCAAAAGAACCCTTGTCCTTATCTCACCACTTAGACAAATGGAATATTTTATACATATCCATCAATTTTATTTCCCTGATAGGGCATCATTTAATTCTGCTTAACTGTTTCTGGTTTTTATGGCTGACCCTTCAGCTGGGGACCTTTTACGATCCGTCCTTTTATGGATTTCCAATTATAAATGCAGAAAAAGTCAAGCCAGCGGAGGGCTAAACTTTTTCATTGCAACCATTCGAACGAACGGCGCAATAATTTTCCATCGCCATTGTGTGTTTTCAATTTGTTAGCCATGAGGCCAATAAATTGGCCAAATATGCGCCATAAAGTGGCTAGCAGAAGGAGCCATCAGCCAGAAGATAGAATCCAGCAGGGGGAGAAAAAGGAAGAAAGAAAGGGATTCCCCAAAACCTATGCACTTTGTAATGAAATAAATGGACTTTCATGATGGACGGGCCAGCAAATAAATGGCAAATTTTCGCTCCAAATTAAAATATTTTTTTTTAACGGTGGTAAAATACACACGGCTAAACTCCTCTCACGGAGTTATATTGTTTCATTTTATGTATTGCTATTGTTTCGGGCTGTATAAACTGCATTTCACATTTTATTGTGCACTCAATCAAAAATCCATTTCCGTTTGTTTCGAACCCACACATCTGTTTCAGTCTGTCTGCGCGGAGTGTGGAGATTCCGGATCCAACGGCAGGTGGATTCGCGGGTGCCCGGATTGGCAGCCAAAAGTTTGATAATTGAGTTGGAGCCACGCGCTGAAGTTGCGACCATCTCCACCAACCCAATGGGTTACAGAACCACTTTATGCACTTTAAGAAATGTTTTTAAAAGCAATTGTTATTTTAAGCCAAAAAAGTAAGGCTCAAGAAATGTCATTTGGTATAAGAGATTAAGCTGCTGCCAGTTGTGATCTGGTTAGTGACTCTATATGTGATAGATTTTTCAGATAATTTGCGGTATAAGATGAAACAATCAAAACGTTCAAGAAATCGAACATTAAATAAAATAATTATATTATTTTCTGCATAATATTTTATTTAAACATTAAGTAATATACATATTTTAGATATTGTTTATTTTTTATCAAAAGTAGAATTAAAGATAAATTTTGTTATGTCAACTTAATTTTGTAAAATATGTTTATATTCCAGAAACAGAATCAATAGTAGGGATACAATTGTATTAATGTTTTGTATTTGAAAAACTTTTACTCTATCAATGATGAAAGCAATATAATAAGCAATATTTGCATGTAGCCAATATGTTCAAACTTTTATCCAGTGCATCGCCCACGCCCATCCATTGCTGTCCCCAATCATCATCAGCTTTTGTCGGACTGGGGAGGAGGCCTCCTTTTGAATGCGCAGGACGATGGCAGGGACTCCGTTCGTGTTGGACGTGCCGCATGGCAATTCAATCGACTGTGGGGCGAGGAGTCAACTGAGCGACCAAATAACATCGGATGGATGGCTATCCTGACAGCCCGAGTTCCGCTCTTGAGCCCCAATCCACGACCCTCGACCCAAAACCTCCGCCCCGCCACCTCTGCATACTGCAGTCAAAGTAATGCAATCCCATTGCAGCCGCATAGGGTAAATGGTTGGAGATCCTTGCGGAAGGACCTTTATTGTGTTTGTGCAGACCATATGATGGAGTCCTTGCCGGCAACTGACTTTGAAATGGTTAAATGATGGTCAAACGATGAATGAATTATTCGCACAGCAAATGGGTCATGAGGATGTGTAATTTGAACACCAATGTTTTTCCAATTGAGCTCTAAGTAATAGTGGCAAATGTGGATTTCAGGAATAGAATATATACTTACATATTTTATACACATTTTAAATACATTTTTTTTAGCCTAGGTATTTTTTTTAATAAGTCAAAGAATGTTTCATATTAATGGACCGTTTTTTTCCTATTAAAAGCTGAACATTTTATTTTAAATTAAACAAATTTCTGATAGCATTTTAACTTTTGTCATCATTTGTATCATTTCATTTTTTTTGTATTATAATAAGACAGTACGTTTCTTTGAAAAAATGACTTTCTCGTAAATTTTAAATTAAATCAGAAAAATATTTATATATATTCAATTAGGAGTAGTTCTCCGTTTAACTTAAAATAGGAAACGAAATATCTGCATTCAAGTATTTGGCAAAAACTGAATTGAAAAGGAACGGAAACACAATATGATATGCACGAAAAATTGTCATGCAATAAAAACTAATCAAATAAATAAATAAATGAACAAAAGCTGGGCAGTAGAAACAGAGGCACCGGCACAGCAAATAAAGTGACAAAATAAAGGAAAACAATTGCGAAATAAATGCCACAAACAATTGACAATAAACTACACGACATACGAATAAGTGTGCATGCGTGTGAGTGTATGACCTGATTCGCATACATACATAGATACATGTTTGCATGCGTCAAGGATATAAATAAAATGAAAAGAAGCCAGAAGAAGAATGAGGCACTGAGAAATAATAAATAAACTACAGTTCATGTCATGTCAGCAAGGATAACACAGAAGAAGGGACCAACAAAAACTGACAAAATGAAATTGAGAAGAGGAACAAAACACACAAACACACGATGGGGGGGAAAACAAAAAAGATAATAATAAATATGTAGAACAAGTGAAAATGGCCAAAAGTTGTACAGATGCGTGTAGTTAATTTGATGAGCTCTTTAAGTTGTCCAATTTGTTGGCATCCCGGCAAAAAGAAATTGAAATAGGCCTTGTGAACACGAATAGACACGCATTCACCCAAAATTTAGGAAAGATATGGTTGGCAAAAGATAAGGATTGGGATAAGACAGTGGGCTGAAAAACCTAGCCGACGGGTTTCTGCAGTCAAGAATTAAAAATTATGGTTTTGGGTGTCTAAAAGTGGGAAACAAAACACTGAAATATACTCATTGTTGTGGATTTAGGTATACAGCAAAAGAAATAACAAGAAAGGAAAGCTAACTTCGGGCGGAGCCGAAGTTGATATACCCTTGCAGAATACTCTGTAAATTATATTTTCCAAAATTATTCATGTGATGCATTCTTAATACTCATAAAAAATCCCAACTTCCTAACTTTAAAAACTCCAAAGTTATGGCATTTCCAATCGTTCAGTTATATGGCAGCTATAGGATATAGTCGGCTGATCCTTATGAAATTTGGTAGGTCGGATTGATTGGCCAAAAATAAAACCCATAGAAAATCCCAACTTCCTAACTAAACAAACACGAAAGTTATGGCATTTCCGATCAATCAGTTATATGGCAGCTGTAGGATATAGTCGTCCGATCCCGGCCGTTCCGACTTATATACTGCGTGCAAAGGAAAGAAGGGTGTGTGCAAAGTTTCAATTCGATAGCTTTAAAACTGAGAGACTAGTTTGCGTAGAAACAGACAGACGGACAGACAGACGGACAGACAGACGGACAGACAGACGGACAGACGGACAGACGGACAGACGGACATGGCTATATCAACTCAGGAGGTGATCCTGATCAAGAATATATATACTTTATATGGTCGGAGATGTCTCCTTCACTGCGTTGCACACTTTTGACCAAAATTATAATACCCTCTGCAAGGGTATAAAAAGGTAAGTATGTGTTAAAAATTTAAGGCATCGATATTAATTATTTTTATTGATTATTACATATTAGCAGGGTTTATATTTTAAGAATAAAAAAATATATAAAATGTGATTATATACTTTTAAATATTCAAATATATTTAATTTTCTGTTTCTCAGTTTCTGAGATGGGGTTTTTAGTTTTATAAAAATCAGACGACCGTATCATTGATCTGCCATAGGCACAATCAGAAAAAGGGAAATAAAGTTATAAATTATAATTATATTAACATTTACCCATATACCACAAGCTTTAGTATTTTTTTAACGATTTTAGAGTAATGGTTTTACTTTTATAAAAATCGGACAATTATATCACAAAGCTCCCATAGAAACCATCAAAAATGTTGTCGGAAAATCGAAAATTCATTGTTTTTAGGCATCAAAATCGAAATATAAAATGTTACATTTTTATAAGAGTTACAAGGGTATATTAACTTAAGCTAACCTAAGTTTGTTTTGCAAATTTATCATTTTATCATTGATCATTTTGTTTGACCCATTTTCACAATTTTTCATGACAGAAATTTTAAGTTTTTGGTGACTTGTAAATAGGTTAACCATTATTGGACTTTTTTTCTTATTTTATAAACAATATGTCAATCTCTTAGTTGGACTTTACAGGGCCTTCCCCGGCCAGTTCGAGAACTTACAACAGACTCCAACTGGTTCCCCATTCGATTTCGCATTAAGCCCCATATCTTCGCCAACAATCTGTTAAGTCCTTTTCAACATTGTTCAGGCAATTGCAA
This sequence comes from Drosophila kurseongensis, assembly GCA_018153305.1. NCBI lineage: Eukaryota > Metazoa > Arthropoda > Insecta > Diptera > Drosophilidae > Drosophila > Drosophila kurseongensis. The sequence continues at coordinate 11,558,312 of JAECXX010000005.1, read as the reverse complement.
TATCATCGCCCCACCATTATGAAAACAATCCACGCTCTGTGCCTCCGGCCGCAGTTTCGATTCCTCCGCTTATTGGCCATAAATTTAACGTGGCCATGGTCTATTAACTCCGGCCAGATCTGGAGAAGGGTGTCTCTTAATTTAGCCACGTTTATCTGCGAGTGCGAGGGAGTGGGGCCGGAAATCTCTGTTCGCACAAATCAAAATATATATAAGCCCGTAGCAAGGCCGGCGCATCCGACTTTGGCGGCTTATCTATTGGCTATGGAAATTGAATTTCCCCTCGATGAGCAGCGAAGAACGGGACTAAATTGGCAATGGAGTCACATGTGCAGAAAGGACGCGTCCAGATAATTGCGCGATAACAGGCTAATTTTCAATTAGCGCCATTTTGATAAGTGAACATAAATTAGGCGTTTTCTTTCGCCCCGTTTGGGCTTCATTAATCGGCAGCAACAAATTGCGAATGGATATTTCTGCTTGCTGCTCATTTCCGGTCTCCGATGGGAATGAATCGGCCGTGGGTGCCACAAACGTGACTAGTTTATTGATTTCGATCGGACTTTCGCCGCTTGGCGGTACATAAATTAATAATAATACCGAGAGCAGTCGGTAACAATTTGCTTTGCTCTGCAAAAGCTGCAAAAGGCGAGAGCTCTCTACAACCAACTAAAAGTCAAACACCACCCGCTGCTCCGCAATAAACGTGTTGGCCATTTTGACGTCGTGGTCGAAGTCGGGGTGTTCGAACCTTTTGGCCATATAAAATTCCAATCATACTTGACCAAAAGCAAAACACTGGAGAATTTCTACGCCAAAAGCACTGAGCGGCAACAGGAAAAAGGGAAACAGCATCGGCAGAAAGTTAAGTGAAGTGGGGCGCTTAAGCCAGAAAATTTTGGGGAGAGAAAGGGGTTAAGGGAACAGGAGTTAGCCTGCTACTGGCAGCAGTCAGCAGAAATTTGTGCTACACTTTTGCCAATAACTTACCGCTGCTTAATGTTGCCCTTTCCTTTTGTGCCCTCAAAAGGCGGGTGGGTTCTAAAACTTTCCGGTTCAGTTTGAGGACCACGAAAAGGAATTTCAAAAAAATATTCTAAGGTTTTACCTTATAAGTTTATCCTAAATGTAAATTTCAATGAGTTTTATAATTATTTGAAAAAAACCATATATTAGATAACAGAAACATAAAAAAACAATATATAAAAAAATTATAAAATGTATTAGGCTTAGAACTGTATTTATTTTCTACTTATTAAACAATGAGATATTAAAAATAAAATAAATTAAAAGTTATTGCATAATTTTTGCAATTATACTTAATACTTATATACTTTTCTAAAGGGCATTCTACACTCTGTTTAAACGGCTCAGATTTTATTCCTTTACTATTTCCAGGTTACTTTCAAAGTTTAGAGCCCAGCTTGACTGCCAAATGGTCTTTCTTTTCCCACCTCCACTTATTTGTGTTCTGGGGCTTATTGCCAGTGGGCAAAAGTGAACAATTTTCGACAGATTTTCGGAAAATAGTTGCCGACTGCATAAGGTAGAATGCATCGCTCCCCATGCTTCGCTTTTGCGGTTGGCCTTGCGGGAGCATTTGGCCCAAGTCCAAAGCCAGTCAGTCGGGGGGAAAAGCAGAGCAGAGTTAAAAAATTCCTTTTCACTTTTCAAACGATAACCTTTAAACATTTCAGAAGGACAAGGAGCATACAGTATGAGCGAGAAAGGGATATACAAGCTTAAAAGCAGAGGAGTTCTCCTTGGAACAGGTAAGTTGTCGCAGCTTAATCGATTTGAACAAAAGTTACCATGTCCTGAGCTACCCTCGCCATGCTACATTATTTTCACGCACCATTTGTTTTACCCCCGACGCCCTTGGAAATTGCAGAAAATGGAAAATCCGCTGGTCGACCCTCTCCGCATCCAATGATAAACTTTCGACACATTTTTCATTTATTTTCAGCACCTTTGATTGATATATTGAACACTTGGCACCCAGCTCAAGCAACAGTCTTTGGATGTCCTTCCGTTTTCTCCTGTTCTCCAGTTATCCTTTACCTTTCCTGTATACCTAGCCAAATTGAGCATTGAAATTTACAAAAAAAAGCAAGTATTATATTTGCACTGATCAAATAAAGCTTAGATAAGTATCATAGTTATTTTTATGAGAAGTAAAATAATGTTAGTAATTTAATTTATGGTTATTATGGCGTATCTTCTGGAAATGTACCAGAAAATTCATAAAAAATGCCTCTAGGCTTAAAAAGAGTTAATTCTAATGTAAAAAATTATATCTTAGTTTTACTTACTCAAAAGTACTATTCAATTTTATAAAATGCTTAAAAAGTTTTCAAATTTGTTTTTTTATTAAGAAATTTGAAATCGTGATGTTTAAATGAGTTTTTTTTTGGTGTTTAAGATTTGATTATGTTTCTGATGTTGAGAAACATGATTTTTCCAGTGTATGACGGAGCTCGCGTCAGCTGGTAGACATTGTCCCGAGCATTTCCAGCGGATGCTGGGGAAAGGCGAAAGTGCGGGAGGGCAGTCATGTCAAATGCTGTGACAAAGGTGAAAGCTTTCAACCAGCCACCCGTCCAGCCACCCACTTTGCCCGGCTGAACTGAGAACTGGCTTACGGTTTAAATTGAAGTGCAGGACAGACTTCCTTTGAGCGCAGGATCCTGGAGGCAGTGCGTCAGAACCTTGAGCATTTGATCTACCTCAATGTGGGCTGATAGATGGCTCCTGATCCGGGAGCACAAATAGCACGAAAAGGGGACTTTTATTTTATTTGATTACCCATGGAATTCCGTTTACCTTTGTCTCGGATATCAACCAAAGTGGCCTGGGAGCAATCTGCTTTGTGCACCAACTTGACAATAACCGGCCATAAATAAACAAATATCATTAAACTTAAGCAAGTGCCTGGCTCCTGGCCGCCATTCAGGCCAATTGCTCGACCAGCGGCAGTCGAGTGAACAAAACCTAAAGATATGCCAAACTATGGCCAAAGTGGCAGCAAGGAGTGGTAGGAAAGGAAACGATGGCGGATACCAGCGATGCGGGGCAACTTTTCATAAACATTATTAACAATTATTGTTGTTAGCTGAAGTTGCCCGGGTGGGTGGATTCTGGTTGCCAGGACTCCCCGCTCCTGTCGCGTGCAGCTAACAAAGTCCTTGTGCCGACTCCTTGCTTGCTGCCTGCCTGCTGGCAAAAGTTATAAGCACGGCCAAAAGTTGATAAGAATGAGCCATAGACGTCGTAAGGCAGCCACTTTTGGTCTGAGCTCATTCGAGTGGGGGATCGAAAAGCGGGGGGCTGGACGGGGATGAGGGAGTCCTTAACACGGACAAGCTTTGTGCATTTTTTATAAACTAACGCCCTAAAACGCGACACAAAAAGAGAACAGCAACAAAAACGATGGGTTCTCAGCACACTTTAGGCTATGTCTGGACTTTGGTGGTATCTGCAGGTGGGAGCGTGACTCGTGAGCAAGCTGTAAGTAAGACCATTTAATTTGGCTTTTTTATAAATACGAGAAACATAAAAAAAAACTTATTTCAAGATTTCCCGAGGTAAAAACAATTAAATATTCCACATAATGCACATTTTTATATTTTAATCCAGGAATTCTTCAGCTTCACATGGACTTCTTCATAATAACTTACCTCATTTAAATATCCCATTTTTAAATAAAACTATAAATAACTTATAACTTTTTTTATCTAAGACTTTATTAACATAAATTGTGATTTTGAAAAAGAATTTAAAAATAAACATATATTTATAATTATAATATTTTCTTGGCGGCTTGACCTCAGATTTATTTGACTGCTGATTTCCTGCTGCAGTTCAAGGTTGTCATCTCTAGTGAAAAGTTTGTTGCAGGTTGCTACTTTTCTCAGCTTGTTTATTGATGTTGTTCTTGCTGCTGCATCCACTTTTTTCAGCACTAAGCAGACAGTTATTGTTGTTGCCGCTACTTGCACATACTTCAAATAGTCTTACAGAAGTTGTACACTATCTTCCTTGGCGGAAAGTTCATAAAGTTGCGACGAAAAACGCCCACAGGTTGGCCACGTTCAACGTTCGGCGTTCGTCTTTGCAGCCATTGCTCATACGCCATGTTGCACGCAGGGGTTGGAAACGCGGGAGGCGAGGGGAAACTTTTTTTTTTTTTTCGGATAGTGAATGAAAGACTGAGCCAAGTCTCGCCCTCGTCTCGGGCCCCACAAAAGTTGAGAGCATTGCACGAAAGTTTAATTGAGAAAGTTAAGGAATTTCAATTAACTGTGGATATTTGTTATTTTTATTCCGGGGACGCCTGCTTCTGGTCCTCTGTCCTGTTCCTGCTGGTCCTGTTCTTCGTCCTCGGCCAAAGTCTGGGCTGTAGCATTTTTTGGCCAAGTATTTTGTGTGTTGAGTCATGTGTGCTATTGGCTGGCAAGTTTTTCCCTCAATCCGGCTAGTTGTTTTTTTTTGTTCGTCGTGGCTTAATATCCCATTAAGTGGAGTCTATTAGCCAGCGGGCCTTAGCTCATTTACCAGGGTGAAAGATGCACTTAAGGGAGGCCATGATTTAGCTCTGATTGTAGTCAGTTATCTTTTATAGTTTATACTTTTCCTTTCCCACCACTTGCCTGCTATTCAACTGGCCCTTCGCCAGCTTTTGGCTGATTCATTCGATCGCTTGCAAACCAATCTGGATGGCTTAGCCCTTAATGCGGACAATGGGCAGATTTCTTTTTGCTGGCCCACTGTTAATCGCATTAATTGCACTTAATTGAAACTACAATCGGTTCGCGATGCACAGTCAGACTTCAGGCTAAGATTTGCGGCATTTGGGGCGCCGTTAGTCCATCAATCAATTAAACCAATCATTTGCAAATTGCCAATGCCAAATGTTCGGTCCACCAAACCTGAACTTTGGCCTTCTGATCTCGGTTGACAAGTCGTGTAAGTTGCTGGCCACCTGCTCTTGTTTAATTATTGTTCGCGCTGCCGTTGGCTTACCAATATAGCGTTAACCGCTAACGAGTTAAGTGCTTTGTACGCCCGCTGAGCGCCGACCGCAGCCCACTGCCGAAGTAAAACCCGGATCCCAGGATTTCAGGAGGTGGCTGGGCCAAGTGGACAGATGGGCAGATGGGCGGTTCAAGGGTAAGCTGACATATCGTTGATGAGTTCTGTTGACCAAAGTCATTACATGGCGAATGTTGAATGATGAAAGCTCCGCCGACCCCTCCTCGAAGCCCCTTGACCTGAATCCCAACTCCACTGCCCTTTAAGTCGTCTCTGTGGGTGGCTGTGTGTGTGGTTTCGTAAAGTGATCACGGGTGGTGCGAGGTGGTGGAGGGAATTTAAATGCTGCGGTGGTTGCGGATAACGTGATTGAGGCCAATTGAGTCATTGGATAACCAATTTAAGCTAAGTCGGAGGGATTAGTTCGATACTTTTATCAATTCAAATTATACAGATATATTAAAGGAGCTTGATTCTTTAATCGGTAGAAAACCATCAACCCTTGATTTGACAACCAAACAAATTTAATTCAAGAATATTCTCTTTTTGGTTTACCCTAGGAAAATTAAATCACTAACGATTATTTTTTAATATGTGCTGATTTTCTTATGTTTGAATGCCTTAATTCAGATATACTAACAAGTAGGTAATTCCCAAAAATTAATTCTTATTTAAAGTTTAAAATAAGAACTAAAAATAATCAGATTAAATTGACTTGATTTATTTAAATTCGTCCTTTTGTCGGAATATTAAATCCTATTAAAGCCTTTTGGTTTGTGGCAACGCTTGTTGATTCCCAAGCGTTTTAAACTCCATTCCCTTTGAATACTAGGCACATCTATAACCGATAACCGATTACCAAATGCCCATCTATGGCCAACCGCAAAATGAGCCTTATTTAAATGGCCACAAAATGCCCAACACCAAAAAATGGCAGGCTAATAAATAAAATAAATATTACCGAAAAATGTTTCAATTTAAGCACATTTCATTTAGTTTGTTTGTGTTTGTTTTCGGTGAATGGCAAATGGGAAATGCCATTAAACAATTATTTGCACGGCTTAGGCAACAATGAGGAAAATGAATTGCAACAAAGTGCAAATCTAAGCAAATAAATAATAAATATTTAATTCTATTTCAATTCATTAGCTAATGTAATTAGTGGACCACACCCAAGTTGTGCCGAAACTGTTGTGGCAACCCCATGTAATTGGATTAAACTCGTAGTCAAAAGCCCCCAGGATACTGCGTGGGATGCCGACACTCGCACACACTCACACACACACAACCGAGCACACCTATTATTAAGCGCACACAAACAGGACAAAGTGATTCTGCAATCGGAATAATGCAAATATGACAAAACAAAGGCGAAACTTACTGAAAATAAGCGCAACCAAGGGGAAGGGAAAGTGGCCTCCATACACGGCGGTTTAATTACATTTAAAAGGCTTGCTTGTGCGTCACACAGGGCGTATGCTTAATAAACCAGAACGCTGCAGAGGAGCACATTTTTGGCATAGAGGATGGGTGTTTGGGGCATGGGAATTGACGGAGAAATTTATTCACTTGTTTGTCTGTTTGCGTGTTTTGCACATAATTCAATAAACAGAATAACGAGTGACGTGCCGCAAAACTAATGAACTTAAAGAGCGACAAACAAACAATAACCAAATTCGAGTGTGTCGAGGTAAATTCACCTGCATTCGTCACGTTCGCTTATGTGTCTGTTTAATTAGGCAATTAAGTCACAACTGAAATATATCCAAAAGCCCAGCGAACTGATTAAAATGTTCGTTTTATTTTGCTGTAGTTTTGTTTTTTAATATAAATCCTAATGGAAAATCTCTTTAAGTTGATACTGCAACTTGCTATCTGCCATCTTAAGTGCAACTGTAGCCACAAATCCCCCTGCACCTTCTGCGGCAGTCAGGAGTTAGAGAAGAACAGAGCTAACATGCAATCACGTTGACAGACTCTCTTAAGTAGAAAATGCTCGGGTGCAAAATGCAGCTAGAGAAAGAAAATAATTTCCAAGTCGATGGGGAAAGGAGGGTAAAAGTCAGTGGGGATCAGGATGTTGGCGATGGGACTAGAGGTGAACAATCGTGACAGGAGAGCAAATGTAAAACCATAGCAGAAAACAATCGAAATAAAACTAAATTTAGATATGAATAAACATTTTGAATTAGTTCGGGACAACTATGTTGTGTTTATCTTCATTAAATGGTAAAAAAAATATATTCACCAGAGTGAAAAAGACTTAACGGCGCTAAATTATCCTCGCAGATCAAATCCGATTCGCTGTGTAAATTCTAATAATCATATAATGTTTTTGGAAATTTCAAAGAAGTTGGCAGTGACATAAGAGGAAAACCACTGCTTGATATATTTAAAACTATAATTGACAGTGTTTTTATAAGATTTAATTTCATTAAGTATGCTTTAACTAACATTTTATAAGGGTATCGTTTAGAAACTAGAGTACTGGAGAATATTAAAAAGTAACACAAAAATTGGAGACCTAACTTTCTCGTTTACATTTCCAGTAAAATCCAGTAAAAAGATATTACTTTGAAAAAGTTACTTTTTCTAAAGTTTCATATCCCAGGACTGTCTAAGGTCCTTTTTCACGCTCTCATCCCCAACAGTGACACACACCTGCTGGCACACGAACACATATGAGTTGATCCCTGCTACTTAAGAAAAACTAAGTGAAGCATATAAGTAGCAACTAATTTTCAAGCTGATGTAACAGCAGACGACGACGACGACGACGGCGACGGCGACGAGGACGACAAAGGACAAAGGATTGTTTGTCAGTGAGTGTGTGTGGCAACCATTTGGCTTTTATTTGCTTCAGCTCCTTGCTCTTTTTCAACTATACCAGATGCGCTTAATTTGCGCTCATTGCTCGCCAATGCGTAAATGGAAGGAAAGAAACGTTTGTCTTCGTTTGTTGGAAGCTGAAACAAAAATCGTTGCATACTTTCTGGGGCGACCCGAAATCACAAGGAGTGCCATCGAAACTTGCCCAAAACAATTTAAAATTACCTCACGTATGTGTGTGAAATTGCAAACGTATTGTGGGCGTGTCGCCGCCCCCATTGCGTCCATGGCCAATATATATGGCAGCTTATAAGTCAAGTGCAAAGGCAGCACCAAACTGAGAGAATAAAGAAAAGGAAACTCTACTCCGCTTCTCAAGAGTCGCCAATTTAGCCATTTTGTAGCTCATACCAAGAAGTTCTAAATTAAAAAAAATCTCACAAGGGTAAGAATTTTTTAACAATCTGCTATAGCACAAGAACCGGATTTTAGAAGCAGATGTTTTTCATTATTCAAAAATAAAACTTAAGACATAGAAAGGTTGCTAGTACCAACTTTTGGAAACATTTACATTTACTATATGTTTCAGCTAATTTATAGTTTATTTTTATAAAAGGAAAGGACAAAATATCTGAAATTAAGATAATGTTGGTAAGAACCATTATTACTGTTAATAAAAAAAATACTATAGCTCTCTTTTTCCATCTAAAATGTTATCAACACTGCTTGCTTTTCTTTTCTTCTCATCTGTCTACAGCAATTTTCGTTACAAAACTTTCGGCTAAGCAACTCGATGGGAAAGTGTGGGCGTGGCAAGGGCGATGGCAATGCTGTGGCATTTTAAGTAAAATTTTATAGAGCATACCTTGCGGGTGCTTTTGCAGTTGCTAACGATGCATGTGTGTGTGTGTCTAGATGGGCGGGAGTTTCGAAAGGGGCGGGGCAGGAAAGGTGTCGGAGAGCTGAGGAATGTTACTGATGACGTCGCTAGACGACGACGAATTAAGTGTTTCGTTATTGTTGCTGGATGGGTTGTGCAACGAAGCGTATTGCAGTTCTTGCTGTGTACACACAGTCAGGCGACAAATCAGTCGAATTTCTCTGAACTTGAGGGAGAATTTTTTTTGAATGTTTCCAAAAGCAGAATGCTAAGTCAAGTGTAAAGTATTCTTTTTTTCTTTAGCCAGCATCCGAGCACTAAAAGTATAATTGTATTATTCAATATGCTAATCAAAATTATTATAAGCTAATTTTAAAAATATCAACGAATTTGAGAAACTAATAAATAATTTAAAAGACTAATTAAATATGATGTTGAACTTTGGATGGGTATCGGCTGTAGACTTTATCTTAATTGTTATATAAAACAAACAAAGTAAACTTTAGTTTCGATTATCGAATGGTTGAATAATAGCTTTTAGACTAAGAATAAGTCTTGAATTATCAGTCTTTGTCGCCTGTCTGGAAATTGTCTGGCCGAGTCCAAGTGTCTAAGTGAGTTTGTCTGCCAGTCACTGTAAGGGCGTGCGACTCCTTTGCTTTTCCAGCCCGAGTTCCTTTGGCCCTGTGGACTTCAGATCCAGCATTTGCTGTTTCCTTTTTGGCTGAGGAAATGCATTATCCACTTAGGAGGCAAGAGGGAAAAAGTGCCTTGCTGGGTTAGCAGCTACTTAGCGCGCCAGAAACAAAACGCACCGATGCCAGACAATCGCAAAGTGAGGCTCTGGGATGGATACTTCATTAAACTTGTGCTAATTCTCAACACCTTTGATTGTGTTTTCTCACCCACTCACAGCATAAAAACCTATTGACACGCACCCACAAAGCAATTGCACCTAGAACGCTAGTCCATTGATGATGTACACAGTAAACAAAAAGTAAAAGGCCTTTGAGTTTTTGCCAAACAAAACTTTTTCCTGAAATTATCTGATCGAAATAATATTTAAATTATCCGAGATCGCCCTTTTTGACGTTTCTTAAGCCACAATTTAATATTTTAAGATATTCAATTTAAGCTTTTTAAATATTTAGTTAGAGTTAGTTTTTTGTTAGTTTATACAAAAGCTTAATAAAGACTAGTTATATGTAATTACTTTTGCATATATGTATATTTGATTTTTCAGTTTCAAAATGGAAAGAATTTTTGTGCCATGGAGAATATATATTCTTATGTGTACCAAATCTTCGGACAAACACTTCAACTCTAATGAGGCAACTTTAAGTGTGCTAAACTTTCACCTGGAGGGACCAAGTTCTTGTGTGGTCTGCTCCGTATATTGTGTGTGATGCGAGCCGTAAAGATAAAGCCAAAAACGCAGACAGAGGCGGAGGCGGAGGCGGAGACAGATTCGGATACCGATATGCGGGGTGTGGGCAACCACTTTGGGAGTCACGTGCAGCTGCTTAGCATCCAACAAAGCAACCACCATCAAACCAACCACCAAACCGAAGTTTCAACTCCCCCACATTATCAATATGTGGAGTGGGCTCGGAGATTCATCCGCTCAATCTCAGTGATTGACATGCGGGTTCTCATGATACGCATCACATTTCGAGCCAGCATTTAAATGACAAACCAGAAATCACGGAATTAACTTTAATATCGCATTTGGTGGAATGAATTGGATTTGGTTCAAGAAAGTTTTAAAGGATTGTACATGGAATCCGTCGTGGAATGCGTATGGAGACGTCTGATAAATGGAATGAAAAGGTTTAATATATGAATCTAAAATTTCCATATTCAAACTTTATTTTACGAAACAAAGTTGTTAATTGATTTTAAATCAAGCCGTTTAAAGGTTTAGGATTTGAGGATTACTCTTGATTTAGTTTATTATGAAATGGGATAAAATATATATAAGATTCGCTTTATTACCTGTATGTTTTTGTTGATATATTTTTATTTTGTTATTACAAAATCTATGTTTAAAGTTGTTAAAGTTGTTGTTTACATATTGTTGTTGTACCTTAATAAATCCGCAACGAAGTTGCAAACGTGAAATTTTCATTCTTATAAATATAAAAAAAGTGAATAGTGTCTGGATAAAAGCCTAACTAAATTATACACTATGATACAATACAAAAAATTAATTGACACAATATTTTTCATGAAAAACAAGCAATTCCTATTGCATTGTTTCATTAAGACTGTTCTATAATGACTGTTTTAGTTCTACTTTCTCACATAAGTTTGTCCCAATTCAAGTTTCTGCTTCATCAGCCCAAAAGTATGGCATATCCTTGCAAGTTAAGTCGAAGTGAGAGCTGGCTGAATTTTCCGTTTCCCCCTCTAAAAAGTGCAATCAATGCCAGAAACAATGAGCGAACAAAAGATGAATCGTTGCGCTGACTTTTGGCAAAATTTAATTCAGCAAAGTTATGACAAAGTTTTCGTTCAGCGCCGGCATGTTCAACTGTCAACGTTCGGCCATCCCCTTTCCCCCTTACGTTTTCCACTTCTCCCACTTTCCCACTTTTCCCGCCTTTCTACTTTTTTCATTGCAATGTCAGGCTGAGAGCCGTGTCCTGCAGGAAGCTTTCTTGCTGAGCCGTTTGTGATATGCTGCTTAGCTCTCGAGGATTTGCCAAGCCGCTTTTGTGTTTGGAATATTTGAAAACGCGTTTTACTTTTTTATGTGCTCTGATTTTGCCTGTAAGAAGAAAAATCTTTTATTTTCCTTCCTCTTGTTGTGTGTAATGCAAATGCCAAGGAGCTCAGCACGAGGGTCTCACATTTCAAATGATTCAACACACTGAAATAAATACTGGAACAATGCGAATTTGTTGCTTACTGAAGCGTGCTATTTTATTAGATTAAAGATATTACAGATATTTTGTTGTTAAATTTCAAAAGGAAACTTTTCTGTTTTAATAAGGAAATACTTAAGGATATTGAATTAATTTAACAGGGCTTAGTTATTTTTTATAATTAAAGTTTAACATAAATTTATGGTAGAAGATATTTTCCTGTATTTTTTTATATTTGACTTCTAACATATCTTTTAATATAATGGCAAAATCTTATCGTGAAAATTTTTTTTTAATTTCGTGCAACCAAGTTTTTTGTTTGAAATCAAGTGTCTATGTAGATCGAACTAATTTTCCCTGATTTTTCTCTCTGTGTTGGGGGTGCGCAGGGCAAACGTCTTAAAAGCTTCCGTACCGCCCTACATGGCATCACCCGTTTTGGATTACGCACACATGACACCCAGACAATCAATAACCATTGACAAGCCACAAACGGCAACAACAAAAGTATATAAGATGGGGATATTTAGTTGTGAAATCCGTCAGCCCCCAAAAGAATGCGGCGAATTCTTCTTTATGGGTCCTCAAACTGCAAATCGACGACGTAGACGATGACATCCATCGAAGCCATCTTATTTCGTGGAGAGACTTTCAACTTTCGTGGCTTTTTCATATGATTTGATTACATTTTCGTTTATTTTCCTGGGGTTTTCTCGTCGGCTGCACTAAGTTCAATTGACAATTGAAATACAATATTTTTATTTGTCCTGAGCAGACAGACGAAAGTCCTTGCTGTCATAATAATATGAATATTATTTGCGTCTGGGCTTTTACCCAAAAACGATTTGATGTAATGGCCCGAAAATGCTAGGGTATTGAATGATATTTGGGGATTATGGGTGCTGTCTACATATTGCCGAATCGTAAATCGTCAAGTTGCTTCTGTCACTTTAATAAATGTTTTTTAGCTTTTTGACCAAAAATGCTTCATTCCTTAAAATCCATTAAATCTATTTTGCTTACTAAAAACCTTTTAAGGGGAAAGGTAAATAAATAAGATAGATGGGGTACCAAAAATGTTTAAACTGGCTCTTTTACATCTCTCATTTTTGTTTTTCAATGTTCCTATTGCATATTTTTGCTTCATTAAATAAAGTAGAGTTTCTATAAGAGCACCTTCAGTTTTCTAAAAAAAACTAATTTTTAGTAAGGGGGTATTTATTTTATAACAACCATATTGTGTTCCATTCATGCATTGAAATAAAATTCGCTTATGCTTAGAGTTGTGTTATATATCCATCCCAGATTGCTGGTAACTCGATCTTCATTAAAGTAAGCTGGCAAGTTAAGTGCTTGCCAACGCCGTTTTTTTCATCACCTCTTTATCTGCCAACGCCCATCAAACTCTGCAATGAACTTTAGATTTTAATAAAGTGCTCACTTGCCAGAGCCTTTTCACCACTCACCCCCAACCATGATATTCACGAGCTTTAATGATGAAAAAAAGGATAGTCTGGGCGCTAACTAACACTGAAAAGCGTGTATCCTTTTGAGTGCGCGAAAGGAGGTGCAACAAAAAAGAATCAACTAAATGAATATGTGTTGCTTGTACTGGCAGCTTTGAAACTGCATGAATTAATGCCACAGAAATGGGGCGGCGGTGGAGGATGGGGCGTGGCAGGGGCAGGTTGCAACATCAAAAGCGACGACGGCTCCACCAACCGACCAAATCCAGCGACGGCATCGTCATCGTCGTCGTCGTGGAGTGTTCCAATTAAACTCAACACGTCAAACAACAGAGGCGGACATCAAGTATACGCCACGTTGTGCTGCTGTTGGCATTGGCCATGCCGCTCGTCGGGATCTGGGCTCTAACGATATACTCGTTAGTCACGCGGTTAAATTTCACATGGCGCATCTTTTTAGTTTTAAAGCTATCCCCTCCATAATGCCGGCATTCGTTGGTACAGTAGATATCGGTTGTATGCACCGCCTGGCTTTTAAGGCCAGTAAAAGCGGGTTCAAAAGCAAATATTTTTATTTAAAAACAAAATATTTCCAATTTAGGTTTTGAGTGTTGGTCACTGTATGACTAATAAATATTTAACAAAGAATAAATGGGTGCAAATTTTAAATAACGCCACATGTTATCTGAAAATCAAACTGATATTTCTTGATATTTTTCATTAAAAAAATGTTAATTGCCAGAATCATTTAAAATAACGTTTTGATGATTTTACTTTTCTAATTACAAAATAAGTTTAAAATTGTGATTATGTACCAATGAAAATCGTTATATTTATTTTTGTTTGCCTTAGAATAGTTTTGCGATTATCCTGTTATTTTGTTTTATTTTTATATTTGATCCGATTCGGAGGATCCTTTTATGTCCGCTGATACCAAACAAAATATCGCTTCAATTTCAGGTATATAATGCATCAGATTACTCCACAGATATTCCTGCCTAAAAGGGCGATATCTACTGTAGTTTTTCAGCGTTTTTTTTCGCTGCGCGTGTGTGGCATGTTTTGATGGCTTGTAACTGCTCAACTGCTCATGCATATTCATGCAAAACGGCAGCCAGAGCAAACGAACCGTCGGGATTGCTGTGGGGCCGACTGCAAATCAACGCGGCCACAGTCGAGTGCTCACAAGGATGTCATCGAGGACTTCCTGGCCACCAGTGTCTGCCGCCTGCATTCCGCAGTCTTAGCGCTAAGGCAGCTGTTGCCGTCAATTTTCGTTGTCGGAACACATGAATATGCAAAAGGCCACTGCGAGCCGCGACTCCAACTCAACTAACTCACTTGATGAGACAAAAGGTTGTGGTTTGCTTCTTGGCAAAAGGCAATCAATGGCCCAAAGCTGACGCTGAGTGGCTGGGAGAGCTCTCGGAAAATCTTGGAGGAGCTTAAGGCTTTTACACAGAACAAAGTCTAAACGAAGTTGAACTAAATTTCAATATCAAATTATGAAAATAACTTAAATTTTACAACTTGAAGAATATTTTTTCTTTGGAAGGGGCCATACATTTTTAAATCAAATGCTCTTTAATTAAATGTATTTCGAAGGACAGGTTTCAGACCGACAAGACAAAAAGCTAACGTATAATTCCCATTATTTCTTTCTTACCTTATTATTATACCCTTGCAAAGGTTATTATAATTTCCGACCCTATGAAGTTTATGTAAGTATATTCTTGATCAGCATCACCAGGAGAGTCGATCTAGCCATGTCCGTCTGTCCGTCCGTCTGTCCGTTTCGACGCAAACTAGTCCCTCAGTTTTAAAGATATCTGCTTGAAACTTTTCCAAAAGTTGTCTTTCTACTGCAGGTAGTATATAGGTCGGAACGAGCCGGATCGGCCGAATATATCCTATGGCTGGCATATAACTGAACGATCGGAAAGGCCATAACTTTGGTATTTTTAAAGTTAGGAAGTTGAGATTTTTTATGGGTTTTATATTTATATTTATCAATCTGACCTACTAAATTTCATACGAATCGGTCGACGATATCCTATAGCTGCCATATAACTGATTGATCGGAAATGCCATAACTTTGGTGTTGGTAAAGTTAGGAAGTTGGGTTTTTTTTATGAGTGTTAAGAATGCATCATATGAATAATTTTGGAGAATATAATTTACAGAATATTCTGCAAGGGTATTTCAACTTCGGCTCCGCCCGAAGTTAGCTTTCATTTCTTGTTTTTGACTATATTCAAAATCATAATACGAAATGATTAAAAGACAATCCGACAGCGAAATCTGAAGAGCTTCTTGTGACATCGCATTATAAAGCCTGATATTATTATTTGTGCGCTTTCATTTGCTTGCATGACAAGTGCATCAGATTAATCCACAGATATTTATATGTGATATATACTGGTAATCGGAAGCCCTTGCTTCTCAATATTTTTGAAGTTTAGTTTTACCTGTCGTACCTTAATATACATATTTTTATGTCCGCATTTCGAATGCATTAAAATGCATGCAAAAAGTTGTGTATGCATTCATATAAAGTCCCTCGAAGGAGCAGCAGAGGAACTTAAATACTTGTCATGGCAAATACTTCGATGTTGTTGCTGCTGGCACGTTGATGTTGCTGCTGTTGCTGTTGATGCTGCTGCTGTTGCCGTTGCCATTGCTGCTGGGCAACAAGCAAGGAGCAACATCCTTCGGAAGTGGCAAGCAAATGTGTCTGTCAGCGTGCCTGTATGTATGTGAATAGTGTTGTTGTTGTGCATTATGTTGCATTTGCAATGCAAATTCTTTTGTGCTTTTTGTTGATGTCGCTGCGACAACGACGACGATGAGGCTTATGTTGCTGCTGCTAGAGTTGTTGCTGCTGAGCCTTTTATTTCTTTATTGTGGCTGCCACATTGTGCGTCTATTCAGCTATAAATGCATGTGTGTGCGTCCCTCATAGAGAGTGTGTCTCTAAGTGTGTATTTGCATTTGCTTTTTGCTGTTTATATTTCTAATAAAAATTGTACGTTATTTTATGCTTCGATGCACTGCACTAGGCATATTGAATAGGGCAGTTGGTGCTGTCAACGTGAGAAGCTACATATATCGAGCTTATATCGAATAAAAATATATTTTTATATGGTCAATATCTATTTCAAAAGTTACGACGACCATTTATGTCAAGTTCAAAAAGTTGTGTTATGTTTAAATATATTCTGATGCTAAATCTTAATGGATATAAACTTTAATTGTGACGTGAATATGAACTTTTATTATTTAAAATGATTTGTATGATTAGTAACGTTATTTGTTATAAATTTAAAAACAATACATGTCAATAATATATTTCAGTTTTTTAATTAACTAATGCTGGCCAATAAAACTAGTTGACTTTGGTTCTTTGTAGCAAAGTCACAATCTATCACGCATATCCGTCCACTTTGAATACCAAATAAAAAACATTTTCTCAACGAAGCACAACTCTTGGCGGAGTGCGTGTGGGCGTGGCAGGAAAAGCCCCCCCGCCTTTCTAGGGCAAAGCAACTGGCTGATAAACACAAACAAATGTGGGCGACAACAGCTCGAATAGGCGACGGAAAATGGTTGGCGTTGTTCCCGTTCCGTTTTCCTCGCAGCTCCCGTTGCATTCCATTAACATTACAAATGTATTCATTGTTCGCAACAGGCAGCGGCAGCGATGACGCCATTATGCGAAAATGTGACAAGTGATAGAAAGGATAATGTCACCCCTCTGCATTTTGCCCCCTTTATCCTGCAGCATGCGAAACTTTTTTCCTTCGCCGTTGTTTTTGCTCCTTTATGCGCAAGTGGCTTTATTATTTGTTTTTCCCGCTCGCACGCTAATATTGCCAGATGTGTGTATATATGTGGTGTCTGGCTTACTGCAGATGCTGCACTGCCAACAACAACAATAAATGGAATAAAATCTATTTTCATGATGACGACCTAATACCCTAATTATCACAACCTAAAAATGGCTATATGCTATATGTACTTTTGGGAGAATTGGGATATTTGGAAACCTTTTTTAATTCTTTTTAAGTTTTTTATTTTTTAATTTTTTGTAAGATAATACATGAAACGGTTTTATTCAATTTTATATAATATTTTTTACCGAAATGTATTTTCTAGTTGAGGGACTTTTTGCTCAATAGAAGAGCATCGAAAACTAACAACAACAATCGTGAAAGGATGACAAAATCACAGAATGCCAAATTGTTTTCCTATTATTGTTGCCATTGTTGTCGCTGCCATCATCATCAACATTGTTGTAGTTGCATTTGTAGTAGTTGTAGTTGTAGTTGTAGTTGTAGCTGGTGCTGTTGTTGAGCTTATCGTTATTTAAATTAGCATTACAATGCACTCACACTGGCACACACACTGCGTGACATGGCAACCATATTGTTGCTTTGGGAATTGTTTGGTGCATCGCAGAAGAGGACAGTTTTCCAACTAGGTTGCACTCCCATGACTCCCCAATCCATTCTACCCACTCACTTCGGGACTCTTTTGTGATTCTTTGCGATTGTGTCGCAGCATTTAATAAATTTTTAATTAATTTCGAAATGCTTTGAGGGCGATTGACAAGCAAACAAGTAAAATGAAATCAAATGGATTTCACATGCATGCTTTCGATGCTGTTGGCTTACTTATATTTATTTCTTTAGGCTTTGGAAATCTAATGAAAAAATAGTAAGGGACTTTCAACAAAAATATCTAATTCCCTATATAATCATCATTTCAACTAATAAAGGTAAACAAGAAGGGTGACTTAAAAAAAGTGTTTTATGCATGTTTTAATAATCGAAACTTAATTTAAACTTCATCGCAGTCAATTTTTTGTAATTTTATTATAAATCGCACTTTGGTGAGGGTCAGTTTAAATTAATTTAAAAAGTAAAAGTGCACTTTTATACCTTAACAGCTACTTCTTTTCTGATAAACAAGTTATCTTTTGTGGTACGACCTAAGCGAATTTGTTTACCCATTCGTGTGACAAATTTTCGATTTAACAATCCCTCTACTTCTCTCGAAAACATGAAAGATCAAAGGATGAATAAGCCCCCGACGCGTTTGAATAAGAAAAGCTCGGAAAAAAGAAACGAAAACATTTATAAATTTCACACAACAATGCCATGGAATTGTAAAAGATATGCACGAGTGCATTGAATGTGTCTAAACAACAATTTGGCATTATCCGCTATTGCCAGCTTCCGTTTGTGCAACCCGTATACGTAAACCGCCGAAAAAATGAAAAATCTTGTTTTGTGATTGGGTACAAACGCCAATACATTATTCAAGTTCAAAGCCATGGCATTCGCATAGAGCCAACCTACCCCAACCACCCACATTACTTCTGACAGGTGTGCAAAATAACTGAGAAATATTTCACAGATGTCACCTATTTACGGAGCTGTATTTTAGCGCAGAAATAGGTTCCTCAGAAGGACTTTAAAACAAGAGAAATAATATATTATAAATTGTGTGGGAATGAAAATAAAGCATTTACAAACAATCAAATGTTTAAAATTGATGATAAATTTCAGAAGCAAAGCAAAATTCAAAACTTGAAAAATGTACGATATATATTAAGGTCAAATTAGTATTTAGTAACAGCCAAAGCATAATCAAAAAGTTAACTACATTTTTAAGATCTTTTTTTCAGCACAAATGATCAAAAACTGCGTTTTTAAAATTTGTTTAATCGTTTACTGAAATATTCGATTTGTTTTCAAAAAGCCCACTAATAGCTTAAGCCTACGCTCATTTACAGGGGCTATTTTGATTTTACGTATTGAAGAAATCATTAAATATTTAACATTATTTGAGATTAATAATTCTAGAGTAGAACATTTCTGCACTCTGTTTTCAGTTATTAACAGCTACCGTTGCTGGAAAAATTGAAACGTCCAGGTTTTAAATTGGCGCTTAATCATTTATTAGGCACATTCTAAAAAAATTTATTTAATTTCAATATCTTATTGATTTTGTATATTGGCGTTCACTTTGTCGGAAAATTTCTTTCCTCCTTCCACAGCTATATCGATCAATTCTTTAGCTTGCTCTCCAATTTTCTGCAGAAAAAAAAGCAATAGAAATTATTATTGTGATCAAATTTAAGGAACAAACTGACAAAAATGTTTATTACAACGTTTATATAACAGGCCTATTAGCAATTAAAAATTAATCGGTCAATTAAAAATCGGTTACATTTTTTTTTGGATCTTATAACACAATATATGATTATCATCTAATTTGCACACAAGTTTTATTGGAAAACAGAAGTTTCCCACTGTAAAACTGACTTATCGACCACTTTGTAATTGCAAATAATCCGGGCATATAAACGTATTATGTACTGGCTTTAGAAATATAATTTGCTGTGCAGTGGTATAATAAAATAAATAGTTGTATGTATAATTGTATTACCTTAAATGTATCCGAATCAAGCACTTTTTGTATGTTTTCTTTAATTTCATCAAGAGGCGACGGTGTGGCTTCCTCACGAGCGATGCGGCCAGCCATGGCCACCTGAAACCAAAGATCCGCATTACAACTTTTCCACGCACATCGCGGTGCGGATCCTTTTCCAGAGTCGAAACTTTAACTTACGGCGAACAGGGCGAACAGAAGGAAGATCAGTGCAATCTTTGCCATTATGAGTTGGTTTTTTTTTAGTGCTACGAAGCTCTGAACTGGAGAACGTTGACTTGAGTACTGATTGAACGTCTGCCAAACTACTCATAACAACACCTCGTTTTGCGTCGCAGCCGGGCCGAATTTGAGCCCGGCTTATCGCCACTAGGAAGGCCGAGCGTTTAGAGCTCCGCAACTGACCCGTGATAAGCGTACTTTTTTCCGTCGCATGCTGGAATGTGTTGCGCAGACCCACTGCTGTGCGGGAATCTCTAATTTGGTTTGTTTACAGAAGATAACGTTTATATGAAACCGCAAATAAGTCTTTGTGCTAAACTTGTTCAACATTGTTCAGATTTTGCTCACATTTTGACTGTTAAATATATTTGTAAATACATATTTTTCAAATTTTTTTATATTAAATTGAAAAACTTCATTTTTTAAATACAAAATTAATGATTTCTTGAAATCCTTTTTAATCTTGTTAAACAAATAATTTTAATCCTCTTTTCCATACAGGAATAACTGTTTTGCGATTTTATTGAGATTTACGCCCCAAAACTATACTGGGATGTGGGTTCTTCAGCACCCGGAAATAATAAGCTTATCGACTCTTTTTCCGTATTTATTTTCTAAATATAAAAAAGCTTTTATCAATTTAAATACATACATTCGTACAAGAACATAGGGTAGCTAATACAAAAATAGGATGCTTTATAAGTTTTTTTGTATATTATGAAAGTTCACGCGTTTTCACAGATAAGTGGTAGTTTTTAATTTTTAGTTTTTTTTTTGTTCTAATCAAATTGCTTGGGCAGCATCCGTTATAGAAAAGCACGTGGCAAATGGTCTCATTTTGATAAGAGGGTTTTTGAAATTCTTGATAAGGCGCCCTATATTTGAGATATTGTGCAAAGTCATTATTAAACTGAGTTTTAATAAGCTACACAGTGCAAAACGGAAAGTGGCCATTTTTCGAGCCAGACCACTGACACAAAAAATTTCATCTTATTTTGAATATAACTTTAGAATTCGAAGTTAAAGTTGGGGGTAAAAGTGCTGACTGGCGTTATCCTAAGTTTAGTGAACTTAGATAGGTAACTTGAGTACGTCGATCTCATCTTCAAAGTTCAATTTTAAAAACTTTATGGGCTCACTTCTTTTTAGACTGTCGTAAAACTCAAAGGTTTCATAAGTGTACGCTACACTGTAGCTCACCTCCAGGGGTTAAAGCTGTTAACTTTGCTCGCATATATAGTTGTTTTATATTGTTTTTTTTTTGGATGACTTGAAATTCGATTTGAATAATTGAAACAATGAGGGAATGAAAAGTACAGTTTGCTGATCTCGACAGACAGGCTGATAAGCTGTCGGTTTGGTGCCCGGAGCTCACCAAAGATTACATAACAATTGGAATAAGCCAATGTTTTTGTTGATAACAACAATCGTCATGTTTGACTGTTTGGATTTGAATTCTTGGTTTTTAAGTAGCTGATTTAAGATATATAATGTTTGAATAATTTAAATAGAGAATTCTGTAGAATTCCGAATTTATTTAATATATTTTTGAATATATATGTATGTAAAAGTGTGTGAATTTTATATATATATATTTTTACACGTCTACCAGATTACACGCATCAGAAATATCTGCATAGTTGATAACGATGATTATAATTTAAGTTGAAAGCAATAAATTCATGTAATAGTTATTTATTTTTCTTTCGTTGCCTTAGATCACAATTACACTATAGCTCAATTATTTTTGCCCTGTCTTTAAGGGCAATCCATTAAAACCATAAATGTGAAGTGCGATGTTGACGGGGCTTTCCCAACCAACTTTAGACGCCAAATTCTTCGGTTAGCAACGAGCTAAGCGGCGAACGGAGCTCAAAGTGGATGACTTTGTGCCTCCCATAGGTGCTTTTCCCAGACACAAACAAACCAAATTAAGTGGCCGTGGCAGTCGAAAGACCCAGACCAGATCCCCAGAATCACAAATAAATTTCCATTTGAGGCAATGAAAATATTTAATTGCAATTTCGCCAAGTGGCTAGAACTTAGTCCAATGGACTGGTTTGCTGGCTGGACGAGTTGAAGTCCTCCTAGGGCACAGAACTGAGGATGTGCTCCGGCACTGGCGGATGACATTGCGGCAGGGGGGGGCCCAGGGTGGGGTAGGTTCTCAGACGGAGCAGCTCCAGAATCGTCTGCAATTCCAGCACGTGGGCGTAGTGGCGGCGCACATTCTCCATGAGCTGTCGATGGGTCTTGATCTGGGACATGCTGCGGGTTAGTGGAATGGTGTTATCATCAATGCACTTGGCACGCTAATACACAAATTACAAATTAATATTTTGTATACAAAGTTGTGCCGCCCTACACAATATAAAATTAACTAAATGTTGGAAATGTTGTGTGATATCTGAAGAATTAAAGCTGATTTTTTTTTTATTATATTAAGAATAAGTTGATCTAGTTATTTAAGATCTAGATCAATTATTAATTATTAATTATTTAGAAAAATATCACAGAAAAAAAATGTATATTAGATGTGATTATATTTGAATGTCTTAATAAAATATTGAGTTTGTTTATTATGCTAAATAAAATAAAATCTTTTAATGCCCCTCTGGTTAATGCAGATTGTCAACGCTTTAGTATTTGGAATAAATATTGATTCACTATTTTTTATTTTATGTGCTAAAAACTATTAAGTCAATCCTTTTTTATCTTTAAAATAAAATATTAAAGGCATTAAGGTTTAATCTAATTTATGAATTGCGCTAAACATAATTTTTTACAGTGTTCAAATTCCCGTTGGAAAGGTTATCTTACCGCTCGCGCTGCTCGCGATCCCGCTTGTCCTCCATCATGGTATCGCGCAAAGTGTTCTGGAAAGTGACGTCCACCTTGATCCGCTCGATCTTGAAATCGATGGCGTGATTGCTGCGCTTCACCTCCAAAGTCTGGGCCTTAATCGAGTCGATATTGATGTTCCTTGGGTGGCAACAAATATTTGGCTAATGTTGAGGAAAGTCAGAGCAGGCTAGACTTACACGCGATCGATGTGTTTCTTGAAGGCCGCTATCTTCTGCTCGATTACTCGTTCGATGGCCCCGCCCATGTACTTCTGGCGTTCGGTCTTAACCTTTTCCCAGTTGCGCAAAATGTTCAGGAACTCCATCGAAACCTTGCACTTCTCGATGGCATCCAGCATGTATTTAAGGTAAGCTATATTGGCCTTGTATAGCTTGTGTTCCCACTCCTTGAAAATAACCTGGCGCCTAAAAACAGCCACTCTCTGCATGGCCTTGATCTTTTTGTTTCCGGCTTCCTAAGAGTTTATGGATTGTTATTGCCTCGAAATTGTTATCGGCAATAGAACTCACCTGTATCTGCTGATTCACATTGTTGATGTCGTCCACATGCATGAGAACTGTGTTGGAAAGCATTGTGAACTTACCCAGAACCGAGACTTCAACCTGGCCCTTTGTAAGGGTCAACTGGATCGTCATGTTTCTCATCTTTTCCAACTGCAGTGGAGAAATTAATTTTTATTAGTAGAGAAACATAATTTGTTGGATATAGGTATAAGAGTTATTTTTAATTACCATCATTAAAGTACTTTCCAAAAACCTAAAATGCCCAAGAGTATGCTGTTATTTTTTTACGGTAGGTGTTCAAATTGAATTCCCTCGTATTCTCTCTCATATATAGTTTATATTGTTTTAAACAAATTACGGGAGGCATCTTAGCTCTTAAGGCGATTACCAATTGATCTAGCAGAAACTCTTTAAGAACCTAAACTTACTTTGGTATTTTTCCCTTTTTGAAATTAAGCAGCAAGAAATAATAATCTCAATCTGATGCGGTTAGTTTCCTAATTGCAGTTAAATGCAGTGCAGAAATGAGTTCTTGGTTTATGCTAAAAATTAAGCACTTTATCCTTTGCTTCTGCAGTAAGCTTGTTTTGAAATCAAACGGGCCAATAAGAATTTGAGAAACCTTTCAGATCTGAGTAAAAACTTACGTATGTTTGGATGCTCTCCTCGGCATTGCGCTGCGTCATCACCTTGGAGTCCTTGAGCGCCGTGAGGTCCTTGTTGAGGACGCTCAAATACGCCTGGCTGTCCAGCAGCTGATATCCAATGCCCTTGAGCCGCAGTTCGCTCTCCGTCTTCTGGCGTCGCAGCTTGACGAAGGTGTCCCAGGATTTGGCGTCCACCTGGGGAGGACACTGCTTGGGCTGGTCGAATTCGGAGAGATAGTTGAGGAACTCGAGGACATCGTCGGGCAAGGGGAATGGTGTGCGATGGCTGGGCTTGCCACTCAGTTTGTTCGATGCCTCCATGCAGATGAGCACCGAGTTAAAGATCTTGCCCGGCAGTTTGGGTCGCTTCTTGAACAGTTTAGTCATTTCGTGGGTGGCATGAGGTACCAATGGTAAAAATTGGCTGCGAAACTGACGCTCGACGGCCCGATCGCGTGTCTGCTGAGCTTCCAATCGGGTTTTGACATCCTGAAAAGCCTTGTCGTAGAAGTCTAGGAGATAGCCGTAGCGCGTCATATATTCGGTCAGCTTGTCAATGTCCTTGCGGAACATGCTGAAACGCTTTCGAAGCTGAATGCGCCCGAAATTGATCTGCTCAAGGGTGAGCAGACGCAACTGGCCCTGTTTTAATGCAAAGTCATACTTCAGTTTCGTGATCATAAGCTCGGCCACGCGCTGATTGAGTTTCAGGATGTGGGCGGCCTTTTGAGCCAGGGTTTTCTCCTCATTCTCGTGCAGGATGCGCAGATACTTGCGACGATCCAGCTCCAATAGGTGGACTGCCTCCTCGTAGGCCCGGAAGATCTTTTGCTCCTCGAGATTGTACTCGTGCGGCTGCTTCTTCTGCATGAACTCCGGCTCCGGGATGTCCTTCTTGATCTCCTCCTCCCACAGCTTCTCCAGCACGCCGTCCATCATGACGATGAGTGCCCGAGCCCAGAACTCTGTGCTCCACAGGAGCAGTCTTCCCTTCTTGCCACCCGTGTCGATGGTCTTGGGCTTCCTGCGGTTTATCGCCTTGATCTCGGAGTCGTCCACCTCCATGATCCGCTTGATCACCTCGTCCTGCTCCAACGCGGGCATCGTAAGTTCAGGCGGCACAAACTGATCCATATTAAGCAGACGCAACATTATGTTCATGTTGTCGTAGATCTTGTTCAACACCACGTTCGTGTTCATCACACTGTCGATGGTGTCCTGCTTGAGCTGCTGGGCCTCGTGGAAGAGCTTGTTGAACTCCTGCTTGAGCGGATCGTTCAGATAGTAGCGGATCTTGCAGTTGTAGTTGAACAACTGGTTTGAGGTCACCAGGTTTTTATCCTGAAGTTGAAAAACGGGCGCCATTATGTGTTCGTAAACACTGTGACCCTCCACCACGAACTGCTTAAGCTCGCGCAATCCCTGGAATACCTCAATGGCCTCCTCCTCCTCGCCGATATCACCATCTTCGATGCCAGGCGGTGGACCATGACCGCCAGCGGCTGCAGCTGCTGGTTCCTCTTCCTCAAAGGAACCTAATGATAGGCGCATATGATCTTCGAGGTCGTAGAAACGATACTTATCGAACTCGGCCATCTCGATCTTGCGCCGCACCGAGAAGCTCTCAAAGTTGGCATCCGCGAAAATCGACCGTACGCGATAGTTAATGCTGACTGCATCACGGGTCACCAGGCGCAGGATCCAATCTCGAATGCGGGCCTGGTCCGCAATGGCCCGTTCCAGAGATTCCCGCTCCAAGGCACACAGTTTATGGGCCTCATTCGTGAGGGCGTCCAGCCAAGGGTAGTGGAAACAGAACTTCTTGAAGATCCCGCGCGTTTTGCCCGTCTTTGAGATGTCATAGTCGATCAGTGCCGTCACCTTGGCTGCGAAATCCTTGATGCTGGCAAAGAGCTTCTCCCGCTTTAGTAAATCCGCCCGTGTGTACTCCTCCTTGACCTCCTGTCGCAGGCTGAGCGGCAAAAACATGTCCACTTTGTGGATGGTCTGCTCTATGTAACAGGGAATACCCTCCTCCGTGGGCAATTGCAAGGCCACATTCTCCCGCACAAAGTCCGCCAAGGAGGGCAGTCGCATCACACGCAAGCTCTTGTTAGCTAGCAAAATGAGCAGGTATCTACATTCAAATTATGAAAATTAGAAAATCATAAACTAAGTTAATTGAAGATACTTACTTGGAGTTGAAACACTCCTTCACCCGCAATATGAACTCCGTTTGCAAGCCTATGTTGAGAAAGCGGCAGATCATGAAGGGCTTCTTGGCCCGCTTGTGCTGTTTAAAGTGAACCAGGATGCCTCCCAAGCTCCAGGTGACCAGATGTTTGGTCATGCCCACGCCCAGGATGTAGCTAAAATGTCCCGACTTTGTGGACGCAATCCACTGCAATTCATCCTTCTCGTTCAGCGCGAACTGGTCAAAGTTGAAGCTGTTGTACTCGGTGGCCACGATCTCGATCAACGCCCATCTTCCCACCGGCGGTTGCACGCAGAAGGAGCCGTACTCCTTCGGCAGGATATACTCCCGCCTGTGCAGGCGCTTATCCTTCCCCCAATTGTAGAGCCAGAGCTCGGTGGCAAAGCCGGGTCGCTTCACGCTGTGCTGCCTATTGATGAAGACCATCAGGCGAGGGCCGTCGGCCAGCAGGAAGGTGTGGACGAACACCTGGGCCAGTTCCGGTTGGTTCAGCTCGAAGTAGTGCGTCAACTTGTGCGGCCTGGTGTCCACCTGGACGACATGCAGCAACTTGATCTGATCCTGGAACACCAGCCAGCTGTCGTTGAAATCCAGTCCGACCACCGCAGCCGTTTCCAATTTCAGTTCGCAGAGGACATGCGGCAAACTGGCCCGCTCAAAGTGGATCAAAACGATGCGGGCATCCAAGGTGCCCACGGCGACCAGTGCCAGACTGCGATGGTTGGCCATGGCACTCGCCCCTAGCACCGGAACCTCGCACAGTGTGTGACCCTTGGCCAGGTCCAGCATGGCCACTCCATCGTCGTACAGCGCACACACACACTCGTCCTTGAGTCCTTGCAGCACCCGGAACGTGATCACCGGTCGACCCGTGGGCACCACGCACTCCAGCGAGGCCGTTCCGCTGCGATCGATCATCACCTGGTCAATGTAACCCGGTCGACGCTCCGCGTAGATCTCGCCATTGGTGTTGCTCAGGAAGCGGACGACCTCGTTCAAACGACTCTCAAGCTCCCACTCGAGCTGGAAAAACATCGTAATACCAAAGATGTAAGGGACATATATTCCTAAGATAAACAGTAAAAGTAACGTAACTTCTGCGCAAATTGTTTATATTACCCCTTAATACAACTTCTGAATTTAATTTAAACAGCGAAGGAATTTTTCAAAATACTTAAATACCGCTCTATATTTTCATTATTTAATAATATTTTTATCCACTACAGTACTGGTACAGTAACATATATTATTACACATCCTTAAGAAATTAATTTCAATGCATTGAGGTATTAAGGTCTTAAGCCATGTTGTTCCGATGTTGAATAATACCCTAACGTAAAATGGTTAATTGCTCTAAGCCTACATGCTAGGCCACCATGAATGGTTCGATCCGTCTAATGGAAGCGATATGAAATGTGGCTCAACCCCGCCCATGCTGTCTTATATTACTTTTGAACTGAAGGACTGAAAGTTTAATCTGAATACCTTTCGTAGGGAGCGAAAAGATTCTGTAGAAGTGAACAAATTTGTGTAAGCACTTCTGGCAATGCTGATTAAGAAACTAAGTAAATAAAGACTAAAATTATGACGTCGTACACCGGGCTATAAAAACCTACCTTGTAGACGCCCGACTTTCTCTTCACATAGACGGCGCTCGAGCTGTTCCAGATGATGAACCCGGATCGGTGGTAGGTGAGGCCGTGGGCACGGGGCATCATTTCCCTTTGCGAATTGTCCTCCAACGTGGGGGGGCGCCACTGGGGCCTTAGGACGAAACCGGCCACATCCACCGAGAGCAGGTGGCCATAGTCGTTGGTGGCGTACAGACAGTTCTCCTCGGAAAAGGTGAGGCAGCGGTCGCAGGACTTGAGGAAAGCCTTGCCCAACTCCACCTCGTACACCTTGTACATGAAGGACTCCTTCTCTACTGTGCAGATGTCGTAGCCGAGGATGGTCATCTCCTGCTTGTTTAACTGCACGATGGCGGGTAGGTTGGAAGGGCCGACTATAAGGCCGCGTTCCACGGTTGGCACATTGGTAACTTGTTCCAGGACCAAGGCTCCCGTGCGGTAATTATAAACGCATACGCAATAGTCGGGATATCCGCCCACGGCTACCAGTATGTCGAGCTCCGAGAATCGAATGTCCGTGTAGCTTACCATGTGAGCTAGGGAGATTTAATTATTTGGGTTAGCATCATATTCTAGCTAGATTATTTAGTGTTCTAACAGAAGTGCAGCGCTTTGCTGACACAAAAAAAAGGTATACGACAACGCAGTTACCGGCAAATAATCTTCTTAAACTCCTTTTCAACCCAAACTTTATTAATGTGTTAAAAATGGTTTAGTTAATAAAAATAACTTATATAATCTACTTACTATAATAATAGACTACCTATTCATTAGTAATCACATTCTATTAATATTCATTATCATAGTTAAAGTACGAACAAAAGCTTACGAAATGCAATCAAACTCTAAACTTTGCATTGCAAAATAGACAAAACCAAAACGATTCCTGAAGCTAAACCCTAATTAAGCTAATATAAATCAATGCAACACAAAATTTAAACACAATAAAATCGGTCAAAAGCCATAGTAGCTTTGATCGCTAACCCTGACTGTTTTCAACTTTAAGCTTACAGTTTGTAAATAAATAAATACGACAATGGTCTTACATGTTCAAAAACATGTTGAGCTTCCCAAATCTATCACCATGTTGCCGACCACTGGATTAAGAATTTCTCAATAGACAAACTCACGTGGAATGGAGCTAAACCTGGACATATCTGGATAGCGGTAGACATAGATATTGGGTCTCAGGACGGCCTCGGCGAAGGCGAAAAGTGGGAAGCGGTTGTGTCCGGAAAAACAACTGATACTCAGTCCGGTGGCCACCGTCTCCGCCTTGAAGAAACTGACAGCCTTCGTTTGCATGTGGACGAACTTGATCGCATTGCCATTGCGCTGGCACAGGACATCGGGACCGACATTCCAAGTGGTGTCCTTGTCCCAGACGTTGCACCAACTTGGGTTTGAATGAGTAAGTGTAAGTTCCAGTTGACAATTCGCTTAAAACTCACCAAACTGTTGAAATAATATTCATAATTGAACTGTCCGATGCCTGCGATTTGGTTAACAGCTTTTCGACTGCCAGTCAACAAGTTCTGGGGTTGCTAAGATGACTATTTACCTGCTCGAGTTTCCCTGGGCAACCAATAACACAAGTGATGATTTTGGCGGTTTTTGTTTACTGGTTATGTTGTAAAGCAACAACATATTTATACATATTTGATAGGAACGTTATGGCTTTGAATCTAAGTTTTTGGTAGCGTTCTTATTTGTTTAACTTTATATTTAATTGTAATTATAATGACAATCTTAATCATAGCTTATTTTTTGTTTTTCTTGATAATTCGAGGGTCTTTCTTTTATAGGTTTTTTTCTTTCAGATTGATTATCGCGATCCAAATGTTTCTGATATTTTCTAAAGAGCAGGGGAATAGTGAGCATAGTAACTCGGATAGCTTTTTCGATGGTTGGCACTATTCGCTATTGACCTTATTGACCTTATTGTTTATATAAATATTATTTCGGTACTAAAAGAAGAAAGTTGAAGATAATAACAACAACCAGCTATAGTCACAATATAAATAGAAATATCAAAGTCAAAATTTCAAGAGACAAACCTAAAATGATACTAATTTAATCAAAGCATAGCTGTATCACATTTCTTCAGATGGCTAAAATCGATGTATTAAGGGAGTTTTTCCCCATGTTTTCTGTCACCGAATTTCCCAGGCGACAACTTCTCTGACCCAAGTAAATTGCCTTGCCCACTTCCCTTCAACAGTACAAACAATAAAAGTCCTGGACTATAAAAAACCAACGCCTTAGACAGCCGCTGCCTTTGGCGCAATTATATTTGTTTGTTTTTTCCCTGGCTGAACGTTACTTTAAAATTTGATGCGGCTTGTTATTTTTATTGCCTAAGCGTTATGGTTAATGGGGTTCCTTTTCTTCCCGACTCTAAGCGGTGATAGGTAATTTTTTTACGGGTCACCAGGGTGTCATTGCTTGTGTTTGAGGTTTTTATTAAATTTCAACCAATTACACAATACGGTTGTACATATTTTATGCCATTCTTTAATGCTATCCTTGAATATTATTATATATTTTAATTGAATAATAGGGAGTTCAATTAAGACCTCAGCCTAAGTTTAGAAACATTTACACAATTTACGATTCGCCTTTTTTAAAACATCCCAGCCTAATGAGGCTAAATTAGTTAAAATTGGCTTAAATGCACATAAATTAAATCACTTTTCTATCGATTTATTCCTCGCGGAAGGCAATTAAAAACATTTTAGCACAGATTTTCATTTACATGGGCCCATAAATTTTATTAAAAGCCTGAAATATGTTTAAATAAAATCCTAAAGCACGGCTCAACGCCGACAGCTAATGGCTAACAACAAATAGAATGCATGTTAAATTGGGCTAACAACGGAAATGGTCTTTAGGCCGCTGGGTCAGATTTGTTTGCTGGCGGTATAAAAACTAATTTGCCGGGCTTACTATTTAAATTTGTTAAACATTCCGCACTCTAACAAATTAGCTTGAAAAGTGTGGAGAGCCGAATTTAATATTAATGTTGGGATGTCCTATTCACGAAGAGTACGACCCGTCGAAATGCTAATGAATAAAGAAATGGCAAATCCCGGCGGCCCATGTGGGTAAGGGAATGAGCTCGGGGTGTCGTGGGTCAAAAGGACAACCCCACTTTGTTGGTTCCTTGCCAAACGCTTAGCCATCTGCCAGCCAATTGTGTGGTCTATTCAGCTGTTGTTGACAAGACGGAAGGAAGGAATTTTCAGCACATCAGCGCAATCTTTTCTACAAAGTTGCCTTTTTACGACGGTCGCTACCTGTGGAGGATGTGCCCTGTCCCATCGTGTTCTTGTTGACGTCGTCTGGCCTTTATAAAATATTTATTGCCGCCACCTGAATGGGATGTCGAGGTCCCATGCTTTTGGCTGCCTTTGGGATGCCATTACCCCACGTGGGGTTATTAACATGTTAAGGAGATAAGCAAAAAATGTGAAAAATTGCTCGTTTCGACGGCCATAGTTCGGAGCACAGCCATTTCCAGAGGGTTTCTAAATCGCATAGCTTTAAGAAAGCTAAATTTAAAGTCTACGTTTTTAAATAGTTTTTAGCAAAGACATTCTTTAAACTACCATATATTTTAAGTGAAAAAACAATATAACAAATTATAAAGACGAAAAAAGAGTTAAAATTGGCCAACTTATGCAAAAAATCGTGATATAACTCTCTATCATCACATCAATAGAATAAAACATTTTTCAAAATCAAATTGGAACTAATAGTTTAGGTCCCCAAATGCTCAAAACTCAGAAATTCATTCGAAGTCAACTAAATTTAACAAATATTACATGATCGTTCCTATGCAGCTTTAGGATAAAGTCGTCCGACCACAAAACTTATATTAGAAAATACAATAGCATAAAACCATGCGGACAGTTATGCATATATATGACAGCTAAAAATATATTCAAAAGATTTTTATAATTATCAAAAAAAGTGATAAACCCAAATTTGTTTTGTAAAGCAGAAATTGTAACAATTTTGTCTGGACAGAACCCATCTGCGGACTGTCTGAGACCTTCGACCTGCGGGTCACTCGGCAGGATAACTCACGTTGAGTACATATATCTGACGGTATGCACATGTACACAATTATCGGATGACATAACTACAACTGCTGCCAGATGATACCGAATCGGTATTACAGATGCCCCCGGGGAGAGATATGAACCGGTTGAGTGCTACTTATGGCACAATAATGATTTACAATGCATAGTTAATGCGTTTTTAATGAGTGCCTGCATGCTATTATAAAAAGTTGTGTGTGCAGCGGAAACTTGTCACCAGAGATTTGAGATTTCCGTGCCGCACAATGGGAAAGTTGCCGGCATCGTCATCTTCGTCTTGCCGCAAAGCCGCCTTAAGCGTTTGCAAAAGTTCTGCAGCACTAGAGTCATTAACATTAAAGACATTCCATGTTGCCAACGTGGTGATGGTGTTGGTGATGGTGGTGGCGGTGGGGGTGGGGCAGATGGCGAAAAGTTCGCCCCTCATATGGAAAGGCGGCACTGCAGGGGCACATAAATAATTGAGTGGCGCCCCAAAGTAGGCAGCAAAGTGCACCCAGCAAACTGCAAACTGCAGACAGCAGGTGCGGCCAGCGGATGTTAAATAGGGTGGTTGAGTGGGTGGCTGAGAGGGTGGCTCAGTGGGTGGTTCAGTGGGTGGAGCAATGGGAGGATGGGCAAATGGGGGCCAGTCGAGCTGCTTGGTTATGCGAATGCTGTGGGCTGCATTTACTTAAATAGAGGAGCCGCAGGGCTAAAGCGAATGGGCGTGGTCTTGATTTTGGTTTTCTATTCGCTTAAGGATGTTGCATTAAATTAAGGAAAACTAAAGAGATGTTAGCAAGGCAACACCACCAGCACAATTTGTAATCTATTTTCTGAGAAAATTTAAAACCTAGTTTATACACATGAAGTTGAAAGAGAAAATGGCAAAGGGATGCTCAAAGTCAAACAAATAAATTCGTTGTTAATTATGCTTAAAAGACATGCTTAAAAGACAATGATTATTTATATATTATAAAGCTTTACTGACTTTATATTTTGAAAGTGTTATTTCAATGCTACAGAAGTCAATTATTACAATTATTTTTCTTTCATGTTTATTTATCTTTAACCTTTTAATAAACTCTTAAGAATAATAAAAATAATTTGTTTTATATCGGAGATGCCAGTTTAAAACATCTGAGCAAAATAAAACCCTAAAAATAGCTGTTGATTTCAAAAGAGAGTTCATTGCTTAAAATTGTTTTGTATTAAATGTATTGAAAGAAGTATTCAATCAATTGTTTGCGCCCAGCTTACCAACGATCTGTTTATGAACAGTTTGATGCCAGACTCTTGTCATTTTTCGCCTCTTTGTTTGGAAGAATTGGCAGCTGATTATACCGTGCTGCTATGCATTACAAGAGCTGTTGTCGCGCAACTCGTTAAATTTCCATCAGGGAGCGTGTTGTGCACCATATTGCTCCTAAATGTCACCCAGCCGAGGAGGAAGCTCCTGCAATGAACTCTGATGTGCTCACGTATTCGTATGATATCGATTTGACTTACAAAACCCATACACCCAGACACACTCGCTTAGCTGTCACACATGTTCCGTAATTGATATTTTATGAATGAAATGTAAACACTTTTTTTACGATCCCGGGCAGAGAAACGCCACAATGGGTCCCATAACTTGTTTTTGCTGAGATTAACTCAAAAATGTATTAAACAAAAATCTTTTGACATTTTTTTTTTATTTTACAGATAAGAAAAATAGCCATTTTGAGTTAGATTTGTGCTCAATTTCAGACCTTTACTGATTGTTGTTTTCAAAACTATTAATAAAAACAATCAAGGTTGTCTTTTCACATAAATTAAAAATTCGTAACGGCAGCATGAACCACAAAAAACACTATTCTGCTAGCTTAGAAAAACTATGACATCATATCTCTCACTCAATTCCAATAATTTGCAACAAAACTTACTTATAAAATTTGAAATTTAATCATTTTT
Organism: Drosophila kurseongensis; assembly: GCA_018153305.1. Lineage (NCBI taxonomy): Eukaryota > Metazoa > Arthropoda > Insecta > Diptera > Drosophilidae > Drosophila > Drosophila kurseongensis. Next base: position 11,524,659 of record JAECXX010000005.1, on the reverse strand, counting down.
AAAAGCACTTTCAGTTAGGTCGTGTGTGCTTCCACTGTGCGTAACCAACTTTGGAGCTTCAAAGTTGTCAAAACCAAAAAGAATTACCAAGCTGGCCGGGTCCAGAGCGGTCGTCAACGCCTTTTGGCCTGCACACAATTGCCCAGACCCATAAAAAGCCGAGCGCCGGCGAGCCGTAAAGAGCTCTCCAAAGCACTTTCATACCAATATGTGTAAACCATTAAATTCCACATGCCCAAGCTTTTAACCCGCAAAACCCAACAGAAGTATATATATATAAATATATTTCAACAAATATTGTATTTAACATACGTACATTTACCCTATATGTTTTCAATTCATTTTTGTGTGAATATTACCGAGGAAGGGGAAAATTGAAATTGTTTATAATGCAAAAGCAATTTATTGATGATGTCTTTTAATCGAGTGTTTTCCCAGCGGTTTGTTATCTCTGAAAACGTTTATTTTAATTATTCGAGTTGTGCATGCAAAAATGCAGTTTGTGATTTTTTGCCTTTCCTTTATTAATAAATTGTTTTTATACGGTTTTTGAATAGAAAAGTTTCTGTGTTTTTCTGGTCGAAGACTGCTCTAACTTCTTGAGCAGCTAACAGTGCGTATGATTGTTAGTGGCATATTTATAAGCTGGACTCAATTGTGTTTGATTTTTGAAAATATTTTTCTCTTATTTGATTTAGCTTAGTCAATGTGCGTCATCTCGGTTATTGCCTCTCCAAAACTAAATGGCATCGGAAATGTATCGCATGCGAAACTTTCTGTTATCACAAGTGTGATAGATTTCAAAGTGTGTGCGAGGCACTCAAGTAGATGGCAGCCTCTTGATCTATTCCGTGGGTACACTCAGTATCCACAAGGCGTGGCTTATATGTATGTCAATGACAAATTCAGACCGAGACTTGTTGTTTAAACTGCTGCTGGCATATGCAAGCCCACTACACGATGATATATGATCTGGCTTGGAGGCACAATTACCCAAAGACTCAGATCTGTGCGCCTGGAAGTAGGCGAAGTAATTCAAATCTGCCTGCCGTAAATCACTTGCAAACTGGGCAAATCTGTTTGCAGATAAGCTGAGAGCGGCAGTAGGTTATTGAATCCGTAGTCAAGCTTTGCGTACAACGGGATTAAAGCGCCATCGGATTCCATATATAAAATTAAAATGGGTGCAGAGAAAAAAAATTGGGTCTTAATATGTTTTCAAATACATATTTTTTACTTTCAGTGATATATTATAAGTCCCTAATAAAAATGTACTCTTAAAAATTAGAAATCTTTTTTTATTACAAGAACTCGTAACAAAATATATCATAACTTATATTGGGACTCCTTAATTATTTATAAAATTAAGTTTGAATGATTTTTATATTCTTTTTTTTAGGAATATGAACTTTAAAGATTTTTAAATAAATTGTTTTCTTAAATGTAACTCATGGTAATAGTAAATAATTTTATTTTGTGCTCAGCTGCTTGTCTTATCTCACATTTTTAAATTTTAAACATTTTTGGAATCAATGGATGTGTTTTTGGTGTATTTATTACTCTGGCAAACAAAACCCATCATCAGCCCAATTTAATCTCCTCCCCTTGCCAATCTCGGTTCGCTCATTTCATTAGGCAAATCTCTGCTGTTCTCTTCATCACCGATTCATTCAAAATTCATCAATGACGCATAAAGTATGTGGCGAGAAAAATGCCAAATATGCCTGATAGGTGTCGCCCAACCAAGGGGAGTTGCCAACTTCTGGCACGTCCTCAATTGCCAATGTTGCTCCTGCTGCTGCCGAATCCTGTTGTTGTCATCAGCATAATTTGCTTTCAAGTGAAACTTTGGGCTAGGCCCCCGATACAGAATTCGTCTTGGGGGCCCAACATCCTTAACACAGCCTCACTTAGCTCGATTTATTCGGCACACTGAGCAAAAAACAGTATACAAATTATAATATCCTTTTATATTTATGCGGACATACACTTTTACATAGTGAGAATGAACTCTGGTGTTTTAAATAATATTATAAGTAATGCGTTTTTATTAGTCATGTGAGAATAATGCCTGCTGTTTATTTTGAATCCTTCAGACTTTAAGATCTTTGAAATAATTGGGTCAACTAACGAGTTGGGAACATAAATCAAATCGTTTTGTATTATACAAATAAAATAAATATCGCAAGACATTATATGTTTCCAAGTATTACAATTTCTTTGAATTATTTATATGGTAAAGTAAAGTTTTTTTGAGTCGTGCAGCAAAATACACGTTATCATTGCGACACGTAAGCAGAGTTGATTTCTGCGGCAAGGGGCTGAGCTTGAGTGGGCGTGGCTGGGTATTCGGTATAGGCTGCTCAGGTATGCCGTTTGCTCAAATCTGAAATTGAGCATGGAATTTGCGTAATATGTAGGCGTGTGCGTGTCTGTCTGTCTCAGCATGTGTGAGTATTTGCGTGTGTTGTCGCATTTATAGCATGCAAATATGTGTGAAGGCATTTTCCTTTCCCTCATCCGCTTTCCTATGTTTTCGCCCGTGCCTTTTTTATGCCTGTGCGTATGAGTTACGTGCTTGGCGCCCTAAATATTACGCATACGCAGTGTCTATGCAAAAAGATAGAGGAATATTTCATTTTGCCATCGGTCCAGTCCATTGATTGGAACTGCGAATGAAGTGATGAAACATAGGAGTATTTACATAAAATGAGCTAAGATTAGGCGTTGCTTATAAAAAATCATATTTGATTTTTATGAAGTGAGATAATAGAAAGTGAGATTGAAGACGCTGAAGATATGCTGAATAATATTTTTTTGCATATTTAAAAAAGTAATATGCTGAGCTTCGAAACTAGCTTTTGAAAATAAGACAATTTAAGATGTATGTGTTTTTTTTAGTTTATTTCAAATCTGTCTTTTATCTCCAGGCATTTTAATCATTGTTATGTATTTGTTGCCAGTCCAATCCGGAACATAGCCACCGCAGAACCCTATATCACTGACGCCCACACTTTGTATGCCCTGCCCCTTTCGAAACTCACCGTACACGTTCGGCGGCTGTCGTGTTGCGTCTGGCACGGAAATGAAGTTAATTTATGGCGCCAAAAAGGATTTGACTGTCTCTGCCCTTGGCTCCTCAGTTTGTTTTGGATTTCTGTTTCAGTTTGCGGCCCCTTGTTTTAAAAAGTGAACCGCTGGCTTTGGTATCACCGCCATAATGATTTGTGTGCTTAACACGGCGCCGCCGTCTCCTTCCTAAATTATAAACTATCTGCCGTATGCACAAAACTTTTCCGCCCCCCTCCCCCCAACATATGTCTGCATATATATGTATAGGGTGTCATCGGGAGACTGAGACTGTGGCGACTTAGTCGCAAAGTTTTGTTGAATTTGTGGCTAAAAGTTATAATCATATCAGCGCCAAGTTGGGTTAACTCTGGTCTTCGGGCACCCAAGCCCAGACCCCTTCGAATCATTCTGCTCTTTCCACAGCTTGACAAACCAATTCTAATTACAATTTCCGTTAACATTAATTAGCATGTCTGTGTTTTTCGGTAAATGGCTTTTCATTTCGCCAGTGGCATTGCCATTGGCCTTGCCGTTGAGTCCGGGGATGGGAAATTATGCAAAATAGATGCTGGCAGGATGATGATGATGATGCTAAAGCCATTATGGCAGTAGAACAGTTTGGAAAGGAACGGCAGGTTAGACCATAAAAGGTATCTCTAAATGAGCAGAGCAGATATTTAACTAAAAAATAATTGATGCATAATAGTAAATTTAGTAACTTTAAAAATATCTTTAAATTCTGTACCTTATAATTCTGGAATAAGATTACACTAAAAATGTAATCCATATATGAAGGAAATGCAGTAATATTATTTCTACTTTTATACAAAAGGTATAAGTATATATTTTTTGGCTATAACTTAAAACATATTTGAGTGGATTAAAGTATGTTAGTCATTAAATTTATAAAGTGAGTTCCAACGACATTTTAATTATCACTAATTTATTTTTTTAAGAAATGTAGCATTTAATAAGATAAACTTTTAACGACCCTTCAAAATATTGTTTTGTTAGAGCATTTTAACCTCGACCTTAAAGTTTCCAAAGATCTGACTATCAAAGCGCGGCAGACTTTCATTAACTTGTCATCGGGGGTTTTCCGAAAAATGTCAAGTCGAGACGGCGGCAGACAAAACAAAAGCTCACCTGACTGAGCACCGATTTTTTGTGGCTTTTCGCTCGTTTTCGACAAAGTCAATGCCATTTTTTGTCTTTTGGTCGGAGACTGTCTGCATCTGATAAATGCCTTCAGGTGGGACAGCGAAGAGACGGGCCCGAGTCTATATTTACGGCCTTTGAGATGTCTGATTGCGGACTGGGAATGTTTTTGGCTATTGGCCGGGCCAAAGTGGCACTGCACATGCAGAAGGGAACTAAAAGCACTGGCATTTACTTAAGTTACTCCCCTGATGCAGCCGTAAAGCGAGGCAGTTATCATAACAATTATGTCGCATAGACAATGGCAATCCGAAGTGCAGAAGGAGTCGCTCTCAAACAAAGCCATAAAACAATGAAGTGGGAGTGGGAAATGCGGATTGCAGCTCGCAGGATTGCTCTGGGCATTGTAGTTTGCAAATTAAATAATTCCCAGTTACATTTCCGTTGCGTCGACAATATTATTTCCCCCAACTTCTTTACCAGCCCAGCCGAGTTGTTTCCGAGTGCTAATTGTGCAGTTGGCGTTGTCGCATTTGCCTTTTGTTTGAGTCCTGTGTCCTGCGTCCTGCGTTCTGAGCCCTGTGCTCTGGGTCCTGCGGACTCGGCTCGTCCTCCCTTCTGTCGCCCAGAGTCCTGTGGGCAATCTCTGGAGTTATGCGACTGCAATAACACTAAATTGGTCTGATATCTCGCGGTTTTTGCCTTTGCGTTCGCCACTGCAATTTCTGCAGCGGAGCTAATTAACCCATTACTGCGAAGTGTCCTGGGAGAAAAACAGTAATCGGATAAAAGAAAAGTGAGCAGAGTTTTTCGGAACGCACTTAGAGATTTTTAAAATGGAACTATGAAAGTAATTAAGCTAAAAATAATTTGTATTGTAGATTCTAATCGAAAATTACATATTTATAATTTGGTTGAGTTTGTCAAAATTGCATTTTGTCTTTCTTTACTAGTCAAACTGTGTTAATCAGCTGTCTTCATTTAATATGAAAAATTAACATCAAAACAAATCTTATATAATCTTGGATCTTTAAGATATTGAAGAGGGCTCTATGAGAACCAGATAAGATTAGGGATAATAAATTAGTTTCGTTAAGAAATAGTCTTTTGTCTATCTTAATAATAATTTATTAATAAGTTGGTTCTCGCTGATTTTTATGTCAATGGATAGAATGTTCCTTTCGCAGAGATATTAAGGCTTAAGCATATTTACAAATTAAAGGGTAAATAATAGTTCAAATAAGCGGTATTTAATCGAGTTTTTTACCTACTTATCTCTATAGCTAATAAAAAGGATCTTAAAATAAGCCAATCCCTAATATTTTTCCTGTTATTTGCCGAAAGACAAACAAAACCTATTTTACTTTAAAACTCGGTTGTTGGAAAAGTTGTATACCACATTTTCAGTGGGTTAATGGTTTGTGCGCTAAAACTTGACGCTATCGTCCAGTGCATTTAGCTTTTAATTGCAGCCAAGATTTTTTCTCCCTTTGGTTAGCTGCATTTGCATATCATTTTGTAGCGGATTTGGCACTGCCCCCTCCCCCCTTTTCTGTTGGTGATGCTGATGATGATGAGCCCCTGGGCTGGAGGGGGCGTGGCTGTCACTGGCACAGCGCCTAACCATATGCAATGCAATTGCACAAAACTGTCCATCAACGCTGTCATTTGGCTGGCCAACTGGCCCAAAACTCTGGCCTGGCTCTGTCGTCACTGACTTGGATATATTCGGCTGACAGGCCACCGCCCATCCTCGGGGCATCCAGCTGCATTTGGTGGGCATTTCTTAAATGTTGGCCTGCTCTGCAGAATTTATTTAAACGTGGCGCTGTCATACACATGACAGATGCATACGCAATGCGTCATCGTCATCCTGGAAGCTCGATGCTCAATGTTCTTTCCTGCATCTCTTGGAGGCGGAACGGGGACAGGGGCGTGGCAGGGTATAGGCTCACTTGTGTTGTGGACTCGTTGCAAATTAATGTAATTTGTACGACTGCCAGTGACATGCGGTTCTATCGAATCTCAAAGTATAAGCCCCGAGCTAAAAAGAGGAGCGCAATTATCTTCTGACAAGTTTTGAATTCATATATTCAAAGCCTAAATAAAAGGGCGTGCATAAATTTAATCTATTCCCGCAATTGTTTGACAAGGTGTCAATATTTCTAACCAATATTAAACTATTGAACATTTGCTTCGGTCATAACACAAAATGTGTTAAACTAATTTGGTTTTCTTGTTTCTTCCATCTTTTATTGATTCGAAGTGGAAATAAAGCAAGTTAAAATGAAAACCCAATTAACACTTTGGCAGATAGTCGAGAGAAATTACCTAAGAAGTAATGGAAAGTTCACTTTAGTTTGAGTTTTTCTTAATCGTTATAAATCCAAATATATCCAATAAGATAAATGCAGTTGACAATTAAATTAGTTTCTATAACTTAAACATTATTTTACTTTAATTATCAGCAACAAATAATAGAATGGGGGTGCATAAATAAAAACATTTAAGTGCCGAGGCTATCAGCCCTTGTGATTTATCTTGAAGCCCAAGCCAAAGGTGTCAGGTCCTTAAAACAATGTGGCTTTCCCCTTCAATTTCTTAAACCAGCATTCGTTGGCCCAGTAAAAGTTTGGGTAAGCCACATGTTACATTTTCTTTTACCAATCAACAGCCCTGGGTGCATTTTAATGGCACTCGGAGCGAATCCTTTCCAGCTGCAGTGGCGTGTCCTTGAGGAGGGTGGGGTTGGGTGCACTAGCCACAAGGGCGGTGGAGCGGAGAGGGGAGAACCCAAAGCCACAACAAACCCGAGCAACAGCAAGTAGTTAGTGTAAACAGAAAAAAAGGAGGAAAACCCATACGGAATAAGAACAACAGAGAGGGAAGAGGAGGGGAGGCAAAGAAAAACTGCTGGCAACATTGGAAAAACAACATATGAAAAAGGAAAAGAAGAACAAAAAGCAGCTGAAGAAAAAGCAACATGAATCTAGACAATGACAGCTTCTCAACGTTGTGTATAAAGCCGCAGGCTATTTGTCATACGAGTTTTCCTCGTTATTCCCCTGCCACGCCCCCATTTTCCACGTCTCCGCCCCTACAGCAAGTGCATCCAAAACCGAAAGAAAGTAAAAGAACAATTTGCTTGGAAAAAGACTGCAAAGAGATGCGGAAAAAAAAGCAAACCAAGTCGGCAGCACCTGTCAAAAGAGTGGAAAATGAGGTTAAGGCTAAGAGTAGTCCCAAAAACACTTTGATGGGCTTATAATTGCCAAAGCGATGCCAAAAACGTACTGAATTACCAAGGCCTAGCTGAGCAATTTAAATTTGCTTTATAATTATAATTAAGCAGAATAAAAACTAAATAGTAAATATGACAAAAACTCGGCTGATTTCAACATTTATTTTTATACCCTTGCAGAGGGTATTATAATTTCAGTCAAAAGTTTGCAACGCAGTGAAGGAGAAATTTCCGACCCTATAAAGTATATATATTCTTGATCAGCATCACCAGGAGAGTCGATCTAGCCATGTCCGTCTGTCCGTCTGTCTGTCCGTCCCTCAGTTTTAACGCTATCTGCTGAAACTTTCCCAAAAGTTGTCTTTCTGTTGCAGGTAGTATATAAGTCGGAACGACCATATCATATAGCTGCCATAGAAATCGAAATGTAGTCGATTTGTAATTACTGCAAGGGTATATAAACTTCGGCATGCCGAAGTTTGCTTGTTTCTATTTAGCGTAGTTTACTGGAATATTCAATTTGTCTTCAATAATCCCACTAATGGCTTAAGCCTACACTCATAGACACAATAAATGAAGATCCACTTGTTTTTCCTGTACATTGTCCGACTTCAATATAGAAAGTGTACTTACCTCGTCTCATCGATAGACACCTAACAGTATATTATCATTTAATGAACTCGTCTGTATCGCATTAACAGGGGCCATTTTGATTTTACGTATTGAAGGAATCATTGAATATTCAACATAAACATATTATTTGACATTAATAATTTTAGAGTTGGACAATTCTGCAGTCTGTTTGCAGTTATTCACAGCTACCGTTGCTGGACAAATTAAAACGTCCAGGGCTTAAATTGGTGTTTAATCATTTATTAGGAACATTCTTAAAAATTGATTTAATTGCAATCCATGAACGTTTAAGCTACTGGTTTAGCTTCCTGAATTTGTTCGTTCACTACATTGGCTGCATTCTTAGCTAAAAGCAAAAATTCGTTAGCCATCTTTTTAACTCCTTGTTTAAAATCCTGCAGAATAAAGGCAATAGAAAATTATTATTAAGGTGATTTTTTTTCTTCTTAAAGTCCTACTGATCAGAAATTTTGGCTAGTTCGTTTCTATAACAGCCATCCTGTATGCGATGGCTGTTATAGAAACGAACTAGCGTGTGTAATAATACAAAACCAAAAGCTTAGGCATTGTGTGAATAAGGTGAATCAGATATATTTGATTATTTTGATCAAATTTAAGGAACAAACTGACAAAAATGTTTATTAGAACGTTCATTTAACAGGCCTATTAGCAATTACAAATTAATGGGTCAATTAAAAATCAGTCACATTCTTTTTTGGATCTTATAACACATTATATGATTATCATCTAATTTGCACACAAATTTTATTGGAAAACAGAAGTTTCCCACTGTAAAACTGACTTATCGACCACTTTGTAATTGCAAATAATCCGGGCATATAAACGTATTATGTACTGGCTTTAGAAATATAATTTGCTGTGCAGTGGTATAATAAAATAAATAGTTGTATATATAGTTGTATTACCTTATCTTGCTTCGAATAAAGAATTTCGTCTATATTTTCTTTAATTTTATCAAAAGGCGACTGTGTGGCTTCCTCACGAGCGATGCGGCCAGCCATGGCCACCTGAAACCAAAGATCCGCATTACAACTTTCCCACGCACATCGCGGTGCGGATCCTTTTCCGGAGTCGAAACTTTAACTTACGGCGAACAGGGCGAACAGAAGGAAGATCAGTGCAATCTTTGCCATTATGAGTTGGTTTTTTTTTAGTGCTACGAAGCTCTGAACTGGAGAACGTTGACTTGAGTACTGATTGAACGTCTGCCAAACTACTCATAACAACACCTCGTTTTGCGTCGCAGCCGGGCCGAATTTGAGCCCGGCTTATCGCCACTAGGAAGGCCGAGCGTTTAGAGCTCCGCAACTGACTCGTGATAAGCGTACTTTTTTCCGTCGCATGCTGGAATGTGTTGCGCAGACCCACTGCTGTGCGGGAATCTCTAATTTGGTTTGTTTACAGAAGATAACGTTTATATGAAACCCCAAATAAGTCTTTGTGCTAAACTTGTTCAACATTGTTCAGTTTTGCTCACATTTTGACTGTTAAATATATTTTTAAATACATATTTTGTACATATTTTTTTTATATTAAATTAAAAAACTAAATTAAAAAGCTGCCATATAACTGATTGATCGGAAATGCCATAACTTTGGCGTTTGTTAAGTTAGGAAGTTGGGATTTCCTATGGGTATTTAATTTGGCCAATCAATCTGACCTACAAAAATTTCATAAGGATCGGCCGACTATATCCTATAGCTGCCACTTAACTGAACGATTGGAAATGCCATAACTTTGGTGTTTTTAAAGTTAGGAAGTTGGGATTATTTATGATTGTTAAGAATGCATCATATGAATAATTTTGGAGAATATAATTTACAGAATATACTGCAAGGGTACGAGGGCTGCTATATGTATATATTTCTGGCCTAGGCCATACTGAGTGTTGCCTGGCGTCATCTGACGTTTTCATTGGGAAGTTTGACATGTTTTAGCAGAAACGTGCTCAGAACGTTTTGACGTACGGCCATAATTTGTGTTGTTTACAGTGACTTGAAAAAATCAATTGGCAGAAAATGGAATTAACTCGTGAACATTTTCGCGCAATCATTTTTCACGGCTTTCGACGTGAATTAACACGACAAGAGTGCATCGATGAACTTAAATCTTTGTACGGCGATGGAGCTCCATCTTATAGCACTGTGAAAAACTGGTATAATGAATTCAATCGAGGCCGACGCTCGCTCGAAGACGAAGGTCGTGAAGGTCGTCCAAAAACAGTCGTTGTTCCAGAGAACATTGACGCCGTGCATGAACTGATAATACAAGATCGTCATGTGAAATACCGTGAGATAGAGGCATCCTTGGGCATTTCTTCCACCAGCATACATTCGATATTGATTGAACACTTGGTCGTAAAAAAAATTTGTTCTCGTTGGATCCCGCACAATTTAACAATCGCTCAAAAAAAGACTGTGGATTGGTGCAAAAAAAATTTGAAAAAATACAATCCCGGTGTTTCAAAATACGTTTATAAGATCGTCACAGGTGACGAATCATGGATCTATGCTTATGAGCCCGAAACAAAACAGCAATCGACCGTGTGGGTCTTCGAAGACGAGCCAAATCCAACGAAACTTGTTCGTGGAAGAAGCACTTCGAAGCAAATGTTTCTTCGGTAAAACAGGTCATGTGGCGACTGTTCCGCTTGAGCAACGGAGGACGGTCAATTCTGAGTGGTACACCATAATTTGTTTGCCTGAAATCTTCGGAGAAATTCGAAAAACGAACAAGAGAAGACGGATCATTCTGCACCATGACAATGTGAGCTCTCACACATCAGCTCAAACATGCGCCTTTTTGACCGGCCAAAATGTCGAATTGATGGGTCATCCGGCATACAGCCCTGACTTGGCACCCAATGACTTCTTTTTATTCCCGCACATCAAGAGAAAAATGCGTGGTCAACGATTTTCGACGCCAGAAGATGCTGTTGAAGCGTTCAAAAACCATGTTTTGGAGGTGTCTCAATCGGAGTGGACAAAGTGCTTTGACAATTGGTTTGAGCGCATGCAAAAGTGTATAAGTCTTGCTGGAGAATACTTTGAAAAACAATAAAACCATTTTTAGAAGAAATATATATAGCAACCCTCGTATATCAACTTTGGCTCCGCCCGAAGTTAGCTTTCCTTTCTTGTTATTGTTCATTGTTATCTGTCATATAAGTAAAATGTATGTCATTCCATTTTTAAATTTTTCTTTAACAATTGCTTAAAAGATATTTATGCTCAAAGCATAATTTCACAAGTAATAATATTAAGAAATTGCTTTAAACCTTTACAATGGCTTTAGCCTTAGGGAACTTATTCCAAATTAAATAAATTACCTTGAGTATTTGCTGCAATTATTAAATACATGGCCCAAAGAAACGCAAAGGTTTCCTAAGCAAAAACATACATTTCCAGCTTTTGTGAAGTTGCCAGCAAATATTTATATGGCATATATACATTCCTATGTACGCATAGTCGGTGTGTGTGCAGTTTGTATATTTTGAGCATAATTATGCAGAGCTCACTTGCGTTTTGTTTGGCTTAAAAAAACACTTTGAATAAGTGGGGAATATTGTAATGAGAGGAGAACGGTAGCAGAGCGTTCACAAGGGGATATGTTTATTCCATTGATATAAAAAATAAAACTTTGTTTTACAAATGAAAACAGTAAAATTGCTCTGTAAAATTTGGTGTCGGATGCATTTCCAAAGGAACCCCTTAAGAAACAATTAGGCTACACCTCTGGGCGGCATCCTGTGGCGTTTGGTTCATGCGCTCTAATGCCAAAATAGTTACCAAAGCGACCGCACGAATTTTCTTAATGAGCTCAAACGTCACTAGCACACACGCACACATTCAAATATCCCTGAACTTTAGCCCCATTTTCTCTCAACGTTTCAAATTACCCCCCCGTTTTGCCCTTAGTTGCCTATTTAAAATGTGTGAAATTTTGGCCTGACTGCGAAGGCAAACATTTCGCTCGAGAAAAAGAAAATAAACATCTCAAGGCGCAAGGGCCACGCCCTCACCTTTACCGAAATGGGGAATTCCCGGGCAGACATAACAATTAAAATTCATAAACCGCCAAGCCATTTTAGCATAATTATTTTTTACAGCCGAGACGAAGGAAAAAACTGAGCAGCAAAGTGCGAAGAAGGCGTGCGAAATTAAAGGAATGGGTAAAGAATAATGAAATCCCGAACTCCCATACCTTTGTTCTTAACTCTGACCCTGCTTCGCAACTGGGCGTTGGCAGCTGTTTCCACTCATTAGGCGCTTTATTAAGCGAGATAATTAGCCGAAGCACGTAAAGTTGCAGTTAATTGATATTATTTGAACTGTTCAGCTCTCGCTCATTACATGCCCTGATCCCCTGACCCCTGACCCCTGACCCTGGCCCCTCCATCTCCTTGTAATCGCTGCAGTCGCTTAACCTTTGACCCGCCTGCAATTGTGCAGAACTTGAGTTGCAAATTGTGTTATAATGTTAAGTAATTGTTTATAAGCCGATTAACGCCGCTGGAATGTTTTTGGGCTGAGACTTCAAGTTGAGCAAAGGTAAGTGAAAACGACTCAAGTACTTTGGAGAGGTTTATATTTGCGGGGAAATTGGTTTTCCTTTATTTTTTTTTCCACTACCGTTTAGTGAAAATGGTTTATACTCTTTTTACACATGAATAAAATATGCGTAACTATTAACCCTTCTTGTTATTTTATTTTTGTTTACAGTTGTTTCAAAGTAAAACGCACATTTATACATTTTTCAAACTTCACAACCGAAAATACTTGACTTTGAAAGGCAGAATAAATAATTATATATAGTGAGAAATGTTATTCATAGGAACACCGCTTATATATTTCATAGATTTTTTCCAGTGCTCGTTAATGCCTTAACTACTTGTAGGGCATTCCCAAGTCGATTTTACCTTGTTTTTACGACCTTGGAAAGCTGTATTCTTTATGGGCTCGTCGGAAACTTTGCCCTTCTGCTTGGCCATTTAAATCTATGAGCTGATGACCCATTGCCCACTACCTGGCTGTCCATTAATTTGATTCGAAACTCACCTCGCCGCTCCACCTCACCACAGTGCACTACACCACGATTTAACGACTTTAATTAAGGCAAAGTCGCCGCCCAGGAATTGACGTCGCATCTGACCTCATTCTTTATGGTTGCCATAAATAACAGAAATTATGTGCAAGCCCAACTGGACTCGGGACCCTGGCTCTGGTTCTGGTTCTGGATTCCGGGCGGACAAGGGAGTCGTGTTTTGGGCGCGTTTCTTTATACATTTTCAGCTTTTTTGGCCGGCGAGTTAAATGCGCTGCCATGAATTTTAATTCGACGACACTTGCACAGGGGAGGGGAAAGGAACAGGACACACGCAACGCGACAGACGCCGCATAAACCAAAGAAGAAATTTAAGCAAAGTACTCGGAATGCGACACAGTAGGCAGTCCACGCACAGTGGGCCATAATTGTTGTTGGCTGGACTGCAATTAGTCAATAATTGTCACGGACACAGAAATCAATTGTGGCATTGGTATTTATAGGGTAACTTGCTTTAAAATCAATAAATATTTTAAATTCCACATAAGAGAAATTGAAATGTGAAAACTATTCAATCGCACTACAAATTTATAGTGGATTTGGCGTAAAAATATATTACAAAGTGATAGGAAAATGCAACTGTGCATATAAGTAATACAAACTTTCCGACTATGCGTATGAGTTATATTAGTTCTATAAAACACTGCGTATGAGTAATATCAATTAGAAGATCAAATGGTTTTGTTTGTTATTTAGGATAAAAAGAACGAGATTTACTTAATAAGGACAAGGCAGCTGTGCATATAAGTAGTAAATTTGTTTTGGACAGGCAACTCTGCGTATAAGTTACATTATTTATATAAAGCTCTGCGTATGCGTTATATAATGTTATAAATGATAAGATAAAAATGTATGCTAAAGCTTTTTTTTGGTTATTAGGAATAATAAAATCGTAAGAATTTTTCAATTATACGTTTTTTAATTTAAATAAAATTGTTTATACTTAACGACGGACCCACTGTTCGCTTTTTGCGAGTAATGGAGAAATTGTTCTGTTGTTTTTTTGGTTCCAGTCCGGTCGACGCCAGTCCAGCGCCTGTCCAGCCGCAGTCGGTATTAATTTAGCGGAAGTAATGCGAGAAATTGTTGTAGGTCCCTCCCTGGCGACCTTTCACCCCACGATGCCGCCGAGGGACAATTCGCCTTTGTACTTTTGTATTGAACCCAAAGCTAATTTTGACTTGGGCTGCCTGGCATATACTTCATTACCATGGGAGCTGAAAGGGTTTGTCGCCCGAAATAATTCTATGCTTATTTTTATCATTCTTTTGCTTGGTTAATTTTAATGTACACAAGGCATTTAGTTTTATTTCCGCAGCCGCTTTCCGTTAATTAAATAAATATGCTCCTACGTAGGCTCCTTCGGCTCCCAATTTTTTTAATGACCGCATCAGTTTTTATCGCTTAATGCCTTGGGGGCTGGCTAATGTTATGCAGTTGGTTGGGCTTGGGATCGGGGATTTTGGAATCAGGGGCTGGGTTCTTGGTTAATTGCTTTTGGCCCTATCAAATCATCTTGTTCTGTTCGGAGTATATCGTTAGTATAAGCGCCACATTGCCTGACTTGTATGTATTATGTTAATGTCTTTATAACGTGATTTATACAAATACGTTCAGCCGAATGAATATAACTTTTATGGTCTGTATATCATATGTTTTGAAATTAATGGCTAGTTGGGTAGTGATAATGATCAGTGGCTAATAAAGCAGAAAAGTGGTTTCTATATTTGAGCTTTGTGGCTCGAAAACACATACATGCTCTCTAAAAGTGTAAACATGATACAATTTTTCTTCTAAATACACAATAATCACTTAGCATTGTTTATCATAAAATAAACTACAGAATTTATTTCAAATTTAAATCGTTTTTATTGATAATATTTAAGGTATTTGCTTCCATTTTCAATTGAATTCTGCAAACATTTTGTCCCTGGCTGCTTCACGAAAATTCGACACATCTTTAGACACTCATTCACACGTTTCGGCCAACTTATTTAACAACTCAGAGAGAAAAGAAACAGAAGCAAACCAACCCAGGATCTTTGCACATTACTTTGCCGAGAAACTGCTCAGCTTGAATGCAATTTAAGTACGTACTTCAAGAGCAAATGTTTTATAGAGCACCGACACACATTTACACAATTCCCCTTCCTTACAACTGAAGAGCACTTTCAGCATTCCCAACCGAAAAAAAAGAAGACACTTTGCTCCATCGAAGCTGCAAAGGCGGAAACATCCTCTCGTCCTGCCAGAACACTCAGACTCAGTTTTAGACTTCCCCCTTCTGGTACTGTATTTTATTATTTAAAAGCCTAAAATCTATAAAGTGCGGTGCAAATATTTGAAATTGTCGAGGCAACATTTCTTCTCCGCCTGACTCGCTGACTGCAGTTGACAAGAATATTTAATTTAACTGATTTAACTGACGGCACCAGGGGAAACACAAGACCATTTCCAACCCAGGCACACATGTCGAGCATTTGCATTTGATTTCAGTTGGAGTGTACAAATGCTAACCTCAGATGATTTGGTTGGGTTGCATGGAATGAGCTTCCGAAATGTAAATTACATGAGAAAGCCAGACCATAAAGTATAAGTAAATAAAAGATACAACTATTATTGTTTAATAAAGGTAATAAGATATGTTTATTGGGAAGGAATTGATCATTTGCTAGCTTATCAATAATTTCTGTAATTAATATCAAACATTCGGCCCTTTACCAATATTTAAAATATATGATTTTAAAAGAGTTGAGAAAAATAAGCCAATGATTACAATATAAACCTATAATTCTACTCGATTTAATAGAGTATGAAGCCCATGCCTGTTCTTTGTTTCCTCAACTTTTAAATGTTCTCTCGTCAATTGCATGTGGGCTTCAGTTGTTTGCTCAGCTTCCGCTTCCTGTATTTCTTTATCCTTCGCTTTACTCCTCATGCCAGCAGTTTGCATTTTGTGTTAGATGCAAAAGTTGTGGCCCGGCAAGTTTCTTTTGGGAACTAGCTACGTGCACAGCTGGTGGTAACCGAGAATATTTCCACACATTCATTTTTTCAGAAGGGGGAGAAAAGCCTGCGTCTGCCCATTTAAATTATAAAAATTTCAAATGCTCTATTTACGGTAAATATTTTCATAGTAATTTACGCAAATTTACATAAATAAGCAGGCGTAGGCAGCCAAGCTGACCGGTCAGTCGCTGGTCGAGCTAACCTCATTTGAAAAATGTCAAACACAGAAGGACTTGGCGCTTGAACAGCTCTCCCCATGCCCGCCATTTAATGGGTCGCCTATTTTTCCACTCTCAACAAAGGAGCCTATAGTCCTGCGCCGTCGTGTCGTGTCGTTTGTTGTCCTAATAGCTTTTCTATAATTTATCATGCAATATTTATGGCACGCGCTTTTCCATCTACGAATTATGCATTTATTATTCAGAAGCGGCGGCGGAGGACGCCGGAACTCCGCTCTAAACGTTGTCAGCATTTAGGGTCATTTTTTTCCCCACTCAGTGCCCAGAGCCCAGTTCAAGTTAATTGGTAAATTTAAATTGAATAAATATTCCATGATAGTGCAATGGACTCGGCCACAACTTTTTAGATGCCAAATGATTCTAGTGGTCATGTGTGTGTGTTTGTATTTTCAAATGTTTGGCTGTTTGTACCCTGGTCATTATAGTTGGTTTATGGCTGTGTCGGAATTAAGCCGTTAAATGTAATGACTGCGATTTATACGGTTCGACCAGAGTAATTGGCAACTAAAATGCTTTGAAAACTGGTAACCAAAATGATTAAAACGGTTTTGTTATCGACTGATGGATCGGGATTGTTGTCACTTTAAAATAATTGGATTACTCATTCAAGTCGGGCTTAAAGTAATTCAATTGTAGTCTGCATCAAGACATTATTTTATTAAATTATTCTATACTTTATTGGAAGAGTCACCATATCTAAGACAATTTTCTCTGCGTTGGACCCGGAAGTAAGCGTAACAAATACTTTCAAGCAGCTAGAATAATAACAATCCAGCAATAATTTAAATGTCAGCAACAGTTTCCGAACTGAGTATACATAAATGATCTAAAACTGGTTTCATAACGATCAAAAGTAGGTTATGTAGTGTATATCCCATCTATTGGAAAAAGTTAACATTTAATCGATGATTGAAAAATGTTTTTTTTTAATTACTTAAGCCAACAATTACTGTTTTTGGGAGATTTTCAGAAAAATATATTATACTATGTTTTAATACCCCGCAGGTTCGTCAATGCATTGAAGTGATTATGAAAGGGTATTTTAAAATCAAATTTGTATAATTAAATTATTTTGTTGTTGAAGAAATCAAATTTAGTATTTAAAATGTTAACCAATTTATAAAGCGTATCGATGTTGTGTAAGGCGTGTCTAATTCACTGTATCGCAGCTATAAAAAGGAGATAAGCTTGTATATGGGCACAACAATGAAGTTTCACGTATTGCTACTGTTGGTCCTCCTTTCGCTGCTGGGAACGGCCCTGTCTCAAGGGAAGAGGGGAAAGGGAGGGAAAAAGGGATTTGAGGTTTGGATGCGACCAAGTCCGAACGATCCACCACAATGCACGTATGGCTGTTAATAGGGATGGAACTTGAGTAAATAATAATCACGTTCTTATTCAAAAATAAATGTGTAAAGACAATAAAAACTAAATACTGGGTTACAAAATGTGTTGCTTACTTATAAGTGATCTCATATTTTTGTGTTATTATTATTATTTTTGTATTTAGTTAGTCATCCTCACCGAAAACCTTCTGCGAGAGATTTGGAAATATACTTACGATTTTTTTATCAAAAGCAATAGGCAGTGTCTATATACGAACCTGTATAATGTTTTTAAGTACTTTTAGGTATACAAATTTATGACTAACTTTTACCTTAGCTAGGTACATAGTAGTGATAAATATTTACCTTTAAATCAAGCTTAACTATTTGTTTAGGTTAAGTTAGATCATTATACAAAATAATCAGCTTATGGTTTAATAGTATTTAATTTAAACAAATTTTTATTCAGGTTCCTATTTTTGGCTTTGGATTTCATAGTTTTCGAGACGGTACCATTACCAACAGGCTGAGCAGGACCAATACTAGCAATACGTGTAAATTCATAGTTGTTCCCCTACGAGCTTAAATATTTATATCTGCGGTTTCTTACATGGTTACAGAATGGTAGAACACCTTAACGTATTAAATTCTTCCAAGGCCACTGACAACGCAGAACCCTGGCGAAAAATTCTCAAAGAACATTATTATGTCGCCACAAAATATTGGACCTAACTAATGAATATGAAATCACCTTCAGGCTTAAGTCTAATTCTTCTTAAAAACCCCGATCCGCTGGCAACACTTTATCTGTCAACTTTGCTGCCCCATCTCTGTTTGAGGCAGCTGGGGAGGTCTCGTTTCTCTGTTTGTTTTACAATTTGCACCTTCAAGGACTTTTAGCAGGACGTCAGCACGATGTTGGACACAAGGACGCAGTGGCGGCAAAGCAAACGCAAGTCGCATTCAATTTAGCAACAAAACCAAACTTTTTTCCACGCCAGACAATAAGCGAAAGCAAAAACTTGCCACATGGAGAGAAAGGAGAACCCACAAAAGTAGGCAACAAAAGTTGCCGCAACGACTTGAGATAGTTGCAAGGATCCGGGTGGGAAAATGGTGGATGGAGGGGAACTTGCCACTGCAACGCGCTAACATAAAAAGCAAAACTTTTAACTGATGCCACAAGTAAAAGGTGCTACTTGTCGGGGACAGGCGACTCGTCCCATTGTTTCGTAATGGAGAAATATTGTTTAGCATGCGAACAGAAGTCGAGGAACAGGAACAGACAATGCTGACATCGGACAAAGGCCAGGGGCTTGGGGATCGGGGAAGGGACTCCCCTTGGACTCAGCAGCTGCACCGCTCCACCGACTTTGAGTGGGGGTATTATTATGCATAATGGTTTCTGGTCTATTGACATTTATGGCACTCAGAGTGCAGAGATGCCAAGTTTTAGGCTACTGCATGTTTGCTTTTTATCTCACTTAGCTACAAAGGCTTATCGTCTGCAATTTCCAAAAATAAATATTATTATCAAAATTAACCGTACGATTCGATTCATTTAAATTCAATTACCATTTTTTTAAAACGTTAGCAAGTTTAATTACAGAAGCTTTAATTATACCAATAATGTGGTATTTCTTAGAGCATTGTAAATGAGTTATATAAATTCAGTACCTGTCATCGCTGTTCGTCTTAATGGTGACACCAATGTTTACTTGAGCAAAAGAAATGTTAAGGTAGAATTGGATAGTTGAGAGTCAGGCCATGGAAATAGGATACGGATACTAAAACACCAAGGGCGGGGTTTTATGAAAAAATCTCCAATTGCATTTGCTTGGAAGGTAAAAGGGTAATATTTTAAATATTTAAGACTATTTGTAATTTATAACTAACTGTACTTATAAAGTTATCTTTTACCTGGAGGTTGACTAACTTAATAAATAAAACAAAGCTTATACAATTACTCACAGATTGCAATAAACAATAAATGTGTATATATTAAAGCATCTATTTTTAAAGCATCTAATATTTTATCTCCAGCAAAAAATGATTTTCGAGAAAAAAAAATAAAATATAATTATAAACTTAGGCTCAGGACAAAGCTCATTTTCTGTAGTAAAAACTTTTATTTTTCTTAGGTGTTAACTTTCGAGTGGTCTTAAAATATTTATTTTTGTATGCATGACTATCAAAACAAACTAAACTATTTCAATCAAAGCTCACTCTGGACCATTCAACAAAAAACTTGATTTGAAATCAAAATAAATAGAGGGGAAAAAGTGGCAAGAACTTGAAAAAGTTCACTGTTTGATTGGAGCCGAGGAGAGGGTGGTCAGGAGTGGGAATCTCTCAGTTTCAGAGTTGCCCACTCGCATATCCAAAGTTGGCATAGTTTACGCAACTGTTTGTCTTCTGCCATCATTCCGACATATATGTGAAGTATATAGTATATATCTGCGTTCCTCCTTTTTTATTTTTTCAGTTGCGTGATTTATAAAAGGAAGCGGAACACGAAGCTTAGTAGACCATTGATAAATGGGAATGCAAAGTTTTCAAAGCGATGCTCTTCTCTAATTGCCTTCGCTATTTTTTTCGTATTTTCGGAAACTAATTTTAACAAAATATTTAGACACCGTGCGATTTCAGCTTGCAAAATTATTCAAATCGAAATTTTCCACATTATTTTCATTCGGTGATATAAGTTTCCCATAATTCTATTTATTTTCATATGCTGATGGCATCCCATTTCCATGTCGTCCTCTTCCATTATCGCGTGCGTGAACATTTACCCATTAATTTGAGCAAATAAAGTTGCCGCAACATATGCGTACTCACGTAACCGCAATTGAACTGGGTAAAAATAATAAAACAAAAAACATACTCGCTCGTTGGACTAACAGAGAACAACAAATAAATACAGAAAGAGATAACTGCGTATCCCTGTCTCTCTCTGGCTAACTGAAGCTTGCCGGCGCTGAAAGGTAAACAATTTTAATTTATTTACCCAATAATAAACCCATCAAATGGGCGCTTAACCCCCTCAAAAAAGGGGCGATAGGAGGGCTTCTTTTGGGGTCTAAATGAGCATTGAGTTTTGTGTATTTGTTATTACATGTCTGCGGTCCTCACAAAACAGCTCGTAATTTGAATTTCAGACTAGATTGCATCGAACTTCACAATTGTTTGCTCTGATTTATAGATAAATATTGCAGAAATAAATGTGTAAAAAGGTATCCTATGCTTTCTTTCTAATTTGGAAATTAATTTAAACAATTACCTTCGCATCTAAAAATGCATATAATCTTATGTTTTTAAGTATTGTACAGCAGTATTTTTTTAGCAATTCCAACAGTATATTAACTTCGGTTTGCCGATGATTCCCTCCTTTCTTGTTGATAAATTATTTTAAAATCAAAAACATAATATTCATAGCTGTCTGAAAACGTTTTACCTGATATTTATGGTAAGCCATATATTATCTGCTCTGAATGCCTGCCTGCCAAATACAATCACAATTATTCGATTTAATCAACAGCCCTGAATTTACTCATCCCATAACCGGAATTCAAGCGATTAATCAGTTTATGGCTTAAAAAGCTTCATCAGTGAACACGGCGCCGACTGCTTTTGGGCTTTGCAACGCCTTTTAATTCAATTAAGCCCGGCTTTTGTGTCATGCCAGTTTCAAAACGGAGGTTGGCAATAGGCAATTACCAGTAATCGAATTTGGGGCGCAGCAAAATCCGTTTGAAACAATAAATTTTTCAATGGCTGGCGAGGGTTGCAAATGCGGAAAACACCCCTTCAAAAGAAAATGCAAAATGCAAATTGAGCGTTTCGCGTTGGGACATTAAACTTAGTCGCGGCTTAGAGGGCTTAAGCCAAAGCTCAACTTTCACTTAACCGCAGAGTGCTGGAATTGCCGAATCGCACCCCCAACCCAACCCGTATTAATGCCTAATTAAATGCAAGTCTCTCGGCGAGGGTGGAAATTGCCGGGAATTCATTTGCATTTTACAGCAGATCTGGACACTCGGTCCTCCTGACAATGACAAGCGGATGTATTTCATCTCAGGAGCGCAGGTCACGGCTTCCTTCGGCTGCTCCTTTATCCCGCGTAAATATTTCATCGCTCCTGGAAAACAATTCGTGGACGTCGCTCAGCTGTTGCACTTGCTGAATAAATTATCAGCTGTCATTAAGGCTTCTCCGGGGCAACTCCTGTTCCTCTGCCTTCATTTGTCACCCGACTGCGTTTGACAATTAAAAATTGTCCATCTCGACGCGAAATGCCAGGAAAAGCAACGCAACGCTGGAGTGTTGAATGCAGAGATGCCGAAATGGACACGAAAAACAGAAGTTTGGAATACAAAACCCTTGCAGAGGACACTTTGAAATGCATCAAGTTCATTCCGGAAACAATTTGTTGTTAAACAGTGTTTAAATGCAAGTTACTTTACACACTATTTAAAGTGCTATTAAATAAATAACTTTCAAAATAAAGTACTATTTAACATTCATTTTTAAATGTTATGGAAAAACGTTCCTTATACAAGAAATGATCATTATAGAAAACATGTTTATATAATCGTTACCTACACAAAAAAGTGCTTCCGCCTTCTTAAATCAAAATTAAACAAATAAATAACAGCTGTTCAAGTGCCTTTCAAAAATTTACTCAGATTTGTCGTGATATCTGAAGGCAGCTAACACAAATCAAAAACAACTCATAAGCCATTTAAATCGTTCATAGTTGACGGACTACGGGTTGGTTTTCCTTGTCCTCCCAGTTGAATAGCGGCGGCTCCACCTCTGAAATCTGGGTAACCGGGTCCTCCACCACCTGATTCTCCTGGGATCGGGACCCGTGGAGGATCCGGACGTACTTAAGGGCGTATCGCAGCTCCGACATGGGCAGCTCGTGCTCCCTGATGAAGAACAAAGCCTCGTTCATTTCGTCCTCCGTGTACACCTAAAAGTCCAAATTTAAAAGTTGTCAATTCAAAAATATATACAAATAAAACCTCTTCTTCGTCTGATGCCATTTTCTTTTTAATTATTTAATTGAAATTTTTTCTTTAACAATTCTTGTGTTATTTGTGTAGGCTCAGTTGTGAACTCTGTGAGAACGATTTCCTGGCCTACTAAGAATGCAAAAAAACATCAAATGCATAAAAATGATTTCTGCATTGCCTACAAAACACAGCATGCGGTCGAAACTGACCCATCAACACTTTGGCATGGCCTTTAATATGGTCGGGGAGCAGGAGGAGGAGCAGGAGTAGGATCCGGAGTAGGAGCAGACCAAGCCAGGCTTTATCCCAACTGAACCGAAGTGAACCAACCGCATTTTGCATTTGCAGTTTACTCGGTTAACCGCTTTTATAGCGGATTTAACACATTTCAGCCCGATCCGTACGACAACTGAACAGTAGAACTAAATGGTATTTTTAATTAGTTTCGTATTTAATTTAAAAGTATTACCAGATAAAAAAAAACTGAAGTAGGTAACATATTTGTTTAACACTTTAATTTTACAAACTTTTTAAATTAATTTAAATTAATTAATTTTATTTGTTATTAACTTAATATACATACATACACTAAGTTGGAATACTTTTTCTAAAAAAGAAAACTGGATTGAATTGTTTTTAACACAATATCAAAAAAAGGTTTTTATTAATTAATATGCTAGTAATGATAAGGAACATGGAGGGAGAGTTTTGTAAAGTCCCTTTCTGATGATTAAACACCAATTCTTTGGGCAGTGTGTTATCTATCTTTTACAGAATACCTTTATTAATATATGTTTTCTGCACAAATATGAGCTTTCTTTCCACTGTGCCTAGTTGGGTGGGGCAAAAGTGAAAACTAGTTCAGCTGCCCGAAACATGCCAAAATGTTTGAATCCAACAATCAACGCACAGAGATGGATTCAGTGGGAGTCTGTGGGAATGAAACTCTGTTGGATTTTGGGAGGGGGTTTGAAATGGGCATAGCTCATATAGTGTGGCTGCATGCATTTGCCATTTCCTCAGCAACCAACTAAACCGACGCCCAAAGCAGAGTGCCACGCCCACTCATATGTCAATGGGGCATGCATTTCATTCAAAGTTTTTGTTGTTTTTATGCCTCACAAAACCCAGCTCGTCTGACATTGTGCGAATGTTTGACCCCCGGGATTCAACTTTGCGGAAGATGGGAGAAGTGGGTGGTGGTTGGTTTTGGGTCGAGTTCTAGCCAACATTCCTTTGTTATGGCCAGCAGGCCAATAAGCTTTGGGGCCTGACCATTATAATTTCAAGTGCAAACTTTGACACTGGAATTGTTACCACCACAATGGGTTAAATGGCGCCAAAATCGAGAATCCAGAAATTAAAGACTACTTTTCGATTGAGCTTTAAGGAATAGGGTTTTTTTTTCCAGAGGATCCCTCGGCACGAGTCAAAGAGATAAAATTAAGCGCTTGATAGAAAAAGAAAAAAGCAAACAAAGATAAGAATGTGGGTTCGGCGAGCAGCGGCAAATAGAATTGCACGAGGACACAACAGAACACAAAAGGCAAACAAAATTATGTTTAAGGTTATATGCTATGCATAAGTAAGTGAGGCAGACGGACTGGAGGGGGTCAGGCGAGCGGAAACGGAAGCGGAAGCTCAAGTAGCAAAAAGAAAGTGTCTAACTGGCTGTGCATGTGTGCTGGTATTAGTGGACCCCCCCAACCCCCACCAGCACTTCCGACAATTGGCAAAACAAAACACTCGCTCAGACACAGGGAGAAAGAGAGCGCAACCGCAGGCGACTTTCAAGCCTCCACTTCTTCCCATTTTTCTCCTTACACAGAAAACAATTACGATTTTAGGTTACATTGAAATATCATTGAATATCACTTAAGTTTCATAGTACTTATTAGTCATAATAAATAGATCAAACATCTATGGAGATATCCATGAAATCTCTTTTAACCAAATTGTTTTCTTCTAACTAAATTTTGGTTGAATTTTTGGTTAAAAGAGATTTTAAAAAGATTTTGTTTTCTTCTTTCTAACTATGGCATACTTTCATTAGTGCAATGTAGGTTTTTTTCAGCCAAACTTCAACTAAAAATACAATTCTTTTGAATCGAAAAAAAGAAAGCTTTAAATCAGTGACCAAGGCTCTTAAAAACTGATTTTAAAGAAGTTACCGGATTTTTTTAAAGGCTTGCAAACACAATATATTATTTTTATTTTTATTTTCCATAAAAAGAACATATTTTAGGATATTTTAAAATTATTATTATGTCGCTTCAAATAGTAAACACATTTTTCCCTGTGGATTTTGGCTTGCACACGCGCCGAGCGAGATAAAACATTTGTATGCTCTGATAAGAACGCATCCACTTACTTTTGGTCGCACATGACCTGAATTTTCGCTCTACGGGGAAACAGGAGTCATACGAAGAACAGACAAAAAACTTGAACTTGCACACGGACCGAAAAGCAAATGAAGAAATTTAAATTTGATACCAGCCAGGGCAATCAGACGATGTGAATGATGCCCACTTTGCATACCCCGCACGTGAACCAAACTGGGTATTTTCGATTCAAACGAAGTTCAAATAAGTTTAAACATTTGAATTGTGATAAAGTTTAGAAAAAAAAATTAATACATGAAAGGCTATTTTAACAATAATTGCGAAAGCCATTTGTAATATAATTTATAGTAATATGCGTATATTTAATATGAAAAATAATGTAAAAAATTTTAAAAGAAACACATACACATACAAACGTAACAAAATAGGCACATTAATATATAATCTATAAGCATAACTTTTTTTTTATTTCGCTGCAGAGTTTTCCCGGTGCATCATTGGTAAATGGAAATTTATCCAGTCGATTCATGGTATCCGCCCACATATTGGAGCTGGCTGACTTTACCATGCGGCACCGAAGACCAGGCAGCTTCCACTCCAACTCCATCAACCACCCTATCTGTCTGGGGGTAGTTACATTCCTCTTTGCCCTCTTTTTTCTAAAGTTCCAGTTCAGTTACACGAAATTTTGAACGGAAATACGAAAATGAAAGATTCGTATCTGGGCAAAGTTGGAACGAGATTGATGTGTGCACGGGCATACGACCCAGAAAAAAGAGGAGAAGCATCGAAACGCCCGCAGCACTCAAATGTGGTTCGTTCGCTTTCTTTTTAGCCGCCCGTTTGAGTGCGCTCCTCTTATACGAAAATAGGATTTGCTTGCAAATTTTCGGAGCCCCTTGCAGATGGTGGCCAAATTGGGATGGCAAAGGGGTGGAGCAGCCCTTCGGCTCGTTTTGTTTGTTTGACACTTGCGTGGTTAGTGATTGTCCATATTATGTGACAGACGACTCAGACGGAACTCGGATTGAAAAGGACAGATAGTAAAATATAGAGAAAGGAAAATCTACAGGGAGTGGTTCAATTACGGAATGCAGCAGACTGAGTTGACACAGTTGCCACATATGTGAAAAGTTATAAGAGACAAATATGTATGCCTAAGGAAACTCTTATTTAACCGATAACTAAGTGTCTTAACCTTAATAACCAAGAAATAAATTGTTAAATTATAGCTACAATACCGGAGGAATGATCATAATCAAACAGAAAAGTCACAAGTGTCTTGCAATGTTTAATTTATCTAAGCCATAAATTGCCATTTTCCAAGCCCCTAACCATTCATACTTTAAGCAGCTTAAGTTCCAATTTGCTAAATTTTCCCAGAGAATCATCGATGGTAATTAGCCCTGTCAACACGCTAAGAAACGGCAGGGAATTATTCAGGGCGAGCTGGGAAATTGTCAGCTGGCCGAACTGAAATTAATATTTCAGGTCGTGCCAAATAATAAGCCAAAAGGCACGGCACCGCAGGAGGGCACAGCAAAGCTGGAGTATCGTTTAACACTTCATTAAAAGCCATTCCGACAACTTGTAGACAATTAAAGACAAGTTGAGGGCGGTGGAGTGGGCGGCACTTAACACATTTCCAATGTTCATTGACCGGCAAATGAAATAAAAATTGCAAACATCTTCAACTCCGGCAGCGAATGCTTCATTTAACAGCGACAAAAACAACATCGCAGAGAGCTATTTGAGGCTGTGGAAAAGGACTCCCATACCGAGGCAATAGACAAAGTTCCCAGGCCACAAATTACACTTTGGTTCGGCAGCATAAAATGGCGTAAAAATTGCAGCTGTTTCTGCCACTCGAATGAGAACAAAATTATTGAATGTCCTTGCCTCCCGTCTGCCGAATCGGCCGTTCTGACTAACACGTTCTCCAGCTTAAATTGTTAGATATTTAATAGATTTTTTTAAGACCGAGATTTAATTCGTTCATGGCAATGGTTAATTACCGAGTTCATGTTAGGAAATTGAGATTTTAAAAGCTTAAAAACTTTATAACCAAACCCATTTTAGCGAAATCGAGTTTTACTAAAATAAATCTCAAAAAAAATAACCCATTAGCTAAGGGATTTAGGATAAGGCATAAGCTTTTGTTTTTATATGGTTTATAAAATAAAATAACTAACAATTAGATAGTTATAGTAGAATTAGTTTTCCCGGAAATATTTTTCTGGGAGAAACTATTAATGGGAACATCCTTGGATTCCAGCCTTGTTTGAGGTCCCTTTCTGGCAGTGCTTCGCTGTCTGGTTCTGTGTATGCCTGTGTATTTTTTATGATGCTTGAAAATAAATAAACACTCAATACCAATGCCAAAGAGCAGACAGAGCCAACTTTCAGGAGCAGACACCAGAGAGTCCCTGGCAGAAGGAATAGGAAAGGCAGACCCAGACTGGCAGCATCGCGCACATTCAATAAATCTTCAACTGTGAATAGTCACTTGAGACGGAACCGGAGGAGGAGCTGCTTCCCAGGACACTGAGAGTCGAACGCCTTTCGCTTTTGCTTTCACTTCCATCTGCTCCTTTCCCCATAATGGCCCCAGTCATGAGCTGTTGGATAATAATAATGATGATGCTCTTGTCCCGGCCCAGAATGTGTTTTGCGGGGAAGTTAGAGCTAGTGTGTGAAAAAGCGCAGCTTGCACGTATGAACAGCGGACTTAAAGCCTCTAATAGCCTCATATTTTGCACTCCAATACATAACTCACTGGGCACAGGAAGCGGAAGTAAGGGGCACGAGATCAAGACCAAGGCCAAGAGCTTAGAAACAAAGAACGAAACAGCAATGAAAGCCGACAAATTTGGCGATTTTCTAATATCCTTGATGTTCGATTCCGGGAGGTTTCCATGAAAATAAAAAAAATAAATAGAGTTATAATTCCCCTTTATTTTTATTTATTGTTGAAGAATATTTTTTTTATTATAATATGGTTTGTCTGACTCAAGAACTAAGAGGTCGTTAAGGGTGTCTTTAATCTTTCCAAAAACAACAGGAATAATCAAACAAATAACACAATACGAACAATTAATATTCAACAGGAAATATATATATTAAAAAAATATATATTTGTATAATAATTTCCATTTTTGGACTCAATTTCTCCGAACAAGGGTATTCGAGGCAGAAACGCCTTGAAGTAGGCAACATGCGATGCTGAGGACAACAAAATGGATGCGGATGCAAGGAAAACGTAAATCAAACGGGCAAAAAGGCAATCGCAACTTTCGACCCCGAGCAAACATTCAATCTATAATGGCATTTACACGACTAGGAACAGGATATGTAATATCCTTTTGGGGTTTTTAGCCAGAACTGAAAACTGAAACGCTTCGCTCCTCCCGGTTAGTAGTAGGCAGGTCCTCCGAAAGCAGGATAACTGGGATGCAACTTACTTTCAAATAAATATGGCGCAGCCCTTTGCAACCCCGTCGCCATAAATCTCAACAATTTCCGCTGTCTGTGAGAGTGGAGCGGCCACTAGTCCCATGACCATCTATGGATTTGCTATTGAAATTTATGCGCATGGGAGTGTCTGGCCAAGTGGATCCTAACTCTTTTTGTTTTATTTACTGGGGCAGGAAGAGGTGGGCCAGCCGGAGATACTTTCCCCTGGCTTTAGTTTCGGTTAGTTAATGGATTTATTTGGTTTGAAATGAACGGAGTGTGTATTGATGAAAAATAAGTCAATTTTTTAAGCTACAGGGATAGGACTATTTTTGGTCTTCATATTTGTTTAAATTTTTTAACTGGATATGAAAGCGAGTATTGAAAATATATTCCGCAATCCTAATTGCAAGCACTTGTCCCTTCTGTTTGAGCTATAAAGGTGCTCGGCCTCTCCACGCGCCAATCATAATTTCTAAATCTTAAGCAGCCCCATAAAACTTGAGTGCGAGGCGCTCACAGAAATTGCAACTTTCACTTGGCGCGCTAACAACCGAAAGGAGGCCAGGCTAAAACTCTACTTGGTAATTTTAAAATTAAGGCAAGGAGTGGTGAAGCACAACAGCAAAACACTTTAACTAAAATTAGAAAAACGCAAACGAGCAGAATGCAGGCAAAGTCCAAGATTCTCCCTTTCCTTATGGCCATAATCAGCACTTGCAACTCGGCAAAACAACAAGCAAGGGATACACAAAAAAAAACTATCACTATTCTCGCATAAAAATTTCGAATAAATCGAGAAAAAGTATGGAGTCCCAAAGTCGAGGAAGTTTAACGACACTTAAAACCAACTTGAAGAATAAAGTCGGTGTTTCAATTTTCTGTGGTTTCTTTCCATAACAAGAATATGAGCTTTAGTTTACATTTTTCTCTGTGTATAAGCCAAAGAAGCAAATATGCAACAGCAACATCAACGACAGCAGCGGCAACTGCAACACGGCACTATAATGAAGCTATCAACCGTAAGACGGCGCTTAGGCACGCAATCATACTTTCGAAACCTTAGAGACCCCCGACTATATGCGACGAAATCGCGAAGAGCCTCATGTGTGTTGGCTCGGAAGTTCCGGGAAACCTTTTCCGGTTTTAAGGATTTTGATGAACAAAATAATACTTATATTACGCCTTAAGTGTTTCGCATTTAATCAAACAATTTGTAATACTCAAATCAAAGCAATGTATTTTTTGTGCTAATTACTTTATTTCCTAAAATCATTATATCTAAAAGAAAAAAAATTTCTTTATTTTATTTCCCAAAATCATTGAATCTAAAAAATAACAGTTTGAGCTTGGCAACAATGATTAACAATGATAAATGTTGTGCAACTGGTAAACCTTTGATTGCCATTATTACTTGCTTTTCCAATCGACTTATTTAATTATGATATTCAATTTGAAACCAGTTCCAGAACACCCCCTTTATCAACTGGCCTGCATCGTTGGCGTGGCCGTTTTCGTAATTTTCGCTATGCGGCATAAACACGGCGAGCACTCACACACGCGGCGTATGCTTAATATTTCCGGCGCATCCCATGCGCATATTCATTTTTGACGACGCTTTGACGTCGTCCGTTCGTTGACCGCTGGGGAATCGCCCGGTGGGGCCTCAGCATTAGCGTTTAATAGCAAACGACGCTGCCATCTTGCCAGCTGTATGGGATATACCCCGTGGTGGTGACCTAAATTTCCCGGCTTATGAAAAATATATGTGTGCAATATAAAATGTTTCCCTCTGCTGCATGCATAAAGCGTAGGAACAAAAATGTATTTTATATATGTATACAGGGTTGGGCGGGCACAGCGCTCCGTGTTTATATTTATTTACATAGAGTTGTGTGAGAACTGGGCAAGTTTATGATGCCTCGCCCGTTCGCTTTTTAAGTCAAACACCAAATGGCGACAGTAATGGCGGTGGCACAAACGAAAATGCCCTACAGTTGTGGTGCTACAAGGAAACATCAAAGGTTTTTTAAAGCCCCTATAAAATAACGAAAGACAAGAAAGTTTTGGGTGAAGAACAAAGGTACTAACTTTAATAAAAACCAGACGCCTATTCATCATAATCATGATCAGGACTTCCTTTACTCGGGTTTTGTGTGGTTCCTTCTTCAGGCCTTTCTTGCCCATCTCTAAAAATAAGTACAGGCCGTGACCGGTGTTGTCCGCCAGAAAAGCTTATATCTTCTCGTTCCCTTTCTTCGCATGGAGAGCAGTCACGACCTGGCTGTCCTGGAGGACCGATAAGACCAATTCTGCCCCTATCGCCCTTTTCTCCTTCAAAGGATAAACCAGCAGGACCACGAGGGCCAGGGGGTCCAAAAGAACTATGAGTACCCGAGGATTTACACTCCAGTAACTGGTCCTCTAGGTTGTCCATCCTTGTTGCCATTTTTTCCATCTTAAAATGGATATCCCTCAGGCGAAACTCAAAGCCATCCTAAGAAAAAAATTTTATTTTTTGTTGTTTGTAAATTGCACTCTATATATAAAATATTATGAACACTGGACTAATAAATAGTTCTAATTTGTACTATGGAAAGGAAAGTTAAAACTTATTATAAAATCGAAAACACAGAAAAACCCTATGCCGTTAATAAAAAGTAAGGCCAATAATTTTAATGAGCTGAGTCCACAATTACGGACATTTTTTATAAATACTTTTTTAGCATTAAATACATTTTCTTTAATTTTAAAAACTTGGTATACTTTTAATATATTCTCTCATCCAGTGTGCAAATATTATAATATATTTTTTCTTTCATACAAACCGTATTTTCACCATTCGAAGTGTGCAAGAAGAGGTGCACAATACAAACGAAAATTATTATTTCACCAAATTTACTCATGGCTGGTACTTAACCAAAACGAACTTACTTGTCGTCGAAACAGCGACTTACTGAAATAAGCTCATAAGCTAGGTCAGCTTGAATACATTGGTCATCGCTTATCATTTTTATACCCTTGCAGAGGGTATTATAATTTTGGTCAAAAGTGTGCAACGCAGTGAAGGAGACATCTCCGACCCTATAAAGTATATATATTCTTGATCAGGATCACCTCCTGAGTTGATATAGCCATGTCCGTCTGTCCGTCTGTCCGTCTGTCTGTCCGTCTGTCTGTTTCTACGCGAACTAGTCTCTCAGTTTTAAAGATATCGAATTTAAAACTTTGCACACAGCCTTCGATCCTTTGCACGCAGTATATAAGTCGGAACGGCCGGGATCGGCCGACTATATCCTATGGCTGCCATATAACTGATTGATCGGAAATGCCATAACTTTGGTGTTTGTTAAGTTAGGAAGTTGGTATTTCCTATGGGTTTTATATTTGGCCAATCAATTCGACCTACCAAATTTCATAAGGATCGGCCGACTGTATCCTATAGCTGCCATATAACTGAACGATTGGAAATGCCATAACTTTGGTGTTTTTAAAGTTAGGAAGTTGGGATTTTTTATGAGTATTAAGAATGCATCATATGAATAATTTTGGAGAATATAATTTACAGACTATTCTGCAAGGGTATATCAACTTCGGCTCCGCCCGAAGTTAGCTTTCCTTTCTTGTTTTATTTATACCCTTGCAGACGGTATTCTAATCTCAGCCAGAAGCGTTCAATAAAGAAGACTTGATCATATCTTAACGTGTACTGGTTTTTTTTACGATATATATTTGTATTACCCAAAGTAGTTTCTCGGTTTTTAAGTTATTTCGATAAAACTTTGCTAAATTATTCTTTCTACTGCTAAAACTGAATATTTCGAAGCCGCCGAGTTTTAAAGACCATGTTATAAAGCTGTCTTAAAAACTATAGAAAAATTAAGAAAAAACGGAATAGCTTTGTAATGTTCAAACGTGTACTTGAGATTTAGTAGCGTCTAACGATTTCAAAAATTCGTTTTGATATCGTGTTGTAAAGAAATTTAATGTATTGTTTTAAAACTCTATTATTAGAAACCGGTTTAGTAAGTGTAAAAACGAATAACTTTTTTTTTAATAAATACAAGTGTATATAAACTTCCGTTTGACGAAGTAAGCTTTTTTTCTTGATATTATTGAATTCTGGGAAATTTTCTGTGCTATAAAATTTTGAACTTTTGTCATTTATGTATGCGGCCATATACTTTTGATAAGAATAAGTCTGTGTTTGCGCAAACTTCGCTTGAGTGAGACCTTTACCCCTACTATATTGTTGCTGCAGATAACTTTATATTCTTATCTTGACTGTCGTTTTATAAAAGCTTTGAATTTAGACGGTATTTTAAAGAAATACTTTAACAAAAAGAGTTTTTATTGCTACTGAAAGGGTATATAAAAGCCGTCTGGTAGAGGTTTTTCGATTGCATTTAACGGCAGAAGCTTGAAATTAATTTATTTTTTGTCTCGCCAGCCGAAGTTGATCTAATCATTGAAAAACCAAATAGCTGCTCAGAATATGAGTCATGATTCCTAAGAATATAAAGCCTTTAATGCGTCTTTGCGAGACGTTCTTTATATATACCTTGTATTTACTTTGTATTGTGTCAAGATCTTTTATTTCAATACATGTCAGCTCCAACGCGTTTCGATTACAAATTTTCAATAAGACCTAAAAAAACGTCAGAATTTCTTTTGTTTATTATACCCTTACTGAGTTATTCCATTTGAGGGGCGTAGTTGGCAGGATAACGACAGGTGTGATTGAAGCCCGGTGACATCTGAGGCACAATAAGAAAACAATATTTAAAATAATAAAGCCAAAAGGTCAGGCTATTGAATACCCTGCACTGTCAATAGAATTTTTAGTTAGCAGAGACAAATAAATCTCTGATATGATTGTATTGCTTATGCAATGAGAGAAAATACATCTTTTTGCTTCGGCTCATACACACTTGAAACTTGAAGCTTTGATTGTTGTTCCGGCTAAATTCTTATGAATATACCCTTATTCTCAAAAAGCAGCGGGTATTGCTAAGAAAACATGGACGATGAATAAGCATTCCAGGGCAGAGCTCAGCAAATGTTTCCCAGTTGGCTTTGCACTTTGAAGTGCGGTCAAGCATTTTGTAATAATATTTATGCTGATTCCCAGATTTCTTTCCTGTTTCGTTGAGTAAGCGTAAATACCATTTGGGGGGAGCTACAATTGTGGAGGCCACAAGCCACCATCAGATGCAACATCCAGTTGAATTTATGAACAATTTTTGGGGGAAACAGAGTGAGCAGCTTATCATAAGCAATAAACGCTAATGGATGAGGGGAAGAACCACACTGAAGCACACTTGAAGTCCAACCCCGAAAAGGTGACAAAAGATTTGGCCATTTTATGAGTAATCTTCTGACACCCTGACAAGGACATGCACTGATTACGGTGTCACAGACTGCTCCATCTCCCCCCCCCCCCAAAACCCACGAAGGACGGTAATAAAATTTTCACTCCCAGATAGATTTTAGCATTGTCTCGCTTTGAGCAGATAATATGTCCGACTGTATGGTCCTGACGTCCCCCCCCTAACTTTCCACCTTCCAATGAACCTCCCCCCCATATACAGTTTGCCCGCCTGTCTGGGAGCTCGGATGTTGTTGTGAGTCATATTAAAAAGTAACGAGCAAAATATTATGAAGCCAGACAAAAGGCATTTCCGGCAGCAAAGAGCGGCGGTAGAGGGGTTTGGGTCTGCTCCTATATTGGATTCACACGATGCAATGTTTTGTGAAGGATGCCATCCAGCTTAACTCTTGTTCATTGCCTGTTGTTGTTTGACCGGCCAACACAATCCTCCCCAAAACTCTACAAGCCCATCGCAGCCCGGAATCTCCCCGTATTATATTGTGTTTTTGGCCCCAGACAAGTCTGCATTGCCGCATGTACACCCGACTCGTTTCCGAGGTTATCTCGTCCTTTGCCCGGGGCAGCTCACACAGCATTATTAATAACCATAACTCAAATCTATTGCCGCTTTACTGCTCATTGATTCTGTTTATGGCCATGATTTCGTCAGTTCTTTCTGTTTGCTAGGGCTTTTTCAAAAGTTTTGATTTCACCGCAAAGTTTAGTTTCAGGGTGAGGGTGACGGTCCCCAAATGGACTGAAGTGCTTTGGGGAAGGATCTTTAAAAAAGTAAAAAAAGAATGGCTTCAATTCAGAAAGACTCAGTTTTTAATGCATTAGGTTCTCCTATAAATTGTAAAAAAATAATTTTTTAGATATTAAATAGTAAGTGTTGAAATTAAAAATAAAAGGTAAATGAAAAATGTAATTATATTTGTTCTGCCGAGTCAATATATCGGCACGTGATTTAAAACATGTAATCTTCAAAGGGGTCTTATTTTTCGGAGCTACAAATAAGGTTTAAAATGTCCTCCAATAGTTTAGAACTTAAATCAATTTCTCGGGTCCACCAAAAACTATATATTCACTCCCCCTTTCGACAATTCCTCCGTTTTCCGCTACGGCTTATCACTCAAAGCTGGCACTTCTGAGATATCCCAGGGACCAGAAACGGCAACGCCAACTGGCCTTTTGCGGCAAGTTTTAATTGTGCTCATATCTCAAGAAGTCTTCTGGATCGCTTCGCTGCTTGTGGCAAAGTTTGCATTTGGCCATTTGTGTGTGGTTCAAACTTTTTTGGGGCACAGCCACGCACACGCACATACTCCCCGGCAAATTGCTCAACAATCCTTGTTGCCATTTTACAACACTTGGAATTTCTTTAGGACACTCGCCTTTGGCTTAGTCCCGCTCTGAATGTTGACTTTTACTTTGGCCAAGTGGAGCAGCGCTCGCTGGGCGTATAATTTCGATGCTCACTGTCGTAAATAGCCTGGCCACCGCCGCACTGAGAACGATAAGTATTTTCTTAATTTTCTTGCACTTCCTGCAGCCCGGCAAAAGTTTTCCCAGCTCTGCCACCCAGAATCATCATCAGCACCAGCAGCAGTAGTGGCAGCAGCTTTTCCGTTTGTCAGCTGACAAGGGGCTGGAAAAAGGGCGCTGGGAAAACTGGGACTGGAAAACTGGGGGACAAGCTCCGACATTAAAGTATTATGCAAGCGTATTAATGCACTCAACGGACACGGCGACACGACAGACGGAACGGAATGGTGAAAAGTGACCGGCTACACTGGAAAAATTTTATAATATTAATAGTTCGGAGATGTCACACAAGAAAATATTTGATAAATGTAGGTATTTCGTGTAAACTAGCGACAAACTTTCAGAATTAAAATATATTTTCTCAGCCACTTTATTTATTATTCTTAGCAACTGTGTCAAATTTTTGCTCAACTTTTGTATTCGTATTTCTTTTAATTTTTCTGGTTTTATAAGTTGTTATATCTTTTAGTAAAATAAAAAATGTAAAAAAATGATTTGTGAAATATACTTAACTTTAGTTTCGCGTTCAATTTTTTTTCCCCCTGTAGAGAAATGCTGCGATAAGCTAGGATTCAGGATGCAATGGAAGGACAGCAGGACTGAGAAGGAGGGAAAGTTTTTCTCCAGCAGCAGTGGCAGGAAGCGTCTTAGCTTTTCATAAACTCTTGACTTAGATTTTAGCCCATAGTGGCTGATTTAAGAAGGGAATGCATTTTATTAAAAACGTAAACAATTTTATTAAAAATACAAAAGTGGCTTATTAAATTCTCTGTAATCTAACAAATGCCAACCTTTAATCGGGTGTTCAACTCATTTGGGCAACGCCCTCGGCCCTCGGCCCACGCCTAATTCAATTAGCCGTTAATTCTCCGGGGACCTCGACCCATGTAAAAGATCAAGTTGCTGTCGTTCCAAGGCGGTCTGACATTGTGTGTGTAGCAGTCTTGTCAACTGTCAAAGTGAATGCTGGCCCGACACAAACACATAAGTAAATATTTCCTGCCTGCTTCAGCTGGCTATGTATTCCCAAATCCCCTTCGATTTGACGCCTCGAAACTGGAGATCCCTACACAGAGAACAATCGAAAACAACAAAATTTAAGTTATTAAGTGAACTGTTGCTTGATTATAAACAAGCAACAAAAAAATAAAAAATGAAATTGTTTCTTTTATTATGAGAATTAAAAAAATGAAAGTCTCGACTGTGTTTTCGTTAGAATAACACATTAAAAGCCACACGTTATCTCTTAACAACACGAGTAGTCAGATGATCGGTTCAAGGGTAGACTCATCTTGAAAATACATATTGCATAATTAAAAGCAAAGCCATCATCCAAAAATATTTTATAACTGATTAAGAATTACACTCATGTTATTCCACCCATAAGATTAACAAAGCGGGCTTATCAGAAATTTAAAGAGCGCGACTCGAATACATTTTGACTTATCCGTGGTTTATATTAAAGAGCGAGAGATGTGTTAGGTATTATGTATGTATTATGTATTATGATCTCAATAAAAAAGAGAACCAATTTATACATAAGTAAGTCAATATAAATTCAACTAAAAATGAGCCCGAGAAATTATAATATATTGTATTGTCGTAGAATGAAGAAGTATATACTCGGTGCTCTCCTGCTGAGCGTTTGCCTCGTTTCGAGTGATGGGGAAAATTCGGTAAATAGTAATTTAAATTAATTTTATCAAATAATAATTTATAATAATTTTTTTTTAAGAAACTTGAACAAGACTTTGAGGAGTTTAAAATTCAAGTTAATAGTAAAATTGATGAGCTATCTTGGTCACTGAACATTTTATTGCAAGCTTTGCAAAATCGTGTTGCTGCTATGGAGAGGCGAGCGCCTAAGGCTCTAGGATTTCCGGGCCCTCAAGGACCACCTGGAATAGCTGGACCAAGAGGGAGTGATGGTCTTCCAGGTCCTCCTGGACGAGAGGGGAGCCCTGGTGCACCGGGACTAGTGGGACTTCCGGGACTTCCGGGACGCCATGGGTATCTTGATTGATTTGATTTATGTTCTTCGGTTGTCATCGCCGGTCACAGATGCATAAAGGTAACAGCTAACAAAATATAATTCATTCAGTTTTTTATTGTAACTTGTTGGCATATTAGTTTTCTTAGGACGGCTGCTGCTCGAATCACACATGTGATTTGATTAGGAATCCCGAATCGAAGAGTCATTTATTTTGCCGACTTCGCCTTGGGCGTTAACTTCCACCGCCTGTCCACTTGACATATTTTTACGGTTGAAAAACTCAAATGGGTGGGGCTCATTCATTGCTTGACTCGGTTATTCATTCATCAATCAGCGTACGCGACACAGCATGAAAAATGTCAGTGAGGAAAGCATCAACGCGTGGACAGGGATAGGTTTTGTTTCGATCTGGTGGATACCCAGTAAGATGGGCTGGCTTCGGCAGGGAACACCATTACCTTGCCGGCTGCCAAATGGAAACTGCTGCGAGAGAGGGTATCTCGGGGGAAACTCTTTCCAACTTCGCTCCTTGCCGTTTCCCATTTGGGCGATGCGTTGTGAAAATTGGCAAGTCACTTTTCAACATTTTCCGCGAGCCGTGAAGCAATCAATATTGATTGCATAATGAATGACAATCAGCGCTGCGCTTGACACATTTCCCCGACCCATTGCATACCACCCGCAATCCATATTTTTGCACAGGGAGATACATTCAAACTGCTAGAGTTGGTTCTCCAAATAAAGATTCAGTGATGGCTTTTGATGGCCAAGTACTTTCGAGGGTGTTACCCTTTCTTTTAACTATTCACGTAAGTATTTTTAATAATAATAAATCAACAAAAAATAAAAACATACTTTATAAAACAACCGATTGATTGCCTACATTAGCGAATTTTTTTATATAAAATAAGACTCTAACTATTTGTTGTCCTGTCAAAATATTGTGATTTTGGTCAGTGTGTGTATATCCTTTAAGCCGGGACATGTGTTGACCCGTGGCATTCTAATTGCGCTGGCCCGAGGACGCTGGCACTTTTCCGAGGGTTCAATTGGCAGAAGCAATGTAAAGCATTCCAGTGCCGGTGAAGATGATTCAATTGACATTCCCATTGCCATCGAAAGGGGGATCCGATCCGGATGCTCCACTGGCCATGGCGATGGCGATGGCGTTCATGTGAACGTCCGGAGGAGGAAGGACGATGGACGACGGACGCAGGACGTCCAGTCATCCAAACCGACCAGTCAGCCACACAATGGCCGCCACTTGGCTGGTCGCTGTCATGGCCAACTTGGCCAACAATGATGGCCCTCCTGGCTCCCAATCTCACCATTTCTCTGTGTCTGTGTCAGTATTTTTGTTAACTTTTCGAGCTCAGTTCGCTGGTTCTTTTCGTGCACGTGTGCGACGTTTTGGCCTGGCTCTTTTATTTCCCACTGCCTTCCTTGTTTTGGCCGTATTTCGTTGCAGTTTGTTTTGCGCTTTGTTGGCTGCCACTGCGCCATTTTAGCCGTTGATGTTACCTGCTGCCATTTTTCATACTCTGCCAGGAAAATCAAGGTTTCAGGAACCTTAGCTAATCTAAAATCCATTGACATTAAAACATATATATATATATAGAAGTCTCAAAGTAGACAATTATCTTGATTGATGTTAAAAATTAAAAAAAAACATCTACAAAATAAACGTTTTTAAGATTTGTGATAGGAAATGCAAGTTTTAACTTATTAGATGCTAACATATTTTTCATATATTTGTTTATTGATATAAAACTATTATATTTTATTAATAAAATCAGAGGGTTGGAGTGTTGGGTATATCCGAAATGAATGGCTCCATTTCTTCCCCTCTTTTAGTTTATTGTGTATATCACTCAACAGCATTGAATTCAATGTAAGCGCCGAAGTCTGTGTTCCTGTTCTTGGGTTATTTTTTAAATTGAACATATTTCCGTTTGAAATATATTTTTTCACAGTACCTTCCCTTGATTTCGTTCCATCAACGGAGTATTCATTTCCTGTTTGTTACGGTTGAGACTGAAAACTCTCTCGAGTGAAAGGACCAGACATTGAAGCATCCTGTCAACATTAGTTAAAAAACTTAAAAAAAAATTTTTTTTTTTAATCTGAATTGATTTAGTGAAATGCCCGATTTCGATATCTTCAGAGAAACAGGGTCAAAACTACAAAGTATTTTATAATATATCGCACGCAATTTTAACTAGTTCCATAATTCCAGTGCGACTTAAATATATCAGTCTCTTATTTGAGAACAAAAAAAGTTTCATTATAGTCCCTCTACAATGAAAAAATTATAAAATTAGCTTGTTTTGCTGTGTACACATAGAGCGTGTGCTAATTGAACTGGTTCAAGAAAAATAAATAATTTCTTTGAAACTACAACAAAACTTTAAGGAGTTTAAAATTGAAACTAAAAACTATATTGAAAGCTTTCGTCAAAGCTGGAAAATTTTCTAGAATCTTATAAAATTTTGAGAAAGTTACATTTATGTAGTAATAAAGGCGCACCTGTCTCTTTTGGAACTCCAGGGCCACTATGTCATTCCAGAGAAATTGAAACTAAAGGAATTAGAAAACTTAGTCTTGTGTCAATTAAGATTGATTTATTTTGTTCATTCGCTGACGCCATATATTCAGTTTTAAGTTAAAATTAACATAAATTAAATAAATTTAGAAAGTGAATCATCTTTTTACTTTATTGAGTTGGCTATCTTAGACAGAAATATTTGTTGACAAACTGCGTTGGTGGGCACAACTATTAGTTGAGTATCATGTCCGAATCATTTAAAATATTCACACAAAACCTTAACGCAAACACAGAAAATTGCTTTTTGCATGTTTAAAATCAATTAATTAAGCAAAATTCGTTTGATTCACCTGGCCGAGTGTCCTTTTTTGCTCCTTGCTCTATTGAGTTTAGTTGGGTGACGGTAAGAATGTGAGCAAATAAAGCAATTCCAATTTAATGAATTTCAGATTCCCTTTGTTGTCTATTACTATTATTTCGTTATTATTCTGCCATGCTCTATTGCGTCGTGCACAAAGGATTTGCCTGCAAATTATTTAAGCGAAATCAATTTTATTAACTTTTATTGAATTTTTCATTTGGTTCAGCCAATTAAACCTATGGCTTTTCCCCGTTTTTTCATAAAGATCCGGTTATAGTTTTTTGTTTCTGCCCTGTTTGAGTCTATCATTATTGTTGAGGGATGTTTGTGACAAGCGGAAGTGGACAATTGATAGAGCGCAATGTTAAAATGGTGAAATGCAAATGAAGAGTTAAGATGTGGTCATTCCTGGTTGCAGTTTCAACAATTTTTAATAAAAAGAGCTTGTTTGCTTTGCCTCAAAATCTTACTTTTATTCTTCAAAAAGACAAAACTGAAACAATTGTATTTATTATCCATTTGTGCTAATATTATTAATATCATGTTAAGCTAATATAAGTCTTAAGATAAGAAATCGTATTACAATTTGCAGGTTAGTTTTTGCTTAAAAACGGTACTTTTCATCTTAATTTAAATAGCTATGAATAGTACACAAAAATGTATTAAATCTGTGGATAGCTTGCAACTTCGAACTGTCACAGTCAGCGATCTCATTGCACGCACATGTGTACATTTTTTCACCTCTGATTTTCCTCCCACATAAAATAAATATTTTAACAAGTGTTATTTTAATTGCATGCAACTGCAGCATGTCCAACATTTCACCATTTCAACGTGTTGTTATTGCCGCTGCTGTTATTTACCTTTGACCGTTGCCATAATGCACACATGTGCGGGGCGGCGGGCCATATGACTGTGTGCTGCGTGAGGTCGCATAACTTTCAGGCCGCAGGACCAACTCATGCCCTCGCATGAGGTCCGCACTGAGGCTGTGCCCTTTTATCTGATTAACGCGATGGCTGCATAAAAATTTCCGCCATTCCGATTTAATTTGCTCGACTGGGACCGAGGAAAAGTTTCCACTTTGTCACCTTCCTTTCCCAACGCTGCGCGCTGCATAAATCAATTCAATTTGTAATAAATTTCAAAACTTTTCATTTTATATTAATTTTGATGCCAGCCAACGCCTGTCGTCGACGCAGTTTGCCCTTCCCTTTTATGCCGCCACAAGAAATCAATTTAATTCTAATAAAATAAGTGAGGGGAAAGTTCCGCCGCCTTCTTCAGCTTTTCCGCACACAGAAAGAAAAGAAAGGCATTAGCTAAAAAAATCATTTAAATAAGATCAAAAACTGCATTTCTTAAATATTATAAATATATACAAAAAATACACATGTAAAAAAAAGAAATGCTAAACCACTAAACGTTTAAAAATACTTCGATATATATAAAATTTGATTGATCAAATTTGTGTAACTGCTTTTGGATACTTTTAAAAATGAATATTTTACCAAGAAAAACTTAGAAGTAGATGATAAATTTAAATTATTTTTCTCTGTGCAGGCAAGACGTTGTCTCTTTTTGTGAAGCATATTCTGCGCCCCACTTTTACACATTTTCCTTTGTCCTGCCCAGGTCCTTTCCCTGCCTTTTTTTTCTTAGATCCTCCTCCTGGCTGCAGCTTAACAAATTGACTTTCTCCGGCCGCGGTTCGCCTTAGTTTTCCTCGCTTTTTATTTTCCGTACTGCATACTTACATACTTACTCTTTTATTATGATTATCGGCTGAGTTATTGCTGCAGGCAGGAAGGTCCTTTTTATGGCCCGTCTGGACGCATTGTCGTCACTTTGCCCTCAATGGGGGCACCCAGGCTCATAATAATTTCCAGTGCCAATTCCTCCTTCCTTCCACAGGATCCACTGACAAATTAATTCGGCTTGATTTTGTGGCTAGGTGCGATGCAGAAAACATCCTGTTTCTGCATTCCTCTGATTACTGAACTCTGGGAAGCCTGAAATTCGGGATCATTGAGGAAACACATCCCCTTGCAGTCGAGAGGCTTTGACAAATGATGTGTGATTATGCCGCACTCACTTTTGCCCGCTCCACCTGCTTTCACCTAAACTATTTGCTTAGCTTCTGTGCACTTTCCATCCCCAGGAACAACCAAGAAATGCAATCAATTTGCTCAACAATTTTTGTCATTTGTTAAATTGGAAATTGCCAGCTGCAGGCCTTTTCAATGCGCAACTGAGAGAGAGAAAGCCGAGAAATTCCTTTGGACATTTTGAGAATTCTCTTTGTCCTCGGCCTACCAACTTACCAACTGCCGGTCCTTGCCCATTTTGTTGATTGGTCGCCTTCAGGCCTTGGGAGCTCTGTGGAACTTTTGTTGATTTTTAATTGCGTCGATTTCTCAGGCACACAATCACACTGAAATGAAATAATTTATAACCCGGCCAAAGTCCTATAGCGCCTTTGCACAACTTTCGAGAGCTCATTTCGCATGCAATGGCCAAATAAAATACAGCCCAAGCTGTTTGTTCTGCTCCTTTGTGTCTGCATTGCCAATTTGAGGCAGAGTCAACGATTTGTGATTTTCTGTGGTGTTTATCCTGCAAATCCCTAAAATTATATTAAATCGGAAGAAATCATGGATGCTAAAACAGTCATTTAAATATCAATCAATACTTTTCAAATTTCTGGTATTGGTATATTATCGATTGGAAAGATTTTCAAGAAATTTTACCTTTTCGGTTTTACGCATTTCCAATCTTGAAAATCATTTGGGTTACTTTTGAAGGACTCGATTTTAGTTGCCTAATCTCGGCACCTTCCTGCTCATTTCAATTATTTTTATTGCCTTTTTATGCGTCATATAATAGTGTTTACGCCCAAGGACCAAACGTAGCGAAGCAATTGCTTTATAGTCCTGGCCAGCACACATTCTCACGTTTTATTGAAGTGTTTAACTCATGACCAGACATTAACAACGTCTGGCGTTCTCCTCCTTTATCTTCCACGGGGCAATCAAAGCATTGTCCTTTTATGGCGCTCCTTCCCCGACCCTTTCGATGCCAGGATGCGACTACAGTGAAAGCTGAAAGCACTTGGCTGCATCTTGGCTCATCATCAACGCCAAGTAATTGCCATTGCAGCACTCCATCGTACCCCGCACCTCCCAGTTTCCCTGGATCTCGAGAACTTTCGGGTTTTTGTGTGTTGTGTCATTTATGGTGCACTGGCGTAGTCCTTGCTGGATAAGGTGTCCTTGCCCGGAGTGACAATTAATAAAGCGCCTTACAGGAAACGAGGGAAAGAAGAGAATAATATATTTAGCAACTCATGGGTACGTTAAAATATAGATCGAAATTATCGTATGTCTGCACAAAGTTATAAAACTAAATTGGCAATCACCGCGATTTTTAAATCTCTTTGTTTGCTTAAATTATAAATAAATATACTTAAATAAATTAATTTTCTACAGCACTTATTCCATTCAATGTTAAGTGAAAAATATAAATTTT
This sequence comes from Drosophila kurseongensis, assembly GCA_018153305.1. Taxonomy (NCBI): domain Eukaryota; kingdom Metazoa; phylum Arthropoda; class Insecta; order Diptera; family Drosophilidae; genus Drosophila; species Drosophila kurseongensis. The sequence continues at coordinate 11,480,702 of JAECXX010000005.1, read as the reverse complement.
TAAAATATTTTTCGGCTTTAAGGCTAACCACATTTATTTTGTCATAATAGTTGGAATGCTTACTTGATCCAAATTAAGGCTTTCCCAATTTATTAAATTTATCCAGCTCTCGACAGTTTCCCAGCTAGAGGCTAAAATAAATACCTATTATTAAAAAATTACTATATTTAATTGTTGCAATGGGGTTAAAATAAGCCAAAGGAAGCTCATTTATAACAAGAGACGGGATCTGAAAAGACTTTTGAGAAACACTTATAACGAAAACATACTTATCTCTATATTAATCTGCGGTTCTCAGCTGTGTGGTTAAAGTTTAATATTTAATGATAATATTGAAAACAGGGCTTGGGATTAAACGCAAATCTTTGTAGACTTACGGCAAATCTATATTTTATTTGATTATCTGTACATTTTGTGCCCCCATAGCCTGGGCAAATAACGAAAGGCACAACCTTCTGCCTCTGGATCTGCTCCATTCTGCACTCTAAGCCCTCCCCTACACTTCAATTCATTTAACTGTGTTAAATTAAATCACAAATCAAAAATCAATTACAGTTATTACAACGACTGCGACGATGTCTACGATTTCCAATCTCTAAACGAGCGCGATTTGCACCCCCGTTCGCCTTTTTCCCCATTCCCCTCCCACAAACAGCTGCATCCCAAAGTGGGGTCCTTTGAAGGGCGGAGAAGGAAGTTCCGGGGCAGGCGACTGGCATGGTGACCTCTATCTATATCTCTGACTACGGGTCTGATTCCTATTTCCACTCGGAGTCCGGAGTCTGAGGATGCGGCTCCTTGGGCGCACATTCCTGCAATCTGTTCGAGCTGCCTTTCTGCCTTTCTGCCATTTGCTGGCTCGTTGGCTGGCTGGCTGTGACTTCTGGCCAAAGCTTCATCAATAATGATGTTATCGGTTGCCCAGGCACAGTCACAGGCACAGTCACACACCGAGGGGAAACGAGGGCAGCACACGCTGCATATTTATTTAAAGTTTTATGGGTCCGGGCCAGGCCAAGGGCTACCCGACTCCCGGTGCCAGATGAAGTGTAGTTGGAAATGGAATTCGCACGGAGGCGGCGGAGGAAGCAATTCCAACTGGTTTTTAATTTCGATTTGATAAAGATTTTAATATTGTTAGCCGAAGATGGTGCGGCAAGTCGGGGGGGCAACATCAAATTAATGTAACGGATGTTGATTGCTCGACGAGCTAAAAGTGATTGCAGTTGGGAAAAAACGTTGATTGATTTTTTCCCTCCACTTACCAGTTGATGGGGGAGAGGTAGTAAGGAAAGCGATAACTTGCATAGACTTTTTAATTAATGGGAAAAGGTCTAACAAATTTAGGGATTTAATAAAATATGCAAAATAATTTAGATTTAATTTAGAAAATATTTGATCCATAAAAGCTTTTATTTTTATTGATTTGTTTCTTTGATTTTAATTTTATTAAGTATCATATTAATTTGTAAAATTTAACACTATATTTCATAATTTTATTATTGTTACATTAAAATATCAAAGAATAGGAATGTGTTTCATTCAAATAGAAAATAAATTAAAGTTAATTGATTTTTTTCTTTTGTTAAGTGGTGAAGATTTTAGAAAGCAAAGTCAAAAAATCCTTTTTCCTGCATCTCATTTAAAGCTGTTTTCATTTCATTAATTAATTTAGCTCTACATCGAAGATCCTTTGTGGAATTTCCAGGTTACCTCAATTGTTTTCCTTATTTAATTTCGGGATGTTTCATCCCGAACCCTTTGAATTCCTCTGCCCATCTCTGGGATTCCTTGAACTGGCTTCTATCTTGGGGCCCCACCCTTCCGTTGTTAAGCCGTTTGCTTTGTCATTTTGTTGGAAATTAATTCCCGTTTATGTACATTCTGGCAGCTACTGATACTTTTTATTTCGGTGGTTGCAAATTTCATTAGGAACCAGTAGCAGTACCAGGACCAGGAGGCGACTCCCCAGCCATCCGCTGCCCCAAATCAACCCCAGAGCTCATCCGAGCTTCATTTGCCTGGAATGTAACCAGACAGTAACAACTCTTGACTGGATTTTATGAGTTCTGGCTCAACTACAAATGGCAGCCATAACACTAAAGAATCCCCGCCCCTTGGCAGCGGAGATGAATGTGGGTCCCCAGCAGATGCTGGCCAATTAGATTGAAAAGTTTTCCCCGAGGGGAGGGGGTTTAACTCGGGTGGGATAACAATTTACTCGTTCGAGTGGTTGGCTGCTTGATTAATTCCATGAAAAGCAAAGCCCCGCTGGAACTGCATTGTCATTTGCATATCCGGAGTCAGGGTCGAATGTGGGATTTATGCTGGGCGCTCCGATGGGGCACAGATTTTGTGGTTTTACTTTTCCGCATCATCAAATTGAAGCATGCAAAAAACATCATGACTGGCGTAATTTACACGCCAATGACTTTCGAAACGACTAAGTACACAGCCACACATATGATTCGCACATCGATACGGACTGGGTCTCATCTTGGGCTAATCTTATCGGTCGTGGCACAGCTCATATAGCTCGGCAAAATCGCTTTAATATTGAAATTGCCAATTTCGATATTCATTAAATGTTGCGATGTTGAACGTGTAGAATGGGGGCGTAGAAGCAAGGCGGGGGCGTGGCGACAATGTGGCCCCTGTGCAAGGAAGCGTGCTTATCCTGCCATCGTTCCTGCTCCGGGGTGCGATATGTCGATGGGGCGGGGGCAATCAAAATCCATAAACATCAATGTCGCTAAGCAGGGAAATCAATGCACTGGGAGAAATATCATGCCATTTGCGGAATAGTTAAAAAAAATAGGGAAAATATTCGACTGTAGCTATTAAAATATAAATCTAGTTGCTGAACTAGTTTTAAGATTTCAAAAAAGTATTATCTTTTTAATCTGAAACCTTAACATAAACATACAAATTTAGATTACTTTTCCTATATTTTAAATAAAACTATTGCTTTTGTTTAATAGTAAGTAGCTATATAAGGGAATAAAAATATATTATAATGTTTTTGTAATAGCTTAATTCTCCCAGTGCAACAGTGGCAGCAGAAATTTCCCAGGGATCTCATTTCCGTTTTCATCTCAGACCCCAAGCTGAAATTTTGTTCTCACGCATTTTATATTTAATTCCTTATCAAGGCATCTTCGACATTGCGGTTTATTATACAGAGCACCGAATATATTCCCGCGACCATGAGTTAAAGCCTTAAGATCTACGGAGAATGTATGTATTGTATATATGTGCACGCATGTATAGGGATTCGCGGAGCTTCGTTTAGGCCCTGTGTAAATTTCATCAAAATAAATACAATTTATAGCGCAATAAGCCAATTTATGCCTCATGTTCGTTCTCGTCTCACTCCACTCACAATTTGCATAAATTTAGCAAGCCAGTTGGAAGAAGGTCAGGGGAGGTTGGGGAGGAAATGTTATATGTGTAAACAGCAAATAAATAATATTTGATTACACTGACGTTGGGAGGAGCGAGGGTCGCCATAATTTAGCCAACTGAATTATTGTTTAGCTTGCTGTTTAGAATTCTAATGGCCGTTTTTATATTCTTTAGCTGCTAGCAAATATTTTCTGTGTTTTTCCATTCAAAATTGCTCTAAAATCGAATGGCAAATGTTTGGAAAACTAATGAACTTCTTCGCATTTCCAACATCAATAAATCGAATTCAAAATGAACCATTTCCTCTTATCAATTGGTTCTTAGAACCAATTGGAAATTCTCTTAAATGACAGTTAAAAGAGTGGAAAAACAAATGAGTGTGGAAGCAATCCTATAAAAGAAACATAAAAAACCCAGCAAAAAGACAAATTTAACCGGAAAGAGTGAAGATTCTAAGAGAAATGTGTGAGTGAGAAAACGTGTCACACAGTGCGTATGTGGAACATTTTTTAATTGCTTCACATATGTTCAAGTAATTGCTGTAGCAGCTTAGCCTCAGAATTCCAATGGGAGAAGGGTACGGCAGAGAGAAAAAATTCTTTCGACCTGACTATTTTACTGACTATTTGATGACGGGGTTTTATTATATCGCATTAGTTTCGCCACTCTTCAAATTTTCACCATAGTGAGAAAAACATTATATTGTATGTTAAATGAAAATAGGAGAGAATATTCTTTGAAATAAACAAATATGTTTTACTTCCCTAGAAGTACTTTTACCCTTTTTTTTCCACCGTTCTTACTGTTTTCCAAGCAGTTCAATTTTCTTGGCATTGAACTTAAGTCCCTTACCTTTGCGTGTTCAGCTTATAATCGTGTCCGACTCATAATCCTTTCATAAACGTTTTCTAGTTTCTTTCCCGGGCAGTGGCAATAAATTTTCAGCGAACAACTAGGCTCAGTTGAGAGTGTAACAAGCCCTAAGTGAAAAATAGAGAAAAATGATGGCTACACAAGATAAACAACACGGCCGAGTGCCAGCGAGCTACATAAAGTAAAACTGTATTTAATTAACCGACATTGCAATTACAAATTCTGTGCAGCGCGGCGAGAGAAAAACCCAGGACGGGGACCGGGGGTTCAAACAGGACACAGGAGCAAAGGATCCAAGGAGTAGCAGCTGCTGTTCGGCATACTAAAAAGACGCCGAGTAAAAAGCGGGCAACGTCGAGCAAAACAATTTCATTTTGTGCACAACCGGCTGGCTGAACTTATGGGCTGGAACTGGGATGGTGAAAGGAGCCGCTGGGCTGCTGGGAGGCACAAGGCGCCATAAACGTGGCCGGCAGTTGAAGGACTCTGTACAGTGGTTAAGGAGTCAAACAAAGGAGCTTCAACCTTATCAGAAAAAAATAGCCAAGAATTTAAGTGGAAAACGTGGTATTTTCTAGCATTTAGCTTAATTTATAGGCAATAAAATGTGGTATTTTTAATATTCTTGCTATGAAACCGTTCCTTAAAAGCACAGTTAATTAAGATTTAATATTTTCTCTTATATTAACAATTACAATTTCTATAAAACAGTATAATTTCTTAACCATCACATAATAAGTAAAATGGTCTCATAACTATTGGCAAAGCAAACAGATAAAAATATTTTGGTTATGACTAATCCTTATAACTTTGACTTCCGAGTGCTAATACAATAGTTTCTATACCATATTTTCGAGAGCTCTTCACAATTTGGAAACATTTTTAAATGAAACAGATTTTCCCATGAACCTAACCCACTGTTTTGACCAATCGGGGCTAACTTCTGCACACAATGCAGCGTTTTCAAGGCGTGCAAACAAAAGCGCAGCAGCTGACTTGGAAGAATTGAAGGAAGATGTAGCCAGGACTCAGAAATAGGCATTGAGGAAAGGACTAGCGGGGAGTGAGAGAGGAGGCGAAGCTGCCTTTTTTTTATGGCTTTCTGAATTTACACCTTAAAGAACTGGCAGTGCGAGGAGATTCCTTTTTTTTAACAGCCAGAGACTCGAGGGGCAGGAGAAGAAAAATTAACGGTAGCCAGTTATCATCCGGGAACAGAAGCCTTTTCCTCACCTTGCCCCCTGCCATCGGGTGCTTATCGGTTTTGTCCTCCGGCAACAGACGGAGTTGCTACAGAAAAATAAAGGAAAGGAACGTAAAAACTTGTGCATAACTCAAAAAAGTCTTAATGAATTATGAGCCCAATGTTGCCGGGTCCTGTCTCGTCTGATGTCTCGCCTGTTGTCTGTGGACTGCCAGTTCGCAGGACCGAAGTTCCTTCAAGGATTCATTCTGCCTGCGGACGAGGCTAGCGCATCTGAGTTGCGCCCGATGATGGCTGTGATTATGGCGGCAAGGGTAAGCCAGGTGGATGTCTTGATTGTGGTAAATGATTACATTGCCTGCCCTTCGGCTAAAGCACTGCGAGCTGTATGCGGCTCTACTTATAAAGAAGGTATATTTAAAATAAATACCGAAGCTTTGATACCCTTGCAGTCACAACAAAAATTGATGACAGCGTGCACTGATTTTATATATATGACAGCTCTATAAATCAAGGGATATTAGGCATTTAACAAGCAAGATCTACGCATAGATCTTCGGACAACCCGCTTAGTGATGCTGACAATAAATACTCTTTATAGGGTTGGAATTTTGGAATGACATACCTCGATATATTCGTTGTAGAATTTCCATTTAATTAACATTCACAGCTAAAAAACTTTTTTTTTTTGCAAGTTTTGGGAAAAAAATCATTAAGGAACATATTAAGTAAAAAACAGCGAGATATACGCAACAATTTTTGCAAACAACCAAACTTAGTAAACTTTACACGATTGTTCCTATAGCAGAACGGTCCAGATTATTAAACAAGATCAGACTACACATATAAAAATACGATTTGGAACGTTGTATGTTAATAGCTTTTTTAAATACTTTTGGTATTTATAACTATTGTGTTCTGAAAAATAATTTCCATTCAAACTCGTTGCTTTTGATCGCATAACACTGGAAAATTCTGCATATTCTCGACTTCCTTCCCGCTGGGGATCGCCACACATATAACCGCATAACAGTCCATTTGTTTTAATTATTATTGCTATTATTGTCATGCTGACCAACTAAACAACAATGAGCGGAGCTGGGACATACAAGCGACTACATGAACGTAAATAACCAGAATGGAAGTTGGCTAGGAGTCTGCGATAAATAAAACTGCAAAGCATAAAATCTAAACAACTGATATGAATTTTGCCAGTTGCCAGGCAACTGAAATGGCAACAGAAAATACCAACGGAACGGCAAGAACAGGCAAACAAATAATTTCATGTCACACAATGATGAAAGTTTTGTAATGTTTGATGTTCCTCCAGGAACTCCCATATCTCTCGGTTCCCGCTGCTTGCAGTTGCAGAAAATTAAGCAATTTAATTTAATAGGCACAAGGAGAGGGAGCGGGAACTGCAGTTGGAACTGGAGCATATCCTCGGCGCACTCTGCTGCTCCTGCTGTTGCAGGACAATAATTCAACACGTATTTAAATGCATATCCCCCGCCCAGTCCCGCCCCGCCCTCAAACACTACCAACTGTCTTGCAAATGAAAATTTACTGTGCATGTTGCCCCTGCCAGAACCAGACCCGGAACCAGAAATATATCCAAAGCCAGAGACAAAACCGGAATCAGAGACAGAAGAAGAAAGGAAATATGGAATTTCAAAATACCCTGATGAAAAATTATATTTTATAATCAATTACATTTTTAGGCTCTACTCCAAAATGTTGGCTTCCGTTTCAATTGGTAATATTCCATATGAATTTACATTGAATTTGAATAGTCTTGTATGTAATTTAAGAATCCCAGCAAAGCAGTTCCAAAGAAAAATTTTCAATTATTTTATTGATTTAACCAAAAATTATTTTGTTAATAATTTGTTTAAGGAAGTGCAGCTTGTAATGGAGATTAGAAACCAGCCTTTAGTAAAATGCATATGACTCTGATTTGGCAAATAATTTAATTATGGTTATATTTCATTTCCCATATTTTTGTTTAAGTATGTATATATAATATTTGAGATAGTTACGATTGATATAAATGAAAATATAACTTATTTATGTAAGAAGTACATTAACACTTGAAATAAACAAGTTTTATCCTTTATGGCCTTTCTTTCCTGTGTCACAAATTTTAGTGCGAAAATAAAATACCCCCAGGAAGCGTAAAACTATAGACCGACTTCTCCTTTCCCGTCCTAAAATATTGTTTGTGCCAGTTATGTGAGTGTGTGTGTGCGTTTGGAAAAAGTTTGGCCAACAACTGAGAACTGAACTACAATTGCAGGCAGAGCGGCCAATCGAAAAGCTAAATCAAAAATGTTTGCCAGCTAGTCCGACTCTAAGCAACTAATTTCAGCTTAACCCAGTTTGGCCGCATTTCCAAAGCAATTACCGTACCCGAGGCTTGATCTCTGATTTATGAGACCGACGACTGGCGCAACAATACAGCATTTTTGTCATTTAATGCAAGTGAAAGATAAATTATTGCAAACAATTCGGGTTGGCGGTGGGTTGTTTGGGCTATTGGGATATTGGTTGGCCTGTCAACGGGGCGGAAATCAGGCAACATCCGCTCCATAAACGGATGTCCGGTTCGTTCGCACGTTCACGCTGGGCTGTGTCAGAGGTCCTGCGACTCGCAGGGGAATAAGCAACTTTAATTTCGGTAACTTTCCGAGCTCCGTTGGCCCTTTTGTACTCTGTTCAATGAAGTGAGAGATGGGCAGCAGATGAAGCAGGCGAAAGGCTTGGCAATTAAAAATAACATCCAATAAATGGATAAATAAATTAAAATAGATTACTTAACATTCTGGCTTACATATTATTAAGATTAAATCTTTAATGATTTGTAATATCAAAATTTTATTTATTTTTAAAACTTTTGACTAAACAGTGATTTGAATTTACAATTTGCAAACCCAATATTTAAACTACATTTTACCTTTTTGGATTTCTATATTATGAAACAGAATTTGTACACCATACTTTAAAAATGATTTCTATTCACTTGAGAACTGCGTGGCTTCGCAATTTGAAATAAATAACCAGTTATGCACAGCAACTGATTGCACGAGGGAGAAAAGGTTACGAAAAATACAAAAGAGCTAACCAAAAAGGGGTTTCTTTCGAGGAATAAAATATCTCAAGAAAAGTCATTCCTTTGCTTATTTGCACTTAAAGCAGCAAAACCGCTTGTCTGTCACCCTCGCATGTCTAATTCAATTCCATTGCGATTCCTATTAAGCCCAGCATGCTTGAGACGCCCATCGAAGTCACTATTCATTCAGCCAGGATTTCGGTGAGGAAAACGCCCACTTTCCTTATTTTTTCACCCGACCAAATGGCAAACAAGCGAGAATCGAGATTGCCGAAAGACGAGACGAGACAGGACAAAATCGGCTGAGTTATTACGCAAATTTAGCATCTGAATAGAAAATCGAATATTTCAAGTGGCTGGTAATGACATTTCAGCTCCTCGAGCATCTCGACGAAATCGAAGAAGCCGGAGTTGTCAGTCGTCGGCATTTTTGAGGTAAGCATTGCCAAGACTGGGCTGTGGTAATTGAAGCTGCCATGTGATTTATTAACTCAATAATGGCACAGATAGCTCAGCATCTCATACCCTCGTCCTGTTGTTAATGCCAAGAAAAATTGATGCAAATTTTCGCCGCATTCTCGCTCACACCCCAAAACAAAATTCCTCTTAAATTCCGCGCATAATTCGATTTGCATTCAAAGAGGGAAATAAGCAAATTTGTATTAATCGAAATGTATTCAACTCGAAGGAGGACAGGCCGCGAGCATATGCCTGCGGGCTTGGGTTCGATCCTTTGTGGTTCGTTTTGGGTTTGGGGCTGTAATTGAAATATTCCAGTCAGGGTGGTTGGTGGACTCAGACTGTCTCCATTACTCAGAAAAAATATAAAGAAGAAAATATATACACTGCAGCAATATAAAACAAATTTCATAATATCCTAATGCTACGGATATTTCATTGGTTGAGACAAACCATTTTTATTTTCCTCAATTATTTTAATTTTAAATACATACACAAAATTCATAAAATGAATTACTTATTAGAAAAATGTCCTTTAACAAAATGTTTTTCTGTGTATCAAGGCAAACTACTTCTGCCCCAGTCACGATTAGCATGGGCAATCCCCACATCTGGACCCCTATAATTTATGGATCCATTGGCGCTTTGTTTTCTTTGTCAATGCCTTTGGACAATTACGCAATAAGCTTTCGGCTTTCTTCCAGATTTGCTGTCTATTTCGGGCTAATTATTTCTTAATGCCCGTCTGGGAAAAACATTTCCGCTTCCGCTGTCAGCCGTCGCCATCATCAATCTATATAAATATAAGTATGGTGAAAGCAACCGAAAAGGCTCCATTTCGCCGAAATTTCTTGGGGCATTGTCCAATATCTCAAATGGAAAGGCTTTTAAGTAGCTGTTGTCATTTTCGATTTACGACCACCAACATGTTCCCACTACCGCCTCTATATTGTATTAGCTGCAATAACAACCATAACTAAGCACTTCCCAGCTCACACAGAAAACAGGGGGGAGGGGGTTGAGGGTATGAAGCGGCAGGACCAACTAGGACAATTGGTTTGCATTACCAACAACCAAATCTCCGCTTGCCTGCACTTGGGCAAACAAATTACAAATAATTACATGGGAAGGGCCACGGCACAGGTGAAACTGTGTGGCATGTAGCCCTGACTTGCCCCACTCCCCCAAAAACACTAACTGCAGGTGTAAACTGGCCCACTTGGTTGCATGTGTCGTTGGCTGTTAACGTCTGCGGTGTGGAGGTCAGATCCACCTCCTCCTTTCGTTCTGGACCTGCTAATGATGATGATGGCGATTGTTGTTGTGGCTAACTGGAACTGACTAACTGTCTCATTGGCTAAAAGGCCTTGGCCAGCCTCCTCCTCCAAACCCACCCACTCTCTCTCATCGCCAACTCCAAAACTCGAAGGGACTGGGAGCCATCTAATCAGAAATGCAATTATAAGGGCAAATGACAATGTCCTCGGAGCAGGCGGAATGGAATAGTCGTGAAAGGGAAAGGATTACTGAAATCCAAGAGCAAAGATCCTTAAAAGACCAGGACACTAAAAGACCTTTTTTTCTTGATCGGACAATAATGCAGATAGGATATTACTGATGAATAGATGGTTGCCATTCATTCGCATACTTGATTCTTCTGAAATTAAGCAGAAAAATAATTTTCAATCTTCTGTCTTTAGTGAGATTACATTGAGTTTTTAAATTATTCACAAAATTTAGTTTTTAATACAAAGATAACATTAATTAATTTGCTGTAGGCCAAATTTGGAAGGCAATTTTTGATATAAAATGGAAAATGCCATTTCATTACAAAATAACGCAAAAATCAACCCAACTTATGGAAAATTTAAGTTCTAACATATATTTAACATCCAATACCGCTAGAGTATAATTTTTCTTTGATTTTCGGTCTTTCGAAATCGAAAATAGCGAAACTTCTTTAAGTTTTAGCAATCCAAGTGCGAGTTTAATGTCCTGGTGTGTGCCACATTTGCATTGTCTTCGTTTGTTTGCGCGGTGATGGCGACAGCACTGCTGTCGTCATAGTCTCCTTGTTGGGCCATTGTCCGGATTCCGATTGCGAACCCCGACTCTGGACTCCCGGACTCATTGTTGGCCCTTTGTTTTTGCGCCTCGCGTGTCTAATAAAAGCGCATCACAATGTGGGTCATTGTACGACTACACAGGCCAGTCGACATCATATGGCTTTGCATTTGTCAGCAGCATGCCACCGCCTGCTGCAATTGCTGCAACATCAACACATAAAGCGCTGCTAATTGCAAGCACACACACATGCAGCACAAACGCCAAGTCGCATGCACATAAAAATACATATTTATCGATATTCTTAAAATTACATTTTGAAAAGAAATATTTATTTTAAAAAACATTTGTTATTCTAAAAAGACAATAGTTAAGTTCATCCATACAATATGTATGTACAATCAAAAATTTGGAATGTTTTCCACGTTTTCTTTTTGGTTTTAAAATATTAATATAAATAAATTTTTTTTGAAACCCACTACATTTTTTTGATTTTTTTTTAGCGTGTTTATCGTATAGAATTAGATCATAACCAAAACTTTGGTTAAATATGTTCAGTGTAGTCTCCCGTCAGCCCCTTTGTCTAAAACAGCTGCTAAAGGAGAAGAGAAGGGGAAAAATTATGGAAAATTGTGTCAGACATGGGAAATCGATATGGAATCCTGAGTAATTAATACTTGTATTAATCGTGAGTTTGTCTAAACACCACTGATTCAAGGTATAATACAAAACTTCACTTACTTTCGGGCGGCAATGGAAAAAAAAAGGCCAGCTCCGAAAGTAGGCTATGGAAGTTCACAGCACAAACTATATACATGTGTGTATCTACATCAGCGATCACCACGGCCCTATCTCAATATCCTCAAGATCTCAAGATCCAGAGCTCCGTCAGTGAGTGAAGAGTACAGTAAAACCCTGGTCGGCACACACAAATTTTGCTTGCAAATTACTCTCACAGAACTAATTTGATTATCGGAATAATATGAATTTTATTAAATCAATACGAAACGGCAAGCTCTATCTTAACTAATTCATTTATAGTTAACATGGCTTACTAACTAACTATACTAAGACAAAACTCGAATTAATTTTGGTGGTTCGAGTTTTAAAAGTTCGACTGTGTATCCAGTTATAGAATATGCCGACAAAACCAGTTCGACTTATTAAGACTTTGACCTAGGTAAGTTTGACTTAAGTCAACTAAGACAAATAATTTAACCTGGCCTGTCCCAAAATGTAATTTGGATAATTTAGCTGATCTTTTTGCTATTTATTATTAACTTTTGACTTTTATTAACTCCGACTTGACAAATTATTTTAACAAAATCAAACAATTTATTTTAGCACCTTCCGCCCCAAGCAGGACCCAGATTAAGTTTGCACCATTTATCGCCTGGAAAAAAATGTTGTTTGACTTTTGCACTCGATCCTTGACTGGGAAATACTTACGAGGATTTGGACTTGGAATTGGGAACTTAGGAGGCTCATAAGGTTTTTTGTTTGGTGACCATGGCCATTCCCAAGAGTTGGCCAATCCAATTATGCAAACTAGCACCAATAGTAAAGTCAATGCCTTCATTTCTGAGCTAATACGTAAGTAAGACAGTCATTTATATACCTTACAACGACTCATAACGAGGGTTATAATACGATTATAGATGCCACGGTCAAGGTTTGTCACACTTTACCTGTAGATACGATATTGCTTAACATTATTTTATTTTAACCTGATTGCAATCCATTAAAGCTATTTATTTTTCTGAATAGTATTATTCCAATTCAAAAAGATTTTAAAAGAACCGATTATCTTGAGTTTAAGTCTTATTTATTTATAATGTCAATTAAGTCTTATTTATTTACAATGTCAATTTTGCACTAGAAACGGCATGACCAATAGTATTACCGTATTTTTATTACGCTCCCTGTATTCGACTTCAACGATTTATATAACATTGGCGTCTTTATTTATCGTTGGTGTTGGGATAGATATTGAATATGTCAAGGTCTCTCTCACGTAATCAAAAAAGTTAGTAGAGCTTTTCTCCATCCCGCGTTCCGTGCCAGTTTTAACCCAGAGCTAGGAGCCCCAGAAAATCACCATTCGATGACCACAATAAGTCTTCTTTGCCCGGGAACTGACATTAACATGCAGGGGTAATCACCGCGCCCCAGGCCATGGAAATCATGGACTTTTATATGCAATTCGATGGTCCGGTAACCGCAGCTGTAAGAGTGAAAGGCCGGCGAAGAACTTGCAGCTGGTTTCTGATCTGCTCTGGTCTTTGAATTGCTAACCTGATTCAATGAGCCTGAAAATCTATCACTCCCCGACCTCCCTACTTTTTTGTTAGCTGCATGTGGGCCTTTCTTTTCGCCACATTTTTGCCTACCAAAAGGCAGAAACTTGATTGACCAACAGCCAACCTTTTTCTTGTATGGGAATACTTTCTAAAGGCTCAGCCATTGCCTGTACTTGTTTTATTACAAATTGGAAATTTGTCTCAAAAACGCCAAAGGAAAACTTGTTTGCATACGCCAAAGCTCGACAAACGCATTTATCGCATCACCTTAATCTGCAGGAGAATGGGACACGACTATAATTTGTTTTAAAACTGGAGATCGTTTTAGATTTTTATTAAAATATATGACACTTTCGCAGTAAAGTGTCGGAAAAGACTATTAGGTAAAAGAAGGCATTTGCCCTTAAGATACTTTGCATGTAGAATTGTCTAAAAATATTGTAAGATTAGCAAAACAAAAGAATATCTGCACCTATTGTGTAAAATGTTTATATAATGTAAACAGTTTATTTTTAAGTTGACTCGCTTCAAAGTTTGATCCATACTAAAATGATAAGATTTAAGTGGATCAAAATTGGCTGTTTAACCTGTTTGCATTTTTTTAGATATTAAGAGAGATATTAAGAGAGTTTGAAAAGAGTTTAATACCTGGTAAATGTTTTATACAATTTGTATCAGTTTTTTTAATTAAAAAGGTTTTTCCCTTTCATTACGATCCTTTTAAATAATAATGTTGTTAACAGCTTCTTAATAATTTTTTCCTTACTTACTTACTATATTAGAGACCCATTACTTATGGTAAATTATTAAACATTAAACATAAAATAAATTCGATTTGTGAACAAAATACTAGAAAAGTTAGTTATGTCGTTTTTTTCGAAGTATTTTCTAAAGGGCACGGTCGACTGTGTTTCAAATCGATTCTTTTTTTATTTTTAAGATCTTGAATTCTAAAACAATGATAATTGCAATAAAAAAATAAACTCTCCTCATTGGTTTACTAAAGTATTAGTAAAACGAATCGAAGATTAGGTGTGACAAATCTAATATACTTATTAACATGCGATTATATAATAAGACACATCTATAAAAAGAACGTAAGCCCAGATTTTGACACAATCATGAAGCCACAAGTATTGCTGCTAGTGGTTATCCTTTGCCTGGTGGGAATGGCTCCGTCGGCACGACCGCCAAAGAAAAACATTGAGATTTGGATAAGGCCAAAACCTTATCCGGACAGACAACCACCTCCATAGATCGACGACGATCGTAACCAAACCCTGGTCACCGTAGGCTTTTCCAAGTCTACCTCAAATATAACTGTCTAATAACAATTATGCCTAGGTTATAAATGGTGTCCTCTTGATCAGGGTCCTATATGGTGTAAAATTAACTAGATACAATAAATAACCGTGTCATTATTGAAAAACCAATTTTGTTTTATTAAAGTGAACCAAAAAACAAGAGAGAACGCTATAGTCGGGTGCCCCGACTATCAGATACCCATTACTCAGGTTAAGGGAGTGCGAGGGAGATGGAGATAGAAACTTTGATCACCCATAACTTTTTAACGAATGGTCCGATTTGAAAAATTTCTTCTACATTTCGATAGGTATTGATAAACACAATAAAACTGCATTTTTACTTTTCCGAAATATTTAAATTTTAAAAATCGTATATAAGCGATTGTGGGCGTTAAAGGGGGCGTGGCACCCTTTTGAAATAAACTTGCGCTGCGTAGGAACTCCTAGAATCTGCATGCAAAATGCCAATCTTCTAGCTTTTATAGTTTCCGAGATCTCAGCGTTCATACGGACAGACAGACAGACAGACGGACAGACAGACGGACAGACGAACAGACGGACAGACGGACATGGCTAGATCGACTCGGCTAGTGATCCTGAACAAGAATATATATACTTTATAGGGTCGGGAACGCTTCCTTCTACCTGTTACATACTTTTGCACGAATACAATATACACTTTTACTCTACGAGTAACGGGTATAATCAAAATTTTCATTTCATGGATGGCAAATGCACCAAAAGAGATTTTTAATCGTTATGAAACTAGTACACATATTTAAATCAAGTCAATAATTTATATTAAATTATTTTTTAAGGATTTTGTCAGATGCAATTGCTATCTAAACTAAATAACTAATTTTTTCTATTATCCCGGGTGCACCAGAACCAGTTACCTTTGACCGTTTAAAAGTATTTTCGTGATGTACGAAGCAAATTAAATTTTGTTGGTTATGCATGACATTTCGACAAGTTTGGGTGGCGCCATCTGCTGAACTGCAACACTCCAACACCTCAAGCTTGTAGTTCCCGAGATATTTATATGTGTACCTATTTACCGAGTTCAATGCAAAAACAAATTGAATTCTATAAGGTTAATTATCCATTAACGTAGGTATTTATCGAGCTTCGGGCTTAAGGCAATGGTTTAAAGAAAACCAGAAAACACATCTTCAACCGCAGGACCTGTTCTAAGTATACATAGTATTTTGGATTGTCTGAGATATACACTTTTTACATCTCTTTCCTTCCCAAATTTAGCATGCTGCAGAACCGCAAAACTTTTCGGAAAAGTTGTCGGTGCAGTCGAAGAATAAGTTGCCGCCACGCCCAGTTATACTCTCATTATCTGGGCATGTAATTCCCAGCCCTTCCCCTTACCCTTCCCTTTCGGCCATGCGAGTATCCCCACATGTGTGTCAGTTTTGTCGCTCGCGGACAATGGCAGAAGTTTCTGTTTCGGCTCGATAAAGTATCTGTTAGATACAATTTACAATATTTTCCGCTCCGCTTCGTCCTGCTGGCTTCGTCCAAGTGAAAGTTTTGGCAGCAAAGTATGGCTTTAATGATAATGACTTTAGCTTCGGCAAAAAGTAGCGCAAAGTTTAGAATACGCCAACGCTTTTGGGGGATTTTGCCGGAGAACTCCAAGTGGTTTGTAGAACTTTTTCCCCGCACCCACATACGCGAAATGGAACCAGTTTGGTGGGGTTCTGCCAGGGTGCGTGGTGCCAACTTTTCTTACGTGCTGGCCCCATGAAACTGATAAGGAAAGACAGGAGCAGGAGCCGCTAAGTGGGACAAGGCCAGGCTGTCTATTACGGAATTTGAATGGGATGTAATTCGATAACCTGGAAATAGTCCAACTCTAGGGCCCAAAGATCGTGTCCCGGCATTATTAGCGATTTCATTTTATCACAATTGCTGCAACAACTTCGGACAGTGTCAGCGATTTATTGCATCAGCTCCAACTAACAACACTTGGTTACGTTGTAATCGGCCCGAGCTGCAGATACAGATAGCCGACGAACAACAACAAACAAGCATCCTCAGCAGCCCGTAGCTACCAAAAACCCAATCGCCCGTTCCCGTTCCCTGTATCTCATCAACGCGGCTAATCTGCACTGGAAAAAACTTTATCGAACTGTTTACCCATTAGGTGGATTCTCAAACACAATAGTCTAGAATCTTTAGCTTTAAAAGTCCCATCAACCAAAGTAGCTTCTTGAATGTTGTAGTATTTCTTTTAACGTATATCAATACAAATGTTAACTTTAATAATACGAGGAATAAAATATTCTCTAAAATTGTGTAGTTTTGGGACAGCAAAAATGTATTTTGTTCAAACTTAAAAGTATTATAATAAAGAATGTTTAATCGTGTTTTCGAATACATAAAGATAGTTATTAGATTTATTTCAAACTGAATAATATTTATTTTTTTTTGGGAAAAGGTAAGAATCATTAAAAATTCTTAAATAACTTTCTTATTGTAGCTAGTGCTATTATCATCTTACATGAATCCGATATTACTCGGATTTTTCCTCCGTGTAAATGTAGTTGCTGTTGGGCTTTTGCTGTTGTCAACTTCTTTGTTGTCGTCGTCGACATCTCCTCCTCATCAACATCAGTGGACCGCGGCAAAAGTCTTCTCCCAACGTCGGCCCAAGTTTCAACTGCAGTCCCAGGCTGTTAAGAGTTCAACTCGTGATGTTTAAGTGGTTTAAGCCAAGGTAACGATTTCCTCATTGGTCTACAATTCTCCAGTTCAGCTCGCTCTTGCTGTTGTTGCCGGCGACATTCTGTCATGCCACGATCACGAACCATTCGTAACACATTTGTTGCAATTTTCGTCGCTATTTGTTAAGGTTCAGATGGGGTTGCAACTAAAGGGACACTCGTCTGGGGGACTTTGATGTTGTAAAATATGTACTAAACGGCAGGATAAAACGATTGATTTCGAGTTGTCGCGAAGTGTCTTAAAAGTTGCAACAGCACTTAACAGGAGTTATTGTAGGGGAACTTATTCTAGAATAATACTCATGTTCAAGGAAATAACTTTCTAAATTCAGGTAATCCCCATTTTTATTTATTTATAAGACAATTTTTGGACTTCGGATTAAGATAATATTTTTGGGAAGTAATTGCCGTTTTTAATATACCTGTTTAAATACCTCTGCTACTTAAAGTCTAGACACAATATGGTATTTGTAATTATTGTTAACTAATAAAATCGAGCTAGTTTTCATTGCTCAGAGTTAAATTTCCAACTACTAGATGTTCCTTGTTAATGGTTTAATACTTGACGCAATTTCACTGGATATTTGATATTAAAGTTTAGTCAAAGTATGATTTTTGTAACTATTACTAATTGAATTGTTACTAATGCTTAGAGTAAAACTTCCAACTACCAGATGTTCGCCTGTTTATCACTGAATATTTGAGATAACCAAATTGGATTTTTAATCCTTATTAGGAAACTGGCCTCAAGTTAAGCAATCTAATACCATTTGTTTATGTTAAAGTTAAATGTTAAAATCTTGACTATATTAAACATGGCTTGGCCAACATAATTTCAGCAGGCATTTAATCCTGGTGAACAAATGTAAAATCAGCAATAAAAGGTGTTAATGGCTGCCTGCTAAAGCGGTTGTCCAAATTGCACTCGCATTAAATTCACTTCCGTTAGAGGAGCAGTGACTTCCGGTTGCGGGGGGAGTCCATTCCAAGGGGGGAGCGGCGGGGAAAACAGGTGTAAACTGTGACGCCGCCGATGGGCGACACATTTGGCAGCTATTCAAGTGTGATAACAACAATGTGCCAAGCCCGATAGAAAGGGACACGGCGAAGGAAAACAAAGGGTGCGAGCGGGATGGGGCTAGGGATGAGGATGAGGATGAGTAAATCAAATTGAATAATTGTTACATGCCGGTGCGAGAGAGATGGACAGATGGGGAGAAAGGGACAGCTGGCAGGGACATATGATCGAGGCAACAGCAGCAGCAAAAACAAACGCAGCCTAACAAGCCTATGCAACAATAACAATAACACTGAAAGGACATCGCCAACCTCCATTCCTTTCTGCCCATTCAATCACCCTTGGCACTGAACAAAATTTGTGTATTATATGGTCTTTAAAATATGTTTATACCTAAGGCATTTTATTTTAACACAGGTTTTGTACCCATTTTAATAAGGAAAGTGTTAAATGAAAATTAATAATTCAAGCAACAAACTTAGAAACCTTCCAGATCTTATATGTTCCTATCTAAAGCAGTGCATTTTTTCTCAGTGATTCATTCCATTCCGCTGCGATGAGAAGCGCTGCGATGCGACTTCAATTCAATCAATTGAACGTGCCACGAATGGTTAGCAATAACAAAATACACTCTAGTGAGTCGAGGGGGTGGTGAAGGACAGAAAGGGGGCGCGAACAAGGACCAAGGACCAGGATAACAACGAGTAGGGAGAGCAGACCAACTGGCGTGTGAAATTGACAATGCAGCTGCAAAAGAGAGGACACAAAAGGCGTGGAGGCAGTTGGGTCCACTGCGCACTGGAAGAATGTATTATACCCTGCCAAATAAATGGATTAATAATATTGGAAAAAAAATAATAAGCTAATTTCTAATCAATTTTTAAGTTATTATTAAATAACAAGAATAGTCAACACATTATGCACCGCACTCACACATTACTTTTTATTGGATTTACAGGGATTGTATACAGTGAAACTTCCATAACTCGAACTTTTTTTACTCAAGTCAAACTAGTTTTATTGGGTAATAAATTCAATAGCTCTTCTTTAATTACAATTTTTTTGATGGCAAAAGGAGGTTTGATTTATGAAAGTAAACTATATTAAAGGACAGCTACAATGGTCAAAAAAAATTGTTTAATAAACTATTTTTGCAGTGCAGTGGAAATATTTTTGCACGCGACAAACGGCCAACGTGCGGGATTAAGAGCCAGGCCCACCTGACATCCACCGGGGACGAGCGTGGTCCGGTCTTACCTCATGAAAATGTCCTGTCCGGCGTCCCCTGTCGACGTGTCCTATTGATTGACTAGGACACACAAACCCGAACACATCAGCCGGGTACATTTTTGCATAAAACTGAGCTGGGAAAATCAAGCAAATAAAACTTATTTAGGTTGCTGGGGCGGACAGACCAGTGATTTTCAATATTTGCAGCGGGTTTACCTCGCACAGGCCCATCTGCCATAACAGGTGTTGATATGTTTATATACTGTCTAATGGGCGGGATAGGCGATTCGGAGGGAATGGGCCGTGAATGGTTTCGATGTGCGTGCAATTTGCACAAATTGCAGACAGACCGCATCGAGGATGCGAGACAAGTTTGTGGTGGGATTTGCCTGGTTATCAATTAAACAATTAGCGGACCATTATTTGAATAGGCTGAACAAGGAGTGCTACTACTAGTGCTCTGCCCCCAGAATCACAGCTCCCACTCGTTGGCTTGTCAAATAAACACTTCGCACCCATCGCGATTGCATTTCCCTGACTGTCATTTACCGTTGGCTCTCGGGTGGAAAACCTCTGATTGCCACGCCCACATGCTGCAATCAAGCGAAGTATCTGAAAGATGCACCTTTTTTAGCAGTGATGGGGAGCATGGTCGTACCTTGTAAATCAATGCGATATATGTTTTCAACACTTTTCAACTATGTTGCATAGGTGCAATATAGTTTAAGTATTAATAATATAATAGTATTATTTCGATTTTTTTTAGGGATCAAATAAATAAATATTTTAAACATATGCTTTACAATGAATAATTTTGTATTTGTACGTATTTGCATTTCTAAAATAACAATTTGAATTGCGCCCTTACACAACTTTGCCCTCTTCAATAGTTGATAACTTAGACTAAGCAAAGTATACCCTTCCATCACTAAGCTCAAGTGCACACATGTCAGACCAAATTACAAGGGATCCCAGCGGAGGAACGAAGATGGGGCGCGGTTTTTTAAATTAAAAACTAAAATCGATTGACATTCAATTTGAGCAGGCAGCTCCCCGACTAAAGTCAGGTCTCCCCTGCTCAACGTCGTATCTCAAGTCAACATTTGTCGCTATAAATTTGCCAGTGCCCAAGTTTCGCACATTTTCTTGACTCTGCCACGGATGTTGGATGCTGAGAAGCTGGGATGTTGGATGCTGGATGCTGGATGTTGGATGCCGAGATGCGAAGCGATGCGATGCGTGTGCGTGCGTAAGATACTCGGAGACAGATGGGAGCTGTGAGATGGAAACTGGGAGTGCTTCTGCCTCGGATGCTGTTTCCTTCCTAGCAACAACCTTGGCAGCTGATACAACTGGAGGAGCCAGCGGCTGCACATTCAATACTCGCTGACATGTGCGCCACCCGATGGTGATGCCCACGGAGGGGCGGGGGGAACGGATCCCTGAGATCACGGTGACTACTGTAATTATCCACCAAAATACACACAAAAGTTTATAAGTTAGAATATTCAAACTTAAATAAAAATATATAAAAATAGTCGTACATAGAACTTTGGATTGGTAATTGCAACAGTGAAAGGTATTATTAGAGTTTGTATATAAATGTAATATTTCAGTGAAAGTGTTCAACTACTACCTAGCACTTAAATATTCCCTTATTAATGCATAATTAGGAATAAATTATTAAGAATTATATTCTAACAGATGACCATTTCAGAATTACCATGAAAAACAAATCATCGCTGGCAGTGACTGTCTACATATTGTTATTTCCCAGACACCCCTTGTTGCAGGTTCAACTCCGACTTGAACGTTGGCTCCAGTGTCGTATCCGTATATCTATATCTGTATCTGAGCTTCGGAATCCACAAACTCGACGTATCTGCTGCCATGTGGCTTTCCGAGTTTGCGTGCAAATTTTGTGACACTTCACCCACGGGAGCTTTTTTTGCCACTTTGGCAGCTAAGCGCTGATCCGAGATCCCTTCTGCTTTCTGCCCTGCTCCTTCGCTCTATTAATCCTAGCTGACTCTGACAAAATGAGACAGCCACACAGCCAAAAAAATCTAATTTACAGGTTTGGCTGCTTTAAAAGAGCAGTTTGTAGCTTGTCTATTAGAGCTTAAATTACCTACCTAAGACTCAACATTTTCTATGATTGTATTTTTGGAAAAAATGTTGTTATTACGAAATAACAAGGTATCTCAAAAACATTTAATTGTTACATGTAAGCAATTGATGATACAAATCATATGTTAATTTGATGCTTTAATGCAGTTTTTTAACACCTTCTTAGTAATATTTTAGAGCCCGTAACTGGAATTTATAATTTTAGAAGCGGTGATTTATGCATACTCCGTAACCAAAGAAACATTATGCATACCAACGAAAAAATGCACGTACTTTTATGACATCGTGCAGTGTAAAAATCTAGTGCTTATGACATTTAAGCTATAGGATAAAACAAACTGACGGGATGGGTCCGATATTAGACTTTTGTTTACCACTAAATAGTCGCTTAATTCTTTAAAAAACACAGTGATCAATATACAGTATACTTATTAATATACGATTTAATATTTGAGAAAAAATTCAATAGCCCTCAAACTCAGCTTGCAACCAACAACGAAACAGACGGACATGGCTATAGCAAATCTACTTTATTGGGTCGGACATTTTTATTCACTGCGTTTAAACTTCTGACCAAAATTATAGTACCCCTTAGGGTATAATGAATCTTAACAAGAAAGGAAAGCTAACCTCGGGCGGAGCCGAAGTTGATATACCCTTGCAGAATACTCTGTAAATTATATTCTCCAAAATTATTCATGTGATGCATTCTTAACACTAATAAAAAATCCCAACTTCCTAACTTTAAAAACACCAAAGTTATGGCATTTCCAATCGTTCAGTTATATGGCAGCTATAGGATATAGTCGGCCGATCCTTATGAAATTTGGTAGGTCGGATTGATTGACCAAAACTAAAACCCATAGAAAATCCCAACTTCCTAACTAAACAAACACCAAAGTTATGGCATTTCCGATTAATCAGTTATATGGCGGCTATACGATATAGTCGTCCGATCCTTATAAAATTTGGTAGGTCGGATTGATTGGCCAAATATAAAAGCCATAGAAAATCCCAACTTCCTAACTTTACAAACACGAAAGTTATGGCATTTCCGATCAATCAGTTATATGGCAGCTATAGGGTATAGTCGTCCTATCCCGGCCGTTCCGACTTATATACTGCGTGCAAAGGAAAAAAGGGTGTGTGCAAAGTTTCAATTCGATAGCTTTAAAACTGAGAGACTAGTTTGCGTAGAAACAGACAGACGGACAGACAGACGGACAGACGGACATGGCTATATCAACTCAGGAGGTGATCCTGATCAAGAATATATATACTTTATAGGGTCGGAGATGTCTCCTTCACTGCGTTGCACACTTTTGACCAAAATTATAATACCCTCTGCAAGGGTATAAAAAAATAAAATATATATTATCTTCCAAATTTACATAAGAATCGACGTGTCGGGCCATATTTAACTTATTTGGCCACCCGCAGTCGGGATATATAAAGGGGAGCAAATTTCAGATGTTGGCATAATACAATTCGCAATGAATTTTTCGGTGCTGCTATTATTGGTCATCCTTTCCTTGTTGGGAACGGTCCTTTCAGTAGAAGAACAAACAGAAGCCCCAGAACGGCACTGGGATGAAAGACGTAAGATTTTAAAATTATTATGACGAGTTTCTGCCTAATCCCAACATTTTTCAGGTGGAAAGTGGTGCCGCTCTAATCTTCCTAAACACTATGGTGGAGCCTGCTAGTGAAATGATGTACCTAAAGCATTTTAATATTTTAAAATCAATAAATGTGTACAATTCATGCTAACCATTGTCGATGTAGCATTTGCTTGTGGGGGGACTTTTAAGCACAAACCCAGCATAGTATCGTTCCTATTTGCTAGTTTGCGTAAAAACGGACAGACGGACGGACATGGTAAGGGCGATTCGCCTGGTGATCCTGATCAATAATATATACTGAGACTAAAACGCCGATATTTAGAGAGGTTATCCATAATTGCTTAGTAGTGTGCCACTTTAAAATCGGATGTCTGTAGGAACAATTTCAGGCTTAAAAGTGAAGTTCTTGGACACTTTTCTGCAAAGCCACTTTTACATTATAATAATTCAAAAAAAACAGGAAAGAAAAGATAACTTCGGGTGGAGCCGAAGTTGATATACCCTTGCAGAATATTCTGTAAATTATATTCTCAAAAAACTATTCATATGATGCATTCTTAATACTCATAAAAAAATACCAACTTCCTAACTTTACAAACACTAAAATTATAGCATTTCCGATCAATCAGTCATATGGCGGCTATAGGATATAGTCGGCCGATCCTTATGAAATTTGGTAGGTCGGATTGATTGACCAAAACTAAAACCCATAGAAAATCCCAACTTCCTTACTTTACAAAGACCAAAGTTATGGCATTTCCGATCAATCAGTTATATGGCAGCTATAGGATATAGTCGGCCGATCCCAGCCGATCTAATTTAAAGGCTTGGCTGCTTTAAAAGAGCAGTTTGTAGCTTGTCTATTAGCTTAAATTACCTATCTAGGACTCAACATTTTCTATCATTGTATTTTTGGAA
The DNA here is from genome assembly GCA_018153305.1 of Drosophila kurseongensis. Lineage (NCBI taxonomy): Eukaryota > Metazoa > Arthropoda > Insecta > Diptera > Drosophilidae > Drosophila > Drosophila kurseongensis. The sequence goes on along the minus strand of JAECXX010000005.1, from coordinate 11,456,328 downwards.
AAAAATGTTGTTATTACGAAATAACAAGGTATCTCAAAAACATTTAATTGTTTACATGTAAGCAATTGATGATACAAATCATATGTTAATTTGATGCTTTAATGCAGTTTTTTAACACCTTCTTAGTAATATTTTAGAGCCCGTAACTGGAATTTATAATTTTAGAAGCGGTGATTTATGCATACTCCGTAACCAAAGAAACATTATGCATACCAACAAAAAAATGTTTTAAATGTTGCAAATTATTTTATATTTTTTGACGATGCACGTACTTTTATGACATCGTGCAGTGTAAAAATCTAGTGCTTATGACATTTAAGCTATAGGATAAAACAAACTGACGGGATGGGTCCGATATTAGACTTTTGTTTACCACTAAATAGTCGCTTAATTCTTTAAAAAACACAGTGATCAATATACAGTATACTTATTAATATACGATTTAATATTTGAGAAAAAATTCAATAGCCCTCAAACTCAGCTTGCAACCAACAACGAAACAGACGGACATGGCTATAGCAAATCTACTTTATTGGGTCGGACATTTTTATTCACTGCGTTTAAACTTCTGACCAAAATTATAGTACCCCTTAGGGTATAATGAATCTTAACAAGAAAGGAAAGCTAACCTCGGGCGGAGCCGAAGTTGATATACCCTTGCAGAATACTCTGTAAATTATATTCTCCAAAATGATTCATGTGATGCATTCTTAACACTAATAAAAAATCCCAACTTCCTAACTTTAAAAACACCAAAGTTATGGCATTTCCAATCGTTCAGTTATATGGCAGCTATAGGATATAGTCGGCCGATCCTTATGAAATTTGGTAGGTCGGATTGATTGGCCAAAAATAAAACCCATAGAAAATCCCAACTTCCTAACTAAACAAACACCAAAGTTATGGCATTTCCAATTAATCAGTTATATGGCGGCTATACGATATAGTCGTCCGATCCTTATAAAATTTGGTAGGTCGGATTGATTGGCCAAATATAAAAGCCATAGAAAATCCCAACTTCCTAACTTTACAAACACGAAAGTTATGGCATTTCCGATCAATCAGTTATATGGCAGCTATAGGATATAGTCGTCCTATCCCGGCCGTTCCGACTTATATACTGCGTGCAAAGGAAAAAAGGGTGTGTGCAAAGTTTCAATTCGATAGCTTTAAAACTGAGAGACTAGTTTGCGTAGAAACAGACAGACGGACAGACAGACGGACAGACGGACATGGCTATATCAACTCAGGAGGTGATCCTGATCAAGAATATATATACTTTATAGGGTCGGAGATGTCTCCTTCACTGCGTTGCACACTTTTGACCAAAATTATAATACCCTCTGCAAGGGTATAAAAAAATAAAATATATATTATCTTCCAAATTTACATAAGAATCGACGTGTCGGGCCATATTTAACTTATTTGGCCACCCGCAGTCGGGATATATAAAGGGGAGCAAATTTCAGATGTTGGCATAATACAATTCGCAATGAATTTTCCGGTGCTGCTATTATTGGTCATCCTTTCCTTGTTGGGAACGGTCCTTTCAGTAGAAGAACAAACAGAAGCCCCAGAACGGCACTGGGATGAAAGACGTAAGATTTTAAAATTATTATGACGAGTTTCTGCCTAATCCCAACATTTTTCAGGTGGAAAGTGGTGCCGCTCTAATCTTCCTAAACACTATGGTGGAGCCTGCTAGTGAAATGATGTACCTAAAGCATTTTAATATTTTAAAATCAATAAATGTGTACAATTCATGCTAACCATTGTCGATGTAGCATTTGCTTGTGGGGGGACTTTTAAGCACAAACCCAGCATAGTATCGTTCCTATTTGCTAGTTTGCGTAAAAACGGACAGACGGACGGACATGGTAAGGGCGATTCGCCTGGTGATCCTGATCAATAATATATACTGAGACTAAAACGCCGATATTTAGAGAGGTTATCCATAATTGCTTAGTAGTGTGCCACTTTAAAATCGGATGTCTGTAGGAACAATTTCAGGCTTAAAAGTGAAGTTCTTGGACACTTTTCTGCAAAGCCACTTTTACATTATAATAATTCAAAAAAAACAGGAAAGAAAAGATAACTTCGGGTGGAGCCGAAGTTGATATACCCTTGCAGAATATTCTGTAAATTATATTCTCCAAAACTATTCATATGATGCATTCTTAATACTCATAAAAAATACCAACTTCCTAACTTTACAAACACTAAAATTATAGCATTTCCGATCAATCAGTCATATGGCGGCTATAGGATATAGTCGGCCGATCCTTATGAAATTTGGTAGGTCGGATTGATTGACCAAAACTAAAACCCATAGAAAATCCCAACTTCCTTACTTTACAAAGACCAAAGTTATGGCATTTCCGATCAATCAGTTATATGGCAGCTATAGGATATAGTCGGCCGATCCCAGCCGATCTAATTTAAAGGCTTGGCTGCTTTAAAAGAGCAGTTTGTAGCTTGTCTATTAGCTTAAATTACCTATCTAGGACTCAACATTTTCTATCATTGTATTTTTGGAAAAAAATGTTGTTATTACGAAATAACAAGGTATCTCAAAAACATTTAATTGTTTACATGTAAGCAATTGATGATACAAATCATATGTTAATTTGATGCTTTAATGCAGTTTTTTAACACCTTCTTAGTAATATTTTAGAGCCCGTAACTGGAATTTATAATTTTAGAAGCGGTGATTTATGCATACTCCGTAACCAAAGAAACATTATGCATACCAACAAAAAAATGTTTTAAATGTTGCAAATTATTTTATATTTTTTGACGATGCACGTACTTTTATGACATCGTGCAGTGTAAAAATCTAGTGCTTATGACATTTAAGCTATAGGATAAAACAAACTGACGGGATGGGTCCGATATTAGACTTTTGTTTACCACTAAATAGTCGCTTAATTCTTTAAAAAACACAGTGATCAATATACAGTATACTTATTAATATACGATTTAATATTTGAGAAAAAATTCAATAGCCCTCAAACTCAGCTTGCAACCAACAACGAAACAGACGGACATGGCTATAGCAAATCTACTTTATTGGGTCGGACATTTTTATTCACTGCGTTTAAACTTCTGACCAAAATTATAGTACCCCTTAGGGTATAATGAATCTTAACAAGAAAGGAAAGCTAACCTCGGGCGGAGCCGAAGTTGATATACCCTTGCAGAATACTCTGTAAATTATATTCTCCAAAATTATTCATGTGATGCATTCTTAACACTAATAAAAAATCCCAACTTCCTAACTTTAAAAACACCAAAATTATGGCATTTCCAATCGTTCAGTTATATGGCAGCTATAGGATATAGTCGGCCGATCCTTATGAAATTTGGTAGGTCGGATTGATTGGCCAAATATAAAAGCCATAGAAAATCCCAACTTCCTAACTTTACAAACACGAAAGTTATGGCATTTCCGATCAATCAGTTATATGGCAGCTATAGGATATAGTCGTCCTATCCCGGCCGTTCCGACTTATATACTGCGTGCAAAGGAAAAAAGGGTGTGTGCAAAGTTTCAATTCGATAGCTTTAAAACTGAGAGACTAGTTTGCGTAGAAACAGACAGACGGACAGACAGACGGACAGACGGACAGACGGACATGGCTATATCAACTCAGGAGGTGATCCTGATCAAGAATATATATACTTTATAGGGTCGGAGATGTCTCCTTCACTGCGTTGCACACTTTTGACCAAAATTATAATACCCTCTGCAAGGGTATAAAAAAATAAAATATATATTATCTTCCAAATTTACATAAGAATCGCTAACACTGCCCGACGTGTCGGGCCATATTTAACTTATTTGGCCACCCGCAGTCGGGATATATAAAGGGGAGCAAATTTCAGATGTTGGCATAATACAATTCGCAATGAATTTTCCGGTGCTGCTATTATTGGTCATCCTTTCCTTGTTGGGAACGGTCCTTTCAGTAGAAGAACAAACAGAAGCCCCAGAACGGCACTGGGATGAAAGACGTAAGATTTTAAAATTATTATGACGAGTTTCTGCCTAATCCCAACATTTTTCAGGTGGAAAGTGGTGCCGCTCTAATCTTCCTAAACACTATGGTGGAGCCTGCTAGTGAAATGATGTACCTAAAGCATTTTAATATTTTAAAATCAATAAATGTGTACAATTCATGCTAACCATTGTCGATGTAGCATTTGCTTGTGGGGGGACTTTTAAGCACAAACCCAGCATAGTATCGTTCCTATTTGCTAGTTTGCGTAAAAACGGACAGACGGACGGACATGGTAAGGGCGATTCGCCTGGTGATCCTGATCAATAATATATACTGAGACTAAAACGCAGATATTTAGAGAGGTTATCCATAATTGTTTAGCAGTGTGCCACTTTAAAATCGGATGTCTGTAGGAAAAATTTCAGGTTTAAAAGTGAAGTTCTTGGACACTTTTCTGCAAAGCGACTTTTACATTATAACAATTAAAAACAAGAAAGAAAAGCTAACTTCGGGCGGAGCCGAAGTTGATATACCCTTGCAGAATACTCTGTAAATTATATTCTCCAAAATTATTCATATGATGCATTCTTAATACTCATAAAAAATCCCAACTTCCTAACTTTAAAAACACCAAAGTTATGGCATTTCGAATCGTTCAGTTATATGGCAGCTATAGGATATAGTCGGCCGATCCTTATGAAATTTAATAGGTCGGATTGATTGGCCAAAAATAAGACCCATGGAAAATCCCAACTTCCTAACTTAACAAACACCAAAGTTTTAGCATTTCCGATTAATCAGTTATATAGCGGCTATAGGATATAGTCGTCCGATTCTTATGAAATTTGGTAGGTCGAATTGATTGGCCAAATATAAAACCCATAGAAAATCCCAACTTCCTAACTTTACAAACACGAAAGTTATGGCATTTCCGATCAATCAGTTATATGGCAGCTATAGGATATAGTCGTCCGATCCCGGCCGTATCGACTTATATACTGCGTGCAAAGGAAAGAAGGGTGTGTGCAAAGTTTCAATTCGATAGCTTTAAAACTGAGAGACTAGTTTGCGTAGAAACAGACAGACGGACAGACGGACAGACAGACGGACAGACGGACATGGCTATATCAACTCAGGAGGTGATCCTGATCAAGAATATATATACTTTATAGGGTCGGAGATGTCTCCTTCACTGCGTTGCACACTTTTGACCAAAATTATAATACCCTCTGCAAGGGTATAAAAAAAATATTTAAACGCAGATTTTTGGATAATCAAACCACAATCATTAAGTAGCATACTGCTTTAAAATGGGATTGCTATAAGAAAAGTTAAGGGTGCAGTTCTCCGATACGGCCGTCCTCCGTTTTTCCTCAGACTTATGGCGTGGGCTTAGCCCGACTTGTCAATTGGCAAACTGGCTGTGGTCATTTATCTAAGCCCCGGACCCAAAAACACATTATGCATACCAACACAGAAATCGTTTTCTGTTAGAAATTATTATTATACCCTTGCAGAGGGTATTATAATTTTGGTGCCACGCCCCCTTTAACGCCCACAATCGCTTATATACGATTTTAAAAATTTTAATATTTCGCAAAAGTAACAAGACAGAACGCTATAGTCGGGTGCCCAGACTATCAGATACCCGTTACTCAAGTAAAGGGAGTGCGAGGGAGATGGAGATAGAAACTTTGATCACGCATAACTTTTTAACGAATGGTCCGATTTGAAAAATTTCTTCTACATTTCGATAGGTATTGATAAACACAATAAAACTGCATTTTTACTTTTCCGAAATATTTAAATTTTTAAAATCGTATATATGCGATTGTGGGCGTTAAAGGGGGCGTGGCACCTTTTTGAAACAAACTTGCGCTGCGTAGGAACTCCTAGAATCTGCATGCAAAATGCCAATCTTCTAGCTTTTATGGTTTCCGAGATCTCAGCGTTCATACGGACAGACAGACAGACAGACAGACAGACAGACAGACAGACAGACAGACGGACAGACAGACGGACAGACGGACAGACGGACATGGCTAGATCGACTCGGCTAGTGATCCTGAACAAGAATATATATACTTTATAGGGTCGGAAACGCTTCCTTCTACCTGTTACATACTTTTGCACGAATACAATATACCCTTTTACTCTACGAGTAACGGGTATAAAAATGCAGTTTTATTGTGTTTATCAATACCTATCGAAATGTATTTTTCAAATCGGACCATTCGTTAAAAAGTTATGCGTGATCAAAGTTTCTATCTCCATCTCCCTCGCACTCCCTTTACCTGAGTAACGGGTATCTGATAGTCGGGGCACCCGACTATAGCGTTCTCTCTTGTTAAAGTTAGGAAGTTGGGATTTTTTATGAGTATTAAGAATGCATCATTTGAATAATTTTGGAGAATATAATTTACAGAGTATTCTGCAAGGGTATATCAACTTCGGCTCCGCCCGAAGTTAGCTTTCCTTTCTTGTTTTTATTTTGAGGATGCACGAAGCAGCAAACAAAAGCCAACTTCTGGCTTATGTTTCATAAAAAAATTAAAATACGTACTATCTTCTTAATTTACATATGAATTGCTAAGGCCTGTCGTGGCATATTTATCTCATTTCGCCACCTGCTGCTAAGATATAGAAAAGGGAGCACATTTTGGAAATCGTCACAATACAATTCGCAATGAATTATCCAGTGTTGTTATTATTGGTCGTCCTTTCCTTCGTGGGAATGGGTCTGTCTGCACCACAACAAACAACACCACCACCAAAGGACGGCCCAAGTAGTCCAAATGAAAGTAAGATTATAATGTTAATACACCTCGCGTATGTCTGAACGAAAATATTTTCAGCTTGGAAATGGTGCCGCATTAACTTTGGTCCCAGATTTGGAGGGAGGGGGTGCTAATTAAATGGAGTATCTCTGAAAAAACACTTTATTATTGAACTATAAATAAATGTGTACAGTTAGCAAAGCCTAAGTTTTAGGGGGAGTTTTCAAAACAAAACCGTGCTTTTATTTTATTAATCTTGGTTTTTGTAAACGTTTTCATCTACTTATTTTGCCTTGAGTTAAAAATGGCCACTAGAACATGAATTTTATTGTTACAATTTTAAGCACATAACATTTTTCAAAATTTTTTAAGAATCTTTAAACAAAGATTTATAAATATTCCACTCTAAATTTCAGTAAGCAAAGTTATGGGCTTAGAAATTACATTTTTGTGCACTTTTCCTCTAGAAGAGCAGTTTTTGCTACAAAACCATTTTCATAAAAATGCCGAAAAAAACTACACAAAAAGACAAAAAAGATTTAAGATCTCGAGTGTGACTAAAATTCCCAATGATTTTTAAGCTTACAGTATTAATTGTTTTTGCAATTTTAGACTAAAAGTCTAAATAATTTATTTAGATTTAGACACACAGCTACTAAATTTTGTTCAGGAAATTGCTGATTTAATTTCCAGCACAGCCGCTAGTCAACCCTTCATTAAGTGCCACTCCCCCTGCCGTTTTCAAATGGCGGAGGCGGCGGCACCGATGGCGTGTACATAATTTCCCGACTGAGGAAGAAAGCTGAAGAGCTGAAGAGTTGATGCAACAAGTTGCAGCCGCTTTTAATTGATATTAATTTAATTGACACTCCAGTTGAGTTGTGAACTCGAGTGGCGTTTTGGGCTCGTTCTGGTTCTATTCACCCACGGCCCTCCTCCATTTTTTCCTCAGACTAATCGCGTGGGCTTAGCCCGACTTGTCAGTTGGCAAAGTGGCGGCTTCAATGAGCTTGGCTGTAAAGACAGTTCCCTGGCAAGGGAACGAGGGGTCTGGAGTGCATTTATGAGTTTCCATTTAAGTTCAATTAGGTTTGCATTCGCGATTAGCATAATGAGCGAATGGCGTGAAAGAGTTGCGAAGGCCCGTCAAGAATTCATGCAAAACTCTCAAAGAAAAGAAGAAGGAAGTGTCTGTAAATGGTATATAAGGGCTAACAAAGTACATAATTAAAACACATTTAATTGTTTACTTGTATGCCATTGGTCACATATTATCATTATACTTTAATGGAGTTTCCTAACCTTTTAAATATACCTTTCCACTCGTTAACTGGACTTCATAATTTTAGCAAAGGTAATTCATCAAGCCCAAAAAGCCCAACAAGCCCAACATCAAAGATTCCAACAAAGAAATCGTTTTAGCTGTTAAAAATTATATTTTTTTATTTGGCACAAGATCAAATTTCCTTTCAATCAAACCGAAATCGAACGGCAAGATTTTAAAACGCGATCAGGGAACAGTTAATATATGTACAAATATAATATAAATATTCATAATATAAATATTCATAATATTGTTAAAAGAATTATATGAGAAAAATTCGCAACAAACTACAAATTTAAGTCTATAGCTTTTGAACTGGTCCGCTACAGATAACGAAACAGTCAGACACGGCTAAAGCAACTCTACTTTGTAGGTCGGAAACGTATTATTTACTTCTTAAACTTAAACCTTTTAAAAAAATTAAAATAAGTTATATTTTCTTAATTTACATAAGAATTGTTAACACGTTAGGCATGTCGTGGCATATTTAAGTCATTCATTTGGATCCCTGCTGTCGAGATATAAAAAGGGAGACAATTTTGGATATCGGCATATTACAATTCGCAATGAATTTTCCGGTGTTGCTATTATTGGTCATCCTTTCCTTGTTGGGAACGGTCCTTTCAGTAGAAGAACAAACAGAAGCCCCAGAACGGCACTGGGATGAAAGACGTAAGATTTTAAAATTATTATAACGAGTTTCTGCCTAATCCCAACATTTTTCAGGTGGAAAGTGGTGCCGCTCTAATCTTCCTAAACACTATGGTGGAGCCTGCTAGTCATATGATGTTTTTGGAAACTGCTTTTCTGCAAAGCATTATAAACATTACAAAACATCTGACCCAAATTTGAAATCAAATTACAATCATTTAGCAGCATACTTCTTTAAAATGGGATTTCTATAAGAAAATTTATGGGCTCGAGGTGCAGTTTTTGGTCCTTTTCCCTCAGACTAATCGCATGGGCTTGGCCCGACTTGTCAGTCGGCAAAGTGGCTGTCGTCATTTATCTAAGCAGTTAATGCAGTTTCTTATTCCTTTTTAATTTACCTTTCCACTCGTTAACTTCATAATTTTAGCAGAGGTAATTCATCGAACCCCCGGTCCCAAATACACATTAGGCATACCAACACCGAAATCGTTTTAACTGTTAGAAATTATTATTATACCCGTTACTCGTAGAGTAAAAGGGTATATTGTATTCGTGCAAAAGTATGTAACAGGTAGAAGGAAGCGTTTCCGACCCTATAAAGTATATATATTCTTGTTCAGGATCACTAGCCGAGTCGATCTAGCCATGTCCGTCTGTCCGTCTCTCCGTCTGTCCGTCTGTCCGTCTGTCTGTCTGTCCGTATGAACGCTGAGATCTCGGAAACTATAAAAGCTAGAAGATTGGCATTTTGCATGCAGATTCTAGGAGTTCCTACGCAGCGCAAGTTTGTTCAAAAAGGTTCCACGCCCCCTTTAACGCCCACAATCGCTTATATACGATTTTAAAAATTTAAATATTTCGAAAAAGTAAAAATGCAGTTTTATTGTGTTTATCAATACCTATCGAAATGTAGACGAAATTTTTCAAATCGGACCATTCATTAAAAAGTTATGCGTGATCAAAGTTTCTATCTCCATCTCCCTCGCACTCCCTTTACCTGAGTAACGGGTATCTGATAGTCGGGGCACCCGACTATAGCGTTCTCTCTTGTTTTTATTTTGAGGATGCACGGAACAGCGAAAGCAAACTTCCGAAAGCCAAACTTTAAATACCTTTTGAATCAAACCGAAAAGCCGTAACCGTTTAGCTATAGGATACAGTCAACTATGGATTCAATATTAATCTTCCTAAACACTATAGCGGGGCGTGCTGGTTAAATTTTTTACCAATAACACTTTATTATTTTAAACAAGAAAGGAAAGCTAACTTCGGGCGGAGCCGAAGTTGAAATACCCTTGCAGAATATTCCGAACTATATTCTCCAAAATTATTCATATGATGCATTCTTAACACTCATAAAAAATCCCAACTTTCTAACTTTAAAAACACCAAAGTTATGGCATTTCCAATCGTTCAGTTAAGTGGCGGCTATAGGATATAGTCGGCCGATCCCTATGAAATTTGGTAGGTGAGATTGATTGGCCAAATATAAAACCCATAGAAAATCCCAACTTCCTAACTTTACAAATCCCAAAGTTATGGCATTACCGATCAATCAGTTATATAGTAGCTATAGGATACAGTCAGCCGAACCTTATGAAATTTGGTAGGTGAGATTGATTGGCCAAATATAAAACCCATAGAAAATCCCAACTTCCTAACTTTACAAATCCCAAAGTTATGGCATTACCGATCAATCAGTTATATAGCAGCTATAGGATACAGTCAGCCGAACCTTATGAAATTTGGTAGGTGAGATTGATTGGCCAAATATAAAACCCATAGGAAATCCCAACTTCCTAACTTAACAAACACTAAAGTTATGGCATTTCCGATCAATCAGTTATATGGCAGCTATAAGATATAGTTGTCCGATCCTGGCCGTTCCGACTTATATACTGCATGCAAAGGATCGAAGGCTGTGTGCAAAGTTTCAATTCGATATCTGTAAAACTGAGAGACTAGTTCGCGTAGAAACAGACAGACGGACAGACGGACATGGCTATATCAACTCAGGAGGTGATCCTGATCAAGAATATATATACTTTATAGGGTCGGAGATGTCTCCTTCACTGCGGTGCACACTTTTGACCAAAATTATAATACCCTCTGCAAGGGTATAAAAATAGAACAGTTACTCTTTTTGATAAAACATACAAATTAATTACTTCAAAATCAGTAAAAACAAGAAAGGAAAGCTAACTTCGGGTGGAGCCGAAGTTGATATACCCTTGCAGAATATTCTGTAAATTATATTCACCAAAATTATTCATATAATGCATTCTTAACACTCATAAAAAATCCCAACTTCCTAATTTTAAAAACACCAAAGTTATGGCATTTTCAATCGTTCAGTTATATGGCAGCTATAGGATATAGTAGGCCGATCCTTATGAAATTTAGTAGGTCAGATTAATTGGCCAAATATAAAACCCATAGGAAATCCCAACTCCCTAACTTAACAAACACCAAAGTTATGTCATTTCCGATCGTTCAGTTATATGGCAGCTATAGAATATAGTCGGCCGATCCTTATGAAATTTGGTAGGTCGGATTGATTGGCCAAAAATAAAACCAATAGAAAATCCCATCTTCCTAACTTTACAAACACCAAAGTTATGTCATTTCCGATCGTTCAGTTATATGACAGCTATAGGATATAGTCGGCCGATCCCGGCCGTTCCGACTTATATACTGCGTGCAAAGAAAAGAAGGGTGTGTGGAAAGTTTCAATTCGATAGCTTTAAAACTGAGAGACTAGTTTGCGTAGAAACAGACAGACGGACAGACGGACAGACAGACGGACAGACGGACATGGCTATATCAACTCAGGAGGTGATCCTGATCAAGAATATATATACTTTATAGGGTCGGAGATGTCTCCTTCACTGCGTTGCACACTTTTGACCAAAATTATAATACCCTCTGCAAGGGTATAAAAAAATTGCATTTGGAGCATTAACTTTTGGGAGGTTTATTTTAAACTTTTGACTGAAATTATTCCAAGGAAATAAAAAGAAAAGAAAATAAACAAGAAAGTCATAAAAATTACAAAAATTCAGACCAAAATTTCAAATCCAGTTTTAGAAGTCATTGTCAATCTTACTTTTGTTCCCAGTATTCCTACTTAGCTCAGTCGGCAAAGTGGCGGTGGTGAATAATATAAGGACCGTACCGAAAAACACGTTGTGCACGTCGTTTTAACTGTTAGAATTATTATTTTTATTTTGAGGATGCACGGAATAGGGAAAGCTAACTTCGGCTAGCCAAACTTCAAATACCCTTTCAATCAAACTGAAAATTGATGACAGCGTGCGGTGTACGACCATGGTGAATTAGGTGTGTTATTCGCGTTGTCCTTTAAAACATATGCCGATCGGTTTGAGTTAAGAACAGGATCAGTATACACATAAATATTCCAATAATAATATTTTGTGTTTAAAGCTTTTACACCGTGCGAGAAAATTTAATAGATCTCAATATCATCCAATTATAGCCTCAAAGTATTGGTCCATAAAAAATAATGTTATTAAAATAATTATATTAGAACAAATAGGCTCGCAAGCGATAGAGAAACAGTCGGACACAATTCTTTATAGGGTCGGTAACGTCTTTATTTTTTTAAAACCAAATTACAATTATTCAAGGTTATAATGACTCTTAAAAAAATTAAAATAAGTTGCATCTTCTTAATTTACAATAGAAATGCTAACACGTTGGGCACGTCGACGCATATTTATCTCATTTCGCCACCTGCTGCTGAGATATATAAAAGGGCGAACATTTTGGACATCTTCACAATACAATTGCTAGCCAGGAAAAACTTGTAAATTTTCAAGATCTACTGTCTAGTCAAATTGGAAAACAAATTTAAAATCAAATATCTGCTCCTTTGTACCAAGTAAATAATGAAATCGAACACTTATTTTTGGTAACAAAAATTATCATTGTAAAGTAGATTGTAGCCCAGCGAGTAACTCAATTGCAATCAATCCCATTCGCTCCCAATCATAACGGTTCCCCGGATTTTAGACTGCATTTGCTTCTCAGTTGGTAACGTGCCTCAATGCCATCACCACCATCATCATCATCATCATCCTGGTGCGCAGACGCTCTAATCGCTCATTAAACGGCCACAATTTGCCGGTCGGCGTTGCATTTAAATTACTTTCCCATTGACTTGGCCAGGGGAACTGGCTGAAATTTGTTTATGAGGGCCAGCGTAGACCTTTTAACTAAACTAAAGCTCATAACTCTGGCCATCCGACATCGGTGCTGTCTAGTCGGTTGGACAATCGAGTCGCGTGAATTTCAGCAATCAGGCGAGGTCCGTGGAAGTTCCAGAGTCCCAGCCGAAAACTCTAAAAGACTCTTGCCTTTCCCCACACAATACCCCTTTGTCCCCCTTTGTTGTCGTCGCATTCATCAAAAAACGCTAAAGTCGTGCAGTTCGGTTTCCAAATCTATGCCCCACCCGCATCCTCAAGTTCTGCATTTCCCCCAAGCCCGTTCCCTTATTGCAATTGGCATGCCAAGCTTAAGTTTTCCCGGGTTTTTCCTTAGAATTTTTCATGCTCTTGTAGGGGGAGAGAGAAGCCGAGCTGACCGACGTGATATTATAAATTTAGCTTTGCCTCAGCTCGCTTCCTCTTCCATGTCCACCCATGGGAAACGGCTCTCTGCCTGTTTTGACTTTCTCTAATCTACCAGAATCACCAGAACCACGGTTTGAGTTATTTCTCCCAGTCTCAGCTTGTTATACCAATAAAAGTTACTTTAAATATGTCAAAGTTACATTCTAAAGATCTCAAAAATCCCCCATCAATAGACAAACCGCACATGTTTTAAGATCCATCATTAGCATCTATTTTTAATTGTTAATCATCTTATTTTCTATTCTTCCACTTGGTTGATGATTTAAATGTTCAACTCCAATCGATTGAAATGGACAAAACTAAGTACATATCACAACAATTCTCTTTGGATCCCCAAATCATTCGGGTGCTGACTCACAAGCCCTCTCCTCCTTTCATGCACTTCAAAAGGAATTTCAAATATTTATTAACGCCCTGCTCTCAAGCTGGCTCATAACTGTTGTAAATTACTTGGCCAGGTTGTAAATATTAATAACCAAAGGGTGAAGCGCCGGAATCCCCGAAATAGAGGGTCTGTTGAATGGGGAAACGACTATTTCGAGCTGAGCTGAGGAACCAATTAAGCGGATTTGAAGTGCTACGAAAATAACGCCGCACAATCAAAAGGTGACGAAGCGCACTCGCTCCCAAAGAGGAAAACTCGGGGAAAAGTCCGGGAAAACTCCACTCGTCTATTACATAAGGCAGATGCTGAAGAGGGTGATACTGCGGGATAATGAAAGAGTGGATGGGGGGGACTGACATTGAAATGTTGCGCGTGCAGCAGTGCAAACAAATTTAAAAATAAAATAAGGAAAGTCGGAAAGGGAATTGTGGGGAAAGTTGCGTCTGCAGCATAAATTAAACTGCATTGCTGCATTAAGAGATCAAACATAAGCGAGGATGAAGGGGAAAGGCAGTCCCAGCAGCAGGAGGCTGCATCTGCTCCTCAAGCATTTAAAATGCTGTAAATTTTAATTAGACGAGATGTTCGTACTCTGAGTTTCGAGGGCGCAAACCAAGCAACGCACTACAAGATTCCTCTGCTTAATATCTTAATAAGAATATCATGATAAATAATCGGGGTAAATTCAGCAATATATCATCCTCAACGACGATTTAAAACTATTCAATTAAATAAGCTAACGAGTGCATATAAAATAATAAAAAGTAAGTGCTTATTTTATTGAGCTAAGATTTTTTATACTTTTATTAGGGGCTTGTAACACTATTTTATAAACCATTTTATGGGTCTTGAATGGTAGAGATAAAAACTATAAAATAAATTGGTAGCCATTTCAAAAGTTTATTTAATGTGAGCAATGTCAAATCAAGAACTAGAAATCTATTGAGATCAGAATGTTTCTTTGGTCAGGAAAATATTTATTTTGTATTAGACATAATATATACATATAAAAAATGGAATAATTACCTAAATGAACTTCATTTAACTTCCTGGTATCAATCGCTTAAGATCCCAGCGCAACCGCTATGCCAACTCTCAGGTCTCCGTCAGAGTTGGCCATAAATAATAATCATGACAATATTTGGCCCCGGGCAATGTGAACTTTTCGCACAAAAGACCCAAGTCTAGAGCTGAAAGTTGAGAGCAATTCAGCTCGATTTGATGCCAGGCGATTCGAAATGAATCGCGGCTCTCGAGGCCTCCTTTGTTTTTTGTTTGCCGCTTTCCGCAAACTGCAGGGAATTCTGTTGACATTGGCTGGCTGTCTAAGAGTATTTGGTTCTACATAGAAATGGCTGGTATCTGGCTAGTTTTACTTACACTTAAAATGGTTATCTTTAGTGAACTTTGGCACAATAAATTATACCATATAATTTCTATAAATAAACAATACAAAAATTGTAATACTTTCTTTCAAAACACTTTTATCATTCCACAAGTATTTTGTAAGCTGGGTTATTTAATTTATCTTTAATTAATAAGAATTATTTTAAAATAAGCCAATAATTATAATATTTGTGATGTGTATAGCTATGCCAAAAAACAATTGCTTTCCCATCACTGGACCTCCTCGAGGTTCTGGTCCCACCTTCCGCCTTTCGGACGGTTTATCAAAAATTGCATGGCATTGCAGCGGGCTGGGAATGCTAGGTAAGAACATTGTTCGACTGCGCCTCGGCCGCAATAAACGAAACAAAATGAAACTTACACTTTTCAGTGGGTCCATCCCCCTCCGAGATGTCGGCATAGCCACAATTCCTGACATTCGTTGGCTGAGATTAATGCGCCTTTGGTTGCAGCCGCCAAGTCGGCGAGGGCAGGTCAAGGGCCCGAGGTCTGGAGCGTCTGGGGCCGTAAAAAGTTCTGCCCTATACTCTAAACAAATCAGAGTTCAAGGGCTGCGGGTAAACCACATGGATAGTGTTTAAAATGTGCCAAGCTATCAGGCTACTCAACTAATTTATTATTTCGTAAACATACCTTCTTTACGGAGAAACGCAAATTTATTATTACAAAAATTGAATTGAGGAACTTGGTTCCATCTGAATTTATTCCATAAATTATAGACAAATCTTTTGTGGTGAAATTATGTAAGATTAAAACCGAAACTTGACTGACAGATTATGAAGTTCTTTAGAGAAAATACAAATTTAGTATCCTTTTTTTATATGTATAAAAATATTACTTTCAATCAAAGGGTGTTGTATATTTAATTCCTGAAGAAGTTGTTAAAATAAATCAAAATTAAAGCATATTCTTCAATAAAAGTTTCTTTGAGAAATCGTTTTATATAATTTCAAACAATTTTTTTGACATATAAAATGATTTCTCTCAAATAAAGGGTGTCCAGAATTCTCCATTTCCTTACCCAGCTCCGCTTTCTTGCTCTTTTTTTGGGCCTTATTGTCGACCTCAGCCACAGTTTAAGTTCCAGTCTCGGATTGCGCAATAAGAGCCCTCAGAAAAAAAGAATAGGACTGAAGGGGAGCGGCGAAAGAACGAGGCAAGAAGGAGCCACACAGCAAATTGTTAAAAATAATTTATATTAAAACGCAGCACAAAAAGACATTGCAATGAAAATTGTGCAAACAATTCGAGTCCAGAAAAAAAAGCGAGGAGATGCCAGGCAGATCCAACAATTGAGATAAGGAAGAGCAGCCGGGAGGAGCAGGAGATCCGGGAGCAGGGCCCAGAGCTGCAAACAAATGTCCAAATGATATTTTGTCATAATAAATGGCACAACTATGATTATTTATGACTCGAAATGCGATCGCTTCCCTCCACGGCTCGACTCCACCAGCTCGCTCAATTTAAGTCTCATAATCAGAGACGAGACGAGGAGCTCTGGTCATGATTTCGATTTCTTGCCCGGACATGTAATTTATAGTGCCAAGAGTATTGAATACCGCTGGATTCTCCTTTATTTAGTTTTTTTCTGTTTTGGTTTTCCTGCCTCTTTTTGTGGCAATCAAAGCGAGACTTAGGCCACGAACTGACTGCGATAATGCCGTTTTTTCTCTGATTCCCCGATGTTGATTTGCGGGCTTCGGCTTTGGCTCTGCGGCTTCGATTTCCTCTGTTTATTGCTGGCCGAGGGTATTTCTGTTCTAGGTCTCAATTGTGGCTGATTGTTGTGAGGCATCATTAGAAGAACGTAAATCAAATAGTTTTTCGTTTTATGACTTTTTGTTGAAAACTGATCCATTTATGGGAAGAAGTGGAGGAAACCACTTTTTCAAAGGGAGATTAGGCAGGAATTTAGCGTTCTAATTTGGAGGCGCTTTACGGCCTGGTTCTTAAATAAAAAATACATTGATCATCAGTAATATAATCGGTTTTACTCGAACCCTTTTCTGATCCAATTTTGTCAATGAACCGACGCATGCCATTAGTAAATCTTGGCAATCCGCTTTTTCTATGCCAACAAATTTTAAGTTTTTGGTGATCCCCTTAATTATATTTAAATGTTCTTAAGAACAAACCGAAAAATGGAAAACATATGATTTGCAGATTTCGTATTTTTATACCCTTGCAGAGGGTATTATAATTTTGGTCAAAAGTGTGCAACGCAGTGAAGGAGACATCTCCGACCCTATAAAGTATATATATTCTTGATCAGGATCACCTCCTGAGTTGATATAGCCATGTCCGTCTGTCCGTCTGACCGTCTGTCTGTCCGTCTGTCTGTTTCTACGCGAACTAGTCTCTCAGTTTTAAAGATATCGAATTGAAACTTTGCACACAGCCTTCGATCCTTTGCACGCAGTATATAAGTCGGAACGGACAACTATATCCTATAGCTGCCATATAACTGATTGATCGGAAATGCCATAACTTTAGTGTTTGTTAAGTTAGGAAGTTGGGATTTCCTATGGGTATTTTGTTTGGCCAGTCAATCCGACCTACCAAATTTCATAAGGATCGGCCGACTATATCCTATAGCTGCCATATAACTGATTGATCGGTAATGCCATAACTTTGGGATTTGTAAAGTTAGGAAGTTGGGATTTTCTATGGCTTTTATATTTGGTCAATCAATCTGACCTACCAAATTTCATAAGGATCGGCTGACTATATCCTATAGCTGCTATATAACTGATTGATCGGTAATGCCATAACTTTGGGATTTGTAAAGTTAGGAAGTTGGGATTTTCTATGGGTTTTATATTTGGCCAATCAATCTGACCCACTAAATTTTATAGGGATCGGCCGACTATATCCTATAGCCGCCACTTAACTGAACGATTGGAAATGCCATAACTTTGGTGTTTTTAAAGTTAGAAAGTTGGGATTTTTTATGAGTGTTAAGAATGCATCATATGAATAATTTTGGAGAATATAATTCGGAATATTCTGCAAGGGTATTTCAACTTCGGCTCCGCCCGAAGTTAGCTTTCCTTTCTTGTTTTTATTGAAAACGATATATTCAAATATAGGTTTTATCTTGTTTTAACCCGATGGTTATGAAAAATAAGTTTACAAAAGACTTTCCCTTAAGGAAGAAAACCAATTTCCGATGGCGGTTTTAGGTGTTGCTCTGTACAATCGCATTTAAACTTGTTCCTAGTGACTCTGTTTCTTTCTGATACTCTCATCCTTTTATTATTAACAAAACCCATGAAGATTGTCATTAGGTGACTAATAAGAAATTCAATAAAATCATTGAAATCTTATGCTTTCGTTCAATTGATTATTTGTTTTTAATTTCCCGAAATTCACTTCCCTCTTGCTTGACTTTAAAGGATTCTTGTGGCCATTTATTGCCATATATATATATCGGTATTTTCGCGGCACAGCCAACTGTCAATAAGTCCTTACACTGTCGGCACACATGACACCAGTTCCCGGTTCCGTTGCCATCACTTAACCTCTTCCACATCCTCTTTTCCTCCGCTGCTGTCGGGCTTTTTGTGCTCTCGTTTTTTCAGCGTTTTCAAATTAAACTTAAACTTTTTTCATTTCCATTCAGCACACACATAGAAAAACTCCCGACGAACCCCCGGTCCCAGCGTTTTCGCTGCGCACATGCGTTTCAATTCCACTCTTGAATTTTTTTTCTTTTTTTTGTATTTTGTAGCTGGTGGGTCTGATTCCTGGTATGCCGCGTGCTCAGCGTGTTGTTTGCTTATTTGAAGTTTCCGCAGGGAGCTGAGTTTTCGGTTCAGTCGAGTTGAGTTGCGAGTTTAGCTGTGCTCTGCAGGGTGTTTAGGGGGCGTGGCGGAGGGGCGAAGGGGCGGACGGAGCCAACGAGCGCGCAATATTAAATCGTCTGTATTGTTTACAATCAGAAAGCGTTTTATAGACTTTATATAGACGAACGAGTCAACAGAACGAGTCAAACGAAAACAGGGGAAACATATTGATTCAAGCTCCTATTCCCCAGAACTCTATGGATTCGACGGCCACCAGGGAGTCACAGTTGAGCAATTTCTGCTTCACCAGTTCCCTTGGCGAATTTTTTCCAGTCGGCAAAAGTCACGTTTTAATCGCCGTACATATCGCACAAATCATTAATCAAAATTAAACAATAATTATTTGCCAGAAATCACAGTAAGAAGGCGCGGGGAAATATTTCTTCAGGTGTTTCTTAAGCTCAGGTTTTGTGGGTGCGTCGAAGGCTAAAAAAATTGACTTTGAGCGGTTTTAATTGAGCTTTAATTATGCCTAATTAAGCGTGGAAATAAGTTTTTTTCTCCTATCTTTCCTAGTCGTCTTTTGCCATTTTTGCATATCACTTTACTTTTTTTCGGCAGCGTGTGAACACCATTAACATTTTGGGGACTGGGGCAGTTCATACGGTCTGAAGATTACCCATGTGGAGAAAATAATTGAGACGTTTGATATGATAATTAGTTATTCTGGGCGGATGCGAGGACTAACATGGGGTTTTTTAATCTAACTGGTTTTTTGATAATGTCATTCATGTCAAGAATTCCTAAATTTATATTTTTCGACGGCTTAAATGTCAAACAGCTGGCTTAATGAATAGTTTTTTAGGGTGTTCTTAAATAAGTATGACGTTTATGTGTAATTTTCGACAGCCCCAGTTAGTAAAAGCATAAATTTCGGACTCGTCCGTTTTTCGCCCTCATTTAAAGTTGTGAAATTGCGTTGAGTGCCCCATAACTGTAATCCATATAGCACATATCAACTATGAGGACCAACAAGAACTCGATTTTGTTTGGTAAACAGAAAGAAAACTGCCAACACCGTCCCCCGGGACTGAAACTGTGAAGGAGAGTGGGGCCAACACAAAGTAATTGATTGTTTATGGTCATACAATTTATGTCTGCCACAACATCGAGGGAAAAAGGGTAGTGGAAAATATTGACCATTTGCTAAACGATAATTCAAAATGTTAAATCGACAATTTCAATTTGAGGCGAAATGTGGGAGATCCCGGGGGGAATGCCCCATTCGCTTTGTAACTTCACACATGACTCCCGGGTTGTAAATATAAACATAAACTCTCCACTTAATAAAGGCGAGTGCCCTGCCACGCCCCCCCTGCCCCATGTCCCGCCCGTTAACCCCATCTGGCCCCGCTGGAATCAATCGAACGTGTAATAAAATGCAATTTTTGCAACATCGTCTCCTACTCGGCCGTTAAAACGCCGCTGGCTGCCTTAGTTTTTTTCTCCTCTAGCTTCGAACGCATTTTATTTGACTCGGTATTGAACCCCGAGGGTAAGGGCATAGCCCTTTGGCACTTTAGGGTTCAATTGCTGTGTGAATGCTACTACTGGTACTCAGCCAAAGTCCAAACCCCTCACCTTTGGCTGGCCAGTAAAAATTCAAACAGTTACAAGTTTATCGAGCCAACAAGAAAAACAAAATAAAATTGTACTCCATACTGCTGGTCATTGTTGTTGGCACTTGTTCGTTGTTATTATTTACAAGCAATTTAAGCAATCTGTTTGCTCTCGGGGTTTTTCCTTCATCTCCATATTTTTTCATTGTTAACAGCCATGTAAAAACAACATGGGTATTTTGATTTTTATTGTTATTAAAAAAAATATTGTGCGTACTATTATTTACAATTTGCAAGGTTAATCAATATTAACAACAGGCGTATATTTATCGGATAAAATAATAAAATGCCATCAGGACCTAACAAAAGATACAAGCAATAACAAATATTTAAGGAATTCATTTTATTTACTTTACTTTATTAAATTTACTATTCATTTTTAGACAGAAGCTTGTTACGAAAATGCGTTGTTTTAATGGTGAATAATTTTTAAATTGTGTTTGGAATATAACACAAACGATACTATTCTGTAATAACCAGCTAAATAAGTATATTTTTTACAAAGGATCTGTGTGTAACTAATAAACAAATCAAGCTCAATTTTTTTTAGTCAATGTTAAAAAAAAATGGGAATATAAATAATTGCTTTTAATTTTATACCATTCTTTCCCTTCGTTCTCCGCATCAAATCATAAAATTCGCAATAATATTTTGGCATATTACTCGCGTAGCCGTCCCGGCTTGTCCGGTTTATATAATCGATTAGTCACGGTCGATTTCATTAATTTTCGTAAACAAATTTGTTCAAGTTCTCTGCCAGCACTCCTCTTGATTCTTTTGGCAATGTATTGAAAAGTAAATAATGCAATTTGCCACGCAATAAAGAGGACTCATGGAGAGACCTTTTGTGCTTGACTTCCGAATCTGCTGCAGTTGAGCAATTATGTAATTTTTAATAGTCGTCATCGGGGGCCAGGGACGGTACGCATTTTACGAGTGTGGAGAGGGGTTGCTTGTAAATGTCGAAGCATAATTTATTATTGTCAGTTGAGGGCAACCCTCGGCTATAAAATGATGGAAAACGATTACAAATTTGTCAAAAATGTAATATTGACGAAATAAAAAATGTTATAGACTTTATACATGTACAAAAGGTTTTAAGAATAAGAATTATTATATTAACAAACAATGCATACACTTAAATATACAACTAAGCAAAATAAATAAAAATAAATCAACCAAAACAAATAAATAACGATGTACAAAACTTTGTATTTTAATGAAATCTTTAGTTTTTAAAATTTTGTAAAATCTAATAATTGTTATATGGTATACAAAATTTTGTTACTGAAAAGTGTCAGTGAAGGAGTATTATTAATGTGACCGGTGACACGTGCAGCGCTTCACGGATAACGCTGCGCACTCACGTCCTTCGACCGACCCACTTCAGGACTTTTCCTGTCACATTTCACCCCCTGCCCACCCCTACGTGTTAATTGTGGCAACTGCTCTGCTGTGACTTCTGCCCATTCAACTTGGCCACTTGTACGTGGGGCGAGCGGAAAAACTGCAAAGAAAACTCGGAAATAAAATATGACTGGCCAGAGCACATGGGACAGCGCACACATAAAATTCGGGTAGCTGGGGGTTAAGCATTTTCGGGAAAACGTTTAGTACTCGATGCTCCATAAACATCTGGATTTAACTAGCTGACCAGAAAAGAAACAGAATGAAGAATAAAAATGGTTCTAGAAAAGACTTGAATAAATTTTTCAGATTTTATACGAAACATTTATTTTTTAAAGTGCTCTGGCTGTAATTTGGATAAAAAGGACGCACAGCTAAAAGGCAAACGGCTGACGACACAACTGTTGGTCAGCATCGTTTTCTAAAAAATACATTTGTTGCCCTTTTTATATCAAGGTTTTGTGAACAAGAAAAACAAGTTGAATTTGAAAATATATCTGTTTTCTATAAACATTTTAAAAATAAACCTTACGTGTAAGCCTTATATTTTAAGAGAAAAATCATAGGGGGCTACTTACCGACTCCTTATGTGATTTCCAAGTATCGTTGTTAATGGTTTTAATTGGCGTTGCTGTTACTGGAGATAAACCCTCCCACTTGAAGGACACTTGTCGGCAACTCCCTGACCGGATGCTCTTTACTGGTCAGTCGCAGTGACCCTCGGTCGTTGCCCCATATTCGTGCTAAAAAATTAATAAAAAAAAAAACATTCAGAATGAAAAACGAAAAACGAAAAACCGGAGACCATCAGCAAGTATGAAACCGAAACCGAAACCATTCCCGACCGGAGGCTGCTCCACTCGAGCTGCGCTTTTTCAACTTTGTTCGCGGACTCTTTTATGACGGTGATGAGGATGAACTGACCACCGGCTGCTCCCTGGCTAGTTGGGTTCGCACTACTTGAAATGAAACCGCAACTTAATAATTTTTGCTTCTGCGGCAATTAAAAATTTTTACCTTATTTGCTCCAGTTTTGCTGCTTTTTTATGTTTGTGCTTTTGGTGGAGTGGAGCCAGGACTTGTTATCTGTTTCAGTTGTTGCCTCAGTGCAACATTTTGTGCATGGTCATTTACTTTTCGCCCTCAGCCGCTTCACTCCGCCAAGTTGCGATGTTACTAATTAAAAACGCAAATGGGTTTATGATGTTGCACAAGTTGCGGTTGCCTTGGGGGGGGCGGGGGTATTATTTTTTACTGCTGTCGCTGCGAAATTGTAACATGACAAAAAAGCTGAAAAGAAGTTATAAAGAAAAGCATAAAAAGAGCGTGGCATTAAAACAAATTTTTGCTCGCTTTTTTTTTGGGACAAATACAAAACAAGTCCTGCTGGGCTCCCTGGGTTTTCCAGCTTTTCCCCCTTGCGGTTGCTTGCGGCTGCTCCTTTGTTGGGTTTTCCGGCCCAACTCAACCCCCTAACTTCCCAAAAGGTCTCCATTCTCCGTGCTCCTGGACCTTTTCCTACCATATCGCCATCCATCTCGGTGGTCTTCTTGCCGGGAACTGCGGACTCCTCCGCGCTTTTCACGCTTTTCACATTGCTCTGGCATGTTTTGTGTTTTATTAGCGTGAAAATTTTTCAAAGGTGTCAGCACTTTTTACGTTCTTGTTTTTGTCGTTTTTGTTCTTCGTTTGTTTTTCGCTTGTTTTAAGCATTTCCAAGAAGTGGGTGACTTTTTTTTTTAAATACTTTGTGAAATTTATATTTGTCACAGCACAAATAAGATGTTAAGTGCCACAAAAAGTTGTAAATGTATTCCTTGAAATCCTGGAGTCAGCTTATCATAAATGATTTAAGTTTCTAATTTCCAGCTTAAAATATGTAATAAATTATTTTCGGTAACTCTTTGGTTAATCCCCAGCAAAAAAGGGAATATTGTTAGCCGTTAGTTTCTCATTAAAGATTCTTCCATCGGCAATTCCCTTAATGGCCAGCAGCCCTTAGTCCCAAGGCCAAAACCAAACCCAAGCGAACCGAGCTGACCGGAAATCCCCAACAGCACGAGCCGCCCCCCAGCCACGCCCCTGGCCTGCCATTGTGTAATATCCGTTGACTATTATTCTAATTCATGCTGAAAATTAAAAAGCTGCCTATGAACCCCTGACCAACCCCAATCCCCTTGCCGACTTGTTTTTGTGCCAGTTCAGCGAAAATTTCATGCAAAATAAAACCCAAAAAAAGGAAGAGCCAAACCGAAAACGCCTTTTTGAATAGACGATGGCATTATGTTGTTTTTGGGGGGCTTTTGCCATCCTTTCCCGTTTTTGTATTCAAAATAAAGCGACCGCATCAACGAAATATGAAATAGCACAAAAATAATATTCAGTCTGTGTATGGAAATATGAAAAAAAATTAACATATAAATTAGCAAAGCAGACAAAATGCGAAGGGGCGAAGGTTTTTAAGGGAAAGACTTCTTTTGTTTTGAAAACAATTTTCGTGGCATAAATTTACGGCTGGCAATTAAAAATATTTTGTAATTCTTCTTAGCTGAAAACGGGTTGAATAAAAATAGAGAAAAAAACTTTTATTAAATGGGATACAATGTTTAAAACAATAGAATTAAGGACGATTGCAAAGGGGACTCAAATGTTAGGCGATTAAGCTTTTGTTCAGAAATAGGAATTTTGATATAATGATTAGCTATTTGCGGGCTCTGTCTAATTTTGAGTTAATGTATTATTTAAAAATATTTAAATTAATCCTTGACCTAAGATATATTATAATTATGACCATTTTTCACAAAAACAATTTAAAGGCTACACTATTTAATTGGTTTTAGCCAATTCACAACGTTATCGAAGCCCATTGAACTCTGATCTTGGTGCACCTTAAATTTAAAGCGATAACCGCACATCCTTGGCAACTTTCTGGCTTCCCGTTGTCCTTAACTCTGGATCCACATATTTACGGCCGCAACAATGTGCGCCTTGTGAAACAATTTATAACTTTTGCGCTTTTGCCTAATAAGTTGGCATGTTGTGGCCAATAAGTTGCGGCAACAGCAGCGGACATGCAGCGGAACTCGTTTCGAAACTAAATTACAAGTACAGCAGCAACAACAGCCGCCGGCGGAGGGGGATAGATGCCTCATACCACCACCCACTTTGAGCCCCCTTCGTCCTTGCACACCGATGCACATCTTGCCAACAAGTTGAGCGTGTTGTTGTTGCCTTAACTACTGTTAATTCTTCTAATTGTGTGTACGTTGTTTGCGTGCGCTAATGTCGCATATGCACAAGCAGCAACAACATCAGCTGAAGGCATCCTGCAGGAGGGCAGAAGGACAGGAGGGCAAGAGGGCAGGAGCGGCATGCAAATGTGCAACTGTTTATGCCAGAGCGAACTCGGATTCTCCCGCTGGAACATCTGGCGATGGGTTCGTGAACAAAGCAACCAACAAAAAAAATTAATCCAAGTTGAGAATATTTACAAATAAAATGTTTTATATCTTCCCTATTATGATAATATTATTATAAGAACATTTGAAAACATTTTTAATTTATTATGATAATATTATTATAAGAACATTTGAAAACATTTTTAAGGTTTCGAAAAAATAAAACAAAGAGCTTGGGTACTTTATTGGCCCGATCTCAAAATCCAATTATTTAAGTCGAACTTACAACTTACGAACTAGGCATACATGAACGTAAAAAGTAACTTGCATAAGAATACATAATAGGTGCTTAACTTTCAATAGCTTTTAGTAAAAGCATTATTCAATATTCTAAATTGTTTTAATATTAATTATTATAATATTAAGTTATAGTACTAAAAAACTAGTTAGAATATACATAGATGTTTATGCAAAAAAAAACATTTTAAGGGATTTTGTTTTTTTTGAGATTCCCAAAATCAGTTTTGACAATGTAATTGTAAACAAATTACATTTTTAAAAAATTACCAAAATATAACTGGAGTTATTCATTCTGGGACCTGGCTTCGTGTCACGAAATCAACATCACCAGTTCGCTTATGTTTTTTGCGGAGTGTCGCAACGCTTGACAACTTTCATAGTGCCAGAAGAAGGGGTTGGAAGGGGTTTAAAAGGGGGGCTGTGGGGCCAGGGAGATCCTGTCCCTTATTAGCGCAAAACGCTGCACGTTGGGAGCGTGTTTTGGGGCATGTGTGCGTGAGCCCATGTTTTTGTTATTGTTGTTAAATGTAATTAAATTATGCAGATGAGTGCCATGCGCTCCCTCTGCAGCTTCAAATCTGCCGCATTAACTAAACTGCCATGGAAAAGTGTTTTTAGGTATTTGCATTTGACACCGACAAACAGTTGCCTGGCGCTCTAGTTTTCCCAAGTGCTGGTGTCCGGAATCGTTAGCAGATTGCTGAACAAGCTCCTGCTAAATTTTAGAAAAATAAAAATAGAAACTGAAAAAAAAAGATTCCCAGTTGGCAGCGGTGGGATTCGAACCCACGCCTCCGAGGAGACTGGTGCCTTAAACCAGCGCCTTAGACCGCTCGGCCACGCTACCCCTTGCATCTAAGTTGAAAAATTCTCATTCAAAAAGAAACAAGCTAAAAATTCAATACTTACCCTGATAGCAAATACAGCAGCAACGAATTATATTAATTTATCTAATGCAGCCCCACACAAATTAAAAACACACTTCTACTTTATTGTTAAGTTTGTTCTTTATTTGATTTTATCCTCTAGTTCTTGAACACTGTTGAATTTTCCATTTTCTTCGCATTTGCGTATATGCATTACATTGAGAGAATTCCTTGCATGACTTTTTCTTGATTCACTTTTTGTTTTAATGATACGATTAGATGCTGATCCACAAATTTGGTTTGTTTTAGGCTAAACTCTATGTCTTGTTTATATACTTATACCATTTCATCTGGTTTCACTTGTTTAACTATGCTTGTCCCTTGTAATTTGCTTAAATTGTAGTTCAAATTGATTTAATTTATTTATAGTTGTGTTTTCGTATAACTAGATGAAAGATCTGCTTCGTTATGAAATATGAATATGAAATTTGCATTTGAATAAATTTTCAATTACATATGGTAATCTTTGTTTTTTCATTTATTTGTAAGTTACTTTTAACTCCCTTGTATTGGTTTTGCAATTTGTTCCATTAAATTGTTAAATATGTACAATCGATCAAAAGTGTGGCCGACTCGTTGCAGTGAAAAAGGAAAACGATTCAAATTCTGAAAAAAGACTTCAGCCAAGGCTGGAAAAATAATAAATACAAAATGAAAACAACGTAAAATGTATGTGTTTTTTTTCGAGCATACACTCATAGCAAAATTAACCCTAAATTTTAGAAATTCGCCATAAAACTTTATTTTTCTAAATCCAAGAAAAGATTTCTATTTTCAAGGAATTTTTTTCTTAAAACAAGAAAACTTTTCTTAAATCTAGAAAGTGTTTCTCAAATGTAGAAATTGTCGCCATAAACTA
Organism: Drosophila kurseongensis; assembly: GCA_018153305.1. Lineage (NCBI taxonomy): Eukaryota > Metazoa > Arthropoda > Insecta > Diptera > Drosophilidae > Drosophila > Drosophila kurseongensis. The sequence goes on along the minus strand of JAECXX010000005.1, from coordinate 11,428,774 downwards.
AGCTCACCCTAAATCCAAGAAAGAATTTCTATATTTTAGTAAAAATGGTACTTGTTTTTAGAAATTTTTTTCTTCAAATTAGAAATTCTGCCCTAAAAAATTATTTACCCTTAAAAATAGAAAAATTTTCTCAAATTAACCTTAAAAATTCGATAACCCTAAAAAATAGAAACGCTTTCTTAGATATAGAAATCTTTTCTTAAATATAGAAAAATTTTCTAAAAAATAAAAATGAATCACAAAATATAGAAATATTTTCTAAAACATAGGAAATATTTTCTAAAATGACCATAAAGTTGTTCTAACCCTGTCCGAGTAGCCTAGGGGTTAGAACGTCTGACCAAAAATCTAAGCACCGCAAGTTCGATTTCAGCTGCCGACATCTTTCTTTTTTTATTTTTTTTACTTGTGTTATAAACACAGATGAGAAGTAATGCTTAGGACGACTAAATGTTTTACCCTTTATTGAAAAGTAATTAAAATATTTTTTTTCATATGAAATATCATCTTAGAAAATTTATTTTAAATATTTCGACTTTCACAGTTGCGACTTAACGAGTTCTAAAAACTTTTTTAAACTAATATTCTTCGCAAACGCCCCATCATATAGTCTTTGGTTTGCCGTGCGTTCTTCGCGCGTGACCGTGGCTCCATTCAATATCTTTGATTTCACGCGCGGGAGACCTGGGTTCGAATCCCACCGACGGACGAATAAAATTAAAAGTTTTTTCGGATAAGATACTTATCGGAGTTTACTTGTAAGAACTGAAATAAATCATAATTGTACACAATTTCTCTCTCTCTCTTCCCCACAGAATTACAGTTGAAATCGATATTGGCAATTCATTAGTGCAACCCTAATACATACAAACTTTTCTGAATGAAAAGCGAAGTGCTTAAATCATTTACATATGTATACACATACATAAGTATACATAAGTCCATAAATCCTGAATGAAAAATTACATCATGATGAATGTAGGCACATTTTTTCTAATTTTTAGAAAAAATACCCTAAAATTTATGTTTAGATGCCCTACTTTTAAGAAATATTTTTCTATTTTTTAGAAAAGTTTTTCTTGTTTTTAAGGCCCTTTGCCTTAGATTTTAGAAAGGAACGCCCTTAATTTTAGAAAAATTTACCCTACAATTTAAGGTGCGATGCCTTTGAAGTCAAAAATAAGGCGAATTTCTTGTTTTTAGGGTTAATTTTGGTATGAGTGTAGTTACTTTTTTTATTTACACGTATAATTCGTATATATAGATTTACTTTGTATTTGTTTATATTGCATAAATTGCTTATTCATATTTGTGAATGCGGCGTAGATTCTACATGAATATTGCGAAGTTTTCAATAGTTTTTGCTATTCTCATTTTACATTGTGTAAACATCTTCTTTGTTTATTATTCCGATGAGTAGTTTATTCTTTACTGAGTCTATTAACTATAAAAATCTGTTGTGTTCTATTTTAGTTTTTGCATATTTATTTTCATTTTGTTTTAGGCTTTTTCTTTATTGTTGGAATATTTTTGTGAAAGCGTTAGGCTAAATACATACATAGTTTTAATGACTGGTGCTAAAGCGCTTAGCTTATTTGTTATTTTATAAAATAAAATTAAATGTTTGCTTAGTTTTTTTTTGTGTTGTTTTGAAATTTTATTGATTTTTGCCTTTTGCGCCTATAAAGAAGCTTCTAATTATGTACAATAATAGAAATGCTTTCGAGCATAACTTAATAATTAAGATCACTGTATGCAAATGAAATGGCCGTGCAGAAGGTTGGTCAACAGTATTCTAGTAAGTTGACCAACCACTATGCCAGCCAAATTGTGCGCAAGATTTCCTTATATACACCTGGGTTTTTCCTGCGCTTTTCCCTCTCGACAACCTCTCGAACTAAATCCTAATTTATACAAAATGCTTTCGCTTGAATACACGTAACGTAGGAATATACAACTAGATTATGAATATTCAGGATTGCTCTGATTTTCGGATTTTGGTAAGAATTGGCGGGAGTAAGTTTAAATATTTCAAATTAATTAAAAAACATATACCGACAAGACTACTTAAAGTGACTTTTACTTCCGCAGACTCTTTCCCAAAATGAAAATCAAAGCTGGCCCGATTAAATTAGATCGATTCCCTCTTCCTCCTGTAACTCCTCCTTAACCCTTGTAGAAGTAATGCAGCTCAATATCCGGATCCGGCCTGGTTTTGATGATGGTGCGGCCCAAAGTGCCGCACGTCTTGGCCGGATATCAGTGATACCGCCTCAGGCTCCCGTTGTTGTTGCCCACTGTACCGCCGACAGCCACGCCCACAACGCCACCAACCCCATGATGATTGTTGTTTGAAAGGGTGGACACATTGTTGTTATTGTTGTTAAAGGATCTGCGTCCGGTGGTGTTACCGTGGATCATGGCCATGCCCACTCCATTCCTCAGCGGCAGGGCGGGGGGCGGTGGTGTGGGCGTGGGACTGGGTGGCAAATCATGATCCAGCGGCAGCGAGTAGTGTGAATTATTGTGGATATATCCCGGCTCAGACATCGCATCGCATGGCTTCGCATAGACCCCTCCATAGTGGTGGTTGTGGTGGCTCTGGTTCTGATTCTGGTTGTGGTTAAAGTGGTCCTGGGTCAGTCGTATCCCGTTGGCAAGTGGCTGGCTGTAGTGCGACAGGGTGCTCTCCTGCACCACCGGCGACCGGTGGCGCGGCAGCGAGGTAGCATTCAGTGGTTTACCACCGTTGCAGGCCAACAGCCGCATGTCCTGCTGCGAGTGGTGCATTTTGGAGCTCGCCGGCTGCTGCTGCTGCTGCTGTGGCTGGCCATTGTTCGTCATGTAGTGGATGTGGCTGAGCTGGGCGAAGGAGTTGGAGGCCTGGTCCACGGCACTGGGCACCTGCAGTTGCTGCACCGCCCCGCTGGCGGTGCTGGCGCCACCACCACCCCGACCCCGCAACTGAGGCGGGGGTGGTGCTTCTAGCTATAGCTCGGTGACCGGTATCGGCCGACTGCTTCCGCCCATATAGGGATATCCGCCCGCTGCAGGATGAACACCTCCACAGCCGGGTGGCGGCCTGGCCATATACTCCTCGTCGGAGAAGGTCTTCTGGTACTCACGCTCCTTTCTGCCCAGCGCCGAGTGTCCCTTTAGCATCTCCCGAATCCTGCGGCGACAGGTGTAGAGCACCAGGGCCAGGGTCGTAATCAGAGCGGCACAGGCCACCACCAGGATGCCAATAATGGCCTGCTTGCTGGCCGCCCCATGGGCGCAGCCCAAAAGTGGCTCGGCCAACTGGGCCAGGGGCAAATCCCGCAGAGCAGTGGGATAGGCGCACACCACCGGAGCATACTGACCACTCGCATTCCGGCTGACCAGCAGATGACGCAGCCACAACAGCCGGCAATCGCATTCAAAGGGATTCTCCGAAAGATCCAGAGTCTGGAGATCAGCCCACGGCACAAGACCCTCGTCTAGGCTGCTCAATTGATTGGCCTTCAGCACCACAGTACTCAAGTGGGGCAAACCACCCAGTGCGATGGCGGGCAGTTCACTCAACTGCTTGTTACTGGACAGATTCAGGTGCTCCAAGTTGGTGTTTCCACCGAAGGCACCGCTCTCCACGCGCCTCAATCGCTGGGCACCTGTCAGCTCCAGGTGCCTCAGTTCCCGCAGACCCGAAAAGGCCCCCGTGGAGATGACCTCAAAGTCATTCTGGCCAATGTTCAGCTGTTCCAGGCGTCCCAACCTCTGGAGTGCTGCCGTGGGAATCGCAGCCAGGCGATTATCCGACAGATCCAAGTAGCGCAGGGCCTCCAGACCTTTGAGGGCCTCTCCCGAGATGTTGTGCAGGCCAGCTCCACGCAGATCCAAGCGGGTCAGTCCCTTGAGATCCTCGAAGGCTCCGCCGGGAATAGTCATGAAGGAGTTGGTGCCCAAGTAAAGCTCCGCCAAGGTGGGCAGTGCCTGGAAAGTTATTTCCCCGGGAACTGTGGTAAGGGTATTATCGTCCAGATAAAGAACCCTTAGGTTAACCAAACCATCCAAGGCATGTGGATCAATGTGACTGATGCGATTCTGGCCAAGATTCAGCTCCGCCAGCTTGCCCATGGGCGAAAAAGTGCGGTACTCCAGTTCGGCAATCAAGTTGCCCCTCAGATTCAAAACACTTATGGTGGAGAGGCCCAGGAAGGTCCTATTCGACACCTGGCCAATCTTGTTGTGATCCAGGTGCAGTTCCTGCAATTTAGCGTGATACGCAAATGATCGCTCCGGTATGGTAACCATGTCGTTGAATGACAGATCCAAAAAGGTTAACTGCGCATAGAACTGCATGGATGAGTCGATGGTCTTCAGCTTGTTGTTCTTGATCACCAGTCGCTGGATGGCGGGATTGAGGGCGATGGGCAGGACGTCCAGGGTGCCCTCGCCGCATTTGACCATCAGGGTGTCGTCGTCGCATTCGCAGCCATTCGGGCAGTTGGCCAATCCCTGGGCCACTTGCAGAATGGCCAGGACCAGGCATAGCCCAAGAGCCTGGCCAAGATGGGGGGCCAACGACATGGTAATTGCCCGTCGTCTGCTCATTACACGCTCAATGTCTTCTGGCTTTTTGCACTCGTCGCTTCGTTGCTGCTCTCCTTTTCCACGTTAACTACGTTCTGGCCAAGTTCGCCAATGGCTTTCCAGTCCAGACTCCGGCATTCGCCTGCAAATAGGGGAGACAAACAAAAGGTGCGGGGTTAGTTGGCAGCGCTTTAAATTGATTTTCCATTAGAGTTCAAAATTGCTTGGCTTTTGGATTTCCATTGGATTTGGCAGCTGCAGAGCAATCGCATTGCCCCCGTCGGGAGTTAATCGGTAGTTTTGTGGATTACTCCCAGCCCTCCCCCGAAATGCTGCTTCCATTTGGCTGTCGGGCAGTAAACAAATGAAGACAATTTAAATGGCCACGGCCTGGACATTAGGAACGGAATTAGCGGATGGCTAAAAGCAAATGGAAGTTGTTGCAAGTTTCACTTTAACAGTTGCCCGCCAGTCTGTTTCAGACTTAATGGTTGTTATCTGGGAACTCTGGGGTTGGGTTATCGATTGAACGGAATAGGATGGAAGCAGATTGCCATGGACTAAACTATTTCCCCAGAAATTCTTCATTAAATCTGTTTGTGGTGCTTCAGGATTTGGTCTGGTTCCCTTTAAAATAATTGCTTTTGACTTTTTGAATGTGTTCCAGCTAAAAGTTATAAATTCCAGCACAAAAATATAAGTTTTTCTGATTGCAGCATCACTGCATGTTTTAAAGTTTTATATACCAGAATTTTAGTAAAAATATTTGGAGTAAAATCCGCTTTGGTTTCCCCTTTAATTAATTTTGAAATCGCTCTAATTATACTGGTATATTTGGAACTTTTCTAGCCAAACTTGCCTTTGAAGACCCAAGTAAAGTCAGTTTTTTACCCCACCCCAAGTCGGCACACATGTCAGACAATGGGCCGACCCCAGCAACCCTTTGTGTCAACTGGCAGGTCCCCAAAGTCAGACCCTGGCCCCAAAACGCAACCCCCATTTAAGCAGAAACCCCATCCTTGTGGATACCACTCCCCAATGGATCCCCGGACAGGCCAAAGATATGCCGCATAGTTGGGGCCAAACTTAAAAAACAACTTGCACTTTGTTTGCTTTGGGGACATTTATCAGCTTCGGGGCTGATGGGGCAGGAAAAGGGGGGAGGGGCTGGGATCTGGGGACAACTGGCAAAACAAAACTTAATTTAGCGCGGCAACTGCGAGAAGTTCAAGGATGGGGCCCAGAAAAAGGATATCGGCACTGGGCTCCCCAAACGGGCCATAAAATAAATAAAACAAAAGCGAAATTCTCTTTTTTCCTTTGTTGTTTTATTTTTTTCTCTTTTTACTGAGAGATGGGGTTGAAAAGACAAAGGATGTATCGTCCCCCCTTTTCATATTTTTCAACTTTTACGCAGCGTGGGCGTGGCTGGGCCCCAAAGGCGCTATGAAAATAATCATAGATGTGGGTCAGACTTCAGAGCAGAGGAGTGCTGTCTTCACCACGCTAAAGGATATAACTTCCATGCTCTGAACGCCGAAACTCTCGCTTTTTATTATGTAAATATCACATAAACACCCGGGAGCTGCCATCATATGAAACAGGGCCGCAAAAAATGGCACTCGTGGAGGGTCCTTCCTGGCTTTATCCCGGTCCCAGTTCCGACTCCTCATCATTATCATGCATATGCCATAAAGCAACTTGTTGAGACTGGGACTCCGCCTCGAAGAACAAACAACCGACAACATTTTCGGGCGAATAAAAACAAAAACTGAGAAATTTTTCCTTTGTGCGTTCAGCACAGCTGCTTGGAATGCATATGGGTGATGGGAAGGGGAAATCATATTTAAATTGCTAAAATCCTGTTAAATGGCCAACGCGATACCGTAGGCCTGGTTTTCAATGAGCTTGCAGCCACGACCTGTCGAGAAGTTCAGAAGTTAACAGTTGGGTTAGGACGGGTCTGGTTTTTATTTCGCACCGAAGGCGATGAATTGAGGTGGAAAATGGGGAGTGAACAATTTAAGGGAGTTTCTGATGGGTTACACATAATTCAGAGTAATATATGGCTCGTAAGGCACAACTTAATGGTGTTTTATGGCTTCTTCTAGGTTGTTCATGCTATCTTCGCTTGCCTTAACATTCAAAGCAACTTTTAAAATATGTAGAATGCAGCATGGATACATATAAATACATTTTTTGATAAAATACTATACAAAACGATTTACAAATTATTTTGTTTATACAAATATGTTATGTTTAACTCTAACAATAGGTTCTTTAAATATTGTTTATCTCCCAGTACCTTTATCCAATGAGGGTATTACTTCTTATACCATTTGGGAATTATTAACTGTATCGCTTCTTTCTACAAACTTTTTCATTTCTTATTTACTTTTTTTATGGAATTCCGTGTTATAAATCAATTTTATATTGACATATTTGTGTTGTTTGAAACTGCAAAATTTGAAGTCGATCGTTTAACTTTCCCCAGAGTGCAGCTATTTAAATTGTCACCCGCACGAAAGTTTCCCCCTTCCCTTTTGGACCATTCAATCCCCATCTTAATATTTTATGGTCTGGCGCTGAGATTTTATTTTGGTAGCCTTTGTTGCCTTTTTAGGACATTTTTATTTGGTTTGCTGCTGTTGCTGAACTCATTTATTAGTTCCGCTCGTGTCCGACTTGCACTTTTTGACCCGCCTCGGTCACTATTCCCCTCCTGCTATTTATATCTTTTCGGCCATTGTTGCAAAATGTTTGCCTGTCGGTTGAACTCTATACAGTGAAAGAAAATTTGATTTTTGGTAGCTCGATAATTATTGAAATATGTCATTGCAAATACGTTCTCATATATTTTATTCACTTATATCATTTTAGTTCTTTTATTTTAATTTTAGTATTGTTTAGTTTATTTTCCTGCTGCTAGTTCTTGCTGATAATAACATATTTTAATTCAATAATTTAAGAATATGTCGGGAATTTAAAAATTAGATTTTTGACTAGAAATAGCAATGAATTTTCTTTATGTGCCTGTGAGTCCAACAGCCTTGCGGCCATGGCCCAAAAAAAAAAGGGGGGTGCAGTTAGAGGTGTGGTGGGTGGACAAAGCTCTTTTTATTGTATCTGTCTGGTGCCGTTTTCTGTTCCGTCTTTTGTCGGTTTTTGGTCCCCGTATTTTGGTTTTGCTTTTGCTTTGGCCCAGCACTATGACTTCCGCTTCACTTCCCCGCCCACTATTCGACCACCCCCTCTTAACACTTTCTGCTGTTGCTTTTTGTTTAGTCTAGGGATTTTTTTTGCTTTTTGAAAATTTGCCAGCACACAAAAAAAAAGAATCATTTGCCACAACTTTTCTGTTGCAGTTGGTGGAAATTGCTAAATAAATGCATGTTTCTGATTTAATGGTAGGGAAAGGGGGGAAATGGAAAAGAGTTCGGTATGTTGGCAAGTACAGTTGTGCCCGTAGCAAACTCACTTTTCTCTTTTTATCTGTTGCGGGCAAAAAGTTTGACGGTGCTTAAAAATAGCATTGGAATCGACTGGTCCATAATGGTTTCCAGGTTTCAGCTGTCCTGGTCCAATTTACATCGTTTTTTTTGTTTTTACTGCCCTCCCTTCCACCCAAAAATAAAACTTGCTCAACTCAAGCCATCAACGTCGGCAATAAACTTCAACTTTGCCTGTTTGCCAAATGTTTAATATTTCAAAGTAACGCCAGCCAATATCCTAAAACCTTAAACCAGAAACCCCCAATGGCCCCAAGACCCCCCCATCCCCTCCCCTTTCTCGACGGTTCACCCCTTCCCTGGGCGTTATTTATATGACAATTTCGCTTGAGCGCGCGTTAAAATATCGCCGACAATATTTTATGCTCAATGCCTTGGCTCATGTTTTGCCAACAGCCAAGTCCTGCCCCGCCCCCTTATCCGTATGCTATGATAAACTTGGCAAATTTATCCTGCTTTGTGCCATACGTCTTTTGGCACAGTTTCCGCTCAAGACCGCTTCAGCCTTCAGCATCCACCCCCGCGCCCTCCCAATATATTTGCACTATTTGCACAGTTTACAGTTACAGTTTTTTAGCTGCTACTTCGAGATACTTTTTGTATGCATCTACGAGATACTTTTTCCTGCCAGTGCGGGCAGACCAAATATTTGCCATTGCAAGGAGACAAAACAAAGACTTGCCAGACTCACGCACAGCCAGCTCCAATTGGGAAGCGGTATTTGGGGCACCACCGAACCACCCCAGCACCATCCACCACCCACCACCCATCACCCACTACCCCACCCATCCAATCACCCAGCAACTTTTCCGACTTAAGCTGAAGCTGAAGGCTGTGTGCCAGTGAAAGTCGCCGCGGCAACAGCCACTCGTCTGTGAAATAGAAAACGAAACAATAGATGGGTGGTTTCAGTATTTCGAGTGGGTGGGTGGGGTTTTCGGAACCGCTTCCAGAGAATGGCCGCCAGGGGGCGCTTGGCAATTGCGCATCGTCACACATGTTACTTCAATTTTCAGTAATGGTAATCGGGCACAAGTTTGCCCCACTCCCAATCCCACTCCAACTCCCACTTCCAATTCTCCTCCAATCGGCAATTGAATCGAGCTTGGGCTTGTATTTCGATTCGGAATTTGGCGCACGAATTGAACGCTTTCTGGTTCCCTCTATTTCTGCAGCTGATTTGTGTTTATGAACCGCAAAAGCTACATGGATATGGAGCCGATGTGATTGGAGTGGCACTGTAATCAGTGCGGGGAAGCTAATTTCAAAGCGAAATCACTTTCAAATAATGAACTTGGTAGAGAACTACTTGCCCTGGCTAAAGAAACACGAAATGAGGTGACCTCAATCCAGCCTCTTTTACATTCATTTTTAAAAAAACCTCAAGATATGTAAAATAAGGGTAATTTCTTTGGTTTGTTAAGGTGGCAAGAAGGGTTTATTAAGTTTTTGAATAATTTGGCATATGATGATCAAACTATTGATAATTGACTACATTTTTAATCTAAATGTATATTTTAAGTTTTACTCAAAAAAACTAAAATTATTAAAGTCCTTGGAGTAGTTAAAAAATCATAAAGCTGGTTTGTCATCGTTATATTATAAATGCAGATGGTGACAAATATTAGAATATATTTTGATTTTATAACTCAAAAAGTATTTTGGCTACTAAGTAGATTTTCAAAAATTTCTTGTGGTAATTCCACATCCAAAGGGAATTCCCCCACTTGGCATTCCCAATGTAATCCGTTGCAAAGTTCAACACCCCGAAATGAGCGGTTAAAGAGGCGCCCCAGTGAGCTGGCTCATTTGTTGGTTCTGTTCTGGTTCGGTGTGGCATTGGAAGGAAAGTCCCTCGCCGGTAATCTCCTCCATCCGACGTAAAACCCGCCAAACAACAGGAGCAATGCGGTGCTTTGGATTCAAAATGTATTTTATGGCTCCCTTGAACATTGAGACTAGGCGACGGCTACGGCGACGACGACAGCGATGAAGACTGCGGAGCTCGAGGAGACCGGAGGATGATGAAGAGGATGATGTCGACGACAAGCCAAGAATTTGGCAAAGTTGGAACTACGACGATGCTTTTATGGCATAATTCCTAGCACCTCCTTCGCCATTTTCATCTGTTTGTTTTTACAGCCTGGCCAAAAAGTTTGGGGCCAAAGAGAAAGAGCGCGAAAATTGGCAGTGCAAGAAAGTAAAGAGTAATACCCAAAGCAGTCATAAAGTAAACCAAATATTTTACATATAAACGACCGCAAGCCGACGTCGTCGTGGAGGTTTTTCCTCGGCCCCAGACGACGTCGCCATTTTAGCCATAATTTTCTAGCCATCTCTCTTTTCCGTGGCTTCGCCTCCTTTGGCTTTGGCTTTGGCTTTCTGCCCAGAAAGCGGCGACAGCCGAAAGTAGGTAAAAAAAGTTTTGCCCATCGACCTTGCCATCCAGCAGTTGCCCGCCCTTTTAGCACTTCCGTGTCTGGAAGTTTAAAGCCAAGACAAAGTTATATGTGGCAGACAATAAATCCCGGGCTATTGATCCTTGCTATATGTCTTAAACAAATTTATACGGCAAGCGGAAAACTAACCTATATATCCCAGACTTATTCAGGGATCTGGAGCAGAGTGGGGTGTGGCTTTTTTTGATAAACGCGCATATGGCGCCATTACAGAATGTCGAACATAAACTTCGCCAGCGAATGCAGATGGGGGGCTTTGGTTTTTGGGTTCCGGGTTCGGGTTCTGGACCATTTAGCGTCGAGGGCTTTAAAATTAAGGCGCGATAGTGGAGATTTTACTACAAACACGGCTTAGGCAAGTTAAGGCATAAATTCGTTGAATAGAGAGTGGAATGGGCAGCAAAAGGCAGATTGGGAAATGAGGTTTTCCGAGGTTGCCAGAAAATGGTGGGTTAAAAAGATTTTGGTCGTGGCAGAAAAGGAGACAAAAAAAGAAGTGCAAAAATGTAGGTTTAAGAATAGGTAGTAAGTTGGGGAGGCGTTTTAAAAAAAGGAATTTCAAAATATATGTGCATTTTTACATAAATGTTTTTTTTATGAAAGGTTTACCAACATTTTGTAATATATAAACACATTTGGAAATGTATAAGTTTATTATAAATTTTTCATTTAATCACAAGTTAATTTTTAAATTGACTAATTACACTTTGCACAGGAAAAGTTTGCTTATTTCGACATAAGTAGAAGCCTAATAAGAAAAGGCTTGCGAAAAAGGATTCTTAAATGGTATTTTCCCCATCGATTGAAAAGGAGAACTATTTGCTTAGATTCAAAGCCTCAGAGGTAAGTTAATGGATCCCATTCCACCTCCTCCATTATAGCCCCCACATCCTTTCTTACTTTGTGTACTCAGGACTTAAGACCTTAAGTGAGCCTTGTAACTCTAGAACCTAGATCCCTTTGGTCGAACTCTCATTTCAAGTGCCAAAAAGTTTGCCAAGCTCTAAGCCAAAGCAAATTAAATTGCCATTGCCCAAGCAAATGATTTTTTCTGCAGCCGCTTTCGCTTCTTTTCTTCTTTAGATGGGATAAAGTTGGCCAACTTTTGCCATCATTTCTGGTCCCGCTTATCGACAAAAGTCAGCAAACAGATCGGATTTGTATTTAAATTAAGCATTAAATAGTAAAAAGGTAAAGGGCGCTAAATGAAAATGAGACAACTTGAGAGAACCCAAAAACTTTGCACGTTTAAAAATATTTTTTTCTTTTGTTGAAATGTAATGTTTTGTGTATCGTTAGGTTAAATAGCTTAAATAATTTAACACAATACCGTATAAATCTTTCTTAATAACATAAAAAGAGCCTAGTTAATATTAATTGGATATATTGTATGTTATTTTAATTCAAAATTTAATCATTATTAAATTGGGTAGTCTTTAATAAAGTTAATATCTCAAAAATAAAAGTAAATAGGTAACCCGCTGCCATACATATTTGCTTATCACTTTATTTAGTTTTTAGTCATACATTTTTTTTGCGTGTAGAGGATTTGGAATAACGGATTGGAGGGACAGCTTTAGCGCCTTACAACGGCATTTGCTGACAGGCATTAGGAGCGGACTCGGCGCAACATTGCCTTCCCTCCCCAGCCCCTTTGTTGCTGACTCAACAAGCAGGTGAGTGGGGGGTGGTGGTTGATAAGTGGTGGCGCCACTGGGCGGTGGGTGGTGCATACCTGCAGCTGGACTTAGTGGCCAGGACAGCAGCGCTTCCGCTTCCATGTCGTGGGCTATAAATCTTTCGCAAAATCGCGGCCAGGCGCAAAGTGCACCACAAAATGGTGAAAATTGCACGGCAAGGATATAACAAAAGGAAGAGAAAGTGGGGAAGAGACAGAGACAGCCAGAGAAAGCGAATGCGACAAGGATCTGAGCGGGCAGCTTACACTGCTCCACTCGGTTTGGGGTTAACTGACGTTGGCCTGGCCTGAACGGGGGTTCAGTTTCGCTTGGGTTTAGTTGGCTGTGCGTAAATTTAGTGCCCTGAAAATTTAGTTTCACAGTTGCAGTGATTTACTTGCCCGGTGCTGTCCCGTCTACTAAAAACACAGTGGTACATCAGTATTAAACTTTTACATACAATGCATATCTAAGAGTTAATTAAATTAAGTCTTTTTAATAGTTAGAAAATCCTTTCATAACGGTTACCTACCAAACGGAGACATTTCATTATTGGAATAGTAATGCTTTATTTAGCTACTGATCTATCTCTTCAGGGCCATCAATATATTAACTCTACAGCTTCTTAAACCTTGCCAACTGAGTACATAATCAGAGTTATATATTTATATTTATTTATTAATTCAACAAAATATTAAATTATTAGTTGAGTGAAGGAGCTAAGCAGTTTAATAAATATCAATTTTCATAATTCTAATAAGTTCGATTGTTAAATAAAAAATTGTTTTAGTTTAGAGATAGATTTTAAAATCATACATTTTTCTGAAACGATTTTTCTACCCAATACATTCATTTTCCATTTCACTGTGCATTTAAAATGTTCCATATTGTTTGCATTTGCTTTTAAATTTCCACGCTCAACATTGTACAACGATGAAGTACAAAAAAAAAGTATTAAATAAGTCTGAACTTTTTGCCTACTGCCCTCTGCCGCTGCCTCCGCCCTTCCTCTTCCTCTTCCGTTCCCCCTTTGAATTACACATGAAGCAAGGCCGTTGGGGAGGGGGTCTCCGGTGGGCGGTGGGCGGAGGGCAGAGTCACATGTGTGCAGAACTCTACGTGGCTGCAAACGAAAGGTAAAGGGGGTGGAAGGGGCAAGGGAGGAGCGTGGTTTTTTGCTTTAAGCAGCACCATTGTTTATGCTCCAAGCTCACAGCGAGCGGGAACAAGAAGGAGACAAAGACACATACAAAAAAATTTAATAATTTAAAGCATTAAAAAGTTTGTAATACAATGAAGGCTATAAATTATATTCGACAAGAACATGTTATACTGAATTTCACTGTATTCTTTCACTTAAATGTTTTTCATGTTAACTCAAGCATGAGCTAAGAAAATGAGAAATTCATTAGATTACGTTGAGGACGAATTCTTAAACAAATCTAAGAATTAACCTTTACAAACTCAGAACAAACTATGTTGAAGAACAAAGCATATTCGTAAATGCAGAAAATATGGCAATCAATCTTTGATTTTTTGATCCCATTTCTTTCAGTGAAAGGTTGGCGAGAGCTAACCAGACTCATTTAAAGAGAGACCCCGAGACATGAGTTAAGTGCGATGGCGAAATTTATGCGAAGAATGCAGCAGCAATATGTGCAACGGCAGCAGCAGCAACACTGCAACAGCAGCAGCAACACTGCAACAGCAGCAGCAACACTGCAACACGGCAGCAACATCAAGTGAACCACATGGTCGGCCAGCATTTTTCTTCGTCCTGTTTGTTTTTGGCATCCCTTGCTGGTTGGCAGCACCCAAAAAAAAGGACCAACAAGGGAACAGGACGATATTTTTCCTCATTTTTTCCTGGCCGTTGAATAATGTTTAACGTGTGTGGGTATGTGTGTGCTGGAGACAGGAAAAGTATTTGCGAGTGAAAAGTCTGCAGTTGCCTGTGTGATGTGTGAATAAGTAAGCTTTGTAAGAAGTTTTTCATTTCCCGCTTTTTCCTCTTTGTCCGCCGCTCATCTCTCATTCGCCACCATTCTCGGCAATTTTTCAGTTTCTCCATTGTTCCAAAGGGAAAAGTGTGGTGAGGGGAGAGGGGGGGCACGGTGGCTAGGCATACGGAAACTTAATAAGATTTTAATTGAAGCGCAAGAATTTAATTAATTTAATTATGAATACATAAGCCGAAGACGGCCAGAGGAATGGTATATTTAAGTGAAAAGAAGACGCAGACCGCAAAAATGCTCGCCACTGAGGAATGCAATAAAATGCCAGATTTGATTTAATCATTTAAAATGATTATACAAATTCAAAGGGGTGGATTATCTAAAGGGATATATTCCCAGTTTGAGCAGTTTTCTAAGAAGAAAAAATCTAATATATTTAAGGACAGTTACTGATACAGATAAAGCTATTTTACAAGGGAGAGCATTTTCCTTTAATTCGAATATTTTAATCCGATGACGTTTTGCGTTTAAGAACTCAATATAACAGTGTACTATAATACTTGTTCTAGAACTAGTTATCATATGTTTATTACTATCGTTATTGTTAGCACTTCGCACAAAAGTCACGTTTTGAAACTGTTGTGTCAGCAAAATACTGCGAGCGCGTTTCAGTCGCTGTTTTTAACGCGTTGCCATGGCACAGAATTTTTTTTTTGGCGCGTTTCTGGTTTCCATACAAGTAATAAATTAACTTCCGCATTCTGAATGGTCTGAACGAGTGCGAGTGCATTGGCCTGAGCCAAAGAATTGCGTGACAATTATGTTGCACATGCCAGAGTGTCTACTGTTGTCTAGTTAGAACAGCAGACCCGTCATTCCCTGACTTAATTAAAGCCAGACTTTTCGCCGAACGGGGAGTCATTAATTTAATTACTGCTTTCAATTAAATGCGAACGAAAAGCCCGTCCTCAAAAGCAACTCCAGCTGCATAAATCAATTGATTTGGCTCACATGTCTTGGATATCATCGTCGTCATTGAGCTTGATTCATTCATTTGAACACTTGTACAACTGTTCGCTCATGTTCGTTTATCAATTATTGCTTTTCGGAAGGGGGGGGGGGGGGGCAGCATATCGACGGAGTTTTCCCCTGCACAGTTGACCGACTTTGAGTTATTGTTGTTGCGCAGCTTGCTTTGTTTGATTTTCATTAAGTCTAGCCCCTTTGCCGTTTTCAGATCGCGGTGCAAGTTGCTGCTGGCAGTTGGCAGTTGCAAGTTGCAAGTTGCCGGTTGCTGTTGCAATTACTTGCGTCATTAAACCGGCGTCCATTCAGCCCCGAGTTCTCGACTTCTCCCCGGGTCATTCCCCTGATCCCTTGGGTGATTTATATTACTTTGCCAAGTTTTCAGAGTCGCCAAAGATTTTCAATTGAGTTGCTCGCTCTGTTTTGCCAACATTAACAACTTGCAATTAGTGTGCAATATGTTGTTGTTGCCGTTGCTTACTTAAAGTTGTTCTGGTTAACCCCAAAAAGGCACGTAAGTGGCGGAGACCAAGTCCCTTTGGTTGGGAAAGCTTGGAAAAGTTGTATTTGATTGCTTTGTAAAAACAAATAAAAACTCTGTGGATTGGTTTGGAGTTAACTGAATAGTTTGTACAAGTTGATTTTCGACTTGTACAGATATATATTTAACTATTTTTCCACCATATATTCATTGAATTTCGAATTTAAAACCTAATAATTGCAAAAAATTGTTTAGGTTTTAAATCTTCTAGATATAAACATTCAAAAGAAACAATTTAAAGCATTTTTTTTCTAATTGTAAGTATAATTTTTGAGCATTAAGGGAATAAGAAGCATTTACGCCTAAAGATTTCTTAAGATTTACTTTTCATTTATTGACTGTTGATTAGATCCCTACAATTGTTTTATTTTTGGATTTGTACCCAAATTAAAATCAACACCATGAAATTGGTTTACCATTTGAATCATACTAATGCCGTATCCTTATTATATAATCCCCCTTAACAAAACAAATCCTAGTCATAATCCTCAAATTTCAATGCAGTTGCTAAAAAACAAACCTGAATCCGAAACCAAAAAACCGCGTGCCAGCAAACTCGTCAGACAGCGCGTTTAAAAACGCAATGCGACAGCATGGGTGTAGAGGGGGGTTGGAAAACAGTCAAGTGGGGGGGGGGAGCGAGGACTGACAAGGAGCTGTCCCCAATTAATTGTTGTATTTAGCACAAAATGAAATGAAATAAGTGACAACATCAATGCGAATTAAAATTATTGTCACCGGTGTTGTAATGCAATCAGTTTCGATTTGATTACCTTTAATTGACTTTTCAGCACTGTTGAATCAGCGACAGCGACGTCGACAGAGGCAGCGAAAATGCTGGCAGCGTCATCAGCATTTAACACTTTTTGTCGTTGCTCATTAACAATTCAAACTGTGCGCTTTTGACCCACTCCGCCTAGTGGCTTAATTTATTTTATTAAATTCAATTCCAATGCCGGAACTTGTTGTCAAACATATTGTTGATGGAGGGCCTGAAACGAGAATAATGTGCAAAAAACCATAAATAATTTAATCCAGCTGCGGCAGCATCGTAAATTGTTAATAATATCGCAAAGAGGTTTGCATGTCGGCAATTTATGATTTGCTTAAAATATTCATTTAAATGTATACAGAGTGAAATCGCTCTGGGAACCGACTTTTTTAAAATACCCATATTTTTTGCCAGATTCTTTTTCAGTCACATTGCTGGGAATTTGCTTTTTTAATTTAAATTTTAATTATTTATTTATGCTAATGCCTTAATGGTTCCATTGAACGATGATATTAATTTTCCGCATTTCCCGATAAACTTGATTCCATTTAATAACATGCATTAAATATATTTTTTCGTTTAATGCATTTTGAACTTACCTCCCATCCGATTACGCATAGATAAACTCTAGATAATTATTTAATATTCAATTACTCAAATAGCAATTTTGCATTTGAATAAGTGCCCACCTGCTGTAAAAAAGAGTTTAACAAATTGTTCGGCCTTAATGAATAAATTGTTTGCCGTGCAATTTGGCCGTGCAACTGTTTTCACATCTGAAATATTTCCGCTATTTAATATGCTGGAAAAGGAGCCACTGAGGTGAGGCCAGCATAAAGCAAATGTGAGTCTGAGGCGCCGCAGAAAAATATATATCTGAAAATGTGGAAAAGCGTAAAGGGAAAAATGCAAAATGCCGGGCCTCGCCTATTGCCACTGGGAACTGTCCCTTGTCTGGGTCCCCAGAATTCCCCCAGCTCCCGATCCTTTTCTCCCCCCGCTCCCCGCTCCACAGCCTGTGTCCCTTGTCTTTCGGGCTGCTGGCTCCATACATGGCAGGTGTTGTAAGTATGTGCTTAAATACGCATTTATTCATACAAATATGGCCAGGAGGCGTCTGCGGCAACCGCAGAAAGCATGAGCATCAGCAGCGGGAGCATTTGGAGTAGCAGCCGGCAAAACAATAAAAGCAAGTTGTGAATGCTCAACTAAAATTTGGAGTCGAATAAGAAATATTCAGTAGGTACTTTTTTTTTTTTATATTGATATTATTAAATCACTTTAAAGCCATTAAATTATTGAAATAAATTACTTTTCAAAGGCAATCTTTAAAGTGGATTAGATCTTTGCTTTAATGAAAAACAAGGACAATGAACCTTGCTAAAATAATTAAAATAAAATGTGTTGGATAAGAAATTACTGAGAAGAAATTTAAATTAAATGCAATGAAGATTATTAATTTATTTGGTTAAACAAATTCGAATTGATTTAATAAAGTATTACAAATATTATTTTAGTATTGAAAGTTTGAATAGTTGCAGATTTGAATTGAGATCTGTTAAAATGAAAGCAGGAATATGCCATCATTATACTGGTTTTCTGTGTGTTCAGTGTTTGAAGCATTTAAAAACTCGTTAAATTTTTAAGGAAATTGATGCTCCTCTGGATTTTAAAAACAACTTCTTCTTATAGTAAGTTCCGTTAAATCCATCATACCCCTTGTCATACCCTGTGGTCACTCGGTATGGCAAAACGCAGAGCGAACGAATTTCCATGTCGTCGTCGTTGTCGTTGTCGTGGTTGTTGCTCGTTAGTTGCGCATCTGATTTGCCCGCCGAGGGAAAAACCATGGGGAGGAGGGTCCACAGGATGCGGACCCAATGCCGGACCCCTGGATGGTTGCCCCGCGGGCTCCTTGGCCACGCGAACATGGCGCAAATGTGACAAATATGGTCATGAAGTGTGCAAGTGACAAGTCCAACATACTTACAAATTTTCATGAGGACCCACAAAACCCGCTGGTTGAGGGCCAGAGCGGAATTCCTCTGCGTTTCAAATATATGTTAATGATGCCGAAGGAGGAGGAGGGGAGGGGGAGAGAAGTTCGGTGCTGGGGCGCACAATGATTTCCAGTTTTTCTCCTCAGCATTTTCCCTGTTTAGTTGGCCAAACGTATTTCCTGTCTTTCCGCCGCTTACCCAACACCTCTTCAACTGTTTTTATTTTAACGATTTTCCCCCGTTTCTTTCGCAGCCTTTGTTCGGCAAATAAAAAACTGATTTGAATATGTGCAAACTAATGCTGCTGTTGATGAGGTGGCGCTTTTTATCGCCAGCTCGCTCCGCAAATTAAATTTCAATTTCAATTTTTAACGGAAGCGGTTTGAACAGGGATTTCTTTCTTTTATTCTTCGTGGGTAATGTGATTTATATAGCTTTGGGGTTTTAATTGGCGAACATCATTGAAAAAAGAGAATGATGTTTCTTAAGGCAGAGGGAAATTTAGTGTAGAGCTCTTCATGGGAAACTTTTTGAAGTAAAATCATATTTTCAATCTAAAATTTACATTACAAATTTGGTTATTAAAAAGAGTTCTGTTCAGTGACCTGAACTTTTTTCTTTAACAACATGTCACAATAGAGCTTTAATCCAGAGTCGGTTTGCCACATTTACTCTTTATTTTTACTTTCCCACAATGATTAATCGATTGAATTGTCGCAATCCTTAATAATCCCAGCAGGAAATGCGTGTCTCAGATCCAAACGAGAACATATTAAAAGGGTAAGAATAAACGGCCAGAGAATCAGTCATTTCACTGCATCCTACATAGCATTTGTCCATTTTCCAACCTCGGACAGGAAATGACAACGAGCTGACTGAGCAAACAAGAAATCAAACAACTTGCAAGGCAGCAAAAACAAGGAGCAACACCAGCCGAGATTTCCAGGCATGGTCAACCGCAATCAACGTTGCATGCCACATGCAATGGGCTTCTAAAAATTAGACGACCAAGTTTTCCGATCCGAAAAGTCATTTAAAATAGGTACGCATCGAGGGAATGGGGTTTTAAAGTACTTTACTACACAGAGAGTAAATATGCACAAAAATGTGGATTGATATAAACCATTGCTTATTTCTTTCGTTATTATAAATCCCAACCTTTTTAAAGTGATTCCAGCTTTTTAATTTTATTTTAAAATTTGTTATTAATTATGCTGAAAATGTTTTATAAACTAATTTAGATTTTACAAGTTCAATTGATCTGAAAACTATGCCATGATAATGGTGTAAAATGGATTTCTAAGTCAGACAACTTAAGACCCTTAATAAATCGAATCATTCCATGTTAAAAGTAAGAGTGCATTGAAGAACATGTACTTTGAACTATTGTTCCCTGTGTACTCACGCACTTAGTTTGTCTCTCCATTTTCAAACTCTAAACAAGAAAATCCGTCACGAAAATTACATAATTACCTGCAATAAATTGTAATTACGGACTTTGGTAACATTTTGCTTAGATAAACGCTTTTTCATGTCGCTGTCTGGGGGCTCTGTTTGTTTTTGTTTTGGTCTTTTCCATTTCGGTTTCATTTCGCCCCAGTGCGACGACATTGACTTTGCTTCGTCCGCTGGCATAAATTAGACTAAGCAATTACAACAACAGACAGACTGAGGTGACAGTGTCAAGGGGGGGAGGGAGGGCTGCACGTTTTCGGTGCCACAAAATAGCGCTACATGTTATCCAACGCCCCCAGGCACTAAAGTCATTTATACCGATTTGTGGGTGGTCAGAGATTTTGGTAAGCTGTGGGAGAATCATGCCCAGAGGAGCCCCACAAGAATAAATCTGTGTAAATTTATAATTTAATTTCCACGGGAGTGTCCTCGAAGTCCGGGCTCAGACAGTACTAACCTCATTTGATCTAGAGCGACTTAGGATTCCGATGGAATCTCAACATCAATATTTTAGCCAGCCCCAATGATTCATGCATTGGATCGAATTCCAAATTATACCACCAGCCCACAAGAGTGGCTGAGGAAAATATATATTTGACAAATTGAGCTGGAATCGATAAATAATAATTGAAGGCGAGTGTGCAGAGGACAGAAAATGATTGTAGATTGAAGAGATACTATGGGGGCCACATAGAGAGGTAGACACTATGTCTCGGGCTACCCATAAAAGCAATTTCAATAAATAAACAAATTGGGTCAATGCAAACGGCAGGCCAGAGAGGGAAATATGTACTCGCACACAAATCGAACGACGAAAAGTATCTGCAAAATTATTTGAGAGTGACCAAATCTCATTAGGGTGGCCCAAAAACCCACCCACCCACTTTGCTCTCATTTACTATGAACATAAAATCGGAGCTGAAAAAAAGTCATTCGGTCAGCTATTTGAAGGGAATTATGCATCCAAAAAACGTTGACCGTAAACTAGTTTTTGGCTCTTTGGTCAGCTGCATATTAAAGTTGTTAAAGCATCAGATTTGCATATTTTAACAAAATCATGCAGACGAAAAATGTCGAGTAATCAACTTTGAACCATATAAATTTACGCTTAACATTTCCTACACACCAATCTATTTCATTGGAAGCTCACAAATAAAATCACGAACGAAATTTAAAATGCAAAATCAATGGGAAATAAATGCGCATAACGTTTAGCGTAATTACGGATCGGCAGCCAATGCAAATCCTCCAAATGAATCTATGTAAACATGCATCTATACTATATATACACGCTGGAATGTTTCCCTTGATAAGCTGGAAAAGTGAATTTTTATAAAAATTTATTGCTAAGGTTAATTGGGTGCTGATGTCTGTGCATTCGCCATCGAACCGAAGCGATGACATAATGATCAGTTGTTATATATAGACCCATTTTAATCTGTATACATTTCTGGTTTCATCTATCGCAGATTCCCCCGAAATCATGCATATTCTTTAACATCCTAAGGTGTGCTGTTGTTTAACAATGATTAATTTAAAGCTTAAACTTTTTTCAGGTGACAAACAACATTGCTAATTTGCATTCTTTTTTTGTTCAACCTTTTGCTTAAACCCTCTTTGCATATATTTAAAATTGAGTATTTGGGAATTTTTAAGCTAGCAATCATTTTTTACTGGATTATTATTTAGCTATCTTGCTCATCAGAAATGAAAAATGTTAAAGGAAATGGAAATATTTATAAGCCCTATTTTAACTTTTTTTAAACAAAGTCCTTAAAGGTCGACCTTGTCATTTTTTAAATTGCTTTGTCTATAGTTTTTTGTACTTCGTAGAAAAGTGTCCCATTTTTATGCAAGTCATATGTGATTTAGGCTAATTATATCCCCTGCTAATGCCAATGCTAAGCCTCAAATGAGTTGGGCTTATCAGCGGATTTCCATTTCCTTTGTGCCTTTTTTGCCTGATATAATCTTCCGCTTCGTTAATGTCCGCAGCCTGCCATGGCATAACTTTTATTTGCAGGCCATTAAACATTTAGGACCACGCCCCTTAATGTCACTAAAAGCGCTGTTTGGCCGACAGGGGGAGCTTTGCATAAATCGATCTGAGGTCTGAGCCTGTCTCCGGCTATTTACTTATTTATCACAATGACCCAGCCCTATTCCCAGCCCATTCCCTGTGAGTAGACCACACACAGCGTAATAGTTCCCGAGTTCGTCTTTCCTTTTTTTTTGCAGTCCTCAGGCTGGTCCTCCATTATGCCGCTGTTTGCCTTGATAATGTTTCCAGGGGGGAAATGGCAAACTCCTCAAGTCGGTCAAGACATCGCTGCCTTTTTGTCATTTCAGTTGTGTTTACTAAGCGGAAACACGAAAAAATAAATATATTTAGGAGTGGGTATTTATATATATTTGCACTTCTCCCCCAATGGTGGCTCAAGAAGGCCTAGTTCTGACTCCCGACTCCCGACTCCCGACTTCTGACTGCCGACTCTGCTCCTAAGCAAATAATTTATTTATGGGCTTGTTTACTTGTTCCGGCTCGGGATCTGCGTCGGCTTCTTTTGTCATGTTTGCCAAGGGCTTAGTAGGTGGCAGTTCTCGAATTCGGTTTATAAATAAGAAATCAATTGATTTTATTTACAACTCTTAAGGCGCTTAGCCATTCCGGCTTTGCTGTTCGGGAAATTGAACCACTCTATAATAAAGTCGATTCCACATAAATATTGTTTCTGCGAACCAAGAATCACAAGCTGCTCTTTCGCTTTAACCAAAATATTTACATTCCTTTCTGCTGCACTTGCAAACGCAGTTCGCAGTTACCATTGAGTAATCAAATGTCGGCTGGGTGAAAATGTTTACGCCGCTTTTCTGGGAAAAACTGTTAGGGAAGTGTTGAAAATTTATCTGCCTGGCCATGCAAATTTTTCGTTTTTATTTGCCACGTTTAGTTTACTGCAGCAATGGTGCCGCAAAAAAAAAAAAAAAACAACAAGGGGCGAATGGGAAAAGGAAACCAGGATGCAGCAGCCCAGTTTTCCATTAGCAAATGTAACCACAAAAGCTGGGCTCCATCTTTCCTGCCCTTTATCTACATACATCTCACTTGCTCTCGGGGTCTCTCGCTCTACTAATTCCGAACCGATAATTTGCACTTAACTGCCAGAGTTCTGGCTTGGTTCTCGTTCCTGGTTTCAGTTACTTTCATACAAAATTCCCTTTCATAAAACATTTTTTTCCCCCTCTTTTTTTGCCTGTTCCACTGACAAATTCTGGCAAAAAGTTAACATTATGTGCTTGGAGCTCTGGAGCCAGTTGAATGCATTCGATGGTTACCAAAATCCAACTGACGATGGTTTATCAGGCAGAGCGTGAATCGAAGTTAAAGTTCGGGTTTCTTTATATTTACATTTCTCATTGATGGGACAGGAAAAGCGAACAGAGATAGGATTTCCGTGGCCATGGCTAACGGCGGCTTTTCCCCGGCCATCCAGCTCTATTTTGGCCCCGACGCCACACATAAGTTATTATTTACTCTGACAATAGTGGAGTGTTCGAGGGACAGGATGTAGAGCTCCTCCAGCTCCAGTTTGCCACTCAATTGACGCTCGATGCAGACCGTCGTCCTTCCCCCAGAATTTCCCCGGGGCTGTTGTCGGCCTGCCAAGTGTTGGCGTGTTGACTTGGCTCCCCAAACTGACTCTGTCCCCCACTTCACTCCCGGTTCTCGCTCCTTTCTACTTCTCCTCTTCCATTTTAGTTTTCCACTTGATAGTTCTCTCAAGTCCACAGGGCTGTTCCTAGTTGTTTTCATGTATAATTTCCAAGTACAGAGTAAAAATGTCATAGGAGTTCAAGATTATTGATTATAATCAACTTTACCCTGGTGTCAGCCAATAACTCCCAGCTTAGCAAAGTCAAGCGATAAGATTTGTAAGAAAAGAAAACTTTATTAACAATTGATTTTTTTGATTGATTCTCAATGTTTCAAGTCTCTGACACTTGCTTGATTTTATATATAATTTATACTTGTGAACTTGTGATTACTGTTATTATCAGTAATAATCAGTCTCAGCTTAAATATTTGCCTCATCTCAAGATACAAATTAGAAAAAACCTAAAAAATTCCAATTACCTTTAATCTGAGCTCAATACTTTGCTTCCGTTTTCTTATATAAATATTTATTTTAATAAAATTAATTTCATATTTAAAAATATTAATATTTTAACATTATTTTGGTTGAAAGATAAATGTGACATTTTAAATTTTCTTCCTGTGCAAAAGCATTCCCGCCCTCTCGATTCCTCCAACTTTTTGCATTAGTGTTCCCTAGAATTTGGCTTTGTTTATTTTTTTAAAGGACACTCCCCCTTTTAAAGGTTTAAATAATGGTTACTTTTTGATTCCAACCCATAATTCAAAGGCAAACGGCAGAAATCGAAGTTGGGGTGGGCAAATGTATCTGAATGGCCAAGTATCTGAGCCAGCAAAGTGCCGTCCAAGGCCGGAGGGAAGTTGTATCTGCTAGTTGCTCGAGCTATCTGTATCTGTCGGTTTTGTTCGCTCTTTCGAGTGGCGCTACGTTGACCATTTTTGGGTGGCCCCACCAACGTTGAGATGCTGGAGTAGGAGTAGGAGTAGGAGTTGGGGGCCAGTGTCGTCTATAGATTCCGTATAGCATGGAAGCTGCCAGCACGCGTTGATGCCGTTGTTGTCTGTTGGCCATAAAAAGTCAGACAAGTTCCAGGGCGACGCGTTGCCATTGCAACTTCGGATCGAATCGCTTTTTTTGCTGTTCTGCCTCTCCGGCTTGTCAAACGTAGCTGTTAGATACAATTACAGTTAGCTGCAGATAGCCGGAGTGGCTATGCGAACGGCGGCACTCGTTTGAAGTCCGCTCCACCGCCTCCAGGTACGTATCTTCATCTCGCATCTCCATCTTTGCCTTAGTCATGTGCGGTCGCCAAAGTTATCGGATACCAGTCGAGACTTTCTGATTTCCATTGTCTCAAGTGCAAAGATTTTTGCTCTTCGTAGATATCTGCATCTGGGCATGCGGAATTCGCTACATATCTTAATGGCCGGGAGGCGTGTGAATCATCGGATACGGCCCTGGCCACTGGCAACTGGCCATTAAAGTGCGACAAGTGTTCGGAGCCGGTGGAAAATTGCATAATTGCCATGTTGGGGATAATTGCCGCCGATGAATCATCCCACAGATCGTCGGGCTCCGAAAGCAAAAGATGTAGAAACTGGTTGCGGATTAATGGTCTGCGATCAAAGGGGAGGTTCCACTTTTTGGCATAATTATTGTATCGAATTTGGAGTAAAGACATAAGGAAAGTTAAGCATTTATTTTTATACCCTTGCAGAGGGTATTATAATTTCAGTCAAAAGTTTGCAACGCAGTGAAGGAGACATTTCCGACCCTATAAAGTATATATATACTTGATCAGCATCACCAGGAGAGTCGATCTAGCCATGTCCGTCTGTCCGTCTGTCCGTCCGTCCGTTTCTACGCAAACAAGTCTCTCAGTTTTAAAGCTATCGAATTAAAACTTTGCACACACCCTTCTTTCCTTTGCACGTAGTATATAAGTCGGAACGGCCGGGATCGGCCGACTATATCCTATAGCTGCCATATAACTGATTGATCGGAAATGCCATAACTTTCGTGTTTGTAAAGTAAGGAAGTTGGGATTTTCTATGGGTTTTATATTTGGCCAATCAATCCGACCTACCAAATTTCATAAGGATCGGCCGACTATATCCTATAGCTGCCATATAACTGAACGATTGGAAATGCCGTAACTTTGGTGTTTGTAAAGTTAGGAAGTTGGGATTTTTTTATGAGTATTAAGAATGCATCATATGAATAATTTTGGAGAATATAATTTACAGAGTATTCTGCAAGGGTATATCAACTTCGGCTCCGCCCGAAGTTAGCTTTCCTTTCTTGTTTTTAACATAAAAAGTGGATTTCGAAATGTAAAGTTATGTTTTACCTTTGCTAAATTGGTCAATGGTGTTGTTTAATAAATCTATCAATTCAATGGTTTATTTATAAATGAATTAATTGAATAAGTTGTAACGTACAGTTGCAAATAATTTGTAATTGACTTTACTTAAACCATTTTACTAAGCCTCTAATGTAACTCTACATCTGGTTAAAATTGCTTTCTTTTTTAAGTCGCTTTCAGCCCGCTAGTGTTTCGTTTTAGCTAACGTTACCAAAATCGCTTCGGTAAACATAAACTAAACTGAAACAAACCCACTTCCAAGGATACAAATAGCCTCCCCCAGAAACGCGCCCAGAAAAGCAATTAAAGATTAAAGTCAGCAAAGGGGAAAAGAAAAGCAGAGTCGGTGACTGGAAATGGATGACCAGCACGTGTTAAGCTTATTAGGAACTTTGATTTCACTTGGACTATAGAGCTTGCTTAGACCTTCCGGTCCAACTCTTTGCTGCCTGAGAATAAAGACATAAATCCCGGGGCTCAAGACACACAGCTTGGCAGTAGAAATGGCAACAACTAATAACCAATAAAAAGTCTTAAGCCATCTTAAGCTCATAAATGTTATTTTCAAATACAGAAATAACCATGCCAGAGAGTTGTGGTCTGAGGTCAAAGGGCAGGGTGCTCGTTCGTTCTAGGGCCATAAAATAATCCAACTACGTGTGAGTGGAAGTGTGAGTGCCCCCCAAAGGAAACCATTCGAGTTGAAAAGCCCTTTTAATAAGCATTTTGGCCAGACTCGAGGAAAATAAAAATAAAAATAAAAACTTGCATTCGAGCGAACGGCAACAAGTGGAAAACGACGTGGTGGGGGGGTTTGCTGGAGTGTGGCAGGGTTAAGGAGAAACCACTTCAGCTGATGTTTGAGTGAATGAAGTCGAAAGATGAGCAGCCCGAGCCCCAGCCAATGATTGGCAGGAGAAAGAGTCGGGTGAAGCGGCTAAAGAGAGAGAGGGCAGAACGCCGCAGAGCAGGCTGTAAAATAGAGCAACAGTCGGCGGCAACAGTTGTTGCCTCAGAGCTGCGGTCATGTTGCATGTTCAAGATGACAGCCTGGCTGCCAGGCAACGAGGGCCCCCTTCAAAGTTTTAAAAGCTTCGAAGTATTATATAAAACTGGCTG
The DNA here is from genome assembly GCA_018153305.1 of Drosophila kurseongensis. Lineage (NCBI taxonomy): Eukaryota > Metazoa > Arthropoda > Insecta > Diptera > Drosophilidae > Drosophila > Drosophila kurseongensis. The sequence continues at coordinate 11,401,666 of JAECXX010000005.1, read as the reverse complement.
GGAAAAGATCACATTTCTCATTGTTTTTAAAAGGATTACCATGTTTTTTATATTTACGTATTTTGACAGAAACTGAATACTATAGTTGAGTTTTAAGTTTTCATTGCAAAATCTATAGTTTGTTACATATTACAATCCTTATTATTACATAATATAAATCACGATTTATCCTACTAACTAGTATGATAATATTTGGTTTTAGAGAAAAGTGATTACAAAATCGATTATATCCGGATAACAATTTAAATATGTAGAGAACAAATTTTCTCGAATAATTCTTAAGTACACAACAATAATGTAATCAGGGTAAACGACTAACGTAGAATATTTCCCAAGGTACTATGAGTACTATGTTTAAAATGAAAGGCAAAGTTGAAAAAAGTCGTTCTAAAATCACAAATTTCTAGTTTTCTTGTACTCTCTAGGGGTTTATTCTGATGTCAAACCCTCATTTACTATTGCCAGAACTTGTGAAGCCACCCGTTTATCAATTTAACTCACGGCAGTCAGAGCCGAGGAGTCAGGCCAGGCTGGCTGGCAAAACGCTGCAATGCAGTTGAACTTTTAATTTGATGAATGATATACATTTGTCTCGAGTGCGAGGCAACCCCCCTCGCGGCGACTGCCCCGTATTTCGAGACCCTCTTTCTTTAACCCTCTCGTGGGCCTTGGTCTGCCACAGAGATTGCCGCAAGTCGGCCGGTAATTGTTGTGGATTGCAGCTGGGAGAAGACCGAAGTCCGTCGAGTCCGAAGACCGATCGCCTGGAAATATTTGCACAGACAAGTTGACTGGACCCCTGCACACACATATGGTCTTCGGCGCTCTGGCCGATCTGGATCTCAACTCGACTTGGGCTATATAATTTTGCTTAGCTGCAATTATGAGATGTGCCGGGCTGATCTTGAACCAAGTGAACAAGAAGGGGGCTGCACACATGGAGGAGCAGCCGCAGAAACCTGAACTTCACCGGAAGCTTCGTCTTCTGTGTGCGCTGGCCTTTTGTGAATCAAAAGCAGAGCAGCAGAGGCAGCAAAAGATAAAAAACAAAAAAAATAACTCGTTCTTACGGTTATCTGTTGGTTTTACAAGTGCCTCAAGTGCTGCAGAAGAATCTCCCCTGCACCATTCTTCATGCGTCTGGCAGATGCCAACATAAAATACATCCAACATCCTTAATTATGACAATCATCTCAGCTTGATGTTCATTTCTCGACTTGACTTGGTTTTGTTTTCCGCGGCTGCTGATCTCCGATCCAGATCGCATGTATATTGTATCCGCAAGAGTGTGTATGTTGGTATGGGGTCACTTTCCGATATATTCTAGATGGGAGCGGGAAGGCGAAAGATCGCAGTAAGAGATCTGTGGCACAGTTTTCGAAAACACTTTGGAATGCCGTGCACTGGGGGTTGATTTGGTGCAAGGATGGGAACCAACCAAGTGGGGGAGATCTTTATGTCGAAGGTAGGGAGCGTGAGAGCTTTGTTCTCTGGCAGTTAGTATTCTTATGACGATTCCGGGTGACTTGGGTTCGTTTGGGAATTATGGCTGATCGCGGAAGATATAATTATTGCCAAAGGGATATTTTATTCGTTGTGCATTTCCCTTTTATTTTTGGTTAGGGCATGCAATTATAGAATACCAAGTTTGTGAAGCGTTCTCAAAATGTATCCATTTAAATTATGGTTTAGTTTATGGTTTTTTTTTGTTATTTAAATTGAATTTGTAAGGCTTATGTGCTAAAAAAAAAAGATAATTTTTAAGGAAGCATTGATGTATAATTTTTGCAAGTAAATATTATTTTTGTAGTGCTTAAATACAAACGATTACTTTTGAAATTCAAAGTTATTGTAATTAATTTTTAATGTGTTAAAATAGTATTTTTCCGTAACATGTTGTCAATTAATGCACTGCTAAACCCCGAACTTCCATTTGTTGTTGCTTACATATATTATTGCACTGCTAAAGGTCATTATTTTTCCAGACATAAAATTCAACACGATCTCTAACCCTTGACTGGCCCAGAATTTTCTAAGCGACCACTTTCGATTTTGGGGCAGCAGAGCCCAATTACAAAACACGCTGATTGATTACGCGGCAACGGCAATTAAAAGCTCAGCTTTCACCCTCAGGCCACTGGCCGGCCACTAATTACTTTCACTGGACCAGGGCCCGTCATCAAGCCCAACTTGCAAATAAGCCAAGTCAAATTCAGAGGCGCAGTTACAATTCGAGCACGCAGTCGGACTTTGGTTATCATCGTCGTCATCATCGCAGGGGGCCAAAGGTTAATATGGCAATTAGCCAACTTTACCAAAAGAAAGCCGAGGCAAAAACAAAAAAAACCAAAAGGTAACGCAGGGAAAAGCCAAACTCTCTGACAATTAACAGAGCCATAGCTTTCATAGCTCGTAGATGCGATAACTTTCAAATGCGATTAGGGTCGATGAGCTGCCAACTGAATCCAAATCGACAGGTTCTAACAAATGATAATAATTCTGTTTTTGTTTCTCTTGTGTTTCTTTTTTTCTACCGAGGATGAGCTATCGAAGTCATAAGAACGGATGCCGGCATCCACAAGATACTTTTGAAAGTATCTCAACAGGTTCACGCCTCTATCGAAATCTCAGACACACTTTAAATGTAATTTTCAGACGAAAAAATGGATGGAGAGACGGGCCAAAATGAAAACCTTTCGAGCCAGATCTACTTGTAGATCTTGTACATCAAAAATTTCCAACAGTTTTTCAAGTGGTTATGATGGGGGCATTGAGGGGCATTGGTTTTGGCGTGATTACCGCAAGTAAACTATCTCTCGCAGCTGGATGTTTCTGAGGGAACGGGCTGCCGGTTTTTATTTCATTGTTTTTGTTTTCCCTTTTTTGTGTTTTTCGTCTTTATGAAGATGAATTTCTTTTTTATGAGTGATTTAAACGTGTCTGCTGCTCTGTATCCCCTGCTGTTTTGTAGCTCCAATTACCTGAGACCTCGGTTGATTGATTCAGCCGCAACGGACCGAGTTCAATATCAAGGCAAGTTCAGCTTCAGTAAGCCCATCAGCTAATCCGAATTTGAGCGCCTTTTGTCATAAACCCTAACAATACGTCATCATCGGTTTACCTTCAATCGACCTAAACCATCCGAAACAAAAACATAATAGAAAGAGAACCAATGACAAATCCGTTCAACAAGTGGCACTCGAGACCAGATCTCTGAAGAGGGCTTCTGCTTACATCAATGCCAGCATCCAATCTTTATCTGCGGCTCATCAAGCGGATCGCATTTGCATACAATTCCCATCGATGCGTATTTCCTATATATATCATTTTCCCTATCGCCAGTGACAATCTGGTGGGCATAAATCAGGGGGCCGCATCTTGGCTTAGATCTCCAGTATATAAATTTAAATTAGCCAGTTCAACTTTTACCCCCAGACTGGCGGGCCGGTGATTTAGCACTTGGAATATGCCAAGAATCGCTTTGCAGGTGTTTCAATGCCAAAAACGAGTTTACATGCGACTTGACTTATTTGCCTGCTAATTTCTGGTTATTTATGCGACCGAAGCCGTTGGAAAAAAGTCAAACAATAGACGGCATTTGGGTGAGGCCTCTAGTTGCTTTGCGGATTTGTTTATTTTTCTGTGAGCGCGCTTTTTGGGCTGCCTTTTTTTGTTGGGTTCATTGTTTGCCTGACAACATGACAATTACACGTTCAGAATTTTCGAAAAACAAATTGCGTTGTCAGCTTTGGTTGGTGGTAATCAGCATGGCAAATTATGGAATTATTTCCACCTGAAATCGAGCGCCTGAAGGTCGTCGCTATAATTCATTCACTTAGTCAAGTGCAGGTTTAATTTACAAGTAAGGTGATCTCAGACAAAGCCAAAATTGTAAAAAAACAAATAAATAAATATTTATTTTGGCAAAGTCAAATTTAAGATTATTAACAGATTTTTGTTGATGATGTCAGACAATCATTTGGATGTGCCAGAAGTACTCTTTGCGGTATTCATAAAGCTTTTTCTGAAAACGTTTAATTTTGCAATTATATTTAGACTTGCTCGTATGAATATTTATCACAGCCACACATTGAAATTACCAAATTGATTTATGCATACATTTGATGATCTTATACACAGAAATTATTCATCAAGAAAAATTGTTTGCAAATGTTAAAGCTAATTAAAAAATTATAATCTAGAAATTATTTAAAGTGCTGGCAGATTTAGATATTAAATGTCTACAAATTGTTTTGAAATAATAACTTATTTGTCCCTTATGAGAGCTTCTTTAAAATTGAAAATACTGTGTCGTTATTTAATGATACTTTTTGCACTGAGTGGCTTATAGCCCCAGGACTTTCAGCGATGGAATCCTCTCAGCAGACTACAAAGGATACTCCAAAAGTTGACGGCGGCTGTTTCGGTATTTTTAAAGGAAAAAGTTGGATGAGAGGAAAGGCCTGTTTGTTATTTACCGACAACTTTATGGCCACATGTCGACGACAACAACAACGGCGAATTGTCATCATAAACAATGTGAGCGGGCCAACAAAAAAAAAGCCAACGTTGAATTTGTTGCTTAAATTTCTGCCTCTCGTAATTTTTTTCCTTTGCGGTTGTTGTTTTTGTTGATGCGCATGTGTGAAAAATAAGCAAGTTTCCCAAGTAATGTGGGGGGTGTGGTCGTCAGCTCTGGCGACATCAACGAATTTTTTCCATTTAGGTTTTTCTTCATTTTTTTTTCGTTTGTGGGAAAAGCGACGCCACGGCGTCTATTTAATGAAGTGCCAGAGCGCCGACGATTTTTTCGGGGACATTTTTTCTATGCGTCGCGGATAGTGTGAATTTTCACATCAAGTTTCTCTACTGCAGTTTTGGACTGGCATAAAGCGATTGCACCGAGTTGAGCCGGGCTTAGCCAAGTTGAGTTATCTCTTTTGCTGAAGGTGCCAACGGCCCAGTTGACAGGTGGGTGGAGGTTTACTTGATTTAAGTACGGATTGAATGGGGTTAGCAGTTTTGTGTTCAAGGCAAGGCACGTTCATTGGTACTTAAAAAACCGTTTTAAAGCACTAACAGAGGTGTTATGACTTAATTAGTTTGGACATTTTGTACATTTTAAATTATGTTTATGGAGCTTTTTAAGAATAATACACCAATAGTATTTGGCTTATCTGTCTGAAATATAACACTGCATTTTAAAATGGTCATTTTACGTGTTAAGCTGAGACAAAGTAAGTTATTTTTAAGATAAAGGAAAACAGGATTAAAATTAATGTATCAAATAAAATTAAAAAAAAAAAACTTAGACATGATTTGAACTCTTAGAATTTTATTTGTTAGTTTAAACTAGATATTGCATAAGATTACTAGGTATTCTCATGCCCAGAGGACTTTAAATCTCTCAAAAATAGATCAAAACCAACAGGCTGACACATGGGCGAGATCATGCCGACTTAACCTAAGCCTTCGTTTTAAAGCTCTTTAATCCAACATATCGTATCGACTCGAGGGCCATTCATCCAAGCACTTACCCGCTAACACATGTGTATCCAATCACTCTCTGCCCCAATGACGTTCTGCCGGTATAATCTGTAATGAAGAGCAAACATATAAATTTAATAAGCTGTCACATAAATTTTCCGCTCTCTCATGAGCACTTAAATCTATATACTAGACCCAGTCCGAAAAATCATTCGAGCTGAACACTAAATTAGATAGAGAGCCAGCGAAAAAAGGAGAACCTAAAAATAGTGAACAACGAACAGAAGCGTGGGGAAAAATCTGAAATAAATTAAATCCACTTAAAAACTGTTGCCAATGGCAAAGTATAAATGTTTTGGCATCTGTTTCGATTTAAAGGATTGAGTGGAAATTGAATACTTTCCCAAGAACGCTGACTAAGTGAAAATTAATAGCCGAGAAAACCCCGCTGTAAAAAAATAAAGGGGAAAACCAGAAAACTTTCACTGGAAACTGTAACGAGAAACTTGAAATGACTTTTTGAACTGTGAACCATGAACATGGAGTTATCGAAGGCCCTGGAGTGCCGTGCATTGGAGTGTTTGGATTGTGTGTTCGACTGGAGGCATCATAAATATTTGAAATGCGTCTCCGTAACTGACACGATGATGGTTCCGTCGGGGGAACTCCGGACTGCGGAGCAGGGGGCAGCCAGCATGCCACATGGCAGCAACAACATTTTGACACACTTAAGTGTCGGACAGCCCCCATCATCAGCGGTCTGATCACCGACGATCCTCAGCCGGCTGGGCCGAAGATGTGCGACAATAAATTTGAAAATTATGAACATAATTCTTCATTAACAGCGCCTCCGTGCTGCTGCCATTGATAAATTGGAAAAAGCGATAGAGCAGAGGCGTCTCCCCAGCATTTTTCTTCCCTTCCGAATTCCAAATTCCGAATACGAAACGAAAGTGAAATGTGAACTGCCCACATTTGCTTTCGTTTTATGTGGCCAGTTGGCGAACGGAACTCCGGGTTTTGGGATTTTGGGCCCAATGGCCAGTGATAAATTGGCGATATTACGGCAGCAGATTATTCAAATTTCTGCCCGTGGGCGTTAACCCACAAAAAGTCATTTGAAGAATGCCAAACCAGGCCATAGATAGACCCATTTCTGATAGTGCCCGGCGATTGTTTGGCATTCGAATTGAAATAACGTGATTTTTGTGGTCCACTGGCCGTTGGTCGATGGTGCAGGGCAGGTGGGTTGACATAGATTTTTCCCCTATCCAGCTATTGTTTTGCGGTTTTGCGCAGATTTCAGGGCTTGACTGAGTCGGAACGCACTTTTTTCTCTCCATTATTTAGTGGGCGTTGCCGCGACTTTCTGGCAGTTTATCGTTTGTTTTTTGTGTATATGTCCCAAAGGGAATTGAATGGCATTGACCACCGCTTTTTTTCTAAATTCCTAAATACCTTGGGGTATAATAACGCTTGATAACAAAATAAATTTCAAAGAAATATACAGAAAAATATGTGTGAATTCGTAAAATGTACATACATAAACATACAACATAATTAAGAGATTATTTTTTTCCCTGGCACCTCTTTAATTTAAGATATAGACTTAGATATAGATTTAAAGACCGTTTAATATGGTTTCACACAATTTTAAAGCTTACAAACAAAAGACCATTTACATTAAAAAAATTGGTGTCCTAATTTTCCAATAAACAGTTACTATTTTGACCGCAGAAAGAAAAAAATGTATTATTTAGTTAAAAAGGTTTTTTAATTATAAAAAAAAATCTGAACATCTCCCCGACGGGGAATTGAACCCCGGTCTCCCGCGTGACAGGCGGGGATACTAACCACTATACTATCGAGGATGTTGAATCTTGCTCGCGCAAATGTGTCTTTAGCTATAGGCACTGTTTTTATCTGTGAGGGGCAATCAAGTAAGAGAGAGGGAGAAAAAAAAGAGTGAGATCAGAAATGAGAACTCAAAACTAAACAAACTTGTATAGAAAAACTGATCAATTTCAGTTCCGAGTTCGACGCACGCCAGCGACAGCTCTGAACAATTTAAATTACAGATTTGGTTGTAATTACTGATCTGGATTTTTCACATTTCTTATAAATTTTTCAGCGCAATCAATTGATTTTAATGCGTTTCCAGCATAGCACTCGCCGCTGCTCCACTTTATCCAGCATACCAAAGCTCGTTCTCTCTGTTTTTCTGGGGCCCCCGAGACCAGCCATGAAATGCAGTCGGGAGTGGGTCTGTCCCACAGCGGTTTCGAAATCATTCCCACCTCATAACAGCCACCAGATAAACCCGCCCCTTCACTCCGATTCAGTTCAATCCGCTCCACACGGCGCATGCAACGCGCGTTCGGCTTTCACAGCCCAATTCACTTGCCGCAAAAACCGCAAGGTGCGTTGTTATAGTTGCTCAAAACCATTCAAAGTGAAAAATGCCAGCACAAAAACACAAAAGCAAAAGCAATTACGCAAGCAACGCAGATTGCAACGCGATCTAGTTTGCTTTCTCTCTTTAACAATCGAAGGACCCATTTTTACTTGAGAATTTCTAAAAATATACAAAATATATAAGCAGCAAATAAAAAAATGTTTTTCAAATGTGAAAAATCATAAAAACTTAAATTAAATAATTAAATAAAAATGGTCTATCCATATTATATATCATAATTTGCATTTATCTTTTTATTGTGTAATCTTTGCCCCAACCATCAACCATTCTGAAATAGTTTCATGTTAAAAATTCACATGTTTAAATTCCGTTTGGTATAAAACTTCAAATTCCTCCACTTTACTTTGCTAAAAAATGAAAAAAACAGCAGTCATGTCCGGGCGACGTTGTGTAATCTGCGGCGAAGAGCCGCCGGCTAAGGACGCGCAGGGCAACGAGGCGTATGCGTATCCCAAGACGGCGGACGAGGCCAGAATCTGGCAGGCTAGTATGATGGCCAAGAACTGCTGCCTGGAGAGCATCCAAAAACAGTGTTGCGTCTGCGTGGAGCACATTCCCGACTTCGTAAAGCGGGCCAAGAAGATTGGCCAACATCTAAGGACACTGGAGCGGGAAAAGCAGAAACGCCTCGACGACAAGGCAGCGGCAGAGGCGGCCATGGGCTGCCATTGTCCAGATGATGGTAAGCCCGGTCCCGACCGCCCCTCGGTGAATGTCCTGCTCCTAAATGGAGCTTCACTGCCCACGTATTGCGGCCAGGGTCAGTCCTGCGTGAATTTTAAACCACTTCCAGCGGAAAAGGGGGATTCGAAAATGAAGATAACAAAATGGTTAAATCCCAAGGAATCCGACACGGAGATATTTGTGCAGGAGTCAGAATTTAAGGACACTGGCGGGACATTTCCGGATATCGATGGCACCGAAGTCACCATGCTGCGCACTCCCATGCAAGAGGAGGAGCAGTTGAAACAGCTGCAGAAGGAGCTGAAAGATGCGGAACAGGAGGAGGACCCGAGTGCCAGGTGGGCTACATCTATTTCTTTACGATTTTTGTCCTAGCTCAAAAAGTTTCCTATGTATAAGCTAAAAGCGTTCTTGGAATTTGTCCGTTTTTTAAACTTATACAAAACTTTACAGGTGTTCACAAAAACACTAAAATGTAAATACACAAGCCGGTGAAAAAACATATAAACCTAAGCTTGGAACACAGATTACAGTTAAACAATTTTCAATATAAACCAAGGCAAACTTCAAACCTTGCTTCAGTTTTCAGCTCCATAAATCGATATCTATTCTTATTTCTGCCAATTTAGGAGGCGCCGCAATAGCTGCCTGCCCGGCTGCACGGATGTCCTTCTCCTGGGCCGCGGTCACCATCCAACCGACGAGTGTCCTTGCAAGTGTGAGCAGTGCTCCAAGCCCTCAGGCTTGCCAGAGAAAGATCCGTGCTGCCAGCCCGAATGCTGCCCGGAATCCGAGCCAAACTACTTCAGCCAACCTCCCTGCGGCTGCGAGTGTGAGCAGCAGGTGCGGCGGGAACTCACGAAGGTCATCAAGACGCAGGGTGAAAGGATTCGCGAGTTGGAGGAGTTGCTCTGCCGGCAGAATAATGTGCGCAACTGTCTGCAGCGGAAGTTGGATGAGTTGTACTGCGAGTTTGGTCGCCTGGATGAGGATGAACCAAATCGATCGCGACTAACCTGCCCGGGAAGTGATCGTGGCGCCCCCGATTGCACCTCTGCCTTGTATCCAGCTCCTCCGCCGCCACCACCCCCGGAACCAATGCATGATCTTCCACATAAAAGATCCCGAAAGAGCCGTCGATTGAAGCCCACTGTTTCCGTAAGGGAGATTTCAACGGCGGAGCAGGAACCTCCGACGCCAGAGGAGGGTGAACGGGTTCACTGGTTCGCGGAGAAAAATGTCGAATCCGAGCAGATCACTCATCATCCTCGGTGGGTCAACGTGACGGATAAAGAAGAGATTGAGTCGGGAAGCAGGATAGCTATTCGATTCGGGCAAAACAACACCTACTTAGTACCCACGGAAAATGAATCCCACTACACAATCTCCACCTCGAATCCCAGGTCTCAGAATTCCAACTCCAACTCCACCTACTCCATGTCCAACAGATCCCGTACTTGATGTGCCCGTCTGCCACCCGTTACCCAATCCCCTCGCCCCCATTGCATCTCCCTGTCCCTGTGCAATCATGCAAATAAAAATATATTCTTTTTTCCAGCTCTGTGCAAATGTTTTTAACCCAAATATTTTGTAGACATGCAACATTTATGTAGACAGGCTGCAAACAATTTGCAGCTGAGTGAGCGACAGGGCACTGAAAAAAACTGCAGTACTTTTTTTATTCCACTGCCAATATACTTCTGCAATAGTTACTTTTCACAGTCCATTTGGTTTCGCCCCAAAACTTGCAAAATTGGAATTTCTCTTTGGTTTCAACTTGGTAAATCGAAACAATATTGATTTTTACTTCAAGCCAGTATCTGCAAGTTCTCCATTTTAATCATTTAATGGATCAATGAAACTAATTACTGATTTAATTCAGTTATGTTTATAATGAAGGTCAGATGATAGAAACATCAATTAAAAACTGTAAATAGCTTGCATAATAATTATTATTTTTTTCAATTCAACAACTCTTATTACCAATAGTTGTGATATGTAACAAATGCAATACTTATTATATATTTTGAAATGCTTATAAAAGCAAAACGTAATATTTTCAGTGAATCGGATGAAGGAAGAATGGAACACGATTGGAGAGTTGAGACCCACTCTCGGGCTCAATGCGAACCACTCAAACACCCCTCGAAGGCGACAGCTGCGTGCAAATTGTTGCCATTTTATGGCATTTCAGTGCAAACGAATGCAGCTGTCTCTTCTCCACCCCCTCCACATTTGAACACACCCCTCGCAAATATACCCCCTGCAATTTAGGGAGCAATTTTCGCTTACTATTCTAAATGTTCATAAACACATTAAAATTATAATTAAAAGAAAATTTCGCTCTCTTTTCATTTTTCGCACATCAGCGGCAAAGTTAATGCTGCAATGTTGCATCTGCATTATTTATTTATTATGTATGCAAATGCATTTAATTGCATGCCCGAAAGAGGGAGCAAGAGGGAAGGGGAGAGAGGGAGACAGAGTCAGAGACAGAGACAGAGGAGCTGCAGGCGAGGCAACGTCAAACAATTTGCATATTTTAGCATGTAATGAAATTTGTAATAATTCTGCAATTAATTGCGTACGTGTCCTTGTTTATAGTCCACGTAGCAGTTGGACGGGAGGAGCAGGAGTCCAGTTTCATTTTCAGTTTGTGTGGGTTTTTGGCTTTTCGCCCCAAGGGCCATGAAAACACACAGCGCGAAGTAGTGTACCGGGCATTAATGTTTACGTTTTGCGTGCATAAATAAAATGGAATATATATAAATTGCCATATATGGCCATATACGTATTTAAACCATAGACAGCATTCATGGCTTCTGTTGGTCCTGAAAGACTTTAATGGTTAAAGTTGCAAAATATGAAAAGCATCCAAAAGAATTGTTTCAAACTCTATTAGAGTTTTTGTTTTTTTTGTTCATAAATCCATATTATCATATTAAGAGTCTAGAAAGGCCATCAATTAAAATATTTTTTGCTTTGACAATTTGGAAGTATATTTATTTTTTCAAAATTAAATTCACATTCAAACTCTTCACATTATGCTCATAATTCAGAAATTATAAATAATATTTATAAAGATAAAGTTAATAAGGATTTAAAAGAAAATCGACAATAAATTATCCTTATTTAATTATTTTAAATAATGTAATATAATCAGTAAACCATAATAAGAATGTTTCGATACGTAATATATTTAAACTTTTTAACAGCAGCCAATTACCAATTTAATATTCCAATTGTTAATTGCTTAAAACATTCTGAGCCCCTTAAAAGGCTTTTATTACCTACTTATGTTTTTAAAAATGTTTTAATTTAACAAATCATTTCAATTGAACTTTGCTTTGTTTCACTTCGCAAATTCTCTCGAAATCGCCACATTTTAGGGCCCCGACTTTGACCTGCACTTGAAACTGCCAAAACAAAGCAATCGACTGCGGACTTTTCCACCCTGCTTTTCCCAAAGTCCTTCATTGGCGGCGGCTGCTTTACAATTTGCATGTTTACAAGTAAATTTCCAACATGAATATTTATTTGTTTTACCATTGCAACGCAGCAAATGGAGTTGTTGTGTGCCGTGTTGTGGCAGTGCATTGTTGTTGCTCGCGGTGGCTGTTGATGTTGATGGGTTGTATACCTTCGGCTAGGTGTTCGACATGGTCTTGTTGTTTTAATCCCTGCTCTCGCCCCTGCCCCTGCCACTGCCCCGCCCTCGAATTCCGCCCACCAACCCCTTCGGTGGATTTTCAATAACAAGCTGCCTGGGCCATTGTTGTTGTTGGTCATTTTGTTGTTTGTTTTTAATTGTTTTGCATGTTTTCATTTCATTTGCAGTCTCAATGAAAAAAAGGGAATAAAAATCGGGTTGCGGGGCAATCGACACCGTCATTATGGCGAGAGCAACAACAAATATTTATGCTGATTTTTATGCTACTTGGGCATATAAAAGTGTATTTAAATGCAAAGATGTCAGGCGCTGACAATCGGGTTGCATCATCATTCTTTGATTTTCATTTCGATTTGATGTTTTTCAATTATATTAAGGGTCCTGCCACTTCGGGATTTCACCACCCCATCCCCCTGCCTGGCATCATTTGTTGGCCCGATTTTGTTTTTACTTTTAGCTGTTTTTTCGGCAGTTTTCTTGTTTGTTTATTCTGCAATTGTCTGGACTGGCAGACAGACAATAGATTTCAAGGATGGTTTCATTTCAGCTGCGTCCATTTGTGTTTCATTTTCATTCTCCTTTTACGGCTTGCAATAATCATTTGGCGAGGAAAGGAAGCGGAAGTACAAAAGCGAGCAGCGAGGGAAAAAGGAAGCGGGTCAAAAGGAAAAGTGCCAAAAGGAAAGTCTCATAAAATTAGTAGCAATGACTTTAAAATGCCATGTTTTGCAGAACCCCGCCCCTCCATTTTATTGTATCCATTCTTGCCTTTTTTCCGTTCTTTGATGATGATTTTTTCATTAGTTTCGCGCCGTTTGAGGCCGCCAATTAAAATAGAAAGAGACGGAGGCCAATATTGGAAAAATATCTCCACATTTCTATACACATTTAGATAAAAAGTTGTATATACATGTGCACAGAGAATATTTTTTATATTTTAAAAAATCAACATTTTTGTAGAAAACCTAATAATAACACTTTTCCTTATAATTGGTTTCTGTTTTAAAATATCCAATAAAATCTAATTATTTTGGGTTAAATAGATTGACAAGATATAATTAAATATTTAACTATTTAAAAGCATGCATAATCTCAACTAAATATGAAAGTTATGTAAATATAATTGTTTTTTCTGTGTATATAGATAGACATGCCGTCATGATGATAAATGAGTTTTGTGTAGCTGAACAGAAATGCGTGCTAAATGTTATAATTGCCGCCATTCATTGGGGCCACGGGTCGAGGGATAGAGAAAGGAACGAGGCATGTGCAAAACATTTGAAACGCTTTGAATTAATGGCAATTTTGTTAATTTAAAAGGTTAAATATATTGCTTGAATTCAGAAAGATACGGACAACAAAAGATCAGCAAGAGAAACATTAAATAGACAGCTCTCGACATCTATAATATAATGCTTTGCAAATAGTTTAAATTCAGCCATAAATTTCTTCATAATTTGGCAATTTCCAGCACCCTTCCTATTGAGTTTCCTGCTCTGTATGCACGCAAACTATAAGAAAATAAATGCCATTTTCAGTTTTTCCTCTGCCTTCTTCATATTTATCTGGCAGTGCGAAATTGCGCAACAAAAATATGTGTATCAAGAAAAACAGAGCCAAAATAAACCCTTGAGAGGAAAATAGACGGAGACCCTGAAGGACTCGCATACAAAACAATAAGGACAAGGACGGCCGAACGGAACTGAAGAGCAGGCAGAATAATAGTCAATAAAATATTTGCACGAACCAAAAATCATTCAAGCGCATCTCGGGACTTTTATTTCAATACAATCCGCAGATAGAAATGGAGGGCTTAGGAAAAAAGTGGCCCAGGCATTGAAATAACATTTGCCGAATACAAAAAGTTTCCAAAGTGCAGCAGCATTCAAAGGAAAGATGACAGGCAAGGAGAATTTAACAAAAATAAGAGCAAATAAAGGCTGCCACAGGTTCTGCGTCGATAGAAAAGCGGCAACAAAAAAAAAGGGAAAACAATTTTCAATGTTTTTGCTTCTAGTTGAAGACGCTTTATTCAATGCCAGTGGTGGGTGGCAAAAACAGAAGAAAACCCTCTTTGAGCCAAGTTACTTGGGACTTTCAGTCACAAAAATTTTTACCCATGACTGGACAACAGTGGCGGCAAAAAGTGTTCGACCTTTCCAGCAAAACAAAGCAGGAAATGGCTGCCAGGATATTGACAATGGCGGAGGCGAAGGCGAAGGCGGCTGGCGAGGGCGTGGCCGAAGGCGTGGCCATGGCCACTGTGCATCGAGCGTGAAATGCGTCAACCCTGGCCGGCGAACAAAGCGAGATAAAAAGAGTTCCCAACCATTTAAAGCGCATCTTATGCGATGGAAAAGTTTCAAATTTACTTCCCCCCACTTGTGGATCCTTTACTTAGTAAGCCCATTTTGTTGCCCCCTTTAAACACTTGAGCTACTTAAGGACATTTTAGTTAAATTTTATGTCGATTTCCGCTGGTCTCAGATTTCAGTTTGCCAATCTATTGAAATTGCGGTCGAGCATCGAGGGAAAAAGGTCAAACCCATTAAATTTATAATGCGATTGCGGGAGAAAACCCGGGTAAGGACGAAATGGGCGTGGCAGCGGATTCTCTGTGTGTAAGTGTGTGTGTGTGCGTAGGAGAGAGCCTTAAGTAGGTCAGTTTTGTCTGTCATAAAATGCAATTGGAGCGCATTAAAGTGCCCCGCGACTCGCAAGTGAAATGTCAAGTTGTAAATAAGCAGGACAGCAACAGGGGGCGGAAGGAGGAGGGGGCGTGGCAGGCCAAAGGATCCACAAAGTCCCTGCGATGGGCGTTGACGTCAAGTGTCGAAATGACCCAAAAGGTTTGATAGCTGCGATGATGTCACTTCAGATGTTCAAGAAAAAGGTCATTTAAGTCAAAAGGTTAAACTTGTATTTATGGTTGGAAGAATTTTAAATTATCGTGATTATATTTTATTATATTTGAACATTTGATGAGGAAAATATGTAACTGTAGATTAAATATGTTTGATAATGCTATTGATTTTTGTTTATTATTACTGTAAAAGACCTTTTTAACGAAAAACAAATAATAACTAAAATTATTAAATCTATTTTAAAATTAAAATAATTTACTTTACAGATAGCTACAATTAATTTCATTAAAAGTCAAGTAATTTATATAGTTCACTGTGTTTTATGAAGTATACAAAAACTTAGATTCATTTCTGTTTACTATTATATTTTATAATCATGTTCTATACATTAAATAAAAAGACTAAAATTTGTTTTCAAAATCTAAAAAAATCTTTTCACCCACAAATATACAAGGACTCTCAAGATATTTGCTGTAAAGTCATTTAAATCAGTTATCTGCTCGCTGTCCGCACTATCTGCACTTACATTTCCCGACACTTTCGGGCCTTTGTTACTATGCAAATGGCCAAACATTTTGGCTTAAAAGCTTTGTTACGACCACCGCCGAAAAGCATCGCGTCTCGGGTCTAGACGTCTGTTCAGCCACTTCAATTTGGCCCAAAACGAAATGAGGAGGGCCGGGAAGTGGGGAGTCTAACGAGGAGGAGTGGTGGGCCCGTTGAGTTGCGATTACGGCCATGATCCGCCTGGCCTGGGCCCCTCCTCATAATTGATATTCATATGCAGCTCGGATGCCGTTTGCTTGCATCTCATTAGTGGCCGTCGCTGAATCCCGCATTTATCCTTATATGTACCTGGCTCTTATAAATAAGCACATAATCAGGCGACAAACGCGACTGGGGCCGCCACGTGCATAAATAAATAAATAATTTGCAACAATTACCATAACTCGGGCTGACATCTCCACTAGACCTTCGGCCACATTGTGCCAAAGTGTTATGACTAACTTGGCTCTTTCCAACTCTGAAACTGAGGCTTTGGCTGGGGCTGCTGCTGCTGCTGCTGATGATGATGATGTCAGTTGCCAGCAGCAGCAGCAGTCAATAAACATAAATATCGGAGAGAAGATGCTCGTGGAGCATCGTTAAGTGTTTGGCTTTATGGCCGAATCGGGCGAGAGACTTCGCGGCCCGGCTTGGACTTTAATTAGCGCCTGGCCTGACAATTAAATAATATTTTCGCCAACTCACAGCTCACAGCTCATCCCCACTCTCTACTTGTCTGTGAAGCCGCCGACTTGTTAACTCGCTGCCTGACAGTCTGCCAACAAGTTTTAATTACAAGCCAAACGGCAGAGGCAAAATAAAAACAAAAAAAAGACACTGGGAAAAGACGAGTAGGAAACAAGCCAGTGATATGGCCTAGGCTGAGATATACCCTGTTTTAATATAAGAAAAGTGAGCTGGGATAACGGATTCTGGCACTTTAAAATATTAGGTAGTATTTGATTATATCTGCCATTTAAGTATTCAAAAATATATAAAGGGATTTGTCGAAACACAGTTAAGCAATAACACAAAAGTTCTAAGGAGTTAACTCTTACAAATTTCCTAAAATTTAATTAAGTGTCACCGAGATTTTGGTACTGTCAAGTTTATATTTCAGGCTTCAATGATTTTAATGGGATCGTTAATATTAATAGGAGAACGAGCCAGTGATAATAAAAAATCGTAATTTATTTTACTTCATCCGGTAAATTGAGCTTAAATGTATAAATAGAGTTAAAAAATAGTGAAAAATAAAGCCGACTATGTAGAGTTTACAAACAATGTCAGACCGAACTATTACGCCCCGGGCTACCCACTTTGATTATCGGGCTTGGAGCAAAAAAAGTGTCTCCCAGCCAGTTAGTTTTTGATAGTCGTTGGCTTGTTTTAATGACTCCTCCTGGACTGCAGCAGCATCACAACTTTATTCTTTTTATGACTGTATGCAAATATTTTTTCAACACAGTTTATGGTCTGTGATTGTTATCCGGCTCTGGGTCGGTAGTCGGTTTTTGCAAATCTTTTGTTCAGCTTTTTGGCCCTCTAGCCCTACCTAAATGCCCCCCTTTTCACCGAGTGTCCCTTTCAGGTCAGTCCATCTTCATTGCTGATGACACATTTTTGATTTGTCGCTAATTTGAATTTGAAAATGAATCGAACGACAAACGCCAGCCATTTTATTTATTTATTAATGCCATCAAAAGAATTTATGACAGTTCAGGGCGTTGTAAAATTGTCTGGTTTCGCTTTGATTTTAATTCTTGTTTCGAGTGTTGATTGGTCGCCTGACATATTGACTTGCATTTTGTCAATAGCGTTTTGTCTCGTTTGATTCGATTTGATGAAGGTCGTTTCTATTAGCGCCCATAAAAAGACGGAAATTTATATCACATTCGACCTTCCTTACTTTGAGTTGGGCTAATATTCTATTGCTGAGAAAATATCTGGTAGCATGTGGAATGTTTAAATTAAATTAAATTGTGAAAAAAAAGTAACAAAAGTAAAATATATTTGCAAAAATTTAGCAATATTGTGTTCTATTCAAAAAATTCACAAATTGGCTTACAATTTGTGGGCTCTAAAAATCCAAATTCTAAAAATCCAATTCGCACCTGCCCATAACACTCATTATTTTAGGGGTTACTTTTAATCCCACCGTTTGGAATCAACCTTGTCCTGTATTCTTCCACCCTGGCCAATTATTTCAACCACCTTTTGCTGGCCTCGCCAATTAGCTGACCAAACCTGAACCCAATGTGAAGTTTGTTTTATCGAGTATCTGGAGTGGAAAACACTCAAACACTCGATGCAATTTAAACAAATATATGCAGACACTGCCTCAAAAAAGAGTGCACACGCCCATTTGGCATGGGGGGCGTGGCTGGGAGGCGGTAAGCGATAGCCCAGACAGATACTTTATGCCGTACGTGCCAAACAAAACTCCGCAGCCACTGACCCATCCAGTTATTGAAATGCAAAGGCAAAAACGGAAAATTGCAGTAGCGAAGACAATTTCCCTGGCACGCAAGGAGGGGGGTGGTAGTGGGGTGGGAAAATGGGAGGGGAAAAATGCAGACAGGAACATGGATGGACCCATGTGTGTGCATGACTTGGGAGACCCGCGATCGCAGGACTGGACTGGACCTGGACCAGGATTGGATTTCTAATGTGCATTCGTTGTCTGCCGTCAATCCATTAAAAATCGTACCCCGGCGACAACAACAAATGCGGCACGTACGATTTTATTTCTCTGGCTGGACTTCTCTTCGGTTCTCAGTAGATAACATTTGTATTTAAAAGACACTTTACGGATTGCTTTTGAGCGCCGAGCGGTGAACCGGTCTCTTTTCCTCTGTGCAACCATTTGTAGTTTATCGGAGGCGAATCTTGAAGTACCGCCCGGTACAAGCCGCATGTCAAAATGTCAATTTTTGTTTCGGTCTCTCTTTTCCCCGGCACTGTGTGGCACGTCCTCTGTGGCCTCTTGTGGCATGCAAAATTGCCACATGTTGCGTAAACTAGTTTCGTGAGTCGTGAGATATATCACCTGAGTTGCAGCGCTCTAACTGCACTTGCAGAATTTGTATATGTGCATACTATACCATATATACTTTTTCAAGCGATCTTAGGCATTCGGCCTGTCATGTCCCCACTTTTCCAACTGTGTTTGCTATGATCGGTGGCTTGAATGGCCGACAACGGTTCAGACTACCAGGGAATAAGTAGTTTATCCCCCAGAAAACGTGTTCGACAACAGCCTTGGTCGGCTGAGATGCCATTAGATGGCTGGGAATTGGTTTGGAATTGAGTGTCTGTCTGAACTTACCCTTATTTATGCGGCAGGTTTTTCGGCTAATGTGGCGAGATTTTTCTTAACCTGTAAAAATGTAAAATGGAATGAGTGAGCGATTTAAATATATTTACAAATTTTATAATTAATATAATATAAAGCCAAACCAATTCTCTATTTGTTATTAAACAGATAGATTGTATGATTGCATAATGACGATAACGTTTAAATACATTTTAAATTTTGGTTATAATTAGTCTAAATTATTAGTTTAAAGACATCGTTAAAAAATCGGAATAAAAGTATTATTTAAAAAATGTTAGTCCATTTAAATTGGTTTCAATGCTTTCTTATGGTCGCAATCGCTTTCTGGGAATCCCACCCACCTCGATTACTTTTTTATTCCGGGCCAATCCACTGAAAACTCTGTTGATTACCCCAGAAGCAAAGGCAAATAAACTTTATTACCCACTGGCCGTGTGGCATTTGAGAATTTCTGGCAGTTTTTGGGCCTTAATGCGAAGTTTATTTCTTCTTCGTTTTTGCGGGCATAATTAAGCGCACTTTTAAATATTTCAACCTATGTTGTGTGTGTTTTGTTGAATCGTAAAAAGTACTGGAGTACCGCCGGAATCATAAAACCAACGACTTTCGGACCACCCAAGATGGGCGCCTGTGAGACTTTAGCATGAGTTACTCGATGCGTGTGCCAAAAAAGAAAAGTATGAAGAGCGGTGGAAAAAAGGTCAACCATTTTATAGCCATTTCCCGCTTAGGTTTCTAGGTGTTAAATAATAAATACGCCCAGGAATCGCTCTCTCCCAGTCGATAAAAACGGGCGCAAGTATTGCGTGCTCTGGCGTATCGTCCTTACAGTTCACTTGGTCTATATGACTCCCACTTTTCCATCCAGCCCGCTGCATGATGACATTTTAATAGCTAGCCCAATCCTTAAGGAACCAAAAAAAAAGAAAGCAAGCCCCGAAAGCAATAAGAGTATTTTCCGTCCTTTTACGAGCACTCATAAAACATTGAAACAATGACGAAAGCCCAACACTTTTCCTGTTGGTTTTTTCTCCTGGCCTGCCACCTTATTCATGTATGTTCTCCGTGGAACCATAAACAAATTTCCCATTAATTGCTTAATTTTACTAGACTCCTTATCGAGCGACTCCACAGTTCAGCTTTAAAGATTCAACACAAAAGCAATTAAAGGCCTACCAACAACTGCCGCCACGAGGAAAAACCTTTTTCTGCAGACTAAACTAATTTAATTAGTTCAGGTTGGAAAGGTAGTAAGCTATTTAGTCCCCGTCTGGGTTCCTTTGGTTAGTTAGACGCGCCAAATGAAATCAGACTTCGAGCGATACAATGTTTAATAATGCCCTGAACAAACTGAGCACGCACAACCAACACAAAAGGTGCGCGAAATATATATAGATATATTAAATAAATATATGCATAAGCATATTCTGCTTATCTTAACGTTTTAAAAGCCCAAATTGTTCAATGAACTTTATAAAATGTATTAAGCAAAATCCTGGTGTATTTAATTCAATAATTGCTTGATCGGATTTAGATTTGAGGATAGTCAAAGGTGCAAAAATCCTTCACAACCGTGGGTTTGGCTTTTTTAATGTCCTATCATGAAAATTCTTAGATATGTAACACTTATTTTAGTTTCTTTTCAATTAAATTACTTTTAAATGATAACCTGGAAAAGTAATTATCTTTGAAAGAGATAAGAAAACAGCTAATAGGTTGTGACTAGCTTTTGTTTATGTCGCACACCTTCACCCCAAAGACCCCATGAGGAAGTTAGTTTTTTTTCGTAAATGTCATTGACTCACACTCGTAGAAAGAGACAGCATGTATGTACAGGACTGAAACAGAAACATAAAATTTGCGGCAATTTCTAGGGCGTCGTCGTCATCGCCGTTGTCGTCTCGTTCTGTAGGTGACTTTGGCTGTGCGGCATATAAATAAATATTATATTACCCTCGGCGAGGAGGAAACCTTAGACCCGCGACGCAAATGTGAGACAATTTCCCCCTCGTCTTGTGTCGCCCTTTTGTTTGCCTGCTGAGTTGTTAATTAAATATTTACTCTGCTTATTTGCAAAATGAATAATTTTAGCATTTTATTTCACATGGCACAATGTCTGTGTGTGTCTCACTCCTTCTAGCTTCTAGGGATTTCTGGCCCACACTCTAACCTTTTAGCACATTTATGCTTGACTTCGGAGACACTTTAAGTTCGCCTTTGGCTTTAGCTTTAATTGCCTTTATTGTCGACTTTAAATAGATGGAGAGAAATATTTGCAAATAAGGCTGTATGGTTCTTAAAATCTCAGCAACAAAATATAAAAATAAATAAATAAAAATCTTTAAAAAAAAAGAACAATTTACTTTTTTTTTTTAAAAAAAAAAAATTTATTTTTAGTTTTTTTGAGCAGCTTAGAAATGAATTGCCAAATAAAGTCGCAATTTAACGGTTAGAAAAACAAGTATAACTGACTTATGTTAGTCATTTCGCAAGTTGAGCTCACCCATCCACAAATTACATCATACAAATTTTCTCACAACCTTCTAGAGAAAAAATCACCATCGCATTTGCATTTAACTTTTCGTTTTTACTTTTCACATATTTATTTATTTACTTTTTAAGCATTTTGTTACGCTTCACATTTACGTGTTGATTGCTCGTTCCAGCACACAAAGCGAAACTTGTTTTGCAAAATGCCATTCAAATAGTCGCAGTCTGAATCTTGGCCCAACTAATGACTTCATTCTGTTGTTGTTTCTCCGCTGCCGTCAGTCAAGGTGAGTCGGACGAATTTCAAATATTTCAACAGCTGAAGTTCCACGCTGGATTCGGAGTTTACCCCAGAGAACTTTGCATAATTGATTAATAATTTTGCTGGACAGGTGGCGCCCCCCAAGCGACCACGCCCCCTTGGAGACCCCTTGGCCGACAATCGTTAAATATTCAAATGAACTATCCAGACCGCCTTAACCCATTAATTAGCCCGACTTGAGCACACATTAGATAAATGTTGTGAAACTTGATTAAAAGCAAACAGTTTGAGCTTAGGCCTGGAAAAAAATTTCACTCACTTTAGAGGGTTCCACAATCCAGAGATCTCAAATAGATAATTATAATCGGTGTTAGGGGAAAATATAGAAAAGGGGTGGACATTTCAGAGGCATAACCCATCTCGCACACAAACTTATTATTGATTTTACTTACATTCGAGTTTTGCTGATTTGTTGTTCATTTTGTTTGTTTGCCCTGCGTTTGTTTGTTTGTTTGTTGATTTTCTGTTTGCTTGACTCGAAAATTATTTGGGTTAAACCAACAGCAACAAGCAATCAATGCAATAGTCGAAGCTCATAGACAAGACTTCCAACGGGATTGAAGTACGGCTATTTTCAGAAATTGCTTCCTGGTATGAAAGTTTCTTTCATAAAATTATGAAATTCAAAGTTTTATTGAGGAAGTGCAAAGTTGAAAACTTGGATCAGTGAATAGTGACTATATGCAAATTATGTACAAGTAGGGTACTTAATATTAATGGACTTTAGCTTTAATTTTGTTACTGTGTCCTGCACGAAAATTATGAGTGTTATCACACAAAAATGTACTTGCTCTAGAATGAAACTTTACGTTTCAATATTGGTGTATTTTCTCATAAGTTAAACTTATTTTATCCCCTTTGCTATTCTCAGCTTACAGAGTTCCTGACAATCCCACTAATTCGCCTTCAAACACCTGACAAATCCAATAAGTTGTTCAACTCTTCAGACCAAACTTTAACCGCAGAAACTTTAACACAAAACAAGTTAATTTGTCGCAGCTAGGAAACTAGCTTATGGGTAAACAACGAACATGTCAACAAAACTTAACAGAAATTAACTGGGTAAACACGAAAAGAACCGGAAAATACTTGCTTAATTAACTGGGAAAAACTTTTGGGACAAAGGACACGTAGGCGGGAAAATGTAGGCGTGGGAACCCTTTATTAAAAGGATAAATTGCCGCAACGTGGCGTATGCGCAATTAACATTTATGGCAATTAATTATACGATTATGCATACGCCGTGTGGCACACCGCCTGGCATCAACATAAGCAGCCGATGTTTCTGTCTTTTCTGTTCTGCCTCCTAATGAAGGCATCAAATCCGAAGGCGACAAAGTGTTTACCACCGTCTTTTTTTGTTGTGCCCCCACTTTCGGTAAGCTATAATTATGGGTAATCAAACTGTTTTATTTGATGCTCTAACTAATGATCTTTTTGTCTAGGCTTCAGCAAGGTCGAAACCCTAAACGAGCCATTCAGAGACTTGAGACTTTAATTAATCGTTGTATCGCCATCAACTCTGATTAACCGAACAGGCCAAAAATACTGCCCCCCAGGCAACTCAATCTCGTTAATTGATATGCAAAATCAAATGGCCACTAAATGGTGCGAACCAAGGAATTACGCCAAAGTGCTTGACCAGGTGAAGGTTCTACTGATTTTCCGAGAAATCAGGCCAGAGTTCGTTGAACTAAGTGCTGGGCGTGTCGAAACAGAGACAGTAGCGGAATTTATTGAACGAAAAAGGAAAATTCAATTTTTTATAAGAGATTTTAAATCGAAAATTCAAAGCATCAGAAATCATATAACACTTTGCACTCTGCAGCTTAGCAAACATAATAGTTAAGCCAGATATCATTGGCACTCATATTTTTATGTAACTTTTTCTATAAAATAACTAGAGCCTTGTTATTTGAGTAGGCCAGCTTAAGAATTTTCCTTTACTTTTGTTTGCATTTATTTGTCATAATTTTAAAGCCCGTATAATTCTGCATTCACAATTTGTAGAACTAAAAATGGTTTTTCATTATCACATATATTTTCTGTTTCTGCCCCTTCCACACCTTGATGCCCCATGTTAACCAATTTGTTTTGACATATTTTTGCTCGACTAGGCAGAATTGTTCAAAACACCAAGCAAAAACACAATGGAAATTTGAGAGACACAGGGCAAACAGAGATACAGATAGAAAGCTAAATCATTTTGTTGAGAACATTTTTACAGATTGCGGTTGGGGCCTTCTTGCTCGCCATCTGACATGCTGATAAAGCAAATTTTGGACTCCCTCGCTGCTCCGAGTATCAATAAACCCATAAATTTAAAAGAGCACCGCTCAAAACAAATGTAAATATATATATAAATTTGTTGTTGTCAGCCCATTTTCATATTTATTTCCCATCTCTGCCACACATATTATGTGACACGATTGCTCTTATTTATGCCCAGACTTTTTTGTGGGCGTCTACTCTGCGGCCACAATACAATCTATCTATCCATCCATCTATCTATCTGTTCATCGTATCTTTTTTCTTCTAACTTTAAAATTTTGCATATTTGTCGTAAATTGCTCGCTTCTGTCCCGCCCGATCTCAATTTTATGGATCATGTTCTGTTTGTCGTCGTGCTAGTTTTTTCGGGCTATTAAATGGTTCCGTATTATATTAATGGATTTTACAGAGCGAGTCGAATATTTTTATAGAACTGTTTACATTTTGACACTTGGCACAGATGTTTCTGGCGGAACTTGTGCTCTCTGGCCATGAAATATTTTAAAAACATGTGAATTTAGTTAATGCGAAATTAGCTAAACGTTTATTTTTTGAGCAATGAGTTCATTAATCAGCTATGGAAGCTAATTTTGGGATAATAAACTGTGGGAAATTATGTTTATTTTCCCTAAACATTTTTGTTACTTTAAAGAAAAATATATTTTTGGGCCAAGGTTCCAATGAAAAGATTTTTTTTGGCTCCTTAAAATATTTTTTTTTATAATTCCCTAGTTTAGTCTTTAATTTAGAGATTTTAAATATATGTATATTAAAAAACACATTTTAATAACCTTCTGTATAATAAAGGTTATTATAACCTGTAAAATTAAATTATGAAAAATTGTATGCCATCGACGGACAAATAATCTTTGTGATTACAAAATTAGTCACACAATTTTCTCAGAAGAAAATAAAATGCTTGAATCATCAGCCCGAATAAAGTGTGGAGCTCACTTCTGCTAAAGAACTGTCAATCAACGAATTCTTTCTTTGTGGGCTTATCCTATCTATAAATTATTTCCACATTATTTCCCCCAACCCCCCCGCTTAACAGAAAAGTAAGTAAGCTTTGGCGTCTTTTTCTTTCAGTACCTCTCTCAGTGAGTCGCCTTTGTTCCGCTGGCCCCACAACTCCAGGGAAACCACAAATATTGACCAACATTCAGGGCCCATAAATAAGTAAACAGTCCATTAGTTCCACACCAACCCCAAGCCGGCCCATTTCCATGGCAGCAGCTTGCACAACAGCATGAATGCAGCGAATTACTTTTGTGTGGAAAATCAGAAATCGACGCCAAGTCACACCCTATCGGGGCATAGATCCAGAGTGGCTTTATCTTATCTAGTTGACGCCTTATCGCCGAAAGGTAAACACAAGATAGCCGACTCAACTCATTTGCCAAATGACGCATAGAATATTATTGGGACCAACGGAAATGAAAATGGAAAATGAAGCAATATATTCATATAGAATATTACAGAACTAGGTAAGGGTTTATTTTGATTGTGAACAAAGTGAAAGACAGGTAATAAGAATATTTATAAACTCTGTCTCTCTTGCATCGAGAAAGTGTCAGCGGCACGTTCCACCAGCTGTTGCCAGCTTTTCTCACACCTTTCTCCTCGCATTTCCCGCGCCCCTGATCTTCAACATTTCGGTGGACCGGGTTAAGTGAAACTGAGCATATGGCTCCCAAAAGCTGCCAGCCCATTTTTAATTGCAGCTACGTGAGCGAAATTTTGAAACCACAAATCGAATCGAAAAAGAACATCCGTTCGCAGAGTCAATTATGCTAATTAAATTTATGATTGAGCCAATAGTTATGGGCAGGCATATAATGCCCATATAATGGAGCAGGTTCTCTCGCATTTCGATTCGGTTCATTTGCAGTTTTGTTGTTGATTTAATTGCAAAATATATAGATATTTATTTTTAATGGACTTGCCTTGGCCGCTCGGTCTGGTTATTAAAATATAAATTACTTTGACTTTGGCTCTGATCGCTCAAAAAACAAAAAAATTACATAATTGATGTTGTAAAATGTTTTGATTCCAAGCCTAATAGTGGTCATTGGGAGAACTTATTTTCAGGCTTGTAATTTGGGGTGATTTTCTATCTGGGGTTATTAGAGTTTCAAGTATTTGTTTGGCGTAATAAATGTCAAGGCAGTTGTTTCGCAAGATGATAGGGTGTGGAGATAAAATTTTTGTATTTGGTGGTTGAAAAGGGTTTAAGGGTTATAAAAATTACAATGGTATGATTCTAATGGTGATTAACCGAATAAAATCTGATAACATTAAACTAACAATGGTTTTTTTATTTAATTGTGATTGATTATCCTGGTATTAAGAACTAAAAGAAGTTTTAAAAAAATGTAAAATTGAAACCAAACATTGTCATAGAATATTTATTAATTTTCGTTAATCAAATTAATACATTTTCTATGCCATAAATCTTAGTATCATCAATCACTATTTTCACTCTTCATTTGTATCTGTCCAATTAGCTCCCATTTATGTTTACCATTACAATTACCTCATCGCACATGAAGCCCGGAAAATATTACCCAATATTAGCCAACATAATTTGCCCAATCCTTGCATAACTTTTCCTAATCTCATTAAACGGAAAATTCTTACCGAATTTCAGCCATCGCAATATGTTTTTGTTTATGTCTATCTTGGAAGTCATCGTCGGCGTCAATAATTACAGCATCAAACGACTGCGAATCGAAGATATATATAAGTTTATATACCCCACTGAGAGAAAGAGCGAGAGCAGGATGGACGCTCCCGCATCTTTCGAGTTTTCCCCGATTTTTTGGGGCAGGCACGCCACATGCTTTTTAACCTTGATTAAGTTGACGTTCTAATGATGCTGCTAATGGTGGCAATGATGTTCTTAATGATGATGCCACTGCTGATGATGATAATGATGCGGATGCGAATGGGAATGGGGCTGGCTGCTGAAGATGCTGCCGCAACATCATTAACAACATTATCAACAACAACGGCTGAGGAAAACTTCACGAGTATTTTTTGTTTTTAATTGCCGCCTGGCACTTAGCTAATGTAATTTATATTACATCTTGCTGCTGCTCTAAAAGCTTTAAGTAGCTGAAAAAGAAGACCCGAAACAAAACAGCCAAGTGCAGCATCAGCGGATGGCGTGGAGGTGAGCTAGAAGAAGGTTGTAAAAAGAAGTGTGGGATCTGAAGACGTAAAGTTTTGTTTATATTTACCTAACATTGTACTTGAAAGATATTTTCGTATCTCTTACTCTGGCTCTATCTCTCGTCTCTTTCTCCCCCTTCTGTTTGTTTATCTAATGGCTAAAAAATGTTTAAGCCATAAAATTTGTAGCTCTGAGATGGCCAAAAGCTGCTGCTTCTTTCCTTCGGATTTTTGTATATTTACGAACGTCATAAATACTTTTGGGTCAGTGAGAACGAAGAAAAAAGGTTCGAATTTGGTTTGGACTCTTGGCTGAAACATCTAAGCCAGATAAAGTCTCGTGCCCAAAAAGTTGCTATATTTTCAATTTATGTAAAAGAGACACAGCCTCACCTGCCCCCATATTACCTGCCTGTTATCTTAAATGTTTTTTCCTGTTGGTAATTAAAAAGTTTTCAGTTTCAGACCCAGTTAGCTTCCCCTGCTTCAGTTGTCTGCTTAGCTAATGCATGCTGGAAGTTTTTCGCTTCTTCGGCCTTGTCGTTTTCGGTGGGGATTTGTGAGGCCTGATAACAACAGCAGCCGAGGGCTTTAATGAGTGGGGTTTGCTTTAAGATTTCGTTTCGAGGTAGTGCTCAGAGGAGATAATGAAGGTCACCGAGTTGGAAAAAACAGAATACAGGCCGTGACGTAAAGATAAGCATCGTTCTAAGACATGTTTTTAAAAAGTTTAATATTTCTATGGAAACATTTTAACGAAAATTTAATTCTGTATTGAACAATTTTTTATTTTTAAAATTTTAATTCTAGGAATCCAGCAATCAAGAATTTAACATTTAGAATGTTACAATAAATGTTTTTTTCTTATTTATGGACAAATAGTTTTAAGCATCGAAGGACCTTTTCAAATAATTCTGAATATAATATATGACTGCTTTTTGTGCAAAAGATAATAAGATAAAATATGGAGTAAGTCCCCAAGAATATTTAAATAACTCAAGCCCTGTTAAATTATCTTTCACTGCTTCTTCACTTCTTTTGAAATCCCCTCTTGATTCTCCCACAAATTCTATTCCCATTTTGGATTCTTCGAACTTCTAAACGTCCCAGCATCTTTAGACTTATGCCAGCTCACGTCTTAACCGATTCCTACTTGGCCAAGTCGACATTCCTCAAAAGTGTCAACGAGAAAGGCCCACAACACGAGACATTTGGACCGCCCAGCCGCCCAGGCCTCCGAACTGAGCCTCACCTCGTTCATTCATAAAGATCCACATCTCCATAAAGAGGGGCGAACAAACACGAGTCCAGGCAGCAGCTAACAAGTTCTCGGAATTGCACAATCCTCAAAAGTTCTTTAAGTTTTTCGCTCTAACGAAACCTGTTCCCCAGACAGAAAACCCCAAAAAGAGACTGTCATGGGACTGGGACGGAAACTCCAACCGACTCTGTGGCCCGAGACATAATTAATGATTTCAAAATTTCACAACGAAAACTCAAACTCATAAAACTTATCGATTGAACATGAAACAACAGACGAAGAAAAAAGAATGTCATGCTGCTGTCAAGGCAATTTCAGGGCTTTAAGGTTACTCTCTCAGAAATATGGCTAAATGTTTGAGATTAGAAAAGCCAATCTTCGGTTTAATTGTTTAGCAAATAATTGGAAATTCTCCTAAAACTATTAAGGTTTGTTTAGGTATAAAGCTAAAGTTTCTAAGGCAATAAAAATATTACGAATGAATTTTAAAATTTTTTCTATAAATAATAATTGGTCAGTAAACAGTCTATCTATTAAGTTAATTTTAAAGCCCAATTATTTTATTTGACTTCCACAAAAAAATAAAATACTAGTTTTTTTTTTAAATTGAATAATGTTATTTAAGTATTTATTTAACAAAATTAGGTTCAATCCAAGCTATTTTGGACGAAATTCTACGTTACAATGTGTGAGACTCAAACAAGCTTAAAATTATCAGATTATTTTTAATTGGATTTATGATGGGACATTACATTTACAAATCACCAATATAATCCTATTTCATGCCACAACTAATCAATATTAGTATCAAATGAACACCTTAGAATTAAGCACCAAAAAGGGAGGTCTTACCGCGACTGAATGACCAATTGGAAGCTGATTCGTTAGCACGCACTGTTGTCAAACAAAAATGTTGGCCTAAACACAACGTGAAACGAAAGCACAGCAATCTTTGATTTACTATTTGGCGGATAGAGTCTTTTATTTTTCATTGATGAAGGCGGCGCGAGTATTTCCCATTAATTCTGCACACACGTTTCGCCGATTGACGATTGACGATTTTGCTATTTGCGTTGACCCGGGTGCTCGGCCCCCAAAAAGCAAGTTGCCCGCACAACAACAGCAACGACGAAAACAACACAACCGTCGGCGGAGGGTGGGTGAAAGGGAGAGAAAATTTGCACGCGCGAATCTGCTGCTAGCTGCTTTGGAATATAACGGTGCGCTCTACAACATGTCCACACACGTTCACGTTTTCGTTCGAACTGACGCTGTATTGTATCGGTGTAAGCCACGAAGTTCCCGCCGCCGATTCTCTGCCGCTGTTAACGGCCTGTTAACGTGGGACGTACGCTAACAGTGCACTGCAAACAAGAGCGTGAGAGCAAACACGAAGTAGGTGTGCTTGTGTGGGTAAGCCGAGCAAACACTTCGACTTTCTTGCAAAAATCATATAATCATATATAAGACTCTCTCTCAGAGAGCTCCAGATAACGGGAGAGTTATCTGAGCCGGTAAGACTCAAATTGGATTCTCATTGAGTCAGATAAGCTGGGAGTAAGTTGGTTCAAAACCCTGCTTGCCCAAATTTTCGCCCACAAATGAGACCCGTGGGTGTTGGATGCGTTTTTTTTACTCTGTGGGTCACAGCAATTTGACAATAGTGTGTCGCTGCCGCATAAGGCACACAGGTGTGCTAATGACTTGGGCAAGGAAAATTAGGACTTATCACTAGGATGGCCTACAGATGAAAAGAATGCTAAAGTCTTTAAAAAAATAGTGCTAGATACAGTAAGACCAAAAATACTTAGCATAAATACAAATACTTATTTAAAAAAAGGATACAATAAAAATGGTAAATGTTTCTTTTCTGCCAGTATCAAAATCATAATTGGTACTTAATATTATGAAGAACAAGTGTTGAGTGTCTAGCCTAATTAAAATAAACACAGACGATTCTTAGTACGAAAAATCAGGAACCATTCGTTCAAGAATAGATTTTGTCAAGAGGTCAAAATCAAAAAAAAAAGGATCTGATCTAACTGTGTGGCCATTAAAGCTTTAGTGTCAACTATATTTTTAGGCAATATAAAGACATGGGTAATCGATAACACGGTCAGGTTAAAAAACGTATTCAATGGGCAATCTTTTTCGAACTCAAGAAAACTACGATAAGAACGTGTTTATTTATTTACTTCAAATTTTTCATTATCCTATGTATCTTTGTATTGTAATCCAATAAGATGTCAAACTTCCGCCGCCCACAGCTAATTAGCCTTCACCGCATGCATTTTCCCTTCCCAATTAGAACTGCCCACAGTGTATCCAATAAGTTCATTGCTCGCCCCATCGCATATAACATTCTTATCAGATTCGATGCTAAGTAAAATAAATAAATAAAAAACGAACCGACAACAATGATATGGAAATCTGATTTTTGGGAGCGGTCGCAGCAACAACAAGAAAAGTGGAAAAGAATGCAAATGCAGCAGTGAAAGATAAACAGAGAGGAAAATTAGGCTGAGAGAGAGAGCCGGCAATCTCCCGCTCGCTCTTAGATAAAAATGCAAGCTAGATGAGTTTTCCGCCTCGCTCTCGGGAAAACTCTCACATTATCTCACTCTCTCTCTCTCTGATTCTCTCCCCCTTTTAGTTCGCCTAAGCGCGGCTAGATGGCGCCCATGTGCCACAGAAGTGAGAATTGCATTTCAGATGCTTTTTGTTTACCAACGAAAAAGTGGGTGCTGCTTTTGGGGAAGGGGGCAATGCGGGTGGCGGGTTGAAAATGCGGTTCCATTCTTGGAAATGTTTGCAAAAACCGTCGCCGGTTTGCTGCTGCCGCAAATGCCGCGTAATCACTTTTTGCGACTATGTCGACGTCACCGGAAGTTGCAACACGTCGCCGTCTACGCACACAAACCTAGCAACATGCACACACATACGGTGCATATGCCGTTAATGCCACTGCCACACCCCAGCAATTGCAAATTTCGCCCACCTCCCACCACCCACTGCTCAGCCCACCGCCTTGCAAATTTTCAAAAAAGAAAATCGAGGGGGAAAGAAAGTTGGAAACCTTCGGTGGAGTTGAGTTATTGCTCGCATTTCCATTGTCCGCCCCACCACCCCCAATATTTGCACTCTTTTTGTGAACATGTGTGAACAACTGCAGTCGTCGAACCACCCCCTTAGGTGCACTCAGAAAAATGTATCATTGGGTACTGCGAATTACTCCGCAGTCTGGAATCAATAGTGAAATGACTTTCACTTTAGGAATTATTTTTATATTTTTTTGATTTTCTTATTTGTTTATTTCATTCCTTGGTAATAAAAGAACTTTCAAACAAACGTAAAAAAGATTTCTTTGGTTTCTTTTAAAAAAAGTCTTCCAAAAATACTAAAAGATAATGATAAAGATAATTATAAATGAAAGTTACTAAAAACACTTTAAAACTAAAAAAATTCATTATCCGGATAAATAAAAGATAACTCTATATTGAAAAATTATTATTATTATTATTATTGAAATAATAAATCCTAGAATCAAACAACTTAAAATGGGATAATTTTATAAATCGCTGGGTGTGTTGTTTTTGAAATCAAAAAATTGTAAAAATCTGCAAGATCAGAGGAATATCTAATTTAAAGGTCGAAAATTAAGTACTGTTTTTTTCAAAGTGTAGCTGCTGTCCCTCTTGCACCCTCGGGCGGCGATTAATCATGAAAATTCACACAGAAAATATCCATTAGATACGAATTAAGACATAATTGAGAGTGCAGGCATCGTACACGATTTCAAGAACCTGCACCGAAAAGGGAGTGGAGTGGGGAGGCACGGGGTTGCTTTCCATCCGTGTGCAGTGGCATAAATGCGAGAGGCTGCCTCAAGTGCCTGCGACATATTTATTATCCCTGTTCGGGCACAAAAAATGATTATGTCTTGAAAATGCCCCAGGCCCGAGCATTAAACTCCCATTGTTGAGTGAGCGGATTGCAAAGGCTTCAAGAGTCGATGTGCAGCGTTGGCTTTAATTACAGTTTGAGTGGCACTGGAGAAGGTCCTTGAAGGGGTTTTGATACGGTGGCTTTATGCTGCATTTCAATGCCACCTTTTTGGGGGTTGCTTTTCACCGATCACACAAGCAAATAACTTAGAAAGTGACGCATTCACACCACTTAACTTTAAGGTTCCTAATCTCAAACCCCTATTTTCCACAATTATACTAGCTTATACGCGTTCGATTCGGCTGTCGATTGAAAATTAAGTATGAAAGATTCGATTATTACACTCCCAAGTTACTTTTAAGACAAAAAACTTCTGCAGGTTGAAAAAATAAATAATGCACATATGTACTTGCTTTTTAAAGACTCTTCTTTTTTGATCAAAATGCTGTGCGCAAATGTTATTAATTGCTGAAATTGGTAGAAAATGTGCAATTTATCTAACCAAAAAACATACAAACATTTATGACCGTCTAATGGCAAGAATAATAAAATTTGTTAAGTTGAAAAAATAGAATAACTATATTTAAAAACCGCTGTTAGGAAGCATTAACTACTTAATGAAGTTCAATGAATGTCCCCGGAAAATGCCCCTTGGCGCCTGCAGTGTTGGTTAATGCCAGCTAATCCGAACACCTGTTGGAATGCATTTTAAAGCCACCCATTGCCCACCCCCTCCACCACCCACATCAATGCCAATTTGTCGCTACACGCGACAGCTACAAGAATTTGGTAAATGCCAAAAAACAGGCACACAAAAAGTGAAACAAAAATGAAAACGTAGAAAAAACAAACAATTTCTGTTTCGTGGTTTTGGCTATGCAGGCAAGAAAATGCCCAACAAGTGAGGCGAACAAGTGTTATATGACAGGTCCCCGACATCCAACTGTGATTTCAGATTTTCAGATTTTTCCCTACTCAATTGTTTGTTGTGCGGTTACAAAAAGCTTCGTCTGTTTGCCGGCTTGTAATGTGGAATGTAAGTTTTGTATGTTAATTTGATTTCGGTGTCAAATGGGTTTTTTCTTTCGGTCTTTTGTGTTTTTTGTTATTTCCATTTTTATACCCTTGCAGAGGGTATTATAATTTTGGTCAAAAGTGTGCAACGCAGTGAAGGAGACATCTCCGACCCTATAAAGTATATATATTCTTGATCAGGATCACCTCCTGAGTTGATATAGCCATGTCCGTCTGTCCGTCTGTCCGTCTGTCTGTCCGTCTGTCTGTTTCTACGCGAACTAGTCTCTCAGTTTTAAAGATATCGAATTGAAACTTTGCACACAGCCTTCGATCTTTTGCACGCAGTATATAAGTCGGAACGGCCAGGATCGGACAACTATATCCTATAGCTGCCATATAACTGATTGATCGGAAATGCCATAACTTTAGTGTTTGTTAAGTTAGGAAGTTGGGATTTCCTATGGGTATTTTATTTGGCCAGTCAATCCGACCTACCAAATTTCATAAGGATCGCCCGACTATATCCTATAGCTGCTATATAACTGATTGATCGGTTATGCCATAACTTTGGGATTTGTAAAGTTAGGAAGTTGGGATTTTCTATGGCTTTTATATTTGGCCAATCAATCTGACCTACCAAATTTCATAAGGATCGGCTGACTTTATCCTATAGCTGCTATATAACTGATTGATCGGTAATGCCATAACTTTGGGATTTGTAAAGTTAGGAAGTTGGGATTTTCTATGGCTTTTATATTTGGCCAATCAATCTGACCTACCAAATTTCATAAGGATCGGCCGACTATATCCTATAGCCGCCACTTAACTGAACGATTGGAAATGCCATAACTTTGGTGTTTGTAAAGTTAGGAAGTTGGGATTTTTTATGAGTGTTAAGAATGCATCATATGAATAATTTTGGAGAATATAATTCGGAATATTCTGCAAGGGTATTTCAACTTCGGCTCCGCCCGAAGTTAGCTTTCCTTTCTTGTTTATGGCCTGCACTTGGGCTGCGCTTTTATGGTTTGTTGTCCGATTGTTGTTGTTGTTGCAGCTGGCTAACCATATAGCATATAGTAATTGCTCGACCCGATTCCCCCAGCAATTTGATCCCCCGCTCGATGTCAATCCGCTTTGGGTTTTCGCTTTTGATTGTGCGCACTTATGTCTTTATTGACATCGCCGCAATAACATAAATAATTTATTACAGCCAGACATTGAGCAATTTGTAAATGGCCAAAAGAAATCTCGGCCTGAGCACACGGCAACCTCAAAGATACTCGACTGCCTGGCAGCGTGTATCCGTTGGATATGCACAAGTATTTCTATGGGTTTTCAGCTCTCAGCTCTCAGTTTGCTACTGATTTGCATTTATCAAGTGCATTTGAGGTAAATGAAATTAAACGAGCTTAGCAAAAAATCAAAATCGATCTGGCAAAGCTCAAAGCTCTTTCAAGGACTCTTCGGGTAATTGATGCACTTCAATAAGAGCGAATTTAATTGAGTTACGTTCCGTTCACATGTGCGATTATTTGTGTCTGTCAGTATTCGTCTATTCATTCCGCAAATAAATCGTTTTAATTGATGTAAATATTTGTATTTCAAATATGCAAAGCAAATCAACAACTCGCTCTTTGAGCCGATGAAGTGCATAGGTCATAAATGTGGAATTCAATTTTAGTACTTGGCAACATTTCTTTGTTTATATTGTGGGGGCACTGCTTGAGGCTAGGAAAATCTATCGGAAAATATGATTTATTAGTTTTCTTTCAAGCTTATGAATATTAGAAAAAACAAACAAAAGTACAAGAATAAATAAAAAATAAGCTGTGGTTTTTGATGCAAAGTTTACAAATAAAAAGTTGTATTTCAACTTTTTTTCTCCGTTTCTTATTTTTTCTTTTTAGTTTTATCTTGAGAACCTTAATCAAGAGCAGAAATTTAAACCAACACTTTCCTACAACATAGGTGACATTGAAAAATAACCAACAATTTTTATTAACAACCAAAAATATTCACAAAGTGACATCCAATTCCGACCTTGAAGTGTTAAACCCACCTTCAAAACCCTTCCCAAATAATATATTGCTCCACATCTTTCACCTCTTTCACCTAGTTTTGTGCATGGCATAATCAATTATTTCGAATGGACAGGCCAAAAAACAAAGTCATTTATTATGCTGGCCAAAAAAATTTGTCACTATTCTGCACTGGTTTTGTTCGTTGTTCTTGTTGTTGCTGCTGCTGCTTATCAGTCCAGAACCGAGTTTGGGGCCATAATTAATTTGGCCAAACAACAACAGCAGAAAAAAGATATGCACACAAACAGCCCCAAACAATGGCAAACAAATTGATTAATGACAGCGTATTAAACAATAATCGAGATAGGCCTCCGGTCAGATCAGAAAGGAGGAGTTGCCGCCGAATCTCCGATGGTGTAACCCATCGAATTTTGTGCGCCCACGCAGAAACAGAACTTTTTTCCCCTTATTCAGAAAAAAAGTGTTCTTTTTTGAACAGTTGTTGTTGTTTTTCGCCATCGTTGGTGGCTAAAAACAATTCATTTAAATAATATCTGAACCACTTTGCCGGAACAGGAGGAAACAAATCATTTCTCATATCCTTCGTGTTCATCTCGCCTCGTCCGCAAAGCTGGCAAATTAATAATGGGTAATTAATATTTTTTGGGACCGGTTGGTGTGCTAAAAGCTGGGTTAAGGGATTTTAGTCAATGGGATTACACAAATCACAAATATGGGTCTGAGTTATTGAGATATTTATTTATGAACATGTGAATAAAAATATATTCATTTGGTAAAAAGCTTTGAAGATTCTATAGATTTCAAAGGTTAAAATAAATGGAAAAGAACAAATTTGTTGGTGGCCAAATCCCGTCTTAAAATCTTAAATGAGGTAAATGTTTTGATAATTTATACACACAAATTTAAAATATGAGAAAAACATGACTATAAAATTTTAAAAATAAAAATAAAATAAAAGTGGGTTAATCATTTGATAAATTTAAGCTTAAGTCAATGTTCCCTTGCAGCTTTTACAAAAATTAAATATTCTACCGATTTCTATCTTTTGATTTTGATGACAAAAGAGAATAAAGCTGTGTTGAATTTTAAATACATTTTTTAGTCGTTCCCATGGCAGTTCTATGATATAGTCGTCCGATATTTATAAAAGCAGAACCGTATTTCTGATATCGTTAAAAATGACTATATAGTAGTAGTAAGTAAATGTACATATGATCATAGAATGTAATATATTAATGAATGATAAACTTTGTCTGAGTAACATTCGGCGACCCCTTAAATAAATCCCAAATTCTTTTATTACAGAAAATACCCGTCAATCAATAACCCGTTCTCAACCGAAAACAAGCTGAACTTCTGTCATACGGGAAAATATTTAATTAAGCCCTGACAAAAGGGGAGACCAAACCTGAAAAGATTTCGTAGAGAACAAGGGAGTGTGGTAAACTATTTCGCTTGCAACGTAACATAACATAACACAACGTAACGCAACGCTTAACGTAATAGCCTTTCATGTTTGCTTAGTAACCCACATCAATTCCAATCGCCTGAAGACTGAACCAGTACCAGTACTACTACCACCGCCCCGTTGACACCACGCCCCCTCAACACTATCACACTGCCCAACACACAAACTCCCCCATAACAAGGCGTGCGATTTATGGCATGCTTTCACATACTTTCACCTGGGGAATATTCTCCTGCGGTTGCTGGATAGATCCTGCTGTTTCCTTCGCTTTGTGCACTCTGAAAAAATATAAATAATGGGTTAACAACCTGAACTTTTATTATATTATGTTAATTATTTATATTACCATATTCAAAGAATTAAATGACACAGTGAGATAACTACACTTATATTTTAAAAAACTTAATAAGAAAAAAGTAATTGTGTTATCTTAGGGAACACTATTTTCTTCAGTGCATAAGTGTGTGAGCACGGAAATACAGTGCACAGTCCGCCCGATTCATGTAGTTTATGGGAGCATATTAATTTTGGCATTGAAATGGAGTCCAAATGCATTCACAATTGTTTTAATGGCGAGTGGCTTTCGCTGCTATTACGAGGAGGGCTTGACCAAACCTGTTAATTTAATGGCAATTTTAAATCAATAGGACCAAATACTTATGTTGGTAAATAGTGATAGTAAATTAGAAAAAAGGCAAATGGCATGAAAATGTAAATATTTATTTGCTACTTGGAAATTGAAATATTTTCCAACCAGAAGTGTATTTTAAATAAACGTAATATGTTTTAAAACAAATATCATAAGTAGTTTTAGTGATTTATTTATTTTTAAAAAGGTATAAGAGCTTCAAGGGTATCCTTTATTTAATCAGTAGTTAATGCCCTAACAATTTCTTTAATCTTATCCGCTTGTTTATGATTACCGTAAAATTTAAGTCAAAAATATCTTTTGAATCCCCCTTTTTTGGCAATCCTTTTAAATTAGTCCCTTACATTTTAGACAACATTGTTCCTGCATTGTTTCAATGGGAACCAGCTGCACCTGCTTCCCGAAAAGTTCCCGATTCTCAACTTGTATGCA
The DNA here is from genome assembly GCA_018153305.1 of Drosophila kurseongensis. Lineage (NCBI taxonomy): Eukaryota > Metazoa > Arthropoda > Insecta > Diptera > Drosophilidae > Drosophila > Drosophila kurseongensis. Next base: position 11,363,528 of record JAECXX010000005.1, on the reverse strand, counting down.
ACTTTTATGCGTTCTTGTGCGTCGAGTGCATTCCATATGGATTAGCCGAAACAACCTGACAATCTTTATACTTAGCAAGCTTCTTTTTTACGGCAGCTTTACGCAGCTACGAACTAACAGTTTTCCCTACTCCACATAGTGAAAACTTTCCCTTACGAAACTATTAGAAATAAAAAATTGCTGCTGCTATGCAAACTTTAATTTCTAAATCATAACTTTTTTGTGCTCTACTTTGGCCGAGAGTTTTTAAAGGGTTGGGCGTAGTAATAGTTTGGATGCTGGGAAGCTGTTAACATATTGGTGGAGCCATCACAAATGAACTCAGGTGGGATGAAAACTTGCACAAACTTACAATAAAGTCTGCCTGGAAAAGCGAAAGCCCTTTACATCCTATTTAAAGGGTATTTAAACCGGAGCAAAAGTTTTCTATTTATTATTAATGTCCAATAATATTTTATATTTTGATCGCTTGGAAATATAATAATAAAATTTTCTGGAACAAATAAGAAAATATATATTAAGAAAAAGCGTTCTTCATGTATTTAAAAACTAAACTACAAAATTTATTTCTACTTTATCTAGTTATGCAGTATTGAATCAAAGTAGAGTGTTTTTGGGAGGTATTTTGCTTTTTTGTTCTAAGAAGTTTCTGGTTTATTATATTTGGGTCAAAGTTTTAATAGTTTGCCATGCACTCGTCGGTCAGTTCCTGCCTCTTTGCAAAGAGGATTTTACGGATAGCTCGACTCCGACCTCCACTGACCCACAGAAGGCACGTGTTTGCACGTGTTCTGCTTTTCTGCTAGACGGCCAGATAATGGAAAAGATTTGTTTATCAGAAATTTAAATGTTGGCCTGCCGGCAGCCTCACTTCTGTTCGGACAGCCTTTGGTCAGAGGCAGAACCAATATTTAATTCAATTTTGGCCAACTTTTATTTACTTACCTACATGGCAAATCAATTACAAGGAACTGCCCCAAAAACTATTGCCACTCAGAGAAAACAAATTAAATTATAAAAACAAATTGTCAGAATGCCATTAAAATATTCACAAACAAAAACCTTATTCAGTACAGTTATATTTAATGAAGTATTTAAAAACCCGAATAAATCGTCTCGAATGTGTATTTCGATAAAGCAATTTTCCTCTGTGCAGTCTCCATTTCAGCTTGGATCGAAGTTCACTGGGTTGGCTTCAACTGCTTCTAATTGCAATGGAACCACACGAAATGTCAACGCTTTTGGCATATTTCTGTTGGCCTGGTTGTTGGCCGCAGGTGCCTTTCCCCCTCAACTCTGCCAATCCATGTGGCTAACCTAGAAAAGGAGGCAAAAAACCTCGGATGACTGGAGTCTTTTTGGCCACGTACTCCATTCAGGTTTCTTTTTCGGTTTTCGTTTGTGAAAGGCACCGAAAACTTACAAAAAAAAGACCAAGTGGTTGTCGCTTGGAGATTAGTTACACTTGTGCTCCATTTAAATGGCAAAGCGACTAAATTATGCGAAGTTCTTTTTTATGCTTTCGGCTTTTTGCCTTTGGAAAGTGAAAGACCAAGAGTACACGAAATAATTGCAATCAAAGCCGCCCTTTCCCTGGGTGAATGTTGAATGTCGCTCGATCTAGGCCCGGCGAAAGTTGGACTTCGGCAAGTTGGCTCCTATTTTCTGGGTGGGTCACTCGCCCGTTGGGAGGGTATGTCGAATTTTAATGCGGTTCAATGGAAATTTGAAATTTCAAAGGAGTCTACCGCTTCGAAGGGGATAAAAAACCTCAAAATGTCTTTAAATTCCATCATGTAAAAGCAAAGATTTGATAGTTATAGATAAAAACTGAGAGATGCAACGGCTACAATACAAAAATAAATTACCATTCTCAAAAAAGGCCTATCATGCATACTTAACATTCAATAGAAATCATTAAAAGATAATAAGTTAGGTAATGATTAATTTAAGCTTGAAACTTAAAAAAAAAGTTTGCTCCCAAGAGGTAATGATAGGAAGGAATATATTTTCCTTAAAATAACCTTTTGCTTATCACTCAGCATCTATAAATATTTGATAGGTAGGGAAATGGTGGTGTTGCATGTTCTGACTCCCCTTGGGATTACCTATTTTCCAAGAAAAGCACACATCCACATCCTTTTTATTCCTTATCAATTCCCAAGCAGCTTGTGAGGACACCCTTTTCATAACCATTTGGCACAACTATGGCCCTCACTTTTCTTGTTCCAGTACACCATAATTTAATTTATGACGAAAGCAACCAGCCATGCACAGCTCTTTGGGTTTGCCTTAGGTTTATAGTTTGCCTTGGATCATGCTTCATTAACATATCTGCATATTTTGCCATTGTCTTTTCTAGCATCGAGAACTGGAAATATCGACGGATATTGGCAATCTCGGGGCACACGTGCGTTCAGCCGGGTTCACATTCACATCAAAGCTCGGATGGGAAATGCTGCTAATAGCAACCATTTCATAAACTTTTGATGTGAGGAGACGGAGACCTTTTGCTGTGTTTCTATTTTTTTTTTTTTTTATCTTAAAGATTGAAACTCATTAAAATACCAGAAGTAACGAAACGAAATCAAAAAGATAAACCCGCACGCCAGCAGAAGAAGGTTCTTGGAAGTTGGGGTGACAGAAGGGAATCAGCAAAAAGCAGAGAAAAAACACAGCTCCCACAGAGGCACATTTTCGTCTGAAGGAATGCCACTTCTCGTGTCTGTCCCCTGATTTTCCCGGCTTTTCACCTACCTGCCCCCACCCACTGCAGCGGCATTGATTACAGCGAGGCAGACCGGCGGAATGGCAAACAAATTATTACAAGTGCAGTTGGAAAATATGTGGCGGCCACTTATCAACGTAATCAACAACAAATACCTGGACACGCCTGAGTGCCGGCGGTTCGCCTTTGCGAGGGAAACCTATTGACAGCACCCTAGGCTGTTTCCCAGAGCGATATGGGGTCGACTTTTCGATTACCCCTTGAAGGAACTAGAGGAGCGAGCATGAATATTCCGAGATTTAAATGACAAATTCAAAAGACAATGGAAACTGTTTAATTTTGAATCTCATATGTTATGACAAATCAATAATTGGAAATAAGAAAAATGTAAACAAAATTTAATAATTACCAAAGTAATATATTATTAAGTAAAGACATAACTTTGTATATATGTATAATTCGCAAATAAAACTTCAACCTTTATAAACCCGTTAAAAAATGTATAACTGCATCTATACTTAAATAAGAATTAAATCGCTGAGAAAATATTTCTTTGACTTTAGCTTTTATAACTTTTTAACTAAAATGATCAGGTAGGATGTAAAAGTAAGCTCATTTATTTATTTGAAAGTATCCATAAATTATAAACGGTATTAATTCTTGAAGAGTTATTATTGTAATGAGCTAAGATGTCCCGAGTTTTAAGTAATAAATAAAAATAAAAGCTTTTTGAAAGGCATACAGAAGCCCCTTATTCCAGGGTATCGCTCCCAGCAAAAAGCGAACCCCAAGAGGTCCAGAGACCCATAGAATCCGAATGACAGCGGCATAGACGAAGACGTCGCCTCCGATTCTGAGACCCCGAGACAGTCGCTGAAAGACAGACTGTGGGGTCTCCGGTGTTCTTCTAAGCCAAACCAGAAGTGAGTTGTTTTCCGTTGCTGGGATTGAGATTGGGAACTTTGCAGTTCGAACTGGGGAATTGCAAAGGGAAACGATATAGGCAGAGATACACAAAAGGGTAGGGGCGGAGGAAAGATAGACCCAGTGGCTCCCATCCTGTGGCCGTTCCATTGCCGCTCTGTCAAATGTTTGGCTTAATGATGGCATTGATGGATGGATCACACGTAAGCGACAGTCATTTAGTAATTTATCTCAGGCCATTTCAAATTAATAGACTCGGTGGTTGAGGAAGCGCTCCTCTTGCCTTTGATTTCACGATTTTTATCTCACATTTCAAATTATTTGCAATTTTTTCCATCGTTTTTGTTTTGTCAAATTACATAAATTTATGAGCGAACAACTTTCGACTTTTGACTGTGAGAGTCCAGCTAATTAAGGCAGCTGCCTTCAATTTGATGAGTGTGGTGCTTTCTTGGCTGCAGTTTCAAGCTCGATTAAGTATTTAATTAGGCGGAGTTTAGTTAATTGGTCGACTGACTCTTTATCCACATGCAGATCGGGTCGAGTGAAGGGCCAAACGATCTCGTGTCATGTGTGCAGCCACACTTGTTCGTCGAGGGTCGGCGACCTCGAATGGGTGTGGAGTGGGAGGAGGGCAAGAGGTCAAGGCCCTTGGCCTGCCCAGCGATAGCAAACATACCAGAAAATACATTTCTCTCACGATTTTTACTATAAAAATATTCCACAAATAATAGTTAAAGTAATATGTTGAGACACGACACTAAGCAATATATTTAAATAGCTTCATCTAGAGTAGTTTAAATATTAAAGCCATTATAATGTCTCAACAGGAAAAGAAAAAGTAAAACTAAGAAATATTGGTTACATCTCTATGTTATTTGTTTTAAAGACAATTAGGAAAAATAAAAATTCTACAAATAAAGGTGTTAAATACATAATTGTTTATAATTTCTATAATTTATCAGGCTGGAAAGCCGTATTAGTTTTACTGGTATATTGTAATCTTATTTGACTAATATATAAAAGCTGTTTGTAGTACTTTATTGTTTATTATTTTGGTTATAAAAGAATACTGGAAAACTTTTAATCAAACCCACTTCCTAAAGCTTTCGAAAATTATTTCCCATTTGGAAAGCACAAGTGCACTGCAATCTCTCCGTTGTCTTCCATCTGGGCCACGCAAATTCCTTCTAGCAATATCAATATTTAACACAGAAATATTTTCACAAACATTAAAAAAATTGTTTGCTTTGTCTATGCCACAAAACTCAAAGAAATAGAGCATACGAAAAAATATGCACTGACACTGACAAGTCGTGTGAAGCACACCTGCAAAAGTCAAGCGCCGAACGACGGATTTCGAGATTCGAGAGACCGCAAACCAAAAACCAGATCGGTGAAGGGGAATGCAGGTGGGGAATTGGGGCTTGGGGCATGGCATTGCATTCGGCGCACCGAAACATGCTGCAAAATGCAGCTCAGCTGTGCGTCGTGGCCTTAAAACTAGTGCAACACATTGGCCTCCTCCGCCGACTCTGGAAAAAAGCCAGCTCAATCCCCCGCCTCTCCTTTTTCCTTGGAGCCTGGCACAGCGCCAAACTAGCCGACTTCAAGTAGCAAAGGGGTCTTGACTATCCGCTGGAGATCCAAAAGAAACAAGAAAAAACCTATGTGGGCGTCTAACGAATCGTTGAATACCCTTCAATGTATACATTTTCGATGTATTACAAATAATTATATTTTGTTTTGTACGAATCTGTTAAATTTCGAAGTTAAGGTGGAACTTAAAAAAAATGATTTTAAAATATTGTTTATTTCTACTATTAAATTATTTTATAAGTTGCTAAATGTTATTTCTCAACTATTTATAAGAAGGTCTTCTCAAAAATAAAGAAATTAGTTTTATTAAACCTTTTTAATATTTAGAATAACTGTATTGAATTGTATTCTAAAAGTGTACCTATTAAAATAAAAGGCATGCTTAGTCGGAAATAATTTTGATGCCCTATCCAAGGGTACTCCCGCAAAATGGGAAAAACAAATGTTGCACCGCATGATTTTCTTGCCGGGGGCCTTTCGCTACTTGAGCACACACACGCGTAAGTGGAACGAGGGCGGCTGTTGCAGTTGCAGTGCCACGCCCCCTACAGCCCACCGCAGGATGGGGAGGAGGCAGTGTCCTTAGCCTCACCGCAGGCTGAAAAGCGGAGCGTGCACAACAACAACCGCCAGACAGACGCGACTACAAGGCGAAAAAGATATGGTAATAGACAGGGACTTGGACTTGATTGTAACAATGTTGCACACTCAAGATGCGCCAGGTATTCGGCTAAGGCGATAATGTGGCAAGGATAACAAGGCATTCGGACAGAGGAGGGTTGCACTGGGGAATAACACATATTGGCTTAAAATGTTAGTACTGCTTTTGATTATTTTATATATGCCTTATTAACCATGTACTTTCCGCCACTTATAGAAAAATGAGGCATCAGAAAATGGGCAAAATGAAAGCCTTGGTTACAGCTATAATTTCATCGAATTTGGCAAGCAAACAAGGTTCGATTTTTGTATACAAAAATGTACTGATTACTAAAACGAAATAAAAATCCAAATATAAATTTAACAACTATTTTAAATACTAAAGTTAGTTTCGAAAAAATAGACAAAAATTAGTATTAGATAAAAAAGCTTATTTTAAGTAAATTATTTCTGATATTGAACAACATTTTACTGGAAAAGCTAAGTAAAAACAACACAGATTCTAATTTCAGCTCAGATTTGTTTTGTAATTCATAAAATTCGGATTTTAGCATTTATACCAGTATGTGACATTTAATACACTTTTCTGTGTCTCATGTAACGTACTCATGTAACTTGTCTCCCAAATTAAAAAAAAAAATGTAAAACATTTATTTTTTCTGTGTAAAAAGTAAGAATAAAGCAGGTTGCTAGGGCTGCCTTGTTATCAGGCAGCTCCTGCCTTGGTCCCCTCGACCGTCTCGTAGTGCGTAATGCGCTCATTACGTGCCGGCATCAACATCGCATCCACATGCCACACCGGTGGCGACTTAGAACCCAACGCCATGGCTGAACTATTTCATCTGCACCACCACCTCTACCCCTTCCTTCACCTCCTCCTCTACCGCACTTCTGCTCCCCGAACCCCCATTTCATTTCGGTTTTTCGGGCTTTGTCCCAGCTTGAACACGGCAATGTCATGCCAATTGCATGCCTTTCCCATCGCCGCCTCCTCTAAAAAGTCTGTCGAGGATTGCGGGATTCGGGGACGACCAGTCGGGGGACGTCTGGGAGTCAGCCAGTCAGCAGCTAATTAGAGAACCGCCTTTTGTGCCGGGTGATAAGGCAAAAATTGGAATTGGAGGCGAGATTGCGGGCTGGCTTTGATTCATTCCCTGATCGAATGGTATGGCTAAGTCGTGTCTGGCAAATTGATGAAATTGTCAGCGATTTGACGCCGGTCGCCGAGATGGGAAAATAGCCCTGAGGATTAACCGAATCGTTCAGATGGGACAGATGAGTATAATTGGAATATTATTACAAGAATTTTACAGCATGTGACAAATTATATTATATTATTATCAATTGCAGCTACAAAACCTTGTATTTTTTTGCTTAGAGAGGTAATTTAAAACACAATTCGCGATTTAAATAGGATTTTGAATTGTCAAATATATAATCCTTAAAATCTTATAACTAATTACTGGAGCTGACAAATCCCTTATAAACCACAAAGCTTAACATAATCTTATCCGACTGGCACTTTCACCCCACCTCCCTTTACTTAACCTTGCCAAAAGTTCATCAACCCAAACCGCAGTAGCTACAATTCAGTTGAGTGGAGTTTTAGTCAGGCAGCAAAATCAGCAGATAATAGTGATGAGAAGGTACCATTTGTAGTACCTACTTAAAGTACAAGATTTATATTTATATATAAAAATATTAAATTTGAAACAATTAGTTAAATTTAATACTTTATACTTCAACTTCATACCAATTATTGGGATAAAACCATTTGAAACTCACAGATATTTTGGATCTCATTCTAAGGGGAATCTCGTTTTAGAATATTGTGTCGATTTGAAGAAATAGTACTAACGAGGACGGAAGCTAACTTCGGCAAGCCGAAGTTTTAATACCCTTGCAGACTTTGCCGAAATTGCTAAAATTGAAAAGGTAGCCAAAGGAATAAGGTATACATAAATAAACTAGATTTATGTCCTGTCAATAACTTTTATACTGCAAAAATGTCATATAAAAAAGAAAAAAGGGATATTTTCGGAGCCTTTAACAATTTTTCCTACGGAAGCTATAAGATATAGACGTCCGATCGGCAAGCGCTTATACCCTGATCAAGATATGCGTAAATAAATTAGACTTGAAAAAATGTATGTCAATAGCTTTTACACTGCGCGAAATATTCTGAAAAACATCAAATTTGGACCGATTTTACCCTATTGTTCCTATGGGAGCTATAATATATTGACATCCGATCAGCACGCGCTTTTGCCTTGATCAAGGTATGCATAAAAAAATACGATTTGGAAAGATTCATGTCAATAGCTTTTACACTGCCCGAAATATAATAAATTCTTGCAAGGTATATCCGATTGTTCCTATGAAAGCTATAGGATATAGACTTCCGATCGGCACGCAATTTAACATTGATCAAGGTATGCATAAAAATTACGATTTGGAAAGATTCATGTCAATAGCTCTTACACTGCCCGAAATATCATCAATTCTTGCAAGATATATCCGATTTTCAAACTTGAGCTGCGTACACATGTTTTAGGACGAGTGTGAAAGTTTCAGATCGCTAGCTTTTAAACTGAGCTCGCAAACGGTATTGAAACAGACGGACAGACGGACAGACGGACGGACGGACAGACGGACAGACGGACAGACGGACATGGCTATATCGACTCCCCTATTGGTCCTGATCAAGAATATATATACTTTATTGGGTCGGAAACGTCTCCTTCACTGCGTTACAAACTTCTGACCAAAATTATAATACCCTCTGCAAGGGTATAAAAACGCGTAGTTATGTACAGGTAAGCGGATTCATTTCACTGGCAACACAAGCGAATGGAACAACAGCAGCGCATCAAAATTAATGATGCGGTGAAAACCGCTAAATACCCCGAACTGCAACAGGGACCACCTCCTTTTCATTTTCATTTCCCCCAGCTCATGGCCTTCAAATTGAGGTGCGAGGCAGGTGTTTTGGCCCTATGCTGTTTTCGGGATGAGTCCGGACACGTGCGATGATGTCCGGCGAGCGATGGAAGCGGAACAAAAGGCTTGCGGTCGCCTGTTGTTGTTTTGTTACTGCCGCCGGTCATGTCGGTTATGGCCGGTGCTGTACTGTGGTGGCCGTCAATGAAAGTCCATATGTCAAGCGACTTAACAGCAACAACAGTTCAGACCAGACAAAATCAATTTCCCTGCTCAGCTAACCAAGCAACAACAGCCACACGGTTCACATTTAAAACGGATTTGTAACGCCAACCAATTACTTACGCTAGGAAAAAATATGGAGAAAAAAAACGCAACTGCAGGTGGAAAAGAAAAAATATAGAAGGTATGCGTAGTTTTTAAGAGGGAAGCTTGAAATACCCTCTCAAATTTTATGTTATCAACTTTAAGAATATGATTTACGCTTCCTTAGCGTAAATGTTCTCTTATACCAAACATTAAATCTGTTCAATAAGTACTCTAAAAACAGAACATATAAACCCATAACTCAGGCGTATCACATAATTTATATGATTTAGCATGTAGATACAAAAGTGGGTTAATGGATATTTATATTCCCGAGGTATTCGTTTTATTGCTTTTCGTAATTAAACAATTTTGAAAACATCAATAATATGAAAATTTCACAGTTTATTACGATATAATTACATTTTTTCTAAGATGAGTAATGCCTGTTGAAAGGGTACTTGAAAATGCAAGGCCAATAAGTAGAACAGAAAAATTCGAGCTCAAGAACGATATTCTTGCGTAGGCGACGCTGGAGATGAAGATTACAGGGTTAGGGGAGAGAAGGGAGGACCTGAAACACTTGGCTAGAAAAAGGAGAAAAGTGGGTAACAAGCGACGAAGCCTAGGAAGTGGGCTAACTCAATTGGTCTCTTGGCAAACGCATTATGGGTCACTAAGCCGCACGGCCATTGTCAGATGTTGGCTTTGTCACTTCCCTCTTCTATATCTTTCTCCCCCATTTCCCCGCTTCCACCTCCCGACAAGTGCATTCCGCGATTGACATGCAACACGCGTTCGGGCGCCCACTTTCCCGGACTTTCAGGGGCGCTTTGGTCGCCAAGGGGGCGTGGCACGCACCGTTGTCGCTTGGCTTAGTTTATAAAACTTGTTATCGCAGAGGGAAATATAAAAAAACTGTGTTCTCTACTATTCTCAATAGAACACTAAAGGAAAAAAAGGCAAACTCATTTTATTTAAACGTTTCTAAAAGTACATGTAATATCAATATTTGATTTATGATCATTTTAGAGGTTCATAAGCCGGCGACACAATTTAACTTTAAATATTCTTTAAAATTATGGTAGAGTTCCAAATATTTATTTTGAGAAAAAAAAAAAAAATTTTTAAACTTTGTTTTAAACACTGCTCGCAAAATTTTAAGTGCTTACACAAAATAAAGGAAAACTCTATGAACGTGTTATTTAAAATATAATTGATAACAGTTGATAGTTTTTTCAAGTGTAGCAGTTTATTTTTCCCCAGTGCAACCTTCTCTGTCTTTGAAGCTGTGTAATTGAAATTACGTGACACTTTGCATATGCACTGGATTTAAATCGAGTTTTCAGTTGGCCATCAAAGCGAATAAGGATGAGGGGCTGTGCGGGTGTTGGAGTGTGGGGACGGTGGGGACTGCCTATTGTGGCACGCGTGGCTTACGGGTTGGACTCCCACTCCCCCGTTGCTCGATGTTGTCGGTGGCTGGATGCATTCTCATCGGACCAACGTAGGCGACGGGCTCAGAACTTTGACAAGTGCATTCAAGTGCAGTCAGCGGGTAGGGAAAATTAAGGGCATGAAACACAAGGAAGGCGACCCAAACACGTGTTGGAAAAACCATAAAGAAATTTATGAAAAAATAACCTAATTAGCAACAGACATGCTGGGAAAGCGAAGGAGGGGAAAGCAATGCAGCTCGGCGTTTTATGAGGTGCGGAATCAGATTTAAGGTTTTGTGGAGATTTCCAACGACAGCTGAATCAAATCAGGCGAGAAAAAAACTGCTACTAAATATGAAGAGAATTTAGGGGCGAGTTCATTATAAAATAGGGAAACGGGCATAATTGTCATTGTAATTGAAAAAGGAAACATAAGGGGCTATTTATAGCCGGGCAGCGTTTAAAAGTGTTGCTTATATTGTTACTTATATATAAAAAAGTTGAACAAATTTTGAAAGAACGCTATAAAAACAAAGAAAACATAAAGAAGTGATTAATACGTTTTTGGAACGTACACAACAGTTTGTAAATAGAAAAAAAATTTGTCAGAAGTGGGATTCGAACCCACGCCCTCAGAGAGGACCAGAAGGCTCGATCGAACCCCGCTGCGAAGGGTAAGAGATATTAGCTCTTGAGTCTGGCGCCTTAGACCGCTCGGCCATCCTGACATTGGCTCTTCATTGACGATTTATGCCCTTGGGCTGCGTGCTATTTATAGACTAGCAATTAGATAAGCAAAGTTGAAAGAAAAACGTTGACATTACAAACAAAAATCTTCTTGTGCGGAGGAAATGAGCCCGCCCACACATTCGCCCAAAAAAAGGTGATAAAAGCTTGGCGGCATCTGGTGTTTGTGTTGGTGTCACTGCTGCCGGTTGCTATGTGGTTAAGTGCTGCAGTTGCCATTTCACGCTCGGCTAAATCGCTGCTAAATCGTAACCTGAGCACCGTTTCCGGCAGGGCAATCAAAACCGAATCGAGCCTTGTCCTCCGTTGCCCGCGGGCCTCATCATAAAAATCACCCAAACCGCAGCCCAGCAACAGCAAAATCACCACACACAACAGTTCCATACAGTTGGAAAAAATATATTGCAAAAATAATATAATTGATTGATTATTAAAGAGTTTATCAACAGGTTTAAATAATACATTTTCGTATTTAGTTCAACTTTATTGATTTCCTTCCAATAATTAAAGAAACCATTCTTTAAGTTTTATAAAATAAAATTAAACTTTGAAGCTGAGCAGATTATTATAAACAATCTATGGTAATTACATGTTTCACAACCAGACAGATTTAAATAAAATTTGTATTTTTTTTGTGAAAAAAAATGTTTTATATTAATGTTTAAATCATTTTAGTTTAAGCTTAATTACGGATTTTTAACTGTTGGATTTTCTATAATATATGAATAAAATTGAAAGACTCTTTACTCGGCTTAGACTTCTCTCAGTGCACACACCCAACATACACACACGCCCGGTTGATGCGCCACGAGTTCAAGTCAATTGCAGAGCCCGCGGGCTGCGAGCTGTACCCCTCTTTGTCGCTGGGTGCTGAAACCACAAACTTTAACCCCCCGCTATTTGCTGTGATGTATTTGTCAGTGAAAAAACTCATATAAGAAAAGTTTAAAACAATTTGACAACGACTACAAAAATACCGATTATAATTTTCATGAACAAAATTTAACAAAATTTGACATTTTACAATAAATTTGTAGGACAAAAAATGTCAATATTTTAATATTTTCATTAAAAACTTAACCTTTGAATATTTATTTGTTAATAGCATTTTAATGTGCAGAAGAACTTTCGAAAAAATTAAATTTTTTAGTCGAATAATCAATTGAATTTTTATCCCAAAAGTAAGACAATTTTTTTAAATGAACACAATATATTTTTTTTTTAATTAAAGATTAACTAGCTAATGATAAAACCAACAAATCTTAATCTTTAAAGAAATATTTGATCAAAGCCATTACCCTCCACTTGATACGTTAACTTGAGCCCTACTTCACAATGGGTACTATTAGGAAAAGTAACTCCTCATGCGGAGGCAGGCTATCAAATGCAGCCTTCTGGGGGAGTAGATGGATTACGGCAAGGGGGCATTGGAGGCGGAGGCTTCGGACAGACGCCGGCATTGAAATCGAAATCTGAATCGACAACCAGACACTTCAAACGCATGCAAAACGCATCGAAACAATGAGATTTACGTGCTTCCAGCTGTTATGGACTGCAATCGGATACATGGTGGGGAATGGGTGAAATGGTCGGGCTGAGTGCCGCATTATTACAATACGAAAGAGATCTGCCAGCCAAACCCCCTCTGAGCCCCCGGGGGGCGGCAAATGGATTTCGGGTAATGACAGCCATGAGCTCTTGGCCTGCCGGTGTCTGCTTGGTCAGCCAAGCCGAAAAGTTTGTTGTGTTAATTTTCAATGCATAAAATTCATTCGCCGGACCTAGACTGCTTCTACACAGCGAAAAAAATCGAACAAGGGTGTAGAAGAAAATCTTTGGATTCTTTTTTTTAAATAAGATTGATTTTACCACATGATATCCGCAAATTTAAATTTGAAAAAAATGATTTTACTTGGGCTCGTCCGGGATTTGAACCCGGGACCTCCCGCACCCTAAGCGGAAATCATACCCCTAGACCAACGAGCCGATTGAATATCGGGCGCCAAACTTCTTCTCTTAAATATAAAGTTCGAAGTTTAATTTTGAATACAAGATTGGTCAAAACTTGATATGCATGAGGCTTTGTCGAAAAGTTAAGTGGTTATTGGCTTTTATATTTTTTGTTGTCTTCAAACTGGCCTGGGTTTCAATTTTAAATACTGGTGTCCAGAAACAGACCTCTGTATTATTAAACAAAAATTAGTTTATACATCTGTAACACTTTAAAAAAAGACTTTTAATAAAATTTTTCGAGTACCGTGCATTTACATTTTTAACGTGTAGTGTGGCTTGCACCCTTCAACCATGGATCGTCGGCATTCAATTGGGAGTTACCCCAAAGAGTCACAGACACGTCCAGGTGAATGCTCCTGTCTGCGGTGTCTGTGACTCCCGTCTGACAATTCGTCTGCTGCATTGTCTCCTCTTCTCCTCGGGGTGAAATTGTAATTGAGCCGACTCGGCTTACCTTTGGACAATTTGGCATGGAATCGAGTAATTGTTATTATTTAAACGATCGAATATCATTGAACCTTGGTTGACTTTTTGAAGCGCTTTAATAAAAGCTTAATGAATTTACTACCAAGGACTTAATTGAATGCTTCCGCACTTTTCTGCAGATAAATTTCTTTTATTTGCAACTAAGGGTAATATATATATTTAAAAATACAACTTCCTTTTTTATTCTCAAGGCAAAAATATACAAATATAAAAGAAACATGAGAGTAGAAATAAATGGTGGCATGAAACTCTCACACTAAAATAAACTTTAATTTGTTTTCAATTAAATATATTTATATTAAGTAAAATAGACGAACGGTACTTGGGCTCGTCCGGGATTTGAACCCGGGACCTCCCGCACCCTAAGCGGAAATCATACCCCTAGACCAACGAGCCGAGCGAAATTTGGCGCCTAAACTACTGTTCATGATTTTAAAATAATACAAAAGGGCCATAAAATGAATTTTAAATTATAATATTATCCAATGTGCACCCATTTGCTTTCACTTGCTTGCTTCCATTTGCTTGCATTTGGACATAAAAAATAAAACATATATACATAAGTGATAAAATCATAGATATAAAGTTCTCTTTCTATTTATAAATAATCAAAAAATTAAAAGCTAATAGACAAACATGGTATTGAAAAACTTTTTTTCAAGAAATAAATAATAAAAAATAAGTAACTTCGCTTGGGCTCGTCCGGGATTTGAACCCGGGACCTCCCGCACCCTAAGCGGAAATCATACCCCTAGACCAACGAGCCAGTTGAACACCTGCCGCTAAACTACTTTATTTTAATGGAATATTCGAAATTCGATTTTAAATAAAAGACTGGTCAAAACGTGAGATGCATGTGGCATTGAATTTTAAAATGGAAAGTTTGCTTTTTATGACTTTTGAGTTTTTTGTCGTCTTCAAACTGGTTTAGTTTATAATATCAACTCTTTGAGGGCTCATTAATAGCCAGCTACCAAATCCCCTATGCTACCACTAACAAGCATTCAGTTTATAGTGGCTTTTGGATGGTCATAAATGTACTCAATTAGCTGTTAATAGCTCTGGTTTCCCTCCTCACCGATTTATTTGAGAACCCTTGCCTCAATGCACTTTATCCAACATATGCCCAAGTACATTTTCGTTGATTGCTTATGTCCATATGGTGGTGGACCCTGAAAAAATCTGCCAACGGGTCAGGGTCTGGACTTTTGCAAATCTCTGGGTCTCTGGGAGATTAGATCGTATTCGGGGTTGGGTTGCCTTCTGTCACTGATTGTAATCTCCCGAACCGCGACTCGTTAACATTATTTGTTGTGGTCTCTACTCACAAAGTGCATTGGTCTTTTTGTTTTTTAGGGATAGCTGTTGCTTTTTTTCTTTAACAAATCAGGGGTGACCCGCATTGAGTTTTAGGATTTTTCTGCGTCTTTTGGCAGTCCTTTTTAAAGTTTTCAATTTGTGCCTTGAGAACCACCCTGAATGGATTGGTTCTTTGGGCAAATATTTGCCAAAATGCTTAGGCAACATCAAAAGCCCCTTCTCGTTATCCTTATATGGTCAAAAACACACTCGCAGGGAAGAAACTTTCGGTAACAACTGTGGCGAGTTACGTGAGTTGATGGCTTCATTAGGGGTTGACGGGGTTTTCGGAACCCGCACGGTAATGTTTTATGTCTCAATTCTGGCTGGCATAAAAAAGAATTTCAAGTGGTTGATTTCTGGCTCAATCGCACCCCCCGTTGTTGCCATTTGTTACGTCACAGCTGTTATGATTTTAGCGCTGCCTTGTTTTAACTGCGAACCATCAGAAACGATGTAAGTGGTTCCCCTAATTAATACAGCACGAAATCCTCAATCGCAGTAAGTTGAAGCCTTGGGGCCGTGAACTTTCGTGGCTCATTTGAATTCATTAGGTTTTTGAGAGCTTTACTCTATGACGATTTTACTCTTCAATGAATCGTTTTCCTGGGAAAATGTATATTTTTCATTCAAAGCAAACTGCGCATTTGGGTAAGGGTTGATCTTCCCAGAGCCCTGTAGGTGACAGCTCCGTGGCATTGTTAATGGTTCAAGTCACTGGGGGATTTCCGTCCAGGACCCCGAGGAGACTTAATAATGATGACGTAATTATATATAAAATGTTTAAATGGTCTATGCCAAGCACAGAACTAATGAATTTATCATGGGGTTCGACTCAGGGATGCCTGTGAGTAGGATAAATGATTTGAAAAGCGGGAGTTTCGTAATGAGACGTTCATAAATTTCAATTCTTATAGAGAGATTTGGCAGTTGTAATATATAATGTGTCTTTCTTATATATATAATATATATGTACTAAGGTTGATTTTTTAATATTTAATAAGATTGTACAACTTAACCTGTTTTACGCAATCAAATCTGACTGAATTGTAAAAGATAAATTGAAATAAGCTAATCCAAACAATTTATTGAAAAACATTTGTATGCATCTGTTAATCAAGATCCAGACTTTGCATTATTTCGTGAAATTCCTCTGTAACCAACCTGCATTTCAAACTAATTTTTTAGCCCTCCTGAAGATCTGGCCTCCTCCAAATTCCAGCCCGCTGTCATGCATGACTCAACCCCTTCCCGAGGCATCTGCCACTTTCCGCTTCCCGTGGCCAAAGCCACCAGAGTTGCGGCCTCTAAGGCAAACATGTCTTACACGTTGCACAACGATGGCAAATGCAAAGACTACAGTGCAGAATGCGAGTCAACAAAGGCTCACAATCTATAAAGTACAATCACTTTCAACAACAAAGCCAACAGACAGGACTGGGCCGTCTGCCCTTTAAATCATGCTCGGATCTGCCAGAAAACGTGGCTAGATCTCCGCTCGCCTGCTCTCAACAATTTTCTATACATATATATGTAGGTATATATTTGCACACACAGGCCGGTAATTATGGGTTCGAAAAATCTACACCGGCATCTCGGGCTCGATGATCGACATTGGTGGCTGGCGAATGGAAATATATGGCCAAAAACCCGATGAAAGGCCAGTTTACTTAGCGTAGGGAAGGCGCAGCCTCCTCTACTGGTCGTGCATTAATTTTAACACACATTTTTCTTCTTTTTATTTTTAGTTTTGGGGTACGCCCTATAAAGTGGCATGCCGCCTTGGTTATGTAAACAGCCAGAAGAGGAGGCTCGATGAAGGAACCCAGCAGAAGGTGAATTGATAAAGGCCGCAGATGATGCAGGGCGTTGATGATGCCGATGATGATGATGCTGGAGGAGCCGGTGCTGGCACACATCACAATGTGTGGTGCTAGGGGGCAAAGGTTGCCGCCGGAGGTCCAGAGGGGGGGGCGGTGGTGGTGGTGGGAGTGATGGTCGAGGACGTGTGCAGTAAGTGTTAATGCTGCAATCTTTTTCGAGGAGTCAAGACACCGAGAGTGGCTCAATGGGTGGCTTTGTGGGTAATAAGCGGTAGAGAAGTGCAGCTTGTGATTCGAGAATTCAACGAAAGTGAAACGATATTATGTCGTGTTCGGGGAATCTTATTAGATTTTAATTTAAAATATATAAATATAAAATATTTATAGATAGTCAGTAAAAGTCACAGTAAAAAAATCATCTTTAGTAAAGCATTTTCTAAAAATAGGAATAAATGTAAATAGTTCAATTTACATTTCCCCCTTTAGTGACACAACATTTTGTTTCATTAAATCAAAATTTGTGTCAATCAAAGTTCGGAATCGAAACAGTCTTTGCATATAAACAAATAAAAATAGATTTTTTTAATAATTTAAGCCCTGTTGAGACTGAGCTATTATGAAATGAAATACTGGTCTATCAAATAGTTAAAAGCCGCACTTAAAAACCAACTGTTCATGTTTTTATTTCAGCCATCATTTAACTATTTGGGCCACATACTGTTTTGGGTTTCAAGGACTCTTTCGAACCGCCGTTGCCCACACTCATCCAGTGCAAAGTCCAGCAAAGCCGGCACATTAAGCGGCAACACGTTGAGCCACGAAGCCCGGGCACAAATGAGCCGCAATCCACACTCACATATCATCAAAATTTATAAAGCTTTACCCCCAGCCGAAGCGGAAAATGGCCAGGAAAGCTTAACGCTCATAATGCCAATGTCTCCCCTCGGGGAGCGGTAAATATATGAATTGGATTTTGAGCTGCCGAGGATTAGGGAGCCGAGAATGGGGAACGGAGCCACGAGGAGGAGTCGGCCAAATGGCTTTATGTGCGTCAGTAAATTTACACCTCGTAATCGAGATGAGTGGACACAGGACACTCGCTGAGGGCAAAACGACCCCTAGCAGCTGTTGTCCAAGATTAGTCCTTCGCAAAAAATCTGTCGCACAAATTTTCATTTTTGTGAGCCTCGGAGCCTCGATGGCATTAGGGCCCGGTATTTGTTTGGCTTTGAGTTATGGCAGAAAAGAAGGACTTCGGGCAGCCTTTTGGCGCCGCGGGCTTAGCCAATTATATAATAACAGCTAGAAGTGGAATTCACAAAAGGCGAAACACGTACTTCATCGGGCTAGAATGAAGCTCAATCGATGCTCTTAAATTGGTAGTGCAGGCTGCTACTTGGCACTCACTTCGTTAAAGATGTTCATCTCTGGCGACCCACACTGAAAAAATAAATACAAAAATTAAAATTATCTGAGCCACCTAAAAATGTTTAAAAATATTTTAACATTTTTATGAAACATACAAAACAAACATTTAAAAATAATAATAGTATTTTTGGACTACCAAACCTATATTATTATGTTTGAATTGAACAATTTGACATTTTGTCCCTGTGCAAGTTTCGAATAACAAATTAAATATACCCTTCAATCCCCTTCATTGGCCATGGATATCTGAGCAGCCCCAGAAACATTAACTGATTTGCATTTCAATCTTGGCGGCATGTGTTTAGTTTCGGCACAAGGAAACCTGTTTTGTGGCAGGGGGAAGCCACCGCAGCAACAGCTGCTGAAGTTGCTGATGTTGCTGATGTTGCTGCTGTTGCAGTTACTGTTGCCAGTTGGCAGAATGCAGCAGCAACAACAACACTTGCCAAGTGAGATCTCGACCCCTCTGACTTCTTATGCCTTGCTTTGCTTTGCTAGCACCGTGACTTAAAATGCAAATGAAAATGCAATCATTGTTTAATCTCGAACAGCGCCCCAGCAACAACAGCAGCAGCAACCTCAAGAAGCAACAGTTTGGGATGTTGCAGTATATTTACCCATTCAAAAGGTATTTTTACTATTTTACAGATCAAAAGAATCTTAAATATTTCATTATTATATCCAAAATATCGATAT
This sequence comes from Drosophila kurseongensis, assembly GCA_018153305.1. NCBI lineage: Eukaryota > Metazoa > Arthropoda > Insecta > Diptera > Drosophilidae > Drosophila > Drosophila kurseongensis. The sequence continues at coordinate 11,344,380 of JAECXX010000005.1, read as the reverse complement.
AAATAAGATTCATTTTAAACTAATCTTCGATTATATGATTTCATATTAATCTAGTCCTTTTTCTATAGTCTAAATAAAATTGAAATGGTCAAGACCATAAAAAGTTATACTTAAAAAAAGTTATTTGAATACATAAGAAGAAAGCAATGATAACTCAATTCTAGAATAATGTGAACTGTGCAAACGTTTTGTTTACTGTCTTCGTAAATTGTGAATAATGGCAGTTAAAATTAAACAAAGTACTTTAAAGTAGAAATCAAGATCAGCAGGGTATTCAAAACTTCGCTCTTTCGAGGAGTTCCAGTTCTCCTTTCTTGTTTCTACGATCGCCAGTCAAGCGTCCCCGCGGCAACAACTGTGAGCATGTTTGCTATGCCCAGCCGATCCGATCCAACAAGCCCCGACAGATTCAGGAAGCTTCCGAGCCCCGAGATACACAATTTTTGATAATATTTAAACAGGCAAGAGTGTCGGAGGCAGGGCAGCAGCAGCTCCACCATCAGAAACTGCAGAAACGAGGGAGTGCAGATGCCTGATGCAATGTTCTTCGGTTCTGTGTGATAAATTCCTAGCTTGTACCAACTGCAATACAAGACTTTTCTATCAAACAACATGAAAATTAGATCGGGTAATGCTGTCATAAGGAAGAGGAAGCAACCAGCAGATTTCCAAAGCTATTGTAAATCCGAGAAGGGGATTTGGGAGTGGAGATGGTGTAGTTGATCGATGTGGTTCCGTTGGCTTGGCAATGTTCAAGTCAATCGCTTAGATTTTATCAAAATGCAAACCAGGAAGCAAGGCTTTACCATACTCATTTGAGTTTTTGGGAATACGGTTAGTTTCTATTGAAGATCCTTAAAATAATATTCGGAATTAATAAAGGTTCTTTTCCGAAATACATTTTTAAAAGAAACTCTGCCTCTAAAAGCCTTGAACTCAACGAGAACTAAACTTTTTAAATTTAACCCAAATTTAAAGCGAATTTCATTAGCCACGAGCTGGCACACATCTTGGCCCAAACTCTGATTCGGCACACTTTTAATTTCCAGCTCATTTGGGGCCCCAATCCTGGCACACAGAGCGAAAACTCCCCGAGCCAATCGACAGCGCCAAGGTCAAAACTGTCTGTCCACAGAAGCAGCGAGACCTAATTGGCAACGCCTTTTGCCACTGCAAGTGACAGGAAACTTTCAGGCCAAGCGGCACCGGCAAACTAATTAGCCTTAAAATAAAACCAACACAGGAAAAAATGGACCAAAAAAGATGTTTTTTTCCGAGGAAATGATACAATTTCGCGCGCTCGAAAATGGGTCTTTGGTGAGGGGTAGGAGGAAGGAAGAAGGCCGGACAGGAGGAGACCCGCAACAACACACAACTGAAAAAACAAAATTTTTAATTTAAAGGAGAATAGCTGGAAAAAAAGTTAAGAAAAAATAAACAGATCCGGCAAATAAAGAGATGAACCAAGGCCATCGTAGGCGATAATTAACAAGAGAAACGCTTTAGTCGAGCTTATAAAACCACTTTGCTTAGCAATTTTACCAAGTTTCTCCCGACAACTATAATAAAAATAATTATTCATAGTAATAGTATAACAAAATGTATTTATTTACCAGTATCTGCAGACTCGGTTTACTGAATGTTATGTGATTTAATAGTCTACAATTCCAGAGGGCCTACATTTGATGGAAAAGGAATCACAGACGATAATGTGAACAACGAGATATTAACCAAATATAAATAAATATTAAATAATTCTTAGAATAATATTTATTGCACTTCAATAATGACTCACCAAATATACATAGACAGCTACGAAGCTGCTATATAAACTATTGTGATAGGTAACCGTCTCAAGTGACCAAGCTAATGCTCTTTCTGCTGAAGTGCCATCAGGAGCTTCCTCGCCCTAAAGTCCTCTTTTTTTTCAAGGCCGTTGCAAAACTGATGGTGAAAGAGATGAGCAGAAAAGGACACTAAAAAAGTGATAACCACATAACTGACGTAGATGACTATTTGGACTAGATTTAACAACAACCTGAATTTGTCCCCTTTTTTTTTGACTCATTATACCCGTTACTCGTAGAGTAAAAGGGTATATTGTATTCGTGCAAAAGTATGTAACAGGTAGAAGGAAGCGTTTCCGACCATATAAAGTATATATATTCTTGTTCAGGATCACTAGCCGAGTCGATCTAGCCATGTCCGTCTGTCCGTCTGTCCGTCTGTCTGTCCGTCTGTCTGTCTGTCCGTATGAACGCTGAGATCTCGGAAACTATAAAAGCTAGAAGATTGGCATTTTGCATGCAGATTCTAGGAGTTCCTACGCAGCGCAAGTTTGTTTCAAAAAGGTGCCACGCCCCCTTTAACGCCCACAATCGCTTATATACGATTTCGGAAAATATTTCGGAAAAGTAAAAATGCAGTTTTATTGTGTTTATCAATACCTATCGAAATGTAGAAAAAATTTTTCAAATCGGACCATTCGTTAAAAAGTTATGCGTGATCAAAGTTTCTATCTCCATCTCCCTCGCACTCCCTTTACCTGTGTAACGGGTATCTGATAGTCGGGGCACCCGACTATAGCGTTCTCTCTTGTTCTTTTTTTCGTAAAGTCAAAGCCAGATTGCGGCAAGTTAAAATTACCCAGATATTACCCTTTACTTTTTTTTATTTTAATTTAAGGTTTAACCCTGTTACAAAAATATTTTTTATAATTGTTCAATGATTAAATCTATGTGTGTGAACTCCTTTTGTGTTGGCTCTGAAACAGCAGTGGCAGCAGCACTGGGCGTCATCATCGTCCCCGTCGACTTGTTTGTCGTTTATCTTGGCTTCATTATCGCTTCATTAATTGCTAATTAACCATGTTCTACACGGCTGCCAGTTTCCAGTTCCCAGTTTCATAAAAATGTGCATGGCGTGGAAAATATAGCCAACCATCGGGGGGTTTTAGCCACTTTGCTTGGCCTTTTTGTAAGTGCAAATAAGTCGAAATCATGCCAAGTGAACGCGCCCCGCGTTTATCGCGCTTTAATCTAATGCAATTTGTAAATGGAAACAAAACCGGGCCCACAAAGGATGGCACCACTACCAGAATGGCGACTCCTTCCCTCTCTGTCTCTCTCGCAGAGGCTGTCTCTTTTCCTCCTCGTACTTGTAAATTAAAGCAAATATTTTGCTTATTTATTTTGGTTCTTTTGCGCTGCTTCTGCTGCCTCTGTTGTTGACTAGCCGCAAGGCAATTAATTAATTTATTAACGCAAATAAACAAAGGCACAAGGCGAGGAAACAAACGAAAGCACAATCAAAGCGCATATGAAATGAAATAGGCCTATGAGAACCAGAAGGGAAGAAATATTACAAAAGTCTAGACTTAAATATACGATCGTTACCAAGACGTATTTTAATAAAAATAAGTTAAATAGCTTGAAGAATTATCAAAGAAAATCATTTTAATGCTTGTTTAATAGTCGGATATAAACGGATAAACGTCCTTATTTTCTCTAAATATATTTAATTCATAAGACTTTAATAATTACAAATTTATAAGAACCACTTTGAAAAAAACATTTTAAAATATATTTAAAGGAGTTCAATTTTAAATTAAGAGTAAAACGAATAATTTGCAGACTTATTACTTTCGCGTTTCTTTTCAGGGACATATATTTTAGAGATGGCCTCTACACCATTATTTTATAACCATTCGAAGTGCCAGCATCCAGCTAACCAAGTCATTTCCCTTTCAGGCCAAACTCAAAGACAACTCCCCCTCACTGAGTCCTGGTTATATGGTATGTTGACTTGTTAAGGCCACGTGAATAGGCGAAAAGGATTTTCCACTTGAGGAGTGCCAGGCTGCAGCGTCAAGAAAAAAGAGCAGTCGGTGGCTCAGCTCCGTCTTTTGAGACTGCTCTTCCAGTTGGCTGACTTGGGTGGTGCGAAATCGGTGGCGCCAAGCCGCAAAAGGAGCCAACTACCACGACGGCGGGTTAAGAGATTAACCAAATGGCGGAGGAAAGGGGGCCCAGGCAAGGAAAATCAAATCAAGTGAGGCGGGCTGACACGGAAAGTGACCAAGGTCCCGACTGGTTTCATGTCTGGCCCTGACTTGGTGGCTCGTTTAATTAAATCAAAGTTAATTAATGCTAACGTATTCATAAACAGGGTCATCAAACACCCAAAATCGCTGGGGAGCGAGCTGAGGAGGTCGTCTCCTTGGCAGAATAATTATGTAATATTTTTGACTCAAGGATCCTGCCATCCTGCTGAATATGCAACAACATTCGCCGCAAGGAGTGGCTGTCAGTGGCAGGAAGTCAAGGAACAGGACCTGGTTTCAGGACCTGGTTCACGATTAAAGGAGCAGGAGCAAAACAAGTAGCTGACTTCCATTATTGGCATTCCCTTGTCGTTGGTAATTATGCTAAAAAAGCCTTGGCGAAACTTTTTGACTTTGTGCAATTAAAAATACATTTTCCAAATATTTGTATACATTACGAAGATACAAAAAAGGGGAAATTGTGTCAACGGCTCGAGAATTGACTGAGTTATGATGTTACAGATTGACCGAGCTTTTCTTTGGGTTGGGGCTTGATTTTCCAAGAATTTAATTATAAATTTTTGGGGCGGGCAACAGCCGCGATTGGGATTAAAGTCCTGACGACGACAGACGGATGACGAACTGGAAGGGTTTAAGATGGGTTCGTACACGGAAAAGTCTGCCAGCGTGCTGTGAATATTACCCAGCTTTTCTGATAGTTTTATTTACCCTTTCTGATTTCAGGGAAATAAACAAACTCTGTACTCTGGTTTGAGTGCCTTAAGCCGTGTGGATTTTCCAACGCAGCATTCGATGGCTGACATGAAATGCATTTAAAAAGACTTCACTCCACAAATAAATACGAGTAATGCTGATGATATTTTCGATTTTCATATTTTGACACGAACGTCGAATGCGTTTCGGTTTATTTTTATGTGCGTGTTTGCCGCTCTGAAATATTCAACGTTGAACGTGGAACAAGTGTGCCATTAAAAATCATAAAATATTAAAAACATAATCCCATAGACGAGTATATTTTAAGCTTAATTATCGACAGGGAAAAATCGCGCCGGGAAACGTAAATGCCGCGGATAACATCGTGTAATGCCAGTCGAGACAGGAATTTATGTGCGGAACAGTTGGACGGGGGATTACGGCCCAAATATGTGCGAGTGGATAAGATCTGTTTGGCAGATTGAACATAATTGATGCGAGCGCCACTTGTTGAATTCAGTCTGCCCTTCAACCCTTTAAAGATTCAAAAGAATCTCGACCATGACCAGGCATTTGCTTTAAGCAAAACTATTTTCTATCCCCAAATACTTGCCAAAGCGAATTTCGCTGGAGCACAGACATGTTTGGTATGCCCAACACAAATCCCCAAACCTAAGCCATTCTCATCCCCAAATCCGAAACGAAGAGCAGAAAAACATGACAATGAACAAGTTTTTAAACGACGCATTGAAAATTTGTTCCGTTGTATCAAATTTATTATTTAGAGATTTCCACTTTTGTTTGTTCTGCTCTCTCTGCAATTGTTGAAACTATGCGCGAGGGTATTACATGGTATCTATCGTGTAAATAGTTTATTTTTGGCAGTCAACGCCGTAAAAAAATTATACTTGCAATGATATCCTCTGGACCCTTGTTCCCCGCTCCACTTCACAAGCAATAAAACATTCAAAGGATTAAATAGAAGCTGAAAAAATAGATGTGTTCCAATAATAGTTTTGGCTCAGAAGCCCCTGAAATGGCTGAACGGCAATAACAAGAAAAACTGACAACAAATTGTGAAACTTTTTCGGGGGGCTTCAGAGTTTTGGGTTCTTTTTTTGGGGAACTTGTTGATACGGTTAAGGGGTTTAGTTGAAAGCCCGGAAAGGGGTTCCGCTTGAATTGTTGGGAGAAAAAATTGGCTGGCTTTAAGACAGGCTTAAAAGAGGCTGGACACTCTTGTAATTTGGAGTTTCGAACATTGCTAGCGTAAAACCATAGCCAAGAGTTATTGCCAGTTGATTTGTTCAATTAGTTTTTTTGCCAGATATTTTAAAAAAGTTTTAGCCGCTGGGAAGACAACTTTTAATGCAATGTGTATTGCTTTAGGTCTTAAAGATAAAATTAATTCTTGGTAAATAATTTTTGCTTGTGTTAGGAATAAGAAAATTAAGACGATTTGAATATATTAATACAGGGAGTGGTCATTCATTTAAGCCCAATCCTTCCCCAAGATTGACCCAATATCGCTAAACCAATAGCAATTCCTGCTTTTGGCCAATTTGCTTGGAGTGCTGGCGGAAATTCACACGAGAATAGTTCAAACGGAAAACACCATCAAAAATACTAATAACCTCAGTTGGAGCAATGGGGGAAGGCATGGAAAGCTGGGGAAATGTGGGAAAATGGGAGAGCTCCATGGAGAAAAATGTTTGCCGGCCTCGCTGCCATTCGTCTTTTTTTGTGTAAGCGCTTTGAAGCGTGGCTGCATATGCAATTACATTTTACAGCAACAAAGTTGATAACAAACAAACGGGTACCAAAAACGGGGAGTGATTGTGGGGAAATGGGGGAAATAGGGGTTTGTGCAAGGCATTCAACAAATTTTCAGCGTCAGGTTTCATTTCGGCTGCTCCTTCTCCCTATGTGCCTGGTTTTACTGCTCCTTTCTTTACCCTTTTTTTTTGTTTTTAACATTTTGTTTGTTTTGTGTTTGTTTTCTAAGCTTGCATAACAAATCGCTGCGAAAAGCTTTTCAATTCAAATGAATGAAAAACGAAGGCAAAAATGTTTTATGCATGTCGATGACTGAAGGGGTTGGGCGGTGGGTTTTTCAAGAAGGGGACGGCAAACAAAGTGTGAATGATGCGCTGGGGCCAAGTCAGGAAAATGAAACTGAAGGAAGTCAAAGTCGTCCTAATGCTCACTTCCAGTCAAGGAAAAAGGCTTTTGGAAACGTTTTTAGGGATTAATGTTCTTAAAAAAAAAAGGGATTACAAAAATTTTAAATTGAAAAACTTTAATTTAAACTTCAACTTTTTTTAAAACTGAAATGGGCTTAATAAATTTATGTCAATTGTTTCTATACCCTTATTTAAGAAAGAATTGAATAATTCAATGAATTATTTTTTTCAAGATAGCTTTAATCAGTCTATTCCGTGCTCACTAATTGCGGTACCCAATACGACATTTATAAAAACAACCTAAATGAAGAAAAATTATTGTTATGAAAAAGCAGTTAATGCCGAAGGATAACGGGTGTGCGGAGGGGGCGGCGGAGGTGTGGTCATCGGTCGAAATTGGGAACACAAGATGGCAGCACCTTGATATAGCGCGTGACTAATGGACGGCAGTGCCAAAAACCAAAAGTTGAGGGTTGGAAATTAGAAAAACGACAAACTTAATGCACAAACACGGAAACCCCGAAAGCAAAGGGAAGGATGGAGGGGGTTTTGTGTGTTCCTTGGGTGTGTGGAATGCATTAAAACAAAAGGCAGCGTGAAAATTTCATTAGAGCCCCGAGCAGAAGGGATCCAGAACTAGGCCAGAGTCATATGGCCATAAACACATGCTACACGCAAGGGGTTCGCCTTGGGAAAAGGGGGGGTTGGGGGCATTTATACACACTATAATTCATTAACGATTATGCACAACACCCCAGCAGAAACAGAAACAAAAACAGCAACATCCATAACAGCAATTTGCCTCACACAATTTGTGTTAATATCGTTTTGGCGAAAAACCAAACCCAAGTCGTGGGCACATACTTTTCGACCCCACTGTTTTTGCGGTAATGTCTGAGCAAGATTTATATACGTTTCTCAAGAGTCATCCATCGTTCATATATGCAAGGCAGTTGACTGAACCTTTAGGAAAATTTGGTCATGGTTAAAGGAGGATTGGGGAAAAAGCCCTTAAGAGAGTTGGGATAACAATATTTAGAAGGCAGAAAAGAGACTTGAATTGTAATTCTGTGAGTGTTATATATCTTCAGAACATTTTTGTTTAATTTTAATTAAAATTTTAAATTCCATTAGTTTAGTTATTTCAAAAATTCCTGCGGTTTCAATATCGCGCACAGACCTACTTCTCTTGCAGCAAATGACCAAATCTAAAAAACTTTATCACTCTTTGACAATATTTTGTTTCCAAATTTCGCATTTTTGAAAAGGGATCACATTACGTTTTTTTTTTCGCAAAAACGGGTTAAAAATAAGTGTTTAAGTGCCAATCGATTGGTAATTCGATTTCGAGTTTAACGAGACATCTCATTCTATCATTGGACGATTAGTTTCATTGTTTTGTCAAAATACCGAAAAATCTTTTAAATACTTATCTATTGCTTTAAAGAAATGCGTTTATTTGTATGTTTTCTTGTTTTGAAAAGGAACATCTTATAATTCTTAAAGGAATCTTCTGCCCATTGGAAACCCCATTAAATCGAGAAGACATCATGCATTAGTCATAAATTTAATAGACTCTACTTGCTTCTACTCCCCCCTCCCCAAGGAATTCCCCAAAGTACTCGAGAGTGTGCCTCCTATTATTATAATAAACTTGCCACCGCAACGAGACAAGAACAAGTAGAATGTGGGAGGTATGGGAAGTCACCCCCAAAGAGGAGGCACAACACCCGGCCTACGACGCACTTCTAAAATGTAAAATCAACATTATTTCCTTCCACACAATCAACGATGATTTCTTAATAAAAAGCTGTTCTCCGGGTGAGATGGGGGTAGCCATAAGCATACTTACCCCAAACAGAATGGAACCAAAACAACTTGTGCATAATACAATTTTTGACTGACTGTGTTGGTGGCGGAGGGGGGTCGAAGTAGTAATGCTTCGTTGACTGGTGCCAATAGACGTGGACTGGGTGTGGGTGGTACTGGGCTGGCCTTGGGGGTGGGGTCGGCGAGTGCCCCGTAGTCTGGCATTTTTTAATACCCAAGTGTCCCCCCGGTCGCAATAAGTGCGCTGCGCAACGCTGCACGCATACAAATGAGCCCAAGGCCCCCAAAGAAAAAGACTTGATAGGGAAGGGCAAAATAAAATGCAGAGCGGCGGGAGGAGGCTGATTCCGAGGTAAACAGGAAGTGGGTGGTGTAACGAAAAATGCGCGGACATAAATCGGAAATACATAAATTATTAAACATCTTACAATAAGTCGTCTGAGCGCTGACATTCCTGGGGTGGTTTTCTCGTCTCGCTCCTCTTTCATTTCCATTTTTCGCAAGTCCTCTTTTTAGGCTAATGAGTTATTTTCTACTTTTTGTAAAGACATTTTTAATATGTCAACAAGGTAGTTACCAAGTTTTAAGGTTGAATGTTTAACTGACTTATTTCATTCGACTTGAAAAATGTATAACATTATGATCTAAAGAACATACAAATCTTTCAATCTACTTGGAGTAAAATCATTTTATTATATCTTAAAACAAATTTAATTTTAAATTCGGATATGTTTACATAGGCTTCAAAGTAGACTATAACTAGAATTTAATTACTACCCATAGTTTAAGAAATTTCACAACAATTAATTTTTTTAAATTTATCGATATTGAACAAGTAAAACTTCTTTAACTTAATTTTGAATATATATATAAAATAAAGAGACCAAATCGAGAGGACTGATTGATTGTACAGGTTATTCACTCATTTAGCAGGTTGGCAGCTGAACCGAAATGTCAGGGGATTCTTCCGGGAACCCCCCCACGGCCTTGTCAGCTGTCAGGCAATAATTGTCAGTTGTATTCTCGCTCTAATGTCAAAGATTTCTCCAACTCCTAAGGGGGTTTAATTTTTTTTTTTGACAACTTCACCGACTGCGAGTGTGTGTGTGCATGTCAAGTAGCAATTGAGACGAGCATTTGGCATTTCGGGTGCGCCACAATCCCCCGATCCCGGTCCCGATCCTGAACCCAGTCCCCTGGCATATATGACATCTGACTTCCACTTGTCAGAAAATATTTGCTTTCCAAACACAACCACTTCGCCCCTGCCGACTGACTGCCCAGTTCCCTTTTCTTCACGCACGAGTTGCAATCTTTTTGTGTCCCAAAAGATTTTCCATCTGCATGTGCGAGTGTGTGCGAATGTTTCGTTAAATTGATAGAATAAATGAGCATAAATTGAAAAAAGAAATATCGATGAAACAAGGCACGAATCAGGGTGTGTGAACCACCCGAACAACCCCTGGACTACACTGGAAAAATCATTTCTGTGTTCCAAAATATTGGGTCAACAAAACTATATCACATCTAGAACTATAAAAATATTCTTAATGGGATTGAAAGTTCTTCTAAGAGATACTGTTGAATTAATTACAATTTATACTGCAGAAGATGGAGGACTTAAAATTACAAAAAAAGGTATTCGATGAACTGCCAAATAATTAAGATATCTCTTGAAAGAAATATTAAATTGTTATTCCAACAAATGTAAATTATTTCCGTGTAGCTGCTGGAAAGGGTGGCTTTACTCCTGATTCTGTTGTTGCTCCTGGGGCACATATGGGCAATTATTTAGTGCTTTGGCACAGCTCAGCACCATCGAAAGGGGATCTGGGGGGTGCGAACTCCCAACTCCCCAAGCAGACCGCCATTACTATCGATTTGAGGGTGCATTACCAACTATCGGAACGAACCGAGTCCATCCGAAGCCAGGACCACCCAGAGACTTTTGCGAGCGAAACTTGGCCCGTTCAATTGCATGCAATCAGCAACTGGCTCGCCTCCAACTCAAATGGAGAAACACTCAGAGAAAGGGGGCAAATTGGGAGAAGGGAAAAAGATTTCAGGATCGAAGGTTGGAATACCCCGGATTAAAGATGGTACAGAAATTCTAATCATGTGTGCTTTAGAACTAACCAAGGATGTATTTTTGTTTATTGTTGTAAAGGGACTTGTATAAAATGATGTCTAATGATTTTATCCTTAGAATGGAAGTTCACTAGTAAATTTAAAAATTAATTTCTCTACAATAAATAAAATAATCAATAAAAGGATACACCACAAAATATGTATATTTCATTGAAAAATTAGCACTTTCTTCATTGCCCAGCAAATAATTCATCACTGCCAAAATACCCTCTGAGGCAGGAATACACTGTATGGACAGCCATAGATCCTTTGGCACAAAGTAATTTAAAGAAGCCATAATTCCTATCCCCTCGGACTGCTCCGGTTCATGCTTATTATTCCTGGACGTCGCCTCATCGCGTGTGTTGCCAATTTGTCGGCATTCAGTCACTCATTCATTGACGACGTTCGGCTCGATTCTGCTCAGGACATTTCCAGGAGCCGGCCAGGACCTTCGGGGGGCAAGGGAAAAGGAACGAAGGACGTGTGCTAGCCATCCAGACTATTCCTGCTGTCGTCGCTGTTTGTTCGCGCAACCAAATTTAGACGTAATTAAATGTGAATTGTTTATTTAAGGCGCACGCTCATCCACCAATCCCCCGAACCACCCAACTCCCAACCATCCGCTTTTCCATTTTCCAACCCAACTCACGCCCCTTTCGCGCTGCACAAACAGCTCGTGGGCTCAATCAGGAGCACCGGCGTTTTTCTTGGCCAACGACTGCATTTCAGGCCTGGCCCACACACAACTCAAAAGTTTCCATTTGTTTATTGTTGCTGCTGTGGCGGGTTGGCTTCGACGTTGCAATTATTGCCTCGCGGCAAGTTTCAAATGAAAGCAGGTGTGTCAAATGTAAACTTGACAGGAAACAGGATCGGGATCGGGAACAGGAAAGGGAGCTCCAGCAGGAGCTGGAGTACGGTGGCTGAGCAAACACGGCCTGCGACTTGATTGACTTAAAAATGCATACACCTAGTCGTACATACAGCCGTTTATTTGCCTCTGGCTGGCCAAAAGCTCTTGGCCAAAAAGGGGGGTTTCACAATCTCGCCCTGCTTTCCCTGCCTGTTAATAGAATTTTTCATGAGCTCCGAGGACGCATCGCCATTGTGTGGAGTCACTCAAACTTGTACAAAATTACTTTATAAGTAGTTAATTTGATTGGTTGAAAGGGGACTGAATGGGCTATGGAGCTGCCATGCACCTGTCATGTAAGTCAAAGGCGAACTTTAGATGGGTTAAATCGCCGGGGAGGGCAAAACTTTGATAATAATATTTAGGCAACTAGGAAAATGCCTAAAAAGAGTCATAAGGCTTCCGAGAGGGGTTACTCATGTGGTTGTAAATTGCCTTTGAATTTGGAAGAATGTTTAACTTGTAGGATCATTTAAAATGCACAACATCATTTTTGAAATATTATCAAAAATTAATAAAATATAAAGAGCTTAACAAATTTTGTAAGACTAAATAAGTATATTTTTATTCGAGAAATGTGTTCGTGTTTCATCTATCCTTTATATGTTGTAACAGAAAAAAACACAAAGGATCTTAAAAAACAATTGTGGTACTCAATTTAATAAATTTGGTTACTTCTATTACTAATTTTGTTCTTAACTTGAATTAAATCTCAAAAAATATAGTTTATATATTCTTTATAAAAATGTTTCTTATGGAAAGCTCCTGTTATCTTCAATTATTTAAATTATGTTCTTTAAAGCTATGCACTAAAAACTTATAATAAAACTACCAAATTACTCGTCAACTCTGCAAAGGTTTAACCTTATTGTGGCTTTTGGGGTCGTAATATCATTGCACCCCTTTTAGCCTTACACCTGTTTTCAGCCCCATTAGGCTGGTGAGTTACAAGCCAAAGTTACAAGCCTGGAAAACGGCCAACGATTTCAGGATTGTAAACAAGTGCAACCCCTGACAAGTTTCTCCAACAAATTAATCACCATAACAACAAGAGCTAGTTCACAACAAACAAGCCTATATATCAGACAATTAGCGACAATAGAGTAAACACGGCTCAGTGACAAGTGAAAACCAGAAAGAAAACGAACAAAAAACATTTGGAGGACAGGGATGATGTGAACATTGCACTTTTAGCCATGGCTCATAAATTCACGTAGATGCACTCAATCGCATGGCCAGCAATCCTCGATGAGGGTGGGAGGATAAAATAAAAATATGGGAAAAATATAATATAATATATAGAGGGTGTATGCAGACCAACTGCTCTTTCCATTCAACCAAGTGAGAACAGGAACCCTCTAAATAGCAACAAATCCCAGTTGCAGTTCACACTGCACCACTGCAATTAGATGTGGAACCAAAAGACCCATAATGATTTTACTCGCTCGGGGATCTGAACATGTTTGGATATATATACATATATACACCCCAGTGAACCTCAGCCGGTCACGTGTCGTTCACAGGATATTACTTTTATCGGCCACTGTTCAGACACACTCCCGTGGAAGTTGATATGATAGCGCCCTGAACGCAACCCAAAAACGATAACTGCCTTTGGTCTAATCGCAGTCGAGCGATCAGTCTTCGGCTTGGTTTGTGTCTCCCAAATTAATTTTCAGCAAATTCATTATGGCCAAGAAGCCCATTAACTCGATAAGTAATTTCGCACAAAACGGTGTCAAGTCGACCAAACATGAAAAACCAGGAAATTGAAATATTTATTGTGTTCCTCGGGGTTAGCTAAGGGATTTCCTTGAGATTAACTGGAAGAGTATTCTGAGATAAAATAACGGGTTGAGAACAGAAAAGTTCTGAGAAATATTTTAGACCTAAATCTTTTAATGAAATCTAATAACTTGGGAAACTTTTCATTCCTATAAAATGTAGGGGTTGTTATAGTACTAACTTGAGATTTTAAAAGAATGGTAAAAGGGCACCTTAAAGGTTTAATTTATTTATATTTATAGTGAAAGCTTATTTAAATATTTGTGGATCTATTGATTCGATATTTTGTTTGATTATATCATAAATTAATGAAGCTTTTTTATCATGGATTTCTAATGAAGAGTTTGATTTGTTAATGATTAAATATGATTAAAGTCTTAAGATTCTGAATTTGAGCTTAGGACTTCTCAGATTGAAGTCTCTTACAAAAATGGAATTCTTTTCAACGACTTAGAAAGCTTTTTGAAAGGATGCAGACTTTTAAGAGAGTGCTTGCTGTTTACAAGAACAAAGAGTTCCAAAGGGAAATGGAAGCCCCTGGGGGCATCATCACCCTGCCCAAACCCAATTCACCCCCAAACGCCAACCAATTACCGGGCAGATCTTTGGGTTCCAAGGCAGACCTGTCTAGGCTGCGGTGCAGACATCATTTATCAACTAACCAAACAAATCAAAACGATGCCGCGCTGCCCGAAAACTAAAACCATGGCAAACACATAGAACCCCGTCTGGCAGAGAAGCAAATACAGAAGTGAAAAATGATTTGAAATGGATTACAAGCTGCTTTCATCATCAGCATCAGCATCATCAGGCAGCATCATCAGCAGCAGCCAGGACAGAAATCTATTTACGCAAAACTTTCGTTGGCAAAATGCAAAAACTGTAGCCGGAACATGGTTTAACACAGGGAGAAAATTGTAATCGAATATCGGGTTTTATTTACTCATAAAACTTAGACACGGTTTTTGAGAACCTGTACTCTGTTTTCAACAAGCCAAAATAACTAAAAACATTTTTACTTTTTAATATCTCCAGTGCTTTCAGTTCGAAAAATATTTATTATCTGTTTATATTTATCGTTTATTACATAATTTAATGAATAATTTTAATTGGTTACAAGCTCTGAATCTTTTCATACTTAACCTTTCATACTAAAAATAACTTATCACAAACTTTAGTTTCCTAATTTAAACCTGTTGGTGCTTAAAAGTGTAAAGATGCTTGTTGATCTACGTCGGTATATAAAATAAGTAATATGAAATATTTTAAAAATAAACCTTTTAATACATTTAAAAATAAAATATTTTTCCCCCAGTGTAGCCCTGAGTTTCGGCTCAGGCTCGACATTTTCTGCACAATCACTTAACATCATTAAAATGAAGCGTAAATGAAAATTGCGTTCGCTCCGTCCCCCGGTCTCTGCTAATGTCGCTGGCATTTTGGAATTTTTCGTGCAAATATGAAAACGCAGCTACCGAAACAACTCCTAGAGCAGGGGATCATGGATTTGGTCGGGGGGAGTGGCAACATCATTCATCAAGGATTTAGTTAAACGACGTCGAGCGGAGAGCGTTCTGTTTCCCTGCGACTGGGCTTTGGGTTCGGGACCCTCGCCGGGGACCATTCATCATCATTCGTCTGGGATTATGCTTTTTAAACATACGATTGCTGTCAACAGTGTCGGAGTGTTGGAGTCGTCGTCGTCATCGTGCTCTGGTCTCCGGATTTAGGACTGGTCTTCACTGAATGGGCTTCCAAATCGAACTGAAAATCGGTTGGGATCCATTCAAGCGCGTCAGCCCGATTTGAGCGAACCTTGGTCCTGCGGCATTAGAACAAATCAACTGAGGACGGGACCATGAACCACACAGAAAAGTCCCCATAAATACCTCCACCCCCTCCCCCCCATAAATCAATCATGTTTGCGGGGCAGCAGCAGCATCTAGGGAGAACGGGCAGAGGAGTCGCATAATTTATCAAAGAATTTTTACAAATATTTGTAAATAATTTCTGGCCAACGCAATCTGCTACATGACACCCTGCAAACAATGGAGTGGGGACATTACATTCGGGGATTAGCAACAGCCAGCAAACAACATACAAACAGGCAAACAAACAAGCCCAACAGGAACAAAAACATGTCTGTCATCCTGACAATTGGCTTTGGTTCACTGGCCATCTCTCACCATTGACAGAATGTTGGGCCCAAAGGGGGAAGACCCAGATGACCGGCTATACAAACAGCCATAGTTCGGATCCGTAGAGTCCCGGCTGAAGGCTTGTCAAAATCACAACACAAGTCGCAGACGACAGGGGCTAAAATCCTAAGCACGGCTGGGAATGGAGCTTTTGGCCAACTGTCCAGCTGGTGACTATTTCTGGTGGGGATGGAGTCTGGGATTGCCATAGCTGGTCAGCAGGACAGCTGGATAGTGCGGGACAACTCACTCAATTTAATTGAAGCAACAGAAACAGTTTCAATATATATATCCATCCTAGAAATTGCAATGCAACAAATGTATCTTCCTTAGTTTTTCCCAAGCCTTTTCCCCAT
This sequence comes from Drosophila kurseongensis, assembly GCA_018153305.1. Classification (NCBI taxonomy): domain Eukaryota; kingdom Metazoa; phylum Arthropoda; class Insecta; order Diptera; family Drosophilidae; genus Drosophila; species Drosophila kurseongensis. The sequence goes on along the minus strand of JAECXX010000005.1, from coordinate 11,328,229 downwards.
GAAACCTTTATTCTCGGTTGGAAAAGTATTAAAAACTCAGAAAGTAAACACAAATATATATAACAGAATAAGTGATATTTTAAACCAAATGGTATATTTTATAATATATTTTCTAACATAGTTATTTATTTTATTTAAATATGATTCACCATAGATGCGAAATCGATGGGCTTTACAATCTGGAAAGGCATTTCCGCTGCAAAGGTAAATATGAAATAAATAAACCAGACAAATGTGTTTATTAAATTAACACACGCAGCTGGACAATTCCACTTCGCAGCTGGACAATTCCACTTCGCAGCTCGGAGTCACAATTATCATAACAATAATTCAAGATCTGAGTGTGAAGAAACTTAAGAGCAGTCGCTGTAAATATGGGGACTTATTCATTGAAGTGCTGCTGAGGCTGGGACATGTTTTCCTGCGAAACAGTAACATCATTTTGAATTCCATGCATAAATTTAAGGAGCCATTGAGGCTAATTATCGATTGAATAAAGTATAACAAAGGAGGAAGAAACTCATGTTTAAGTCGCAAGTTTACGAAACTGTTATCGAATTCGCGGATGTAGCGGATCACTTGCTGACAGACTTATTGACAGAAAGTGTTCGATGAGTCACAGATACGGATACCTTTCTGCGTTTTCCCAGTGGTCCAGGGAATCTGCTAATTGATTGATTGCACGAGCTGGTGAGTAACCAGTTACACAAAAGAATAAAAAGAAATAGCCACAAAAAGAAACCCAAGGCAGACCCGGCAAAGCTATAAGTGCCGCATGGCATTTTTAATTAGGCATGCCCAGCTGGTCCAGGGCCAGAGAGCTCTTAAATAATTCAAAGCAAATTATGCGACAGTTCCCGCAAAGAGCCAAATAAAAAAATCAGTGCAGACCAAAAAACGTTTGGGTAAGCACTTAACCCTTTTTACTTACCCCACCAAAAAATGTCTATAATTATTTGCACTGTGTAAGTCAAAGTTTGCAGACCGCTGGGAACCACTGAAGCAGCCAGCCATCATCCAGAAAACCACCCAAACCACCCGCAAATAAAAAGCGTTGCAAAAGAAATGTCAATATTATATTTAAGACGTCGTTGGGTCTCCGGTTTTCGCCCTCACAGCCAGTTGCAAAAAATTCATGAAGCAAAACACACAAATCAGCAGTAAAAAAGGTAAACGCATTTCTTTTTTTTCTCGCAGAAGACAGAGGGAGTCACACAAAATATTATAATTGCCCAACCAAATGGAAATAAGTTCTGGCGTCTTAAGTGCCATTGGTTCTCAAGAGCGAGGACGACGTCAAGATGTGAAAGAGTTGAGGGCAAAAGAATAAATCCAGAGAAAAAAGTGAAGATTCCTGCGCCGACATCTGACTCATCGAAGGAACTGACCAGGAACAGATTGATTCAAATATTAAGGCAGACTGAAGGTGAGCTTCAACTTGAGATAAGGGGATAATTAAGAAAAAGAATTCGAGGTGGCACTACCGAATGATGAGCTTTGTTTGAGGCGGATCAAATTAATATTCCCAATACACTCACTATTAACCATTTAAAAAAAAAATGAAATACCTAAATTTAACCTACAATCAAATTCATGAAAGGTTCGACAAACGCAGTAGACTAAAATCTCTAGAACACTAAAGTTCTTGGATTGTTTATGTAATAAGCTTTGTCATTTGTAAATTTAAAGCACCTATACTAATTATAATTTTTGATTAATTGGTATAATTAAATTAATAGGCATGTTAAATTTAAATATTTTCAAAACCTTAATAACATTGTGTGCATTTTTGTATTTAACTGCATTTATTGCTTAATTCAGAAAAAACATTTTTTGATATTGGTAGTAGTAGTTCTCAACTAAACAGTCAGCGAATCGCTTCTCTTAAAAACTTTTCATCATTTCATTGATCCACCATCAATTTCTAACCTCTTTTTTAATTTTCATTCGAGTTTACTTTTGCAACTTTTTCGATTTCCTTTCGGACTAGTTCCTGCCCTCAGATGGCTTGGCAACTTTTTAGTTACTTCGACGGAACTTTATTGCCTCCGCCTACAGAGCAATCAATCCGATAGATGACTCATCCGGAATTCAAATGTTATCAAGCTCTTATTCAACGAAATTTTTGGGGACAATGTAGGCGATTTCGGAAGGAGAAAAGTGCTTGTCTCAAAGCCAATTAAATTGTTTTCGCCATAAAAATGTGCAGCTACCGAGAATAGAAGGATGACGCAGTCGGGGGGAAAGTTTGCAGGGCAGAACTAAGACTAAAGCCTCACGATCCGAGGCGAGCGATAAAAAGTCTGGGTGCTGAGGATGAAATTTTATCACACTGGGCAGCAGGATTTAACAGATATTCCCCCAACCCCACATGACATCGCACGTTTTGGGCATTCGTCTCGATTGCAGTTTAGTGCAATCAAAGAGGATTCATCAGCCCTCATCCCACCCATCCCATCGAAAAATGTCCAGCCAAGCGTTTATAATGCCAAACTGCTATGAGGAACCAGGACCAGTATCGCAACCAGGACCACCAAGCGCCCAGCGAGTCTTAAACCAAAGAAATTAGTGTAAAACTAAAATCCGATTTGGGAAAACAATGTGATCAAACAGGGTGGCCTGTTGGCAGTTGGGTTCGGTTTTTGGTTTTGGTTAGGGTTTATAGTGGTGGCTGGTTGCTGGTCCTGTGGGAAACCCGGCTCACTTAGGGGTAAGTTCGGTGCGCCATCGCAAGCTGAGATCTACAGAGAGAAAAACCGGGTAAGGAAATGTTCTTAAAATTAGCTTAGTTGGAGATTCAAACAGACAAACATTTTTGTTTTAAGCCCAATATTCAAGAAACAAAAATATATTTTAAAGGAAAACAAAAAAAAATCCATTCAAAATTCTGATACACAAAATTATTTTATAAAAAAATTGTTTACTCGGGAGAGATTTTGTTGGATTCATTACCTTATATTATATTTTAGGGTACCTGTTTATTTTTAATATTTCAATAATATATATTTTAATATAGTGTTTATCTTATTTTTTTATTTAAAAAGCAAAACCATTGGTTTTTATCTTATAAAAGTTAAATTTACAAGCTAAGATTTTCAAAATTCTGGGAGAATTTAATATTTGTTTGTTGCGTGGCTGTAATTTTCCCAGTGCATCTTCTACTGGTAGTTTTGCCTGGCTAATCTGCCTCTCATGGGTTTTCCACTGATTCGTTGGCTTTCTTATATTTTTTTCATTCGTCCTTTTTATCAATTGTTAAATATCTGATGGCCGCAGCAACATTTTTATGGCAGAAGCATTCTATTGAATTAGGGAATGAGCGCATATGCACGGGAGTCTCGTTGGCTGTCTGCCTCGATATCTCGCGGATTTGCGACTGGCAGAAATTAGTTTCTTACGCTTGAATTTGCCTTAACGCACACTCGATGCGAAGGAAGTGCTCAGGGGATTTGAGTGTAATTCGATTAGAAAGGGATTATGGTCCAAGGGAACTTGCTCTTCAAAACTTATGAAGTATGAGTACGGTCCCCCAGACACTGCCATATCGCATCCTAATGGGCGAGCTTGGTTCGCCGGCACGCGTTTTGATGAATGATGTATCGAATTTTTGAGCTGCAAATGGAAGCGGAAGCGAGTTCTCGGAGCGGAGGAAGTGCTGAAACAACAGCGTAAAGCTTTTAAATGGCCATATGGGGCTCCATGTAGATTAGACATGCCTCCGGGGAGGATTCGATAGTCAGGATGCAGGGAATGGGTCGCCACACATGATGGGTGCCGAATGGCGAGTGGTGACCTCTTAAGTGGATGACGCTGCTCCAATTTTGATTGAATGTCAGGCTAAACAATGGAATCTTTGGCTGGGAAATTTATAAAAGGTTTTTAGAGATGGAAAGGTTGTACCAAGGGGATGACCAACAAATATTTTAGGAGCATATCATTTAATTACAATAGTTACAGCCCTTAAATAATTTAATTATTTAAGCCGTGACAAATTAATTTGTTCGTGTTCCAAGGCCTTAGAGGTTTTAGGTGACTTTAATATATATATATATAAATACCATTTATTCCCACAAATAATATACAAATTTCTATTTTAAAGTTATAATAATTCCTGATGTAGCTTAGTTTGTAGCAAACGAACTACAAGCTTAAAGTTAGTGTTTTTGTTTTGTTTAACCATCTTACCAATAAATATTAAGTTACTTGGCCAGTATTTGATAAATGCTGTGTAAAGTTTAATATTTTCCCTTGAAAATATATTTTAAAATGCACCATAACTCACATAAGGCTTTTTCTTTGCTGACTTTTGCCTAAGACCTCGCCCCTTCCAAAACCTTTCGTTGCGCAGATCATTTTGAAGTTTTTTCAATTTTCCCCCTCTGCCCGATACATTTCCCGGCAGTTCAGCCAAACCCTTTCCCCGCCCCAAAAAACCGAAAAGTAATTCATGACCCCCTGGACAAACAATAAAGGAGAAAACCCGAAGAAAAAGGCTAAATGACTTTGCCCAAAAACGGCATCCACCTTTCACCAGAAAGAATCGCAGCCAGACAAAGCGAAGCCTGACCCAAAACTGTCAAGCTGTTTGGCGAAAAAAAAACCCAAACTGAAATGCCAAAAGAATGGAAAAGGGGGAAAAGTGGAGGCAAGTGTGCAAAATTGATTTAACCACGAATTGCTAAACGATGCGAAATGGATGCAAAGAAATGGTCTAGGCCAGTGGTATGGATTTCCGCGTATATAATTAAGCTGTCAGATTATTTTGACATGCCGGCACCAAAGGCAGCAATTGTGCCATACATTTTGCGGAAAGGAGTAAATTATATTGTCGCACTGCCGAATAAAAAAAGGGTAGCCCCGCAGGATAGAAGTGAAATAAATAGAGGGGCAGCACACAAAAAGCATTTGACACCCCGTGCATTAATAACTGTAATTTTCTACCTTCCGCTCCCCTGCAACTTCCTTTTGAATTTTTGGCACACAAAAGGGTTGCAATTTATAGCCGATTAAACGCCTGCTCCTGGCCAAGGACCTCCAACCCCGACTCAGATTCGGGTTCATTTCCCGCTTCCTGTTTGGCACATTGTGCGAAATTGTCGCGCGATTTTAGCCCCCCGCAGTCGAGCCCATAAATCGTCCTTCAGTCAGTCAAATGCTGGAATTCTCCTTCGCAAATCTTCAATACACATCTCCTGCTGAGTCCTAACTCGGGGATTTTAATAGTGCGGCAGCTTCTGGCTGAGCTAAAGAGATTCGCACCGGGGTTGCCGGACAAAGATTGGGAACAGTTGCCAGCGGTTGGGGAGGCGAATGTCAAATATTAATAAACATTGACAGCACCAGTTCAAACTGAGTGACAAAGTAAACAAACAAGGGACCGAATTTATATCAAATTCTGAACTGGGACAAAAGCGTTAGGAAGCGAAGTATTATTGCATAATGGCTATTTTTTACTGACATTAACCATGTTTTTTCAACAGATAATTGTGTGAATCAAAATTGCCACAGCAGTTCCGGCAAATAATAATTACAAATTAAATCCTTTTTAATCAATTTCCTAACGTTGTACTGTAAAAAAATTTGTTTATATTTTAAATCAGTTTTAAGGATTTCTAATACATTTTTCAATATTTAAAATGCTAAACAACAACACAAAGTCCCTTTTATTCATTTTCGTTAAATCCTTTAAAATATGTATTTTTTAAGACACATTTAAGATAATTTTCTTCAATTAAACTAATTACTTTTTACTTCATTTCAAATTGACTTTTAGACTTTTTTAAATGTCTTGCAAATTAATAAGCTTCCCAATGCACACAATATACACATTTCCTATTCACCATGGCAAAACAATATCATGCAATTTGTGTATTTTCCCATATTCGCCTTTATTTCCCCAAAGAACGCATATTTACATGGCCACCATACACTCACTCTCCCAAAAATAAAATGCCCGAAAGAACCATTTTTCTTGCCAAAAACTGCGGCTGCGTTTTAATTTTCTATTGAAAATTGTTAAAAGGAGGAACTAAGGACTGTTTGGCCGTGGCTGGAAGGGGGCGAGGGTGGACCGATTTGTTTTGCCGAGGGTGGAGTGAAGAGAAATGGTGCTCGGGCTGGCCAAACCATAGAAGGCAAAAGGGAAGAGACCAATGAACAAAAGAAATTAAATGCCTTAAAGGCATTTTTTAACGATACACGAGGAGTGCAGGACGGCAGGGAAAGCGAGAAAAACATTTAAGAAAAACATCATCTCCGAGTATTTGCCTGAAACCACAAATTACTTACAGCACGGCGGGTTGTCTAGTGGGCGTGGCACCCAGCCCCCTGCCAAGCCCAAAGCGAAACTAACAAAAACGAATATATATATATAGAGTCCGCCATATGACCCAACTCCGGGCGAATATAAAGTGTATGCAAAGGAGGCAGCTCACCAACAACAGCGGGCGTAAAAAAAAAAATTTTAAAGCGGAGCAAATTTTTTACCGTGTCCAGTGGATCCTTTTCCGCTGGTCTCCTATCTTGCCCCGCCACTGAAATACTTGCAATAAACATGGAAACGGGACTGCAGAGGGGTTTTGTTGCTCCTTTGGTAGCTCCGCTTATTGCATTGACAGGACGAGCCGGCACTCTAAGAAAAAATCATAGGATTGGGATTTTAAATGTTGTAACAAAAGAGGTTATAGATAATTTGAAACACATTCAAATAATATGCATCGTACATTTCTAAAAACCTTTAAAAAATGGCCAGAGTTACAAGAAATAAGAAAAACACTTTTTCACAAATAAACCACATGAAGTATAGCTAGTCATTCTTACACCTATATATTCAAGTTTCTAGTTTTTTTCTCAGTGTGCCGGAATTACAACTGGCCTGCAAATGCAGTTGTGAGAGGAAGAGGAGATCTGGAGAAGCTGTGGGACCAGAAGGAGCAACAAAGGCGGGCAGACTTTTAAATGAAAGATGTTTTCTTTTTTTTTCCTGCTGCTCACATTTTCACACAAATGCGGGCGAGTTTCCTGCTGAAAGGAAACAAGAGTCCTGAGTTCGCCTTTTGATGTTTATCCTAGCACAAGGAGACGAAAGGAAGGCTTTTTCGAGCAACTAGAGTTTGAGATTCGGAGGAAGTGCGGGAAGTTCCGTACTTTTGGTAGAGTTCTTTCTTGCCATTATGTTGCAAATATAAAGTATTGCCTAAACATCCTGCATTCAAATCAAATATCTCAGTAATTTAAGCCTTGTAACTCCTGTTTTAACATAAACCAAAATGTAATAATGTATAATAACTAGGCTTAAAGTGTTTTACTTCATTCCCCACGTTTCTCTGCATTTCCTGACTGACCAGAACCAATTTTAATAAGCCCCAGACAAAGTCCACTATTATAAAAGACCTGCTCTTTAACGGAATAAGCCTCGGGGCAATAATTTCCTCTTGCATGTGGCGCAAAAAAAGGTGTCAACTCTTTAAGAGCGCAACTAAAGCCCAACATCTGCTAAAGAAACCAGAATGGAAAGAACTCAAACGAGAATCGTTTGCCAATTTCCTGCACAAATTGTACAATTTTCCTGTGGTGCTCTCATTTTGAGTTCTAATTAGGAAAACCCGTATAATAACTCCTCGTCGGAAGATAGAAGAGCACAGGCCTCAACGCCATTCATGCGCCTTTGCCCCGGAGGCAAGTTAGGAAGAATGACCGAATCCAAACCGGAGGCTGAAACTCAATTTGCTGTTTGGCCAATTCTGATTCCTAATGAATGGCAGAAGCACTATGTTCTGCATATGCAAGACAATATAGAGACCGGGTTAATTTTTGTGAGTTCTCTTGCCAATGAGCAAAATGTCATAATCAGACCGGACGTAAATGTGCCGAGCCGTTGCCAAGGGCTTGCAAAAAACATCTAAATGTATGGAGAATCTGCTTGCATCTGAAAAAAATACAGTTTTAGGACAATATTCAATAAAAAGTTACAATTTGGAATACAATTTTTTTTGATGTAATTTTAGCTATTTCAAAATTAAACTTACATATTTTTTATTTTTGAACTCTTTTCTTATACTTTTATGTTAGGAAGGTTTTTATGGGCCCTATTTTCAATTATTTTATATGTTTAAAATAAACCTTTTCTCTTAAATTAGTGTAGTTAATTTTAATATCGATTTTGGTAGCTATAAAAATGTCTTAAAAAGATTTTTTTTTAATTTTAGCTTTTACAAGTTTAGATTTAAACTAAAATTTTTTTTATTTTTGAACACTTTTCTTATACTGTTATGTTAAAAAGGTTTTTAGGTGCTTATTTTAAATTCTTTTTTAAGTTTTAAATGTACCTACTCTCTTAAATTAATGTAGATAATTGTAATATCCATTTTGACGTGTTAAAAAAATGTCTTGAAAAGATTTATATACACATAATTTTTATTATGGAAAATCTATACAAATATTGGCTGTATATATTTACAATTTCAACTAAAAATCAATTAGGATCCCTACTCATTTTGGAGTGTTTTTTCCCGGCAGTTAGTGCATCCATATTCTCGGCTTTTGACTCCAGGAGGCGACCATGAGGCTCTCCGGCTCAGAATGCGGCACAAACTTTGTCTCACTCACTTCAAAGTGTCATTAAAGTGTTAATTGCTTTTATTCAAGCGGGGTCCTCCGCTGACAACCCCTTTCCCACATGTGAGCTGAAACAAAAAAACCAGGCACCAAACAAAAAGATGCAGTGCAATTCCGATGGGAGCGAAAAAAGCAGGCGGCGCCGTTTGCCTTGCCGGAACTTTGTCAAAGTGTAAAAAAGAGAAAAAGTGGCGCAAGCGGAAGTTCGCAATTAAAGTGTTAATTGTGTTAATTTCTTGTGAATTTCACGAGATCCAACGAAGACAATGATATATCATCATGAGGGGGCGGGAACACACTGAACTAGTTCCAAAACACACGCCATGCCACAAATCAAACAAAGCCAACCAATGCCCACCCACACAAAAATTGCACTAAACGAGCAATTAAGAAAATCGCTGCCAAAGTCTAGACATGGCCGTAAAAAACTGGATCAGGACCTGCAACTAAAGGAAACTATTTATGCCTATATGGCTCCCATTAAAGTGAGCTGTATCTCTTTGGCCTATTTGATTTTTATGGTCCATCCCCACGGCACCTAGCAGTTAAAATCGCATTAAGAGCCCCAAATGAAAATGACTAATTGGACAGATGGCAAAAATCAAAGAGTTCCAATCAGCGGAACAGCAAACGGCGGTTGTAAAGGTACTCAGATACTCGTTCGCATATCCATGAGATGCACAAAAGGTGGCTGAGCCGAATGGAAGTGACTGCCGCCTCGGAATGTCGCAGATGAATGCCCCGTTGACTGTGTCCCTTCTTCTGGGTCCTCGACATTAGCAACAAAGCTTTTCAGCCGGCAACCTTTCTGAAGTGAACTGATTAAGCTGCATTGGAGCTCGAGAGGTTTCTGCTTATATTTATAAATTCCATTTCGTTTTTTTATGAGATGAGATCTCTGTGGCCATGGCTGACTGACTGTTGACAGCTGCTGGCTGAATCTGATACATGTTGACAAAAAGCTTAAAATGATATCGAATCATTAAGTTCTCTAGCTTCTTTTAAAGGAAAAACGAAGGTTTAATAATCATTTTTACAGTAATAAAAAATTGTTTGTCTTTAAAGGCTCTTAGAAGCCTTTCAGTCTGGAACTCTACAATAAAAAAATAGTAAACATTACAAGCCAATAATTAAAATTTTATGTAGTCATTTTTATATACATTTATTGTTGTTCTCTTATTATTATTATTAAATATGTATATAAATATATATATATTTTTTTAACACAATAAAGAAAACATTTTGATTCGGTCTCCTATTATATTTTCATTTTACAATTTTAGCGAAAGGGCATTCAAGTTAAAGTCAAAACATCGATGAAAGCCCAAAGCCAAGGTTCGGGGGTTTTCAAAAGACCCAGACCCAGGCGACATTTTCCATATCATCTGAGACCCCATTTTGAGGTTAGTGTTGTCTGAGTACTTTACGACACATCGTCACGCTTTTGTGACATTTTGTCCTTTTTTTCTCCGCCCAGTTTCTGTTCGTTTCGGTTTGCTTTGGTTAGCAGCACTCAAGACTTTTGCTTTTTTCGGGCACTTTCAGCGGATACCCATACAATGGACTTAAAAATTCTCTTTCAACACTCAGAACGGCAGTGCTAAGCATGCAAAAGCAGAGGAGTCGCCCGAACAACAAAAACAACGGCCGTGATGGGGCTCAGAATCGTCAGCCGTATGAGCAATCCTTTTATGGTCTTAATGCGATTGATGGTCCATCGTCTCGTCTCCAGTCCCAATCTCCAGCTTCAGTTCCAACTCCAGTCCCATTCTCAGTCTCAGTTTCGGCGTGTTTGACAGCCGCCGACGGACAAGGGACAACGGAAAACGGACAGCGGACAACGGACAACGAACGCAGATTGATGGATCCGCACATTAAGCGGATGATGTAGGAGACAATGATAATTTTTCGTTATTGTATTCCGGCGAAGCAAAAATTGGTGTGCCGGCGAGCAAGTGGAATAACTTTAATAAAATCGAAAATCGCATAATTTCTGAGTTCCTGGAACTGGTTATCCGGCCCCCATTAAAGTTGGCCGAAAGTGCATCGGATCTCGGGCTGATTTTCAAATGCGTGGAATCTTCAAAGCAGTTTCTGGATATGGATCGAGCGATTTGTCATCACAACGAGGGTTGCCAAAATCGTTTCGAAAACAGTTAATGATGAATGTATATTAAAGTCTAAGAACATTCTTAAAACTTCACAATCAAACTGATATAAGTTTAAGATTTTTGTGAATTTGTATATATAAGCATATATATTTATTTTATTTTATATATTTTTGCTTTGTAATATTTAAGCAATGAAAACAGAACTTTTTTAAAACTTTGAAATCAACCCCCGCCAAAGCCGAAAATTGCCAATTTGATCGGGACCAACAGGTTTCCATCAACGTCTTTAAGATATTCGGCTTTGGCTTTCGGGTGCTGGAGAGCCCAAAACATTTTCTGTCAGATTTAATTTAATTCACCCTTATTATATGAAGAACGCAAAAGTCAAAGCAAAGTAGAATGTAAAACGGATAAAGGGGGCGATATATGACTACCGCAAAGGATAATGGGGATCTTATATGGTATTATCGGTGGGGATGTGTATGCCAAATAAATTGAGTCTCAATTAGGCCCCGATTAGCTTTTAATGATTATAATTTGGGCGGAATTTTCTTCCTCTGAATCACTGAGGAATTACCTATGGTTTCGACGTGGGAAACTGAGTCGCAACAATTGTTTCTTCCTATTAATTGCTCATCCAGCTCAATGTCCCAACTGCCGACTGCAAGTCGCATATCAAAAGCATAGCCAAAAGGCTGAGAAAAGAATTCCAGGCATTTGTCTTCTTCACGCCAGAATGGAGAGGGTCAGGTAGTTGGGAGGAATCGGGTTGGTCGCTAATTTAGCAAAACTAAAGCGGAATGCCAAGACAAGCTCCAGTTGAAAAATGCAGAACCAACCAGGCAAGACCAACTCTAGCACTCATTTCTATTCTCTATTAGCGGATGGGGCAAAACCACCACCCAGCTCAATTATATGTATTTGCACAATTCACAATTAACGTATCAAAATCTGTGAGTTAAACTAAATCTAATTACCAAGCCCTGGTCTAGAGACAGGCAAGAAGAGCCAAAATAAAAAGGAGCTACTTGATTGTTGAATGCTCTTCTGGTAAAATATAATAAACACTTTTTCCTACACAAAAGTACGATTGAAATTAAGTTTTTGACTTGTCGAATTGTGAAATTAGTTGTTGTAATAGTTAAACTTCGTAACAAGACCCTTATTAGGGTGAGCCATTAACTAGAGCTGATTAAATCTAGTATCAAAATTTGTTTCATTAATAATATGTAAATATTTTTAGTTTTATGAATTATGTAATCTGCCTATTACATACAATCATTTATAAATTTTCGATGTACAAAATATAAATATTTTGAATATATCTCCAATTAAAATGATGTCTCTTTGCAACGCAATCATTATAATTCTAGAGGGATCTTCGGGATAAGGAAATTTTGGATACCGGCTCAGGAAAATAGGGTAGGTGAATGTAGAGCTGACTGAGCTGGCAACTGGGCCTACATTACATCCAGATCCCCAGGGGCGGTCAGTGGCGGCAGTTTGCTGTGCTACTTCCGACAGCCGCGGAGACCTGCAGCTCCGACTTGGAGCTGGAATCGCAGTTGGACTTTGGCTAAATGCTCCGATGGCGTTGGCTGCCATTTGTCAGGCAGCAGACCGCAAAATAGTTGCACTCACTTCTTTCTTGGTGCTGTGGCTGTTTCTTGTTGTTATTTTTGTTGTGTTTTCCCGCTTGACGCGATAATAAGAGCGATGAGGGGAGCTAAGGAACCGCAGGCCCAGAGACCGAACCCCATACCATACCATAGTGTGAGAACTGCTGCCGCTTCTCTGGCCCAGGTTTTTTGCCCGCTTTTCGCTAGTTTTCGCGTGGAAAATAAATACCAATCTACATAAAAGTGGAAACCAAATAAGAAAAACACAGCCGGCAGAGTCGACAGTCCGTTTGCTGGCCATTTGGGAAGAAGGCAAAAAGAAAAACCTGCTCCTGTCTGCTTCTATTGAGAGCGGCCAACAACTCGATGGCAAAAGAACCAGGAGGATGGTCGGCGGACGGGGTAAAAGCCAAAAGTAGTGGACAAAAAGCGGTGGAAATAAAGCTACAAGACCGCAGTCTACTAGAGTTGGTACTAGATGGCGAACAGGTACACTTAGAAGTTAGGAAATTATTGAACTACAGATATTGAATAAATTAAGAAGATGCCATAACGGTGATTCAATATAAATTGTTTATGTTATGTTTATTTATATAACATATATTCATTTAAAACCAAAATTAAGTACAGAACTAGATTTATATGTGCAAAAATCAATGCTTGTTTGTGGTTTTACAATTTATTATGAACAAATATAATAAAATGTTTTGATTTGAACGTATGTTTCTTAAAAATTATTTCTTAGAAAAACTATTAATCTAGAATTTTTTCTATAGTTCCCACCTCGTGACTCACGAGTTCATCTCCAGTGGACAAAGGCTTGCAATGGGGCAACTGGGCAGCTGGACTGGGAGGTTTTGCGGTTACAATTTGGAGCAGAGGCCGGGCCCCAGTCTAGTTTTGATGAAATTGCTCGAAATAATAGGGTGAAAATGCTTTGGTGCTGCGATGCTTTTTCTGTTTTTGCTGCTTTCTGTGCTTCGCCTTTTAACTCTTTCGCGCATTTGCTGTGAAAGACCGAAAAGGCGTTAGCTGAGCTGAGCTCAGCCAAACAAACCCCTTAACTTCTCCATCCCGAAAATGTTTGGCACAAAAGTCTGAGTTCAACACGCACAGTGGAGTTTGGTTTCTTTTTCCTTTGCTGTTTTATTGCAAAAAAAAACGAAATACAAAAAAGTGGGTGAATAAAACCGAGTGAAAGATTTGTGGTGCAGTGGGTTCCACTCACACACTCCTATTCATTCTGTGTGAAAATTGGGTCTGGTGTGTGGAGTTTGACTTGACAAAGCTGAGATTTCGTTGTGGTTGCCATATGATTTCTACACGAAATCGAAACAAATGCACTCCTACAATCATATTTTGCTTTGTGTGGAATCCAATTAGCGATTCGTTGTGTGAGAAAAGCAGAAGATCAAAAAGATAGCTGGTTTTCGCATACCAACTTGACAGAACTCTCATTGAATGAGTCTTATGCTCCAGAGGAGTAAAATATCGCTTGGATTTAAAATAATAATTGAAATTTGATAAATGTAGACTATAGCCGATAATGAAAATAGTATTGCTTTCATATTGAGATTGTCCTAGATAGCTATATAGTTTAAGAAAATACAATATAATAATATGAATATATGCGTTTTTTAATTCTTTATTCAATTTTTAATTTGGGCAAGATACACTTTTAATAAAATTGCCTAAGAGATTCCGTGATTGTTTAGGAGGATTTATTTATTTAAGTCTTTCGTGTCCACACCACTTCACCAATTTATCGTTCGTTTAAAGCTGAATAAATTCGAATAAAAATGTTATATAAATAAAGGCAAACACCGCTCACTGTTTTAATTGAGTCGGCTGTCCACAGCGAATTAAACAAAGGTATAAAAAACTCAAGAAGGTAGCGAGTAATAAAGAATAATCCGCAAAAACTCAAAGCCCCTCACCGCCAGCCCTTTCAAATCAATTACTTTAATCAATTTTTAACACGTTTGCGCTTCTTCGCACCCAGGGCGCCCACCTCAAGCTGGATTTTTTCAGTTTTTGCTAAATTTTAATTATAAAGATTAAATACGAGCACAATGGGGAAAGAATGGCTGGCAAAAGAATAAACTAACCTGCCATAACAAACTTAAAATAATATTAAAGAATTTTTATTGAAATAATAGCAGGCAATGCTGGTTGTGGGGGGGGAAAGGTGAGGAGATGATATAGCCACAGTCGCGGTTCGTCAGTGTCAGGCGAACACAACTTCAAAGGCGGGGAATATTCCATGGAACTGGGAGTTGGAAATGGGGGATGGGGAGGGGGGGCTACACTGATTGGGGGCGACGACAGGCTGTCGGTCCGAGGTTTCTTTAGTCTGCCGTTTCGCCGCTTTTTCTAATTGAAATGTTCCGCACCATATTTCTCTACGCTTTACCACCTGCTGCTCCGCGAACGGATGGAACGGATCCCCTGGCTCCCTTTGCTAAATAGTTCACTCTGGTTCTGAATCGGAGTCTCTGGGATTCGCAAATTGCAGGCAAACCGCTGGAACAGCTCAGTAAAAAAAAAAAAAGAAAACAATGCACTGACCAGCGAGCATCCAACAATCCGTGGGCCATCGTTGTGCTTCCTTCATTATCAACGCCAAGTTGCGCCCGTGATGATAAAGGCAGTTGAGGGACTCAGCCCGATTATTTTTCAGCACTTTGCCCATTTTCGTTTAGACTGTGATACTTGGCCATACACTATTGCAGGTGAACGTCTCTTTTTGAGGAGTTGATTTAGGATATGATATAGGATACACTTAAGCAAATATTAAACCAGTAAGCAAAATGAACAAAAACAAGTAATTGAAATAATATGTTTATCGGTTCCTCTTATTAGTAAATATTTTTCTTGGTATACCCAAACCAAATTGTCATATTACTACCATGTAACAAATATTACTATAATTAAAAATTACTATAATAAAAATTATAATCAATTTTGACATATATTTTTAGTTGATTTATTTGTCATAAAGGCTCTGTTTTTTGTCAATATCCTATACTAGCAAAACAAATATATCTGTTTATATTAACTTTTTTTATTTTTCAAAGTAAATTAAAAATAAAAAGTATTTACAAAGTAAAAAAAACCATTTTTGTTTTTAAAACGTTTTAAGACACCCATATTGTAAAAAGTGTATATCTTAGTCGGTTCTGCACCTTAAGCTCTAGTTTTCACTCATTTTTTTGTGTTTTCTGGTCTTTACACTGCTCGTTCAACCATCCGTCTGCAGTTTTCTAGGAAATAATTCCGCTGGTTTTTTCATCTTTTTTTCAGTACCCACCACTGTCTCGCCTCGTCTAGTTGCGTCTTCATAGTCTGGGCAGATGGCGTGGAGTCGGCCGGCGAGGTGAGGGTCGGGATTGGAGTACTGGGAGCTGTCGGGCGGAGTGTCACACCTGTCACTTCTGTGGCTGATCACAACAACCGCCGACGAGCGTCGACGACCTCGCCCCATTATCTCGAAGGGAGGGAGTCACTGCAACAAGGTGTGAACGTCAAATAATCACCTTTGCACACGGCATGCCGACCAGTCTAGCGTCTGAATGTGGATTCCACCTTAGCCGCAGTGTTTGTTTTTCGTAAGAAAATTTTGCGCATTTTTTCGGTGTCTTTTTTCCAGCGAAATGTGTGAAATTTCAATGGAAAGACGCAGTTCCTTTTCACTTGTGGTTCTCTCAGCCCCCCTTGTTTGCATAATTATTTTATTGCAGCCAGACGGCAGAGGCCAAAAGCCTTATGAATATTAAAACTAGAGCAGGGCGTGGGCGAAAGACTTTGTCGTCATCATTGTTGCAACTGTTTCATCCCAGTTTGTCGTCGAGGAAAGTGCCCGAAAGCGTTTTCACATTTTCACCAACCCAGTACCCAAACTACCATCTTGGCTGATCCCAAAAGTCTAGACAATTTTCAACCGAAAAACTTTTGTTACGTTTTCAGTTTGCCGAAAAAGGAGGTTCTGCATTACTGTAGGCATTTCTTCAATTAGCGTTTTTATTATTTTTAATTAACAATTTTGTAACTTAATCCTTGCTGCTCATAGTGTTGAAATTCTCCTCCAGTTCGCTTTCCAGTGGCATAATCGAATCAGCACCGCTTGAGCAAAGTTTGTCTAAGGACAAAAAGTTTTTCCAGCTCCACCAGACATGTGCATAATTATGTTGAAACAGAGGGCGGTAGGGAGTTAGGGTGGCCCAGACAAAAGGGTGGACAACTAATTGAGCGATGCTTGTATTTGTTGCAAAGAAATGTTTTCCAACTTACAGTAGACAACTGGCAGACAGTGCCATCGGCCGAGGAAATAGTTGGGAGTGGCTGGGGCGAAATGTTGAGAATTAAGTTTGACAGACTGGAAAAATGGCAATTAGGTTGAAGATATGATTATCATACAGAAGGACAGTTAATAAAAGGGTAGTGCAAGTGGGATTAAGGGACCAAGTTCTTGGAAGATGATTGCAAAGTATTCCCCTAGTGGGAAGAGCATATCCAATTCAAAGGGTAAACTTTGCCAAATGCTTTCGGCACATATGAGAAAAACTTTTGTAATGACGTTAAAGGGTTTTGTACCAGAAAGGGAAGACATTAAACCTGGTACAATTAAAGACTGCCTAGAAGGCATATAGAACCAATCTTTAAAAAAGAGATATATTTACCACAAAAAAATGCAATTAATAGTATGCCCTAGAATTCCAAATGGTCTCTTTTTAACATATAAGTATACATTTTCCTCATCACTTCTTCTTTCTGTAGGCGTACACCTCGACGCTACTGTCGGATTCTTCTGGTATCCTTGAAAGTACAGTGCCACACTGCAGACAAACACTGTTGAGATCCTCGGCGCAGTCGTCGCAATAGGACACACCGCAGGTGTGGCAATAAGTAAAGGTGGCGTCCTCAAAGCCTTGACAGATTAGGCAGTTCCTTTTGGCGCATTTAAAGAACCGGAGCCAACTAAAGGCTGAAGGACATGAGAAGCGTAGCCATAAGAAGAGATTGATATGTTGTTGAATGCGATACGTGGCCAAGTTGTCCTCGGCACTGCGAACCAAATTCTCGAGGGAACTAAGTCGACTCCGCAGGATGCGGTTGTACAGAAAAAGTATACGCTGCTTCTCGCGCTTGTAGTAAAAAAAGCTGCAAATCATACGACGCATTCGCAGGAAGGTGGTGCTCTGGTAGATCAGTAGCACGATTACCAGATAGAGCAGGAGCAGCTTGTAGTAGAAGGACCTGGGCAGGACGTGGGCATCGGGCAGGCACTCCTCGTTGGTCAGCGAAGTGGAGACCCGCTCGTGGATATTGAAGTTATGCATGGTGGTGCGTAGCAGTCTCGCCATTTGTCCCACACCACTTATCTATAAAAATGGCGTATTAAATATATAACAAGAGAGAACGCTATAGTCGGGTGCCCCGACTATCAGATACCCGTTACTCAGGTAAAGGGAGTGCGAGGGAGATGGAGATAGAAACTTTGATCACGCATAACTTTTTAACGAATGGTCCGAATTGAAAAATTTCTTCTACATTTCGATAGGTATTGATAAACACAATAAAACTGCATTTTTACTTTTCCGGAATATTTAAATTTTTAAAATCGTATATCAGCGATTGTGGGCGTTAAAGGGGGCGTGGCACCTTTTTGAAACAAACTTGCGCTGCGTAGGAACTCCTAGAATCTGCATGCAAAATGCCAATCTTCTAGCTTTTATAGTTTCCGAGATCTCAGCGTTCATACGGACAGACAGACAGACAGACAGACGGACAGACAGACGGACAGACGGACAGACGGACAGACGGACATGGCTAGATCGACTCGGCTAGTGATCCTGAACAAGAATATATATACTTTATAGGGTCGGAAACGCTTCCTTCTACCTGTTACATACTTTTGCACGAATACAATATACCCTTTTACTCTACGAGTAACGGGTATAATAAATTATAGATTTTTGTATTTCTTATTTATCTTTCACTCACATTAAATCTCACTTCATGCTCGCCCTCCTGGTGATAAGTGATCAGCGATCGCATTCGGATAATCTGTAGCAGTTCGACCACCATATGGTCGATCAAAATAAAAAGTCCGGCAGTGACTATTTCCAGCAGGAATTGAATCAAGCTAAAAAATACAGTAGTCGACTCCCCGTGGGTGCGACTGAAGATGTGACTCGGGTCGATGTACTTGGACTTCTCGTAGGTGCGCAGTGGCAAAATCGCATCATTGCGTTGATCCTTGCGCCTCTGGTCCACATGCTTAAAGTAATCGGTGATGTAGAAGTTGTCGAACTCCACGTCACCAAGATACTTCAGATAGTAATTGATGGATACGAAAACCATGCGCAGCATAAACAAACACAGAATCTTCTGCAGCACACCCATAACCCGGTTAAAAATGCGTCTTCGTCGTTCAAAGTCCTTGGTAAAAGCCTCCGAAGTTCTCTGGGCGGACTGGAGCTTGCTCCTGGCTATTTCCTCGTCCTTCACCTCATAGCTGACCTGTATCTGTGAACTGTTGTCGAAGAGCTCCTGCTCGGCTTTCAATAGCTGCACGTAGGTCTCTCCAAAGTTCCGCGGCACTACATCGGACGGGTCACATATCTTGTCCGGATTGCCAAAGAGATCTAGTTCGCAGATAATGTCCACCCGATAGGGCCAACAGATGGCCTTGCCTATCAGGGGTGGAAAATTGGTGGTGCACTTGCGATAACCCTGCTGAAACACCTCCAGGCACACCCGATGGCCACTTTTCAGCTGATGTTTGCAGCGGTTCCTCATATTCCTCTGAAAACGCTCCTGAACTTCAGCGGCTGTTGGTAGCTCCTTGCCCACCATTTCATTTCCACTAATGTTCATCTTTCGGGCTTCCCGGCCCCATCTTTCGTACAGGGGCTTATTCTTCTTGTCACCATATTTATCGTCCTCGATGTCCGAGTGTTCCACGGAGTACTTAAGATCTACCAGGACCCCTTGCAATTCCCCGAAAGTCTGGCGTATCTCCTCCACATCCCCACGCATGTGTTTTAAAGTATTTGTAAACGGCTTGGCCATGAGATCAAAGCGGGTTTTGGAGAGATTGTAGGTCAGCATAGTGGTGCAGACAAAAACCCGGGCCACTTCGCCTGCATTTGCCACCAGATTATCTATGGGACCGGATATGATGAACGCGAAGGCCACAGCTCGCAAATATGTCCTTCCAGATTTACCCACCAGTGCCACGAATATCAACATAATTACAGTTCGAGTTGAACGACTTAGCATGAAGGCCGTTCCGGTCAGCAGGACGAAGATCGTAAAGACAGAGAGGTCGGTGGGTCCGTGGGCGAATAGGCGGCCCAAGCTGAAGTTCAGAGCCACCAATTTCCAGAGGAGGTGACCCAAAACCAGGCCCAACAGAAAACTGAGCAGCCGACGAAGGCACCGGATCCGGACATTATCCTGGCTCTCAGGTCCATACAAAAGGCAGTAGAAAGGCCGAAATGGCTGGGTCACAAAAGAAAACATTTTGGCAATTAAAGCAGAGCCTTCTAGCAAGTCAAAATCGAACACTTTAAGCCAAGATCAAAAAACAAACAATTAAATATTAATATTAACGATTTTTTTGTAACCCAAATTACTAATTTAATGCCTTAAGGGTACTTATACAAATCAAATTAAAGTGAAGCTTAGTACATTTTGTAATAGTATGGGCAGTTAAATTCGTGACTAACCATCCTATTAAGCTAAGCTAATAATACTCGCCGCAATTAGGTTTTCCATTAAGCGGTTGCTGTAAAGCTGCATTTGTCGAACATTAATTGGCTTTTGTCTCCTTCTGTGCCTTTTAATTTTAAACTTCTAAAACAAGTGCCTTTCGAAAAGGGTGCAAAAGTCCAGAGAGCACAGTTGGCCAGGACCCCCAACAAAGGGGGAGACTAGTCCAGACCACTTTTCGCTGAGTAGGAGAATGCGAGAACATTCAGTTTATCGTTTCCCCTCAACTCCAACGGGTAATCCAATTATAATAGACCTGGTCGTCGAGCTGCACCTGCCTCACTTGGGGGGATTCTTCTAAAATATAAAAATTGATTACATGCGTGTCTGTCTCCATCGGTCCACACACTCACTCCTTTTGGGCTGCGTTCTTCCATCCTGGCGGCGATCCCAAACTTGTTTGTTTTGGTTCGCGCCGGCGAGTGTTTAAAAATTTATGAACTGCAGTCAACCGACAAAAGATGGATGGGATTGAGTTGCAGTCGACGAGGAGATGGAGGAGGAGACACCTCCGCCGGCTCACTCCGAAATTGGTGCAGTTGCTCAATGTCGTCGCGCTCGGCGGTGTCACTCGCTGCATATTAAACAGTTTTTGAGATTCAGTCCCCCGGTCCCAGAGGCCGCACTTCATCAGCTTCGGGTGCGGGTTCGAGTTCGAGTGTGCTAAAAAATTGATTGATCCTGGAGGAGGCGGAGGGAGCATAGGGCTCCTCCACTTTGACGACATCATCCGTAGACGTAGACGACGAGACGGGGCGTGGTCTGGTCTCAGGATGCTCGACGCACGCATTAAAACAATTTAAAATTCCCAAAGACCGAAACACCAATCGGCACTACAGTGGGTGGCGTCGCCCAGAAAAGTGCCCAAATAAGTGGTGGGAGAAGTGGTGGCCTTGATTGCATCCAAATTAAAATGTTCCATTGGGAAAGCTCAATTTGGGGGTAATGGTTGAGGCTAACGAAATCATGAACTATGGGGAATATACGATAATTTAGAGGAACTTATGTACTTTGATGGAATAACATATATTAAAGAGAAAAATAGATAGCAATTGATGAGTTTTCAACTGAGTAAATAATTCTACAAAAACTTAGAGCCCATTTATTTTATTTTTTGACAGAATCCAAATATTCAGAAGCTAGTTATGGTTGTTGATAAAACAATATGACTTTTATCCGAGTTTTTCAAAAACTAACATTTAAAAAAATTTAACATTTTCTCACATTAGAAATCATATTAAAGTTTTTAATTTGCAATAAAAAAGAAAATGAAATGAAAGGAAAGGATGAACTGCCCTGAGTTCCTGTTGTAGCCGCAAGAAATGTCTTTACCACAACCACTGTAGCCATTTACCATGGGCGGTCGAGGCTGCGTGCTGGGCAGCCTAGGACCTGCTCTTGTAAAGCTTTAAATGCATTAAATTGTCAAAGCGATGGCTATGCTAAAAGTTTGCTGGCCATAAAATTGCATGCCACAGACAAAAAAGGAGTTTCTCCCCTCATCATTCGAAAGGAGGCGGAATCGGGCTGCCTGTTCAAGTTTCGCAGCTCCCGCCGATTCGCCCTCGAATCCTGGCCCAATCCAGAACCGAAGCTGGTCAGTCAGTCAAGTCTAAAACCAAATGAATGATGAATTGCCTGTCACTTGCAATTTTTGCAGACAGACGAAAACACAGAGCGAACCGATCCCAGTGTTGGATGTTCGTCTTCGCCGGCTTGTTTAAATTTTTCATGTTTTTCTAAGCCCCCTACCATAACATCGACTTCTGGACCTGGTCCAGACACGGCTACCAAATCGTTGACATGCTGACTGCTTTCATGGAATTTGCGTTTTAAAAAGGCGGCAACGTTGACATCCTTGTCATTGTCTCTTGTCGGCCACTTTTTGTCGGAAATGTTTTGGTTTGGCTCTCGCAGAAATTCACAAATTTAATTGGGTGAGCATTGCGAGGCAGCAGCAAAGCCAGAAAATTATGAAATATTTTTGGCAAAAATATCAAGCAGGTAAAAGAATGTCAGGTTGTATCAAAATATTTTCAAAGAAAAGGCGAATTGAATTTAAGCAAAAAGCGTTGCATTTTTAAGTTGGTCGGGTTTTGGAATTAGTAAAAAATTGCCATAAGAAATTCAGACACTTCCATAAGCCCAGTTGGAAAATAAACAAAATATATATTTTTTTAATCTATAAAAGAGCTATTCAAAAATACAAAACATTCAAAGCATCGACCATAAACCTCCTTTCAATCGGTCAAAATGACCATAAATACTTTGGTCTATGCAAAATAAGTCCATTCGTCAGCCACAAATTGCATTCATCACAATGATAGGGAAAGAGCACAAGCATCAACATTATGTTCATGTCCATATCGAAATGTCCAGAGATGCACTAAAAATTGATTGTTTGCCGATTTATGTATACGGACAGTTGGAGGAGGACTGGGAAATTCGAATAGTGGGTGGCCGGACATCATTAGAAATGCAAATAAATACGTCGGAATCGCGGGGAAAATTGTGAAACATTTTAAAATGACCGGACGGACGAATTTATGGTGCCAATCTGGCTATTATGCTTCTCGCCTGCCTGTCAGAATTCATCAGGATCCGTCAAATGCACTGGCACCGACCAGCCACGCCCCAGGCATGCGTAAATTATGGCCAAAAAGGGCGGAGTGGGAAATGAGTGAAAGCCAGCGATAAGGCCCCTCTTTTTCTCTGCCAAAAAAGATGCCCAATATATGTGTCTGCATAAATTTTCCAACTCAAAAGCGAGAACACGATTCAAATGGATTAAAAAAGCCAAAATTAAATTAGTTAATTAATGCAACGCAACAAAAAAAATTATGGGCAAGGGGGAGAATCGGGGTCACCCATCAATCATGGGAGCAAGGGTCGCCACATGCGTGTGTCAAATATTTTTGGTCTACCGAACCCGTAGATTGCTTTCGCTTTCACTCCAAAAACTCAAACTCAATCCGAACCCCAATCCCAAAGCGATTCCTCTTGACATTTCCAATTGCCCAGGGAAGAAATATTCACAAATTAGTTGCCCACATGTGTCAGGTAAAGGTGATTAAGCGGTTGGCCCAAACCGAAAATTATCCATAAGCACTCTGGAAGAAAAAAAATAACCAAACAATAATGAAAGCCAGAGCCAAATAAATTATGCAAAGAGGCAAAGTCAAAGCCGAATGTATCAGATTTCGCGCTTTGCGGTTATATCTCAAATTTTTTCTGCCCTTTTTTCTGTGTTTAAACACGCCCTAAGCCTAAAGGTAAACATCAGATTTCCATTAGCCAGCTAGGGTTAACTTGGCCGAATAAAACCGAAAATTAGCAAAAGAGCTTAGGAGTTTGGCTAACCTGCATTTTTTGAATACTCTATAAGTTTTGTTATGGACAAATGTTAGCTTTTAAAATAAAGTGATTTTAAATATTTTTGTAAAGAATTTTAAGCGCTGTAACTTTATTTAGTCACAAAAGTTTGACCTTTAATGAATTTAACGAATTTTTTCCTTATATTCCCATTTTTGTAGAGAATGTATTTTAAATAATTTACATTTTTGATGGACATTCCTTAAATCGTTTCTACCATCCCCGGCGGCCATCTAACCCTTTGGGGCTTTGCATTAATTTTACCAGGCTGCTTTTTTTGCAGGTGTTTGGCTTTGGTCATGTGAAAATTTGCATAAAACAAAGACAAAGTTTGTTCTGCATTTTTAATTAATTAATTAAAGGCAAGTCGGCGGACCAATAACGAGGCTATCAACAGCAACGTCATCGTCCTAATCAACGTCATTATCATGGAGACTCATGCAAATATTTGTCTACCCCTCCTTTTTAAGTTCTTCGCCTCCACCCAACGTGTTTGCATATGCATGAACCTAATTTTAATTAATATTTTATTATCTTAATTATGCATCGCACCTTGCCGCGTTTCCACTTCCTCTGCCAGCTGCGCCCTTTTGGCTGAGTTCTGCGTTTAGTATTCGACCTCTTGCCTAACAAATTATGGCCATAAATAAAGTAAACGAGTTAAGAGTGGTTTTGCGTGTTCTCGAGAATGCCCATTCGCACAGACTACCTTCTCAGCAGCCCTCCTTCCCCATTTTTTGTGGCGTCTGGCTTTTTGTCTAGCCGCGGTCTGGGGCTCGGCTAATGTCAGTTTCATTTGTCGCGGCCTCTAACGAAAAAAGGGTTAACATGTCTCGAAAAAATTGCGCTGAGTGCAGTCTGCGTTAATTCCAGCTTGATTTATTAGTTTTATTAACCAGCATAATTGGCTTAACGGGTTAAATGGACAAGAACAGGTGGGCGTCGATTAGGCAAACAATAAGGGGATATGATCATTATCTCATTAGGTAATAGTTATGACGGAATGGCCATAAAATGAAAGAACAAAAAACGAATTTGAATATTAGATTAGTTTACATTTTCTATCCAAAATAGTTTAAAATAACTATTTACTTGTTTCAAAATCCGTTGTGAGAGAAGCTTTTACTTGTTTTGCGAAAACTAGTCGCTAAGTAAGAAAATAAAAGTTTAAGCCGATAGAATTTTTTTAGTTTTTTGATTATTATTTTAGGCAAACAATAAGGGGATTCATATTATCTCATTAAGTAATAGTTATGAAGGTATGGCCATAAAATGAAAGAACAAAAAACGAATTTGAATATAAGATTAGTTTACATTTTCTATCCATAATGGCTTAAAATTACTATTTGTCTCAAAATCTGTTGTGATAGAAGCTTTTACTTGTTTTGCGAAAACTAGTCGCTAAGTAAGAAAATAAAAGTTTAAGCCGATAGAATTTTATAGTTTTTTGATTATTATTTTAGGCAAACAATAAGGGGATATGATCATTATCTCATTAGGTAATAGTTATGACGGTATGGCTATAAAATGAAAGCACAAAAAACGAATTTGAATATTAGATTAGTTTAACATTTCTATCCAAAATGGTTTAAAATGACTATTTGTCTCAAAATCTGTTGTGATAGAAGCTTTTACTTGTTTTGCGAAAACTAGTCGCTAAGTAAGAAAATAAAAGTTTAAGCCGATAGAACTTTATAGTTTTTTGATTATTATTTTAAAAAAGAAGTGCGAATTAAAGAGCAAGAAGACATTATAATATGAACAATCATTTCCTTACGTTCAACACCCTTTTGTGAAAGCAGTTCAATGCTCAGTGAAACAAAAGCCTAACCGCAAAGTCGAAAATAAGTACGCTACTAGTATTTATAACAAAATGTTTACTTTAGAGACGCCTTTCTGCTACTCAATAAACCACTAGACAGTGCGTATCATATGTACATAAGGGAAACAAATAAATAGAGTGCGTTTAAATGATTTGTGGGTTTGCCTAAGATTAAGCTCTACCCTCAATCCCCCTGTAGTTACACTAATGACTCACACTGTGACCCGTATTTCGCCAAGCCTCGCTTTCCATTCATCAAACCCAGCTACTGACATTTGGCCATCGAAGACTAACCTCATCCAAGCCCAGAATACTCGAGTTTCAATAACATACCGATGGAGTTCGGATTTCATAATTCATCTGCGCAGAGACTCTCACTTTTCTTTCGCTTTTGCCGCCTGCTTTTCTCACACATTAGCATTGGAAAACCATTAAGGTGGTGAGGGCGGGGCCATCGCTTTGGGGCACAAATATGGTTTTGCCCACAAACGAAAGTTTGTAATTTATTACAAATTAAAATAAATCAAATATCGAAAATGGATGGCAGAGTTCGCAGGGAGGAGGAAACCGATAAATCTGTTGCAGAGCAGGTGATTCAACGCCAATGTCTCTATAAGTTACAGAAAAACAACCATAGATAAGCAGTCATTTGCATTTTGAGTGGTATCATAAAAATGATAAACATTAATTTCTTTATTTTCGAATCCGGAGAGAGAGGAAATGATTTGTCAAATGGCTTGGAGCCAGGAAGGGAAAACAAACTACAAAAATGTAGCTTTAAATGTAAATATATCCCACAGAAACACACTCATAACAGATAGCCGTAGGTAAAGTAACTAAAACAGGTTTTATATGACCACTAATAAAATTGACAAAGCCCAAAAAGAGTCGAAATTGTTTGGCCCTAAGCTGTCATAAATGCAAATGCATCGTATCAACTTCTTTTAGCCGGAAAATTCTCCGCAGACTAGATCTTTTCTTTGACGAGTCTCAACCTCTCAGCAGCAGTCGCAATAAAAAGATTGAAATTCAATATCAAGGGATCCCGTAATGGAGCAGCTGGAAGTGGTAGAGCGCCAGCCTCGATGGACTTGTTTACATTTTGATGCGTCAAACAAAGGCATTCACAAACAAAAGAACAAAGAACGGTACCGAGGTGCTAAAATCTCAGTGAGAATAAAATTTCAACACTTTAAAAGCGTTTTGAAACCATAAATTCCAAACTGCCCGCCGAGCCAAGTGATTCCGTTCTGTTTGTATATGCAGAGATATAGATGAGGATCGGCCCGAATTGTCAAATGTATCTTGCTGTTCCACTGTTTCATCGTTTATCAAAAGCATTTTATAACTATCGCGGCATGGCAACGAACTTTCGGAGCATAAATCAACTGGATACTGGCAACAACTTTGTTTGCTTTATGCTTTTTGCCCAGCTTGTGTTTTTGTTTGTTATGAAAGTGCGGTTCGTCATGCTGTGACCATTCTGAAATTGACTGACGGAACGGACCCCACGTCGGGAAATAATACAAAACTCAGACCGAAGAACAGGAGGAGCCGTCTGCCTGGCGAAATCCGCCAGAACCGCAGACTAATTAAATTAATTGAGGTGATTTTTGTCAAAGAGACCAGATACGCCCGTTACCCATTTGTAAAGTGTTCCCCCGATTTTGTGCGGCTTAAGCATGGCAAAAAATATGGTTTGCCGCTTTTATACCGACCTGGTGCAGATTTTTTAAAACGATTTTGCGCTCATATCGTAAAATGTTGAACGCATGTAATCCATCGATATTAATGACTGGCCATATTTTTTGCTCCCCCTCGTTGAAATTGTTTTTGTTTCTGCTTGATTGAATGGTTATTCATATTTTTTTTTTGCAGAACACCGGCTTTGTTGTGTCCAAAAGTCCGAAAGGAGGAGATATGCACCTTTGTTGCCTTTTTGGTGCTTGCATCCTCCAATCGGAATGATTGTAAACTGCGAAATTCGGCCCTTTTTATGATTCCAGCTGTAAAATATTAAATGAGTGCAATCAGAATTTGGCGTTCATTAAACGGGTCACGGCGAGTCACCATTTGATTTACCTGTTGTTCGGTATAACCAAAATAAAAGGATCGACTTTTGGATTGATCCGAAATCAGGCTTTTGGAATAATACTTAAAAAACTCCCAAAAGAAATCAATGACTAACTAAAATTTGTATTACTTATGTCAATGTATGACCACAAATAGTTTTACTCATAGCTAATGACAAAAATTTGTACATATGTTCCAAAGAATTTTAAATTTTATTCCCACGCATAGCGTACCCATCAAATCTATATTATAACAAAACTATGGGTTTCCATTTATATATTGATGTTAACAAAAATATTTGCAAGGTTTAGGAATAAATTTTCCAACACCTTGTTAAATGTACAGCGGTATTCTAACGTCGAATGTACTGACCATTTTTATACTTTTGTTGGTTTTTGAATAATGTATCCTGCTGTGTGTAAACAATAGAAAATCTCAATTTTCAACACAACGCACAGATATGCACATTACGCGTTTGTCCGGGTGTTTGTCGCCATTTTGTGTAAACGCGAACTAAATATTTAACAAGCTATTAAACCAACGTCAACAGCATCGGAATGAATAAATAATGCGCCTGAATTGCTGGCAATTGCCGGTGACCATGACTGCCGGACTTGTGGACAATGCGCTGTGAACACATTTTGCAGATGCAGCAGTTAAACTAAGGTGGCTTAGAGCTGGAAAATTGTTGAGTTGGGCTCTATTACGATAAATTCGATAGTTTTTTTACAGATATGATGTAAAAACAAGCATTTTTGACCTTTCAACTTTTAAGAGGGACATTAAAGTTAATAACATTTTCGATCACCTAGACAATTTTAATAAATACAACAATATATTTTGCAAATCTAAGGTCAATTGATTCTAAGACACATTTTTTAACAATATAAGTCGGGGGTTTCACCGGCACTTCTGGATGAACTTATCACTTTTTATATCCACTAATGTAAACTTATGGCCAATAATCTAGTCTGATTTCATAGTTCGGAATCACATCCCGGAAAAAATGATTCCCAAAAAAGGTCGTAATTTGCTGTCTAATGATGCTTAAGTAATTCCAATAAAAATTTAATATATCGCTTTAATATTAATATCAAGCGATAGTGCCATCGGTTGGCTAGTAATTTTGTTTTGTTTTTACCGCCATCGAATTTCCGTTCAGATACCGTTGGCTTTTTTCGAATTTCACCGGTTCGCTCGGAGGATGATAATGACAGCGAACACGAGCAGAAGGAGTTGGCTTAGGAGCCATGAACATGGCCATTTGAGGTTGGGGCGATTGTCAATGGTTGTTGTCAATTACGTTAACAAAACACGGTAGCCGGGCGCCCTGCATGAATGGAGTGGCACATGGAACTGGATACCAAAACTGGAGCAGGAGTAGAAGCTGGTGCTCTGGATGGCCCCGTCCCCCCAAAAGGTCCAAAATTTGTACGTCACCGCCAGAGAGAAAACAGCGGGCGACGGACCGGAACCGAAAGCCAAGTCCAGAGCCAAAGACATGGCCAAAACCAAATGCAAAGCAGCCGCCAAAACAAAGGGAAGCCCCGACAAAAATGGAGTACGAGTACGAGTACGAGTCATGTCAGGCGTTTAATTGGCATTGCCATTTGGTATGTGTTATTAACGATTTGTGGCGTGCAAAGGCATTTGTCAAAGTGTCACAAAAATGAACTCCGCAGGACGGAATTCCGAGTTGCGGGGGATCGAGCACAACGACAACTTACCACAAAGTTGTGACAGCGAATTGGTGATTTTAGTGTTTGAATCGATTTCGGGATTACACTTTACAAATACTATTATAATAAGGACTAAAATAAAAGCAACCTTACAAAATCATCTAAAATTTATCAAAAAAACGTAAATAACATGAGAGTAATTTAAGTAATATTTCTCACAAAAAATCTTGTGATTGTTATTGAAAAATTTCTAAGATTAAAATATGTATTTCAACTTTTCATTTCTTTTAAATTTAAATCAAATATTTTTAGAGTTCCACAATTATATATGTTGAAATATTTGACTCTCATTTCATTTAATATACATTTTTAACGTGTGTTACAAAGCAACATTATTTTACTAATCTACTAGATATTTTAAACTTTAAGTGTTATATATTTTTTTTCGAGAGTCCATGCGGAATTAAACCCTCAGAATCATCATGGTCGGTGGCGTAGTTTTGGCGGCGTCAGCATAAAGTGAACTCGAAAGTGACCTTTTTAATTAAAAGCCAAAGTTGGGGGACTTGCAACAGTTCGTGCCGCATTCGCATGCTCGAAATTGCAACAGCGAAAATTACATGGACGCCGGGGCGAAGGATTAAGGGGAGCCATAGGGAATTGTTATCTAATGTCTAGAGGCGAAGGGTCAAACACTGTGCAACAGTCAAACAGTCACGCAGAGCACAGCCGTCGACTGGCGAGAGGGAAAAGTGTTAATAAATTTTCGGCTCGGCCAGAGCCAGACTGGCTGCGTTGTTGTTGGCCAAATTAAGTCAACTTCGCGCCATGGCTCAGGCTCAGGCTCATGGCTCCTCAACGTGGCCGGCCCCGATTGGCAAATAAATTTGTTTAATTCCCACTCGACGGGAACAAGGAAAAAGCAGCGCGAAATATTTTATAATGCCGGGGCGTCCGACGGAGGCGTGAATTTGGGGCACTCACGGCGGGAAGCTAACTTGGAGCTAACCAGAAGAACACCGGGGAAATCGTGCCCCGGATAGCTCAGGCTGACTAATTAGACGCGTCATTGTTGCCGATTGGCTTTGCATTTTCGGACTTTTCCAATTGCCATGGCTAATGAGTGCCACAATCAGCGGGTGTTCGCGAGGGGAGCAACTAATTGGCATTTAAGCCGCCAGCCTGCAGGTAAGTGCACTTTTAAGGCTGCTCGCAGATTAGCCAATGGCTGACGGTTTGCACTCTGCTTATGCAAATTGCGAGCGGCAATGTTCATGGGAAGTAGTCACAATAGGGGACACGTCAAGAAAAAGTCAACGCCACCGGGAACTTCACTTTGGGGAATTAAAAAACACTATAAACATACACAAAACACCTTCTATTGGGAACATTCCCATCGTCATGGGTAAGCATTTCAGTTTGTCCTAACACAAAAATATAATTTGTTCCTCGTTTTAAAACACTCTTCAGAATAAATATTGCACATTAAAAAAACGAGAAGTTAGCTTCGACAAACAGAAGTTTTAATACCGAATATTATGGTAGCGTTCACTGCGCGAAAATACATAAATCAGCGGAATAAAAATACTTGAAAATGTCTTTTCACTGAGTTGCAAACTTCTGACAAAAATTATAAAACCCTCTGCAAAAAATTGGAATACACAAAAACCAAAAATTCAAAATCCTTGAAAATAAAAGTTAAAAGTTTGATTGTCATTCATTGCTGAAAAAAATGTTGTTGGTCCAATTTTCGAAAAAACCCTTATAACCAATAGTTTACTCCTCAAAACAGTCAATCAAACAGTTGTTCGAGAATGTATAAACTAATTTGAAAGGCAACAAAAAATAGGTCTTTAATAATAGATACAATACAAGGTCTTTACACTTTGAATGTTGAAAATGTTTTTGGAAATTGGTCCTTAGCTTAAAGATCTCTTTATAAATAATAATAAGGTATCTTAAGATTAAATATTTTCGAGGGCCTAGAAACATTAAAACCTTCTCTTATTGTCGACAATCAACTCTTTTGCCGGCCTGAGCGCTGTTAATTGAGAATCCATTGGGCCCGAAGTCCGTATTCATTATCGCATCCTATAAATAATGTGCAGTTCCATGTGCTGGCCATTTGTATTTAACATATCATTCATATAATATCAATTAGTTGCATATGTGTGCAACCAATCTCTGGGATGTCCTGGCCTTGTTGTGTCCTTTGGACCCGGCTGAAAATTATTGGCTGCCGTACAGCCATGTTGTCCGTTTGGCGTCCCCTTTTTGTCAACTTCTTTTTGTTTTATTTTGTATTTGTTCTTTTTCGGGGCCGAGTGAATAGCAAACGGAAAACGGACGAAAGCTTCAGTCGATTGGCATGCGTCCGTTTGCTGGCTGTTGATGAGGGGGATCGGGGTGATCGGGCTGTGGGGCAAGGACGAAGACAGGGAGATGGGGAGGTCGACATGGACATGGACGTGGACATGGGCGATGACAACATCAATGTCAGCACACAGCAAACGCTCGGCTCCAGCTTCAGCTCTTCCATTTTATTTTCTCCTCTGGCTCATTTTGTGCTGCTCGAACACAAAAAGCTCATTTTATGCCAATTTTTCGTGTCCCTCTGAATGAAATTTAACGAGCGACGACATGTGTGTGTTTGAGCCGGATAAACATTAACGTCTCATTTTGGCCAAAGCTCAGACAACGAGTTGTTTGGGAAATATGGGAACGAGGTACTCTAAAAAGATTTTGCCGATAAAGAAATCTGCTGACCCTAAAAGAAATACGGAAATCATTTGGAAAAGCTTGTGGCTTTACATTGAATAAGTTCTAGAACATAAGTCCAAGCCACTTTATCTTAAGAATTATTAACTAGTTAAAATTTGAATTTTTCCTTTAAATAATGTTTTTATAAAAATAATGTTCAATATTATACTGGTAAACAATTTGATGAGCTTATTAGTAGAAGTAATCCCCATAATAGTTTTCCTCTTGCTTGATTTTTTAGGTTCCAATTATAGGTCAAAATTACAGTTGTCGGACCGTACTAAATATCAAATGAATGTTCGCTTTTAGGTTGGGGCTTAAAATATAAAGATTCAGTGTGAAGATTCTTACGAAACACGAGAGGTAAAGGCCACAGCTATCCCCCTTTTCAATCACCAAATCAATGCACTCCCTTTCTGATTATGCACAAGACAATTTCCCTGTGGAAACAACTAGGATTCCATCTAATTATGCATGCCATCAGCGTGCCAGCTGCTTTCCTTTCCCCTTCGATTTTAGGGGATTGTTAGTTTTTTGGCTTAACCTTTTGCCAATTTAAAATTGGCTTGGCTGGAGTCGGGGCTTTGGAGTCTGGGCCTGGCCAAGTTCAAATATGCACAAACATTTGTTCAAAGGCTAAAGATTTATCTCGCCTGTTGTAAGCTAGACACCCTGTGGTGGCCCCGCCCCCCATCTCCGCCCCTGACTCCCGTCTGCTTCCGTTTCGTGCTCAGGTTTTGTTTTTTTTTTCAGTGGGGGAGTCTCTTTTTTGGGCATTCATACGAGCGCCGAGCGATACAAATCGGTGAATTTCAAGTGCAAAACTTGAATATGCAATTGCATTTTTGCACGTTCTGCGGTAGCGTCTTTACTTAAACAGTGAACACTGCCAATTGATGGACTGACCACAAGTTAGACAATAATTTGAGTGCATACTTTTTGGTAAAGCTTGGTAATTGTATCTCAACTAGAATATCCACTTCCCTTCATCTGTTAATTTTAATCGTTTCGTGTAAGGTAATTTTCAAAGCTAATTGACACATAAATGTAAGCTTAATCAATCGTGTAACTGTGCGTTAATTTATCTTAATTAAATTACATTTACTAACAAGAGCACTATTGGAAAAAAAGCTAACCAGGTTGCCCGACTAATGTATAAAGTAGGTAAAAATTTATAATATTATATCATGGTAATATAACAACAGATTTGTATGTTTTTAATTCTACAAATCTAAAAAGTACCGTGTTGTTATGCTCCTAAAAATACCAATAAACTATAATTAAATAAAAAGTCCTAGGGTGTCGTTTAGCTGGGAAGCTGCCCTTGTTCCACATTGCATGCTCCTTTGTTAGATCAGAATACTTTTTGGGGATTTTAGTGGCTCCTTTCCCTCGCAGCTGGCGAATTTGCATATTCACGCTGCGGATTGAAATCAGAAACAGTGGGTGCCGAGCCAAAACTCGATGCAGTGACACCGAGGAGACGATGCGGAGGGGTCCTCCTGCCCTCGAAGTGGAATCGATGAATAGCCGGATCCCCGGATTCCCGAATCGCTGAGGAGAAAATGCAAAATGTGCCTGCTGGGCAGATGGAAAGAAGCTAAAAACCAGCGAACGCGAACCCGTCCAAAGTGTAGCCAGGCAAACAAATTCAAAAATGTTTGGTGAATTTCAATTGCTGACAAATTTGCCCAATGGAGGTGGTGCGGAGATGAATCAATGAATGGATGGATGGCGGACAATGAGCGGCAGGGCTGTTGATAATATTATTAGTACCCGAACCCGGTGAATGGCAAATTGTCCTTGAGGAAATAAATGGAATTTGAAATTATTTTATCAACATTTTTGATTGCTTCCAGCTGAACAATTGTATCGTGAGGCTGCTGAATGGCGCAACTGAATGGATGGCAGTCATTGACTCTGATGGACGCTTATTGGCAGTCCAGCCATTCAGGCCCTAATAATATGCACAAAAGTTATGAATTCCCACACAACAACAACAATGGGGGGAACTTGGCTTGGGGGCAGGCCAATATGTTTCATGGACAATGGAAATGATAAATTTCAGAGTGCCCTCCCACACCAGAAGCAGCCTCAAAATGAGTTTCGAGCTGGCTGCTCCTATGCTAATTATTATTGCATGGATCCAGGCAGGATGATGGTAGCACTTGCGGCCAGGATTTTAATCTAAGCAGATAAGGAAATTGCCTAGAATTCTAAATGGACCAAGGGCCAAATGGAGCAGAAGTTATAGCCAAAGGGAGGATGTCCCTTAGCCTCCCTCTCGACTCCTCGGTTTCAGGTGTTAAGCTGCTGATGGATATTTAAATGGGTTGAGTTGGGTTCACTCGGGGCCCCCTGATTATTGAAATAAAGTTGACAATTCGAGTGGGGCTGAGGGTCTGAGGCGAAACGCGTGGCCGATGAGCCATTGATTTTGAAGAGGATTTCGGCGGAAATGACTGCTTGAAGTGGCGGAGGAGCCAAAGTCAATGAAGTGGCTGAGATTCTTGAGGTTCTGTTTCGGCTTAGTGCTTTCAAGTTTCTTGTTGATAAACTTAATGGAGATTGTTGGGTTTTGATAAGTTTGAAATTGAATAAAGTTGTTGAATATTAAACGGCTTGGTTACGATCAGCTTTTCCAAGTAAAATGTAACAAGTTAATAATAAGGTTTGTCAAGTGAAATGTAATAATGTCTTGACCAGATTAAGCTTTTCAGGTGTCTTTTTTATTTTCTTTTTATAGAATTATATATTTTAATTACTGGGCTTTAAACAATGGACATTTAAAAATGATTACAGTCTGGCTTTCTAAATCACTGTCATTGCAATTGCTATTGCCAACAGTTTTCGAGCCCCACCTGCTCGGAATTGCAAGTGCACTTTCAACCAAAGCAACAAGCCAAAACATTGAAATCCCATAATTCTGATCAGATTAGGCACTCAAAAGATTTTTAATAAAAATCCCAACTTCACACCCCTCACTACTTCTCCGTCGAGTCAAGCACTCTTGTCTGGAATTAAAATTTAACAAGCAAACACACAACAAAATAACCAAAAATAATCTTCACAAAATCCGAATATACAGAAACCCATCGAAAGCATCACTCAGCCGCACACTTGAGTTTCTGAACGTGGTGAGGGGTTCCAAAAACTGAAGCAAAAGTCGGTTCAAAATGAAGTTCTATTGATTTGCACTGAAAATGCAATTTTCCGTTGGCATTAAGTGCCGTTTTTGCGGGACGGTTGTGGGGGGAAATGTCTGTGCGAAAAGCTTTTTATAGCTGGCATTAATTTTGATTTTCTATTTTCTAGCTTGCCTTTTTGGCTTAATATTTTGCAATCGTCCTGGGCCCGTCACTTTTGACATCATCTAATGCCGCATCAATTTTTGTTAGTTAACTTTGATTTTTGGTTTTTAATTTTTACCGAAGTCGGAGCCCTGGACCGGCATTATCCTGCCTCCGATATCTGACGACTCCTCCGACTTTGTTGCTCTGCATATTTGTTTTTGGCCTAATGCAAGGCAAACAAGGCTCTAATTCAAATGGCTTTTCCTCTGCAGCACTCATCATCGTTGTCAGTGTTATGACAGTTGAAGTTTTGACGTCGCCGAGGGGCAGGGTGTGTCTGAGTGGTGAGTGGGGGTGTGTTTTAGCAATTCATTGGCAAAAGACAAATACACATATGCAAATAGGCAGATGCGAACCACTCGAAAACTAATGTAGTATGCCAACGCCCCGCACCGTCAAAACTTCACATGAAAATGCCTGCAGTCGATTATAAATGGAGTGGCCACATACTCGTTTGTATATGGATGTGTGCATGAAGGACCAACATAAATATTCAATTTAAATTATTACAAAATTGGCTTTCGCAAATTTCCATTATGCACTTATTTCATTTTCGGTGACGATGACTAAAAGCCCGACTACGTAGGCAGTTTTCAACTTCATCCTGTACAAATATGCCTGACTATATGTGCGAGTGTCTCTCATCAATAAGCAATTTAATTTGTCAATCGTCTCTCTCTCTTGGCACACAATCAACAAAATCCATCAGTTCTCTCTTAACTTGTCCTTCATCGGGCGGCAATTAAACGGCACCAGAGGCATCTGGACAAGGACCGGGCTTGTAATTAAAGTAAACATGGTTACGCACATATATACGTTCACAGGCAGAATGGCATTGTCATAAAATTGCGCATATAAATTGCCTGTGCATGTATTTATGCTGATCGCATTAATAACGCGCATACGTCATGTGGTACAAGGACATTTTGGCTGGGCAAATGGGCAATCAGAGACTCGCTTGTCACAGATCGGATTGAGATCGTAACTTAATTTGTTCATGACTCATAAGGCTTACTTGCAGTTGGAAATTAAATGGAGCTTATGCTGGCTTTTCCAATAAATTAAGAATTAATACAGAAACTAATGATTGTCATTCAATTGGCGGTACATCACTGTTTGCATGGGTTAAGGTTTCTTTAAAATATATTTTTACAAAATATAAATTGACTTTACTGACTATTGTAAACGCCTAACGAATGCTATCAGTGAATACAATATTCACTATTTATTATAGAATTTATTGTAACAAAACATTTCCTATTCATTTTGTTTTTACATATATTTTCGAGGAGTTTCTTTTATTTTTAAGCTACACCAAATCATAAAACAAAAACTACCAAAAACTCACAAAACAGCCTAACTTCAACCAAACAAGCCGATTTGCTTATAAACACCTGTAAATTTCACCGGCCAACTTGGCAAAGAACTGAAGGCGAAGGGGGACGTGGAAGGAGAGTTGGGATCAGGGATAACAGCAGGGGGCAGACTTTGGGTGGCCAGCAGATTTCCATGCACTTGCAGGACATTTGATTTGTCACCCAAGGCGTGCAAATGATAATCGAAAAATCACTCAACTGTGCGTCTGTCCACCTCCACATCCTGCCGCCCACTTTCTCCATCTCCATCTCTATCTGTGCGTCGGTGTCCAAAGCTGATTTGTCTGGCCGCTTGACTGGCTTGCTCTTCCAACGTTTGGGCCATTGGCCCGCCCGCCTGCATTTCCGCATCCGGTTTTTGCATTTGACACCAAGGACACAGACGAAGGAGTACACAGAGCGAAAAAATGAGACTGAAAACCATACTTAAATAACTAATAAATATTTGATTCCAGCATAAGCTTAATTGTAATTTTAAAAAACGTTATTCTGATAAAATATTATTGCTTTGTCAGACTGAAAAAAGACAGTGTATGAATTTCTAAATTTAAAATTAAATAAGATAATGTTAAGATTATTATTCAAATGCAAATTTCTTTATTTAGCTGTCATTTTCAATATTCATTTTATGTAATATCTTCGTAATGCTTTTTAATAATGATTTTAGAGTCCAAATCTTTTTCAAGAATTTTTTCTCTGTGCATTTAAAGCTGGACTATAGCTGCATACACATGCAAACGCACATTGGCACTGAGGAGAATGTGCGTTCTCCTGGTTTTTTGGGGGGCAAAAACTTAACTGCTCGACACTTGTTTTGTGGTGTGTTGCCATTGTCTCTGCCTGTGCTCCTCCACCTCCGCCTCCACCTCCGCCTCCACCTCCAGACTCTCAGATGCATGTGTGCGACTTGTTACTGAGACCCACCTAATGCCCATCCAGTCCATTCGACCCCTTGACACCCTCAAAAATCTGAGCCCCCGCCGAAAGCTGTTGGAGCACATGGTGACATGTGAGAATGAAATGGAATTGGGAGCCTTGTGAGGCCCATTTCAATTGGGCTCTTTGTGATTTGGTTGTTTGGGTGCCTCGTGGCTGGGATCTGAGGAATGGATGTGTCCTGAAATGCAGCGGGTGCGTACTGTCCAAGGAAAATGGGGAAGTAAATCGGATTTGTCTGGAAAGGGGCTTTTCCAGATGAATTTATGATCGGAATTTAAGAGTGCTCTCGTTTCGTTCAGGTAAGAAAAATCATTTTTAGCAAGTACATTCATAAATTAGTTTTAAATAAATGCTTTACAGTCATTTTAAAAAAATATTTCAGATCTATCTTAATACTTAAATAAATACAAGTCCTTAATGTGTTAAAATTTAATTAATTTTTTTCCGATATTTTTAAACCCTCTTTCTTCTGTGTAATTATTTGAAGTTTGTAAACTGAAAATCTAGGCCACCGAATGACTGCTAACTATACCAAGCTAATTCCTTTCCATCATTGTTCCATAAGTGAAGGGGTGTAAGATCTCCTTGGGCAAAACGGGCTCCCGTTGGATCTGCCAACATGCCCAAGATATATTCCTTGGAGGGCAGAGCACAAGCTATCCCCCAACCTCAATTCACAAATATCATAAATCCAGGGAGCAACTACTCAGTTGCCTTTGGGGGCATGTGGTAACTACTGCATTGGACCACGCCCACCACCTACCGCCCCCTTCACTGACCCCGCCCAAGTAATCAAAAATTATGGCAGAGAACACAAATTTATGTGCCATTAACTCAAAGAGTCCCCCCTCCATAAAGCCTAACCGAAACTTAGACGAAACCCAGAGGCGAGTTCATTACTTCAATATTTCAGGCCATACACACACACTCTCACTGCCAGGATGCGTCTGCCATTGTTTTTTATTCCACAAGCAATTGGGTCGGGGGAATAGGAATGCGGAGGGAACGGTTTGTGATTAGGCGGGAACCTCGTTTAAATTAAAATAGCTACACGAGAGGACATCGTTTCTGGGCTTAATGGCGGAGTGGGTGGACCACGAGGCCGGAGCTTTATTGGATTTTCAATTGTCACCAAGCTGGGCAAATATTTTCGGGTGCCGCTGTGCTGAAAACCAAAAACCGAAAACCCCAAAAACCAAACCGAACCCGCCTAAGCCCTGTTGGAGGTGGTCTCCCGTTGTACAACCCCCCCTCCTAAGCCAAAACCACAAGTGAATGACAGCGAGGGCGGTATAGCATGTAGGTGTCCAGACTGCACTTTTAAAAATATTTTTATTCCAGATAATCAAGCCTTTGAAATTTTTATTTTTGTAAAACAAGGCTGAAGGGATAACATTTATGCAAGTCGAGTATATACTATTTTACATCTTTTTTAACATGAGAAGTATTTCCATTTCAACCATTAAAACGTTAGTTTTTATATGTTTCAATTGTATATGTAAAAAATTAAAGTGGGTGTAATGTCAGATATTAATGTATCTAAGAACGGGAATTAATTTAGGTTATGGGTAAAATAAACAATGATGTTCTGACTGCTTAAAGCTTTGTTTGGACAGTTACTTAACAAATTTCATTAGTAAGTAAGTGAGTATTTTAGACTGACAACAGATACCCTTAAATACATTTTCCCAGTGTAGCTCCCATCAGGGGCCTGCTTCCCGGTCGAGGACTGCGGTTTCTGCTA
This sequence comes from Drosophila kurseongensis, assembly GCA_018153305.1. NCBI lineage: Eukaryota > Metazoa > Arthropoda > Insecta > Diptera > Drosophilidae > Drosophila > Drosophila kurseongensis. The sequence continues at coordinate 11,288,989 of JAECXX010000005.1, read as the reverse complement.
ATGACGATTGCCGTTGTTGATGAGTCCTCGGGATCCTAAAGGGATGAAGGGACGAGAGGTCCTGGGACTAGGACCGTAGTGTGGCCAGGAAAAAACCTTCATTGATATGTAGCCTCCGTCCACAGAGACGAAAAATTTCATTTCCCTGCCTGCCTCCCTCCACGCCTCACATAGTTCAAGTGAAGTTATTTGGTTGCCAACAAAATGCTAAATTAAAAGCAAATTATTGTGTTTAGTTTTGAGCCTGAACGAGGCCAAATGTCCTGCCGTGGAATCCTGCCTGTCCCTATGTTAATTACTTGGGCTCCTAAGCACTGGGAACTTTGTTTGTTTGCGGGTTTGTTATCGCTTTTTCTCTAAGGTAAATAGTTTCAGTTGTTTGGATTTGGCTTACCTTTGTATGCTTGGTTGGAGTTTGCATCTTTATTCACATATGTACGCTTAATGTTGCCCTGGCCAAAGTTGTTAATTAAAAGATGGCCAGAATGTGTATGTGTTTGTTTTTCAGGTGATGGTCGTCTAAATGTAAAGTAAGTTGTGGTCAAGTAACTTAGTTGTTATTAAAGTGAAAATTTCATGTGGAATTAAATTTACCGGAAAGTGAAAGCTTGGTTAGGCTGAGCAAATATATAATGTTATTTTATCATAAAATATGAGTGCATGTAAAATATTCCCTTTCAAGCTAGGAAAACGTTGAAAGGAAAGGAATAACTTAATTTTGAGGTTTATTAATTTTTATAATCATGCCTTTTACTTATTAAATTATAGTTAATTTAGTCGGAGGCTTTATAGTTAATTTCTAACATGGCTGTTTTACTCATACTAAATAGGGGCTCTACAAATAAATAAAGATTTTTTCGTGTTAAGCTATTTTACCAATGTAACCCTTAGAAATTAATTAACAATTACTGGCTCAGGCCTTCATAACTAAACTGTTAATCTAATCCAATCCAAGTATAATTTTTTCAGTTAACCAAGTAGAACACTGCACCTTCATTGGAACTCTCCCCCATCCGAGTATAAGCTAGTAAAACAACCCCAGGACATGTACACTCACCTCGCCCAAACCAGACTACAAAGACGGTCCGAAACCCCGCATAGACCCGCATTTTGCACATGGCCAACATAAAGCTCGCACACACTCGGACAGACTTTATATGTATTTATGGTCAATGAGTCAACGACCCCGAAGCGCGATGCGTGAGGCCAAAAGGATAACCAATTATGCGTCGTCTGGCACATTACAAGACCCCTAATCCCGAACACCCCTGGCCCCCGCAGGAGCGTTGGAAAAACTCATTAAAACTGCATGAATATAATTTTCGTTTGATTTATAAACGTTCATCTGCGGCCCTTGGAGATCTGCAGCAAAGTTGTTTGGCATATGGTTGTGTCGGCCCTTCGCAAAGGTCTCCCTTTTTGGGGGTGCAATATCTTATGGAGACAACTTCCTGACTAACCGCATCGATGGCAATTTTCCTACATTATTCGCCCATTCAGAACACACAGTGGAAGAGAGATTCCCGGGGCGGGGAAATCAATTCCATTAGGATTATGAATGCAAACGTCAGGAAGCTGTGAGCCATAAACGCGCTTGTGTGCAAACATTTAAGAACTCGCCAGGGTTACGGGGTTCAGATCGGGGGGTTAAGCAATAAGCATAATGCAACCCTCCCCGCCAAGACAATAATAAACATAATGGTCCGCGCGGAATTGCGCTAAAGTGTCCAAGAAAAATTTTGGGCATCTGCAAGGGGAAGTGAAAGTGGACGTGGTCATCATGGCGCATCCAAAGCTCACATCCTCACCTCCAACCCCCGTTCGTTTCCCTATAAATCCTTGACGTCCTTTGTCATATTTTACGCCCAGACTTCGGCGTCGTCTGCTTCATTACGGCTCACATTGATAATTATGCAATGGCTTTTTGCCTGGGGAATGGGACGATCAAATTCTCCCCATCAAGGGTGAATGGATGCAGCTGAGTCCTCGGCGAACTGACAGCCAAATCCTGTGCGCGTGTCGGCATTTGGGCATTGTGCAAGCATTTCCGGTCTGGGGAATCCCAATCCGGGAGCCTTCGTCTCCCGGAAAACCCAACCCCCCCCAAGAAGCTGTTGCATTTAATGGTCTTAGATGGCCCAGGGTGTGGGCGAGTGCTTCGGAACACTTCTTGCCTTTTTTTGAGTAATGGCCACTGTGGCTGACAACAGATGCGGATTTGCGGAATGGAATGCATATGGGCACCGCTTGCGGGCGAACAGATGAAAATTTACATAAAACGTCGTTCAGTCAACGAAGAAGGTTGTTGTCCCCTCATTTTTCACAACTTTTCCGCGGTTCTCTACTTAAAGTTTTTCTTCTGGGGTGGGGGATTCCAAAAAAAGGCGCATGATTCACCAAAAAATATTTACGTGGTTGTGCCGGATAAATTTGTCATTTGAGCCATAGAAAACCTACTTTTTTCTCCTGCTTTTGCTTTATAAGCTTCAAGTTCGTTTTTGATATATGAAGCGACAAGTGCCGGGCAAGTAAATATGACGCCAGTGCATTACCCCTGGTCCTGGCCATGCCCCATCAACATTTTTGGGATCATTTACATAAACCCATAAAGTTTAACTCGCATTAGTTGAAAGCAGCCAAGTGCCCGGGCCAAAGGATGCGGATGCCGAGGGTTTAGTTGCCCGTGGCAAATGCAATTCGCTGTAACCCCGGCAATGAGGCCAATAAACAAATACACTTGCCTCACCACCAACATCTCGCCCACCGTCGTACAATAACAAAAAACCGGCAAAACAATAAACAAACCGAGAACGTCGTCCCTTGCTTATCCCGCCAAAGGGGGGAATCCCCATCCCCATCCCCATCCCCTTCCCCATTCCAAATACCCCACCTGGTGTCGTTTACTACCCACTCCCAAGAGCCACGTGTCAGTGAGACGTCGCTTGTTATTTTAAAAAATTTAAACACCCATGAAATAAAATATCCCGCCCAGACGGGCGTCAGTTGAAGTATTGAGTGTAATACAAAAATGTTATTCCACGGCAGACGGTCGGGGATTGCGAGTACCGGGGATTTGAATCCCTGGTGTCTAGAAAATTGGATCAAGGTCTGGGAGCAGGGGGCACGTGCTTGAAAAAGGTGCCGTCCAAAGAGTTATCGCCCGAACCCCCAGATTCTCAATCCTGTCCAGACATTGGCATCATATGTGGAACGCTCTGCACGGTTCACTTAACAAATGCGCAACTATGGCGCCCCATCAGGAACCGAGCTAGAAATAATTATACCTACAGAGGCGGAGATTTTAAGTGGTTCTGAGATAGGGGTTGTCAGCAGCTGATAGTGCTAGCCGCGAACTCAAGGACTCAATGAACTGCCACATAAATAGACGTATAATGAGTTCGGATGAGGTTGAAGAGCCCCAGAAAGTGGAGCAATTCAGAGGGAGGTGTGTAGAAGGGCGAAAAGGTGTTTTTAAATGGTTCCATTTCGGTGGAGGACCATCTAAGAGGGGAATATAGTTGCCAGATGAACTAAGCTAAATATGAGGGGTAATGGCATATGTCAATAAATATCCTTGGCATCATTTTATTGGAATAAACAAACTGGAGCATTTTAACTCGATTGAGCAATTGGGAAAACTATTTTTAAAGATTATTTTTTGTTATCTAAAGTCTTAAATTATTTAAACAACGTTTTTTTTAGTTCATATTTTTACTTGAAAAAGGTACGCTATAAAACTTTTCTTGTAACTGATAAAAATAGCCAAAATAATTTAGCTTGTCACTTTAATAAAGGAAAAGCAGTAATCATAAATGTTTAAATATATACACTTTTTCAGGGAAGATACTTTAACTTCCTCTTAAATACTTCTCCATGACTAGAGCTACTATACTTTGGATAAGGAGTCTGCATAATTAGTCTGCCCGAGACTCCTAAGCCTGCCACTGTCTACCAATTACCCAAACGACACTTTTCCGTGGAAAGTCCTTCTTGCTTGCTTTTCTCTGATCAATTAGCTTTGATATTTTCGTGACATATTAATCGCTTGGGATTCAACGGGGACTTGCAAAGTGACGACAGGAAAAGTCGCCGGAGATGGCAAAAAAAATAAAGTTGGGAGACTGACGAGGAAAAGCGGAGAATTAGTGCCTTCCAAGCGCAGCTGCTTACAACGGTCTTCGATTTTGGTGGCTTATTTGGCAGTGGCATTAACACATGTTGACACAGTAAACAGGATTTTGATGCTAATGCTGCTGCTCCTGACCGCCGGAGTCCTCCGCCCACTTTCTCCCTTCGATAACCCCGGGCCAACTGCAGCAGTAACAAATTGGCAGATTAGTTGTTGACGTTTTTGGGTAAATTAATGGAACTGAAATGACCCAAGGGCGATTGCTCGGCAGCTTTTGGACCTACTACCCCACCTCTTGCTTCAGCGTCCTCTTTGTGCTATTTACCGCATAATTTTCCGGGCTCCGCGAGAATTTTTCCATTGCAGTTTTCACTTAACGTACAACTGCACACATAATTTGATTAAAAAGCTTCTCGCATCACCCACTTTCCTCATGTGTTTTTTTCACCATTTTTCCAGCATATTTTGCTTTGTACACATGTGCAGACCAACCGAGCATAAGTCATTCGCCTGCATTTCATTTGTAAAAAAATTAAATACACTTCCACATACCTTCGCACAGTATAAATATTTCAAAAGCGAGGAAAAATTAAATAGAATTTAGTAGGTTTATTATAAAAGCATCCAACAAACATGCAAACAGCTAACAAAAAACGGAAAAGAAATTATTTGTGGCTTGCAGCGTGGAAAACACATAAAAAAGAGTTTAACAAAAACAAAAATAAATACCTAGGGGCTTTCCATTAATAAAAGGGAACCTTTGATGAGGTTACTAAATAGAAATAGGGGTGTAAAGATAAAAAGAGAATAGAAAATAGCTTATAAAATATGCGAACCAAAAAAAGGTTTCTCCAAACACATTCTATCGAATAACGCCAAAAATCATCAGTTTATGAATTTTAAGTGTGGCCAAAGGCCAAATTTGTTGTTTTTCTGGAACAACATAATTGGTTTTGGAGTTTTTCAAAGGTGATTTTTATATGCAATAGCAAACCTTTAAGAAAATAGGTTTTTAGTTAGTAAAATTGGAATTTATTACAGCATGAATTGTATAGAGTGAATTACTTTCTTTCTCTTTATATATCTCTCCACAAAAAATTGAGTTTAAGAAGACATTAAACCAAATCGAATTTAGGACCAAACGAGAAAAACACCATACTGAAGTTGGCTCACATTGTTGCTCCATATTTCAGCTTAACCTTCTCTGCACGTCATCCACAACCCTCGGGGATCATCTTCCAAAGACTGTCCAAAAGGATATCTCCCTGGTTTGTTATTCAAATGAAAGCGCCTTCAACGAATCTGCGAGAGAGTGAGTCATTTCCCAAGGACTTTTCTCAAACATTTTCCACTTTATGCAATGAAGCGGGGCACGAAGAGAGTGAAAAACAAAACAACATGTCAAAAATAAATGTACAAAAGACATTTCTGGTATATTTTTCAAATGAAATATTAGTTTACTTTTAGCGACGCCAGCGAGGCAGTCAAAGCGCTGACAGTTGGGTGGGATGGAAAAGTAGGGAGGTGGGAAGTGGGAAAAGTGGAGGGCGAAGTGGCTGGAGAAGAGGTATTTGTCATTTTCTTTAAGGATTTCTGCAAAGCAAAGCAGAAAGCAACCAGATGGCGGAGGGGGTTGAAGGAAGTCACGTCTCCGAGTCCAAAAGTCGCCTCCTGGTAATGGCTTTCAGTCGCAGGAAAACCGGAGGAGATCCCGTGGAAAGGGATATGAAGATGATGCCACTTGTGTTCAAGTGCCGCAATAAACAAATTTAACGGAACCGAAAGGGGCGGGCTCCAACGGCCTCCAGGGTGACCCCGTTAGGCGCCTGGCTACGTGATGAAGGTAAAACACGTAATAACAGATTGAGTAGATCGACGTTACAATACACTATTGTGAATAATATATGAGAAAAGTAAAACCATAAACATATTGACCGTTCAATTAAAAATTATTTAAATAAAAAACCAAGCTCAGTTATTGAAGGATTTATCTTCAACAAGACTTAAATATAATATTTGGATTTTTACGTATTTATATGTGGTTTAGTTTTTAATCTGTCAATTATTTGTATTTAGCCTTAAAAATTAAATTATTCACTATAAGAAAAGATTAGTTTTCTATACTGACTACATTTTAAATAAATATTTTGCATATTTATTAATTACGAAACTATTAAAAGTATGATTATTGGCAAATTTAAAAAGAATACATTTTTAAGATAAGAAAATCTAATTGGTTCTATAAAAAATGTACTATTAATTTACTATTTATATTTAATCAAGTTATTTGTTTGCAAATATTTGGTTAATTGATGTAATTTTTTCCTTATTTAATTGCGGTAGTTTCATTTTAAATGTTTTTCCGTTCCAAATTTTCTAAGAACAATTAAGTTGTTACGCCACTTGAAAGTAAATTTCCCCTAACCCTACTACAATATGCCAAATGCGGCACATAATTATTTTCATTCCGGCAAAGGTATCGACCCCTACGCTCCTTGGCACCCTTTCATATTCCTCCAGAGTTAGCGGTTTGCGTGGCCAAGAAATTAAGTAATTTTCTACACATAGTGAAGATTTTTATCGAAAGGGTTGCACCCGATTCCCCACGCCCCCATCCGTGAGTATAGCCCCGGCTGACATATGTCAACCGCTGGTCGAAGGCGTCGTCGTCGGAGCGTGTCAAGCGCTTAGATGCCGGGCTGTTGATAGCCGATGACCGCGTTTTAAATACCAGCTCGTACCACTCGCCCACACTTTGCCACCGCGACCCCTGACCCCTAACCCCACTCCCCGTTCTCCCGTCCCCCCGTTGACATCAATAAATATTCGCGGACAAAAAAGCGGCCTGGTTCCCCTCCGTCGCTCCTTCCAACCCTACATCATAATGCTGAAAAGCCATAAACGGCGTAATAAAATTCTGCACTGCCATATGTTCCCCAGCGGGCATTATTTTATTGAACGGAACGGGACGACGCGATGAAGTGGGTGGATATGGCCTGGATCCGGAGGAGCTTGCTCGTCGGTGGTGGACACACTCGCTCAAACCGACGCAATTTGTAGGCAGCCCATATAAAAAAGTATAAAAGTAAGAGGCTGGAGAGTATGCAGCACCAACGGACCCCATAAACTAAAGACTTTGGGAATAAATTCAACATATTGTGGCATTTATCATAACAAAATAAAAATTTAATTTTTTAAATTGGTAGATAAAAATGGAAATAAAAGGGGGTAAAATGCTTTTGCGATAGCGTTTGAAGAAATATTCTTATTTTATTCGGTGAGAATATTTCTCTTCCTCTTTGGGAAAAATAAATTTATTGGCTGGTTAACATTTTTTTAAATATTGGTGGCAGTCATTTATTTATAATTTGCAACACAACTGGTATAAGTAAATCAAGGAAATTAAGTAATTTATTATTGAATATTTATATTTAAGATGGAATTATCTACTCTTAGCATAATCTGAAATACAAATTGAAAAAAAAACATTAACAAAAATAATGCCAATAATTTGTCATTCACTATGGGATATATTGGGAGATTTGTATACAATTTAATAATTGGATTATATTGATCGACTTTAAATAATGTTGAGCTTACTCCTGGTATTTTATTAAAAGCTTAACTTTCATTTAAATTTGCAATGCAATTTATCTCACCCTCCCCGAAATTCCCTCACTCCAGCCCTCGAGGACTTTACGTCAAATTAGTTCCAGCTTCAAATGAAAAAACTTCAAAGCGCTGCACAAGCAAGTTTAAGGGAAAACGGGGGCTTGGAATGGAAATGGACAGGCAGGGTGCGGGTTTTGGTCACTGCCAGCACCCCAACATAGTTCAGTGGGACACCCAAGCCTCCCCTTTATTTTCCCCATTTTCATTCACCTGACTGTGGCCCGTTTTTTGTTTTTAGCCATCGTGTTTTGAAAGCATTTTATGTGCCTGGTCTCGTACCGCCTCCCCTTTCCGTGAATGCGCCTATAAATACCAAACTAAGCAACCTCTCTTTATATCCACCCCCCACCCAACTTTCTATTATCCCCCCTCTCCAGCGCCCCCTGCCCACAAGGCCGAACCGCAGAAAGAGGCCAAAATGCATTCAGACCAAATAAAAAGCTAATTAAATTAAAAGCAAATTTCCCAGCGAAAGTAAAGCGCAACGTGCTCTCCTCAATAAAAAGGAAATGGAGATATAAAAAACCGCTGTATTTATTTTAGAATTCTGATGTATCTAAATATAAATTGACTCGTGTTGAGGTTGGAAGTTGTAAATAGTCAGAGATCAGATAGTTAGTTGGCATTATTTATAAAAGGTATGATTTGGAACAAATTCCAATACTTAAAATTTAACAAATGTTTTTGATTCTCAAAGAGGTGATATTTCAAACAATAATGTACAAGGAAAATTTATCAATATCTTTAAAATATATTTTACGACCGTCATCGATACATTCAATCAATGTTATTAAATAATAAATTATCTTTTTATAAGTTATACAAATTTGTTTGCATCTTCATACCTCTAATCAAATTGAACAAGCCCTTTTAACTACTTTTTTATGACGTTATAATAAAAAAAATATATAAATATGAGACATTCCTGTTGCCACATTCTGGCTTCTTTTATTAAAGAATTTAAAAATTTAACGTATGCAAATGACGGGTCCATTATGGACATCAATATCTTATTGTGCCATCGCGCCTTTACATAACATATACAAAATTCAGTATTAATAAAAGCCAATATCTGCAGGTTATTCACATATTCAGTATATATGCCATATATATACATTAAATCACGCCACTCCAACACAAAGGGTAAATTACTGAGAACCTTCGATAATTAAATAATTTTAATGCCATAATGACGACAACGACGATAACACAGGACTGCAGAGCCGCAGGACTCAGTGTCCTGGGGGCGGGGGAGTGGGTGTGGGCGTGGTCCTTCAGTAGACCAACTATTAATTTGGCCAATGGCTTAATTGATAATCTTTGACTATTATTTAAATTGGAGCACGTCGAGGAATGAAAGGTTTCGATTCGATTCAATTTGTTGGCCCAACGATACAAATTTTGTATGGGCCTCTTTGGGTGAGCTGGCCATATAAAATATGCGTGTGACTGGCCAAATCCCAAAACCTCCAGAGGGAGTGTATCTGAGCGATAAACATTGGAGCCTTTTCGTGTTGGCTATACGAATTTAATTTAGGACTCGGCACTCAAACTATTTCACTTGTTTAATTTGCAGGCGTGCCTCTGGTAACTAACCATTTGGTGTTGAATTAGAGGAAACCTACAAAAGTTAAGTGAAAAGGCTCTCAGTGAAAGAGGTATGCAGTTTCTGTGAGATATTACTGATATAAATTAAATCCAAAGCCCTCGCATTTCCTGGGAACGCTTTCCTGCCATCCAATCATCAGAAAACTTTGCTCTTTGGCTCAAGTTTGTCCCTTGACAATTTTAATTTTCCGCAAATATTTACATAACTAATTTTGCCGCTGTCTCCAACCCACCTGCCCACCTCACCTGTCCCTTTCGAAGTTGTCCGGCAATAAATCAAAACTCAGCTAATTACGCAACAAAGAGTCAGGAGTCCGCCAGCTGAATGCTAATTAAAAAGGCGGTGGTTTAGCTGAAGGACTTTGACATTAGCCAGGGCATTCCCCAACCTTTGCCCGCCTGAATGGGCCAATACTGAATTTGGCCATTAACAATAATCCGAAATCCATAGAAATCTGTGGCCAATGAAACGCAATCGAATCGCAAATTTATGTGGCACCTATACAAGGGGGCGGGAAACTGGCGCTCGAACAGGACTTCTTGTCCTCCTGCTAGACGTAATTAATTCGATTATATTTCATTGATTTGAGCTGGCCCAGAAGGAGCCGAAGCTGGACTCATAGAAAATAAAATTTAATTGAAATGCCGTTCGCCTTGCAACGTAAATCAACTTGGCCAACGAGGAGGAAGGGAAGGCGACGACAGCTCAGCTATAATGGTAAACAAAAAATCAACGTGACAGGAAAGAAAATTAGCAAAAGTTCGCTCTGCGTTTGTCCTTGCCCTAAGCCGCTTTTTACATTGGGGAGTTGCTCCAGCATCCCCTTATTTTTTTGTGGGGGGAATAAACTGGCGGGGATCCACATCCTGGGAGGTGGGAAATCCCCAAGGGGCGCGAATTTGGGACAGCCGCAGTCAAAGACATGGCAACAGTAAGCTTTCCAACTTCCAGCTTTTCCGCCCTGCTTTGCTCTGGACATTGATTAATAATGTTTTTATATTTCGCTATATATCGTGCATGGGATTTTTCTTCTTCTTTATCGGGCAATACGCACGACTGCCGGTTGTTATTGTTGCTGCCCTGTGATTATATTTTGGCGGCCTCTTTTTTAATGACTCTGGGCGGAAATAAATTGTTTGTGCCAAAGTATGCGGCAATCCAGCAGCTGAGGTTTTGGAAGTCGGTTGGGGGAAGGAAGTCAATGAAAGCTTAAGAAATCGCCATCCTTTGGCAACTAGATGTTATTTATACTCTACTCAACTCGAAACATATCAAAACATGATGTTGATAATTGTATGTATTATTCCTATGATTTTAATTTCTTATTCATGAATTCTTTGATCATGGTGAATAATCATAGAACATCTAAATCACTTTTAATCAGTGTTTAGTTTCAAATCTATAAATGCTGTTTAGATATTATTTGAATTAGCCTTTCAAATTTCTGGCTCGGCAATTAAATTCCCTTTGTTTGCCTTCAGACAATCGTAAATCATAACAGAATCCAATTTTAAGCAGATTTAGTTGCACGCCAAAGGCGAGTTTCAGCCATTGCCTTTGCCAATTAGGGCCTGCGGTCGGGCGTGTCTATTAATTATGAGCGTTTGCAAATTAAAAGATGCGGCAAGACACACGCACAGATGGAGATAAATGCATATATCCCGTCTGATTTCATTATAATCAATGAGTGCATTATCCAAGGGCAGCCACAAATCCAAACTCGACCGATTCGCCTCCGTCTGCCGTGTGCGATGGCTAATTAATAGGCAAATTCCAAGAGCAAATTGTCCCAATAATTAGGCATGCACAAGTGCATCCTGCCAGCCACCACCTCCTCCACCTCCACCTCCATTTCCACCCACCGATCCTGGGGGTTACTTGGCTTTAGACCAGCATCATCCACCTTCATTTGCATTAATTGCCGTTAAGTCGTTGTGCCTGACTGGCGGCTATTTAAGGGTTGGGTTTTCGATGGTCTAACCCCCTCGATAAGGAGTTGGTTTTTGGGGTCGGATCCCATTCAACCAGATGGCGTGCACTTGCATTTAGTGCAAATTTGTCGCTTTTGCCTTCGATGTCCCTGACTATTAACAACATTCCCTTCGTTCTGGTCTCGACTTGGCCATGGGTTATTAATGGGCCTTCGGGCGTTATTGGAAATATTAACAGACTTGTTTTCGGTCTTGGTCCTCTAAGTGGGAAAGCATCTCACATACTCGGGGATTGTGTGTGCGTGGGCCTAGTTGCTTGTAATTGATATTAAACTGCTGTGAGTGGCAGCCTAATGGGGCCAAAAGGGTTCAACTGTGAGACGCATTTGCAGGCAAAGGGAATACGAATCAGAATTATGATGTTCCAAGTGCTCTGCATACGTAGTCATGAGAAGAAAGGCATGGAACATTAGAAAGCTGGAACTGGGAAATGTCAGTGGTCTGGATTTGGGCTTTATTACCACTTTAGTGCCTGGTTGCATTTGAAAAGGAGAAACAAAAAGTGGAGAAGTAGGATTTCACAAATTAGACATATATAGACTTACAATAAGAGGATTTTTCAGAAAGACTGAAATTTCCCTAATTGAATTGTTCTTTTTATTTGATCTACTTGTTGTAATTCAATCTTTTCCAAACCCTTAAAAAATTCTAGACACCGACTAGGGGCAAACAATATATAAGTCTTTATATTTTAAACTTTTATTATTTCAACTGCAATTACTAAATTTGTAAATCTAAATTCAATACATTGAACTTAAAGGGAACTTAACTTATTCAAAACCACTGATTCGATTCAACATTCAACTTTAATCGTCCTGACTGAATCCATCGTTTACGAATCCCTAGACCTGCCCCCACAATCAAATATTTAAACAATGCCGGCAATTAGTGGGTCTATAACTGGGCCGCCACACCAATCATCGTTCGATCGAGAATTGTACATGGGAATTAAAAGTTGACTGTAATTCTTAAGGGCGCCCCTTTAAATTAGCGTTCTGCACTAAAACACTAAATTAAAATCCAATCAAGTTGTGCGGGGTAACTGCATGAAACAACTGTAAACTTTTCCCACAGCGTTTGTCGAAGTCGTATCGTTCTTCTTACCGCTCTGCTATTCTTGCTGTGGTTTACTCTGTTAACTTGGCTAAGAGTTCGACGACGAGTTCGCCAGTTCTCCACCTTCGTGGGCCAGACAAACTGGCAACTAGTTTAGTTTGTTTCTACTTATGTGCAGTGTCTTTTGCTGTTGTTAAGCAAATGACAGACTGATAGACTGACGGAAGGACACCCCAACCGACAATCGATTCACACCCTGCAAAAGGAGTTTTGAGCTATACACGTGAGTTTATTTCATGTTACATCGTTTCAAAGCCCTGGGCAAAAACCAAAAAAAAATAGGGGACGAAACAAGCCAGTCAACAAATACCCTGGATTATGTTTTGGTATAAAAATAGCTTGAGTTTTGTCATTCTGATCAGGGTTCTGACTGGTATTTAATTGGTAAAAAATGTATTAAGAAATGTTTGATAAACATAAGGGAGGTACCTACCGTTAATACCATAGATCTGACACCTTTATATATAATTTTTAAATGGCTTGTCGCAAAATTCCATAAAATTGCAACTTAATTATAATTTTAATATTGCCATAACTTTACAAATTCAAAAATTTGTAGACTGCTTCTCTACTTGAAGGGTATTAAAAGATCTTCCTTGCTGATTTTAATGTACATATTTATAACGAAACATTCAACTAGACTCTAGTTACTAGTTACCAGAGTGGGAAAAAGTGAGAGAAAGGGCCTTTTAAGGGGGCGGTAGAGTGAAGCAGAGAAAGAGTGCCGGCGGGGATTTCCACCAAGTGGGAACCAAAACATTTGTCGCAAAGATTTTCACGTCACTCGGGGAGTTTCTCCGCTGTTCTGTTTCGGTTTCTGTGTTTTCCAAATGGGAAGTCAGCCAGGGCGCTCAGGAAATGAGCGAACAACTGAAAATGGTAGCACGATTTTCGGGATGGAGGGGAGCGAAATGCTGTGCATTCATATAATCATTAACAGTGTCACATGCAACATAATGAGACCGGGACCAGGGCGCGCCTGTCTTGGCCATGCCCCCAAGGCAACGGCGGTGTAATGTGGGGAGGGGGTGGTAGGTCGGTCTGCCAGGAATAACCCCCACTCTACATGTCCCCGCGTCCCCCATCTCCATTCGTACACACATGCTGCAAGTCTGACGCTTAAGTAGTTTACATTTCGTGTATAAGGAGCCATAAAAGGAAAACATTCGCTCCATTAAGGGAACATAATTTTCCGTTTTTCGGTCGGGGATTTTTCGTCAAGTTTATGGAGATTGAAATGGGGACTCCAAACTTCTGCGGGTCTGCCTGGCAGCCATAAAAGAGTGCATCAAATGGGATTTTAAGTTGTCGCATTTAACAGGCTGCCCGGGGGAGGGCACTACAAAACTACAAATAGATCTATCAAATTCGTCGCAGCAGCTGAGGGCGAGATGCAAACTGAGGTTTTGTCGAGGTTTGTCATTAAACAGACTTCTTCATCATCTTCATCTCCCAGTTTCTTTTTTGTTTTTTTTAGTTGTATCTCTGGGAAACAGAAGAGTTGAGTTGGTTGGGGAAAAGCTTTGTTTTTTATGTCACAGCTCATTAGTTTGGGACTTGGATATCTGCTGGTCTCAGCTTTTCTGGAGCATCCGTGGAGCGTTAATAGCCCTCTGAAATATTTATGAAACATTTGTCGAGCGTCGTCGAGTGGGTTGAAGACATTAACGGATATGTTTGATGAAGCGTTCTTCAAGACAGGAATTCAATTAGTAAGTACCAAATGAAGTTGAAATAGAAATTAAATGGACTTTTTTAAGACATTGATGGTATAAAGAGTGGTAAAGGAAGAAATTAAAGATAAATGGCTTGGAGTCAATCTATTTATAGATTTCAGTATTTTTTAGTTCCAACATTAATTAATTATTGTTACTATCTAATGGCCTATAAAATGGCAATTAAACCAAAAAATAAACATGTTGCTTTCAATAGTATTAAGACGGTTATTTATTTACATTTTATTTTAATCATTTTTTAAAAAGTATTTATAACACATAATATTTCATGCACTTTTCTTGTTAAAGGCATAGTATTTTCATGGTAAGCAGAGTAGCCTATTGCATCAAGAATAAACCCCTTATACAACAACCAAAATCAAGCAATCCTTTAATGACTTCATCCAATAATTCCAATTACTTTGACTCTTAAATATCTCACAAACCGCCCAAATTAAATGCGCCCTCTCCATCGCTTCACCTCATATGTTTGGCAATGTCAAAGGAAATTAAAATCGTCGAGCCACACGATGATGAATTTATGCGAAAATTTAATTATTCCCCGACAAACAGAGCAAACGCAAAGAGGAAAAAGCGAAAAAATATCGATGAAAAATTAATGTCGATTGGGAGCCGATACCAATAAATCAATGCACAAACAAAAGACAGTGGGGAGAAGGGGGTGCGGAGGAGAAAACAGTCGCCACAAAGTTTAATGAAGAATGATAAAAAAGGAGGAAAAGCAAATGACGTTAAATGAAAATATTAAAAGTGGCAAGAGGCTAAATATGGCCAAGTGATTTAAAGAGTAAGAGTGACAGGGTGAAACGGGGGTTCTTTGGGCCAATTAGTCTTTGGGCTCGTGTTGACAAGAAATTAACAAATTGCGATGTCGGCTGACGAGGGGGAAGATCTTTTTTAAAGTAATTCAATATGTTTAAACGTTGGCCACAGGCCGTCCCACCCCGCTGCCACCCCCTTTATTGTTTGATTGGCACACAAAGAAGGCTGGAAGAAGGCCAAGATGGAGGGGCGATGGGGAAGGACCTCGCTCAAGGCACTCACTGCAGAGAGAAAAATTCAAAATGAAATTTGTATTGTATCATTTAAGATTAAAAAAAGTTTTTTTTTTTTAATTTAAGTTCTATTAATTTATTTTTATTTAATTCAAGTGAATAAAGAATATTATTGTGGTTATATACCTGGCCCTTCAAATAGTACATTGAAAAATTATAAAACTATAACGATAAATACGTATTTAAAGCTTAAGTTCAATTCCTAGGTGCTCAACAAAATATGTAAAAAAATATTTAACAAAATTGTTTCTGCTCTGCATTAAAGCTTCTGCAAATTGCGATTTCTCACACTATATCAGATCTTAATTACTGCCGTAATTAATTTCCAGGACACTTTTTCGATTCGCCTCATTGATTCCGCCTAAGAAATGAAAACAACATTTCTCTAAGTGCACTCGACAACGATGACACTTGAAACTTGCGATGGCAGAAGAAGATGGAAAAGGACTCGGGGCTGGAAATGAGATGGGGGAAAGGTGGTGCAGCATCCTCAGCATCGTCAGCTTTTAATGTTTGAACTTTTTATTACGCAAGTAGCAAGGGCAACTCAGTGGAAGGGGGGATTGGTGGGTGGGTAGGGCAGGTGGCGACCCCGATGCTTGTCATATGACACCAATAAATCGCTTCAATTGCTCTCTGACTGACGCCGTTACCTGGGCACTTCACTTCACTTTAGCCAGCTCCCTTCAGCGTTCAATGTCAGCGTAATGAAAAAATGCCAATACCAAAATGAATGTGTAAATGAAATGGCTACAAAGAGGACACAGCACACACACGCAGCCCCCTCGCCCCCCACCCCCGCTTCGCACCTGAAATGTGTCTGAGCACCATTGGAGCGTGAGTAATCCTTTCAATTTAAACAGCTCCCACAGCACGGCACACAGGTGAATAATTGGCTTCTATGCTCTGGAAAATTACCGTAAAATTAGCCTGGCAAAAGAGCTGAAAACGCAGGTAGCTTTTCGAGTAACAGAATAACAAAGGTGGGACTGGCAATTGCTTTCGAAATTGAGAAGACACCAAAAGTCTAAGGCTTAACAATGACTCGAATTAGGTTTCAACAGCACTTACAGATCCAGAAAGAAAGGGTGTTTCAACCCTGTATTGTCTAGTAACTATGGAAAACCATTCTTATGTTTTTGGGTTTTGGCATAAACCTCGAGAAATCATAAAATATTAAATGATATAAGGAATATTGGAGGATGGCCTTATTTTTACAGAATTGCTTCTGAAAAAACATATTCAAAGAGTCTGTTAAAACATTCAAATATACTTTACTTTACATTGTTTATATTACCTTATTTTTTTCTAAATAATCAAGACTTATAATAATTCAGGACATAAATTAATCAAGAAAATAACCATCTAGTTGATTTTAAGTATTTTTTTACCCACAATACTTTTTTGCTTCATCTGTTACGAATTTAGTAAACTTTGTAATATTTATATATTGATTGAAAGTCCAAAGAAATTCTCTAAATCAATATTAGGTATTTAATCTGTAAATTTTAAAAACAGTAATTATTTTTATTTTTTAAAGTTTGGACCTGAATAGCTGTTTAAGACCCCATAGCCTAGTCCAAGCAGACTCCAACTGCAACAAGTGTTTTTTTTGCGAAGCCAATATCGGTTTCAGCCTGAGTTAACTCGACTTGTTTACTGCCCAAGCCAATGAAGCTGCCCAAGAAGTTGGCAGGAGCAACAGCTGCTGTTGCCTTTGTCAACAGGCGAGTGGAGCAAAAAAGGAGCAAAGAAAGCCCCAGTTTGTCACCTGACGCGTGCACTCAAGCAGGACGAGCAGTTCGGGACAACAGCTGCTGTCCGCACCGGGTCTCCAAAATCCCAACTGCTGCCAGGATTCCTGGATGCTTGGATACTTGTATACTGGGAGCCATGTGTTGCTCACTCGCCCCGACATGTGCGCATTCAAATGGAAGCTGCGAAGTGGCGGATTCCTCTGCTTTTGCTGCTTCGCTTCGTCTGGTTTAAACAAATGGCGTTTTGGCCGGCAGCTTCTTGGGGGTGTCATATATCATTGCCCCACAGCCCCTGGGCGCCAAAAAAGAAACCCCAGAAGTAAAAGTTTGATGCCAAGATTAACAATGCGAATACTCTATCCTTGACACATTTTGTAAGACCTGATAAAAGACTAAGAATTAAAAGTTTTCTAATTTTAATTAAATAAATTGTTTCTATTTAATTGATTTTTTTAATATGCCAAGCTTATTAAAATAATTTATTTATTTAAACTAGTATGTTAGTTTCTCAAAAATTATAGAAAAATGTGAATTTCTGCTAGCATTTCAAATTTATTTCCTCTTTTTTGGCATTAATAAATAAATACAAAATATAAAGTTCACTAGTCCTTTTATTAAAAACTTTTCAGGCATCTCCGTAAGCCCATTTTATAGAGTAATAGCAACGAGGGATCCAACGCTAAGTACTTTGGACAGTCGTGTTGGAATCGTTGATGAGGCCCAATGCAGTGGCAACCCTAGACACACGCACACACCCACATCCTGGGCAACACCCACGCATATGTGGAACACTTGTATAAATTGGCTCATTATGAAACTCATCCATAATCTATGAAGCCTGGATAGCCATCAAGCTTCTTGGGATCCCGCACACAATCCCACACTCACTTCGATTACCCTGGCCGAAAAAGCAGGATGGATTGAGGGGCAACCTTACCATTTGCGACACGTGTGTAACTCGTTTTTCAAAAAGGAAAACTGAGTGGCAAGCAGCGGAGAAAGACTTTCGCCCGGCGCATAAAACAATTCACTTTATGCGCCCGAATTTAGCCATTTGCCACCATTGAAGCGTTAACTGGACATAGCCTTTGGAACAGAGAAGCCCATTTGGCATCCCTGGTAATGGCCTCGGTCCGGGCATATATACATTTTAAGCAGCATGGTCATCCCTTTTTCAAATATTGTTTCTGGGCATTACTTAATAAATAAAATGAGCAGTCAATGAATTTCAAGCAGAAAATTACTTTTAACGAGAAGTCATAGATATTGCTATGCTAACAAAAGATTCAAGATCTAAGATAAAATCGTAAATTGAACGATCAAATCAAGCTTAAGGTTGCATTTTGTTGGATAATAGATATTAACTGCCACTGCTAAAATTTTTCAACAAGCCAATATATAACATGACCCATATTTTATTTTACTTTAGTTTACTTTCCCGAACCGATTTAAACACTTCCACTACTCTCTTTAATTTTTCCGCGCATTCTGTTCGTTTTGACCTCGTTTCCCGGTCTTATAACTTATCCCGAATAAACCATCTGTTCAATATGAAAACATCCAAAAAAGGGAAACAAAAATTCAAAACAGCAGAAAATTGTTCCCAGCATAATTCCAACTTAATGCAAAACAGCTGACCACACTTTCCTCCTGCACCCTCGATGGAACCACCCACCTGTCAGGTGAAATATTTCTAATTTTTCAATGTCCGGAAAGGATTTTTTGCTCCCCTTTCCTGTTCATCCTTGACCTGTCTCAACTAATATCTTATGTAATAGCAGCCAACAACTTTTAATGCATATCGACAGAGGGCTGCTGCTGATATTTCACAGACAGCTGGGTGCAGAGACCGGGGAAAACTATTTTTAATATGCATTGAAAAAGCCAAGATGGTAACAGGGCCGAAACTTTGACTAGCTCTTCTAATTGTGCAACTTCCGCTCACTTGGCCGAAAGTGTGCGGCTAATGCTGCACCTTAAGTGCATCCACCACCCCCAAAAAAAAAAAAGAAAACCCAAAATAACCCACCAAAACCGGACAGCTTGTCTTAATGCCCTTCACTTCTTTTTTGGGGGGCGGCAGGCACTTCATTTTCCGAGCGGAGAGTGCAGGAGGCGTTGCCGCATAATAAATGGACAATTTGCCAGTTGAAGCGTGCAAAAGCCCGCAGGGATGTAGGATGGATGTAGGGTGCCGAGCACCCCGATGCGGTTATAGATTACTTTGGCCCCAACCCCTATTAGGGGGCAACCCTTGGCCAGCCATAAAATTATTTTCTGCAACAATTTCTTGAGCACTTCTTCTCCTGCTGCTCCTCGCCGCTCGAGGGCATTTTAATTTTTGATCTCGTAAATTTTCACAAGAGATAATAATAATATGATGCGTTCCACCTGGGAACTAAGAGTGGGCCAAGTGTTCTTGAGAGCACCTCAAACTTCAGCTTCTTGCCCCGTTTTATTGACTTATGGCTCGGGACCACAAAAGGCCAAAACTTGAGCAATTATTAAAGTTGATCCAAGGCGAAACCCTCCCTTCTACAAAACCCTGTGGCAACCACTAAATCATCTCTTTGATAAGCAATTTGATTTATTTTCCGAAAACAATTTTTTTTGTGCTGTTGCCCAAACTATTTCGGTGCAAAAAGCGAAACAACAAAAACCCACCGAGTTTAGAAATATTTGAGCTTAGGTATTCTTGTCCAGCATAAAACCCCCCAAAATGCTTTGGTTAGGTAAAATGGGCATTAACATATTTTAAAAGTAGATTGCTGCTGCCTGTTGTTGTGGCATGTCAAGCATGAAGTGCAAATAGCTTATAGCTAAATATTTATACACAAATTTTGGTTTGATATTGTTTTGCCTCTTTTTTCCCAGCCAAAACACTTCTGTGTGTTAGGGTCATCCATCAGTCGGCAGATGATGTCGTGGGTGAGGGAAATGCTTCATTTTTGACATAATTTGACTGCGATGAGGTGAGTTTGTGTCGGTTTTGGTAGAAAAAGAAGTTGCGAAAGGATTTGGGTTCGGGCTAGCATATCAGAGCGTGGTTGAATTGTGTTTAGCATAGCGGGAAATTGGCTTTAAATATTTAACCCATAGCAACAGCAATCCTTAAATACCACACTCATGATTAAGCCACTAAGCTAAAATATGTGAAAACATTTCACTTAGCTCAAGAACTCAATTTGTTAAGCTTATACTGTTGAGAGAAATAAATTATGTATGTATATATTTATATAAAAATTATTTTATTGATCTATAGAGAATACTGAGCTTATAATCACTTGAAGACCAAGTTTTGCCAATAATTTCCTTAAAAATATCCCCCAGTCTCTTTAACAGAAGTGTGAGAACTCCTCGGGCCTTTATTTATATGCTATTGTTTCCATAATAACTTCAGTAATCCCTCGAAAATTGTTCAATTTAACGTTTCGAAATTGCCAAACAAAGTTTCTTACCCAAAATAAAAATTTGCCCTAAGCTGGCCCCAAATTCTCTACTCTATTCCAACATTCAATCATAACGGATCCCAAAGAGGGATACCCGAAGATAAGGAAAAACAAAGTAATTGAATAAGTCCAAGGAAATGTCAAAGTGGAAAGAATTTTTCCTGTGATGTGAGTTTTTGGTTGCTTAACTTTTTGGCACAGCTGTGTGGGGCCTTTTCTACCCTCTGTGAAATAATTTGTACCCAAATTAAGAAAACAGTCAAAACCGGAAATTTTCAGGGGATGGGAAAAATTGAAAACGGGAAGCGTTAGCCAAAGTGTGATTAAAACTTTTTTTTGCAAGAAATTTGCCTTTCTTTCGAGCATGTGCGGAATAATTGGTAATTTTTTCATTGCCATTTGATAATCGACGGAAAACCACTTTATACTCTTTTTAAAAGTGTTCAGGGCCTTAATCTTTCATATAAACAAATTGTTAATAATGACACAAATTATTACCCAGAGGAAAGTATAATATAATTTTGGTTAAAAGGCTTAACGCAGGGAAGAAGGAGGCTATATACTATTCTTAATCAGTCTCTCTAGCCATGTCTATTAGTTGCCTTACCGATTGCGAGTTCAAAAGATAAAGACTTGAAACATAAGATATCATCTTTTTATATTTGTACGCAGATTATGTATGAAAAAGCAGCAGATCGAACGTCTATATCCTAAAGCTGTCATAGAAAAATTCGTTAAATATGTTTAAAAAAAATGTCTTAATACTACTGACCCTAAGAACTTTAAAATGTAACTTGTTCATAAAGATTCGATTAGGGTATTCAAAATATGTCATGCCGTATCTACAATTTAATTTTTGTTTCCTTTATCATCAGGGTTTGGTAATCGCTGAGAAGCCTTTTTTAAGGTCCACGCTCAATTGGTATAATGCGGCGTAATAACCGTTATTTGACATGAAGAAGAAAAGTGAAAAGCATCCAGGGTTGTCACCCTTTCCCCAGGGAATCCGGGAGTGGCATTGCACCTTGCAGATTGTCGGTGGTGGTGGATGTTGCCTCCGGGCTTACAATGGATTAATTTGAATAGGTGTCTGGCACTCGGTCCAATTGGGAAAGTGTCTCGAAACAAAAAACGACACCGGGATGGACGGCATGGAATCAAATGCTAAAAGTCCTACGGAATGGGTGGTGCTGGGTGGTGCAAGGATTGCCGGCTATCAACCACCGCAAGCGGAGTTAGCTCCGTCGGCTGTTGCCTTTCCCATCATGCGTAATTCTATTTGTCATTTTGATTATGACATTGTAATGCTTTAATTGATGCGATGCGACAAAAGACGGGTAGATGGGGGGGGGTTGAGATACGTGGGTGCGACTGCAAACTGTAAAAGGCAATCAACCCTGTCTCTCTTTTGTGTTCCGGGATTTCGTCAGGGTGA
Organism: Drosophila kurseongensis; assembly: GCA_018153305.1. NCBI lineage: Eukaryota > Metazoa > Arthropoda > Insecta > Diptera > Drosophilidae > Drosophila > Drosophila kurseongensis. The sequence goes on along the minus strand of JAECXX010000005.1, from coordinate 11,267,040 downwards.
TGACTATGACGCGCCGGCGAGATTCCTCTTTTTTTCCTGTCTCTTCGTTTGACAAATCCTATAAACAACCCGGGGCAGCTTTTTGTGTTCCATGTTTGGCGTGTCTGCGGGCCAGAAACGTTCGAAATTTCAATGAATTTTAAATTAAAACTCTCCGGCTATGAAATAGGAGGAAAACAAGGTGAATCAGGTGGGTATCGATGTGTTTGAAGGGGTCGATCTGCCTGGCAGTCTGCATCTATATTACATTTGCCTATGCATAGCTGCTCTGAAAGTCAATATATTGTTTGACTTTAAATTTGGTCTTGGAGTTTATTGCTGTAAATAAAGGTAAACCACTATAAGTTGTATTTTAATCGTTCTAAAATGTTTAAGAGCGTTTTGCATTTCTTCAAAATACCTTCATCAAATACAACATGCGAATTGTAATAATAAAAGTATAATATTTCGGTAATAACCAGTTTTCATGTTAAAAGGTTGGTAAAACTAAAAATCAAATTTGCTGACTAGGGAAAACCAATTGATTATTTTTGTATTGCAGTCATATTTCGCACAGTTCATTCGGGATCCTTCTTTTTCTGCGAGTATGAAGTCCCGTGCTTGTTCCGATGCAGAGTTTAAAGTTGAAGATGGACTGCGTTGATTAGACAAATAATTAATATTACAAGGAATCAATTTATAATTCAATGATTCACCTTAAAAGCAAGTGTAACATATCGGCTGCAGTGCTGAAGTCATTTGCAAATTTTATTCTGTTGGCTTCGCAGATGGCTTCCAAAAGACATTCATGTCCATTCAATCCGTAACTAATTGGAAACCAAATTATATTAGTGGTTTTTAGTGTGAGTTGATTTAAATTCACCCGTTAAGCATATGTTCGATAAAGTTGTATATTTGCCAACGGAGATACGTTGGCTTCATAAATAATTTCCGCTGTTTTTCGGCGTCTATGGTATTCGGTTTATATTCAGGAAAAAGTGGGTTTTGCCTATAAACACTTGCATTGTAAGGTAGATAATACTCTGCCTTTAAAACGTAGCCTACAGTGAGTGATTCGTAGTCAAGATCGGCTGGTATACCAATACCAGCAATAAACTGTAATCAAAAATATACCCATCAACTACTATTTTTTCACAATTTAAGATACGCATTACCTGATGTCTTGTGGGCGCTTGCCGGGGAAATATTAAAAATCGTTTAGTTCTGGAATGCACATCTTGGGTTAATGTTTGGGGCAAAAAACTTAAACAAAATGTGGCACAAACTGAAAACCACACGGATGTATTCATGGCGGCGGCTGAAAACCAACTAAACTCAGTGCAGAACTAACAAGAAAACACAGATTCTTGTACAATTAGCATTATACTGCCAAATGGAAAAGTAGCATCCAGGTCAACGTGGTTCAAGAACTGAATGCAACATTTCTTATTAAAATATACTCTTGCTAAGAACTCACCGTCTTAATAATTTTTTTGCTATACCACCTTTTGGTCTTAAAAGAATTTCTATCAGATTTGTTATGTGTATTATGGTTTAAAAAGTTTAGTTTCTTTAAACGCTTTTATCAGATTATTGTGCCACAATTATAATCTTGTTATTAGGTATTTTTATTAGATTAATATTAAGTCAAACAAAATTGTAGTAATGAACGCTTTCATCAGGTTAGTTTGCCAGACATATTAATACATACTCATCTATGAAAATATATAATCGATTCATACATCTGTTTCCATTCAAATTACCCGTATTGTTCTTGGTGGCGGCCAAAAACAAAGGGCGGACTGGTCTCTTTCCATTCGTGGGGTAATACTGTAATGCAAAAGCCGAAAATTGCGTTTTGAACTTGTTGTTGCCATGGCAATTTTCGGGTAATGATAAGCGGCAACAAGAACAACAAAGCCGTGGAGCTGCCAACACGAAGCAGTTATTTTGCTGCACGCAAGTCGCAGGCTACGTGGCGCGACGCATGGTGCACGCAACCCAAAATTAGGCGCAGGACAAACATGTGTGTGACAGCAGTGCTGTCGATCTAGCCATGTTTGGTTGCCTTTCTTATGAAGTATATGATTATCTTTTTTTTATGTCCTTAATTGTAATTTGCAGTAAATTAATATTATAATAAGCTGCCTACTCTTTACATTTTCTATAAACTTTCCCAAACATTTGTAATTGAATAATGTTTTTAAACACGTTCATACGTAGACGTATATATATTTCTGTCATTTTCTATCGGCACACCAAAAAGTTTCAAAATCAAACAATTTTTTTAGAAGGTTATTCGAAATTAGGTTTAGTTTCACTTATACCAGAGATGCCACACCAATGGAATAACAAGTGGAGCACGGTTGTTCTTTAGAGTTGGGTAACAAATTATAAAATTTCTGACAGTCGTGGCACGTTACTATAGTAATTGGTTAGTATAGTTATTTCTAAAGATTTGAAACATTTTAACTTCTGCGATAAACCGAAAATAATCGAGCCCTCAAGAATTTTAATCGTATATTTAGTTAATAGAAAATTATTTAAACCGTAGAATACTTTATTTATAAAAGGTTTTAATAATCCGAAGTTATTACTGCCCAAAATGTATTATGTAAATTGCATTATTTCTAATCATCCAAATGTTGATTTTTGACATCACTAATAAGCAGGCAACAAAAGTTGATAAGGCTGTGTTGGGAAACGGGGAATTTCGCAAAGAGCAAAAATAAGGCGGAAACCAACCGGCAAGCCAAAAGGCGTAAACGTTGCACGCTGCCGTTCCACCTGATCGACTTTTCTAGGCGTTGCAGCCGAGGGGATGGTTAATAAAAGGGAGAGTGGCGGAAGGGAAGGAAATCGGGTTCTGGGAATGGGGAATACCCTTATATGGGAATACGAAAATACGGGAACGGGCAGCTGTTGGCGGCGTCATTCTAATGCACGATGCACAGTGGGCATGAAATATTGTTGACAGGTGAAAATGCTACACATGGGGCACGCGCGAGTTAACGACATCGGGACACGTCACAGGCGGCGGCAGATAAGCCGAAACAGATACGGTGTCCAAGTGGGGCACATAGCACATCGAGCTGGGACTGGGAACCTCTGGGTTACGTGCTGGGTCGCCATTTGGGCGTGGCCACCTCCCCTGGGGGAGGCCAGAAAACGGTAATAAGTGAAAGTGTGTGCCAAGTGAAAGGGTGGCCGAGGTGAATCTAAAATTTCCGGTGGATGCGGCCGTATCTATTGCCGGTGTCAGTCAACTCCCAGGGCATTCTAATAAATACTTGATTAGTTGAATAATAAATTCAAATGTTTTGTCACTTTCCAAGGAAATGCTGAAATTTCCAATTTCCTACGAATTCAATAATCTCTAATCTGCCACGATATGGATGATTGAGTGTCCTCGAAGTCATTGAAGAAAATTTGTATCTTTGTATTGTTCAATTGCAGTCATAAATTAAACTTAAAATTTTATTTTTAGAATTAAAATATTTATTAAGCAAAATTAACAGAATTTAGTTTTTTTAATTCTATAATATTTTTTTATGTCATTAAATCCTCTTTCCCGTCTTTCCTTTATCTAACTTTTCTATATCCTCGACGGTATCAAAAGTTATTGCTCTTTTCCCGTTTCAGCTATAGCATGTTTCCATTATACGCTATGTCAAATCCTGGCAGCTTATCAAACACGCTTATCCAGGAAACTGCAGGCTAAATGCATTTTATTTGAAAACAAGAAACCCGTTGACAATTAGGCAAACCTCTACAAGACCCTTTCGGCGATAGGCAAATGTCCTGGCTTATCAATAACAGGTGAAATTCAAAATTTGCATGGCTTCCATTGCTTCCATTTGAGTTGAGTTCGGTTCTTTTCAGTTCAGGACACGCCTGCGGCTCTGCAATAAATTCACTTTGCATTTTAATTTCAACTGGAAAAAGTAACGTGAAAAAGTATGCAATTTATCTATGGAGAAGAAATACACACACAAAATGCAAACAAAGGAAGAATGCAAAATTGTGTAATTTCTGCGGCTGCTGCGTTGGAAGAAAGAAGGGGGGGAAATCTTCCTGTTGCACACGTAGTCGCGGAATCAACTTTTGGCCTCTAATGTTGCTGAAAATTGAATTTCTTATTACAGAAATGCTCGCGTTGCGTGCGGCTGCTGCGTTGTACAACAACGTAAAGAGCATTACGTGTTTACGTAAAGTTTCGGCGCCGGTCGGCCAAATTGTTTTCCCCATCTCCCCGAGCTTTTCCGCGGACTCTCCTTGCTCTCCTTGCTCTTTTCGTTCTGTTTGTTTATTTTAGTATTTTTTGTCTGCGCTCAAATTAAATGAAATATTTATTCAAACGTTGAAAATTGCTTTAAAATAAATAAAGAAATGGGCAAAATGATATGCCAAAAGGGCTGCCAAAATGTCGCCGCCAATGTCCTTTGTCCTCCGCATCCTTAACCCTTCCTTCCGCTGCTCGGAGAACTACTTGGGCTTTGACTGACTTTTTGCTATCTTTGGTTTATCGCCCAAGTGAATCATGTCAACCGCAAAAAGGGGCATCATCTTGGATTACCATAAAGGCGTCCGCATCCTGCGTCTAGGCGCCATTCATTTTTCATACATATATATGGGAGCGGGTCCTGTTCTTCCTGCAGGATCTAGATCCTGCATGTGCTCTGGCCCCAAGGCTTTGTTCGATTTAAAATGCCAGCAACAACCAACCCAGTTGGGAAATTTTATAAATGAGCTGCCAGCCGCTCCCTTTCTTCCTCCCGATGGCCAGGAAACGAGCAACTCGCCTGAAGAGTCCTCGTGCCAAAAGGACTGCCGTCACAATGCCCCGAAATTCTTGATGGTCAAAGCCAAAGTGCAATGTCCGTGATGACTTGCCAGCCCAGTCATCCCCATAACCCCAAGGCTTAACCCACTACTTCCGACCTCCACCTCCTCCGTCGCCAGAAATAGTCGAAATCCGGAGCAAGGCGACAAGTTTGACGCCAGCCACAAAATTGAAGTGTAGGAGATGAGTTCCGGCTCTGTTTATGTTGAAGGCTGCCTTCTTCTTTACCCACGTTCAGTTTCTGCTCAGCAGCAATCAATCATGCGGTTTAAATTAGGGTATTTACTTAAGTCGGTCAATCGATAGTGGCGAAAGTAAAATATTTTCCCACTCCATCCTCGTCAGTCTTCTGCTGCGGAGTCTGTCAATGTGACAAACATCAGGAAACTTCTGAGGTTAGGAAAAGGTTTTAAAGGATTTCACTACGGTCATCAACGATTGGCAGTGCCCTTTAAAATATAAGAAAGGGGTAGTGAAGATGAAGGATTGATGAGCCTTTTAAAATGATGAAGATAGTGTTTATTGAGGGTATGTTAAACCAAAGACCAATATAATTATATTGGTCTTTGGTTAAACCATGTGGCTCTTCATTGCTTATTGCCCATAAAAAGTATTTCTAGGATGCCAATTTTATCCTTTCTTTTGTATAAAAACTGTAAAAGCTAACTCTCTAGATCTATAGAGGTATAATACTATTTACTTATAAATTGGCTTAAAGTTCAAGCATCTATAATAAAGGGTATCTAAAAGTTAGTTTAAAGTAAAGCTACTGCTGACAGCTGAACTTTATTATCACAATTCCATATCTTAAATTACAGCCTACCAATAAAGGGGGTGGTCAATGTCAATTTTTGAAAAGTAAAACAAAAGTTTCCTTCCACATCTATTTACATTTGGAAAAGTTTATGCGGGCTGATTGTGTGGGAGTAGGTTAATGACATGCCAGGAACCTTTTAACTGCCATCATCCTACTCTTATTCCTCAAAAATCCTCCGCAGGGGCACACCCGTATTAATCATGAGCCTGTCACCTTGCGTAAATATGGCAAAATAAGTGGAAAATGAGCCAAAGATGCTATAAGATATATATTTGGTAATGAACTTAGCAGCCAAAGTTTATTAGAATCAGGGCAAAGTTTGAACTTGGATTGGGGGGCAGAACTCTCAACAGTTAATGAGTGGGCCAAAGTAAACAAGTACATTATGAGCTCCAGGAAAGTTTCTCAGGCTCAAAGGCAATCAAACACTCTTGGACTTTGATAAATCATAGTTGACCTGCGTCGAACTGTACCGCAATCGATGATTTATGGAAATTGCCCAGGCTAACCCTTTTCATCTCATTTTGTTTGTAAGCTGCTTGGCAATTTGTCAAATAATTGTATTTGGTGAAAATATCTTATCAATACATTGATTTTCACGCCTATCAAGTGCCCGCCCAGCACACAAACAAATTACGCTCAATGATTTCCAACTCAATATTGTTACACAGTTTCCGCCTTCCGGGATTCCCCGCAGTCGAATAACATTAAGGTGTGCTGCTCGTTCCGTATCTGTGTAAATTATGAAAATTACCACAAAATGCTGCAGCGTTCCATGGAATCGCATGCGGTTTATGGGCATTTCAAGCCACAAACACACACTCGCACACAGGTGTTGTTTGTCCTGCCAAGGGAATTTACATTGATCTCTGAAGGAGTCGAGTCTGCAGGTGCGTGGGCCGATGTGTGCGTGCATTTAATGCTGTGTTAAATTGAAAATTTGCATAAAATATTTGCTGTTTATTTATTGGCCCAGGTATATTCACTTGCCCTCTGCTATTTGTCTGTGCATCGACTGGGCCAGGCCAACTAAATATTTGATGCAATTTGTGTGCAATTTTATGGTCAACTTAGCCAGGAACTTTGCTCTTTCCTTTCGGATTCCGGGTCGACTGGTTAAGTTTATATGAGCATAAACTTGGTTACAACTAAATCGATTTCGGATTTCAATTTATTATTATGTGTGCCCTGGTATGTAAGTTTATTTTATATTGCTTGTTGTATGGATGGGTTGCAAATAAATGGAATTAGTGAAACATTTTGAATTGTAGACTCTACTTAAGAAATTCCGTATTGGTCTATTATATAAAAGTTAGCAATTAGATATTGGTTTTATTTTGTATTTTTATTTTAATAATAAATCTCTTATCGGAACATACTAAATTTTAAATACGTGTTTTCAGAACACTAAATTTACAGTTTTCTATTCTTCATTCCACCTGTAGCCATTCGAATGCAAACTCCCAGAAACTTCTCGAGGGGTTTTTGGAGACTTTTCCTGATTTCCATTTCGGCTTGGCACCCTCATTTTCTGGATAAAGAAAAAGTTCTTCGTGCCGTGTCTTGGAATATGTAAATAAATCTGAGAAAAAAATTCATCGAATCAACTTTTTTTGCGCCGTATGTGCGCTGGGGTTAGTGATGAAGAATTGAGAAGGCGGTGAACGTGGGGCATTTGCCATTTTTATAGTGTGTTTATATAGCACTTGGAAAATATTACTTTTTGCGCCGAGCAATAATTTTAATTGCTTTGCCAGTGCCAGAGTCGGCGGAATCTGGGGATTGGCTCTCCGCCGACCAAACAACTCCGCACCCCCACAGTTTTCCTCTGATGCTGATGCATTCACAAAAGTTAAGTGGCAAAAGTTTTCGCACTAAAGTTGAAGTTGCCGCTCTCGTGTTGTTGGCGCTTTGTTGTTGTTTTCGGAGGGCAAACATCAACGCCCACGCGAAGTGAAACAGTAGCAAAAGCTGGATATTATTTGAGTTTGGTCCCTTTTTTCCAACATCCCCACCAAAGACCACCTTCCGCCTTTCACCCGCTCCACTACTTTTTCCCCTGGTACTTTGATTGTTTTGAGATTTCGCGGCAACACATAAACTTACGCTTGACGAGTCGGGGGGTTTGGGGAAGTCCCGATTTGTTTATCATTGCCAGTAAAAAACGTTGGCGAAAAACTGCGAAGCCATCAGATTTAAATAAAATAAAAGTTGGAATTGAGATTAGCACCAGGGTTGGAAATTAGTTTCCGGAACAAATAATTTAACTTGGAATTTAGGTGGAATTGTTTGTTATATCACCTTACAATGTAAGACAAAATAATATGCTGAGGTATGAACTGACTACCTTTATAAATTATAAATTAGAAATATAAACATACAAACATAAACTTATTGTTCAATTTTTTCTTAAATATCAAAATAATAAAGCAATTTTCTTTTTATTTTGGAAATATTTGTATCGTACCACGGAGTAATAAATGGTCTAGGCATTATTTAATTGTTTTGCATCGTTTAACATTGTTTCTTAGTGTCTTGATATCGTGTTTGTGGTAAATCACTTTTACTTAAAATGGTTTTATACAAGTTGTACAAATTTTCGATTTGCCCCCACTTTCTTATGTATTAACCTATCTAACTTTAAAACAGTTGACTTTCACTGTCGGCCAAGATTTATTTCAGTTCGGAGGTCACCATTTGGCCATGAAACTTCTTTCACATTTTAAGGTTTCAATTTATTTCGAACTCGCAGTTTATGGCCTATCAATAGCGTGGCCAAGGTGTTCGCTTCTAACTGTCAGTTAAATCAATACTGGATTCCCCTCTCATTCGGATGTTGGCCAATTCCAATGGGAGAACCTTTTGGTAATTGCATTAAATATGCAAAAAAAGTCGGGAAAAGGACGTGTCTAGGCAAAGGCTTCGAACCAATTAAATATTGTAGTTTATGTGTGTGGCGGGGAGTAGAAAACAACTCATGAGGAATCATGGCCGACAAAAAGGGCATCTTCCACTGTCTTAACTCAAACAGGCATTAAATTATCAAAACCTAAAACCGAAGACCGAAAAGGACCCACACGATAAGGGATCATATGAGGGGAGGGGGGAGGTGGGTCGGTGTTCCCGCCGACACAGCATAAATATACCGGAAAATAGTGCGTGCCTTCGTTACAGATTTACAGCAAATAAAAATGGCCATGCAGAGAGGCGAAATAGAGCTCGTTGCGTATACGCCGCGTGTGTTAGCCGGCGCTGATTGCCAAAGCTGAGCGTTGGAAATCAATTCGAGCGTATAAATGTGGGTCACAAGGGGGCTGGCGTTGAAGGTTCTACGGGATTTTCCCCTCTCGGCGTGTGAGTCAGCAAATTGTTGCCATAGAGAAGAAACTTGGACGTTTTACGCATAATTTAAGTGAATTTACGCCTCTCAGACTTTAAGCTGTACTGAAGCGAAGCTGGCTCCTTTTGCCTGTGCATCAAAACGCATCGAAGCGTTTTTAGCCAAAAGTTGATTTTCCAAGCCATAAAAGACAATCGCTGTAAATCCAAAGACGCTCATCATACACTCTCGCACACACACATAAAGACATCTCGAACTGCAATCAAATTCTACACTTCAATGGACATTTACACACTCCAACCCACGATGTGGATACTTTGTCACACTTTGCTGCCCTCACTCCTCCTTTTAACTGCAATTTCTTCTTGGCAACTTTTGTCAACTTTTAGGTGAAAGTGTGCCAGCAGAAGGAGAGCGAAGCCAAACAGAAATGGAAGATTTTCCAGCCAAGCCGAAAACTTTGTTCTTATCGCCAATGCCTCGGAAAGGCGCTTTGGCATTAAGTAATGGATCCCTATTACGGAATCGAGGCCAGGAAATTCAGGGGCGCAAAACTTTTATTTTTTCCGCGCTAACCAAGGCCTAGGGCACAATTGAGGATCAAGGAGTTTATCAAGTAAACATGCGAAGTTTGAATTGAAAGTTCGTAATTGAACAAGTGATTGTCGAGGGATTTTTAAGGTGGTAAAACGTAGTTAAGGTGGTATATTTCATCGTAGTTTTAAAGATGATCCTATTTTTTTTTTTTACAGCTTTAAGACCTTTTATGAACCAAAAATAAACATAACAAAATCATAATACTTAAAATAAAATTGTCTTAATATTTAATTTTATATGTGTAATAAATAGTCATAACCTTTTACGTCTTAGGATTTGTGTAATTTGTAAGAATTTAATATAAGAATACACAAGAAGGATTCCCAAAATATTTTACATACAAGAAAATAATCACTATAATTATAATTATTAATTTTTTAAATGAAAATTGAAATTATATATATAAATATAAAAAAGGAAAATAAAAAGTAAGGGTGTTCTCTAATAACAAAATAAGTGTAAGAAGTTCATAACGAATTAAAATGTACTGGTCGTTTTCAATAAAGTTCAAGCCAACTAACTTTGGTTTGGTATTGCTATTTTCCAAACTTTTTTTCCTTTTATCCAGCTGCATGCATATATTTACTCACACTCGCTGGCCAGCTTTGTCCGAACGCAAGTTCTTGGCTCATTAAATGGCCAAAAAGCAATTGCAGTGCCAGCAATTGGGAGCCACATGAAAACGGAATCCGAACAAAGTTCGTCCCTTTGCGTGTACCACCAGCAGCCAGACTGCCAATTTGGCCAGAAAATTGTGGCATGAGGTTGGTAGCTGGGCAATATTTCACTCCAGGAAGCGATCGATCCCGGGGCCTGGTGGCTTCTTCCCTGGCTCTCTCTCTCGCTTTTTTTCTGTGCCGGCTTATCACGCAAATCTGTCAGATAAAGTTTTCCTTTGCATACGTGAGCATAACTGGCACAAGTTGGCCGATCCGTCGATCGGTTGGTCAGAGTCCCCATCCCCATCTTCCTCACTCCTCACTCGTGCAGAACGTGGCTCGCAATTAAATGTTTGCTTTTTGGACAAGATGCAGTGCAGCGCCAAAGTGGAACCTGCTACTTTCCAAAGGAACGATCCGGAGGAACAATCGTGATCTTATCATTTCTTGCTTTGTTCATGTTCGATTTGTGAATTTGTGTTTTACTACCTCAAGTATCGCCGCCGAAGTATCGATGGGACGAAGATCTCGGCCAGCATTTCGGGGCTGCATTTTCATGACATTTCCTACTCGACCGCATTTGCAAACAGACCGCGTCCAGTCTCGATCTTCGACTCTGGCCGATGCTTTATTTTTCCATTTAAATAATTTATAAGTGAGGCCGAGGAAAAAATCTCTGTGCCTTTTGTCCCCCGATCGTGATAAGCTCTCCATATATATATATATATTTTTCTTCTTCTTGCTTCAGCATTGTCTTTAACGACAGCCCAGAAAAAAACTTTATAAAATGTAATTTAATTTAATTTATTGCAGCAAGATTAAGATTTATGGCCAAGACAGCGCAAATATTGGCATTAATGTCAGCCCAAATATTAAGAGCTTGGATGGGTCCACAAAAAGTGTGGTGTTTGGAGAGCAGGTGAAGTGACATTCTAACTGAAAAAGATTGAACTTTGAAAAAATGTAGAAATAAAAATTGTAGGCTTTGCCTTAGTAGTGACTGACTTTAATAAAAGGGCTAAAATAACACTGTGGACTTAAATGAATCTAAAGTTTAAAAACTAGATTAAACAAATTTACCACTTTGGAAAGAATTTCAGCAAAACTGCATCGTATTAATCTAGAATATTTATTCAAGCATAGACAATCGAACTCAAACGTTATCATTTAGATTTTCTCCAAATTGCGACAACTGCAAACCCAAACTAACCTCATATTCCCGCCAAACTCAACTTCGCAAAACCTCAAACTTGGCACTTGCCACATTCCCGCCACACAACTCAATCAAAGCGGGAACTTTTCCGAATTACAAAAAATGCACCCGCTCGACCCAAACACCATAAACTCGTTATCAAACCATGAAAAAAAAGGGGAAAAACATTTAATTACAAAAAAAAAATGAATATTTTTCACTCACGAGCAGATTCCAATTTGGTGTATAACTATCTACGGAATGTTTTGCGAAACGTTTTTTAAATTGGTTTTGCAATTTCGGTGTCGCAGATACTCATACTTGAAGATACATGGCGGGCGATATGCAAAAGATACACTACCAAGTGCCACAACGAATCGGAGAGGAGCTACAGATACATAACGGTAGGTGGCCTGGTCATGTGGAGCAGTCGTAGCTCCTGCTCCTTGCTCCTGGCTCCCTGCCTCCTGCTCCTCGCCCATCAGGTCGTAGATGTTAATCGTTGCGGCACTTTGGAGTAAGTGGCATTTGCCAGCGTCCACGACAACGACGACGACAGGGTCCATGAGAGGAGTCTGCGGCACCAGGAGCCACAGAATGGAGGATGGAGGACCGATGGCCAACTCCTGATATACCCGGCTGTATATGTCCCACCGCCTGCCTTGGGGGGCGTGGCCCATGTCAGTTTTCCCCTGGACTTGGCAATGTTCGTGGCAAATGTTTGCGGATTTGAATTTAAATTGAAATAGGATGTTGTATATTCAAATGAATTTTAACTTAAGGGTAAATGGGAACTGCCAGCTAGTGGGCGTGGCACAGCTACTGGCACCGTGGCAGCCGGAGAAGGGCCAGTCAGATTAACATCATCAGTTTGGCATTGATTGGTCGTTGGATAGCGTAGGAAAACCCAGGAAAAGCGCCAACGGGCATCGGTTCACATGCAACCACAAAAGAAAAAGAAATCTACGAAAGGAAAATCCTGTTTATTAAAATAATAGAAGAATTTCATATACTCTTTCTTTGAAAAGCAATGAGTTTCTTATTTATTTATATTCATTATTTATATTCTGCAATTTACATGTTTTTATAAAAACAAATTTGGCTTTTAACGATTTTAAGATTTTTACTTTAAAATAGAATGACATATTTCTAAAAATTATAGCTATGTTATATAGCTGAGTTATTTCACTTTTTCGTTTAGTCAAGAACATCGAAATTTTAGTTAAAGTTCAATAACTTTAGATTACGTTTTACAATTTTAAAAATTATATAAAGTTGTTTAAATTACAAGCATTCAAGCGTCATTTTCTTTGACCAATTTTGTAGACCTTGACTTGGTAGTGTGCAACAAATGTGAGAAGACATCCAAAACGTTACCAATGTTTCGGGAGGCAATCAAGCAACGAAGCGAGCAAACTATCCAAGGACAAAAAAAGTAAACCAGAAACCAGAGGAACTAATGGGTTTTGTAATAAGTTTCAGTTTTCATGTTTATATTAGCATGCTAATGGTGGAGGCCGGGATGAGCACTGTGTAAGAGATAGATCTCGATTGGTAGTACCACAATATTTGGTCTGGCCAATTTGCTTTCCATTTAATAGAGAGGGGGGTGGCGGCCAGGTGAAACAGAGCAAACCCTGGCTGTTATCTCGACGTAGAGTTCATGGGAACCATTCTCGTACAGAGCGTGTTCTTTGACGCCCCCATAGATAAGACCAAGCCCCGAAACGAACGAACTAACGAACAAACAAACCATAAACGATAATTAATAGAGAGATAATCTAAGCGCTTCATTGACAAATCGAAATGAATTATTTTCCCAAAGAGTCTAAGACGAAGTGCAGCAATTTCCATGGAAAACTCGCCCGTTTCCCCATTTCTCTGTCGCTGACAGGCAACATCGGGCCAGCCGAGTCTTGTATACCATAAATCTTGTTCTGTGGAGAACTAGTCCAGCAGTGACATTTGCTTGCCAGGAGAATGGGTTTGGGTTTTGGATTGGGTCTTGTGTTTGGTGGGTTAGGGAGTTGGGGCTTCCAGAGACATGGCATCGTCTTCATTTGGGGCCTGGCAAAGCACGACTTTTCCTTGCTCCACGTTGGTCCGTGGAAATGCAGTCCAATCTACAGGTGGTTAATCACCAATTAAGCTCTACATCATACAAATTTGTAAGACCCGAAAGGGACTTGACCCTTCTCCTTTGCATTTCCAATACCCCCACTCTTAATATTATGTCACACCATTTGTCAAACGGGTTCCAAACGCTCCAACTCGATACAAAAATCAAGCTCACGCCGAGCGGCAAAAATTGAATTGATTAATAAATGCGGTGAGGTTGAAGTTGGGGGAATATCGAAACTCTTTCGGTCTTTTAGGAACTTTTTTGGGGCATAAATCTCAACTAATTTTGTGTAATTAGTTTGCATAATCTGTCACGCTGTTTCTTCTTTGGATTCTTTTACCTTTTCTCTGCCCATTTGTTTTTTGGCAACATAATGAAGATTCGATTGGTATTTTCTTGGCTTAAATAAATGTGATTCTATTGATTTTTAAATACTTCTTAAAAAATTGGTGGTCGGCTTTTGTCAAAGTCTTGTGGTTCCCTTTGGCTTTTGGTTCGTTGGAATTCTTCACAGGGCAATTAATTTGTTGGTCAGTTTGAACTTCAAAGTGTTAAGCAGTTTGAAAAGATAATTAAAGGGTCTTTGACTATTTGAAGGTTTAAAGGTCCAGTTAAATGATGGCAGGTGGAATGTATTTATCAGGCTGTTGGTAAGGGGAACTAAAAAATCGATAATAATGTGAGGTTTTACCTTATCACCAGTTGGTGAGCTTATCTATCACCCCTGAAATGAGATAAAGGTGGATACTTTATCCACGCCAAATGAGACCATAAATTTAAATAAAGAGCAGTGTAAAAACGGGTTTCAGACAAACCGTGTGAATATATATGTGTCAGATATCAATAAACTTATATATTTTGAAAGAAACAGTTTTTTAATTTAAGTTTTATACTTCCATTTGTACGCGTATCATAAAAACTGAAACGCTGGCTATGTGAAAATTCAATCAACCACCGCGACAGTCGACCGAAATTGGTTCAACAATATTTTAATGATATTTGCCAAAGGCCAAATAGAGATACGGCGTGAAAGAGAGGAAAACTGGGGAAAATCAAACAAATCGAGATCGTGGCAAAGGGGAAAATGGTCAAAAGGCAGGAGTTCATTCGAGCCGCACAGAACTCAATTTGGCAAAATGCGTACAACGGTCAAACAAAATAGCAAATTTATAGAATTTGAAACGGGGCTTGTGGCTGCACCTTTAACCCCCTCCCCGTTCAAATGAAAAATCAGAGGAAAAAAAAATTCAAACAGAGACAGCAGAGAAAAATTTGGAAAGCGAGAGGGCTGGAGGAGGGGCATTGCAATTTCATCTAAATTCAAATCGGCCAAAATCGTTTAATAACAAATTTAAAAACTCATCACAGCATCAGCAGTCAATGCTGCTGCACTGGCATGCAACAATGTTGCACTTTGATAGCGGCCGAGATAACACAACAAAACAATTCGCACGGCATTTTCCAAAATGCAGTCGTCAATCAACAGTGCATGGGAAAACAGGGCGGAAAACAGTGGGAAAACCGGGCAGGAATTGGGTGTTCGCAAACCAGACTGAATAGAGTCCACTCATAATTGAATTTGGCTGGCGAGGAGCTGCGAATATTGCGTATGTGGTGCCAGGTCATCGCTCTGTATGTGGCCAGCAATTTCGTATTATTGAAATTCATTTTGATGCATTTGAAATTCGACTGGCGGCTGAGAGGTGCCGCTTCAAAAACACACAAAGACTACAAATGGTGCGTCACTAAATGGGCAAAAGCCAAGAGATAAAGGACAAATGCATACGCTTTCAAAAATTATATAAATTATATTCCCAAAAATAATTAGATTTATTTCGTATATGAACAAATTTTAAACAAATTCTTATGTATTAAAATATTTTCTGTTTTATATCTAGTGCCAGAATATTTTAATTAAATGTTTCATTTATATGCATATTCAATAAATAAACATTTTAATAATCATCTTTTTAAATATTCAATTCAATTCTAAATCTCATTAAGAGCATACTTTTTGATACAAATAAATTGTACATTTTATTCTCCAGCCTTCTAAAAATCCAATTAAAACATTTTTAGCTGAAACTGTTTTTAAAACTATTTAATTTATAAAATTCAATACAAAATCTAATCTTTTTTAATCCAGTAATTCCAATAAACTGTTAACAACAAATATACCTGGAAAAACTCTGCGAAAAGTATTCCCTTAGTTGCTATCCCCGAAATAATGCCTCGATGAATACTGTTTAAAATTCATTTCAGTTTATCATCAGTTTGGGGGTAAAACTTTGTTTGCCAAATGGAATTCACGATGGAAAATTGCGTTTTCAACGAAAATGAGTTTTAATTGCAACTTCTCCTAATGCTGCCAACACACGAAACGAGACGAGTTGTGCGGAGTGGGTGTGAAGTTTTTAAATCGAGGGTCTGGATTTTGTTTTTGGGTCTGCTCTGGTCTAGGTCTGAATTTCGCTACAGGCTAGCTCGTTGGATTTTCTGCACACGTATCATCTTAAATGGTGTAGAATTATGCTCTTTATGATAATTCGTATGAGTAAGTACTGGTACTAGTACATACTTTTTTGGCTAGCTAAACCCAGAACTTGTTTGAGTTTCCATTTGTTGATTGACCAGGAACCGCAAATTGTGCGGTCGGCAAAATGAACATTTAGCCTGTTTACCTGTTCGGAAAATGCTGGAAAACAGCCCAGCATTTGTATAGTGGAATCAAACGTTGATTTTCCTCGCCACCCTGTTTTTGGAAAATATTGTGAGAGGCTCTTATTAAAATTAGTGGTCTTTAAATAATTTGGTTGTAAATTAACAAGCATTTCATTAATACATTTTTATTTTTTCATATTACCAAAATGGTTTTCTTTACTTCTTGTTACATTTTTTTTGCAACTAAAAACCAAAAATTAACTTACGAATAAATAAGTCTAGGCCAAGCTTGCAAATGATGTAAATTTCCATTTAAAACAAAAGTGCATATTAAACGCGTTCTGCATGTAACTGATAAAGGTTCGTTACAACCGAAAAAAACATCAACTTTTTGTTTTATTGTATTTTATATGTTTATTTGTGGCCCTTAAATGATGCAAATGAATGCAGTGTTTTTGCCTCCTTCGAACGACAACCAATATTCCCTAGAAAAAAGCGCAGGATATAAAAGCTCAGAAATTGCCAACGCCCGGGGTCCGACACTCGTGTCTGCAGTTGTGCGTATTTGTTTTTAATTAAAATAAATATTACCATAACCTATAAAATAATTGAAAAACAATTTAGCATTATTGCGTGCAGGTTGCTCCGTTCGAGGCCGAGATGGCCCCTGGTTTGGGCAGGAGTTGAGCATAATTCCTCGGCGTGTCTGCTGGTGTTTTCCGATTTCTGTTTACTGTTGTCAGTCCTTGATGGTGAGCTGCAACTTGCCGCAGCCACCGGCCCTTAAACTGGTTGGAGGTGCCAGCGGATTCGCAGCAGATTTTCACGCCTTTATTTACCCACTCGGACCAACTCGAGGGATATACATTCGATCGGGAACTCGATACTAGCTTAATACGCTTTCAGTTTTCAGTTGATGTATTTTTATAGGTAAATACATCATTTTAAAAATACAAATTAAGAAAACAAAACACTAACTGCGAAATGACTCTAATGCTTTAAAATGCTTAATTTGTATCCTGATAAATGAAATATAAGTAATGTACTCTTACAATACATTTTGAATACATTTTAAGTTTGATTTATTTAAAAGTTGCACATCATGTAATTTTCATGCCAGTTTCCCAACTAACAACCTTTCCTGGAATACACAGCAAATATTTTAAGGGTCACATATTAAAATTAAATTATTACAATTAACGCTACATTGTTTTAAAACCTTTTCTGTCAATTTAAACAAATATTTCAAATAATAGTAAGGGAAGAATTCAAAGCTTAAAAGGATTTGTAAGTCAAGTTTGATTATTTCTTGCTCACTCACCAAATTTGAAATAATTTAATCCCAAGGCTTAACTTCAGTAAAACTTCGTTAGGTATGCTTTAAATAATTATGTTTTAATAGAGCACTCATGATGTCGGCTTTCCCATTGACCCAATTCTTTTTTCTCCCATTTTTATTTTAATTTAAAATATTTTTGCAAGAGTTTCGAAAGCAATTGCCCACCCACCCACACACACTTAAACTCCCAAACCATTCGCTGTTGGGAAATTTCGTTTACTTTGTGGGTCTTATATTTTGACATAATTACACACATACAGCCAAGCATTAATATATGTTTTTTAATTTTTTTGCGTCGTTCTCGCATTGGCAATGTGCGAAAAAAATAAAAATCTGAAAATGAAAATCTTCTTTAGCTACAACAACAATTATAATAATTATTTAATTAAAAATGCTGTCGCTTGAGTTGCTGCTGCAGTGGATGCTAGCCGCTTGATTTTTCCCCTTTCTGCGATTTTTGTTTAACAGAAATTACATTTACGAGTGCTGGCACTTGAGGGAAAATTAATCTATTTTAAGTATGCAACATATCAGAGGCAGTAACGGGAAAATTGGTAAATGGAGGTAGTGTGGGTTAATGAGTTTGAACTTTCAGCTGCTGAGGAGATTTGCCCCTTTAAAAGTACCTATAAAATCAATCAAAAGTAAAAATATATCATCTTTAATGTTTGTTTTTTAAAAATATGATAGTTTGAACTAAAAGGTATGTTTTGCAATCCGATATAGTTATCCGATCTTCTTATTTTATAGTTCCTTATCTTTACAAACATTATTGCAACCTTAAACCGTTTCCTTCTTTGTTCACCCGTCTCCCTGAACAAGATTTCCCAATGTGACCTCATTTTCTGCCCCATATAGGAAAACAATCGGTGAACACAATTGCCCAAAACGCGGTAGCCTGTCAGATTGATTACCCGATTGTTGGGAAAGTCTTGCACAATCCGAAGGGGGAACCGAAAAATCTACATCTACTGCAATGATTGACCATAATGAGTTGAGTTTTTAGGTAGATCACGCCCGAGTTCCAGTGTCAGTCCCTTACTGCAAATGGTATTTGTATGGACGATGCATAAAAATTCGCATTAAACGCACAAAAACAGTTGCAATTGTACCCAGTGTTCTCGAGCACCTTTGTATCTTTCGGTGCGGATGCCTGCTAATCTCTTATAACATTTCCATTAATACGCAGTTGGTAGTCTTGTCCCTTCCTTCCTTCAGACCCGACTCTTCCCTCGGCCCGCCAATGCCAAATGATGAGAAATTAATGTGCGCAGGAGAACCAAGCCCCTGAGCTCACAGCATGGGACTAGCGTCACGGTCTTCCCCTCAGCGGGACAATTGGGCCCGGGTTATTGTTGGGAAATTTCACAGCACTCGGCATGGGTCCAGTCTCAGGCCCAAGGCCCAGCTCTTGGCTCAGTTATGGCCATTGTAAGGTGTAACAAAAACCCAAAAGATGCACACAACATTTTTGTCAAACGCAAACTGTCTTTGGGCACTTTATGAGTCTTCAAGGGGGAGGGGGCCGAGCGATCTGCGGCTGGTTGTCTTCACGCCCCGGGCTTAAGTTTCACGTGTTACCTGCCTTGGGTTTTACAGTCGACCATGACTAAATGGGGTGATAAGTGAATCTGTAACCGACTAGCTTTGGCAAAGATTAGTCATAAATACGAATAGATTTCTTGGGCAGAAACTGCTTTACTGAAAACAAATTTTAGTATGATTAAAGCATATATGATTATTTAAGTAAGTACGCACTTTTTATTTTTTATTTTGTGATTTTATTGTAATAATCACCATACTTTAATCAGAATATTTATTTAATATTTATGTGAAAGGAAACTTAACTTTATTAATAATTTAGTCATAATTCTTTATTGGAAATGATTTTGTAATATTTTACACATATATGACTATGACTTACTTTTGTATAAAAAGTGATTTAATAGTAATAATCACCATACTGTTATTAGAACATTTTTATATGACTTGAAAGAAAATCAACCGCTAAAGCTAACACCATGTAATTTGTGCAGAGAAAATGAAATTACCAGCTTGTATAAAAGAAAGAATTTAAGTGTTAAATCGGGCCTTTCTTTTTCGTGTACCCCCCGCTTCATCTAACCAAAAATCATCGGTTTCGCCCCCAAGTTTGACCCCAGAAAGACATTCAAGACCACGTTAATTGAGCTTCGAGTGAAGACCAAAAGCCAGCGATAGATAACAACATCTGATAAATAGCGGGCCGAATCGAAAACGAAATCTCAATCTCTCTGAACTCTAAACCTCGTCGGGCTCTCGCTTTTGGAACAATTGTGAAATGCTTTAATTTCTGAAGTACCTTTAATGAGCATTTTCAACATGGTCATCATACAATCAGCCAGCCAGATGGGCCACAATAGTCTTCAATATTTGGACCAGACCGGCTTTCGGTTCGATAATTATTGCCTTTGGCTTCAGGTTCCGTCGAGTCGTCGTCGTCCGTCAGAATGAGTTTGGTGCCCACAATCTGTAAATGTATCTCGGTGTTGGAATCCGTATCTTTGCGGCCATATCGCATCTGTGTATCGGTGAATCGGGCAGCTGAGTGTGTTGAGGCGAATTAATGATATTACATTCGCTTTTGCTTCGCGGTGCTTGATCCACTAACCCTTGCCAGCGGCCCCTTCGGTAGCTCTTTCACTCAACTGGGGGCCATGAAAGGAAATTGTAATGATCGAAATCAAAATGTTTTCGTTACTTTGCCTCCTAATGAAGCTTGAATAGTGCGAATGACTCTCAACTCTCTCTCTATCCGAATCGTTCTCGAGCCGGAGTACACGCGCCTTTTAATCGAAATTTGATGATGGATTCCCCGCCGGACCAACTCCAAGTAAAAATCAGTCAGAGGTTGAGTATCTGGTCTTGACTCTTTCTTCGCCGCCTTATTGTTGCCCATTGGGGGCCTGGTTCTGGTCGCTATTTGCCATTGTTATTTATTTATTGTTATTACCGTACATTGCGCGCTGGAAGTTCTGAAATGATTTCTATTTTCGTAATTGTCTAAATAGGTTTCGATTTGGCTTGAAATTGAGCAGGGAAAAAACCGAGAATTGGAGTTGGAAACACTGGGTTGGGTTCTTAAGGGTTCTCAGGGGGAAAACTTCGCCGGTGAGTTGGCAACTTTCTGGTCCGCCGACAGACGACAGCTGCATTGCAGGTGACAAAGCAAGGGTAGCTACTATATGTAGTTGCACATGTGTTTTCCCTGCACATTCAATTGAAAATTATGTATTCCGAAACTCTTTCCCACTTGCCACGCTCTGCTTGAGCCGAGCTCTGCAAAAGTTTCCAAGCTTGTTACTATTGAATAATAGTATATTAATTTTGCTACCTTTTTTTCCACCGGGCTCTCGACATGCAAGCCCTCAACTTACTTTTAATTGAATTGAAAGTCAAAAGTTTTGAGTCCGCGGAAAAAAAAAGTGAAAATGTCGAGACAAATTGACACAGAGGAAAAGTTGCCGGTTGCAAACTGAAAATGTTTAATTAAAGGCAAATTTCCACGGCAGTATGTATGCGGGCTGAAAGGAAAAGCTGCTAAATTAAGAGCAGAATGAATACACAGTGGTAATTTTTGTTTTCAAATGAGTTTTGTTTTCATTGCATATATTTCTCTGTTGATATTTTGTTTTTCACTTAAATTTGCATAAATTTCTTCTCTAACTAATACATAAATAGTGGTTTGCATTTGATTCGATTTTGCATTTAACAATAAATTAAATAAGTTAAAATTAAGCTTACGATGACTCTCAGTGCTTTGTTGTCTTTAGTTTATCTAAACTCGTATATAATTTACAATTCATCTTAGGGACTACGATTAACTTATGCTCGGAGGGGGGAAAACAGTAGTGTGGCAAAGTGCTGATAGAATTGGAGATCCTTCAGTGTACTATAGGTTCGAAAGAGTGCTTTAAAGTTATGTATGTACAAGGCAAGATATTCTCTGACTTAATGCCTAGGTTGTATTTCGATTACAGCTACTACAATGTTTTCCTTAGGTCTATTTAAACGCTAATTGTGTCTGGGGGGAGGGGGGAGGGAATTTTTTGGGGGGTTTTGGCATCACAGTGTTGGGCAACGGACTACTAAGCATAGATGCTCAGCTGCCTGCGTCGATAGGTCGAGGATCAGTGCGTGAACTGACGCAGGGTGTTGTTGTTCTGCTGCTGTTGCTGCTGTTTCTGGGAGGCGGACTTATGCTGGAAGGACCGGCGTCCAGTAGTGGCACACAGTCCATTCCGCAGGGGCAAAGCTGGAGGCATTGGTGGTGGCGTAGGCGTCTTGCTGCGACCCAGTTGCTCCAGCGGCATCGAGTAGTGAGTATTGCTGTAGATGTAGTTATGGTCCAGAATCTCGCTACCCATCTCCTGATCGTACATCTCGCGCTGCTTGAAGTGCTCCTGGGTGAGACGCAATTGGGGCTGATTTGTGGCGCCCAACGGAGCACCGTGCACCATCGGCACATCCGCATACGAGTAGCAGGAGTCACCCACTGTCGCCGTGGCCGCCAAGAACTGCGGCTTGGTGTAGTGGTTCAGCTGGGGATTCTGCTGATGGACATCCCGTCCCATGGTGGCCGACTTCATGTGCAGCACAAAGGAGGTACTGTCATCGATGGCTCCCTGCGACGCCAAGGCCTTGTTGTTATTCAGTTTCTTCTCACTGACCATTGTGGCCGTGGGCACTGCCAGTTGCTGGAACTTCTGCTGAGGATCCACTGCACCCAGATCATTGACCGGCATCGGGCACATACCATAATGATGGGTCACACCGGGATGATGTGGCGCCGTATAGGTATTGGGGAAAGTGGAGTGGATGCCCAGGGAGCAGGGATGGTGCTGGTGACGCGACATGTAGTCCTCGTCGCAGAAGGTCTTCTGGTACTCCCGCTCCTTGCGGCCCAGCGCCGAGTTGCCCCACAGACCGCCCTTGATGGTATCGCGGATCTTATGGCGGCAGCGGTACAGAACCAAAGCCAAAGCGGTAATCGTGGCAGCCGATCCCACTAGGAGAGCTCCGATCAGCGCCTGCTTGCGAGGATCAGCGTGGGTGCAGCCCATCAAAGCGGGATTCAAGTGACGGAGGGACTCGCCGCGCAGACGTTCGGGGAATTCGCAGATCAACTCGGACACATCCTCTTGACTGGCATTCTTGGCAACCAGCAGGTTGTGCAGCCACATCACGCGGCAGTCGCAGGACAGTGGATTCTCGGAGAGGTCCAGAGTTTGAAGATCCTTCCAGGGGAACAGTCCTTCGGCCAGCGAGGTCAAAGCATTGGCCTTCAACACAACATGCCTCAAATGGGGCAGTCCGCTGAGGGCTCCTTCTTGCACTTCCACAAGCATTTTGTTGGACGAGAGATTCAAGTACTCCAGATTACCATTGCCGCTAAAGGCTCCGGTCATCACTCGCTTCAGTTTGAGAGCTCCATTCACCTCCAGGCGCTTCAGCTGCTTCAGGCCCAAGAAGGCGCCCTCACTGATCACCTCAAAGTCGTTCTGTCCCAGGGAGAGCTGCTCCAAGCGAACCAACTGGCTGAGGCCCACGGAGGGAATGCGATCCAGGCGATTGTCGGAAAGATCCAGGATACGCAGCTCCTGCAGACCCAAGAAGCTGTCGTGTGAGATGTTGCGCAGACTGGCACCCTTCAGTTCCAGGCGAGTGAGACCCTTCAGATCCTGGAAAGCTCCAGCTTGGATGGTCTGCAGCGTGTTCATTCCCAAAAAGAGCTCGGCCAGACTGGGCATGGCTTGGAAGATCACAGGATCGGGCACGGTGGTCAAGGCATTATCGTCCAGGTAGAGGATGCGCAGCTGGGAGAGTCCATCAAAAGCCTTGGGGTCCAAGAAGCCAATGCGGTTCTCGCCCAAATTCAGCTCCTCGACCTTCAGCAACGGCGTAAAAGTGCCTTGATGCAACTCCGAAATTTGGTTACCACGCAGATTCAAAACAGTCACCGCCGACAGACCAATAAGAGTCTTGTTGCTGATCTGGCCGATCTTGTTGTGATTCAAATGCACCTCCTGCAACTTCTTCTGGTAGGCAAAAGTGCGCTGTGGAATGGTCATCAGGTGATTCGAAGACAAATCGAGGAAGGTCAGCTCTGCGTAGAACTGGATGGACGAGTCGATGGTCTTGATCTTGTTGCTCTTGATCACCAGTCGCTGGATGGAGGGATTCAAGGCGATGGGCAGAACGTCCAGCTGGCCCTCGCCGCACTGAACCACCAAAGTATTATCATCGCACTGACAGCCGGGCGGGCAATTGGCCAATCCAGCCGCAGGCTCCACTCCAATGCTGGCCAAAATGCACCAGATGCCCACGAACGCGATCATCATGTTTCGCTGCATCTTGGGATCTCTGTTTCTGTTTTATTTTCTGTTTTTCAGTTTGCTCACTGTTCTGCTGTTGCGTTTCGTTTGGAGTTTTCGTTGGGATTTTCAGTTTTCCATAGTGCTGCGGGTAGACAAACGAGAAAAAGATTTCAAAATTAGTTTCTGTCTCTGGGTGAGTTCGGTTAATTAGCCTATTTTCGTGGAACTGTTTCTATTGATTAAAATTTAGAGGTTCTACAAGCAAACATTTTATTTTACGTTTTCACTTGTATCTCATCTCAACTATATTTTTAGACTTAGTTGTTTATTGCTGTGTGGAAAAATGTATTTTAAGTTTTTTTAACTTGTTACTGGAACTAATAAAAATTATTATATTTTTGGAACTAAATTTACATTTTCTAATATATCACATTTTAAAACATTACGACTGGATTTAATCAAATGCTTTCTTTCAGCCAGCTTAACTTTATTCGTCTTAAACTTTTTAGAATTTATTTTTAAACACAAATTTCTAGTTTTCCATTTTTCTCAATTTTCCACTTTAGCAATTCCTTCAAAATTTGCACAATTTATGCCACAATTGAAACTTACCTATTGTTTTTCTTTGAAGACTGTTAGGGAACAATTTGTGGTTTTCAGCAGATCAAATCGTTGATGAACAGAACATAAAATGCAAAATGCAGTGTTTTGGTTTTGTTTGTGAGATGTGTTTGAGTTTTCACTGTTTCACTTTTGAAAATTTCGTATTGTAGCCAATTTTATGTTTTGTCACATTTGCTTAACTAAAACATGTGTGTTTGTCAAAATAAAATTTGGTTTGTTGTGTTTTGTTTTTTTGCAGATTGTTTGAGAAACGTGCGCGATAATCCAATGGTTCGCTTTGACTGCACGCTTCAAGTTGTTGTTAGGCGTTCGACGGGTTTTCGTATTAGGTTTACGTATTTTGTGTTACCAACTCTGGTAAGAGAGAGGAACAAAGTCGAATTTGGCTCTATATGGCAGGCAGACAACCGCTCACGACGAGGCAACGAACTACACTGATTTTACGAAGCGACTGCTGCACAAACGATACCTCGGCTGCCGTTTCTTGCCGGGGTGTTTGAGCGGTAAAACCATGGAGCGGTAGAGCGGTAGAGCGGTATAGATGGTGGTGGCTAGCAGGCAGGCAGCTGCATCGGTTTTCAAAAAGAGCGTGGCTAATGCGAGACGGCCTTGCGAAGGCGAGTTCTCTCAGATAAAACAGCTAGCAGGTAGTCGGAACTGGTTGTGAGAGATACGAATAAATATACATCTCTAACTCTCTCTCTCGGTGGAGAACGAGTTCCACTCAAAAATTCCCACTCATTTATCTGGCTATGCATTGTCCATGGTTCTAGAACCACTCTCCGGCAATTGCAACTCATCCGCCGAACAGGCCGCACGTCCTCGACGAAATGCTGTCGTCCATCAAGACTCTACATCTACTAGAAACTAAAACAGCTCAAGTGCCTTGGCATAATTAAGACTCCATAAAAAATACACTCCTCCGCAGAATAAGAGCTAGATGTATATTTATGGGACGCAGACATGTCCTGGCCTAAGTGGAGCCTTTTAGTGCGGTTTACATCCCAAAAAGTGACGCACTTGAAATTGATATTTGTGTATCTGCGAGATGCACCGCAGCCAAGGACATCTTTGAACATACACGAAAGTTTTGCCCTCAAGTATTTCCCAAAAATATTGTGTCATCTGATACATTTGAGATGCATTTCTCATTCTTGGCATGCAGAGCAAACAACTATTTACAAGTAGACAGAAGAAAAAAAACGGAGAAAATAAACAACATTGACAACAAGAAAATCAACTTTAAATGGCCATAACTTTGTGCCAACATATGTGGCGGTATCAGAGGAGCGGGGTGGGGCACATTTTCCAGGATGGCATGCGGTTTTCCTCCACTTTCCCCTCCTCTTCAACTCTTTTCTACCACTGACATAACTGGCATATTTCCGTCTCCGAGAATTTCGCACACAAAATTTATTTATCATACAGAGATGCAAATCTTTTTCGACTGCTTTTTTATCTCCCATGAACTAACCAATAAGTAAACTTGTTAAATTTATATATTACCCAAATTTGAGGCAACTTTGTGTATTGAAAGCCGGGGCAACTGTTAATAGTTGCCTGGCCAATGCATTTTATGAATTTGATTTGTTGCCTTTGCCAACAAATAAATACATAAAATTTATTGCAGAAGATGGGCAGAGAAATTTCCTTGGTAGCAGACCGAAATTAAGGCTTTTAGATTGACTTTGATCGGAAATTTGTTAGTTGATGTATTGATTTTGTAAATTAAGCTTAAGGTGGAAATCATTTTGCAACAATTTTAAAATTTTTTTTTTTAATTTAACTGTGAAACAAATTTTGATAATAATTAGAAAAGATATAAAAGAATCTTTATGTTACCAGGCTTTAAATTACTTTAAAAAATTTGATTTTTTATTTTTTAACTTTCTCGTCATAAAAATATAGTAAAAAGTGTAAAGTCGTTTAAGCTATTGATGATGCCTGGAAGTTTTATTTTAACTGACTTGTCCGAAGAAAATCTCTACCGCAATTTAATAACAAATTGAAATGCCTGTTGAAAAATTGTATATAAAATCCTATTAAAACGGCTTGGAAGGAATGTATCGTTGGCTCGTAAACTGCCAAACTGCTCTACATAGGATAAAACTAAGTAATTTCCTCTTGTAAACCAGATTCAAAGCACAGTGATTGTGGCACATGCAACTAACGGAAGTTTGCGTTTTTATTTTTATGTGTGCCACAAGCTGGGCGATGCAGGTGCCGCAATCTTTTTCATCCAGCTCTCACGTTACACATCGGAAAGCCTCGATCTACCCTCTCTATTTGGGACAATGTGTGAGAATTTCCCAGCAATAAAACCCAAATACAACATTTTAAAATAAAGGCGAGGTACGCACATATCTTTATGCTTAGTAGTAACTTTGTTTGCAGTGTGAGTGTGGGCCAAGTTGCATATGAAAATTGTTTAGCCAAACGCTAAAAGCACTTAAACAATTAGAGACACTGAATTGAAGGTGGAAGGGGCAACTTTGTGTATAATTAGGTAAAACAGGGTCTAGAGAAGGGCCCTCGACAACCGTCGTTTCACAGTGCCAAAGCATTAATGCAAATAAGATCGAGAGTCTGAGGCATTTTGAATTTCATCTTAGAGAGTTTCAAGTAAAAGCCATCTAATGGTTTTGGTGGTAGGGTTTTTAAATAGCTGTTGTTATGGCTAAGTTACTTTTACTTATAAGCTCGTAGTTTCTATATTTTTTTAATTTATTAAATGAAGTTTCTATTAAAAACACTAAAATTGCTTTATGTTTTTTTAGCAAAATTTAATAATTATTAATCCTTTTTTTTCAATAACTTTTCCGAGATATAGCTATATAGTTGTAGGGTACCGAGTTCACAAAATATATGTAATTGCCAGGATCATCATTTCGGTGGTTTAATTTTTGGAGTCTTAATTACCTAACTTATTAACATTAAATCAACAATAGTTTTGCACTTGAGAAAGACCAATATTTTTAATAAATGTATTTGTGTAAAACTTTTTTTTTAATTTTTTAACTACCTTTTGTGTTTGTACCTTAAAGTCAGCAAGTTCCCCATTTTATGTTAAAGCCTAATTTTGCTTAAATACTATTTCCCGGAATAATGCCAGACATGAGAAAAATCGGCTGGCAATCCGAACGGCAAACGGATCGCACTTTGACCAAACAAAGAGCCCGAAGGCGGTGGGAAGTGACTTATGGGAACGGACAGCTGATCAAGTCGTCGTCATATATATCCGAGTGCGTATATGTTGGCAACGTTCAATATGGGTGCGCATGCGCTGCTTCCCTCTCAACCGTAGTGGCTGTTGTTGTTGTTTTATTGGCCCCGACGACGTTGTTTTAACAAGAAACTTGTTAGTTGCAACGGGTTAAAGATTTTCGAGTCTTGTACTTGGCCCTGTTGTTTGCCCGTCGCGACGTCGGCTACTCGTTTCATGTGTTGTTAAATCTTTCCCCTGTTGTTGTTCCTCATTTTTTTTTCTTACCAGCTGCCCTTCCAATTGATGTTTGTCCGCCTCATAAGCGACGGCACAACCCATTTGTCAGCATTGGAGGCAAACATTTTAACAAGACCTAGCGAGGAATAGGTTATAGGGATGGAGAACCTTAAGCCGCTGACAGTTCCGGTGCAAATGCAACTTCCGCAACGATTGAGATGGAGGAAACTTCCTAGACCAATAAAATATCAATTGACTCGGCAATTAATCATATTCCGAAATGTGTAAAGAATACTTTCGGTATTTGGTACTGGAACCGGAAAGACTGGGCCATTGTTCAGGAGTTCTCCATTCATCCAGCTTCACACTTTTTTTCGTCCTCGGCTACTCGTTTTTAGAGGAATCACAATAAATAATGAATCCAGAAATGAGCGTTAAATGCAATGAGAACCAGAATGATGAGAAGAAAGGCAGCAGCGGAAGTGAGCACACAATGGACCAGAAGTCCGAAGACGAAAGACTAAAGACCCGGGCCCAGTGGGCACAATGGCACAATACATTCCTTGTGCCCCAGCCACCGCCCAAAGGTTAACTTTAAATCGAATGGCAATGGCACAGTAAGTAAATACCTTATAACTTATACCTCAGCACATTACTCCGTCTGTGTGTGAACGCTGTGCTGACTTGTGATTTTTCCCCCGATATGAGAAGTATCTTGAAGCTTTGCCCTGCCTCACATCACCGCTAATGCATCTGCAGTCTGGGAAAGCTTCGAGAAATCGTCAAGTGGGCTGTGAGATCTGAGAAACTGCCGGACCTTCCATATCTAATCATAAGTAAAGTGTCGAGAAATTCTAAAAGAAAGTCTCGAGATTTAAAAAAAGATACAAAAATTATGGTTAAAGAAAGTTTTTCAAATTCTATCAAATTTAGGAAATGGTTTCCTCTTATATGATTATAAATAATCAATCTAAAATAAGTAAGTGTTCAATGATTTCGACGTATTTCAATAATATAAATAAATGTACCTGCTTTTAAATTGTCAATAAACACATCCAAAAGCATAGGAAAGATAAAATAATAACTGTTTTTGTTTGGCCCAATACTAATAGTCAGCTTGTTATATAAATAAAATAACAAATCCAATAAACATAAAATTGAAATTAACTACAAATCATTCCTTAAATTACTTTTGAGTTTTTCTTTTTTTCTTACAGACACTTTAAACTATTAAAAAATATATAGCTTCGAAGGATGTTCCCAGTGGCTTAACTCTAAATCAAGTAATCCGAGAAACGCCCAAAGATCTGCGAGATACTCAGAGATTTTGCAACAACTATTTTTGCAACTTCCCCTTAGTCGACCGGAAAATGCAAATCAATTGCTGGTGCCCCCTATCCCTATCTCTTTCTCTGTTTCCTTTCTGATCCTGTCACATAAAGATCTGGCCAGGAATGCCCGTATCCGCTCCAAGATGCAGTTGGGCCCCAGCTCATTTCATTTGGCGCGCATAATTTATGCAGAATTATCAATCGAGATTTGTTTAGACAAAATGCAAACAGACGGGGAAAAACTAACAGAGATGGAGAAAAAATTAACGAACGTGTGCCGCAACAGGAAAAGCCACAAATTGTTTATACAACAAGCCGGGCCAAAAATAGCCAGTAGAAAAGCGACGTAGCCTCTGACGTCTTGTGGCAAATCTATGAGATACGCATATCGCATTCGACTTATCTAGCAGAAGCAACCCGATATGGCTGCCATCTCGCCATCCAGTGGACACTGGACAACAGACAGGAGACAGAAGCCGGTGGATAGTGGCCACAGTCCTCGGTCTAGAGTCCAGGGAGTGGATCGCTGCCCCATGCGTGATAAATGCCTCAGATAAATGCGTGTCGCAGTTGGGCACAGACAACCAGACAACGCGGAGACACATGTTGCATGCGCCTATTTTGCATGCCAGCCGAGCAAACACTGGAAGAAACAGGATCGGAACGTTTCTAAAAATAAACCCTTTTCCAGAAGGTGTAAAAATTAAACTTATTAACCTGTCTTCAGTGTGATCATATAAGAATTTTCATTAGAGTTTAGTTCTTTCAAAACTTTTAAAAATGGTATACAATTTTTTTACTTTTTTGTCAACGTATCATACACTTTAATTCCTATTGTTGGTGATCTGTGCTCTTCAAAAATGGTATGAAATAATAAAAGGGGATTTTTTAAGTTTTTCTTCTTTTCTAGATACCTAAAACATAGGTCCTTATGTTTTCCCCAGTGCACCGATCACCACTCAAATTCATCTTGCCGCAGGAGCAACAGCCACTGCAAAAGGCTGGACATGGACATGGACACATGTTAGTGGAGAGTTCACAGCTACTACCCAAGTTCCAGCAGAAGAGCCAGATCCATTGCGTGATCATTCCCTGTCCGAAGAAAAAAAGCAGAGACATAGACTCACTCGAGGTGAGTGCAGCTCGTTTTAAATTACCAAAGCTTTGTGCGTCTATCATTTTAGTCGTGGCATGCCACATTCGTTGTCTGGGCAAAATCCATCTCCAAGATTGATTATAATCGGTAGTCAAAGTGTCCAAGACTGCCGGCGGCTATTTATGGCCAAGGCAAATTATAATTTATGAAGTCTTGACTATCAGTTGGATTGCACTTCGCCGTGTCTCCGTAGACCTGTGAGATACATTCGATACACATGCTGGCTGGTCCACAGATCATCGGGCATTTTACATTTGTATTTTGACAGCATGTTAACGTCATTTATTAATTGAAAGCCAGCTCTTGAGGTAATTATTTGGGGCGGCCGCTCTCCTGCGGTTAAAGATTTCGTTCGAAAATCCATGTTCAACTGGCGCCTCACTTTTCCATTTCACTGGAATTGCCCCAAAAGATTTCCCAAAATACTACACAGACTGCGGTTTGAACCCCCAGCAAGTTTTCCTAATCGTTTTGGAAATCTAAGTTGCCTCATCTCCCTGTTTTGTTTTCCCTTTATATGTCTCTGATTCTTCTGAGTCACAGTTCGGGGGAAATCAAGAGTGTGGGCTATGGATGCGCAGATGGAGATTTTGACTGATTCGATATGGGCGGAACTTTGCTAGAAAGAAAGTGAGTTCTTCAACCTGTCAGAGATGAGTTAACCTTTCAGATCTTATGCAAAGTGGTTAACATTAAAGATCATCTATCTTTATTTCACCAAGGTTTCAATTACAAATCGAAGTTTATTTAAATTTGTTTGGGGAAAATTTATGGAGGTGGACCTTAAAGTGGAAAAAATAGTCCACTGTTGATATATGAAACTTTTGTCAAAATCAATTTGTAGGAAAATTAGTAACAGAGGTAAATTCAAAGGGGAAAACAATTAAGCCAGAATTACCTTTATTTTCGGATCGGGTTGTATATTTTTATCATAAGCTTTCAACAGGGTTATTTTAAAAATAGCATAAATAAACAGTTGTTTCAATTAATTTACTTAATTTATTTAACATGTTGAAACGTATGCCACAGGGCAAAAGCAAATACTATGCAAATAAATTGTTGACTCAAATGTAATATTTAATTTAGCATGTGGCGAGATAATTAATAGTCAAATTGCATGTGTAATGAAATCATGAAATAATTTTTGTCAGGTTTTGATAAAATAACATAGCAAATGATAAAAAAAATAAATCAAGTTTTTGAGAATTTCTGTCTCATTTTGAAGCTTAACTTTGCCACCAAATCTTAACCCTTGCTTGACCACCTTTTCTATCCCTTCAAACGGGTGTCAAGTGGCATTAGACAAGTCAAGCTTTGCCCTTGACCAGTTTCCAGTCGTACGAGCGAACCCTTTTCGTTAATCAGCTACGCAGCAGCGCAAAAATACCCAAAGCCCAAACCAGATTCAGATTCAGACGGGGAATCGGACTCGGGGCCCAGTGAACATCCTGAGTAGAAGTAGCAACAGCGCCAGCGATGCGTGTGCAAACACCCAGAACCAAAACCCCGGGGGCAACAGCAGCATAAAAGTATCTTCAAGATACAGATACTGACGGGGGCAGACGAAGGGAAAAGGGCATTCGGGCAGGTGTGTTTCTCACGCAGCCAACGGGGCAGGCAACGTTTTTAGTCCGGGTTTTTGGTTTCGGTTTCGAAGTGTGGCAGTGTGTGGCAGTATTTTCCCTTTTCACCCGACCGCCCGCTGAACAACTCCTCCTGACCAGCGCCACACATTCGCCTCGCTGGCTATAACTTTTGGTGTGGCAACGTGAGTTGATCTTCAATTTAATCCAAGTTTCGAAGTTTTAAAAAATATTTTCGGCTAGACTTTTTCCTTTTGTAAGATAAAGCATAATACCAAAAATATAAAAAAAAAACTTTATAAAGTTAGTAATAATCAAAAAAACAAAGAACAAAAATAAATACAGATATTTTTAATTAAATATGGCTTGTAAATAATTCAATTACTTCTGAAAATAATATATTCGTTTAAGGAATTGTAGTATTGTGTACAACATTTTTTTATTTGCATCTTACTTTAATATAAAAACGAAATATTTTATTTATTTTCCGTTGATATTCATTGATATAAAAACACATCAAAATTGTTCAAAAATAATTAACATGGTTTAAATATAAAGAATCTTCAGGAATATAAATTACTTAAAAGAAATTTTTTTAAAAATCAGTTTACAATTCTCAGCAAAGTCTGTTACGATAATCACGAAGATTATCATCGGGCTTTTGGAACCATCTCTAAACAGACCGCAACTTCATCTAGGACTGCCCCACTCTGGTAGTCGTTTCAACTCATTTCGCTGTGGCTGTTGCCAGTGATTCGGAAATGCGTTCTCTGCGGATTCTGCCATTACTTGTTCCCCCGGGAGCCCTTCCTCTACAAAAGATGGCTATAGCATCGGCTGTCCAACATTTGATAGCATAAATCAAATGGACGAGAGGAACAGAGAAAGAGAGATTGAAAATAATTACGGGTGCTGGGGTTAAAAATTTGCACGTGGTATTAATTTGGGGGCCTCCTCGGCCTTGCGTCTGTGTTTTAAATCGTAGCAAAAATTGTTTGCAACTTGCAATTATTTGCCGACTCTCCCCAGTGCAACATTGTCTGTGGCCTGGGCTTGTGGCCTCCTCAACCTTTTGTGGCCTTATCATTTAATACGCATCTGGAAAGCGTTTTACTTTGCAGCACCTTTTCGCACACAATTTCCAAGCACTTCTTTAATTGTAGTTCTCGGCTATCAACTAAACAGGATACAAATGGTTCCCGCTCCGGCTTTGAGTGACTCTGATTATGGCCTCGCATTTGTATCTCTCCTTTTGTCTGCCTAAAACGTATCTTTAAGTTCATTTTTCTCCTACGAGGGGCTGGTCTAGGTGGAAATTGTTTTCGCTGTGTGTTTTAAGGCTGTGAAGAAGATATATATTGTGGGTTTGTTTGGTTTGCAAAAGTGATGGGAGAGTTTTACTTGAAGGCGTTGCATAAATTTCTATTGCGATTGCTCGATTGGAAGCTGTTGACCATTAATTGCAGTGGGATAATCTTGTCTCTACCAGCGAATCAAAAACGCATTAATATTCAGCCTGCAGTCCACAACGAATCCATTCCAACCGCAAAACTCATTTGCGCCTTAATTAAATAATAATGAGTGAATCACAGTTGCTCAACAATAAATAAATCAATCCATGACTTGCAGCAACTCCTCCACTCTCCACAATTTTTGATCGATCAAAACGAAACACTTCGATTCTCTGAAACGGGTTGGGCATAAGAAAAAAAACAACCAAAAATGTCCCCAAATAAATTACAACTTATTTTGATTTTTATTATAATCAATGACAATGCGTATGGAGAAGAATAGAACCAGGGAACAGAAAGGTGCAACCCAGTTGGGTTTCCTTAGAACAGAAAGCAATCCAAGGCAAGTGAAAATTTATGTGGCCCAAGAAGAGAAACCAGAGAAACCCGAAATCAAACTATCTCGAGAGCATTTATCTTTCATTAGAAAATTAAAATCTCTGTGTGTGCACACACAATCAATGACCACAAATCTTTAGTTTTTTTTCTGTTCAAGGCAGGTTTTCGGGGGAGAGATTTCAGCTGCATCCCAGGGACATTAAACCCAATTTTATGTTCTCCCAAGAATCGGAGGCTGGTCGCGGACATTGTCCTGCCATCCTTGCTGTAGGTCGGCCTGGTAAATTAAAATGTTATCATCACAACTTAATCGTCACCATAAAAGCTGACTGCACTGACCACTTCGTAAGCAACTTGATTCGCTGCTCCTCTTATCTCAGTTAAAATTTGTTAATTGCCGCGCACTTCAAGTACTTAGTGTATCTTTTTGGGTCTCCAGTCTCATCTGGCTTTTGGCCGTTTTTCGTCTCTTTTTTCTGGTTTAATGTCCGTTGTAAATTACTTTTAAATGTTTTAGGTGTAATAAAGTTGTTGGCCTGCCATTGCGTAATGAGTTATTCTAAAGTAGTTTGTATTTTATTCTCTTCTTTTTTTGGTGTGTGGCACATTTTTTCCTCGAGTGTGTTGGTGCTCCCCATTTATAATCTCTATCCAGGCATCGTTCTTGAGACAGAAGTTTTAATTAATTTTTGAGCTGCTTCTTCTTGGCCACAATTTAGAAAGGCTAATGGGTACCAAAGTGCCAAGATCATGATGAGACAATTTGCTTGGGGACACGATGGTGAAATTGTTGGCTAATTGGTTGGGGAAGACAGCTTCATGAGATATTGAAATAAAATTAGGTTGAATAGCCTTGTTATTTGAAGAAAGTTCTTGGGAATTGAGATTATAAAAAGAAAAGTTGAAATGGTAGGGAATATAATTACACAGATGGTTGCGAAATTCCGAATATTTTATTTTTTAATCAAAACACTTGACTTCAATTCTTATGTTGCTTTTGTTTAAATGTTTGTATTACCCCTTTCAATCTGTTTAAACAATCCCTACATTCCAAATAGACTTTCGACTGACAACTCAATCCAAATGGCCTATCAAATAAGTCCGATATAGAAGCCCCCGAAGGCCAACTAATCACCCATAATAACCAAATAAATCATAAGCCCATGATGGGGACTAAAGACAAGAGAAAAAGCTGTCAGAAGAGGTAAGAAAAAACAGGCAGGAAAGTTCAAAGCGCCGAGACGACAATCAGGGCCAGGATATGCATAGATAATAAATGTATCATGCACATGTTTGCAGCCATATAAACTAGCAGCTAGCTAGGAAGTGCTGACAGTTGGAAGATGGAATAAGGGACGTATGGGGTGGAAAATCCAGTGAGGCAAGTCCCTGTCGAAGCACTAAATTATGACTAGGTAAGCAGGCGCTGACAATTCAATGCAAGGAAATATTACGCTGCCTGGCACACATGCATCTATATCTAGATCTTCTGTAGCCATAACTGCAGAGCCGTGTACAATTTATGCAGCAAAACTGAAAACGAAACGAAACCGAATGCACCGAGGTAATCCTGCAGACGCAACGACAAGGGCGACATGGAAAATATGATGTCATAATAAATTGTAATTTATGAGAGGAGTGCTGACAGTTGAAGCTCGCTGACTTAAGCTCGAAAATACCGGGCCCGCGATTAATTATATCAATGCTGTAAAAATACCTGAACGATCTGTCATCTGTTTTAGTTTGCGTCTCATTTTTCGGGGGCTCTTGACTTGCTTCCTGTCGAGTTTTATGCTTGAATGCCTGGGAATAGACAGTCGGACAGCAGAATGGCTGGAATAGTTGGGATGGCTAGTCAGCCTGTCTTAACGACCTGACAAATAGATAAACTGCAGTCACAGTTTTGTTCTTGATAGATCGGTTGGTTTCTCCTAGCTGACAATCGAATTATTTATAAAGAATATTCGAGGGGGTTCCATTTTAATTAATATACAACGTTTTATACAACAAAAAGGGACCCCAAACCAGTGACTTTTTTGTTTATTTTTATGTTCTCTAAGGGAAATGTCTCAATCAATAGGTTTACTCTTGACAACTAAACAGGAAATTGAACAATTTCATGGCCCCTGCCTCCTGTAAATTCAAAGCAATGAAACAATAAATTTTAAGTGAGCTTAATTAAGAATTACATTTTAATTCAACAAAACGGCAACCAAACCTTTTCCTCTTTGAGGGAAATTATGAAAATTTCTTTCGACTAGCCCTCATTGAAGCATGACAAGCATTTGACAATGGCAGAAAGTATCTGTCAGATACTCAACGGCGCATGCTGCTGCTCATTAACGCCTGGGTCTCGGCGACGAAGCGCAACGGGAAGAACTCCACCGGAAATCAATTTGAAAGCCCCCCCTCAAAAATTCCCGACCCCCTCTATATATAGAAACTACCATTTGAATTTTGACAAAAATTATGAGTTTTATTTTGGGAGCTCAAACAAAAGGGGTAAAGAGGTAGTGGGAGGTGAGGCATTCACGCCTGCGCGCTTTGACAATTATTTATGTGTTCAAAAATAGGAACTAAAGTGGAATTGAAATTGCTTTAGAAATGCAATCAAATTAAATTAAAATCAAGTGATGGGTCGGGGTACGAAATACGGGGGAAAAAGGACCTACCGCAGAATGTTTAAGAGAACGTTGAAAAAGGTCAAGATGATGAGGATAAAGGCACTTCGATTTAGTTGTCTCCCTGGAGCTATACCCATTAGAAAAGGGGTTTTTAGGTTTTAAAAAATAGGACTTAAAAAAATGTTCCATGTTTACTTTTAGCTTATGTTTATTTTAATATTAAATGCTGTTTGCACTTCTATATAAGAACTCTAAACTACAACAAAATAATAATTTGTATTTTATTAAAATAAGTTATTTTTCAACGATTGTTAAAATTGTATTAAATTATTAAAACATAATAAACCATAAATATAATTCCAGTTAATCTTGTTTGAACGATAAAAAAACATTTCCAATCAAATTAAGTAAAATTGGCAGCAAATTATGTAATGGGTATCCTTTAGTCTTAACCTTACTTATTTCAGCTTATTTCTCGTATTGTTTGCTTTAGAGAACAAAAGCTAAAATTGAAAATTGTTAAGATATCGAGAGAACGAAGGAGATTGAGCTACTTTCTTTCTATCCCACTCGGTGGCCTTTTTCCTTGGTTTACTTTCCTTTTCTTGGCCTCGATTCCCCCGCAGCAAACAATGGTCCAAACTGGACAGGACGCCAATAAATAAGCGCAGGAGGTTTGCCGGACAATGGGAATGCGACTTTTTCCCATTCTCCGCCATTTGTTTGCTTGCTTGAAAATGGTTTTAATTGTTGTTCCCCCTGTATATATTTTTATTTTCATTGTACTTTTCCGTGGCTCCTTATTGTTGGCCAAATATAATAAGATAGCAGTGCGTCATTTTGTGTTGTGTATTCGCTTCTGTTTGTCTGTTTGCGTTTGTTTTGGTTTTCGGTTTTTGGCTAAAAGTAAATTAAGTGCCAATGTTAATGGCAGTTATGGCCTGGCATCTGGCTTTGGGATCTGCCAACAAAAGCCTGGCCATTTGGGTGTCTTAATGTTGCAGTAATAATGGCTAAAAGTGTGTGTGCATTGAGATAGTAGCTTGAGATTTATAGCTGCTCAGCTCCGCTTTCTTTTCCTTCAGTTTTTGTGCTCCTTTTTTGGCAACCAAAGTGAAATGTGTGGTCCAAGAATGGTCTCCAGGGTCATACAAATGTACTCAGTTATCCTGAGAAGAAGAAGTTACTAAATGGACCACACAAACTAGAAGGGGACATTTTTAATGAGTTATTGAGAAAACAATGAACAGAAAGTTTATGTTTTGGAGAAAAAGGTAATTGATCTTAAAACAATTATGATTAATACTGGATTAAATTGGTTTTAAAGCTTGCCTATCATTAAAGCCTATTTTCTTATTACATTTTGAATCCCTTTGTGTTTTCTATGTAAATCTCTCTGTTGATGTAGAAGTGATAGATTTTAATTGTTTTGCCTTTTGAACTTGGTAATTTAATCCCTTCAAAGTATTCTAAATGTATCTTTACACAGGCGGCATAATCTTAATCGCCAGGCCATGGTTTATTTATAGCTAAACAATAAAAGACGCTGGAAAAACCATTTAATAAGTGATTTAAGTAAGCAATCATAAACATTAACTGCATGTCTTTAAGCCACTACAAAACGGGCCATAAAAGGGCAAGCAGACCAGAGACCAAAAGATACTCCTGCCAGCAGCCGGCAAACCAGCAATCCAGCAAACCGGCAAACACCGACGCCAGACGAATTCGATTAAAGTTAAGCCATAACAAGCCAGAGACGAGCTGAGGCGACTCCCAGGGTTCCCAAGCTCAGCCAGCCACAAATAATATAACAATTTAAATAACAAGCCATGGCCAAGACTCCTAGTCAGCCGGGCAGCAAACACCAGGCGCGTTAGTTAGATAGATTGATCTACATGTACACGACAACACAGAGCTGGGAGTCTCTATAGTCTCCAGTTCGGAACGAAACGGAACGACTCCTTGCTGACTTTGTGGACTATGTTGCCATTCCATCCTGGATGGAAACGAAGCGAACCTGGCTGCTGGTTACATGGCACACCAAGCTGGCTTTGGCCAAGAGCATGTCAAAACAAAATAACATCTTTAGCGCGCAAACATGACAAAACATCAGAATTCCAGCAGATTAACGTCAATTTTAATTGCATTCACTTAGACCAGGCTCAAGTCTATGAGAAGCACAGCCAAGCAGCTGGAAATATGCATACAGAAAGAAAAGAAAACAAACACGGGATTAAGTCGGGTTAGCTGAGCCATGGAATACCCTGTCAAGGGAAAAACTATGACGTAACATATGTATGTAACAGAAAGCATATTTATTTTATTATCCAAATTTTTCTAAGACTTTGTACAAAATTTTAGCGAAAATAAATGTTTATTAATTAACTGATTAATATCTTTTGAAAATTAAGAATACATTTTAAATCGTAATATTAATTCCTGACATTCCATTGTTGCATAAATTGATAGCTAATTGTTTTTCATAATAAATTAAATAACATATATAATATTATATATTTTTGTAAAGAGCAATAACTACTTTTATTTAATATATTTAACAAAAGATTGTTATATATTTTTAATTAATCAAATTAAGAATGTTTCACTTTACATTTATAATGCTAATCAATGAAGTTTATTTTATCCAATTTTTATATTAAGAAAACGGGTTTTTTAACAGAAAAAGTAATCTTAAGGATAAGTCTTTCCAACCAAGTTACACTCACTATTGAACTTATTTTAATCCTCACTTAAATTCCGATGAATACATGGTACCCCTTTGCAAAAGTGTAGCCATAAATACACAAGAAGCATTCCGCACACAACAAAAAGGGCTTTACCAGGTGGCAGGAGCTGCAGACGGGAAGGTAAACAAAGTTCCACAAGGTTGTGATTAACATGCGATAAAAAATGACCGGGCTGAGCGAAGGCACCAGACCTGGTCGACCTGGTCAGCTTTGGCTTACGTGTTTGCATTAGGCCAGGGCTCAGGACCCAGAACAGGGAACCGAGAACCGAGAGCCCAGAACTCCAACCCAATCCCCGGCAGCAGCAGCTCTCGAGTACTTTTGAGCCACTCGGAGAGCACAAAGTTAAGTGTCTGGCTGTCACATGCGATTTGCACCTGCCGGATGAGCAATGGCGCAGGTGGGGAAGCGCGAGGGATTTGCGTGGATTATTTATCATCTGAGCCACATCAGAGGCGGAAGGGGCCGAGTCCGAGGCCAGGTTTCGTTTTAAGCAGGTTCCACTGCCGATACTCCTCCTTCTGCCAAACAGCGAGATGCACGTTGCAAGATTCGCTTTTCTTTCCTTGGTTTTTTTCTTCTTTTTTTTTAGGGGTATAATCAGAGCCTGGCAAACATTTGCCCAGAGACGTTCATAAATTTTAATATTTTAATTTGACTTAAGCAGATGAACACATAAAGGCGGCCATTAAGCGCTGCACTTTGTATGCTTTGGCCAAACATGGCCAAAGGGCCAAAGACTGAAATGCAATTTCTTGAAAAGCGTCGTTCCACTTTTCACTTTGTCGTCGTGTTTTGGAATTACCACAAAACGGTTTACATTTCCTGTGCATTTTCTGCTTTGATTTTAGGAAAATTAACAACAGCTCAAACAGAGCCCAGCGACCGGACCGGCCAAGTAACCAGCAACTCGCAAACCAACAACCAGCCAGCCAGGCGAGTCAACAACATGGCCCAAAACGAATCGGCGTCATCATCGCCGGAATACTCGTACAGCAGAAGCCGCAGCCGTAGTTGAAGCGGCAACAACAGCGAGAACAAGGTATGTTGAGATAGGGAATGGAGGTGCTATTCAATACCCTAACTAGTTTGTTCTATGTGGCTTAGGCTTAAGTTAATACCAATATATAAGGAACGAAACATATGCTTAGTATATTTTATTTAATAAATAATTGCATTTGCAAATAAATTCCTTTACAATTATTAGGAAATAAATTTGGATAACTTTATTACGAAATTTATTACATTTAGCTTTTTGGATAAATTTAAAAGTATAATTAATTAATTTTTTTAATACGAAACTATTATTCTATCATTAATCTTCAACGAAATAGAAACTTTTAAAATTGTGATATTTGGTATCAAATATAAAATGTTTAATATATTGTAAAGCTGCTTAAATTGTAATATTTGCTATCATATATAAAAAAGTTTAATATATTTTATCTGTAAAACCCTTTTGTTTTCAGATTGTGGGATAAAAAAATTAATAAGAAACCCTTACTAAAAGATTGCATTCACTAAACTGATCAAATGTGCCTTTACACTTTATTTGTATCTTAAGAAATGATATTGACAAATAAAGCAAGCAACCTAAAATATGGAGCAATGGACATTGTGAGCGGTCAGGGCATTTACCGCTGCTACCCGTGTGATTTTGGTCGCTTACCCGAGGGAAAGGGCATCGACAAACAGCGTGCAGTCATTTGGATTGCAGCATGGCATGTTGTTTGCTTCGCTGGTCTCATTTGGTCCCCTCTAAGCCCCCGGTAGCCCCCCTGAGCCCCACTAAGCCCCCATTAACCAGGCCCACCCCCTTTTGCCAACTTTCGGCTATGATGCGACCAACTGGCATGGCACGCTGACTTGGCTTTGGCCACGCTTGTTTGGTTTGGTTTGGCCTGCCTCTCGGCTTTCGGATCTCGGCTCTCGGCTTGGACGCTGCTGCTAAACAGGTTAAAATGTCGTTCAAAATGTCAAGTCAACACTTTGATGTTGTCCGTGTGTCCGTGTCACTGTCCGTTCCTTGGTATGGTGGTTCTACTGTATTGCTACGGTTGCTGCTGCTTTGTTTGCGTGTGATCTGCGCTTTATTTATGCAACATTCAGCACACGACGAAACATGCAACCGAAGCCGAAAATGTTAAGTGCTCAGATGGAGATGAGGCAAGTAGGCTCTGCCTAGAAAATGAGAATCGAAGGGAAAGGGGAGACTTCGTGGTTTAGCTGGCCATGTTGTCGACGTCGTTGTCGTCCATCGATTGTTGTTCTAATGCAGGAAGAGGAGAAGATTTTCGGTAATGAAACGGTAGCGGTTAATGTGGGAATGGGGTCGACAATTCCGGGAGGCCACGATTACAGAACCGGGAAAGGGAGTTGGACAGATTGACTTCAGGCAATTCCCATGATTTGAAAAATGAGCCCTTTGAGGATAAAGGTTTCTTAAACTGGTAATATTGACATTCTATGATCTTATTTAAAAATGCAGCCTAAGCGACTTTAATATTACCAAATTTAAGATCACAACCCAAATCACATTTTCTTAAAAATAGGTGTTAAAATGTGTTATTTGAGATAAGTAATAATTTTTTATAAACATTATACCCTTGCCTGTAGGTTTCTCAAAACTGAATCTTTAAATTCTTAAATTCCTAAACTCATTTTAAACATAATTAAATAATAATAATAAATCACTTAAATTAAAAATAAGTCCTGATTGCTTTACAAAAAGTAATGACATCAAAAATTTCAATAATTATTTAGCTCCACCTTTTTTTTAAGTCTAGCGCTTATTTTATTGTTTGATGTGCCCCCGTTGGGCGCCAAGTGTTGAAACGCTCCTGTTGACGTCGAAAATTTTGCCAAAAGGCTGTTGCTGAAGCCGGAGCAAAGTTGTTGCAATTCTGAGAATATTTTACGCTTGTTGAGGCTGGCGACACAACATTGAAGCCACCGCCAACGAAGACGACTACGACGACGACAGCCGACTGACTCTGGACTGGGATGGCTCTGTGTCGGCGAGTATCTGTGAGTGCCTGATGCTCCCACTTCTTCTTCCAGATGCTGGAGCTTCGGGCACAAGACCAAGAAGACTACTAGGGTTTCGTGTTTTGTTTTCTTTGCACTCGAGTTGTATCACATCAATGGCCATTGTGTACGTCAACTTTGATGTTTCGGCTAAAGTTTTGAAGTGTGAGGTTTTAGACGTTCTTATTGCACTTCCCGACTCGGAGTCGCATTTGCGGAGGGATCCAGAGCCGGAGTCCGAGAGCGTCCAACTACCGCCTCACCTTGACAGGTGAAGAATGCCAAAAAGAGGGAAAGAAACAACGTTTCAAGTGCCACAGTTGCCGGGCCACTTGAAAATCAACTCAAGCCTTTTAGGAGGAAAAATCGACATGGCAGGAGTCGGCCGCACAGTTAAAGTCAAAGTCAGAGTTAGAGTTTGGAGTTTGGAGTCGAAATTATGGGCAGAATCGTGGCCGACGGACCTGCCTACATTTGCCCGATTCCGTATTTATTTTTGTTGCCACACACTCACACAAACACACACACATTTCCTTTGAATTTTCTGTTCTAATTGAGTAAGAAGTGTGTGCGGTGAGGTTGCAGTTTTCCCT
The DNA here is from genome assembly GCA_018153305.1 of Drosophila kurseongensis. Classification (NCBI taxonomy): domain Eukaryota; kingdom Metazoa; phylum Arthropoda; class Insecta; order Diptera; family Drosophilidae; genus Drosophila; species Drosophila kurseongensis. Next base: position 11,224,158 of record JAECXX010000005.1, on the reverse strand, counting down.
TCAACAACTGTTGCGGCCCGATTTGCCTGACGGCTTTAATTGGATTTTCATACCTGCTCCAACCTGCCCCTCAGCACCCCTATTCACCCATCTATGTTTGATTGGTGTTTGTATAATGAACTTGCAATATTCTGGATATCTTGGATCGGTTTGGTTTTTGGGTTCGGGGTAGCCAGCAGCTGGTTTGTTATTGTGTTGAGTTTGTTGGGATGCTTTAAATGTAACGCGTGAAATTTAACACGAATCGTCATCGCCATCGATTCCCCATTTCATCGTTGAGAAAATAAAAGTTCTCTCTTTCCCTCGATCCCATCCGTTGTTTATTTAATTTATGTTATTATTACCTGATTAAGTATGAAATGCTATGGGGAAGTGTTGGTTTTTCGTCTGTTATGTCTTCAAAAATTGATTAGGACCAGAAAAAATAACAACTGATTGAACTCTCGCACACTCCCCCTGACAATGTAATTACGTTTGGAATTTTCTGCTCCGTAACAAAGTTTATTTCCATAACAATAATAATGGGTTAGGTTAGGAAAAGGGTTGGTAGCATGGGGCAGTTCGGGCTGTTATAGTTATGTCAACAGGAAAGATGAGTTAATGGAATGTAATTATTAAACGCGTTCGAGTCCAATTTATCCAGAAAGGGGAGGTGAATGTGGAATTTTTAAAATTGAATTTGTGGAAAAAACGTTGAATGATATTAGTTATGAATATTGATTTTTAGGAATTCACTTCTTCATAAGTTTTCTATTTATAGCGCAATAGCGTATCTGAAGTGTTCACAATGTAATAAAAGAACAGAACAAAATAATGATTTTTTAAATAAATTAAAGCTTTCTCAGCCACACACCATATTTTTATAAAGCATTTTGGATTCTAATTAACACAATAGGAATACGAAAAGTTCCTTCATATAATGGCTATAAAAAAATAAAGTACTAAATGGCGGTGGGCCCTCCGCCTCTGTTGCCATTTTTACGAGTCTAATAAACAGAAAACAAAATTAATCATATCTAGAGCACGGTATGGTTGGAACTGCTCCTAATGAGCAACTTGGGTGAGGAAAGTGCAACAGTTTTTAATGGTTCTTCTAGCTCGTAAAATGTGCCAAGTGGCCAGGGCATTTATGAGGCGCAGGCAAAACAAACGTTTGAAAAAAACATGGTCTTATGTACGTACACTGACGGAAATTAAATTGCGGCAATAATTAAAACACCTGTTTTAATTAGATAGAAATGCATGGGGGGAGCCAGAGTTTAGTTCTCTGGGAATGAGATGGAAAAGAACTGAACTCATAGGTGCGACCCTGACCAGCAGCGACAACAAGTTGTTGAAAGTTCTCTCCTTCCATCTGGAAATTAATGACTGCGGCAGCGGCTTCTTCAAAAGTTCTTTGAGACGAGCGAACAACTTCATCACCGCCGTGGAAAACAGCTGGAAGCCGGAAAATGTTAAGAATCCGCTATTCGAGGTTTTCCACAGAATGTTCTGGCCATTGTTCTTCGTTTGGCTAACCTTTGACTGCCAGTCACCAGATATGACAAAACATCACCAGGATCATGCACAGGGGCACACACCCCTAAGCCCCTTAATCCTTTTCTCTCCTTTTTTCACTTGAACGATCAATATCGTGAAGAACAAAAGAGTGTTTCTATCTAAGGTGATCTATCTGAAAATGTAAAATATGATTTTGATGTCTTCTCTAGACGTTGAAAAGATGTGGGTAATGTTTTCCTTCTTTGAAAGATGGGTGGTTTTGAGTTCAAGATCTAAGATCTCAAGATATTTCCCTATATGATGACTAACTTTTGAATTTACAATAAACTGGATAATTTTTTGGTTTGGTATTTTGATTTCTCATATTAAAGGTTTTATATTTCCATCAATCCTTGTTAATACTCATAACTTTTAAAACATTAAGATGGATGACTGAAGGCCAATTTTGTATTAGTGAAGTAAAACCTTATAATGTGTATTAAATATTTTTATAATGTCTATCTTACCTGAATAATTATTTTTAAGAATTTCTTTAAGGCCAGTAGCACCAAATAAACTGTCAAATATCAACGTATTCATGTGAATCCAACCACTTCCTTCTGGCTTGGCTTTGTGCATCCACCTTAAATCTTAAAGCCAGACCTTTCGCCAGAACTTTACTCCCTCAGGAGAAGATTATGTCCATACCCTTTGAGTCTAAGCCACAAATATGCCAAAACATGATCATCGAAGATGGATGCGAAAAATCAACTGCAGCACACACCCCTCATTCTAATCCTTTGGGCTTGACTTGGGCGCTGCCCTCTGTGTACGCTCCTGGGATATCCTGGTACTGACTAACAATGAGACCTGCATTCCTTTTCTTCTACTTCAAATGAAGTGCATTCATCCGGTAGCAATCCTTTTTTTGTCCTCTCTCTTCTATTTCCTCATCGTTTTCGCTTTGCTGCCACTGTCTTGTGCATCATTTCACTTGAATTTGCGTTGACATCCTGCCAGACAGGCGGACAGACAGACAGCTCGTCTATATAATAACGAGCGGTTGTCTGACATATCCTTTAACCGTGATTAAAAACGCAAAGTAAATGAAAATGTTTGGTGCTTACGCCTCCTTAGCACACCTTGAAAACAGCAAAACAAAGCGGGATATAAGGAAAAAAAACGGGTCGTCCCTAGACAACACGAACTTGAAACCGGGGAGTTTTCGCAGGACAATAGAGCAAAGTCTTTCAATGCCCCACGACTCCATCCACATGCCATATATTTAGCACTTAAAAAATCCTACAGATTTTCCCACTTAGTGATAAAGTTCCTGCCGTTTGCTGAATGGCTTTTGTCCTAGGACCTAGGACATTCCCTTCATTCCGCTTCTTTTTTTTGTTGCTCCCCATTTAAAACACTCGTCTCGAAATAAGCCTACAGTTGGGATCGGGGAGCACATCATGTACTCCTCCGGTACATCCTTGCAATTTCATGCTCAAACGGAGTCGTTAAATCATTTTCTGAAATTGAGTCGAGAATTTGTTGCCGTTGTTTGTGGCAATGACATTGGAGAGCCACACACATGTGTTTGTGTGGGGAAACCGGCACGTCTAGCTGTAAACGGAAGTACTTACTGGGTCTCTAGCTAACATTAAATTAAAATATGTTCCCTACACATTTCTTTCTTATTCGTTCCTATTCTTTAATTAAAACCAAAATGTTTTTTCCTCTCTTGGTTTTTTTTTTTTTTTTTGATGTGGGGCGTTAAATGCACTTTGTATGTGATTTCACGGTTTTATGGCTGGCTTCTCCTGCGTTTCATCTTGAAGGGAACTGAACTAATGGTCGTGGGGAGCACATGGGAGATGTGTGCCCCAGGTACCCTTGACATTGGCCCAGCCTTCTTGGAGGTCATTGCAGGCAATCAGAAACGTGGGCAGCCGAAGGACTCTCTACTGAGAGAAGGAAGTCGAGATTTGTTATGCCTGGGCAGGTGGTGGATGTTTTAACACTTTAGATAAGTATAATACTTATAATCGTGGGTTTTATGTATTTTAAGTCTAAGAATCGTATTTGTGACGTGTATGAAATATTGTTAAAACTTTGGTGGTCTTATAGATAAACCCATATTTACATAATTTTGAAATTCAGTTTGCCAAAGCCAAACCAATTTATTTTACACTGTATAAAAAGCATCAGTTTTTAACCTTACTAAATTTATGATATGCTAAATACAAATACTATTTAGGTATGTAAACTAAACAATAATTAACCATTTATGACAAGCAAATAATCACACATATTTATTAAAATAAAATTATTATTATATCTTCACCAAAAAGATTACTGAAGTTTTACTTAAGTACATATACTTATATTGTTAAAAAAGGATATTTTCTAAAAATATCTTAGTAATGTGACCCAAGCTGTAAACTTTTTACAGCCTACATCGGTATCTGAAATTTCTGAAAGCTGCCCTTGGGATAAGAACAATCTCTATATGGGTCACCACATCGCAAACACACTTTAATGTCCTGCAAGCCATATTTTCAACTTTAAACATCGCATAAAGCACTTTCGGTCAAACAACAAAAAGTCGTAAAAAGGGAAAATAACATGCAGAACAAGGTCAGCAGAGGAGCTGGAACTCGATCTCGGGAACCCAGTGCCAAAAGCCCAAGCTACAGACCAAACCCGTGGACCGATGGCCAATATATCACATGACGCCTACAATTTAAACTGCCAAAAAAATGAAATGCAAACTGGGCGAACGAAGAGAAATGGCAAACATTTATATAAATAACACCATCGACTCCAATTAAAGCAGTTTGCTGGACGATCTGAGTGGTGAGGGTAAATGGGTTGTGAGGGGTCTGCAGGAGCATTCTGCGTTGTCTGTGCGTGATAAAAACCACAAAAACGAATTTTTGTTTATGTGTGAGCCAGTGTATGTGTAATAAAAATGCAAAACAAAAGCGTTCAAATATGTTTGTGTTTTATATTTTTTGTTCGCCTGCCAAGGGTTGCCAGCGTGGGCGTGGCACTTGCAGTGCTAAAAGGGGAGGGGGCGGGATGTGGGACAACCAAACCACTTCCAAATGTCATTCGCAGGCGAAGCAATGACGTACCGATGAGAAAACGCAGAACGGGGACTACAGGAAGAGTGAATTGGACAGAGATAAAGTTCTTGGAAGATTAATGTCCGAAGTGAAGTTACACTCTATTTGGGTAATCGGATAATTAACTTGGGCGTTTTGGAAGTTAGTTATTTAAAATTAAATTAATAAATAAAGCTGTAGTATTAGCGCACCATTTTAATGTTTTTAGATAAATCTGCAGTTGTTTTATAAGTACACAAATAAAGCTCCAAAAAATAAAGAAAATATTTTAAAAATTATTTAGGCATAAGTTTAACTTTATCTATCTATCACAATCGATAATAATTTAATTGTTCGTTAAAGTTAATGTACACAAAATTTAAAAAAATAACAGATGTTATAATAAAATGTTTTTTTATGGCTGTATTTAATATTTTGTTTCAACATTTCGACTGCATACCAGAAAAACATTTCTACAATTAAAAAAAAAATGGAAGAAAGATACCCTATTTTACATTTAGCTTTCCCCCAACTTTTTATTATCTCTCCACTACAACTACATACTCAACATACCCGACTTTTTTGCAGGGTTATATGCAAAACGCTGCAAAGAGCGAGAGCGGCCAACAAGAAATGTTGCAGCAACATTTGGCAGCAAGTGGCGGGCGAGTCGAGGAAATAATAATTTATGCATGCGTTGTGGTAGCTCGTTGGCGATGTTGGCAGGGGGTGGTGGGGGTTTTATGAGGGGCAGCGGGGATTGCACCCCAGAAACCGCAGAATATTTCGCCTTGTTGTTGCAGTTGTCGGCTGCGCGCAAAAAGTGAATCTGAGCTGCAGGCGCTGCTGCTTTAGCTGCAACCGGAAAACGGAAATTGTGGCCAGTTTCCCTCTCCCCTTCGAATGCATCCTCAATCCAGAAAACCACATGGCTCCCACTGCTCTCAGGCGCTCAAGGATTTATGATCGGGCCGCCGTTTAAGTCGCGCCAATCTGCCGACACTTCCTTCATTTTAATACTCTCCCTAGCAGGCGGTTTTTGTCGCATACCAATCGCCCCCGAAAAATAACAATTTGCAATTAAATGCTTTCTATTTGCAAATTTTCCAGGCCTTTGTGGCCAAAAAAAGCAGTCACAACTGGGGCCAACTGATGCTAACCTCTGTCGCCTTATAAGTCGATTGAATGCGCTTCTGCAGAACACAGAGTGCGGTTTCATCTAACGAATTTTTGGTGATTCAGTGTTTTGGGAAGCTCCAACAATTAATTTAAAAAATAAACCAATTTTTATAAATGTTTACATATTTTAAAGCATTTTATTTTAACTCATCATTGTGCTAAATTAAAATTTCAATATAACTTTCTTATTTCAGTTTATAATTTTTAGGTAAAAATTAGTAAGTCTGTAAAGCAAAGTCAAATATTATATTGGGATGTGGTTCCCCTTACCAACCCCTTTACTTTTTTTTATACTTGTGCAGTACACATTTTTTGACAGCCGGAAAAACTGTACCCCCATGATCTAAAATTTAGAGCCCGCACAAAGCAATCTCTAAAAAAAAGAAAACCCTTCAGAAATTACAGAAAAATTGGAAACGAAAATCAAGCATATGAATTTAATTGCCTAAACAATTCTAATCAAGCTGTGCGGCCATCAAAGCCATCAAAAGGACACAAAAGGACGAAAATTGCTGATTGCATTTAATAAAAATATAATGTTGCCGCAATCGAACCGAACGTTGAACCACAAAAAACCACCACCGATCTGGCCAAAAAAACATAGAGAAAATGTATGGGAGGAAATGGCAAACGAATGGGCATCAAAATGGAATCAAATCGAGGCACAAAATGAATGCGAAACGCAAAATTCACGACGACAATGCGAACTTAATTTCTGTCATAGAAAGCATGAAAAGGAGCAGCAGTTAGAGTGGCAGGAAAATTGACATATTGACAGCCAGACAAAAGGTCCACCCCAAAAACAGGCGGCTGGGGGGGTGGAGATCGGGAAGGCCGTGATGCCGCACTGCAGTTTGATGGCGGCGTCAAAAATAAACAAACATTGCGACAGCAATAAAATATCAAAACAAGCCAAACGCAGTGGGATTGGAGGTGGGCGGGGCGGTACGACTGCGGCTTAATTGAGGCAACAGAAGGCCGTAGAAAAATCCAATCAAAACGCAATGAAAACAAGGATCAAGGAGGGGGCACAACCTCCCATTGTCCCGGGCAGCTGTAAGCCTCAACTCGGTGTGTTGATGTTATCCTGGCAAATAATCAAACTCGCATACACACACAAAAACACAACCAAACAAGCCAACAAGGACCTTGTCAAGTAGACATGTAAGCGATACAGATGGAGATACTAGCCTCGATATAGACCAGGACAATTGAGGCACACGAATCCCGGCAGAATCCTCTCAAGGCTGCTGTGAGTTCCCAGTTCCACTTTCAGTTGCAGTTGCATTTGCCATCTAGTCAACTAAATTCAGTGGAGCGTGTGGCAGCCACCCCTGATGAAAGTACCCCTGACCTAATCCAATTTCAGGCACAACAGATAAATCCTGTTTTTGTTTTCGCTTACCTCTGCTATGAAACGGTGCCATTATTAAAGCCGAGAAAAGAAAACACACACAGCCGATAAGTATATTAAATTGAATTTTCTACTTAGGACTAGTATTTGCCGATCTAGATTGGAGATGAGGTAGGCATTGCACAAGATATCGGTTAACCATTGCATTGGTTAGGATTAGGTATTACTCAAGATCTAAAGATATAAATATTACATTACATTAAAAACTCATTTTTAATTTTTTAGGGAATATTTATATTTGTATTTTTAAGCATTTCTTCTTTAAATTAATAGAACTTTCGAAAAAAGCCATTTTCTGAACATTTTGTTGTATATTATTTATCTGATTTGTCTTATACCTTTAAAGTCCATTTTAAAGAAGGTTTAATTTGGAGGTACACAAACGACTAAGACCCCCACAAAGCCCTTAAGCTATTAATAAACACATTTTCCCCCTTTCCGTATCCAAGAATAATGCCTTTCTCCTCTCAACTAATTTTATGGTTCGCCCATCAAGCAAATCCATGAACACCCCGAACTGAACTACACCAGGCCAATCAAACCTCATGACCTCCGCCTCCCATAAAAGCCGCCAAATGTTTGGCGTATAAAAACAAATAAGACAAAGCACACATAAACCACGCCCCCGACGCCCCAAGATGATCAACACAGGGAAATTTGTTAGCGTGTTATGTAAATTGCACACAAGAGGAAAACAGGCCTGGATGGATACATTATGTAAATAAAAGAAATAATAAGCTCACACGAATCTAGAGACAGAGGCCAAAGCGAATTGCGAGCATGTATGTTTATTATTTTCATGATGCGTTGATGACATTTGGAGTTGGGGTCCTCTGTCTTTCAGGATGTGTCGATAGAAACTGAAATCTTTGTCGCTTTGAATTTTATTTTATACCTAATAAACATGCGACATTTATTCTAACATTGTTTAATATTGAATTTTCTTTTTTTTTAAGACGGATTTTTTATTACTAAAATGTTCTAGTTCTCTTTCTTAAAATTTTTTTTTTTTTATTTAACTATTAGGGAATGTACATATAATTTCACAACGATCAGTAGGCTGCTCCAGTACAAAAAAAAAACTTCAAAATACTGGTGAAAATTTATTACTTCAGTCACACGTTAATGTTTTATACAGCAATTAATAAAATACGCATTTTATATTTAGGTGGATAAAATCTCAAAATTTTTATATAAAAAGCCCCACCCCAAAATTATACTAATAGCTTGTAAAATCAACTAGAGGAGATTCCACCAGATAATGAGTGCTCAAATGCACATCCTTCGCACTTACTTCCCCAAGTGGTGTCTTCCACGGCCAGATCGTCAGTCGCAGAAGCACCTGCAGCACCACATTTTCCGGCAGCTACAGACGAACCACCCAACCAACGCACTGGTGGCCATCAAGCCATCAACTGAACAGGTGTTTCCGAAATGCAGATTTATGCAGTATCGCCGAGCCAACGAACACCTAAAGCGATTGGGCATGGTTTCCGAGGATGGAAGCAAGATGGTGGAGTTGTCCAGCATCACCTGTGCCGCTCCCAACATGATGGACTTCATCAATCAAAAGTACAGCATGGACAATCTGCAGGACAGTGTTGAATTCATGACGATCGAGGATGTGGAAAATGTTGATCTAAGCCTGCTGCCACCCATCGATTCGCCTGGAAAGATCATCGGCATCGACTGCAACTATGTGGACAACTGCGACGAGCAGCACATCTCCATCCCAAGGGAACCGTCTTTCCATGTCAAGTTCGCCACCTCCATCACCGGAGCTCTGGACAATATCAAGGCGCACATTTTGGCCAAGCACATCGACTACGGCTGCCAGTTGGCAGTGGTAATGGGCAAAAAGTGCCGGGAAGTGACGCCCAAGGAGGCGCTGAATCATGTCTTTGGTTTCATGGTCGTCCAGGACATTGTGGCCCGGGACTGGAACGCCCTGCTTGGGGGTCACTCAATGGATACCTTCCTACCCTTGGGTCCCACAATTGTGCACAAGTGCCATGTGCCCGATGTAAACAACCTGTGGATCAAGACGTTCATCAATGGGGAGGAACGCCAGTCGGGCAACACCCGAAACATGATATTCAAGGTCGACTTCCTTATTCACCGCCTATCCCAGTACCTAACTCTCTGTCCGGGCGACATCATACTCACGGGAACACCTGCCGGAGCGGGTGCCTATCGCCAACCGTCGTGCTTTCTCAAGCCCGGCGATCTCATCGAGAGCGAGATTCAAAATTTGGGCAGAATGTGCAATAAAGTCGTAAATCCCTATTCCTAAAATCAGGATTTATATTCCGTAGAGGGTGTTATAATTTAGGTAAGAAGCTTTTAACGCAATGCTGCTAAAAACTTGTAAATTAAATTGATAGATTTACGAGAATAGCTATCATGGGAATGGGTTTTATAAATTGACATTTTACTATTATTTATTAAGTATATACGATAACAAATCCCGGAACATAGTCGTTTAATAGAAGAAATGTTTCAGAAATGTTACAGAACTAGTTCCAGGGGTGTATATATTTTGGCTTGCCGAAGTTAGCTTCCATTTTTTTGTTTTGGGTGAAATCACAAAGGCATTAAAACAAAAAAAATCAATTTTTTTTAAGATGTTAAAGATGCAAATAATATGTCAGAACGTGTCAAAGAGAACTTCAAAGAGTGAAATGACTAAAATCTCATGAAAATCACACATTGCCCCGAATTTGCCACAAATTCCGTCATCCCCATTATTGGCCAATAAATTTGTGGGGATGTCAAACCGAGCAAAAAGGCAGATAACCATGTCACAAGGAGAAGCTTCTGCTGGGAGCCTAATATGCAACGCGGAAGTGATGGGAGCGGGAGAATCATTTTGTAATATAATTTGTTTTGCTCGATGGTTTGCAGGAAAGGGGCGGCCACAAAGATTGGGGGTGATGGCTACCCTTTTATGATACGCCCAAGCATAATCAACATTATCCTCAGAGAGTCACAAGCCGCAAACAAGGCGCCTACAAAGGCGGCAGGAGGACTTCCCGCTGCGAAAGCCACGGCGCATTATCATCTCATTGCACAGGACTTAATCCTGCGGCAAGTTATTAAAGCGTAACGCGTTTCGTTCTTGTCCTTTCGCCAGAGTCCCGCTCCTGCTCCCCAGGTCCTTGGATCCTGCTCCCCTTTTATTGTTCGCGCTGCGCTTAACTTGTTTCGCATTGAAACAGGACTAAGGGAATGGAATTCTGTGGGGGGGGAGAGGGGAAGAGGCTGGGTTGGTAGGCGATGCCGCCTTAATGCTAAATGATCCAATATCCTGTTTCCTGCATTTGTACTCTGCAGCAGCGTTAAAAGGTCCTTTGTGGCCTCCGCCCAGCCTCCGTTCGCCATTATTTGCCTTGGCCAACTTAAAGATGTTTTCCTTCTGAGCCAACTTCTCCAACTCCCTCAGCCCCTTCCCTCTCCCAATTATTTGCTTAGCAAAAAGGAAGATGGAATCGGCGGAAAAAGTAGCGGGAAGTGGGTTCACATAATTTTGTATCTTTTCTTTGCGCACGGCAACTTAAATAGCAGAATGTAAAGTTTTTAATTATGCAACTCAACGCTGACGTTGTCGCATTGTGTGCCAAGTGGGCCGCCCATCTCTTCCCGTTTATTCCAACTAGTGAGCTGCCCAAAAACTTAAAATACACATAATTAGCCATAGTACTGAGCATAGTTTTATTTTCTGACCGTTTGCTTAGCGACAAAAATTCGCCACCCTCTCGTTCATTGTGTGGCGTGTGTATCTTTGGGATATCTTTTGGGCTTAGCTCGCTTTCCCTTCATTTTTGGGCCAAAAAATAGGCCAGTTTCTTTCCGAAAGTTTGTGTTTAGTTTGGCATGGAAACGGCGTTAACAAAGAACTCGACTAATTAAAGGAAAATATGAATTGTTTTATAGAAACTTAAAAATGTGGGCACCTAAAAATGATCGGGCATCATTAAATATTTTTTTTAACTCTCTCGAATAAATTTGTACCATTCATATTATATTTTCGGGCAAGCATTTGTATCCCAAAATATATTTAATAAGATACTAGCATTTTTATAAATTTGGATTGTTCTAAAAGTATTTGTAAAACTGGCAATCCTTTCCTTAGCAATCATTTTTACAACTATTATTATACTATTTATACATTACTATACTAACAATTCAGAGCAGTTTACTAAAAAAAATTTGTTGAAAATTCCTGGAAAATGTTCACAAGATCAGGTAAAGGAAAAACAGTGCAAAGCCAATGGAAAGTAGCCAGTGAATTCTGTAAAAATAAAATATTTCTGCGAATGAAAGCCAAACATGATAAAGTTTGTATAAGGTTTTTGCTTTTGCAGCACTTCGTCCTTTGACCTTTGCCGCCTTTCGTTCGGTGGCCACCCATTCCGCTGGAGGAGCCATTAAACTTCCAGGGCATGGACATCCTGGCAAGGTATCTCTGAGCCTCCGGCCCGAGGATTGGGTCAAAGGACCCATTGGCGTCGGCCTGTTGGCCTATCTGTGCTCCGAGGACTTCTGCGCCATGAGGCACGAGCACAGTGGCCTGACCCTTGGCATCATGGAGGACGAGTACTACAGCAGTGGACTGACCCTCGGAATCATAGCCGTCCTTACTATAATGAAACTAATCCCAGTGATCGCCAAGTGGAGTGATGGCGAGATCAAAGTGAGCCCAACTAAGCTGTTCTGTTAATAAAAGAATATTTTAAAATAATCGATAATTTTTTTAAAAGCCATATAATTTATAAGACTACTTTATGCATTTAAAATAGACTCCAGCTTTTAAATTTAAAGCCAACTTAAAACTAGTCAAATTTATTAATATATATTTGTTATCGTATATTTATCATAGAAAATCGATTCCGGCGTGGCTAAGATTAAGGTCCTGTCCATCTCACCCCCGCAGGAGAAGGAAGGCCTTAACCAGGATAATGCCAATCGGAGCGAAAAGTCCAACTAATCAACTCAATTTGTATATATTTTATTGAAAACGATAAAACCAAAATGAAAATTAGTTAAATATATCATCAAAATGTCCCTGTGTAAAAATTGAATTTTTTTAATTTGACTAGATCTAGAATAAAGGAATGAAGTAGATCGTGCTATTGGGCTTAAGGATGGAATAAAAGTTATAGATAAGTTTTCTTAAAACGGTAGTAAATTTAGGATCTACTTTTTTTAAACATTTGTTATATTTGATTTATAAGATACGATTTATTTTATTTTCTGTTTCATTTCCCAAAGTTGTGATACCTTTAAAATAACGTCTATGGTTTTCACATAAAACATTCGGTATTCTCGTGAAAAGGGAGTTAGATTAGGAGAAGTAGCTCTTATTGTATGCCTGCCACAACTTATCCCAGCCATGTTATCGCCGACCTAAGCCCACTTTTTAGATGAAAGCTTGGCACGGGATGGGGGACAACACATAAAATGTTACATGTCGTAATATTCACCACAAGCAACGCCAACGACAGAAAAGAAACAACCCGAAGTCAAAACATGCCAGGGAACATGGCATTGAAAGCTGTTGCCAAACAAAATAAGGGAACCGACCGGGAAGAGGCGGCCACAATGAACAAATGCCAAAGAGCGCAAAAAGAAAACAAATTTTCCTCTCGTTTTTCCTCTGGCACGACATAATCTTTTTAACAATTTGTATGGGGGGTAAGGGCAGTGTGTGGATATGACACATATCCCGGCTAAAGTCAATGCCGAAGTATGCAGAAATTTGTTTTGTTTTGTTTTTTGGCTCCTTTTTTCAGCTTTGTTATACATAATCCTTGAGAGGTGTGACATTTGTATGTATAAATTTCAACTTTGATCCGCAAAGGATAACCCTCGGGTGGCCAAAGCCAATTGCCCGGCACGAAATCTAAATAAACACACACAAAAACAGAAAGCAAACGAGCCCAAAGAAAAATGTGGCCACGTTTCGTGTGCTCGAGAACTGTGGCAGAACTCCTCGAGTCTCAGACCTCAAACTCCTCCACACTTAAGTTGTCAAAATCAGCAAAAGATTCTTGTGCTCTCGTGTATGTACGGGAAAATGTTATTTTCTTTTCATTTAACTGTCATGTATTTTGCATAAAGAAAAACCAGCTCCTGTCGGTGCCAAATTGAATGCCCCTAAAGAGAAATGCTCCCTGCTTTGTTTACTCTGCACTTTCTCTCGTAGGTGTTTTGTGACATTTGACCGCCGCCGTCTGCGAAACATCAAAAGGAAATTCAGCTTGTTTTTATTCTCTTTTTAGGGGACATTAATCACACCTTTTTGGGCATTCAAATGAACAAATTGACACAATACTAAATTGAATTTTCACATGAACAAAGAATTGTATTTGTCAAAGAAAAAATCATTTCAACAAGTTGGTGGGGGAGTTTATTTGACCATGTCGTTCAATTTGTTTAAAATAAAACAAAGAATTAATATCATTTTTAAGTACACGAGTTTTTAAAATGTATTTTTTCAAAAGCTTATTTTTTTTATGGAATATTGTAATTTAAAAATCGTATTCTACAGACAAAACTTTACCTTACATTTAAAGTACCTAGTTCAAATATATTCAATTCATTTCAAAATACACCCTTCATATGTTGAAGTACTTTAATTTTCCAAGTATAATATTTACTTACGGTGTGACTCCTGTTTATCCCATCTTGATATGAATATTTTTCAAAAGTGTCTAAGTGATCTCTAATGGATTTAAGCACACGCAGTCTCCCTCTGCGACAGCCAATAAATGAAATAAATTTTCACATACCAACCTAAGCCCATCGCGTGCCTTTTTTCTAAAACCCAAACCCTGTAGGACGACAATTCTAGGGAAATCCTCTAACGCCCGATAATTATGTTGAATATTTCCTGCGTTAATTGCTTGATTTGCACAATGTATGTTGATGTTTTCATAATGGATGCTTTCGGGCATAAATTACAAGTTGCAAAGGGGAAGGACAGCTCTTTCCATGGCTGGCATGTGGTGAACAAATGCTGCATACAGCCCAGAGTCGAGTGGCAGATTGATAAGAGTTGTGGATGGAAGGGGGATAAACAGAGTCTGCAGGGGGAGAATTAACACATTTGCGTTCGATCAGGATAATGATGATGCTGGGGTGCTTACCATAACCATAACCCTATGCTGGGATCGGGGTGGTTTTCCGCCCCTTCCCCTTCCGAATTTTCTTTAGGGTGTGCCAAACAGTGGCAGCTGCCGTTGCGCAGTTATGGAAAACCCATTTTCCTCAACGCATGCGTCAATCTAGATTTATGTTCCGATGCACTTTTATAATTTTCAGTAGTTATTTCCCTTTGTATCCCGCATGGACTGAAAAGTCCAGTTTATTTTTCCATTTTCAAGTGCATCAAGTACGAAATGCATTGACCCTGTCAATTTTAGAGCATTCGCAATTATTTCTGTTATTGGAATTTCCAAATAACAGATCGTAATCGAGCCACCTTATGAGGGTGGACTGTCCTGCAATGTCAGCTGGCCAGTTTGCGTTCAATGAGCCAGCTCCATTTCGATTTGTCCAGCATTTCCTGAACATAAATTGGATCGGTTCTGTCCCATAATGTCTGTCAAAGAGATTAGAGTCTTTATGGGAAGTAATAATTTGGAAAACTGATGTGCAATGGGTCAGGTTTCAAATACTATGGGAAAATAACATTTAAACAAACAAGAAGTTATCCCATTTAAATAAATGGCATGTGAAGCAAGGCAAAGCTAACCCACTAAGGTAAATTACCTTGTATATTCTTTAACTTAATAAACAATTTCGAAAAAAAAAATTATTTGATTAACAGAAAAATTAAATAAAACAACATTTTAATTACAATTTATATTATTAATTGCTTAAATTCAATATTTATTTTAAATGACTCAGTACCACACACTTCGCGTTCAAAATCTCAGGCTTTTTGAAACCAAATACTTCAACACGCCAGTGCAACCAGTTGAGTGCGACTAAGTCCATTTAATCAGTAATTAACTCCAGTCAACAAATCAAAGCAAAGCTGACCGAGTGATTTCAACTTTAATTGCCGTAACCCTTCATCATTCGCACCAGAAGAGCCCTCTGTAAACTGAGATGGGAGGAAAAAATAGTGCTAAGACCTAAGCTTACTTAATGTGACCACTTTGAGCGGTGTCGACGGCACCGAGAGTTGCCTACTTAGCGGACATCGGGGAATACTATATATATATAGGGCGCGGAAAGGGAGTGACAGCGATAGGAGGACTACTCCGTAATCGGCTTAAGGCAATAAATTGTTCATGGCCCGTCTGCAGTTTCTCCTCCTCTATAAAAGTTTTACAAAATGTCTAACAAAATGCAGCGTTTTTGTCATTCTTTTCATACTTCCTTCTGTTCTCCGATTTTGGTTTATTTTTTTAACACAATTTACCACAATGATTAATCACCCAAAAGGAGGCGTATTCCCTTCCATCCTGTTGGTAATATAATATTTGTCATAGTTCATAATTTAGATATTTTCATATCCAGAGGGGTTGAACAATGGCAAAGCGAAAAAAAAGGAAATAATAAAATGTTGCAGTCTGGTAAAAAACATCAACTGCATATGTTGCACATACAGTTCAAGTGCAGTTGAGAGGGTTTTTTGTTGTTTGGGGGTGGGATTTGGGGGGTCTGAGGGTGCCGACGAGGCCGAGGGGTTGAGTTTGTTTGCGCACACTTTGTGTACAGTTGAGGGGTGACCACGATGATATATCCCGGTATATTTACCCAGTATCACCATCGATGTATCGAGGTTTTTTGTTTGCCCAGAGGGTTGATTTAATGCGGAACTGTCGCACTAACAATTGTGCAGGTCAAGTTAGTAGGTGTTTCCCGGAGAATTTGTGGTTGCATTCAACTTGGTTAACCAAAAGGGTTGGGGTGCTACTGATTGCAACAAGGGAGGAAAGCAAATATATCACAGAAGGTTAAGTAGAGCAAAATTAAAAAGAAGTCAAGATTTACTTTATAAATAAATACAGACATTTGTTCATGTTTATCGTACAACCAGCATTGTTATGATTTGAAAAACATAAAAAGTAAGATTGTAAATTCTACTCCTCAGAACGTTACAGTTTAAAAGCAAATAAAGTAAATAGTATTACTGTTTATAATTGTAAAACATGATATATTTTAGCCAACTTCATTTGGAATTAATACACATATCTTTAACAGTGACAAAACACGTAGTATTCCATCTTAAGCCTGGGGTTTGGTTTTCCGAAAGTCAATGCAATGCATTCAACCATTCCCAATTAAAATGTACCAAAGGTGATTTTCGCACCTGGAGTTGTGGAATCGGAGAAGTCATCAAGGATGCAGGTTTGGGCCGATAACAAGCCACACACAGAGCCAATTTCTTGGACAAAAGCGAAAATTTGCTTGGCAAAGATAATAGGTTGATAATTTATTAGCCATCGACCAGCATTGAGTATCGAATGGATGCATGTTAGATGACAACTGCAAAACTGCAGCCAGATTGCCCAGATAGAGGAACGTATGTGAGGATGCGGGTTAAACTGGAATGGGAGATTGCCTGGGCTGATGGGATAGAATGCCAAAGGACGGAGGACAAAGGACGAGTGTTTAGAGTAAACACAAAGGCGACCATAATACAATCATAATTGCATTTTTACAACAACCAGGGGAGAATGTGCCGGATTCCGAACTCCCAACTTCGGATATTGACAGTTCACACCAAGGACATGCATTGAGTCCTAAGCACCCAAGCACAAACACATGAACCAAGGCGAAATTAAATTTTTATCTAATATAAACTCGCAGCAGGCACTCGTCCTTTTTCGCTTTGTTGTCCCTCAGTCCCTTTTTTTGCGATATGAGTGGCTCAAGGACGTTCCAGGAAACGACAAGGCGCACACACACGCTGTCAGTTTTCACACCAATTCCCGGAGGATGCACACAGTCCTGGCCAATGTCCTTCGGTGGAACATTAATTTGACTTATCCCCGGGACAACGGGGCAGCAGCAAGGACACGCACTCGGTTGGAAAAGTGCAATTAACGTCAAACAATGGCGACTTTTGTCAGCTCTGGACACACACGCGAACGGCCAAGGATACACAGACCATTAGCCACGATCCAGGATCCAAGTCCAAGGACCTTGTGCATAATTAGCCGGCACTCCGAATGGGTTGCATGTCCTTAGAGTGCAAGTCAAGGTCCAGTTGCACAATGCCGGGACACACAGGTCGCAGCAACCTTGAGTCATAATTAAGGTCCTGCAGGATAATGAGTACTGCAGCACTCCGCTTGACTTGCTCGTGTTTTTCGGCCAAACACGCGCCGCGCATGCGCAGAATCGAAGCCGAAGGCAAAAGCAAGGCGTGCGCTGATAATAAACCCATTTTACTTATCCCCAAGGTCAGCTGAAGGTCCTGGCAAGACCCTGAATTTCCTTAATGATAGCCCATTAAGTACAAATTGAGCCGTAGTATATTTTTTCCCAAACGTTAAAAGCCTGCCGAGTTCCGGGATCCATTAAGAAGTATCTCGCAGATAAAGATATTCATTGAGTGACATTCCAAGGACATGTAGGATAGATGAGGGCTTCTTTTAAATAATATTGTTTTATTATAGTCATTATACATTTTGCACACGTGCTGTTGACAGCGTGAACGGTTTCTACGAAAATAACACAAATTTTATAACTAGGGATAATTGGGCTTATGAAAACATGCAGATAAAAATATTCATTGAGTGACATTCCAAGGACATGTAGGATAGATGAG
The DNA here is from genome assembly GCA_018153305.1 of Drosophila kurseongensis. Classification (NCBI taxonomy): domain Eukaryota; kingdom Metazoa; phylum Arthropoda; class Insecta; order Diptera; family Drosophilidae; genus Drosophila; species Drosophila kurseongensis. The sequence goes on along the minus strand of JAECXX010000005.1, from coordinate 11,206,196 downwards.
GCCTTCTTATAAATAATGTTGTTTTATTATAGTCATTTTGCCCACGTGCTATTGAAAGCGCGAACGGTTTCTACGAAAATCATAGACATTTTATAACTGGGGATAATTTGGAATCTGAAAATTTTTCACACGGTAATATTTGTTTCTACGAAATAGCCTCCAGCCAAATCAAAATTTTGAAAAACAAATTTTGCAAACCTTAAATTACTTCTCAGAATCTACTCCTTCCTTTTTTTTAATTTTATACAATTAATTAATAAGACATTTTTTTTGGAACAAAAGAGTTTTAAAGAAAAAATTGTTAACTATACTCTAAATACAAGCAGTCGATCTTCATATAATTAAATCGTTTAGTCCTTTTTCAAATACCAGCAATTTTAAATAAATCCGAAAAATTATATATAATTAATAGGATGGGACCAGGTACAAATAAATATGATACGTTATTAAGTTGATCAGATAACATAGTTTTCTTTTAAGTTACATTAGTGAAACAAAGCTCCTTCTTCCCAAAGAATGAAGTTCTTGTGTCAATTACCATGCCATCAATGCCGCAAGTCCCAAGTCGTGAAGTGCATCCTTGCAAGTCGCCCACGAAATCACATGGGAGACCGATCTTGAGTTTCGAACTTGAGTCGCGAAGTGCACTTATGTCAATGCCGCATTAAATAACTAAATCAAGCTCAAACATGGGCTCCTCAGCGAGAGTGTCCCACGAAGATGCAGCAAATGCGGTGGCAGTGGCAGTGGCAGTGGGCAGTGGAATGGGGCAGTATACCCTATAGGGCGACAAACATCGCCGCAGCCTCCGCTGCCCAAAGTGGATGCCAAATAACCATAATGGTGTTTATCCACAAGTTCATTTCGCTGTTTAAACATGCCTCCGAATTCAGCCCCGACACAATAAACAAGCCAACTGGATGCGAGATGCCATCGGCCGCGGCGCCCCAAACATTTCGGTGAGTTGAGTGTGTTATTTTTTGTTTTTTATTCCATTTGCGCTGGACCCTCTGGGGCATAGACGTCGATGACTCTGGATCCGATGGATGGACGAATGGATGGATGGATGGGACCGATGGTGGGATGGGATGGTGGCAGATTGGACCACTCCACTCCACTCCTGTGCAGTCGAAACGCGGTAGCCACTCACGAGTATCGCCATCGAAGTGCATTGCGCTGTTATTTTAACGATTATGCTGATGAGCGGCGATGGCCAGCGATGGCGACGCGGGCGATGATCCATCAGAGTTCTGGACATGGAAATGCAATTTGTGTAATTTATGCCGATGCTCAGCGAACGCAACCAGATACCCAATGTGTGTGCCTCCGATTAGCCAGGCGATCCGCCAGATACAAAATGTTGGGCTATCAGAGATTCAGAGAGCCAAAGCCAAAGCCAAAGCCACTTGACTACCTCCGTTGGGCTCCACCTGAATGCGATCCCCGCTTTTGATTTATGATTTCAACAACACACAAAATTAAAAGCCTTTCGGGTTTAGCGTTTTGGGATGCTGTCTGTGTCTGGGCCTGACCTGCAGCAAATGTTGTCATCGGTAGATTGCCCGACCTGCCATCATCAATTAATAAAATTCCTCTAATTCCTCTTCTTTGGGAGTTCGTCCATCCAGAGGGCACATCAATCAGCTTATCATATCACTCCGGCTGAGTAGACAGTTTAAATGTCAATTAGAGGTAGGGCTAGTCTAGCTGCGGATCATTAAATATAAATTATGAGGGTCTTGAACTGGTCCGAAGCTATAAGCCAGTAAGACGGTAGCTGGATGCCCAAAGGCAGAGACAACTTTTGGGAAAATCTTCAGGAGAATCAATCAGAATTATGGTAAGCAGTCAGACGGTTAACTGCAGAGAAATCCCTCCTTTATGCACCATCAAATCGTTTTCCCACAAAAGGAAATAGTATCACAAACATTGTAAGCGATTCGTTATTATATCATATTAAAACAAAAAAAAATATAAATTCCTTAAGCCGAACTTTTTGTAGCCCTTACAAAAATTAAATATTCTGCACTTTGATTTCTAGCTTAACAACAATGAAGCTAGGTCTAGTTTCTGTAAGTTTTTGGATTAAATTTGGTAAATTTATGGACTCTAGTAGTACAATAATGGGTCACATTTTTATAAATCATCGGAAACTCAGAAACTTAGTTGAAATAACTAACATAAAAATGGGTTAAAATTTTGATCAACGTTAAAATGCAAAACTTGACTGCAGATTTTCAGAGAATCGACCCACAAGCCTTTAGAGATATGCTACTTTGAACATTGACTCTAAAATCCAGAAATTTATAAATACCAACATTAAAATCGATAAAAAAATTGATCAACGTTAAAATAACATTTTTACAAAGCAAACTTTGGCAAGAAATATGTTGTTTATTTTCTCTTTTATATTTTTGTTTTCTTTTATCTTTTTCGATATGAAAAGAGCTGTTTATGTTTAAAAAATAAGCTTAGATAGTTACAAACTAGAAATTTCAAATTCGTAACATGAAAATCTAAAATATCTTACGTTATATTTACTTTATGTGCAATGACACGTAACTTGCAGTGGCCTCTCCTCCCATTGCAGAGCGGAATTTACAATTTGGCAATATTTTTGCTTTATGAGTGCATCAAGGATATATGCGGGCAGGAAGGACCTTCGACTGAGTTGTGTTGACTCGGCGACAAATCGTTGCCAACTCGAGCGTCCCGGCCAAAAAGCAAATCAGAGCAGTAAAATCTCAACTGCAGCGAAGAGTGAGCGAGGGCAGGCAATAGCATTTCATTGACGTTAATAAATGACCGGAAGGACATTGTATGGCATGCCATGGCGTGGCAATAAACAAACAAAAGCAGCAAAGAAGGACCAGCCAGAGGAGCTCGGACCTGTTCGCCACTGTCCTGTTCAGTTTTTCGAATCCTGGAGTCCTGGACCAGGTCCTGTTGCATTTTTGGCCAGCCGGAAGTTTACTGCAGCGTCTGGCACCCTTTTCTCCTTTTCTGTTTGTTGTTAACTCCCGGATTTGCTGTTCCTTTTTAGTTGCCTTTTGCCGCTGCTAAAATTTCATTTCGTTGCGAATTTTTCACAGGATGGTCGGTGGAAGTAAGAAAAGCAGCTGCTTTCCCAGGATGCTGCTTAGGTGTGGGAACCGAAATCGCCTTTTCTTGGCTGGCAAAAATCAATCGCAGTTAGTCGGAAGTACTTGCGCACTTTACGCTGAACATTTTACGCAATGATTAATTGCCTTCCTTGTTAGTGCATGGATACCATGAGAAGGAAATGAGTTTGGTTGGACAGGAAATCGGCAAAAGATATAAAGGAAAGGTGTGGGAAGATGTTCAAGCTTGTGTAAATTAAATTCAATGTTCACCATGTAAGGGAAGCTTTAAAAATGTATTTGTGTGAAAGCAATGAGTTTATCTTCCTTAAAAAGACAAAACAGTTTAAAAGCTGGGAAGTTCTTGGTTAGGGTTTTTGGTTAATATCCTCTTATAATTTCATTCAAAATAAGGGTAATATTGTATTCAAAATTGGTAAATACAGCTATGCAATCGTTAATTTCTATGGTGTGTTACAATATGCTATGCTTCAAATATTTTTATTTCTGGCGAAATGCTTATCAATGTCATATAACACATCCAAAAGGATAGCTAACTTAATAACAATTATTCTGTAAGACAATTTGTAACTCGTAGCACAAATTGTTGTCACAACCTACGCCACGCCAATCAAGTTTCAATCGAGCTGCAGAGGAAACTCTATAAATTCCGGCTGGCCAATGTCAAGGCAGTTGGACATCGGGAAAATGGGGGGGCAGCAGCACATCCTGTTAATGGCAACAAACTACGTAATAATAATTGTCAATTGCCAACACGTACGATGATTACACATGTTCCAAAACGGCCAGCTGCAGACTTTGGGCTCCAGACTCTCTTGGCCGTTGGCTGCTGTGGAAGCCATTTAACGTAATATGGGTAATATGTGAGACAGGCCCCTAAGTAGCCTTAAGGCCGGGATAACACAGGGCATTACAGGGACAGAGACACAGACAACGACAACGACACCAGCCAATGGAGAGGAGTTTCCCGGTAATCCCCAATTAAATTTTATTCTAAAGCAATTTGCCAAAATAGTTTTCCTTTCGGCAGGAAGATAAGCAAACAGCTCGCCGGTCTCCATTCAATATTTTCCTTTTGCGCATTGTGGGTTATTGTAAAAATTGTCATGGGCGCGCTACCCGTAAATAGCCCCGTAAACATGAGGATTAGCCTTTGTGTCCCACCGACAGTGCCTTGCCTTGAGTCCTGGCCAAAAGTGTCACTCACTCGAAAGACAAATATTGCCTTTGGCTCGAAGGAAGCGGATATGTCGCAAGATTTTCCAATGGCCAGGACAACAATACATCCCCATATCCTGGCCCGAATTCCTATGTGTCGCTCACAATTGTATGCATGACATTGATGGTCCTCCGATGCGAAATCCAATTGCACAGCTGCCTCGCCCAAGTAAATATGAAACAAATGCACAATTTCTGACTTTGGCTAGGTGTTCTCTTGACAGAACCGAGTTCCCTGGAGACATGGCTGCTGAAAAATTGTCATGAAATTGGCCAACAATGAGCAACGAATGCCCGAGGAATCCAATTGTTTGTCTGCGGCATTCGATCGAGGTTCGATTTCCATCACAGGTAGTCAATGGGTGATTCCTATCCGGTAGCATTGTGTCACGGGTCTAATAAGCGCATCTAATGTTTTGCGGAAGACTTATGCGGTGAGGATGACACAGGAAGTTGGCCGAGACAAATTCAGAGGAAGTTGCTGAGAATGCAATAGATACCCCAAGGAACAGTCTAGGAAGAAAATTTTGCTGTAAAAAGAATGGATTCCGTTTTGATTTATAGCCAATAAAATCAGATTCTCTTACCTTCTTGACAGTCCTTGTTCTTACTTTATTTGCCTTAGACTTCCGGGCTTGAGTCTTATTCAAATGAAAATAATTATTGTCTAATTAATTTGACATAGTTTTACTCTACGACTATTTACTTACTCTTTTAAACTAATTTTCTATCACAGTTTTAACAATATAATTCAATTCAATTAATAGATATATATATATAGACATATGATATGATATATATATACATATTATAAACTATTTACAAATAAGTTAATGCTCCCGATCCTTATACCAAGGTTATTAATTACGGACACTCTAATAAATGTTACTTAACAACTTATAACTTCAAAGCCCTTTTGTACATCTCTCAAATTAGTTGATGGGCTTGTTTATTATTTGAGATTTCATTAAAACTAGATTACACCTAACCACAATCTTTAGACCTTCACCTAGACCCTCTAATCGGGCACACTTAACAACTCGACAATCATCTCGAGGGGATCCCATTTGACAGCCACTCATCAGAATGAGCAAAATTGTAACAATGAAAGAAAAAATCACTGCAATTATCTGAAACGATTTTCCGAAGAGCAACAATTATGTGGGGACCAGCACAGCGATGGAACCAGTTTGAGAGTCATATTTTGCTTTAATTAATACATTTCTGGGAGGGGAAAGGCAAGGCCAAGATGCAACAGCGACAGTGTATCACGATGATGATGATGGCTAGGCGACAGGTAAGCGAAAGATATCCGAACCCGCTACCTTTAAGGATAAGACACGCCTCGAAATCCAAAATTGATGTCCGTTATTAAAGAAGGTAAAGGGAAAACAGGTTTTAATGCAGGTCCAGAGCACACGCAAGCGATTACGGAAATTATGGGGTCAGAGCCAGGACAATGCGTGAAGGCATTTCCTCCCGATCCCGATCCTTATCATCTGGGTTTCTGACGTGTGCAGGTGCATTCCACCGAATGGGAAAGTGTTTTCCCCGCTCTCCCGCCTTTGTGCTATAATTAAAATTGCCAAAATAGTTCACGATTCCTGCTCGGAGGCAAGCTGAACAATTTTTCCACCAAGCGAGCTGATCCGCCGATAGTCAGGTCAACAGCTACTGGACAATTGCCAAGCTGAGTGCACTTCGAAAAATGTAAATTGTGAAAAGACATTTAATTTAATACATTTTGAAGTGATATTGTTTGTAAAATGCATTATTTAAGTTGCTTAAAGTAATACAAAAGTGTAATAATTTCTCGGAATTTTGAATTATATGTTTTAAGTTATTTTTATACCCTTGCAGAGGGTATTATAATTTCAGTCAAAAGTTTGCAACGCAGTGAAGGAGACATTTCCGACCCTATAAAGTATATATATTCTTGATCAGCATCACCAGGAGAGTTGATCTAGCCATGTCCGTCTGTCCGTCCGTCTGTCCGTCCGTCTGTCCGTCTGTCCGTCCGTCCGTTTCTACGCAAACTAGTCCCTCAGTTTTAAAGCTATCTGCTTAAAACTTTCCCAAAAGTTGTCTTTCTATTGCAGGTAGTATATAAGTCGGAACGAGCCGGATCGGGCGACTATATCATATAGCTGCCATATAACTGAACGATCGGAAAAGCCATAACGTTGGTGTTTTTAAAGTTAGGAAGTTGGGATTTTCTATGAGTTTTATTTTTGGCCAATTAATACGACCTACCAAATTTCATAAGGATCGGCCGACTATATCCTATAGCCGCCATATAACTGATTGTTTGGAAATGCCATAACTTTGGTGTTTTTAAAGTTAGGAAGTTGGGATTTTTTATGAGTAATAAGAATGCATCATATGAATAATTTTGGAGAATATAATTTACAGAGTATTCTGCAAGGGTATATCAACTTCGGCTCCGCCCGAAGTTAGCTTTCCTTTCTTGTTTATAAAAAAGTAGGTATTCAATTTGTTACAAAAGGATTTTTATCAGTAAAGTCTCATCCCACTGAAACTTAGGAAACTTTAAGCAAAACTTATAGTGTAATACTAAATAGAGAATACTTTTCACCTAAATTGAAGGTGGAATACTAAATAGAGAATACTTTTTACCTAAATTGAAGGTGGAATACTAAATAGAGAATACTTTTAAAGTTTCTTTGTTCACTGTTAAGGTACTTGGTTTGGGCATTTCAATACTCTATATTAATAGGTATTAATTTAACACTGAATACTAAACTTTTTGAGTATGTGTATCGAATTGGGCTGGACGTGGCACACATATTTCACCATCCACTCGCAAGTGTTTCTCCTGGTCCGGAGCAGCAGTTCCAATCCGAATCCGACTCCGAATCCCAGACAGCGACCATTCCGCTGATAACGGCATGAATAATGTGTCGGTGCACTGCTGCATTTGTCTCTGCCAACGGCTGCTTGGTTTCGACTTGGTTCGGACTTGGCTTGGATGCTGGCCAAGACACATGCGGGTCATTGGCTCAGAGAACCTAAGAGGGTCTTTGTTTTGGGTTGCTTTGCTTTTAATTAAAAGAAACTTTGGCTTAGATAAGGCGGCGTAGATAAGCCCCCAAATGAAGCAGAGTGCCCGATTGACATTATCGGCGTTCTTTTTTTGGGTGGGGAATATTTAATAAACGTTATCATTGAAATACGAGCATGGTCCAATCCGAAAAGTTTAATTTTCTCCGGCAGGGGACATTATTAATGTGATTTTTGATAGTCCGAACAGGTTGTTCTATCAGCCGCTAAACATGAGCTTTCCAAATTAAGTTTATGTGGCAGCAGTTGGCCTGAAGATCGAGTGGTAGCACTTCAACCGTCGAGTGAAAACATGTGCAGTTATAAGTTTTAGGCTATTTAGACCCATTAATAGAAAGTCAGATATGTGGAAGATTGTTTACTAAAAAAATTGATGTTTTATTGGGTTATCTAAATATGTTTTAAATTCGTTTTACAAATAATTTTATTATAGTATCCAGCGGATACTATACAATTGATAACAATAATATATTCTTTGAATTTGTGTAAACCATAACATAAAATATTCATTTTTAGTTTTCTTTGAAATAATCTATGGATTAAATACAAATATTTTTTATTTTCTTTTGTTTAATAGTCCTAAATAAATTTATTTAATTTTTTTAATTTTTTAAAAGTTAGCATCTAACAACCAACCGAAATTAGATTTTAAATGAAGGTTTGTTTTAGTATAAATATTTTAAAATAATTTAGGACGATAAACAAAAGCTTACGTTACTCAATATTATTCCCAACAAAATTGTTTTTTCATTCGTTAAACATACAAACCTGTATTGAAAATTCTTCAGGTATACCAAACCCATACTAAATGATGAACCATCACCTCCGAAACCACTTTGCCTCATTGAATTACTTTTAAAGGCCTAGTAATTACAAGTATCTATTCTTCAGACCACACCCACAACTCTAAGAAACCGTACCCTCAAAACCATTGCGAAAACTAAAAGCATGGAGCCCAGTGCCGAACGGAGAGTTTCACCTGCTGAGATGGACAAAGTGTACGGGCTGCAATTAAACTAATTGAGTGCCTGAATCTGAAATTCAAATCACAAGAAACGCATCTTTCGGCAATCATTTTTGATGGATGATGATCCCCGACGAACGGCTGCAATGTCAAAGGATTCCCAACGAGAGGCAGACTAATGCCCACAAACATATATCAAAAAAACAAATATCGGCCCGTTCGGGCTGTCTGGGCCTTCGAATACACGATGAAGAAGAAGGCCAGGAACAAAGGCAGGAACAAACGAGGAAATCCAGGTGCATTTACAAATTTGACGCCGCTGGCTTTCAGCTAAAACCAAAAACGACCGAGTGCGAAGAATGAACAGAGTGAAAAGAAGATGCACAATGCCAGATAAATGCCACGATGTGAGCGATGATGATGTTGGTCGGTCGACCACGGCTGCGGTTCCATAATGCAGAATGCACCTTGTCAGCTCGCCAACCAGAACCAAAACCAGGCCCAGAACCAAGAACCCAGTACCCAAAAACCAGTCCAGCCCGGCTAATGATTTCAAATGCTAATCGAGGCAGACGGGGCACGCGTTTTGTACCTGCCTCATCGCCGAAAAGGTTGGAGAGATACGGAGATACCGATACAGTTGCCGGTCGATTCCCCCGAAAGGATGCAGGTGTAAACTGATTTTTCAGCCAGCTCACATGAAAAAAGGGTCTTTTGTTTGTCTAAGGCGTGTGTGGCTGCGAATTAAGGGCGCCGCTAGCCCTGACCATACATCGACTTTTTCAAGTCGTACCCCTATCAGAATTGGTTCAAACAGCGATGAGAAAAGGAAGATAAGAATCCCTGGTAAAAACATTCATAGAAAAAACTGCCCTCAAATGAACTTTGCTTAAAATTTGCAGCTGACTTATACGTAAAACAAAAGGCACATAGAAAGTAAAATAGTAGGACTTAAATTTTCTATACATTTTTGAGTTTGTTACAAAAAATTGGCATTTTTAAAATATCATTTAAAATATATTTAACTAATAAAATAAATAAAATGACAATGTTAGGCCTACTGATTAATAATTTAAATAAATTAATTTAAGTCTTATGGATTTGATCCTGATTTTTAAAAACACATCACGTAGGTATGTAAAATCAAGAAAAATATTAATAAATATAAAACAAACCAAACGAAACAGGTGAAATCAAGGACCAAATTGATAATTTATTTCTACAATCGAAACATTATTACGCCAAAAAAAGAATTCCTTTGAATTTATAAACCTCTAGTACTCTCGATGCCTTCAGAACTTTGGCACTTACTCATAGACAGTCGACAATTGCCCTTCTAACCATTTTGATCACTAATTGTCTGACACTTGGCGCTTTGCCGAAGTTGAATTTTCAATTGCAGCTTTCTTTGGCCATTTCGAATGTCGTTTGTGTGAATTTATGCATAAAATATGAATATGTCTGGGCGAAAAGTTTATTGAAAACGTGTCTTCGGTACCCATAGCTCACACCCAGACGGCTTTTCACTTCGACTTCTCTCCCCTTGAGTCCTGCATGCGTTATAAATCACGCAAAAGTTTCCCAGAAAGCGAACTTTACGCAGCACTAGCAGAAGTTTTATGTCATCAAGTTTGGCAAGCCACGCCCACCCACACTCCGCCTTCGGATTTAGTGGTGGCGAAAGAAGGAAAAATACTTTCAACTTAAATTTTTTACTTCTCGATGGCGGCGAAGCGATCATAGTTCAATGAGCAAATTGCACGTTGATTTGTTAGACTTGAATATTGGCGACGACTTCCTCCAGGCATTCCTGATATTTGCCTGCTTCTCGGTTCGGTTCAGAAAGTTCCATTTCTGGCGACCTGGGTCTCCTTTGTGCCCTGTGATTAATGAGCTGAAACCGCCAAAAAAAAATTTCAAATTTACCTTGAGCTGAACCATAAAACGCAGCTCAGAAACTTTGAACTTTTCGCTTTTGGCCTGGGAGTTTTTGCTCACCGGCTAAAAGTTATTAAAATCAACGAAGCAGGATCCTTAGGTTCTTGGACGTATAATTAAGTCCTCCTCGCAAGAAGTTCAATACCAAATCAAAGTTAATCGGCCTCGTCTGCGATTGAGTCGAAAGAAAAAGGTTGATGGCTTGCGTGACAAATGTCATTTGACTTTGAATTCCTTCAAATGCTACCAAATCGAATCTAAACTTTTGGATTTCGGTGCCCTAATGGGGCAGGGTATAATTTTCCAGCACGCATTCCCCTCTCATCACAAAGTCCCTATAATCGCCGGTGAGAAGTACACAGCCAACTGACAATTGTTGGTAATTATGGGTTGCGCACAAACAAGACGAAATAAACCAAATCAAATACCATTTCATGGCCATTTAAATGTAATTGGAGTTGGATTCGCCTCCTGAAAACAGTGATTAGCTGCTCGACTTGTTGTCCGAATGGAACAAAAAATGCAGACCATTTAAATTGGCATGCAGAACAGTTAGGACTGGGGCAGTCGGATGTGCCTTAGATCCATCATATTTAAGGAGATTTGTTAACCTAGTCTGAACTTCAAGGTTTTTTATTTCTGTGCAAGATTGCCAAATGAAAAGCACAGGCTATTTTGAGATTGAATACAATTTAGTGGATTTTTTAAAGAGATATAATTAGCAAAATAAATGTCTTAAAACTGAAATTTTCAAAGGGCAAAAAAAGAATGTTAAACAAGTATTCAAGTAAATTTACTTTACGTATATATACGATTTATATTCGTGTAAATATTTATTATTGGTACTTTTTATTTTTTTAATAAAATTAAATACATTCTCTGTAATTTAAACTATTTTATAGAATAGTGACTTAATTTATTTTCCAGTTAAAAAATATGAAAACATTTAAAAAAGGAAATAAGTTCAGTGCTCTTACATTGAGCTCAAAAATTTCATTTAGTCTATTAACTACTGAGATGCCTCTATGAGTCATTCTGTTTCATACTCAATGGATTGCTTTATATTTCCCAGAATAAACAACGATAGCTTTTTACAACAGAGAGTAATCTGGACCTTAAACTTCCTCGGAAGTCAGCTTTCTTTTGGTAGACTCCCGATTGGATTTCAATTTAACGACTCCTCTCCCCACACAAACCGATCGTCACAGCTCCAACAGATCATATAATAGAAATGAAAACTTTAAAAGAAATACAATCTGCGCCACAAATATTTAGACTTCAAGAAAGAGATCTTCGATTTTTCATAGCTCTTATCTATATAGGTTTTCTCATCCGTTCGAAAGCCGGAAACTACAGAGTGCACATTTCAGGCAAACGAATAATTTAGGCGATTTTACGAGTATACACTCGTAACATTCCGAGACAGAGTGGTGCCCTCCGCCCGCCTGTTTAGCATTTAAATGGTGGCCACATTTCCGCCCTCGAGGGAAAGCCAAAGCCTTGGGCAAACAACAATCATCGAGTGCGATCCGTCGAGTGCCAAAGAGTTGAACTTATTAACATTTAATTCGAAATCAAAGTAGTACTGACTTGGCCCTGGGCCAAACTCATTACGGATGCGTGTGCATTGGGATCCTGACCGAACCGAACCGGACCGGTTGGAAAAGTCTTTTGTCGGCCGGCGGAAGGTGACAAAAGTGTTGCCTTGCATTTGGCAGGTGACCAGGTAGTGGTAGTTGGCTCCCCAAAGACACTCCTTCATTAGCATTTCCAATGGGTTTGGTCGGGTTCTTTCTTTCCTGCAGCTAATGAAATTTAAACAGGCTTAGCCCAAGCAGTTTCAGTTCGATAGGTCGTCAGAATGTCTAAGGTTGGGCCGGCTTTCTCAGTTTTTCGGGCTCCCGCTGACAGAATTCACAGCCAGTCTTTCATAGGTCTTATGCAAATGCCGCACGGGTCGCAACAAAGGAATTATTTAATTTACACTCCTCAGCCGACTTCTCAGTCACTTTGCTTGATTCGCATTATAATTTACACGCATGTTAAGGCGCTCGTCTTTTTCCATTTGTGGTTTTTACATAAACGACAACATAAATATCATTCTTTGGCCCCTTGGGGGGAACTCCTTTGTTTGTCGCATAACAAAGAGGGAAATTTGTTATTTGGCTGCGAAGAGAAGTTGTGAAAAATTGTTATTGATTTGGTAAGCTTTGTCTGAGCCCGATCTTTACGATCGTTTCGTGTAATGGTCTTAGGAACTAGCTTTAAAGTAGCTTTAGCAACTAACACCTCAACGATTAAATTCCATGAAATGATCGCTAGAATTTTACCCCACACACCATTCACGCATTTCCACGGAATTTCATTTCATTTTGAATGCTCAGCTGTTCGGCTTCTCACCAAACAAAAGTTGGCTTAAATGAGGTTGGGGAGGGGGGCGGGAGCCTCCGAGGACCTCCGGCTATCATCAGCTGCCGCTGCCTGATGTCGTCGTCCTGTGACACATCAAAATAATCCTCGACAGCTTAATTATGTACGCTCCTCTCTACTATCCCTGTGTGAGTGTGCCAAACAATAACCCACGAGCAAACACATCCTTTCTCTCATTATACCTACGTATACATATATACCGCACGTTTTTTTGTGTCTGAACCCAACGGAATGAAAGGATTTATGCGCAAAATGCCACCCGCAAGTGGCCGGAACAGCCATTCAGCAACCGAAAAAATTCCAAGTGCTGGATATTATGAATTTTCACAACGCTCGGCTGAGTGGCTTAAACGTCCTGGTAATTATTTGCCGCCGGGCCCCACACATTGGGACCCAAAAAAGTAAAAAAAAAAAAAAATAATGTTTTAAATGACAACAATTTTCACTGGCGGCCGCAACTTTTAATGAGAAAAATTACCGCGTGAAGAATGAGCGCATAACGCAGGCCCCGCCGACAAAAAAATGTAAATAATTCTTATCATTTTGGACTGTCAAATATCACACCACGAAGGAACCGCAAAGCAACCGCGGGCCGTAGGAACTAACACCTCACGGCGCATCCTCTTATCTGGTGAAAACAAATTGTCGGGATCAGGACTAGCAGCATCCTTATCACGAGTCTCGCTTATAAATAAATATACAAATTTAAGACGGCGACATCTGCATACTACGGCCTTTGTTGCGTAGGTGTTTTTGGACAAATGTTTGCCGAAGATTTACGCCGTCGGGCGGAAGTTTTCCTTCTTGGAGCTGGTGTTACATGCTAAACGCTCTTTTCCAGCTAATCCCAAGTGTGATAATTTTCAGTATGTGACATTGACATTGAGGCGGTGTGTGTGAGTCGGGAGATAAGTTTCCAGTAACATATGTCGGTAATGATTACGCTGGAGCTGATGGATGTCGCGATGACGGGAAACCCAACCTCCGAGACGAGCTATGATAATGAGCTGGGGAAGTTGCCGCATCTAATGTCGGTTGGTGTGGGTTACCACCTCGCTGTATGGGGCCAGATAGTAAAAGTTTTATGGCAGGAGTCGGATTCCTAAAGGAGACCTGTCTTGAATCAGCTATGAGTTAGTTTTGCTTTGATATCAATGACAAACTGCTAGAATGGATTGGAAGTTGCCTTTTATGCTGAATTTGTGGGCAATTTATATTATTCTTAGTAAAAATCTAGCAATAATATACAAAATAGGCGACTTATCAAAAGCATTCACATTAAAACGAAATATATTAAATATATCAAATGTATTTAAAAACAGATTTTAAGAATTAATTGGTTTCTAATAGGACAAGACTCGTGTCTTATAAATCAAAAATAAAACAAGAGAGAACGCTATAGTCGGGTGCCCCGACTATCAGATACCCGTTACTCAGGTAAAGGGAGTGCGAGGGAGATGGAGATAGAAACTTTGATCACCCATAACTTTTTAACGAATGGTTCGATTTGAAAAATTTCTTCTACATTTCGATAGGTATTGATAAACACAATAAAACTGCATTTTTACTTTTCCGAAATATTTAAATTTTTAAAATCGTATATTAGCGATTGTGGGCGTTAAAGGGGGCGTGGCACCTTTTTGAAACAAACTTGCGCTGCGTAGGAACTCCTAGAATCTGCATGCAAAATGCCAATCTTTTAGCTTTTATAGTTTCCGAGATCTCAGCGTTCATACGGACGGACAGACGGACAGACGGACAGACAGACAGACGGACAGACGGACAGACGGACATGGCTAGATCGACTCGGCTAGTGATCCTGAACAAGAATATATATACTTTATAGGGTCGGAAACGCTTCCTTCTACCTGTTACATACTTTTGCACGAATACAATATACCCTTTTACTCTACGAGTAACGGGTATAATTAACAAAATTTAACATATCTTTTATTAATTATTGTCAAGTTTCGGATTTTTATACCCTTGCACCTTGACCCTTGGTCAAAAGTGTGCAACGCAGTGAAGGAGACATCTCCGACCCTACAAAATATATATATATATATATGTATATTTATTCTTGATCAGGATCACCTCCTGAGTTGATATAGCCATGTCCATCTGCCTGTTTCTACGCGAACTAGTCTCTCAGTTTTAAAGATATCGAATTGAAACTTTGCACACAGCCTTCGATCCTTTGCACGCAGTATATAAGTCGGAACGGCCGGGATCGGCCGACTATATCCTATAGCTGCCATACAACTGATTGATCAGAAATGCCATAACTTTGGTGTTTGTTAAGTTAGGAAGTTGGGATTTTCTATGGGTTTTATTTTTGGCCAATCAATCCGACCTACCAAATTTCATGGGATTCATTGGGATTTCTTTTGAGTATTAAGAATGCATCATATGAATAATTTTGGAGAATATAATTTACAGAGTATTCTGCAAGGGTATATCAACTTTGGCTCCGCCCGAAGTTAGCTTTCCTTTCTTGTTGTTTTAAGCAATCGTATCAAAAACTATCAATGAAAACTAAATAAATAATTTGATTTATTAATTTAATATTTATAGTTAAATCCGAAATTTTGTAAGCAGGAAGAACTGCATAAATCACTGGCTTTCTTTCGAATGCTTACCCTTCATATATGCATTAGAAAATATATTTCCCAGGCCCAAATGTTAAAAAGACGTTAATAATCGACAAAGGCGCATAAACTCCTGATCCGATTCGTTACGCAAGCCCGGGAAGAGGGCTCTTAAGGCGGATTGATGGCGGCGTTATCACCTTTTAGGGACAATCAACCCAGGAGGTCCTGCCGCAGGACTCTCCTTCGCTTCTCCGAGGGCTCGTTAAAATTTCATTCGTTTGCTCTTTCATTAGCGAAGCTGTGATAATTTTACCCAGAACAAAAACGGAGAGACTCCCAAAGAGGAATCAAAGAATGGGCCAGAGTCGGCGAATGGAACTGATCTCATCTGATCTGGTTTAAATATTACGGTGGCTGTCGGCAGTTCAAAGGATCCGCGATCCATTGGGCGAAAGAGAGGCGCTGCCCTACAACACATTTTGATTAAGCATGAAGTCGTGTCTCGGCCGTGGGTCTATGGGTCCCTGGAACCCGCTCTCTATGTCTATTCCCTTTGTTTTTTCCGCATTAAAATTCTTAATTTATTTCAGCCAGCATCGGGCCCGATGATGAGCATCTGAACTTGAGCAAACAGAACTCAAGTGCAGGCCGCGCATTAGGCACAGTCATTCCCACCGCCCTGCATTCCCTTCAATCCATCCATCGAAAACCATTCCCCGAATCACACTGTCTATTCGTGAATCTCCTGCAGCACTCAGAAAAATAAGGGAATTTTTAATATTAAAGTAAAAACATAAAAACATTCATTGGAATGTCTTAATATATACTTTAATAGATTAACAAATTAAACATCATCCACATTAAATAGATTTTTATATTAATAGGGAGAGTTTTAACAAATGTTTGAACATGAGTTTATTCCATTTAATTCTATTAATGTGTACAAAAAATCCAAGCAAATAAACTTCGTACTTTATATATTCAAAAACATAACTGCGTTTAGTTATAATATAAAATGTTCACAAATTTATTTAACTTTAAATTTTATATTGAAAAAGTAATTAACTTCATCAAAAGCATATTTTTGATTATTGTGAAAAATTTCTTTTCGGTTTTTGTATATTATATCTTATATTAATATTGGTTGCGTAACTAAATTAAATATTTTCCTCAGTGTAATCAGCTCTAGATTCTAGGCGATGGGTGTGAAGTGCGGCACATTTAACGTTCAAAGGTGTGTGTGGGCCCAATGCGTGAAGTGGGCGTGGCGGCGCCCTCTTTGCAACTGCAGCACTTGATTGTGCAATAAAACTGGAAGAGCAAGGAAGGGCATTGCAAATTGCTCGACTCCCCGCCCTTGAATTTTCCCGGCCACAGCTGTGGGCCATTCGCCACGCTTTTCCATTTCGATTATTTATTTATGTTCGTGTCGCGATGCGGTTTTTGGATTTTGGGAAGGTGCCAAGTCATCGACGATCGCTCAATTTGCTAAGCATCTGACGCCATATGGCGCCAAGGCAGAGTTCCGCTCTTAATAAGACAATAACAGATTTCTTGTAAATTATGCGAACAAGGGTGGCACCGCGTTTGAAAAATGAGTTGTTAAGGTGTCAGAATGGGGCTTGTGCAGGAGTTTTCCAGGGAAGTCTTTCGATTTAATTAAAAGGCACCACCCCAAAAAGGAAGTCCAAAGTAATATCAAAGGAAAACACAACCTGAATGCATAGCCATGAAAAGCTGCATGATGAAAAGCCCAGACATATGTTTGCCCAAGGCGTACACAGTGAAAATGAACTATTTCATATATAAAAAAAAAATGGTTTAGAGAATAAGGGTAAGATAAAATAACGATATAGGATCGAAATAAGAAATGTTTGCATTACTGATTTTAAAAATATGTAGCACAGTTTTAAAATATTTATTCTTTTCAACTAAGTATAGGTGATCTAAAATTGTATGAAAACCAAAAACTGTTCTCTTAAAACTGATTAAAAATGTATGACGACTTTCTATATTATTTAGAAATCTGCAAAGGTGTACTTAAAAATGTGAAGTGGGCATTATATGTTTAGTTTTTCATCAAATTTATTGAACACGTTCCCAATATAATGTAATATCTTTTTCTATACTCAGGAAAATGTCACGTTTGCTCATTTTAAAACTGCAGTACCTATTTAAGTTAAGTCTCTAGATCTCGCAGGATAACCCATTTTTATACTTATTGACATTTAAGTCGAGATTGACATTTTTCCCTTTGTGCAGGGAAGTGCACAGATGACGCAGGGGCGAGATGGAAAGGATGCCAAGCAAACTGAATGCCAATGACAAATTTATGTATAAACTTTAGCGCTAAAGTGCCACTAACTAACCTCTTCACACACACCCACCCACAGATAAAAGGTGAGTGCAATGGCACGGTGCTTTCTGAAGGCATCCAAGGGATCTATGAATAGATGCACCTGAGCCTGCGGATGAGGATGAATGAGGTGGGTTCCACAATGAGCGCTCCCCCGTTGATTGCTATCAAAAGAGTGGCCTTCCGAAAGATAGAGGCCGGAAGAAAGGGTCTCCAAAAGAGGGTTTAAAGGGGCCTTGTCCCGTGAGTGGGTGCAAAGCTTCTGACAATGTCAATGTGCTGCGGCTGCTGCGCAGCTTTTAATGATTTATTTGAGAAAATTTACACGTGAGCGCCGGAGAAAAGCTGGTTAGGATGGGGTTCCGCGGAAAACAAACACTAGCACAGACGCCGGCAAACAGAAGATGAATGGAAATGGAACCCGCATGGAACAAGAGTATGGGTGGCGAAAAGAGGGGCACCGAATCATATGGTTACGGATGAGAGGGGGGGTGGGACATCCTGGTGAATTAAGTTGCCAGACCATGAAATGCTTTGGCACGTACGTAGCGCCAATTCCGTGAAGCTTTTTGCATAAACAAAAGACAGGGGCTGAGGTGAGGCCCTACTCTCTTGCTATCTTTCCTCCTTCATCGCACTTTTTCCCCAGCCCTCGCTCGCTTTTTGTATGTTATTTCTGTTACAATTCGCGGGTTTTTTCATATTCCTTTAACGATTTATCATGTGAAAATTGTCTGGGGCTAAAGCCACGTTCACTTTGCATATGGCAAGCCGAACAGTGGGGCAAAACATTACAAATTGGAACACAGTCCAACAATCTCAGCAAATTGAACGATCTACCAATAACACCAATCGATACATATAATACACTATTTCGATACAAAATAAAGCCGATGTCATTTTGAATCTCAAATAAAACTCTTCTTAACTCTTCACTATTAGAATAAAAAATATTTCATTTTATTTTATTAGGTGATTGAACTATAGTTTTTGCAAGAAAAACAAGAAAAAATTGTACATATTCTTAAAAATAATAATAACAAAACATTATAATAATAATAATAATAATTACATAATTGATTTTGTTTTTCAACTAAAGCTACTGATGTTTGTAAAATAAAACATATAAACATATTATGTTTTATTTCGATCAGCCAAAAACATTTTTTTAACCAATCATGATATCTGAACCTTTTAAATCCAACAAACTGTTCTACCCTAAATTTAATTTTAAGCATCCATTATTTTTGAAACCGCCCGTTTGACTTATTCCATTGGGCAAACATTTACTATTATTGTTTTACCACCTGCGGGTGATTTTTTCTCCCAGAGTCTCGCTCTCCTTTGGCACTACGTAAATTTAGTCACGTTGTTTAAATAATAAACTGCAGTTCACACACACGCCCCCGCAAAAACACTCTCATCCCCAGACGGCATTATGCGAAAGCAAAGAAAAAATATATATTTATCTGGGAGTCGAAATCAGAGACAATGGCCAGAGTTATGACGACAATGTGCATACGTCATGATGGCGGTGGGGGAGTAGCCAAAGGGCTCCATCCCACGGTTTGATTTGGTTTATTGCGCCCGAAACCAACTGAAACTGATTCCACATAGATACAACTCAATCAGCAGAACTCTTTTTTAGGATGGGATGGGAACAGGTGAAGAGCTGGCAGAAGAAAAGAAATAAGCACAATTAATTATCGTTTATCGCTAAACAAATATCTGGGCGTTTTAATTAGCATGAAATATACGAAATCTCCGATAAGATCTGAGTAATTTTATGGGGCCCTCTGGGGGACTTCGTAACCGTTAAACTCCAGTAGCGATATAGATCAAGTGGAAATGCCATCAAAAGTAATTTCGAATTGAGAGATAAAGCTCCGTAAGAACCCGTTGATGGGAAATTAATGGGTGGTAGTGGGTTAGTTAGTGGCGCAGGGGTCGGGGTCACCAGTGTCCACCCCATTTGGGAAACCCTGACATAGTTGGCATTTCCAGTCGGTGGATTTGCATACGCAGCTCTCCTCCAGGTATGAGCACAACAATTTGTTACATTGTTTTTACCAACTTAGTTGTGGACAAAGAATTATTACGCAGCATAAATTCCAGACCAATGGGT
Source organism: Drosophila kurseongensis (assembly GCA_018153305.1). Taxonomy (NCBI): domain Eukaryota; kingdom Metazoa; phylum Arthropoda; class Insecta; order Diptera; family Drosophilidae; genus Drosophila; species Drosophila kurseongensis. Next base: position 11,186,371 of record JAECXX010000005.1, on the reverse strand, counting down.
GGGGGGGTTGGGGACTGTAACCTACATTTCTGCCCGGAGGCAGCAGCATAAGGGTTACCAAAAATAGCAATCCCAGCCATATAAAGCGTTGAGAAAAAGGATGGGGTAGACCGACCGAGTGCCAGCATCCTCCACACATAAGGCCATAAAATAGTTGTCGCTTGCTGGCTGGCTGGCTGGCTTCTCTGGCATCGGATAAGCATCTGGCCCCCGCTCTTCGGAGTTGGCCTCTGATTACTTCGTTAAGTTGCATGTTCCTACAAATTGTTTCCAAAGAAAGGCAATGAAAATGAAAATTATTGCCCTTACCCCACCAGAAATGTGGGGATCCGTAGACAGTAAAGGGGTTAAAGGTAATCACAACACAACATGAAAATTGTGAAAGGTGCATCTCGCCTCTAGTTTATGTTTGGATCCCCATGATCCCGATCTAACTCAAAGGTCCAGACTCCTGTCAAAATATATTCCAACTCTTATCACGACTTTGTCATCGTAGACAAGAGGCACTTGTCTGGGAACTGGGGCTTCATTAGAGAAAGTCCCCTCCTCGGATCACCCGACTACTAATTTTTAGTAGCTTTGTTTTCGGTTGTATATTTTGTCAAAGCTAATTAGTACGTAAGGGCATTAACAATGCAGCTCCGCCAGTGATGAATATATGACTGAGCCCAGAGAACCCCGAACCGAGTGTGAAATGCATATTTTCGTCTTTCTTTTCGGGTTTCCTCAAGTCATTATGACATTGCCATTAGCATAATACGCGTATTATGCGTATTAATTACAGCGCAGACATTTGCATTTAAACGCCTATTTGTCCCAGGTACCACGGAGGAAAACACAAGACGATCCCAAGACAGACGGTGGTGGGTCCCAAAACAATCCCCGGTAGCCAAAGCTCGGGCTGTAATTATTGAATTAGAAGACAATAGGCCCTAAAGATGGGAGATGCGTACGCTTTGATAGCTGGAAAGGAGAAAAGACCACCCGAGCGTGGAGAAATATCCAAAGATGATGATGAGGCCAGGACAGGAGAACAAAAAGAGTTATTATGTGGATATTTGCATAAATTTCACGCCCTTGCCGATGAAATCAACCGGAGAGGAAGTGCCAAGGGCTACGACCGTTCTCAGAGTCCAGAAAGACCCTATACGGAAACTGACAATCAACTAATATGACTACATAATAAGTTTGGGAGATATGAATCACAACACCTAATTACAAAAAAAAAACTATACTACCGTTTTCATATTTAAAATATTATTTAATCATTTAGTTTTCCAAATATAACAAAACACTACATATATTATTTTTCCATTTCAATTAAATTTTTTTTTTTTTATTGTAATTGTTATTGTAATTTTGTTACCAAAATACTACGAATAATTTTGTTAAGGTCTTTAAGATATACACAGTTTTTATAGACATTGTTTGCCTATCAATTCCTAATTTATCAATGGAACAAATGTGTTTTAATTATAAAATAATAAAATAAAGCAATATCAATAATAAATTATATAAATTAATAAATCCTATATTTATAATTCTTGCCAACACATTATATTTTAACTATTTTTAATGATCCAGATGGCTACATTTCAGTGCTAAAACCTCATAAAAAAAGTTATATCAATATCACAATCGAAACGCTTAACAAAGCTTCTTTTTCATCCCAACATACTGAGGAACTCGCTGCCCAAATGATGCACATCACTGAAGTGCTCCAGCAAAGACTTGGAACACCTCGGATACACCTGATCGCAATCGCTACCAGCTGCTCCCAATCGCTCGGCCTGCAGGTAATCGTTGTCCGAGTGCTCCGACAGGGGATCCACCGAACTAGACGGTCTGAAAGGGCGGTGAAGAGGGTTAAAATGGAGCCGATCCCACGATCATAAACTCACGTGAGCAGGATGTGAAGCACTTCACCCAGCAAACCATTTCGATCGTCGAAGGGAGCCGCCGCATTTTCACAGATGCTTTTCAGGACACAAACTCTGCCATTTAACTTCATGCGAATGGCCAAAGCAGTAAAAGCTTCATAGACCGACCAACGATAACTGCCCAAAGCCTGGAGATCCTCCTGCAGGATATTTGGGTCCAAGCCTAGTTTTTGTTTCGACATCTGCATGACCTTATCAAAGATTGTGGCATTCTCCAGCAGCCTTTGTTCAGATATTTCATGCACATCCTTGGTCCTTAACTGCTTGGCGGAGTGTGGCAAGTAATATTGGGCCTTTAAAACATAACCTGTAACCACCGATTCCACTTTGAGTTCATCCACGGGTATACCAAAGCCTGCAATCATCTGGAGAATAAGTAGGTAAACATTTTTGAAGTTTAGTTATTACATTTATTAAAAGTTAAGAATAAGAAAAGTTGAGCATCATATAATTACAAGAAAACTGTAAAGCTCTTTTAAAAATTCACAAATACTTAAAGATAAATTCTATTGAATTAAGTAAGCTTAACTTAAGTTTACTTACCTGCAATCGCGTAGGATTGGCTCTAGGATAAATTAAAGGCAGCCATCGGGCTTTTCGCACTAAAATATCATTGTCACTATGATAATTCTGAGTTGAATTAAAAGCGTTAATTTCAAAAACATAAACACAAAATATAACTAAAACGGATGTTTGCAAAACGTTCATGATAAAGTCCTTTAAAATCTATTCAATAAACAATAACCTTTCGGCTCAAAAGAAGACTGCTGACTAAATAAGGAAACGACAAAATGATTTCACTTTAATAACGTACGGAATCAAACTTCTTACTTTCTTCGATTAGGAAACCGAAAGTGTCATTAGCTGCAGGCAATATGGCACATTTTAGTCACGATCAGAATTGGCTCCATTATTTCAACTGCCACAGTGAGCTTTCTGACTAATAGTTCACGTTCTCTTAATTAACACTCGACAATGCAGACCGACTTTTGTTTCTATTATGAAGCCCCGTTTGCCACAAAGAACACTGGCCGAAAGTTTTGGTAATATTTAAGTCTTTCTTTATTGCCTTAGAATAAGATCTTGTCCAGGTTGTGATGCAGTTCACTGAAGTGTTGGAGTAGACTAAGTCGACACTCCTTGAAGACACGATCACAACCAGCTCCTGATTGACCCACCTTTTCCGCATAGTAATACTCGTTATCCGCATGTTCTGATAATTTGTCCACTGAAGAGGAGGGTCTGTGGATTGGAGATTATTATAGGGTGATCACTCTTTTAAAGGGTTTTCCTTTCAAACTTACGTCAGTAATATATGCAAGAGATCCGCAAAAAGCCCATTTGTGTAATGGAAGGGCTCCTCGGCCGCCTCGCAGATGCTCTTCAGAACACAAATCCTGCCCTGGTATCCCAGACGATCGGCCAATCCTTCCAGTCCCTTGTACACTGTCCAGCGATAGCTGCTCAAAACCTTATTGGTCCTGGTCAGCAGCTTCCTGGTGTTCTTGCCCAGTTCATCCACACCCACCAGGAAGTTCTCAAACATGGGTTTCCTCTGCTTCCTGGCTCCAGTGACTCCTGGCGTGGCCACTTGTGTGAGGGGCAGGGCTGTGGGTGTCCTCAGATCATCCGGAGTGGTGGGCAGCCAGTACTCCACCTTTAAGACATAGCCGGTGGTCACCGCCTCATAGTTGAGATCCTCCAGCGGAATACCTATGCCGCCAATGAACTGGGAAAGGAATGTAGCGGCTTAGAATTAGGTATTCCCCTTACCCAATCAAATCTCTTACCATAACTCTGGTGGGTGATGTGGTGGGGTATATAAGCCAGGGAATGGGAGCTCTCTTACTCCTCTGATGCTTGGAGAGACTTCCCAAAGTGGCCATCACCTGGTAGAGCAGGCAACTTACCACTATGATAACTATACTATATTTCATTTCTTTGTTTTTTCTTAATCTACGCCCGAACGAATCTCAGTGCGTGTTTATGCCAGCTCAGGCCTTAAGCTACTAATCCATATTCTGTGCGTTCTTTTTCTGGCTCACGAATCTTTCATTTTGATTTCTCAATAAAAACGGCTCCATCAATCGATTCAAGAAGACTTTCTCGTCCGAGAATGTTACACATTCTAGCAATTAGCACCTTTGGCATAGACAACGGCAATCGGATGGAGACGTGGTAAAGTGGTAACCGTGTAAATCTTGCATATTCCGGTTTGATTTTCCAAGCTGCGGCTGTACCGTAAGCCACTTCTCACCCATTTATTAGCGGATTTGCCAATTCTGACGCCCATCGCTTGGCGCAACATGCAATTTGTACAAAGTGCATTTAGTTACCTTAAAACTTGGGCTTAGAATGGTCGCCTTTCGCTGGGAGTTTTACTTGGGTGTGGTCTTGGCTTTAGCTTTCGGTCTGACACACTGCTTTCTGGTCTTTCCACGTCAGGGATCCTTTGGTGTGAGTATTCTAAAGGAAATCTTATAAGGGAATAGTAATTATTAAACTTTTTTCAGTTGCTGGCTGCCGTGGCCATTCCACTGGAGCTTGGTCCCAAAAACGTGTACATGGCCTTTAACTTTGAGTCCAATTATGCACTGCCGTCCAATGATTCCTACAATCAGTGGATTGATAGAGTAAGTTGGGGTATAAATAAATAAATCAGAATAAATTAAGTAAGTAGTATAATATCCAAAACTGTCTACTTAAATCTTAAATGAGTAGTTCTTTTTTAATTCTAGCAATGATAAGCTAAGTGATAATTGTGTTTTTATTAGTATATACTTCTTATTATTTCTTATAACTTGTCTTCTTGGATCCTTCTTTCAGTGGGATCTAGATGATCACTTTATGGGTGTTGGCGGTAATGTCACACCCATAAATGCCCGTCAGGATGCAGGAGAGTTCCCAGAGGACGAGGACAATGAAGTAAGGCGTCGTTCAGTGGGATCTCCACCTCCTTTCCGGCGCCATGACTTCTATCGCAGTATTATAAACTTCCTGACCCACTACGGATTCAATGGCTCTGCCTGCCTGCTGCGAACTATCTGCGAGGTCAGCGAGTCGCCTCTGGATGCCCAAAACGGACTGGTTGGCAGTCTGTTTCAGATTCTATTCATGTGAGTCCCCCGCCCCAAAAAACTCTGTTCTGTCCAAAGGGTCGCCACTAATTATGGCATCCTTTCCCCGATTTTCATGCAGGCCCACGACGAGTGCCGCGGAGCGGGAACTGCAGCACGTGGATGGACTCTACGAGGCCTCCGATGCGGGCACGCATGGAACGGGCTGCTCCGATTACGTGGCCCACTGCGAACACAGTGCTCTGGACCTGATAACCATTGTGTTCTGAATAATTATGTTGGAGATAATTTAACACTTTAACTTTAACAGAGCAAAAGATGTTTTTGCAACATTTCATAAGGGTTTTAAATCTACATACGTTTACTTATGGTACTATGTTGAGTTATCAGAAAAGAAAAACTTTTTACACAATAAAATAAACACTTTCTGAGCTTTACCTTACATTATTTTTAAAAAGTCAAATATGATATAACTTTCGATATAAAGAACCCTTTAAAAAATATTAAAATATATCTTCATATCTTGTAATATCAAATTCCAAATTGTGATAAATGTTCTAAGGGTTTTCGTAAAAATTATTATTATTAATTTGGATATTAAACTTATTTTAGATAGGACTTTTAGTATTTTCAACTTATATTTAAATTGAAAGTTTTGGGTATATTTCTCATATTAGATTATAGATGACTAAAATCCGAGATAACATAGGCAAGATCTATAGCATACTTAGTATATACTGTTCAGGTAAGTTGTTATTGCGTTGTAAGCCACATGCAGGTTATAAAGGTTATATTGATATTCCACCTCAACAGCTTTAAGTGTCTCGGAATTTTCAAGTCACCTCCTGCTGCGGCGTGAAATGTTTTAATTTCGCTAAAAGAGCTTAAAGACGACGACGCAATGTGGTGGCAACAAAGCAGATGATGCCAAAAAAATAAAGAAAACAGGAGTCCTAAGCTGGCCGCATGGATCTGGTTTGGATTTTGGCTTGCTTAGGGGTTTTTCAGATGGGTTTACCTCACGTCGGACATGTGATGATGCCTCTGGCATTATGTTTTCGAGTTCGAGTTCTTTCTTTCGCTTTTTGTTAGCTCTTTGATCGCTTTTTCCGCTTCTTTTGTGCAAATGAAGTCGCCCCTGCTCCTCGTCCTTTGTCTGAGTGTGTTTTGCGGTCTCCTTTTTTTCGGCGGCCTGTCAACAATACCATAGAGGAGTCTCCTTTTCCGTTGTGCTGAGTGTTTTTTGTTTGTTTGTTTGTTATTTCTTTGATTCGATTTGCCGCCTTAAAGGAGCCCCGAAAGAGTCCTGGCGATGGTGAGAGCGAATTACGCCTTCTTTGATTTTGCCAAACCATTGAAAATCATAATTAGAAGACAAATGATTCCTCTGTCCTTCTCGAGATCCCCAAACAATGGCCAGGCATCGAGGCTGAAGTGCTTATGTACGCCACAGTTTGAGAAAGGTTTATGAAAAACACACAGAAACTTGAGTACTAATAAGCTTAGACGATGTGTGGAAAGAGTTGGAATTATCGGGGAAGGTCCAATCCCAAAAATATATTTGGCAAAGAGATCTCTAATTGTTTGTATAAATAGAATTTTTTTATTACCTACTTTTTTGTCTTTCTTTTTTTGGACCAAAAATATTATATTTGCAGAATGAAATGTATTCTTATTATTAATTTAATTTATTTTGGGTTTTAACAGACATGTTATCTTAGAAATCCTAAGTTAGTTTTTGTACATTTTATATTTTTTCTTTACCTAATCAGCTCCATATTTTTGGTTCATATCTTATAGGATGCCTATAGGCACCTATCTCAAATGACTAAGAATAACATCCATCAACTGTGATCCATCTTTTCCTCCTTAAATATCTCTCTCCTCAAATCTACATTGCTCTTCACAGACCTCCCTTATATCTCAATTGTGGGATCATAAAAGGCAACCATCAAATGTGATCCATCTCCTCTAGATTCCAGTGTTTTTATGACTTTTTCTGCTGCTTATTTCGTCACTTCAACATGGGTGAATGTCTAAGTTGTCTCCTTTGATTTACGGCCGGCCTGAGATGTCAATTTATTTTTGTTCTCTGTTTTTAAACTTGGCATTGACACTGGCCATATAACATTTTAATGGGGTGCGGGCAGGTGTGTTAAGGAGGTTCTCCCCGCGATCCCGTTTCCTGTTGCGGTTAGCCATGGATACTGCTCTCCCCGGAATTCATTTGCCTTTGGGGGCTGGTTCAAATTGATTTGTAATTAGTTGCAGTTGCAGTCAACAATGTGATTATCCCGGGGTTTGGCATGGGCCTAACCACAAGGGATACCGCAACGGAGGAGAGGGGGGAGGATCATCAGGAGCTGGGGGCGGTCTTCGATCTAGGGTTACACAGATGTGTGCAGACGCATCCCGAGAAGTGGAACCACTTGAGGTCGGGATATGCATAAATTACGGCCAGGGCACAAACATTATCCTAGGCAATTGACAGCTCCCTTAAGCAAGTCATCTATCCATGACATATGCGGAATGTCTGAGGGCGTTCTGGTGAGTTGTAAACGCATCTGTGGGCAGAATATCTGGATTCTGGATTGTGGACAACCGATCCCCAGCCATGTGTCGGCAACTGTTGGAATCCTATATAGTATCCATAGCCGTTGACAGTCGTTCTGTGGTGTAAATCATTGTGCTGCAACTGTCAACCATTTTGAGGTTTTCATTTAATAAATTCGAACACTTTGTATGCTCACATTTTTTCCACCCACCAGATGGGTTATTAAATTAGAGTTTAATCCACTTCTCTCACGCGTCTGCGGACATTAATTGAATTCATAAATGAGCAGTTTATATGATATTTATAAATTAACTAATTACCGTATCATTTGATTGTTGTTTCTGTGTTTGCTCTTGCGCATTTTTTTTAACCCCATCAACAATTGGATTAAGTTCATAATGCAAAATGGCATTTAAAATAACGCTTTTAATAATGCCAAAGAGCAAAAAAATCTGAAAAACGAAGTTGCAAAATTTCATTTGACCGGTTGGGGATTTTCAGTTTATATTAATTAACTTAATGAAATGCTTTTTACGAGGCTTATAAATGTTTATTGCATAAGACGGTTGGTAATATGGATTTTACACAATGGGATTATGTGGTGGATTTGTTATTGCTAATCTAGGTTTATTCGCATATTTCATTTACTTGGGGCTTACTTAAAGATTTTGTAATGGGGAATTAAAATTTAAACCTACAGTGACAACGAGTCTGGCAATAATTAGAACTAACGTTTCTCTTACGCCACCTTATTGTATAATATACAATATATAAATAACAATTTTGAACATGTACATGTTTTACATCTCACACCTTAGTCAAATTCTTACACCTGACTGATTGATCTATTTGCTTTCCTAAAAAAACGATCAGTTTACTGAGCATGAAGACTTCAATTTTTCCGTTCTTATCAAAACTCAAATCTTAATTAAGAACTTCTCAGGGCCAATATCTTAAGAAGTTCTCCCATGAATTTCTAGATTAGTTTCAACTGGCTGAACCACTGTATCCTAACCACCATATCAAATTGATGGCGACTGTAATAAAAACTGAATCATTAACGGATGGCAAAAGATGTTCCCACAACTTCTTTATCGGGAAACATCAACACCTCAAACGTGCCCTTCCCTATGCTCCGTTTTAATAAGGTTAGCTCATCAGTCATAAACACATTCGGGTCATATGAATAATGTCAAATTATTTCATTGCACCAACCCTGGGGTGGTTGCATTTAAATTTTGATCGATTGCAGGCGAGAGCGGAAACTAGTTTGACATTAATTGACTGCCAAATATGCACAAGCGCATGAAATTATGGAAAATCCTATTAAAGTCAACCCATCCTAGTCGCAAGTCGCAGCCCTTGGCAAGTTGTGAAAAAATCAACTCGGCCAAAAGTTCATAAATGCTAATGTGCCCCGGAGCCTGACGATGATTGATGGTCGCCTTCACCTCCATTGCCGGAGGAAGAAGTTCCGTTTCCCGCCTCGCAGTTTCCTTTCCTTTTTTTGGGGTTTCTCGCCGGCCACAGACTGCGCAAAATTATGCGAGGGATCAATCCTTGATGAACTGTATACATTTCACCTTTGTGCTCTAGGTCCCATTTAAGCCAATTTAATCCCGAGCCGGCTTAGGACATTACGATCTGGGATTAGGCCATGTTGCAACATCTTCTCTCGCGCAGATTTAGTTGTTATGCCAGGGGCAAATATTTGAACGGGATTTGTTTGTAGGCGGTGTTCCCCTAATGATCTTTGCCAAAAAGGAAATCAGATTTTTTCAGTTCCTGGGAAAGTAGGCAGCTACCCAAACATCCTTTTGTCTGCCTAGTCTTGGCTGGGTCCTTATTTTAGGCCTTATCCTGGCCGCATTATTTGTCTGTTTTATTTTCTACGAAGCACGTGGCGGGCTTTTTTTGGGCATCAAGCTAACATGTCAGTTAAAGCCAGTGTTGGCTGGATTTTTTCAAAGAAAAACGTCTTAAGATGAATAAAATTGTTAAAGAAATATACAAAAAAAAGACACACATAATCGTGATTTTTATTTAAAATTTTAATAAATTTAGATTTAACCATCAGAACTCATTACTAGCTATTAGGTCTTTCTGCGTAAATCATAAAGACCCATTCGGGTCTATAATTAATTTTATACATATGAAAAAAGGACTTTAAATCATAGAAACTAAACACACGGAGTTGATTTATTAAAGACACTTATTCCATATTTTAATTTTATATTAAATATGTTGAAACTTTAAATAAATCATGAATCTCAAATGGGATTAAAATGCTATACTGGCAGCTCTAGGCAGGACCAATTGTGCCGAATCCCCCACATTCCTGGAACCCTTCTTGCACTCATTTTTCCCTCTTTTTTCCATGTGTCTGTTGAAGTCCACATCGCATAATTTTTCACTCGCTTGTTTGGTGCGTATCCCAAACCCGTGCTGTCTGTGGTTTTTTCCCTTCATATTTTTTCATATGTGTTCGTGTTGATAAATTTGCTTAGATTATTATCCTGGATCCTGGCGTGGCTGGCTCTGCTTGCTGTTATCTCCCTGTCGTAATTAGTCTCAAGCTTGTTTGCGCCGCATTTACACAAAATGCTTTTCCAGGCGCCGCACGCACTCAGGGAATATGGGGAAAATGGACATGGTAGAGGGGGCTTCAATCCGGACGGACAATAAGGATGGGCCGGGATTGCCGTACAGACAAATTTCTCCGGAATATGAATGAGTGAAATTCGTTTTTTTTGCAACCGCCGACTATGCCACAGAAATACCTCATGTTCTATTAGATAACCCGAGGAATCGGAGGCCTTAAATTGCTAGATATCTTGGGGAGAAAGCGGAGCTCGTCCCCAAGTCAAACTGGCAACCTTTTAGCATAAATTTCTTCAGGCGAAGAGCACGACAGGAAGTCGTCGCCAAACGGCAAACGCCTCCGCCAACCGCAATTTCCATTAGCACAGTTCGAGGGTATGGAAACATCATATGTGTGGGCACGGAAGGATGGATGGATGGTCCCTGAGAACATTTGACATTTTAAGGAGCGCCAAGTGAGTTGCCGAGCAGGTAGCTCAGGTAATACAGTATGCCAGGATAAAAGCCCCCAGACACAGACGTTGTGCCTCGCCCATGGAATATGTCAACTGTTTTTAGCACGCACAATTTGAGGGAAAGCCAAACAAAAAGCAGGGAAAATGCTCTCCAAGGTAACATGAATATATAAACGATGGACTCGAGCGCTAAAACACACTGCCGGGAGATTGGCACAACCTGCTCCAATTCCAATTCCCCGGCCCACACCTGTGGGAAGGGCTCGAATTACGAATGCAATGTTGAAATAGAAATTAAATGCCGGGGAAAACCGCATTTTAGACAAATGCCAAACCGGGAGCGCACACTCGCTCGTATCGGCTTTCAGGACACTCAATTCGGGTTTCAAACAGCATCCTTCGAATGGAGCAGGTATGTATCCTCCGAATCAACCACAACATGTACACCTACTTCCTCCTTGACACCCGAGAAGTTTGCCAAAAAAACAAAAAAAAAACCCGCCACAATGCCAAGGAAGTTGCGGCCTGAACAGGAACTGGGTCGAGAACTCTGTGGAGAGGAAATGCGGCCAGATCGAATTGATAGATAATAAGTATGTTAAGTGCCCCTGGAAGGCGATGGATTACCGATAAGTTCAAGTTGCAGATACGATTTGGACGAAGCCAAAACGAAAATTGAGTGTACAAAGCGGCTAAACCGAAACGTTAAGTGAAGATTGATCTACACTTTTACGAAAAAAATTAATTTACGAAAATATAAATGGATTCCCAATCCTGCATTCGCTTTAAGCTTAGACCTAAGCGAAATATACAAATTTGGAAAGGTTTTCAACAAAAAGACAACTGACCACTTTTTATTTCGGCTCACAGATTTAGAAAGATAAATCCTATAAGCTAAAACTAATAATTTAAAAATATCCAATATTTTATAAATAGTCTCAGATGTTAAAAGTTTCAATTATAGAAAAAATTGTTTTAAAAAAATTTAATAATTACAGAATTTAGACTTAAAAATAAAAATATAAAACATTTATTTTCTTAAAAGAAAATAATATTATAGATAATTTATTGAACCTACTTAAAACTCAGTCTAAGTTTCTTTGGCAAACCATTTTGGGAATTAAATAGTTAATTAAATTTAAATTTTTTTTAAAAAAAACACAACATTTTTTAGAACACAAGCCCTTTATTACAATTGTTGCCATTTTAAGGCAATACTTTTTAAAGATACTAGACTTTCTCAACTCCAGAACGATTTAATTTTTGAGCGGATCTGGCCTCAGATTGATGAACTCTTCCAAGTATTGCAAATTCCTGAAACAGAAAGAGCTCAGAGATCAAACTCCGTTTGCGGTGGACAGTGAACATTAATTACGCCTCAGTAGAGAACCGACAAAAGTCCTTGGGACCCATGTGCCTACCCACACCACACCAATACCATACCCATGCAGGACCGGCATCGAATGCTTTTCAATAAAAGTTGCCCCAAATGGGTGCCGACAAAGGCAGGCCGAACAATTGGCCAACAAAAGGAGGTCGAAATTACAGCGCACTTTCGATTGCAGAGTTGGGATGTTGGCCGATGCATTTGTCATGAGCATTTTGCAAGCGGGCCAAGAGTCAAACAATTAGTCCACGCCCTCGATTTCTGAAGCTGTTCCTGCACTTCTTTTTCTTACACCTGGTAATTGCTCCGCAAAAACTTCTTGTAATTTTTCTTTAACGAATCTCAAATGACTTTACGACCTTTGTCGCCGCCGCCTTGTCCATTGTTGACCGGAGTCCTGTGGTTTTCGTTCCCAGCTGCAAGTGTGAGAGGTCCTGTAAAAATCAGCTTGCTCTATTAAAACTGCAGCGACATTTATGGCCTTGATCTACACAGAATTCTGGCTTTTTGTTGGTTTACCAATTGGCCCTGGATTTGGTCCTTGATGATTAATGTTGGCCCGTCCTCCACATCGGAAAACAATTTCTGCAAATTCCCTGTCAGTCCGAGTCTGTTTCTATTGACGCATTGTGACTCTGAAGGCGTTGGGCTCCTTTCTGATCCTTTGTCCTTGGGTCAGCACCTTTTCTTTACACCTTCGAGGCGGCGAACTCTTTGGTTTTCCCTAATTCTCTTACAATGACCCTCGGATGACTTTGGAATTGTTTGTTTGGCAGCAGCTGAAATTGGCTTACAGTGATCCAAGAAAGAGATCTAAACAACTATTTAGATTGCACTATTCTTATTTTCATTTCTGATGCTTGACGTATTCCATAGTCATTTTATGTTCTTTTTTTCGTTTTACAATTTTAAGCAATTTATTTAATATTCAATTTAAGGGAAGCACTTCAACCCAAATGTAAAAGGTTTTTTTCAAAAAGTGTATTATAAAAGGTTTCTTTCATCTTTAAATGTATATTTTAATTTTTTTCCCACAGAATGTAACCTTAATCAAAGCCGTTAAGTGTTTTCATTTACAACTTTCCTTTTCTTAATGGATTTTCATGTTTAATCCATACTCCATACCCCCAACCCCAATATATTTGTTTAGTAATATTGCACACTTTGTGGGTCAGCTGATGCCTACCCTGTAATAAGCAACTGTTTAAGCACTTACCCTTGGAAAGGGAAGATTAAATATATTGATGGATTTTCAATAAGCTCCATTCATCCGAAAATCACTTGGCTTGATGACAAGCCTCATTATTCGCCGGGGATCCGCTTTCGCAAAGGGTCCAATTAGAGAGTGCAAGATGAGTTTAAAATTGAATTTAAAATGCATCAGACTGTTTACCGTAATAATATCGACACATTTATGGGACTCTCCATTCGGCTCCACTCCTGTCCAAATTCCCCTGACTCCCTCGAGGGCCCAACCGAAGTGATCTTGGGTCCAGGTGCTATACGTTAATGGGCTTTTGTATTCTGATGACCAGGCCTGCGGCTGCTTCCTCATCGCATAAGTATCTGCTCCTCGCTCGCTGCATTTCTCCCCCCTTCTTGCCCCGCTTATTTAAGTACATTTTAAAGTTGCCGGATTTCTTCCTTTTCCTTTAATACTGGACAGATGTTTTTGCATAACTACAATGTGTATACATTTCACTGGAATTGAATAAAATAAATCGTAACACAATATAAGCTCATTTAGTTTAACAAACTAATTTTCATAACGTTTTTGATATGATAATATCGAACGAAAAAAATTTGACTTTTTTTTCTGGACATTTAGTTATTGACCAAATTAATATATTTTAAAAACGATTTAAAAAATCTTTGTTCTAATGAATTTTAAAGTTTTTCATTTTGTAGTGATACTTGCATTTTATTTGGATGTTAATAAATATTCTATTGGTATTGAAGAAACGTACTTTTTTATATTTAATCAAATTTGTATACAAGTTCCACAAGATCGATCTCAATTACAATATTGAGCAAGGAAACTTTTTAAGTATTCAATTCATTTAATGTTTATGTGGTAAAAGTTAATCTATAAATAGTTTTTGAATTTTCTGTATTTAAGTAAAATATGATTCGAAGCTTTGTTGTAATGGCATCTCTTGTGTCTGAATCTTTTTCGAATCCGCCTTCTTCTGGTGCTGACTTAAATAAATTTAAAACCGGCTGCATTTTTTCTTAGTCCTTCAAGGAAAAGACAGATGTTTCTGGCTTGTGCTTTTTTTCGAGCGCTATGATTCTTTTTTTGCCATCCTCCCGCTCTGAGTTAACTGATATCGAGGATGCTTTATTACTGTGGGCAAGCCGTATCTGCAGTCGGTGCCTTTTCCTGCATCTGTTATCCTGACAGCAGGACTCGCCTCACCCGCACGCTGGGGAGGTAATCGATCTCATGTGGTTTATTTACATCCGTTATTGAAATTCACTTTTCGCTGTTGCTTTTGTTTTATGAATTGGCTTTGTATACCGCCCCGAATCCCTGCTCGTATTGATGACAATTGCAGTTTTTGGCATGCAGCTGGGCACATTTACATCCGCTTGTTGTGTGCACCTTTTAACAACAGATTTTTTCCCTTCGCTTTTCCTTGCTGTCTTTTCTTCTTGTTTCGATTTTTTAAGCCTTTGTTTTTTGAGAAATATTCCTTTTTTATTTGCAGCAGGCGGAAGTGATATGCTTTCCGGTGCTTTAATATTTCAATTTGGCAAATAATGTTCGCGGCAAATGATTTGGGAAATGATAACTGAATTTACAATTTGCTCTGCATTGACTGCAAAAAGTTGGGAAAGGTCGATTCATAAAAACGATAGGTCTGATTTAATTGAACTGTTCAATAACATTTTTTAATCAATCTTTTAAATACCTGACATAAATACGAGAAATTAAAGTAATATTTATTTGCATATTACTCAAAATTAAGAACACCTAAAACAAAAACTTACAAACTAAATTTTAAATATAAAATATACTTTAAGGTATAATAGCTACTATGCCTCTTTAAAATATTTTTGAGAAGGTTTATTTATTTGTACATATTTTACAAAATTATTCATACATTCTTAGCATAAGTCCCTCTTAAAAAATGTGTTAAAAATTATCTTTAAAGTAAAAAGGCTATTTTCTGGGAAGCCTAATTAGACTTGGTTCGTTAAGCAGAGCTTAGAGCATTTCGTGTTTATCTGATTCATTTTAATTTTTTATTATTTTAAAACAAGCTCATAGGTGCTTAAAATATATAGGCATTAAACTACCAGATAAACATGAAAAAAGTGTAATATAGTCACACATTTCTACGATCTCATTAGGGAAATTCCACCGAAATTGCTGTTCTTGGCCATGAAATTCTCACCGCAGTTCCATCTACCACACCTTTTAAAATGTAAATGTAAGACATTTAATAACGAAACCATTATGTAATCTTCGTGCGCTCATATGTTTTATGGAGCACATCGGCGAGGATATCAAATTGTATCCACAAGCCCAATTTAATTATAAGCCAGGCCACGCAAGGCCCATCAAAGTTCCGATCCGATGCAGGTGCAAATGCAGAACCTTCGCCGACCAGTCGACAGTCGTCAGCGAGATCCGAGCTCATTTTCGGTTCCACATTATTATTATCCACGCTCCGAGTCCGGTTTTTGTTGGGAATGCCGCTCTACAATTCATTTGCAAAGCGTATCCAAAAATGCTGATGGGATTATTATATGTTGTTGATCTGGGACTGGGGATATGCGACGCGACTGCAGGTGGAATATCTCAATGCCCGGGCAGGTCTTTATCTTTTTAATACTGTGGATTGCTTTGTGTTTTTTTGTTTCTTTTTCTCCTCCACATTTCGGCTTTGGGCCTTAATTTATGTATTAAAAGTTAGAAATCCGTGTGGACAGGTGAATTTTTCCTTCCATTCCCGGTTTTCTCAAGGCTACCGATTCAGAAGTGTATAATTTAGTTTAGGTATTGGAGTTGTTCATTAACAATACGATGGGGTATCGAGGGAAAAGGTATGTGTGGGGAATTAACATTGCGATTTCAATGATAGGGCAGGTAGAGCACTGAAGAAGAATCTGAATGGAATCATTTGCCGAAACGAATTTCTGATAACTATACATTAGAAGTAGCTTTAGGTAATATGGACAGACTTCAGATCTTAGTCTAGATGCATAGTCTCAAAGGCTTTTATTTTTAAATAATTTTCCTTAAATAACATTAACATTATTAACTACTACATTATGTATGTATTTTAAAATATTCCAACATTGCATTCAAATCAATAACTGTGAATATATATCCCAGATTAACTATGTATTTTCAAATAGTCCAACAATGCTTTCAAATCAAAAACTGAGAGTGTATATCCCGGATTAACCATTGAAAAATATAACTGAAACCTTATCTATACACTTTTCTGATCAAAAATAATACCGCTATGAAAGGTGTAAAAAACCCAAAAGCGGAATGCTTAATACCCCAAACGAAATAATAGACAAAACCCAGCTCATTGTCATTCATCATATAAATCAGAATTCGCACACGGACGACCAGGACATAGAACTCGAAGAACCAGGAACCAAAGCATTCGATTGTATGCAAAAACAAAAACATAATGAAAACGGAATCCAATGGAATGGGTTTTTATGGTTTTGCCATGGTTTGGTGTGGAATGCCGCAGGTGGCCGCCAGCAGTGGGCCTCTGTCGCTCGCTTTTCAAGTGTTTGCCTTTGCAGTTGGACAAATTTACATGCGCGCCTCGCACACAATGAGTCGGAGGCTGACCTGCCCATGTAACCAGGTAGCCGCGGTCCATGTTCCATACACTCAAAACCAAGGGCCTACCTAAACCAGCTATTTACAATTTATTAAATAATATTTAGAATTTAAACGAAATTTACTAGATGCAAACAATACTTTAGCAAAATTCAAAAATCTATCATTTCTGATATTTTAATTTAATAACTACCTCACTTTTAATTTAAATTAATTTCTGGGCGGGGGCAAAACCGACCGGTGTTCCAAATCCACAATTATGTACAGGCAAACTTATTTAAGTCTACTGTTTTATATACTTTATATTATATTACTTTAATATTATTTTTTCAAAACTTAAAAAAAATTATGTTAAGACAAAAAAATTCAAGGCAGTTTGGAAAAACAAATTTTTATGTATTGAAAAGATTAAATAAATCCCTCGAAATTCCTGGAAGAAATAGTAAAACATGTTAAGAACCTTATGTGTATAGGTTATAACATTAAAAAATATTTGTTAGCCCAGGTATCGTATGAAAATTTTATTTTAACATTTCTTTCCCTGTCAAAAATGTCTTAAAACTTAAAAAAAAATATTTTTTTTGAGTATATCGATGCAGGTTCATGCAGCAGCTACCTGGAATGTCCGACAGTGGGACACACGTCGCTATTCAAATAGGTCGCCGACCAGCTGAAGGCAGCCGGCAAATGCAAACGCAAAGGCAAACAGAAACGCATCATTTAAATGATGGAAAATGCAAAAAGGATGTTGGGCCGTGTGATTTCCGCTCTGGACACTGCCTTTTATCCTTTGTGAGTGCGGGAGTGCGTGAAAGGTGTCCGCTCCTTTTGTTCGAAATATATTTTTTAATTAAATGGACTGAGTTAAGCCTCGTGGGCAAGGGAAATGATATGTGGGATGGATGAGTGCAGAGGCAAATCAATCAATTCCTGCCAAATGCGGTCAAAATGCAATGCTCAATTAAATAAGCCATAAAAGAAATTCCAACGGGGGTGCAAAAAACAATCACTTTGATGTGGGAAACCCAGATTCCAACGCAGGCTTAAAGTTAAAATGGTTGCGTTTGTAAAAGCTTTTCGATTGGTATAAATTTTCAAGTGTCTCTCTGCTATTACCAATTTGTTCTCTAATTGGAGAGTGCGAAAAGATTGACTGTTAACTAAGTGAAACGTCAGGCTAAAAGCCCCAACAAGTGGATGGCTACTTTTAGGGAGACATGTTAGCATAAGGGATACTCTAAGAATCTTGAAAGTTCGTGCTTAGATTTCACTAATCTTCCATTTTTGCAAAATATCAAACATCAAATATAATTGGATTATTTTTACTTACTAATCATTTCATGCTGATTTTTTAGTAATAGTTTTATTTTTAGTTTAGTTTCAACTGAACAACCAAAAAGAAAATTAATTTTATCTTGGAAATGGAAATTCATAGTATACTTTTATGCAAATTTTAAATGTGTTGTATTTTTGAAATGAAATAAGTTTATTACATACTTAGTTTTAAGTAATTGTAAAAAGAACACAAATTTGAATCATGATGTTTACTAACATTCCAAATTATAAATCTTACAAAATTAAACTTTTTATTTAAGACAACCTTCATGACAGACTAAATACTACCCGAAATTGGGAAGGGTGCTGGGATAGGTGTCAAAAACTTCAAAAAGCCTGTTATCAACTGCTTCTTTTCAGTGCTAAAACTGCATATCCGAAAAGCTCGACCTCCCAATTCCAGGTTGAGTGCAAAAATTCATTTGCATGCTGGGAGCACTTCAATTCTGGTGCTAAACTAAAAACGCAAAACGATAAAAAAACGACTAACGAGCGCACCTGTCACATGTTCCTCAGGGGTTGGGGCTTATTTGCATGCGATTGAAAAGCGCGGAATCAAAGTGTTTGATATGAAAAACAAAAAAATCCACAAAAACAAGCAATTGACTGTGGATTTTTCCGGCTGCATGTGAGTGCGGGATGCTGGCTAATTAAAAGCGCATCAAAAGCGGGCAGAATTTGCATAGCAAACGAAACGAAACGTTGCGAAAATTAAATAGAAATTGTTAGTTGCACTTTTTCCTTTTCACTTCGTCAAAGCTGCCAATGCCGAAAAAGTTTTCCATGAATAACTGTCGTTAAAGGAGCGGAATTACGGAATTTTGGGCAAAAGGAGCCGCAGCGAATCGTCCAATAAATGTCAGCGGAACAAACTTTGTTGGCCAACTATTTTTATAATTAAACAAACTGATTGTGATAAGTAGGAACATGAAGGCAAAACTTATTCCAAGAGCGCGACTAAAGGTCCGGTCATAAATTGGGCAAACGTCAAAGTTAGCACTACTTGTTCAACAAGCCCTTGAGACAACGCAAGGACAAATTTGAAGCATACAACAAGAAAACATAATGACATTACAAATTTTTCACAATTTGTACTGAATTTTAAAATGTTTGCTATTGAAGTATTAAAAAAGGGACAAAACTTTCTTTTAACATTAAAATATAATACAATTCCTAGGAATATTTTTTACTGAATGAATTGTAAACTGTACTTAACAAAAACTTGGAAAAAATAAATGATTTAGGAACAGGGCTATACACCTTATTTTTGACTAAATAAATTTATTCATTCGAAACTGTTTACAATTTTAGCAAACCAAGACTATAAGAATCGAAACATCTAATAAGGTTGTATGACATAACTTACAAAGCTTGCAGTCCTTTTGTCCTTTTTGAACAGAAATTGAAATTTCAAGAAGTAATGTTGAGAAACTATGTATTGCTTCTGATTCTATTTCAATAAATATTATATATTAAAATCGCAAGATTAACTTTAGATTAAGATTTTCGAATTCCACTCTTTAAGGTAGTTTTTTGCTTACAATTGTGTTTTTGGAAAACTAACCCTAAGATGTGGCTACATTTCCTGGGTTCATCCAAAAAGTCTTTATTGGTATGCAGTTTAAATAGGTTTTACTATCCGCAAGACACTCGGTTATCAAAAAAGTATTTAAGGCTTAATCTAGGCTATCCTGTACATTTTGTGGTCCCTTGGGGATATAATATCCTGGGAAACTTACTCGAGACATATGTAGACATTCAGAGTGTCTCCTTGTTTGAGTTACTTTAATCGGGATTTACTATATGCAGGTCATTTGGTTATTAACATGTTATTAACGGCTAAAACTAGGCTATTCTGTGGATTTGGCAGTACTGGCCGCTGCAGCAGCCTTCGCCTGGGAGGCGTGGTGCTTGGCCACCGCCTCTTGCGCCTTGCTCAACTGGATGTATCCTTCGTGTGCGCGGGATCGCAGTTCGCTCTCCACGCTTTTGTTGACAGACTTGGAGATAACAGACTTGATCTTCTGGGTCTCATTGAACTTCGCCTTTTTCGCCTGAATTGGGGCATCTGTCAAATACAAGGCAAAACTTAGTTATAGGTAGACAGGACAACTTGTTGATACTCACTAGAACGGCGGGTGAATGCAGCCTGTTTTTGTTTCTTCTGTTTCTGTATAGCTGCAGGGAGCTTTGCCTTCTTGAATTTTCCTTGGGGCATCTTTAAATTTCCTTTTATTTATCAAAAAAACAAAAAATTAATCCGCTGCACGTTGTTTTGGTTTTGAATCAGTGTGACCTTAAACCGATAGTCCCTATCGATTACTGAACTATCGCCTTCAGCGAGCTGCCAACCTTTTTATTTTTCTACTTGGCGCCATATTCAAAAAATATAGTGGTTTGTTCGGTTTATCTTTATTTTCGATTGCTGGCTCACTTATTTTGTAACTTGAATTATTTAACATATATTTTAGGAATTCCTGAAATCAATTTCAGAAATCCCCTTTTCGCTTGCTTTAAACTAAACACAAAAATTTCACATTTAATGCAAAACTTAAATTGTTCGCGATAATCGTTTTAACAAGAAATCATTAACATTTAAAAGCGCTGAATATTGTTTTTATGCAAGTTAAGTGGGATTCAGTATCCTTATTTACGTATGTGTATATATATTTATAAATATGGTATTTGTTTGTTTTTTTCAGATTTTCCCCTACATTCTTGTTGTCTTTGCTCACTTGGTGATTAAACAGAGTTTTCAACGATCGAATATTTTGTTTCTTATAAAAATCGTTTTACAAAAATCTATGCATGTGTGGTTGTGTATGTATGCTTGCGTGTGTTTGAATGTGGGAATACAAATAAAACAATTAACTGTTCAGTTTGGCAACGATAACGCCAGTCACGATTAAACCTATTATCACAGCGATCACCAGGAGTATCAAGATCTTGCGCCGGTAGCTCTGGCGACTTCTGGCCGCCTTTTGCAGCTGCGAGGTGCCATCCTCCACGTTGGCGGCCGTCTGCTCAATACTGTTCTCGATGAAGTCTGCCGAAAAATAAGAGAATTGTTTAGAAAATTCCAATAAAGCCAAATCGCTAACTTAATCTAACAATTTACTTGCAAGTCACAAAAGATATTCGTCATTAATAAGTATTTGCAAATGGTGGAATCAATTATTTAGCAAATATTTATTCGCAAATATTGTGTGTTTATCAATGTTTCCTTACATTTAGAAGAAACGAAGTAATTACAAAACGGAATATTTTGATTGGAGTTCAAATAAGTGCAATAGAAGTAAACAGGATTGATTGATATGATAAGGGTATGGAGAATAGTCTGTTCATATGAAATATACAATTAAGACTATTATATTTCAAAAATGTTCCCGTGGGTAAGCATAAGGAAACTTGATGATGTGAACAAATTATCTCTTAATTTCCTCAACCGCAATTGAGTTTATTACTAAACAAATATTTAATGGGAATTCTGTGAGTGCTCCATATGCACGCAGTTTTAAATGATTAAGAGTTTCTTAAGAAAGAGATAGTGAAATCATTTTAAATCGTATAGCCAGTTTTAAATGCAAGTCTAATATTTTTTTAATTTAGTTCGAAACAACTAAAAGTCATCAAAAACTTGTATAGATTCTTATTGGCCACCACCAGAATATGGTAAAGTGAGAACATTAATTACGGTTTGCGGTTTGACAATTTGTGGTTTCTTGGCTTCAATTTGTATTGGAGGTCAACTCACCCATCTGCTGGCCCTGATCATGAACCAGTCCACTTAGCCGGGTCATGATCTGGTTGACATCGATGATGTCCGACTCGATCTGCTCGACCTGCCGCCGTCTCTCGTCGAGAATGTCGTGCTCCTGCTGGAGATGTGCCTGCTCCAAACGCTGCTGTTGGAGCAACTCGGCGCGGGCGTTGGGCTCACCATCCTGGTCGGCGAATTGTTGGGCCTGCTGAAGGGTCTGCCGCATTGCCGACGAAATGCGGCGCTGCAGATTGGAGTATTTTTCGACCACGCCATGGAACTCCCTTGTGAGCTTCTCCAGCTGCAGCTTTTGCTGGCGATCCCCGTGCCGCACGACTGCCTGTAGCCTCTGCAAATCCTGGCTGGTGGTCTGCACCCGGGCATTGCTTTTGGTGTTAATCGAGTGCACTTTCTCCCGCATATTTGGCAGCTCCTTTGTTGTCCCTATCAGTTTTAGCTGCTTCTCCAGCTGCTTGGTGCTGCTGTGGACCGCAGTGATGTTGTGGCCAATGTCCTCGCTGAGGGACATGAATTCCGTGGGACTGAACCCGGAGGATCCGCCAGCGGCTGCGAAACTCACTTCGGGCGTGGAATCCGCCATGGCTCCATAGTCCCGATGCGGGCCACCGCCTCCTCCTCCTCCAGCTGGATTGTTCAAGGCCTGGGACATGTCTGTAAGTGCATATCTCTGTGAAATCTGGGTTCAAAGCACGGGTCTTGAAAAATGGGCCGACATTTAATACCACTTCCCGAGCAAACAGACAAATCCCTACAAATGATTCACTGTTGTTGTTATCAACATATGATGTTTGCCCGTGTGCGTGAGTGTCGGTGCGTTGGTGTGTTACCGTATCGGTGTGTTGGTGGGGCAACATTTACGTGCTTTCTTCTTCGCATATGATTTGCGTTTGGGGGTGGGGGTTCTTATGGGGCTTCTGCCTGAAACCGGGATTACCTGGTACTTACTTCAAAGCGAGTTCTTTTCCGTGGACAATGTCAGCGCACAAAGCCTTTCACCACACAAAATACAATGATAATTCTGCAGCAGCAGCAGCTAGAGATGGAAAAACTTTGATGAGACCATCGGTTAAGTCGATTTTTTAAAGTTTGCTTAAAGCATCAATATTATCTCTTATCGATGATGCTATCGATTAATTTGGCGCCAACTTTAGCCACAGCCCACCACAAAAGGGTTAAATTTTGCCCTTGTGTGAATTAATTTTTATAAAATTGTAGCTTTTGTTTGGGTGTAATATAAATATAAGTTTTTAAGAATTCTTATAGCAAAATCAAATAAATTTCCATGAATTAACCTTTAAACTTTAAGGACGACCATTTCAAAGTTCACAAAATCTATACATATCTCAAAAATTCTTTTTGTTACAAATACGAGTTAAACACAAGTTATATTCTAGAAAAATGGTTTAATCTAAACTAATTAACGTTGACATTCTGGGGAAGATTACAAATGAAAACCTCATGGCGGCTGTAAGGAAATTTTGTCTGAGTGATTTAAACTAAATGTTTTGAATTTATTTATCATTTGATTATACAGATACTGGAACTCCTCCTTACATGAATATTGCATAACAAAATTAATCACATGGATTCAGAATTAAATGTCCTGCACAAAAACACATTTAAACTGAAAATCGCACAATTTTCAACTAAACTATTTTTCTGTCGATATTATTGTAATTATTTCTTTACACAATTTCTTCCACAAAGTTACCAAAGTAAACTTTTAACTCTTTCTCAACACTAATATTACCTTATAAATGTTTGTCCCAGTGCCTTATCGAAAAGAAAACAAATAGGTTACGTTCTTGGCTTTGTAATTCCGTAGCTTAACGTACAGAGTGTTATGCTAAAAGGTAAAAATCCTTAAACTCCTGGATCTTAGTGGGTCTTGGCGGCCAGACGCTTGTCGCGCTCCTCCGAGATGCTCAGCTTGACACCCTTGCCCTTGGGCAGGGAGATGTAGGGCTTGTTGCCCTTGCCAATGATGAACACGTTGGTCAAACGGGTGGCGAACACATGGCCCTGAGAGTCCTTAATGTGCACAATGTCGAAGGATCCGGGGTGACGCTCGCGGTTGACAACGGTGCCGACACGTCCCAAATTCCTGCCTCCGGTGATCATGCAGAGGTTGCCTGAGAATCAAAAATAATTTGGTTAGTTAGAAACAAATCTATTGGAATATTGTAGGCGAGTGTCATTGCACGGAAAAGTTACTGAAACGTCTGTGAGATGCCGAATCAGTGACCGTCGTGACAAAAAATGCTATTGGCTTTTTTGTATTTGAACCGCGCAACTTTAATATACGTATTGTGGTCTTCGAAACAGCCAAAATGGATTTTGTTAGGATAGGTAGTCTTCTTACCGGAATCGAACTTGATGTAGTCGGTGATCTTGCCACTGGCAATATCCACCTGCACGGTGTCGTTGGCGTGGATCAGGGGATCCGGGTAGCGGATGGTGCGACCGTCGTGTGTGACCAGGAATGGAACTCCCTTGGCGCCCAGCTGGTTCTTCTTGACCTTGCACAGCTTGTACTGCAAAATAGAATAGGAAATATTAGTCACACTCAGATTTTGGACACTTTTAAATTTGTAATTGCACGTAAAAGTTACTGAAGTTGCTGTGAAATACCAAGATCAGTGACCGTCGTAACAAAAATTGCTTTGGGCTTAGATTTGAACCAATTAACACATGGCAAAATGCGAAAATCGGTCTTCGACCAAGCCAACTTGATAGTAGTTATCCGGTTTTCACTATTCCTTGATAGTATTAACATAATTTATTATTCTAAATTGTTAAAACAATGTTTCATTCAAACAATTTTGGAGTATTGAAACTGAAAGACACTATCCCTCTAGATTCATTTTGGTACGTTTGTAATTGCACGTAAAAGTTACTGAATTGACTGTGTTGTATCAAATCAGAGACCGTCGTATCAAAAATTGCTATGGGCTTCGTTTTGAACCAATTGACGCACTATTAGAAACGCAAATCGGTCTTCGACAAAGCCCTTTTGGGTTTAAATGACTTTGATTGACTTTATTTTGATATATCTAATTAAAAATGGTTTTTTTTCGAAAAAGCTTTGTTGATCTCATTTGAAAGCTAATTAGTTCTAAATTAAGTTTGTAATCTAACTAATTCTTGAAGTGAAAACTGGAACCACTCGGCCCTACACTTCTTGGAGGTATTGAAAACTTACCTTGGCCTCCTCGGCGGAGATACGGTGGATGGTGAAGCGTCCTTTCACGTCGTAGACCAGACGGAAGAACTCACCGGTCTTCTCGAGGGTGATGACATCTAAAATGGGTTAAAAACGTACCATAAGTATAAGACAGATCTTAAGAAGTCCCATTGATAACTCACCCATGAAGCCAGCGGGGTAGGTGGGGTCGGTACGGACCTTTCCGTCGACCTTCACCAATCGCTGCATGACGATCTTGGTCACCTCGGCGCCGTTGAGGGCGTACTTCAAGCGGTTTCTCAAGAAGATCAGCAGGGGCAGCGACTCGCGCAGCTTGTGTGGGCCGGTCGAGGGACGAGGGGCGAAGGCTCCTCCCAGCTTGTCCAACATCCATGCCTTGGGAGCGGCTAAGCGCTTCAAATGCTTCTTGGGGCCACGCGCCTGCAAAATAAGTGGGTTTTAGTTGTATTCTCCATATTCCAACAAATCACGAGATATCCGCCAGAGAAAAAGCCAAACATCCAGTGATTGAACTTATTCCGCTGGAATATCTTTCATTGCGAAATACTCACCATGTTTGATTCACTATATTGTACGGGCGATCACTGCAAATGGAATAATAAAACTTTTAGTTTTGTGTAAACATTCTGGCGCCACCGCAAAAAGCCGCATCTATTAACAGGAAATTCCCAATGTTTGGGCTCCAAATAATGCCACTGATGCTTTTTTCGGATCGTCGGCTGTCCATTTCCATCGCCATCCCACAATAACAAACGCCGATGGCCTTAATTTTATATGATGAAAAATTACACGTACCGTCCGTCGGGCAATACAACAGGAAAAGGAAGATATTTGAGCGCAGTGTGACCAGCAGCCAGACAAATTTCCCCGAGACGCAGGGTTACTTTTTGCGAGGGACCAGTAACATATGGGCTATTCTGCCGAGTGTCGCATCTCTCAGCTTTCGTCGGCTGGTCTCCATCGAATTTAAAATTATTAAAGAAGAAACACTATAATTAATGATGTTTAACGTATTTTTATTTATTAAAACATAAGTTTTATTAATTAATGGGAACTAAACTACCTACACAAATCAAAAAAACCCCAAGACAATTAGGGTTTATATTTACTTAAATTATAAGTTTTATTAAATGTTCCTATTCCTAACATTTTTAAAGATTTACAAAACTGGTTACTGGTTAAAAAATATTTTCAAATTTCTCAATGTTTATTTAGATGCAATTTTTAATATGTAAAATTTGAGAGTGTAGTCATGGAAAAAGACACAACGGTACAACACTCGAAGGAAATACCCTATCTCCATTTAAATACTGTAAATTGTGTGAACTAGCCTTTAGTCACACCAAGAAATACTAGAATTCGCGCGGCTGCATTGAGCGCCAATAAGCCAGACAAAAAACATTTTCTATCGAACTTTAAAAATATCAGTTATATTTTTTTGGTAATTTTACAATTGTGTTTATTTTCTCATTTAGTTAATGCCCCTCAAACACACAATTCGCGCTTTAGGCATTATTAATTACATTCTGTAAAACCTACTTATAAATTAAACTGCGGCAACAATACAATTTGCCAAACGGATTTACGCTTGTTTATGTGTCCTCGCTTTGTTTTATGTATTATGTTTTTATACGGGAAATTATGTATTTAAAACCACTGATGGCTAAATAGTTATAATGGTTAATTCAGTTTTTCATATTTGTTTTTGTACATAATACAAACTGTATTCATTTGCTTAATGTTGGCTCGCTAATTTAGTCGCTACTGTTTTTGTTTAGGCGAAAGAACTTATCGTTATGTGAAATACATTTTAAGAAATACAATGTATGCAGTTAATGAATGTTTAGTTGGTTTAAATGTATATTTCTATTTTAATGGCTACGTACGTCTGTCTGTGAGGGCGAGCGATTCACAATGGGTAGATGAGTGAGGGTCAGTATGTTGGGAGTGGATTTGGTTGGGGCAATCATTCTCGCACATAGTCTGTCGTTCAGTCCAGCTTCTTCATGGATTTTAGGGCTCGTTCCCTTAGCTGTTTCTCGAGGTCCTCATTGATGACGCCCGGGCCGGAAGCGCCCGGCAGCAGTAGCGGCATTTTGCCTGTGTTTCCATTTCGCTTGGCAGCTGCCCCAGAAGATGGTTGCTCCTCCTCGTCACTGCTGCCCTGGGAACTGCTGTCCCCCCGCGATTTGCCGGTAGTGCTCTTCCGCTTGTGCTTCTTATGCTTCTTGCTCTTCTTGCTGTGCTTCTTGTGTTTCTTATGCTTCTTTCGCTTGGAGGAGGCCTCGGAATCGCTGTCGCTGGAGTCTACCGCCTTCTTGGCCTTCTTGCGTTTCTTCTTGGGCAAATGCTCGTCCTCGGAGTCGCTATTTCCGTTGCCGGCCTCCCCGACCTCGTCCCGACGCGTCTTCTTGTGACTACGCTTGCGGCTGCTCGTGGACTCCTCATCGCCGCTGGAGGTGGCCCCTCGCTTGGTCTTTTTGTCCGAGCGCCGCTTGTCCTTCTCCTTTTCCCGCTCCTTCTCCTTGAGGGCCGCCGCTTCTTTCTCTTTCTCCTTCTGCAGTTTTAGCTTCTTCTTGAGACGCTCATCCCCGCTGGAGTTGTCTTCGTCGTCGCTCTGTTCGCTGCTGGATGAGCTCTCCGAGCTGCGTCGTGCCTTCTCCTTGGATTTGCCCTTGGACTTCTCCTCACTGGCTTGCTGCTTCTTGCGCCGCGGAGGTTCCTCGCTGTCATCACTGTCCGCACTGCTATCGGAGCTACTGCTCTGGCTCTGGTCGCGGGATTTCTTTGGTGCCGCCGTAGCCGCCGCTTTAGCTGCGAGCCGCTCGTGGGGCTTAAGGAACGGAGAGGGAGTGCGGGACAGACTGGCGAAGCCACTGCGCGCGACTGGAGGAGCCTCGTCCAGCACAATGATGGTTTCTGGCTTAGCTTTGCGCTGCTGCTCCTCGCGGCAGAGATCGATAGTGTTTAATGCCGGGCCAGTGAACTCAACCGAGGAGCGTGCTGAAGAAAAAGAAGGTAAACATGTTTTATAAACAGTTTTAGGGGTGCCCCACTTGAGTGATACTCACCAACTGGACTCTCCCGCTTACGACTGCGCCGCGAACTAGAGCGACTGCGGCTTCTCTGGCGACTCTGGCTGCGACTGCGGCTGCGTCCGCGCTTCTCTGCCGGACTAGGGCTACGCTGTCGCTGCTGGCGTCCACCTGCCGGCTCCGCCGAGCTGCCTGACGATGAACGTCTATTCCTGACAGGTGGCGGGTTGTCCCACCGATTCATGTGTCCGCCACCGGGCGAACTGCGCCTCTCCCTAGAGTTGGGACGGCGATCTCGCGAATTTCGACGCTGCTGCGGCGACGAGAAGCGACGACCCGGACCTGGGTGCGGCGAGAATTGCTTGCGGAACGGCTGACCCTGCTGCATGGGCGATTGGCGGTGATCGCGATTATAACGATTCTGCTGCGGCGACTGACGTCTGTCGAAGCGTCCCATTCCACCGCCACCACCGCGTCCTCCGCCGCCAGGACTGTGCCTGGCCTGCCAGTGGATGCGCCCGCCACCACGGAAGTTGGGCGATCCACCGCGATGCTGCCACATCTGGCGATGACCACCGCCACGACCACCGCGACCTCCGCCTCTGAAGTTCATCATGGGCGAGCGGCGACGATTGTTGAAGCTGAATACAAAGAAGGACCAAGAAAGCATTAGTTTAACAGAGAGTAAATAAAGAGTAAAAAGCCACTTACCGTCTTGGGGATCGGGAATACCGCATGGGAGAGCGGGAAAGTCGCCGAGATCTTGAACGGCGTCGCGAATTGGATCTCTGGAAGCGATTTCCGCCGCCTCCGCCATTATCCTGCCGCATGGGACTGCGTCCTCTTGGCGAAAAGCGCCTGCCCCCGCGGCGACCACCTCCTCCGCCGCCAAACTGTCTGCCCCGATCATTACCGCGCTCCATGGAACTGGCCGAATCTCCACGATTGTTGCGGTACTGCCGTTTGTTCTGAACACTGTTCTTGTTGCGCCGATGCTCGAAATGATCCTGATTGCGCTCCGGTGACAGGGAGATGCTGCTGGAGCGTCCTCGCCGACGGCTGCGTCGCGAGGAGCTGCGGGAACGCGACCTCTTGGGGCTTCCCGAACGGGAGCGACTGCGCGGAGAGCGGGATCGAGACCGCGAACGCGACTTGCCCTTGGTTGCTGCCGGGGCAGGGGACTTGTCCGTCGAGTGACGGCCGTTGACAGTCTTGGCGGGTGCGGGCTCCACCGAGCCCGCCTTTTTGCCGGAGGTTCGGGAGCGGGAACGCTGAGGAGAACGCGAACGTGGCCGCCTGCTGGAGCGGCGCTCCCGGGAGGCGGGTCGTGCGGCAGAGGAGGAGCCACGCTTCCGGATTCGAGCTGCAGCATTGGCGGCCGCTTCTCGAGCGGCACTGGGCACCGAACCGTTGTTGTTGGTCGGTTTCACCGAGCGGGATCTTGATCTCGACTTGGACTTGGAGCGGTCACGCTGCCGGTCTCGCCTAGAACTGGCGCGCTGGGATCGGGAACGAGACCGTGATCGCGATCTGTCCCGCTGCCGCTGCTCCTCCTCCCGCTTGAGTATCTCGTCCTTCTTCTGCTGGATGAACTCCGCCGGAATTCCCGAATCACTCTCCTGGGCGGACAAGAGCAAAGCCCAAAGTTCACCCATAAACTGGCGGGCATTTCTGCCATTTAGGAAACCCGTCATATTGATCTGCATCTTCTTCGGGCACGGATACTTCTCCTCCTCCAGCTGATTGTATACAAACTCCACGACGACGTCATCCTCGATGTGCAGGATGTCGGTGATCTTCTTGCTGATCCAGGGACGCAGTACGTCCAGTTTTACCTTGGACATGTCCACCCTTTTGTTCAGGCAGTCGCCAAACTTCATTTGCTTCATCAGTTTCTTCTCCTTGTCGCTGAACCGGGTGTCCTGCTGCTGGTTGGTGCCCTATTTGTTTTTTGGGGGGAAAAAAAGGGACATTTTGCAGGATGTGCCAAGAAAAAAAATGAATGTGATGGTGAGGAAAACCATTTATCGATTGGTTTTGCGGGGGGCTGTTTCGGTTTCGTTTGGCTTACCGTGAACATCATTTTGTATGGGATTACTTAGTCTCCTGCGGGAATTTCGGATGCACTGCCGCCAATTTGTGGCCCCAGTTTTTAGGCTAGGCACATTTGTTTATTGCGAGGCACAAAATTCAATACAAAATTTAATATAAATATATGTAACCCGGCACCACGCAAGTCGATTACACACACACTCGCGCAGCGTCTTTTCGCCGTCTGTGTATGTGTGATGGCCGGGGAAGCGGATGCTTTTTGCCCAATTTAAACGATATCTGCACTATCTGTTATCGCGGTTATCAGTCTCTTGCACCTGTCGCCGTCGTTAAACAACTTTTATGACACCTAATTGCGCTATTTTCGCGTTACTTTTCTTTCGCAAAATAAAAAATATCTTCGTGAAAACGGTCTGCGCCAGCGATGGCATCAGCGGCCCTAAACACGAGTAATCGACACGAACGCGGAACTATCGAATGCATGTATCGATGCTGATCTGGCAACGATGCGCGGCTATTGCACATCGAGTGGCATCACTCTTATTGTTTTTGAATGCAGATCGTTGCAATTTGTATTTTATCTGATTGGATAAATAAAGTTTACATATTCAGCTTTTAGCACAGGCCCAGATGGCCTCTACAGAGGCAGCCACAGCAAAATAAATATAAATAATTTGGTTATCTGATTACTCTCATAATAATACTATAATACTATACAAAACGTTACATTCTTTAATATGTTCCATTATTCTTTGAAAAAAAGTGAGCAAAAATGTATCTTAGTACTCACATTATTATTTACGGCTGTACTGTTCTTTGTATAGAAGTTACAAATATCTAAATGAATTGCCATTTCCAAAATCATTAATTTATCACTGATTAGTTTTTTTACGTTCCTTAATTGAGTAAATAATTTTAAAATTCAGTAAGGAAGTATATTAAAAGCAAAGTGAAAATTACTTCAATGACATTAAAATGCCTGATATGTAGCTTTAAGGAAAGGCAACATGCTCCAGACTAAGAAAGAAAACTGAAGACATACATACATTTAAAATATAAAATTAGAAACAACATTATTCCCTTTACCCTTAATAAAACGAACCATGTCACATTTCGAAACGAATGTTTTTATTTTGCATTTTGAAATGCCGTAATTAGGGGTTCTAATAAATACACACTACAAATGCTCGGAGGCATTAATTCAATTTTGTTTAAATTTAGACTTAACATTAGGATTTGATTATTTTTCGAGCAAAATTGCATTTCAATTTTATACAGCTGAGAGGGATGAAAGGAGAATGAGAGATGGGGAAAACATTAAATAACATTGCAAAATTGATTTCGCTACAAAAAATAATTCCTCTTTTTAAGTACACATTAATTTAGGCAGCCAGCTCAGACCAGCTCCACTCCGCTCCGACCCAAAACTCGCTCAGTTCTTTTGGTTGCTGTTGGTGTTCCTGGTGGTTACCGCCTCCTCCTGCTCCTTCTAAGGTATCATATTGGGCTCCTGGGCGGCGCCCGTCGAGTACTTGGGCTTGCAGACGCATCCGCTCTCCACCAGCACGTAATCCTGGCCAGTCAGCGTCACTGGACCGAGGGGAATGACCAGGAACAGGTAGGGCACATAGGTTTGCGTACACTCGCCCCGAACCACGTCACACTCAGAAGATCTGTAAGATAATACAAAATATACCATTTGAAACAAGATTTTGAATTTATTTTTACATTTTCCAAGGCTTACATTTCTCTTCAATAATATTTTTAATTTTATTTTAAATATTAATTCTTTACACATACTTTTGTGAATATAATGCTTAATACTATATTTTTTCAACTATATTCGATGTAAAGCCTTTTAATTAAAAACAAGAAAGGAAAGCTAACTTCGGGCGGAGCCGAAGTTGATATACCCTTGCAGAATAGTCTGTAAATTATATTCTCCAAAATTATTCATATGATGCATTCTTAATACTCATAAAAAATCCCAACTTCCTAATTTTAAAAACACCAAAGTTATGGCATTTCCAATCGTTCAGTTATATGGCAGCTATAGGATACAGTCGGCCGATCCTTATGAAATTTGGTAGGTCGGATTGATTGGTCAAATATAAAACCCATAGAAAATCCCAACTTCCTAACTTTACAAACACCAAAGTTATGGCATTTCCGATCAATCAGTTATATGGCAGCTATAGGATATAGTCGGCCGATCCTAATAAAATTTGGTAGGTCAAAAACTTGGTATTCCTGCTATTTACTTACTCGCACACTTCAAAGACCACCTGCTGGAGGAGATCGGGGAACTTCTGGACAATGGTCACCGGCTGTCCGGAGGTTAGGCTGACCCCGTACATGGGCGCCGTGGTGTTGTAGCGGGTCTTGCAGAGTCGCGCCGGCGTCTCACTTTTGCACTGCTGCGCCGGGGTGGCGTTCTTCAGCGATCGACCTGCGATGAGATGGGATGAGATCAATCAATCAATCATCGGTCAATCAATCAATCAGCGATGCGGTGACCGACTTACCATAGCGACTGCTTCCGACGGCCTCGTTATTCACCTCGTCGTAGGCCCTCAGCAGAGCACTGGTGGTTATGGCGGGGTCCAGTGTGCTGGGCAATTTGCTCTGGCGGCCACGTCGCGAGTTTCCGTTCCAGTTGGAGAATGTGCGCGCCACGGCCGCGCTGCAGAGATCCCAATTAGGGGGTTATGGGCGTTAGAAAAGAAAGTTACTGACCACATTTCCACTGACTCACCTTGGATATGGCGCATTGTTGGGCCCCAGGCAGTCCAGTGAATCCGTGAGCGCATCGCCGGATAGGTACTTCAGGCCACGCCCACCGCTGCAGCGACTGGGGGGCGCATCATCGCTACTATAACTCGGCCACAAAGCCGCATTTGCGCAGGTGAGTGCGATGCTGATGACGCAGAGAGCCGTTAGGTGCTGCAAGATGTAGCATACGGATATGGGTTATGAAACGGTCAGAAAAGATTGTTCACAAGGTTAACGGAGTCTTATCTTTTAGGAGGGATAAGTGTTTAGACACCGGAAAAGGTTGACGGATTATGTTAAACAAATTAATATAAGATACAATTAAGCATATATGTATTTTAAAGCAACATTTCATACTGTATTTGTGCAAGATTGTATATTAATGTTAAAGATAGAAATAAAAGTAATATTATTTCGAAGTCCATTGTAACTAACAATCTTTTTAGTACTATGGGTTATAATATAATAATTATATAATTGAAATAACTTTTCTATGGTAGATAATAATATAGCAGCAAGACACTCCTACATCAAATGACATTCCCAGAAAATGACTCAATCTCAAATTTTTAACGGCATGCTTCTCCGTTATTTTCTTTTCCGCTTTCTATATAATTTCAAATAGATTTGGCGAAGTCGAACAATACGAAATTAATGTTATAGTCCAGACATTATTGTTTATGTCACTGAGAAACATATATGTATACATAGTATCATTGTATAAAAACTAAAAACTAAGGCTTATAAGACTTTCAATATTGGTGCTGGTCAGTAAAATGTTAAATTTATGGTTTGACTTTGGACAACAAAACTAATAATATAACAAAAAGAGAAATAATTTTTCTAAATTAAAATCTAGAGATTTTTTAGTATTTATAACAACAGTTCGACTTATGAACAAAGACTATAAATGCAAAAAGATACGTAACGTTCTAGAACTAAATGCTGTATTTATGTTTTGGACTTTGTTACTATCATTTCTTTAGGCCCGTGGTCGGGGGAAGTGCTGTGTCATGCAGAAAAGCCAACTAGACTGGTCTGCACTGTTGTTCCGTAAGAGTTGTAACGTGTTTTATGGCCTGTCGTTGAACCGCTGACCCTGACCATGGCCCCTGGTACTTGTCTAGCATCTGGCTGGGGACTCCACAGAGTTCTGGGAAAAGGCTTTAAAGTACGCCAATAGCGACGAGAGTTACAAGGGTTTCGGCCGATGAAAAGTTTCTATTTTCACATACATATGTATGTATATATGTATGTAGGTACATACTTGACCCGCTTAGCCCCGAAATCCATAAACAAATTAATTAAGCTCATAAATAACCATATCGCGGGGCATCGCACGTGAAAGTAAAAACAGAGAAGAAACCCACATTGAGTAGAAATGTTTATACATACAGCGGCATGGCATGCAAAGCTGACTCTGACTTCTAATATGGTCTGAACTTTTTATTGCCTCTTCTTGCGGTTTTTATTTACCCGCTCGCATGTATTTTCTTTCACTTTCTCTGTGCAGATTTGGCTGCTGATCAAGTGCCCGCCAAGCCAAAAAACCCGTTTCGATTGAATTAAAATTGCAGCACAAAATTTGCCAACTTTTTTTTATTTTCAACCTACTATTTGACTTTCTGCTGAGAAAATCGCTGCACGTACGGACGTGCGAGGCGATAATCGTAGCGTTTCTTGCAGCCTTTTGTCCAACTGTCAATGGCAAATACCGCAAATATTTCTTAATTGATATAAATATTTTCTTTCTGCTATTATTGTTTTGCTTGTCGGCAGTTCGGTTCGCACATTTGGTAAGTTTGTTAGCCAACTTTCTTTTCAGTTAGACATTTGACAATACAAAAAATAATACGATGGGGCCATAATGGTCATTGCGTGTGCTCTGCGCTGGTGGGAAAAACGAAAGCGAAATTCTATTATTTAATTCTTTTCACATTCATTACACGAATTTAATGAGTCTGGTGGGAGCGGGGAAAGGCCGGTACACACGTGCAGACCAGACCTGTCTTCCAAGCTTGATAGTGCAACGATGGCCACTCTCACCGTGTCTTTTGTCGAATTCTTTGGTGCCTCATTAAACGCGCTTTTCTCGGCATTGTCATTTCATTTCGTTGCTGGTTGGTCCGACTTTCCGTTTTTATGACTCTTCAGCAATTTCGTTTAATAAATGCTCGTAGTGTGGTGCGGTCCCCTCTTAATTCGACATTAAAGCAGACGGGACGAAATGGACTGGACCCCTGGGACCCGGAGAAGCCATTGCCATTTGAACCTGTCACAAGACGTATTTCTACCTGGTAATTGCCGTCTTGATTGGGCCTTCGTCGCCTAATGAGGCGACTTTCTTAGGTCTGCGAGGGTTCATTCAAGTGATTGCGGCATGACTGTACCGAATGCAAATAATTTCGAGTAATTGGGCTTTTGGAAATCGGCGATTCACGCATTAATCAAAAACCCATTGACCATTCGATGACAATTTCGGTTTGCCCCGTCATTAGGCTTACATAACAAAAACAACAACAAAGTGCACTACATGATTTGTCTATGCTTTGATTTTTCAATGCTTTGCTTGCGAGCAAAAGAGACCGCGAAACTAAGCCTGGCCATAAAGAACCAGAGATGGGAGCTTGCTTTAATTATGTGAGAGTAAAGAGTATGATATTTTGATAAATAATTTAAAAGAATTGTGTAACATATTTTTTTATTTTTAAAGCAGCTTATACTTTTTAAAATCTGACTTACAAGCTTCAATTTTTTATTTTTGAA
This sequence comes from Drosophila kurseongensis, assembly GCA_018153305.1. NCBI lineage: Eukaryota > Metazoa > Arthropoda > Insecta > Diptera > Drosophilidae > Drosophila > Drosophila kurseongensis. Next base: position 11,150,595 of record JAECXX010000005.1, on the reverse strand, counting down.
CTACTTTACCTTTTTTGCTATATACAGTCATGGAAAAAATAATAGAAACGACAATTTTTTTTCGTATTTTTCAAACTTTTGTTCAGTCAATTTTTTTTTTTTCAAGTTTAATAATTTTGATTGATAGTCGATACAATTATGTGTCAAAATAAAACAAAACAAAAATTTTCAAAAAACGTAATGAACTAAAAAATAATTTTTGAAATTTTAAGGCCTGGAAAAAATAATAGAAACGACTGAGTTAATTCAATGGAAAACAGTTTTGTAGCTTCAAAGCATATTAGTTTAGATGGTAACTTTAATAAATAGTTGTGCCACTGCAATTTTTAATGACTTCGGTTCACCGGCGTTCCATTGAATCCTCCAAATTGACACAAATTGATGGTTTAATGGAGTACCACTCGAACTTCACTTTCTTCCACAAATCTTCAATTTTTTTGGACTTAAACCCACCAATCCTATTCTTTATTATCCCCCAAAGGTGCTCTATAGGACTTAAGTCTGAGGACTGAGATTACGGCGATTCATCACAATAATAAGCGCGCAACATCGGTTAATTTCGACAGGGGACTTGTTAGAAAATCAAAAAAAATCCCTTTTCCTCGTCGAAACATCCTAAAAATGATTTGAATGCACCGGTTACAAGTCGAACCATAAGAAATATGCTGATTGGAGCCGATCTAAAAGCCCATTCAGACCGAAAGGTACCATACCTCGGCAAGAAAAATATCGGCAAACGTGTACATTTCGCGAAGGTGCATTTATTGGGCTCCAATTTGAAAAATGCTTTGTGGTCGGACAAAACCAAGATGAATTTGTTTGGATCTGATGGGGAACCACATGTAAGGCGCCCTAAGAATACTGCCCACGGCCCAAAGTACTCTATTAAAGCCGTTAAACATGGTGGTGCGAAAATCAAGTTGTGAGGATGCTTTTCCCAGTCGGGTTTTGGTCCAAAACATTGAATAAAGGAAAAAATGTGTGCCACCCACTACGTAGACATACTCGATAGCATGATGCTACCTTATGCTGAAGAGGAAATGCCATTTGAAAATAAGTTTCAGCAGGATAATGACCCGAACCATTCTTCAAAGCTGGCCAAGAAATGGTTTGTGGACAACGAAGCTCCCTTGATCGAATAGCCTTCGCAGTCCTCAGACTTAAGTCCTATAGAGCACCTTTGGGGGATAATAAAGAATAGGATTGGTGGGTTTAAGTCCAAAAAAATTGAAGATTTGTGGAAGAAAGTGAAGTTCGAGTGGTACTCCATTAAACCATCAATTTGTGTCAATTTGGAGGATTCAATGGGACGCCGGTGAACCGAAGTCATTAAAAATTGCAGTGGCACAACTATTTATTAAAGTTACCATCTAAACTAATAGGCTTTGAAGCTACAAAACTGTTTTCCATTGAATTAACTCAGTCGTTTCTATTATTTTTTCCAGGCCTTAAAATTTCAAAAATTATTTTTTAGTTCATTACGTTTTTTGTAAATTTTTGTTTTGTTTTATTTTGACACATAATTGTATCGACTATCAATTAAAATTATTAAACTTAAAAAAAAAAAAAATTGACTGAACAAAAGTTTGAAAAATACGAACAAAAATTGTCGTTTCTATTATTTTTTCCATGACTGTAAGACACCTCTAAAGAACCTAATGTCGCAAAAAGTTAAACCGTTACTAAAAATTTAATTTTCTCAGCTTAAAATCTAGCTTCCTATGACGACGATTAAAAAAAAACGATTTTAAAGTACGCTGAGGACGAGCAGTCACGTCTATCGTGCTTGGATCTCGAAAAAAAGCACGGCTTGGGCCCGTCTCTATTAAGAACCGAAGACTCAGAGACAGAACAGCAAAAGCAACACGCGGCAAAAAGAGACAAAGCGACGAGACGAGCAAAACTGTCAAGAGCAGCGGATTCGTTCGTGGATCAGGTGCCGTTATAACGAGGTTAACGACCTACATCTCCCTCTCTTTCCATCTCTCTTCCTCTCTTTCTTTCCCGCTGGCATAAACAAACATTGGCGTTTAATAACAAATGAAATTATATTCTAACAGCTCAGCTGCACGGGTGAAAATTGGAAAAATCGGGAAAGCATGGCAATGTCGACAGATTATTGACAGCTTACAAATAGTCGCGAGTGACTGTGACTTTGACTGTGATTTCGATTGCGACCGTTGCACGCGATGTTGCTACACAGTAAGAAAAATGTAGAAAAAAAAAAATCTATCGCAATATTTAAGCCGAGATTATATGATTTAAAAATCTAAATCGGAAATAATCATTGTCAAAATTGCATGATTCAAATATTATCTAATCATGATAATATTTGAATCATGCAATTTTGACAATCAAAAAAAAATCTTCAAACATTGTAAATGCTCATCAGTGTGCTACATCGAACAATTTTTTTTTCTGTTTAGGACTGGTTTATTGATAAGCGTAGCCCACAGCCTCAGGTATTCTCTTCTGTAAACGTAAACCCCCCTCTTTGACACTCTACAGCACCACAGTTCCACATTCTCAATGGATGTCAGTGATAATACATTGTGATTGAAACGAATCGAGAGAGTATTGTGCCTGGCCGTTGGCTTCGCTTAACTGACACAATTTCCCAAAGGCTTTTGTTCGACGATTGTGGATCAGTTGGTCAGGAAAAGCCGATGAAAAGCAAAGGCCAATTGTTCGGGAGAAGCTGTCAACACGGAGTGTGTCAAACTGCTAGTAAAAATAGATTGTGAATAGAATTTGGGTTTTAAATCGTTCAAAAACAACGTCGATTTGTTGTATGGTTCAAATATTTGTATATCTTTGGGGGGTTTTTCTATTTTCAAATCATTTATTATCAAGCTAATTAACCTGGTTTAAAGCCGAAGAAAAGTAATTTAAATCTATGTTTATTTATTTCCTACAAAATGTGTATAAATATAAATTAAAAAACTTCAAACTATGGAAACCCGATCCGAGAGTATAATATTTGTTGATTGTTTCATCGATCTGCTATCCTATTTATCGATCAATTACATATCGACAGAATAACAGTTTGTGTATGCAACGCAACTTTAGAAGTGTTTTCTGTTCCCAGTTCTCAGCACCGTTGCGCATTAGACCGTTTTACGTTGGATTTTCCACTTTTTTTTGTTCGTTCCGCGACAAACAACAAAACTCGATGCCGTGATAACCCCGAAGCGACAAAACTTTCAATGGGTTTTTTTCCCCGAAGAAGCAGCCGCTATGCAGATCACGTTTTCCCAGACCCAGACCACAAAAAGATAGAGCGAGACAAGTGCAATGGACCTAGCTTATTTCGCCTCCGGGTTATTTCACCGCCCCTTTCACTCCCCCGCATTTTTTCCGTCGTCGACAGCGGCGCTTTCATTTTTGGACTGCGACCATTGTCCAGATGGTGGGATCCGAATCCGAATCCGAATCGAATCCAAAGAATCCGTGGAAACGGGGCTAAGAGTGGGCCTCAGCTGACCAAAACTAGAACCGAGGTATTTTAATGACAATGGAGATCGCGACTTTGAGACCTGCCCGCAGCAACACTTTTACTCATTACGCTCTCGGTTTTTTATGCCATAGATCTAGATACATATCTGGGCAGAAGTTTCACTGGATAATTCGCATCATTATTTTCTGGGCAGGCCCAAGTCCAAGTACTGTTATTATTTGGCGCTACATAAAAGCCGGCAATTAACACAAATATATGACAATCTGTCAATCAGAATGCGAACGCAGATCTTGGAAATATTTGACCCAGAACGCCGTTGTGTTTAACAGTTCATAACTCCGTTTGGCAAATAGTTATACGCACCTATTTTAAGGTTCGTCTACCAGCCTAACAGCAAAAAAAACAGAAAATGAGAATTCTTGAATGGGAATATTCTACCTGTAGGGCAGACTCAAAGACAAACGGCCGAAACCCATAAAAATCAAAGTATGAATATGTTTAGCCCACTTTTTATAAAATTTTTATTTCGCTTTTGCCCAGGGCACGCTTGGCACTCGAGCATTTAGGCGACGCTTTGAATCATCGCTCCACAGAGCAAAACAATTGGATACTCTTAAGATCGATTAAAAATTTTAAAATGAACTGGCTAATCATGGATCTTAGGAAGCGTCTACTATTAAAATAAACCACTTATCAGAAATCAAAGACTGCTTTTTTTTAATCCAGGTGATCACCAATATTGGATCTTATTAATATCCAATTAATCTATTACTGATTACAAATAACTACCAACGTTCCATTGCTTGTTTAAATTTTTAAGCTTAATCCGTGAAAAGAATTATAAATGAATCATGGAAAACCATTAATAAGTAACTCAGAAAAGTATTTTGCCTAAGATACTAAGATTGTCATTTCTGACTGACATTAGATTGTGTATTTTTTTTTGTTTCTGTGTAGATTACCGGTTGAGATGTTTAAATTTCGGAAATCTGTTGGACAAGCAGAGAAAACAACCAAATGAATCGAATTGCCTAAAGAAATCAAAAACTCCATTCAAGGGAAATCGTTGACTAAGCGTGGGCGTGTTTTTGCTTTCTCGGCTATGATTAACATTTTCAAGAGTCCTAAGTCGGTCAAGTTCACACAGATTTCTTTGATTCTTTGGTAAGGGTTCTGAGCCCCGAATTGAAGGTCTTAAAACCTTTGGAACTCAGAAATCAAGTAATTCCCGCAGGAATGCAGCTGTGCCCAATCGCAGGGTCAGATCTCCTGCCGCATTCCTCGAGTCGAACCCCTGACAGGGCCATATATCACTTGTAACCATAACCGCGACCGCTCTCTAAGCCACACTATAATGCTGTTGCCAATTCGAGTGCCACAGCCTAGACGTGAGACGACTGACAAAACTACATATCTAGGTATGTATATATATGCATACGCTTTTCGGAGGGAACGCAACATAGTAAAAGTTATTTGGCCAAGGCAAATTCATTATAAATTCGTCAAGACCGGGCAAAAAGAAAGTCCAAGAAAGGTGCTAATTCATGCCAACGGATCGGCCGATCGGGCCAGAAAAATGGGTCGAAGTGGGCGAAACGCCAGAGCCCAGTTGGAGAATTCCCTGCCATACCATCCCATCCCATCCCAACCCAACCCAACCCATGCCATTATTCCACGCCAGGCACTTAGTGGACCACCGAAGGTGTTGCCTTCACTTGTGGACTGCATGTGTATATAGCCATATTATATGTGTTCTTTATGCCATACTGGTTTCCCAAAGGAAGACGACGATGGAGACGAGAACAATGCCAAGTTCAGGCAAAATACAAAAAATAACAAAATAAGAGAGAAGTGTAAGAGATCTTGCAGCTGCCTCTCCTTGTGGGCGCTACGGCTTTAGTGTCTTTATTTTTTGTGCTTATTGGGGTCACTTACTTTGACAGAACTTCTACTTAAGCACCGGTATTCCATTTTGTAGCTGCGTGTGTTGGCTGTTTGGATGGTTGATTGTTGTGTTATTGGCTGTACTTGGTGGGCACTTGAGGTGTTCTGTCGCACAATGTCTCGTATATCGTATATCGTTGTGCCTTCTGTCTGCGACTTGTCCGATTCGAATTGGCTTTTCACTACACTTCACGAAACGATGAGTATATCACACTAAGTCGCTGATTTCACTGGAAGCCCCTTTTTGAACTCTTTGGAGGTAACGCGCGTCTGACAACCGACCAACTCGAGCGCTCAACCTGAACTGACGTACCAGGTAACGTTTACCATTCCTTAACAACTTGGTGTGTCGCTGCTGTTAATGGGATCTTCGGCAATATCGCACTCGTAACCTGTTGCCGTCGTGCCAAGTGTTGCTGCTGCAGATGTTGCCGCTGTTGCTGCTTCTGCCGTCGATGTTGCTGCTGCAGATTGGTTTACCCGCTGGCATTGTGGGTGCAGATCTGGATACATGTGAATGCTCCTCAAAAAAACGGTCTATGCAAAAGCAAGCCAAGAATATCAGACAGGCAGACGATCAACACAAATCCAACTAGAACTGCCAGGATTATAGTCTAATGTAAACTCATTCTGCGCTATGTAGATCACTTCAGATATGTGCTGACAGATCATTGCTCGGCACAACTCCCCGATTCGCAGTTCGATCGTAGAATTAATATATAGTTGTTATTATTACTTTATTAAAAAGACTATAAATATAAATTACAATTCGTGTATTTAAAGACTTTAGTATTCATACCATATCAAATATATATTTTCAGTTTGCGTTACAAAACCTTTCTTAGGATGGACAAATCTTCAGAACACTTCCATAATTTTGGGTTCTCAATATATTTATGTGGTTTCAAGCTTCTCGAAGAAAAGCCTTTTAAAAACTTGTTAATTTTTAACCTCGTCCTAAACATTCTATTAAAGTCTTGGGGATAAAAGTTTTTTTTTTAAATCGTTAAAACTAAGAGAACTAGGAGGGTGCCATTATAGAATTGTATGCAGTTTTTAAATAATTTGAATTACATTACTTATGTGATTTTAAGTTGGATCGCATCTGAGGCTACATCATCACTAGGGGCCACTCTTTCATCTAAATTTACCACTGCTGACTGTGTTCTTAGGGGTGATGGCCCTTCCACTATTTGTCGATTTTGCTGTTGAGGATTTTCTTCCGGAACAGGTGGGCTCAAGTTAAGGGCTCGCATTATTATCGCACAGCATCCAGTAAACACAATGCAAATGCAGCAAGCGCAACAACAAACTAAAAAGAAAACTATAAAGATCGAAAACAGAATGAGTCCTATGCCTCTAAGCATTTTCTATTGTTATTTTAGAGCATTGATTGTCGATAAATAAGATGGGAATTAAGTAAAGCTCTCCGTCCAAGAACCTTGTATCCTTAAATAATAAGTTTCAACACAAAGACTTTAATAGAATTCTCATTTCAATACTTCTCATTTCTTTTGAAAAAGTCCTTGTAGTAGCTGAAGCACCAGAAAGCCAATCAATACCATCAAATAGCCGAAAAAGCCAACTAAAATTAGTCCACTACCAACCTTGGTGAAAGGATCAGAGTTGATATATAAGGTGATCTCATATTTTTGTCATCGGAACATTGCTCAGAAGGTACTACAATTTTCGTTATGGATGAGTCTGTATTGACATATTACTCTGGACTAGCTCTGAAGTAGTTATTTAATAAGTTGTATTTCTATTTCCGGAGGAATATGAGATTCTTTGGTTGGATAATATATTATTAGCCTCATAAATTAAAGTAATTTTACAATTAATAATAATTTACAGCTCTGGGGGTCACAACGGTAAGATGCGAAAAGATTAATTTGTGAATGACGTGATTCAATTATGATAATACTGGCGAGAAAGAGTTTCAGCTTGAAACGAATCTGAAAGCATCACAAACTGACTTATCGACTGCAAGGGCTTCCGTTAATTGGTTATCGATTAATGGCATTACGCAACCGCCACATTCTGTAAATGCTCGTCTTTCCATCTATTTCTCCGTGTCTGACAATTAAAAGACGCTTTTCATTTTCTTTTGGGAAAGTTATCAAGCTATATTAGTTACAATTCGCTATGGTTATTATCGAAAAATGAAGAAAACGCCGAAAGGCCACAAAAACTTTCATAGTAGTTGTAACTTTTTCCCCTTCGTCCGGGCGACTTTTAAAGTCAATTGTCGTCGCGTCGTGCAGAAAAAGTACTCGACGAGTATAAATAAAATAAAATTAATAGTAACAATTGAAACAAGCGCAGTGCCACAACGAAGCGAAAGAAACATTGTCCGAAATGAAACATGAGAGTGAAACCCCCCTCCCGCCATTTCTTTCGGAATGACACGACACGCATGCGCAGTGTCAACGCAACTTTTCAGCGAAAGTGACTGAACGAGTTCCAATTGTCCACGGCCAACGCTCCAAACGCCTTTATCAGAGGCCACAATTCATTGGCCTGGCGTAATAGTTGCCAAAATAAATGAAAACAAAAAGCCTCCAGACTGCCAGAAGAAACTACATTTTCTAAAAGGTAATAAAATGTACGCTTGCGTAGGTCTAGACGCAACATTTCTTTTTTTATTATTTATGCTCTAAAACTAAAAAAAAATTATATGCTTACATAAATCCCCAGGACTTAAATATGTATGTTTATTTTAGACTTGCTCTATGTTTATGTTGATAAAGCTGGTTTAGTTTTAAGCGGTAACTTATGGTAATATTTTGAATAAAGGCAAATATTTTTCTATATTTTCTTTTGTGAAGTTAATTAAAAGTTAATAATAACTTTTTGAATACGATGGTTATATGACGTTTTGAGAAGTTCTGCTTAAGGTTCATTAGGTTGATTAGTCCAAAACAAGGTTTTACAGTACGTATGTATATTATTTACAGAAAACTATTTGGGCAATTTATTAATATTTTTAATTATCGGTCTACTGAGGTATATATTCTTCATTCATTCACTAATTGCTATCAATTCAGAATTTTATTTTTCCATTTGTCGTTTGTTATGGTCGCCACGGGTCATTGTTTTTTGAAAAAACAATATATCCTTTGCAACCCCTAAAAAAGATCGTCAATCACCGAATTATTTTCTTTTTATATTTAGATAATGAAAATTGTTGGCAGGGTTGTTTCTCCGGATAACATTTCAGGATCTTAGCAACCGCTGCCTGTCATGGCAACACAATTTGTTTACTTAACTACCAACATTACGAAAATCAAACTTCAAACAAACGGTTTTTGAAAAGTGCTAAAGAAATCAATCAATTAAGAGCAAAGATGGTGAACTTTGTGTATCCGGAGGAAATGTATTTGTTTGTGGAGAGCATTCGTCCATTTGAGGTGCGCGACGTGGGCAGCAGCAAGTGGCTGGAGGTGCACGAGATGATCATCAAGTTGAGCCAGCAGGCATCCCTGGAGCTGGCCCAGAATCGCGAGGAGGAGGTCAAGGAGTTCCTCATCTCACGGGACAAGCTTCGCTTGCTGATTCACGAGGCATATTGTGTGACCCTCTGGAAGACCCGAGTGCTGCCGCATCTCTTAGAGATCGATCCCAATCCTCAAGCAACTTTTCTCATCTACACGGTTCTCTACCACGAGGCTGCTTTGGTATCCCTCCTGGATGTTTGCCTCTACCATCCCAGTGGCTGTGAGACGTTGCAGGAGTCGGTGCTCGATTTGATTGACTATTGTGCCCAGGCGGTGTCTCAGGTTATTGGCCTGGTCAGCATGGGTTATCACGAGAACGAGTCCAAGCTGGATGTGGATGAGGCTGTGCTCACAGAGCTGGAGCGCCAGAAACGCGACTTTATCTATAAGATTGGGCTGCGATGCATCTCTGTTTTAAATTATCTGGCGGATAATGTGTCACTGTTTCACCTGAGCGCCGCCCGTCGCCTTCTGGTGACCCATGACATTCCCTGGCTCATAGTGGATGTCTTGTCTTTCCGGTGAGAACAAAGGGTTTTTGGGGGATTCCTGATTTAATCTGACTAGCTATTTGTATGACCTTAGACCCTGGCAAAGGAAGACCAGCAAGGGGCTGCAGAAGTTCATCGATGAGAAGTGGACCAATGTGGATGATGCCGCTAAGATTGTCAAGCCGGAGGCTCAGGCCTGGTTTTGTGTGCGCCAGCTTCTCCTAAATGCTCAGATCATGGAGAACTATACTTTGAATGAGGCACGCTGCAAGCAGTTGAGCAAGGTTAGTTGGGGATTCCATTTTTTTCCGAACCCAAACATACGTATGGTGATTCACATTCCTTAGCTTTTGGGCCTGATGCACGAGACGCTGATGGACCAACTGCCACCGCTGATCGAACTCAAGATGTTCCTCAGCCGCCTGACGCTCAGTGGTAACACATCCAAGTCGCAGACTCTGTTGCTGGAGGACATTCCTCAGATCCAGGAGGAGCTGATGAAGGAGGTGGAGCGGTGCGGCGGCTTCTACCAGATTGCTCAGGATCAAGACTCTGTGTTTCTCAGCAAAAACAAGGAAGATATCTGTGCTATGGCCAGTCGCCTGAGCAAAGCTTACGGCACTGACTTACTCTGCGAGTTGGAGCAGAACATGGATGATCTTAAAGTGGAGGAGCCAAAGGATTGTGGAGCTGGGGGCGATGGAGGAGTTCAGCACAACTGTGCCTCCTGCCAGGAAAAGGCCAAAAAGAAGTGCGCTAACTGCAAGCAAGTGCACTACTGTTCCCGGTGGGTTAGATTTTATTTTTCATTTAATCCTTTTATAATTAGCAATCCCTAATCTTCCAGAGACTGCCAGCTCAAGGATTGGCCGCAACACAAGCTAGTCTGCCTTAAGAAATAGTTATATCCCAGTGTTAATTACACATATGCTTGATTAATATAGAACATTCTAAAAATGTAAAAGGTCAACTTTCTTTTATTTTCATCTGGATTCAGGTGCATTACGTTTTATTTTCAATTAGCGATAAGCTTAAAAAAAATCTTTCACGTAGTCTCTCATTCAGCAGACAGGGGACAGCTGTTTAGCTGTTCTGCCTGAGATGGTCCTTAACCACGTCCAAAGCGGGTGTCTCCTCACCGAAATCCTTGATCACGACCACGGAGCAGCCGCACACCTTGCGGGGCTTGCCCTCCTTGTCGATCTTGCACAGACCGGACCATTCGCCCAGCTTCTTGTGCGAGTCCACGCGGATCAGGGGGATCTGGTGCTCGTTGCACAGGGCGGTGACCAGCTTCTTGTAGTTGGGCTCGTCAAAGGACTCGGCCAGGATGCACAGGACAGCCTGACGTCTATTGGATTAAATAAAGGGAAATAATTAGTATATTGTTAGCGGTTCAAATTTTAACACAGCTTGCTTTGAGGCTGACATTTACTCAGTAATTGGAAGGTTTTTAATCAAATTAAATTCATAAACACGGACCAATTAATTTCATCATAGACTCATCGTCAAAACCAAGCTTATTAAGGTTTTATAACACTTCTTAGATGTTATATTAAATAGAATGAATTGCGTCCCTCTTCATATATTATATACTATTCAAAACGGCATCTATATTAAAAACACACAATAAAGTGTCTGAAATTTGGAACACGTGGTTTTTAAGTTTCGTGTTTTCGTCGGATTTTTTAATTATTCATCTACCCATATTTACCATCAATTGTCTAAATAAAATTAATAATAATAAAATTAAGATGGAATCAATTAAAAAGAATATGTATTTCAAAAGGATATGTGATGAACTTTTGGGAATGTATATTAAATCTGAGCTAGGACCGGCATTTTCGAAAACTTGGTTTTTATGTTTAAGACAATAGAGACTCTTTAAGGCATTTCTATCTAATTAGCATGTAACTACAGATTGAGCTAATATAAACTACAAAGTAGGCATTTATACACTTCTGCAGATACACTTAAAAAGGTAAGAAGTGCTTTACACCTTCATATCTAGGTTATTGGACTACTTACTTGTCCAGGGCCTTGCAGGCCTGGTGGATGCCATGGACGAGTCCATCGGCGATCAGGGACTTCTTCAGAACCTCCTGCAGGGCGGTGTTAATGTCCATGGCGCCATCCAGAACGGGTGCGGCGGAGGGAACATCACTGCATTAGGAAAACAAGGTATATTAGCATTAAAGCGTCGCTCAGACCTCCTCGCATCACAAAAACCTAATTTAGCCTTGCTTTTTCAGTAATTGGAGAATTTATAATCAATGGAAATTCATAAACACGGACCAATTAATTTCATCAACAAGCGGGTTGCCAAGCATGACATAAATTGCGATTTTCGTCTATGAAATATGCACTTACACATCAACGTCGGCCATTGTTTAGCGGTTTGGGATACACTGCACTGGGAAATGAAAATAAAAAGTTAGTATTAGCTGGGATGTCTCGCATTTTGAGGAATTATTTTTTCACTTCTGTACCTTTGGAAAAACCGGAAAGAAAGAGAACCATATCGGCTGGGCGATGTGGATGTGAGTTTCCAGCTATCGATAGTTTCTACAGAGACGCATTTAAGACCTATCGATAGATGGTAACAACTAATAATACTAGTTTTTTACGATATTACCATAAATTCTGATCCGTTCAGTATGTTTTTTATTTATTTTATTAAAATGTCATTTCACTAGTACGTAATATAATCTTGTGGTAATATGATAATACGAAATAATTAAAATGGAAATACTTATTTATGTGTTGCCATCTTATTTGGAGTTTATATCATTACCATCTGCGATCTCTTCATTTAGCTCCGTGTTAACACAAATAAATCAGAAAGGCAGTTAATTTATTATTTGCGTATGCATTTATTTCTGTAATTTAAATTGTGTTAACAGTTTTATATATATAAAGATCATTTTTTTACTTTGAGTAAACTTAAGATACTTGTGATATTCTAATAAAAAGTAATTAACAACAAATTAATTTCTATTTTGATATGGCTTTTTTGGCATTAACATGCTTATATTAATAATATTGTATTATAATAGTCTCCATTAAACTGAATAATTATTAACGTAAATTAAACCACATATTCATGGGAAAATCATGAACCATATTAAACTTTGGGCTGAAAAGAATATATTTAAATGGCCCTATGAAACTGCAAACGGCGTTTTTTGCCAGTATATTTTGGATATTCCCCAAACGTCAAGGCTGAGGATACGTAAAAACTAGAGTTGCCTATTTATATTAATTGAAAAGCCAAGGAAACCAAAACTCAAATTTTTTTCGCAGTGTATATGAAAATTCCGGGTTTCAGTGTGCCCACGCGTTAGCAAAACAATACTTGACCCGTGGTACCTGGTAACACTAAGATAAACAATCCCAAATTCCCAAAAGGCCGCAACTCGCGCTTCCGACTATAGCCGCTATACGGAATTTCCTATAAATATCCGTGACTATATCTGATTCTCCCCCGGATAGCGATTTAATCGAGAGTTGAGGGCGCACCCTGGAGATCTGAAGTGCAATCACTACAACTTGTTTATGTTTACATAAGAAGGCAGTCAAGGCAGTCAAGGCAGCAACAACAATAATGACGAGCACGCTACAGTAAGTTGTATCTGTAGTGGGGTTTTATTATTAACAAAAAATAAGAAAAAACTTAACATGTGCTCCCGATTCTCGCACATACACACACTATACAATGTACATAATTGCCGAAAATTTACAGAGGCATGTGAAAATTGTGTCCGCGCGTTTGCTGTCGTTATCTGGAATTAAGATTCTAGATTCTTGGGTCTCTAAATGTTGACCCGTAAGATACAAAGAAATTGGGGGTACAGAGGTTTGGGGGTTTGCCGGGCGGAAAATGAATGAATTAATATATATATCCGGGCGTGTTCTTCGGCGCCACAACCTCTCGAGTCCGAAATATTCGGCTGATAAGGAGGCCGAATTCTTGCCAACAACTACAAATTGAATCGTAAACAAGACCACACTGGCGTCTCAAAAAATGATTATTATATTATTATTAATTATAGGATGGTTTAATTTCGAACTGCTCGAGCTTTAAAAATTAAAGAATCATGATCAGTTAAAGACAAAACATCAGCTATCCTCATAATATACCAAAATGTTATATTGATTGGAAAAATATTATAGTGTTAGGAACGATTTTAATTAGCTTAAATTAGTTTAAACCACATTTTATATTACCTATAAAATTAGATAATATTAAGATTAAATGTTAATGCTTATCTTAAGATATTTTTAAATTGAGACGTTCAACATATAATGTTTGTGATTTGGTTTTAAATGGAACCAGCTATATATTTGAAAAAATCAACTGTTTATGGGTAATATTTATCAGAAAAACTTAATTTATAACCTACTCCCAACGTTTCTCTGTGTGACCGGGGCGTATGCTTAATATTTCGACTGATAGTCGTCCTTTCGTTGGGGGTAGGGCTATATCTCTGAGGTCCATCGCCAGCTGATTGCGCTGAAAGCTTTTTCTGTACTCAAAAGTTGAACGAAATAGATAATTGCGCGCATTAGCATCAGACCCTCAGGCGAGCAACATGTGCGATCGTATCAGCAGCAACGTTAGGTTCGGGGCTTCAATCTAGCGTCTCATTGAAATCAAGGAGATAATGCTTAAATGTAATTTTATTTTATTTTCTTTACCCTAGAGAAGGAATCCTGGTGGGTTGCGGCAATCCACTGCTGGACATCTCCGCCGTCGTCCCTCTGGATTTCCTGCAGAGGTACTCGATGAACGAGGACGATGCGATCCTGGCCGAGGACCGACACATGCCCATTTACGGGGAGCTGGTCGAAGGCTACCGGGCAGAATTCCTTGCTGGCGGATCAGTGCAGAATTCGCTAAGAATTGCCCAGTGGATCCTGGGGCAGCCCAAGGTTGCTGTCTTCTTCGGATGCGTCGGCGAAGATAGGTACGCCGATATCTTGAAGGAGAAGGCCAGTTCTGCAGGATTAGATGTCCACTACCAGGTGAAGAGAGATGTGCCCACGGGTACCTGTGCCGTCCTTATAACCGGCACTCATCGATCGCTCTGCGCTAATCTGGCGGCGGCCAACAACTTCACCATCGATCATCTGGAGGAGCCCGGCAACAAGGCTTTGGTGGATAACGCCCAATACTACTATATTTCGGTGAGTGCATTGCCTTTGTTTTGTAATATGCCATAAAATCGATGACGGAAGTAACAACTATACAAGCCAACGGGAAGTAAGTTATAACAGCGATTGTATACCGCAGCGATTAGGTTATAAGCAGCAGGAATTTATGAGTTTCTTGATTGCCAACATATTTTTGTGTGAGTGCAGGCAAGTAAGACCAAACTTGTAAAGATCCCTAAGCATATTCTTTCCTAATTATGCAAATGAATTAATAATTATATTTACAAAGTAAAAATATTAATGCACGCAAAATTTAACATACTTGATTTTAAATATTTAATTTAAATTCGAAGGCTTTTAAATATTTAATTTGGATAATATTATTTACATCACCTGGGTAAACTTTTTTAAATCGGTCATATGTTTAAATATATATTTTCTGTAAGCCGCTATAATAGTTTATTTAAAAGACAAACAACTATTTACCCTCTATCTGTTCCACTTCCGCAGGGCTTCTTCCTCACCGTAAACCCGCCGAGCATCATGCAGGTGGCGGCCACGGCCCACGCCAAGCAGCGACCGTTCCTAATGAACCTCAGCGCACCATTCATATCGCAATTCTACATGGCACCGCTGCTGGCCGTCCTGCCCTACGTGGATATCATCTTTGGCAACGAGGCGGAGGCACAGGCCTTCGCCGAGGCCCAAAACTGGCCCAGCGGGGATCTGCGCGAGATTGGCAAGCGACTGGTGGCGCTGGACAAACTGAATCCGGCGCGGCCGCGCATTGCCATACTCACGCAGGGCTGCGATCCCGTGCTGCTCATCCAGCAGGATTCAGTGCAGGAGTTTCCGGTCACGAAATTGGCGGTGCATGAGATTGTTGATACCAATGGCGCTGGGGATGCATTCGTTGGAGGTTTCCTGTCGCAGTTTGTGCAGGGCAAGTCGCTGGACGTCTGCATCCGATGCGGCAACTATGCGGCCGGGCACATCATTAAGAATCCAGGGTGCACATACTCCGGCGAACCGGAGTTCGTCGAGTAAAGCCCGGATATGGAAGCTACCGAAACCTTACACACACACGAAAATAGAGACAGAGGAGGCAGGCAAAGATTTTGCAATTGTTAATTAAGTAAATGAGAGTGACTAAGACATTTTGTTAAAACACTGATAATTGTTTGTACATATAACCCACACACTCAGACACATACTAAAGCATACACATGTGGATTGACATAAACAAATAGCAAGAGTGAGGCTTGTGTCTTATAGATAGAGCAATATTCGAATTTAAATTGATAATAAAACAAAAGTGACACACATGAAACACAAAAGTCAACAGTTTGCACAACTTAAAACCTTTGTTTTGTCTTCCAGATAAGAGGTGTGATTTATCCAAAAGAAAGTGCATTGCCTCATCCTTTAATTTATCGGGTATCTTATCGGATTTTAATTGAAATGATTCAAGAAAAAGTACTACACTTATTCTCTTTGTCAGTAGATAATATTATCTAGTTTGTTAGAAAGTGTGAATAATTTCAAAATATTTGTAGTAATTATTAGCTTGGATTAAAACAAATTTTGTACAGACTAAATAATCTTTCCGGATAGTCATAAATTTTCAGCATATTTGACAACCAATTGCGATAGATAGAGATTATCTTAGCAAAGAGTTATGTAGCTCCTGTATACATTTAATAGACAACAAATGGTTAAAATCAGACGAATAATACAACTATTATTAATGTCAAAAATATTTGATATGTAGATAAGGTTCATAAGGCGATAAGATTATCAGAAACCAATTTGACTGGTTTATAACACCGATATTTCATATTGATAAAAAAGAGAATGCTAAATATCAGACAACTTATTGTCAGTAAAGGCCAGATGAAAATCGCACAGCTGGGCTAGACTTTGCAACCTATAAACCCCATAAATATACAAACCAGACCCATCAGCAGATTAGGTTATCAGCAATATGACTTGACTAGTTTATGAATACAAAACAACATGCTAAATATTAGAAAAACTTATTTTCGAAAATACAATGTGCTTTTGCAATGTTTTTTTGTCTTTACAAAAGAGGACTGTTGTGTACGCTTTTTTCTTAAATCTTAAATATAACTTTTTGTTTGCATTGGCAACTTGTTTGTGACATTGAACCCAAGATCCGTGGAACTAATCGAGCAGATAGCCCCGGATGAAGGGCAAGCCCGTTGGCACCCGCTTTTGATAGCGCACGTAGTCTGACTGGAAGAAGTTAAGCAGGGAGTACTCCTCGACGTAAATGCGATCGTGGAAGAAGAGCCAGCTGACTAGTGTGTAGATGCAGATGCAAATGGGGTTTAGCAGCACGATCTGGGTCCCAACGGACCACCAGAACCAGCCGACATATGACGGGTGCCGGCAGTAGGCGTAGATTCCGCTCGTTATTAGCTTGTGATCCGAGTGCTTCTCATTTTGGACCTACGAAGATTTATAAGATTTATTTATTAGCTGGATGTACTTTTACTTTTCTTGTTATTCTAATTAAAGTAAAACTATTTTATTTAACGTAAACTTCATTATTATGACTTCAAATATTTTTCATATAAATAGTTACTCTTTACTATTTTTTGTGAAACAATCAAGACCATATGTGGGTTTAACAAAATGTCTCTAATCAATGGCTTTAAAATAGTTTTTAGTTGTCTGAACGTATCTACCATAGCCAACAAACAACATTTCCTTAACCTTTGCAAATATATTCGTTAGTCTGTAGCCGGGAGACTCCTAGTTTTTCTGAACTAATAATTATTTATACCGAAAACAATTTGCTATTTTAATTGTTTCCTTAACGTTTCTTTTACTATAACTTTACTTTTTGAAGTTGTCCAAAGTTTCCGCCCATTAAAAATACAACCAAAAAACTAACCAAATGTGTAAAGCTCCGTCCGGCTGTGATAATGGCCGCCTTGCGGACGACTTCGCCGAAGGAGCACAGGACCACGCCCGCCAGCCATATGTGTCCGAATCTCTTGAACTCCGGCAAGAAGTACACCTCCAGCGAGAACTCGATCCAGCTGGCGGCAGCAGCCAGTCCATAGTGCACTGAGTGGTTCAGCATGAAGGAATCAAGAGTTAAGGTGCGCGGATTGGCATAAGCGATTACCAGGAACTCTGAGTAGTGAAAGAAGGACATAAAGCTGCCGTAGACGCCGAATTGCTGCCATTCGGTGGGTGCAAAGCAAATGACCAGCACACTAACGGCCATGGTGAAGCCCAGGAAGGAAGCTCTAATGGCCACCTTTGGGGAAAGATAGTAAATACACGCTGATAAAGTTTCTATACCTTTAGTGACTCACCTGATAGTCGTGGTTCCGTAGCACAAACCGTATAATCATGTTGATCAGGGCGTAGTACAGAACAGGACCCCAGAGCACGGCGCCCCACACTTGGGGCACCAATCCATAAAGGATCTGCGGCACCGAGGGGATCAGGATCAAAGCTGCTGTGATCACAAAGCAATACAAACTTAGACGACCTTCGGCACATAGGGCTCCTACAGTGCCGGGGCTGGGAACCCGAGGACTATTTGCACACATGATCAAAGGATCAGGACTCTTTATGTGCTGCTTGTGTGCGCCAAAACACAATATTGCGGTTTTTCAAAACATTTGCTCGGTTCAATGCGTCGAAATGTAAATAAACCGGCAATTCCGATAACGATGGGTAGAACAGTAAATGCACCCTAACAGAAAATGATAATTTAATTTACTTACTTATTTACAAAGAGTACTTTTAGTTCTTGATTCAATTGCTTAAAATTCAATTGTTACTTCTTAACTTTTTGATTATACAGTTAAATTTCATTATACAATTCGTTTTAGCCAATACCAACTGTTGCTTTAAGCGATACTTCTTATTAGCAATATTATATCGATAAATAAGAATTGTACTTTTATATAAATTAAGTAAAAATTATTAATAAAAATATAATTGTTTCCATTTATTGTTATTTTTATAAATGAATATTTAAAATAAATTTATATGAGGCCACATAGCTTTTCGATTTTATATCGATATCCTGATGAACAGCTGTTAACGGCGCGGTGCAGGTTATGTAAAATAAAAAGTAAAATTGCTAGGATCAGTTAAAATAGCAAACAAATTATTACAACTGTTCAGAAGATATTAGTCATGGTGTTCTTGAGTCTGCCACTTTTGGTCCGGGCCCGTGGTCCCGATGAATTCTGGAGAAAGAGGCGCATCTTCAAACTGGCAGCAGTACGTTTTCCTAGTTTCCATCCAAAATAACAAAAATAAATCCGTAATATTTATATTCTGCAGCACTACAGGAGTCGCACCCGTAACGTCTACTCGTTCGCCATAAGGAGTGTCCACAGGGCATTGGCCTATGCGACTAAAGGACGAAAGCTAAAGAAACTAGACATGGCGCAACTTTGGAGCACGCGCGTGGAGGCGGGATGCCAACAGTACGGCGTTGGTCTGGAAACCTTTAAGGAGGGCCTGGCTCGATCCGATATCCTGCTTAACAAGTATGTAGCAACAGGCGACGATAAATCCTATTTACTTAAGAATAATTCCCTTTAGGAAAACCCTCTCCGATCTGGCTATTTGGGAGCCGCGCTCCTTTGAAGCTTTAGTGAGGATCTCTCGAGAGCGGGCCGCCGTTGAAGGATTGCCGGACATCAAGCGGAGGTCGGCCTTTAACCAGGTTTACGGTCTGAGCAACCTGAAGTTGGATTAACCTAGCCTTAATTATAAGTTAAAATATAGATTTTTGTATATTTTAACGAACAAAAAAGAGTATTTTTTTTGGATAACTATATCTCCACTATATCTCTAGTGTTATGACCAAGAATGGGATATGATACAGTTTTACTTATCTATTGCAAATGTTATATCGGATAAGTTTTTGGCGGTTTATTTATATAGCTCGGAGAAAGAGCTGTAGTCTTATAAAATCAATTCCTTATCATCCAGAAAAAACTAGTCAAAAAAATCACTATTTCACATTTTTAGTTAGTTTATAGTTTTATTTACGTAATGTCCAATTAAGTTTTATACTTTGTTGCAAAATTAGTGTCTAGGATTATAAAGAATTATTTGAAATATAAAATTTCATGAGCTTTACAATTTAAAACTTGTGTGAAATGATAAAATAACAACCTTAAGTATTTTTATCACTTCGAATTTGCACCTTTCTAATTCCCGTAAATTTTGTATGCTCAAAAATATTTCTTGCACTTTATTTAAACCAAAATAAAATACTGAACAAACCATGGATAATATGAAAAGTATAACCTTAGACATTTTAACAAGTAACTCGAAATTTATTGAATGGCTGTCCATGCGCAATGCAAACAAAAATATTGCATCAGCGTTTATCGTAGTTCTGGTTTTGGGTTTGTGTGTTACGTACTAATAGAAAACATAGAATTCATAGAATTGTGAGACGGGATCCGGGCTCGAGATCTACTCTAGTTTGGCCAGGATGTCGGATTCGCGGAAGAGGAAGAGCTCCTTCTGGTCACCCTCTAGGTTAACCTTGGTGCCTCCGAATTCGGGGAGCAAAACACGATCGCCCTCCTTCACGCCAATGGGAATGTGACTGCCAGTTGTCTGGGGATTCGGTTAGATGACCAAATTAGATGATTCTCTAGACAGAGATAATGACGGAATACTCACGGCATTACGGGTGCCAGGGCCAACGGCCAGAACGGTGCCCTCAAGCACTTTGCCCACCGATTTCTCTGGGAGAACAATACCGCCTTTCGTCTTGGTCAGCGCCTCGGCCCTCTGGATCAGGATGCGGTCCAGCATTGGGATGATCTTCTTGATAGCGGCGGCCTGGAAAGCACGAAATAAACCCCCCAACAATTAACCCATGTTTCATGTTTCTCTCATTGATTACACAACAGCCCGGCAAAAAAAGAGAGATGGACCCCGAGTTCTGGAAGCTTCTCGAAAAACGTACTCCCAATTGATTTCCATCTCCGTTTCAATGGCTTCTAAGTAATACACAATTAACTTACCATTTTTGTTCTTAAATGCAAACTGGAGCGTTTGGTAAAAGTTTAAGAGTGAACTTTTTACTTTACTACACGTGCCGGCGTAACTTCGATAGATGCGGGACTGCTGGTCGACGGTGTGACCAGGCGATGCAAGTAAAATCCACCCAAAAATTATTCCACTACACTAATAAAAAAGTTTACCACATACAACTAATAAGTCGTTAACTTTCCCCCAAATAAAATGTATATTTGATTGTGGTAAAAAAAAAACTCATTAAAACGGAAATTAATTATCCTAATTCAGGTAAACAAACGAATATTATTTTTATACCGCTTTACTGATTAATTTAGTGATGCTAAACGTTTATTAAATTATTCTTAGTATTAAGTAAAAAGTATTTTCATATTAGTATACATTTGATTTGTTCGTAGCTTTTTAGAATTGGGATTCCAGAAACATATTTTGATTTGGTAAATGTTTTCTGGTCAGCTGTCTGTTATACGCATGCTTTTTTAAGAGGCAGCCAAAAAATTATACTCGTATGTTAAAAATGTATTTTAATTTATAAATAATTTAATATAATTTTTAAATTTTTTTATTAGCGAACCCCACCTTTTAACAACAATTCATAATATTATATTTATGTTTAAAAATATTTAAATTGCGATAATGGGCTATGTACTTTTACTTTGTCGTTTTCAAGACAACATAACTGTGATGTCCTTAATAAAAGGTATCACATTTTTGGTGTCTTGTAAAAGAAAAAGTAAAAGTACATAGTTTATTTTCACAATTTAAATATTTTTAAAAATACATAAAATATTATGAATTTTTGTAATAAAGTAGCGGAATTTAAATTGAAAGAAATGTTTCATATTTTCCGCGAAACAAATATATTTCCGATGGAAACTATCGAGGTATCGATATATTGAGACACTCCCACCACCGGGCTGTGTTTGTCTTGAATTTTTGAGTCACCTTTTTGCCTTGTTTACATTTAATGTAATTTCTACAAGATTAATCTAAATTAATTTTATTTTCAACTAAAGTGGCATAATGTTTCTTTGTTGCTTACCAGTGCAACATTAATTTAAGCTGTAATCGTCCTAGAGTAATTTCCTGATAAGACAACAATTAACATATTAAAATGACCGAACGTCGTGGCACACAAGGCACAAAAGCCCTGGAGTACTGGTGCCGAGTTATAACCCAAGGATATAATGGAGTTAAGATCGACAATATGACGACTTCGTGGCGAAACGGGCTCGCCTTTTGCGCAATTATACATCACTTTCGACCGGATCTTATTGATTTCGATCAATTGAAGGCTGCTGATATCTATGAAAACAACGATTTGGCCTTTACTACGGCCGAGAAGTACTTAGGAATTCCCGCATTGCTGGATGCAGCTGATATGGTTTCGTATGAAGTACCCGACAGACTATCCATACTAACATATTTGTCCCAGTTTTACAAGGTGCTCGGCAAGAGCCTCAAAATTCCTAAGCCGGAAGAATCGTTTCCCGATGAAGGTGAGCCGCCACAAAAGATTATGCATATTGTGGGAATGCCACGGCGTGATAAGTGCCAGAAATGTGAACTCCCGGTTTTTCTGGCTGAAAGAGTTCTTGTGGGAAAACGGGCTTATCATCGCACTTGTTTAAAATGTGCACGATGTGGTTCATTACTCACACCAGGCAGTTTTTATGAAACCGAGGTTAATAATATATATTGTTGCGAGACTTGCCCCGATGAAGAAAGTGAAACTGAAACAGAAATTGTAGAACTCAAGACATCCAATATTGACCCTGCTATTGGTCAAATACTTGTGGCTGAAAGTCCTGACCATTTCAACGATCATAAAAACAGGGAAGACCTGGAAGACAAAAACAAGCCTTTAAGTACAACTGAGAAGCCATTAGTCACTGAAACGCCGTCCAACTTAGATAAAGAAAATGAAGTTGAAATTGAAAAAACAATACCTTCTGAACTAAATGAAAACGATAGAGCAACAAGATCAATACAACCTGAAAATGATAAACCAATAAGTTCTGAACAAAAGGAAGATGAAAAACCAATAATTACTGAACAAACTATAGATCCAACTAATGATTCTGTAAAGCCTGATTTACGAAAGAAACCCAATATTTGCACAGTTGCATTAGACGAAGAAGATGGCATTCTTCCTGAAGAAGCAACCACTTCAACCACTTTGGAAAAACTAAATGAACCAGAAGACACAAGCTCAACGTCAGAATTACCTATTCCAGAACTACCGCTATCACCAATCCCTGAACCACCGCTATTACCAATTCCAGAAAGTAACTCTCAAGAAGATGACAAAACTGAACATAATATTAACTGTAATACAGAAAATGAAATTTTCTCAAAAACAGAAAGCTGCTCTAAGCAGGAAGAATATATCTTTAAACAAAAAGATCTCGAGACTCCCAAGGAGACAATTGAGACAAAAGTAGCTGAAACTCACTATCCAGAGGATTTAAATCCTTTTAAAGATGAAGATGATTCAACTAAAGGTGCTAATCCTTTCGACAGCTCCGACGATGAAGTTGAGCTTTTAAAAACCATTCCACATCAAGGCAAAGGATCCATTTTAAAAAGAGATAAGGTCGTACCGCCCCGTCCACCTCCACCCAAAATAGGCCCAGCCGTATTTAAACCATCAGAAGATCAACATTCCAGCCCTACCCTTTCTCAAGGAAAAAAATTGCCGATGCCAACACCTAGAATATCTATATCAAAACCGCCAACTCCAGCAAAATCGATGACTCATCAAGACCAGAAAAATAACTTCAATATTTCCTCTTCATCTACGGAGCACTTAGAAAGCTCGAGACCTTTTGACCGAGGTGCAGATGACCGTGGCTCAAGTGTCTCTTTGCCATCTAGTATTGCGCCTCGAAAGCCACTTCGTGCCTTAGGAGCGACCCCATTAAAAAGCGACGACCTAAGTCCCACGACCAGTCTTAGTTCTATTACATCACCTATGCGGAAGAAGCGCCAAGCACCTTTGCCTCCAAAACAGGTCGACTTTGAGAGTGAACCAGGATTTTCAAAATTATCTGATGAACAAAAGGCTTTGTTGCATAATCAGCACAAGACCTATAATCAGAGTGATTCCACCAGAAGATTAATACCACTCGACCAGAGCTTACTCTCTGATGAAACAACAGAATCGAGCAACTACGAGGATAGCTTAAACACATCAAATGTTGACGAAGAGATAAATATAGTATATCGTCGCATTTTGGTTCCCCCCACTCAGCCCGAAAACAAGGAGGATAAAAAGACCCCGATCGTTTATAACGACTTTGATAGAAACGTAAGTCCTTTGGGTTACGATAAATCAACCCATGGTAAATGGAAACGGAGGAAAGGTCCAGCTCCAGCGGTTCCTATACCACCCCGAAAAGTTTTACAAAGGCTTCCGCTGCAAGAAATTCGACATGAATTTGAAATTATTGCTGTGCAACAGCTAGGCCTCGAAAAACAAGGGGTTATACTGGAAAAAATGATAAGAGATCGTTGTGAGCGCTCTTTAGATGCAAGGGAAAATACAATCGAGGAAACGGGTGCATCAACAACCGATGGTTCCGAATCTACAGACTCGCAGATAACAAACTCCAAGGAAGTAGAGGATCTTATATTGCAACTTTTTGAGCTGGTGAACGAAAAGAATGAATTGTTCCGCAGACAAGCGGAGTTGATGTATCTTCGACGGCAGCACCGTTTGGAACAGGAACAGGCTGACATTGAACACGAAATTCGAGTATTAATGGGTCAACCGGAGCACAACAAAACTGACTCGGATAAAGCCCACGAAGAAGTATTAATCAATCGTCTCGTTAAGGTTGTTGAGATGCGCAACGAAGTAATTGATAGTCTAGAGACTGATAGAGTTCGCGAGGCGCGAGAAGATATGAGCATTAAGAACCGACTACATATTTACAATTCAGAGCGCGAGGAACCAACAATTCTGAAAAGCGCAGACAAGTCATCCAAAAAATTGTCAAAGAAGGAACGAAAGAAACTTAAGGAAGAAAATAAATTGGGCAGAGGGAAAAAATCGGACCTGGATAAGGATGTAGACGAGTCTGAACCAGCACCAGTTTTGGAAAAGGGAAAAAAGAAACGAAACTTGTTTTTTTTGAAGATGTGAACAAAGTAGGGCTCCGTTTTGTATGTGTCGAACAATTATTTACTTTTATTTTTATAAATTTATAACTTATTAAGTTTTTCTATTGCCATAGATGAGCATTTCAATAAATACAAGATCAGAATATACTTTTTTATTTAAATAAATTTGGGTGATCCATTCCGAGAAAAAAGTGAATTTAATTTATGCAATGTAACAAATCTTCTCAGTTGCTAATAATTGATTTTTATTTACAAAGTAATGGAAATAATTAAATTTAATTTATTTCAAACTTTTTAATTGACTAATGAAAAAAAACTTAGCCTATAGAATAGGCTCTCCACTAACATACATAATTTCTTGTCCCTGTTTTTGTTATAATTTGTTATAGTGATGAGCTATAGGAATCTTCAATAATAATGTTTTCGAATTAAGAAACGATAAATAGAGTTTTATACGAACAAAAAAAAAAGTTGAGGAAGATATGTAAATAAATCGAAAGCTCTATTTTTTCTCTTGTTCTTCAGCTATCGATAGTTGAGTAAGACAATAACAATCGAGACTTTTCCATCTCTATATTGATAATAGCTACGATCTGTTTTGGACAAAGTCATTATTAATCACTGGTAAAACCTTTAATTACTTATAAATTTGCTGCCGGATTTAATAATTTGGATTTAAATAAAGTAAGCTACAGAAAAATCAGAAAAGTTAATTTTTTTTAACAGGTACATATGTTAGTTGGAATTTGCGTGATTCCCCCTAAAATATACAGACATTTTCTATACATAAATATTTAATTTAAAATTAAACAGATATCAGCAATGAATCGTCGCGAACGGCATCTTGATTACAATGAAAGATTAGGGGATCTCTGGCAGAAAGAGTGTATCTTTTTAAACCAGATCTTCTATAAACGCATTCCATTTAATTGCAATGATCTCATTATGTCTACTCATTATGTCTACTGTCACTGTTCGGGCTTTGTCTACAATCCGAGTAAGCCTTGCCAGGATCCCGGAAGACATCTTTACGAAAACCTAATCGTGTACCTAAATAACCGGCTTCAGGAAATAGCAGTAGAAATTGAGAACATCACGGAAGACGACCAGCTTATCATCAAATACGTCGAGTATTGGGAGCCGTATCAGAAAGCTTGTGAGGAATTGGACCGAGGATGTCGCTACCTCAACCAGAACTGGGTGAAACGGGAGCACTTTGAGGGCCATAAATATATCCACGAGGTCTACCGCACGGCCATGATTCGCTGGAAAGAGCTGGTCTTCAGTCCCATTGACAGGGCTCTGGTCACCGCCATTACCCTGATGTCGAGACAAACGTCCGGGGAATACATGAAATCCCTTTTGTACAAAGTGATCCAATCCATTGTGGAGCTGTACGCCTGTGATGAGAAACAAGCCGTGTCAGTGCCTAATAAACTTAACAACGTATTTACGGAGGAAGCGGTCGGTTTCTACCAGTCGGAGACCCTGGCGGAGTTTAGAAAAATCATTTCATCCAATATTTACAGCGATTTGAAGCACTTTCTCAAATATTGAAGCGGCACCTTGATTTACAGCTGCAGAAAGCTATTTCAAAAGCATTGGGAGGCAAGGATTACTTAAATGCCTTCATGACACTGCGCCACAGTCCTTTAAAACGGGCAATGCGGGATCACAAGGAACTGGTGACCGTGATTGATCAGGTGTGCTTAAATTCAATTAACGCTATGAATCAAAAAAGGGATCCCATCGAAGTCCTTAACAAACATTGTAATGATCTAATGACCAATAATCATTATTCTGAGAAGGAAGTTATTGACGAACTTAAACGGATCGTTGAGTTGGTGGAATTTCTAAACGAAAAGGACAAATTCTTTAACCAATATTGGAAATTTCTTAGGATTCGACAAATCAACGAGACATCTACATCAGATGAAAATGAGTCCACAATGTATTTCCTGCTGACCAAAAAGTTCGGGTTTGAAGTTACTTCTCGTCTATCGAATCAGTTCTTGGAATTAGATCGGTCCAGGGTCATAAAGGATCAGTTTGAAAATTATTTGGATAGTAGGGATTTGAAATTAGGATTCGATTTCCGTCTTAAGTGTTTTGGAGCCAGAGGTGGCGATGACAATTTCAAGCTGATTTTGCCTACGGAACTGCAGCAAGCTGAACAGGAGTTTTACTCATTTTACAGTCAACGCTATAAAGGTCGGAAAATTGAATTCAATTTCGAAATCTCCTCCGGCGAGATGATCTGTAATTTGGGTCAGTCGACTCATATCATTCAGGTAACCACTTTGCAAATGGCACTTCTTCTGCTGTTTAACCATCAGGAGAGGTTTACAATCCGCGAGATAATGGACGTGTTGGGCACAAATATGGAGACCCTGGAGCCGGTGAGTCTATGGCCTCAATTCGGAAATCATTCCTGGGTAATTTGCTTATTAATTTATTTTAATTTAGGTTTTGGATTTTTGGAAAGCGATTGAATTCCTTGTTTCCAGCGACTTATTTTTGGAAGTAAACATGAATTTTACAAGCAGGAAGCGCCGTCTTGACTTTAACAAGGTTCCGACTAAAACTAGAAAGATCGAAGCTAAAGAAGATAGTGACTTAAAATTAAAGCGCATCTACCAAATGGATGCGGCTGTGGTGCGCATAATGAAGAAGCATAAGACTCTGGAACACTCGCAACTAGTTGGGCATGTTATTGAGGAGCTGAAAAATCATTTCACTCCAAAAATTGTATTTATTAAAGAAAGGATTGAAGCTTTGCTTAATAAGGACATGCCCGATATAGAGCGTTCAGGGCTCACCACCTACAAATATGATTCCAAAATCTGTTAAAATAATGCTGTATTCAAAAAATGTGTTATATTCTATTCCTTGGATTACAACTATTTGTAATTTATTAGATAAAGCGAAAAAGTGAGAAAGCCATAATAACTATATTTAAACTTATGTTTTCAATTACATTTTTATAGTAAAACCGAAATTTTAAACAATTTGTGTTTTGTTAAGGGGGCGTGATCAAAGAGGCATTACTATAGCTTTAAATACGAATATAGAGAGTCTATTATATAGATATACAAATATGTATATTTTATGCCGTTTCTTCATTCTCTAACTTGATGCAAGTCAGTTCTGTGTCATTATTCTCTAACTTTACGTAGGTCAGTTCCGTGCTATTGGACTCCGGATCTGGGGTGATTAATTCGGTCGCATTAAAGATCTCTGCATGGTGATCTCTGAGGTGCTTCTCCAAATGAGCTTCGTTGGAAAAGGCTATGGGACAATAGTCACACATTCGCTGATGTCGGATTCGCATTGCCCCGGCTCTGCGTCGAGATAACTTCCATCTTGGAGTAGGCGAGTAATTGAACTCGTAGTTATGTATGGTTTTTGGAATAATTGTTTTCCCAGGTTTCACTGCCTCCAATTCTGGTATGCTCTCGCCCTTTTGCAGCCTAAGATGTGTTCTGGGGAATATGACAAAATATTTTTTACTTTATCCAAATCTAAATGATATGATTTTAGCCAGAGAGCATTTTCTTATAAAAATGTATATATGTGTATATGATGACAAACTGGATGTATAATAATAATTGTTTTTAAACTAGGACTAAGCAAAGCAGATGAAATTGAACTTGAACTCACTTTAGGTGTATGACTAAAAGAGACTTGTAGCGGAACTTCCGGGGGCAAATTTTGCAAAGATATTTGTCGGCATTTATGTCCTTGCAGTCGTGGGTGGGAAATTCTTCAATTGCAAAAGCCTCAAAACATTTTGAGCAGACTTTTGGTGGGCCTGCCAAATGATAGCTTATCTCCTCCTCGACCGGATCGGTCTCCTCTTCCTCATTATGATCCTCCAAATGATACTCCTCCTTAACCAAATTCTCCGCATTCAGCATAACCACTGTTATATGGACAGATCGTTAAAATTTGATGGCCGATTCCTGTTTCTTAGCTCACCCTCATAGAACTCGGTCTCCGGATAAGTTTCTTCAGCGGAATCTTCTGATTTTATGGATCTCAAAGACCGTGCATTTTTACAATGTGGGGCACTTCCATTTCCTAATCCTGTTTCCTGAGGATCGTGTTCACTTTTTATGGTCAGTTTTCCTGTCTTTTTTGGGATGGTTTTTCTGCATTTCCTTCCCATTCTTAAGCTCGTCCAAAATTCCAATTAATATGAATTTAATGTTATTGACGTTCTTGTTTATTCTTCTTCTTCTTGTCTTCCAGCTGATTTACTGATGTTTTTTGGGGTGACCAAATATTACACCGGAGTCAAAACAGATAAAGATCGTTAATCGATATCGCTATTTAATTACACTTTCAAATATTTAAAATTAGTTCGAAAATTTAATTCGGCAAGCCAAGCAGCTGTAAACCGATCTTGATTTACAGACGATTATTTAAAACAAAGATATTTTCAAGTTTTCGCATGGCAGTTTGTTTTTATAAAATTGATGAATTATTACTGGAATAGATGTGTAAATTTTGCAAGCCGACAATGCAAAGGGTTTTTTCCTATGCCTTTTTTTTAGCTTTCTTATGACAGCTATATTTATAGTCGTTTTCGTTATAATAGTTACATTTTAAAAATTGTAAGAAAATAACTATATCTTGGAATAGGCATAAGCCTATATGTAAGCAAAGAATGCAGATATAAATTGTTTTCAATTAATTCTCAGTCTACATTTACAGGTCTTGGAGGCACTGTCCACTGTGGTTACCAACCAATCGTTTGTCCTTGCGACAAACAAGTCTTACAAAATATAAATATATATAAATTAGAAAAAATTAATAGTATGAATTATAGGCTTTCGTATTTTTACTTTTTCAAGCTTTATATACTATAAAGGAATACATGTAAGCAGTATTGGACCATCTTAAGATTAACTTCAAATTTAGGTTGGCAAAACTTCTCACTAGCATTAATTCAATTTAATTTAGTAGTATTCAGGTTTTTCATAAAATGAGGAGAAAATGTAAATAAAATAAAACTAATTGCTTAGTCTATGAGAAAAGGCTGAAGGAACTTTTTATGAGTATCGTGCAAATTCTTGGCCTGCCAGCATCAGCGGATGAGAATTATTTTTGTACCACGCACATTTCTGCTCAAGATATTAATACCATTCTTCTCGAAGTGTTCTATTTACTTTCGACCTTTTTGTTCCTCAAGCTCGTGATGGTCGATCTCCTCGGGCGTGGGCAGCGTGATTGCCTCGTCGGTAATTTTATAGCAGGGATCTATCAAGTGGAAGCCAAAGCGACTGCTGGGGCTCATATTTAAAGCCACATCCGAAGACTGGAAGCCTGAATAGTTTCTGCTGAATTCCATCGACATGCGCTGCACCTGGGCGCAGATATTGTTATAGATTAACCGATCGTGCATTCTGTGCTGCAGTTGAACCATCTTGGCCATGTACTTCAGTTGACTGGGGGTCAGGGGGCGAGCGGTAAAGTTTCTCCGCGACTCACTGCTTCCCATCACCTCTTCGCAAAGGAGGTCCTTCAATGGCAATCCGAATACTAAGGATAGAGCCTCTGGTAAAAGGCACGGCGATTTTTCCTGCCGCGCCATGCACAATGCCACAAAGGAGTCGCAAACACCGGCCAGTATTATTCCGTGTCTGTGCCGCAAATGGTCGGAAATACGATGGCTGTAATGCACAATTTTTCGGGGCTGATCCGCCTCCAGAATCTTGGCTATTTCCGGATAAATGGATCCAATGGCTTTGATGTCCATGATGTAGGTCTCATTGGCTGTTGCAACAGCCAAAACGGACGTTACTTGATGGCGCCCATAAAAACTCGGCTCTACCATTAGGGATATCGAAGTTTGATCCCTTATGTCATTTAAAGCCCTATGATACATTGCATCTGTTTGTTGGATGTAAACAATGCGAGTAAGTTTTTTGTTGAGGCTTTCGAGTTCATCATGGCTTAGGGGAAATCTAATGTTGGCTGGAATGTGCTCGTATGCTGAGCAGAAACTGTCATTTCCATCGCTGTCGCTCATTGTGGCCTATATATATAATATTTTTTTATAAAGCTACTTTAAAATGTTTTTTAATTCACAAACTAACCTATTTTAAAAACAGTGCAAAAAGAGTGCTTGTAGAGATGGAACACAAACAGATGTGTTTGTGCCCATACTATCGATAAGTAAGAGCGGTGCGTTAACAGGCTAAATCAAAAGGTGGTAACTCTGGTTGGGAGAGTAACTTCGATAAGCTCGAAGGACAAACCCGTTATTTTTTAAAACTAAAAAAAAAATATTATCGTGTGATTTCAGTGAAATTTATTTCAATTTATAAAAATAATGGAATGGAATAAGATAAGGAAAATTTTAAAGAGTGTTTCACTTTTAAAACTTTTTTTAATTTAAAATAAATAATTTGTGTAGTATTTCCAAGTAATAACTTTGCGGATAAAATAAGTTACTATTCACAAAAAAAAAAGCATTCAAATTTTTTGTGAATATTAGTGAATGTCCATGAAACCGCCAATCATTAATGTGTGCAATTACTTTAGACAACTGACGGACTTAAGACTTTTCCCACACCTCACTAAGGCAGTTTGCGAATGGAGCCGGATGGGTTGCTAGGATATTGCTTCGCATTTGAATTGACCACAAGTTAATCGACGATGATGGCCGAAGATTTGTCAGGGTCCGATCGATTTGCTAATGGCCCGCTCAAGGCGAGTGCCAGTCTAAGATTGTCAGCACTGGAAAATGAGACTAATAAGTACTTCGCAAATCCGCACCTTTCGCCCCGGCTAATAATGAAACCCGAAGCGATTACACTGCAAAAGGTTAATTGGTTTGTAAGCGCATTGGATGGGTAAAGAAAAAAAAGTGGGAGAACGATGGAAGTGAGCACACAATTCTGGCCGTAAGTCCAGGCAGCTGACTCAACCTAATTGGCGCACGCGGCGCATACTTAATGCGCTTAGATGCGGCCAAGCACTCCGTTTTCGCCATCACCATTGCCATTTCTATTGCCACCGGCGCTTGTAATTAAATCCTGGCCAAGGCAGCCAGCTGCAACATGACAAAATTGAGCCGTTCAAACGGCAAATCGGGTTTAATTTTAATGCCCTTGCTAAGTAAATTGAGTGTACCAAATATATCGCATTTGCTCATCTTATTTTGGCTGTTGGAAATTCAAACAAATTGAAATTGGACGCTTTGATGTAGCCAAATTACACTTAGCTGCGAGATTGAATTCCACTTGCATGCATAAAGCAAAGTATTATTTACTGTATCCCATTTATGGAATGATTTAGGCAATTCTTTTGTTATACAAATGTAACTTTTTAAATGATTTCCTGGTCAGGATAAGAACAAAATGAACAAAATTAACTTATCAAATAAAAAAAAATTTTTCTGGTAGAAATAAATTTTCAACAGATAAATAATTCTTTTGCTTTC
Source organism: Drosophila kurseongensis (assembly GCA_018153305.1). Lineage (NCBI taxonomy): Eukaryota > Metazoa > Arthropoda > Insecta > Diptera > Drosophilidae > Drosophila > Drosophila kurseongensis. The sequence continues at coordinate 11,118,420 of JAECXX010000005.1, read as the reverse complement.
TCTGTCATAATCTATTTTCCTATCACAACATCTAATGTGGGCATATTTCTGTGCAGAATACTGTGCCTAAGGGAGGACAATATCAAAACTAACCAAGAATAGTTATCAACTATCCATTAGTATACAAATGAAAAGTAATAAAATACCTTTCGCTTCGCAATTAATTTCATAAACAGCATTTTTTCTATCGAATAATGAGGCAAATAACCAGGACTCAGGTTCAAAGGTCCCTTTTCGTTTAGTTTGCGTTTTGTTTCCGCTTTGCGCTTTGTCAATTATTGTTGCATACTTTGTGGCGAACAATGCAAAGTGGTTAATGAGGGGGGCGGTAGGCGGTAGGCGGTAGGGGTGGTTTCCTGGGGTTTGAGGGTTTTAGGGGGTCTTTGGGTGGTGTTAGAGGCTAACAAGAAAATCCCTCTATGCCAACACGCGCACACCGTAATTAAGAGACACTTCACTCCATTCCGGGCACCGGGGACGATGGCCCCGGGCCGATGGGAAAACAATGGATGAACACACGCTGGCCCTGGGTTCCCGCCCCCTTCCATGCCCGAAGCTGACCCAATTAGTCGAGAAGGCAGGTCCTTCCATCCTTCCATCCTCCGGATCTTCGATGTACACGCTTTTGGATCTTTCTAGTTGCCAGGCTCGTGGGTTGCCACGTTAATTAAATTATCACGTGTCAATTAATGTTGCCCGGCCCAACGAAACGCAGTTGGAAAAACCATTCACTTTGACGTTCGGCACCACCGGCACACGGTGCGTATGAGCGATGCCTGTCAACTATCAGCTGTCGCAATTTCTCATAGCGCAACGTTTCTCGCTGTCGCCACAAAGCAACCAAAACCCAGGATATAAAAACCGTAGCTCAAAAATCCGTTTGATGATTTCTCGTCAAAGTTTTTATAAACAGTTTTTGGATAGTGCAAAAGTTCGATTGCAACGTCTGGACTCGCTGGATTTCCATGGGATACCAGCAATGCGAAATGATCCCGGTTGGTTTCAGCTTTTAGCCTGTATAACCAACTGTATTTTTATATTACCAAAAAAAAAAGTTAAACTTTCGCTATTTGATCTTATGCACTAATAATAGTTATGTCTTATTAGTGTATTTATTCTATTAAGAAAGACAAGAAATCATAATTAAAATATATTTTCCTTTTTAAAACAGATAGAAAGAAATGGACATAAATAAGGGGTATCTTAAAGTCGGCTAACTACACTTAAACTATATTTTTGTGGGACACGCCAATCCAATTCCCATTCCAGGATTTTCATCCGACTCGCTTAACAGTTTAAGTTTTTCAATTAAACGATTAAAATTCCAACGTTTTTCGCGCGTTTAATTAAACTCTGCCTGGGGCTGGCAAATCAGAGTCTAGCATTTGTTTGGATTTATGCTCAATTTAATTGTGAAAATGCCTTTCGGCCGAAAGCTGAACAATTAGCGGTGGGTGTGCGACCACTTGATGATGATTTCTTTGTAATGTTAAACGAAGAAATGTACATGCCATATTAAAAGGAAAAAACTTAATTTGTAACCATGTAAATTATAATTAATTATTGATTCACTTAAGAGTGCTAATTGGGTGTATGAAATGAATATGGAAATTAGTTTAAATTATTGAAAGTCTAAAGTCTATCAGTTCATTGTTGATTTTATAAAAGTGAATCAAAAATCGGACAATAACCAGGTTTTATATTATTAATGGAGTTATAATTACATTTATTTAGTTAAAATACTAAATCGAATTAAATTTTTTCTGGAAATCATTTGGTTTTAGATTGGTTGCTATACTAACCATAAAACATTCATCCAATAAATATACTCACCAATACAAATATGTTCACCAATTAAAAATTCTAAAGTTAAATACACAGCGAATATATATGATTTATGCAATTCAATCCCTTTACCACTATCGATTTGCCATTCCCGGAAAAGCGCTATTTATTGAATATGCGCCAAAACAAAATATCAGAAAGAGGCACTGCAAAAGAGCATATTTCACACCTAACAAGCTTACAACCAACTATTATTGCTGTTGCAGGCTGGCTGCTTAAATGGGATGGCCGCAAAACCGCAAAATTTGTGTTACATTTGCAGGCCGCTGTGTCAGCGAATTGGTATACCCCTTCGCCACTCGCACATGCTGCCATTATTCTACTTTTTTTGGCAGCCTTTTTCAGTGTAGGTCCTGTGTGGTGGTTGGATTTTTTCCTGTTTAATAGCATACTTCTGGGCGCGGCGCCAACCACCTGTAAGGGAGAAAATGCGAAAGGGTGGGGGATGGGGGTCTCAGGTGCGAAGTATCAACGACGCGTTATTGTCGCCATTGCAGTTGTCCATATGGGTTTCGGCCATAAGCTCGGCTTGGCTCCCCGCAGGACAATTGTCCTGGCTTGCTGGCGGCATAAACATTAACAGGCATTTTTATCGCCACACCCACATACCCCTCGAATTCCGTCTGTAATGCTTTTTGAATGCCCTTTTGAGGGGAACCACCGCCATTAAAAATCCGATTTCGTTTGTATTGCCCCAATAAGGATGAAAATATTTCGAAAAGCTCGGATAAAATCAGTTATGTAATTGGTAAGTCGGATTTTTGGAAAAACAAATATGGATTTCTTAATATAGTTTTAGACAATCACAAATTCATTATATTGGTGTAGTTCCTTAAACAATTCTGTAATTTGTTATTTCCAATCGTTTTAATATGGTAAAACAATTATAATAATTATTACAAACTGTAGTGATGAAGAAAAATAATCAAGTTCAGTAAGTGCTTAAATAACAAGTTTTGATATTTTTGGTGTTTTAAATAATATTTATTAAGTTATATATGATCTTAGAGTGCATCAAAAATGTTTTTTTTATTAATTGCTTTGTTGGATATATTGGATATTATAATTGAAATAGATACATTTATTGGTTTTCTAATAAAGAAACTGATTTTTGTCCCAAGTCAATAAATTTAACGATTTTGAGAGTAGGTAGTAACAAATATTTGAAAACTGTACCAATTTAAAAAGATTAAGTACGATTAGCAGACCATTAATGCTCAAGGGACTCCAATATATTTATGATAAAGAATCTTGCTGTAAAACAGCCGTTTGCATTTATGTTGCCCTCAATTGGCATTGTTTGCGTGTGCGTGGAAATATCCTATATCCGTTAGCCATTTTATAGACGGCATCGTTGGGCATGTATGTAATTATGTGCAATATAAATGCTTAGTGGGGGAAATTATGATGCAATAACTTTTCACCCCTCACGCAGCCACTCACATACATTGAAAATGCCAATCGAATGCCATGAACCACAAGCATACAACAAGGCAAATATATACATACATGAGTGTGTGGGTGCGCATCCTTTGATCCCTTAAGCAACCAATGCGTATACTCAATTTTTATGGCTTGTCATTTGCTTGCTTCTTTTTTCGCTTTTCTTCTTCGCTTTTAAAGCCCCACTCGACTTCGTCTGAAGCAGGAAATATGAAAAAGTCGCAGTGGGTCAAGGGGTGTGGAAAAGTGGGTGGGCTTTCCCTTCCGGAATTTTTGGACCTGCAATCTCAACATTTGTTTCACCCACTTGGACGAAATTACGTAGCTCGAGTCGCCTCTCTGTCATCTGTACCCCCCGACACTCACCATTTTCCCTCGGCTTCTTATTTTTCCACACTTTTCCCTCTTTTCGGCTGAGCCCTTGTATTGCCTGGATTTTGTGCCTTTCATTTGCGGCTTGGGGATTGTGTGTTTTATGCTAACCATAAGATTTTCGTTGCATTTACTTGACAAACAGGTGGAATCAAGAGGGTCTTACTTTAAGAATCATATAAGCTGGCCCTTAGTGAAATAAATTACTTAATATTTAATGTATTTTTCTGCAATTTAAATGTATTTCAGTGACGCAAATGTTTTGTGTTATTAATTATTTGTATTTAAAATGTTTTCATTAATTTAAGTGATGGTTTAATCAAACATAGCTTGTAAGAATTATAGATTAAAAAATTAATCAAAAATTGTAACTTTTACTTATAGAATGATTTGCGATTTTAAAAAATGTTTAAATGAATTTGCTGGGTAATATTATTTTTGCTTTTTTTTTAATATTTATTAATCTAATTTCCACTTTATTAAGGGGTATTATATCTTATATCCTAAATAAATCGGATAGTTGTCCAATTCAAATTAAGGCTTAAATGTTATATCTGCATGGCAAAACGATTTCAATCAGTAAAATACCTACCTAAGGAATTGGTCACTTTTTGTTATTGGAAAACTTTGTATCAATATACTCTAGCAATTTCACACATAAAAGAATCAAAATTGAGTTCAATAAGTATGCCAGAAAAATATGAAAAATTCCAAAATTCCTCTTGGTGCTTTGTGGGAATTTCCTAGTTGGCTCAGAATTTAATAAACGAAAACCTAAAATGTCCTCAGAGTAGGTTTTTGTTGCCCACACAGACAGACTAATCGACTTATCCTTAGGGAGTGTGTGTGTGTAAGTTTGACTGGCATCATTCAATTGCTTGACTTGGATCGAAAAATTGAATCCAATTGCATAAACATTTTTGTCCCTCGGGGATGTTTTCAGTTTGAGTTTGAGGGCACTGGACGACAGACGTCTAATCAAATTGTAGGCAATGTGAGGTTTGCGGGGGGAAGTGGGCAGAGGGTTATTTTCTAAGCCGTTGAGCCCTCGAGTGGCCCAGCAATTCCAAGCCCATTCCGCCTCACTCTTACCCAATGAACTTTGGCCAATTGACTTTTGTTCTCCGCCGGGCAACTTAATATTCATGATTTATTTCCTTTTCTTATTTGAGCAACCCATCAAATGGTCTTTTCCCTCCTTATTACGTTTAATTTCGTTTTGGCTGTGTAATAATAATTTAAATACATTTAATGCGATGTACTAGACTGCCTCAGTCTCATGATTTTCCTTGGCCTCATAAAATAATTTGTCATTAATCATTTGTAGGACCGGGAGTTGATTGCTGTTTTTTTGTGGTTATAAGGATACTGAATATATATATAAGAATATATTCTTAATGCATTTTAAATCGCGAGCATTGACCAATTGTCAAGCGGCGAATTAATGAACATCTCTGTGATTTATTAATATCCTGGGCTGACATTTAAGGATCTTTTTTCAGCGGTGGCCTATTTGGCATTCATTTTGACTTTCTCCATCGCATTAATCAAAAGTGAAAAAATATATTATTTTTTTCAAATAAAAGTGTGATATTCTTGCCATTATCTGCCTTTTCAATTTATTATGAGGTTTGTTAACATTGTTCATATTCTTACATTTATCAAATATTTTTAGTATTATTTAGCACTCTTTTTTATTTTGATGTGCTTCTTCACGAAATATTTCCTGAGAAACACTCAGGAATCTCGGCACAAAGCTCAAAATTATAATTGCCTCTTTTTGTGGGAAAACCTCAAGCAAATAAAACGGAAACAAATAGCTAGAATTTTTTGGTAGCTTGGTGGCAGCATCTTTAAAATACTGAATTTCCCAAATGCCACAATCCGAAGTACGCAATAAAACTAAATGAGCGTGTATCTACGAAGTGGGGTGGGGGTAAAAAGCACACTTTGGTATTCTTGCAAATCCTGAGCAAATAAACTAAGGATGCCAACAAAGCAAATATTAACAATGCCAATAAAACGGAGCGGCACTCGGTGGAGCGAGCGAGAACGAGTGAGTAATCCTCGAAATAAGTAATCATTATGACCATCAGTAAACAATGTATGCCGGCCTCAGAGAGCTATGTAAAAAATGCAATGGGACTATCAAAATAACAATAACACCAAGGACAACTCGGCTGAGATATGGTCATGACCCAACCCCCTTTTCTGTGTATTTGTCCGGAAAACTATGTCCGGACATTAGTGTGCGTGACCAAAGGATATTTGGGTCCAGTACTAAAGATGGCATCGTGATGGGATTGTGGTATATTTCAAGATAAATATTTATCATAATTGGAAGAGATTAGTTCAAGCTACAGCAAAGCCTATTGTTAGTAAGCTGAAGTGGTTTTATAGTATCTCATGACTCAAAAAATATGTACACAGGAAAGACAGATTGTTTTCCTTTGCCTTGTTTACTTTTTTTTTTTAAAATTGTAAAAGTTTTAAATTAAAAAATTTTAAAAATATTTTTGTTATTAATGATAATGCCTGATTTAGTAAATCGAATCTCTAATCCTAATCCTTGTCACATCACCAATTCCATATGCCCAATTCCAAGCAAATAAACATTCGGACATTTACAAGACAAGGATAATCACAGGCAGATTTAATGGCATTTTTATGTCGGCCTAAAGGATTTTTAATTGCTGATGTGGGCTTGTGGGTGGACAGGTGAATTACAAATTAGACGAGAATTAACACCAACTCCCGGCGGAGAGCGACAAGTTGGGAAATTGATGATGGCCCCGGGCATACAACCCAGGTCGACTTAATTACTTTCGTGTCCTCAAGTCGGGGATTTCTGATTTAATTCATGATTGTCCAGGTGAAAGCCGATTTTCTCGGGCCTTTCATGTGTGAGCTAGGTTAATTCTATGCATTCTTCGGTGTCTTTGGCGCTGCAGATGTAATTAGGACCGACATTTGTGTTCGCCTGGTGGCTGGCAGACATACATAAATCATTGCTGTGGCTGATCCTCAAACATCTGCATAATTACACTTTCAGTTCGTGTTGCAGCAGTGCCATGAGTTCTGTTCTCCTTGCCATTTTATTAAACACCACTCTGGCTTGCCAACACGCCACATTCATATGCCGCAGCCCGCTGCTCTTGCATTTCCACTTTTCCGATTTTCCGGCTGCGGCAGCTGCAGACAGCCAACTATTAAAGCGCACTTCAGAACAAAACCGCCGGCGGTCTGTCTGACTATCCTTCTGCATCCTGCGGAGTGCTTAAAATTTCAGCTACGTGCGCGATCTACGTGCAAACCACACCTGGCCCCAAAAAGGGGGTCAGAAGCGAGAGACAATAAGAGGCCAAGAGGAACACAGAGAATCCAATGTAATTTAATGTTTTATTTCTACACATTTGGCCGCCTTGGCGTATACGTTATACGTTGCCCGACACACGTTGCCCAGCACGCGATGCCAACGTGACGTTTTCGCGTAACCAGGTAACGAGCTCTTTTATTCTTAATAGAGCTGGCAGAGTGATCATGGGTATATATCATCTGGTTCAGATTTAAATGCAAGAAATAATTTAAGGGGACCCCCCCATTCTCGATTTAAAATTTTGACTAGGATTTTTAAATTCGCACAAAAATTAACAAAATGGCGGAATTTTGAACATTTTTTTTTTTTAACCGCCTTTTTTCAGCTACAAATCAAGTTGAAAAGTAAAGAAGATCTTACCCGATTTGATTTATCCAAGTTCATGCTATAGCTATATATGTATAGAATAACGTATTAAAATTTGGAACCGATAGGATTAATTGTTTTTCAGTAACCTCATGCGCCAGTCGTAAAAATACTGTTTCGAGAAAAACGCGTTTAAAGTTTTGAGAAACTTTCGCCGTCGCCTGACGCTTTCGCCATAAGTCGGCTATATCTTTAACAGTTTTTGAAATATTCACTTGAAATTTTAAAGGAACATTCTTAAATAGTTATAGGTCCGATTTAAAAAAAAATCGATTTTTTGAAACCGAGAATGGGGGAGGGGGTCCCCATAAGAAAGATTTAAAAATTTTCGATTTTTATTTAGCAGAAGTAACATTTATCGGCAGCTCTGCCCATATAAAAAAAAAAGTTTTTATCGATTACAAGAATTTTTATAAAAAAAATGGTTTTGAATTATTTAATAAGTTTATATTTATAACTTAAAGTAACGACATCTAAAAGGTTAATTTTAAAAAATAAATATTTTAAAATTAATTTATTTTATAATTATTATATAATAAAAAATATATTATTTTTTAATGACTACTTATTTTTGATTTACGATCGCCAATGTAAGATCTTAATAATAAAAGATTAATTAAATTAAAAATAAACTTGTCAGCTTAGGGCAGTAAAGCCATACAAATTGATAAGGTTAATTTGTGCATTTTTTTGTAATTTTAATTAATTTTAATTTTTTTTATATATTTTATTTTTGCTATAAAACTCATTTCACGTATTCATCTCTGGTCCGGTTAGAAAGTTTCGGCCAAGTGAGGTTGGAGGCCAAGTTAAAGTTTTGTACTCGTCGCCTTCATCAAGTGTTTCTACACGCCCTGCGCAATTACGGTAATTAGTGTTACGTTGCCATTGCTTTTTGGCCCGGTGGCAGTTGTTGTTGCCACATATTGTTGCTTTGGCTTAATTTTTTTGTTCACATGCAAAGCCGCTTTCATGTTTGCCGTGGGGGAGCAACAAACATCGAAAAGCCAAAACGCCAACGCAATCAGACATTTCGTTTTATTTCATTTCATTTGATATTATTTCACTTATTTTTCCGGCCGTCGCGTGTTTCCATATATCTGTTGCTGCTTTATTTACTGATTTTGATTCAAGTCGCGACATCCACATCAAATCAGAGTCAAAATGCAAAGCAGGGCACAAGGGTTGCGCTCCGATTGGGTCCTCATCGTGTTGTTTAAATTTGGAAAAATCAAATACTTTGACTACGAATTGGAATATTTAATTAGTTGATTTATTGGCGGATTGCATGTGTTGTTGTTTTTGGTTTGCCCTTGTTTTTCCCTCGCGGCGAAATGTTATTCGCGTTTTTCCCAAGAATTTCTTTGATTGCCACGAGTGAATTCTTATTTAATGTGTACACGTGTATGCCTCATGAACAAGTGGCTTTAATTTGCTAGATTGGGTGTTTTTCTCGTCTTAAGAACTTCTGTAGGTAACCACATTTTATTTAAGTTCCTCAATTAACTTTATAGGGGAATGTAATTGCTACCAATTATCTTGCGACATTTAAAATCTCTCCTAGCGCTTATTACTCGAGTCCTTACAGTCGGATTTATATTTAGCCACAAGGACCGTGGAGCAGATGTAGATGTGGTTATGTTGTTGCTGCACACAGATCTAGTCAGTTGTAATCGCAGTTGTTGCCTTTGTTGCTGCAGCTGTTTATGCATATTTAACACCCTTGAGCTATTATTGCGCGATTAAGCGGAAGAATTTAGCCAAGCTACGCATTGTCGTTGCAGCTGGAGTTGTCGGGGTCGTTGCGCACCAAAGTATGCTATATTAAATAATACAGTGGGCGAAAAAGAGGGAAAATATGTCCAAATGGGGCAATACACTTCAATATTAATCAAGTTAAGTGCTTTTTTTGTGGTAGCTTGTGCAGGCTGTAATTAAAAAATAAATATACATAATTAATATGAATATATATACCTTTGAGAGAAAAAAAATCGAGTAACCTAGAGAAATATTTTTAGAAAAATTAAACTTTAATGGATGGCATTACACTTTATACTTTACAAATGTTGAGTATTTAGTCTGAGTATTGTACAGGCCTCGCGGCGTTCCAAGAAGGCTATCCTTATTTAGAAATCAATACCTTCAGTCCATCGACGGAAAAACCTCCCATCAAATGGTATATCTCTGGATCGCAAACTCCCAGTTTAAGACTTTTCGTCAGAGCAACACATAGATAAAAAGTATTTCGATCTCCATCTATCACAACTCCGAGAAGGCCTTTGAACTAGAGTGGAATCCTCTGGATCTATGTCCTGTGCCAAGTGAAGACCGAGTGTGCGATCAGGAGGTAAACCATAGCTAGAGAAATGGTCACCAGCATCATGGGGAATCCGTAGATGAAGAACTGAATGAAGGAGATCTTATAGCCATACTGGTGGGCTATCGCAGCTGCGACTACATTAGCCGATGCCCCGATCAGGGTGCCATTGCCGCCGAAGCATGCGCCGTAGGACAAGGCCCATATCAGGGGCGAAAGCGGCATCCTGATCGCCTCGTTGCGGTGCAGTGAGATGGTCAGCCGCAGGATCATCGTCGTCACTGGGACATTGCCGACGAAGGCCGCTAAAATGGCGGTCATCCAGAGGATTATAAGTATGCCCACCGTCGTCTGGTGTTGCTCCTCAACGCTCATGATCAACTTAACCGTAAATTCTCCCAGCCAATGGATAAAACCCAACTGATCCACGGCCTCGGTGAGCACAAATAGTGCGGCCAAGAACAGCAGGGCCGACCATTCGACCTGCTCGAGTATCGTCTCGATGTCGTTCATCTTGGCCAGGATCAGGAGCAGGAAGGCAGCCAGGACGGCCACCCAGCCCAAGGTGGCGCCGGGCATGAAGGGCAGCGAGTGCATCAGGAAGCAGCCTATCGCAAAAGCCATCGTGAGAATGCACTTGATCAGCAAGGTCTTGTCCCGAATCCGGTGATGTGCCTCCAACTGGGCCAGGATCTCGAAATAGTTCTCCGAGGGCCTTACGCACGGTCGCGCCGATTGACGTTCCCGCATTTGGGCGACTCGAAGCGAAATATCCGCACTTAGCCGAGGCCTATTAGCATCCCTTTCCGCCATCAGCTTAATTTGTCGATCCTCCAGTTTGAACAGGGACTTCCTCATAGTCAGATAGTTTACGCCGAAACCGACAAACACCGCCAACAAAACTCCGGGCAGCATGTGCACGGTGAAGGTGGCAAAGTCTGCGCCATCTGCCTCGACCACCGGATTGGTGGCAATGATAACATTGGGCGGATCGCCCACCGGAGTGAGGGTGCCACCGAGATTCGAATAGAGGACCACAGCAATAAGGACGAGCGGTGTCTGCACCCCAATGGCCTCGCACAATCGAATGGCGATGGGTGCCATGAGGAGCAGCATGGTCACGTTATCCAGGATGCAGGACATGAGGGCGGTTATCGAGCTCAGAAAAATAAGCAGCGGCCAGGGATGACCCTTCGAGATTCTATAGGCCAACACGGCCATCCAGTCGAAGATTCCGGTCTCGGACATTATGGCCACCATTATCATCATCCCGAGTAGCAGCATCAGGGTCTCAAAGTCCACCCAGGAGATGATATTTTGGAGGGTCGGCCTATTTCCTAGGGCCGTGAGAATAGCTATGCCGGTGGTGGCCATCAGGAGGGCGGCGAATGTGCGATCTGTCAGCTCGAAAACAATCAGGATATACAAACCAATTAGCAGGAGGGCGGCGTAGATCACTCCATGATCGGTCACCAGGGGACAGACGGATACCACCATTAGCAGGGACACTGGACGATCGTTCTTACCCTCCAGCGAAATCACGCTCTTGGCATTACTGTTTTTCGGGCGTGAGACTTGCAAGGTGTTGGTGGCTCTCACGAAACTATCATCATCGTTCTTCAGTAGGTAGATATTCCACATGTCGGAGCGCTGCAATATATTGTTCTTGCCGGCATCTCGCCACTCTACCCGCACACCCACAAGGGGCTGATCCTTGCCTTTTGAATGCCGGTCCAAAGGACCCCACAGACTTATCTTGACGGCATCGTTCGAAAGTGACACTGTGCGTAGCAGAGTTTCATTGGGCAATACAGTGACCACCGAGCTGTGATCGGGTGTGGTTGCAATCCGGACCAGAATATACGTAAAGAAGCCCCAGATCAGCAGCAGAACACCAATCTTAATGAGCTTAAACACAAATCGCCAAAGAGAGAATTCCTCCGGCTCATCCAAGTAATTCGGCTCAAGTTGGTCAGGCATCCGTAATCTACGGGGAATACTTGATCCGTACGACGATGGCCATGCCTGGGAAACTGCGTCTAAATTTGCTACACGAAAAAAAACACTCACGAATTTCATTTGATAGATAAATCAAAGCTAAGCTATTAAAACATGAGATTTCAAGAAAAGTCCAACAAAGTTTGACTAAGCTCACCAAAAGTATACTGATTTACAAGGGTTTTGAGATCCTCAATAATCAAAGAGTTCAGAAATAGTGAAAAAATGCATAGAAAGTATTTTCTACCATGTAGATCTATTAGAGATGTTAGCTAAACTTAAGGAAACTAAATTATCCCATTTCGTATTCATAATTAAAACCTTATATTTTCTTTTTTATGTAGTTTTCATTACAACTTTCCCACAGTACCCTGTGCTGGTAGGACGTGCTTTGAGCAGAAGTTAAGTGCCGCTTGAGCCTTTTTAAATATAGAGAAACCCCCTATACGGGTGCACGAGTACCCTTGCATAACTGCAGCCATAATACGCACCATTGCCAAGCGGCTGGGCCCCCTGCATCCTTCGTCCTTCGTCCTTCCTCCACCTCCCCAAAGGACCATTGTCAACTGACAATGCCGCTGGCAGATGTGTTGATAGTTTCAAGGAGTGTTGAGAGGACAAGGAGGAGTTCCACCAAGGGATCGGGATGGGTTTTGCTTGGGCTGTTGCCAGTTGAATGCAAATATTAATAGCGCAAATTTTCTGCCGCACAACAAGGCTGAGAATATGTGCCAGGGCCAAAAGGAGAAATGGTGTGTGTATGTGTGTGTGTGTGCTCTCGCTTGTTTTACAATTTTAAATGCATGAAACGCATAAATTACCCCGACTGACTTTCAGTGTATTTGTTTCGCTTTGCTCTCGTTTTGCATACAAATCAAATTTATTTGCCATTTTGTTTACATTCACTCTTACACTAGCCTCGCATTGGTCTGTTTGTGTTTTTAATTTGAGTGCAGCAAACAATTTTCAATTGATTTTGTTTTTTATATCTTTTTTCTTTTTGATACACATGCATCGTGAGGAGGGCCAATATTTGCTTTATCTCCAGCGAATGGGTGTTTGGGAGCAGGAGTGAAAACTCTATTAAATTGATTCGTGTTTTAATGGAATCGGGACTCGGCGAGTGGGGCATGTTGTCTTAGCCATTAATTGAAAACTGCTGATTGAATAATGAATGCATGGACAGGTTCAGCTTAATGTAAATAAACAATGTGACTAAAAACAATAACCACATCAATTACACGTTTTTTATTTCACAATTCTAAACACTTTAAGCCTGCTTTAATCATAGCAAATAAAAGCATTTTGATTTCGTAATTTAATTATGTCCACTCACACTATCCCGCATTTCCCACTCCATTTTATTTTCATTCATTTGAGCTGAGAACGGGGAAAATGAGCTTTATTAAAAGAGACCGAGCTGGTCAAGTGCAGAATAATGAAAATGCTTAATAAGGCGTTGGCGACGAACAAATGTTCGCTTCTCCATAAAGTTTAATTAGAGAGACAGGCGGTTGACAGAGCCAGCATTTGGAAATGAAATGCAACGCCCACGGAGTCAATGCTAGACTTTATTAAAATTTTAATATGGAACCAAGTTGCATATGTTGTCATAGAAATATTTGAAGCAAGTGAGAAGGGGCGCTTTAAAATGTATTAAAAATTTTTAATTAAAAAGCTAAAAACCAATGAAATTTTATGAGAAAATTAGCTTGTCATTCAAGCAAATAAATATTATTTGCTTATGCCAAATTGTTAGCATACCAAATAGTTTAGTTTTTATTATGTGCGACTAAATCTATTGTATGTGTGGGCCTGAATAATTTTGGTTGAGTGTAGTTGATTACCCGCCTCATTTCATTTCAGTCCAGAGAAACGCAATCAAATGGAAAACCGGAGCCACACCTTGACTTGACCTATGGTGCGGTGGTCTGATTAAATTTCGGCTTCCCAATGCTATAATTATGACACCTCAACACACTCACACCCCCACATACACACGCTACTATTTTAGGGTGGACCTCATTTACAAGAAAATGAAATCTAAATATATATTTAAAAAGGAATGTGTACCACGAGTCGTATGAGTAATATGATAAAACTCGTAATAAGGTTTTTTAATAATAAGTTCAAATAATTGTTCGAGCATTTTAGGGTCCACTCTACGGCACACACTCAAAGGACTTTGGCTAAGCTGAGTTAAGCAAGCTAAGTACTGGGTGGGGTCCTTTGAAATATTGCACAATCAGCGCATTAAATAATTAAGTGCTTAATTAAATAGGGAGCAGGAAGCAAAACGCAGCGATCCCGAGGTAAGCAAGTAATTTTTCCATTGTATTACATTTTGGTGGTCAGTCTATGCATACAAATCGTAGGGATTGGCTGTGTTGGATGTGAAGGAAAGAGTTATTTGTCTTCATTTATCCATGCCCATCACGTGCTACGCCAAAATTCGTAATGAAAACTAAATGAGAGCGAAGACCACAGAGTTTGACTTGGTCTGTTGCATGCTGGGCATAATTAACTATTCGATTACGAAGGCAATTGTTGCAATTACTTGTTACCGAGTTGATTGTGTTATTAAAGGCAAAGGGAATTAAATGATGTCTATGTGGGTCAAGCAAAATGGATTTTCAATTGTAAAATGATGCTTTAAATGTGTTTTTTAAACTTGTTATTTAACAATAAAGTTGGTTTTTCTGATAAAAGTAAACCCTTAAAGGGGAAAAATGTATAACTAGTATTTCTCTTAATTGTACAAATTATAACAACAGAGCTTTAGTTATCTGGAACTTAGTTATTTTTTGTGTAGCAAAAAGGGACCTAATGCAATGTATTTTTTTTTCAAGAATAATTATAGTCAAGATATAAAACTCAAAAAAACTCAAAATAAATAAAACTAAAAACCGTTTTAAATACACTCATAGCAAAATTAACTCTAAATTTTAGAAATTCGCCTTAAAACTTTATTTTTTCTAATTCCAAGAAAAGATTTATATTTTCAAGAAATTTTTTTCTCAAAACAAAAAAACTTTTCTTAAATCTAGAAAGTGTTTCTCAAATGTAGAAATTGTCGCCATAAACTAAGCTCACCCTAAATCCAAGAAAGAATTTCTATATTTTAGTAAAAATGGTACTTGTTTTTAGAAATTTTTTTCTTCAAATTAGAAATTCTGCCCTAAAAAATTATTTACCCTAAAAAATAGAAAAATTTTCTCAAATTAACCTTAAAAATTCGATAACCCTAAAAAATAGAAACGCTTTCTTAAATATAAAAATATTTTCTCAAATATAGAAATATTTTCTAAAATATAGAAATATTTTCTAAAATATAGAAATATTTTCTAAAATATAGAAATGTTTTCTATAACATATTTTCTAAAATGACCATAAAGTTGTTCTAACCCTGTCCGAGTAGCCTAGGGGTTAGAACGTCTGACCAGAAATCTAAGCACCGCAAGTTCAATTTCAGCTGCCGACATCTTTCTTTTTTTTTTTTTTTTAATTGTGTTATAAACACAGATGAGAAGTAATGCTTAGGACGACTAAAGGTTTTACCCTTTATTGAAAAGTAATTAAAATATTTTTTTCATATGAAATATCATCTTAGAAAATTTATTTTAAATATTTCGACTTTCACAGTTGCGACTTAACGAGTTCTAAAAACTTTTTTAAACTAATATTCTTCGCAAACGCCCCATCATATAGTCTTTGGTTTGACGTGCGTTCTTCGCGCGTGACCGTGGCTTCATTCAATGTCTTTGAACTCACGCGCGGGAGACCTGGGTTCGAATCCCACCGACGGGCGAATAAAATTATAAGTTTTTTCGGAGAAGATACTTATCGGAGTATACTTGTAAGAACTGAAATAAATCATAATTGTACACAATTTCTCTCTCTCTTCCCCACAGAATTACAGTTGAAATCGATATTGGCAATTCATTAGTGCAACACTAATACATACAAACTTTTCTGAATAAAAAGCAAAGTGCTTAAATCATTTACATATGTATACACATACATAAATATACATAGGTCCATAAATCCTGAATGAAAAATTACATCATGATTAGAAAAAATATCCTAAAATTTATGGTTAGATGCCCTACTTTTAAGAAATATTTTTCTATTTTTTAGAAAAGTTTTTCTTGTTTTTAAGGCCCTTTGCCTTAGATTTTAGAAAGGAACGCCCTTAATTTTAGAAAAATTTACCCTACAATTTAAGGTGCGATGCCTTTGAAGTCAAAAATAAGGCGAATTTCTTGTTTTTAGGGTTAATTTTGGTATGAGTGTACTAAGAAATATTTACTCAATTTTATTATTTAATTTTTCAAAAAGAAACTCATATCAGTTACGGTGCCTGGTAAAAAGCACACTACATTTAGGTGCTCCATAAATTGATATATAATAAGGCATAGTTCAATACTATTACTACTTATTTGTTTGTAATAACATATGCTATAAAAATCTGTTTATAAGGTTTTATTAATATTTACATAGCCTTATGACTTCATTTTATAGCATATTTTGTTTAAAAATTAAATTTAAATAGGTATAAGCAATATTTAAATACGATTTTGTTCTCTTTCAAGTCAGCAACTTTCCCTTTAATATTAAATCACCCCAGTTTGCTGAAAATAAAAATAGAGATTCCTAATGAATCCATTAACAATCATTAGCTAAAGAACACTCCCATTGCGAATAACTTTGGCAAGCCTTTAGCACATTTACTTCAATTAGTGAGAAGCCTGTATCGCGCTGGCTCTGTCTCCCTCCCTCGCCGCCTCCGTCTCTCTCCCACCCGCCCAGTGGGCTTAGACCAGCAGACATCCTAAAACAAGGCCCTCTAGATACAGTTATGTATGTTGTGTAATTACACAAATGCATTTATGTTTCATACTGAACAAGATACAATGTACAGACGTTTTGTATTTGTGTAGCCATTCAGTCGCAAAACAAAGCATCAAATGCATGTGCGAGATAGGGGAAAGGAGAAAGTAGAATGTAGAAAAGGGGGGGTCGGGTTTTGGGTAGGTGGGAAAAGTAAAAGTAGAAAAGTAAATGCATACTATATACATATGTGGAAAAATTGCACGCAAATATGTGTTTGTGCCAGCATTTCTGCAGTTTAAGAGCTATTCAAGCAGGATTTTGTTTCAAAGTGGACTTTTTGGTACCTCATAAGCTTAGTAATATATTTAGTATTTAATAATAAGATTTAATAATTTAATATTAAGATTAATAAATTTTAATTATATTGTAATGCATTTATCGTATTAATTAGTTTACGATTTGTTCAAGAAATAAGTCAATCAAAATAGATAAAATTATCTCAAATTAAACAACATTTGAACACCTAAAAACTTAAAACATTTTTGAACTACATAATTTTATATAAATATGTTAAGCTAGGTATGACTTATCAATGATTTGAATTTGAATGCCGTTCTCTCTTTAGTTTCATATAGAGATAATCCAATTTGTACATTCTGAGATTCCAGTATACTCCTTTTTTCCGATTAAATGAATGGGTAGCCGGCATACAAACATAATCAGTGGCATTTCATTTGGCTGCATCAGCACAAAGCGAGTCCCAGCTCAGACTTAATTAAAATTTCATTGTGTGGCCCGCTTTGGCTGTTTCTGCTATTCCTCGTTGTTGCGTATTTTTGTGTTCATTCGCCTTGTGTCTAAATCCCATTCAGATTTCACCCTTCGTTTGCCGGGACTATTGTTTTGGCAGAAATGCGTTTTAACTTGCCCCATGGCATTCGTAATTCTGTACGCGTGCGATATTGTTGAGCAGCACACTTGAGACGGCGTTGACAAAAGTCAAGCTGTTAACCTTGCCAAGAGGAGTCCACATTTGTGCATTTAGAAACTCAGACTTTCGCTCTCTACATCCAATTGTCTTTTGTGCGGTAATTAGCAGCAGCAGCAGCAACTGCAGGAAAGTGGGCTACAACAATTTGCATGGCCAAAAGAGAAAGAGTTGGAATACCAGCTGGTAATGGCCGTTTTTCGAGGCTAGACGAAACGACTTGGGCCACTAATTTGCCAAATTGCTCAAATAATTGGCCAGCATGATGTGTTTCATTTTAAATTAAACGTCACCGCCACCAAGCCAACATAGAACCGCAGTATTCCAACCACTAGCCAACTGCAATTGGCAGCAGTTTTGCGTGCCCATCCATTTTTTTGGTTTTCGCATACTTCCGGCTAAAAAGAGTCCCTTGAAAATTTGATGGAATACCAATTAGGTAAGAGTTGAAGAACGTTTTAATTTAATGACAGTATTAATAAAGTTACATATTCAATTCAGAAGAACTATTATTATTTTTTTTTTCTTGAAGCTTTATGTAACTTTATTAACTGGCTTTAAAAACATATCGGTTTGCTTATAATTGTTAAGTATTTTTGTAGTTTGTTCATTTAACCAACTTAAAATTTTAAAAACATCCGTTACCATTTTTATATTCCTCCTTAAGCTATTATTTTTAATTACCAATACGTCTCATACTTAACTCACTGAGCCATACAGTTAAATAAACGAAGAGCCCTACTATACCAAAGAGTGTTCATAGTTTTTCCATTTTCAACGGAAAAAATTTCGTTTTTCCGTATATTTTTTTTAAACTTGTTTTACTGCTCTGTGGCTCACTTTTTGCTGGGTATTTTCCCCTTTACTTTGCTTGCACACATAATTTGGCCAATTAAGCGCGTTTATGGTAAAAATTAACAACGCCGGCAGTTAAATTGCCTTGTATTTAAAGAGAAACCCCATAATGAGAGCACATAGGGAATGTTCCGTCATAAAATCAATAACGAATAATATAATGCAAATGGAAAAAAATGGCCCAAGGATGAGTGGAATTTTTATGCCTTGAAGGACGTCATCGATATAGACATACATAAATTCCTCGAGCTTTTATGGCCAGTTGATTCGGTTGTTTTTTTCCAGCCTAAGGATCTCGGGCCTTTTTGCGTTAACGGCATTATAAGTAATCATTTATCATCGATTGCCAACATGTGTTTGGCCTCGAGTGGATCCGGGCCAATGTGCGTTAACGTTGAAGTGAAGCACCATGATGGAGCATATTTCAGTTCACTTCCAATTAAGGTCATCGATTTCGATGTGATTTCGATTTAAGTTCAGACGCGAGAACCGAATATTCTCATTAAAATTTCGTTCAGCTTGGACTCCTGCTAAACTTCTATATTTATCTGTCCCCAGCGAGAAAGCAGCTAGCTCAACTTTCTCGATTTGACAAACTACACGACTAACGCCCACTGAGATCGATCAGATGAACATGATTGATTGACATATCATATCATTCCGGCACCAATAACAACTGCAGTGGCAGCCGGATGAGTGCGAATTTGAAAAGCGCATTGAGGACAAAGTACAGCCGAATCGTCAACCAATTAGCCCCACAAAGCTGATGAAGTTTTCCTGGATTTTGGGAGCTCGTGATTGGGTTATTGACTCATGTCATGGGTGCTCTCATTTCTAGCTGCACTTGCAGTCCCCTCCAAATAGTTCACATAATTTGCACTCGCAGTCGGATGGTTTAAGTGCTTATAGTTCAATGAACAGAATGCTAATTTCAGCTGGAAGCAGACAAATATACTCCTAGAGAAGCAGCATGAGTACTCTATTTAGAGCCAAACAAAAAGACGAAAAATACACAGAAAGAAATAATAATTAAATATTTATCAATTAATTTGTTATTGTAAAAAGAATCGACAAAACACATGATTTTAAAGATTTTTATTTTATACATTAAAATAAACGATTTAATATGTTATATGAATCAAATAAATCTTTTAAAAATAGCTTTAGTTTTTGTGATTAAAGAGCTTGAAATTTTCTTACAAGCGTAAATTTGTAAAATGTCAAATATTATTTATCATATTTTATCAAATTATTAATGTATTATTGAATTTTTTTAGGTGTGATTGCAAATATTTATTCGCATATTTATTGCTCGATTCTGAAAGCCAACATTTTCATCAGCAAATACTTCAAACATATTTATCAGCCTTAAATGTATTTCGTTCCACTTGCTGGGAATTTTTCATATCCAAAATTGAAACGGCCATTTCCCCACCCATTTGGATTTTCTTTTGCACTTTGAATTTCTCACTAGATGGCCACCTTTTAAGTTCAGTCACAAATAAAAGTTGCAGGCATTCCACAAAACTATTGGCAAAAGAGATATTTTTGAGCATTTCTAATCTTCGTCTTATTGTGGCCAAATTGAATTTTGCGGCCAACTTGGGTTCGGCCTTTGTCTGAAAGCTTTTGTGGTCAAATTGATATGTCAGTGACCTGGACCCACATCAAAATAAAGTTCGACATGCGTCGTTGGCCAAGTAGGCAGTGTCAAATAAGGGTAATACGTTTTGGAACTGATGCAAAAATGCTGCCGGGATTATTAACAATTTGCCAGGCTTAGCTTGACTTAGCCTCGTTTAGCCCATCATAATTAGCAATTCATTTAGTTTCAGCTGCAACCCTTTTCTAATGTTTCCTAATCCAAAAACCTTACAGACTTACCTTCTTTATTTAATGCCAAATCTTCAGTGTCCTTGAAGCCAAATAAAAGCAGCCAAAGAGGAGAACAAAAAATTAACTTGTGGGCTGGCTAAAAAGTTTAAATTGAAGTACTTGGGCGCAGTTGAAAACTTTTCTCCCAAATTGATCCCCCGCTAACCTCTCCCCCAACAAATATTACAACAAAATCATAGCAGAATGTCCACGATTTTTAGGTCCAATTTTCATTTGGCTTCTGCCGATTTCAGTTTCGTTTGGCTCCTGAACAAAAAGCTTGACAACTTTTTGCCAGTTCAAAGTGCAAAATAAAAAGCAAGAAACTAAAGTTTTTGCTTTGATAATTTTCGACTCATTTAATAGCTACTTGCTTTTGGTACCAGATTTTGATCTTATTTGTCTTAGGCATTTATTTGTATGCTAAATACTGCCTCTAAGTAAGTGATTAAAAAGGTACTGAATTTTCATCTTTATAATAAAAAGGTAAGATAAAGAAAGAATTAAAATAAAATGCTAAGAAAATAGTTGTATAGTTAATTATGGACCTTAATTCTTTTAATCAATAAAAATAATAGATTTTTGTTTAACCTTAATATATATAAAAAAAGTCTTTACTATTATCATTTTAAGCCTTTCTGAATTTGATTTGACTTGTTAATCCAGTAAAATTCAATTGGCTGGTATAACTTTTTAATCGTTGTTAACCTTGCCAAGTTGTGAGTACTGGTTGCAGTCTTCGAAAGGTTAAACAATTTCACGGATTTACTGCAGAGTTTCTGCTTTCTCTCAATTAATTAAAAATGCATTTCAATTCCAGCACTGACCTGGCCCTGACTGGCTAAAAGTAGCATCGTAGCATCGGGATTGTGGGAAGTAAACTGTGAAATTAAAGCGAATCCTTGACTGACGGATGCTGATGCCGGTTAACCCTTGAGCATCCAGCCAAGGCGTTAACAAGCAGTAATTAATCAAGCGCCGAAGTCTGGCAGAGTAAAAGATGATGGAATGGCTTGCTTTCTTTAAAGCCAGCCAAGTGAAAGGTGCGGGAGAAAAGAAGGATTCTTATAATAATTCTCACAAAGAAAAACATTTTTTAATTATTGCAATTTATAGAAAAACTATTATTTAGTTTGGTTTAACAGACGTTGTTTAATAGCTATTACTGTTATATTGGCTCTTATTTTATTTTAACTATAAGAAATTAAAAAATTTGATTCAAAACGTTCTGTGAAATTAAAAAAAGTTCATTTATAATTTAATTTAATTTTGATTTCAATGAAAATATATTTTATAAAGTTCCGAGTTTCTTTCCCAAATAGCAACCATTTTAATGTGAAGGCCAAGTTTGCAGATATTTTTTCACTGCAGTCAAAGTTTGTGCGATTCCATCTTTAATTTAATGCAAACTTAATGGTTTCCGCTTTAACTGGGCCGTAAACCCCCAGATCCGTTGGCTGCATTTGTTGTACCGCTCTGACTGGGTAAACAAACGACAATGCATCACGTCAACACGACTGTAGTTTGCGCCTCAGCACTAAACAAATTTTATTTGCTCACACACATCGAGATGCGAAACTTTTTGCCAAGCCCCGGGGCTATGAGAAAAGTGGTGCAGAGGTTTGGATGGGAAAAACTGCATGTTTGCGATTTTCATCGTCTACAAGTTTATTCAGGACTGAAATCAGCATCCTCGGACCCCGCATATTCCGGGGAAACTGTGCTCCAGATCTCAATGGAGCATCGGTGTAGGAAAACCGACTCTGTCTGCTGGCATCCGGGCATACTTAAGTCAAATAGTCGAACTGTCAAGCAGCATGTCGATATATGCTTTAGCGTTGACTTGGCTCTCTTACTTTAATGATTTTATCTGTCAGTCCTCAGTGCTCTGCCCCTGTCTGATGGGGCGTATGCGCAATTTTTGCACTCCGATTGAAATAAATCGAGACTCCCGAGCAGCACACATGTGCAGTTTGTGATGCTCTCGCATTTTCCTCGTTATTTATTTATTAAATTTTTGCGATATTTTTGCCGGCAAGCCAATTGACATTTCACATTTATTACCCACTTGTTTCCCGCCGTTTTATGGCAAAATAAAATTCGTATAAGCATCCTGAAATACATACGTCCATGTTGGCCGCAACCACGCAAACGTTTATGAATAGCACAAAATATTCAGGGGCTTTCCGTTTCTATATATAAATCAGGAGATGTGGCAGATTTTGGAGTACATTTTAAAAAGCTTTGCATTTTTGGAAAGTCTGCTAATTGGACAAATCCATTAATTTTATTTGCCATTTGCAGCCAAACTAGTTTCGGCTAATATTGGAGTCAATCAATTTTGGTTTTATTTTTAATTACCTAGAATTCGTATTAATTAAGTTTCTTGCTATTTATATTAAGAACAAATAAATAAACGAAACTTTTAGAATATATGTATATTAAATTGGTTAAGAGTTTTTAAAAGACAGAAACAAGAAATAAAATCAAATGTTTAAAAGTTTAAGTACATTCTCAAGGTCATTTTCTTAGGGGTTATTTTATTACAAATTTGTTTATGTTTCAACAAAAATGATTAAAACTGCCTTGCTTTCAGTAATAAATTCTTCTCCTCCTTTATATTTTATACGACACTAAACAAAAAATACCCCCCAAAACATGAAAACAAAGCATTTTGTTGTGCGTCTCACGCGTTGCAAATAAAAGCGCTGCCAATAAAATGCCACAACCAGAAACGTGTGTATATGATTTTTATACCGAAAGGAGTGGGATGTTCCGCACATCCAGCCATATAGACATATGTATCTTGATATGTATTTCTGTATTATCTCGGCGATCACGTGCTGTGCAGTTTGTCGAGACTTATATAGGCAACAGTAAAGTGTCTTTCTGACGGCGAGTGTAAAAATGTCTAAACACAAACAAAGCCGCCGCAGTGACAGCAACTTTGTAACCATACAGCAGCAACAATCTTGGAAAAGTGTAAGAATAAGTTAAAAGGAACATGTGTATGTGTGAAGCCGTAAAAACAGAAACACAGGGCCAAAACGGATTGAGCTGGTGAAAACGGCCGGGAAAAAAGAATCATTTTGCATTGCAAATCATAAAAATGGATTTATTTGTGCATCTCGTACGTGTTGTTTCCATATCGTTTGGGCGTTGGTTCAAAACGGCGGATTTGTTGAATAAACAAGTTAAATATTACAGTAAAGCAAAAACCCAACTATCAATATTTGGGAATAACCCTTTCAATCGCAACCCACTTATATTCTTTGTTAGTCAAAAATGTTACTATTCAGTTAATTATTTTAATTAAACATGTTATTGTTTTATTTTGACCAAATAATTAATTTCATATTTCTATATTCCACCTTTTCCTTTTTTGTGCAATGAATAATGCTGGTAATAATTTGCACAATTTAACAATCAAAATTCAAACAAACACGTTTATATCTATGCAAATGTAGTGTTGTTTGTTTGCCTGGAAATGGTCTAATTATTTTATGTAATGATTTTCATTTGTGTAATTTCAGTTCAATATATATTATGTTCTGTTGTCAGATGTCAGAAAAAAGTTTAAATATTTATGCGAAGGATGATTGCGCATCAATTTAAAAAACAATTCTGGTGGCAGTATTTATAAGTAATTAAATATTTAATATCATCAATACAGGATGTAATAAAGAATGTTACAACTTTAATAAATTTTAATTTAAAAAAAAACGTTAAGTAGTATAAGGTATTAATTAGTCGTATCTTTGATCACTTGTATATCTTGCCATTAGTGACAAATAAAATGCTTTATTTACATAAAAAGGCATTGATTAAAATTATGCAATTTGCGGAATATTTTACCTTTAACATACTTTTTTATTTTGTTGACTGTTTCATTCATTTTGCACCTCAGGGCCAAAATGTAATAATTTAAATGGGGGTAACAAAATTATTAAGCGGTCACAAAATAAACAAATTCGGAAAACAAATGAAATAAAGTTGCTTGCTGCTTTTTCGCCTCATTTCTCTACCACGCTGACAATATTTACCTTACATTACGTATACGCCACGTATTTAGCGACAGAGTCTGTAAATTGAAAACGTTAAGTGCATCATCGGGGGACTGGGAGAAATGTCTCTATAGATGCGACATAATGACGCCAACAAATCAGCGACAAATGCATGGGCGGTGCACAAATTCACCCAACATCACCATTGCAATAACAAATATTGGATGCTGGCAAAATTTCAATTGTCGTTTCTATTTACCCAAAGTCATTGTCGCCCTCGGTGGGGGGTTTCCAAAGAAGTCCCCCCTCCTTATTACTCAATGTGTGGGAGAAAACTTAACTTGAGTATTGGCAAAGTTACCCAACATTTTGGTAATTGATATGGATGGCTAACGATCTTCGAATATGGGACACAATCAATAGTAGAGCTGTTGGGTTTGGTCTCGCAAATGGCTGTTAATTCGCAAGCACGCTTGGAATTCTGTGGCAGCCCAAATCAGTTGCAGTATTCGTTTGCTTGTCTGATTGAGTCGGAACTCCTACTAAAGACACAAACAGTGGCATGTCCTTGCGCATGACGGAATTAACGAAAATTCCGTTGGCCGAATCAACTATGCCCGTTGCAGTTGCAGTTAGGCACTTAAAAAAAAAATTAAATCATTTGCAATCTTCAAGATGTTAAATTTTTTTAAAATAAAAATAATGTGGAAAACGCCTAGCACTTACTTTTTGTCATATCTTATAATATTCATATCATCATATCTTATAATAACAAAAAACTAGATTGTCAAAGACTAATCTTTTCCATTTTTCTCAGTGCAATTGCAGTTGTGGCAGGCAAACAACACCAACAGCCACCACACAACCAGCTATCTTCATTTGGCAAGGGATGTATGTACGCACAGACCCAGGAAACTCACATTTTCGCAATCGTTACCAATTTTTGTGGCTGAATTTTCATTGGGAAGTTGGTGGCTGGCATTGCATGCTCTCTGCTCATTGATCGCACACTGTACAAAAGTTTAGAAATAATTAGTAAACTTTTAATTGGAAACTAGTACGCAATGGCGAATCGATTCTCTGCCACACACTCCATTGAGTGGCGGTCGATTTTGGATGTTGGCGTTGATTTCTAAGAGCTTTTCACTTCTAGAATTTTTTGGTGCTCTTTTGATGTTGTTCTTTATTGGTCCCCCCACCCCCACCGCCATCCACCTTCTCTCTGTCTCTACTTTTGCTCCTCTGTTTATTGCGTTGCATTTTTATTCCCATGAAATTTGTGGCTCTGCACAAATTTTTCAAGTCTTTGTGGCTTACAAGGATTTTCTAACGAAATATGCACTTCGTGCCTTGTTGGGTTAGCAGCACTAAAAGTTTTTATATGCCATACTTTAAAGGGGGCGGGGGATTTCCATGTGTATATGTGTGCGAATGCTTGTAAATTACCCAAGGCAAAAGCAGCTTCCATTTGCAATACTGTGCGTATACTTAATTTCACTGAAAGCCTTGAATTTAGTTGGTTTTATTTCGGTGCCTTTGCAACTATTAGCTTGGTGTGAAGTGCAAGTGGGTCACAGTAATACAATAAATATATAAGCTGGGACTTGTGTTATTGTGATTGTTTTAATTGTGGTATTAATAAAATATATAATAACTGTGAGCATTGCCCTTTCATAACAATGTATATATATTTTAATTTATCACATTAACTATCAATCTGAGTTTTGATATGAAACTTAAACTTATTATACCATTGCAAGGGTATATACCCGATAAAGTATTTATATTCCAGCCGTGTCCGTTTGTCCATACATTGTAAAATATAGTTTTTATTTTTATCAATATACGGTTTTAGTTTTATAATCGTTCGAATTTATTATTTAGCTGCTATAGGAACGATCTAAAAATTTATCGGGAAACCGA
Source organism: Drosophila kurseongensis (assembly GCA_018153305.1). Taxonomy (NCBI): domain Eukaryota; kingdom Metazoa; phylum Arthropoda; class Insecta; order Diptera; family Drosophilidae; genus Drosophila; species Drosophila kurseongensis. The sequence goes on along the minus strand of JAECXX010000005.1, from coordinate 11,092,225 downwards.
CCTAGGGTAAGCATTGTAATCGAAATAGAAAATATTACATTTTTGTATGAACTACAGGGGTATATATCCTACAGCTTGAAGAAGTTTGCATTTGAAAATTTGTCATTTTAACGTTGATTATTTCCGTGTTACTTATTTTTAAGTTTTCGATAACTTTACCAAATTTAATCCGATTTTAATGTCGCATACCTCTTAAGACTCGTGGTTCGATTTTCTTAAATTCTGAATTCAAATTTTATAGTTGATCAATTTTTTGACCTATTTTCATGTAACTTATTTTTAAGTTTCCGATGACTTACAATTGGACTTCTAGAGTCCATAACTTTAGCAAATTTAATCCGATTTCAAAGTGGCATACCTCTTAAGACTCGAAGTTCGATTAAAATCTGCATATAAAATTTGTCATTTCAACGTTGATCAATTTTTGCACCCAAGTTTTCGATGAATGATTGTTACAAGGTGACCTTTAATTTAATTTCAATTCGGATTCAAAGTGGCATACCTCTTAAGACTTGTTGTTCGATTCAATTCGTTTCTACGCAAATTAGTCCCTTTTGTTAGTAGTTTATATGTCGGAACGAGTCGATGACTTGGAACCATAGGAACCAACGGGTAAAAAAGGGGAAATAAATGTATTATCTTGTTGTTTCTGTATATATATCCATATACTCCGAGATATATATTTTTTGAGCATTTAGTTTTAGTTAGCTGCTACGATCTAAAAATTTATTGGAAAATCGACCTGGCTTCAGCGAAATCGAAACTTAGAATATTTAATTTTTTTAAGAGCTTTAAGGGTATATAAACCTCGGCTTGATGAAGCTGGCTTCTTTTCTTGTCTTTGTATAAAAATTTGAATATTTTAATACTTTAATATATTTTGATACCTTTGACCCAAAATGTGTGTTGAAATATTTCTTTACTTTATTTCTCTACGTAGCTCTGCTTCATGGTAGGTAAGTTTGTTAAACAAACTCGAGTAATTTGATTGCCAGCAGCAATTTGATAACAATTCATTATATTTTGCTGCGCAAGATGGCAAACGGCAATTTAAGCCAACTACACTTTAAATCTTAAACTTAATTTAATTTTCAATGCAATGCAGAGAGTGCAGGGTTGAAAAAATAGAGAAAAGCGGGCAATGCACCTGTGAGGTTGCCTCTCCATGGAGGCACGGATTGTGACACAGAGGGTTTAGAAACGATGGAAGGGGCTGAAAATGACTAAACCCAGACACGGCTGCATATTAGCAGCAGCAACAACAACAGCGGCTTCATCAGGAGGGAAGCTCCAATGCGATGTGCAACACTTGCTGGCAGGAATTTGCATATAAAATGGTATAGTAATAGAGCAGGACAATCGACTAGAAGATGACCTGGTTTATTTATTTTTTAAGTCGAAGGCATTTATAGCTTATGAAAAACCCTCCCCTACCGAAATTGAATTGAGTTAAAAAGATTTATTTATAACTATTATGTTTTAAATTAATTAATTAAATTTAAAAAAAAAGAAATTTAACTGAAGTCAAAAATTATCCAATCAAACAAAAATTCGTTAAAACTGTTTTTGTCTTAAAATTTTAGATCTATATATTTAAGACTTAGTATTAAGTAGGTATATAAAGAATAATCGACTTAAATAATAAAACGCCTTTGCTGAGAATCTACCCATTTTTTGTAATTTATCGTTTATAGTAGGTTTAGTACACCCACCTTCTTTGATGGGCACCAAAATTGCCAGCAGCATTCACAACGCATTAGCGCGAATGTTCATAACCGTTGTCTGGCCCCCGATGTCTGTGAGGAATAGCTGGGGGTAGGACTTAAAAGGAGGACTTCAGGGGACGGGAGAGTTCAACTGGCAGCCTGGCTCTAATGCATACACCTCAAGGCTTAATTCACAGAGTGCCGACGTTAACGTTTGCTATTTTTAACTCGTTTCGCATGCAGGCCCCTGTTTTTTTCTTGCTGCGTTGCTTTGCGCATTCTTGTATTTCCAGGCCCAGCGTGAAAATGCCGCACGTTGTAATGAAATGAAATGTAATTTGCATTTAAACACACTTAACACACACACCTCCACATATACGTTGACAGGTAAAGGGAGAAATTCAGGCATACACACACGTACACCCACATGCACACAAAAGCTGTGGGTGGTGTGCGTGTCTGGCGGTCCATTCACATTTTCCACCGTTGGGCCCACGTGCATTTTATTTTATTAAAATTGCAGAAATACATTTAAACTCAACATTTTATTTATTTCCAGCGACTTTTCACTATTTTCTCGGTTTCTCCCATTTTCACAGTGATTTCTGCATATTTTTATGTTGGCATATTTTATTGTCTTTTTCTGGTTGTGTTATACAAATAACTTACATTTAATTAATTGCAATGCTCTGACAAAGGAAGAATTTTTTAAAATCAAAATAAAGTATTTGCCTTTTGCACTTTCCATTGTGTTAATGCAAAGCATTCTAACTATTTTTGTTTTACTTAAATGATGTATAAATAGAGAGTTACATATTTTTAAATTTTGTTATTAAATATTGTGAGAATCTGTTTTTAATTAAAGGCTGATTAAAATGTTGTTTACTAATGCTTTGTAAGTCCTTTATTTGATTTGCCTAAGCAATTTTAAAATATTTTGCATATTTTGCAAAAAGTCATATTTTATTATTTTGCTATTGAATAAAATCATGTTACAACACGTAGACAGACTAACTTTTATTTCTCATAATAATTTTGTTCAGTCAAAGTTTTCAATGAATTTGTATTTATTTTTTACAGGATGTATTTCATTTCATTGAGTTTCAATATGCCCCGAAAATGTTTGTATTGGCAGGGGTGAAAATGTCTTGTTTGTCCTGTTTTAATATTTACGAACCCTGTGCTGGCCACTGAACTGAAACTATTATTTTTTAACGAACTAACGAATACGGTTGATTGAACATCAACAAAGCGAAAAACCGAGTGAACAAGCAACATGTTGCCTGGGAAAAATAACTATTTTATTCACTATATAAGTGGATTATCATGGATAGTATGGTATATATGGGCCATATAGTACGCTTTGCTGGCGGGCGAGTCAAAATATTTGCCCTTTGCCTAAAACAACAGACAATAAATAAATCGCATTTGTATGAGAATGCTAAAAAAAGGAGGGGAAGAAGAAAAAGAACGGGAAATTGGCCAGTGTAAATACTAGATAAGCGGATTTAATTGAGATCTCTACAACCAAACTGTATTACGCTTTTTTGAATGTCGGTGGGCAAAAGCTAACCAGTTAAAAATGGTGGAAAAATGATAACATAATGCCCAGAATTTTTGTTCTTTTTGGCGAGCTGAACTTTAATGTTATAAAAGGAAACATAAACAAGAGAGAACGCTATAGTCGGGTGCCCCGACTATCAGATACCCGTTACTCAGGTAAAGGGAGTGCGAGGGAGATGGAGATAGAAACTTTGATCACGCATAACTTTTTAACGAATGGTCCGATTTGGAAAATTTCTTCTACATTTCGATAGGTATTGATAAACACAATAAAACTGCATTTTTACTTTTCCGAAATATTTAAATTTTTAAAATCGTATATAAGCGATTGTGGGCGTTAAAGGGGGCGTGGCACCCTTTTGAAATAAACTTGCGCTGCGTAGGAACTCCTAGAATCTACATGCAAAATGCCAATCTTCTAGCTTTTATAGTTTCCGAGATCTCAGCGTTCATACGGACGGACAGACGGACAGACGGACAGACGGACAGTGCTAGATCGACTCGGCTAGTGATCCTGAACAAGAATATATATACTTTATAGGGTCGGAAACGCTTCCTTCTACCTGTTACATACTTTTGCACGAATACAATATACCCTTTTACTCTACGAGTAACGGGTATAAAAAGGTCTGCTTGTTTAAGTGAAAAACAGCAGAACATTCTTTTATTCAAAAGATTGTAAACATGAAAATAAAACATAAAAAAAATACGTTTTAATAAGTAATTGAAATAATTCTACAAAAAATATAATAAAGGGCTTTGCACCACAATTATTTCTTTGAAATTTTCCATTTAGTTTCTCCTTTTCAAAAGATGATTTTACATTCCGGTAGTTGTGTAATTTTCCTGATTTTTCACATCCCACTTTGAGTGCCCCAACAGCTGTTGCTTTGCAACACGAATTCTAGTCTGTACAATTTTCTTAAGACCCAAAATAAGTTGGCTATTTGTTTGCATAGTTTACTGGCACGGTCAAGGCACGCCCTGCCACGCCCCTTTTTCCCGCCCAATATCGAAGAGAACTGCAGGATTTTTGAATCCCCATCTCTGGTGGGGTAATTTATGCAAGGAAAACCCTTCGGTCTTGGCCCCAGCATGCTTTTAATGCTATTTGCTTGCCATTTGGGCCAATAAATCATTTTGACTCGCAGATAAGTAATTTTTTCTTGCTCTCTCTTACAATGTTACCTTCTTCTTCTGGGGTTTTCTGCTGCCGTTTGCAAAGGTTTTCCTTGTATGATTTTTTTCGGCATTTTCTCGGACTTCTCTTTCGTCTTCCGCCTGGCTCATGATTCATGACTCTGCCATTCCTTGGCCCGCACAATTGTAACGGGAATCTGGAAAATCTGTATCGCTCTGCCCTGGGTTTTCCTTTGCGTGAAAATATTTTGCTGCTATGGTGCTGTTGCCGCATTACGCGGGTACTGCTTTATCGATGCTCTGCATTTATGCCAAAATTCATCATCGAAATTGGTCATGTGCGACCTTGGGTGCATCGTAAGCAAAAGTGGTTGTATAATGAACGCCGAAGCAAGAGAAAATCCGGGGAAATGATTGGAAACCAGAAGAAAGTAGGTCTTGTTTAAATTTAAATCACGAAATCAGAACACGAGTTTTCAGCAAACATTTTTTTTCGTCGAAGTATTTTCCTTTTAATAAACTTTTCATGGGCAAATATCCAATTAAAGCCACCCAAACTAATGCATAGTTATTTTTGTTAAAATAAATATTATATTATTTGAACTATAAATTTCATTCCACAATATTGTTAAATTTATAGGTATTTTTTAAACTAAATCATACTGTCCAAGTCAAAGTGTAAACTTACGAAATTAGATTTGATTAACACAGAGATTTTGAAATACTGTTACCTACACCATAATCTTCATTTATTTGTCTTTTGGGAATATTTTACAACCTTTGTACTGACACCAAATAGTCTACCTACTTATTCCTAACTTAATTGACCAAATTATACGCATCATGTTTACTCAGACAAATTGTTGCTACCATCTTAGCCTTTGCCAAGAGTTTAGCTGGCCTATATTTATTCGATAGGCTTCCCCCTCACTGCCATCGGTTATTGTTATACCCAAAGCTGTTGCCTGAAGTTTCATACGTATATGATTTACTTTGGCAGTTAGTTTAATGATGTCACTTGGTGGTGGATGCTCATTTCTGCCCGCCGGCGAAAGGCGCATTACCATTAATGTATTCCTGGGTGTCTGTTCACAGTAGGCAATCAGGCGTCGTGTAGTTGCCAACACCTGCGCCGAAAGTCTAAGATCTACCACCAAATATCCGCATCTACGTATCAACGAAGGTGGGTGGACGTGTTTATAGAAATTGTGAGTGGGCGTTATTTCAGCAGAGTGCCACCCACCTACATTAGTTTGCTTGATTGAAATTTACGCCTCGAAGTTTTGCCCTGGAATCTGTGGTATGTTTGAAATTTTCTTGAATGGAGCAACATTAAGACATTGCTGACTCAAGAAGTAGTTATGAAATATACATTAAATTACTAAGCTTTGCTCATGATTAATTCAAAATTTAGTTATTTTCAATATTGGTTTTAAGGTATCCTTGCAATTTTCAAATATTCTTATATATGAAGTATATAAAATCGATAAACATATTTCAAGTCACTTAAATGCACAGTGTTAAGCTAAGATCTATATTTAAGATATATTTAAGTTTCCTTAACATGGTGCATTACATGATTAAATATTCAAATATTACAAATATGTGTTAAATGTGTTAAAATTCTTGTAAAATCGCGTAAATTTTCTTTACTTTATTTCAAGTTATTTCTTTCGAATGTCAGAAACTTTTAGTGACACCATTTTTTTGGTCTGATTGCCAAGCTCTACCATTTGCAAAAATTTATAAAAAACTTAATGTCAACTTGACATCAGTTGCAACTGTTCACCTGTCAACGAAGGCAACGGAAACAAAAGAAATATCCAAAACAAGTTGACGCCAAAAAATGTGTAAAATTGTATATAGGTAATGTTGCTGGCAGAAAATGTTGGTCCTTGCTCGACCAAGAAATCTCCAAGGATTCTTTACCACTCAGTTTGTTAAGTGGTCCAGAAATGTTTTAAATGAAGGTTAATTAGTTTAACGACTGGGATTTTGCTTAATTGCAATTGTATTCATAAGGGTCAGCTTCGAATATGTTGGGTTGAATTTGATACGTTTTAAAAATTCATCATAATTACCAAATCATTTTTTTTGCGATTGCCCCTACCTCTTGCTAATTCCAGCAACTTATTAAATGTTATTAATATTATTTCGCTTGTGCTTATTAATGTATGTTGTTATGTCTGGTCAGGGTTTGCCCATTTCCCCCAGCCCGGTCCAACCAATTTGTTGTGTCTTTCTTTTATTTATTACATTTGCCTTGTTGAGGTCAGTATTTATTCGACTGAGTCTGGAGTGCTGCCCCGCCCTCATTCTATTTGAGTCCCATAAAAGCTAACAGCCCCAGGCATTAAGTGTGTTCTCATTTGCTCCCAGCCCTGAGCCTTAATTAATATGAATTAATTTTAGTGTTAATTGCAAGTGGTGGGGAATGGTTTACGCTCTCTATGCATGTGGAAGATTTCTGTCTGGTCCTCACTTACACGAAAATAAAGTGTTAGTACTGCGAGAAAAAGGGTTTATATAAATAGTCTAGAAATATATATGTAGGTACTATTTGTATTTTTTGATAAATATAGAAAAAAAAATATTTACAAATATAAAATAAAAAGGGCAATAAAGCACTTAGTAAACAAATATCTTTCATAAGGCAAATATAAGACAAATTAAAATAACAAATACTTGAAAAGAAATTGTACTCTTTTTTATTTAAGAAATTTATGCTTTCTACTCTTAAAGCTATTTACTACTGGGGCAAAAAAAAACGTGTTCCTTAAACATCAATCACCTTCAGTACCAACAGCCCACAATTACGAATTTCTTGCCAAATAACAAGTAATTAGCTTAGTTTGGAATACGATTTGAACATTATTCAGCAAAAAGCGGCTCAAGTAATTTAGTTAATGACTTAATTAGACAATTACTTAACTTTGCTTATGGATAACAAAAATGAAATCAATGGAAATGTTTAAGAACATTTTTTCTGGGAGTGCATAAATTCCATTAATCGAAGTATTCTTATCGGTGGCCAGATCTTTTGACTCACAAAGAAATACAAAAAGTGTGCGCAAGATTATCAGGGACTGTTTTGTTTTTGCTGTTGTACAGAGTAATTAATATTAAGTATACGTCTTGTTTGACAGCTTTCAGTTGTTAGCTGGCTAAAGAGCCTCGAAAACGTCACGTAGATAAATAGAGCCACTAAGACCCGATGTCAAAGAGCAGCTAAATCAAATTTCGCCCGCAACTTTTTAAGTTTATTTTTTTTTTATTTCGCCTATCTGGTTTGGCTTGAAGGCCAACAAGAAGGTAGGTGGACAAGAGTAAATAATAAATAAATATTTGGAAAACGTTTCGCTAACAGGACACGTACTGGGAATTAACCAGGGACAGGGGGATAAGGCGACGGTTTCTGCTAGAACGGAAGCATCTGGCTGTGGCCAAGACGTGCCCAAGTCTTTGTTGACTAAAGCTTAGACCACGGCCGAAAACTTTTGGCTGGCCATTAAAGTTTAAAGATGAAGGCGACAGCTTGCGAAACCGCAGAGGATTTGACCCCGGCGAATATAATCCATGCCCATCCCCAACCCTCCAGCCCCATTCCACATACTTTTAAACGATTCCCCTCTCTTTAGGCCTGAGTAACCGCACTGGGTTGGCGGTTCTTGAAGCCCGCATAGATTTACAATCAGCTGCTGTTTGGGCCTTATGCCACAAATCATAAAAACGCATCCACACACGAACATATGTTCGTGTTAGTTCATCATACGCCCTCCTGCGGCCATGTGGCCTGCGTATACGTGATATTTTATGGGTCACTCGCTTCGCCGTCGACCCTAAATCCCATGGATGTCCTGGGAGCCGATTTTCAACAAAGCTCGCACTTCGTATTCCGCTGAGGCCGTAAAAATAACCGCTCCTTCTGCTCTTTTATCCCTTGGGAGACCCGAGTGAGTCGTGTAAGTGTAATCCTAGCTCAAACTGTATCTCATTACATTTGATTTACAGATAATCAGGGCTAGTAGATGGCGTCTCCTTTCTTAAACACTTTCTCTTGACGGTACTTAGGTGGTGAGCTGCTCTATGTTGAATATTTTTTCCCATCAATGTTAGCAACTAGTGGGAAGAAACTAAAAGTAAAAGCTTATACCCATTTAGACGTTAATGAAATTTTTGTAGAGTTAATTGTAAGCCATACAAAATTTAATTTCATGAATGATTGTTTAAAGATAGTTTTCTTTTTCTATCTAAACCCTTAATTTTAGTTTCTAACGTTAGCAAACTCCAAATTTCAATGACTGATGCTGGTAAATATACAACATAAAGGTATTCAGGTCACTAATTTATACACTATTTACAACCTAAGTTTAATTGCACATTTTAAATAACAGTCAGGCAAGTAATAAATCTCTGACAAATAACTAATTAAAACCTAATGTTCTGCAAGTGCATCATAAATGTCCTCTTAAAACGTGAAATATTCTCTATTGAGTTCACCGCACTCCCATGCAGACACCATAAAATGGCATAAAGAAACAATTCAATTACCCGAAATTGCAAACGTTTTTACACATCGTTAAATGCCCAAATGCACAGAAATGCAAAACGATGTCAAAAAATTGTTGTGAATTTCATTTATTTCCAGGCGTCTCACATTTGGGTGGCACTCTGGCACAAAAAAAAAACTTCGTTCAGTTGACCCGGAAATGGTACGAAAAAGGTGCAACCACCAGCAAACAAATGCATGTATGAGTAGCAGTCAAGTGTCCAACAAATTTGCACAGATTTTGCATCTGGACTTTCATATGGATCTGGTTTGGGGCACAAAAAGAAGCCAACGATGAATAAATGATTTATTTTTAAGACCGTCAACAGCCCGAGGAGAATTGCCGGTATAACATTTAACAGAAAACATTCAATTAAATATTACGAAGCGGTTTTTTCCCAGCCAAGATTGCAAAATGTTCTCGCTCAAAAGAGCATGAGCTGAAAGCCAAACATTACACGAAAATTGTGTGTAAAATTAAAAAAAGGAATGAGAGCTGGATGTTGGAAATAAATTGAGCAAAATGGTGGCAGCTACTTAAGTGAAAATATTTTTGCGCTTGTAATAACTTGGCTGCTCTAACCACAGTCTGGGCGCGGCCAAAAGGAGAGCCGAAAAGCGCAACACGAAAGGCGCTTAAGTGCTGTGGCTTTGGCCTAGAGATGTGTAAAATAAGCCCCACAAGCAATGAAAATCACGTTAATTTAAGTCTAAATTAGGTTTAAAGGATTTTTATCAGAATAATCGCCTTGTTTGGCAATTATTAAATATTCTCTCACAGGATAAAGCTCTTATATTTATAAATAGCATTATATCACACGAAAGGAGCTTATGTGCTGGCCTAGAGATGGGAAAAATAAGCCCCACGGGCAATTAAAATAATGTTAATTTAAGTTTAAATTAGGTTTAAAGAACTTTTTCAGAATAATCGTCTTGTTCGTGCGATTATTTAATATTCCATAATAGGGTATAGCTTTTATATTTATAAATAGCATTATATCACACGAAAGGCGCTTAAGTGATGTGGCTTTGGCCTAGAGATGTGTGAAATAATCCCAAAAGCAATGAAAATCACTTTAATTTAAGTTTAAATAAGGTTTAAGGGATTTTTATCAGAATACTCGTCTTGTTTGCGCAGTTATTAAATATTCTCTCACGGGATATAGCTTTCTCCTTATTAGAGATCTAATAAAGTAAAACCAAACATCTTTATTTATTTAATAATAGCATAATAGCACTATGTTCTGATTATTGATTATAAAATATCAGTTACAAAACAAGTTCTTTTTAGTTTAATGTTTAGTAGAAGTTTTAAAATGTTCAGTCCTGGAATTTGAATATGATTTAAATAATAATTGCACTTATTCACAAGGTACCATCTCTAGGCAGGCCTTTTAGATCCCGGCTGCATTCATACGTTTTCGATTAAGCTTGTTCTTGGTCTACTTTGCCGAAAACGGAAAGCGGAAATTTACACAAAGAAAGGATGTAGCACACGACCGGCTATAAGACGGAATCGCAGCTGTAGCTGCAGCTACGGGCCAGGCCCAAAGTGGGCCAAAATTGTAGCACGGCTATGACTGACAGGCCATTAATTTTGGATTACCCGGCCAGGACCACTATGGGGCTCACGGCTCCAGCCAAGAGTCGTCGACAGGCGGCGACCGACAAAAATTGCACATACACTTGCAGGCGGCCCTCAGACGAGGCTGTTAAACATTTCATAATGCCTCGGCACACATTTCGGCCGCTCCTTGGTTCGGCGGTCGTTAACGTTAATGACAACTTAAGTGCTCATGTATAATTTCTGTAAATTATTGCCTACCTATGCAACAAACTGGTAACAATGAAGTGGCCAAAACAAAAAGGTTTAAGGAGTTCCAATCAAAACTTTAATACTAAAGCTGCTCACATGTATCCATAAGAAGAAGCTTAAGATTTATATGTTGAAGTTAAATTGACATTTGTTAATATTAAATAAATTCAACCTTTTCAGAAAACTTTTAAAATAATCTTATTTTAATTGGTAATTCATAAAAACTAAAATATCCAAAAGAAAAAGGCATACTTTCCAAAATATTTAAAAATAACTTTAGCAATAAGAAGCCTGCCAGAACTACTTACATTAATTAAATACAAGAATCTGTGGTAGTAAATCGCTGACCTTCGTGACGCCAATGACAAAATAATAACATTGGCCATGCCATAACAAAGGCGACGACAAATCTAATTACAGAATAAGCCTTTTAAGGGCTTACAAGCCGAAAAACGTAAAGTTTTCATGTTGGCAGCAATAAAACTGTCGACTCAGACACTTTTCTGCCATCAACAAGATGTCGCCTAACCCATTGAAACTCCCAAAAACCGACACCCAAAAGATGTCGAGACCCGAATTCAATTAATGTAATTCAGTTGAACATGGAAACTAATTTGGCCACCTTTGGTTGCCTTCAAAATAAAATTGCGACTAATTAAGTAATGAAGAATCCTGAGTGAAGGGCTTACAAGTAAAAGTTTGCAAAATGTGTCGGCTTCAACCCTTGCCAAACTAGAAAGTAAATCATGTCCATCAACTTAAATATTAAAGTGTTCGTTGTATATATATAAGTCAAGCAGTGTAAATGTACAAATCTCGAGGCATAAATCACAATTTCTTTGCCATTAAGACGAGACCGCAAAGATTTGCGGCTCCGCAGAGTTTGGTGATGGTATGGGAATCCGCCACAGTTTGGTGCCGGGCCCCAGCTGGGTCTGTGGCTTTTATTCCCGGGAATCGTCATTTAGCCAAGAAAAAAGTTATAAACTAAGGGCTTCCTTAACTTACCAGCTTAATGGCCTTAAAACTTGTCTAACAATTTAAGCATTCCGGTTTCTTACGGCTTCTTCAGAAGTGTTCGTAAAATATAAAATACTTTTGTGACTTTTTATTGAAAAACGAACTAATTTATTTTATTGATTCTAAAAATCAATGTCATTAAAAATATTTTAATTAATGTCATCAGGACATTTCCTCGCCCAACTTAATTCCGTTTTCGATACTCTTCTTCAAGTTTGGCAGCATGCACTCAAGGGCCTGTTTCTCCTCGTCGTCCATTTCGGGGAGTCCGACATTCTCCTTGATGCCCTGGGGTCCCAGGATGAGCTGGGTGGCAAAGAACTTGGCCTCGGTGACATCCGAATCCACATAGGCACACTCCACAATGCACTCGTCCTTCGATCCTTTTATTCCCTTAATCAGAGATTCCACGAAGTGATAGGCGGCATAGGCCATCGATAGGGTGGCTGATCCCAGGCCATCCTTGGCCTTTACCACTTCGGTGCCCGCCTCCTGGATGCGATGTATCAGGGCCTGGCGCTCCTCGTCAGAGCCTTTGTAAGGCGGGTGGCACTGCGACAGGATGGGCAGGATGGTGTGGCCGGTGTGGCCACCGATGACGGGCAAGTCCACAGTCCTTGGGTCAACGTTAAGGAAGTCCCCAATAAAAGCCTTCGATCGCACCACATCGAGGGTCGTCACACCAAAGAGTCGGTTCGGATCATAGGTTCCCTTCGCCTTGAGGATCGTGGCAACGATGGGTACTATCACGTTGATGGGATTCGTGATGAAGGCGAGCAGGGCGCCGGGACAAACGGCACTGGCCGCATGGGCCACTTCGCAGGCCACGCTGGCATTCACGTCCACCAGATCCTCCCGTCGCATTCCCGGCTTACGGGGCAATCCTGCCGGAATCACCACTATATCTGCCTTTTCCATCGCCTTCTTGAGACCACCTCTTCCCTCGAAGTTGCACACCGTGGCCCGAGTATTAATGTGCGACAGATCCGCCGCCACTCCGGCCGTGTTCCGAATGTCGTGTAACGAGAGCACCGAGATGTGCGGATTCTGCTTGAGGAGTAGGGCCAGCGGCTGACCGATGCCACCCACCGCACCCACGACGGCGACCTTGAGGCCTCGCATGCTGCCACCGCGTCCAAAATTGAAGGCCTCAAAAGGCACTCTGGATACTTGGGTGCATAATCGGAGGGCAAACATTCTCGGGCACTCGATAAATATATTTCAACTGTTCAAATTTATAAAAGCCTTTACCTAATAATCAAAAATATTGCATGGCGGGGTGAAATAAAAAGTATAGATAGCGAGATTTGTAATGTTTTTGTTTTTGTAAAAATCAAAAAATTAAGTTAAGTCGTAGTATTGAAAGAGTTTATAGAATTTGTAAATTATAAATAAATTAAATTCAGTTTTTTGCTATAAAGTACGAAAACATTTATATCTGGGGTAGTACGTAAAAATTAATATAAGTTTCATCTCTCTTTAATTTTAATGGACAAAGGTCAATAAAATATATATATAATAATATATTTCGGGTTACCTCTCAGTATTAAGCCACTTTTAAATAATTTAACATACACAAAGAAAGAACGGGCAACTCTAATTGATTGTTAGTACGAAAATGTAAGCCATTGTGTGTATTTCATTTTTATGTGAATAGTAGGCATTGATTTGAAAAGTCAAAAGTTGTAATTCTGCTTATCCAGTCGATTTCATTCTTAGCAAAATGTTTCTACTTGGAAGTCTAAAATCACAGACAAAAATAGCACCATGGCGAGTTGCAATTCGCACTTTAAAGGTGGCCGTGGTGGGAGCTGGTGGAGGGATTGGCCAGCCGCTATCGCTCCTGATCCGCCGCAGTCCTGGTATCGATGAACTGGCGCTTCACGATCTCTCCGAAATGAAGGGCATCGCTGCAGATCTCTCGCATGTCAGTCAAGAGGGAAAGGTGATCGGGTTTTCGGGTGAAGTCGAACTTGAGCCGGCCTTGAGTGGAGCGGATGTGGTGGTTGTGGCCGCCGGAATGCCACGTCTCCCAGGAATGCAGCGGGATCAACTGATGGCCGCCAATGGCAGTGTGGCTGTAAAAGTGGCCACTGCCGTTAGTAACGCCTGTCCAGGAGCTCTATTGGCCTTCATCACCAATCCGGTCAATATGATTGTGCCAACGGCAGCAGAGGTCCTTAAAGCCCATGGGGCTTATGATCCGCGACGTCTCTTTGGTATTACCACTTTGGATGTGGTGCGCTCGAAAAAGTTCATCGGCGATGCTATGAATATATCTCCTAATAATGTAAACATTCCCGTGATTGGTGGCCATGCCGGAATCACTATTCTACCGCTCATCTCACAATGTCAGCCGGAGTTTAAAGGTGGTCCTGAAGATGTCCAGCAGATGACTCATCGCATCCAGGAGGCAGGAACAGAGGTGGTAAATGCCAAGGCTGGTAAGGGATCAGCCACTTTATCGATGGCTTTTGCGGGCGCGCATTTCGTGGACTCCTTGCTTCGTGGAATTGGTGGCCAGGAGGGCATCATCGAGTGCTCCTTTGTTGCCTCGGAGTTAACGGAGGCCCCCTTCATCGCCAGTCTCCTAGAACTGGGAAAGTATGGAATCAAGCGATATCTACCCCTTCCTCCGATGAGTGCCGATGAAAAAGAGGCCTTCGAAAAGCTGCTTACTGTTCTAAAAAAGAATGCCAATGAGGGGATCGATTTTGCCAGAAAGTCTTTGAAGGAGAAGGCTATTCCAGCGGCTTTGCCATAATATCACTAAAATTTTATACTTTTATACCTACAAATAAATGAGGGAAAAGGGTTTAATATTATTCTGTCTAAATGACTAATTTGAACTGAGATCTAAAATAAAACGATTAGACCCTAGAAATTAGATAGATTACCAAAACAAACTGATTCTAACATCAACAAATAAATTTTCCACCTCAACAATACAATTTTTTTAAGAAATGGTGTATCCAAATAAAGCTCTGATATTTTAATTAATTGATTAATTAACAAATAGTTTTGATTGCCTTGTGATTTTATTTATTTTCTCAAAGCAGCAAAGTAGAAAAATAAGAACAATAAAAATTCTTCAGATTGAAGGAGGGATAACTTCACAAATGTTTAAAGTATTTTACTAAGGATTGTGGTTGTATTTAAAATCATTTGGTTTTATTTCTGTTTAAATGCCCGCAAATAAATTCCGGCCAAAATATTTCTGTGGGCCAGCGTATATCGTCTGGCAGTAAATTACATTTGCACTGAGACGCTCTCTGCTCGACCTGCTAACAAATTGCTTGGCCATCTTTGGCCCCCCTCGAAAACCCGACTTCCTTCCTACGTGTGGCCCCCAAAAAGTAGGCAGCAATTTTCTTCACTTTATTTCACACTCGCCCCATAAAAACGAAAAACACATTGGGTGTGTCCATTTTATCTTGTTGTCCCCTCCCTCCCAAAAAAAGTGGGTGGCGCCAAACTTTCTTGCGACCCAGTTTCACTTTCACCCGGAGTTCACCTGGCCAAGTTTTAGTTGGAGCGTGTGTGTGAGTAATTCCACTATTGCGGCTGCATTTGTTGCTGCCACCCAGGCTGACAACAAGATAAATTAAGCCAAGGCATTTCAGACAACATGTTGGCCAGTGGGCCACCTACGAACAGAAACCAGAATGTGGATTTCGAAAAAACAAAACATGGGTCCAAGAAAAGGTGTCTCAGTTAAGTGGCTTTCCAAGTCATTACGCCAGGGAATTATATGTCTTTTAAAAAACCAATTTTACCATCCTATAAATAAAATAAACTATTCAGCCTTTCTTAATTTTTAAGCCATAATTTTTCCATAGTTACACCGTACTCTTTTTGCTTATTACGATTTTCTTACCGACCTCATAAATTTTCGTTTTCTGGCCTCTGGGCTATTTGTTGGTATTTTGTGGTCATATATTTCATATGCAACACTTTCCGTTTATGGGTTAACTAATTGCAGGAAAATTCTAAGCCACATCAGCAAACAATTTTCGGTCGAACTACTTTCCGCAAGTTTTGGAGCTGTTTTATTTCTGATTTGGCTACGCTACTGCTTTCTGTTTATTTGTACACAAACTTTTTGTGGGTCATGCCGAGTGTTTACCTGACCATCGCAAAACTTTATTTATTAGCGAAAGTCATTTGGACCCGAGGTTTCCACCGATGTTGATCTTTCCGGGCATATTAAAAAAGTTGCCAAGTAGCAAAATCAAAATACTGAAACTTGGTTTTTTATTGGTGAATTTCGGCTGGCTTTTAGTTTCATTTTTATTAAAAGCAGTAATCGATAAAAATAAGTTGCACTGTAGAGTGCCAAAAAAGTGAAAAGCCTTTTCGAAATTTCTAATTAAAGGAAGAATTTTGGTTCAAGAGATTTTACTTCTAAAACATCTGCTTTCCCCGAAATGTTCGTATAAATCACATCCCTTTTTGAACAAATACGGAACCAAAATACGAAACTTATCAAAACAAATAAATTCCTCCGGCTAAATGTGTTCATTTATCTTAATTTAGCAGTTTAGAATGCCAAGCGAGCGGGGGAGTGGAACAATAATTTTTCACACTATTTTCATAGATCCTTGTCAAAAGAGGATAGCGCCTCGGGAAACCGGAAGTCCGAGCAGCTGGGTTAGAGCTGGCCCGGGGCGTTTAATTTCCATGAAACTGCACATAAATTTCCCAGTTGGCTGTAATTTCTGGCCAACTCCGCAAACCTTTTTTGTGCGGGAGTAAACAAGGCAACCCAAAGTTGCAGCTTGGAATTCGCATTCGATGCGAATTTATGGCCATTTCCCTTTACCTTTGCCCAGCCGTAATTTTTTTTTGGTAATTTATTTTGAGACTGGCCAAAACAAACACGTTAATTTCGCAAATTAGTAGCATGTGTTGTTCCCCTTACCGGGGCTTAATTAGTTTAAAAGGCCCGACTGCTGCCGATCGATAAGTCCAACAGTTGCGAGTTGTCTGAGTTGGTGGCCCATAACTTTGCTGTACTTTTGCACTTGTCAGGACGACGTCCAGGACGAAGGAGATGAATTGGAGCGGCTTCTGCCAAGAGCCGGACTCGATGTAGTGGCCCTTGGCTCGTGGATCTCCATAAATTCCTGGCCAAAAGGCGCTGGCTGCCAAAACTATTACTCACACTCCTTCGCCACCGGCGACGGACGGATAATTCAAATTGTCCATTACGCGCAGCTGCCGCTCGATTTGAGTCCTTTGGCAATTGGCCGCGGCGAGTCCTGCCAAGTTTTCCGCTTTTGTTTGTCTTCATAAATTTTACTTTCAAAGGAAATTTCAACTAAATTTAAGTCTGTCCGTCCATAACTTCACCCGGGGAATTCGGTGGCTAATTGCGAATCAACAGAACCTCGATTAAAAAGAAGCGCTATTGCCAATCAATAAAAACAATTGAAAACCAATCAGAGTTTAATTACCGCAACAAAACGCTGATGAGACGTCGACAGTAAACAGAAAATCCCGCACAAGGAGCGAAATCACCAAACCATAAATCAATAGCATATATCCTGGGGCCAACGTGTATGGAACATGGAGCATATGAGGCGCAACCAAGTAGACCGCAGAATAAAGGCAACAATAAAAACTGGCAATAGGACGGACTCGTAAAAGAGCGGGGGCCATGAGGATGCCCATAAACAAAGAAGTAAACAAGCGCCAAGTACAATAAGTAGAATACACATGCTCAAACATGCAGGCACAGCATATATGTCTGTACATAAAAATGTCTCGTTGGGTGGACTTCCGCCGGAAATGGAGTGCAGAACGAGCAGCACTTGTCTGCTGATATCAGCAGCGATAGACGAGCGCATAAAAGCCTGCTAACCAGCTCAAAGGCATCATCATTACGAGCTTGACACGAATATAAAATAAATAAATAAACAAATCATGTGGGCGCTGAGTGTAAGAGTAATATAAGCGAGTATCTCAATATTTAAAATGCTCTTGTTTAATTTGTGATTGGCTTACATACCCTGTTTCCAGTTTTTTTTTTCATGTTATGACATAACGTTGAAAGTTTGCAAAGGAAACCAAATAATAATCGGTAAAATCCCTAGTAAATGTATGAGGTAAAAAAATTAAAGATTTTTTTGATGAATCCTTATCCCTTCTGTAATCAAAAAAGATTGTTGCTTTCGGACACAATTCTAAGTGATATTAACGCCGGTTCTGTGGCACCGCCAAATGTTTTGTAAGTCCCGCCTTTAAACATATTTAAACTATTTGTTTTGTTTTTAATTATATATTATACTAATGAAGTAATGAAAAAATGCTTACAAGCTTATAAAAATTACCAAGATTTTTTAACTTTGCTTTACTGTAAGAGTACTTTCCTTAAGAAAGTACCCATATAAATGGATTTTTATCAATTATTTGCGATAATAGCAGTTGGCTATTCCCAAGGACTAATTTAAAATTGCGCAATTAGGTCCCGAGCCAAAAATTCTCTTAATGTCTATTGAATGTCCACAAGTTTTTCCATTGACCGGTCAGTCATAATCTATAAGAGGATGCAGTTGCACGACTTCATGAAGTATATAGACCTAGGTTGCTGGATTGGGTTTGCACCTCGCTTTCAATGGACAGGACGGCCCGCAAATGGAAAACCATACACGTTGGAAAAAAGGACTTTATTTGTACTTGGAGTCAGTTGTGCATTCTACCAGCTTTTTGGACAGATTATCTATTGGTATCAAAACGGGCGGATGGCAGAGGAAACGAGTGCTTTTGTGACAAAAATTGCGGAATCGTGCGGTGCTCTTATGCTAACCTCTGTGGGATTCGCCAACATATACGCTCTCACAAGGGACCGTCATCTGATTGAAATGGTGTTCCAAGAGCTGCAGGAGCTATATCCCAGAGCCAGGGATAGGCACTATCGTTGTCAGCACTACTATGACTTGGCTATGCTTATAATGAAGATTGAGTTTGTGTTCTTCATCGTCTTCTTGGTGTACTACAATAGTGCCCCAATTTTGCTGCTGCTTTGGGAACACCAACAGGGGCACGAACTGAGTTTCACGATGCAGGCTAACACTTGGTTTCCCTGGAAAGTTCATGGCTCTGCGATTGGGTTCGGTGTGGCTGTACTTAGCATAATCCTGGTCTCGACTGTGGGCGTGGGATTCGGTATAGTAGCTCAGGATTTGGTGTGCATATTCGTGTTCCAACTGAAAATGCACTACGACGGCTTGGCAAGTCAATTATTGTACCTGGATTCCCGTCAGCCCGATGCAAATCAACAGTTGAGGAATCTGATCGCCTATCATTCGTGCATCATTCAGATCGGGGATCAAATTAATCACATCTTGAAATTCGTATTCAGGATTAGCCTGGTTGGTTCTACAATTGCCATTTGTATGACGAGCGTGGCTATTTTGCTACTCGACTTGGCCTCTGCCTTCAAGTACATAAATAGTCTGACTGCATTTGTCCTCTACCACTTCGTCATCTGCTACTTGGGCACTGAAGTCACATCCGCTGTAAGTACTCTAATATCTCTAACATATGTATTTTGAAGGCTGTGACATAACCTTGCATTATACTAGATGGTAAATCAAACAGGTGTCTGTTCTCATAGGTCTATTAGAATTTTTTTTAAATTACCTTATTAGACCTCCAGGCTGACGAAAAAAAGTCCTTATATTTCAAGGCAGTATCAATTCACTCACAGTTCATAACAGAATGCAGTTGATTGACTATATGAAGTATATAGACCTCGCCTGTCGCATGGCATTTGTACCACGCTATCGATGGATTGGAGGGCCAAGAGATAGAGATATACAAACAACAGTCAAACAAAGCCTTTTCCTGTTTGGAGTTGCTTTTATGGTCTACCAGAATTTCGGAGTAATTATGTATTGGTTCCTGTTCGGCAGAAATGAAAAGGATACGGCCAAGTACGTTACACAACTTTCGGAAACGTGCGGTTCACTTATGTTAGTCACTGCCGCATGCTCTTTTGTGTGGACACTCACAAGCAACCGTTCCAATATTGAGGCGGTTTTCGCGGAGCTCCATGCGCTGAGTTACAGACCAGAAGATAATCAGAATCGGTGCCAGCATTACCAGGAGGTGGCGATCTTTATAATGAAGATTATGTTTAAATTTTACATCATATTTTATGTGTATTACAATGCAGCGCCACTTCTTTTGCTCATGTGGGAGGATCTGATGGACAAGGATATATCCTACAAAATGCAAGCCAATATGTGGTTTCCCTGGAAGATTCAGGGTTCAGCACTAGGATTTGGCATCGGTATTATTAGCCAAGCAATGGGTTCGATTGTGGGCGTTGGTTTCACCATAAAAGTTCTGTGTTTAAACTGCATATTTACTTGGCAAATTAAACTGCACAGTGACGCCTTATCCCGTCAGCTACTCTCGCTCAACTCTACCAGTCCAGAATCACATTGGAAATTAAGGTCTTTGATTGCATATCATTGGCGTATCCTTGAGATTGGGGAGCAATGTAATCGGATCTTGAACCCTATTTTCCTGAGCAGCCAAATTTTCTCAGCTATTGCCATTTGTACGACGAGTGTGGCTGTTCTTCTGCTCGATCTGGCATCTGCCTTCAAATATGTCAGTGGCCTTGTGGCATTCGTCCTCTACTACTTCTTCATTTGCTACATGGGCACCGAGGTTACTAGAGCGGTAAGTAATCTTTTTGAACATTATTTTGGCAAAGCGTTCGGAGGTTGAGCCAATGGTTCCATGTTGATATTCAATCTGATTTATAGAAGTGTCTAGATAATGTCAATTTTTATATTCGATTTTTCTTTGGTGGACACTTGTTTAGATGCTGTCTGTGGCGAAAAAAATAAAAAATATAATCTTAGCTAAAAACAAATGTTTTACCACCTCGCATTAGGTATTGGCAACTATTTCGGGTCAGATATATATGTTTTGAAATCGAGTTTTGTCATTACCGTAGTTGGTAACTTAAGGGCAGCTGCCGTTTCCCAAGACCTCGATTACAGCTGATTTAAAATGATTCAATTAGAGCTGGCTAGAATCGACGCATTATTGAGTCAGTTGCAGTTTGGAACATGATGCAGTTGCACGACTATATGAAGTACTTGGACCTAGCCTTCTGTGTCGCTATGATCCCGCGTTTTCAATGGAATGGACGTCCAGCAGAGGGAAACAAAAATGAAAAAGCCAGAAAAATTCTATTCCTATATGGCCTTATATTTTTAGCTTACTTGAATGTTGGCTTTCTTATATATTGGATTTTAAACGGAAGAAAAGCTTCAAATACGAAAGATTACGTGGCCGGAATATCGGAGATGGCAGGAAGTCTTATGCTTTCAACTGTTGCCACCTGCAATGCATTGATCATCACGATAAATCGACCTCAGTTCGAGGCGGTGCTTGCGGATTTGGAGGAAATCCAACCAAAGTCGAGAGATAAGCACTATCGCTGTCAGCACTACTGCAGGTTGGCCACAGGCCTTATGAAGTGTGAGTGTATATATTACACGATCTTTGTTATATATTTTAATATAGCACCCCTTGTGGAAATGCTGTTCGAATACTTGATGGATAAAGATAACTTCAGTTACAGGCTGCAGTTAAACATCTGGTTTCCCTGGAATGTCCAGGATTCGGTTTTTGTATACAGTTTAACTTACCTCAGCCTTTGTTTCACTTCGGTTATAAGCGTGGCATTCTCGATGATCACTCAGAATATAATATGCATATTTGCATTTCAATTTAAACTACATATTGATGGCCTAGCCGATCAGTTAATCAGCCTAGATTCTTGTCATCCAGAAGCCCATCGGAAGTTGAGAAAGTTAATCGAATACCACTACCAAATATTGAAGCTCGGAGAAAAAATGAATAGGACATTGAACATTTCCTTTATAGTAAGTTTGGTATTTACCACAATTGCCATTTGCATGACTAGTGTGGCTGTACTGCACCTTGATTTGGGATCTGCCTTCCAGTTCGTCAATGGACTTATTGCTTTTATTTCCTACAACTTCATAATTTGCTACCTGGGCTCTGAAGTCACTGTTGCGGTAAGTAAGGGGATAGAATAGTTTACTTTTGTAAAGTAGTGATATAGATAATTTTAACACGTATCTTATTCCTTTTTGTTTTTGGTTTCGGTTTTCGGTTCTAATTTGTCGTTAATTAATGGCAGTTGCCTGCTCTACAGACTAGTGTAAAAGGCACTTCTATTGGGCAATCAAGTCAATTCATCGATTGGGGGTGTGACATTCCCCGTGGGTACTCACAATAGTATCTGCATTTTTACATTTCAATTTAAAGTGGACCTCTTCGATATATTCAACCAATTACTTGAACTGGAAGAAGTTTCAAGGTTTACAGAAGTTTCAAGGTCTAGATGCTTAACACATCATCAGCTTAATAATAATGATTTAATGATTTTAGCTACAAGTTTGAACTGTCTAAAATCTCTGTTGAGATTCATTGAATTTAGCATATGGAGGGTTGAAAGCATCCCACAGATCATGTTATTTACTTCTAAATTTCGTTGGTTCTAATTATTTGCAATATCCCATTCTTATAAACGGAATAATATATTTACTTTAGAGGTATGTGTCTTGGGAATTCAAAGGTGCCTAATTGGCATTTTAATATTCTGACAATTTTTTTTATCAAAGTACCCAAACTAAGTGATTTGTCCTTTGCATTTCAAAGAGCTGAAGCAGTTGCAAGTTCTCACAGTGGATTACCTGACCAACTTCCTTAACAGAGAAAACGGCCGAGTATGTTAGTACTAATTTAGGACGAAATGCAGTTGGAGGACTTTATGAGATATCCGGACCTAGTCTGCCGAGTGGCCCAATTGCCCAGAGTCGAGTGGAATGGCAGGAGATTGAGAGTCAATCCCAATTTGGTCAAACGCTTTATCTTCTGGTTTGGAGCTATAAATTTATTATATCACAATATTGGTGGCTTCATGTACGGATATTTTGTCGATGGAAGTGCCATGAACCCGATCGATTATATAGCAGAAATGGCATGTGTGGGTAGCACGCTTGGATTTACCCTGGTGGGAAGCCTTAACTTTTGGAGGATAATGAGCTGGAAGCCACAGATTGAGAAATTGATTACAGAGTTTGAGGAGTTGTTTCAACAAGCCAAGAAGAGACCATATCGAGCTCAGTATTACTACGAGGCGTATACCCGTCATATGAAGATATCAGTCATATTCTATATCTTATCCGTTGGTTTCTATGTCTTACTGCCAATCTTTTACATGATTGAAGAGCTTCTGACAGAAAACAAGCATTTGAGTTATCGCATCCAGAGTAATTCCTGGTATCCCTGGAAGATCGAGGGATCTTTGCCTGGATTTTTTGCTGCGATTGTTTGTCAGGCTGGTTCGGCCCAAACCAACATGTGTGTCATCATTTTTACACAGTATTTAACAACCTTTTTCGTCGTTCAGCTGCAAATCCAATTTGATGGGTTGGCCAAGCGGATTGAAGCCATCGATGCCCGTGATCCAACTGCCAAGAATCAGTTGAAATCTCTCATCAAATGCCATAATAGATTACTTAATCTGGCGGACAGTGTGAATCAATCCTTTAACTTTACGTTCTTCATAATCCTCTTCGCGTCTATATCTTCTTTGTGTTTCCTCGGCTTTTCCATTATCGTGATGGACTTGGGCACGGCCCTAAAACAAACGATGGGACTTCTCATCTTTCTATTGTACAATTTTTCCCTCAGTCAAGATGGTACGGACTTGATTTTTGTGGTAAGTTTTGGAAGGGCTTCAAGTTAAGGGGTTATTATTACCATTATAAACTTTTAAGTCCGTCAATTTCAAAATCTTTTGAGAAATATGAATACAAAGTATTTCATCTTTTATCAACAAGGGAATTAAAGCACTCGTTTAAAGCTTCCTTCTTTGCATGGGAACTCGCAGGAATTTTTAATTGACATAATAATCCAATTAATGCAGTTGCATGTTCAAAGCACATCATTGCTGGAAGGTTGATTGCCTAATTTTTGCAGAATGGTTTTCTGGAAAGTTCTCAGCATAAAATGGCCTTTAAAACGATGCAGTTCCAGCTGCTTATGCTCTAAACAGACATAGACTGTCGATGGGCCCTGTTGCCAAAAATGAATAGGCAAAGAGTCAGCGAGAGTCAGGAAAACGAGGATGAATAAAATCACGTTTATGGCTGGCACTATAAACTTTACACACATTATTTGAGTTATAGAATGCAAAGCAAGAGCTGCAAGTGCCAAAATATCGGAATAATGAAGACCAATCAGTTGCCTGCAACACTCAATTAAAACTTTATTATGACGGTTTTTTAGCACTTTGAAAACCACGGATTTTAGAGTAAATAAAAAGCTCCGATTACTAATCTCTTACCATTACAAACGGATACAATTAGCGGACAGTATTAATGGCAACTTATTTTTTTTATAAGTTTAACAACCTCGACTACATGGCTTTTGGCCCATAATTTGACATTACTCAATACGTGGCTTAAAAAATATAAATTCTAAGAAATTATCAAAGTTACAATTGAAAAGTATAATAATTTATAAAATATATAAATCAATTATTATATATGTATATAATGATATCATTATTTTATTTCAGAGTGAAAAAGTGTTGTCAGCTGCCTTTTATAATAACTGGTATGAGGGTGATCTGGCTTATCGCAAAATGCTGCTCATCTTGATGATTCGAGCTTCAAAGCCATATATGTGGAGAACATACAAATTGGCACCTGTATCCATTACCACCTATATGAAAGTGAGTTTTTCTTAAATTTTCACCGATCGTTAATTAACAGTATTTAATTTATTTATCTTCTAATAGACATTAAAGCTTTCGTACCAAATGTTTACCTGCGTACGTTCTTTAAAATGAAAGTAAAAAGCGCAACATACTCGTACAAGAGTTCAGCTTTAAAAATATATTAATCAAAATATCAACCATAAAATGGATTAGAAAGTAGTTTGTAGAATCAGCTCTATAAATATATTAATCAAAATATCAACCATAAAATGGATTAGAAAGTAGTTTGTAGAATGAGCACGTTAATCCTGTTTTATTAATAAATAAATTATATATAATCCAGCTTAAATTAACAAAAGCATTTTTATGGGAATACCTAGTTTTTATACCCTTGCAGAAAGTAATTTAATTTCAGTCAAAAGTTTGCAACGCAGTGAAGCAGACATTTCCGACCCCATTGAGTATATATATTCTTGATCAGCATCACCAGGAGAGTCGATCTAGCCATGTCCGTCTGTCCGTCCGTCCGTCTGTCCGTTTCTAAGCAAACTAGTCTCTCAGTTTTAAAGCTATCTGCTTGAAACTTTCCCAAAAGATTTCTTTCTATTGCAGGTCTATATGTCGGAACGAGCCGAAAATTCAAAAATCTAAGATCAAAATGTTGACCAATTTTCATGTTAGTTATTTCAACGATTATGACAACTTGTAAAAAGGTCACCCACAACTGAACTTTCAGAGTCCATAACTTTACCAAACTTAGGTCGATTTAAAAATAGTCTAAAAATCTGCAAAATTTTCACCCATTTTCATGTTAGTTATTTCAACGATTATGAAAACTTATGACAAAAAGGCCACTCAGAACTGGACTTCCAGAGTCTAAAACTTTACCAAACTTAATTTTTAGAAAATGTGAGAATGTATTTCAGGGCAAAAGCTAATTAAAAATTCCTAAAATTTTGGAGGAACTTCAACGAGTTGACCCAGTAATTCGCTTTCTCTCGCTGCACAACAATGCAAAACAAAAGAAGCCCCTGAAAAACGAAATTAAAGTCAGCATGAAAGACAAAAACCGACCTCGGGGTATACGAATATGTGCGGATATTTGAAAGGAAGCCAACTGAGTGCCCGCTTCGGTGCTTTTCTGGCTGGGACTAAGTAAACTTATTAAAGCCAGACAAAGGTTGTCAGGGGTGCAGATTGCGGGGACCATCAAACTTTTCATTTCGGAAATGCAGGAGCGTAAAATTAAGTTCTTTGCAAGAATTGGTGGAATTATGTACAAGTCACCTGGCCGTGCCATCACCCGACCATCGTCCGTCATATGCTGGGACTGAGTGGCTGAGATGGGTGTGATTATCACGTCGTTATCCGGGATCAGTGGCAACGGCGTTGCCATCGTGTCCTGTCCACCTCCTCGTCTTCATCATCTTGCTGGGACCCTTGTCCTTGTTTTATATAATAACATTTTAATTCCCTTAATACACGCTACGCTGCCCGCAAAGCCAAACAAACTGAATGCCCGCCCAGGCGTTGTTGCTTTCGCCTGTTTTTTTGGCTCCCAAGTTGGCCAGGAATTTTGCTGTTTTTTCGGTTAGTTCGTTTGTGCGTGCAAATCATTAATCATGAGCAGCGCATATTTATTGTTCTGCTTTCGATGACAGCTTTTTGCTGGCCATGCATTTTCCACGTTCCATTTGCTGCCCGGTCTTCCTTCGATTAAAGCTTTAATATTTAAAACGTGAAGCATAAAATTGACTATTTTATGGCGTTTTTTAAATATTTACTTTTTTCATTTTTTCCTATTACCTAGCTGAATAAGGTTAATTATATGCCTCATAAATGTGATGAATGTCATAGAATTCAAAATATATTAGCGGATTATTATTATCTTTGCAATTTGTCATTTAAATTATATTTATACAATATATATGTGACTAAACAAGAATACATTTATAAGAAAGCTCTACTTGATTATTTTCTGGAATCTCAAATTTTAATCCCAGACTATTAGCATCAGTTCTCATACCAGCGAATATGTGGGCTAATTGCAATCGGTCATCTTAGATGTGCAAAGCCCTTCCAGCTGACAGCTCACAAAAGCACGTTTGGCAGTTAATTGAGTCATCAGCTTAGACAACAGCCGGGGTGGGCATATGAAAAAGATTGTGAATTGCCCAATCATGTGGAAGTGACTGCCAAGACCTTTAAAGTACACACGTCCCAGTGGCCAGGACAATAGCCGAAGGAACATCGAAATCTGGCCTGACGATCCCCCTCGCACACACACACACAAAATCGACAGTCTGTATAAAAATGTACTGGACCAGGGGAGGCAGGATACAGCTGCAGGATCATCATTGCAGGCATTTTATCGTTGTTTACCCTGGGCTCTGGTCCCATTCTCCATTCCCCAAGTCCTGACCATAGCCTTGATAAGTTTTTAGCAAACAAAGGCGGCTCGTTACAGCAACATGGGTCTTGGGAATTGGTTGGGTGAACCAAAACAAACCAAACTGAGCTGAGCTGCGATGTGCATTTAAAATTGCATACACAAAACACGAAAATTCCCACAGCCCTGCTGCCAGAGTCAAAACCACAAAATGTACTCAAACAACATGTCTCAATTTCGTAGTTAGACTTGCCCGATTCGAGGGTCGAGGAAAAGGGGATGTGGTCTTGGTCGAGTCACCCGAAATGGTAATTGAAAATGTTATGTAAAATTGGTGGGGGTGGTAGCGATATTGTGGTCCACAGAAACGGTAGGACATAATTGGCTTTGGCTTGGAACCGTTTAAAAGTTATAGAGTAGATTGTAGCAATCTTGTCTTGGGGCCATTTTGGGGAAATGCTTCGTTAAATTCTTAATTGGGGAATATTTGTTGCTTCAAAGTGTTTCAAACGTTTTGGTTTTAAAGAGAAACATTTTTCTGTAAGGTAATGCACAAATTTCTTCTTAAAATGTTCGTTTTATTTATTTTCTTTAAAAGTATCTAGAAACCTTTTTTTTTTCAATTAGGGCCTTACATTTTTACATGTACTAAAACTTCAACCATAAATTAATTTTCAATATTCCATTGCCCCTCCGAAGTGAACCACTTACAAAAGCTAGTCCATTGTCCATCAATTACTTAGCCTTATCTGCTGGGGCCATATGGTGTCACCCCAACTTGCGGCGGAGAAGAGAAAAAAAATGTAATAACATCGGGATGGCGAAATTTTTACACACAATTTAGACACATTTCCGCACGTAGCCGGGCCCAAGCCTAAGCTCCATGTGCTTCATAACGTGGAGCTGGAAAACAAAAGCTAAAGCAAAGCTAAAAGGAAAAACCGCCACTGCGGAAAACGTCAAAAAATGCGACGGAGAGGAAATAATGTTGGTGGGTTTCCAGCAAAAAAAATACATATATATAAAATACGAATAAAAAAGCCCCTTTTTTCATCGCTTTTGGACTAGCTTGAAATTTAAGGAAACTTTCATTAAGGAGCCATCATCCTAAAAATACTTCATGACATTTCTGTTGGTAAATACAATTTATTAATTTAAGGATTGATAATAAGATTACTTCTTTTGTTAAAGAGTATTTAAAATGTTGTATTATTTCATAGGATGTAAGATGCGCCAACTTGAAACAATACCACCACTTGGCCAACAAAAAATCTGTTAGCATTTATGTGTATTAAGCTCGAGCAATAAACTTCATAAATTCCACAAATTAGAATGATTAAATTTCATGTCCGTGTAATTTCTAGCGAACAGACGTGCCCACTGCTTTGGGTAATCAAATTATTCACTGGCCGCCTAAATTAATGGAAAGTGATTTGGAAAAAGGCTAGGTCAAAACCTTTGATCTGCTGGCTAAACGCAAATACAACAGGCTGTCATCGGTGGGCTTTATCTTTCAATTAAATAATGCTTGTCAATCTATCTTGACAAGGTACCCAAGTTTGAAACATTTGCCACTTTTACAAGCTTTTACAGTAGATACTCATTAGATACTTTTCTTTTATTTAATATTGTAAAATTAATTTGATTTCCCTTTAACATCTTAAATATGTTTAAATTTAAATACATTTGGGTATTATTAAATTCTCTTTTTGGCATATTATTGTTTGGAATATTATGTGTACGTTTTGATATATATATTCACATCTTCCTGCCTTAAAAGCATTTGAATACAACCGATACTGTTTATCAAATATACCATATGGCAATTGTCGATTGTTCGGAAACGACACAAATTGGTCATACGATGTCCGGCGATAATTATTGTCAATTTATTGAATGCTCATTATTGAAATATCACTCATACGCCACAGAGGCATGCTAATAAACCCATTGAAACGAACGTTCGATGTCCGCAGCGAACTTTTAGAGCCGCAACCACAACGCAGTTGCAGCATGTGCATGTGTGTGAGATATAAATATAGCTAAATACAGCTGCGGTCATTATTATAGGGTCTTCTTCATATTTTTTGCTTAAATTGAGTATAATTTAGCACTTTTTTACTGAATAAAGGAAATAAAAAGTGTCAAGGATTTTAAATCAATATTTTTTTTTTTGGACGAAGTCTTTAACATTTGGCTGACAACTTTTATATTGTTTAGTTTTATACGGAGAACACTAAATAGAAGAGGATTTCGTAAACATATTTTTGTACATTTAAAATAGTTATTGCTATTTTCCTGACCGCAACGAAAATATTGCTGTATCTGTAGTGAGTGTCAGGTCGTGTCTATGTTGCTGCGGACAGGACGACCGCGCAATCACGATGACGATGCCACCTATTTCCAATTACCGATGATGCTGAGCGAGCACCAAAGACACATCGACCCACCAACCCACCGACCGACCGACCCGGCCATGATTGATTGCAACAAAACCAGATTTTGGTTACTGTCATTTAAGAGCCGACTAACTTTCGAGTTGGCCCACGCCCAAATCGAACCTTTATCGTGGCACTTGACTACGCCGTATGTTTAATGCAGGGGATAATTTTAATTGCGCCCCGACTGCATTTTTAATTAAACGCAAAATTAAAAATTGATTGCTTTTTGACGCCATAACTTACATGGCGATAATGCCCTGATCCCCGAACCCAGTCAGTTGGTTTTTTCGTATCTGTGTGGCACACTTTCACAGAATTTAATATTATAAAATTTAAATTGAGAAGAGCCTTACAAAAAGGAATGCAAGTAAGTATATAAAATTTGCATTTGCGTGGCACATGCAATGTGCGGATAAAGTTTGGCTATTTCGGGCTAGTTGTGTACTTTTTTCGAGTCCTGCCAGCCGGAAGTAAAAGGTTTTAAGCGGAAGTGCGCAGAGTTGCAACGACATATTGTGTTTTCGTATGTGTGTGTAATTATATGCCGGGGTCTGCTAAATGTTGCGGAGACATGCAAAGCGGCTTTTAGCTAGCTGCTAGTTTGTTTTTTGAACGAGCTTAAATGAGGTTTAGGAAAATATTTCTGTTCTTCAAAATTTGATAAACACCATTTGGGCCATAAAGATTTCCCAGTGTACTCTAGTTATCAAATAAATTCAAGTATTTTCAGCTTTGTATGCAAGTTTTTTATTTCAATACAAGATTGATTGAATTGCAGATTAAATTAACCATGCAAGAATGGTGATTTACATTACGGTTTTGTTGTCCCGCTGACTTGCATTTATTACTCCACACTGAATAATTATTAACATTTAAGTGCACCAACTCACCAATCCACCGATTTGGTATTTAATTAATGTAATTTTAAAATGGCAAATTAATGAATTTTAATTCGACACACCAGCAGCCGCACGGCAGCATTTAGTGGGGGAAAATGAATGCGAGGACATTGTCAATATGCCAACTGAATGCACTTGATTAATTTGTAAGAATTCTTTAGGCTCGCCCATCAATATTAATGGCTTGACAATAACATTATTACAATTTTCATAAAAATATTTGCAAAAACGGGTAGCCACTTAATCAATTCCATTTCAATTTGTGCTGTCATTGCTGTGTTATTTACCTTAAATAGGTTCATTTTAATAATTTAATATTCATTTAAGTGTTCACACAATTATATTTCACTTATTTGATTTTATTTTTGTATTCCTGATGCTTTTCAAAGAGTTCCGACATGTGATCGACGTAAGCTTTTTGAATATTGTCAATCATTGCTGGGCAACTCTTTCAAGGACTTGTTTAAAATTGTACCTAATATTTTGTATATTTTACATATGGATTTTTTTAAGCCATTTGAACCATTATGCGAAGAGGAAAGTGAGGAAGAACACACGCCATTTAATTCTACTTTCCAGTATGATGACCTCAAAAAGTTTATGCTACATTTACGATTCAAACACATGGTGGAGGATAATATGGCACCGCTGAGTAAAAAACTGGAGCTTGCCCTGGAGAAAAACATCGGTCCCCATGCCCATGTGATACTTAACGATACGGTCTACAAGTGCCTAGTTCTGGTGCTCCGCATCTACTGCCGGCTCTTCACGAATAATCTCCAGTTCAACGATTTCGTCAAGTTTCCGCAGGATGCAATTACCAAGGAGTCCTTTGAAATGGCCTACGCCTGGATGACCACAGATGAGATATATTGTCCCCGTAATGTGTTATTAGATCTCCTCAAGGCCGCCAAATTTCTGAAGTGCTCTCCTTTGGCCGAAAGCGTCTTCGATTGCTTAAACGACCACAAGTATTTCTCTGAGCTGGATGCCTTCGCGTGCTTTTTGGATGCCCTTGCAAAGGGCAATATCCCCATTGCCGATATGATGTTAAGAAGAGTGGGCAAGGCCTTTCTGGTCCTAGTGGGCACCAAGGAATATCTGGACCTGGATGTCAGCTCCCTGTGCAATTTAATCAGTTCAAATGGCTTGAACGTTCAGTCCGAGATTGAGGTATGTTGTTAAGTGAATAGTTTCTTTTTTTTAAGGATATACAAAAATGTAAGATAAAAGCTTTACAAATCTTCCATTTTAAGGTAAATGCCAACTATTATTTTTTAAGGAGGGTTAAAACCTTTTTACGGCTCTTGATTTGCTTGGCAATCTAATTTAATTTAAATATATTTAAAAGACTATGATTAAATAAGTATAATCTCTCAAATTTTCTAAAATGTTCTTATTTTTATTATTTTTATTACGATTTTTTCCCCTATTTCAATGTGCATTTTAGGTTTTTTATTCAGCTCTGGTCTGGCTATTGTCAGACTATCGGAAGCGCAAAAAGTACATTGGCCGTGTCTTGATCAATGTAAGGTTCGATATGATGCCACCAGCATTTCTTCTTCATTGGGTGGACAATGTCGAAGATTTTCAGAGAGACCTTGCGGATGAGATTCGCTTCTGTCTTAATAATGCCATGCTTACCCAGCAGGAAAATTTTGCAGAATTACTCATGTCAAACTACTTTGAGTATGGGGAACGCTCCTGGATCCGGGATCCCAAGTGTCCCTATGGGAAATATCTCGATTCGGATGGTGGCTGCGAACTTTCAACCGAAGGGTTTCTGTACTATATGCAGCGTATTCGAAAATCACCCAAATCCTTTCTTTCACGAGTGGTGAGAGTCGATCATCCTGTCATCGAGCATGCTGTTTACTCTGAAGAAGATGATCCGATATGCGAACCCTCGACAGCAATGCCTTACACAGACGATTCGGAAGGGGACTTCAATTTTAACTCCGAGTCCTCTTTGTTTTCCCATGACGAAGATACTGATGAGCCTAAAGAAGATTTTGACTCATTTGATACTGATGATCTTGAAGAAGATTTTGAGTCGACTGATACTGACGAGAGCCCTGATGATACTGATGTCCAAGATATCGCATACAGTATTTTGAGCGTTTCTGATGATACCGATAGTCAAGATATCGCATCCAGTATTTGGAGCACTTCTAATGATGAAGTCTTTACCGAAATAGATTTAACTTCCGATCCTGAAATCGAATCAGATTTACCAATGGATTACTTCACGGACTCCTCTACGGATTCTTTGACGGATTCCTCGTTGGATTCCGATAAGGAATCTACTGCAGATACTGTTGTGGAGTCCACATCAGATCCCACAGTAGATTCCGTGGCCGATCCCGCAATAGATTCCGCAGTAGATTCCGCAGTAGATTCCGTAGTAGATTCCGCTACAGATTCCAGTGCAGATCTTAAAGCCGAAAGCCTCAGTTCTAGCGTCACCGAAACGCATGATTCGTTGAAAAGTCTATAAATTAAATAAAAGCGAGTAAATAGCTAACAATTCCAATAAATTTACTTGGACAAGATTGGGTTAAGGTTCGCACTTCTTGAAAGCGAAAATACAAATTTTCTGGGCCAACGAGGAAGCACTTAAATTGGGCGTAACAAAATGTCTGACACGCCAATTATTTTGCTTTTTATATGGGACAGACAGACATACACTCTGACTACTCCTGTTTGTTGCTGTAACTACTCCTCCGGATCCTGCCAGTCCTTCTGGTTTTACTGTTCTGCGTGTTAGTTTTTATATGTGGGTGTCTGTGGCTCTCAGGGTTGAGGGAAATTTTCTGCTGCTTGCTTTTTAAGTGGTTTTATTGTTCACTTGTTTGTACTGCTTGTTACAACTTCGTTACTTTATTTTCATTTGTATTTTCCTTTACATATTGGTTTAAAAGTCAGTGAGCCATGGCCAACAACGACGATGAGCTGCAATTTGCGATGCCAGATAGGTCAGCTTGTTGAGAAGTTGGTTAAGGTTTAGCTGAAGAAAACTAATGATTGGCAATGCTTAAACGGTAAACAAAGTGAAAGTTAGTTACCTGTTTCTATTTGAAGAATTTTGTTTCATTAAATTTATTGCTCTCGTATCTCTTTCATTTCCGAATAACCAGTGGGTATATCAAATCGAATGAATGGACCAAGTTGCTAATGATAATTATGTACAAAAATTCTACTCCTAGCAATTTTGTTTTTATTAATATTACCCTGAAATCCCATCACACAACATGCAAATTATTTGTAAACTTTTTCGACAAAGTTTTATTTTTGTGTATGTTATAAACGACAGGTTTTTATGGCCATGATTTGCTAATTACATTTTGTTTATTTGGTAATTGGAGTGCAGCCATTATGTTTATTAGCAATGAGTGAAAAATTGAATGCCGTGCAATTAAACAATATAAATTTGGAATCTCTTCGATATTTCCGGTTTCTATCATTTTGGTCCATTTATTTTATGTAGTTGGTATCATGATTTATGGCTCTTATGCTGTCACATCGAATTCCCTAATAAAACTAATTGATATATTGCTGAAGAATATTTGGTGGGCCATAATTTCCGTTATGACAATTGCTAAGATATTGATAATCATCTAATTCCGGCTGTGAAAATGTCTCGACTACTGATTTATTTAATTTTGTAGATTATTTGTACATTGATATATGTTAATGTATATTGTTATGATGCTTTAATAAACTTCGTTTTTGCATCTTACTTTTGACTACTTTTTATAAATCTTGCATATATACGCAGCATAAACATACTCAATTCATTAAGACCCTTATACCAACATTATGAGAAATTTATACAGCAGCTGAGCCATTCAAAGGCACAAAAACGCTGGGACAAAAAAAGCTTTACACTTGGGTTCATTCAGCACTTCTTGTCGCTTTTCTTTGCGTTGCTTTTCTTCTACTTCACTGGGTAAATGCGCTTTTCCTGCTCACATGTTGCTCCTGCTAGTTTGCTGTTAGTTTACTGCTGACATTTCATTAAGTTCACTCCTGTTTGCCATTTGATTTCAATCAGGAAATGGAAGAGATTAAGGATTTGTCTAGGAGCCAATGACCCACATACTCGTGGATGCAAAATTTGTGCCACTTTGTCGGACTTACTAATTAGACATTATTGCTGCGAAAGCCCGGAAACAAATTAGCACTTTGGTATTTTGAATTAAAAGCTATGGCGACAGACAGCAAGGCAGTTAGTCACTGAATTCAATGGGATGGTATTGGATCCATACTTTCGGTTGTCAGGGAACGGTCGATGGCACCCGGGAGTCGTTTTCGGCACTAAAAGGAGAAATTGTCGGGCATTCGATGGGCGCCTGCGGTTCAAAAAAGGCCCAAAGCATCGAGCCTTTTTGCCAGCCAACAATGGGTTGGCAATGGTAGTACCGATAAATAGGAAATTTGCACTGAATTTGCACGCACGGCTTAATTGTTGGCCATGTTGTTAGGGCCCCGACGGCAGATTAAATCGGCCGTAACGCAAAAATACAAGCGGACTGAGGGGAAATGCAGTGTAAATGTGACAAGGTCCGCTGCAAAATGATCCCGTGCTCAACGCACTTTACTCCGACCCAGCCAATTGAGCCCTGACCGCTGGCAATTCACAATTTGCAAGTGCAGTTTGGCGTAAATTTTCCAATTTGAACATTTCATTTGCAAAATTTGATGGCATAACATTTTGCCATTGTTTTCAAACGACATCCACTTACCTGCAATTCATTAACGTACTTTCATATCAGCCAAATTTTAATATGACAATCAGAATTCTCAGTGGCTATTAGAATATGGACAAAATCAAATTAAATTTTCGTTAGGATTTAGTAAATGGTTGGAAAATATTTTAATTAAGAACCTACTTTGCCTTTTTGTACTGGAAATACAATAAATGTTGTTTAAAAATCAAGAAATATTTGATTGAATTTTTGTATTGCGTTCATTATTTCTAATTTATTTCATTAATATTTTTTAATTATTTAAAATTTAAATCCAATCCCATTTAAGTTCAAATATAAATGAGTATATACCAATTAAACAATAATTACTGATGGGAAATTTAAAAAAAAAAGCAGCAGTTTTTCAAAACAGAAACGAGTTTTGAACTAGAATCCGCTACCATTTAATAAATTGTGTCATTAACCCCTGGGTTCAATAAACTCAAAAACTTAGATTTCCGGTCTCTCGTTGAGCCCTTTACAATGCAAATGCGGAAACGCCGACAAAAGCTGGCTGGATGATTAAAGAATAATTCATATGCCAGTCCAAAGTTGTGGAACATTTCCGTAGTAGTAAAAAATTCCGCCCCCCTCTCCACATAATGAACGCATACATATTCATAACGCACACACGCACACACAGACACCTTTCGGCTGCGTGTGTGATCCACAGGTGTATGCGTGTGTGTTCGTGCGAAAATATTGCGACAGGCCTGTCTTCCTGCATGCGACATAAATCTTGGGCAAATAAATAAAATCCAAAAAAACCCAGAGCAAAATGAAAGATAGAGCGAAGACAGTAAAAGCAAATGAAAACGCACGCGCAGCAGTAAATTTTCAGGGGGAACAAAGAGGGCAAAAAGAAGAGGAAATAAAGGGGAGGGGGGGCTAAAGGTGATGGGGCAGGTGGGACATCATGAACACCTAGACGTGCCGACAATTTTTGCATTTAAATGCGAGCAATTTGCCGGCGCCAACTGAAAGAAGAAGCAAATGAACGTCAACGCAAGCGAAAAAAAAAACTGTTGCCTACTTTCTGGGGCCATCGAGAAGAAAATGGCGTTAAACGGATGTGAATCATGTGCGGAACTCCCCGACACGAACGAAAAAATGACAAAAAAAATACACGAACGGGCCAAGGAAAAGTAAAACAGTCGAGTGGCGGAAGCACAAAATGAAAATGATAATAACAATGCGGTGGCAGACGTCTTCAATTATTGAAAATGGTGCGATTTGCATGGTAAGCATTTCATTTGACAGCGGAAGTTCATTAGCAACATCTGGCGATGGGGATCCTGCTCCCAGTGCGAGTGTATGTGTGTGTAAATTGCATTTTCCGAGTATCTGCCACACTTAATTAGAAACCGCAAGCGAAAAAGAAGCGAAACGAGTGCAAATTTGATTGGGCTTGTGGTCTGTTTGGAACGTTTCCAAGGGCATGATGGCCCTTCAATATATAAAGATGTCAAAATTCTAAGATGCTAAGATATATAATAATTTATAACTATAACTATAATTTTTACAATGTTTCCAAGAGAGATGAGAACTTAAAATATATACCTTAAAATAAGTATAATGAAACTTTCACACCCAACTACAATAAGCTTCAACCATTAAAATATATAATTCTAAAAAGTAGAAGCCTATAAACGTAAAACCATTTTTGTTATTATCTTAATTAATAAATAAATGACATAACTGTAAAAAGCAGGAGCCTTCAAAACTATTGAACCTCTTCTTCAAGATTAACCAATTTATTTTTAAGATCCATGTTTAAAAAATGCTGTTACCACCACAATGAGCATCTCTTAAGTCCAAACAGTAACCATTCTGCTTGATTTGCGAACCGATAAAGGATTCAGTGCTACTTCATTCAACATTAATTACACCCGCGGTTTTTTCCAGAGTGGATTGGTCAATGGATTTTCACATGCTCGTTTCCGATTTACTCCCTTCGCCTCCATCCCAAGTCGAAGTTGATTTTATATTTCACTCGGTCGGCGAACAGTTAAATCACCGCCAAGGCCACTTGGATGCGAAACCGACTGCTGATGCGAATGTGGCCGTGGCAGGCGTTCATCATCCGCGTCATTATCGGGTCTTCCACATTTGGCAAGCCGCCCAGAGATCGAGGGCCAAATAAAAAAAAAAAAAAAGGTGAGCCACGTGAAAAATTCCCCCGTCTGCCAAATGCAGCGGTTGCTTTTGCTTCAATTGAATAATTCGTATGATAAACGAGTGTGTTTGCCGGTGCAAGTTGTGTGCATTTTATATGCCCTCAGTCGTTTCGATTTCACTTTTTGCTCTACACATTTCAATGGCTTATCCTAGCGGCACTGAGCTGGTTTCAATGCCTCTATCAAAATATTTTCCTGCGCATAATTTCTCATTTCGTTTATTTTTGGGCTTATGCTTTTGTTTTTTGTAAACGCTGCCGGTTGTTTGTGACACCTTAACTATATTGTTTGCTCCATAAATGTTAGTTTTTCGTAATGGCCAAACGAAAAATTTGAATTCGCACTGGGTAGATAAGTGTGATTAAGTGAATTTGTGTGTTGTGAATTGAGCAAGGTAGAAACATCAGTTTTATTTTAAATTGGCTGTGATTATTATTTATATTTAGAAGAGTAATTTTTCATAAAGGGCACGATTAACACGTTAACAAATGATTATAACAAATAACACGTTCGTAAGGGTGCACCTTTAAATTTCTAAAACTATACCATATTAAAAGAAAATAATTTAACTTTGATAAAACTATTAAACCATACAATAAAAACCCTATTCCGATTTGTCTTTCGAAAGAACAATGAAATTTTATTGATTACCTCCTCAATTTAATAACAGTGCTCGCTTTCATAATTAGGTATTCTGCCCACCAATTCAAGGGATCAGGTCGCAATTTGGTTTCATCTCCATTAAGTTCTGGCCAAAGAACCATCCATAATCCGAGGCAGGTAAGGGCCGCACATAAAAGGAATAAAATCGATAGAGCAGCAGCTGGTCAATGGCCAAGAACCACAAAAAGTTCAGCCTCCATTCATTTGCGATACAATTGCAGAGGAAAGCACTTCAGTATTAAGCACCGAAAACAGAACATCGAGCACTGAGGGTTTTTCCAGCAACAACGGCCAGGGAATTGCTAAAGCGGATTAAGGTAAAATGCTTGGCAAAAGGTGCTTAAAACTCTATTCAGAATCGAACTCCCGGCCGATAAACTCCAAAAAGCATAACGCCGAAAGGCTTCCAACGAATGGAGATTACTTATCCATTTGAATAATTAACCGGCAGGAAAAATTAGCTCTGGCCAGGCGCAGAAACTTCAAAATAGCAAGTGCCGTCTGTCTTGAAAAAGTTTTGCTTTGTAGCATATTGAGAGAGTGCCTTGAAAGTTTTCTTTTCTGGCAATTTCAATATTTATTCCACCAGTCGTGATGTCCTTCATCTCGGCACGGAATGGGCGAAAAACTTTTGCCAACTATTAGCCAAAGCTCCAACAAATGGCCAACTTGTAGCTGCCCTGCGGCAGGCAGCCCCTCTACCACTTTTACCCGTCGTTTTGGAAAGCCTCAACCTGGTAAAGAATTACGATGCATTGCGAAATTTATGATCCATTGAGCAGGCTGCCAGCGGAAGCGGAAATCTCCAGGCCAAAGCCAGGGCACAAGTTCCCTGTGCGTGTAAACATATTGGCTGCCTCCGAGGATATTTACGGTGCCTCTTCGCCGTGTGTCATTGATGTACGGGCGGTGCCGTATGCAAAGGTCCTTGCAAAATGGCATGAGCGTGCCGAATGTGTCGTGTGGCAAAGCATGAAAAATAGCAAATTAACTGAAATTAATGGCGGAACATGCGGAAATTTATTAAAATTGATACGGTTAAGCCGAAGTGGCAACTTTCTAACTTCATTTAAAGGATTTATGCCCAGCCCGGGCAACCTGGCTGAATTCGGATGTGACCGGGCCTGTCCAAATACCCAGTAAGCCCCATACAAATATCAATCAAAAGTCAAATCGATAGGTCTTAGCCAAGGAATAAGGGTGTATTCGCCGTTTCTTGTTGATTGACCAGGCCGTAAATCATTTGGCTTAAGTTATCAATATGGGTCTTAGGTTGCTTTCTCTTCCCTTTTCTTGGTTCCATAAATTTTTTCCCCAACCGTTGAAGTTTTCGTTTCAACGTATTTTATTTATTTATGGTTTCAATTTGCTTGTAAGTAATTAAGCCGAGTTTGTCTGGATTAGTGGCGGACTCTAAAATTGCCCGAGAAGCCTGTCAAAACATTGAGCAGACAGCTTAGTCCTCAGTTTGATGCCAGTAACAGATCAATAAGGAAGTCGGGTATTAAAAATATTATATGTAAGTTGTGAAATTCCCGGTTTGGTTTGGTTTGTTACAAGCCCAAAAAGTATAAAATAAAATATAAAATAATGAAAGTAAGAAGTTCAAATTGTTTAATCAACTTAAAGCACCTAAATAAATGTGTACTTGGATTTAAAACAAAAGATTATACAAATTTGTCAGTAATTTTTCTGTAAAAATATAGCACCTCCCTTTTGGGGATTCCCCACACCAAGGTCCCAACTGAAAATCCACTTTGCTAAGCCAGTTCTGGCTGTCGCTTCATTTAGCCACTTTCCACGGGGCTTTCGCTGCAAATTCGTTGGTCTACCTTTATGTTTTCGGCTCACTTTTTGTTTTGGCCAGCCAGGTCGGGTCACTAATGATGACAAATGTACAAAAACAAAAAGCCAGTGGGGCGAGGGGCCGAGTTCAAAGGTCAGACAGTGTCGCATATGCTCCGACAGTGTCCAGATGGCCGAGCCGCTCATTTCGTCTGCATGCAAATGACTTTATTTGAATTTTAAATGTGTAAATTGTGTGCCTGTCCGCCACCAAAAAAATACTCCCCCCACCCTGTTTACGACCTGACCCCGGCCGTTTGTCACTGATAACGGCCAAGAAAAAGGCTGGGCAAATGAAATTGCAGCAGCATCAACGGCACAGAATTCAGTAATGGAACAATGGCGCTATGACAACAATGGCCAACGCCTCCTGGGCCCCGCCCCTTCTTCGACCATTTGCAAAGGAAGTTGAGATGGCGGAGGAGCTGAAATAATCATTTCCGTTTTCCGGCCCACGTTCAAGTCTTTTATCTCTTTCAAATTTTCGTTATTGTTATGCGTTTCAAAAAGGTTGCCTTGATACGGCACAAAATGGTGGTAACCCCTCAAAAAGGAAACCAGAAAAAATGAGACGAATTGTTGACTCACCTGGTAATTTCCGGCATCGGAATTATCTTGTACCCAATGCGTATACTTAATGTATGTAATTTGCTCAACTCGCACCTATGTTGTGTATTTTACCACTGCTCTGCTTTTCGTTCTCTCTGCTTTTGACAGATTTTTAATTAATTTGAAATACGAAGCGGATGAATTTAGCGGGAAACTTCAACTAGTCGCGAAAGGGCATTTTGGCTAATCGATTTCGCCCCCCATAGCCAAGTTCATTAACACGACACACCACACGAAAGTTTCTAACACGCATCAAAGGAAAAGGCGGAGCTTTATTAGTACTGTAGTCGAAAAGTGGATACCGCTAAATAGGATTATAATTGAATCAAAAAATACACAATCAATAAGCAGTTTAAAAACTACAATTTAGCATCAATAACTATAACTAAAAAAAATTAAATAAGTCAAGCATCGATAACCTAGCGTTTTCCAAGCTTAAGATACCTGCTGCTATCCTACAAATCCTAGTTTGGCAAACTAACCCAATAAAAGGATGAAGGACGCATAAATTTAGTTACACGTTTTGCTTCGCTTTCGTTTTGGCTGATTTTTTATGGCATTTCAATTAAGTTGCATAAATTAAAAGTTAGCTCAGGCTGATGGAAATTTGAGGGCGCGGTCTATAAATCACAACAGCGGCTAATTTGATTAGCCAAGTTGGCGCATCCATTTTTGGCTTTCACTTGGGGTTCCTCTATCAGGTTAATGGGGTCGCAGGTGCGAAAGAAAGTTTCTTTGCGAATATAGTATTGGAGTCATTTACATAGGGCGTTAATTTACGACCCTCTGCACGGCGAGAGAGTCAATCAGTTTGGCACGGAAAATTAGCATTTTCTTTTGATTTCTCTTGGCCAAACTTAATACACTTAATTATTTTTGATTTTCTTGTGTTGATGTTGGAAACTTTAACGAATCTTACGTTCATAACTTCTTAGTGAATGCTGCTAAAAGAAAGCGAAAAGAAATGCTATATTATCGCCTCTCACGCAATGGAAATGGTAAAGTTTTAGGTAAAATGAAAAGGAAACAGGCTGGGGGGGAGAAAAAAGCGAAACAAGAAAATTGCGGCCAACTGACGTGAACTTGACAAGATGCCAGAAACAGCGAGAAAATTCCTGTGGTTCGTGCGGCCGGGGGGTTGTGGAGATTGTCTCTTGGATGTTTGGGCGTTGTACAAAAAGGTGTGGCAACTGTTGCGGCTTCCGTCGGTGGGATACTTTTTGCTTAGATAAACTGTCATGATTTAAATAGTAGAAAAACTTTGCATTCACTCTCCGGCATAGAAACAAATGCAAAAACTCAGCACGAGAGTTGATCAGATAGCCGGAGAGTGAGTGTGTGTAGCTGTGACACTTTTCAACATGGCAACTGTCATCTTGCGTTTGTCATGTCCTCCTGCATTGTGGCATTGAGTCCTGCCCCGCCCTCAAAAGAACAACCCCACTCCCCCCCCATCCTACCCACAGTTGTTGATTGAATAAACAGTCAACCCCAAAGTGTGCGTGCTTGTGTCCCCCCAACTCTTTGCACAGTGTAAACTTTTCTGACATGGGTGTGTGCCTGTACCATGCATGGCAAAGTATAAAAATAATATTTACATGCTGACGAAAATAGTCAAAAAGGCTTTCTGCTAGTCACACACACTTTTATTTTGGAACAGGTCAAGGGGCTGCCAAAATGCAGAATATGAATAATATTCAACATGGTTTCATTTTGAACGTATTGCAAGCTCAATTGATTTTATGTTATTTGAAAACAGACAGAATAATTATTCAAAACTGTTTATTATAGTCACAGTAAAATAAATTTAAAGCCCGCAGCCATAATTTAGGCAATGCCACAATAATTAAAAATAAAATATGTACGACATGCAATAACTATTTTGAGGGAATACACTAATTTGTTAGGCCCCATTGCTTTTAGTTTATTTCAAATTAAATGGAACGTAAAAATGAAAACAGCCAATTTTGGCGAAATTCCAAAATACATTTAATTAGTTGCTTTGTACGCCTCTCTAAAATTTGGAAAAATGATTATTAAAGCTTCTGTTGTAAACAAAAATAATTTGGTCAATAAAGAAAGTTTGTAAGTAAAAAAATGTTATATAAATGTTTTAATGCAGTTCTAAAAACGTTCGTGGTCAGTTTATTTTATTAAATTTCTAATAATTGTGAACTTATAAGTTGGCCCTACGTATATATAAAATTATTACAGTTATTGGTCCTAGCAGGCCACTCTAAAAAAGTCGGGTAGTTAATTTTAAAGCTCGCAATGTAATTAAACAATATTATGGCAATGCGAAATTGTTTTAAATAAAACAAATGGCAAATTTATAAAACTGTCAGCGTCTAAAGAGAGAAAAAGAGACGGGCAAACAAAGCACACACTCATGCAGACACGTCACCATTGGACAGTTAAGGATATGTGGGATAAACAGGACAACAAGGCAGTCGCATGTGGGGCAGCAAGATGAGGGGGCAACGGGGGAGACGGATGTGACAGGACGTGGTAGTGCCGTCCTCATTTAAAATTAATTATACGCCGAGTGTTGCCGTAGCTCTGCATCATTCACTTAATCGCTCGTTTACTGACGCATTGCGGCGAGTGAGACGGAAGATGCCACCGAGAAAGAGAGAGAAAGATGGGTTTTTTACTATCTAATTAATGTGCTCCTGTTCTTCATTTACCATACTTTATGGACTCCGTTTTACAATTGAAATATGATATGCCTCATTTATCATTGTTAAACCATTGAATTTAAATTAGAACCATTTGATATAAATAAGTATTTTAATGCTTTAAATAAAAACATTATTTGATTTTCAAGTGTAAATTTATTTAAATATAAATCTTATTTTGGGTCTGGGCTTAAAAATATGACCTCACCACTTTATCAAATGTATTAACATATACTTCATGAGTGATGCAAATCACTTTCATATTGCAATACATATTTGCTTTTATCTTTAATCAGATAAATTCGTCTTAAAATATGCCAGGAAAGTGCAAAAATAAAATAAAATGATTAGAGCAACAGAATATTAAATAGAACTGTAAGATTGATTTATAAAAAACGAATTTTTAAATCATTCAAGCATTTAATTGGCTTTTTTTTATGAATGCTTTGAGCGATTCTGGATTTGAATTTCTTTTAATGGCCAACCAGAAATCCCAAACTTCATTCTTTCGCGCACAAAACCAGATATCGAATATGTTATTTGCACATTTTTTGTTCGCTTGTTCGTTTGTTCGGATTCATTGAGCATTTTGGTTTTCGCCGCTGTGAGCTGAGCCCGCAAGGAAATTGAAAGCGTATCGAAAATCCAACCACGCGGCCAATGCGGCAGACGTTGCAAACAAAAGTTTTCGCTTTATGGGTGTGTGCCATGTGTGTGTGTGTTGTCGGAGGACACTAGTGTGTTTGTTAGTGCGTGTTTGTGTGTGTGCGAGGGGCCATAAAACAGAAATTAGTTGCAATTGGAGTTTGCGCTTTGCTTTTGCGTTTTGGTTTTGTTGCGGTTGGATTGGTTTGACCATCGTCATGTAGCATCAAACTGTCCCACTTCCCGTTGTCCATTCCCTCCAGCGTCCTTCGTCCTGCGTTGTTTCTCCTTCCCCGCCCACCACTTTCCCCGGCTTCCTGCAGCAGCTTTCGTTTCCGGTTTGGCTTGGCCAAAGGGCAAACTATCCGAAATATCACATACTAATTTACAGACTTTTTTTGCCAACTGAAATTTGTTTTATTCTTCCTTTTATATTGCGGCAACATCAACAAAAATAGAAGGGAAAACAAAAAAACCAGAAATATTGAACATAGATTTTTGTGGGTTTCGAACTTACAGATGCTTGAATATGAATGCGCCGGAAATGTGTGTTAATAGAACGGA
This sequence comes from Drosophila kurseongensis, assembly GCA_018153305.1. NCBI lineage: Eukaryota > Metazoa > Arthropoda > Insecta > Diptera > Drosophilidae > Drosophila > Drosophila kurseongensis. The sequence continues at coordinate 11,047,992 of JAECXX010000005.1, read as the reverse complement.
AACGGAAGTTCCAATCCAGCATTTGGTTATGAATTCAATTTGAGTGGCATAATTGCCATAAAACATATTGATTACTTTAATGTAATTGATTTCGTTAATTGGCAGACAGTTAATTAGCAGCGTAAATGTTTAATTTCATTTTTGGCTATTAATCCGAATAATATATTATTATTTTTCGCATCTACTTTTCAAAGCGGATAATTGCAACAAATTTTGGTGATTTTCATCGTCTCGTCTAAACCGAAATTATGGTAATGTTGATATTATCGGATTTAATTGGTTTACAAGTGGCATTTGACATAATTACCAACGTCATACTAGAAAAGTAATTAAGCGAATCAATATTGAAGATTTGAGGTTCAATTAAATTTCGATTAAACAAGTCTACATACGTTTGGCGATCTTAACTGATTGGGCATACATGACTGTTCTATTTCAACTAAAGTTTCCTGCATATCTATTCATTTCGGTTGAGTGGCGAATCAATAAAACCAAAATAAAAAATGACGCAAAACAAAGTGTATGCCCCACATTGCAATCAATAAAATCAAGCCAATATTTTTTACGCCATTTTAAATTGACACAATCAACAAATCAGAAACGGTGTCCATCAATACAATGTTTACAGTAGGCAAAAAAAAGAAAATAATTTTGGCTCTAAATTTGTTGCTCTTCCATTTGGCTCAAATAAGAGTAAATCGAAAACGGGTGCAATGCACTTCACTGTGCTAAAAAATTGGCAATATTTTCTTTTTTTGAACTATTTGCATATATCAGTCGTCGGGGACATATCTTGATTTGCATGTGTGTGTGTGGGTCTCCGAAAAACATTTTCCTCAAACAGATGCAGGAAAATTTTAATCGTTTTGGTTTTATTTGTAACTGGTTATTTCATATATGTTGCTAATATGCACCTGTGCTTACTTTTCGACCATATTTTATTTATATATTTTATATTCATTCGATATACGTTTTATTTCGTTTTATGACTTGACAACTGGCAGGTGACCAATTTGTGCGAACGTTTTTTGGGTACAAATATTTGTGCAATATAAAAATAATTTTCGAATGCCCAGAATTGATTTATGTGCGCAATTATTGCTTCAATTGAATTCTGGGTCATCTGGACTCAAATCCAAATAAATACCAACAGTTGAAGCCTTTTATTTTCAAAGTAAAATAAATGAAAAGATTTGTCAAAGTATTTATTCATCAATTCCAATTCAAATTCATTTTCGCATTATAATTTAAATACTTTTTTATCTTCGGCTATCACTTTGTTAAATCCTTGTGGCCATTGCATAAATATTATTTATTGTTTGGCTACATTTTAGTTTATTTTGTTTGTACATAAGCCTGTTTTATGGCTTTGTTAAAAAAAATCAGGCTTTTGATGGTGGCCGCTTATCGTGTTTTGTTGTCGTTCAATTCCATGCGGAAATCAGCTTAAAATATTAGCAAAAATATGTACAGAAGTGTATATAAATATCACTGTGCTCAATGGCCAAGCTTGCTTTCAATATGCATTGCAAACAAACCGTCGTAAAAAGCGTTTTATATAAATAAATAAAAACACGCTTAAGAGCTTAGCGTTTTAGCTGTATTCCAAACCAACACTTTTTCCTCAATTTTCCCTGCTTTCCCCTCTGAACATTTCAGTTTATCCTTTTTTATACCCTTGCAGAGGGTATTATAATTTTGGTCAAAAGTGTGCAACGCAGTGAAGGAGACATCTCCGACCCTATAAAGTATATATATTCTTGATCAGGATCACCTCCTGAGTTGATATAGCCATGTCCGTCTGTCCGTCTGTCCGTCTGTCCGTCTGTCCGTCTGTCTGTCCGTCTGTCTGTTTCTACGCGAACTAGTCTCTCAGTTTTAAAGATATCGAATTGAAACTTTGCACACAGCCTTCGATCCTTTGCACGCAGTATATAAGTCGGAACGGCCGGGATCGGCCGACTATATCCTATAGCTGCCATATAACTGATTGATCGGAAATGCCATAACTTTGGTGTTTGTTAAGTTAGAAAGTTGGTATTTCCTATGGGTTTTATATTTGGCCAATCGATTCGACCTACCAAATTTCATTAGGATCGGCCGACTATATCCTATAGCTGCCATATAACTGATTAATCGGAAATGCCATAGCTTTGGTGTTTGTTTAGTTAGGAAGTTGGGGTTTTCTATGGGTTTTTTTTTTGGCCAATCAATCCGACCTACCAAATTTCATAAGGATCGGCCGACTATATCCTATAGCTGCCATATAACTGAACGATTGGAAATGCTAAACTTTGGTGTTTTTAAAGTTAGGAAGTTGGGATTTTTTATGAGTATTAAGAATGCATCACATGAATAATTTTGAATATAGTTTACAGAGTATTCTGCAAGGGTATATCAACTTCGGCTCCGCCCGAAGTTAGCTTTCCTTTCTTGTTCTCTTTTGGTTTCGAACAAACTGTGAAAATAAATCAAAAGCTTCTTGAAGTTTTTTAGCAGTTAAATGGATGTTGTCAACCTCAATAGCAGGTGGCATTCGGAAAATAGTTTTAAAATGCGTTCAAAATTATACAATTGTGTTGGGGTTGTTAATGATATATGGATGAGTTTAATTTAAATTATAAAGTTAAACTAATGTATACGTTGTTAATATCAAAACATTAAACATTTACATTTGTATTTCTTAGCTTTATATTTTCACACATATTTATTTTAGTAAATAGTATCGGCTTTATTTTCATCCGTCTTCAACATATGTATTTGCTGATTTGCTGAATTGAGTCATAAAGCAAACTGCTTCCATTTTAATTTGTTTGCTTTTTCTGCACTTTAATTCCCTACCGCCTTATGTCAATAGTTGAGTCGACTCATGACGAAGAAAACCCGAGGAAAAGCCAAATAGAGTGAAGCGTGAATATCCTTCCATAAGTAGGTGCTTACACTTATGAACCTAATTTAACTCATTTGAGAGTGGCGTTTTGCATTGTTTGCATAGATAAAAAACGTCTTTCACTCTCAGCTTGCACTATTTAAGTGGACCCACATTACTGAATAAAGCCTCCGCAGCATTTTGTGCAACTAATTTAATTTTGCTGCGGTTTTTTTTCTACTTTTCCTCCTGCTTTCCTCTTTGCGTTTTCCACTCCACAAATGACGCTCGCCTCTGATGTTGATTTAACTTATTTTTCCTGTTGACTTTCATGCGCGTAATTTTTATGTCAACAACCCGCATGATGTGGGTTTCACGGCTTTTCCACTGGTTTTTGCCAGCTAAGCGGGATTTAATGAATGAGCCACAAATTGGCTAAAAGCTGCGGCATGATTATTTAATGCCCTCTTCCACCTACCAACTATTGATTAAGGCCAAAGGTCAAGAGTTGTGACGTCAACTCAGGTTCGCGCTTTGTTCAATTAGCATAGGTGCTTCGAAACTTTTAAGATCAAAGTTTTGATTTTGGTGGCTGACAAATTTTTCTGGGTAAGTATGTGAGCAGGTGTTCTTGTTCTCTTGGCTGGCATATTAATGAGAAATTTAATTGGATTTTAAAGCAATGAATTTTTAATGGGTAGCTACGCAAGTACTTCAAAGTAAATAAACAAAGCACACGCATTCTCAGTGCACCTCATCCAGGACTAGCAAAATACGTTAATAATGTGGGTTTAAATAAGGGAATAAGGTAGCCCCAAGCCTTACTTGCTCCAATTAATTAGAAAACTAATTAAAACTATGGCTGTCCTTAGGGTCTGAAAAGGAGATAACAAAATAATTGCACCGATGTTCTAAATACACATAGACGGGGCAAAAAAAAAATGTATTATATTTGTAAAAGGTTTAAAAGACTGATTGAATTTATTTTACTGCAATGAAATGTATATGATCCCAATTTTCTTTGCAATAACGATAAACTGACAAGGGTAGTACCTAGTTTATTGACATCGTTTGCCTTAATCGAAGTATGTGAAAATTTTACTGGCAGGTGTTTTTATTGCTCATTAAAATTCCATTCCAGAATCCCCATTATTGATAGCTCCCTGTAAACCAGACAAGCTCAAACGATTGTTCTTCCATCAAACTCAACACACATTCCCGTCAATTCTCTGTAATCAAATTCATCAAAAAGGAGGGCGAATTCCCACACTTATTAACTGTTGCTCTTGGTGATAATACCCTAGAGCAGAAGCTTTTTTTCGCTTATCACAAACATATTTATTATATGTTCACGTATATATGGACGAGTAATTAGAGCAGCGTTTTATATCGCAATTTGATATTTACAGGAAACGCAATGGAAAATTGTCAAGTGGCACAAAATCAAAGCACGCACAAAATTATAATTATTTTATGAGTGGAAAATGTGATGCATACATAAGCAGAATACAACGATATGAAGTGATAGGACGAGGTGTGTTCTTACAATTTTAGGTTAACGAAATCTTAAATTTGCTTTGCCAAATGTGGTCATAGAATTCCTGAAAAATGTTTAAGATAAAAAAGAATCTTTTTAATACCTACAGTAATCATTATTTGCTTTATGTGTAATCATAAACAATCAAACTTTTAAAATGTAAAAAGTAATATGCTGAAAAAGGACGACACGTTATAACTATTTTGAATGAATTTTTATTTAATATTTAAGTAGGAAAATCGATAATATACATTTTTATTTATCCCATTTAAAAGTAGAATAATGAATTTAAATGGTTCGATTACGTTAATCTATCTGTCAGCCCTCGTGGATCTCTTGTGGCTTTAATTTTATGAAATTTACCGGAGTGTGGAGCATTTCTGTTCCACACAAAACAGGATACGCGTGGGTGGAATGGTTGGGTCTCCATACAGCCACACATCTGCAGCAATTATCTATCAAAAGCAATTGTTGTATGATGCCGCTCTCGTGCATCTAGTGTATGTAGGCTTAATTGCTGCTTTTGCTTTTGATATGCAAAATTATGCACAGTTTATCAACGCTGCGATGCGTGCTTTCCCCCCTCGGCAGTCCCTCACCATCACTCTTTGAGCCTTCATTTCCACATTTGTGGCTCGGCCATTTTCAGCTCACGCAAATTCAAATATTGTTTTCCGTCATTTGAGAAAAACACGACAATGGAACCGAAACTGAAACTGTCATCGCAAATGCATTTTGGGCGTTGGTCTCCTAGATTTTAATTGAAAATTACGCATACGCCACGCTGGACATGCAGAACATTTTGTGTGTTCAACGGTTGTGAATTGCAAATTATTTGTCGTAAATCTGGTTATGGTGTTGTTAAATATTCCACTTCAGTGTGTATAAACGTGAAGTTGAAAGTCAATTGGATATTTTTTTACATTTATTCAATTAAAAACGTTATTGGTAAAAGAATTTGCTCTGTTAGTGTATAATGAAAGTGTATGATGAATGGATCAACAGAATAATTTACTTACCAAATAATAAATTCATAAAAACATTTTTCTGATTTAACATTTCAAAACGTGGCCCACACTCTAAAGCATTATTTTGCGAAAAAGGCTGACAATAAATATTTTACTTTTGAATGGCAATCGAGAAGATTTTTAATAGTCGAACAACATAGGATATTCGTGTTAAGAAAAACAAAAAGAACAGAAAGAGAAAATATGTTTATTTCTCTTTTTCTTTAGTTTTCAGCATGCTTGATTTTGCTTTAAGAAATCGCAGATAAAGTTTTCGTTCAGAGTTGCTCAAGTTTGTGGTGGAAAGTATATAACTTTCTGTTGGTAAAAAACAATTGCTGATAAAAATAGGAGAAAATAATCATTTAAAAATAAACTCTTGTAAAATATGCAAATAGGGAAACATTAAGTGTAATTTAAAGAAATTTCGAATGAGAGTGCCATGAAAGCTAAGAACCGATTCCACTTAGACCACAACTTTCCATTTCGAGAGGAGCACTATAATCACGGCTAAGACTCCGAGATGCAACAAGTAAGCGAGGGCTATAAAATGGTTACGGAAAATTAAACAACTTATTGCGGTTTCTTTTTACCCCGCTACATTTTCTTCGTGGCGACTGTTGGCAGCGCTGACTCTGCGTTCTTTAATTTATGTAAATTTCATGCTACGCGTGGCGTACCAACACTCCACCCCAGAAGCCACCCCAAGAGCCCAACCCCCCCCCCGCTGTGTGTGACACAATTTTGTGCCACTCAACATGTGGCAGGGACGTAGCAAAAGCAAAAGTCACATTCAGCTGCAACAATGGCACCGCTGAAAGCTGCTCAAGTGCCAAATGTCTTTGGACTTCAAGTTCCAGCTCCCCTTTTTCGCCACCGTAATTTGTTGCAATTGCGGGTGTGCTCAAAAAATGTATATTAGTTGAAATTTAATTTTCTGTTTGTTAAGTTGACTTGGCTTTTTTTTATCCTCAGCGCTCATATTTTCGTTTCTCGCCAGTTTCTCTTTGTTTGTGTGGTGAAAGTTTTGCAAGTGGAAATTATGCAAAATGCGTGGGGAGCTGAAAAATATTATTACGCATACGCCAGGTGGATGCTGCTTGCAACGTGCATACCTGCCATGTGCTGGTGGAAAGTTTCCCCTCTATGAACACGGGCTGACTGCATCCAGTTTGACTGCGGCTGCGGCTTTGCCAGTGCAATAACTTCAATTTAATTTCGTTTCACATTTTTCATGTAAAGGTTGCCCCGGGGGTTCTGAGTTGTGGGTCTAGGAACCAACTTTTTGCTTATAATTCAATTTTTGGGAACTTGGCCCAAAGGAAGTACGTATGTCGATTGAATGCGTGTCTTTATTAGAGCCGAAGTAGATGAAAGTTGATAAACATTTTTAAAAAGGGAAATATGGCAGCCGAAAATTATGGAATACTTCCAAACTCAGTATTCAGAGAATTTTTGATCAGATTACGATATTTGTATTTTACATTGGAGCTGCTATAAAAGCAGTCTTAATCAGTTCACCATTTTCAATTCTCCATTCGCCGTCGCAGTGCTTTTAAAAGAAACCTTTAAAAACCCCAAATTATTTTAGTATCTAAATTTTATTTTATGTTCAGATTGCCTCCTTCCCAAAATCAGCGATTACCTGTCTCATAACTCAAACGCGTTTATTGGATCTTCCCTCGTTAATGGCCCTTAAGCTAACGACTTTATTAATGCACCTATATCTTGCAACAGGCGATTGAACAATTTTAAAAATGTTTGAGTTCCCGGATTACATCGGATTCGCTTCAAGTTTGTTAATTGTTAATTTGCCCACGCCAAGGAATACAAACAAGAGAGTTCGTCGTGTTTAATATATATGGGCATGGGTATAATGCCTTTTTTCGCGGCGGCTGGGCTTTGTTCACATAGATGAGGATCTAGAGATTGGGAGATATCAAGTTAAGTGCCCAAATGTTGCTTTATAACATTTTAATGGCCCGTTGTGCCCGGTCCCAAGTTTTAAAATGTCATAAAATTTTCAACAAGTCCTTTAACTTTTCCTTAGGGCTGGGTGTTCCTAAGTGCATTGGGTTCAATTTGGAAACTGCTTCGTCGGCGATAAGCGCCCAGGCACTTAAAATGCTTTATTTCCACTTCAGCTACAAAGCAATTTTATTAGCTTTAGAAAATTACAACAAAGTCGCCTCCATCCAGTAGCTGCAGCACAAAATTATGATGACTTTTTAATTAAGCAACGCGAGCACAGACAAACAACAACAACAGCAGGAGCAACAACAACAAAAGAAGAATTGTCGCCAAGTGAAAAAGCTGAAATTTCTGACGAAATGAATGAGTTGCTGGCGATGAAGGGGCGGTGCTTGGGTTTTTTGAGGATGATAATGAAAGTGTGGGGGGCCCAGACAGCTGCCATTTGGCTACTTGGCTGCTGTCGGCCCAATTGTTTTGTCAGTGCCACGTGATGCGAAAACTCACAAACAACGGCCAACCGAGCTGGTCAAGAGCAGAGCCAACAACAGTCGACCATTTAGATCTAGATTCAGCCCGGATTCCGACCGGCAAACCATTGGCCAGCTGGAGATGCAGATGCACAAGTACAAATACAAAACTCAAATGCCGAACTGCACTCGAATGTCTGGGGACAGAAACGCGCCAGATAATGCCCCACCGTCCCTGTCATTGTCCTGTAAAATAACTCTATAATCCCCAGTCCCATTGCTCTGCTCGAACAACAATCATTGCCAGCTGTAAGTAGTTGCCTCACTATCCTTATCCCGGCCCTCTCTATAAAGTCAAACAATGAACATTCATTTGATGTTGGCTTTTGTCATCCCGGAGTGAGGACAACTTCTGGCCTGTGTTTTTTCAGCTTTTCAGCCATTTTAAGGCAATTTGGTACTGTAATAATTCAAATAAGAAGTATACGAATTCCAAGAACATTTTATTCTGAAGAATTTTGCCTTGAGCAGTTGATGAAAGAGCAAATCAAAGCGAGAAATTAGAGCAAGTTTTTTCATATCTTCTTTGGGAAAGGAAATTTCAGTCTTCTCAGTAGGTATCACTTAATGCTTTTAATAGCTTGTTAATATTTCTGGAATTTAAAGAAGCTGAGAAATGTGTTCCTTATTTGGGAAAATGTTTGCAACACAAGTCTAGTATCGTAAGGAACTATATATCTTTAAATTATATATTTTACATTTATTTTGAATACACTGATTTTAAATATTTGTCATAGTTATATTTCAGATTTTACAAATTTTAAATGTACAGCTTTGGAAAAAAAATTAAAATTCTTTAACTTAAAATTCCCTGACTTCAGACAAATTAGTTTTGTAGTAAATAGAAATCATAATACACATAAAATATTTTGTATAACTCGAAGTGGTGTTTGGAGTGAAACTTAAATATCAATGTTAAAACCATTTTATAGAAAAGCATAAATATTAAATATAATGCAATAAAAAACTAAGCTTAAACCGTTTTTAAATGTTATCGATACCTAATTCAACGAAAGACCCTTATCAAATGAGTTCGCATTAATATATTAAGCTGCCAAAAGTTTTTCTTTTTTGTCGACTGGTTTTTTGGGAGGCTCGGTAGCGAGGAAACTGCCAAGCGGAGCAAAAGTTTTTTGCAAGTCGGCTCCCCATCCCGATGCAATGTGGCCAAAAAGCGCTGCGAAGCGGAAATGTCAATGCAACGGCACTTGCACTTCCGCTGCCTACTTCCACAACTTTGCCTCCCGAACCTGACTCGGATTTGGAATCTGTGTCTCCATTGTTCCAGAGCGTTCGACCTGCTGACGTTGGCACAAAATGGAAACAAATGAAGGCCCGAGGGTTCGTCCATGCTCCATGCTCCATGCTCCTTCTCCTGCTCCTTCTCCTGCCCATCTGTCTGCTTAGCAAATTTTCGATGATGATAAATGTGACTGGCGAAGTGGGAAAAAACCCAATATTGATAACTTTGAGAACCCGAGCTTTTGTCTTAGTTTCCTAGCCTGAACTACGCTCCGTCGCCCCTTTCGATACAGTTTAAAATTGTCAACTTGGCTTTTTCACGCATCATCAATTGGCGTTTATTTAGTAGCCAGCTGGGAAGGGGAGGATCCGGGCCAACATAGTTTTCTTAGCGCCCCCCCGGGCAGCTGTCTTTTGTTTGTAGGCCATAAATTCAGCTCGACCAACTGCATAAATTATATGGGGAAAGGGGTGCGTAAGGCGCACTTTATTTTATCACCATCAGCAATGGCAGCAGCTTCTGCGCCCCATCTCCTTTTTTCTCCTTCAGCTGGCAAACGACGATGTCCTTAAGCTGCTTGTGCAATTGCCGCATACTTAAGGTAATCTCGGCTAGCGCTGCGCTTACTTCAAATGGCCATTCATCAGACCCGTTGAATGCAAACGGCAAATAAATGGCAACTGGCGCAACTTCCCGCCCATTCTGCAGCTCCTGCTGCTCCTTCTGATCCTGCTCCTTCCCAGCATTTTGCCCAACAATGGCTGACCGGCCAACAATTGTCATAGAAAACTGTCGACTCAACGTTGGGCTGTAAGTCAGGGTCGAAAGGTCGGCGGGGAACTGTAATTGTAATTGTATGTAGTGGGCCACTTAGCGCTCTTTTGCCTTAATGCGACTTTTCTTTAGACTAACACAAATACCATTGTTGCCATTGAAATGTGTTCGAAAACTATTTTCATCTAAAGTAAAATTGTTTTTTCAAACAAAGGCTTAAGGTGAGAGGCGTTGGAATTCTAATTGTAACATAGCTGAAAGAAATTAAATGAATAAGGAAAAGTTTTGAGATGCTATCGCTATACTTTATATTTACAGTTTTTGATATACAAAACCCAATGTTTACTACCCTCCAGTTACTTTATGTTGCTTATTTAATATTTATTTTGCTACGACTATTTTTTATTGGCACTATAAAAAATCATTGTTTTTGTGGCTAACAAAATACTTATTTTGAGTATTTAGTTTATCGATGAGGTTTTTTTATTCTCCATCAAAAAAACAATTTCGCACGCCAAACGACCTAAGAATATTTTTCAGAAAATACTAAGATTTAAGTTCTTTATCCATATGCCAAATTTGGCTACTTTAAAAGTTTCAGCCCAAGTCGAAGAAAGCCCACCAGCCAGCCAAAAGGTTGCGATAGCCAAATAACCTTGCCACTTTTCAGCAAGAATGGCATATGTGTCTGCCAAGAAAACGACTCGGGCCAGACTCCGGGCATTAAGCCAGCAAAGCAAACAAGTTTAATCACTCTTTGATGGCCATAATTCAAATTAGGCAACTGACAAATAGGTTGGGGAACTTGTTTGCCTTTAAGCGGACTTTAAGTTGACCAAAATTTTGGGTGTCCTGTTTAAAGGATGGGAGATGGGGAATGGAAAATGGAGACAATGGAAGGACAATGGGTGCGAGTCTGGCGGAAAACGGAAGCGAGCAATGGCGAACTGCGGCCTAATGTACAGCGCACAGTGGGTGTGAGGAGCGTTCTGGGCGGGTGGCTAAATGGCCTTTCCATTGGGCCTGGCCCAAAACGGAAGCTTTCAATTTCAAGCTGCAGTGGAGAGAGCAATTCGCAGGCAAGTGGCCCAGGAGCGAGACAAGGACGCAGGACGAAGGACGAAGAGTCTCGGACTGCAGCTCAAAGCAGAAAAAGTAATTTATTTCGTATTGCGGTTTTTAACCACATTTTCCACTTTGTACAACAGCAACGACAGCCGAAAACTGCAGCAACCATCTTCATTCCTATCTCCATGGCTATATAAATTTTCCCCAGCTCTGCGCCGTCTCCCTCCCTCTTCCGCACCGCCCCCTCCATCTCGCTCCCTCTCCCTCTGCCACATCTTTGTATGCCTGTTCCACTTTCTGCTCGATAAAAAGGGCTCAAATGCGGTTCCGTTTTTCTTTTGCCGTTCGTCGCCTCCTTTTCAGCACATTCCCAGGCATTTTCTTTTTAGCTTCGCACAAAATTTCACCGTTCAAATTGCATTTGACCCAACCAAAAAAAAAAAAAACTAAAAAATACAGAAAAAAAGAAAAAAAACACAGACAGAAGAAAAGTGGCTAAGAGGAAAAAGAAGTATTTTCTGTTTCTGCTTTTTGTTGGCCACTTTTTTGCACCTCGCCACGCAAATTGCATTACCATGAAGTTATGAGCGACAAGTGTGCGAATGTGAATCTCTGAGAGGGAGATGGAAAACAGAGTACTTCCAGCTAAGCAAGATATATGCGAATTTTTTGTGGGAATATTTGGTATGCCTCGCAAGGCCATAGACAAGTTGTTTACTGCTCTGTTCAACCATAAATGATGCCCACTTCTTTCCCTAGGTGAACACTGTCACTTTTGGTTATTTTGTGGGCCAAGCCGTTTGAATAATGGTGAAAAAGGGGTTTTGATGCGGTAGTCTGATATTAAAATAATAAACAGTGGTTTTCATACTCACTTTTGTGTCTAAAATTGTTCAGAAATAGCTTCTATCTAGGAGCTTCTATAATATAAGTTCACTGTTGAGTTGAGCATATATACTCAAATTTTTTTTTGGATATTAAAATGTGCTTTATGTCATTAACAACAACCACTTAAATTGGCTGAGTTGACAAGAATCAAGAAATACTTCTAGAAAATGCTCTGCAGTCACAAAATTTTCTTTTTTTTTCCACCATAATTTCACTATTTTCACTTCCAATAAAGACAATGGCCTATCTAATTTCATCCCGAACGAGAAAACCTCAATCAATCGCCGGTTCAATTGTGGACAGAGCCAGGGCAAAACAAAAGAAAGTGAGGCAAGGAAGAAAGCCAAAATTATTTCCCACGATAATTACATTTGCCCATGTACAAAGAAGACAACAAAGAAGCAAACGGAAACAAATGAAGAAAACATTGCAGCAAGAAAGTAAACAGCAAACGGCAGTGGAAAATCAAACAAAGCTAGAAAAAGCTGGAAAAACTGAGGGAAATGGGGAAGGGGACCCAAAACACTGATTACAGTGTGAGTGAGCTCGAGGAGCTTTCGCTTGAGTGGAGCTTTTGCCATCGAGCCGTTTAATGTGCAGTTAGCAGGAAAGTGGAGCGCAGCGACTTGCGACTTAAGCGCCATCAAAATCGCAGCCCCCACCCCCTCCCCCTTTGGGGCAGAAGGTTATCCGCCGGGTGGGTGGGTAAAGCAAATTCAATTGCCACTGACACGGATGCTGCCAAAACAAGGCTCTCGATGCGATGAGTTTGGGGGCTGGGCTGGCTGCATGGGGGCTGATCGATTTCACGCTTCAAACAGACCGCCAGACGTGCTCCGGGGGTCTTTGCCAGCTTTTGTTGCCGCCACCTGACCTGGCTGTTGGCCTTGGAGCCAGGAGTCGAACACGGTCCACTCGACTGCATTAGATCCCGGTCCTCTAATGCACACTCGGAACACTACTTTGCCACCGGCATACTTTGTCCCCGGGACCAACTTTGTTGCTTGATTAGCAACACCTTTTTGGTGTATGCCTCAGCTGGCCTGCAGCCTCCAAAACGGGGTCACACCAAAGTGCTAAGTAATGGAAAATTCGCAAAGTTCAATGGGTTTCCATGCTCGGTACTTGCAGAGGACAAGGATGGACTACTAAAGCAAAGGGATAAGGTTTTGGGGCATGTATATATATTCACAGAATTACTTTCCTTTTATTTGTACAGAGAATACAATCACAGTAGTTTCAGTAGTTTGATTTTAAATAAATACCAAGTGATTATATAAAGCTCAAACTTTTACTCTGATTTAAACATTTAATATTCATTAAAAATGGCAGTTGATAATGAAATTAATCAACATATGTTAATAATGTGAGAGATATTAATAAAAGAAAATAAATAATTAAAATAACTATCAATATTTAACATTTAATGGACACTGAACTAAGAAAATCAGTAAATAGCAATCAATGTAAACAAGAGCTTTCCAAGAACCATTTCTTTCGTTTAATATTACTTTTGTGACCCGAGGCTTTATATCGATATTATATTTACAAAATATAGCAAGCCACAGATCAATGTCTAAGCTCCCCAAAAAACTTTATCCAGCTACACTCGAGTCATCTAAATTAAGTAAATGCAAATTTGAATTTGGCTTATCAGCAGGGATTCGCACAACAAAAACAAAAATCCTTTGGCAAACCAGAGGGGATTCTTTCCGAATACTTATGAACAAAACAAACCAAAACAGAAGAGAACAGAACAGATGCAGGCGGGTTTTTAGCCAAGTCAAAAATGTGCTCTCTCAAATATTTGCATATTAATGCAGGCATATTGCGTATACGTAGTGGTGTATGCTGGGTGTGTGTTCGTGGGTATAATGTTTGTGTGAACTGCTGACCCCTTTTGCAAATTGTTCCTGTTGTTGTTGTAGTTGTTCATCCTCGTGGCACTCGTGCAGACAGTTCAAACATTTACATACAAAAGTAAAAAGCAAAATAAAAATAAAAAGCAACCGAAAGGGATTAAGCAAGGGAAGGCATCTGCATTAGGGATGTGAAGTGAGTCACGACTTAGGGCTGGCAAAACCGTGACAGCCTCACACCTGTGATAATTCGCACAATAAGTGTGTGAAAAGAACCCGAGTAAGATTTCTCAAATTGCACCTTAAATTGCTTTGTAGCAGCTAAAATTGGGTCAGCCGGTGACAGGACATGGGAGGACCTTCTTCAGTTTCTAATTTGCATGAGACGTGACTTTCTAACGTTTCCCTCGATCAAATCACAGACGTACGGCCATCTCCAGTACGAATCCTTTGCCGTCTGTATGTGAGTGTGGCCGTGTCCCTTTTGGCATATCCTTTTGTAAATTGTTACATTTTCGCACGTGTGAATGTTTTTTTTTCCCATATCGGACCTCTGCCTAGTGCGTGTGTGTATTTGTGTCTGTGAGCGAGTGTAAATTGAGGAGCTTTGGCTCACCTTTTGCCATTTTTCCTCGCCTCGTCCAAGCATTTTTGCATCTCCAGGTGTATTCGTGTGTTTGGCACGTTGGCCATTAGGACACTGGCCTGAAAATGTATTTTCATGTGTTTTAATGGACTTTTCGGGTTAAGTCGGATATCATTTTTCCTTTTGCGAAAGCCGAAATGGAACTCATCTTAATTGGTTAGACCTTCGCAATGGAATTAGAGGGGGATTAGCTCGAAATGGACTTCGGTGCCTTCTGTTTAAGGCTTTAAAAATAACTTTAGTTTGAGACTAGAGTAGGTACATTGAGCAAACTGAAATTTAAGGCCTATAATCTACGCAATTTGGGTTTCATAGCTCCTATGTATGTAAATTAGGTTAGTCTCTTTACCTTGCACAGAATTTCCAAATTTATTACTCATACGAAGGGTTGACTTTGCTACGATTTTTTTATTTCAGCGAACTTAGCTTATAGTATTTTACTTTTTTAATTTGTTTTATATTTGATGTGATTTTCGGAGAAATAATAGGGCATCACCCTATTATACTAAAAAGTGTATGTACCGGTGATTCACCCAAGCAACACCTTCTTTCTTGGATCTCCCATGAATAAAACATGGGAAACATTTTAATATTCTTCCGCCCCAGGAAATATTTTGAAAATCAGTATTTGTCTGGTCTGAGCCGGTAAGACAATATTCGAATTTCCATAAAATAGATACGGGAAATCGTAGACTTCATCGAAGGTAGGGCCATTTCCGAATATGCAAACTAAGTGCAGAATCCCCAGACGGGAAATGCTTGCCTATGCAAATGGGAGGGTCGAACGGCCCAAACAAATCAAGCGACCTGAACAACGCCCCGTTCCCAGGACGAACTTTAATGGCGAACCTCTGCTGGTGAGGGCTCAGACGAAAGTCAACCCAGTAAACAATTGAAACCATAGTTCATTCTACTCTTTTTCCCACAGGTATACGGGCTGAATTAAAATCGAAAAAAAAATGAGAGAACAAAGGATAGGGCTGGAGTGCCATCATGAAAGTAAACTAATTAAAATGTAATGAATTCGAAAAGTTCTTCGGCATTTGGGGCTATAACTCACCATTAATGCAGCCAACAGAATTCACTTGCAGCTATGGTTTCGCTCGCTGCTTCTTGCTGAATTTACGACCGCAATAAAAGTCATGGAAATAATCCTAAATTCGAGTGATAAAAACATGCGAGTCGACGGTCGAATGGCATAATGTTGTGATAAAAATTTAAAACAGCCAGCGTATTTATTTATGCGTGCTAATGTGCAATTTTATATCCAGCTGGGCGTGTCTCAGCTTCGAAACAATCGACTGTCCACGCCCAATGGCGCCATAAATTCTAAATAAAATTTCAATATTCAATAACATTATTTTTTGGCAATTGATTGCCAATGGGCTAACAAGTCCATGTATATGACACATTACCTAATGGCCTAGCAATTTGTATGGTGTATATATTTAGCCCTATAACATAATTTAACTTCTGGTGATAACAAATTGAGTTCTATTAATAAAAATAATAAAATATATTAGATTTTCTTTGCTCAATGATGCAGCTTGAAGAATTTAACAAAGGCGGGTAATGACAAATTATTCACTTAACAATTTACATGTTTGTTATGCGTTAATGTTGTTGGACATTAGACATAAGCCACACTTCAATGGTTCCACTTAAATGTCTGACTTGGCTTGGTTAACATCGATGTTGAAGTGTCAAGTGTTCATGTTCAGCAAATATTAACATATTCGTGTGCTTCTACACTCATAGCAAAATTAACACTAAATTTTAGAAATTCGCCTTAAAACTTTATTTTTTCTAAATCCAAGAAAAGATTTCTATTTTCAAGGAATTTTTTTACTCAAAACAAGAAAACTTTTCTTAAATCTAGAAAGTGTTTCTCAAATGTAGAAATTGTCGCCATAAACTAAGCTCACCCTAAATCCAAGAAAGAATTTCTATAT
Source organism: Drosophila kurseongensis (assembly GCA_018153305.1). Lineage (NCBI taxonomy): Eukaryota > Metazoa > Arthropoda > Insecta > Diptera > Drosophilidae > Drosophila > Drosophila kurseongensis. Next base: position 11,031,648 of record JAECXX010000005.1, on the reverse strand, counting down.
TTTAGTAAAAATGGTACTTGTTTTTAGAAATTTTTTTCTTCAAATTAGAAATTCTGCCCTAAAAAATTATTTACCCTAAAAAATAGAAAAATTTTCTCAAATTAACCTTAAAAATTCGATAACCCTAAAAAATAGAAACGCTTTCTTAAATATAGAAATATTTTCTCAAATATAGAAATATTTTCTAAAATATAGAAATATTTTCTAAAATATAGAAATATTTTCTAAAATATAGAAATATTTTCTAAAATATAGAAATGTTTTCTATAACATAGGAAATATTTTCTAAAATGACCATAAAGTTGTTCTAACCCTGTCCGAGTAGCCTAGGGGTTAGAACGTCTGACCAGAAATCTAAGCACCGCAAGTTCAATTTCAGCTGCCAACATCTTTCTTTTTTCCTTTTTTTTACTTGTGTTATAAACACAGATGAGAAGTAATGCTTAGAACGACTAAAGGTTTTACCCTTTATTGAAAAGTAATTAAAATATTTTTTGTCATATGAAATATTATCTTAGAAAATTTATTTTAAATATTTCGACTTTCACAGTTGCGACTTAACGAGTTCTAAAAACTTTTTTAAACTAACATTCTTCGCAAACGCCCCATCATATAGTCTTTGGTTTGACATGCGTTCTTCGCGCGTGACCGTGGCTTCATTCAATGTCTTTGAACTCACGCGCGGGAGACCTGGGTTCGAATCCCACCGACGGGCGAATAAAATTAAAAGTTTTTTCGGATAAGATACTTATCGGAGTATACTTGTAAGAACTGAAATAAATCATAATTGTACACAATTTCTCTCTCTCTCTTCCCCACAGAATTACAGTTGAAATCGATATTGGAAATTCATTAGTGCAATACTAATACAAACTTTGTGACTTTGCTGAATGAAAAGCGAAGTGCTTAAATCATTTACATATGTACATACATAAGTCCATAAATCCTGAATGAAAAATTACATCATGATGAATGTAGGCACATTTTTTCTAATTTTTAGAAAAAATACCCTAAAATTTATGGTTAGATGCCCTACTTTTAAGAAATATTTTTCTATTTTTTAGAAAAGTTTTCTTGTTTTTAGGGCCCTTTGCCTTAGATTTTAGAAAGGAACGCCCTTAATTTTAGAAAAATTTACCCTAAAATTTAAGGTGCGATGCCTTTGAAGACAAAAATAAGGCGAATTTCTTGTTTTTAGGGTTAATTTTGGTATGAGTGTAGTTAATGCATTGAAATTTGTACCCATTCCACACGCTTAAAAGTTAAAAGAGGTTTGCTCTAATACCTCTTAAATCATAAATGTGGGATTGGATATTTTTCAAACTGATTTATCCATTTAATGATAAATGTGCTGGACCAAATTATGCCCTGTGGTCAAATACTTTGATCGCTTGCAAAACCCCAAAATATTATAAATAATTAATTTAGCCATGCAGCTTAAGGCCCTCAAGCCATTTGTGATAATTATTTTGCCAGTTACAGGCAAAGTGTAAACCAACGTCAACACACCGATAAGCATGCCCATAAATATAATTGGGTTATCTTTTTGGCCGATGTTCGAATATTTTTGAAATGACCGGTGGTCGGTATGTCCGCAAGGGTATTAAGACTTTCGCTTGCCAAAGTTAGCTTCCGTTCTCGTTAGTTTAAAAATTCAATTTTAAGAAAATATTGGCATTTTAAATTATTTATTAGATTTCAATTCATTCAATTTTCTGCAGAAAATAATTGTGTTTTTCAATGAATGAAAGCGAATTGGTTTGAAATTTTATGACAACGTTGGACAAATTAAATTAAATGAAAATATCGCAGGAATTAGATATCTCTTAACTTATATATATATTTTTGTCATCTGTTTTTGATATGACTGCAAGGGTTTTAAAACTTCGGTGCTCATTTTAGATTAATAAAAGTATAATTTTTTAATAGATTTCGGATTACAGATTCCGAATCAGGGAGAATTTGGCTCAACACAGAGTAAACTAATTAAATATTTAATTGACACTTACTTGGTTTATTGGCATGATTTTTTATTTCGTTCGGGGGCTTCTGTTTGCTATTGCAACAGAACAAGGAACAAGTGTCCAAAGAACTTAATAAATATTTAAGTTCGGGTGTTTTACAAACTTTACTTTATCAAAAAAATTAGTTTGCTCTCAAAATCTTGTTTAATCTCCTGAGGTAAAATTTCCTCCTCGTATTTTATGTTTGCAAGCCAGGTCACTTGGTTCAATATTATTTTTCAAGCTTTCTGTTCGCTTTTTCTGGAAACACTTTTTAATCAATTTCTAGTTTGATAAATATTTTCTTGGACAATTGCAGTGCTGTTGCTAAAGGCGACTGCAACACTTGAATTTCATTTTGCCTTTTTCCCATTTCTTTCTTGGCTCACATCTTTTGGCCTTCGTTTTTTTTCCTGTTTTTCTGCCACCACAACATCCAGCTAATCCAGACGATCCAAGTGAGCTGGCACTTTCCGAGTGCCGCAGCCTCTTTGGCATCCACTTTCTCCCAACTTCTTTCCCAGCCCACATTGTCACAAAATATGACAGTTGGGATGGCAAAACGTATATCACAATCGCTGGAAGAGGAGGAGATGGCGGACATATTCCCTGGCACACTTTTTGTGGGAGGAACAAAAAGCGCAAGTAGCCAAGCGGAGGAATAAAAAATTCTACCCACTGCACAGAATGTGATAAACTATGACAGTGTTCTTCTCGGGTTCATTGGATCACTTTCGGGGTTGGGACTATGTTTTCGGGGGCTGCACAGATAGGAGAGATAGAGGACAATTGCTGTGAATTTGTCACGTTTCACGTTTGGTCTGACGTTGCGAGTTTGTAGGCTTTATGCTGGCTTTAAGGTTTTTTTGGGGTAAATAAATATCAAATATATATTTAAAGATATTTAACGGAAAATAAAGTCCCAAGCTTGTATATATAAAGAAACCAAATCATGATATTAACTTGATTGTGTAACCTGATAGTCAAATCACAAAGTTCTTCAAAAATAGGAATCAATCTTTATCCTAAAGCCTTTGTTCCTAATACCTAATACTTTTATTTGCTTTAAGACCCATCTTATGGTATTAAGCTATTCAATTAAATTGTTCCACTTTCTCACCCCTTCTTCTCTGGAGTGAATTCCAAGAATGTTTAGCATTCCTATGGGATAAGAAGGAAGCTTGGCTTCACTAAGCCCCTATTCAAAATACTCCCTCGACATCATCATACTCGGAGTCTGTTGCATCTCGTGATTGCCTGATTGGAATTGCATGGGACAAAGAGGGAGGGGAGGAGTGGGTGCACAACAATTGCCATTGCACCGGAGCTCAAAGGAGTCCCTCCTCCCGGCCCGACTTGGCCATGGAATATACCCAAACTAAGCGGTTTCTAATTTGCCATTGCCAGCGCTCAGGCATTCAAGCAAATTGTAATACAATTAGCGTCATTTACATGGCATTTTGCAACGCAGCAACCATCCACATACACACACAATGGATTGTAGCAGTAAGTGTGTCAGTCAGAGCAGTTTAGACCACAGAGCTTGAAGCTTGCAGGATATCACCCTATCCGCCCCCTATTTCGCAATGGAATGTCCTGCTCACCAGGAATTTTCCCCGCCTCAACGCTTTGTGGCGTTTTAATCAGCTGTCAGCTTATTAAATAATTATTTCCTGAGCGGAAAGTGGCAAGCTTCACCGATCAGTGCTAAAATGGATGTCGATAATAGTTAAAGAGAGAAAAATAAAGTAATTTTATATTGCATTTAAAAACCTGAAATTATTAATGTTAAAATGATTGAACGAATTTTAAAGTTATTTGAGTTAAAGCATTTTTTTGTTTGCAAACAAATTAAATTATACTAATTACGATACAAAGAATAAATTAATATATCGAATGATATAAATGAAATACTTTTTAACTTTTTAAAAAGTTATAAGGCAAAAAGATAAAGAATAAAATGTTTGATATAAAAGTTTTATTATGAATAAGAAACTAAAAGTGATTAAAAATTATTGTACATACTTAAAGTATTATATATAAAAGTTAACTTAATTCAAAATAAATTAATAAACTACAGTTTTCTATTAAAAACTTGTTTATAAATCTTCCTTGAATGGTTTAAAATGCTACACAAATATTCTATTTACAATTTTAAACGTTGCATTCCGAATGCCACTACAAGAAAAGCTTCAAATAGTTTCAGCCCCGTATTTCCCAGAGGGCGAGATTTTAACTCCCATCATTTTGGCTTAAAGTGTTTACTGGACATAAAAAATAGATGCACTTACGTCCCCTGACCACTGACATCCTGCGGAGTTCGCCATGTGGTACGTTTAAGAAGCAAAACCAGCTGCAGCCTGCAGAATGCAGAATGCCAACTCATTGTGGTGCGGTGGCTGACGAGAAGTCCTCGCTGCTGTTAATCCTTCATTCTCACATGGAATTAGGAAACATCTGCACAGGGAAGCCTTAAAGGGGTCCAAATTGCAGTTAGCTTGCTCTTGGCCAGCCTGTCACACAAAGGCAATGCAGATGCCCCTGTAAAAAATACGGAGAAAATCTCTCCATGTACGAGAGTGTGGAGATAAACAAAAACCGAATTAGTCGTGAAAAGCAGAGTGGCAAAACATTTATTTTTCTTTTTTTTTTCCACCCAGCTGTTGTGCTCTTGCCTTGCTCTTGGCCAAAAAGCCACAAAACCTCAACGGCTTTCAGGCTCGGACAGCTGCTGCTGCTGTTCACTTTCCACTCCTCGCTTACTGACGTTACTTTCAAGTCAAATTGAGTGCCTCGTAAAAAATACAAAGAAGAAATGCCTTCCCATGGCTTACAGAAAAAACATTTAATTTAATTAGAAAGTGAGGAGAATTATAAGATTGGGGAGTGAGGATTTTTTTTTTTAGCTAATAAGCGGCATTACATTTTCCTGCTGTGCGGCAATCCAATCAAAATCACGTCAAATGCCGAGACTCCCGCAAAGTTTCCACTTGTGTTTATGCAAATCGCTGCAAACTAATTTAAGGTTGGCATGACAGCCGCAAATTAATTCAAATTGAGTGATCACCATAAAGCAAACAGCGCCGTAGTGTCCACCATGTACAGACAATGCTGCATGGACCACGGACCACAATCCAATGGTAGTCTAATATATGCCGCAATATATATTCCATAATATATTCAATTGTGTGGCACTGCTCGGCACTCACAGATGGAGACACGTTTGCACAGAGGGGGGTCGTCGATCGGGGTCACCTGGTTCAGTGGGTCAGGTGAGGTCACATAAACCAAAAGGACCACAGCTCGGCAATGCCATAAATAATACACATCATTCAAAAATTCAGCGAGCCATTCTATTTTACGGCTTTCAGTTGAATGCGCTTCACAACTTAAAGTGATTTTATTGCATTTGCAGGCGATGAGTTTCAAAAAAGTGGTTTGATTGCAATAAAAGCAAAAAGGCTATTTAAGTCAATTGGGCTGTTGCAAAATAAAGAAAAATAATTTTTATTTCATGCCCTTAATATATGTGACTTGTATGTATAGTACTTACATTTAAATAGTATTATTTAAAATACCGTGTATTTTCAATTTGTATTATAAGTTTCTACATTAAATACAATCAAGGGAGCTAAGGAGCGTATAAATAAATTACAATTCGCTTGTTTAGGGAATTTATAACTTATTGCTTATTAAATAATACAATAATATAAATCGTTCTAGGATTGATATTTGATCTTGAGTAAGCCATTCTTTTCTGAATGTAGAGCACTTTTTTCAAACTTTTGTATAACTTTTATAAAAGGAATGACACACATTTCTATATCCATGGAACTCTTTCACGAGACAAATTTTTCCCTTTGCAGTCGAGCCATATCAATCCTTAGCATGACATTTCCTGCCTTTCTAAGGACTTTCCACTAGACATTATTGATTTCTGCCAAGCGGACTCCGCTTCATGTGTCAAATTCGACTTAACTGTTGCTATTGGCCAGCTGTTCCCCCATGAAGTCCATTGATGGACATGGACAGACATCTTACAGGAAGCATTTGTCAGCGTGTCACAGGGTCCGTTTCTGTTTTTGTGTCTGGCCCGCAATTTGTGTCACGCACATCTCAGCGGGTCACCCAAATCCAACTTTCGAGGTACTATATGCTAGCCGAACGATAATCAGTCAAGCTATTGAGCCTCCGTGACTTTTGTCGTCTATATACGAGTGTGTATCTTTGCTATTTCAGTTCGCCCGTCACGTAGCCGAAAGTCGCCATTTTTGTTTGATTTATTTACCTGGTGCTGGGCAGCTCGGCAACTGTTAACTGTCATCTCCGGGGCGGCCATTATCCAGACGCCATCGCTATAGCGATGATGATGATGATGATGTAGCCATGTGGGTGAGCGTTTGAGTCGGGATTTGGGCAGCAGCAGCAGCAGCAGATGCGTCCTTGTTGCGGACCTGTTTTTGCCATTCGCTGTCACTCGCCACGCATGCCAAAAATATCTAAGCGTCGTCATGGCTGACTGGATGTGGTGGTCAGGTGAGCAGTGATGGAAAGGTACCTTAAATTGTTGGTTAGTTGGGGTCATAGACGTACTAGTCTTTAAGAACTCTCATAGTTCAATGTTACTCTAGAAATTACCTTCAAAATTCCGATACTTAATTAAAATACAATTTTTTTTATAATTGTATATAATTAAAGTAATTTCTAAAGTCAAAAGGTCATGTCATTAACATATTAAAATAAAACAACATCACAGAGCTTTGTCTTCAAATGCTAAACTTGTGAGGATTCTTTTTTCTTTTTCAACATTCAATCATCGTAAAATCTACATATTTTGTAATATTTTGAACTGTGAATATGTACCCAACTATGTAGCCAGGTACATTTACCTGGGCGTTTCCCATCTCTTCAGGTGAGCGATTGGATGAGTGAGTGAGTGAGTGATTTTTTGCGCTGTCCAGTGTCTTGGTTATCCACTGACATGCATGTGGGTTTTGTGGCTTTGCGTACCACACGGCGTATGCGTGTCGTCTATTTGTTATGCTCTTTTAGGGCGCAAATTCAATTTGTGTCCTAACCTCACTTGCCACAGATGTTTGTTTATTCAATGACCCGCCGCCAACAACATCTGCTTCGTGCTTCAGAGCAGTGCCAGGACACTTCTGAAGGATCGATTCAGGATTCGGCGGTTGATATGGGACTGGACATGCATTTTTAAAGAGCATAGAGTCGAGGTTTGCCGCAGGGATAATTTTTGGGATGAGCAGAACCTTTTAAGAAAATTAAAGGGAAATGGAAACCTTGCCCCCTCGCAATTTATGAGTTTGTTGCGTTGTTTAGGAATTTATTTTATTAATTGGCATTTGCCGCCTGCATAATGCGCCTGCAAATTAAGTATACGCCATGTGGTGGCTCAGGCAATTTCTAACGTCTCCGCTTTTGAAGTGTCCGAGCCATTGGCCATTTGCATGAGGGGAACAGCTGGCTCCGCGTCCTGATTGCAGCAACAAATTGCAAAGTTATTAAGTTTATTAAAAACCCTCGCAAATACAAAACACAAAACAATGGCAACAAAGACATCGGCGAGCAAGTTGTGAAAGGCAATGTAAATTCCATTTTGTTGGGCGCTTAACTTTTGCTTCGGCTTTGGCTGCTCTGCAGCAATTCTGCATAATTTACTCGAAGCATTTCGCAAACAATGCAATGCTGCCCCTTCCTGCTGCAAAACTTGATTCAGTTGCAGGCGTCTGCAAGTTGCAAGTTTTTCGCTGATGCTCGTTAATGTTTGGCCAGTTTCCATCACCTCCCGCCCCTGGACACCAGTCGCTTTCATTACCAACTAAAACAACGGCAAACAGAAACAACTGAAAGAGTAGCAGCAGCAACAGCAGCAGCATCCTTTGGGCTTCCTTAGCTCGTTGTCACTTGCCACGGTTTTGAGCCATTTTCGGCGCTTGTCTGGCCATTTTTGCTCATGGGCGTAGTTGGATACCAAATATTTGGAATTCCCATAACTACCAACCAAAGTAATTTAATCAATTTAATTTATTTAAATTAAAAACGGTTTTATTTATTTAGAACGTTGGATTGACATCATTAATCACATTGAAATTTATATTTAATTTATTAATATTTAATGCTTATAAAATATTATAATATTTAAAATAATATAATATAAAACTATTTTTGATGCGCCCCTGCACCCTTTCGCCTCGTTATGAATTTTGCCAATTTGTTGCTGCGACTGCTGCTGCCTTGCAATTTTCAGCATCACCCCCTCGCCCAGTTATTGTCTCAGTTATTTTCACATTTAAAATGTCTTCAAGTTTTTTGGTGTAAAACTTTTCTGTGATGCTTGTTTTGAATTATTTTTAATGACTTACCATTTTTGCCAATTTGTTGCGCTCTTTGTTGATTTTATAATTGCAAGTGCAATCGATGCCTCAAAATGTTGCCAACTTTTTTGACATTTGCAATAACTGATTTTATGAATCCCTTCCTTAACTGTCAAGTTAAAACATGAACTGAAATTAAAGACTAACCTTTAAAAATGATTTTTAAACCCCATGTAAATTTGCAGCCGGGAAGACTTCCTTTTCAATTTACAGAATCCAGTTGCAAATTGCGATAACGGAGGACGAAGGATACTTTCATAGAGCCGACTGGATGGACTAAAAATGTGCAATTTGATGCCAAGGTCTCTTATAGTTTTCCAGGTAAATTTCTGCTCACATTTTCTACATTAGTCAGCATTAAAAATTTATTTGCTTTGAGTAGATTACACGCACCCACCACAAAACTACGGGGAGCGGAAGGATTTGTCGGGGGGATGGGACCACAAGAAGTAACGGCTTCTAAAGTTTCTCCGTCTTTTTTTCATATTCCCTACTTACCGCCCACCATAAAATAGAGATGTAAGGAGTATGAGAAAAGAGGGATAAAAAAAGGGGGAAAATGCTGAGAAAAATATACGCTTCCTGAGACTTGCGGTGGGTGGTTGGCAAAACAAATGAGCTGACTGCAAATTAAGTGCAGCTGCCAGTTTCACTTGGCCGCGGCAACTACTTTAAACAAACTTAAACTGCGCTTTAAGTTTTCATTCAAAAGACGCAGCGGAGATCATAAATCCCAGCGATGCCCACAACTTTTATCTAATGGTGTCCGTCGGCTCATCAGCATAACGAGCACTACATTAAACCCGTCCATACCCCAAGAATATTATTTTATAATATTTTGTATGTCTAATAACTGATTTCAGCGGTTTCTTTATTAGTTGAATCAATTACAAGTAATATTTCCCTTTCAAGCTGATTGCAGTTTGTTATCAAGATTGATTAATCAACAACTTTGCAGTATTTGTTTACTTTTAATACAATCAGACATTCAAGCAATCGCTCTGTCTATTTTTACTTCTTGATTACTCATAATTTTATATATATGTATACAAATATAAATACAAAATACAAATTCTTAGTTTAAGCTTAGCTGTACGTGCATAAAAACTCTGCAAATTAAACTTTAATACGCAATAAGACATAAAGTATAAAATGTATTTTATATAATTTAATATTAAAGTTAGTTTCAGGTAAGTTAAGCATACAAAAGAGAACTTAAAAATGACGAGCTATTATAGAAAAATATTTTAAACTAAGAATTAAAATGTTTATGAAGTAAAGGCGTCTTTAGCTTAGGTCCACCCGATTGTGAACACGCGTATATGCACATACGTACATATATGAATATACAAACATTATTTGTTTAGTTTATGTCGCTGACGCTCCCAAAGAGGTGATAAAAATGTCAGGAATATAAATGGAAGGAAAAGTACCCTCTCTCTGTTTTATATTATATATTATAGTATAGGGGCCAAATACTTTTGGGAAAATAAGAAAAAAATATTTATTTAAAAGATGTCGTTATAGTCGTTGCTGCTGGTACTTATGATTTTATAGGTACAGTTTTTTTTTATAGGTACAATCGGAACGCCGAAGCCACACCATAATTATAGGGTAATCTTATATTGGCATTCCAGTATATTTCTGTCTGAGCTAAAAAACCAGTGTACCATCCATTACCGAGCGAATCGGACGTGCTGTTGCGATCGTTTGGCAAACGTGAATAATATATATATATTTTATTTATTCAATGAGCTCTATAACAAATATCAGTCAATATGACCTCTTTCGCATTTTGGACTACTTGAAGACAAACTGCGATATACAGAATGGCAATGAATCTGTGTACCCCATCAAGTATGCCGATATCTTTAACTTTGCTGCCACCTGCAAGATATTTCGACGCATCGTTTGGGATTGGTCCAGAGAGATGTATCACCGCTTGGAGTTAGATCTGCTGCATGTGGTGCCCCACAAACGAGTTACAGTCAAGTTTATTGAGATTCACGAAACCCTGAAAAGAGCAACAAAGCAAAAGAGAGACCGGTACATGGACATTTATATTAAGGCAATGATGGGAAATCCCCTTCTTAACACCATTGAGCTGAGCTATAAAACTGAGAAATTCATCAGCTCCCATCAGAGCATATTTGATGAAATAATAAATGGACTTCAAGGCAAAGCTGACCGCTTTATATTGGATCCGTATAAAATTCCAAAATTCAGAGAGATAATTGTGGATATAGGAGGCAAATTGATTGTAAGTGCACTTTAATAGTTTCCCACTAAAATATTACCCGTTTTGCAGATCACCGGATAGAAAACTTAGGGCGCTTTCGCAATATATCCAAATTGACTTTAACCGCAAATTTTGAGATGACCGACCTTGAAGAGTTCTGCTCTAAGAATCCTTCACTGGTTTCCTTGGAAGTGAATGTAAATCGATTTTCCGATTATGGAAAAATAACCCAAATCGTTCCACACTGTCCAAACTTAAAGAAACTGAAATTTCTGCTTAATGATAATGTAATGGATAATAGTTACGTTAAGCTTGCACTTTTGGATAAGCTAACACAATTAGAAATCGATTGGAAACCGTTATCTGAGCAAGTTCTGTTTGTTACTACTAATGATAATGTAGCTGAAGATAATGTCCCAATGGAACATTGGGATAGGCCACATGACTTGGAAAAGGATGAGGACTTCACATCAAAACGACCCAAAATGGACAACGAATACGAGTCACTATTTGAAGGAGCCACAGATTCAAAGAGACCCATTCAAGTACTTCAACTTCTCCAAGCTTTCAGCGAAAAGAAAAAAAAACTTATCCAATTATGCTTAAATTTCGATATTGATGATGAAATGCTGCAGGTCATTGCACAAATTAAAGGTCTAAGAATGTTGAAGTGCGGATTTTGCGATCCAAAAAGCATAAGACACCTAAAATGGCATCCAACACTAAAACGATTGACTATACTTAATAAAGGCCACTTGGTTAAGGATGATATTGCAGATTTACTGAGAAAACAAGTGACGGTCTCAAGTTTTGATACACATCTGTCGTTTACCGGACGGGGACACCTAGCTATTTGCACAAGCGATGCGGAAATGTATCGATTTGTTAATTTTGAACCTTTTTTGAAACTGGAGAATTTTAAAAGTCTTTGGCTGCCTGTCGAAATGATTGTGTCAATGGAATCGACATTGTACATGTTTTTGGAGCTGGGTGTAAAGATCAAAAGCGATGAATGCTACATTGGATCCCCAAAACCGAAATCTTAAAATCATTTACGTTTGACCAAACTGGAACTATTAAATTTTTGCCAATAAACATACCAACTTGTCACCTTTTCCTTAAACTATCCACACTTAACTTTAAATCGCTACATGAGATTTATATAGGTTCGCCCTTTACAATCTTTCAAAACTCCAAAGACACGTACCTAACCCAATCCGTTGTTGAAGCTATGGTAACCTTAAGATGTTTGAGGAAAATCTCCTGCGGGTTTCAGAAATTAATATACATCGTGCCCCTGGCTGAGTTGAAAGATCTAGTCGATATTAAGGTGTTATCAGAGCACAACCCAAAAGATATTTACTTTCCGAGATGCCTAGGACCTCTTCTAAAGAACTGTCGAAAGTTGAATTCATTTCAAATCAAAGTGCCCGCCAACGGAATAACAAACAAATTTGTAAACAGCCTTCAGTATGCGGTTATGTCCAAAAGGGATCCAAAAATGCAGGATGATTTAAATATTATTATAAACTTGAAATGTCAAATAAGTAAAGCAGAGGAAGAGGTTAGTATTTAATCAAAAACACGGACATTATTAAACCATTTTTTGATTGCAGATAATGACGGGAGCCAATTTAAAAGAGAATCAGGTTTGCATTTAAACAGACAGATTATTTTGTAACCTTTAAAATTGTTTAATTCCAGATAAAACTTATAACGAAATCCTTTGAGTGTATGAAGCTGACAACAAAATATGTTGAAAACGATTATTTTTTTGACTAAGAATTTTTATTTGATCATTTTATGAGTTCGTATTTAAAATAGGCACTTCAAAAATATAAATCATTTTTAAATTCCTTTGTATTACTTGCAAAGGGCCATAAATTTTCTTGAGAGCCAACAAAGGCCAGCCAAAACGACAATTAAATAAATTCAATTTGCACCTGCCGACAACATTATTGGATTGCAACTCATACAGATGAAATTAAATAAATTAAGGACATGCATTCGCAGACATTTCCCTGACACACCGGAAAAAGACAAGTATTTGCGTTACAAGTAAGTTTGCATTTTGATTAAATTCAACAAGCTTGTCACTTGCTGCAAATAATTTGTACTTCGTGCTTGCAGAAGGACTACACTTTCCTTGCCACACCCATCCACATCCACCCACCAGAATGACAGGTGTTTATTTTCGGGAAATGCAATTGAGCGGAATTTCATGACGCAGGTATTTTGTCAGCTGGGCTGCGGCTTAAGTTATAATTAAATAATGACACTTGGGAAATCGAATGCTTTCGAGGGTGGGTATTTCATTTAGCTGAGCAAGTAGGCAATGGAAAATGTCAAATATTTGTAAAATTTGGGAATTGCCAAGGTTTTGCAATTGCAATTTTTAAGCCATATACAAATTGAAATCGACGTTTAATAGACAACAGCTGGCACTTGGCAATGTTTGTGCGTTTGTGTTGCGGTGTTGAAAGTGCCTGGGGCCATTTTCGAATGCAATGCAAATTGCGTATACGCAGTGTGTGATGCGAGTGGCAATGTGCAAACTAAGCATCGAGCAGCCTCTGTTTTATTTACGCACTGAAAACTCGTTGAAAACACACAAGCAGAGTGTGGGGGAAACGCTGGAAAGAGACAATGAATGTTAAATTATTTAGGCCGAGTGCATTAGTGTCCGAGTCCTGTCGCACAACGCACGGACACAAGGACACATGGCATAATTTGTCAGATGTCGGGCAATTTTGTGAGACTGCTGCTAATTAAATATGCCGGCATATAGGCAGGACAAGCAAATCTGCAAAGTAGTTGAGTGCCATGCAAATAGCCAATCCAGACACAACTTAGCCAATCGGATTGAAAGCCAATCCCATTGCTGACCTGGGTCCAGACCAATGCAAACAATGGCCCAGAAAACACAAAGAACTCTCCAATCAGCCGGATCACTTCAATCCACTCTTAATCAGACAATGTCAACGGATGCACAAGCAGTCATCTGTGAAACCACATTCTTGTGGCTCCTTCATTTGCGATTAATTCAGGTCTCTGGCATTAACTATTCACGTATTTGTTTTAATTTCATTCTCATTAGTCATGATCCTTTGCTTTCCGTTGGCTCTTTCTGGATCGCTTAAGCCTTCCGAGGACGGGAGATAAATCGTTTTCGGGTTTCTTCCTCCGTAAGTCAGACCAACTGATATTTAAATTGGTAACCGAAACCCGGTCATACATCGCTCTCTCATCTCCGGCACGGATAATCTTTATTGTTTCACAGTTCAGTGACACAAATTTGCAATTGCAATTGAATGAATTCTCGCATTTCGGGTGTGGGTTTTCCATTCACACACACAATGATAAGAGTGGCGGGCAAAAAAATGCACGAATATATTTATATAAATGCAAAAAGCAGAGTAAGGGTGGCTGTTATATAAAGACCAGGCCATGGCCTGTAAAATGCATTCGCTCTCAAAAGCCAGATGTACATTTATTTTAATCAAGGCTACTGAGGTCAACGCATTTTATGATATTTATTTAAGGCATACGTCGAAAGTTTATTAAAATACATTATTCAAAAGAGCAGCGCTAATTATGCATTTAATGTGAAAAAATATCATCCCTCAAGCCAAGCATAAATATTTGTGCACTTAATTACAAAATGCAATGCGAAGAATTATGAACTCGCATTTATCGGTTCGCTGACTTTGGATATCAATTCAACCGTTAAAGTCGGCAAGTGAACCCTATTTGGTTTTAATTATTTAAATATGTGAAAGCGGAAAAGTAGTAAAAAACTGTAGACTGATAGTGGTGAAAATTTGTCCCACATTTTTCATCCGCGTTTGCTTTTATTAATTTAAGCTTTGTGCTGACTAATTGGCCCCAGAGGGCTTCATTATTGAAAGTTATAAAATTGTGTTACAATCAATAAAAAAAGGCCTTTAGCAAAAATGTGGGTCAATATTAGTTGTTCACAAGTTGGCCATCGTTAAGCACTTCATATTTGAACATTTTAATATACTTGTGAAACTTTCAATAATTTTTTAGCCAAATATCAGAAATTCAATACTTTCCATCCCCTAGTGCATGTATATTTATTACAGGGATCCCTTCTGGGCAGATTCAATTAAACTGTTCGGTCCGGGTCCGATTGGTCCGTTACCCGCTCTGCCAATTATGTACCTTTCTGTGCAACCAATTAGCCGTTTTGTGCGGGCCTCGGGGGTCGTGGGAGGGGGGTACGGTCCATCAAATACACCTGAAACTGTGTCTGAAACTTCAAACCGCCACTTTGAGTGAGGGCCTTTAGCTGTGAACCAATTATTCGAGGTCCCAGAAGGATGCCTCGTGTCGCCGTTGTCAATTAATTGGATTATTTATGTGTATTTTGATGGCAACAAAACGCAATCACTTTGCGCGTGTGTGGCAAAATCTCAGATCCCGGGAAATTCACCGACGAAAGTCTGTCAAACTTATTGCGTGCCATATTAATTTTGTATTTTGGCCTGACATTAACCCATGCAGCGCTGTTTGTTTGAAAACTTTCCTAAATTAATTTCTTTCTCTCTTTAAATAGGTCAATGAATCGTAGAACAGATGTTAAATGCATCGATGGACAAGGCCATTGAGTTAATGAGAGCCAAACATTAATTTATTTTTTCCTGTTAGCAGTCATTATTGTTCAAATAAATTACCGCATATGAAATGACTTTTTAAGTAGAAATACATTTTTTCGCGTATAAAGATAGCTTAATGTAGCAATTAAAGTAATAGAAAAATACAAAATTGCTAGCTATTAGAGCACCTAAAAAAAGGTATTTAAAAAATTGCTTTTTTATGGTCACATGTAAACAGAATATGTAAAAGCCATTAAATCTGCTACACTTGGAATTCATTTAGTCAGATTTATGATATTAAAGTTTGTAAACAGTTTTTTCAAGTCAATAAGCAAATAGAGCAAGAAAACTCTCGGTATGAATCAAATAACTTTTAACTGCATTTTCCTGACCACCAACTTCCGAAGCGAGTCGATGAAAGTCACTCATTGAATGGAGAGCTCTGTTTCTGGTTATTGCTGTGAAATGTCCTTTGGCAAATGCACTTCCTCAGTAAATATCAGGGGAATTGCTCTGTGATGTCTACTACCTGTGAACTGGGAGCCCTTCAACAATGACATTAAGAACTACCATTATCCTGAGGAGTCCCCAGGATATGAAAGGCGGAGTGGATGTCTTTTATATATATATTTATTTGTGGGAAAAGAAGGGGTTGTGAGCTTGACAAAAACCATAGACAGAACAGGATGCGACACTGAGGGCTTTGTGTTCGATAAATGTCAACAAGTTGAGCAAGTTTTAATTGAAACACTTCACCAAGTTCTGCATCTTGCCACCGAATTTGCACGACATTTTAAAATGTTTCGAAATATCCAATTACGAAATAGTCAGATGAAGCATTGCACCATGTCAGGCTAGTTCAAGAGTCAACAAGTCAAGGGTTTTGTCAAAAACTTTGAAACTTCAGCCCGAGGGCAATGGAAGTCAAGACTGTAAACAGTGAAAAGGTCACACGGTATTGTTTGGGCCTTTGTCAAACAATGCAATTACTTTCTCAAGTTCTTAAAAGACAAGAACAAGGCAATCAATTTCCTACACTTGTCTAACAAGTTAATAAATCTTGAGCGATTTCGTATTCAACTTGCCTTAAATAGTTAGTGGTTTCAATTCTTAAAGTGTACTTCTTTAATCTCTGTCTCAAATCGAAGTCAATAAATGTTGGCCATAACTTAAGTCATTTTCGTGGAAACTTAAACTTTAGCAACTGTACTCAAACAGCATTCAAAAAGATAATGGATTCATTAAATTTAATTTTTTATAAAAAATAACTTTTCTAACACAAAAACTAGAATGAGTGCGGGTAAGTCATAAATGGAAAAGTTTACCCGACAAACAGTCAGCAAAATCTAAAATAGAAACAATAATTTCCGCCACCCCATATTTTCTACGCCAGGACACAATACCCGCCAACTTATTCTTCTTTTTGCAGCCCACTTCCGCTTTCTCTTGACGGCTCTGTGCCCACACTTGACGTATTTCCGTCTCCGGCAGTTGCCATTTTGTTTTCCCCGTCTGTCCCTTTCCGTTCCCGTCCATCCGCAATCAGTGCTTGTTTGTCCTGCGCCCTGCTTTCTGTCATTGCAAAATGAGAGAAAAGCCTGCGACTTCGCAGATTGCCCAACAGGTGTCATCATTTCGTTTTCGTCCTCGTTTTCTTATTCTAAGAGCCTTTTCTAATTATAAATTGTTTTTAGCTTTAAGTGAAAAATTATTCCAAATTGTTTCTGACACATTTCATTAACAGTTCGGCGTTTCGCATAATTGAAAATGCTACTCCACCCCCAAAAATGCTTTTCACTTTTAACTTTTTTCGGCTTTAAACCCCGCAGGGGAACTCATCCAAATGGGCGGGAGAAATATAAATAAGGAATTAAACCCTGGATTTGGTTGTGTTTCGGCCACGCACGGCCACACGTAAAACTTTTTACAAGTAAGGATTATTTAAAAATTATTTGACAAAAAAATGGGGAACAGAAAAAATAGTTAATAAAAAAATAGTTAATAAATTAGGCCTCGGAATATGTTCTAAATACATACAACAATTTTAAAGCAATCACATTTTTCATAAAATTTTTAATAATTCAGTGGCTGATATCGAACGGAATAACAGATTGTTCGTATGTAATGCCTTCGATTGGAACTCCCTTAACGTTAGTGAGTTGTGGCGGCCGTAGATTAATAGTTGTAACGTATTTTTTGACTCTATATCTTTTAATACTTTGGAGGCTCTCCCAAGGAAGTCCGGAGTGATGTTGAAGTCGTAGATGCGTAGAAACCGCAGATCCTTGCACTGTCGAATCACATCCAGGTATACCGAAGATATATCTATCGGATGGAGGTACGTTATGCGCAAGATCTGCAAGGACGTGAGCAGCGAAAGATATTTCACCAACTCGGGGTAGGCGAAACTACAATCCAGAGACTGTAGGGACTTTATTTTTGCCAGAGATTCAGCCTCATGTTGAGCAATAATATGTCCCTTGATTCTGAGAACATTCAAAGTTCTTTTGCTAGCCAGGAAATCTAATACCATTATTAGGGAGTTCATTTGTTTTTTATGGCAGGCGGGAATTCTCGATCTAGTGGAGCGATCTATATGAAAGCTCAGTTCTCGTAGAGCGGGCAAATGCTCTACTATATCTCTAAGGTTAGAGCTGCTCACTTGGTCGGAGAGATGAAGAGTTCTCAACTTTGTCAGAGATCGGCAGTATCGCAGAAGAACCCTCGGAGGAATTCCCACATCTATTGAGATGAGCTCTAGCCGATGGAATTTTCCAAAGTTCACTCGTTCTATACACACAAAAATCGTTATTTATAGTAGAAATATCATTGTAATCGCACATTTCAGACTTACTTGGAGTGCAAACATACAGTTGCTTTAAATTGGGTAAGTCCCGCAGTGCCCTCAGTAAAAGCTTAGTGATCGGGTGTGGTGTTTCCTGCCATATCTTGATGCACTCTAGGCTATTCATACTGCGGACCAGGTTGCAGAATTTTAAAACAACTTGATTGTTTTTAGTGTAACTGTCTTTAATTATTATTGAACTAACCAGATCATCAACAAAGAGTTTCAGCTCCCTTACACTTTTAGTAATAAGACTGAGTAACGTCAACTCCCAGGGCTCAACATCACCCAGAATAGAAACTTTTGTATATTCACGTCGCGACCAGTCAAAAAAAACATCTCGAAATCTGGAACAGGTTTGGGCGAAACATATTTGTCCTTTTATGTCTAGTAATTGCAATATATTATCTAGGCAATAATCGTTCAGTTGCAATATTCCAATCCTATCCATTCCGATTGCTTTACAACAAATGACTAAGTACTGAGTATTCTTCATAGAAAAAAATAGTTTTTCCAGCAAATATTTATTTTTATGGAAGATAAGATAAAAAATTGTACTAGTACTTACTCAATAAAAAAATGATAATGTACAGTGTTGTAACCACACTGAGGAGAAAACAGCTAGATTTTTTAAAGTATCGAAATCATGACTTAGCTTGTTCTGATTTCATCATTGTTTGTAAAATGCACTAGAATAAATTGTGTACATTTTTATTATTTTTCTGTGATAAATTGCCTTAAAGCGTGCTGAAAAACTGTTTCAACTGGCTTTCGAATTTAAATGTTTAATATCTACACTTAACGGGCATTTTAAAATTCTATAAATATTAAAAAATATCAACAGGCCAGGACACACACATCCCACACACACAGGCTCTCACCTGGAAGCATTAACTTTTATTGGCACGGCACTACTACTGACCTACTTTATATAAAACCGAGAAGGCTCAGCACACACACACACACACACACACCTGCTGACAGGCCACACGCATAGGAAACACAAATACGACTACAAAAAGGAAAGAGCGGAAAAGCCGTGCTCAGCAGGCGTACTTTGATCTACGGCCTGACTGCCAGGCGTTTCCCTGTAAACTCAGCTTTTCCGCGAAGGTCTCCGCCATCCGCAGCTGTAAAACTTTTCAACGCGCCGCGAGCTCGAGGAGCAGAAAGTAATTTCTTTGCCTTGCACGTTAATTAAATTAACCCAGCACGGGGTCGAAGCACCGACTAGGGCAAAAACCAAACCAATCGACAACTCAATGTCACTGCTCAGATGAATATGCATGTGCTGTCGGTGAAGTTGTATATTTATTTATTTTTTCAGACCCCCAAACACTTTCCTAAAGAGAAACCAACTCTAACGAATTAAAACCATTTTACTTAACATTAAATTTCACTCATACGACTGATAATTATGTGTAAAAGCTACAAAGCTATGAAACAGCTTTATTGTTACAAAGTACCGCCTTAAAGCATAAAAAGATTTAACCTTATTCATACTAACATTTTTATATTATATTAATCATATGAAGAAATAAAGAGATACAAAGTGTTTTGCAATAACTTATAAAAGTGTCTAAAAGTAGGCGGGGAATAATATGTCACCGTCTTTAGGAATGAATCCATCGTTCTTTCGGAATACAAATATATTGCTGCATACTTTTTTTCAAATCCTTAAATAGCTTTTCAACGACCATGGCAAAATTTTAAAAGAAAATTGTAAAATAATTTCTCATTGAGTGAAACTACTTTAATTAAAACAAACGTAAAGTTATTGAAAATACCCTTAGGGGCTCAGATAAGAATCAAGGCCGAGCCAAAGTGCCATTAAGTTGACTCGCTTAACCCGAAGCACGATTAAAAGCCAAACGAGAACCCGAAAGCCATATTGTAAATCAAAATTTATAGACCAAGACAAATATTATATTTCGCATAATTCCATCGATCTGCCCCCTTATGAATATATATCAAGGCACGCCCCTCAGAGTGCGGCGAGAAAACAATTTTAAATAATTCAAAGCTGCAGACAAGAAACTTCCAGATGCCCAAGGGCGGAAAGCGCACATAAATGGAAGTATAGTATCATGTGAATACATGTGTATGCGATGGCATTGGATAATAGTGTCTTGCAGTCAAAGTGCGTGTATGCAGGGAATTATCAAGTGTTGTCAACACAAGCACACACGCACACACGCTCCTGGATGTCCTCCTGAAGCGTCGGATCGTCGGCCTCGTCCCTTCAAAGGACCCCCGGCCACAGAACTTATGTAAAGTGAAAGTGTGCGCGGGCGTGTCATAAGAATGGCAGCCACCCAACCACGCCCACTCCCACCCCCACGCCCAGTAAAACCCCCAGACATCCAAACACTCTTGTTTGTGCGATTGTCTGTGCGACAATAAACGAACTTACACATGCGAGAAATGCGTCGGGCAAGGAAACGACCGGAAAGGCATACATAAATAAGTTTCCGGATTAAACGCACACCTCCTCCTCCGCCGCCGCCGCCTCCTTGGGCGGACATCCTCGCAAGTTGGTGCAATAAAGCCAAAATGGAACCGGGCACAAGCATTACGAATAAGCCAATCTGAACTCATATTTGGGAGATTTTCATCACGCACATGAAAGACAGATGTGCGTTCATTCGGGATAAGCATTTTCCTACCATCTGTACTATTCACATTTAAAGTGTCATGTTTGGAAAGAATTTCTTTGACTCGAGGAAAATTTCTTAAATATTTTAATTTGTATAGTTTTACAATGATCACAGTTTTTTTTATTTTAAATCGCATATCATTTATTTCACTCCACGAAAAAACCGCACTTGGACATTGGATATTTAAGGGGTTATGAAAAGTTGATGGGGCATCTGATGGAATTGCATAATTCTAAAAATTCCATAAAGCATTTTATTTCACCAAATTCGGACATAAAGCATTTTGTGCCATGACGCTTAGTGCTCTTCTTTTTCAGTTTGTTGCCTCGCCAGAAAGATATTTCATTTTTATTCGGTTGTGTCCCTGCACGTGGTTCACATTCGCATTCAATATTCAAGAGTCTCAACAAATTACTTGGACCCTTTTCATAGCCCGTTGGATGCCCCAAAAGGCTTTAAGTCATTTGTCAAAAGCGCAAAAACGGCTTACGGAAAACACACTGGGAAAGGAGCCCAGTTTCACTTTCACACTTTCTTACTTATGCAAATGTCGTCTTCTCATTTGCCAGCCGAGACAACACAAACGGATAAAAGAATGATAAAACATAATACAATATCAGAGGTCGTGCCCTGCGGCTGGGACTACCAAACACATTGCCTGTCATCTTTTCCCACATTACGCCTACTTTATTTCTTGGGCCTTCGTCTGATTAAATTACACACATTTTTGGACGGGCGACAAGCGCTGACAGACCATTGGAGCGCAAACTAACATCAATTCTTGTGGGTAAGTAAAAATCAAAAACATGTCAGACACAAAAACCAATCTGCTAACGAGCACATCAAAAACAAGAATGCAAAATTCATTCATACCCAATTGGTAATAAATACTGACTGTAATGAACATCGCTTATCCTGGGCTTTGAAATAAAAACAGGGGTCAGTTTACTCATTTCCCTTCAGTTAACCAGTCGAATTTAATGCTCCCCATTTGCGTCAACTTTCCTGAAAGTAACCAATAAAAAGACAAGACAAGGGAAAAGACCTCGAACCAGCTATCAGCGATGTTCCAGAAACCAATAGCCGGAACAATTCCCCTAATTGTATCACAGAGCATGCGAATTTATGGGCCCAACTATTAAATGCTCCAGCTCAAGCTCCTTCAGTGCTGGTATTTTATGACCCACGCTCGGTAAAAAAAAAGGGGGGGCCAGGATGTGGGCAAGGCAATCGCGGCGACCACGGTTACTGAAGGTAAGTCGTTTTACCAGCGCAGCACATTATAAAAAATTCAATTATAAGCTTTTTATAATGGCTTGGGTGTGCTAACACCTGGACGAAAGTTTTTCATTATCTTTAAAGGGCGAATATTGAGAAATTGGGGGTAAAAGTTTTTATATTAATAATAATTAATTAATTATTAGAGGTGCCACAAAAATCACAAGCCTAAAAGTATTCAACAATGTAATTGGAGTCCGGAAGTCCCAAAAATGTATTCCGTAAACGATGTTTGATTTTTAGATACCCTTATAAATATCATTAGAAAATAGCCACTATATAATTTAATTATTTGAATTTACATTTTTAAATACTTTATTATTATTTTAATTAAAAAAATATTTTATTACCAATTTTTTTTCTATGTAGTTTTAATCTTATCTAATTGTAGATGATTGGGAGAGTTGATACGTTAGCCACAGAAAAGATTACTGATTTTCGGAAATAGTTCCAGCAGAAACTTCATCGGCAACAGTCAGTTAAGTCAAGAAGTTTCGAAAAAAAAATACAATTTATTAAAATGAGTGAACTGTCTACTTACACATTGAACCATTTGAGCAATTAAAAAAGAACTGTGAGAGAGATCAAAGAAACATTCCAGACATAATTCGATACAGGGATATCATTAATTTAGCCATTACTAATGATCAGTTTCATTCACTAATTCAGTATTGGAATCAATGCCTGTACAAACGACTTGAAGTCGAAAAATTCCATTCGTGGAACTCCTGGTCAGCCAGAAGAATTGCACTCCAGCTGAGAAGCAGGCATTCTGGGACATATTTTGTACGGCTATTAAGGATAATACAAGAGTCACTGAATGCTACCTGAGTTACAAACCGAAAACATACTGTGCTGATCATGTGGAAATATTTGAATGGACTATGCGACAACTACAAAAAAAGACAAGCATAAAAAGAGTAGCTCTTCAAATGATAAGTAATGAGGTGTCTGCTGGCTTTAAGCTTATTCAATGGTTTCTTTTTTTATAGGTTACTCCCCTGAACATCTGGAAAGTTTTCATAATTTGCAGAGCCTACTTCTGGATGTGCCAATGGATGCGTGCGCTCTGAAGGAATGTGTGAAATCGAATCCCAATCTTATCGAACTTGAATTTATAAGCACTGAAATGTACGGCAGACTAACAGATATAACACCCTACTGTATGAATTTAGAACGTCTGACTATTCAAATGAAACCGGAAACGGATGCCGAAGAGTACGGAGCACTGGCTAAATTACCAAAACTAAAGACTTTGTCTTTATTCGGATACCCAAAACAAGGTTCACTGAGAGCGCTTTTTGTAGCAATGGTGATAAATCGTTCAACTGTTTTGAAAAATCTCTCAGTCCAGCAGGTAATGCTAGAACCAGAAGAAGTCGAAGAACTGTCAAACATTTACTCTCTACATAGACTAGGATGCGAATTAGCACCGACCCGGTCACCAGCAATTCCAAGTGCATTTGAATTGCCGAAAATTTGTTCCTTTGGAATGGAGTCGCCGTACTATGAACTAGACCATATCAGAATTGATATTATGGCAAATAGGGGACAAATCGGACTTGTTATCCATACAAAGAGGGAAAGGGACATGTTAAATAGGTTGAATAATTGGCATAACAACAAACTCAACCCACTGTTGTTTGAAAAACAAAAGTTGACAAGGGATTTGGAAATTCAACAGATCAAAGGAATATATGATCCTAAGTGTTTGGAAAAAATAGCTGCAATTTCTTTGCTAGAAGCCTTCCCGTCACAATTTCCAACTCATGTGCATAATATACACCTTTTGACCAAAATCAGAGAACTGAAGGAACTTCAGGTGAAAGTCAAGATCAATATTAAAGAAGAACTAATGCGATTAATTGAAAGTAACAGATTTGTTGGCTTGGAAAACTCAGAAATGGATATTGCGATCGAACCTGAAACACAAGAAATTATTGCACTTGTCCAAGTGACATATCTCAAGGAAATCTTTGGACGTTCAAAGTTCACGAGGATAAGAAACGAAATTACCATACGAAACTTCGAATTGGAGCTCAATTTTGTTTTTAGACTTTAGGGACGCAAGAGTACCTAATACCTAACTTCCTAAGAGAACTAATCAATTTTTGTTTTAATTTCAAATAAAAGCTAATCAATCTAAATTTAAACTACGAAATTTGAGAAGCAGCTTGGCAAGAATGTTGTTATCGCATGAGGAACATGCCTAAATTCTTAATAAGGTAGATTCAATATCCTATGAACAAATCCTTGTGTATTTAATCGACATAAATATGTAAAATTAACAATTTAAAAGACTTCAAATATTATACGACGATATAACTAAAATATGACCATTTGTGAAAAAGCGTTTGTTTAAAAAATGTAATCCATTTCAACCCATTTATTTTATAAGACGTTTATTAAAAAATTGTAAATTATCAAAAATTTTCTTAAGTGTTTTTGTAAAAGCTTTTTCTAGATAACTGATCTAGCTTGCTATCGCCAGCAAATGCAAAGCGATGAACTTTCGAATCAGCTGGCATAGCTTTTAATTTCATAAACAATGCACATTTTGCGTTAGGTCAGCTACAAACAAAACGGGCAAACTGGTTTGCCAGCCAATTGATAGCGAGCACGTATCTTATCTGAGCGCAAATAACACCATATTACTCACAACAATAAGGAACGACGTGTCTTGAGGTTGCGTTCGATTAGAACAGGGATTTTAATTTCAGTTTTATTTCAACCGTTTCGGAAATGGGTGTCAGAAGTATAGAAGATCTCCATGTGGACTGCCTATACTATATATTTGAATATTTGTCCCCTGATGATCGCATTACTTTTGCACAAGTATGCCGGAGATTTCGTCAGGTTTTCATTAATAAGATCAGTATTAAATACCGCGAATTTACCATCGATAAAGACAGTGCGAGGCATGAGCTCATTCAATTTTGCATTTGCCGGGAAGCTGTAGAATCTTTGACCATTGATCTGGATCACTTTGATACTGCTAGATGTTTTAGAACCTATGGATGTGTAGCACCGCTAAGCTGTTTTGCGATTCTTCTCCAGACTTTGACCGGCATGATAGGATTAGAGAACTTGGTTGTAAAGCAACTGACGATGCTCGTCACACCCGTTGTCAAGCCATTCGATCAAATTCTTACTGCCGTAAGGTATTTGCCGGAACTAAAACGATTGGAAATTCATGCAAAAGATGGTAAGATAAATTGTATAAAGAGATTAGAGATGTATGTGGAATATTAAAGGGAAATTAAGTGTTAAAAACATTTGCTGTGTAGTTTGATGTGTTCTCAAAATAAGGCCAGTCAAATTCAAATTTACTTTGCAATGTCTCCTGTTTTTTGCAGACTGCAGCGTGGATCGTCTGACTCAACTTCAGCACCTCGAAGGAATGAAGATCCTCATACCAAGATTACCAACTCCAATCCTGGTGAAATGCTGCAAATCGAATGGCAATCTTCGCAGCCTCCATTTGGGCTATTCCTGTGTGCAGAAAAATTTAAGAGA
The DNA here is from genome assembly GCA_018153305.1 of Drosophila kurseongensis. NCBI lineage: Eukaryota > Metazoa > Arthropoda > Insecta > Diptera > Drosophilidae > Drosophila > Drosophila kurseongensis. The sequence goes on along the minus strand of JAECXX010000005.1, from coordinate 11,006,096 downwards.
CATAGTTCCCCACTGCAAAAACTTGGAGGTTCTCAAGTTTGGAATGTCCGCAAAATCTTCGGAATACCTCTCATTGGCTAGGCTTCCAAAACTCAGGGCGCTTTCGTATTCCGGAATTCGCAAGAGCGGATCCTTTGAGCCACTCCTTTCGGCTTTGGCAGTCAAATCACAGTTGACGCACCTCTCCATCGAAGGAGGAAGTCTTACTCTGCAGGAGACCTGCCAGTTGGTCCGCATACAGAGCTTGAGGAACCTAAAATGCTTTTGTTCAGAGACTGAGTGCGTTGAGATGCTGGCCTGTCTGGCTAATTTAGAGGAACTCTGCCTCTCCATGTTCCGACCACTGGATATTTCTAATTCCTTACTACCAATCATTGCAAACTGTAAAAACATGAAGCTCCTTCGAATTGCAGTGGGTAATGTCGATGCAAACTTTGTAAACAATGCCATAAGACTTCATAAAACTGGAGCAAACTGGATGATATTGGTAGTCGATAAATAGATAATAGTAACAGATTAATTGCTAAAAATTACGCAAAATAAACTTCTCTTAAACAAATTTTTCACAATTCCATTAAGAAAAGTATTACTTAGCAATTAAAAATTTTTAGAAATTTCCACTTCTCATATAAGCTCCACAAAGTGTTCTCATTGTTGTAAGGTATAAACGCTTTTGTAAAATAACATTTAGCCGAGAAGCTGGGATTAAATTAAGCGGATAAAGCAACTAGAGTAGTTAAAATTTAATGTCTTTCTCGAGTTTGAGATTATAAATTGCTATTTAAATAACAAGTAGTTGCTAAAATTGTAGTTTGGTATCTTGAGCTATAAAAGATAATACATGATGCTGAGGCTCAGTACACTTTGCTCCTTCAAAGAACTTTAAAAGTATGTCGCAAATTTCGCATACTCAAGTGCAAGTGCCAAAGCAAGAACATGATATGAGTATCTCAAAAATAGTTGTGCAAGTTGTTCGCCCTTCTGGGAGAATGATGAAAAATGCACTTTGTAATTCTCGTAGCTCGTCAGTGTGGCACATGCAACGTCGCCCATCCGTCGCCCTTCACTTATAAATGTCACATTAGAGTCTCATTTTTGGGAAGTGAGGGAGAAGGGCGGGGAGAAGGACTCCAGCTCGTTATACTTCCGCCCTCAGCGGGAATGGGCGTGGACCTGGCTGTATTTGTACTCACAGTTGCTGCAATATGAATTTATATTCTTGTCACATACACATTATTCGTTAGATTTCGTGTTCGGCAAATGGCAACGCTGTTCCTTTCACAACTGGTAAATAAAGTGGATTACTCAGAAGTCCATTTTGATCCTTTGAGTTCTTGTTGCTCATTATAAATATTTGGAAATTAGAGGATTCATGAAATTCCTTCATTCATCACTTCTTCCCGAATAAACATTTTTCTTAAATATTTATTAAGTATTTTTTACTCCTGAATTAATTGTAACACGTTTTAATCAAATATACTATTGAGCATTACATAATTCTCCTCTCATTTTAAATTAACAGTGGACCAACGTAGTGTCCTCGAATCTTTCTTTAATTTCCATATTTAAAAATTTTGTTCTTGATCTGAAGTGCTATACCTTACATATTCATTTCGAAATCGCCTCAATAATTAAACTGTTGCTTTAACCCTTTTCAGTAACAAAAATATCCATATCCCAGCCATCAGTTAAACCTTTTTGTTTGTTGTCTCCTGACAGAGCATTTAACGAGAGCAGCCCATAAATCTTTTCCGGCCAGCAGTCGCCACCTATAGACTGTGCCAAATAGATTGAAATACATTTTCGCTTTTATGTTTCTGGGTTTTCAGGATTTTTTTATTTCACTTGGACTTCATTGGGAATTAAAGTCTGCTCCAGAGGGGATTTGGCGGCATCAGAGGTCGTTGTCTGGGCGGCAATTTGTCAGTCGAACGATAAGCTGTCGGAGTGGGAGTGAAAAGCATATTCGCAGACTTTCTAAGGGCTATACAGTTCCCCTTAAAGCGTTCTAATGACCGACATTGTTGGGTGTTTGCTGCCCCCGACAGCCGGAGCTTTCACTTCCTATATCCGTTCGTAGTGATTGCCTGGGCAAACGTATCCATTCGATTCTCCTTTGTGAGCGCCTCAATTCAATTGATTTGCAGTAACGAAAGCGATAAAATTGGATGGCGAAAGCGCCGCTCACACATCCAACAAAGATTTATATATTGTTTGCCTATATGTGGCTTGGCCTATATATAGTTTTCTATTCGCATTGTTGCGTAGAGATTTATCATTGATTGCACTTGTACGAACGCCTCGAGGCCATCAAATTTACACTTGAAGTGTCTCGGGCAAACGCTTTTCCTATATTGTCACTTCGGAAACTCAAGTCTCCATTCCACTGTGGACAGTTCATTGAACCGTAAAGCCTAAATCATTCAGGGCAGCCTTTAAAATTCCTGATTGTGCCCACCGAATAATAATCACATGAATGCCCTTTTATCGACGCACATTTTTGGGTTAATCAGATTGCCAGCAACAAACAAATCAATTATAGACATTTCATTAATTTTCCGGAATTAACTGGATTATGCAAACACGTTTAATATTTTGATGACATTTAATCAATTACCTTCTACTTCTTTTTTATCCATTTCCAAACATAATACATTTCTAACATGCATTTTCTTTTTATACATTTTATTTATATTTTTCAAAACCCCGGGACAATCAACTCGGGCTTCGATTATTTGATCAAATCCCTAGAAATAATTATCAAATGGTGGTATGGTCATTGAATTCGTTAAACAATTTCCAATCGATTGGCATTCACAGCTTAAAATGTTATTTTAAGATCCATTTTTGCAAAAAAAAACAAATGCGAAAATCGGTTAAAAAATATTTCTTCCCAAATCAATTCGGAATGGAAACTGACGGACAGACAACAGAGTTTGTAATATGTTGTAAACAAATTTTATGAGCATAATGTTTTTAAAAGTAATTACAATTGTATCGTTTTTTTTTTAAATATTTAATAATAATAGTAAATATTTTTCGACATTTTTAAGGTAGACGAGGTAATTCCAGGCTTATTAAATCAAAAACTTACACAACAAGGCACACCCCTTTCGCCAACTGCACAGACTTGGCCATTTCTCTGATTCAAATGCAAATTACCTAGAGCTCTCAAGCCTTAAAGTTCTCCGCTTGCTGTAGCACCACAATGAAACTGAATGATAACAATTTGGTTTGCATGGCAAAGTCGTTTCCCAGTCACCTCTTCGCTGCTCGTTTCGACGTCTTGTGCAGCACGCTCGCTTTTGGTAATCTTTTTACCGCATTTTTGTGGCCCACATGGCTGCAGGCTGCAGCCGCAAACCAACATGCCAATTGTGGCCAAGACGGCGGGACTTTTGAACGGGCCAAAAAGATGATAAAAAGCGCAGCACCCGAATGCTCCTCAAACAAGGTAGGAAAACTGAGTGTTAACCCATTTGGCTGGCAGTTGTTGTTCTGCGGCTTGTTACATATTTTAGCAGTCCGTGCTTTACGCCATTTTCACGAGTGTTTCTTCGTCCTTCTTGATTGCCCGCAATCATTTTCCTTGAACAGGACTCTTTATGCCTTTTCAGTTGGAGAAATGAAGTTAATAGTACAAAGAAAGAGTTTTTTTAATTTCAAATAAGTCTTTAATGAACATATTGAATCTGAAAAAGTATTCTTTGGAAATATCTTTTAATACTGTAACACTTCATAATTAAGTAAAATAGGATAGTTTGATAGTCGGTGACTAAAACTGCTTATTCAAACTATTTAATTTTCCCCTTATGAAAATACGCATTGATTGATTTTTTCGTTCTGGAGGAGTTAAATAGTTTTGTAGAAGTTTGATAGTTCTCTGTGAAACCTTTGGGCTCTGTAATTTTAATTTGATTTCTTAAATCTTGACTGTGTATCGCTTTTATTTCGTTGCTCTTATTTAATTAGACTCACACTTTAAGCAAATTCATAAACTTTCATGTGACTTCACGCTGCCAAGAACAATGGCAAACCCTTTGATCTCACCTGGCGACGACAGCCAGTAAAGAACGAAATTATCGTTTCTTTTTATGGTTAGGGTTATGAAATGTTTTCAGATGGAGGTATTCATAAATATTCGCACATATTCAAATTCAGGCTCACAGCCTGGCCCAGGCACCCTTCCTGTGTGTGTGTGTGTGTGTGTGAGCTGGCATATAATGGTTTTATGCCTTTATGCCAGAAACCAATTTATTTGCCCATCCTCTTCCTGTTCCTGCTCCTCATCCTGATCCCCTGGCGTCTTTCGGTCGAGTGGCCCAGCCTTTAAAGTCAAACCATAAACAAGAGAATAATAGAATTTTGGGTAAAGGCAGCAAAAATTTGTCGACCAACGTGAGTCTAATGATGGGAAGGTTCTATTTTATTATTACCAAGATAAGCAAAGAACATACACAGATTTTATTGCTCAGAATGGAATTGAAAAACTTAAAAGTTTCCCAATTCATGGCTAGTTAAAAGAATAGTTTTTTTGAATTTAGGCTAACTAGTTAAGATAAGAAGTCCTTTTTAGATTTAAATAAAGTAACTGCTTTAATTGGCTGCAACCGTAAATACACAGATTCAAAATAAAGAAGTTTATGCATTTTCCAATCCAAAGCTAGGTGAAATTAAGTTAAAAAGTTCTACTGTGATAATCTTTGAGTCTTAATATATTTTCGCCAAGATAGCCCACAGGAAAAATATAGAAAATTGGATTGAATGAGAGTAAACTAAAGCTACTGCTGCAATTGGCTGCAACCGTAAATGCGTTTCTCCTTCGGTAATCGGAATGGAAATCAGATCCAGGTTAACCAGTCTGGAGTGGGCGACTAACGAACAAGTTTCGGATTTGGCTTGTGGACGGGACAGGGCCCAGTCCCATTAATCAAACACCTCAATCAGGAGTCCACCTGGCCGCAGTTTGGCAGTACTCAAAATTCAATTTCGCAACCACGACGGTGATGTAGATGCGGATCCGGACAGGATTTTGTGGCCGGAGGGGACGTTGATGACCTCATTAGCTTCGAGTTGCGATGACTTGGTGCGACCCTGACTTGGCCATTTTCCACTCACTTTCAGTTGCAGTCTTGCACTGCAAGCCACACACTTTAGCCTACTTAACGACTTTGTTAGCCATAAATTCCGCTGGCCAACAATAAGGATATTGGATGTCAGCGTCGTCTTGTCTTGCTCGGTACATTTCCCACTGTAATTTCCAGCAAAATGAAACGGAATTTCCTCTCCATCTCCATCTTCATCTCGTCTCCTCGCTTTTCGCTCTGCATTCCTGCATTCTTCAATTTTCATATTTTCCTCTTATTCCATTTGAATTGTGTGCACGTATTTTATTCACTTCTGCTTGTTGTTTCGCTTTTTATGCAAAGGCCAAAGGAAAGCTGGTCAAAATGAGCAAAATTGTTGCTCAAATTGAGGATATAAAAATCCAATTGAAACGCAAGGACTACTGGGAAATATGGCTGAAGAGAAAGGAAAGAAAGTTTAGTATAATATATCCAATATATCGGCTTAAATCATTGCCATTTATTTATTTTTGCATTAATCTAACATAAACTTTGCCGCCCCTTCGTCACATATCGATTAAAGAAACAAAGGCCCAAATAAGGCCGGTCAAAGGAACCTCAATATCCAATATAAATCAAAATGTTTACAGCTTCCTGTAGGTCCTGTAGGTCCTGTGTCCCCAATCCCATCTGCCTTCACGCACATGTAAATAAACCCAAAAACAGGGGAACATTTTCAATGTTTGTTTATTTTTTTATGCCCTTGCATGCGCAGCGAAGGATTTGCAGCAAGTTCGGGTCAGGTCGTAGCTCAATATAAATGTATGTATGTAGTTTATCGCCAGGACGGAAGGAAGCAAGACCCACAGCGGGAAATAAATTCAGGCGGTAGCAGGAAATTATTTATTTTATATTTTTTATGTGCATTACTGTTTTTTTCGGTATCATTTTATTTGATACATTTCTGTTGTTTTTATTTTTTGTTTGCTTGCCAAATATTTAATATGCATTTTAATCAAAATAAAAGAAGTGGCGGCAGAAGCTGGCCTCGTACGAAGAGGTGGCAATATTAAAATATATACACAGAGGCCGAGTGAAAACCCAAATATAAATTATAATTTCCGCTGGAGGCCACAGGACACAACATATCCTTCTGGCAGCCACCACGGGCAGTGACATAAAAAAGAATCCCGACAACATCTGCGTGAAGTGCGTTCAATTATTCGACTTTTTTCCGTTGGTCGGTTGTATCCTTGTTGCTCCTTTTGGCCGCCAGCTCACAATCTCCATGGAAAAGATAAACTTTCATCAAGTCAGCGAAAGAAACAAGACAAACAACAACAAAGCAATTTGTTGAATTCTTTTTTTGTCCCAATTTTAAGGGAAATGTTATTGCCACTAAAGAAAAGTCGCCTGGACTTCGGACATCGTACTGCACTCCATTCCGTATCCTTAAGCGGTGTACAATTGTTACAAATGTTTTGCAGCTAGCAAGAAAAGCTTTCAATTTCCATGGAGTCTGAGCAAAGTTTTAAGTTTTCATTGCTTCCTTTGAGGTGTAATTTATTTGCATAGAAATCGGGTTTTAATTGTTTTTCTGCTTGAGTGGTTTTTCAGTGTTGATTCAATTAATTGTAAAATTTATTTGTTTTTAGAATACATTACTACAAAATATGTATAAATTTTGATAAATTCAAATTGGGCAGCTTTTTAATTACCTTGTGAAGTCTTTAAAATTAAATCTTATAAGCTGTATTTATTTATGGGAATTAAATTAAAGCCAAATTAGTTCAATTGTGGTAATATGCTTCAACACTTATGGTATTTCTTTAATTTGGCTCGCCCTTTTTTCTTAAGGCCCAAGCCAGAAGTTACCCAACATTGTGTACCCCATTTGATGATTACTGTCCAACAGTCTGTAAGGGATACTTGAGCAAATATTGCTTACCGCACAACCTACATAAAAACATAATTTCAGCTTGGTCCTTTCCAAATACCGAGTCTGACCTAAGCGAGCGGAAAACGGAAAATCAGGAAAAACGGAAAAGCGGAAGGGAACAGAAGCAGAGGAGCAAAGTGGAAAGTGCGCTTCAAATCAGCAAATGGAAATGTATCGAAAGGGAAAAATGGAACGGGCAAAATGGAAAGGGAAAAATATTCATGATAATGCCAAGGACACAGCTCCACGTCGGGAAATGCCATGGAAAACCCAGCGAAAAATTTAAGAAAATTCTTCACGACAGCCTTTTTGTGTCGTATATTGTGCGTTGTGTGTGTGTGTGGCCCAGAAGAAAAAGGATTAAATCAATGTTGTGGAACAAATTGTGTTTTGTGAGCGGCATGAAGGTAATGCAGCCGAGCCGTATTTGATATCCTCGTTTCTTCCAGCGATTTTGCGCTACCGCCAACAAGGCAAACGCATAACGAGGGTATAGCATTTCCGATTCGAGCCCCCCGAGTGGGTGTGGCCCCGCCCCCGACATGACCACACATGATGTCCCATTTGATTTTGATGGCGTGAAGCTCACACGAGCGTTAATAATCTGAGCACACACGAAACTGGCACAGAAGGATCGCAAAGGAACGGGCGAGGACGACTCCTTCAAGGAAATTAACTTGTTAGATTTATGAAATCCTTAGGCGGTTTCTTTACGGATTTATTTAAAACAGATGATGTGAATTAAGTTATTTTCTTAGATCTATAATCAAAAGTTCAATGAGTTATCATATTATAAAATGTGAAACTAATATATAATGATTTAAGCCAAAAAATTTAATGTTTTGCGATAAATACTTATTCAGAAAATGTATTCTTGTGAAATCCAAACATTCTTTTTTGTTTTATCTCATTTATGGTTTATCAGAAATGTGTATTAATACAAATTAATATATCTAACAATAAAATCTATTTCTTTAAGCAGTTTTATATTACAAAATTTGTTTTTCTTTAATTCACTTTTAAGTTTTTATGTAAAAAATAATAAAGAAATTTTCTTACAAAACATTTTTGGCACATGTGACTGCAATAATACCTCTACGAAAATAAAATAAAAATGTTTAACAGCTGGCAATACACTTTCCGCATCTTAGCTCAAATGGCGATAATCTTTAAAAAAAGGCAATTATTGTAAAAGCATCAAGTAATAAACACACATTTGGAAATAATTGTAAATATACTTTTCAAGAAAATTTAAAAATCGAAACACTTTCTAATCAATGTAAAAGCCTTTTTCCAATTAAACACTGCTGTTTCGGCACACAATCCACTCAGTCTATATTGCACTCAGGTAAAAGTAAATGTAGCCCCATCGCCCGCATCTAAGTGAGCAGCTCGTCCACCTGGAGAAGGGGGCGTGGCAGCTGTCCGACTACCCGGGCCAAATCCGCCACGGAACAGGCATACAGATAGCCCTTCTTCAGGTTACCCTTTGCGTTGCTTTTGTGCAACCAGCTCAGCCATCCCACCAGCTCCTCGACGGGATCGCAAATGATATAGGACTCATGGATCTGGGCCAGGGTGGCATGTGGATTGTTGACGCCCAGCAAAGCGATTCCGCGTGTTGTGTTCTCATTGTCGACGAGGACGCGATAGAAGAGCTGGGGAACGGTCACCAGCCCCTTGTTATTGGCATCGGTGGTTAGGTAAAGGCTTTTGCTGCCTGCCACCTTCATCTCCCCATACGTGCCCGTATATACGCTGGCCGAGATTCCAGAACTGGCCACATAGCGCCGGATGGAGTCCTCCAGGTCGGCCCACTGACCCCCATTGAAGCTCTGCCACTGGGGTGCCACATTCACGTAGTTAAAGCTGCTCCTCTGCTGGCTGGCATAGATCAGATCCGCCTTGGCCGCCAGATGTCCACGGGCCAAGAACAGACCACTCTTCACGTCTATAAGGCCGGCGGGTCCCATCAGTTTCTCCTGGCTCTTGTGCGAATAAATCCTGGCCATGTCAAAGCCCGTAAAGTGGCCGGCGGCGCTGAACTTCAGGCGTTTCACGTTCCTCTGGGAGTGCACATTGGCCGGCGAAAGCTGATAGTGGGCGTAGTGGGTGCGCAGGTGACTTGGGTCGTGGCACAGCTCCATGGTGGCCACAAATCTGCCATCTCCGGTGTCATAGCCCACGCGATACAAGAACGAGGTGACGTCCCCGTCCACGCAATGCCTGTCCAATCGCTCCACCGTATAGGGCATGGAGCGACTGCAAACAAAGTCGCGGAATTTGATTTTCGACCCCGTCCACTCGAAGGTTGTGTCCTGCACACACTTCACGCGAATCGAGCGGAGTTCGGGCTCCAAGGACTCTCCATTGGCGGGGGCAAAGGGATGGCTGCAGTGCATCTCGATGCTGGCGCCGCGGGGAATCTCCAGCTGTCCATCAGCATTGGGCAGCCAGTAAAGCTCCGTGCCGGGGCGGAGGTAAAGGGGCTGCACTTGGTCCGAACGGGGAAGGTCCTTTTGCACGTCCACTCGACAGGGAGCTCCTGAAAGGGGAAGTCACTAATTAGGTGTGGCTGAATTTCATTGGCACACTTTTTGGCGTCATTAAAGCTTCCGGAACTTTATTATCATTGATTATTGCTAACTTAACCTAAAGCAAGTAGTATTGTTTTGAAAAATATACATATATTCATAAAATAACTTTTAGAAATAATATAAGAAACAATATTTAAATTGTACGTTTTTATACTGAATTTATAAAAGCCAACCACAATCTTTAAGCTTCAAATAGTTTGTAGGGTCAGGAAAAAAGTTTAAAACAAATTAAAATATAATATATATATATATATATATATAAATATATATATAACTTATAATACGGGCTATAACAAAAAAATATTTTTAAGAACCTTTTGCATTGAGTTTCATAGCATATATGTACATCTAAATTTAACTTAAGAGTAAACTCCATAACCTTAACCAAATGTAATACCCAACACATATAAACAGGCAAGTCAAAGTAATTGTTTTGTTGTTTTTTCTATCTAAAAATAGTTTGAAGTTTTGCCTTGATAAAACAGATTGTTTTTTTTTAAGATACTATTTCGTGGAATTCTCTAAGCTAAAATAAACAGCAGTCTCTTATACATTTTACATTAAATGTGTAAAGCACCGAACGCTCCCAACTTCTCCAGCTTTGTGAAAGTGAAATCAACTCTCGAATCTCTCCGGAATAATGATTCTTATTACCTTGCATATCCACTTACCTCTCTGAAATGTAGCCCCATCGATTTGGAGTCCATCGAGATCTTTGATGATTTGACCCACATCTGGAATGGAGGCGATCGCTTCACGTGCCCGAATCTCTCTTAGAATCACGATCGCCAAAACCAGGCCGATAAACTGGAGTCGCACCGACGGCTTAATCATTGTCGGATTTCGACCGCCGAGGTTGATATCTAACCGAAAACTGAATAATTTGTTTGGAGAACAGGTGTTTTTATATTCTCAATTTTTACTCTTGATTTACACTTCGCTCTTTTTCTCTTGGCAGCGTCAAGCTGTCTGCCTTCTCTTCATTCGGACTGTTTGTTGACTTTTGATTTAAACTCTTAGCGACAACAATGCGCTGATAATATTATTGTGGCTGTTGTACAATTATATATTTATTTTATTTGTGTATAAGTGCTTCCGAATTCTTTGCGGAAAAATCAGTACATAAATTCAGGTCTAGGTTGCTTTAAATTCTTTTCGACTTTATTTGCTATGTGTAAATACAAAGTAATTTGTTTTGAGGCTATGATCACAATAAATAATTGTCATTGACATTTTGCTTACTCAATAATCACAGAATTGATCTTTTGTTGTATTAGCTATTCTGAAAAAATACATCGCAAAAACTAATGAAAAAAACCCTTTGCCAGCACTTCTTGTTTCATTAAGCTAATTATATTGAAATAATTAAATTGATAGTTTACTGGCCATTTTATTTAAATAAAAATATAAAAATGGTTAAACCGTTTGAGTTGAAATCGTTATAATTGTTATTGTTGCCAGTATTTATTATTGTTGTTATTATCGTAGTTGGATCGCGAAGTGGTGTACGTATTGTATGGGTTAACTCCATTCCCGGATCCCGCTCCAAAACCCATCGGTAGGATTACTAAAGGTTCCACAATAACGCTAGTCCCACCTTCCATGGGAATTCCCGGACCGGTACAGAATTAATATTTTTAAAACCGTATTTTAGCCAGCTAATGGGAGGTAAATTAAATAGTTATTGGTCGATGAGGGATTCGCTGATCTAGCCAGAGGATAGCCATATTGACCGTATGGGCTGCAAACCCTGGCCCCCAGAGTACCTTCCTACATAAAATGATGCAGATATTGTAGGGATCGGGTCGACAAAGCAGAAATGTCTTAGCATCTTAAAACATGTCAAATAAGCGAGGAAAGAAAAGAAAGATTTAGGTGTAAAATGTGCAAAAAAGTGATTGTTAAACATTTATTGATATATTAAGCGGAAAAAATGTATTACTTGTCAATTTAAGAATTTTTATTTTTTTTGTATATGTGTTATATTGAATTGCATTTGCAATATATATTATATATATTGTAATATATATTTTTAATAAAATTCCTTGAAACTGTAGTGCAAAGTGTTGTGTTTCGTGATGTGTTCACTTTCCAAACAAGGCATCTGGGAAAAATTCCAGTTTCAGTTACGGTTACGGTTTTGGTTTGATTTGGGTATCAAGACTATATGGCCATTATTTTTGTAATGTTTAGCCACATCCGTTGGATTGTCTTTAAAATTACATGTCCATTTATTGGCGCCTCTTTCACACTCATACTTAAATGAACGTTTAAGAGCATCTGCCGTAAGTTCACATTTACTGTTATCACCTGGACTCGGCTTGAAATTATGGCTGGCTTGATTTTTTTCATGTATCAAAAACACTGTGCTATAATTTGGATCGATTGGGGCATTTGGATTGCTTTCCCTAAAACGTCTGACTTGAGCGCATACGCTCATGGCAATCACTTCCCTTTCCGTTTGTGCCATTTGCGAATTAGAGGCGATATTATCATCGTTAAAATAAGCAACGTGTTTCTGAAGAAAAGAGTCATGCGGACAATCTCCAGTTTTTCCAAACTGTAATATCCTTCTTGGAGTTCCTTGGATGTTATTTAATTTACAATCGTATTGAATAGTAAGTTGTAAGTCTCCTTCCGAGATTATATTCAAATAATTATATTGATTTTTCACAAGTTCAAATGTGCATGTTTGTTCGAAATCACACGCCATCTTTACCGGATACCACGCTTTTTCGTTCTTTTTGAGTTTTTTTTCATGGGTATAATGTAAAATACCCTTTCTAACCACGATATGATAATTATTTCCACACTGAAATGTATGCACTGATGGGTAATTGGGATGTGACGGTAAGTAAAGATCCACTGGCTTGATCGCATATGTCTATACAAAAAATATATGAAAAATTATAAAAATAAAATATGAAAAACAAGAAAGGAAAGCTAACTTCGGGCGGAGCCGAAGTTGATATACCCTTGCAGAATATTCCGTAAATTATATTTTCCAAAATTATTCATATGATGCATTCTTAATACTCATAAAAAATCGCATCTTTAAAAACACCAAAGTTATGGCATTTCCGATCGTTCATTTATATAGCAGCTATAGGATATATTCGGCCGATCCTTATGATTTTTTCCGATCGTTCGGTTATATGGCAGCTATAGGATATAGTCGGCCGATCTTAATGAAATTTGGTAGGTCGAATTGATTAGGCAAATATTCTGATCCTGATTAAGAATATATAAACTTCTCCTTCACTGCGTTGCACACTTTTGACCAAAATTATAATACCCTCTGCAAGGGTATAATAACCTTAAAGTTCAACAAACAAACGTAATTTGAACTTACTACATTTATCAATAATGACAACACAAGGACTGAGCGCAAAACTATTGAAGTAATTCCTTTCATCTTAGCTGGAGCGGCGAAGAATAAAAACTAATTTATGCTTGCTCAAAGCAAGTCTTTTTATATGAAATTCATCGTCGAAATATGAAGCATGGCAGCCATAATGTTATCAAGCTGTACAATTGAGGCCGCAAAAGGGAAATTATAGATGACCTAATTAACATTTGATCTCATTAGTTGGAATCTCATAATGATAATTTCTACGAATTTGAGCTGGACGCAGTACTACATCTGTAATCGAAGCTATGTTGCTAGCCGGATTTGGGTTTTGGACCTGTAGTGATGGAATTTGACTTTGATGATTTTAAAACACAACTAATTGTGTGCCTTATCAAGTTGCCTGAACAGTTGTATTTTAATACACTGACGAATCAGTTTTATTTATTTACTGGCAAAGTCTTACGACTTTTTAATCTGACATTTCATCAAATGAGACTCAATGTTACTTCGAAAAATGTCTTTTCCCTCTATTTTACAAAAATTCGAATCACCACAAACGATCCAAAAAATGTTAATAAACGGTTATTCCAGTGTAAATCACTGAAATAAAATTCTTTACACTTAATTTTGTTATTATGTTTGCTTGGAGTTTAGTGTGTGTGTGTGTAAGAGCTGAGTCTTTTGTTGTCGTAAAGCTATAATCTTTAAATAAATAAATTGAGCACCGCATTTTCGTGCTGTATCTAAAATCAAGCAGATGCGATTTGCTTTGTTTTTGAATGGGGTTTCCAAAAAAATATGTTTTTTAGTAAGAACTATTCTTTTTCCAGCTACAGGTACACCATATACTCATAATTTATAAGAAAGTTGTAAGGAAATGCAAAAAAATTGGAGAGAAACGACATTGGGAAAATAGGAGACTTCGGTTGACGAAAGAGTGTGCTTATTTTGTAAGTACCTATTGTGACAGATTTTACTTCTTTTGCCAAATTATCTCATTTCCTCAAACTTTACATAAAATGTATTCAACTCCGAGCGCTCCTAAGTTCTCCAGCTTGGTAAAAGTCTCTTTGAAATAATGATTGCTATTACCTAGCTCTTTGCTTCAACTCACCTCCCTCAAATGTAGCCTTATCAATTTGCAACCCTTCGAGATCTTTGATGATATGACCCACAAGTGGCGGTTATCGATTCACGTGCCCGAATCTCTCTTTAAGAATCACTATCGCCTGTTTGTTGATTTTTGATTTAAACTCTTAGCAAGAATAACACAGCCATAATATAATTGTGGCTGTTTTATAATGATATATTTATTTTATTTGTGCATAAGTGCTTCCGAATTCTTTGTGGAGAAATAAGTACATGTTGTCAGGTCTAGCCTGTTCTTTGTTTTTTTGCTTTCTTTGCGAGGTGTATATACAAAGTAATTGTCAACAATTATCAACAATCACAGAATAGATCTTTTGTTGCATTAGCTATTCCGAAAAAAAAAATTATCGCAAAAACAATTGAAATATACCCCTTTGCCTGCACTTCACGTTTCATTCAGCTAATTTTATTAAAATAATTAAAACGATAGTTTTACTGGCCATTTTATTTCAATTTCGGAATACAAAAATGGTTTAACCGTTTGAGTTGTAATTGTTATTGTTGCCCGTATTGTTATTGTAATTATTGTTGTTGTTATAATCGATTTCTCTTTTGATTTTTATTAGTCGAACAGTTCTTGCAATTTTGACTTTCGCAAGTATTTTTTCGTTTTTGTTTATTGCTTGAAAACATCCGCTAAAATTGGTGATAATGTTTTTTTTTTTTTTTTTTTTTAAGCTTGGTTTTTTTGTTTATTGGATCTTCTCTTTATGAGTCTAACAATAAGTGCAATCTTAAAATAATACATTATCTACAGTTTAATTTTAACTGAGTAGAGACTACATGGTCTTAATAATTAGCGCTGGATTGGAAAGTCTTTGCGGCGAAGACGAGAACTGCTGGAAACTCGCGTTAGGGTACTGATAGCCTGTTGTAGTACTTTGTTATGATTTGTGCTATCTCTTCTCTGACGAGTGATAAGTGAAGGTCCCTGTGAATGTTTTCATTTCGAACGTACCACGGTGCCCCGGTGATGGTTCTGAGAATTTTTGATTGAGTTTTTTGCATTATATCCACACTGCTGTTACTGGCATTCCCCCATTACTTAATTTGCTATCGGAACCACTGTGTTGTTTAGAGTAAGTGGAGGGCAGTCTTGCCTGGTAAGTGTGAACGTTACGTGTTTGCATTTTTGATCGTTAACTTTGATCCGCCAGTCGGATAGCCATTTCTCCACTGCCACCAGGTGCTTAGCGAGTTCCGCCGTTTGTTGTTAATCACTCAAAAACAACATGCTCTGAGATCAGTTTTCTGCTTATCACTCAATTAACCTAAAATAACATCCGCCAAATTTAATAGTCGTATGGTTTTTCCAGTCAATAAATAAGATTTTCTCGTCAGTGTATTAAAATACAACGTTTCGGACAGCTGATTTTGTCCCTTATAAATTTTGAGAACGAAAAAACATAAAAAATGAAACAATAATGTAAGAATGTTTCTTTATAAATGTTTTCTTCACAATGAGTTGTCCATGTTATAAATAACATCAATGTCTTTTCCCTCTAATTTACAAAAATTCGAATCTCCACAAACAATGCAAAAATGTTAATAAACCGTTTTTTTCCTGTGTAAATCACTGAAATTCTTTATACTTGCTATAATGTTTGTTTGGAGTTTATTGTGTGTAAGAGCTCTGTGTATTTTGTTGTCGTAGAGCTATGATCCTTAAATAAATAAATTGAATTAAATAAGTCAAGCAGATACGATTTGCTTTGTTTTTGAATGGGGTTTTCATAAAAAGATGTTTTTAGTTAGAACGATTCTTTTTGCACATACAGGTACATCATTTACTCATTATTTACAAGGAAGTTGTAAGAAAACGCAAACAACAATTGGAGAGAAACGATATTGGGAATGTCAGAGGCTTCGATTGACGAAAGATTGCTTATTTTGTAAGTACCAATTGAACCTCTCTCAGAATCACGATCGCCTGTTTGTTGATTTTGATTTAAGCTCTTAGCAAGAACAATACGGTGATAATATTATTGTGGCTGTTATATAATTATATATTTATTTTATTTGTGCATAAGTGCTTCTTTGTAAAGAAATCAGTACATGATTTCAGGTCTAGGTTGTTCTTTGTTTTTCACCTTTCTTTGCGAGGTGTAAATACAAAGAAATTTGTTTTGCGGCTATGATCACAATAAATAATTGTCATTGACATTTTGCTTACTCAATAATCACAGAATTGATCTTTTGTCGCATTAGCTATTCCGAACAAAAAATACATCGCAAAAACAAATGAAAAAAACCCTTTGCCAGCACTTCACGTTTCATTAAGCTAATTATATTAAAATAATTAAAATGATAGTTTTATTGGCCATTTTATTTCAATTTCGGAATATAAAAATGGTTTAACCGTTTGAGTTGTAATCGTTGTAATTGTTATTGTTGCCCGTATTGTTATTGTAATTATTGTTGTTGTTATAATCGTAGTTGGGTCGCGCAGTGGTGTACGTATTGTATGGGTTGTAGTTGTTATAAGTGGGATAAGCCCCATTTGCTCCGTAATATTGATTGGGGTTAACTCCATTCCCGGATCCCGCTCCAAAACCCATCGGGAGGATTACCAAAGGTTCCACAATAACGCTAGTCCCACCCATACCACCTCCTCCCATGGGAATTCCCGGACCAGTCTGGGTCATCATTGGCATCATGGGCATGGGACCTTGGACAGGTCTTCCCATCGGCATTTGTTGCCCCATATACGGTGGATAAGAAGGGAGTCCAGGATATTGTACATTCATGGGAACAGAAGCCGGAATGGGCATTGGTCCTGGCATTGGCATCGATCCCGGCATTGGAGGCATGGGAATCTGTCGAACCGAACGATTGTGATATTGTGGAAGTGTTGTCTCAGAATCCTTTTCGAAATCTGGATTCATTTGTCTCAGAAAAACTGGGAAATTAGAAACAAAAATCAAAAAACATATATTTGGGTTCAACCTTAAGTTAAAGTGTTATTTCGAAACTGTGTTCATTGCATTGTAAAAACAGATAAATTCTCAAGAGGATCCTCCCGAAAAGGGTAAATCAATATTGTAGTAATAAAAATTATAGCTGGGCAGATAGGGACTGTATAATGATGTGGGAAGGGGATTCCCGTTAGAACGCTCATTATAGTTCATATACGATGGATATGACATCCCTACTGAGAAGTAGAGTTGAGGGTTTGTTTGCTTGGGTTGTCCTTGCATGGCATATTGTGGGTTGGCTTGATATTGGATTGCGTTTTGTGGATTTGGTTGGGGCTGAATCACATATTGTGGGGCAGCTTGACGCGGCTGTTGCATTGGAATCGGACGTGGAAACGGTGGTGGTGGGTACCCCGGTGGCCTTTGAGCTGGCATTCCCAAAGGCTGATAAGGCATTTGTGGCGTTCGCCGATAGCGGTACAGAGCTGGTGATCAAAAAGACAAACAATTTCGCAACAAAATTAAAAATTTCGAATATATTCGGATCAGTGAAAAACATTTACTTTTAAATTAATTGTCAAAGAGATTAGGTTTCATTTTCTTACAGTTGTTTTTTATAAATTTAAATGCAAAAATTTGTAGGAAGGTAAATATCTTTAAATCTTAAATCTGTAAAATGAAGTAAGAGTTAACATAGGAGATACTAGATTTAGTACAGATGTAATATTTTTTATTTATATTTTAGCCAGCTAATGTGAGGTAAATTAAATAGTTATTGGTCGATGAGGGAGTGGCTGATCTTGCTAGAGGATATCCATATTGACCGTATGAGCTTGAACGCACCCTGGGAATGCAATTATAGTAGCAGGGTAGAGTGGGAGGAACTAATTGTGGCACATTGGCCGATCGTGCTTGCGGATAGGAAGATAATCCCGGTGCAGAATTTTGAGTATAGCCCGGATAATTGCAGGAATACGGATAAAGGGGACTGACGGCACAGGGAGAACTTTGACCTCGGCTTGGCCAAGGATTCGGCTGTTGTGCTGGTTGTTGAGATCCATCCTGAACAATGACCAGAACATTGGCCTGCCGTTGCCCTGCATGCGTCCCGAATTTATCTGGATTGCTGAAGTCGGTCAGCAGCTCAAAGTCAGTGTCTCTATGGGTCCGATTGCGATTCGTGCTGGTGCTTGGTATAATGATGTTACTACGGGTGTTGGCGATGGTCGGTGTGGTGTCGATGGAGAAATCGCTGGCCAGCTGATCTGAAACGGATCAGTTAAAAGAGCCAGATTTCGGTGTGAATGAACGGTGAAATCAAGTGGAAATTTAATTTGTCACGAACCTGTTTGACATTCCGGATAAGTTCCGCATTGTTCGCCCTCACGTTGATCTGGATTGTCGCAGGGAAGTCTGGATATTATGCACTTTTGACCCGATTGACAACCTATATTCTCACAATTTAGCCCAAATTCTGTACCGGTAGTAATTTTTTTTTTAAATTATCCTTCAATGTGACACACTAACTTACTCCTATATCCCCGTGCAACGGCTGCTGTGGCTAGTACTAGATATATCCCAAAAATTCGCTTCATATTTTGGCACGTTTATTGAATATTGTGAAGTCAACTAAAGTCTACACGAAAAAAACTGACAAATTTATACCATTCCTAAAGTCATGCTTGAAAAGCTTTTATAATTGTTATTTGCCAAATAAAATCACCAAAATATAAACATTAATATGCCAGCTCTTTCTAACTTTAATAAAATTCTATTAAACATGGCTACTTAAAAGTTATGGCTTATTTGTCACAGGTATTTAGAATACAATAAATTAATGAAATTAGGTTTTTCATTATTTGGAAACTAATATTGGCTAACAGAGTGAAACTATACCATTAATCGGTCTTTGAACCAAACGAAGTTCAAGGCATAAATAAACGAGTATTTATTTCTAGCCTTGATAGTTGATATTACTGATTATTTTAAGCAAGGGCAGATAGTCATCAACCCATTTTCGATCCGCAACAATCGTCGGTTCTCAGACGATTACTCAACAAATATAAATCAAGAAATGCGTGTGCCTTTTGTTTACTCCCTGAAAAGTCCATTATAATCATTAACCAGGCAGGCGTATACTTCATACGATTGCGGTGCGATAAGATAAACAAAAGAAACCACACAAGTAATACAATGTGACGGATAAGTAATGTGAAAGTCACTGCCATGGGGACTTCGATTCGCGCCAAGGGACTGCGTTTTGGGCCACTGAAAACGGCATGGGAAAATCCACCGACTCTGGAAAACGTGCGGCACGTGAGCAAATAGCCCAATGGCAGGGTGAATAAATAGCTGTGTGCCGGCCATAAACGATAAGGCCAAGCATCTGATAACCGGACTTTTATCAATATGTCCAACATGCAATAAAATCCAAAAAGAACAAAAACGAAACGTGATTTCTTAGCTTTATGGTCAATAACAACTAAATTTAAACGTGCTTAAAGGCTATTTTTTTCGGCCTTTCCTGACAGAAAAATAACTCTCCGATTAGGTAATATTTTTTTTATTGGTTTTAAATTAAGAAATTCGTTTGGTTTACCTACAAAATCTAGTCTTGAATGCCCAGTACACCTTCAACTTTAAGGTCCTCTAATGGCAGGTCCTTAACCACAGAAATAAAGTCATCCACAGTGCAGGCATAGGAATAACCCTTCTTCAGATCCTCTTTGGTCCAACTGACCCAACTCAATTGGTCGCCAATATCCTTGCAGATGATGTACTCCCGTTCAATTTGCTCCAGATCGACATGTGGATTATTCACTCCAATCAGAACGATACCCTTTTTACTTTCGCGATCAATAACCACGCGGAAGTACAATTTGGGCACTGGAATCAAACCATTATTGTTCTCATCAAAGTCTAGATAGAGTTCCTTTTCGATGCCATCCACATCGGGTAGGGTGGATACACCCCAGGTGCCCGTATAGCAATCCACTGTGATGTTTTCATCAGCCACGAACTTTCTCACACTATCCTCAACGCGTTCCCAGTTTCCCCCGTTGAAGGTCTGCCATTGGGGACCCACATTCACAAAGAAGAACGAGGCCCTTTGAGGTGACCCAAAGACAAAGTCGGTTTTAGCAGAGAGATGTCCTCGAGCCAGGTACACGTTTCCACTGATATTAAAGTAGGGAGAGGCATCCATGCCCAGGATTTTCGATACCGTGATATTCTGCTGGACCTGCGTATACAACGTATTCACATCCTTACCGCCGTAAAAGTCTCCCGTAATAAAGGTCGGCCGCGAAACAGATCGCTGATATTGAGCACTTCCCGGATGCAAAACATGATGCACATAGCGGGTAACCTCGGCCAGTTCATTATGGCACACATCGTGCGTCTGCAGGAAGTCATCGGAGGAGAAGGATGAGAGCTGGAATCCCACTTCCAGGAGATCTGTACCCCCGTTGCAAAGACGAGAAGTCCGTCGAGCTGTGTAAGTTGGCCAGGAGGTACAAACAAAGTCCTGCAGCTGATACAAACTGCCCAGGGTCAGGAAACTCTGCTGTTGCCAGCAAGTGGAATTCAGGAAAGTGTAACCGGAGAATAGTCCAGTGAAGGATTTGGTGCAATGGAACTCCAAGGACTCTCCATGTTTCAGCTGCACATAGCCTTCGTGATCCGGTTCCAAATATCTCGCTTGACCTAGCTCACTTCTTATCACAAATAATGGAGCTGGATCCTTAAGATCTCCGTTTACTTGAAAGGTGCACAGCTCATTTTCCAAGACCTGTCCACTCAAACCAAGTATTCCAGTAGTTTGTAGTTGATCCGTGGGCAGGTCCTTCACCACCTGTGTAAAACTTTCCACAGAGCAGGCATAGGAGTAGCCCTTTTGCAGATTAGTTTTGTCCCAGTCAATCCAATCCAACTGCGCACCCACATCCTCGCAGATCACATAGTCCTGCAAAGTCTCCGCCAGAGTTATATGTGGATTGTTGACCACTATTAAAACAATACCCTTGCGACTTTCCACATCTATAGCTATGCGATAAAATATCTTGGGAACGGGCAGCTGTTTGGTTTCGGCATTCAGGTAGAGGGGTGTCTGGACTCCTTGGGAGTTGGGTAGAGTTGAAACGTCATAGCTTCCAGAATGAACACTCACATTGAGGGCCTCATCTGCCACAAATTGCCGCAAACTGGTCTCCACGGCCAGCCAATTTCCAATATTACTGCTCCTCCACTGAGGAACTGCATTCACATAGAAGTGGGTTGCTCTCTGGGCGGAACTGTGGACAAAATCAAGACGAGCTGCCAACTGTCCTCGGGTTAAATAGAGATCCTTTGTGCTGTCGAAATATTGACTGGCATCCAAGCCCAGAGCAGTATTAAATGCCTGCAGCTGATGCGATTGACCATATAGAACGTTGACATCTTCACCAGTGTAGAAGTCACCTCGGAGGTAACCAGGTTGAGCAACTCCCCGCTGATAGGCCACATTAGCCGGCGTCAGTTCGTATCGAGCATATCTCGAGATCTGCTCCTGCTGATCGTAGCACAGCTCCACATGGGAAAGATAACCGGCGGCCACATCGAATCCAATCTGCACCTGTTCCGTGCCACCCGGGCAGGTTAATCCTGTTCGCAATGCCACATAGGTGGGCCAACTATGGCAAACGAATTCTTGAATCTTGACCTGCTGTCCTTCAGACTCGTACAACTGATCACCCACACAACGAGCCGTCAGAGCGGTATATTTATTAAAAGGCGAGACCAGAGCACCAGTGCAGTGCAGATCGATGGAGGATCCTTCTTCAACTGTATAAATACCACTTTCATCGGGCACAAGCCAGCTGAGAGCTCCTTGTGGTGTCAGTAGTGGAGCAGGGTCCTTGAGATCACCATTTATACTAAACTTGCAGGGGCTTGCGATGGGAGTCGGAGTGGTGACGGGCGGGGTTGAAGTCGAAGTGGACGCTGATGAAGATGAAGAGGGTTCTGCTGTGGATGAGCTGGATTCCACTGTGGTTGAGCTGGGTTCCACTGTGGTTGAGCTGGGTGCGACAGTGGTTGAACTGGGTGCCACAGTGGTTGAGGCCGTAGTTGAGCTTGGTTCCAAAGTAGAAGAACTTGGCTCTACAGTGGATGTAACAGTAGAAGAACTTGGTTCTGGTGTGGTAGAGACTGTGGATGAAGGTGGTTCCGTTATGGGTGAATCAGTGGATGTGCTTGGTTCTTCCGTAGTAGAAGAAACTGTAGTCGAAGTCGGCTCTACAGTAGTTGTTGCAGATGTTTCCGTTGAACTCGTTGTACTAGAAGGCTCAACAGTAGTTACATCATCCAGTCCAAGAACTCCACTCGTGTATAGATCCTCCAGGGGCAAGTCCTTAACCACTTCGATAAAGTCCTCCACGGTGCAGGCATACGAGTAACCTTCATGGAGATCTTCCTTGTACCAAGTCAGCCAGCTAAGCTGATGACCAATATCCTTACACAGGATGTAGTCCTTCTGTATTTGCTCCAGAGTTAAATAAGGACTGTTAATGCCAATAATTACTATGCCTTCGCGACTCAGCCGATCAATGACCACGCGATAATACATCTTGGGGACGGGGATCAAACCATTGTTGTTCTCATCAAAGTCGAGGTAAAGCTCCCTTTCGATTCCATCCACATCGGGTAGTGTTGAAACACCCCAGGTGCCGGTATAACAATCAGTAGTAATATTGCGATCGGCCACAAACTTCCGAACACTCGTCTCCACTTTCTCCCAGTTGCCTCCATTGAACGTCTGCCACTGAGGAGCCACATTGATGAACAGGAATGTGGAATGCTGAGCCGCCCCAAAGATCTGATCGGTTTTGGCAATCATATGTCCTCGAGCAAGGATGCGATCATCACTATAGTTGAAATAGGGCGAGGCATCCAATCCGAGTATATTACTTATGGTGATATTCTGCTGAACTTGGGTGTACTTGGAGTTCACATCTCTTCCTCCATAAAAGTCAAGTTCGATAAAGCTGGGTCTCGCCACCCCGTGCTGATAATCGTAGCTGGATGGGTAGAGCACATGGTGAACATATCGCGTTGCTTCCGCCTCGGCGTCGTGACACAGTTCGTAGGACTGCAGGAAACCGCCATCCTCCACTTCGAATCCCACCTGGACGAGATCTGTGCCTCCGTTACAATCCTTTCCCGTTCGAAGGGCAGTAAAGGTGGGCCAACTGTTACAAGAGAAGTTGGCAAACGGATAGATGAGATCATCGACCAGAAAGTATTTATTCTGCAGACACGTAGCCGTCACCTGCGAGCGATTTGCAAACGGGGCCGCAAATCCCACTCCAGGGCAGAACATATCCAAAAGTTCTCCATTAACCAGACGCACTGTGTCCGTGGGATCTGGTACAATAATTTCGTAGGAATTGTGTCGCGAAAACAGAGGAGCGGGGTCGTTGAGGTCACCGTTCACCTTAAATTCACAATCTCCGCGCACTATCACACCTTCATCGCCTTCGGCAAAGGATTCCGGCAGGATTCTTGGCAATCTACCAGATACTTTTCGCGCAGTACTGGCGACCAGCAGCGCCAGGATTAAAATCGAGCAGCGATTGCTCCACATCGCGTAGTTTCAGTGCACGTAATGCCAAATGTCGGATAGGCGTAGTTCCTTCTTATATGGACAACTTATCGCTAAGATTACGTATTTTTTAAAAGCCGATTATAAATGAGGCCATAAATATCACAAAGTTAAGAACCGAACACAAGCACAATCAATGCCAAATTTACGATGAAGGCAACCACTTCTGAAAGCCACTTCAACTTCCAACCAGATCGCATCTTTTCATTAATTCAGACACGTAATTACGAATGAAAGACATGTATTTGATGAAGATACAAACAAAAGTTTTCAATTTCTATCTTTCAAAATAATAGCTGAAATTTTTACCCATAGCCATTTGCAGCGTAATGTTTACTCAGGAACTTTACCATAAAATTGTTTGGCTATCATGCTATTTAAGTTTTCAATTCGGGGAAAAATAGTAAGTTCTAAGCAATCTAAACCCTTATCATTCGCCATTCATTAGACTATAAACCGTACGAATTACTCAGACATAATAAGCCATAATCTATTTACCATAAAGTTAATTGCAAACAGTTTTCAATTGGATGTTGTATTTATATTATTATTGGCTCATAATTAATTAATTGAATTGGAATTAAATACCAAATCTCATAATAGCGTTAAAAGGGATGGGACATTTAATTTTAAGTGGGAAAAAATTAAAAAGATAAAAAAACTTAAAGTTTATTTGGGCACATTTTCAATTTTTCTGGGGAAAAACTCAGCTTCGGGCACTTCTGTTTTTTAATTGATTGATAGGTGGTCCCAGTCACATATATTTCGAGTTAATTAACTTATTTAGCTAAAGCAACATTTGTTATTGAAAGCCAATATTTGTCGAAAGAGTCAGAGGCGAATGGAATAAAATGCACTCAATCAACATCAACGACAGGCCAAGACTGGCAACATTCATATTGACCAAATCAAATAGATGTTGGGTCACCGGATGGCCACTGCCGAGTGGTTAGACATACCATATCCATATATGTATATACATGCTGACTATGGCCACTGACTAATTTGCAGCACTGTTCGTGCGTGTGAATTTCGGCAATTGAATGATGCTTCCTCTCGTCGCCGTTCCTTTGGTTTTAGGATGTCTGTGCTGTGGAAACGAACAAAAAGCTGCATGTAAAACAAATCATTAGGTAATTGAATTTGGTTAGGAAAAATACAATTTATTCGCATTCGCAGCTGACAGCTGCTACGCACAGAAGGCCTGTCAATGAAATGCAATATATGTGTAGGCAAATGTCATGCGAATTGAAATGGAAATGTTGCCATCAAATTATGTACAAGAGGAAAAATAAGCAAAGCAAATATGAAATTAAATATTAGGCAGAGAACAACATTGAGGGGCATAACAATGAGTACTTTAAATTATACGATTTTAGATTGATTCCAAAGAGTTTAAAATTTATAATATCTGAAACACTACATGTTTTTTTAAAATTTGTTAAGCTCATAATCTCTCCACAATTACTAAATTTCTGAATTTGAGGGTTAATATAATTGTATTGAAATTACTTACTTTCCTGAGAAGACATTCTCTAAATATTTTATAATCCAAAAACCTTTAAAGCACAAAATTATTAATGTTATCAATGTTATTTATCAGACTTCATTCGGCATATGCACAACGACAATATCGTGTAATTGTCATAATTTCAAATATGCAAATTTGCAGGCCCTTTTTTCTGGTACGGACATGCCGACAAGAGACTCGCATTAATCAATTACAATGCTGGGCTAGGTGCTAGTTTGGCGCATGAACGTGACAATTCGGGCATAAATCCTGATTTTCAATAATTTATGGCAGCTAATGGAAAACACATGGCGTATGCGCAATGTTAGATGTGCTCACCTTGCAGCCAGCAAAATTGCAATTAAAGAGATGGCCGGGTGGTGGGTTGTGGGTGGTGCGAGATACAAGCATCTGGCAATGTTAATTATAATTTTCCATTTACACTTCTTTTCAATTTCCCCTCGCTTAGGGTGCTCGGCTCAATTAAAAGTGCATTAAGCAACGCTCAGCCAGACACAAGGTTAAGGCAACCAGCCAAGCCAACAGATTGCTCTCGAAAGGATTTTTATTCGCCTGATTGCAGTTACTTAATGAAAGTGCATGATTCGACAGGGTCGCTGCAGTCAAGGCTGATTCCATTTAGAAGAAAGGTTTACTGGAAAGAGGGAAATTATTGATTTTAAAGAATATGCAGTATCAATCAACCAACCATGTTTTTTTATGTATGGACGAAAAATGATTATAGAACAGAAAATACCTGCATTCAGTTTTGATGCATAGGATTAAAAGGAGAAATCTTAGACATTTGGATTGGCTTGTCCAATGAATAATCTTTTTTCGTTTCAAAATTTTATATCCAAAATTGTGGTGTTATTGTTTGATATGCATTAAAATCAATTTATTGATTTATAATTCGTTTTAATCATTTAGACTACATAGCTTGGATTAGTACCTAAGTACTTTTTAAATGGACATAATATAATATTCAATCTAGCTATTATCCCGAACTAGGCACCAATTTCTCCTCTACAAAACAACCGGCTCAACTCTTTAAGAGCAAGCTGTTGGTAAACTGGCTAACATACTTGTTCTGTGCCACCTCAGTGTTTCTTTTTATACCCGTTACTCGTAGAGTAAAAGGGTATATTGTATTCGTGCAAAAGTATGTAACAGGTAGAAGGAAGCGTTTCCGACCCTATAAAGTATATATATTCTTGTTCAGGATCACTAGCCGAGTCGATCTAGCCATGTCCGTCTGTCCGTCTGTCCGTCTGTCTGTCCGTCTGTCTGTCTGTCTGTCCGTATGAACGCTGAGATCTCGGAAACTATAAAAGCTAGAAGATTGGCATTTTGCATGTAGATTCTAGGAGTTCCTACGCAGCGCAAGTTTGTTTCAAAAGGGTGCCACGCCCCCTTATCGCTTATATACGATTTTAAAAATTTAAATATTTCGGAAAAGTAAAAATGCAGTTTTATTGTGTTTATCAATACCTATCGAAATGTAGAAGAAATTTTTCAAATCGGACCATTCGTTAAAAAGTTATGCGTGATCAAAGTTTCTATCTCCATCTCCCTCGCACTCCCTTTACCTGAGTAACGGGTATCTGATAGTCGGGGCACCCGACTATAGCGTTCTCTCTTGTTTCTCTTTATTTTCCTTTTCGAAACGAAAAAGTTTCTTGTATGGAATTTCGGCGAGCACGCATACGCCGTGTGGCCCAAAGCCGATGCGGCATTGAATAAATGAAGACGAGTGCAGGCGACGGCAATGAAGCTGGTCAAAACGAACCTGCCACTGGCAATGGCGGATAGCGGATGGCGGATAGTGGATAGTGGATGGTGGATAGTGGACGTGGGATGGCACCACCAGCAACAACAGAAACACAAACAACCAGGCGGCTCTCAAGTGCAGAACGCCAAACAAGCAACGCCAACTGCAAAAGACAGCGGCCAGCGAAAAAAGCGCAACCAAGGCATTTTTTAAGCATTTTTCAGTTTTTATTCCCCCCCCCCCGTTTTTTTTTTGTTGTGCTGGGCCATATTTAAATGGATATGGCTGAGATTTTTTGTTCACTGCGGTTTTACTCTCCGCTGAACGCAAGGAAAGTTTCGCAGTTTTCCAGCCGTCCTTTAACCGAAACATTTTAATTTAAATGTTGAAACGTGACAATGGCGCCGAGCCTGAGACTGAGGATATGAGGTTGTCTCATATGTCGCGCTGTCAGTCAAATTTGAACATATACCCTATGAAAAGCAAGGAAGTAAAGTCTACAGGCTTTAAGTATCTGGGCGGCAAGATAGTTGTTGGCCTAAAAGTTATTTTATGCAAAATATGAGAGTTTTGCAGTAGCGAGTTTTTGCTTTCATATGCAAATTATTGAAGCTCTTGTCATAAATTATGTTTTACCAAAAGTATTTTGAATGCAATGCAACTTTTGAAGTTATAACATACAAAATTTGTATGTATATATAAATTTAATAAATATTTACTTATTATAGCGCAGTGGTAAAATTTATTTTTATTTTTTAATTTCAATAGAGAACAGATAAATCGCCACTCGAGTCGGTACAACGATCGACTCGCTGTCCACACCATCCACCTAGCAGCTTCCCTGGCCAACCCGACGTGTAGAAGAAGACTGAAGCGAAGACACCCCGCCGATCTCTGGACAAGAGGATGACTCAAGTCCTTAAGCTTTAACCATTTACTGTTAATTTGTTATAAAATTTGTTAATCACTTCTGTTATGTTTTCACGTTATTTGTTCTTTATTATTCCCAACGTATTATAGCCATTTAGTTGGTTGATCGACGTTAATTAAATCTATATGTTAAACCAAAAAAAAAAAAAAATTCAATAGAACATTTTAAGATTTAAGACTATTAAATTACAATTCATTACTAATAAAACGATAATATTCTATATAAATTAAACATAAATTACTGGCACTAATTAACTATTTAACGTAATTTATATTAATTTCTTAGGAAAAATTGTATAAAATAAGTTTTCAACCATTCTTTTAAGAAAACATTACAGGAAGTCCTTTAGCCAACCAGTTCACGCATTATTCGAGGCCCAAACTGATTTAATTAAACCGGCTGGCTGCAGGGTATTCAGATCACAGGGGCCCTTTGGACCATGTTTCCGACCCCCGTGGTCAGAGCCTGCGATGTTGTCGCCGCTGTTGTTGCTGTTGTTCCAGTGGATTACCAGGAATATCCAAAGGGGTCCTTGCCAGCGTTCAGTTGACAAACGCGAAGGGGAAAAAAAAACAGAAACGCTGTTAAATTATGCCTGCTCAAAAAGAGTTGAATGACGAGGGGAATGAGGTATGTAAAGGGGGGAATGGATCCATCCATATAGAGAGGGATGGGAAGGGCCTGTGGTTACCACAGCTCAAGTGCCAATTAATAAGTTTGCCTTTGGTATGAATGAATGGCAACCCTTCCGGGCGGCCCTCGTCAACTCGTCTGATTGCCGCTGAAGAGTTTCGGATTCGGGTTCGGAACAAAAAGGGGTGGTGGTCAGTCCTGTGTGCATGAATTATTCAAAGAAAAGGATATTAAAAGCACACAGATCCGCGCAACTACATGCATGTACACATGCACTCGCGCCATATCCTTTTTATGGGCCCAACCCACTTGATGCTGAAGAGGATGGGTATGCCAGGATGCGCCTGAGTAATTGGAAGTTTTTACTGCTGCCTCGTTTGCTTCAATTTCGCGTTCTGACTCTGACTCGGCTTTTTTGTTCGCCGGGCATTCCTCGCCGTTGATGAAGCAAATTTTAATGAATAATGTGCGGACACACGCGTTGAGATAAAATATTTACGGCCGCTTCATCGGCACTTTAGACCAGGGACCCTCTAAAGGTAATATTTTTGGTGACTCAGTAGAGAAAACATCACAGGAGGAATTACGAAAGTTAAATTTCATTTGTATTTAATTACAAATTCAGGGACGAATACCTCTTTACTGTAAATAGAAGTAAAAATTAAATTTGGTTAATACTTAAAAATATTCCCCTATCATTATAACTCCTTTGTTAACAAAAATAAACACCAATAAAGTCCAATTACAATCTTTTTTTTTACTGTAACGCCAAACTTAATTATATATATAAATATATATAAACTTTTTATTTATATTAGTTATATTTTAGTCAAACTCATGTTAATTTGATGAAATTTAATATATAGTTTTCCTAACACTTTAAATTGAATAGTAAAAAAATATGTGAGTTAAAATGAAATATATATATATTTTGAATTGCTATGTTACCCTAAATTAAATCTATTCTATTTTCTTAAACATAAAATGCTATTTCTAAAATACGAAACCGTTTTGAAGAACAACCATTTAATAAAACATATAAATTCTGTTCTGCGATAACTATCAAATGTTCCATAAATATTTGAAATCGTGTTCCATTAAGTTTTTCAACAAACAATGCAGCCCTCATTACAACTTCAAAAATTAACCATTGTATTTTTCTCGTTTATGCATTTAATTAAGAGTCCTTTCTTTATAATTCAATTTATTGAAAACCAGAGCTCGTTTTCAATCAGTTTTCTGCAGCACAGCCTCTTTTGTTTCCCTACGTTCGATAAGGATTCTTGAGAATTTTCTTTCCTCGTTTTCACATTTCAATTAGCATATCGGTGGGGAAGTGCACGTAGATGTATAATGCCCCAAAAATAATAATAAATAAAATGCCAGGGTCTCGCTGAACGAAATGAGAACAAAGTACCATTAATATCAGAATTTTCTCGAGCGCATTGTTGCCATTGTTTTGTTGACTGTTGTCTGTTTTTCTTTCACTTCAGCTGAGCTTGTTTCACTTTCCGGCTCCGCCTGTGGGTCTCCTCTACAGGATTCAGTATTCAGCATTCTGGTTGCTGGTTTCTGGACCAGATTCCCGCACTTCTGGCCGGGGCAACATTGTCTGTGTGTTGATTTTCAGTTGGCCATGTTCCACTGCACTTGCACTTGTTGTTCGCCGGCAAATTGTTGTTTCTGCTGCAGTTGCTATCTGCTTTTCCAGCTTCGCCCTCCAGCGTTTAATTCAATGTAAACGTGCTAAAGACCGTTCTGGCCTGGGAAACAACAAATGTTTAAATTGTACCAAACAAGAAGCCATAGTGTTGCAGCCTTTTGTTCGCTGAGTGGGAGTGAAAACCATGCAACAGTTACAGGCATCATCAGCTGCAATGTCATTATCATCATGTGTTTTCACATGTATATTGCATACATCACGGCTCGTCAAGATATCCTGTTTTACAATCGATGCGAATAGTGGATGCTCTTTGAACCAGTTTCGCATATAAAAATTAAAAAAAAAATAAAGTTTATGTCCTACCACCATATAACTACATCATTACATATTCCACCTTAGCTCGCTTTAACTCTTTCTGTTCTTATATAAAATATATATTTTCCCATATTCTCCACTTCTACATACCCTTATAATTTTATCCAAAACCAATTTGTTCTTATTAATTTGTCTAACATTGTATCTAAATAATGTTAACTAAAATTTGTTTTCCCACTTATCCTGGACTTACCTTTTCAAGAGTTTCTTTTTGACTACTCCTCACAATTAGCTTACAAACAGCCTGGATTGCCCTTGAACTTCTTTCGCGTTAGTTATTCTTACCCATTAATTATTTATGAGTTTTTGTGGCTAACACATATGCCAAGGGCAACGATAAGAATTTTTCCCATAAATTATGTTGCTGCCAAAACACGAAAGGTCATTCAATGATAGGGGCCAAACTTTTGGTTAAATATCATGGTTGGATGGCTAAAAGTTTTAGGGTTGAGCGGCTCTTAGTTCAGTTCAGCCCAAAGGTACTTATAAATTTCGGATAAAATTGGGGATGCAGCTAATATGGAAGATTCAAACTTACTTATTTGTTGAACTAAACTTATATTTTAAAATTAATACAATATTATCTTCCAACTCTGTTATTGAACCAGTGAATATTTACGCTGATGGTTTTGCTATTTACTGCATGTCTAGTCTGAAGAAAAATATATGCCAAGCAAGCAAACTCAAAGAGAACATTCTGTTGCGTTGAAAAAGTTTTGGCCAAGAACAACATCATTAAATCAATATTAAATGAGCCAAGTTTTAAATTTAAATTTCATCAACCTTGAAGTTAACTAAATGATCACAGCTCATATGCGGCGGGAAAGCGTAGGAGGGGACCTTTTTACAACTTGGCCAAAGTTCGGCGGCTGCCGGCTTTCCAACTAAATTAAGTTACCATGGCCCAAGTGTGTACTTGACAAAAAAGTTTGCCACTGCACTACATGCTTGTCCTGCGTAATTCAAGATATTAATTAAGGGTCAAGTCGTATGCAACAGAAAAACTTAGAGACAGAAAGTTTTTGGAATAAGCCTTCGAATGGGAGGGTCTTATAAAAACTGTTAATCTGAAATTATGGTTTAAATAATGGCTACTAGATTTAATATAAGCAAATGTACAAATTACTGCCTCTAAAGGCGCCGAACTCTGTTTGTAAATTTGTTATTTATAATTAACAAAAAGAATTTTGAAAACAAAATTTAAAAATAATTTACCTACTTAAAATAATTATTATTAAATTTTTAGTACCAAAATCATTATTAAAAACATTTTGTGAATTGTATATGTGAAAAATGTATGAATAATGCCGTAATCACAAGATACTCCTTCCATATCTTAAATGTTACATTTATTTTTGTATCAGCTTTAATAAATATAAGTGTTACACAAGAAAACCATGTTCATTCACAATGAAACCAGCTGCCATGCCGGATGACATTATTTTCACAACAGACTATCAATTACTTTAAGAAAATAATTAAAGGTCCGTGACATTTTTCCGATTTTCGCCAGCCTCACACATCTTGGGCGGGTTCAATAACAAGCCGGCGGCTCAATTACAGCCCAAACCAAAAGACCAAAAAAAGGGCGACCAGGCCAGGCCGTTGACGTTGGCTGAAAACAAGTAAGGCGGCAGCGGCAACTGATCAATTATTCAAACAGCATCGAACTGGGTCATGTCGAACAGCTGGAAGCTGAAGCAGCCACCCCAGAAAAGTGCCGAGGGACATGTCGGGGTCTCAAGGAATGAAATTCTGATGATTGAATTGAATTTGGCCAAGGTCGGAATGATTTCGGGATTTCGTATTCCACTGTAATTAAATTTTCTCCTCCAAATCCTTTGCCTGCAAGTATTCGCACGGTCTTGGCCAAACAATTAAGAAGCCGAGTTCTGTTCTGTCTGGGAGACTGAAACTGACTGGACAGGCGAATAAATGGAGCGGACTGCCTCGATGGCAAATTAAATAACGCGCCCAAAGTTTGTACAATTGATACGATTTTACGCAACACAGCGCCCGAGGGGACGAACCCCTCAAAAATAAAGCGTAAAGAAGGAAAATAGAAAATTCTCTAAAAAGAAGGAAAAAACTTTATGCCACGACACGATAACATTGAATGAAAATTGAAAGCGAAACCGGCAATGCCCACAAAAAATATAAAGAAAAGCGAAATTGAACGCAGGAAAAAAGGCAAAAGCCGTGTACGAAAATATTCGGTAAACGTTGAAATTAAATGAACCGAAACTGCAAAAGAAAATAATCCGAAATAGACAAACCTGGGAAAAATCAGAGCTGAAATGAAATATACATGAATAGTCGTTGATGACCAGAGAAAATTGGTTAAATCGATTTTTGTCAAAGATACTGAATTAAATTCGTGAAAAGTGTTTATACTTCAATTAAATTTAACACTTAAAATTAACTTAAATACTAAAATTGATAGAAAAGCAAGAAAAATTTGTTTTTACAGCTAAACAATTTTATACTAAATATAAATTGAGGGAAAAATCGCAGCATTCTCAGGGTCGCAGTCAAAAAACACGGTCTGTTTTGCCCTACGAAAGCTAAAAACGAATGCCTAGTACGGACAATAATGGCAAGCAAATAAAAAGTCGGTGGACAAAAGGCGCCGGGAGGTTGGGACGCTGATGCGTTAAATTTAAACAAATAAACAGTCTGCTGCTGCCAAATAAAAATCGTTTGCAGGCATTGCCCAAATTGACAAACACGAAAACCTGGTCCGCACCGAATGTGTGTGCCCATAGAAGGTATGGCATACACACAAGTGAGTGTACATATCTCTCTATATATATATAGAGCAGAACATAAAACGCGAAATGTGTGCTTCTGGGTCAAAGACACGGGCGGCTAAGCAAACAAACCAACTCACAGACAGATGTAATGGAACAGCCTAGACAAGGACTTGCATAATTTAAATGTGAATGTGCGGTTTGGTTAGCGCCTGGAGATGTGCCACACCCACACCAATGCACTGAGAAAAAATAATACAAAAATCCAAATTATTATAATTGGTTTTGTAGCAATAGAACAGTTTATTGCAATATTAGCATTTTATAATTTTGTATTTTTATTAAATCTTCTTTTCAATTATTTAATTATTGAGGTTATTTATTGAAAAGGGTAAAGGTTATTTTAAAAATACATAAAATAATTATTAAAATGAAAAAATATAACATTTGTCACTCTATAAATAACAACATAAAGATTGCAGTATTAGACTGATGAAATTGCTCCTTTTAACCATATTAACATATTAATTTAATATTTACATTTTCAAAATAAGTTTTTAGCAACCCTGTAATTAAATAATTTAATTAGTTTTTGTTATCTGGAAATTTCTTATCACTTTCTTGATTTTTTTCCCAATGTGGGCATCAACACTAGTTGGCGAAAGGAAACAGCCACTCAAACTGTTGTTGTGGGTAGCAGCTGCTACGTAGATCCTTGTGCTTAGAGCTTAGCCGAGTCTCTCGCTCTCTTTTTATCTTTCTCTGGCTGCGTGTTGATAATGAGCCATTCCGCTAGTGTGTGTGTGTGTGAGTGTGTGGGTAAGTGGGCGGATACTTATCACATATGTGTTCTGTGTGGGCCGTAAGAATTTATAGCCTACTTTATGGCTTACTAATGAACTTTCAACTCTACGCTTAGGACAGCAGCTTTCCCGGGTATATAAGAATATCGGGGTAGCCCACTAATGGATTTCATACACTCCTCCAGCGGACGACCTTGAATACTTTAAAGTATAGGGGTGAATCGATTGGGAAAACAATTTGTAGGCAGGCAGGAAAGACGTTTATCTATCGCAGCAAGCAGAGCACAATTCCAGGATGTTTTTTCTCCATTTTCCGTAACTTTTTCAGTTGTCCAGCCTCCATAAATCGCTCAAACATGGCAAGCAAAGTAAAACAAATTGAAAGTGGTGCGGGGCAGGGGGACAAAAAAAAGCAGCAAACAAACAAAAAACGAGAGAAATGGAAATGAAAAGCTCACAAAATGGAGTCGTAAAGCAAATGGAGCGAACACACACACACCGACGCCTGCTTCCGCTAGCCTTTGCATGCATATGCACGCATATTTATGATGCACCCGCCACGCCCACTAAAGGGCGGACACCCCATGGGAACCAGCAGATTTCATCGCACAAGTAAGTTGAACTAACTTGAATTTTATTTTGGTCAGCTCGACTTGAGCAATTTAGCTGTTCAAATCTTTAAGAAATACTAAATCATCATAATCGTAAATTTGAATTTAAATTATTGTCATATTTAGCTAAGAGTTTGGAATTTACCAATTAACCATAGATTCAAAGCCATAAATTAATTGGCTTTGGTCTACAATTTATACGTTTCAAGGCAGCCGGTTTTCACAGGAGTTTTAGAAGTTTAGTGGCTTAAATTAACTTGATAAACTTTTGAAATTTAATGAAATTTTGGTTTAAATTGCCTACGCCGCAGACAACTGGAATGATTGGTGGAATTTAAGATATTTAAAGTTGTTATTCAAAAATCAAAGAATCTAAAGCAAAATATTACTCATACGACATGTTCACCAAATCATGAGGAACCTTAAGGTTATTCCCTATATATATGAAAAAAATATATTAAACGAATGCCACAAATTATATTTTAATCATATGTATGTATATAAAAATTGATCAACCTTCCATGTGCCATTATATTCACATTAAAGTTGACAAGCAAAAGCTTAGGCTCGTGCACTGTCTAAAAGAAAATAATTACATTTAATTAACAAATATTAAAAAAGAAAACAGCAATGCAGCGGAGACAAAAAATAAATTAATTGAAGCTTGTCAAAGTTGAAGAGCCCGGCGCAGATGAAATTGTCGACTCATTAAAAGGCAATTTCTCTCCATTAGACGGGGAACAAGGACGCACAGGACTACATGGGCGGAGAAAGGAGGACTGAAAACATCAAGAATCGAGAATCGAAACGAAACGCAAGGCAAATAAGCCAAAGACAAACACTCATGGGTTCTGTTTCGCTTTGGTCTGCTACTGCTTTCTGCTTTTGGAGCAACAAAAATCAATAGAGGGCAAATTTTTATTTATAGTCCCTCAAACACCCCGTCTCTATTTTGTTATTTTTTTTTGGTTTTGGCCCAGAGGCGAGTTCTGGCCAAGGGGCAAGCATTTGCCATTTCTGTTTGGGCTTGAGCTTGCCTCCGGTCGAGTTTTTCATTTGACTTGGCTTGCAGTTCAAAGGCTCGCCGATTGCTGCTCCTGATTCCGTTTCGAGGTCACCGAAACGCCACCGCCTTGTCCTGTCAAGTGCCACTTAGACTGGACATGTGTGTGCGAGTGTGCGTGTGTGTGTGCCTGTCAAAAGGTCCTTTCAATGGGGTATTTTCTCTATTTTTTTAGCACGAGTGAGGCAAGAAAAATCGAGCATTAAGTCGATAACTGGGCGATTAGTTAAGTTTTTATGTCGGTAGGCTGAAAGTTTTGATGGCAGCAGTACCACCTCCTGTCAATATTCATTTATTACTTGTCGAAGTAAAGACACACAAAACAAAACTGGGGGCAGAAAAAAAGCCAAGACAAACTTTGTTAACGAACTGTTGGTCAAAAGGAAACATCTAAGTGGTTGGGGAATTCCGGAACAATGGAGGGGTTTTCTTTCAAAAAATGAAAGAATTTCACAGCCTAAAAGATTTAAATAGGCCAAGGAAAAAGTGTTGGGAAATCAATCACTAAAACATCACCAGGGTTCAGATTCCTCAACCAGCCTCAAATAAATGTAACAAAAACATAAAAGCTTAACTCCCTTGGCACTGAGCCGAATTTATACGCTTTACAAATCAAGCCAGCATGCGGCAATGAAAAATAAATAAATTTTCCTCCCTGGGCGGTCCCAAAGAGGCTCCGCACTATTCCACTCGGGATTGTCCATATTTGGTTGGCCAACATGTAATACACTCAATTAGGCCAATTCCGTGCACCATATTTATGACCTCAAATATTTTTATGCCAGAAAAAATCGGCAAGGGAGTGAAGAGAAGAAGCTGACCGCCATAAACTATAGGGAGACATTCTTGCAGCATTCGGATGGCCATAAAAATCGAAGCTATATAAATGAGCCCGCAGAAGGGAAGTGGCATAAGAAAATACATATAACCATGGTCTCACAAATTCTGACTCCCGCTGCACTCGAGTGTCGTCCACTTGGACAAACTGATTAATTGCCTCTTGACGAGATGGAAGAAGACCAGGACAATGAGGGGGGGGGTGGATGCCCCCGAGTCCTGAGTCCCCTAATCTCGCTATTCCCACGGTCCAGTTGTTGTCGACCTTCCCTTTGGCCGCAGTTTCCTCTTTTCTTTTTTCCTATGCAAATTACAATTTTGTCGGCGGTCGCTTTCTGCTGGCAGCGACAAAAGTTGAAATAAATTTAATTATTTGTTGGACCCGCAATGCGGTAGCTTTCGCCCAGCACCATAGATTGGCATTCATTTTGTTGTCCCTTTTTTCGGGTGATTCTCGGTGGCTGTTGAGACTTGGATAAGCTGAGCTTGAGCAGAAAATAATAATAAATTAAAAAAGAGACATTTATATAAGAGCATAATCTTCGTGTTTTTTTAGGGATAAGTAAGTTGATATTCTAGGGTTCCATGTCAGTGGAGCAACAGAATCTCTTGAGCTAAGAAATGAGGTTTTAAATAAAGCTTTTGTTAATTATTTAAATTAGCACAACGTATTTCAGCCAAATACTTAAAGTGTGACAAATTTCTCATATTCATATCAATATAGTTTTATTCAACATGGATGTGATTTCTTTAAAATATAATTTTCCTAGTCCTCAAATCTCTTAAAATTGTTTAATATTCTTAGCGTTGGAACTTACATTTTATTTCAACTGTTATTTTTAGCAATTTAACTATTTTTACTCAATCTCTTAAAAAAGTGGTAGAATGCATATAAATAGTATTAATTAATTGAAAATTTGCTTTCATGATTATCAGTGTTTCTAAATCCTCGTCCCCCAACTTGTGGGTAATCAAAGTACGAAAACCCCTTAAATACAGTAAATTGGGTAATGGGAAATTTGATTTTTATTCAGCTCGTCCTTCGTCCTTGGAAAGCATTGTCATTGTGCGACGGCGGGCTTAATGTGATCTGCATAATGAGCAACTTGAACTGCATTTCCGCCGCAAAACTCATCGCTTTGAATGGCCAACTCATTTATATGGCTTAGGCAAATGCGAATGGCCGTCGTGACAAATGACATGCAATTTTCAGGCACAACAAAAATGCAATTAAAACGAGCAGTTAGCCAGAGGCCAAAGGATTCCCCCAAAAAAAGGGAGGAGCTTCAAAAGGACTTAAACAGTTTCGGGGTCTGAGCAAAAAGGTGGCCACAAAGCCATGTTCGAAACATGGTCAAAAAGGCGGGGGAACGGGAAACTGCGACAGCACCAACATGTGGCTGCAGTTTTTCTTCTATTCCTTATTTTTTTTTCATCCGGCTTGGACAATGGCGTCGCCTGGATTTTCATGTCAGTCCAAAGCTGAGCCGCAAACAAAGCGCCGGGCTGGCAGGCGGACCAAGTGCGATAAATCCTCCAGAAACACAACACTCAAATACAGGGGAAGTGAAGTGGGCGAATGGATCCTGCCAGTATATACATATACTTAAAAACATTTATATATAAAGAACATTCGCCTCTCCCATTTCGTGCAGTTTTTCTGCCTGTGGTTAAATTGTTTAAAAAATCAATTTGCAGTGCCTATGATGGGAATTCAATTTTCTCTGACCGAAAATGCCTCAGGATCAATTGGATTTTCAGGAGAAAAAGTATTAAAGCGTTACCACACATGGCAAAGAACTTGTTAAAAATTCATTGGGGAATGTGCCAAATATATATGTGCTTTCGCTTACATGGACATATTTTATTTACATTACAAATTCACTTTTTAACAGATTACTTGGAATCCAAACAAAAACAAATGCTTATGTATAATGGTTGTCATTAATCGATTTTAGCTGTAATTTAAGTAATTAATTATATTCACCGAAAATATTTATACATGACCTACTTCACACATTTTCACTGTAATTATTTCATTATAATTACAAAGTTTGACATGAGCTGTCAAGGCGACAGTTAAAGATAATTAAACAAAACAAAAAAATATATATTCCAAGTTTCATGTTCGCATTAGAAACGTTTTCAAATTGAAATTAAAATTGCTGTAAAACATTTTTAAAAAATGTGTAAATCAGAACTGCTTAGGAATAGTAGTTTAAAATTACCATTAAAATAATTATAATAATGGCACGTGGAGCGAGCTTGTTATGTGTGCAGTGATTTAAATTAATTACACAACATATTATCAAATGCATATAAATGAAATCTGTTGCAGTCACATTAAGGGAATATATATACATATAAATATGTAAATGCATATATAGTTATATTTTCCCGTTGATGGAAATTGATAGCCATAGACCACCGATAAAACCGCAAACAGAACCGCAAACAGGCCAAAAGACGAAAGGCCTGCAGCACCTACAGGACTCATATCCAGGACCTCCTCCCGCCCCTTTCCCCATCTCATCCCGACCATCATTGTGGCCATTTGTCGGCGGATTGGCCTGCGCCCATGAACAATGCAAATTGAATTCCAATGACGAGCTATCAATGATGCGTGGCTGAAATTTGCAATTCGTGTTTTGTCGCTCGGCCGGAAACAATCACAGAGCCAAATACCAATCAAAACAGAAAAAGCAAAAACTTTTGACGGACAACGACGATTACAACAGATATTTAAAACAGGAAAAATGGTTGCTTATGAAAAAGTTTCGAAGCGGCAAGATAAGGTTTTATTGATAAGAGTTTACCATTTTGTTACTTTATTTTGGTTAAGTGTTACTTAATATTATTTTAATTAAACTTTTAATTGCCGTAATAGGATCCACTTTAATTAAAAAGTTTTCAAAATAAAAATAAGAATTGAGTCTTTGAAATTTATAATTTTTTTCTTGACTGGTAAATACACCTAAAAACTTTTCCTATTCAAACATTCCTTAAAGCAAAATATGCAAATAAACTTCAGGAGCTAGATTAACTTGAGATTCAATGAGTTCCCTTATTTCGTTTTACAAATTTATCAAAAAATATTTCTAATTCTTGTATGTTTGTATATTACAAAAAAAAATAAGAAGCCCAAACTAAAGAATGCTTGAAAATCAATACATGTAGACCGATCCGAAAATTCTCATTTGCATAGGTAAATATTATATATTCTGCACCCCCAAAAAGGTCACAAATACTTGCCCACCTGGCATATATAAATAGAAAGCAGAACTCATTAGCAAATATTTGGCCTACTCCAAGCCTACTCACACACCCGAAAAATGAAAAAAAAAAAAACAAAAAAAAACACTTAACACTCGGCCGCAGGTGGATGGAGATGAGGCCTAAAGGACAGAAGACAGCAGCCGTAAAGCCGCAAAAACCTGAAAAGGTCGAAACGAAGTTTGGCAAATCGTTTATAAATCGCTTAGTTGGCAATGCCATTGGCATTGGCCAGGTGGCTGGCAAGTTGGCAAGTTGGCAAGAGGGCAAGTGGTGCGGTTGCCCGCAAAGCGAGGCACTGAAAGGGAATAAATGAAAGCGATTCCCAATCCATGGATAGCTCCGTTTCCGGTTGAAACTGCGGCAAAGGGTGAATAATTTCCCATATCCGCTGCATGCTGATCCCGTTTCCGGTTCTCCGCCGCTCACATCCTTCGAGCGTTGGGACAATGAGACAAAGTTGCTGCCCCTATTGGATTCAAACGCAGTAAACTTTCCACTCACGCATGTGTGTTTGTTTTGCATGGCACCGAATGGCCCGTAACCCTTAACCCCTTAACCCCTGAACCCCATTTACCCCCGGAAACCTACTTTCATCCACAAAGCCTTTGCCAAAAAATTCAAACGGAACGGCGTGCCTGTAATTGCGGCCCATTGTCTATTCCAAATGACTGACTTTGAGGTAGGTCCAATGCAAACACGCCCCTGGACTTTCTCTTTGTCCTCGGTGAAATTTACGAAATTTCTTTAGCGCCCATCATTCAAATTGAAACTCGGAATCGGAATTGAATGGGAACAGTTCCAAGTAAAGCTTTCAATTTCCTTTCTCCATACTTGTTTGAGTTTGAAGAGAGAGAGTTGCAACTTGTCCGAGTTGCAGGGGAGCTTTTTCTGTTAACCAAGTTGCCTTGGCGGTGGCATACTTGTTTGATACGGGTGTAAAACCGGTATTGTCTTTACAGGTTAGATGGTAAATTTCCCAATTGGATTTGCTCCTTCGATCCAATTCTATTAGAACCTTTCTTTAAATTTTATTTATTTAAAATTTGTGTAGGCGGTCCAAGCGATCATTATACATATAATAGTTGAGTCTAAGCAGACTGTTTTTTTTATTAGGTTGAATATAGAACAAGAATCAGAGCAGCATCCGGTTATTACTGACGAGTTCACCAAACACTTTTACGATCCGTCTTAACTGAAATAGCTCTCTAAAACGAACAGAACAATGTTGTAGACTAAACTAAACTTAAAGGCGAATTAAGTTTTTAGTTACATTTAAATATGTGTAATATTCAAAGCAAAGTACAAATATTCCTTAATCTTACAAATTATTAGTTTTCAAATTAATAAATGTAAGCTAGTAATATTTTAACAAGAAAAAACCAATTAGATTATAGAACCCACATTTGTATTTAGATAATAAATTATTTTTCCTTTGTGTTTCAGCACATTTCCCTAAAGTGTAAATGTAGTTTAAAATAATAAAAACAATCCAATGACACATAAGTACATTTTTTAATTCTTTTAAATATACCTTCAAGACCTTAGAGTTTGTGTTCATGTTGCATTACCTTCGCATCGATCTGGTTTCCTTAACAAACAATTCTCCTTGATTAAATTTTAATAATAAATGTGGCCACCTCTTTAAAACAACATTACAGCCAATGACCCACATTTCGATGTTGCAATGGGGAAAATACTCGCCTGGCTTAAATCTAACAGATTCCGGCTAACAGCTGAAAGTTTTTAGCCGCTTTAAGAAGGGATGAATGATGGCAACACAACTTTTGTTGTCCGAGGACAATGTCTGGGGGGTTTTGGCAACAAAATAATGTAAACATTGCGTTGCTTTTGGGCGGGCCAACGCACAAAAGTAGGCTTCACTCTAACGCTTAACATGCTCGTTAAATGTCAAGCGGAAAGTTGCTGGAAAGTCAATGACCAGCCGAGGATTTCCCACACCCCCTTTATTTGCAAAAAAAAACAAAAATGTGAAAAAATGTAATAACAATAGCAAAAGTTTGTTTTTCGGAGTTGAATGAGCGCACTTAGTTAGCGCACGAAGGGTTTTCCATGGTGTTGAATACGAATTCCATTGCACTCTTCGCCAGTGAAAAGCCCTCCTCAGGATGTTTCCAACACGACCCCTCCCTCCCCCCTCGTTTCGTGACATGTCCCAGGCCGTGGAAAAACAAAAAGAAATGTGATAAATTTTCGCGTCCGCTGGGGAAAATGTGGAACACCAAACACAATCATTTTTGTGCGGCTTGTTATTCGCGGTGGGGAAATGCAATTACAATGCCTGATTTTATATTATTTACGATTCCCATGCGGACATTCATTATTTATTTGCTGTCAATCTGTCCATCAACACATTAACTAAACACACACACGCACTTCCACCTGCGAAAATTCAAACAAAGGATAACAAAGTCATAGCCAAAAATACAATGGCCCACGGAATTGTGAGGGAAAAATTAAATTACATATTTAACCATTGCAATGCAAATTTTCCGACTGAATAATAGAAAGGGAAAGCGCGCAATACCCAGGTAGCATACAACCCATATTCCTGGCGCATCGTAAAACTGCCGAGATCCAAACCGCACTCAAAGAAATTATGCGAAAACAAAACTGCCGGGTTAGGGAAAAATCGCACAAGTGGGGAAAACAAAACAGAGCTCCACGAAAGGGAAAATGCGGAAAAAAGAGCAAAAGGGCACACACACACACAATGTGGGGGGAAATCATAAAAGAAAGGCGCGATGCCAGCGACGCGAATGAGCAAACAGCCTTAATAAAAATTTCATTTCCTTAATCAAATGCATTATCAAATTACAAAAACAAAAGCAAAGTCCTCAGAGATACTGGGCGTGGCGGTATAAAAGAAAATTTCGCTCTGCGGTTGGGCTGAAAAAAGGATGAAAGTTCCACCTGCCCGATGACAACCGACAACGCATATCCTCGATTGGCCCCGCCATGTGGAAGGCTCAGCCCATTTAAGTCGAGCAGATAGCTCCAAAATGTGGAAGAGATATAGCCTGTGTGGCTCAGTAGACTCAGCAGAAATCTTAAAGGAAAATGCAAAGAGTAAAGTGAAATTTCAGGGAAAACTTTTAAGCGATGCGCATTTCATTTCGGTTAGGCAAAAACTGTCTACTTTAACACTTGTAAGTTTTCCTGCTTTGCGAAAACATTAATATGAAATGTTTAAGTATGTAAAAAATCTTAATTTATAATGTTAAAGAATCCCGATCGAAGTAACAATTTTCAGGACAGTATATATAATAAATACGATTACAGGACTGTTTTATTTTTGCCAATAAAATGCAAATAAATGCAGTTGAAATTATAGATACTTTAAAAATAAAGTAAAGCCAGCTCAACATAAATTCATTTAAATTTACTAAGCTCTAAGTTTTTTTGTCTTTTCAAGAAATAGTCCTTGAATTTGTATTATTTATTAAATTTTGGTATTGCTTGAGTCATTTTTTCTAAGAACTGTCCACTCTAGCTACCTTAGGCTTAATTTTGCGTGTTGCTCTTGGTTGCGTCTGATTCTAGTCCACCAGTCTTTTGCCACCCACTTAGTTGCCCAACCAAGGCTTTGAATTTATAAGTGCACTCCCCATAGTTCCGGCAATGTTCTCCTATTTTCCGCAATTTTTCATGAAGGTGGAACGGGGAGGTTTCGAGTCTGGTGCTGGCTCGTTCAGCCAACCAATAAACA
This sequence comes from Drosophila kurseongensis, assembly GCA_018153305.1. Lineage (NCBI taxonomy): Eukaryota > Metazoa > Arthropoda > Insecta > Diptera > Drosophilidae > Drosophila > Drosophila kurseongensis. The sequence continues at coordinate 10,962,488 of JAECXX010000005.1, read as the reverse complement.
CGACGCTTATTTCGTTATAAGCTAAAAAGTCAATGATTGCATTTGTATTCTGTTAGATTTCTGCATCGAAATTATGCCAACGTCTGGCCCTGTCCCTTCTGCAATCACCTCCCTATATTCCTCTATTTGTGTACACTGAAAAATGTATATGCTCAAATAGATTTTCTGTTGTGACATACTTAAGGATTGACTTATAAAGTTCAAAGATAGATTTACTTTAAGTACTACATATAAGAGTTTATATTCGAAACTTACACACATTTAATATTTTTAGGCTTTATAAGATTGTTCCAATAAACATAAGCAAAAATACATAATTTACATTAAAAACAATTGTAGTGATAAACCATTTTACTCAAAGCTAGCTTTTCGTTTTTGCCCAAAGTCACGCTTATTTTTAAGTACTTAATAGATGTTAAATTAAATATTAGAAATATTAAAAAAATTTGAAAAAATTATATGTAAAACCTTTAATAGTAATACTGCTAAATTATCACTTACTAATTTTAGTCCAAGTGTTTAGGACGTCTGTTTAGCCTGTTGTTGCCGGAAGGACGGCGGGTGTTGAGGGGTGGGTGGTGGGTGGTTGTCCTGGGAGTAACTGCGAGAGTTGGGTGGTTGCAGTTCAGCCCGGCAGCTTGGCAACCTCGGCAAGTGCAAAGGCCTTTTGCGTGGCAAGGAAATTAGAAATGGAAATTATTATCGTAATTCGTAATGTTGCTGCTGCCATAGTTGTTGTTGTCTGTTGCTGTTGCACTGTTGTTGTTGTCTGTTGCTGTTGCTGTCATGTAATTACACAGCACCCAACCCGAAGAGTCGAGGCGAGAACGTTGATTGTTGTTATTAGAAGTAGTTTGCTGCTGCTCTTCTGTTTGGCTCCACTCTTGTTTTTGTTGCCCCAACGAACCGTGGAGACTCCGTCCTTGTGCCGCCGGATCCAAGTCCCCTTCCCTTGGCCTCCACTCGAAGGGAATTTATGTGGCGGAAGCCCCCCAAATGCTGAATGTGGTGCAAAATTCGACTTTAGTTAGGACTTTCAAGGGGGACTAAGTTGTCGTTAAAAGTCGGCAAACAGTTGTCTTTAACGGAAAGTTCTCAAGGGTAAACTAAGATCGTAATCACTGTAGTTTATTTACAAATTACTTTAAAGGTTGTAAGAATACTAATTAAACTATAACAAAGTAAATATATTTGATTTAATGTAATCACTTTGCAATCATGTTGCTTCAATTATTCAGTAGAAAAAGAGAAATTATAGATTTAATAATAGAATGTTAGACACACAACATTTCTTATATTTTGAATTGCAGGATTTGCTGTTAACCTTTTAAAAAGAATTAAAAATTCTAATATGTACGTTTTTTTTAAAACTAAACTGCATTATTTTAAGTAGTTTAATTAGTTGTTAGGCACATCTTAAAAAAAATAGGCTCTCCAATATTAATAAGTAATTTGCAATCATAACTTTTGCCCTACAATTTGGTTCATTGGCCTGGCACATAGGAAATACCATATTATTGAGGGTAACTCCCCTTTTTGATATTGCCACACAAAAGGTTAATAGTCGCCCGGGGACAATGACATTGCGTCGGAGGAGGACCGGGAATGACGGGGCCAAAAAGCCACCAGAACGAGGCCTAAAAAGTTAGGCAAAGTGCGAACTGCAGTCAATCGATAAAAGTAGCTTCATATGCAATCGGGCGGGCCTAAAAACAGGGCCAAGTACTTCTGCTATCTACGCAAAGGAAAGGTTCCGAAAAGGGGGGTCTGGGTTTGCTGTTGCAGCTGAGTTTTCCTATCGCTTCCGCTTTGGTTCTCCCTGCAACGCAAGTGTTGTCTGCGTTTTCCACCATTTGCTTAAGCCCCTAAAAAGCAGAAACTAAAGGGAGAAATACAATAAATTTAATTGCCTACTTTGTTGTTGGACTTGGTTCCGGGTTGTCCTCTCGTCTTAACCTGTTTTCCCTGCCACTTTTTCGCTTTCGAAATGTAAAATGCCACCCATTGATTTTACAAACGGGCAACTGCCGAAAAGAGGGGAAAGAATAAATAAATTTGCATTTGGCCGAAGCCAATCGCCCCCGATTTCCCAAGCTTTATCTCTGGCTTTCATTTCCAGGCGGATTCCGTCTAATTGATTCAATTTGTATTCATTTTGGGCTCTCGGCAAATGCAAAATGTTCCCCAGGCGCTGAGTTTGTAATTAAAGAAAACCAAATATTAATATTAAACAATTTACATTTATATAGCTACATTTTTAAAAGTCTGGTTAAAGCAAAAAAAAAAACGCTTTGATAAAAGGAAATTATATTTAATCTGATTCCATGAATTATTTTGAGTCAATACCCGGTCGGTTTTACAACTTCTAATCTGGTTCTTGATAAGATAATTCGTTTGCTTTACCCTTTTAAACGGTTATTATAATTTCAGGCAAAGGTTTGCAAAGTAGTCATTTCTGATAAGGAAAAGAAATACATTTCTCACCTGCAATTATTTTAAGAGTATATAACATTCGTCACCTCGAAGTTGGTTTTATTTCTTTTTAGTTTATCAATAAATGAACTGAAATATACAATTCAGTCTGCAATTGTCCGCCAACCACTACGGCCATTGAATTTTCTGACAAAATGAATACAAGTAGTAATTCAGATGACGAAACCTCCTCTTCAAAGGTAACATAATCGTTAATATAAATGTAATTACTTTAATTTGTTTAACTCTTTTTAGGCCAATCATTGCGACTGTAATGGCAATATAGTTGACACACGAATTCTTGAACTTGAAAATAAGTTGCAAAGGTCGAAAATGGATTTGAAAATTGCTAACGAAAAGATTTTAATATTCGACGATAAAATAAAGGACAAAACTGACATAATAGAAGCTCTAAAAATGTCCAACAAACTATATAACTCGGAGTACAAGGAAAAGATTGATACCCAAGCCAAAACAATTAAAAAGCTTGAGGAGGAATTGTCCAAAATAAGATCAAACATATTTTTTTTAAAAGAAAACGAAAAGAAGAATAAGAAAGTTATTGTTTCTCTCAACGCCGAGATAAAGGAAAATATGGAAAACATACATTCTCTTACTGCTGACCTTATAAAAAAAACGAAACATGAAAAAAGTATTAAAGATCAATTAGATTTTCTTAAAAACTTATTTCATCACTTAAAACTCAAATAAAGGAGCAAGATGACCACACAGCACTTTTGGAGTTGGGACTGAACTTGGAAACTATTAAAAATAAGGAGAAGGATGATCTTTTAAATGACCAGGCAGGTACCATTTCAAAACTAAAATCTTATCAGGAAAAACAAGAAGAAAACGAAAAACTTATAGCGTGCCTTAAGAATCAAATAATGCAAGTACATATGTAAAGAGCATTACCTTTCCAGTAGGCGATTTGTGTATTTAACAAAAATATAGTTATAAAATTAAAAAAAAAAATGTTTACTATTATAATTAATAATAAAAACTATTTGTGTATTGTCATTTAAAAATGTATAATGTAAAACTCTAAGGGTATTCGGAATTTGGATTCTCCAAGACCATAAACAACTTATAAAAACGGGCAGATAACAAGTTCGGCAAAATAAATATTTTTTGCCTGCGTTTCTGTTAGTCAGTCCAAACTTTCGCTTTGATAGGTCGTGCCAGCTGTGACAGAAAAAATGAACGATAATTTCGGTTTCAGTGGAACCAAAAAGATAAATAACTTGAACTCTTATTGTTTAAATGAAATATTTCGGCAGATTGAAATTAACTGCGCTGCCAGCGATAGCAAGGATAGTTTCTTAAAGTACATTGATCTTGTCCACTTTATAACCAGCTGCGAGAGATTCACCAAAGTGTTCAAAGAATGGAGCCCCGATCTTTACCAGAAACTATGCATTCAAAATATGTTTTTAAATAGTTCTCCTAGGATAGAGATCGATTTCTCCAACCTACATGCCCATATGCAAAAACTTTCGGTTAAAGAAAAGAAAATATTCTGGACTGATTATCTCGATAACATCAAGGAGAATGAACAACTGGAATCCTTAAAACTAATTTATGAACCAACGCGTTACTACCGTGAACATTTAGAGAGATTCGAAGACCTCATAAAAAGCCTCAAAAATAAGACAAAATTACGGGAGCTTATTGTTAAAGTAGAAGGTGAGTTAATATAAATAGTCTTTGGAGCAGTTGTATTTATAATATGGTATGTCACCAGGATATAGATTTGAAAGTGTGCCGGAGATCAGGCATCTGGAAGTCCTCCAACTAGATGTCCCAATGGATGCCAATATCCTGATCCAGTTCTGCGAATCAAATCCAAATTTACGCAAACTCAAGCTGGGCAGCAACAATTTATATGGCAGAATATCGGATATAGTGCCGTATTGCAACCAACTAGAGTACCTGAGTTTTCTGATGAAGCTGGGTGTAGATGCCGCTGAGTATGCAGCACTTGCCCAACTTCCAATACTCCAAGAACTAATACTTTTTGGTGAGCATCAGGAGGGATCGCTAGTGAAGCTCTTTCAAGGACTAGCAGAGAAGCAGATCCGAGCCATGGACATCTACCAAAGAGGTATGCAGGAGGTATCACTATTGAAGCAAGTTCGAAGGATATGCGTCCCAGAAGCGTATGTCAGTACCGATGAGGCCTTTGCCCTGGTATCAAACCCCCTGTTGGTCTCACTCAAGTTCTGCTTGAGGGATGTGTCTATTTATCCGGACCTACCTTTAAACGGAAACCTCACTGATATGTGCCTTATAAAGAATCCAAAGCTATATGATCACGAAAGTGATCGCATTAGAGTTACTTTGCGAGGAAATCGCCCTTCAAACGAACAGGCAGATGCATTCTATCAATCGTGGAAGTCTAAAGATTCAGAGTTAGAGTTGAAAGCTTTAAACCAAGATTATGGACATGTTCATCGTCTTCGCATCGAGGGTAAATATAATACCACCACTTTGCCTTCTGTAATATCATCTTTATCCTTTCTGTACTACATCGAGAAGATCATTCTCTATAAGAACGATTCGATTTCCGAAGAAGAAATTGCCACGATGGCTGCCATACCGACGCTTACCACCATCCGCTGTTCCTTTCGGCAAATACAGAATATGATCGCGGTGAAACTCCGACAGCTCGAAAGGATAACTGAGGCAGCGAGACGAGTGGATCGCATCAGAACCGAATTATTCGAGATTCGTTTGATCCATGAACACGAATCAGTGACTCTTAGTCTGGACTTTTTTGAAAAGGCTTATGGATTTAATGCGAGAATCTTTGCACCACTAGCAAATGTGCGAAACATAAAACGGCTTGTGATCAAGGGGATCTCTATAAACGGCTCATTAGTAGCGCTTATCAAAAGTTTTACCTCCTTGGAAACGCAGATTCTGCAAGAATTGGAAGCTGAATTCCTCGATCCAGAAGAGCTGGCCGAGCTGGTACAAATCCGAAGCCTAAGGATACTTAAGTGCGGCCTCTTTTGTTCCAGGAATATTGATAAGCTGGCCGAGTTGAGTCAACTCGAGACGTTAATCCTAACCGTCCACCCACAAGGATCTCTGAGAAAGTTTTTCAAGATTCTTGCCTCCAAAGAGGTTCCAATGCTTAAAAGCCTCATTATTCAGAGGACAAAACTGGTTTCCAAAGAAATTGTCGAGCTTGCTGGCCTAAGATCCTTGGAGAGATTGCAGCTGGGTCTGCCAAAAGTACAAAATTGGTCGCAGTCCTTATCCGGAAAAACTGAAAATGAGGGCGTTAACTATTGTCAAAAGTGCCGTTTGCCCCCGAGTTCATCTAGTTATGTAGATCATCAAATCCTTTTTCATACTCTGACTTCTGGGCAGTTTGTTTTTTTAACGGGATTGTATAATAGCTTAACCCCGGTCAACTTGGAACTATTGGGAAATCTTCCAAACCTACAAGAACTTAGTATTTACTTTGATTACAAAGCCCAAGCTGTGGAAAATCTGTTGAGGACTATGGCCTTGCAGTCCCCTCAAAAGCTGCGAAAACTTTCATTTTCATCGCAAGACTTTAGGTTGATAGCGATTTTCGAGGACTTGCAGTCGCTCGAGTGTGTTTTCTACCACATGAAAGACATTGAATGTATAGCACTTCTCGGAAATCTTACAGAGTTACAGATAAATAACCCCTTGAATATTTCTTTGTGGGAGCTCATCAAGGAACTCAAGGTTTTACCAAATCTTCAGTGTTTGCTTTTTAATGATACAGATCTGACATTTTTTGATCTTGTGGAACTAACGAACTTAAAAAGACTCAAGCGCTTAAGACTTGGCCTCGCCGTTAAGAAGTTTGTCTTTATGCTGATCCAATTGAAAAATCTGGAAGTTTTGGAAATCACATCGACTCATTACGCGGCGATAGATGAAAGCAACTTTATTTATTCATTTCTCGTGTCATGCCCAAATCTTAGATCGATATCTCTTTATCGATACTATGGCTTCTTAACACAAGCGAATGTAAACGGTATAATAAACCATTGTAAGATGTTTAGAAATCCCTACAAGGACCCATTATTCAAATTGCATGGGTTGTGGAGTGATTTTACAAGCTTAAGCCAGGTGAGTTTTTTTTTCGGGGAACTCCCGAATTTTGTAATGCCTAATCTATTTCACATTTCAGTTGTGCAAATACAATGAAGAGTTTATGGAATTAGAGCGGGTTGATAACACTTATCAACATGGTGAAGAGTCTGATGAAGATTGTGATAATGCCACTTAAATAATGCTTAAATAAAAACGAATAAATGACTAAGTAAACCAAAAATTTTACTTTAACTTAAATGACAATATTCGTGAATTTAATTTGATGTTTTACACCAAAATCAAGTGTTGTTCTGGAATACAGCAGTTTTACAGTGGCGCGAATGCTGCCAAATAAAACCAAACTTTCAAGGATTTTTTCGTCCTCGACATCCCTTACTTATAATTTCCATTATACTAAATGTATTATATATAATCTTGTTCAGTTACGATATATGATAAGGACTAAAGTACATTACTTCAAAAAAGGACTAAGGTACATTTACTATAATTTTACAACAAAATTAACGCGGAAATTTAAGAAAGACTGTAATATCATACCATTTAGCTTTTGTCAGTTAATGGCGTCATCCTGCGAGATTTTTAAAAACAATATTGAGCTGTTTTTCTTAAAAATCTTGCAGGACATTTTATTCAAATAATAGGCGCCATCTTGCGAATTTTTTAAAACAACTCACGTTGCTATAATATTTCGTGTTTTATAGAAGATTGGGAAATTTGTATGTAAAAGAATGTTAGTGAGAATTGTAAACAAAATTGTCCCTTCCATAATTTTACAAAACAGGGAAGAATATTTTTGGAAAACCTGAAAAATTAAATATTTTGCAGCCACAGGGAAATTTTAAATGACAAAACAATGTTTTATTCATTATAGTTAAGTCGGATTCCGTTAATTTGCCAGTTATTTGCTCCACATTGTGTGTTGTTTTAAGCTAAACGCTCTAACTGCCCCGTGAAAAAATCAATTTTATAAACAGTAATTGGCTATAATTTTACGGTCTTGTTCACAAATTTTAATAAAATTAAAAGGAACTTGAGTACAGTAAAATTCAAGCGGAAATTTCACAATGACACTCATATTGTACCAATTAGATTTTGTCAGTAAAAAACGCCATCAGGTGAGTATATTTGCCATATTCTTTGGGACTTATACACAAATTTGAATAAATATTACATTACAATTTTTTCTAACAGTAAAATTAAACCGGACTCGAATATCGTACGACTTAGCTTTTGACAGTAAACAACGCCATCCCACGAGATTTAAAAATACATCGCAGACATGTAGTTCTTAAAAATCTCGCATGATGGCGCCAACTCCTGGAAAAAATATCCTTCTTTAAGGAAACACTGAGGTCGGAAAACTGAGAAATCGGGCAAAAACCGCTGTTCAGTTTGCTGGTCTGGTACAAATAGTAACAGCAATATAGGATTATCCTACGTGGGACAAATTTCACAAACCAATCTTTACGATTAAATGTAAAAGAGATTTTCCTATTGATAATAAAAATATCTTTTTAATGTATGTATATATTTTAATATTATCATTTATTAATGTTTGCATCAAATTTTTTTCCTATCGATACACATATTTTAATACCATTCTCCTTACAAATTTAGCCAAAGAAATAAATATAAAAGCAACAAAATAAGTTAAGGCCAGCCTTTGCACTTGATGGCTTACAATGCATACAACACTTACGGTACCGGACATTCAGAAAACTCACATTCTTCTAGTTTATGCTACGACAACTTAACAAAACACTGTAATCTAAATTATTTGTTTACTTTTCCCATTGTTAATCTGCCTTTGAGTATAATATGCTTTTCAAGTTAACATTAGTTGCCTGCATCTGCAGTTATCCATTTCTCACTCTTACAAAAATAACCAGGCCTTTTTTCCAATCACCATTTCACACTTAATACATATTTACTTTAGGTCAACAGGTTTGCAATTTGAAATCCATAGCACTTGTTTGGAGTATATTCGGAGATTAATATGTAGGTACTCTAGAATATTTGAAATCAAACCGAAAGCACATTTACCCTAGACACTCTATAGTAGTAGATATATAGTATATAGTACATATAGGAGTAGTATTGCCTATAGTAAGAAGTTTGCGCTTGCTAAAAACTGGAATCTTTGTTCACATTTTATATATTTTATCTTGAGCTTGAAGTATATATTGGGAAAATTTTAATTTCTCCCTTCCTATAGCCATTACAGAAGCTCTACAAAATTGAATAAAAAAGGTCTTTCAATGATCAAATTTGTTTGCTTTTCAATTGCTTCTTTTATAAAAAGTTGTCCAAAATTGAGGTATCTTAAAATTATTTTAAAGAACATTGCTACTGCTGTACTATTAATACTAATTCAATAGCGGGAATAAATCAGTTATGGTTTTTCTGTTTCTTTGATATTGATTTGCCATTGCTTAAAAAATAATAATTATACTTAAAATTTGAATAGCAATCTATACAATCAGTTTACACCGAGGCTTGGAACAAACTTAGAAAGAATGATTTTAATGTAGATATGGCTGTGTAGAAAATTGAGTTGGCGTTTTTTTTCCAAATCTTTTTGAAGGATAAAATCTTCCTTAGATATTATCGAGCAGTGCGTCTGGCGTCTGAGGATCTGTGGTCATCTCGTCGCTGATATCGCCCACCGAACTGGTGACGGTGGACAGGATCGAGGATATGGTGGCATTGATGACCTCGGCACTACCCGCGGCCACCGTGCTGTAGAGCGCCAGAGCCGTAGTGGTGATCACGGTGGCCAGGGCCGGGCTGGCGGTGCTGGTGGTGGAACTGGTGGAGGGCAACCCAAGGGTGGCCAGCGTGGTGTTGAGCAGGAGTGGTGCCAACGTGGTGGCTCCCGTGGTTGGCGGACTCATCGTACTGGTGCTAGTCAGCGGCAGCGGATGCGGCAGGTGGCCGTGTCCATGGCCGTGTCCATGGAACTGCTCCAGTATCGAGGCGGGCACATAGGGATATGTGGGACAGGGATTAACCAGCTGCGGCCCCAGCATGCTCTCGAAAACGTATCCAATCAGGGAGCCCACCGTCAGGCCGACATTATACGACAAGGTCATTATATTGCCAGTGACCTCCTTGAGCGTTCCCGGCACCTTAGCCGGGGCCAGCATCATGGGCAAGCTACCAGCTAACCCATTGGTGATGCCCAGCGCGATGGTGAAGACAAAGGGTGCCGTTTCGCCGGAGATCACGGGTCGCTGGCGGGGCGCACAGCAGAGGAGCAGGAGCGGGACGAGGACGATCCGCAGGCCGGACAGCAGGATCAGCTGGCGACGCGACCAGGGATACGGACTGGCGGCCAGGATCTTGCCCACCACGTCCGACGTGTTGAAGCAGAACATCAGCAGCACCGGCATCCACGAGCGGAGGGCGCATGACTGCACCTCCACCTCGATGCCCGGATACAGGGAGAGGGTCACGCAGTAGGCGAGGGCGATGCACACCATGTGCGGATAGATCACCTGGGCCACCCGCCACCGGGTCACGAATCCCTCGCGGATGTCGCCCAGCTTGCTCGGCCGGCAGCGTCGAGGGGTTATCACGTGCTCCACCTTAAAGAAAGGTTGTTTAGGTTTACAAATAATTACTTTTGAGCAAAATAATATTTATTGTGTTTGAGAAACACACATATAATTATATATCTCCTTAAAAAATATAGCTATCAAATAAAACATAATTAAAATAAAACTACGTATCCCACTATATGCTTTTCGTTGGCTATTATCAATCAGTGTCGCAATATTAAATAATTTATAATTTGTTTGTTTCTTTGCCACTAAAGAAAAATAGCCCATAAATAAATGCTTTAACGCCAGTTAAGGATAACTAGGTCTTAGATAATTAATGATGAGACCATTGTTCTTATGTTCAGACTTTATGTCACATACTTTGAAAACAGTATTGTCATTAGTAAACGAGTTTATGTAAAACCCACCTTGAAAGCTACCGTCGTGGGCGTTGTGGGCTCCTGTGCGGGGGGCGTGGCAGGGAGCTCAGGCAGTTGGCCCAAGGACTCGATGCTGCTTTCGCCGGCTGTCGGATTGGACAGCTCGTAGACGGGATTGCTGAAACTCAGGGTATTTCCGGTGCCTGGAGGACCCACCGATGTGGTCGTGGTATGTGTCCCATCCATCGAGAGCACACCGTATCGAGTGCTACTTGCAACTCCGTCAATCTCCTGCTATATTCGAAAAAAGGAGGGAAAAATTCAATTCCATTTTTAATTTTTTTAGTTGCTTGGCCTCTATTTTTTTTTTACACAGACAATTAGAACAAAGTATGTGTAAATAATTATAAGACATCAAGTTATCAATTTATTCCGATTAGCTAGAAGTAGGTGTAAATAATGATAAGACAACAAGTTATCAATTCGATTTTTACACAGACATTCGTAACAAGATTAATTTATTCCGATTAGCTGGAAGTAGGTACACCTACTTACAAGTAATGATAAGAAAAAAGTCATCAACTAGATTTAGTAATGCTAATGCAACTGCTTCGGTTGGTCGTGGCTTGCGCTGGAAAATAACAATTATGGGCAGAACAACTATATTATCACTTAACTATTATTGTTTGTTCTTGATATTTGAAAATATTTTAACTAACTGCGAGACTGACAAAAACTTAAAAAGAAAAAATATCATTGTTAAGTATCGGGATCTTATCAATTTCGTAATCAGCTGTGTTGAATTCCAAATAGCTTTTAAAAATTGAAACGAAAAACTTTTTGACGATCTTCGAATCAATCATTATACCCTTGCAGAGGGTATTATAATTTTGGTCAAAAGTGTGCAACGCAGTGAAGGAGACATCTCCGACCCTATAAAGTATATATATTCTTGATCAGGATCACCTCCTGAGTTGATATAGCCATGTCCGTCTGTCCGTCTGTCCGTCTGTCCGTCTGTCCGTCTGTCCGTCTGTCTGTCCGTCTGTCTGTTTCTACGCGAACTAGTCTCTCAGTTTTAAAGATATCGAATTGAAACTTTGCACACAGCCTTCGATCCTTTGCACGCAGTATATAAGTCGGAACGGCCAGGATCGGACAACTATATCCTATAGCTGCCATATAACTGATTGATCGGAAATGCCATAACTTTAGTGTTTGTTAAGTTAGGAAGTTGGGATTTTTTATAGGTATTTTATTTGGCCAGTCAATCCGACCTACCAAATTTCATAAGGATCGGCCGACTATATCCTATAGCTGCCATATAACTGATTGATCGGTAATGCCATAACTTTGGGATTTGTAAAGTTGGGAAGTTGGGATTTTCTATGGGTTTTATATTTGGCCAATCAATCTGACCCACTAAATTTCGTAGGGATCGGCCGACTATATCCTATAGCCGCCACTTAACTGAACGATTGGAAATGCCATAACTTTGGTGTTTTTAAAGTTAGAAAGTTGGGATTTTTTATGAGTGTTAAGAATGCATCATATGAATAATTTTGGAGAATATAATTCGGAATATTCTGCAAGGGTATTTCAACTTCGGCTCCGCCCGAAGTTAGCTTTCCTTTCTTGTTTTTATTTAAGAGACATCTCACGGGTAATAGTAAATTTTTCGGAAACATATGACTTATTGCAAAATTGTTCAAAAAAGGACAAGGACCAATTTTGGAAAGACTACACAAAGGCGATTAAGGAGAACGTAAACATGAATACACTCATTATGTGTTATGGACCGACACAATACCATCCCGAACATTTGGATAGGTACCAGCCAATCATGCATTCCCTTAAAAATAAGACTTTGCACGAACTCATTGTTAATTTTAAAGGTGAGTTGTTCTATAAAAAACTTATAATTTATGTTGATCTAATTTTGGAGTTTTCAGGGTCTGGTTATAGCTTCGAAAATGTTGTCACATTCGGTCACTTGAGAAGACTCACAGTTAATGCGCGCATGTGTGCCTATGATTTGGTACAGTTGTGTCGATCAAATCCGAATTTATGTAATCTCAGTTTCTACAGTACCGAATTAAATAGAAGGTTTTCGGATATCGTGCCATACTGCAGTCAGCTAAAACACCTGGAATTATTGATGAAACCTGACGTCGATGCCAAAGAGTATACCGCATTGGCAAATTTACCCCAACTTGAAGAATTGTGCCTTGGTGGGATACATCAAGAAGGCACGCTGACTGAGTTGTTTAATGGCCTCAAACTAAAGAGCTTAAAAAAACTATATATATGGAACAGTATGCTCAGTCAACAAGAAACTCAGGCTCTAGCACAGATAAGGTCGATAATCTCCATTGACAGCGCATTTAGTGATGACCCGAGTATTGGGAATTTAGCTCATCTTACAAATCTCAAATCTATTAAAGTTTTTGCTAGACCTGAGCAATACAACATAATGGTTCAGTTTATAAACGTGATAAAGAAATCAAAAGTTACCTTAAATACTAAATGCATGGAATTGGGTATCAAATTGGGTCCTAAACCTGGGAATCTTCTACTGAATCTTGGCACACTTAATAACGTTTGCGCTAATAACGAAGTTTCTAGTGACATCCTCAATTTTATAACTCCTCTTTCTCAACGAATAGAAGTCAATCAATTGCATATAGACGGTTTTAGTGGCTTTCTGCAAGCCCTGTTTCAGTGTTTAGCGAAACAGAAACTAAGAAAATTACACATGCGTGATAAAATAAGCATGGAAGAAGCTTATTCACTCGTTTCCATTCCGTCTTTAGATAATATATATTGTTACAAAAATTTGCAGCATATAATTCTGGAGAAATGTTAACAACTAGATGTGATTAAGAACACAGAAACCCGAGTGTATCGATTTGGAAATCCATCCTGGAGGGCTCGTGTAATCCATGGCAATTTTTTAACACTCATTGTGGACTTTTCAGTGTGCGCTTCCAGTTTTTTCTGTCCTCTAGCCAATTTTAAAAACTTAAAAAAACTTGTTATAAAGGGGTATTATATGTGTGATTCTTTAACATTACTATTCAAAAGATTTGCCTTAATAGAAAATCAAAACCTAGAGGACTTGGAAATGGATATAATTGATACCACAGCTCTTCATTGGTTGGCACAAATCATCAGCATAAAAGTTCTTAAGTGTGGTTTTTTTTGTACCCGAGCTTATCGAACTCTGGCTAATTTAAATCAACTTGAGTCGCTAACTATATCTTTACAACCAAACGGATCTCTAAAAAGACTTTTTAACCTTCTTGCTGACGAAGAACAATATCGAAATTTAAAGGCAGATATTTCCATTGATGAAGCTACCGCAGAGAATTTGAAAACTTTGCAAACGATATCTACATACTGGTATTACCCAATTAGTGAATGTAAAGATATTTTACAAAATCTCACCGATTTACGTCTTCATGGAATCTCCATGTGGGGTCTTCTTAAGGAACTAAAAGTTTTATCCAGTCTTCAAAGCTTGCTTTTGGATAACTCACTTTTAGATTTTTTAGATATTCTTGAGGTGACTAAAATAGGTTGGCTGAAACATTTAAGACTCGGCCTTTCCGATAAAAACTGTATCTTAATGCTGATCCAATTAAAAAATCTGGAAGTTTTGGAAATCACATCGAATCATTACGCAGCGAAAGATGAAAGCAACTTTATTCTTCCATTTCTCGAATCTTGCCAAAATCTTAGATCTATAACTCTTCATCGTTACTATGACCTCTTAAGTAAGGATTATCTAAAAGGAATCTTAACAATTATAAAGCTCCTTAAAGACCCTGAGATTAATCCGTCATTTGAATCAGTTGGAATGTGGTGTGATTTCGAAAGTCTAAATCAGGTAATTTAATTTATAGAACTCAAAAAAATTTTTTTAATTTAAAATTTTAGCTACACGGATATGATGACGCTTTCCTACAGCTGAGACGCATTAAACAAGAAGAATTTCAGTCTGATGAAGATGACATCGTGTTAAATGACGACTATTGGAAAAAGTTCGAAAGTGACCTAATCAATAGAAAATTAGGAGACAATGAGACTCCGATGAAGAAAACAATTAAATGAATCTGACAAATTTTAATTTAAACACTTTGATTAATTATTATGGACTCGGTTACATTATTGTTACAGCAAAAAGCCCCATCACCACAGATACAAATATACATATATAATTGTATATATACCCTGCAGTTCCGAAATTCATCACTACAAAAATTCATCACTGTTTAATCAGCAGCGGACTGCGACGCCGGCAGAGCCAAAGGCAAAGTCGGCAGAGCCGAGTGCGACGCAGGCAGAGCCGAAACTTTCAGTCCCCGATCGTAGGAAACGCAGAAAAATTTCCATCTCCCTCTCTTACTCTGTCTCTGTGTGATGAATTACTGATTAAAGAGTGATGAAAAACTGAAAAAAGAGTGATGAATTACTGATTAAAGAGTGATGAATTTTTTACTGATTAACTCCTAGGACATGCCAATGTTAAATTCATCACTAATTTATATGAAGTTTTATCGCCGATTAATCAGCAGTGATGAATTTTTGGTGATGAAAAAGCGATTAAAAGGTGATGAACGGTACTGCAGGGTAATCTCTACTAAAGCTTTTGCCTTCTTTGTGCGCTATCTTTATTTATAAGCTTTAAATTTGCTGCTTTTGCTCGCAGCAATCTTAGTCTGTGGGATTCCGGTCGGCATAAAAGAACTGCAACTAAACTTATACATTAATCTGTAGAAATGCACAAACATGAGTAAAAAGAAAGCTCTGTGAAAGTTCTGTGGACTTAAATTAAAATTAAATCTGATAATTTCCTTTGAAAAAAGACTGAATTTTTCATTATAATCTAAAAGAAAATATTGTTTATATATTTATGTGCATACTTAAGCAGCAATAGCAGTCTTATATTTACTGCACTGACGTCTAATAAAGAATTATATTATTAATCAATTTTATATTGTCAGTTACATCAAGAATGATAGTTTTGTTCTAAGCGCCGCACAATTTCAAATATGAGTGCTATGCCAAAAATCTTTAAGCTAAACACTTATTGTTTGTTTGAGATATTCGAACGGATTAAAATAAACTGCGAAGCGTCCAAATGCTTACAAAACAGGTTTAGCCTTGTGCAATATTTGGATCTGATCAATTTTGTCATTTGCCACGAGAATTTAACGGAAGCCTTTAAAGACTGGAATGCCGATTTATATGAACTTCTTGAGATCGATATTGCCTTTTTGAATAGATCCCCTTGGATAAAGATTGATTTCTCAAAAAGATATGACTCATTACAAAACGTTTCCAAAGCGGACAAAGAAATATTTTGGAAAAGCTTCGTGAATGCGATCGAAGAGAATGAAACGTTGGAATCGGTAACATTTATTTATAAACCATCCCGATTTTACCCTGAACATTTGGATAGATTCGAGGCAGTCGTAAATTGCCTCAAAAATAAAACCACTTTACACCAGCTCATTGTTGATTTTGCAGGTGAGTTTTTCCGGAAAATAATATTTATTTTTTGGAGTTACAAGAATGTGAGTTTACAGGCTATAGCTTTGAGTATGTGCCGCATCTAGTCCACCTGACAAGACTCGAACTGAATGTGCGAATGGATGCCGATGACTTGATCCAAATATGCCGTTCAAACCCGAACTTACGCCGATTGAATTTTCACAAAACGGAGCTACGTGGCCGTCTATCTGATATTGTTCCATACTGCAACCAATTGAGCGATTTGTCTTTCACAATGAAGACCGAAGTAGATGGTTCGGAATATTCCCCATTTGCAAACTTACCTCGGCTCAGGAAACTGCGAATTAAAGGAAGCCATCAGGAGGGCACTCTGCTAAAGTTGTTAAATAATTTGAAACACAAGCGACTGCGAGAGATACACATTCCAAACATTTCGCTCAGTGAAGGGGAATCAAAAGCTATGTCCGAGATAAGCACATTAACCATGATTAAGACCTCTTTCAGTAACATTTCGAGCATTGCGGATTTGGCACATCTCACAAAACTCCAGCATTTATCAGTGAAAACGCATCCAGATCAATGCAATGCAATGGAATATTTACTAAGGTTGATACCAAAAACTCGCATAGCTCTAATTACGCATAGCAGTAGATTGCTAATCACATTCTTTGATAAAGGTGGTATACTAAGATTAAACTTTCGGAATGAACATGATGAATATGCTGATGATATCAATGCAAATCTTATGGCTCCACTTTGCCGGTTACCTAATGTCCTTCAATTGATTGTACTTGGAAATATTGGCACAAGGGCGTGGCAAGTCCTACTACAGGGCCTAGCATCTAAAAAACCTCAAACTCTTGGCAATATATTGTTTAGAAAAAATACCCCGATTACCTGTGAGGAAGCTGCTTCACTGGCATCCATTCGGTCCTTAAAGTCCATAAATTGTGATTTTCACCATTTGAATCAGATAATTGATGTGAAAATCCAGCATCTCTATGGATTAATAGAGACGGAAAATCGAGTGGATAGGATCAAAACTGAATTGTGCGATGTTCGTATAATCCACGGAAATAATGCTGTGACACTGATCCTCGACTTTATCGCGAAAGATATTAATGCCGACATTTTTACGCCCCTGGTGAATGTGAATAACTTGAAGAAAATTGTGGTTATTGGAAATCTTACAAACGGTTCCTTAACGGCCCTCTTCGAAAGACTTGTCCCGGACAAAATGCGGAATCTAGAGGAATTGGATATCGCTATAGTTGAACCCGAAGAACTCCGAGCACTGACAAAAATCAGCAGCTTAAAATTTCTCACATGCGGCTTTTTCTGTTCACAAAATTTGGAACTTCTGGCGGATTTAAAACAGCTTGAGTCACTTAATATTACTGTCCATCCAAAGGGATCTCTGACAAATCTCTTTAATATACTGGCTGACCAAAATATACTTCGAAGTCTCATTATCCAGAGAACAGAGCTTACCTCCGAAGAAGTTGTTGCGGTTTCAGGCATAAAATCCTTAAATATTTTGCGACTCGGACGACCCTATGTCAAAAATAAGTACGAGGTTTTAGGGGAAGTGTTAAGTTATCGTATTTGCCAAAAGTGCTGTTCACCTATTGGGACACCTATTGAAATGGATCATAAGAGGAAAGTCATTTTAAAAATTTGTTGTGTTACTAATGAGGCTGACATGGTTTCTTTAAGCTACTTCAAAGTTGATCTATCTTCTCAACCGAACAATTTGGAACTCTTAGCCCATTTGCCACAGTTAACGGAATTAGGCATTCATTTTTTGTTTAAAGCCCGTTGCATAGAAGGCCTAATTAATGCCTTAGCTTTGCGATCTTATCAAACGTTGTGCAAGTTCTTATTGACTCTGAGTGCAATGTTCGTCGAAGACGAAGACCAATTTGTGAAGTGTATTGCAAAGATTGCTCTACTCCAAAATCTGACTGAATTACATATTGAAAACAACGAAGGATTCTCCTTGACGGAACTTCTCGATTTACTCAAAACTTCAACGCAACTTCGTAGCTTAATTTTGGAAAAAACACATATTAACTTCAAGGAAACCTTGGCCATTGGCAACATTAAACGGCTACAAAAACTAGTAGTGGGATTTTCAAATGATGCTAATTTTGAAGTTTTAGGCCAAATATCTGATCTGGAATATTTGGAAATTATTTCCGTTCACAATAAAATCGAATATAAAATGAGGCCAATTATTAAGTCATGCAAAAAGCTAAGGTCGATTCTTCTTAATCATTTGTTGACCAATGAATTTACTAACTCAATTTTGGACATTACAAAATCGGAAAGAGATCCCAACATTCAACCGCCGTTGAAGCTATGTTGTCCAGGTGACAATTCACTTATTCCTGAACAGGTAAATATTTAATTAGAAATATTAAAATATGAGGGATAACAAGAATATGATTTTTTTAGTTGAATGGATGTGATGCAACCTTCTTAGATATTGAACAGCCCCCTGAAGAAAGTTTGCGAAAAAGTGTCGAATTGGAATTGCTTGCCGTTCAAACACCATTGTCAGCATCTTGGTGGTAGATTTTTTTGTAGAGTTATTCAGTCGTTTGTCTTTAAATTTATTTTATTTAGTAAAGCACTAAACATATAATTTCTAACGATTGAAGAATGACTGTCCCGAGATAAATTCCGCATTTCATTGGTTTCTAACACATCTTATATGTTATGGACAAGTTGAATTATCTGGACTAGTGATCTCCCTAAACCATTACTCTCAACTTGAAACGTTAGCAAGAATGGATAATTTTGTTTACATATTTTCCCTTGGTAAGAGACTCACCTCATCAGGCCGCAGGACAATCTTGGAGCAGGCCTCCACATGGAACCGCACAAACGGCGAGTTGATCGTGGCCACGTGCAGCAGGTAGCTGAAGAGTATGTAGAGCGTGGAGGTGAGAAAGAAGATGACCGTGGACACTCGATCGTTGTTGATCAGCAGCTTGGTAACAACACGATTGGAAGACACCAGGAATCCGGCAATACTCTCGCCGGCCATCACCGCCTGGGTGTACTGCTTGGGCAGCATGGAGGCGAATCCGTAGAAACTGGACTGCTGAACAGTGCATCCGATGGCGGTCAATGCCACCGCCGACATATTCACCAGGTAGGCGGTATTCGAGGCAAACATGTGCCAGGCCACCTCGCAGACGGCGACAAAGATTAGTGTGGTGAAGGATATCATGTAGCCGAAAAGCACACGAGACTGGAACGGCGCCACAGACAGCACTATGTTGTTCATCAGGACGGTGCCGAAGGCCACGAAAATGTAAGTCATCGACATGTCCAGGGCCACCGGTCGACCCGGAAAACGTGCCTGCCAGTAGTCCGCCGCAATAATGAAACTGAAAAATATTTTGTATTAATTATAAATATAATGGTTTATAATAATATTGAAGAATTTGCTATTATAATTATATTAATTATTAATATAATTTGTATTATTGGTTTATAATAATATTGTAAAATTTGCTATTATATTGTACAGTTATTTAATTCTTAGTTAAATCAAAAAAAGCTGCAAAATAGCTCATAAATTTCGTATTAAAATATAAGGAATAAAATAGTTTACTTGCATATTTTAACAGAGTGAATTAATTATTATTAAATCTAAACAGATTTCTGGGTATCACAATGTTCAGCATTTTATTTGATTTTCTGTAGAACAAGTGGCTTTTGTTAAATGGAAGAACTTAATAGGGTTGTATAAAATGATTGTATAACAAATTTGAAACCAAAAAACATTTAATATATATCTTCAAACATTTTTTTTTCCCTATTTTTGTCCTCAAGTCAAGGATTACCTCCACCGCTTCTTCAACTCACCTATTGTAGGGCAAAACAAAACCTATGCCCGCTGCCAGGAGAGCCAGGTAGACGGAGTGCCTCTGATCCTTGGGGGCGCGTGTATCGAATTCGGGACTATCCATGCTTCCGGGATGCCTCAGTCCGGAGCCAGCCGTAGAATTATTACTCCTCGAACGTCCAGAGCCTCGTCCATCCAAGGGCTCATAGGTGGTTTCCTGTCCACCCACATCCATGGTCTTCTTCTGCTGTTTTCGTTGCGAATTCCGGTGGCAAATCCCTTTTTAATTGCTGCGATGGCTTTTAGACCTTGGCATTATTTTTCAGATTGTCCACCAAGTGGGCGTGAGGGCTGTGTTGTTTTGTCAGCGGTTCTTACATACAGGGTGCAGATTCCAGGGCAAGAGTTATACACAAATCGATAAAAAACAGACACAAGTGGCTGTCCTGGCAATTAGCCACTTGGGGTCATTTTTATAGTCACAAAACTCAGCTGAGTTGACTATGCCGTAAAAATTTATTTCAGCTTTGGTATATTCACTATCCACTCGAATTATTCAAACAGCTTTTCGAGAGACATCTGCTTGCCATCCGCTGCTTGTCTGAGTCGTGGCATTTTTCTCACCACGACCGCCACTGCGCATGTGGCGTATGATTGATTTTAGGAAACTGACCGAAATCAGCCTGTTGTTGTTTTGTCGGCTTTAAATGAAAGTCTTCTTCTTTTCTTGGAGCGTGACCGAATGTGAGGTGGTTATAAATCCAAACCATTGTTCTGAATGTTGCCATTTTTGGCTGATTTTTCTTTGTCTACATTCTGATTGTCTATATATTATATATAATGGCTAGTTTTCATAGAATCTTAAAGATTAATGTTGACTGATGACACAGAGCCAAAGATAAAAATTAAGCAATATGACTCTTTCCTACAAAATATCTCCTTGAATATAACATTAAACCGATTATATTTTTAATAAACTTCTAAACATAAATTATATGAAAAAAATCTAATAGCTTTTTTAAATGGAGAATTGGTGATTTATAATTTAATGGTTGCGCTCTGCAACAAATAAAAGTAGTAAAAAACGGACTTTTTCACAGCAAGATGACTCGCTTATTTTTTTCTTTTATCAGCAATTCTATTGCATTAAAAGCACATCAACCTAGTCTAGACTTTACCGTTTTCTAACAAATTTTATTTACATCTTAATATTCTTGATATAAATTGATAAATTCTATTAAGACAGATAAGTACCCTAAAAAGATTCTGATTTTTAACCAACATGAGTAAACCAATTGAAAAGGATCCTTTTGTCCCCATGGCCGTTGAGGATATTATCAAAAAATGTCAAAGTTTTGAGGTTTTGACGACGTTAGACATAACGGAAACGGATGTTGAGGGTCCTTTGGCCAATATTGAGCCTTATTGTAAGTCACTTTCGGAACTGAGAATCCAGATAAGACCGAATCATGATGTCACCGAGTACGAACCATTGGGCGGACTGCCCGAATTAATGCACTTCAATATGATTGGCCAGCATGAGCCGGGGAGTTTGGCGCCATTTCTTAAGCAGTCAGCTAAAACAAATATCCTCTCTATTGTGGAATTTGATAATGCTGAGCTTAATAAGGAGGAAGTGGTCGAATTGACCTCTATCAAATCGGTGCAGATGGTGAAATGCGGCTTTAGTGATCATCATTCTATTGGACTTTTGACCACAATGGCTAATCTTCACACCTTGATAATAACCACTCAGCTAAATATTGATATTGTGATCCAAGTGGTTGCAATCTTTAAGACTGCCAAAGAAAGAATGCGCATCCAGTTGAACCAAGAGGATTCTGAGTTCCAGCTGCAATGGCAGTCCCAACAATTAGTTATTTATGTCGTGGATGACGATCCCATCGATATGGCCATGCTGGCTCCAATATCAGATCTTCAGGATATAAAATACCTTACCATACGAGGACCCCATCTGAATGGCTCACTGGCTGACCTTTTTCGCGGCTTCGGCGCCTGTGAATCGACCAAATTGCAGGACCTGGTCATTAGCAATGGCACTTCCTTAACCAGCGCTGAATTCTCTGCTGTGGCCTCCATTAAATCCTTGAAAGTGTTGGAATGTGGATTGGCGGACTCACCTAATACCGAGCAGCTTTCCAATCTTACCGAACTGCGGGAACTTTGCATTGATGCCAGGTCCGAGGAGTACCCTTTAGGGGGTCTTTTTACAGCCTTGGCCTCCAAGAAGGAACCAACTCTGCAGTACTTTATTTTAACCGAGGGCATGCTGAATTACAACGAAGCCGAAGAACTGGCCAAAATAAAATCTATTAAATATTTGGTATGCAAATTTGCTGATATTGAGAGCCTCAGGCAGATAGAACAGCTGCATAATTTGGAATTTGCCTATATTAATGTGAGGCAGAGGTACTTTCAAGCTTCCGAACAGGCGGAACATCTACTAAAGTTCCTTGGATGCTGCAAGAAGGAGGTCCAGTTTGGCACTCGAGGGTGTTTTGTAACTTATAATGAACCCCAAGGTTTTCTCAATGTGGTCTTTAAAAAGAAGGAATGCGACGCCGCTTTGTGCTCTCAGTTGGGAATGTTAAGAAATATAAAAAGTCTTCGGATAAACGGTCGACATACTATCGGTAATATAGATACTTTGCTCGAGGGCATACTCCTCCACAACGAATTGGACACGTTGGAGCTTAATAAGCTCGAAGGAAACGAGATACCCATAGTGGCCCAGATGAGTACTCTTTTGAAAATTACTGTTGGCATTCCCAAAGCATTGAATATAAATCTCCTGGCACATTTGCCCCATCTAAAAGTGCTTTCCGTCACTGTACATCACCCGGGATCGTTGGAAAACCTGTTCCATGACCTGGCTGTTCGGGAAGTGCCCTCACAACTAGAGACTCTGGCGATCCTGGGGGTTTATCTGATGCCCGAAGAGGTTGCAGAACTGGCAAAAATACGTTCCTTGCGACGCTTGAGGTGTGGCCTAATAGACACCTTCGATGAATGGTCCCTAGCCGAGCTGAGCAATCACTCTTTGCTGGAGGAGTTAAACATTAGATCGTATTTAAGTGGTTCCCTAGTGGAGTTATTCAAGGCCCTTCAGCCAATGAACCATTTCCATCGCCTAGTGGTTCGGGGTTGC
This sequence comes from Drosophila kurseongensis, assembly GCA_018153305.1. NCBI lineage: Eukaryota > Metazoa > Arthropoda > Insecta > Diptera > Drosophilidae > Drosophila > Drosophila kurseongensis. Next base: position 10,939,448 of record JAECXX010000005.1, on the reverse strand, counting down.
CGTTTGAGCACCAAGGAAATGAAAGCAATCAAAAGAATACCTTCACTAAGGTCACTTCACTGCGGTTTGTCGAATGCCAGGGATATAGGAATGCTGGCACGTTTGCCACTTCTAGAGGAGTTAGTAATCGAAGCGATCACCACAATCTATCACAATGCATTGGCTTTGTTGGCCCAAAAAGAACCACAAACTCTCAAGAAGCTTAGCATCAAGAATAAATACTTGGGAGGAGACGATTTCAACAGCATGGTTTCGATGACCTGTCTGGAATCCCTCGACTGTATAATATACAATGATTTTGAAATCAAATGTTTGGCCCTCCTTAATCTAACCGAATTGATTCTTCACTGTCCACAAGAAATTTCCATAAGACCACTGCTTACCGCGTTGGCTGCCAAGGATCCGCAGGTGTTCTACTCCTTTGAATTGAATAAAAAGTTTTTAAGAGAAAATTCCACTAGACTGCTTGTCCAAATAAAATCTCTACGGATTCTAAAAATTGGCTTCGGCGATTCGGAAAGCTTTGATCTGCTTAACCAACTTACTGAGCTGACAATTCTGAAAATCAAAAGTAAAACATACCATGTCAAGCAAATTTTGAAGTTATTTAAAAGCTGCCTTAAACTGGAGGAGATCCATTTCCTAGAACGTAATGAAGAAATAAACAGTTGGTTTATAAACCACTGCATGGATGTTTTAAAGACTGTTCGAAATCCCCAGGAACAGAAACCTTTAAAGATGTATTGTCACAGTCTATGTTTTCTTTCCTTAGATCAGGTAATTACAGATACTATTTGCTATTTATTTAGTTATAATGTTGAATCTTTTTAGGAACACAGCGTTGATTCATCATATTTGATCATTGATATAAAAAAACATACTCCATTTGACTATTTCAATGACGAAATTTTCAAAGAACCTTCAGATGACAGTACTGATAGCGATGCCCCAAAAAATGATTTCCCCGGGTTCCCTGAAGGAAATAGCTCGGAGGTGCCTGAAAACACTGAACCCGACAGCACAGTAATGGATGTTTGTGAAGATTGATAGCTTTTATATAATACATATTTATATATATAATAAAGAACAAAATATGTTTGTGGATCTCATGTAACAATCATTTGAGTTATGTAATATACTTTTATAAGTCAGTTATAAGACAATTTATCGACCCAAAAATAAGATAGTAAGCAACATCCAATTTTGTGACGAGAATGTGAATAGCTGAACAAAGAATTCGATTAACATTAATCACGAATTATTAAGCACTTAAGAAAACAAAAATAGTTAACTTTCAGCTATAACATATTTTGTGTTTGAATAACCTCAACGGAATGAGTTGTAATTACTTTGTTAAATTGTTTTTTTCGATAGGGGAAAAGGCTGATGGTGTCATTAATGGTTTTTTTTCGATGCATCATCATAGCTGGGTGGCAAGTTCTAAAGATAATAAAATACACTTAGTAAGAAATTTGTAAGATGCATTTCGTATACTTACATTATAAGAAGGTGGTAAGTCACTGTTTCCTGATCCACTGGGTCTGCCTTGATTATAGGGTGTGTTATTAGCACTTGCTGCAGCTTCTGCTTCTTTGGAATCTGTTGGAAAAGGAAAACCAACCAATTATAATTTCATTCAGCAATATTTCTTATCAAATTATATTTATACTATAATATGTTGACACCATTACGTTTCATCTCTTACAATTTGTGTTTATGGCATAATAACAGGAACCAGGACAACACACATAGGTCTTTGGATTGGATAGAAATAATGGTGAGTGCTGCCAAATCTTGCTACTAAAGGTTCGCATTTTGTGGGTGGTAAAGAAAAAGTTAAAGAAGAAACCATTAAACAAGTCACTAAACCAAACGTGGTAGACTAAACTACATTAAGACTCGGCTTTTGTTAGTATTTGCTTTTGGGCATAGGTAACATCGAAACAATAAATCTTACTTGTCGGGATGGCTTTTTGAAGGACAGTAGTTTGCTATTTATTACACTGTAAAATAGGTCAAAAGAAAAACAGTTTCTTTAAGGACTTAAAATGAGTTTGTTTTGTTTTAGTAATTAGTTAAATCGATTATGAGGTATTAGGTGGAAAATCTGATTAAAGAATTAAAATTAGGGAAGTAATAACAACATAAACTGATCCAAATTAAATAGTTAAACTGATTAAAATTGATTGAAACAGTGTGACTCCCAATTTATTGAAACTTTTTCGCGCTAAATATAATTTTAAAATTTTAAACAAATATTAAGTACAGAGCGAACCGAACAAGTCTTGGTTAGTTTTTGATCACGCTTTTCTTGAATCGGCTGGATTCGATTTTAAATCAAGCTCATAATTTATCGATGCTTCTTGATTAGTTATTACATTGTTATGTTTTCATGCAAACTTTTTTTAAACCTTTCATTAGTTTTGAGATCTTCATTGTAAACATAATTTATAAATGTTCATGCTGTTAATTTCTTGAATTTTCATCTCCTTATGCTTTTGTTATTTTTTCTTCTGAAAAAATTGTATCAATTTAATAAAGTGCATTATAGGAGGGGAATGTTAAATAAATGAATTGATTTACAACTACATGGTAAATAAATTTAACTCACTTCCTGGCGGCAAGCTGAAACCCATAAAGCTGGCTCCGGATGCAGCGGCTCCTCCGGCTGCTCCTGCCGCCTGCTGTCCTGCAGGCGGTGGTCCACCTGGGTAGCCATTTGGATAACCACTGGGTTGCTGAAGTCCCGGAGTGTTAAATCCACCGGGTACATTTCCGTATCCGCCATAGGGCTGCGGTCCATTGTACGTCTGGGCCGGGGCGGCATATGGTGGTCCAGGAGGACAATTTGGAGCACAGGAGGCGTACGGTGGCGGCTGGACATAGCCACCTGCCCATCCTTGTGGACCGTATCCCGGCTGTTGTTGCTGCTGCTGCGGCGGCGGTGCTGAAAAACCATACCAATTGGGTTCAGTCGGCGGCGGGCCTTGCGGCTGTTGTGGTGCTGGCTGGTGCGCCGGTGGTGCTAAGATGAAAAAGAGAGTAGTGCCCCAGTGGGTTAAACGAAGCGTGTGCGGAGCGTGAATTTCGTGGCTAAGGTTGCCAATTCGCAATGCAGTGCCAGAACAAAAGCCGAGTGTTGGTTGGGTGAAATGATCGCCTGATTAACTTACCAATCCCCGGATATGGCGGCGGATTGTCGCTCATAAAGACCGTATTCGGAGCCGGTCCGCTGAAGGCATCGTGCTGCGGTAGCCAGCCGTAGTAACCGGGTGGCGGCTGATACGCTGGTGGAGGTGCCTCATTCCAGGCTCCAGCTGGCTGGTAAGGCGGCGGATCATCGCCAGCCATTCCACCGCGATGGTAGTTGTTCATCGCCGTCTTTGCGGAGCGCAGTAGAGCCTGGCCATATCTATAAAACGCAATAAAAACAAAGAGTTAAACAAGGTAAGATAAGAAAAGAAAAGCTTCAAAAGGCAAATACTATTATTTCTCTGCTCTCTATAGAATTAAGTTAAGCTAATTTCATCTGGTCATAACAAAACTTTAAGCACTCGTTGCTATTGACCAGTTTTAGATTATGGATTATACAATGTTTCTGATAATCTAATGGAATGAAAATTTGTCAAAGTTGTCTTACTCGATGGCGCCGCCAGCCTTGAAATGAAGCTTAAACTTGACCTCTCCCACGTAGTTTCCGTTTGGCTGGGCACGAACCTTTCCCTTAATATAGTTGGCCCCAAAAACAGGCTGTTCGATCTCTACATCCGAAAGGGCTACAAAGGGAGCACTGAACGACTGCATCGAATCCGCGGCCTTCTTGCTATTAAAGATCATCCGGTGGGAGGTGAGGTAAATCCTTCCCGCTTTCGAGCCCTTAAAAATGGGATTGTCCTGGCCGGAAAACTCCATGGACACGCTGTCGCTGTGAAGCAGAATGCTGTGGAAAGTGGGGAATAGGACATTAACTCTTCTTTTTATCTTATCCCTGGTCAATAGGCCGTAAATCCCCAATAAATCAACAGCCACACGTCAGTGTTTACATTTATGACGTCAGGCGGCTCTTAAATTTGCAGTGGTAATTTGAGTACTTTTGCAGCATACTTACTACTCTCCAGCATGGATAAGCACGCCATTGTTGGCGTGGGCCGTATTAACCGACATGTCGTGTTTGTTTTTGAACTATATCCACAGAATTTAGCTCGAATTTTACCCAACTACGTTTTGTTTTTCTCTAAAAAACTGACGACAGCTGATGATTCATCGAGAAAAGTGTGGCAACGCTGCAAAGAGAACCACCTGCAATCGATACTTATCGAAGGGTGACCAGTTTGGCCAATTGCTCATCTCTAAGACGAATTATTTTTTTTACCTACCTGCCGTACAATTACTGGGGCGATAAAATGCGTAAGTGATAAGATAGTGAGTTAAAAAAGCCCTCAAAATGTGTATCAAAACAAAAGGAAGCTAGGAAAAGTCACGGAGAAGTCAGGACGTGATGTATTCTTGAAATATTTGACTTTTATCAGCAAGGGACTTACGCCATTTTGGAGCCCTGCCACCCACCCCAGAAAAAGAGGTGGGGGCTATCAAAAATTGGGGACCTCAGCTGATTGGCTATTTTGTTTTGGTACCGGCTTGGGGGTATTTCTGGTTGATTTAGGCTATAACAAATATACATATTTATTTTGCAGTACCGCTCTTTGGGACCATGCCGAATGGCGCCAGTTTGCCAAATCACCCGAATTTCCTCAACCAATTGGCGGCTGCAATTTCCACCGCGGCCTCGACGACATCGGTCGTGGGAAATCCCTCCTCGCCTCCCAAACAAAACTTAAATAAGATGACAAAAGCTCAGCAGCCACCACAGGGAAGTGCTCCTATGGATCTGGAAAATGAGAACGAACACTCCACGGATGTGAGCTCCACGACGGCCCACAAGGAACCCAAATTGCAGGCCACATCCACATCGATTTCTCTGCAGGATTCGGCGCAACTATACCTGAACGGTCTGATGCACACGCCACCGGGTTATCTATATTTTCCTGCTGCCCAGGCGGGTGGTGCGCCTGGCCCTGGAAATACGCCTACGGCAGGAGGCACATCCGCACCAGTAGCTTCAGGAGCCAACTCCGCCAATGCGCAGATGTTAATGGATCCTACGACCATGATGGCAGCGGCCATGCAGCAGATGCAACAGATGCAGTACGCAGCGGCAGCAGCAGCGGGAATGACCACAGAACCTGGAGCGGGTCTAGAAGCAGCCCTCAGTGTGGGTAAGAAACCCAAAAACCAGATAACCCACTTAGATTTCCACTCAATCAATCTATTTCACTTACAAAGATGGCGTTGCACCGGCTGGCCTTAAAGAGGTGATCAAGACCAAAAACTGTATCCTGTTCCCGCCCAATCCGAATGCCCCACCACCAACCATACGAGAGCGACCGCCTGGCTGCCGTACTGTTTTCGTGGGCGGACTGCCGGAGAACATAACCGAGGAGGTGATCCGGGAGATCTTCGAGTCGTGCGGCGAAATCACCACCTTACGCATGTCCAAGAAAAACTTTTGTCACATACGCTACCGTCAGGAGGGAGCCATAGATAGAGCCATCTACTTATCCGGTTACAGGTTGCGTATATCGGCACTAAATGAACCTCCCAACTTTGGCCGGCTGCATGTGGATTATGCGCAGGCACGAGATGATCAATATGATTACGAATGCAGGCAGAGGCAGCATCAAAGGGAACAACGTCATCGGGAGCGCATGTCGATGGACAGGATGCGATCGCAGTCCCCTCCACCGATACCACATTATACGGATCACGAGGCGACTGCCGTAGCAGAGCACCTGCGAACCAACGAGACCTTCGTAAAGGCCATCCAGACGATTACTGCCTGGCTGGAACGGGGAGATTGTACCAAGAGGAATGCCAATGTCTTTTACTCCATGATTCAGAGTACTCATGCCCATGTGCGAAGACTACATGCCGACAAACTGCAACTGGAGGAAGATCTTAAGAAGGCCAGGGACAGCTACCGCAACCAAATGGGCACCATGTCCACGCAATGTAAGTCTTCCGGCCTTTTAAGCGGAAAATCAGCTTTATTAGCTCTAGTCTAGACGGGAATTTAGGTGCCGCTCCCACTTTAAACCCTATTTTTCTGTTTTCGTTGCGCCCGGGTTAGCCTTTTAGCGTCTGTATATCTAAACGATCTACCAGCGTATTACACACCCACACACAACTACACTTAAACACACCATACACCCACCCAACACACTCTTTAGCAAACCTAGTCATCGAATTATTAAATGCCGAAACTCCACATAAGAACTTACCGTCTAAAATTTGCTCGCCAAAGGTCAGAGGAGCAAGCCCAAAGAATACAAGCAGGATCAGGTAAAGACCAGCCGAAAAGGACAAAGTAAAAGCCCGCCGCACAGCGAAAATCATTGGATGAGGCGATTCTATTGAGAAGGCATATATTTTTGTTATCCACTGAAGTTAAAACGTTCACAAATACAATCGCCTTCGAATCAATAAATAAGTTTTAATATTTATTTGTAGTGAAGAAAACTAATTTACAACATACCTACCCCGATTACAACAATAACAAAATTTTAGACTTATTTAAAGTTATAACCAATACAGTTTTATTCCCTGACGAATTTTTTTTTTAAATATAATCCTTAGCTTAGTTAATTACCGATTTCGTATGCACCACGTTGATCGCCCCATTCACTGATTCGTTCCACTGTGCGGCTGATTCTCACTCACTTTCACTGTGTCTCGACACCACCAAAAAAGTCTTAAGTCTTATTTGGCCAAAAGGTTTGTAAGCCGCAAGGCAGACAGCAAATTCAAGCAATCCATTGGTAAAGTAAAGGAAACTACTTCCTTTGTAGACCTAAAACTCTCAGACTCGGACAAACATAAAGATAGGTAATCACGCTGTTGTATTCTCTCTAGATTGTACCTAATATATCAACCTTAAATAACCGTAACTATTTTACATAAATAATTGCTATGCGAGGGTCTTTTCTGTAGTTTAATTATAATTTTCATTTCTCACTCATTTTATTCGCAAAAGAACAAGTCTAGTTTGACAAAGGTGAAGAGCAAAACTGAAATCCAATCCAAAAAACAAAAAAAATACCCTCTGTCCTCCCTTAATATTATTATATATTATTGCATTATTGTTCAGTCACTCAGATTGAAAAAGTGTTCAATGCCGCTAGTCACAAGAAGGTTTGGGACCATTTCACCAAAGCCCAAAGAAAAAACATCGATCAATGGAAGAAGTTAGCCACGGTACGTACTAAAATGTTCAAATAATCAAATACGAACAACTTCAAAGATGTGTATAAAAAACCAATTGTCATCTATTGTCCAATAATCTCGATTCACTATTGTATCCCCTTTTTCATGTTGTTGTATCCGTTGTTGTTGTTGTAGCTCTTGTTATTATTGTTGTGGTGTTGCTGTAGTTATTTAACAATTTTACTAACGGGATTTTTTGTTATCTGTATCAGTCTGCATGTCGCCCATTTACCGGTCCTATATAATCATAATATACAATTCCATTGCTGACGCTTAAAGCTGCTAATTGTTCTTTATTAATTGTTAATTTTCCGTATTTGTCCCGTGCATTAATACTTAATTTAGTTGTTTGTATGTATCATTATCGAAATTCCCATATCAGTTGTGATGTCACTTAACAAAAAAATATAATATAGATATAATTTGCAAGCTTACATAAAAATGTATTATTTAATGGACTATCATTACTGTTGTAGAACTATAAATACAATTAAGGTTATCAGAACGAAAACTGTTTAGATGTCAAGAAATTTTTAATTGAATTATTAAAAATATATTTTATAAATAATTTAATCTTCAGTTCAAACAGTTTCCTCTTCATAATCCCTCATAAGTCTATTTCTATTAGGTCTGTCCACATTTATAGCTTTCGCTTTTGATCTATATTGCTTTGGTCTATCAGTTCTTGGCTTTGATATTTATTTTTCGTTCCTAAAATTTCTCTATCTTTAACTAAGCATTTGCATAACATTTCCGATAAGCTTTAAATACTTTGATCTATACGTAAACTTTAACCGAGTGTCCACAAATTTCCAAGCTTCTATTGGAACTTTAAGTTTATAACCAATTTTGGAGGTTTGAGGGGCACTTAGTCAAATCGATTGGTTGTGGTATATAGCAAAAGAAAAAACTAAAAAACATTGCTGCTGAGAATCATAATTTGTGCAACAAAAGCAAATTAATTATTAATAGCAAAAGAAAATTAATCAAAACAAATTCTAAAACTTTTTGAAAATGTGGCGAGGTAAGTAAGCGGACCATAACAGTGTCATAAGACAGGAAACAAATTTGATGCATACTTTAAATACACAAATTTTATAGCTAGGTTATAATTATAATCTTGTAAGCAATGGTACTGAAACCAAAAGAAACCCTTCCAAGTGGTAGAAATGGAAAATTAATTAATGTCCTTTTCGCATGCCATGCAGGAACTGCGAACTGTTCAGATCACCGACGATGATGAAATGGAAATCTCGGACGATGAGCGTGACTACGATAGACGCGGACCCGGCGCAAAGCGAATTCGCTACGACAGTGAGGGTTTAAAGGTAAGAACATTATTGAAATAAGGTTTTAAGGTTTAACATTCTACTATAAATTTATAAGATTTAAAATTTATAGTAGAATGTTAAACCAAGTCATTTTTTTCCAATTTTATCAGGACGAAAACGACTCACTGCGTTGCCAACTGGAGGCCATTCGTCATGAGATGACTCTGGAGCGCAGTGATTATGTCCAGCGTGAAAAGCAAATAAAGGTGCTCCAAGAAACCATACGCAACATGCAAACTCAGCTGCTGCAGACAAAGTTGCGCGAACAAAAGGACAGCAAGATCATTGAGCAGCTGGAGCGGAATCTGAAAGATGCCGGGGTTAAGCAACTTCTACTAAAGACCAAGATCAAGGAAACAGTGGACAAGTTAAAGGACAAAGAGGCCAACAGTACTGGTGCCTTGAATGCTTCCAATACCTCTAATTTAGACTACAGCAGCGGAGATTCATGCAGCCAGGAGGCCCCGGAGATTATCCGGCACCAACAACAACCGGAACTGGAAATAATTGATATCGATAAGGTGGACGATGATGTGCGCATCATAGAGCACCAAAGCGGTGTGGTGGAGATACACGAGATCGAAGACGATGAAAAGCAGGAGCCTGCAAAGGATTCTGCGGAAAACAAAGCAAATGAGTCAATTATAGAAGACAGTTCAAAGTCAAATAAGGAGACTATAAATAAATCTACCACTGAGCCCACTCCGACGTCGCCTAGGAAAGAGGTCAGTAAAAACAAAATTTATATAAATTCCTATGGCAAATATACTCTTTTAACAATCAAATGTATTCCGAATTTCATACTTAAAAAGTTACACTTCAATCTAATAGAGTATATATAAACACCTTCTTTCATAACGCGTTAATCCTTATTCTTAAATATATTTAGGCTCCCTTCAAGTCTTTAGCTCTTTCGGAGGCCAAGATAATTGCACTAGCCTCGGCCTATTTAGTGCTGCATCCCCATGGCGTGGACATCGCCAACATAGCCAGTTACTTAAGTGGATTACTGTGTAACTACGCTACTCCCAGTAACCATGATGATCTTGCCAATATACTCGAAAAGTACACAAATCTCTTTAAGCCAGATCAGGCCAAGTGGAGGTTCTGTGGCTTTAGCAAACCTACGGAATCTCATCAGGAGTCGCAGTGAGGTGGACAAAGCAGAATGTAGACTCGAATATGATGACAATTGAATGCTTTAATTATGTTACAACTATATCATAATATGTAGCGAATAACGGAGGAGAAAAGTGACATGTTAACCAAAGGAAAGACGCAAGTTTTTCGATGCAATCACAACTTAATGAGACCAGTTCCAGTTTTAAGGGCAAGTACTCGTAGTTAACTCTATTGGAAGAAAGACACCACAAACTAACTACCGTTTCAATTATTTAAACAACTCAACCTAAAAAATAGTTATACACGTAAGCTAAATGAATATATACAAAATATATATACATCAATATTTTAAATAAGCTAAGAGCCCGAGAGTCGCGCCATTAAACCGCAAATGTTGCTTATGTTGAACAAGAAGCAAACGAATGGAACCAAATAAATTTTATGCTAAACAATAATCGACAATCTTTGATTCGGAAAAGGAAGGCGTTTAAATTTTAATAATTATAGGATTCTTTAAGAGTAAAATAACTTTTTTTAAATGATTATATGAACGTATATTTCCTATTTTGAAATCTTTATTTAAGGATTTATTAAAATCCGTTATTATCCTGCACTTTTTAAAAAATATGATGAAATCAGCTACTATCCTTGAGCTAACACCAAAATATTACGTGAAAAGTTTACGTTGCTTGCGTAAGCCGCTATAAAGTGCGCAAAAAGAAGATGCGCGTCCTTAACCAAGGACAATGCCCAACAGCATCCTTTCTTCCCCTTCCCTTTTCCCTTAACCTCATCTCCCTTCCCGCCCACGCCTTTGAACAAGTGTGACGTGATGAAATTCCACACTTTATCTTTGAATTTCCCAAATTTTTGTGACGTTATCACATCGGGTATTGTATATAAAGCGCCTTTGGAAATCAAGCATAAACCGTAACCGCAACGTCAAAAGCACGCAGATATAAAACAACAGCTACAACAACTGCAGAAGGGAATGAAAGAGAGAAAAGCACATGAGCGTAAATTTCCCAAAGCAAAAGCAATGTACTATACTACACCAAAAAAAATCAAGATCAATTCAAAACCAATATGCTGGTCAAATTGATATTTATATTGTTAAGATTAGGTCTTCGTACATACTGTTGAGCAGAGAAGACGTCGTTAAAACCAAGATTACTTCAAAAATAGAATAGAATGCACGAAAAATGCACTACCGTATAATTTAAATCTTATTTCAATAACAAAACCCCAAAGCTGCTCAATCCATTTATTTTTTTGCACTTAAAGAATGTTTAAAAATATTTCTTAAAAATATGGACATTTCAAATTGAACTGCAAAATCAAAAAATTGACCATATTTAAGGAAGTTTTTGTCTCTGTGTAGCGATGTGTTCGACTGCTGCGACGTCGACGTCGACGAGGGAGGCCCGTCTATATCACTGCTATCAGTCGTTCTTGCGAATTCGAGGCGCGCAGTTCTGTTCAAAAAAGCCGCAGGAGGATTCCACCAGAATAAACCACTGATTTTTTCGTACATGTCCAAGTAACGGTGCTCATCCATCGTGTGTTTTTGTGTGTGCATGTGAACTGTAATTTTGTCCGCCGCTGTATATTTTAATATAATTACGTGCACTTTCTTTGTGCAAAATAAGTAACAGGAAAAAAGAGAGCCCTTTCCATTCCCGCTCTCTCAAAGGACAAATCAAGTTCACGAATTCTAGTGGGAAGCTGCGAAGGAAACAACAAAGCACGTGTATTTGTTTTTCGGCGGGTAAGTTTGAGTTTCACCCGGTCTTTTAGACGCAGTTTGAAAGTCACTGACATTTTAAAATAGCAAAATTAAACCTAGGCAAAGTAAAAAATTATGAGTTAGAAGGAAAAAAATATTCGAAAATAAATAAAGAAACACGAAACCTATTTGAGAAAATTGTGTTTTCAACGACAATGTATGTATGTATATATTAATGTGAAAACCGTGTGAGGAACGTCAATTTTGTTGTGTTTAAAAATGTCCAATTATTTGAAAATATTGAAATAAAATTCTTAAAAATCATTCGGAGCTTTTACCTGAATTTTAGTTAATAATCTATTTTGTAATCCATTTTTTTTAACAATTGGTTAACAAGCTTAAAATCTTTAAAATTTGATAAAAACCAAATGGTTTAAATGTTGTTTAAATATATTTAAACCTAATAATTAAAAATAAGAATAGAAACCAAATAATAAAAAACATCTAGATTAATATTGTATAATATACAAAATGCTGTACTTTCATTTTTTAATTTATTTATAAAGAATAAAGAGAATAAAACTAATATAATTTAAACTTGTCACGGGATATTGAAATCCATAGAATAAATAACACAGATAAGCCAGAGTACAAAAAATATTTCAGGAAACTTGTTGAACATTTGGGAATATACGTATGTATATTTTGACGTCAAAGTTTAAACCAAAAATGTTCTAATCAGCGTCATCCAGAAACATATAGTTTGTTTGCACATAAATAACTGTATATTATGAATGAATAATTTTTGAATACCTAAAATACATAGAAAGACAAGCAAGTATTAGAGATGACATAAATTTATAAAAGCAATAAGGGAGAGGTGAAATGAAAGCCGCTTTTCATGTCTGTTTTGTGTCAATGGTTTAAAATAAAATGGGTTCACTCAGTCAATCAGCGCCTACCCCTCGTTTAGAAAATGGGGAGCACTTAGAAGTCAGGGGTTAAAATCCCCTATTCTTAACACTACCTTTTTGAATGTTGTGACAGTCAACAATGATTAATTAGGGACTGCACAATGCGTTTCCGAACTGAACTATAGAACCGACTGGAGAACATGTTATTGCATTTTTGATGGGGGAAGAGCTTTGTGCTGAGTTAAGCGTAAATTTGATGAGACACTGGAACGTGCCAAATGTCAGCATGGGCTATAAACAAATTCGATTCATAAAATACACGATCTACACACTTATTTATGACATGATCCCAAATTTGTTGGAGCTGGTTTCCCGAACATAAGTTTCCCAACCGCAAAGTACTTCCAGGTATCTGCCCAGCAATCTGAAAAAACCCCCGCCAAACCTTTCTGCTTTAGTTAAATCTAAAAGTCGATTTTATATTCAAATGGGAAGCGGCATTTAAAATGGAAAAACTGTCACGTACTTTCTTGATTCGTGTGAAATGCACACAATTTTTTCTGCCCGAAAAATAAAACATTCTAATTTTATTTGACTTGAATTGTTCTAGATCAATTGACAAGCTGAAAAAACGATAGAAGTTAGTGATTGCCTAGGTAAAAACTTCTTTGCTGATAAGCTCATGCGATTGATGACATGGGCTTTACTCGCACTTTAAGTTGTAGAGCCTGATCCAAAAAAAGTAGTCACTTCTTAATAGCACGGCTATTAATGAAAAGAATTGATATATGATACATTTTTTTAAAATCTTAAGTTTTTAGAAGTATGTATGTCCATATATTTGGGAGTAAATCAAGTTGATTTAAGAATATTTTATGAAATGAAAATTTGACTTAAATGGCTATTAATTACTTATTTAAGAATTTTTATAAAAATCTATATACTTCTCTTAATTTATAGGTGAAAAACTAAGGCAGAAATATTTTTCGCAGTTTAGTTCAAAAACCTTTTGAATAATGAGGGAAAATAAGAAAATATATGGAAATTATTAGTCAGACTTTGTTTACGCTACCCACTCTTTCCCCCGCTTTTCTCTTATTCGGAACAAAACTCAGGTGGTTCATTGAAGTCAATTTATTTGTATTTTTTTACGAGCAACTTACTCATCCACTAAAAACACACTTTTTGCAACTGCACAAAGCAAAACCAAATCCAATTAACTCGCCCTGTTTCAAGGGCATATTACCTATTTATTACAAAACTAAACGGGGATTTCTTTTTGGTGAAATTGAGATGCTATCCGAAAATGACAGGCTCAATTTGCATGTTGAAAACTGGCGGGAGATTTTCCCAGCCACAATCAACACAAGTCAGTAACGGGAAAAATTAACATCACGTGTCGCGACAGGTAATTGACAAGGGGGCGGAATGGGCGGTGGGGGGCGGTTGTAATTCAAATCGAAGCATTGTGACGTCAGGGAACTGGGGCGTTTCACCTGCGAAATGTAAACAAACTGCAGTGACCCACACATAGATGCGAATGCGAGATACAGATACATTCCGGTGGCCTTGGCCATGTTGACTCATTTGTGTGATTGGCTTTTAATCAATGAAAGGTGTCGACAAATATTTGCATAACGAAAGTGAAATAAAAATGTTCTCTGTCAAGTTCAATACTGCTAATTTCGCATTTCTCCACATATATTCTTATCTCTTTAAATTTATATTTCTTCGGATTTAAAGAAATTGTCTGAAAATAATGCGTAAAAATCTTTTCGTGACGTCAAGTTGGAAAATCAAAGGCCCATAAAAAGTTGGTGACACCCACACATTGACTAGGAAAATTAGAAATATTTTTCTGCACCCAAACAAGAAGTCAAGTTCCCAGCAGAGAAGGAATGTTGGAGAATTTATTGCCAGAAATATTTTTAGACTTCTAGCTGGTATATGTATCAATATATACATACATATGTATATGTGTATAATTTCCAATTCATAAAATAGGTATCTTTTACATATTTAAAACCAAGCCCCTTTATTATTAGAAATAAATTATGAATTTGTTATCTTACCAAAGTTGAAAAGAGTTCAGCACTTTTTGAGAGTTTATAATTTTACAACTTTGACACGTTTTTATCCGGGTTCGCGCAATGATCTCTGTTGTATGTGCATTACCGAAATTCCGTTCACGTATCAAAAATTAAAAACAAATTTTAATCAGAATGAAAAAGCCATATGCATTTATTGCAAACATTTGTGTAGAGTATTTTTAAGTTTATTGTATCAATGAACTCCTACTGTTTAAGGAATTTCTGGTTTGTTTAACATGTTAATAAAATTTTATGAAATATTACGTGTTAACATTTAAGTTATTCATTTGAAATTATTTTTTTTTTTGTGGGTTTTATGCATTTGTTTAACTTTTGTTAAAATGTAGTTCCTCATTTTTCTTTTGTTCCATCTACGGAAGCTTAGGACTTTCCGCAAATTCTATGGGAATACTAATCAGATCTTAGCCAGACTCGGCTCGTCAAAAATAATTTTCACACCCCTCCACCTGGGTATTTTCCCCATAAAAAATAATCAGTCAATCAGGTGCACTGACGTTGATGACTGCCTTTTAATTTACTATTTTGTATGGGTCTACTGAGTTACGCACCGACATATATCATATTACCTATAGTATTTGGCTCACAATTAAGCAAACGGAAATGAATCATTAAATGCCAGATTAGCGGGTGAAAAAAATAAGTGTGAATGTGAAAAGTTAATTTCCCGTTATAAATGTCACTTGAACTTTGAGTTAAAAAAGGTAGTGTTACCTAACCTATTAAGAAGTTAACACTAATTGGTATTGTGTGAATTAAAGATAAAATGTAACAAAACACTCAATATTTCGAAACAATTTAAGTTGTATTATACTCATACAACTTAAATTGTTTCGAAATAAGTATATTACAACATAAATTGTTTCAAAATATTTAGTGTTTCGTTACTTTTTATCTTTAATTCACACTTATTGACTTCATCAACACACTTTTATATCACAATACCAATTAGGGTTAACTTTTTAATAGGTTAATTTAAAGATAGTTAGTAACGAGACATTCATTGTTTCGATCATCCAAGATGTTATAAATTTGTAATGACTCGTTTATTTTTACTTCCTTCTGTTCTCATTCATTAATAACAATTGGGGTTTTTTATTTAGCAAACTTAAATAAATTAAATTCTCTTTCACCGTATTTAACGGTTGAAGGAACGAAATTACATACATTCCGAATTTATTTATAAATGTACATCTGTTTTCTTGGAGACTTCATAACGGTTGGCTCATTATCGCTGCAGCAAAACTTGTTTTTTGCGTCGGTTAATATCAAAAGATTCTTTGTTCTTTTTCCTTCGTATTCTAATTAATTGAAGACAGGAAATGCGGAAATCGCTGATAAGTGATATTTATATATGAAGTCTGTTATTTGGAGGTTTGATTTAAGTCGGCTTTAAAATTATCAGCTCGTAGGTAAATATACTTCAAAACACAACTATTAGTTCTAACCTTGGCCTGAGGTTCAATGTGATTAGAGATTTTAAAAGGCGGAGGCTTAAAAATTTGTTTTGTGGAATAATTTGGCGAGCCTTCTGTGTGGTCTCAAATTATTATCAACGTTTCTAAGTGCCATTTGTTTTAAAATTTTGTTTGTCGTTCGGTTCAAAAGTCTGTTATATGTCGAGTTGCTTATTTCTGTTATCAGGCAAGAAAACACATGACAAAATGTCAAAGTAAATTCTATCCACACGCGCGAAAGAAAAGATAGTAAATCACAGAAAACGTCTATAATTTTCGAGACATTTTCAGTAATTTTTCACTTTAGCCTAATTCAAAACAAGAGAGAACGCTATAGTCGGGTGCCCCGACTATCAGATACCCGTTACTCAGGTAAAGGGAGTGCGAGGGAGATGGAGATAGAAACTTTGATCACGCATAACTTTTTAACGAATGGTCCGATTTGAAAAATTTCTTCTACATTTCGATAGGTATTGATAAACACAATAAAACTGCATTTTTACTTTTCCGAAAAATTAAAATTTTTAAAATCGTATATAACCGATTGTGGGCGTTAAAGGGGGCGTGGCACCTTTTTGAAACAAACTTGCGCTGCGTAGGAACTCCTAGAATCTGCATGCAAAATGCCAATCTTCTAGCTTTTATAGTTTCCGAGATCTCAGCGTTCATACGGACAGACAGACAGACGGACAGACGGACAGACGGACAGACGGACAGACGGACAGACGGACATGGCTAGATCGACTCGGCTAGTGATCCTGAACAAGAATATATATACTTTATAGGGTCGGAAACGCTTCCTTCTACCTGTTACATACTTTTGCACGAATACAATATACCCTTTTACTCTACGAGTAACGGGTATAATGAGTAATGTGAAATTGCTGTCCAAAGAATGTAATAACATGGGATTAAGTGGGTGAATGAAGGGCTGTCAAGTGGGGCAAATATTTTCCAGGCATAATCGAAAACATTTACTATGAATGCTATCTTGTTTATCCATCGTTACAGTTGATAGTAGCTTGCTGGATTGTACAATTGTACAATTAATCAAGTAAACAAAAGATATATCAACAGTACTTGCAATATCCTTCACCGATAACTTGATCAGCAATATAATAAGAGTGATAAGAGTTCGTTGAATTGGCTTTGAATTTGGAAATTCAATACGATAATGACACAAATTAGGACACCCTATTCGAGTGCGTTGTAAATGACAAAGCTCAAGTGCAAATAGGTATGATAAGGACCCGTGAGTAAAGTGTGCATGATAATACATGGAAATCTAATAAAATACTTGTGCGACACATTAAATCTAATGAGGATCTTGGGACGCCTTATCGTCTTTTCGAGTTAAGTATTAATCAAATGCAGCTACCGTAGAACCCCTTATCAACAGTGGCACTTGGAATTACAGAGACCTTGGTCTGGGAATTGCAATCGGTAGAGCTTTTAACATTTTCCAGCCACTAGGATCCCAGCAAAATGTGCTAACCCATCAGAAATAATGTGTATAATTATAAATTAATAATGTATATTTATTGAAATCGCCTGGGACCAGACACATCGTTCCACTTGGGCTGATAAACCCACTGATCCCCCGGCGAATGCACTCGCTTTCGCCTCAAATTCACGCCCCTTGCGTCGACAAATGATTGACCTTCCTGGCCTCTTTTGGGGCTCGTCCCCAAGATACAGCCTGCGTCAATGCGAGCCCACAATTCCCCCCTATAAATAACAATCAAATCGGCAACTGGACACCCGGATTATGTCAACAGCAGCTGAATAATAGGTATTCGAGGAGATTATCGCACTTTTTTCCGTGCCTCATTACGCAAATATATAGCAAAGACTTTGAACTTGTACCGGCCAAGAACATAGCTCATTGACCAGGCAGCGCAACTTCACGGTTGATCAACGCCCATCGACTTGGCATAGCCCTAGTTTAATAACACATAAGTCCATGGGCCAATCCAATTCTTAAGCCACAAAGTAGCCTCACAGTTTTTGCCATTAAGTTGTGCTCTATAGATAGGCAATCTCTGTTCACAATTTACCGAATGGAGGGAGGGTGAAGTATTGTTGTTTTCAATAAAGTTCAAAGATTGATCGCGGGGAATTTTGAAGTGGTAATCACGAAAATTGATAACGACGATCTTGAAGAATTTAAAACAGTGAAAGTTGATAAGCTGAAACTTTTATTTTAATAAAAAGGTACTTGAGTTCATAAGCAATATTTGTGAACTTTTGTACTTTAAACTAAGATCTTTAAATACTTAAGATCAGAGATGTTAAACTTATCTACAAGAAAGTTTTGACATGTGCAAGTGATTTAATAAATTGTACACAACTAAAGATCGTTCTATTCGAAAGTTCCCTTATTAAATGTGATCGGATTATATATTTGTATTTTTAAAATTTAAAAATCAGTTATAAAAATCTATTAAGTGTTTAATTGTTCCCTACTACTCTTTTAAGATATTTGTATAATAGAATATATATTTCCTATTACTGACCCAGAAAGTTACGGTATCCATCAAACTGTTAAATCTTATCGTGCTAAGCTATATCTTTTGGTATGACTTTTCTTGCAATGTTTTTATTTCTTTATCTGAGCGCAAGCAGATCATAAAGATTTCTTTTAATCAAAGTAAAGTGCGCTCAATTGGCACTAATAAATTCCCAGCTAGGTAGACCGGCGATGCCCAGATATTTAAAATATTTTCGCTTTTTACTGAATTTAATAAGGAAATCTCTTGTTAAGGCTGCGCTGCGTGTGGTAATTGTGACGATGATAATAATGTGGGGGTGTGTTCGGCGCCAGTTCCCCATTCGAATTGGACATTTTTATGGGGTCTCTGGTCCTCAGACATATTTATAGCTAAATATAGCTCTACAAGCTGTCAATCAAATATTTTTGTGACCGTATACTTATAGTGCCAGTCCCCGCGATTGACCGATCAATAATGCACTCGTTCGCGATTTGTGGCTGCACATAAATACTTCAAAACTAAACGTGAACCATATCTTGAATGGTGTGATATGGAAATCTATTGGTTCGATGGGGGTCGTAAAACGATTTGGCACTCAAAATACATCAGCGGTGACATAAGTGCGATAAGGCCGGATGATAAGCCCAATTCCCGATTCCGAAATACCCCCTATGGGAAGTGGATACAATATCGCCACGATGCAGCTTCATGTCTGTACGAATTTTCATGGTGATAAGGATAAGAGATAAAAGCACCCCCCACATGTCCACCTTCACGTTTCTTTTTGCTGTCTGCCTGATTGTCTGACTCACATAAACAATTTGATCGATGGTTATAGCCATTCAATACTTTTTTGGCAGTAAATTAGGAATGTTATTTGGGTGACTGATAAGGCTATATACATTATACAAATAAAATACACCTTGACTCTTATATATGTGTTAAGGCATTTGTAAGCTAACAAGAAAATCTAATAAATCTACTGGATTATAGGTCATTTAAATTGAAATAAATATATTTTTAAGCATTATTATAAAAAAATACTACAAATACTACAGAAGTGCACTGATGATCATTTATTATACATTTATTCTGAACTTGATCAATTTGTGAATCACTCAAATAACAAAGTGACAACCGAAAATGAAACAAGTGTTCCAACAATACTCTTTTCGATAAAGTATAAATACTTGTATTTTTATTTGCTAACGTTTTCTTCCATTGTTTGACACTACGGTTTTGTTTAACACATTTCAAATCCACAGTTTGAGAGTTATTGTTACAACTCGAAATGTAGGAACAAAGCTTTTTGTTCAGGAAAGCTTTTAATTAATACAAGTTTTGGTCCGTTAGGAAATATTTTTAAAACTGAACATTCTTTAATAAAATAATATACTTACTCAAATAATGAGAATTTTAATTTAAATTTAAAAATTATTCTATAGTAGAATTTTTTGTTTTGTCAAAACTTGAAAAATTACCGTTTTTATTGCAGAAATTCGCCATCTGTAATTGTCAACTGTGAGTAAACAAAGAAAATTAATGAAACAATAAAATAAACAAGACTTTCATTGAAACTATACTATGTAAGCAAGGCATTGACCTAAAATCAAGATTTAAATTTACTGCAGCAAATCTTTTACTTTTTTAAGAGCCTTAAAGTATAAATAATTTTAAAAAAAATGTCACCAGTTTCCTGGGAAATTGCATGCCCCTGCACACATTTATTTGACCATGGGTAAAGCAACCACATTTGTGGTTCAAAATGTATCTAGATACTTTCACCTTGAGGTCGTCGTCGAGGACGAATTATTGATTTTGGGTCCTGCTTGTGGGTGTTCAAGAAGAATTTATCAAATTCGGAGCGATTTACATCATGTTGGCCCTGTCACAAGTTCAAATGTAGGTCGTGGATAAAAAACAATGCAATAGTTTGACTTGCGGGTGATTTTGGTGGGTCAGCAGAAATATTTGGTGGCTGCACTTGAACCAACAACCAAATCGCGTGATTTTCGTGGGCCAACAGCAAGCAAAGCAACTGCAGAGAAAAATAAAATATTTACATTTATGCGCAGACAAACAGAAATGAATGTTATATACATACATACATACGTTCTTATTTATTTAGTTTTTTTTTGCATGCGAGAGGCTCGTTCTGCGCTATTGCTGATTGGTCGAGATTTGTGGGGCTTGGCTGCTCTGACGTCACACAGCGCACGCCCATTTAAAAAGCAACGTATCTATCAGATACACGATTGCGTGACGTAGTAGCTGCTGACGTAGTAGAACGTAGAACTCATATACCCAACTCAAATTCCAGGGCCTATGTCAACTTGGCCCAATGCTAATGAGCTTTCTCTTACATAATGCCGGTATTTTATAATTTTGTCCACTAATTTTACCCTTTTGGCCTTTCCCCATGTAATTAGTGTGTACACTTTATACACCGAGTACTGCGTGTTCTAGGTGTAGATACAGATACTTTCCGTAGTTGCAGTTCCTTTTCTGTATCTATATCTATGCAAACGCTTTCGCAGCAGGTGAGCCTGCTTTTGGGCGCTCTGCGAGCCTGTTCCAAACGTGGAGCGTGCCAAATGTTTGGTTGTATTTCAAGTCCCGCCAGCGCTGCGTTAACGACCCCCTCTGGCCAGTGGGGGTTAATGGGAGCAGGGACAAGGCTAAGGGTGTTTGAAAAGCGTGTACACACAACGATAACAGGATTTCTTTAGAACAAGCTCATGGAAGAAACTTTTTAAGTACATACAGTGAAAACATAAATGCTGTAATCAAGAATTTTTATTTTTTCATACTCCCAAATAAGCAATTTTACGTAACACAGGTTAAGAAGACATCTACTCTTTCTTTACATTTAAAAATAAAATTTTAATATTCCTTTAAATTTAACTCATAAATCAAAAAAAAGTTTAATTTGGTTTAGGTTCTGCTAACTATTTATTATGTTTTTAAACCTGTTCCAGTAAAAGAAAATAAATATGTTACTTTAAATTTTTCAGTCAATTGTTTTTTTTAGTACATATTTGTTATTTTAAAATACTTTTATCCCTGTATGTCTGGATATTTCTTCAAATTACCCACGTGTATGAATAAATTATAAAATATGGCCTGTGAGGTATCAATATAAATACCTTTCACTTAAAAGTAATTTCACGTGCTTATTTATAAAGCATTTGTATGCACAAAATTTCCATACAAAATTTCCTCAGGCTCTTACTCGTGTTGATATTAAATGCGTATACTCATTATCTGGCCCATTTTTAGCTCGGAGCTCTGTCATGTTTGTAATTGAAAAGTCCCAAAGCATGGAAATGCTCATTTCAATAAGCTATGGGCCACCGTAAGAGGCAATCCATTATGCTCAGTGGCAGCCGCATTTTTTAGCCGCACAACAAACGTGATCCATTGAACGTACTCGCAGCTAGGCAAATAGTTTTCCTCGACTGGGCAAATGGAATTATGATAATGGAAATTCTACAAACCGAACAGGCAGCACAAAAATATCTATGAATATCTGTAGAAACAAGTATACCCGATTCTGATGGTAGAGAGAGTGCGTTTGTTCGGCTGCCTTATTTCTTTATCTGTAATCTTTCTGTGCATACGGAAGTGCAGTAAACAGAATGTGGCACGTGGGGAACTACATAGTATATTTTAATTTCCTTTGCAGTTCTACGATCTAATAAACAAATACATTGTGTTGTTTATCCGTTCCACATTCAGTTTTAATAAGATACATTAATTAAGTACATTTCATCGATTTATTTACTAAAATGCCGATTGCATTTTCAAATAATTTAAAATACATAAATGGAATTTCCAAGCTTTTCAAAGCAAAACGTTTATATTAAACTATGAAATTATTTTAGTGATAAGAAGTTCGTCAATTATTATTATTGTCAATTACTCTTTAGCATGTTTTATTTATTTATTTTACAAATAGCTACAACATTAATCTTCACGAGTAATTTATAAAAATAAATGTAGCTTTATGTAAATAATCTTTACCCAAGTTCTCAATCGAAAAAAAATGATGAAATTGACATTAAAATATCCTTGAAAAGCTAAAATCTTCCATTGCGAAGGGCATTCAATAAATTTGCAGATCAATTGCAGATGCATATATTTACTTTGCCTTGAATTAATGGAAAGGCAGAAGCAACAAGCCGAAACCCAGGAGATGGCCTCCATGTGCTGTGCAACGAAAGTTGCATCCCCATCCACATCCACGCCGGGTTGAATGCAATTTCAAGCAGAACGCGAGAAAACCCGACGATCCGAAATAAAAATCTGAGGAACGAAGTCGCCTGCAATTCCAGTTTGGATTTTGCCGCCAAGTGTCAATAGCCTCGTATGGATAAAGTCTTCACCCCGGGACCCATTCAATGCCCATAGTCGCTGGAGATGGAGAGCGGGACCAGTTTTCCGAGGCTCAACAGAGAGAGAGAGAGAGAATTCAAAAGCGAATTCGGGGAACTGGGAGAGCGGCGAATCCACATCCACATAGAGCCCGGCGGAGGCCTTTTTTATTGTTTGGCGCGCCATTTGCTAGCCAACATTCGTTGCGTGCGGTTTAAGATACAAAGATACTCCACGCTAAGAAAGATACACGCGAGTGCCACCAAAAGTTGTGTGTGGAATCGAGCATATCATAACCGATACATATCCAAATAAAAATATATATCTTTTGAAAAATTCATACCATATCACTTAGTTAGTTGGCTAATGAGGAGTGCAAAGAAAAACCAAAAAGACATTTTTGGCCAGCAACATGTTTGAATGTTGATGCGCATGCGCCTTAAAGTATTCTATGCTACGTGGGTGGCCGACGTGTTAAAGGACAAAATCGCAAGTTAAAGGACATTTGCCAGAAGTTGGCGTATTATTCAACAACTTTTATCGCCAACTACAGAGTGCAAAGTGAAAAAAGCTGTAAAAAATAAACAGGAAATTATCGAAGAATATAGAAAACATATCCCCATCGTAACACTATAACCCTAACGAAGTTTACATAATCCCCTCGATATGTCCACCGCATCTTCGAGCAACTCCAGTGGCGAGGAGGCCACCAAAAAGCCCGGCTCCAACAATGAGGAGAGCTCCCACCTGCTGGAATCCGCCGAAAATGGTGCCAAATACGGCTCCAGACAAGCGGTCAAAATCGTCAAAGCCAGCGATAATGGACGTGCCAGTTCCACCCCACATGTATGCAAAAAATACACAAATTTTCATAGATATGAACACTGAGAAAAAAATTCCCAAATTGCTCCTATATTATTATTTAAGGTTACTATTTTATAAAAATTATTTAAATCAAATCGAAGGAAATTATTTTTGTTGCAAATTGAAATATGTAATCATATTTTTATTGATTTGCATTTGCATCTCAAGGTGCTCCCAATTTCTCTTTTTATATTAATTAAAATTCAATGTTGTTATGATACATTTTGAATTTAGATTTAAAAAATCCGAAATTAACGACCAATTTATTTTTTTTTTTTCTGTGCTTACTTAAGTTAATTTACGTTGGCCAGCTGGCTAGCCAAGCTAATGCAGCTTTTGATAATGACCTTGGAAAAAGCCATGGCGAAAGTCCAATTAACGCAGTGCGAAATAAGGAAAAACGGAACAGGAAATCAAATTCCAAAAAACACGAAGTAAAGATACTCTATCTATAAAACGAATACAATTTTAGTGCTTCTTCAAAGTTAGAGCATTCAAAAACTAGGCTGTATTTCCAAATGAAAGCCCAAAACAAGCAAACAATCGCCACTGTTGGTAAAGTAAATGTGTAGCTGAAAGGCGAAAGATGTTGCCGCTAAAAAGATATGAGATATAAATAGTTTACCAGGCAATTATCAAACTGAAATGTGTATTTTTCACTCCAAAAGCTATCTCTATTAACCGAACACAAAAAGCAAAATGAGAATAACAATTTCACATTTGTTTTTCTATCTGCACGAGTTCAAATACCTCGCATACATAATTTCCGCTTAACATATTTTTAACGATAAGCAATTATAACACAATTATGCTTTGTGTTTTTAGTGACCTTTATCTTGAATACAGTAGCTTATCCGAAAATATTTCCTACACTCATGAAGCTTAGTTCTCGTTGGTGGATCGCAGAACTTACCAACCTCATAAATAACAAACCGATGTGGAAACTTTCTATTTTTATTTGGTTTTTATGTTGGACAAGGTCACAAACGCCGAAACAAGACTATGAAATACAAATCATTATCTATTGGAAACTGATTTAACGAAACAAAAAAAAGATAAGTGAGCACTTGAAAAATAGGGGCGTACCCCGGATTCCCAGGAGAGAGATATTATAACAACAATAAGCATGATACGGATTTTTTTTTTTTTAATTCCACATATAAATGATAATTTACCATACAAATTCAATTGAAACTCATTTCAACGACTACACAAAATGAGTCAACAATTTCGTGGATGTTTATTTTAGTAAAAATAACATACGCATTAACTGTGGCACCCCTTCAAAATCATTAAAAATGCTATACCTTGTACGAACACTGAAATACCCCCAACAACAAAATTGTATGTCCAACATTTAAAAACATTTTAAAATGCGACCCACAAAATTATGAAAAGTGGAACAGTTTGATAACATAGTATGGCACATTTTTCGAATATCAATGAGATACTTAAACGATTTGCCATAAAGTTTTTTATATGTCTGAAGCTATTAAGCTGTTTTCACTTTCGTTATGTGTTATTAAAACCACCGAATTAAGACATCATTGAAAATTTAAATAATGGCTTTTCAATGCTTTGAGTATGTTAGGAATTATTCAAAATAAATAATGCCTATTCAATGCTTTGAGTATGTTAGGAATTATTCAAAAGAGTCTTTTGAGCTCCAAATGATCGAAGGTGATCTCAATTTTCAGAAAGGGTGTTACAAATCACTTTACATTTCTATTGTTCTCTAACTTCCAGAACTAGAGTTAATTTTAAATACATATAATAATACAAATATACGTCTATTTTTCATGCCATTTAAAGATAAATTAATCTATTAGTATTCTAAGTTTCCATGATGATGATGAGTTATTGTAAATTTTATAAATAACCACTCAAGAAAATACGTATAAAAATTTTCCCATAATATAGAGTTATTCTTTCGAAAATGTAAAAGGAATTTTTTGAATTGCCCCTATGCAAATGTTATTGCTAATAGCCCGGGATTATTGTACATAAATTAGCAAAGACAGTTGAATAGGTTTGAAAAATTTGAGCTGAATTGGCTTATGCTTTGCTTATAGTGAACCAGTTTAGTGGAATGCCACGGGGCGTATGAAATTACCATGCTGCTCATGTCGCGCACTGTTGCGCCTGCCACTGACATTGAAACGAACTTGGACCTAGCTCACGCAGTTGACATCTTTGGTGTGGCGGGGTTTTAGCACCCGAAAGTGGGTGACTCGGATTCCTAGAGCTGCCTTTAACTGGCAGTAATGCTAAATTTAGACACCGAACGACAGGCAGCCAATGGATTGACCACATCAGCCGCAGACGGAACTAAAACGAACCAAGGCACACAGAATCGAGGCAGATATCGATTTCAGACGTTTCAGACGCGATTTGAACGCTTCGTTTACTCTCGACTGGCAATCTGGAGGTGTGTCCCATCGGCCCCAGTAAAATGACAGTTAATATGTGGGCGTACGCCCTGTTCCACATGGCCTTCTCCTCCTCCTTTTTCCAGCTGCAAATCTCGACTTGCATTTTCACGGAAGTGATTTGTTCTCTACTCCTTTGGTTGGCGTGGGTCGAGATTGGCAATGGCACTTTGAGTGGGCTTATCGAGTGGGCGGGCGACACATGGGATAAAACAAGTAATAGGCGAAGAGAAAATGGCCATAAATTACCAATATGCCCCATGCGAAATGTCTTTTACGACGGTCTTTGCAGTTATAAAAGAAGTAATTACACATTCAATTATAATTGGCATACTTATATTTAATATCTTACAAATAAATTCCCGTAAAATTTGTATAAGTAAGATAGATGGAAAGATGGATAGATGGATACCAGGACTGGCCCCTTTTTCCGAATTTAAGATTTATTTTACAGGCAAAGTAATTAAAAAGATAAAATTTGAAAATGTTTTTCAAACAGAAATACCAGCGCATTATATAGCAAAAACAAAAAGCACAAGCCTTCTTTTTTAATCGGCCAAAAAAGCTTAAATCACTTACTAAATGTGCGATAAGTGAAGTAATTTTTGCTTGGTAATTGAATAATACGAAAATTTCATTAAATTTAAAATATCTAATTATCGTTGAGAAGTTTCTAAGCAATAATATATGTATAATCTACAACTATAACTATTTAACTAAGGACCACACAATTGTTCTAGCCTATGCTAGGACTTCTTGTCAAAGGTCAAGTTAAATCAATATAGATACAAGTTCGCCATTCAAAAAAAATCACACCCCTTTACGCAGACGATAAAGCACCAATCGCATATCCTCTGTTTATAAACATGAAAATATAAAAGCTTTCGATAAGTAAAGCCCTGATATTAGCCGTCTGATTCTCTCACATGTGGAATTTCGGCAATTTACTGATTAGGCACGCGATAACCATCGCTATATACACCTAACGATTACATAGTAATTTATGGGCTTTTGAACGGAAGTCAATGAGTATGGCCAAGAAGGTGGTCGAATATAGTTAATTGGTGCTGCATGAGTGATCCTTGACGCCTTGAAGAGGAACGAAAATAGAAGGGGAATGGAATGTTGCTAAGAAATATCTAAAAGTGTAATGGAACCAAAGTGACTGGCCGAAATTCATGGCTTAATTTTATTAAATCACGTTATATTTGAAACGTTATAAATTATTTAAGTTGATAAGATTATCTTCTTGTAGTCTTAAATGAACTTATATTCTAATACATAGAGGTATTATACAGCCCTGTCTACTTGATGGAATCTCAAAAAAAAATATTTATGCCTAATTAGGTAATTTCCAATCACTTAATCTATACCTTATCTCAGATTCTTTCAGATTAAGTACAAGAAGTTTCATTGATCAAGTGTTGGTCCTAAAAAGTTTCAAGTGGAAACACATGAACATAATAATAGTATTTTAAGGCTTATTATTATCAATTTACGCTTATAAGACTCCTCACTTTCTTAACTTTAGTGCTCACCCGGCATCAAATATTTTCAAAAATTCTGCAGGGGTCTTTAGGGATTTGCCTGTCCCAAGCATAGTGATCCGGACCACTAGGCGTATGAATGATATCGGATAGTGAGTGTGCGTGAACTTGGTTCGATTTTGGGCGACTTCTGTTTATGTGAACGGCAAAATGAAATAATGAAGCACTTAAGCACAATCGGAAAGAGGAAAGCATACCTGGGGTCTTTTTTTTCGGTGCCGGGAGACTGCAATAAATATGGGTGCACGGCCATTTAACGGAATACCCACTATCGACCTGCCAATAAATGTCCTAATCACTGGGCGGGGGGTTCGGACCTTATCACAACCCATGGCTTGATAATACTTGTAGGTAGCTAATAGTTGGCCCTCAGTCCAAGTCAGTTGGCCAAAGCATAACGATCTAATTAACAGCGATTTCCGTAGAGTTGGGAAAGGTAAATTTCTCAAAGAAAGTCTAGAAATATTTATCGAAATTACTTTGGATTTTAACAAAATAATAGTTTCTATTAGAGTTCTGTTTTAACTTCTTAAATATTATTTTCTTATTTAAAAATAAATTTAGGCTATTTAAAAAGTACAGAGGACTCTAAAGACTTGAAAACAATAAGATTAAATAGCAATAAAATATAATAATTAATTAGAAACTTACTTACCAAATCTACTTCACCTCTGCAGGATCACGAGAATCTACTCGGCAACATGGTGCACACGTCGACGTCGAACAATTCGCGGAAATTGCCGCAATATGTGGCCGCATTGGCAGCAGCTGGAGGCGCCTTCGCTTGCGGTACCCTTTTGGGTTGGACATCTCCGGCCCAAACGGAGATCGTGGATCATGGCCAGGGATACGATTTTAGCGTCGATAAAAACCAGTTCTCATGGGTGGGATCGGCGATGACTTTGGGTGCCGCCTGTGTGTGCATTCCCATTGGTTTCCTTATCAATCTGATTGGCCGCAAGTGGACCATGCTGTTCCTGGTTCTGCCCTTCATCCTTGGTTGGGCCATGCTCATCTGGGCTGCCAATGTGGGTATGCTGTATGCCTCTCGTTTTATCCTGGGTATCGCCGGTGGTGCTTTCTGTGTGACTGCTCCCATGTACACGGGTGAGATTGCCCAGAAGGAAATTCGCGGAACACTCGGCAGCTTCTTCCAGCTGATGATAACCATTGGTATCCTGTTCGTTTACGCCATCGGAGCCGGTCTGGATATATTCTGGGTGAGCTGCATCTGCGGCATTCTACCCCTCGTCTTTGGCGCCATATTTTTCTTCATGCCGGAATCGCCTACCTATTTGGTAAGTTTGCAAATTATTTAATTAAAAATAAAAATGCTTACAAATATTCACAAAGTTAAAGTTTATCAAGTTTTATAAAACTATAAGTGTATCCAAAAAAATAATACTTTTTTTTTAAATTATAATCAATCCAAGTTAAGTTGAATTTCAAATAATTATCACAATTCTTAAGAATGTTAAAAAAAATGTTGTCTAGTATTAAAATGTTCATAACGCCTTAAAAAGAAGCATTAGTAGAAATAATCTGCCAGTCAATCAATAATTTATCTTGGGCAACCCCAAATTGTATATCTAAAAGATATGAAAAGCACCACGAGTTTCCCATCAAAAGCAAACATTTCTTTTCAAGCGTCTAATTTGTAAATCCCTATCGACAGGTTGCCAAAGATCGGTCGGAGAACGCCATTAAGTCCATTCAATGGCTGCGTGGCAAGGAGTACGATTATGAGCCAGAACTTGCGGAACTGCGTGAAACCGATCGGGAAACCAAGGCAAACAAGGTCAATGTGTGGGCTGCTCTGAACCGACCCGTCACCCGCAAGGCTTTGGCCATCAGCATGGGTCTTATGTTTTTCCAGCAGGTGTGCGGCATCAACGCGGTTATTTTCTACTCGTCGAGGATCTTTGAGGTGAGTTTGGGATGGGTCTGTACTGAAAATGGATGGCTCCTCTATGAGTCATTTCCGAGATTTGAAAATTCGAATATCGTTAAATTTTGAGTGAAATCTTAATAATTTAAGGTGCAATTAAAAAAACCCATATCGAAATAAATATTTTAATTTTTTGATAAAAAAAATTGTAATAAAAAAAACTATATATACTTCCTCTAAGTAATGCAAAATAAATTAAATTAAAATTAATTTACCGATTTCGTCCATTTCAGGAAGCCAATACTGGCATTGGAGCCGAGTGGGCAACAATCATAATCGGAATCATGCAGGTGGTGGCCACTCTTGTCTCCACCATGGTGGTGGACAAGCTGGGTCGTCGCATTCTGCTACTGGCCTCTGGATCTTCCATGGCCCTAGCCACCACCGCTATCGGAGTGTACTTCTATCTTCAGGGTGTGGACAAGACAAAAGTGGAGAGTCTGGGCTGGCTCCCAGTGGCCAGTTTGTGCATCTTTATTGTCATGTTCTCGATGGGCTACGGACCGGTTCCATGGCTGATGATGGGCGAGCTGTTCGCCACCGACATTAAGGGATTCGCTGGATCGCTGGCCGGAACATCCAACTGGCTGCTCGCCTTTGTGGTGACCAAGACATTCGAGGACTTGAACCAAGCCATGGGAATCGGTGGAACCTTCTGGCTATTTGCCGGCCTCACAGTTTTGGGAGTTTTCTTCGTTTTCTTTGCCGTCCCGGAAACTAAGGGCAAGAGTCTCAACGAGATCCAGCTCGAACTGGCTGGCAATCGGTCGAATCCTTCAGCCGTTTCCGATAACAAAGACGAGAAGTAATTGGGCAATTTAGTCCTAAGGAGCCCAAATCGTAAACCCGAAGCCCAAAAATGGACCGGAAATCAATGTTAACTTGCTGTTAATTTATGTTTGATTTAGGTTCGCGTCCTGTTGCGTTTTCGATGTATGAATTTGTTTATAGAATTTAATATTCGCATAGATTTTCGTTTAGGCATAGCGAGAGATTCAGATTGTAAAGATAAAAAAGAGGGAAATTGCAGCAAACTATAACTAAGAGCGAAGACTGAAGGTCAACTGCAGAAAAGCCGCAAGAAATGTAAAGCCACTGTTAACACAATGTTAACCGGCCTGCTTTTGCAGCATTAGAAAAGACAACAGCAATGTAAGAAAAAACATATATACCTATATATATATCCATATAATGTATGTATCCTTATTTAGTGTAATTCATTCAACCAACGAATTCTGTTTTACAAAATTTTAAGGCATATTTGCATTTGTTCGATATTTTAATGTGTTTGCAAGCATTTGTTCGATAATTCTTAATCTATTTGTACTATATGAATGTCTATGTATATGAACTATATATATATGTGTAGCTGTTTGGGTCTAAACTTCAAGGAGCATTCAGTCGATTCACTTATCATCGTCCGTTTATGTTGTAAGCCACGCCTTTTTGCCAATTTATTTATTACGCCAAGTTAGCGACAGGGGTTCATATTTTATTTAATACAAATTAAATAAACATACACTTTATTTTTAATAATTTTACATCCGATATTTGAATTATATTTTATAATAGCTGAAAGCTATAAAGAAAACCCCGTCTATCATTGTTAAACTTGCATATAGTATTTACGGATAATAATATTACCTATAAAAGTAAAAAATATATCAATATATTTAATATGTTGTAAAAAAGCATTTTTAATTGTTTGGGATTTTTGCTGACTTTTTGAGGTGGCCCTAAATGAATAATTTAAAGGCATTTATTTACAATTAACTTTTTCTACCCATAAAACAAAATATATTTTAATATTACGAGTTGAAATCTTTATTTGCAAAGCAAGTATTTTTCGTTATAAACTACGATAACTCCATATAAAATATATAATATATATATTTTTACAACAGCTATATATAAATTATAACTCTCTTATGACGAGTCCTAAAACTAATCAGCTTATGTGGTAAAACAATAAGTTATAATCTCAGATGTTGCTTGTTCAGAAGACTTTCAGATGCCAGAGAGAAGTCTCCGAGATATTCTTTAAAAGAATTTATCTCGATCAAAATTAAGTATTCGCAGCAGGCCATGTTCTGCGCCCATGGCCACCCAAGTGTGGGCGGGCGAATTCCAATTGCAACGAACGCAATTGAATCTGGTCAGCGCCAAAGTGTGTACATTTTGCGGTCGACGCTTTGCGTCCAGGTATGAGGACTTCTTTTTATGGGGCGCCGGGACTAGGGGATTAATTTGCACCCCATAGTCGCGGAGAAACTCATCCGCACTGATTGGATCCTTAGCCTGTGGAGTAGTGGCGCCCAGATGATGCAATTCAGTTGTGGATACGACTCTTCTGTTCACTAATGATTTTAGCAGAGCGGGCCCACAGTTGAGATCTCGCACATCCAGGAACACCAGATCGCCGTTGTCCGTCACGAACACCATGTGATTCTGCTGGCAATTCGTGTGCATTTCTCGAGTCGTCGTAAGAGTTCCATCAAGGGTCCTATGCTCGAACTGTATTCCCGATGGACTAACTGCTATTGTGCGAGTAAAATCTGCAAAATAATATCTTTTTAGACTTTAATTCCTTTAAATAATAAAGAAAGGCTTACGTGAACTGCTTACGACGAGTGTTTCACAAATAGGGGACCAAGTCATATTAGCCATATATAATGTGCAGATGGAGTCTTGTGTCAGTATAGCGGGTTTCGACCAATTGGCAATATCATAGACTATAAATTGACGTATAGAAGTGCCAACAGCAAGCCAACGTGGTCCATTTTTGTCATAATGTATATCCATAACTAAAAAGAAAAAACGAGTAAATATTAAATGCTTATTAGGATAAGCTTTATTAGTTAAACTTACATTGGACATTTCGCTCGCCTATGTAAAAGTAATTCAGAGGCGCAAAATAGGTTTCATTATTCCGATTAAAACAATTAATGCTATCCGTATCACCAATGTCCCAAAATGCAATGTTACCACTGGCATAGCCAGTCGCTAGGAAATTGTGGTTCAAAGCCTGTAAATAAAAGGTTAATTTTTATTATTTTTATTTATTTATAGTTTCCCAGTGCTACAACCATATAGCTTATTTGATTAGGAAAAACGTTTGAAGGTGAAAACTTACCTGCGACCAACAAATTTTAGTGCACTGATCCTGAACGGGATTGTTTACATCCAAGCTGAGGGTGATCAAAGATTCCAATTGAATAAGAACATTTTCGTCTGCATTCTCATCTTCTGTCAGCTCCAAAGGCAAAGCATAAATGTGGACATCACTCAAAGAATTACCCACTGCCAAAAGGCCCAAACGATTGGATGACTTATCGTAGCCACCGCTCGGTAAAAAGCAGAAACTGTGAACTGGTCCACTGGGTACACGAAATCCGTAATGAAGCTCAGGGCGTAGGCCCCACGATTTATCAGCAGGTTTGTCGGATACCACCGTACA
The DNA here is from genome assembly GCA_018153305.1 of Drosophila kurseongensis. Taxonomy (NCBI): domain Eukaryota; kingdom Metazoa; phylum Arthropoda; class Insecta; order Diptera; family Drosophilidae; genus Drosophila; species Drosophila kurseongensis. The sequence continues at coordinate 10,906,359 of JAECXX010000005.1, read as the reverse complement.
TTTCAGCAACAAAAAAAGGGCTTCTTCATCCTTTAATTTTGTATGCCTTGCATACGTTTTCATCTTTGGACGCAGGTAACATAGTAAATATTGATCCACAATTTTCGGGGGCAGGGGGACCCAGGCGAGTTGTTTAATAGGCCTGCCAAGGAAGCTCACATATTCTCCTGCCAAAGAAAGTACCATTGGTTAAATCTGAATTTATGTATTTTATGTTGTACTTACCTTTTTTGCTAAAACCTTCAAATGGTGCCAACTGTTTCCAATCGTCTTCTTTGCTTACATTACCGTAAGCATAGCGCATGGATGTCGTCTCCTTAGAGGGCAGCAAGCCCCTAGACTCCTCTGCAGAAACCTTCGAATATCTGGGCAACAGTCGACTGAACAAAGGATCGACTTTATAATTGCTTTGCACGCTTTAAAAAATTTTAAATGTTAATATTGCTGGATAATTTGTGTTTCCTTGGTTCACTTACAATTCGTTCCATTTGTGGGTCGCCCTAGCCTCCAAGTGGTGATATCGCGAAAGTACTATAATAAACCAAAATATATTAGTTTTGAATAAAACTTATATTTAGAGTTTTACTCACAAGGTTTCTGTTGACTCTCTCCCGTATTTACTGGCCGTTTTATTTTTCTTTTCCTGTTTATATGTCCCCGTTCGTTTGTCTTCGTTCGTTTTGTTGTGGACAAATTATCAGCAAGGCTTCCCTCATCTTCGGTGCTTAAGGAGTCCTCATTGGAATCGACTCCTTCCGAATTATATTCCTCAGAGGACTCATTGTCTTTTGCCATATCGTAGTCAGAAGAATCGCCATCGAAGTCGTTTTTGGCGGTAGTCTCCTCTCCAGGCTTTTGTGAAGTCAGTTCCTGCCCTATTTTCTTTAATTTTGTTTCAGCCCTGGAAAATAATGTTGCTTGTTAAATATGGAAACATGCTAATATGAAATAAAGTGTCCTTGTTTAAATTTGTACATAAGCCTTATTAAAAATAACTGACTTTTGGTATGTCTGTAAAAATCTCACAAACTTACTTGATTGTAGACTTCCTTTTGGCACGGCCGGCATTGCTGTATACCGTCTCAACGACATCTCCATCCGCAGGCTCCTGATCATCCTCATTCTGGAATACGTGGCGCTTTGGGCAGGTTCGTATGTGTCCCGGTAGTGAAAGTTTAGTATATAGTTTATTGCAGAAATCACACGGAATTCGCTGTTTATTGCCACAACCCTCCAGGTGAAGCAACATGCCCAAGGGGGTTCCCAATTGGTGATTACAGAGGCGACATATTAGCTTTTCGCTGCTATTTTGGAGATGGTTCTTCATCATTGTCATTACCCAGGCACGCGTGATTTTCTGTGAATAGGATTCAAATTAGAGACTTTTTTTATTCCATTGATATGTAAACCTACCTTGGGGGTGTCTCCAATAGGCCAACCCACTCCATAGTGCTCTCCCAGATGAGTTTGCCAATTTTTCTTATCGCAGCGTTTCATACACAAGCCACATTGCAGTGGACCCTCACCCTTGCCATTGTCTGTTAAATCCTCTTCGGAGTCCAACTGTTCCCGCTTTCGAATGAGCAGCAGGCGAAGATTGAATTCAACTATGCTTATTGTTTCCGAACCTTCCTCAGTCTTTAGTTTTTTCGCCGACTCAATTTCCGTATCGACAGGAGCAGCTCGCTTTCTTCCCCTTTTCGCAGGCACTTTAGGCTCTTCATGTTTTGGTGAAATCATTTCACTGAAATTTGAGGCCCTAGACTTACGTGATTTTGGATCTGCTGGTACACTATTGGCATTACTTCCTCTGCCTTTTGTAGGCGCAGACTCAGAATCTTCTTTTTCTTTGGGGGTATTAACTGAAGTGATAGGCGTGTCCGGAGTGACTGAACCAAAAGTCTTTCGTGTGACCCGAGCCTCCTCCACTGGCTGAGGTTCTTCTGATGGTGTCGAAGAAGGTGCTGTTACATTGGATTTAACAGAACTTCGAGATTGTCGTTTTTCTCTTAGGCGTTTAAGTATTATTGGTTCATTCATTTCCGCAAGGTGTTCTTTAGGGTTTGGAGCCGGTTCGGGTTGATTAACTGTTGAGATTATTACTTTCGCTGTATTACTTCTAGATTGACGTGTTTTCTTAGTTTTTACGGAAGTGGTTGATAGGTTTGCTTCCTCGGATGCTTTAACCTCTTCCAGTTCCTCTTGTAGATCTGTGTTCGAATTGCTTGTCTCAAGTATTTTAACTTCTTGAGCTTTAACAACTGGTGAAACCAATAACTTTGGCGTTGAACTCCTGGATTTGCGCTTTCCTTTGGAATTGACCACTAGGGTTGCATCCACCGAAGCATTAAGTGTGTCCATATCTTCTGTTGATTCTTTATTTACAGCAGTTATGAGACGATCGGATGTTTTTTCAGGGCCAGAAACCGCGGGAGTTGTTGAAACGGATTTGATACTACTATATCGGGACTGCCTTTTTTCTTTTGGTTTCACACAACTTTTATCATCATTGGATTCCCCTGGAACATTAAATAATTCATTTTCTGTATGTACAAGAGTTTTCTCTGAAGCTGTGAAAGGTCCCTCTTCATCCTTGGATCCATCAATGTCAGATGTTTGGTCCGGTTTTTTTCCCACTTCATGTTGAATATCAGGTAAGACTTTAATTTTTGGTGTAGTGCATCGCGACTTACGATTTCTTTTTGATTTTAAGGATGTATCTGGTTCCTCAACGGACTTCGACTCTTCCTGTTTTTTTACTGCATTTACATTTTCTTCTTCCTCGAAGGAGTTAACGCTTTCCAAGTTTTCTTCCTCCTGTTTTTTAGAAATTTTACTCTCCGATTTTAGTTGGATATTTGCAACCACATCCGGTTGAGTTGCAGGGGTGACTTTAATTATTGGCGCTAAACTCCGAGATTTTCGTTTTCCTTTTGACTTCGCAGATGTTTTTGGTTCTTCATTAAGTTTTTCTTCTTGCTGATCTTCTATTGAAATCGTATTTTCTCCAGTGGTTAATAGAATATTTTTATTCTCAGGATCTTTTACAAATTCTAGGATTTCTTTAGCCACATTCTTTACGTTCTTAGACACTGTATTTTCTGACTCAACTGATTTGCGCCGAGTTGTTTTTTGGTTTCCTTTTTCATTTTCCTCAGTTTTCTTTAAATCTGAATTTTCTGTATAATCCAGATGTTGCAAATTTTTTGTTAAAGCTGAAGTTACATTTGGTTTTTGAACCGCATCACTGTCCTCCAGGACTCCCTTTTGTTCTCTATCATCCAAAGATCCTGACGTTATTGAACGACCTCTCGTCTGCCGTTTCGTCCTTATATTCGTTAAACAATCTTTACTTGTGGAAGGTTCATTTGTAGTATCCACTCCAAAGAGGGCATTTGATTTGGTTGACTTTCTTGTGCGTTTTCTTAATTTACTGTCAATAATTGTGGAACCCTGTTTGTCTATCACAGATTTTTTCTGATTTTCCTCCGTAAAAGTCTGAGAGTTTTGATTGTTATGCTTATCTGAAGCATTCAAAAGTGCCTCTTCTAGATGGGTGTTACTAATATCGGCAGTTGAATTTGCATCTCCATCGGTTTTGGGAGGATCCTCAATTCTTGTTAAACGATCTACTTTAGATTTAACTGCTGTTTCTGTAGGATAATCCTGTTTCTCATTTGTGGCTATGTCATTTTTATCTTCAACTTGTTCACTTGCATTTACAAGTTTTTCCCAAGTAGTTGATTCCCTTAGCGGAGAAACTTCACACGCTCTGTCTTCATCGATGGATGCGTTATCCCCAAAATCAATTGGACTGGTAGGGCCACGACTGCTGCTATCTGAATCGTCTGAAAAAGCTTCCACAACCTTAGGTTTGTTGATAGTAAACTGGGTATCAACCTCAGAATTCTTTTCTTGTGGCTGTCTTTCTGTAGGCTGCTGCTCTTCCTCAGTCTCATCATAATCGGGAGTTGCGTCATCACTTATGTCCGTTTCGTTGAGCTTCATTTGTCTGACTCGCTTGCTTCTCACTGGAATTTTAGAACTCTTCTCCTCTTTGTTATCGAAGCCTAGAAATATGGAACCATCATCATCACTAGTGCTGGATGTGGGAATGCGACCTCCTACATTTGCACTCACTGGATGGAGAAATTCAAAATGGTTTGACTTTTCTTTCGGAACTTTCTGACTAACTTTTGAGGATCTCTTGCTGAGGACCGGTCTTGTTTTTACAAGTTTCTTGCGGGTCACCGGTTTCGGTGTTTCCTCTGATTTTGGCGTTGGCGACAACTTTTTGAATTGTGAGGTCACATTTTCGGCAGTCAAGTGCCCAATCAAATTCTGTACTCCTGTGATATCGGACGTCCTATTAACACTAGAAGTTAATTCAGACTCCTTGCGAAATGGTATCTGGGCTTCTCCCTGAAGCGGTGGTACATCCTGAGAAAGGATATCTATGAGGGAGACATTACTACATGACGGTGTGGGCTGTGAATCCTCTAAGGTCTCCTGCGCACTGTTCTTCTTACTGGGTTTATTTTTGGGCATTTTTGGTGGATGATATAGCTGGGTTAGATCACGTTCTGTAGTTGATTTCGTTGAAATCTGAAGTACTTCCTGGAGATTTATGCTAGTTTCCTCCACTCGAACTTCTTTACTGGACTGACTGACTTCTTCGCATTGCTTATCATCTGTTGGCACCTTTGGATTGTTTTGAACACTAGATAAATTAAGATTTACTTTGTCTGAGGTTAGGCTATCAGAATTGTGTATTACCTCTATTCCTGCGACTCCGTATCGGTCCTCCAGCAAGCTGTGATCGATAGCCATCGCCTCCTCATCGCCTTCCTCAAATTCTATCCTAGTTTTCTTTGCCTCAAAAGTCTTTGGGATACTCGGCCTTTTAGTGCGTTGCACTAAGTTGATTTTTGCCCTCTTAGATCTGACAGTTGTTCTTTTTGCAGGGGGATTAACCTCGTGTACAGGCTCAGTATCTAACACTGGCCTAATTTCTTCCAAAGGCACTTCAAATTCTTTTTGCTTACTAGGATCTTTAGCGAAAATTGTTGTGGATATCTCTGGACTTCGAGCATCCTCATTGTGTTTTTCGCTTGTACTTTCAAAGTCCAAAGATTTTACTACACTTGGTTTGGTTGCAGCCTCAGAAGGTTGCTCCGGTAAGTTAACCAGTACTTTATTCTCCTCCAGAACCGAATCAGCCACCTCGTCAATATTAGCCAATGACATATCCAATTTAGCCACGCTGCTTTGCAGCCTCACCGCACTTGGACTAATACGAAGTACGTTTGTACTATCGCTGTGTACATCCAAAGTGGCGTGCAGTATATTCATACTGTCCATTTGAACAATCTTTCCAATCGACAAATCCTCCTGGGGCTGTTGAGGCTCATCGACTGGCGACACACCCATATAACAACATTCGCCGTCTCCGAAAAGAGCGTTTAATCTTTGCTCTTCCGGTGAGAGATCCAAGAAGGCACTTTCATCTAGTGGATTTTCAGCCGCTAATTGTGCTATGAAATCAACCGCAGTTTCAACTTTCTGTACTGCTGGAGATGCCAAATAGCTTGATTCCGTGTTAGGCTTTCCAGAAAATGCATTCACTTTTGAAGTTGTCGCAGCACAGGGGGTCAAGTCAGGCTGTATTGGCTCTGCAGATTCTTTTTTAGAAAACTCCTTGGTTTCGCAAGTTGAAGGAATACAGACTGGCAAGTCAAGAAAGCTTGTTTCTGGCTTAGGCAAGTCAGCAGTATTGGATGCTGTTGTTACCTTTTCAGGCAAATTTATTTTCTCCGGAGTCAAAGGAATATATGCAGGTCTGCTGTTTTCTGCATCCATTTCTTCAGTAAATTTTATTGCTTCTGCAGTGTGTACTGGCAGAAGAGAATTTGATTCTGTAGCCACGGCACCAGGCAACTGTGTCGAGGGAATATATACAGGAAAATCCAGTGGGTTTTGATCTGTGTTTACTTCTTCTATATTTGAAGTTGAAGAAATATATTCTGAGTGTTTGGGAGGACTTGATTTTGTAGCAACACCTTTGCAATATTCCTTTGGCTCAGGAGTAGATTCCGGAGTAGCAGGGTTATGTTCAGACAAGTGAAGAGTATTTGTTGATTTGTGATCTAGTTGAGGCAACAGTTTTACATCAAGAGTTGATGGAATATAAACCGGAAATTCAAGAGGGCTTGCTTCTGCTGTCTTCTCTTTAGGATACTCTTTTGGCTCCTTCGATTGAGCCTCAAATATCTGTTTCGATTCCAGGGTCGAGGAATTATCTACAGGTAAGGGATTTGAAAATAGACTTGAACCAGAACAAGCTGGCAATTCGTTGTCCTGTTTCATCGGATTATATACGTTATTTCCTTCGAGAGTTGCAGGAGTAAAAAGAGGCGGCTTATTTTGTTGAAGTATCGTGGTAATAGTGAATGGCCTTTCAGTGGTTGAAGTAAAGTCCTTTGAAGAAACTGGTTCCGGTGTTTGCGGGAGTTTAACCTGCTTCACCTGATGGCGAATCTCTTTGGCCATCTCGGCCAGTTTTTCCCGTGACACTTTGAACTTATTGGCATTCATAATTATCTTGCCTTTAATAATCTTGGATTGCAGACTGGTTTGAACGGGGCTTTCTGGAGGTTTAACCTGTGACAAAGACGTGGACACCGTAGCATTTGGCAGTCGCAGCCCACTCAAATCAATCTTTTCGTTGGGTGCCAACACCTTGTTCTCCAGCACAATCAGTGGCGGAGAAGGACTCTTGTGGAGTCTGATGGGAACAGCCGAAACTGATTGAGGTACAGGAACTTGTGGAGATGGCTGAAACGGATGATGTGGCAGCAGCTGGGTGGACGTCTGCGGTGGTTGCTGCACTACAATCCTTTGTGGAGTGTATGCCATTTGCTGTACAGATGATGAAGCAGGATGATTTTGTTCAGGTATCTCCGGCTGCTTCATTAACGTCTTACTACTCGATCTGCACAAGTCTCGGTGTTTGGGCAGTTGATTCACAAGATTGAGCAGCAGTGGTGGCTGCTTTTGGCGAATAGTCAAGTCCGCCTTGGCAATGGGGAGGGAGAAGGCTGCAGGCGGAGCTGCATTTCGAGGAGCTGAACCCTGGGCAGAGGATGGCGACATCGCCTTGGATGTTGTTGGCATCTGCTGAGGCTGGGAATTGATGTTAATGTTTTTGTTTAGTATACGGTTTTTTAACAATGTCTTGACGTGCTTGGAACGATTGGCATTCGTCGTATTGTATACTGTCGGGATAGGTGTCGTCTGTATAGGCACCGATTTTTCTATAAACTCCGAGATCATAAAACGCTTTACCATGGGCTGCGGTGCTGCGAAGTGAGAAAAAAAAATTATTAGGTAGGGAACAGTAGGGAAATGGATGTACAATATTACATGTGTATCAATTAAAATGTAAAGACATTTTAGAAATATTTTTTACCCTTAAACCTAGCTAAATAATTTTTTTGGGACTAAACTGTATTCTCATACATATGTACATATATACGACTTTTTACATGGATTTCATTTTGGTAAATATTGCCTAGCATAAGTTGAAAATTTTGATACATTTTAGTAATTAATATAAAAATAAATTTAATAAAATAAATTTAATAAAATAGTTTAATTTATAATTTTAATAATAATTTGCTAAACAGTTGAAAAATTTCTGACTATGAAAGGTTAATCACAATGTTATTTATGTAAAGTAATATTATTTCAAAAAAGAAAAGATAAAACGTTTCCTGTCAAAGATGGAAATCATAGTTAAAGCAACAGTAAATTAAACCAGATGGAGCATATAATAACAAAAACAATCACATACACACAAACACAGCAGTTGGACCACGCTGGGATTTGAACCCGGGCCAAAAAGCGAACTCCACTGCCTCGCATCGACATTTCGTCCCTAACCTCATTTGCAGCCCGCATTTACAGGTTGGACCATCGAAAGAATATAAATGATAGTGGCGAAAGTGACACTTGAAGATACTTCATAGAGTCAAAATTCAAAAAAAAAATAGTCCACACATAAATGGACATTATAGTTTATGAATTCAGAGGTTTTTGAAAATTTCGGTTTTTTTGTTTGTATTAAATAGTTAGGTAATAAGTTATACCTTACTTTTTGCAACAAACTTTAAGCCATCAAAAACTTTTATTCAATATAAAAAAAGTCAAGCTTATTTTTTCCTAAAAAAAATTAAAAACGATTCAAGTTTGATTTTTAAAAAGTTAATTCTTGTACATAGGAGGTATGCTTGTTATTTTTCATCCCACCCTGAAAACCAGCAGGCAAAAACGGTATTCCGCAAATTTGTTTACGTTATTTTTTGTTTAATTTGGGTCTTAAATGAAAATTAAATTATGGCCTTTAAAGCAATTTTAAATTTTAAAAAAGATTAAAAATTGACGTTACCATTAAAAAAAGTTATATGTAAGCAATTTAGATTTAAATTTAACAAGCGAAATATGAGATAACATTAATTAGCCAGTTTTTTGAAATTGTGCATAAATCCTTATTTAAAACTAATGAAACCCAGTTTTTTCGCGTCCCTTTGGTCGCTTATGTCGTTTATGTAAAAATGCTGCACTATATAAAAATAAAATATTTGTAGGCGGTAATAAAAGTAAAAGTGAAGGAGCCATTTTGGTCATGGAACGAACTCGTGAGGAATCGACCCAAACGAACTCTATACAACAATCTGCCGTCGCCTCAAGCAGCTGCGCCACCGCATCGGTTTTCAACTCTTGGTCCCAAACTCGTACACCCATTTAGATAAAACTATGAATACCTGACAAAACTCCCGGCTAACGGCTTTTGAGAAAAGCACAGAAATTCAAAAATAAAGATAATTACCAGGCTGACGAAATTGTTGTTGTGGCTGCTGCAATGTGCACTCTGCTGCGTTCGACGTCGACTGCGCTGCGGCAGAGGGCGAAGGAATACTGGATGATGGAGTTTCTACCTTCTGGGCTCCAAATTTTTGATTTCTCAGGACCTCGGCTAGTTGCCTGTCCAGTCCCGCTTGTTTTAGCTTGTTGAAGTCCAGCTGAATCTTCTTAATTATCCGCTTGGGCGGAGGTGCGCTTTTGGTGGCTTCGGAAGGAGGGGCATTACTTGGATTACCGGGACTGGGTTCATTGGAGGTGCTGGCCACTGGCGCCGGTGGACCCATGATGACCTGCCTCCCGGTACCGTCCATTTCTGCTGTTTAAAGAATATTCTCTCAAGACTGCAACAGCTTTTCCATGAAAATGACGACAGAAATCACAATTCTTTCACACACTCGTATTGGTTGATCGGCTGTCGTTGGTTTGGTTTTTTTCATCCGGTCATAGCCAAGTCTTGATTATTGAATATATTGCGCTCTTCCTGGCTTTATATGCTTCACAAACACTATTTATACCTTATTTTAGACCCTTGTCTGAACTTTTTTCACTTTTAAAATATAAAAAAGACCAAGCATGTGCAACTCAAATCGCTAGTGTGACCGCGTATCTTAATTGAAAAATACCATATAAAAAAATGTGCTAAAACAGATTTGTATTTTTTTTAATATATCATACAAGCATAATTCAAAATAAAAATATACAAATTCTACAAATTGGTCCATAAGGTTTTACGGTGCCGAAAATTTCACAATAGTTATATTTGGTCGATTAATTCGGTTTTCGAACAGTCGCCCAAAAGAGTTGTTGCGAAAAAGTTGTTGTATTTATACTTCATAAAAACGAATGGGCATTTGATTTATTAACATTTAACAACTGGCCATTAAAATAGGCCCAAGATTCCTTTTGTATTAAACCTTTGAGTGCTTAAATAATACTGAATCCAACAGAATTTCAAGGATTCGTTTCTCGCAGCACATGTACTTCTTATGAATGAAAAATTTGCTGTTGCAGACACACCGCCTGCGTGAATTGGCTTTAAATCATATTTTTGTCTTTGCAATTTTAGATATTAATGATTTCGTATTTTTATTATACCATGCCCATTAACTATCGTATAGCTCTAAAAAAAAACCCCACCACTACCTGCGCAGCTGTTGACAACCCTGTTTAGTACACCACCAACAATAATTTTTTACCAACGCGAAAACGTTTTTTTTCCAAACGCATTGAAAATCAATTAAAGTACAAGCAATGGACTTCCAAAACCGCGCCGGCGGCAAGACCGGCAGCGGAGGCGTGGCCTCCTGGTCGGAGACGAACCGCGACCGCAAAGAGCGTCTACGTCAACTGGCCCTGGAGACTATCGATCTAAACAAGGATCCGTACTTTATGAAAAACCATTTGGGGTCCTACGAGTGTAAATTATGCTTAACACTCCACAACAACGAGGGCAGCTACTTGGCCCACACGCAGGGCAAGAAACACCAGGAGAATCTAGCCAGGCGAGCCGCCAAGGAGGCCAAGGAGGCACCCTCATCGTTGCTGGCGCCGGAGAAGCCCCGCGTGGAACCGAAGAAGTTTGTGAAGATCGGACGGCCCGGCTATCGGGTGACAAAGCAACGGGATCCCACCAACGGCCAACAGTCGCTGCTGTTCCAGATTGACTATCCGGAAATCACGGAAGCCATTGTACCGCGCCATCGCTTCATGTCCGCCTACGAGCAGAAGATCGAGCCGCCGGACCGCAAGTGGCAGTACCTTCTCTTCGCCTCCGAGCCATATGAGACCATTGGATTCAAGGTTCCCTCGCGGGAAGTGGAGAAGAGCGAGGGCAAATTCTGGACGCACTGGAACCGTGACACAAAGCAGTTCTTCCTGCAGTTCGCCTTCAAGTTCGAACCCAAGATTCTGCCGCCACCGCCGCCGAATCTTCATCGTTCGATGGGACCTCCCGGCGGATTCCCCATGCCGGGTCCGCCACGCCCAGCAATGCATCCCATGTTCAATGGCGTCCCTCCACCGCCACCAATGTAAACAAGCATCCTATCTAATCAGGGCGTCCGCTGGAATCTCTGGAGATCTTACATTGTTTTGGTTGCTTAAAATCCACCAAAAACGGAGAAACTACAGCAACAGCTCGGTATCCCATTAAAGGAATATATTTTCAACTTAATAGAACTCGAGTGTTTTGTATATTTTATTTAAGGCTATTAACTAGCTTATCTAGATTAACGGGAGACTCCGGAATCCCTTCAAATAAAACACTTGACACTTTTCTACTTAATACAACACGAGTGCTTTGTATTTTTTACCGACTTAAGAAATTGAAAAAATATTGCTGGTTTCTTTGTAAATGTACGTCTTACAAATCGATCGCGTTTAAGGTAATTATTTTAAATTATATCTGTTTGCTTAAACTAGGCAATGTACAATACACTTGGCTGGGTTTTCTTCTGTCAAATGATTTTAGATCTTTTCGCGCTTCTTAAAATTCCTCTTTGAAGCACATCGGTTGATAATGTCCGAGACATGAGGCTTGTGCTCGAAGATCTTCATTAACTGATTCTGCGCCTCGTTTATGCCATCGGTAATAATCTTGCTGCGCTGAATGTTGCCCTGCAAAATCATTTGGTTGTTAGTTTGGAATTAAGATAAGTTAACTTTATGTAACTTACCTTTAGCAGTTCAGTGACACGCTCCATTTCGCTGTGCTTTTCCTTGTCCTTTTCCAGATCTTGAAGCATTGTCTCCAGTTTCCCCAGACTGATAACCTCTGATTCATTCTGCGGAAAAACAGATTGTTGATTGATTGTTATTTCAAAATTGCATTCATATTTCTTACCAAGTCCTCCATTTGGGAGCGCAAATGATATATTTTCCAACCATTAATCTTGCCCTGGACATTTGGTTGATTGGCCAGATCAATAACTGTGGCCCGTCGCTCCTCCCTTGGCTTCACATCCGTATATCGATGGAAATGATTGTTGGCCAACTTGTGGGTGGGTTTATATGTCTGTAAGTCAATGGGAGTATGAAAAAATAACCAAAATGGAGTCCCTATTCAACTCACATTAAGCAACGCACAATTGCGCGGACGTCGTATCACAAAGTCCACGGGATTGGCGTTCTCCTTGTTGCCAGTCACAGCGGGTGCACTGTTCCGATGGTTGGCATCGGCCGTCGTACTATTAGGAGCTACTCCCGGTGTCGCCGCTGTTACCAGCAGACCTCCATTGTTGTGTTTTTGCATGTAGGATGCGCCAGCCGGTGGCGTAGGCTCTGCACTGGGTGGAGGTAGCGACAAGGAAGCCTGACTCTGCGTGGAGTGCTGGCTGTCATTACTGGGGGATACAATTAAATATAATTCAATTGCCTTAGACTATTTAAAATCCGTTCAACTCACGTTGATCGACGTGCCTTCTTCCTGGAGGAACAGTCGTAGCTAGAGCTGGAGCTATTGCCAGTTCCATTTACACGCGTTCCCGACTGCTGTATCAATTGCGCGGATCCCATCAGATGAGGTGGCTGCTGCTGAGGCTGCTGTTGCTGGGGCGTTGGCGCTTGCACGTCCACGAAGGCACTGCTCCCACTGCGGGCTCCAAGTGAGGAGTGGCCAAGGCTCTGCTGCATCGACTGATGCGAAGAGTACAACTTAAAATTAACGAAAATTTGGTTAGCTATATTTCATGGTGCCTATTTTGGTACCCACCTCAGTAATAGGATTAAAATGTGTGGAATTATCGCGCCCACTGGCTCCTCCAGTTGCTGGCGGATCCCCAATCCTATCCTGCAATTGCTGATCTACACCAGGCGATGAATTTGCCGACACTGTTGTTGAGCCATCCGACGAATCTGGCGAGTCTGCCCGGGCTGTTCTCGTTGAGGAGACAGTGCCAATTGTGGCAGCCACACTGGGCGCATTGCTTGCCACTCCATGGGCCACGCGCTCCCGTTCTTTCTTGGCCAGCGCTTCCACAGTGAGTCCGGAGCTAACTGATGGAGGCACCGCCACCGATACTGGCTGGATATTGAAAGTTGTGCTCGAATTCGGGGTCATATTTGGACCACTGGTATTGCTAGCCATTGAGAGTAAAGTAGGTCCCAGATTCTTGGCCGCCCGTATGGGCGAACCCTCTGCATCCCGCTTCCGCATGAAGCTTGAAACTAGTGCTCCACTTCCTGCTGCCTGTTGCGGATTGCCCGCTCCCGTTGTCACCTTCACGGATGTATGCAGCGGAATAACCATGTGCTGCGGCGGCGCACTGTTTGGTCCTGCTGGTATAATCAGTTGTTGGTGGCCAATTGTTCGGGTAGCAGCTCCTCCGGCACCTGATGGCAATACAGTAAAAGTGGCCTGCGATCCGGTTCCGGCTGATCCCGCTCCAGTTGATGCATGACTGGCGAAGGGCAGCGAAGAAACCGACAAACTGGTACCGCCGGTGCTGCTTACCAATTGTGCCTGGGCCTGGGTGCTCTGCGTCACCGTTGTCGTCGTCAATGATAGAACGCCCGTGGAGGCGGACGCCGGCATGGATTCGTAGTAAATCGTAGCAGCACTTCCCTTTTCATCAATCTGTAAGGATAAAACCACATTAATTGAAAAACAAAAAAACAACTACCCTAATAATTCGCTAACTTTTCTTTAAATCAGTTTTACTTAAAAAAAAAACTATTTATTTCTTAGTGTCCAGAAAACTTTAGATTTAACTTTCATGTTGCATAAATTATAAACAAAGATAAACTTATAATTTGAACATTTTTAAACAGGAAAGCTAAGCAAATTATAAAGCAGATCGTAGTTAAAACATACCTTCATCAATTGGCTCTGTGAAGCCACCACCGGATTCCATGCGCGTTGAAAGCCCGTCACGGTTGCTCCGCTAGTGCCGGATGCATCTCCTCCAGGCGCAGACGTGGCCGGTGTCATCATCATCTTTCCCAGAGTTATGCCGTGAGCATTCTTGATGGGCGTCAGAGTGCCCGTGAGGATGTTACCACCTGGACCCACCGCTCCTCCTCTTCCGCTGACCGTTAAGGGCAGAACGGTCGCTCCTCCAGCTGCCGAAGTGGCCCCTGCAACAGAACTGGGATTAACCACACTGGCCGAGACATTCGGCACAGGTACCGCCTGAATGCTGGCCACGCCCTGCTGCGTCATTGTGGGCGCTCCGGTTCCTCCCGCGGTCGACAACTTTCCAACGGGATTTAGTTGAGTAATGGTCAACGATGGTTGGACTTTGGCGGTCATGGTAACAGGTGGTCGAATGCCTGCAGGATGTAAAAAGGAAATAAAATATTAGTATTTAAGAGACCTAGCTCCAAAACTTTTCGAAAACCCAAGGAAAGCACAACACTCCAAATTTTTGTTTTTTTAATTAAAGAACCATTGAAACTGGGTACATTGGTAACTAATTGTAGGAAAACTTGGTAGCGCTTTATTAAAAATATAGTTCCTGCGATAATGATGTCCTAATCTTCTAGTGGCATTCTCTTTCAATTTCACTAAAGCGCCTACAACCACAGCTTGCCGCCAACAATCTCTAGGGCCATCTTTTTTCGAAAGTAATCCATGTTATCCTGTGTGAAGGTGAGTGGAGCATACCGCGTAAGGTACTCAGCGAACATGCAGCTGAAAACGCCGCAGTCACTGGTGTTCCCCTGACGCGGCAAACCTTTCACATTACTAATGCGAAAGTCGCTGGTGTCAAAAGATTGGTTGCGCTTATCCAGCGACTCATTCCACAGGTACTCCTCCAGTGCGTCCAGCACTTTTTGGTTGCCTTTCCCCGACGAATCGTAGTACAGAATAGTTTTGTTACGCATATGGATGATGGCCATGCCCCAATGAACGTTGTTGCAATGCACAGGCACCGGAATGATGTCCTTGCTAAAAATATCAACCTTCCGTGTCCACCGCTTTACGCCCGCATGACCACTCTGCAGCAGGCGTGGCACAAAAAAGGTGTTCATGGCATACACACTAGGCAAGAAGAGACGCGACTTCTCCGCGCGCTCGGTCAATAGGTTCATGTAAAAATTAATTACCACATCGTTGAGCCACCTGCCATTAACTAGGATTTGGATTTCGCTGCGATTGATGTTAATGTTGAACTTGTTCACAAGCACCTGCTGGGGATCACCCTCAGCTAAATTAATCAAATACTTAAAGTGCTCATTGGTCATCGGAACAAGCCCGCTTTCTTCATTTTCAACCGTGTTAATCGCAGTATATGCGTAGAAGGTAGGCTTTGGGATATGTTGGTCAATGCAGAATTTCTCGTACAAACCGCGTTCGAAGGCAAGACGTCTCTTTTTGGCTCTTTCAGCCTTCTGAATTGCTCGTTCCCGAAGTTTTTTGGAATCTAGGGACTTTTGCGCTGACAGCTGCCTGAAGTTTTCGACGTAGTCGTCCTTCAAGAACATGCTGCTGGTAAACCGACGACGTTGCAGGGCCCTTTTGTGGAGCGGTGAGTTTTTCAATTGCTCCTTTACCTCGCTGTTATCCTGACAGCCCGTGGGGATCTGCGGAGACTGATTCGGTTTGACTACGAGGTTGTTGCCGGTTAGTTTGCGGATGAAGATGACGTGTTGATGAATGGCCTGTATCATGACCTCCACTTGGGCAGATGATACAGAAGCCGTGACGGGATTGCCATTCGCACGAGTCAGATTCTCAGCAGATTTAAGATCCATGGAGTCATCGATGGAAAATAAATTGGTGCTAGAAAATATTTGAGAAGTCTTCTCTTGCTGCAAAAATGGATTTGTCTTAATAACGGGGCTTTTGTAGCACTGACTGCGGATGAGGTTAATGTATCGCTCTCGCTGCAAGTGCTGCTGCTCGAGGACCAGCAGGCTATTGGGCACCTCGGTCTGTGATCCAGAAGATCTGCGGTGGCAGAGAAACGCGACATTTTTGCGCACCGGCGACTTGAATATAGACAACCCCTTGGGGCTCATTTCCCGATTTTTGCCAACTTGCTCTGTCATTGTTTTGTAGTCCCTATCAGCCCCGTTCGAAATAAGGCTGGAAAATGAGTTATCCATCGCCGATTCTTGACTGGTTGCCGAGCTTCCTTTTTTCAGGTTGTCGGTCCTTTGATGAACTTTTCCTGCTTTCGAACAACGAAATCCGCACAGTCGCTTGTAGAATTCAATTATGGGCGAAGAGATTGTCCGCAGTTGATAAGAGCAAATGACTTTCAATGTAATCTTCTTCTATCCAAAAAATATAATTTTGATTCCACTGTTGAAATGATATTAAGTTCACCGCTTCCTAGTTTTTGATTCCTAAATTGATTACTTCAAATTTTGTTATCGATTATGAATAGTGTTGAAAAACTATTTTCAACATAGTCCTCATTCCTAGTTGTTAGTTTTTACTAAGTTTTAATTAATCAAATTAAGAAGATAATGATTAGAAACAGACTGAACCTAATTTAAACCCACTAATTTTATTTTGCAAATTCACTTTGTTTACAATGGTAAGACCATTGGCTCTTTTACGAAAGGCAAAAACACTTTGAACAACTTTGACCACCTTTACAGAAAGGTGAATGTTACTGTCTTATTCTTTTTAATATTTCTAATGTTTGCTTGTCCCTTTATAACTTTTAAGGTACAACTGCTCAATAGCTTTTACAATCATTACACTGGGAACGTAACTTACCCATCTTAGCCGCCGCAGTGGTGCTCATCAAGAAGGGTTGCAGCATTACATTCCCGGCCAGACGTGCAGCGGATCCGATGATCTGCTGAGTGGTTCCCGTCGCTGGCTGCTGCAGTTGGATGATCCGCGTGGTGGGCAGATTGGTGGCCGTCAGAGCAGTTCCTCCTGCCCCGGGACCCCGCCCGGGCGCCACTGTTGCTCCACCGGAAACACTCACGGGTGTTGGCGAAGCCGTAACGCTGGTACCCAGCTGCGGGATGCTTGGAGCCCTAATGCTTATGCTCGTGGTGTTCAGCTTTGTGCCTGGAAAACTCTTTCCCAACGGAATGGGACGCACGTGTCGTGGTGTCACTGTAGTTCCTCCGGGAGTCGTGGTCGTCACTCCACCCGTGGGCGTGGCCACAGCAAAGCGAGGATTATATTGCTGCCCTGGATTCTGACTCACGTTGGGCGTAGACACATTTGAGGAGTAAACTAATGTAGCCTGGTGCTGCCTTTGAGGCAATACAGTGGCCACATAAGCCTGTGGACCTCCGCCAGGACCCGCGGCTTGTTGTGGCGTCAGGGGCTGGCCTGTTGTAACGGAAAGTGCTGTTAGGGATCACGATTAGAGTGTTGCTACAGAGTATAATCCATACAATAACTTACCTGTTGACGCCTGCACTGGAGTAGTGGTCACCACACTGGCATTGGAAATGCCCGCAGATGTCGTTATAATCCTCTGGCGAGGCTGAGGAATTGCACGGATCAGTTGCACCTGTCCCGTGGAACTTTGCATCCAAGCAGCACTATTGCTGGATGAGATCACCGCCGATGGTGGTTGCGCTGAAAGCGCCACTCCACCTCTGCTCACCGAGGCAGTCGCTCCGCGAACAAATCCTCCGGTTGAGCTGAGAACTGTCGGTGCCGCTGGCGTCACGGTGGCCGAGGATGTGGCTCTCAGGGGCGTTACGAGCCGCTGGCCAACTCCTACACCAACGCCTCCCATCTGGGTGGCTGTCACACTGGCTCGCGGCAGATAGGTGGCCTGGGTTACGGGCCTAGTCACGGTGATCGATGCATTCGCCCCACTCCTTGCCGGAGCAGCTGGTATGGCCGTAATCTGTGTCCTCCCCGTGGCCGTTACATTCTCCAGCTGCTTGATCATGGGCATCACCACCCGGACTTGTGTGGACTGGCCACCTGCCCCAATGGCTCGTATGGAAGCCGCCGTAGTGGCTTGTCCTGCATTCAGAGCAATTGGTGTGCCCAGCGAAGTTTGCTGCACGGGATTGGCGGCTGCCACTTTGATGGTGCCGCCGCTGAGGATCGGGGTGCCCGAAATGGATATCCCACCGCTGCCATCGGATTTCACGTGGGTAATCTTGGCGGCCACCGACGAGTGCGCTGCAGAGGATGGCAAATGGGATGGCAATGAGTACTTGTTTATGACGCCGCGCAGCTGCAGGGGCGGATGTGAGTGCGATACCAGGGATGCGGATGCGGATGCGGATAATGATCCAGTGGCTGCCAATAATGATGATGATGATGGATATAAAGATGGCAGCAATGACAACGATGGCAGTGCATGGGGATGCAGTTGTTGGGGACGTATCTTAATGGTTTTCAGTGGGGCTGTGCGGGTGGGAGTGTCAGTGTGTGCTCTTCTGTGAGATTTCGGTTAAAAGTTCCACACGAAACACAAACAATGGACGGACAGGTGAAATAATCGACATTGACTTAATCGTTGGGGCTTAAACTTAAAAATACATTTTTTTAATGGTTACGATTTTATTTTAATGACCTATTTAAAAGCTCTGCAAGTTTAATGTTAATTTATTTTAATTCTGGTCTTAAAATACATTTTTTTTTAATGTTTAAATGGATATTTTTTTTTTATTTTCAAACCTTTTGTTTGCAATTGGACAATTAAAAAATTTAAGCTTCCCAGAAAATTAAATTCTTACAATATTTTAATAAAAATTTAGTGGTTTACATATACTTTTGACAAATTTAATTAATTAAAATAAGCAAAGAAGTTTGGAACTTTTTGTTTCTTTATTTTTTTATTCAAAGCCCAACGATTAAATCTTTTTGTTAGTGGAGAGGAACAATAACTTTCCAGGGCTGTTGGCAACCCTGCCACGAATGCACAGTAACAACAAAACAAGCACACACACACAGAGTAGTACGAAGAGAAGAGAGCAACAAAGCGAAAGTAAGGCGCAAAGAGGAATAGAAAACAAACAGTGCGCGTATGGGAGAGCAAAAGAGAGAGGTGCACAAATATTATGTATACACACGCATACACGGACAGATGGGGCTTGCACGTATATTATACGTATATAAATATAAATATTCCACTTGGATATCGGCGAACTTACCTGATGGCGCTGTAGCTGTACTTCCGCCCCCTGGAACTCCACCCGTGCCACCTTCACTCGACGCACTCATTGTTCCAGTATATATTTGCGATTTCCTGAAAAACACATAGGTTTGGAATCAGATTTCCACGTTTTACATGATCTACCCTCTCTTTCTCTTCTTATCACTGTTCACTATGTATCCACAAATTCTCTGCACACGCACGCCTACAAAAACAAGCAAAGATCTACGATATTTCCAAGTTTTATTGCAGTAACTTGCCTTTTATGCTTATTAGAATCTCACGCACCGCCCTGCGAATAACGGTTTACTAGTTTCACCGCGCTTTCTATTAATCAGACTAATTTTCCGAATGTTTTTCTGCTCTTTCTTTGCTTAATAGCAGACAGCGTTACCATATGCTGCTAGCTAATTATTCTCAACTATCGCTAAAAATACTAAACGATAGTTGGCTAATGAAAATACCAAATAATGATTTCAGAGAAAAACACGTTATAATATACCGTTGCTTATTTTTGTTAATACTATGTGAATTTGAATATAAACAACATTAACAAATAAACAAGAAATATGCATTTCAAAAACTATCACTAATAAATATTTACCTTATTTTGAAAAGTTGAGAATAACTTCCAACAATGCCCAAGGTTTTCAGATTTCTTCGTAAAATTTTAAATTTTATTTGTTCTCTTGGTTTTTTTATATTTATATAACTTATATATGCTATTGTGCTGGTTTGATTTAATTGAATAATTCTTAAACTCTTCCATTGTTAATGTAATAAAAAAAGGCTAATGATATATACATTCTCCTATTTTATATTGGACTAAAATTATTGAAACTATGTTTAATCTATTAAAGTAGAAGAAGATTTTCTTAGTTTTTGATATAGTATATCAATTATCTTATTCGATGGGTGATTTTGTAAAAGATTTTTTAAATAACTTGTTTTGGATCCTGTTTCATCAAAACAAAGACTATGCAATTTTTCAAAAGTAGTACAAACATTAGTACCTGCTCCATATAATATTTTAGATAAATCTTTTGGCTTGAAAATTTTTTTTTTATCTAGAAAGTGGTTTAAATAATTGTTACTATTAAAGCAAGATTGATGAAAATTTCTTAAAATAGAAGATGCATTATTTCCAGTCATGGACAATATACCAGCCAAATCACTTGAACTAAAATTGGCATTATAAAAACGATCTACAAATATGGTTCTTTTACCTCTGTTGTCATAACAAATATCATGAAATTCTTTTAAAGCCGAACAAGCGTTATCTTCTGCTCCGTGTAGTATGTTACACAAATTACTCAGCGTAAAGCCTTCTATATCCTGTAAGAAATGACTTAGATACTTCTTTGACTTTCCTAAAAAGCAAAATTCGTGCAGTTTTTCTAATCCTTGTGCCGTCCCACTCAATAAACTACATAAATCCACTGGCTTAAAACCTATTTCATAGAAATCATGTAAAAGTTTTGACTTTTCTCGCTCTTCATTAAAACAAACACAATAGAAGCTTTTTAAAATAGAAGAAGCACGAATTCCTCCTCTACATAATATGGAGGATAGGTTACTTGGCTTAAAGCCTATATTATAGAAGTCATCTAATAGTTTGGTTCTTTTTCCGTTCTCATTAAAGCAGACGTTGTGGAATTCTTTAAAAGCATCTTCGGCTTTAGCTCCTGATCCACTCAAAATACCGGATATATTATGCATGGTAAAATTCTCCTCTCCCTTTCCATTTATTAAATGCTTTAAATGTCGGCTTTTCTTTCCTTTTTCATTGAAAAAAGCATTGTATAAATCCTTGAATGACTTTGGAGCGTTAATTCCTGATCCACTTAAAATGCTGGACATATTAGTAAGATTTACTCCTTCTTTTTCGAGGGTTTTTAGGTATTGTGTCTTCTTTCCCTCGTTGTCAAACCAAAGATCACATAACTCTTTAAAGGCTTTAGGAGCATTCAAGCCCCCACCATGCAAGATACTTGAAACGTTTTCAATGTTTACTCCCTCATTTTCTAGAGCTTTCAGTTGTTGGGTTTTCATTCCATTTTCATCAAACCAAATGCTATACAAGTTTTTGAAAGCTTTGGGAGCATTAGACCCTGATTTACTTAATATACTGGACATGTTCGATAGGGTTATTCCTTCGTTTCCCAAACATTTTAAATATTTAGAATTATTTCCTTCTTCGTCAAACCACAAGTTAAATAAGTCTTTAAAGGCTTTCGCAGCATTAGAGCCAGATCCACTTAAAATACTAGATATATTGGATAGATTTATTTCCTCCTTTTCTAATATTTTCAAAAACTGTGTCCTATTCGCTTGATTGTCGAACAACAATTCATACAATTCTTTAAAAGATTTTGCAGCATTAGACCCTGCTCCATGTAGAATATCGGATATGTTTGTAAGACTTATCCCTTCTATTTCTAAGGTTTTCAAGCAATGGGATTTGTTACCTTGTTCATCGAACCACAGGTCATATAAATCTTGAAAGGCTTTTGCTGCATTGGATCCTGCCCTGTGTAGTATACTGGATATATTTGGTAAATTAATTCCGTTTTCTTCAAGAGATCTCAAATGACGAGTTCTATGGCCATTTGTATTAAACCACAGGTCATATAAGTCTTTAAAAGCCTTTGCTGCCTTTGATCCTGCTCCACCCAAAATACTAGATACATTTTTTAAACTTATCCCTTGTTTTTCCAGAGTTTTTAAATATTTCGTTTTATTGCCTTGCTCATCAAACCAGATGTCATACAAGTCTTTAAATGATTTTGCAGCATTTGCTTTTGCTTTGCTTAAAATACCGGATACATTAGATAGATTTATGCCTTCCTTTTCTAAGGTATTTAAGTATCGTGTTTTATTTCCTTGATGATCAAACCATAGATCATACAAGTCTTTAAAAGCTTTAACAGCATTTAATCCCGCACCATTCAAAATACTGGACATATTAGGTAGGTTTATTCCTTCTTTTTCCAGAGTAGTTAAGTATTGCGTTTTATATCCGTGTTCGTCAAACCACAGGTCAAACAAGTCCTTGTAAGCTTTTGCAGAATTTGATCCTGCTTTACTTAGGATACCAGACATATTTGGTAAATTAATTCCTTCTTCTTCTAGAGTTTCTAAATATTGTGTTTTATTTCCTTGCTCGTCAAACCACAGCTCAAATAAATCTTTGAATGATTTTGCAGAATTTGATCCTGAACCACTTAAGATGCTTGACATATTTGATAAATTTATCCCATGCTTTTCCAAAGTGGTTAAATATTGTGTTTTATTTCCATATTTATCAAGCCACAGGTTATACAGATCTTTGAAGGCTTTGCTGGCATTATTATATGATTTATCCAAAATACTAGACATACTTGCTGTCTTTATTCCTTTCTCTTTCAGAACTTTTAGACATTTTTCCTCTATTAATAAATCTAAGAATTCATTAAATGCGGGTGTTCCTTGCTTACCAACTAAATTTTTTGCGAATTGCATTTCCTCGTTATTGGTAATATTTTCTTCGATGCATGGTCTTTTAGAGGCTGTGATATCTGTATCCTTAGCGGAACGTCTCTTTTTGGCTGTTTTGGGAACATATTCAGCACTTTTCTTTGCTGAATTCTTTGAATTTTTTCTTTCAGAGAGATTAACATCATTATTGGCTATACTTACATTGATGCGAGGCGTTTTTGCCGCTTTATTTTCTTTATTTTTTTGTAAGGATGTTAAAGACTTTTTGGCTAAAATTAAAAATGCACCTTGTTTTCATAATTTATGGAATTTTCCTTAACATTACATACCTGATTTCCGTCCTTTTTTTGATGCACCCATTATCAACAATTCAAAATCAGCTGATTGCACGTGTATCAACAAATGATCTCCCATAAACTGCCGCGGTATTGTGACGTTTTATGCTAATTAGCAGTGCTTCCTGAGCTCAACGAATAATCGTGTGCTTATTTTGCCGAGTATTCTTTTAATTAAATGGATTTCAATTTTTGTTTTGTTTTGCTGTTTATCGCTCAACAATTGTTAGTGTTACCATGTGCTTTTGGTTAAGATTTCTCGCCTATCGCAAAAAGTACAAAATAATATTGATTCTAAAAAAATTTTTCTCAGGTACATTTTATTTTGAATTTAATGAATTGCCTGTAACAACAAATAGTTTTATAACAGAGCTAAATGATAACAGAAAATAACATATTTGAATTCTAGGTTCATGCTTTGAAACGCACTTTCGAAAGCGCAAGTATTTAAAATGTGATTATATTGTTGACGGTACAACTTATATTTAATATATTTTATAAGAAAAGTCTAAGTTTATATAAAGATCTGTAAACACGTCAAGTAAAGATTTTTATAATCAATCTTACCAGAGTGCCGATACTCTAAAACCCAAGAATACTAATATATTTTTTATTGAAATAATTCAATTGTATTTGTTCTCAAATTTGTAACACAAAATAAATATATCTAATCAAAAGAAATAATATGTTTCCTTATTTTATTTAATTTATTTCAAAGCATTTAATTTAAAGATTTAGTATATTTCCCCAGCTGAGGTGGTTATTGTCTCTTGCCACCTGCGGCCACACTGGCGAACCCCACCACACCACCTCGCTTAGTTGTGTTTTCGTCTTGCCTTTTTCCACTAGTCTCTCTCGCGAAGTAGTTGGAAAATTGAGATTTGCAAAGTTTTCGCTGGGACCAAAAAGACAAATTTTCTAAAAACCGAAAGGAAATCATATAGTGCGTGCTTGTGAGTGTGTGTGCCATCAATCCTGTCGTGTGTGTGCGTGTATGTATGCAAGTGTGGGACCTCAAATTAAAAGAATACCACACTAAAAAAAACCGACACAATCACACACGGAAAAGAACAGTTTAATTCAATTACAAGTAAAATTAAAGTGAGTGCGCGATAATTGTCAACTGGCCAGGAGGACAGCAAAATAAACGGGGGTGTTACGTGAAAAACCCAGAGATCGTCGAGGGCCAAAAAATCCTTTTAGTGGCTGGCTGAAGGGAAAGAAATTGATTTTCCACAATTGCAATTGGAAGCAGAGAAGGAAAGAACAAGTGTGTGTGTGTGTGAAAGCGAGGGGGTGTCCGAGTGAAAGAGAGAGCGGGCGACGGAGAGAGCAGCATTTCCAGGCGTCGCATCCTCCTCCTTGTTAAATTGTCGCATGCAATGAATATTGTCGGGGAATATGAATATAGCTCCAAGGATATGCTGGGCCACGGCGCCTTTGCCGTCGTCTACAAAGGACGTCATCGCAAGGTAAGAGCATGAAGACTTAAAAACAGAAATATCTTCCAACCACAATTCCAACATTGGAATTGGCTTGGAAGAGATATCAAACCTTAACAAAAACAATTCCGTCATATGTTATTAACCTGTTTTTCCACCAACTGATTCGTTGTTATTGTTTTCATTTTAATGCGGGGCTTGGTCGCATTTGTAAATAATACAATAACAAGCTCCAAAGTTATTAAAAATGCGCCATTGTCAAAGATAAACACGTAGAAAACACCAAAAGCCAAAAGCCTCTCGCCAAATGTCGAAAATCAGCTGATCACAGTGCAGCTAAACATTAAATATAGTGCCAAACACAAAAAGGTCTTAAAAACAAAAACATTGCCTGCTTTTACATATATACATATATACATATGTATAGAAAAGTTCTTAAAGTTCACAAAGCAATTATACAGGTAGGAAAAATTACAGTAAAAATGCATCTTAACGATATAGCAAGATTTTAGCTGAGATTTTTACTGTCAGTTTATGACTAGTTAGAAAATTGTAAAAATACTATTTCATAAGAAATCGTTTAGTGTTTCGCTTATTTACTCTGTCTATAATGTTAATATGCTAATAAATCATAATAAAATAATTACAATTACATATAATAAAATATTTATAATAGTTAATGCACTAGAAAAACAATTATTCAAAAAAGGTTTTTTCCAACAACAATTTAAAAAATATTTTTATATTCCGACCCACTGTACCAAACCCAAGTAAATTTCTAACAGAAATCACAGCCCTTTTGTTGAGACTCAGGGCATGGCTCCCTTTTTTTTGTTTTCTTCAACATTTGCGTTTTGCTTATTTTGTTTATTTTCTAAGCAAAATTTCGGTGACACACGCACGTGCGATTTTTTTTTGGCGATAGAAATACAATATAATACGCAAACACCACTGCGTAGGATAAATACATACATATGCAAACTGATTGCGTTAGAAGTGTGTTGAACTATTTCAGGGTCATTTAGAAATAATGAAATCTAAACAATTGTAAGGCGCGTTTTGGGCCGCAAAAGGGATGAGGATTTCCAATTGGATTACAAAGTAAACAAGCTGAAAAATAACTAAATGTATTTAAATCGTCACTACCTTTTAATTGCCTATTACTTGTTTATGAACGATTTAATTTCAAAAAGAGCCTTTGGCTCATTATTTGCAAATAATCAGTAAAATCTGCTGTGAATATTTAATATTAAAAAATCTAATTTCCCATAAATCATGCATAACGCCATAATAGGCCTTTTTAATTGTCACCAGTTTAACCAGTTAGTCAAATACTGCAGGTCAAACAACTTTTATCATATCTCTTTCAATAAAAAACAATACTTGTTTATATACAGTGACTCCATCGCTTAATCGGACAAGTACCTTCTTATGATAAATGTGCGCTAAAAATATACTAAATGAGCTTAATTAATTTTTTAAAATTTTTGTATTATAAATATACACTTTCATCTCTCTAAAACAAAAGAAAAAACTCAACATTTTTGTTAAGAACCCAAAGTTTTCAAACAAATACAAATATATATCGACATTTGGCGCTCAACGAATAATCGGACAATCCCAAAATGAACACAAAAAATCGTTTTTTTCCTGGAATTCGATGCAAACTTTAGGCTTTTTGAATTGCGTTTGGTTTATAATAGAGATTAGGAGCAGAAAACATAAATTTGCTATTATAAAGTAGAAAAATGGCTCCAAATTCTATGTGGAACTTCGGCAGTTAGTTGTTAAGCTACATTTTGAATGAAAAACTGTAAGGGAAATCTCCGAATTAGTTGGAAAAAGCAAATCTATGGTCCACGACATTATTAAGCGGCTCCGTGATGAATTTAGATTTGCCAATAAAAGCAGGGAAGGCCAAAACAAGATATAAAATGACCGAGAAGAGAGGTCGGTTTTAAAAGAAATTAAACAAGATCCCTTCAAAGCTGCTAAATAACTAAAGATTTCTTTACAAAACCGAACTGGTAAAGACGTGTGTCCCAATACTGTGCGTAATACTTTACATAAATTCGATTTCCACGGAAGATTTGTGAGGAAGAAGCCCTTTATTAGCCCCAAGAACAAAAAAAAATCGCATTAAATATTCAAAAGAATATTTGATGAAAACAGAAGATTTTTGGAAGACGGTAATATAGTAGTTATTGAGGCCAAAAATTATTTTTGTTGATTTTTATTAAGTAATTAAAGGTTCTATTTAAATAAATATTTTTTGAGCTCAATAACTACTATATTACCGTCTTCCAAAAATCTTCTGTTTTCATCAAATATTCTTTTGAATATTTAATGCGATTTTTTTTTGTTCTTGGGGCTAATAAAGGGCTTCTTCCTCACAAATCTTCCGTCACACGACACACGACACACGTCTTTACCAGTTCGGTTTTGTAAAGAAATCTTTAGTTATTTAGCAGTTTTGAAGGGATCTTGTTTAATTTCTTTTAAAACCGACCTCTCTTCTCGGTCATTTTATATCTTGTTTTGGCCTTCCCTGCTTTTATTGGCAAATCTAAATTCATCACGGAGCCGCTTAATAATGTCGTGGACCATAGATTTGCTTTTTCCAACTAATTCGGAGATTTCCCTTACAGTTTTTCATTCAAAATGTAGCTTAACAACTAACTAACTGCCGAAGTTCCACATAGAATTTGGAGCCATTTTTCTACTTTATAATAGCAAATTTATGTTTTCTGCTCCTAATCTCTATTATAAACCAAACGCAATTCAAAAAGCCTAAAGTTTGCATCGAATTCCAGGAAAAAAACGATTTTTTGTGTTCATTTTGGGATTGTCCGATTATTCGTTGAGCGCCAAATGTCGATATATATTTGTATTTGTTTGAAAACTTTGGGTTCTTAACAAAAATGTTGAGTTTTTTCTTTTGTTTTAGAGAGATGAAAGTGTATATTTATAATACAAAAATTTTAAAAAATTAATTAAGCTCATTTAGTATATTTTTAGCGCACATTTATCATAAGAAGGTACTTGTCCGATTAAGCGATGGAGTCACTGTACATAGGAATAGTTAAAACGAAAAAAAAGGTCGCAAATTGTTGTCATTAATATGGAATGACTGTTTTTTGTTTAATTTTCAGTATAAAAAGCAAAACAAATCAAAACAACAGAAAACACGCAAAGTGAAAAGCTCAAAGCGAAAAGTTTTTCGAAGCGGCAACAGCTGCCAGATATTGCATCAGCTGTTTTCTGTATCCATTAAAAACACGCACCTACACACAAAATGTGTGTTTATCTCCTTTAACACAATATATACTTGAATTCCCATATGAATATGCCGACCAATTTTATCTCATACATATCGTATAGCGTAGTTGTCATTATTTTTCTTGTTCACCGATCTTGATTTATTGGTTTTAGTGCAACAAAGCAAAGAAAAAATGCTCTTATCAACGCAGTTGTGTGTTTTGTTTTTCTAAATTGCTCAAGTTCGTCTCGTCAGTAAATGAAATCACATTATTAATTACAAATGCAGTGTGACAACAACTACAATAGCAGTTACAATAACAATGGCACAATCGGTTCACACGTAGACCAGACATTCGTCTCTTTTTAATGACGTAAGACCATCTCTTTCTGTCAATTTGGATTTGTCGTTAATGGCTTGCCTTTCTCTCTTTTCCTAACGATCTGTTGATTTCATTTAATTTTTTCCTTTATTTTGTGTTCGTTAATCATTTAATGAAATCCCAAAATGATAAGTAAATAATTGGGTGAATATAAAACCCAAATAGTATGTGCCTTTCAAGTAATATATGACTTCCTTCTTTTTTGTTGTATTTTAAGAATGTTTTTTTCTTATTTAATTTTTTTTTTTATAAAAATATAGGAAAATTTAAAATGTATCTGTGATTTATCTGTTTAATTATGAGGTTGTATTTTATTGTCAAGTTGTATTGGGGTTTGTTTTAAATGGATTTGATTCTTCGTTGATAACAAACGCAGTTTGTGCATTTAATGCAATTCAATACAGTATTTTAATAATGCTTCTACAAATTGTATCCCGAAAATTATTGTAAGGTTTTTCGAGTGACAAATCTCGATATGTGTTTTAACATATCCATCCACTTTGCGCACTTCGACGGCAGTTGGAATTCGAGTTGATCTCAGTTCACTTCCCGCCTCATTCCTTTTATGGTTATTTTCAGTAACTGGTTTTGTGGTCCGGCCGTTTTCGATTTCTTTTCATGACTTAACGTCGTTGTAATCACTTGGGTTACTTAAGCAGCTCGAAGGACAAAGCATCGCGGAGTGCCTGGTATTTTTGTCTCCACATATGTGCCTTTTGCCTTCACGTGCTCGGAAAACTTGCTAAAAATAGTCGAACATGTGCAGCGACTTAAGATACACACCCATAGAATACTCGAACTTGCGGACAGAAAAGGAAATCCTCCTCAGAGGATCTAAATGCGATTCCAAAAATAGATGACAAACAGCTGCGGTACTTAGTACCGTCTGGTAGTTTTCCTTTTGCCATGAATGAATCCATCAATCTTTATCTGGTGAATACGCTGGCATGTGGAAATCCAGACGACACGTGTTCCATAATTTACCGAACAAACGCTTCGTTTTATCGCCCGCCAATTGTGTAAGCTCGACGGCGGAATCATGCAAAAATTACGTTCTAAGCGTGTAATGTTTATTGTATTTTCAGAGCCCTCCCCTTCTAACATTGCGCAATATGCATATTCATATATGTTTTGTTTGTCCATAGCGAAAATGCAATTGCAATTTTACATTTGACTTTGTCTCCGCATTTTTACTTTATTTGTTGCATGTGGCCTCGGGTAATGCGTCTTGACAATGTCTATAACTATAAAGTGATATAGAGAATCCTCTTATCGTCTTGATTTCAAAATACTATAGTGATGGGACCTTAAATTGTTTTATAATGAAGCTTCGGACAGGCCTCTATTAACATGATTAGAAAAACGATTACGACCTTTAAAAGAAAATACTGTAAAATGATTTTTTGAAATTAAATTGATAGACTGATATGATAATATTTTAATTATGAAAATGTCCTAATGTAACTTACATATTGGAAAATGCTTAAACCAAGTTTACGGTTCAAAAAATTAATTTAGTTTGAACTCATAATGTTTTAATATCAAAATAAAATAAAGGAAGTCTTTTGTTGGACAATCAAAATGAAAAGAAACCCACTCTATTAAATCGAAATCAGCTTTGCAATTCGTGATGGTGGGAACAACAGGCTAAACACGTGCGGACCAAAACAAATCGAAATTAACGCTCAAATTATTCAGCAAATGCCGCCAGACTTCTTCCAGCGTATCATATGAATTAGCCTAGGTATTTCTCACGCAAACTAGTTTGTCTTGTTCAGCTCCAGATCGGTGGTATTCTATATAAATTAACCGGCTGACTCGTGATCCGATCGGGCGTAAATTATGCGGTATTGAAATAAAAGTTTTGCGTCGCAAAAATATTCGAGAATTTCCGCGATTTGTTTTCAAAGTTTACGGCAGCGATTAGATACATTTTCACCCGCCAAACCAGTTGAAGTTGTTTGTATCCATCAGATACGTTGGCCTACGATGATGTGCTGCACTTTTTTCTTTTGCTTTTGTCTGTGGCTTCACTCCTTCTCGCATTTTCTGCGCAATTATTATCTTTTTTTTCGCCAGCTATTTTTGGCCAAAAGAAATGTTTTTCTTTCTTGTTGTTAGTTGAAAGGCCATTGCACCTAAAATACGGCAAAATAACAAATTTGCTTCGCCTTATCGAGCCTATCAAGTTCATTGAACCATTTTGGGAGTGGGTTTGCTGAAATATCCAACCAAATGCTGCACCCCGTGACCTGGAGACTTTGAGGAGTTACAGCGATCCCAAAGATCGGAGGTCTCGTCTCTAATTTCCCATTTTCCTCACACCAGGTGAGGCAACTTTCCCATTCGCTTTTGACACAGTTTTCGCTTGCGCTAAGTTGATTGAGGTGATTGGGTCAAGAACTGCTCGGTTTCCGCTGCCCGATGTCCGCAATTGTTTTAATGGGTAATCTAATCTCAGGCGTTTTTATTTTCTTAGACTAGAAGGTAAACACAATATAATGCAGTGACGTAAAGAACCGAAAATAATTATTGTTTCAATGAATTTCATTCAAGATTTTCTTATTATGGATTGCCTTTTAAAAATGTATATTTTTGGATGTTAATAAAATATACTAGAATTTAAACAGAATATTGTGCAGTGACGTAAAGAACCGAATATAATAGGTGTTTAATGAATTTCATTCAAGATTATTTTAATTTGGGTGTCACAAAGTACAAGAAAGCTTGTCAAAAATGGAAAATACATTTTAAGGGAAAGTTTAATATTTTTTCGGCCAATACTTTAATCATTACGTATCTAAAAATATGTTTAAGTCAGTTAACTAATCTTTTCTCACTGACCTGGTTCAATTGCCTTTTGTAATCTTGTAAAGTCACAGGTCATACACCATTAAACAATGCAATATGCTTGGCAACAGATGCAGTTGAACTCGCATTAAGATTGTCTCAAACAAACAAAAGTGCAGGAGTCTGTTATCGGTCAGAAGCTGCAAGAATTGCTTGATTCATTGCAGTTTACTCAAAAGGAATAAATAAAAATGCAAATTGTATAAATACATCTGCGAATGCACATTAAAAGATTATGTGCTTGAAGGAAAAACATATCGATTATCATTTCCATTCAAACAACGCGTGAACGCCGGCTAAGGTGATCCCATATTCTAAGGGGAAACCTATAGAATGTCTGGTGACATCTGCACCCAGTAGTTGTAAGTTTGTAGGGTATGCTGGGTAAATCAATTACAAATTGTTTTCTTCAGATATTTGTTTAAGGTTAAGAAACTCTCAACTGTTAAGATTAGTATTTGAATAATTATCCGTTTACAGTGCACAACTTATAGCCCGTTAAATATACAGTTAATGACATCATATTTAAAGCAAAATAAGCAAAGTACGGTTTGTACAATCTGAATAGGATAATATCGAGTCGATACTACCCCACCACACTTTCCACTATCCGAGCTGTGCTTCCTTGTAGTAGGCAAACTTGTTTAAATTTACACTTTCGTCTTTTGCTGTGGGCTTTAGTCAGGGGTAGACGGCGGAAAGAGCAAACACAGACAAAGAGTCATTGTCACCTGCTAAGTTAAAAGCAAATAAGGTGACCACATTCAGGGGACTCAGAGGAGAGGCATTTAACGACGTAGGCCTTATCAGTGGGGCGATTCAACCGGTTAAGTCAAATCAGCCGAGCCCGTTAGCTGGTGTGCCTGCAAGTCCGGGCCAAGTTCGTCACTCGAGCGCTCGAGTAAACAATCTTATTCACCGCAATAATGGGCCTGCACCTCCTCATTTTGCCTGCCCGCCGGTTGAATGCGTTTTTGCGTATCTAATAATAACATTTAACCGAGCGAGACCCTCCAACGTGTTGTGAGATCGTGGCATTTGCATTTTCGCATTTCCCTGTTTCAGTTCGTGCTAATTGAAGCAAGCCAAAGACATTCGCTTAAGGATATTGTAAACATTTGGAAGGCAAATTTATGGCAGCAGCTGGATGCAAAGATTATGGGTTTTAGATAAAGTAACACCATGAGAATGCAGCGCTTTCCACAAGGACGAGGTCAACAACACAAGATCCAGAAAAAACTCAAAATAGTGAATATAGTGGATTTAATGGTTTAAAGTGTACGGCCTTCTCACAAAAGTTAGGTAAAGTACAAAAAATCATTGGGCCTTAAATCCATAGCAATCCATATATTCGTGCTGAACGTTTATTTAGAATAGATTTGTAAACAAAATAAAACATTCCAGCATATGTAAATGCGCCTTTTCTGGCCGCTTTTAAACTTTGTAACCAGATAAATGTATTGTTGTAAATGGGATGAAATTTCAAGCATTTGATGAATAAATAATTCAGGATAAGAAGCCTGAGAATCAAACAAAAGTTAGGGGGTAAATTGGTTCAAAAGTAAATGACCTTTACAAAATGGTATTATTTTGTTAAATAAAATAAATATATTTATATCATTCACACCAACATTTCTTTGTGATCGAAGCTGAAAACAAATTTAAAATGGAAAACGTTTTAGTATTGTGCAAATTAAATTCCCATGCGAATAAATTGAATCATTGTGCTGACTTTGGCTTGTAATTGGGTTAGCCGTTCAATGACTGAAGTGAGTAACCCAAAATTAAATATTAATGAAACGTTTCGTTTCCTCTGTTACAGAAACATATGCCAGTGGCCATTAAGTGCATCACGAAGAAGGGACAACTGAAGACGCAGAATCTACTCGGAAAGGAGATCAAGATCCTGAAGGAGCTCACCGAACTTCACCATGAGAATGTGGTGGCTCTGCTGGACTGCAAGGAGTCCCAGGATTGCGTCAGCCTGGTTATGGAGGTGAGTTTGGCATAAAAACAACATAAATATAACCGCAAAGCGAAGCGATAAATTCATAAATATTTAATGCTTTTATGGCTCAAACGTGTGTGAGTCAGTTCAGTTTTTGTGGGATGGGAATTGCAAAGCAAAGTGCACGTCGGCCAGTTCCACGTCATTCCCCTCCACCAAAATTCCCACCACCACCTTCTTTAACCTCCTTCTCTTGACCAAAATGCTACGCCATTAATTGCGGAAGTTGCGAAATGAATTCGTAAACAAAAATAAAGTGAGAATAGAATGGTAAAAGCGTTTTGCACCGAATGGCTGCTACTCACTAATTCACTTGATTGAAATGCTTTCATTTTAACTGACAGCTCGGGGAATAAACTTAAAATTATTATAGGAAACTTATAGCCAGGTATATTGGGCAGTAAAACATCTAAAGTTTTTAATTGGGGAATTATAGTCTCTAAATGGTAATTTTGGCTATGAAGATGAGAAGCGCTTTTTTAAATCTTCAATTCAATAAGTTCTAAGGTTCAACCTATGTGGCAGTATTTCTAACAGGAAATACGCTACCATTATTTGGTTTTTCTTTTACTTGTTTGTTGCCTTTGTTGTTTTTCGATTTTGTTAATACGCATTTTTTTAATTCACACCAATTCAAGAGCACATTATGGATACCTATGTGTTTAACCTCAAGTTTGTTCAACTTAATTCGGGTTACAGGTGTTTGCATGCTTTTAGCGTTCAGTGTTGTTTATATACCATCTATTATCTTGAAATTAGGTCAAATGCTTGTGGCACGAGTATTAGCTTCCTTTTTTGAGCATTTTTACTGATAAGATTGGATAGCTTTGTTTTTTTATGGATACCCTTGAAGGAGGGTTAGTTGGGTTATTAAAGTAGATATATAGTTAATGCAGTGAAATTACAAATTTAAAGATATTCAGAAGTTTAATTTTTATCAAATAAATTGTTTTGATATACCAAATCCATCTGTACACAAGTGGGAGGTTACTAAAAAAAAATGGTGAAGTGGCCACATACAAGATTGCATGTCATCGGCATAGGTGGAGCCAAATCAAACTGATGGGGGTAAAAAGCGATAGGAAGGGAGTGTTTCGATTCATCTGCTGTTTATTGTAGTAGTTGGTACGTAGCCATTCGTCTGACTTTGGCCCCATTCGCCTTGTTTGCTCTGTATTCTAATTTGTTTGCCACCGGAGAATATAATCAGTTCGTTTTTGTGTTGTTGATGAATATTTATTGGTTCTGCGGCCACGTGTTATCCCACCCCGCTTTTCCCACCATTACTGGCTACTTTGGTTGGTCTGATTTGTTTATTTATCTTGCCAATATTTTACGATGTGTTTATTAGGGGCTTATTTTTTGTTGTCTGAGGATAAGAATGTGATAGGAAGAGGTTGGGATAACAATTCAAGTTATCAAGTGTTGTGTTTCAGATTGAAAAACGCCTTTACAAAATAAAAGGTTTTAATAGGCTGTACTTACCCACGATAATACTTTCCATTTTTTAACATTAAAACGTCTTTCTTCTTTTTTACTATTTACAATAATCACTTTTATTGTATTTTGGCAAAAGTCTAAGGCTAAGAACTAAAGTATGTAGTGGTTACATTAATTTAAGTGTTGCGATGGAAATTTCAATTGAATCCAAACCTAGAACAAAGCCAGGATTTTGTGTGGGGTCCCATTTACCAAACTCCTTCCCTAAAGAAAAGAACGCTAAGCAACTAGGCTGTTTAACCTACTCTGATTAAACACTAAAATCTAACAGCGGGTTGGTGTAATTTTTGTTCCTGGAAGCTTTTGTGCGGCAAACAATGTATTAGAAACTACAATTAGGTGTCACGACAGTTGAAATCTGAGTCATAGTAGTTAACTAATTAGCCATATACATATTCACGACGTATACCTATTTATAATCTATAAAAATGCCGGCAAAATGGAATTATTTCTCAAAAATGGAGGAATAGGATTCTCTTTTCTTCTTTGTTTTGGTTTTTTGGGAAGTTTTCTTAGGCTAGCTTATTCAATGGTATCTCCTCAGTGGGATGAACCTGATCCTTTGGCTCTGGTTTGCTAGTGCGGCAGCATTTGGTTTTGATGCCACCAATATCCTTGCGGCAAATAAGGCCGATGACAATGCCAATCACGGCCAATGTCATGATGCCTGGGGAGAAATATTTAGAAAGTTAGTAAGTCTTATAATAATAATAATGAGGGTAACGTTTACTTAACTTAAACGACCGCTTCAATTTTCAATATATATTACATTTTAACACATAATAGTACTTGTAAACTTTTTTTGTAACATATTTTGAATGCTATCACTGGTGGTTTGAGTTATTAAATTAAGGCAGAGAAGTACTTACAGATGAGCAGCGTGTTGATAGTCTCCGGGGAGATCTCCACCTGGTTGGTCTTCGTCTCGCCGGATGATTCCACACTAACCCCACTGCTGTTGGTCACGGTACTTAGAATTCCCGCCTTAGCCAACTCCGTGCTGTTGTCCATTTTTCCACGATTGCGATTTGCTGTGTGGGATTAAGATGGAAAACGCCACGTTAGCAAGATGAGATATAATATGATGGGATATTGTTTTAAGTTCTCACCAGTTCTTGGCGTTGCTGGCGTGGAAATAACTGGCTTTGGAGTACTGGTGGCCACGATGGGAAGACCGGCAATCTTCTTAATCGGGGTTTCCGTGGGCAGAATCAGACTCTCGTTGAAGGATTTGCCCACCACGAATTCATAGCAACTGATGTCAAAGTGGAGGAAACTTATGGTGTCAATGGAGTCCAACAGTTTACACAGCTCCTCAATGTTCTTCTGCTCCAACTCTGGCAGCTTAAGTTTAATTATTTTTGTTAGCGGCGTAAAAGCTTTCGTATTGATTTGCTGTTGAAAAGAAAATGCAAGAGAGGGACAACTATATATGTAGTATCGCAAACACAGCTGTTTTGGGGCTGCGCCAACTATCGATGGAACGATAGCGCTCCAAAAACGATAGTGCTATCGCACTTTTGGCGCTAAATTCTCACCTGTTTGAAATCGTTAATGTTCAAGCGGAGTATTTCCAGGGCACTCATGTTTTCGAACGTCTGCTGCGGCAATTCCGTCCAACTGCAATTGGTGCAACTGAACTCCAACAAATTGGGCTGGTTCAAAAAGGATCCATCCAGGCGTTGGGTTATGGAATTGTTGCTCAAATCGAGTAGGGTTAGTTCCTTGGCCTCCGAAAATGTGTCGGGATCGATTTTGGTTAGCCGGTTGTTGGCCAAACGCAGGCGCTGCAAACGCTCTGCGCTTTGGAAGACCTACAAAATAAAATGTTTTTAATTTATTCCAGGAAAATAATTAAAGAGTGTAAATCGTTGGTATCTAGGAATACATGCATTTTTGTTTAGTTTATAATTTTAAGGATGCTAAAGTTTGTTTGTTGAAAGATTTTCAATTTTAAAATGGCCTTTTAGGTAATACAATATTTTTGCACTGTCTAAAATTCTATAAAATAACGTAAAAAGTATTTAACAGCACTTTTTAACAATTGCTCACAAAAAAGAACATTAAAAATTTTGTTATTGTTGTTAAGTGATTAGTTCTCATAATATAACAATTGAATAATTATAGAGCAAGTTTAGTTGTTGTAAGTTTAGTTTTAATAGTTGTATGGCTCACCTCCTTGTCTATGTGACTGATCAAATTGTGATTTAGATTGATGTCCACCGCTCGGGAAAGATTGGCGAAATCCTCTGGCCTCAGTTCTGCAATTACATTGTGGCTCAGATCGATGATGGCAGCCGTTTTGGGCATGTCCAGAGGCACGTGGGTTAAATGAGCATTCGCACACTGAACGTATTTATAGTCCTCCAAACAAAGGCAGCTGCGCGGGCAACTGGGCTCCAGGACATGGTTACTGCGTCGGGGTATATCTGTAAAACAATACACCCTTTTGCTCTTGTGGTCTTATTATCAAACATCTTGACTCACTAAATATTGGTCGAAATGTGGTGGTGGTCGATGTGGAGGATGATAGTGGCATCAGTCTATTTTCTGCTGTCTCCGGCGCTTCAGCGCCTGTCGTTATCTCGCTGATATCAACGTCACTATAATCATCGTAGTCCTCGGGGAAATCGGCCCCTCGATTTGCCTCCTCACTGCCCGCTGGAGCAGCATTTGTGTGGCTAATGCTGGAAAATTGCATTTTAAATTAATACTAATTAGGGACCAGTGTAATCAAGCAATATCCTATTACTTCTCAATGTTTAAAGGCTTTTAAATCATTAAATTTAAAACAATTTCTCATTATTTATGCTGAAAATCACCAAACAATTATATTCCAACCGAATTTGCAATTCTGCTAAAGCAATTACTTGACAAATTTGTAAAGTGGTTTTACCAAAAACCCAAAATTGTCAATATTTGGCTTTAGATTGTTAGTTCTAAGTAGAATGTGCTTACATCATTCACGTCTTGAAGGTGCACACACCTCTCTAATTTGTCCTGAAAACGCTCTTGACCTATTTTGTTATAGCCACGCCATAGTCACACACAGAAACGTTCGTTGTCCCCACTATCATTATACGCTTTTGTTTATGTTTGCTCTACGAAAGAGCATGAATGAATATACGGACATCTGTGAGTAAACATACATATATGTATTTTTAAAATACAGTTGTGGGCAAAATAATAGGCCATATATTAATACAAATTTAGTTTGTATTATTATATTATTCAAAATCTACTAGTTTATGAAAGGATCATTTATTTTGATTAGTTTACATTTATTTCTATTAAAAAAAATAAAATTATAGTAAAGTATTTTTTTTTGTGTATAATTAAACAACAAATCAAACAAAACCCATTTAAATGTATACATTTTTGTATATTCCGTAGACTTTTTTTAATGTCTTACATTTCTGAGATTTACTGTAGATATTTTAGTAAAAAATAAACAGCCGAAACCCGTTTACTTCATGGCAAAAGAGACAACTTGACCGGTTTTTTTTCACGATTTCGTTTACTCTCACTTTTTTATGTTTTGTTTTTGCTTTGACTTGAACCATCCCTCTTCATTTTTTGAGACTTAGCTCGCCTGATTCTAAATCGTTCGTTATCCTGCTTAGGCGACTTCAGTGGGTGTGTGAAAATAGGTAAGAATCGGGTGGTAGTGTAGTTCAAGTGAGTCTTAAAACTGGCTTTTGGAATTCTCTTAAATTGCGTGACTTTTGAGTGAAGTTTCAATGATACTCGTCAGGCCATAAAAGTGCTTTATTTGACAGGGCAAACGACTTTTAAAACCGAATCTAGTTGTTTAAAGGTTTGGTTCCGCAAAGTGCTGATAAGAAATGCATTTATTGATATATTTCTACTAGATAATAAAGATATAAAATCAAACGTAACCGAATCGGCTTCAAGCTTCGGCTCACTTAAGTTAATGCCTATTGCGAAAGAAATTTAAACTGTAACTAAGCATGACGACCTACTCAACGTAATTCCCTTGACTACTTGAAGTCAAATGAGTAAAATTAGAAGCGGAGCACTCAAAAGCACTCTATTTTGACATTTGATTTGAAGTGACAGGAAAAGCAAGAAAAGGTTCCAAAATCAATATGAAAAAGTTTTAAAGAAGACTGGAGAAATATTCGTGATTTATTAAAACATTACTTATATTAAAGGAGAAATTAAAATGATTATGTTTTTATAATAGTTTATTATATTTTAACAAACATGTTAAATTACAGAACTAAATTTTATTTTAAGTTTATTTTTCTTCCGTGTAGTAGACCAAAATAGGAAATGGCTAAAACAAATCTGAGTCATAAATTGATTTTACTATAAAAGAGGAAAAGCAAGACAGTTGTAAATTTCAGTGCTATTGTCCGGTACCTTATAGGTATTGTAATGGTCCGATATTCGTCAAGGAATTCCAACCGCTGACCAAACACATTTGATAAGGAATAACGGTATAAATTATCGGGCAACAGCGGATTGATATTTTTATTTATCAGATTGTGTGATATGATTAGGTAGAGTGTATATTCATGCACCTAATATATAATAAGCAGCAATTAAGAGCTGTTGCCGTGGACTATCAATAAAAAAGTTGCTATTTTTTTTATAACCCCATGCGTGAGTATTCCATTCGACATTGATATCTCAGTGGTGAGCGGGTCAAAGTCCCGTTATTCAGGTTCACCTGTCGTTACTTCGATTTGAGTGAATTAATCATTACGAATGTTGCTCAACGGAAACTTTGCCCCTTGTCTTTCCTTCGTTTTTTTTTTTATAAATAAATGTATTACTTTTCCGAACCCCATAAGAATTTCAAATTTTTTGTATAAAACACATCGAAATATTTAAACATTTATTGGGGTTTGATTTTTACCTTACGCTTAGCAAAAATATCAAGAGTAATCCAAACTTGTAATACACGTGCATTATTATTGTTTATTGTTATTTGTTTAGCTTTTGTTTTCACTGCGTTTTCAAAGCTAGCTGTTAATATTTGTGTTTATTTATGGGATTTCATTTCATTTTCTTAGTATTGCGAAAGTTTTTGATGTAAAAATTTGCCAGCTGAAAATAGATTCGATTAATTTTTCTGAGGTTTATTTTGCTTTGTTTTGCCACTTCGCACTTTTAATGTTCTTCTGTTTTGGTTTTAATTAATATTTTCACGAGTTATTTCTATTTGCATTTGCCGGTTTACTTTTGCAAAAACTCAAATAATTTTTTGCGAATTTTTCACTCCGCTCCCACAAACTGTTCCAATCGCTGTCGCCTCTTAACTGAGCAAAAAAAATCGCCAACAAATGCGATGGAATGACTGAACAGGTGTGTGTGAGAGTTAAAGAGAGTGGAACGCCAAAACATTATCTCTCTCCTCTTTATCTCTTTTTTTTTAATCTCTCCCATGTTTTGTTTAATGTTTAGCCGTTATTGGTAATCTTATCAGTTCTCGTTAGTAATTTCTATGTACCTCACTCTCTCTATTTTTGTTTTGTTTTAAAGCAACTTTATGTCAATCAAAGTTTTAATTGTCGTATAAAAAATGTAAATTATAACATAATTAAAAAGTTAAAGAATAATTTAAATGTTAAACGTAAAATGTAAAGCTTTATTTTATAGATTTAAATTAAAAAGTCATAATAATCAAACTTAATTCATATATTAATTTTCATTTTTTAACAAAGTTTATATATGCCCAAATAAATATTATGTCACATTATATTGAGTAGAAAAGAGAGTTATGTATAATTAAATAAATAGTTTTAATCATAAATTGAACAATGATTTTTTTGTATCAATTGAAGTAAAGTGAAGTACTTTTTATATAAAGGATTATTGTGTCTATTCACAGTGTATTAACATAGTTACTATAAAATGTAAATGACTGAGCTGAATCATTCCGATTAAATTGGACGTGATTTCACTGATAAGTTTGTTTAAATATTTCATTGGGTAACACTTGATTCACCTAGAACTAAATTAAACTCTTGTTTTAATTCCGTTCCATGCGTCTTTGTGTTGTGATTACTGTGTGTACAATTTATAGAAGCTTGGTTTTTATCGCCTAGCAATATGTTGACCTTTAGTCCATTGCGTTTACTTGAAATAACTCGCGTTGTTTTATATTTTTATATGTAGTAAATTGGGGAACACAGTTTTATTTTGATAGCGATGGGGAATTTCGCTTTTGGGTTTCACAATCTCATTTATATATCTTTGTTTTTATAAAATCTTCTTTTGTGGGTCTTTGCAGCGCGATGTGACGTGCGATAGGAGCGAACGTCGTTTTGAAAATGAGCTACGAATGAAACCACAGAAGCGGAGAGCTCAAAAAGTCGAGGTCTAAAGAGTTTGTTCTCTTGGCTTTCAAAGCTCTCTTTATAATTATTTCTTGAAAGGAAAGAGAATCCCAATTTTTTCTTTAATTACGCAAGTGCATTTTCCAATAAACCGCTGACTCATGCGCACTTGTTGCCGGGAAATAAGTATAAATTTTAAATTCTATTTTATCCGTTTAAAATTCCACAAAAAACCCTCCATGTAGCGAGTGTTTCCCCATTTCGTTAAACTTTTACTTTTATATTAATGTATTGCCATTGCCTGATGTCACTTTACATGTCAATGACTTTTTTAATGTTCTTTTCTCTTCGCCTCTCTTCTGCGTTTTCACAAAAAGCGAGTGAAGTGAAATCTTTTGTCATTTCAATTTGGCTTTTTAATTGCCTAATGTTTCTGTTGTTGCTGCCATTGCTGGCTTTGTTTGCTCATTAAATTGTAAGTGGTCTATATATTTTCTCATGGAAAACAAAAAATCCATAAAACTGCCCGACACACACATTGCTCTGTGGGTTTTGACTGTGCGTTTGTGGAATACTATAGACATGTCTTTGATTGGCGCCTCAAGGTCAAAAATCGCAAATCCTTTTTGGCATGGTGTTTTGTCCAAAATAACAGCAATTTGGTGAAACGGGTTCTCTTCATTTACATTTGGCCGAGGGTTGCTTACACAATTCCTTGTAGTTCCTGTTCCAGTTGTATTAAACCTGAAACCCTTTTCAGGATTCAAAATTTTTTTAAACGAAATTCATGAAAGTTTTAAATACATCTATAGTTAAAACATATAATAGTATATCACTATCATAAAATACAGTTCGCAAACTTCTTTATAATTTTAAAATTTTTTTAATTAATTAATTATTTTTAAATAAGTCAAAAACTCTCAAAACGTTACTTAATGAATACTTGGTTAGAATAGTTATGGAAAAAAATATAATTTTATATATATATAATTTTTAATTGCTATTATTAAAATAATACATTTGGATAAGTCAGAAAAAGAACAGTCAGTATTATGTTCTGACTATAATAGACTTTTTCCTGTAATATCAAATCTTGACTCTCTGCCGCTCCTAAAACGATTAATACTTGCTTCATTGGCACAAGATTGATCTAACTATTACTTTTTTCCCCGGACCTTTACCTTTATTTTCCTATCTCGCGTCTATCCTATCGCGAATCGTGCCGTACGATACACGGCTGCGCCCCTCGGTCGGTTGGGCGGGTAAGTGGGCCGTGGGACTCCGCGCGAAAAAAAAAAAAAAAAAAAAAAAAAAAATATATACATACATATATATTTTTATACCCTTGCAGAGGGTATTATAATTTTGGTCAAAAGTGTGCAACGCAGTGAAGGAGACATCTCCGACCCTATAAAGTATATATATTCTTGATCAGGATCACCTCCTGAGTTGATATAAGCATGTCCGTCTGTCTGTCTGTCTCTTTCTACGCAAACTAGTCTCTCAGTTTTAAAGATATCGAATTGAACTTTGCACACACCCTTCTTTCCTTTGCACGCAGTATATAAGTCGGAACGGCT
Organism: Drosophila kurseongensis; assembly: GCA_018153305.1. NCBI lineage: Eukaryota > Metazoa > Arthropoda > Insecta > Diptera > Drosophilidae > Drosophila > Drosophila kurseongensis. Next base: position 10,864,262 of record JAECXX010000005.1, on the reverse strand, counting down.
GGGATCGGCCGACTATATCCTATAGCTGCCATATAACTGATTGATCGGAAATGCCATAACTTTGGTGTTTTTAAAGTTAGGAAGTTGGTATTTTTTATGAGTATTAAGAATACATCATATGAATAACTTTGGAGAATATAATTTACAGAATATTCTGCAAGGGTATATCAACTTCGGCTCCTCCCGAACTTAGCTTTCCTTTCTTGTTTTTACTATATCCGCTGACTAGATAAGATGTTTTAATGAGTCATTTTCAGAACTTCAAAGTTAATTGTTTCATTTCAAAGCAATATAACTAAGATATTTTTCCGAGTGCCATACTCATTTCAATCTTCTTGTTTTTTTTTCTGTTGCCGAAATAAACCGGAACTGAAATTTTGTTAGGTAACCGACAAAAGAAAAGCAGCTGGCTGATCCATAAACATATTTCCCTAATTCCAGTTCTTGATTAAGAAAATTGCCATAAATCATATTCGCTATGACCTTGCTGTTTTCTATGAATGTCTGTCGTTTGGACAAAAGACGCGCAGCTGAAAGGCGAAGACCGACTGATTCTCGGGGCTCTTGCATTTTCGCACTGATTGGACTTAATTCATTTGCATGGGTCGCATTTTACTGTATTTGGGGTCCGAGGAGATTTGTGTGCGCACTGAACTCTTGACTTGTGCCTGAGGAGGAAGCTCTCTTAATTGAATTTTCCACTTAGCTCTACTCACTCTTTTTTTTTGTGACAATTTCTCTTTACAGTACTGCAATGGCGGCGACTTGGCGGATTATCTGAGTGTTAAGGGGACGCTGAGCGAGGATACCGTCAGACTCTTTCTCGTGCAACTAGGTATGATCGGATTGTCGAGATCCTAACCCTAACTTAAGTTTATGAATGAGAACCGCAACTAAACTCCTTATCAATCCATCAATCAAATTTAATGATATTTCATACCATGTTTCTAAAATTCACATACATTTTAAGACTTAACTTAATTTAATTTTTCCCTTATTGCAGCTGGTGCTATGAAAGCACTTTATACCAAAGGAATTGTGCATCGTGATCTCAAGCCACAAAACATTTTGCTATCGCACAATTATGGCAAAATATTGCCAGCTCCATCGAAAATAACGCTGAAAATTGGTAAGTTGAATAAATAAATAGTATAATGAAGCTTACAAAGCTTAGGCCAACATAAAATCAATCACCTCTCCTTTCTTGAATTTTTTTTTTTTTGCTAAACTGGTCATTACTTAGGTTTTTTATATGATCATCTTTTAGCTACAAATTTAAAGTACTTTCGTTACTTGAAATGACTTAAACTCGTTTATCTTACAGCCGATTTTGGGTTTGCTCGTTTTTTGAACGAGGGCGCCATGGCAGCCACTCTGTGCGGCTCTCCCATGTATATGGTAAGTGTTTACTATACCCATACTGGAATAAATAAAAACTAATATTGGATATAATAATGTATTCTATAGGCTCCCGAGGTGATCATGTCGCTGCAGTACGACTCCAAGGCGGATCTCTGGTCGCTGGGCACGATTGTCTACCAGTGTTTGACTGGCAAGGCGCCATTCTATGCACAAACGCCCAACGAACTAAAGTTCTACTACGAGCAGAATGCAGACCTGGCGCCAAAGTAAGATGTCTTTAAAAATACCCAATCAACCAGAAGATAATATAAAACCAATTTCATTGAAGAATTCCAAGTGGCGTTTCACCGGAGCTGAAGGATCTGCTGTTGTGCCTCCTGCGTCGCAACGCCAAGGACCGCATCTCGTACGAGAGCTTCTTTGTGCACCGCTTCCTTCAGGGCAAGAAAGCGGCCGCGTCGCCAGGTGAGCCAAGCCAAGCAGCCAACCTGCGGCGGCGAGTCTCTAAGAGTGGTGTTCTTGCAGTTGACATGCCACCGCTGGGCGGAACCCCGCCTGCCAAGGCCAAGAGTCCCTTGCAGCAGCAGCTGGAGCAGGAACTGCAGCTCTTCAAGCTGGCCGAGCAGCAGCAGAAGGAGCGCGAGGAGCTGGAGGCCCAGGAGGAGGAGAATACTGGTAGGTGTCCTCAAAGATCCACCAAAGATTTTTTTTACCAAGTATATATTAGCCACTTCTAAAAGGTTTTCCTTAATTATTTTAAACGACCAGCTTTATGAAAACCTTACTAAACCTAAATACAGGTGATAATTCCTGAAGAAAATGCAGAAATTAGCACTTGGCCTTACCTAACAAAACGTTGTTAATTTTTAAACAAGCTAAAGAGGTTCAATTAAATGAAAAAGTGTGTCAAATGTTAAAGACATAAATTGGAAAATATTAATATTAATTACACTAAATCCTTCTCACTCAAAGGTCATTTTAGATTCCTGGAACCCTTAACTTTAATCAAATAATTCTATTTATTTTTAAATAAATTATTAAACTGCATATGTTGGCTCATTAAACTCAATGCTCATTTGTTTTTTTTTTTTTAGTTTCCGTGGTGGCCAATCCGGCCATTTGTGCCACCATTACCAACGTGGGTGTGCTGTGCGACAGCGAGAACAACAGTGGATCGTGCAGTTCCCACGAGGACTCCGATGACTTCGTCCTGGTTCCCAAGAATCTTCCCGAGGATCAGCGCCAGGGATTAGCCCAGGCCCAGGCCCAGCCCGCTTCCGGTGGCCAGCGTCCACAGCCGCAACAGAATCAATCCAGTCCGCCGCGCCCCAGCAGTCTGCCCATCTCGGAACCCAAACCAGTTCCGGCACCAGCTCGTCGCCAGGTGGCCAACAATCCGGCCAGCTCTCCGGCCAGGCAGGGTTCCGGACCGCTGACGGTCGCCACTTTAGGTGGCCAGCAGATACCCCGATCGCAGCCCATTAGCGTGAAGCAACCGCGACCGGATCAGCGCAAGAGCAGTGTGAGCAGTGACATCAACTCGATCTCGCCGCCGGCGGTCCAATTTGCCATTGGAACGCCGCCCACGCGCATGCGTTCCGCTTCAGGTGGATCTTTGTCGGAGACACCGCCGCCGCATGCTCCGAGTACCTGGCAAGTATCGCCGGGACACTCGCAATCGCCGTTGCGAAGGAGTGGCAACAGCTCCCCTGTTCTGCCGTCCGCAGCGCTTACAAAGCTGCCCACTTTGGGCAGTCCCACTATGCTGGTGGCTCCGGGTTCGCTGGGATCGATTGGCTCGGCGGGCAGCGGATCGGAGAACAATAATCAGCATCATATGCTGGGACCGCGAGCCTTTACGCTGCCCGAACTGGGGGCCACTGGTGGGCTACACAGTCTGCTGGACACAGGAGTCGGTGGTGGTGGGGAACATCATGCATTCCAGGCCCCAGAGCTCTCGGAGGAGACGCTGATGGATCGCGAGCACAACGAGACGCTGTCCAAGCTGAACTTTGTGCTGGCCCTTACCGACTGCATTCAGGAGGTGGCCGACTCGCGGTGTGCTCCGCTCTCCACTCTCATGGTGGCCGGCAGTCAGTCGGCGGCAGCAGCTGCGGCGGCGGATGCCCAGCAGATACCGCCACACGCTCCGGAGCACTGCAAGCGGGCGGAGCGCCTGGTGCTGCTCGTCCGAGGACTGCAGCTCCTCTCGTCCGGCATGAATCTGGCCTCCCAGCAGCTGCGCAACGGCCAGCTGAAGCCGTCGTCCAATGTGAAGAATGGTGAGTGAATGGGTCCATTACTCATAGCAAGCCCTTCTATAATGTTTATTGGTCACTCCTAGCTTTGCTCACCATGAACGCCAAATACCGGAGCATGCTGTTTGAATCGAAGCGCCTCAATGGCAGCGGTCTGTTGCAGAAGGCGAATGCATTTAATATTACGGCGGACAAGATTCTGTACGACTATGCACTGGATATGGTAAGAAAAATGTTATTGAAGCTTTTCTGATAGTAGACTTATTTTTAACAAATATTTAGTTCATCTCGTTCAAAAGCGATCCAAGTACCCCATTAATGCCTTATTTTTTAAATTATAGTGTCAAGCGGCTGCTTTGGATGAACTATTAAAGAACACCAAGAATTGCTTTGAGCGCTACAACACCGCTCATATTCTGCTGCATTCATTGGTACAAAAGTGCAATCATCCGCAGGACAAAATGCTGCTGAACAAATGTAGGTTGCTGGAACCAAACCAATTCGATTATTTATTAAAATATGAAAACTTACATTTTTCAATAGATCGCGATGCCGTTGAGAAGCGTTTGAGCATATTGCAGCAGCATGGCTACATATATGTAACCGATGAGAATGCTTAAGTATTCGGGGCAGAAAGAGCTTTATTCCAACCATGAAACACCGGCAATCTTCACAACATCAAAAACATTTCCTTAAGTTATTCACCGTTTCGTTGGGAGTGCAAACATGTGATTGAAACAAAAACTACACTATCCATACATAGACATACCGACAAATAATTTAACCACCACCCATAAATCGTTTCTGGCGTTCTCAGACCCCCAAAAAACTGTCCAATGTAAATAGTTTGAGCTATGCAGATGTATGTAGTTTTTGTTTTTCTATATAATTTTCAGCCCGCGCGGCAACCATTATTGTTAAAGCTTATATTGAGTGCAGATGCAACATGAATAAGGGCAGATAAGAGTCCATATAGTTGTAAGATAACAATAATATAATATATATATGTTTACATATATATATGTACAACACGAAAGCTAACTAAGCAAACCACATTACATAACGTAAAGGGCAATATGCAAGCCAAACTCAGTTTAATTCTATGATTTAAGAAAGAAGCGGCAGAACCCAGATCCATATATCATGTGCTAGAATTTTCCCCGTAGTTTTAATGCCTATTTTCTTATTTAACAATCTAATATTCCCTCTATTATAATATTACAAACATACCATACAATATTTATGGCTGCACTACACAAACATGTTTACAATGTGCTATGTTCATAGTTTTTAGTTAGGTCTTTTCTAAAACAACTTTAAAGAGGTATTTAATTTTATGACGAAGTTTATATTTTAAAGAAACTTTTTAAGTTTTTCTACAACCGAAGCCCACAAAACTTTCGAAAAAATCTATATATGTATATGGTATACAAAAGAGAGAAACACATAAGAGTGTATAAAAAGGAAAATAAAATATCGATTTGAACTAATAAAAAGTACTAAGGAAAATCGTATAAAATTGTGTGTTGGTTTTCGTTTTAAATGCCGGATAGCTTATCATTCCTTTACTTTATTTTTTAAGGTTCTCTTTATTACTTTAGACTTGTGTTAAAATGTAAAATAATGTTCAACGTATGATTTAGACATGATGGAAGCTATCCGTGGCGCATGCAGCTGATGTTTAAAGGACTTTGGTTATTACACTGATTGGCACGATTCATATCCACTCCGCTCGCCTCCCAATGTCCACTATAGGGGGAGTTGAATTGGGGCGGAGCAATTGGACAATATCCTGGGATAGTTGAACCCGACGGCATGGAGCAGTTAAAAGGTACAGGTGAAGGTGTAACCTTAATCCTCCGGATTCCTGAATCTGCTGGATTGTTCAAAAGGTTGTTAAATTGCACAGACATTCCGGCGGAATTTCGCCTGCTGCTTGTAGTCGATTTGTCCGGTTTCTCCTTTTCCTTCTGCTTTGGTTTTGGAGGAACTTTCTCCATCTGAGCTGGGCAGCTACTGCTGCAACAGCGACCGCGCGGACTGCAGCAGTGATTGCAGCAATTACGACAGCCATTGCAGCAGTTCGCACAGTAGTAATAGCAGCCGTTGCAAGGACTATAGAACCAGGACCAAGGACACGAGTTACAGCAGGCGGTGTTGCCGGAGTTTACGGGATATGAAACGCAAGGCTCTGGGTTGGCTCCGTTTTGTCTGTGTTAAAAATATATATAAATATATATATATATACAACTTTAATTTTAAAGATTCTTACGCAGGTATGTTGGCAGAGCAGCTGCAGCTGCGCATTTCTGGTTTCAGCAAAGATGGGGGACAAAGACTATTGCAACCACACGGGCAGCTAGGATTTTCAGGTTCGGGATCTTCAGGAATTGGGGAAGCAGGTTCCACTGAGACTGGCGTTTTAGGTGTTCCACTAGCTTCCACCTCATTAGTGCTCTTCACACTCATCTTGGATTTTGACTTTAAACTGAAACTTGTATCAGCTTTCTTGTTCTTCTTCTTGGCCGCCGGCTTCACCTGGGTTTTGCGCTTTGCCTTCGGCATCAGGAGATGGCACCACTTCTGCAAATCACACGGAGGGCAGGAGTCGGTGACGCTGCAATGTATTTGGAATACATTACGTTAAGTATTTCGAGTTGGAAGGAAGAAGGATGTGTGTAAAATGGTGTACTGTGTGTGTTTCAGTAGAGTAGGAGCTCCTCACGAACTCTGACGTTAAACTCACCGATTGAGAAGCTCTGAGCATTCCTTAGGACCTTTAGACTTTTCCGAAGGTGGATAGTCCCCTTCTTCCGTGACATAGTAGGGATAATATTGATTGTTAGGATCAAAGCGCGTGCAGTAACATTTCAAGGGTTGATCATTAGGCGATTTGCTCGATTGTTTTAAACTTGATAGACCTTTAGAATTTTTACTCTTTTCGGCTCTTTCCTTCGATATGTTTCGTGGTCTCGCGGAATGTGATCTTTCATTATTTTGACGAGGCTGTTCGTTAGAAGAATCCAGTACAAAGGTTGCATTCAAGGGACAATCTGCGACATTATAAGGATAGTACTGATTGGAAGGGTCGAAACCCATGCCCACACTCTGTTGGTTATACGGCAGATTTGATTCGGTCGGCTTATGGTTGTTTGAAGGAGCTCCCATCGATTGATTTCGTTTCCTAGAATCAAGTGCCCTACTATTACCTTGACGCTCTAGACTCGTAGATGGTTTCGATTTGGGAAGTGCCCTAGGATCAGGATTTCTCTCTCCGACATTATTTGCATAAGACTGATTGTTTGTCCCGATTTCCACGGCCTTACTTTGCTCATTATAAACTGTGGCTCCCCTTAATTCGGGTGGCTTATCCGAACGACCTATCCTCGAATCATTCCGCTGTCTTGGGTGCTTTGAATTGTTACCACCTTGACGCTCTTGAACATTATATGGATAATTCTGATTGTTAGGTGCCATGTTCTGTGGTTGACTTTGCTGGCTATAAAGCGCTGTAGGTCCCATTGACTTGCTTCTGTTACCACCTTGACGAACTTGGCTCGCAGAGGAATTATTTGGAACAACATGCCTTGGATCATTTGGTTGCCCCGCAATATTGAATGGATAATACTGATTGTTGGGACCAAAACCAGTCCCTAAGCCTTGACAGAATTGGTTATACGATGGGCCTTGTCTCGTTTCAATAGGTTTTCCTGCGGAATTTGGCTGATTTTCGCAATTTAGAATTTCACCAGTACATGGATTAAACCTAGATAAATATTTAGAGGGTAGACCTGCCGCCGGAGGTCCTCTTGGATTACGGGCATCTCCCTGACCTACTGCAGATGGCTGAGCCACTGGTAAAACAAAAGGTCCTGGGATTCCAAAATTCCCATATTGAGTGGGTGGCGGTACACCAAATATCAGGGGATTTCCATCCGGTCCGTAGGTTCCATAACATGGTATAATAGTAGGTTGACCCGGCTGAAATCCAAAACCGGCACCTGTAGCTCCGTTAAATGCGGGTCCGAAAGCCCCATACCCTGTTTCACCATCCTGTTCGAGCCTTCCAGCACTTTGCTGTTCATTGAAATCCTTTCCCTTTTGAACAGTTTGACTTGGATGCTTACAATTATCTGTGCATTTATCCGCACACGGATCATCACATACATCCTCACATGCTGTGCAACTCTTTGATCGTTTCTTTTTCTTTGGTGGCGTTCTCTGCTTTTGAAGAAAACTAGGTGGCACCATATCTGAGAACTTTTGAAACTCCCCAGGGAATACGACTCGACAATTTCGCGAATCAATGGAACAAGATCGCACACAGCAATTGGGTCTAGGACAGCAACAACATCTGTAAAGAAAAATAGTAATATAAATAAAGAAAATAATCGACTTTCTTATACTTACCCGCCGTGGCAGCTGATGCACCTTCTTAAAAGTCGACATGGATCGCACATTTTGAACGTAACTCCTCCTCCCGTTTAACGTTGTACCTTTATTCATGGCCAGTTACGAAAAGTTCACAAGTAAACACTGATAGTCAAAACTTAAAAAAAAGTAGTCTAAATAATTTTTGATGTCCTAAACTAAGACTATATTGTTAAGGGCTTTAAGTAAAGACTTGGTTAAGCAACGTGTTAAGGTGCCACTAATATATAATCATTAGTTATCAGACGTCTTAGGAACTTAAGAATGGAATATATAATATATATTGTATGGAATATTTTAGCTCTTCAAAAGTTTGAAATTAATTTTAATTTTTCAAATTTTCGCTTCTGTTAAGCTAACGAATTTTTTTACCACAAAGGCACTATACAATTTTCACTTATTTGTATCGACTAAAGCGTTCTTCCTTGCTTTGAACATTGAGAAATTTGACAATTCAAAATTTTATGTCATGCCAGAGAGCAAGTTTAAACGGAAGCATTGTATAATTGATTGAATATTCGAATTACTTTTAAAGTGAAAAAATGCCCAATGGCGAAGTCCGGACACCCAGGGCCAGTCCCTATTGGCGTAATGCAAGTCCAGCGAGGAGGACAACCACAAGTAGGGCGGATTTATCATCGGAGCAAGGTAATAACCAAATCGGACAGCAACTACTGCGAACCCTGGTACAAAGTCTTCCCGCTGGTGCGGAATCCCGATCCCGATCCTCCTGTCCACCCGTACATCATCGTCGCAGGCAGGCTAGTGGCTGCCGATCCCTGGGCATTCCGGAATCATTTGGTTCGCAGATCAAGACCAAGGCACCAATTAGATTGCAGGCGGGAATGCCTGTTAAACAAGTCTTGAGAAGAGATCTATCTGTCTCACCGACCAGTGAGCTTGGAAAGACTACACAGCAGAGTATAGTGGCATCGGTTACGCGTCAATCTGAGTCCTCAACAGCAAAGGCCAAGGCACGAGATGAGGAGTTCGAAAAGACACCGGAGATGGTGACCGGAGTGGCCATTGCCAAAGCCAGAGAAGAGGAGTTCGATAGGATACCCTCCAAGATATCTAGGATAAGCCAACAAGATGAAAGCCAGAAGAATTCTAAGCCGGAAACCGTGGACAGTTCAAAGGAGAATCTAAAAAAGAATTCTAAGGACATCTCAAAGGACAACTCAAAGGAAAACTCAAAGGAGAACTCAAAGGAGATTTCTAAGGAGAATAGTAAGGATTACTTAATCAAAAGTGGTCTAGAAAATGAAACGAGTAACATTGAAGAATCAGAGGAAGCAAATACCACCGAGCAAATCGGGGTAACCAAACAGCCAGAGCCAGAACCAGAAAAACCGAAACCCACGGAGGTTATTAGCTCTAAGAAATATCCCTGCTTTCGAGGGGAATATCCCACGCGACATCGGCCTGGTTCGTATCAGTGGTTCCAGGCCGCAGTTCCCAATTGCGGAAACATCATAACCATATGCGATGAGGAGCAGCAAGTTATGGGCGAGGCGGAAATTGTCACCGCCTGCGAGGTGACCGAGGCTCACTTCCTGAGCATCGATTGTCAAGATGATAATATGAACAATGCGGCTTCGAAGTGTAATAAGTCCACATGGGCCTCCCAGTTTCCTCCAGTTTCATATGGCTATCCTCAGCAGCAACAGAATGGAAATGGTTTTGGATCACCATTTAGGCAGCAACATTCGTTTTGCTTTCAGCAGCAACCATGCTCGCAGCAGCAACCTTGCTTTCAGCAACAACAATGCTCGCAGCAGAAGCTTTGCTTTCAGCAGCAGCCTTATTCACAGCAGCAACCTTGTTCACAGCAGCAACCTTGCTTTCAGCAACAATCTTGCCTTCAACAACAACCCTGCTTGCAGCAACAACCATCTTGCTTTCAGCATCAACAAAGAAGTTATGGGCGAAATCCACCATTTTCCAATCCGCAAGTGAAACCAAGAACATCGGTCAAGCGTCAGGAAAAGAATCGGCCTAGCAACTTGCCTGCTTACAATCAACAAAGGTCAGTGCGACAAAAGTCCATGCAACAACAGTCCATGAAACAACAGTCCATGCAACAACAGCCCATGCAACAACAGTCCATGCAGCAACCAATTCTTCCGCAAGAGCAACAAGCACTTCAAGATCAACAGCAGATGCAGCAACAACCAGTGCAACAGCAACCTTTTGAGGAGGACAACTATTGCCTGACCGAAATGCTGGCCGAGGAGCTTAAAAAACAGATGCTGGAGGCACAGGCCCAGATTGCCCAGGTGCAACTCCAGCTGAACAGTGCTTGTGGAGCCACCAGAGTGCGACAGATGCATGTGCTCACCCAGAATGCCGCCGAGGATCCTGGTTGGGCGCCAGAAACTCAGTTCTTAGGTCCAACAGAGGATGGACTGGATGAGGATGATGCTTTTCCAGATGAAATTAATGAAACCGATGAAACGGATGCACAAAGTATCCAACGTTTTTCCACGCAGCCAGAGCCACAATATCCTCCCAGCTTTAACTATCCAACCACCAAGCCATGGGCCATGCCCTCTGTTGCCCAGACATCCCAGGAAGACATTCCTCTAGACCTATATCCTGTACCAAATCTACCAATGCCAAATCAAGATACTTACATGCAGCCAGAAGCTCAGCAATTTCCTTGTCAACAGCAACAGCCTCCGTCTTTTATGCCCCAACAAATGGGTCCTTGTCAGCAGAATCAACAAATGGGTCCTTGTCAGCAGAGTCAACATATGGGTTTTTGTCAGCAGAGTCTACAAATGGGTCCTTGTCAGCAGAATCAACAAATGGGTCCTTGTCAGCAGAGTGCACAAATGGGTCCTTGTCAGCAGAATCTACTAATATCTCCTTGTCAGCAGCAATATCAAGTATCTCCTTGTCAGCAGGCTCAACAAATGCCTCCTTGCCAGCAGCAATGTAGAGCACCTGCATTCCCGCCACAAAATCCACCTCCTTGTCAGCAGAAACCACAACGATTATCCTGCCAGCAACAACAGCAGCAATCTGGCCAATCATCCCAGCTGAATAAGTGTCCTTTTGCCCCACAATGTTGTCCCAGTTGTTGTTGCCAGCGATATGCCCAAATGCGATTCATGATGCCGCGATGTTGGCCTCGCTGAAAATTTGGATCCTCAAACATTCGTAGCGTAACTTACCTTGAACCGCCCAAATTAATGTCCGTTTAAGGTAAGATATGCTACGATCAGAGGTTTCAAGAAGTATTTGATTGTGCAATTCTTCCGTTTAAAATTGAGGCCAATTGAAGAGTCCAAGACGAATAAAGTTTCAATTTTAATGCTTACAATTTGAGTTTTTTGTCAACTTTTAGAATTCGAAGATATAGATTTAAAATTCAAAATTTTCCCAACTTTCAGGCATTTAACGAAGAGCTAAGAATCAGAGCTGCATGCCCCATTTCGTTCAAATTACAGATTTTTTTATTAAAGATATCGTGGGAAGAGAAGATATCTTTTCTGAAGTTATTTTAATCCAAGAATGTGTAATTTAAATCAAGTGTACGGCAATTTGCAGAGATACCACTATCCATGTTGTCGTCAGAAAATGCATCCTTGCTTTTGTAAAAGGGATAATCCTTTACTAAGCTATGGGAATAAATCAAAGATAATGGTTGGCACAGATAAGCAGCAGAATTTGAAGGAGTCAGAGCGAGAAGAATGCGGGCTATCCTATCCATTGAACTGTTTATTAAAGTGCCCATTTCCCCAGAAGACCACAGGGAATGGCAGTAAAAAGAACTCGGAATGCCTGAAAACTTCATCAAAAGGGAACTCTTTATTGGGAAAAGTTTCTCCTAGAACCTCTTTAACAGGTTTAACATCTGCTCTACAAAATAATAATGACTTTCATACAAATGCTTTGAATTTTATAGGTAAAAAGGTGTCCAAAGCAAGCCCAATAGAAACCAGCCTGAACAATAAGTGTTATATTAGTAGACATAAGGTAAATTTATAAGTGTTAAAAGACGTAAATATTTTATTTAATTTACCTAAGGGATCGTGTATATGTTCTGCATCTGATGAAAAAGAACTGTTGCCTGCCAAAAACTCAAATTGCTGTGCCAGATCAACAATGATGTTATATCCAACCAAGGTAGCGCAGAAGAATAGAACCCCTTCAGAAGCAAATAAAAAGAAGCGAACATCTCTCAACTCAACTTCCGAAATTGAACAGAATCAAAAAGCTATTGTAAAGCCCAAGACAAAACGTAAAAAAACAAAAGGTAAGAAGATGCTTACAAGGTCAACAGCTGGAGACGATGACGATGATTGCATTTGGTAAGTTAATTAATGCTGTCACAATTATTCTTTCTTTTAACATAACTATGAACTCTATCAGGTTCGAGTGCAATTTACCCTTTCGAGTTAATATTCCATTTCCTATTAGTGTGAAAAATATGTATCAGTCATTTTCCGGAAACAGCAATCCGCAGATTTTAAAAGCTCTTGTTCCAGGAAAGTTACAGCAGAATAAAACCATTGAAATGCCTTGGCCTGCCGAATTCTTAATGCACCGTTCACTTCCACCGCCAATTCCAGAATCTAATATGTCGATCTCCAAGGCGATACCATTCACAAAGAAGAAGGGACTTAAACGAGGAAAGAAACCATGTCCCTGCGAGACATCCACTCAAACGGTTGAAGAAGAATCGGATCCCGTACTTAGCTGCCTTGAACAAATCAGAAATCAACTGGCTACCAAATCTGCTGATGCAGAAGAAAAGAACATTATTCGTTGCTTTGCGGAAAAGTCAACAAATGTAAGAATTATTCAAAAGCCAAAAAATGAAACGGATTTGCAAATGATAAAGACATCTCCCCCAATTGAATCACTTCAAGCAAAGCCAGATGCAAAAACCGAAACCGTAGAGGAACCTAAATTACTTAATATATCATCAGCAAGTTCCCAGAAAAATTCATCAAAAAATACATTATTGCAACCTCTTCTTGAGACCATACAAATCAAAAAGAAGAATAATAACTTATCTAAAATGCTGTTAAAATCGTGTCCAGAGTCATCTATACTAAGCATAGTATCTCAAACAAAATCTCATGGAAAAAAGAACTCTGTAGCTAAATTAAGTTGTGTTGGGAAAACCTCGAAATCTGACAAACCAAAGCAGGCTGGGGACTTTCAGAAATCCAAAGATGCCGAGAAAGAAAAAGATTCAACAAATAATCCCGCATTAATATCAATGATGCCCGTCTCGGCATGCCAACCTCACTTTAAGTACGGATATTTTATGCCAAGATGGCAATATTCTAGGCATCACCAATATAATCAATTATGTTGGCAATATTACCACATAAAAAATCGAATGTCCCATACATCCAAGTCTAATGAGACAGCCCCTGATATTAAATCTAGACCCGGAAGTTCTTTTCAAGTAACAAAATTAAAATCAGAACTTGGTAGCCAAATAGGAACCAATTCAATAGGTAACCAAGAATCAATTTCACTTCCCTGTAACGAATATCCTCAATGCAACAGTGATAATCCAAATACTTCTACCACGGCAAGTAGTAACTGCGACTATATGGAGAGATCCTTGAAAAGCACAAAAACTTCTTCTAAGGCATCAGATAAATCAATTTTACCTATTAATCCTAGTGATAGGAAGTATAACCCGGAAGAATCTCCTCGGTCATCCAAGTCTCAATGTTCAAAGGAATTATCTCAGAAAATACAACAAAATATAAGCAGTAGCGAAACCATGAAATTATCTAAAAATATATATCGTAAGAGTTCTGAAAATATAAGCTCTAGTTTTCTAAAACATAGTTCCAAATCAGTTAAATCATCTAAAGCGAGCGATCTGATTGGTATAAAAACAAGGAAAGAAGAATCAAGTAGAGCTCGAATTAGAAATAAACAAATTAAACAACACAGTAATCGTATAACCTCTGGTGGGACAGTTATTTCAAGAGGCTTAACTAATTTTAAAAGAGGATGTAATATTAATAAAATGTGCGAGGAAGCCCAGCTTAATTCGTCAAGAGCTTTAAAATCAGAACAAAATAGCTGTGAAATTTATGAGAGAGAAAGTGATATCAGTAAAAACTCTGAACAGTTAGTTTGTGAGCGAAACTCTCAACAGAAAAAATTACATAGAAACGAAAAACTGATAATGAAAAAAGATACTTCCCATACTGAGGAGATAGTCCACATGAGCAAGAATTCAAATAAACACCATTCGTCAGATTCATTTGGGACAGACCAAACGATAACTGATATTAATAAAAGTTCGAGTAGCAGTAGCAGCAGTAAGAGTTCAGATAAATCCAAATCCTTAGAAAGTTATTCAAGCAATGGAGAGAATAATTCTTATGGCCAGATAAGTGAAAATGGTAAAGATCAATTAGAAAAAATTTGTGCTGTTTGTGATATGATTATAAATAGTATTGCTGACCAAGAAACAACAAATACGCCACATCCTCAGAATGCTCCTGCAGATCAAGTAATATATTTCAATAAGCCACGCTCACAATCAGCCCCTAATCAAAGTAAAAATATTAGCAGAATTGAATCATACCTTTGTCAGCCCCCAGAAATCCCAGAATTTTTATATAGAAAACAAAATTGCACAGAAAGTCCCAAATGTGCTGAAAACGTACTAGTTCTACAGGACGAAACTTGCGAGAGCGAATCAGAGGAAGGGTACTTTAACTACGAAACCCACTACAGAATGGAAAAAGGAGGCCAAGATACTTCAAAGACGAGCTGTCGTGGATGCCAAACCCCGGATTATAGTATAAATGCCGAATGCTGTCGTGGATGCCAAACCCCGGATTATAGTATAAATGCCGATATCGTAAATCAACTAAGGATGGAAGACGAATACTGCAATCCTGTTCAAAGACAGAAATTACCCTTTACCCCAAGGAAGAAACAGTGGCCAGATGATTTAAAGATTTCACAGCAGGATCAAATAAGGTAATATGTATTTTTTATGCGAGGAAAAATTAATAAGATAATACTAATATTTAATTTAAAATGCATCATCTCAGACAAAATCCACCACCGGCAGGGATCCCGTCCCGCACGAATAATGGTGATAAATGGTAAGAAATAACTTCTACTTAAATACTTTTCTCGGCTATTTTACTTTTCAGGAGAGAGCTGAAGGCAAAATTAACTTTGCTTATGCCTAATCAATTACAAATGACACCAAAATCATGTCAGGTTCCTTCACAGAATGCGTTACCATGCCAAGATGTTCATGGTAAACTCGGAATAACACATCCAAAAGAATTTGTGAATGATGAAATTTTTTTTTCGGGTTCTCAATTGTTTATTACTAACAGTCGAGAAAACAATTCAGCTCAGCAGGTAAGTTGTGCTCAACAGTTTATTGACCAATTCATGCAGTTGGGTTTTTTTCGTAATTGTTGATAGAATTTCAAACGTTCCAAGAATACAAAAATGCGCAAATTGATTTGGAAGATTCCAAAGCCCAAAGTGTCTCAAAGCCAAGGCAATGATTGTGTCGTAGTTTTCCGAAGATCTTTTAGATCAAACACGCCATCGAAATTAAGTGATCGAAAATTTGAACAGAGTTTTTTACCCTACAAACGGCCGAAAAAAACAAATTCTAATAATTCTTGTAGCCAGTCTCATAAAAAATATGATCAAGATTCTAGCCAACATTCTTCTGTCACAAAATTTAGTATTGGAGAAGGTAAAAAGAATCCTCGGTATGTAAAACAATCCAATTATCCAGGATCTAATATATCACTGGAAAATAATGGTAAATCTAAGTTCCAAGGAAAACCAGCTTACATGGTACATCAACGGTTTCAAAAAGTTTCAAAGGCTTCAGAATTTCAACCTCAAGGCAAACCAGATACTTATCATGGAAAAATAAGTAAAAATCACAGAAACGATGAGTCCCATACTATGTATGGCCAATTCGATGATAGATATAATCCAAACAACAAAGACAGTCTTCGGTACTGGAACAGGGTTCGAAGTCCGGCTAACTCTCAGGCAGGTGGTTATACCCCAACCCAACCAAATGAATTCCAAAACGTAGTTCCCTTGGGTGATTCTAGTGCAAAAAAAACTATTGAACGCTCAAACGAAACGATGAGATCAACAGACGTGGAAACACTGGAAACGGTGACCCTAATGCAACCTCGAAAACTCAGCAATACTGGTGCCAGGATCAACGACCGCGATTCGGGAATCGGGAAAACCTTTCTTATGGCAACAAGAACACCCTGTAACAGGGAAAACCTGCTCCAAGCCTGCGGAAGACCTCCCTGTACCTTCTGTCCCTATCAATATACGGGAATTCCCCCAAGTTTGCAGCAAGGATTTATAGTTTCACAGCCCCCTTATCAACCGAAAAACTTTATAGATCCACGGGATCAGTGGACAGCATCTTCAGCTTCCGCACAAGTTATGCAAGCCCCACTTCAGCAGCCTCCAATGCAAATGATGGAACATCATCAGACAACAAATGGTCTACATCGCCAGTTTCAGGAGCCTGTCTGCCCTTTTAATCCTCACAATTCTTTCTACTTCCCTCAATCATTGAAAGAGAATATAAATATGCTTCCGGAGGGATTCTATGATCAGACCGTTAACAAGTACAAAATAACTCGCATGGATTCGAACTTCCAACCGCCATCCATGAGATCGGAATATATTTATGCGTTGCAGGCGCAACAGCAATCTTTTCTCAGACATCCAGGATCCCCACTAAGCAATCAACTTCCACAGCAGCTGGTAATGGGTTCTGTTCCAGACCCAAATCGTCCTTTAATTCAAGACCGTCTACAAAATCAGAATACGATGTTCTGCCCACGGCGAAATGTAAAATTGGATGACAATCATCAATCGGAATACCATATTTAATCACAAAATTAAAATAAACGAATACTTTTTGAAATATTTCTAGTAAAGTGTCTTTGACTATTTAATCAAAACCCTGGGAAAAAATAGTTAAATGTTGGAATGTCATACCTCGTTTAATTCATTGTAAAATTTAAAATCTTAAAAATTCATTATCGAAAAAATACATTATTTACCCCTTTACGAAAAATGGGAAAATCGTTCAATGAATAAAACTGCCCAAATAAACCTGGAACCAAAAGTTAAGGTTCTCAGCTGGAAGAAAGAGGGATTTTTGGTCGTGCGTCTTATTTTTACTTAAATATAACAAAAAAATATGGTTTTTCAAAAATTAAACAAAGAAAATAAGCTTTCAAATTTTTGGCGCCCTAAGTAGTGATGTGATATAAGTTACCGTAGAATCAAAATCGATTGTTAAAGCCCATGCACGATATTATTAATTCTATTCTATCGATACTATCGGGGCATGATTGACCAGCTCTATAAAGTTGTATCGATAAACGAAAACAACATTTGTTTATATGACTAATTTTAACTTACACTTAAACATATGTGAATATACACGCACACGAAGTTTCGAATGGATATGAATGTACTCAATACGAAAACAATGGGCAACATTGTTGATAAGATAAGATAACTCCCGTTCTCAATGTCTTTGCTGCTCTAATGCACAAATATCGCGGTGCGAATGATTCGAATTTGTTCAGTAAACTACGCCAAGAATTGTCAGTAAACAATGGCAACTCACGCAGAGAAGGAATTCTACCATTTGGTACGTACACCTGAGGATCTGAAATCTTTACCAGTTTATACACACACAAATTGGATACTTTAAAATGCGGGTGTTGTCATATCATGTGCATAGTGTAAATAAGCAGAGGAATGTGCTTATACATTTGCAAATTTGTATACACATGAGTACAGACATTCGCGCCTTTAAATTTGCATTACCATTTTAATTTCTGTAAACCAGAAGTCGGCCTTGAACCAGATTGTACAGATAAGCCCCAAATATCACTTCATTTCGTACGATTTGCAACATCATAGAAACACTCCACATGCTAATTCCAAGTTTCTCCTTTGCTCTCGGTGACCCAGAAAACTAGAAAATGCAATGAATGCTATGTGAACCACTTCAACTTTTGTTAATAATTGAATCTGCAGACAAAGACCTCACAAATTTGGTGATTACCGACTTTAAATTTGTTATAATTATTCGCCAACATGCGATAGGAATGGCTTTTCATTAGTATTAGCAAGATAAGATGTGAAACCAGACTCTTTTTTAATCTTTATAATGAATAAATTAAGATTACAGTTTATTAAACAAACCATTTTGCCTATCATCATACTTTCCATGGATCAGAAATCCCATTAAATAGCTAATAAAGTTTAATTCCCCTCGTTAAAGTCGAACTATAATGACTCACTTTTTTTTTTTTTTTAGCAGAAATTCCAATAAAAATATTTAAGTTATCTGCTGCCAAGACATACCATATCTTCTGAGTCAGTCATTTCCTCTTATTTCATTGAATGAAAGAAAACCAGCACGTTTTTAAGATAATTCTTAAAAGACCTAATGAGCTTTTTTATCAGCAATAAAACTAATATTGTATTCTTTTCAGTCAATTTAATAATTAATTAATATATCTTAAATTATCATTTAGAACGTCAGCGTATCTAAAGCTTTAAATGGCCTGGAAGCGCCACTTAAAACCAAACATGCCCGCTCCATTATTATTATGATTCACAAGGCCAAGGAGGCCAAAACATTCTGGATGATTATCTCCAGGCAACCTTTGATGCATAACAGATTTACAGCTTGGAAGTTTTCGCATCTTCTGCACAAGGTCCTGCGAGAGGCCCATGAAAGTTCTATCAGGCACTCGCAGAGCCACAAGAAAATGATTCTGGAGGTGGGAAAAATGTGGGGCCTTCTGCAAGACGATATCGGATGCTGTATACAGGCGTATAGTAAGCTCCTGGCCACCAAATTAGATTTCCACAACAAAAATAGAATGTTTCCCGGAACACTGAACATTTCTTTTACCGAACTCTTCATTGCAGTTGACCGGGACTTAAATTACTGGTAAGACGGGCTTTGGAAATGTACAATTTGTATAATATTAACTTAAGATTTATAATTCCAGCTTTCAGTTGTGTGTGGAAATTTTCGACTACTTGGAGGATATAATTGCCCTGCAATTGACAATCTTTTCTTCTATGGAACAATATAGAATGTCGTCGATGACGCCACAAGGGCAATGTCGACTAGCTCCAATAGTTTGTCTTATCCAGGATTCAAATTCTCTTTATGATTTAAGCGTTCGGCTTATGTTTAAACTACACGATGGCGTACCGTACGATGTTGTTTCCGGTCACAGAGATCGGTTTCATTGTTTGTTTCTAAAATTGAAGAGTTTTTACAACAACGTTCGACCGCTTCAGTATTTCAAGGATTTAATAACAGTCCCGGAATTGCCGGACTCAAGTCCAAACTTTAAATCCCAAAACGATTTTACGAGCTATGTTCCACCAGTAGTCCATGTTCCGCAGGAGCCCGATCCGGTTGTTGAGGACCTTGTGGATACTAACAATCACGAATCAGAAGCCTTTAGTCAGGCCCAACAGCAATTAAGTATGTTGGAGGGCATTATAAGTGAGAAAGAGGCTGGCATTGAGGAACTATCATTCAAATTGGTTGCCCTACAAAAAAACTTCGATGAACTGCAGCAAAGTTATAGACACGACGTTCAGGAGCTCCAACAAAACAATACTGTCTTATCAAATGATCTGGTACTGGCGAGAGAAATGTGCGCCACCTTCCGTATGCAAAACGACGATCTTGAGATGCAACTTAACCAAAACCCAGTCCTTCTGCGTAAGTTTAATGTCATATATCATAGATAGCAAAATTGAAATATTTCCTTTTTCAGAAAAAGCTATGGAGGAAGAAGAAAAGCATAAATTATCCTCGGAAAAGTTCAATAAGCTTAAAACCCTTTACACCAAAATTCGTGATGAGCACATTCAATTATTAAGAGAGGTAAAATATTAGTTTATGTATAAAGTTTTCATATTTTAATATCCATTTTTTTCAGCAAAGTGATTGCAACAAATCCTTAAATAAAGAGAAACAAGTCAGCTCACAGTTATTGTTAGAAACAAAAGAACTTACCAACGAGATTTCCAAAATAAAAGGCAACGTTGAGGAAAAAGAGAAAGTTAATTTAACTCTGCAAAAACAAATAGAAGAGCACAAGGAGAAATTATCTCAGCTTGAAGCAATCAAAACCGAAATAAAGGAAAAATTCGACGACGTCGTTCGACAAAAAGAAATTCAAGAACTAGATATTAATTCCACCTCTGAAAACTTGCGGTTAAATTGCATAAAAATCGATGACCTTAATGTAACTCTCAATGAAACTAAGGAAAAACTGTCAAACGCCGAGAGCCAAATAAACGAGAAGTGCAGAGAAATCGAAAATATACTAAAGACTTTTGAAGCAGAAAAAGCCGTGCTTTTAACTAAGATTGAGCAACAAAATGTAGAAAATAAAAACAATACTGATGCTCAGAACGCCCAATTGCAGCAAACAATAAATAACTTGGAACAGAAGGATAAAGATTTTAATGACACGAAGAATAAGCTATTTTCCGCCGAAAGCCAAATTAGTATAAAGACTGTAGAAATTGAAAACAATTTGAAAGCTTTCGAAGCGGAAAAGGAATTGCTCTTAACTAAGATCGAGCAGTTAAATGTGGAACATAAAAGCAACAGCGATGCCCAAAACGCTCAATTGCAGCAAACTATAAATAATTTGCAGAAAAATGAGGCAGCTCTACAGGTAATTATATAAAAATAGATCCAATTTAAATCTAAAAAAAATTTTCATTCAGAAATCGCAGGAAATTGTAAATCAACTAAGGCAGGACAATATTTCAGTAAGTCAAAGTAACGAAGACTTGCAAAGCAAACTCACGATTACTGAGGGCAAACTATCCCAAGCAACGCAGCAAATTGATTCTGTAACAAGTTCATACCAAACTTGTAATACAGATTTAAGCGAACTCAGAATATTGGTAATCAAAACGGTGAAGGAAATCTGCAACTCAAAATTAAGCGGATCAGAACAACAGCCTTTGGATGCGGTACCAAACATAATAAGTGAAATGGAAACCCTTTTAAATAAATTTAGCAACTCTTCCATTACAAACTTTGTTGCTTCAAAAGAAGGAATGCAAGATGTTATGTATCTGGGTTATGTATTTATAAAGTTATACGATCAGTGCGATGTTATTTACAAAACAACCACTGCAATCGAGATGGGTCAAGGTAAGTTTTTGAAAATATTAAAAAAAAACTTACTACAAAATAATATATAAATTTTTATTTCTAGAAATATTCACGAAAACATCTTTAATATGTACAGATGTCTGCCAATTGTTCCAATATATCTTAAATAATGAAACGAAAGACAACGAAAGGCAAACAATCACATCTAATATACAATTAAAGCTGACAGATATACGAAAACTAATTGAAAAAATAAAGGCCACCTTTGAACAGAAAATAGATTTGGACAAGCTTCTTGAAATTGAGCTTCGCGAGATGGATGCAGCCATTGATGATGCGGCGTCCAAAATCACAGATTTACTTGCTAAGGCTCGAGAGAAGGACAACCAAACCAATTTGGAGGTGAACGGAAAAATTGTGGATTCGTGTACCACCTTAATGGAATGTGTCAAAGCTTTAATCCAAAAATCTCGTCTTCTACAACACGAAATTGTTGCGTCCCAAAAAGGTAGTTACTAATTTTAAAAACCAAAAAAAGGTGGTTTATAAGTTTTTATTATTTCAGGAAATGCAACTGCCAACGACTTCTATAGGCGAAATAGCCAGTGGTCTGATGGTTTAATATCCGCTTCAAAAAGTGTGGCAAAGGCAGCTAATTATCTGGTGGAAGCAGCAAACAAAGCGATTGAAAGTGAATCTGGTAAAAACTTTGAACTCATAGTGGCTGCCCAAGAAATCGCCGCTTGCACAACTCAAATGGTTATAGCGAGCAAAGTTAAAGCTGAACGGAATAGTCAAAAGTTATCGGACCTAACAAAGGCCTCGCGAAGCGTAACTCAGGCAACTGGAACCCTTGTTGCCACCGTTAAGGATTGCAACTCTCAACTGGAACAGCAGAGTGAATTAGAACTTTCGAAACTAACGCCATCACAAATTAAGACGATGGAAATGGAAATCCATGTAAAAGTACTCGAAACCGAACAAGCTCTTCAAATGCAGCGACTAAAACTCTCATCGTTTCGGAAAGAGCATTACAAAAATGCCGATTATTAAATATTATATTTATAAATGTTACTAACTTTAGAAACATTATTTTTTTATTATTGCACTTCATGACAAATAATATATTTACACAATTTTACACTACAGTCATTTCATCTGCTTCAATGCTTCCGTAAAATTATTTGAATGATGATTCCATTTTGATCGCCTTTGGATCTTTGGTTTTTATTGAACCAGTTTTTTTTGAAATTCCCTTTTACCTTGCATTCATTAGTGTATGGGTTTATATATTCTTTAATGTATGCTTTGCTTACTACTTTGAAAATAATAAAACACTTATTGCCAAAGAAAATAAAATTTAAACTTTGTTGTCAAAAGGTGTATGTTTATTATCACGAACCGACTTATTGCATTTTATAAAATGGCATGTTCACGTTCATCAAAGACACTTTTAGCGTAGTTTATCTAAAAGAAACAAATATGGAATATATGTGATAATCATTTCAAAATTTGTAAAAGTAAAAAAAGTTATATGCAAAACTAAATCAGTTTCTAAAATTTGATGGTATTTTTTCTTTATCTAATAAATATTTATTGCAATTTAATTTTTATATAGAATCCACTTACGCATCTTGATGCAGCCTCAGCACATTCCTCAGATCGACACCGTATCCTAGGCCTGGTAATTTTCGGGAGGTTTGTTGATATTTCAATGTAGTGATTCGCTGTCGCCCTACTACTCGTAGAAGGCGTTGTGCCTACATTCGTTACCACAGGATGGCACGAAAGTATCTCACTAACATGACTCTCAAACATAATGGTTGGGTTGCCGTCGCTTAATGAAAATATTCGTACATATTCGGTGGAAACTAACAAGCGCAATCTCGCTTGTTTATCGCTCCACAGATTCGCTTCGTAGGAAATGATCTTTTCCGAAAAGTTTTTTTGATTGATGAGGTATAGATATTGTTGTCCTTTGCTTTGACGATTGGAGTACAATGGTAAAAGACCGCCAGGAGCACCAGTCACACATCTGGGAAGTCTTTTCCTGACGGGAATATTTCTGTGTGTATCACGGCTGGTTTCCCGAACCGCACTTGCCGTTTCGGAGGCCAAGTCCAGCACTCCAATTATGGGTTTCGTAACAGTGCCCACCAAACCTTTTCCCAGGCCAGTAAGGAAGCCAGGAACGCCATCTGATTGGGCACCATCATAGGTGTGTCTGACTATACTCGTTACTCCTCCCAGCAGTCCAAATCCGAGACCTTTCAGACCCGCTGCAAGGTGACCACCGGAAGTTTTGGTCTGGAGTTCCAGAATTCTTTGCCTTGTCTCATTATCGTGATCATCCAGCACAACTTTTCCCAGGCTGTCGGATAACGTTTCTGTCAGCTTTGCCGTCGAATTCGATATGCCATGCGTAACATTTTTCACCAGACTCTTGACAGAGCCCTCAAAAATCAGTCCAGATACTCCTTCAGAAAGATCGTTTGCGAATCCCATTGGATTTCCTAGAAAATCGACGCTGCCCAAAATGGCAGCCGCATGCCATTTGACTTGATTGATGTAGTGCTTTTTCATTTCCTTCAGATACACGTCCATTGTCTCAAAGTGAAATTTATCCGAATACTTGTCGAGCTCAATCAAGGCATCCTCGAATTTAATTAAAGTAAGTCCAAGTGCTTTTTTCGTTTCGTGTAATTCCACCGGCAACTTGGAAGAAGTAAACGCTGAAAGTCGAATCTGCAAGAAAAAACTGCGTTATTATGAGATCTTTGATTGTTTAGTTAGCAAATTTACCTGTGTTGCGCCAATACTCAAATTCTCAAAGTAGTATCTCTTCATATCCTGCAGAATAAGCTTCTCCTCAAAGTTGTCGAATTGATATTGTACACTTAAATTCTGGCGGTTGATTTTGCCATATCCCAGAAATGAGGCAACTTTTAGTATAAGCTTCTCCTCCAGATTCGCAGTTAATGGTTTCAAGTCCAGTGTTAAGTACTTAAAAATGATTGCGTTCTTGTTTGGGCAAGGTAACATTTTCAATTTGAGAACAACTGCATTTTTGTGTTGATCGTGGTCACTCGAAGTTTGCGTGTGTAATGCAATTGAACTTGCCGCATCCAGCAATTGATTATCGATTTGAATATACGAAATGTTCAAATCTAAAGAATTTTCCAGCGCACTTTGCACTATATCACAATGTATGTGATCGAGGCTTATAAACATGATTTCCTCACAAGGCTTTCGGGTTATTATGGAAATACCGATTCCCTTAACGAGCTCAACATTTATCTGGAAGAAAAGATGTACATTTTTTTTCTAAAGCTTCAAATAATTGCATAGGGTTACTTACCAGATACTCATGCACAAATGATACTTTTCCCTTATCCGTAATTTGCCTATTGTTAAGAGAAGCATGCATCCATAATAAATCGGGTGTAAGGAATACTGCATTTTGTTTAACTTTAATATCACATATTTCGATTGTGGAAATGGGCCCATCCATTCTCGTTGAAAGCTCCAGTTGACCCGACCCAGGCCTTAATTTTTGCGCCACAATATGCTGTCCAATCGGTATGGATTGCTTATTCGATTTATTTTCAATCCGCCCCACAACTGCTTCATAGTTGGGTTTCAGACCGCTTTCTCCAAATCGGGACTGAAATAGTAACAAAAATGGTAATAAAAAAGGCTTCAAAACTTACCTAAAAGTACTCACCTGAACGCACATATTCGCATGACACATTAATCGGCCATTTTCGAATCTCCATTTCTGAGTGGTGGCCCTTTGTTTATTGGGTGTTCGAACCACCAAACTTGTAAACTCCATGGGATTTGGAGCTTTTTCCAAGTCCAGTACAAGTCGCACTGCATTCGCATCATTTGTTTGAATCGGTGGAGTGGAGCCTTCATGTTCTAATTGACCATTTGAGTTCATGAGCCACAACTGGGATCGATCACCCGAATTCTTTTCCATTATCACAACTCTTCTACCACGTACGCCCAAAACCAAATGTCGGTGCGGGCTATCCTCCCCACTCGATCGCTCAAAAGTTCCATGAAAAGCGATGTAAATAAAGTTGGTGTATGTCAATGTTTTTTTTATGTTATTTATGTTGTTGATCGGAAACTCAATCATATTTCCTCCAGGTGCCTCCATCAACAAAGACTGAACTCCCAAGGGATCATCCATAACATAGGACAGGGAAGATTGCGGTCGAACTGGCGTAATCCAAACCGGCTTTGATCGAATCTGTGAGAAATTAATGACAACTTCCGAACAATTATCAATTCGAATCGGTGGTGGTAGAGTGCGGGCGTCCGTAAATAAGAGTATAAAAGTTGCATCTTTGGATATGATCTCCAATCGAAGGAAAAACATTTCCCCCCATTCATTTCGCACATTGATATACAAACTTTGCACATCATTTATGGGAATTCCCTTTGACCAACAGCAGCATTCTATATCCGGAATTCTAACGCATATGAACTGTTCTTGATCCCAGTTGGGCCAATGAAAAGCAAAATTGCAATCAATTGGCGCTGAAATTATTTTACGCGGATCGGGACGGTCCTGAAATAGTAAAAAAACGTTTTAGCTTAACATTAACTTAAATGTGTATACTGTAACTCACATAATTGGCAATATCGCAAAGTTGCATAAACTCTAGTTTGTAGCCACTTCGATTGTGCAGATGGAATCTGGATGATAAAGTTACGAAGGTCGTGCAAGCGTATAAGCCCCTTCCCCTTCTAACGCTTATACCAATTGCATAGCTTCCCTTTGTGTTCTCTGCTCGCAGTTCCCTGTGGGTTAAATCCTTATGCGTGCTAAAACTTTTGCACCACTGAAAATACATAATAAAATATTAAAACTTAACCATTTGTAATTGTAGTTGAACATACCAAATTATTGGAGCCAAAGGCGTTGCCCAATCGTAACTCAAGGGCCGGGGATCCTTCCTGATCGGAGAATGAAAACATTAGAGGTGCCACTTGTCGCGCAGTTTCATGCTCCTCAAATTGTCCTGCCGCATTATTACTGGTTCCCTCTTGTTTATAAATCAGGGGAAGACCCGTTTTGTTGATGATCCAAACAGGTGCACTGATATAAATTTCCATTCCCTTGCCTTTAAACGATTGAATGGATACGCGGAGGTGTAGTTCCCGCTTTTGTATGTCAAACAATTTCAATTTCGGCTCAACAACACCCATATGGCTCACGGGAATTTTGAGTTGTCCGGAAAGTTGAAAGTTATCCAGAGTGATGCTTAAGTTGAGGGGTTGATAGATGTTAACGTTGTAAATATTTGTACTCTCCGATGAGTTTATTCTTCCGCTGGCCTGGTCATGAATCTTGAACATCAGGTCACAGCAGAGCATATTGTTTATCTTTAATGGCGGCAATAAAGTGATTTTGTGACCCGGTAAATTCTGTTCCTTGGGGTGATGAATTTCCCTGCTAACATTTGCTAAAGTGTACACCATACTCTTGGTATTGTCATAACCAAGGAGAAGTTGTTTGGTATCTTCTTTGCAACAAGATTTCCACACAATTTCCTCATTACTAAAACCGGTGTCTTCGTAAGCCTCGTTGTCACTTGTATTGTGCGCTACATGCAATGATGCATCAATAAATTTGAGAGGTAAAGATAGTTCCTCGTTGGGCTTAATTACACTGATTGCGCTCAGTCCGTCACTATGCGTGCTTTTTAATGACATTTTCAGGAAAACGTTGCGATCCAACTTGTTTATAACCCCCAAGGAGGACTTTACCTTTATCAGCTTCTGAGCCGATCCAATCAAAGATATATCGAAGACTATCCTGCTTTTCGTGGAGAACTGCGAATCTAATTTTGTGGTACGGAAAAACATTCCAACTTTGTCTACTGATATTGGTCCAATCAATGTCCAGCCATGAATTTGTACAAAAATCTGGTGTAAATTCAATTGGTGAGAGTGTACGTGCCGCAGTTTGCTTTTCTGCGTGAAATCAAATGTTTTAGTTTCGTTGGGCTGAACAGTATACCAGTTCTTTATCAATTCAAATTGGTGTAAATCCGAACATGTTAAATCTCCAAGAGGAGCATAAATTGATTTAAATAGAAGAGGTGTTCCGCTGAGATTCTGCAGAGCAAACGGAATAAATGGAGAACGTTGCCTGAAGTTCTTGGCTCCATCGTCGTTGAAATCGTTTGTCCAGTTCTTCAGAACCATGTTAAACAGTTCTATAAATGTGGAGGTTACATTTAATTTGAGCATCTGCTTGCTGGAAATTCCAATCTCAAATCGCCTCTTGTTATCCAAGTGTCCCTTCGTGTACTTCCATTTTAAATTGGACTCCCATGTCTCCGCCACAGGTTCCCATCCACTAAGACGACGATTATAATAGTTTACCGAAGCTTCCGTCTCAATATGACCCAAGCTAAAGTGCCGAATGTTGCTCTCCTTGGGATTGGAATCCTGGGTTTTGAAAGTGTAGTTCAGCAGGAACTTTGAGAGGGAAATCTCCAGCAATGGCACATCGGCATCCATGCAATCATCAATTATGAACACCGAAATGAGGCTAGCATCAACCACAGCGGTTTTCATTTCCAGAGCGGGGTTTCGGTAGGAATTCTGTTTTTGCTGGGACAGCCAAAGTGCAGCATCGTTGATTTTCCAGCTATTTACTTGCATGGCATATAAGCAGTCGGAAAGCTCAAAACCCATTGCAACAAGGGGAGCAACCTTCTCCAGATCGGAATCAGCCTTTGATATGACATTCTTCGAGCGTGATGTTTGCGTGGGCAACAGTCGAGCCATTCTCGAAAATAATTTAACATCCACATAGGACAGTCGAATATTTAAATGTTTCTGTATGAGAATGTTCAGGCAATTACTCCGTAAGTCTATTATCAAAGTGAAAGGATCAATTATAGACAAAGCGCTTTCCTCTTCGGCGTCTAAGGTGCAGGAAAATATTTCCAAGTGGTTAATGTCCAAGGATAGAGGCACAATATTACTATTTGGCTTATAACAGATTACAGTTGTACTTTTCAAAATTATTGCGTTAGAGTCGAGCCGACTGCATTCTTCTGCAAATATTATTTCTGAATCCGTAATATTCACAACGTATTCGCTGGAAATACTATTATCGACCTGGGGCTTTTGATGAAACTGGTTATTTACAACGGGAGCCGGTGAGTCTTCTTGTAAGTATGATTTTAGTTGGTCCAGAAAACTGAGAAGCGCAAACACCCTCATGTTATTGAGCATTATTGTGTACTTGCTAAAGTTGGCTTTCTTTCTGCAATGGATTTCAACCTGTACAGAATTTTCGATTCTCACCTCCTTTTTCGATGGTGCCAAAATATTTTTAAACATATTTTCATTGCTCTTGTCGGTTTCATTCCTTTCATCAACAATCAGTATATTGCTCGATATTAAATCTATATCTTGTGAACCGTCGCTGAACAAGTCGATTTCTAGAGTGGACTTTAAAAAGTGAATACAGGCCAAAGGCTCTATTACTGCACTTTGGGAAGTATTCAAAGCCAGTAGTAGTGAAACGTCTTCCAGTAAAATTCTAATTGAAATCAGAATAGAAACAGTTTTGGAAACTTCATTTTTCGGTAACAAATTAATTGTCGATAGTCTTTCAATGGAGGTGCAACTATTATTATGGTAATTCGTGTAAATGTCATCAGTTTGTTCTCCAATATTGTTGTTTAGAAAACTTCGAATCAACTTGTATTGTTGAATATTGACCATGCCGTTCAATTTAGAAAAAGTTCCTTGGACACTAATGTCTGGACAGACACGATGAATATCTGCCGAAAGATTTCTCTCCAATTGCAGGTGAAGGAAGCACGATTCATTGAAGAATGGCTGACCTAATCTTTGAAAGTTGATATCAGCGATTATAATTCGATCCTTCTCTTGATCGACTTTTGCTTTCATTGAGGTCCTTTCGCCGGAGAATAAATTTATATTAACCAAGTCGATTCGCATTACGTCCAGAATTTCACTTTCACTTGGCGTGTCACTCATTTTGCTTATTATATTATCGTCGCTGGCAAAATGGAAACTATTTCTCAAAGTAAACTGTCCAAGGTAAGCGATTATTACTTCATTTCTGTTATAGGAAGCAGGAAGTACAATAACTGGAGAGTCCGCTTGGATGACTAGCTTCATTTTTGATGGACGCATATTCTGTTCATTCCCATGACTTTGTTTCTTTAATTTTCTTATTACAGGCTGTACAAACATAAAATGGGATTACAAAAATAAAGAACACCTAAAGATTTTTGACTCTTACCGTTTGCAATTGCAGCAGATCTTGAACAAAAACATGTAACTCAGTGGAAAAACGTTTGGTGTGTATGTAATGCACTGCAGACATATTGATTCGCAAAGTTGAGTCTGTGTCCAACGTCTTTAATGCTTCCAAATCGACCAGTTTTCTATAAAATAATTTTGTTAAAAAATATAGAGCCAGCGGTAATTAATTTAGTTCTAATTAAACGCACTTCTTGTATACAAAGTTCAAGGCTTCTGTACCACTTGTAAGAAACTTTTGCTTATAAAAGTTTCCATATTTTGTTAGATCATAAACAGACACGGATCCCAAGCAGCCTTCAACAATTTTGGAAAAGGTGTCCTGAAGAATCATGAAAACAGCATTTGACACATTCACTCTGGATAAAAGTGACTCATTCCGAATCAATGTAAAGTTAAAACTTCTTATTGACACCTTCAGCTTACTACAAAATTCATCAGTGCCTAAAATAAATAATATTAAAAACAATCCCTTTTATTTACAAGGGGAACTTACTTTTTTCTACCAGTTTCTTCTCTTCTGTGATCTTTTCGTCGGAGTAATCAGCCGAAACAAGGCCAAAAAAGTCAAAAATGGTATACCAGCGTTCCACGCAAATAGCCAAATTTAAACAATTAAATTGAATAGAACTCGATTGTTCAATTTTACTGTTCTCAGCAGATCGTCCTGTATTTGATTTGTAAATAACTAAAGTTTGGCTTTCTTTCTTTCGCCTCAACTCGTTTCTATTGCAACTTGTAAACTTTTTGTCTCCAGTGAATTTTTTGACCTGCATGTAGGGCATGGATCTAGATCTGTTTTTCAGTGCATTACAATAACTTGGTAAGTCAGGACACGACGATGATGTTAATTCATTCTTCTTAATATTTTTTTCAATATCTATCGAAGTTACCATATTCCTAAACGGTGATGTCAGGTCCGACTTTAAGTCTTCCATTAACACAGATTTTAACACCACTTCCACATCTTTTTCAAATCCTTTAACAATATGTTTTACATTAAAGTCTTTAAATGTTAAATTTATCAAATCATCGTGGTATTCATTCTGCAGGTTTATTTGAAATACAGGCACTGAGAAATGTATAATCGTGCTGATCACGGGTTCATCATCAATACTTAAAGTCGGTTCACTATCCCCGTTTTCATCAACCTCTTCCGGGTCATTTAAAACTCCATTTGAGAAATTTGTTGCATACCGGATGCATTCTAATAGTAACTCATATTGCTTTCGGTTAAGAGATACTTTTAGAGCTTCAACCATACTTCCTTTTATCTGCGAGTTTAGGATTAAAATTTGCATAGTTTAGAAATAAATACATTATAAATATTAAATAAATATAATTACAACTTACTGAGAAACTATTCAGTGTTTTTTCTTGACCATTAACTGCGCTATATCCAGCAAAAATATGTAACGTTATCGCTGTGTCATGCAGAATAGGAATTGCATCCTTATTTTTAGCAGGATGAACATTAAAACTGTATTCTCGTTCATCGATGTTCAGGGAATATACATATGTGTTTTTAATTTCTATTGTATAGGATTCACTAAAGTCATCTGAATCGCTTTTAAGTGCGTTTGAACAACTAATTTTTCCCAAATTCGCAATCAACACATTTGTACTCGTGTTGGAAATTGGCAGAATGATTATAGGACTACTAATTATAATATCAAGCCTAAAATATAATAATAATAAGTTGAAATACGATTTATTAAATTTTAAATAATTGAATAGTTTACCAATTCTCCTGACTATTTCGCTGTGGGTAAACTGGTCCAATTTGCTCAGCTGCTCTAATCTGCTGCACAAATTCCTTTGCCATATCCGTAGCTTTGTTACCAATAGAGGTAGCAAACTCTCTAAAAATAAATGAGTGTCTTAGAAAAAATATAAGGTATGACCTTAAAGTATTAACTTACCGCAAGCTCCGCTTAAAATACGTAATACAAGCATTCACATCCCGCAAAAATCTGGGACAGTGAGTATAAGAAGCCGAAGCCATTCGCATTTGAAAGGTGCAAGTAGTTTTATCACTCCAATGACTTTGAAAACTAATTGCATCACTTTCATCGCTTTTCTCTTCGTTGTAATTGTTTGAGTATATTTCATTTGAAAGCTGACTAAGAACAGTCTGTTTATTTGAGTCGGAAGCCCTCAAAATTTGATCTCGTCCAACAGAAAGAATTCTTGGATGGCAAAAAGCTTCTGAAGTAATGTCGATAACCTGTATTCCGCCAAGAGATCCGAAAATTGATAGATCCGATTGAAAGGACGCATTGATTTTGGCTTCCGTTAGAGTAACAGTTCCAACTTTTCGACCAACATTGAATTTGTCTCTCCTGATGGTGTATAACAATAGAATATTTAATCGGAAAAAATCAAAATATATTTCGTTATGATTTTTATGATCAACTTGATCACCCAATTCTATTGATTCTTCAATCGGTTCTATTGTTGACTGAGGGCTGTTACTTTGGAATATATTTTGTGCCAAAAGAGTCCTTTTTGCGAAGTTTAGAATTTCAAGAATAGTATCTTGATTGGCTAAAAAATTTGTGTCACAGAATATAATTTATCCTATGTTGATAGTTCAATTATAAATACCAATTATGTCCAAGCTGTTAAATGTGATGTTGGTAGTGTGAAGATGCATTGAATTGCTTTCATTTGGTGGGACAATTTTAATGTCAACCGTAATTAGCGCTGTTGAGTCTTCATCGTCAATGTATTCTGTTGGTTTATCGCCTAAAAAATACATTTTGAAAGACTTTAATATTCACTAGTTTGACCAAAATGTTCGGTAAATAAAGTTGTTAGGCAAATACTTATTAGCAAACAGGATTGGTTAATTTGCAGATAGGACGCATTATAAATATTTAAAATAAACAAGGATCCTCTTTTTGAATTGTACATACCCATCTTAATATTTTGAACTGCTTTTGTAATCATGTGTGGACTAGTAGCCCTATCAAAAAAATTTGGCGATCCAGGCGAAGTTGGTGAAACAATTGCACTATGTTTAAGGCTGCCAGATAAACTATCCATTCTATAAAACGCATAAATATTTTTGGAAATATTTTCCATTATTATAAATTTAAAATGAAGATTTACAGTGCAATCAATCATGCATACAGACAAAATAATTAAATATACATCAGTACTTTTTTAAAACATATGAACAAAATTTAATGTGGTCTTATTAAGCTAAGCAGCGAAAAAAAAGCAATCTAATAAGCTTTTGAACAGGATTTTAGGAATTTACATACCCGACATGTCGATGACTAGCCACCAATAACTCAAAGTCAGGTCCGAAAGACTGAATGGCATCTACCAAGAGCAATCCGTGAACCGACATGGAAATATTCATCTCATTTGATTCTTTCGTTAATCCAGCCCTTGCCCCGATGATTTGGAGCTCAGCAATGCTTCTTTCTGTCGACTGCATTTCTATTACTAGTTGGTCCATTACAAACTCAATAACGACGCGACTCTTATCGTCCTCTGCCAAGTTTTTAATTCTTTCACTGGCGTAAAGCGTGTTGCCTCCTCTATAAATATTTTCCATTTCCTTCGAAGCCTTTATAATGGGTTTCATAATGTTACAACAATTATTAATAAGCTCCTCGTTTCCATGGATTAATATCGTTGGACAGGTGCCAAAAAGCATAAATGAAGGATAGTCCGGATCAACAGTGAATATATTCCTTTGCTCAAGGGTGAGATTTATATTAAATTTGTCAATCAAGTGGAAATTTGAGGATGTTTTAAGGCAAGCTTGCCACCTTTCTTCGTATTTGCAAACCAGAACTTGAAGATTTGTGAAATTAATCAGGTATTTGTCGTAGATTTTGTTATGCAGAACGTATTCCAAATGAACATTTTTGTTTAAAAAACTTTCCGTTTTTGGATTTTCAAGAAGTGTCGGAGATTCAGATCCACTTTTCTCTGATGCCGGTGGTGTCGAACATGGTGTTAAATAGGTTTCATCGTCATCGCTTGTATTTTCTGTTACAGCCGATTCTATCACAGGCATAACTCTTTTGACCTCCATTTTTCTCATTTCCAGTTTTCCAAAGTCGAGCAATACCATAAGCGAATTACTCACTTTGTAGTTTTCCAAGAAAATTATACGTGGCGCAAAGATTTCGATTTCGAACATCCAAATCTTTCGATTCACCTAAAAATATAGAAACATTAAGCCATTGAGCGGCACTTTATAAAGTTTTACTCACCTCATTGCCACTAAACATTTGATTCCAGTTTTTCATAAAGTCGGTTTTCTTCTCGACTCTATCGCGCGGTGAGTATTTTTTTGGATTTGAATCCGCTAAGAAATCTAAAAGCCACTGAATTGCATCCTCATTATAAATAAGATCTAAGCTTTTTGATTTAATATTGAGCTGAAAACGTAAATTATTACAATTCTCATATTGTAATTGGAACAGGGTTTCCTCCTGAAGTCCATTTTTTACTATTTGATTTGGTATAGCTGTATTCCCTGTTTGCGGCTTTATTAAATAATTGTGCATCGATTCACTACTAGTTTTATCTATTAAATATACTTCTTGCAATGATATGCCCACAGTGTAAGAAGTTAACTGAGGGCTTAACTGTAAGTAAGCCGCAAAGTTATTGAACTGCATTTCCATTGATTTCATTCTGCCATCATTTAATTTATCCTCGGTCTGAAAGATGATCAGACCTTTGAGCAGATTAATTGAAAAATGCCCGAAAACAGCATCGCTTTTTAATTCCGAAGAATTCTGAATTGAATTTTCCAACGCAACGAGAATGTCATCTTCCAGATGTTTTAGTGATTCATCCTGTTCACTACTTGGGGTACTGGGACTGTTTGAATACCAACCCATCCAGTTTGGAAACCAATGAAAGAGCATAGTTTTTCCTTGCTCGTTCTGCGATTCAAAGGAAAATCCCTTCGTAAAAACTTTTTCAAAGCATATTCTCCTCATTATTGTTAAATCCGAGATCTTTCTGTCGCTCTCGATGTAAGCCTTGAACTCTTTATCTGCATTTGACAGATTTTCATTTGGATTCAAAATGATCGTTTTGTAGAGTAGCATGTAACGAAGATTTTCCTTAAGAATAGACCACTTTTCTTCATTTGGCTTAAAGTCAAAACCATGACAAACGTTTGCATATTTCCACCATGATCTTGGATTGCTTTCTACACTGCAATTGGGCCGCTTTAATCTGTATTGTCGAACTTCTTTAACTTGACCAATTTCTGAGAGCTTATCTAACATCTGAAGCCGCTGGACCTGGAAATATTTTATAAATTAGGACCAATCTCTTAATTTCATGTTAAGGTTCGAGTTTTTTTAATCTTTCAGAGAAAGATGTTATGTGAAAATGTGATTTTAATATATCGAACCACAAATTTTTACCCAGTCTGTTGCTTTTTACTTAGTAAGAATAAAATGTTATTAATAATAATCGGATAATATTATAAAATATATTTTCGGTGATGAAAAGTTTACCAATTGGCTTATCTAATTGGTGTGTACAAATCAAGGATTGGCTATACAGGAAGTACAGCAATATACTCGATAATGGTATTGTTTACTATGCAGTCTCATACTGTAGTAAAATATTATTACGTCAAGGCTTAAGTTTGATAATTGCTTAAACACTTAAAAAGTCTAATTAGGCACGAACTTTGGACCGAACTATTACCCGTCAATGAATATGTGTGGTTTAGGCTGAAATAATCTACAACTCACCTTGGATATGTCTATGACGACCTCTGGAACCAGGAGCTCGCAGGAAACTCTGGGCTTGTCTTTGGTACGTATCACCTGTTGGCACTTGTCCCGTTTCCACCTTGCTGTTGCGCAAATGGGTTTGATGATAAAGTTGTGGGGTCTCAACTCGCAGGTTGAGTGCATTTTTTCGATGATCTCCTGGTTTGAGTACGACTGACATTTGATGTCCTCGTGCAACAGATCCCAGTAAACAGAGAGCTCTTTGAGCTCCACCAGCTTATAGTTCATTTCGTTGTTATTCATTTTGTATGACCCATTGGTCCAATCACAGTCGCAGCTTTGGGCGGTGAGGGATCCGATCTTTATGCCCGTACATATCCTGCTCTTTCCGGTGTCCACAATGTCCTCGAATCGAAAGTGCACATCGGAAATCTTGAGTTCGATGTTGTCAATAATGTTGGTGGCCATGTTGGTGCCATATTTAAGCCAATTATTATAGGACGAGAAGTAGTACGATTCCATTTGCTTTCCTTTTTCGGACCGCCAGCCCGCTTCAGCGGTGTCCAGAACGGCAAGCTTGTACTCCAGATCCTGCAACTTTTCCTTTTCGTAGTCCCAGTTCTCCAGGTTCTTTGGGCAAATGATGCAGAATAGTCCCTCGATGGAGATGCACCATGGTGAGGTACGGAACTGGCGGACAGGGATCTGGAGTTTGATTTTCCGTATGGTGCCGGCGGTGACTTCGACCGGCAAATTGAACGACCGCAGGGCATCTTTGCGAATGGGTATATTCTCAAGCTCAACTTCGCCTAAATGAAAAGATATTGTAGGTACTATTTGATACTGAAAAAAGATAAACAATTATATCACATTACCCGATAGCAGAGCCACTGACAATTGGGCGGAATTCAAGTTCTCCAGATATTTGCCAAGATACGTATTCAACACCCACGTTATGAGGTCTCGTAACATGCTTGTTTATTTACCGCATACGCTAATCCTATTTAATATTTGTTTTTAATATCTTTCCCCAGAATCACAACTATAAACATATGATTGGGAACTATCTACACCGCATAAATATTGCCGAATCACCCGTGGAACGCGGAATTTGGAACACTTCTGGGCTATCGGAAAGGGACTGGGTAAACAGGTGGTTTACAAAATTATAGAACTATTAAATATTATATACTTTAAATATAGCCCACTATCCAATCTCGTGGTGTGTGTGTAATTTATTAAAGTCAAAAGGAAAATGTATTATGTTCTGTGGTTGATTTATCGGTGTTTTGCGATATACGTCAAGTACCATCACTAATTCTTGTCAAAAACAAAAATTAATTTGGTTTGCAGATAGTCTGTTTATTTTTCAAAAATGACCGATCCGAACGTACCAAGGGGAGCAATAAGCTATCAGGTAATTAATTGGGTTACGTTTTTATGTAAAACACAATTTAAACTTTATTTTCACTAGAATGTGCTGAAATATTCGGTACAACACCACGACCAAACTGGACAGCCAAAATTGGATGAAGCACCAGATGTTGAGGTTTGTAAACATTCTAGTTAGGAGTTTTAAATGATAATTTAGATATTATTAACAGCTTATATAGATTTAACAATGCTCCCAATTTACCCAGAGTAATAATTATTTGTTTTAAAATCAATAATCATGAGTTAAGCAATGAGTCAATCGAATCACCTCGAACTTTTGTGGCCATGTGGTTCTCCCAGGTGGAATTTTAATATGAGAGGGTATCTTGTCAAATTTTATTAAGAAGAAAAGCAATCTTAAATACGTATAAATTATAAAAAGAAGAACATTTAATCTACATCAGTCGAATGTAAAAAATGTAGTTTCCTATCTTTTGAAATAGACAGAGAAACTTTAATTTATCTTATTTGCAAGATTCATATTTTAACTCTTCCAATAATATTTTTTTAATAATAAATATTTAAACATTCCTCATGCTCCTTTAGAGACATGAATTCTTGGCAAATGCCCTAAATGCCATGACAACAGATGCATCAGCAGCACTAAAAGCAGCTTTGCTCATACTGAATAGTGATGAAGCCAGTACAGACGATCAAATTGAAAGTCTAGAGGCCATAAGGAGCTACATTGACGATATCGATAATGCCATCTCCCTGGTAAAGCTCGGAGGAACTGCGACTTTACTTCGCTATATAAAGGATTCAGATAGTGAAGTACGAATTTCGGCACTCAATACAGTTGCTGAAGTGGCACAAAATAATATCTTTTGTCAGAACGCCCTCATAAACGATAAGTTTTTACCTGTACTTACAAAGAACTTGAGCAATGCCAATCAAGACATCGTGCGGAGTTCAATTTATGCGATATCATCGCTAATACGAAACTTTCAGCCGGGATATAATGAGTTTAAGCGAATTAAGGGTATCAGAGCTTTAATACCCTGTCTGAAGTCAACAAACTCAAATGTCTACATAAAGACCGCATTTCTTATAGCATCTTTAACGTCGGGGGACAAGTCGGTCAGAGGTACATATATAAAAGTGATTTTGATAATCCACATAATCTTTAACTTTACCTTTTTCAGATGATTTTGTCAAGGAGGAAGTATTTCCTGTGTTAGTGGAAAATCTAAAACCCATTGAAGAATATGATGTGAAGCAAGAAACTACTCTGTTTGCGCTATCTTCTCTTTCATTGGAATCAGATTTAAAACTGTCCACAGAGAAGCGCAATGACATCTTGTCTTCTCTACAACTTTTTATTTCCAAAAACAAACAGACGGAAAATTGCGAGGTAAGATTGTAATAAATCTATTGCTTTTTATCAAATTTCATACCTACTTTATTTACAGGAAATGGTTAACTATGCAAGAATTATTGTGGACAACTTAAATGCACGTTAAACCTTAAAAAAAATAAATTTTGCACGTAAATAGAATGATAAATAAAGAATGTGGACAAACCAATTTGTTTTGAGTAAGGTTTTTAAAATTATCACTAATTTACAAATCATTTAGGGAAACACATTATTGTGTTTCAAATTTTGTAACAATTTATTAACTTCAATTTGTCAGTTATGTTGGCAATGTGTCAAAATCATCTCCAACCGAAACAATCGGAACGTGTTCCAAATTTACTTCGATCGGGTTGTCGCAAAGCCTATTTCGTTTCGCGAATATATTCCAATCCATGACCTGAACGGCATGCAGACTTTCCGCCTCGTTATGATGCCGCAGCACCATGGATTCCTTAATAAAAGAGACAAATTAATAATCGCATCATAAATAAATTTCAAAAGTAAACCTACCTTGATTTTTTCCCACTTATCATCGACATCTTGCAACCAGCTGAGTAGCAATCGCCCATTAAATCGGCAGCGCGCACTCTTTTCCTTTTCGTCCTGCTCTGGTGTGATCATGTTGTAGACCTCATCGTCCTTTAAGTATGTACAAACGGAGTAGGGCGCGGGTTGGCCAGATATACTTCTGGCAGCCTTCGAGTGGACCCGTATTATCTCCTGTTCAACGTTCATGCATAGTTTTTCCCGCTCAACGGTGTGTGCTTGTATCAAATCTTGCCTCGCCTTCTCCTGATCCTGATAAAACTTCTCCATTGCTTGCGGCACAGTGCGGGGAATATCAGGAGCTGAAGTTTCCGCATTGCGACTTAATAAGTACGATTTTTTTGTCAGCAGATACTCGTTGTATCCTTGGGGAGGTCTTGGCTTCACCGGATACAAGCTCTTCCATTTTTTCTCAATCTGACGACGGATGCTCAAGAACATCTGGAAGCCATTTGTGAAGGGATGGTCATGGGGGTGAGATTCTTCGGAATTCACACCGGAATCGGCGGCGTTTGAGTTCTTTGAACTATCATCGGTATTCTTGGGCCGTATCTTCCGCTTCCGCGGATGGAGATCCGCGTTCGAGGGATTTATCTCCTTGGATGAGGAAGTTGACGACGTTGAGGGGCTCGGAACATTGGTGATTGTCTCCTGGTCAAACTGGTGGCCTTGCGGTATTGGACTTGAAGTCATGTTGCCGTAGGATAGCTTTACGTCCGCAGGATCGTTGGCATGATTGGATGACGCTGGCGATGGAGAACTGCTCTGCATTTGCGGGGAGGAGTTATTGGAACTGCGTTCCACACTAGTGACCCCAGTTCGATGAGAGCTCCTTAGGACCCTTAGATTCTTTTCATCATTGAAAAGCTTTATGTTCTTGTCGTCCAGGACTGTGGAGCAAATGCTATTGCTTTTCTGGGGACTCTCGTGCGGGCTAATTGATTGATTGGTTATGACGGTGTCGATGGAATCGCTATTGGAGCTAACCACATAGGGCAGGGCTGCATTCCGTGAGGCCGTTACCTTGCCAGTTCTTAGCACATTGCCCTCAGTGTCGATGGAGCAGTTCTGTTGCGGGATCACAATCTTTAGTGGCGGCACTTTGAGTCCTCCGTTGTACAGACTGTCGTTGCTCTTGTAATCATCGCTGCACTCGGTTTCGTTTTCAATGTCCACATTTTTGCTGATCTCCACTTGCTCCTTGTCGGCATTTGAGGCGCTGCTTTTGTTACCAGACGGTGATCCTTTTGTCGCTGCTAGTTTGGAGCCTTTTTCAACCCTGGAGGAGAGCTTTAGGGAAGCCCCCTTCAAGTCCTTGCTATGCTCTGAATCCTTGCGCTTTTTTTTCTTCACGTCCTCGCCAGATTCCTCGTAATCCTCCTCTATGTCTGAGTAACAACGCTTGGCAGCCGAAGTTCCCTGATGAATCGAATCGCTGTTTTTACCATCGTTGCTGCTTTCCTCCGCTGAAGATTTGTCTTTAGTGTCCAGGACCTCTTGCTTCTCGTTCAGGCTGCTCTCATCGTTTTCTGTGTCTCCTTTCTTGCATTCATTCTTCTTTAAATTGGTGCGGGATGAATCTGGAAAAACGAGAATCTTATACAATATATTTGACAGCTGATTGATTCAGTTTTGAATATTATATCCATAAAATATCGTTATAAAATGGAAAACTGATACTTAAATAATTAATTAAATAAAAATTTGCAAGTCAATAATAACTTTAATTAATTTAATTTTAATTTTTAATTTCTTTGGTATTTTGGATTTTTTGTACTTTAATACCTAAAAATGTAATAATTTTGTAATTATTAAAATACTTTTAACACTTTATTAGGTGATACAAAATATTCAAACCCGTTTTTCGGATACTTTTACTTTACTTTATTTTGGTGTTACTTGCGTAGAGAATCAGATACATGTATGTATGTAGAAAGGTATGTAGTACTACTTTGTACATATGTATCAAGGGAAGTACCCACGGATATTTTGCCATCCCAACTAATCTAAGCATTTAAAAATCAAACAATGCGAACTAAGCCATTAACTAGTCATTAATCCTACTGAAAACATTGTTTTTTATATCGTTGTATATTTACCTGTCGAGGAGGTAGCTGTCATTTGGATAAGTAAAGCCATTTGTTGCCTCTCCGACATCGGCGTATTTGAGTTCGATCTAGGTTGGGTAGCTCCTGTATTAAATCCTATCCCCTTCGGTCTTGGGGGTGGCATACTCTTTTGTTCAGTTTTATACGGTAAAAATTAAAATATAGAACAAAAACGGAGACTTGAAAAAGTCTTACAAAAATTTAATACAAAAAGAATAGTGCGGCCGTATCTCGAATGCAAAAATATACCGGCTTGCAAATATGTTATTATCGTTAAATAAACAAACGATATTCTTGCAAATTCGTCGAACAGAATTAAATTATAAGTATTTTAATAAATTTCTTTTAAAAATACCTGCTTCAACAAGAATGTTAATTTTTTTGTCCTTCACGAACATTTTATTGATGCTTATACTTTTATTAAGGACAACGATTTTCATACGGCAAATTGTTTGGGAACTTGTGTTTTGTGCAATGGTATTCATGCATTTTGCTCTTTATTTTATTATGTATAATGTTATTATATATAATTAATTCAATTATTTATTTGATTGTTGGAGTAATTTATTTATTTTGTGTTTCGATTCCACTTCGTTCAGTCCTTGGCAGAGTAACCGCTCCGCAAACATCTTAAAATACTGAATAGAGCCAAAGATATCTCAAAACCTTAGCTACGGTCACACTCGGTTTTATTTTAGAAGTGTTGCAGTGTAAGTTATTTTTATAATAAACTTTGTTAAATTTTGATATTTTAAGAATTTAATAAAGTAATACGTCTAGTAAGGAGCCAGAATAGTGAAGGACACTCTAAACTAACTTACATAAGTAGTTGCAACTTGAGATTAAAAGCAATATTCTATTGACGCACACATAAACACATGTACTTGTCATATGTGTGTATGTTGCAAGTAAATATAAAACCACTTGAAGAAAAGTTTGTGCTGGAAAATATGATCCATTTTACATAAATAAAAAGTGCTTTATTTGCATCTCGTGCGGCGAAAATAAACACAGATCGTAAGCGAGTTCAACACTGAATTCATTATAATGCCATATAATTATGACGAGTATGGAAGCGAATGTCTAATGCACTGAAAAGTTATGTTTATGTGTTAATGGATTTAATGTACATAGAGTGACTCACTATCTTAACACACTGGGGTAAAGTGTTGTAAAATTATTGGTATTTCTGTTACGCACTGTTTACTTAAGCTTTTCCGGCTGTATAAAGCAGAAATTTTCTTGATCTTGATAAAGAATCAAGTAATTCCGTCATGATCGACACACAATCTCTTTTTACGCAATCTAGATTTCCAATTCGAAAGGCGTATGACGAAAGATAATGGAAAGACTATAAAATAATAACAATATCTAATGGCAGACTATTTTTGTGTTCATATGTTTTTCAAGTCTATTAGGGTATTAATAGCTTCGATCTCTAAGATAATAATTTTCCACTGTTGATGTAAGCAATTTGGTTTTGCATTCGTTTTTATTTATTGCATGACACCAGAGTAATTAACTTTCGCCCATAATCATACGTATAATAAACGATTCAATTTACCGTTAATACTTTTTAAGGAGGTGACATGTTTACATAAAAAGTACCGGCTATGTTGATAAATATTAATGGAAAAAGTCTTACAAGAATACATTCGATATAAATCGAATACCTTTTCACCCTTGTTTCCAATTTAAAAATCCAACAAAACAAATTGGATTCGGTCAAAAAATAAATTCGAATTGGCTAAAGCCATCAACACTATGCATTTTATGTTATTCAGGAGATCTACTCCTTTGCAATTCATAAGTTTTTATATTTTCATAGTTATCGCTAACACGAATATAATAAAGCAGGCATATTCGATTTTCAACCCTCTTTTCCAACGAACATGCGCACTACCAATTTTCTTTTTCATCGTATTGATTAACGCAGCTTGAATCATTTTATATACGGTTAAAATGATTGTCTCCAAAGCTATAAAATCATACAGACTGTAAAACACATTTAATACACATAATTAAAAGCTTTTAATTTAATGATCATTCATATAAGTTCACTTTAAGATTGAGAAAGTTCAACAACAGTTTTTTAATCCGGTTTTTGTGTATGTTTTGCAGACAGAAAATCGAGAAAATCGGCAAAATGACGCAAATGTCGCAGGACGAAATAATAACCAATACGAAAACAGTCCTCCAAGGCCTCGAAGCCTTGCGAGTGGAGCATGTTTCGATCATGAACGGAATTGCAGAAGTCCAGAAGGACAACGAAAAGTCGGACATGCTGCGGAAGAACATAGAGAACATTGAACTGGGCCTAAGCGAGGCCCAGGTGATGATGGCCCTGACATCCCATCTGCAAAACATCGAGGCCGAAAAGCAGAAGCTCAAGACACAGGTTCGACGGCTCCATCAGGAGAACGCCTGGCTCCGCGATGAGCTGGCCAACACGCAGCAAAAGTTTCAGGCATCCGAGCAGCTTGTCGCACAGCTGGAGGAAGAGAAGAAGCACCTGGAGTTCATGGCCTCAGTAAAGAAGTACGACGAAAATCAGGACCAGGATGACACATGCGAGAAGTCCCGCACCGATCCAGTGGTGGAGCTATTTCCCGATGAGGAAAACGATGACAGAAACAACATGTCGCCCACTCCGCCCAGCCAGTTCGCCAACCAGACTTCCGGCTACGAGATTCCAGCACGTCTGCGAACTCTGCACAACCTGGTCATCCAGTATGCATC
This sequence comes from Drosophila kurseongensis, assembly GCA_018153305.1. Taxonomy (NCBI): domain Eukaryota; kingdom Metazoa; phylum Arthropoda; class Insecta; order Diptera; family Drosophilidae; genus Drosophila; species Drosophila kurseongensis. Next base: position 10,820,778 of record JAECXX010000005.1, on the reverse strand, counting down.
GCAGGGCAGGTACGTCATCCATAATTATTATGTGCGCCTTACCACTAGCTTAAATCATTGCATTACTTACAATACATAAATTTACAAAAAAAAAAATTTTTACAAATTATTTTGAAATTACCTAAAGATTTTTAATTTTGACTTTTTAATATTTACAACTTTTCCTCATCATGATATTTGCAGGTATGAAGTAGCCGTTCCCCTTTGCAAACAAGCTTTGGAAGATCTCGAAAAGACCAGTGGACACGACCATCCGGATGTAGCAACAATGCTGAATATTCTGGCTCTCGTCTATCGTGACCAGGTACGTTTTTGCTTAAATTAATTAAATTTATACGTTTGTTAATTAAAAACACTCAATGCCATTCAGAACAAGTATAAGGAGGCCGCCAATTTACTGAACGACGCTCTGTCGATTCGGGGTAAGACTCTGGGCGAGAACCATCCAGCCGTGGCGGCCACGTTAAACAATTTGGCCGTCCTCTATGGCAAACGTGGCAAGTACAAAGATGCTGAGCCCCTTTGCAAGCGTGCCTTGGAGATCCGCGAGAAGGTCCTTGGAAAGGATCATCCCGATGTTGCTAAGCAACTCAACAATCTCGCCTTGCTCTGCCAGAATCAGGGTAAATACGACGAGGTTGAGAAGTACTACCAGCGAGCTCTCGACATCTACGAATCAAAACTGGGACCCGATGATCCCAATGTGGCCAAGACAAAGAATAATCTGGCTGGGTGCTATCTAAAGCAAGGAAGATATACCGAGGCTGAGATCCTCTATAAGCAGGTCTTGACGCGAGCCCACGAACGTGAGTTTGGAGCTATCGACAGTAAAAACAAGCCCATTTGGCAGGTAATATTTTCTAATGCTATTTAGCTAAGTGAAGACTACAAAGTTACCTTGATTTGCAGGTGGCCGAAGAGCGTGAGGAGCACAAATTTGATAACAGGGAGAACACTCCATATGGCGAGTACGGTGGATGGCACAAGGCTGCTAAAGTGGATTCCCCCACGGTCACAACCACTCTAAAAAATCTGGGAGCACTTTATCGGCGGCAAGGCATGTTCGAAGCTGCCGAAACCCTCGAAGACTGTGCAATGCGGAGTAAAAAAGAAGCCTACGATCTAGCAAAACAAACGAAGGTCTCACAACTGCTAACATCAAACGAAAAGCGACGATCGAAGGCAATTAAAGAGGATATGGATTTCTCCGAGGAGGTAAGATTAAGAGTCAAGAGAGTGGATTATAAACTAACTATTAATCGTTACAGAAAAATGCGAAACCATGAAATATTATTTGTTCATCGCCCAAAACGGAATCTTTATGTTTATGATTGAAAGTTAACAACAAACACACACTTTATTTATTCATTCCTTAATATACATAAGCTCTCAAGCATACATTAGCAAATAAACAACGTTTTATACCTTGTTATTTCGTCAAAAAATATGTACCGCTTTTAATAATAAACCAAATATATTTAAAGGAATCGTGTTTATTCTATTTAGTGGTAGTTAAATCCCCTGGAATTATTAGTGACCATTTAACTATATAAATGGGCCCCTTTTACAGTTTACAAATTTTAAAATATGGAATCAACTTAACATTTATTTATAGTAACAAACGGTATAATAAGTTTGCTAGTCGCTATCATTGTCATTTAAAATTGAGGAAACAATTCCAGCGAACTGCTCAGCTCTATCTAGAAATTGTTCTCGAGTTAGGCTTGTATCGTTACGTAAGCTTTGCGCAGTGATGAGTAAATTTTCAAAGTCTTTTAACTGACTATCCAACTCGTCCGAGCTAATTTCTTCTTTGTGTTCTGAAAGTAAAATGGGAACTTCAAATATGGTTTAATTGGTGAAAATATTTTAACGTACCACAACCAAATTTAACATTGGACCAAACAACATTTTTTAAACCTTCCACAACTTCTTCGTAATCCTTTTCAGGTTCATCAGAATCACTTTCGACGTTACTCTTTAAGGTTATAATGTCAAAGAAGAAATTTGTACGTTCTTTTATTTCGCCGAAGGAAAGTCCACTTTCATCTCCTGAATTAGGAGACGTTAAAAGGAAGCCTAACTGGATCTGTTCATTTTTTGCCAAAGTTTTGGGAATAGTGTCGATAAAGGAAGTCTGCAAGTAAACACTTTAAATGTATTTCTTAATATTATACCTTTATATATTAAATACTTGCATCTGTTGGGTCAAAGTAAATGATTAAAGCCTCAGAAGACTTCAGAACTTTCTCAGGAACACTTTCCAATTTGCCAGAAAAAGGAATTAAATTGATTGAAGTGTTATAGTACTTTGTTTTGATAATGCATCTATAGCAATTCAGGGAACATTCTGTAGAAGTCGATTCTTTTGGTTGATCCAATTCTGTGAAAATGTCTGTAACAAAACAATGGTAATTTAATAATGTAAAATTAATATTTAAGAAATTTTTAGTTGCAAATGAGAAGTTTGTCTTTATATGGTGACCTTTATTGCCCCAAAAGTTTGCCTTTAAAGTCCGACCCCATTTATTTGGTTTTAAAGCAATCCAAACGATAGATTTAAATATACCGCTAAGGCGAACTTTAATTTAACCGTATTACTCACAAATTTAAAATTTAATTTTTAAAAGCAAATAAACAAAGCCCTAACAACGTGAGAATTTTATAGCACCAACATAAATTAATATTACTGAACGCTCGTGACTTATTAGGTAAACTTCTCATACTTTCGACGATTTCCATGGGAGTGGTTGCTCCATAGGATAAAACTAAAACGGCTGGATCCATTTTATTATAATTTCTTTATTTATTTCAGTCAACGAAAACAAAAGCTAAACACCAGTGTGACCAAATCTTAACATCGGGAAGTTCCGACTGGGGAGCAAATAAAAAAGCTTAGATTTCTTCAAGCCAATTTTTTTTTACCAGTTTGTTAATTTTTATTTTTAATTTACTGATTTTTTTTCCAATTTAGTTGATACTTGATTTCCAGCTTTAATCCCTCCTAATTCTAAATATTTTTGGTACACTGGGCACCCCCTAACCCCATCATTAAAAATGTTAAACCTTTTTTGTCTATGGCAACATATTCTTTATTATGTTTAAATTTTCTAGCTTATTATTACTGAATATTTTTGTCATATTTGTTTAGCAACTGCTGATAGGTTATATCACATTTCAGGCCCTCGCCAATGTCATTTTCATAGATCTTCTTTGCCCGGTCGAAAGCCTCTATAATGCAGGATCTGAAAATAAATTAAAGATATTTACCAATAACTAACAACACAGGATTTTGGACCTGTTGGGAATGCTCACCTAAAAAGTTTTTGGTGGAGTACATAGGCGCTTACATGACCAGCATCCAAATATCGTACCTCTGCTCCTGGCCATATGTCCTCGAGGCTGGAACATCCCTCCCGCGGGACATAGGCATCAGCCTTCGCACACACCGCAATTATCAGTGAGGTGTCGAAGGGCACCGAGAAATTCTTCAGATGGGTGCACTCATCCATCATGCCACGCATAAATTGCAATGCCTCTCTTTCCCACCAATTCGTCTTGGTAATATCTATTTTATCCGATTTGTTTTGCGCAGAAAGGGGCAGAATGAATTTCATAAGGTTCGTCAACGCTGAGCTTGACCCTTTGGAAGGTTCTTCTGTTGCGATCGCAACCTTTTCACTGAGCGTGTTTTTAATATCTATTGTTAGATTTTCAGAGTCCATTTTTGTGTTCTTCAAAGATTTTGATAAAAATATTGAGCTATCTTCTTGAGAGCAGCTCCCCTGCGTCTCATATTTGTCACCACAGGTATTGCTGTTTCCGTGTTCTTGGATCTTTCTCGTATCACTTATGTCTTCTTTCAGTTCGTGCAGGGATTGGTTGAAGTTTTGAATAAAACTTTGTCCCGCCGAAAAAGCATCGTCTATCACAGTGACCATTTTGGCTAGGCGTTCTCTATACTGTCCATCAGAGAAATACTGCGTTTCCAACATATCCCAATTGATGGATTGACTCATAACACCCTGGAAAAACATAGAATAAAACAAATTTTGATCGACTTTGTTTTTTTTATATTATAACTATACTTACGGTGGTGAAAACAGCCGAAGCGGTGGACCAGGATAGGCATGGCACAAGAACCAAGGGCTTTGGCCAATTTGTAGCAGCTAATGATGCCATCTGAAAACAACAAATGGTTAAAAATATGTCTCTAAACGTTTCCAGAAATTTTAATTACATGTCCACCCATGGATAATCCAGTAACGCCAAGAGGACCAAATCCATTTCTTTCACACCAGTGGAAAAGAACAAGGCATTCAAGAATGAGGCACCCACCCATCACGAAGATATCAGACACATTGTGCAGATTAGAACGCCTAATTTAAATTAAAAAATTATTATTAAATAAAAAATGTAATAAAGCAAACGACTTACGTTTGGTCATTTGGTTTTCTTAACCCATAAAATGGATTTTCAAGTATTATGGATCCTATATTGGCGTCTTTCAAAAGGGGTTTCGCTATAAAATTTCTTCGACGCCAAAAGAACTGCAAAATTATAAACGTTTAGTTAGTGGAAGTAAAAGATCTATGATTAAAATCTAACATTCTTGAAATGATTGTTGAAAATGGTTCCAACAAAATTATTTGGATTTACTGAGGAATTGAACAGGGATAAATCAAATATACTAAGACCATGAACCGAAATAATGGGCAAACAGTTAAAATATGGTTTAAAAGTGGGTTCAAATGAAAACCACATAAATATAACTAAGGCTTCAAATAAAATTCCCTTAGAAATATTAAATCTAATATGAGAAAACTGAAAAGGTTGCTTTTTGTCGGACCCACTTTTGCCAAAATGTTGGGTAGGCCGATCGCCTGGCGTCCGGCCTCTATCGAAAGTAAACAGACATTATTTTGAGATTTGAACCACGGATGTATCAGTTGTACTCACATGATCACCAGTTCCAGCCAAATGAATGCATACCGGCTTGTGCTTTTCATTTTTCCACTTGTTCGGGATCAACAATTGAAAATGTGCCTGCTGTGATTCTTTTGGAACAACTCCGGGTAAGTGTAACTCAAGGGGGGTTTTAAATTTTCCTTCTATCAGTGTGCTTTCTGCTGAAATTTCTTTTTTCGTAATCTCCACCGGATAATCACGAGGTACAAGCTTGAAACACGATTCCCTATTGGAAATTATTTTGCGGAACTGAAATACTCTAAAAAAAATATCATAAAGCAAAGGCAATTATCGAAAGTATATTTTATACTTATGTTAGTTGATGACTCTAATGGCGAAAATAATGAAATAATGCTGCACACACAATGCAAAAAATGGATTGTAACTAATATATCAAAGGGCAATTCTAGAAAAAAAATTGATTGAACTTCAGGAATCTTTTTCAATTATTTTTTGCATTTTAAATTTCAGCGTTTAATAAGGATTAGATGTAAATTACTATAAAATCCTTGATGAAGTGATTCATTTTGTTTTATATTTCCCACTAACCTGTGTGTGAGAACAAAAAATTGCTGTCATATCCAGTGTCCACTGGCAGAAGGGAACTGGAAAGTAAATTAACAGTTTCATCGTAAAACTACAACAGAAACAATACACTACCCGTTCGTATAATATTAAAATGACTTTAACAATTAAACCGTTAATTTTTTGATGATTACCAAATAAAAAAGATACTTTTCTGAATTAAATAACAGAAAATGTTAACCTGAAGTTCAATTAATTACCGAATCATATTCCATATAGAAATTAGTTATGATAAGATATGGTAAATGCTCATGCTATTAATTTGTATTGATCTATATTTAAAATTTGTAATTAATGATTGCCCTAATTATGATAAGTTATGGTAAACGCTCATGCTATTAATTTTTATTGACCTATATTTATATTTATCCTATTTATAATTTAAAAAATGGTCAATGCTGTGTGAGATTTGGTTTTAAATCTTGATTTGTTAAGTTGGTAAGTGGAACAGTATTATGTGATCGCGTTGTGGGGTGATAACTACTGGATGAAATCTTAGGAGACTGTTGCAGAAAATCTTCAATGTGTTAACTTAAGCTACAACTAATGTCAAACCTTTTGAACTTGTAGATTCTTTTTATATAATTAAAAACACACAAATTAATAACCTTAACCAGATAAACTTTTTAATAGTATTACGTAAATTAACTGTATGGAGGAGCACCCAGTTTTCATGATTCTTTAATGATAACAAAAACTTACCTGCGCAAGTTTTCAGGCTTTCCCCAGCCCTTTTCAAAGAACCTCGTTATCAGCATACGCCGATACAGGCTATCTAGTTTACTGGGCATATTTCGGAAATTCTTGTTTTGCCTAAATAAAAATAAACAATTCGTCCGATAGAGATGGTAAAGCCATATATAGCACTATCGATAATTGCTTAGAGTATAAACATCCATGGTGATAGCACTTGCAATTTTTAAATTTAGAAAATTTCTTTTTGATTAATTTTTTTGCAATGACTACAAATCAGATTAAAAAAAATATTAAAAATTTGTCTTGATTTTTATGTCAGGATAGTGTCACCATTTTTCGTTGATTTGGGACGATGGAATGTGAACGGTGGGGTATTCAAATCTATTCTTTAATTAATGAAAAAAAAATTATATTGACTTACCTGACCAATTAGTTCAAAACTATTATCTATGTACAACGTTTCTTTTCCAATTTCATCAAAAATTATAAAATTGGGAGACAAAAACTATTAATAAGGGCTTGGGAAAGATGTAAAGGAAGGATTTTACTTTGGGTCATATAAAAGGTTAAATTACTCTTAGGATTGTTAGTAACCGTTTCCTTAAAATAAAAATTATGCTTTTAAAAGTACGATCCAGCCCGCCCATAAAATTATTATTATTAGAAGTTCAGTTCGCTCAATCTCATAAAAAAGTACAATTCTTATTCTCAGTTTTTATTACATTGTATCTTATAAAATATGTTACTTATTTTCCTTTGGTAGTTTTATCAATACGATACGTATACACTACATTTATATTTGTATGTATATTATGTTTCAGGCAAACCTAATTCGTTAAAAAAATTACATTTGCCCTTGTAAATACTTTATTAAAAGATTTTATAAATATACAAATAATTTATCATAGCACATTATGCATTGATGTTCGAACACGTGCATTATGTACCCGTATATACATAACTAACTTAATCCAATGTTGACTCGGCTATGTGATGTAAGTCTGAATAATTAATTATTGCGCGATGTAGGAACTCGTATTGTGCCTACAAGGGTAAATAAAGGATTAATTGCTTAAGAACACATAATAACTAATTAATAACTTACGTATGAGTTGATAAGTCCCGTTCGCTGAGATCGTAATTTCCTTGTTGTGGCACAGATATCGACGCATTTTTCCAATCTAAGATGCTGGACTAAAATGCACATTGCGACGAAAATAGAACTTCGATCAGTTCCCAGGCTGATAAATAATTTGTATAAGTAACTAATATATAACAAATATTTCCATTTAAATACCTGCAATGAACTGTGAGTGGAGATCGACAACCAGAATTTTTGTTGTTCTTATAATGGTTGTATGCTTGATCTACAAGTTCTATAATGCCCCGACAGACTTCAGGAACTTCTCCGTCCACGGTTGGCCAACCATTGTACTGAAACTGTGTAACTTTCAGCGTATCATCAATTTTGCAATTCGTTACGTAAAATTCGCGGCGAGTATAATATGGACAACTTTCGCTGTGCACATATTTTACAAGTATGTGGTCATATTGAACTTCATCATCCGCCCAATATCTCGGGCATTTTCTGGCACCATCTCCGATCTGCAAATTAATTAAAATATTTAGTTGCGACTAGAATACCAGTGCCGAAATTCAAGCAATACTTACTTCAGATATCATTACCAGGGTGGTAACACTCTGTTCTGAGATCATCCGCCAAAAATCACCAATGGTGTTCTCCAGTGGATCTTGGGCAATGATAAAGGTTTCACTGTTATCATAGCCCTCTATGAATGATGCGTTAATATAGGTCGAGTTATCTCGCATTGGAAGTGGAGTCAGTATAACCTAGAATTCCAATTACATAAAAAATAATTTACTTAAAGTAAATCACAATTACTCACTCTATTACGATCGTAGGGAATAATCTCTTGACTTCGGTTTTTCATATTGTTTTCCTCGTTTTCGCCAACACAACACGATTTACTTATCTCATCCGCTGTGACCAGCAGTTTCTAAATTAAATAATTATAAAAATAACGTCGGTAAGGGGAAATATCATTGTACAAACCTCGAATTCCATTTCCAATTTGCATTTACCCTCATTGGGCTTGCGTTTAAGGGATTCAATAGCAGACGTCATTGTATCAATGCAAATATCAGTGTTTCCAAATATTCCAGTATCTAATAAAGCCCGATAAAGGAAGATGTATTGTTTCTATAAAAAAAAATATTTGGTTAACTTGGGCTCAGAGGAAGGTGCTCAATCTTCACTCACCAATGATTGAACTAAAAAATTTCGTTGGTGCCTTAAATCACAAACTGTATTGTAAATTGACACCGAGTCTTCTTCCTCCAGTTGTTGGATCAGGGAATCTAAAGCCACAAGGGTTCCGGTTCTGCCGACACCAGCACTACAGTGCACTAAAATTGGACCCCTTTGCAGGGAGTAGACGGAATTTATTTGTCGTATGAATTTGATGATGCCATGGGGATGCTCCGGTGCCGTAAAGTCCTTCCACGTTAAATAGTGGTACTGTGTGATTTGTCTACGGTCCTCCTCCTCGCCCACATTGGCTTTGTTCTTAGAAACGTTCAGTGTTCGTTCAATATAATCTCCAGTCTTTCGTTCTTGTGCAAATTTCACTAAAATATCTCCAAACTGCTTTGTATCAAATACTTTTTCTGGCCAATATTTGGCGCACTTGGCCTTGTTATATTCCTCCAAATTAGTAAGCATCACAATTATTTCCAAATGTTGTTCCCAAATCATTCGCCAAAAATCGTCGATGGTACTTTCCATTGGACCCTGCGCACAAATAAACTTTTTCCTTTCTTTGTATCCAATCACGAAGTTAGCATTAATATAATCCGCAGTCTGTAGTCCATTTATAGCAGCTAACTTTACGCGCGTTTGATCGTAAGCTTTAATATCGGGGTACCTATTTTTGCAGGCGTTTTCTTTCAAGTCACTATTTTTAGTTGTTCGATCGCTAAAACGATTGGGCAGCATCTCATATTCCCGAAGAAATCCGTAATCGGTATCCTTATGGCGGTTTTTATAGGCGTTTTCTAAGTCTAATCTGTGAATGGGACCCGCATCAAATCCTTTGTGATTTCCAGACGTAATAAAGTGACTGTGGTTGTGACTTCGGCGACCGAACAAAGCCCTGCTTAATAAAAAGTTTAATATTAATCGAAACATTGAAAAACAGATAAAATAGTTACCTTAAAGAATCTCTTAAGGTTAAAGTATCTTCTCCTTGCAATTCGTTTTTCGTTTTTTTGTGGTGGAAAACCCACAGCACAATAAGAACGAGTATAACACCAAAAAGTACTGCTCCCGCTTTGACCCCAATATTAAGGTAGTAGTCCATATTATTTAAGGATTGAATTGGTTCCGCTTCTGTAGCCGGAGTAATTACATCAAAATATTTGCTATATGCCATTAGCACATTATTTCTATCCCGTACTGTAAGAAATTAAAATATAAGTATATTTATTTTGGGAAGTTCAATAACAATTTACCTATAACCTCTAGGAATCCAGTGTAATTTGAGTTGATATCTATCTCACCATCGTAAACATCTCGACTAGAATCATGGAGTGGCACATTTGGGTTGACGGAGCTTAGAATTGGATTCTCATCGCTTGTCACCGCACTTCTTTTATCTCTCAACTTACTTTCTAAGATTTTACGAGCGTGCTCTGTTAAATTTGCTCTTTTTATCAAACTATCTTTTTCAGAGAAATGCGGTACTTCAGATTCTGAATCTGCAAAAACGAAACAAGATTAGGAAATAGATTTTTGAATCAATTTAAGGTGTATTACTTGATAATGAACTTAATGGAGGTCTCTGGTCGACTTCGGGCTTTCTCAGAAATGGCGTACCCTCCAAGCACTTGCGGCAAATCTCGTCATTGTCTTTGATTATATCATTGTTTTCACTGAATCTCTGTTCATCGCCCAAAAATATTTCAGGCTTAAAGTACTTGCTACTAATCATTTCTGCAATATATGCAATACTTCTAGTGGCATTGTCGCTGTGAACTTCCTGATATGTGGCGATATTGAGCTTATCCGGATCCGGCAATTCCTTGTCATTGTTTTTTCTAACTAGATTTAATCTATAGCAGCATATGGGACCGTTTCGTTCGCTGATCTTGGGTAGGTATAATTTCAGGATGGTCTTGGAGCCAAGGTTAACTTTTGTCCACATAGAGCGGCCAATAGTATCTGGTGTGGAGACAGGCATTATACAACTGCCAGCGGCCGGTTCTCCATTTTTTTTGGGACGTGTTATAGCGGAAACAGTCACGGTATAGTTGGTATTTGGGCTAACATTTTCGTACAGACTTTTGTGATGGGGCTCGTCGATTCTTCTAATCTTGGGTCCCCACATCTCTCTGTCTACTGTGCTCATGGGATTGCCCAGCAAATGAATTAAATACGACATAACTTTGCCATTTGGAGATTTGGGAACATCCCAATTAATATAGATTGAATTGCCCCTCGTAACGTTGTCATGATGACACTTGATGGTCAAGTTGGTGGGTTTCGTTGCTACGCCGTCCATAGTGGTGCCATTCACGTTCTGCGACCATGGTCCGCAGGTCTTCGTTAAATCACTGCATGCCCTTACCCTAAATTCGTAGTCTGTAGCGGTTTTTAGTTTATCAAACATGTATGGCAAGTTCCTTGAATTCTGCTGGTAAATAGCCTCTTCAATCACTTTGGGTACCTCGCCTGATTCCGACACAATCAGTTCGTAGTATTGGATGTAATCAATTAGGTCCGGCGGCGGGGGATTCCAACCGATAGTTATAGTGGATGCGGTGCTGCCGGTGGTCTCGACTTTCGGTATAAATATGGGATCAAAACTGAGCGTGGTGATTCCCTGGGCAAACTGGGTTGGCTGGCCATCGCCAATCGAGTTCTTTCCCATAATTCTTAAAAAATATGTCGTGTTCACTTTAAAATGATCCAAAATATATGATGTATGGCTGCCGTTAATAATGTCCTTATAGTAAGTAAAAGTCGGTGTTCCTGCCTCCTGTAGGGTGATGAAGAATTTCTGAACCGGATCGTTGCCATCGTTGACGGTCCAGTTTAGGTAAATTTTGGAAGCACCCACAGCCTTGGCGAAATCAATGCTAACTTGTGGCACTTCCATTACGAAAAGGTTCACCTCCTTTGATGTAATCTCAAGCGCGTTTTCGTCGAAGACGGTGCATTTGTAGGTTCCATTCTCTTTCTTATACACCTCTGTAAATTCCAAGGTAAAGTTTAAGTGCGTGTCATTCAGCTTTGCGATGGATGAAAAGGTGTCCAAGAACTCAAAGTGACTGCCGTCTTTAAGCCACTTGAGGTTCTTATTCGTCGTCTCATTTTGCGGGAACATCTGAATCAAACAATGCAGTACAACATCCTGTCCGATTTTTCGCTTTATCTTATCGGGGCTACTTTGCAAGACCTTGGAGGGAAGGTATGGTTTAACATGGAATTCAGTCGAATGGTTTTGGCCAGTTTGGGATACACAGGTGTAGTTTCCCGAGTCCTTTATATTAACGTGGATAAGTGTCAGGACATTTTTATACTTGATAAAATCTTGACTTTCGTTGGTTTCACTAACGTCGTCGTTGGATTTTAAAGGATCAGTTCTGATTTTAAATCTGAAAAACAAATATGGTTTAATCATAACTAGTTGCCAAACAAGGTTATTTTTTTAAAGTATAATTTACCTTGTATTGTTTTTATCAATGGTTTGATTTCCGATTTTCCATACTACTGCCTCATTTTCAGAGGTGCATTCTAAGGAAACGTTTTTTCTTACTTCTGCCCATTCTGCAAAAAAAGAAATTTTGTATTTTTAGTAACAGACTAATAATAATGAAATATGTTAGAGAAAAAAATCATTAGAGAAGTTATTAAATAGATTATTTGGTTTTCCATGAATACTCTTAAAAAGAGTGAAATCTTTTTTCATTGTAAGTGTAAAAGGTATTTATTTTCTATTCATTATAATAATGTATAAACACAATTTGTGGATTAAATGTAAACCGTTTTATTTCACAAGTTGATAAAATTATAACTTTAAAGAAGTTTACTTGATAAAAAAACTAGTGTTCTTTGAGCAATTGTAAACTATATAAATTAAAGTTTAAGAAATAACACGAACATTATACCGGAATTTAAAAAGGGTGCTTTTAGGTGGGCGATGGTGGAGGGAAAAAGCCAGACAAAAAAATAAAACTCCACCCATAACGTTCCCAATAGTAATAGTAATGCAATGTAATTCCGGAATCAACACGTATTTCATGGCACAAATATTATAAATATATTTCAGATAAACGGGTATGCAAGTACATCGTCGAGATGTATGTGCGCATAGACACAGCTACGTGTCTGTATGTATGTGCATCAGGAGGTGTGTACATATGCTCGACTACTTTGTTTAGCCCCCAATTGAAATCTCACCCCATCGCCGTTATCTTTGGGCGTTACCGACATAGTTATAGAGCTACTGCATCTGAAAACCTATCAACTGTCAAGTTATACGGCCGTCAATTGATTAAAACCTGTCCCAAACAAATTTAAAAAACATTCATTCACATTGCAAAAACAAAAAATAACACTGCAATTTGTTGACACCCACAAAACGGATTTGATGTGCGTATGTATGTAGAATTTATGCTATTCGCCTTAAGTTGGTCCTAAAATCCAGTTTTATGTTCTGGACTTATTACCTTGTTTCACAGATCCCTGCACACAAATCGCACAAAGCAGGATATATGAAAGGATTATATTTAAAAGCATCGACATGCGTCGGTAGAGTAACGCCATGGCTTGCTAATTTCTCACTCCGAGCCGGATAAATACATATGTAAAAAATTATATTCGATGTCTGAGTTCCGTAAAAAAGTTTTATTATATTATTTTAATAACGCGACGACTAAGAAGCACCGAAAAATCTGTTTTTAAAAACCACTTAATAAACGGCTACCGCGAATAATTAATCGTTATTTTCTTAATACTGGATTGTTTTTTTGCGATGTGCGGCGTTATCGATAAGCCAGTAGAATATGTACCCTTGCTCTTGTATTTGACCAATTTGGTACAATAGAAATGGAACGGAATTATATATTATTTCATAACTATAACAAAATTGCCGATAGTTAAAATTAAATCTTTTTTTTATTGTAACGTCCTGAAGAATTCTTAAATACTTGCTGTTCTAGCACTAATACCTTCAGTAATATTTTTTGTACAAATTGCAGTTTTTTAAAATCTTTTTTTACGTAAAGAGAATTTTTCTAACGCTGAATTAATTTTAACGTTATCTGTTTCAATTCCATTTTGTATTCGATATATTTTTCTGCATTAAATTGGGTTGCTATCTTAACACACGATACAACACTTAACCACAACCACCAAAATCCAAGTAAACTAGCCGGCATTGTTTGTGCGCTTTTTGTTTTGCAGAAAATCATTTAGAAACAAATAAAAACATGAAATTAGTAAGGTAGGCTATATTTCATTTACTTATTGCATTGATGATTCTCTTGGAAAACCTCTGTTTATGAGTTTCATTCAGTTTTGGTATGTGCAAAATGTACACATGTACGCATGTAGAAGCGAAGCCGCCAGTTGTTGTATTTGTACACAATATTTGCTGAAAGAATGAATTTAATATGAAAATAATTGTAATCTGTGAACAAACTGATCATTATTATGTTTAATTTGTTTTAAAATTAATAATCGATCCACGAGGACCAGACATTAGAAATTATTAAAGAAACTTTAATTACTGATAAATAAAGATTCTTTTGACTAGAGCTTAATTCTATAAAGATTTAGTGGATGTTACTTTATCTAGCAAAAATTGGCTTCAACCGCTGCCCAATCAGATTCTTTTATAAGTTAGTTCGCTCCGTTTCTGATCATTTAATAAGTAATTATAAATATTGAATAGTTTTAATTAAAGTTTCTCATACACAGAGGTTAAGCTTACTTGTTATTTCAGTCGTCTGAAATAGGATCGTTTAATATCTTGTCTTATATATATTTTAGATTCCTGATGAAGTTAAGTCATGAGACTGTAACTATCGAACTGAAAAACGGCACCCAGATCCATGGCACTATTACTGGTGTCGATGTGGCCATGAACACTCACCTAAAAAGTGTTCGGATGACCATCAAGAACCGGGACCCCGTCCACCTGGAGACCCTCAGCATTCGCGGCAACAACATTAGATACTTCATACTGCCGGACAGTCTGCCGCTGGAGACGCTTCTTATAGACGACACCCCGAAGTCGAAGACAAAAAAGAAGGACAGCGGCCGTGTGGGAAATCGCGGCAGAGGCAGAGGCGCCCGCGGACGAGGTGGCCCAAGGGGTCGCGGAAGAGGCCGAGCTACGGGCCGACGTTAATTTTTGTATCAGCTACACTTAATAAACAATATTCGATAAATATAGAATATAAATATTCTTTTGATAAATCTATGTACGAACAATTGAAAATGTTGTTCACCTTCAAGTAAAGAAACTCTTTTCGAATACATTGTTAAAATTCAATTTTTTAAGTACATATTGTGAAAATTTGTGTACACTAACGATAAATAGGGGATTACAAAACTTAAACCGTCGATGAAAAATATTTTAAATCATAAAATTAACTATGAATGTCAAATTCGAGGAGATTTTGAAATTCATTTGGAAGTTTTGGTGAATAAGTTAAATTTCACAGTTCGTTGCGAACTAAACTAGTTAATCTAATAACCTTAAATCGGATGACAATTTGTCATCCTTTGAATAAGGATTCGTAGAAATACTTTACTGCTTTACTCCATTTTTAATTCAACACGATTTAAATAAAACTTATCAGGTACAAAAAGGGATAATTGAGTAAGCTCTAAACACATTGTTTTGAATGTTAAAAAAAAGATTGAATTTAATAAAAATGTCATTGACCAAATAATATCAAATTGCAAAACATTTTGCTTTTTAACTTGAGCATATTATACATTTATTATTTTATTTTCTTGATTAATAATAAGTATGACAATTTGAATTTCCAGGGGTGGGTGGAACTGGTTCTGGTATTGTACAAAAATCGAAAGTGCGGAATCTAATCCGATCTTCTATCGGAACAATGGTGTGTGTATCTGCTAAATTTTTAGCGCTTCCTATTATCGGTTTTTAAACTTTAACACTACCACATAAAAAAATTTGCATAAAACCATTTAATTATTTTCCCCGCTCTGTCAAAATGAAAACGTTTCTAAATGTTAATAATAATAATTTGAGCATATCTTTCTTACCGGCAATTGCCTTTTTACTTTATTTGTTGCAACATTTTTTTTTCCAAAAAATTTTGTTTCTTTTACAATATACAATGAAAAATTCGAAATATTAAAGACTTCAAGTTTGTTGAAGTGAAGTTGATTTAGAAAAGTCAGTCCATTTTTATTATATTTCCTGTTGTACTCAATTAAAAGTATAAACTTGAGCATTTTATTAATATTTTCAGTTATTTTTTATATTTTAATAACGAATCGAATAGTCATTAATAACTATTTTCTGTACTTTTTCGATTTATTTTAAGATTATATAATTGCCGTTGATTGTCAATAATCTTGAACAATGTATCATTTATTACAACTTTTTAATCATAATTTATGGGTGGATAATACCAATACTTTTACATCTTTTCTTGGGTAAGTAAATAAATATTGCATGATTAATTGTACTACAATCAATAAATTATTACCCATTTATTGCTACATTTCTTAGGACAACTAAAAGAGTGGATAGATAATTTTAAATTTGTTTGTTGTATGCAGTTATGAAATCAAGTAAATCCAATTAAATTCATTTAAAGAAATGCATTCATCCCTTAAAAGGGTTGTAAACATTTTGTTCTACAGTAACACCCTCGTCAAATAAGGGGTATTAAAATATGGGGAAATTTCTTTTACAATTTTTGTCTAGATAAGATGGCATAAATTTGTTGAAGGTCAAAGTATATAAACAAGTATAAAGTTGTAATTTTTCAAAATAACAAAATTTAATATTTCATGGTATCCATTTTTTCACAACAACATCTATTCTGTCTTTTGGTCAGGAATACTATAAATCGAAGACCTTTTTTCAGCTTTGTAAAACAAAAGACTTTTTTGTAAAAATAATATTTATTAATTTAGTTAATAAATCCCTGGTCATAGAGCGGCTGGTTAAATATGCCAAGGGAATTGCGATTTTAGCAGGCTGACGCAAAACGAAATGCGTAACCATAAGCCAAAACAAAAATTTTGGATTCAATCAATCTAGAATAATCAGTCAGATTTATCATTCTTGCCAAAAAATAATACATTAAAAAACAAATTTCAAAATAATTTTGAGTGTTAATGTGCTTCGACGTGTGGGCGAAATATTCGTAGATCCGATTTATCCAAAGAACTGGTCAGGAATGTAATTTAAAAGAGCCTCTAAATAAAATTTAGAAAAAGTGCATTGTATGTGCCCGAAAACATGGACCTATCTCTTATGACCCAAATTATTAGAATGAATAATGAAGTTACCTATAGTAGTAAAGTAAATTATAAATCAGTATCTCAAATTAGTCCGCTGTAAAATATATTAATGGATATTTCAAAAGTCTTGGGAGATAAATTTAACTATGTAGTATGTTGAGCCACATTGTGGCAGTTAAATAATGATGCTTCGGGATGAAACAAAGCCGAATCGTAATTTAGTGTCTGTATTTCCCCATGTGAAAGTTTGTATCGCCTCCTTGTCTTTTTTACTGCGTAAACCCGAGGTCCTTAGACTAAATGAGGCAGGCCAAACAGGTTCAGCGCGAATTCATTGATGAGCAAAACATGTTTCTTCAGAAGGAACCATCAATATCAATCGAAAATGCATGCCGCGGCCTGATCAAAATAAATTATAAAACAAAAAGGGCCGCGGTTCGTATAGGGTTTGCCATAAAATGAATCGCAAAATTAACAAGATAAGCATCTTCGTAAGATAGGAGAAATAAAATCCACTGGGTACAACCAAATTAAATTTGACATAATGTCAGACAAACAAATGTTTGCACTTAAGGACACAGTGCCTTTGTTAAGTATCTTCCCCATGCAAGTCCAATGTGAAGTGGGATGCGTTATAATATTTGTCTAGACATAAATACAAACATAGAGTTCCGATTTGAGTGTCCAATATGCAAGCTGAAAAAATACATAACTGCGATATAAAATTGTATTTATTTAGAATAGTTAAAGATACTCGAGGTAGTTGTCCTTTCATCAGCACTATGTTTAAATTAAACTTTTCACGTTTTATTGTTTATTTATGCCATTTATCGACCTTTTGTTTTCGTTAAGCTGTAAATACTTAGTGATTATTTAAGAACTAAAAGAGTATAATTTTTCTTTTCACATTTTTGTTTATAATTATTTTATTATATTTCCTTCTTTGGGATCAATCAATGAAGTTTTTTTGTAACTACCAGAGTTACAAATAAAGAAAATATTTATATTGATTTTGTTAAATTCGGTGTATCTTTAAAAATATTGATCTATTCAATCAGACATTTTTCTTTTACCAACAAAGATAGAATTCCAATTAAAGCATGATCTGGGATTATTTGGTATACCTAAAATGTTATAAATTTCTCTAAAGGTCTTTAAAGATTCTTATATCCAAAAAGTTCCCACTGTATTATGGTTCCCCCCATTTCAAAAATGATTCCCTGTGCTGACGGTGTTATTTTAAGTTGGTGTCATAACTCAATCGCAGGATAATTCGCAGCAGGGTATATCCATAGCGCATAGAATCGGAGCGCACCCACCGATTCGCCATAAGTCTTTGCTGTGGCACACGAACTGAGAAGTGAGTAGAATCGAAACCGGCTTTATTAAGGTAAACAAGGACCAACGCTCGCTGTTTATGTTTGTCTTTGCTTCACTGTCAGTGCAGTGAGTACTGACTTTGACACGTTTTCTGACTTAATTTTAGTTTATTGCTTTTTATGTGAGCGTTGTGGGATTGCTGTATGGCCGAATCGGTGGACTGTGTGCACTGCGTATCTAGCAGAACGTCAACCGTCGGCCAAACCAAGTGACACGTGTTGCGGATGAGGACCATCCGCCGAA
Organism: Drosophila kurseongensis; assembly: GCA_018153305.1. Taxonomy (NCBI): domain Eukaryota; kingdom Metazoa; phylum Arthropoda; class Insecta; order Diptera; family Drosophilidae; genus Drosophila; species Drosophila kurseongensis. The sequence goes on along the minus strand of JAECXX010000005.1, from coordinate 10,802,369 downwards.
ATGCACAGCGTCTAAATGCTGTGTAACTTTTGTAGTCCTCGGTTGACTTTTCCGGGTGGCCATTTCTGCGCCGGCCTAGATCTTCGTACGTAAAATTGAGTCAGCCTCCGTCCGAATATCGGAGGGGTGTTCCAGAGGGGGTGCAAACTCCCCCGTGAGCTCTACACTTTGTTTACCATTCTCACGCATGTGACTTCCAAATGACGGATTCAAGTAGGCAAATATTTGTGGAAGAGCCCTGGTTGCCGGTGCCCTTATTAGATAACCATGATTACAGCCAGTTCGCGCACGCGTTCGTTCGACTATTGCCCATTGCTCGGCGATAATGTTAATTATTTCTGTAATATATTCATGGATTTGTTTTTAACTCGAACAGAGACATTTCGACGCAGCACGTGGCGCGTTTTAACATTGCGATAAGGTGGAATACAAATAAAAACGATACTAAGTTGATAACTTCACCAAAGGTGCTTTCTTGTTAAACCAACCCTTCGAGGGGGTGATAGCTCAATAAGGCGGCTTTAATTAAATCATGAAGTGGAAATATCTATAATTAATTATTGTAGTTTGGTTTTCAAATTCCTTTTAATTATAATTGTATTTTTGTTACATTTTTAAAATTATAAGTTTATTTACAAGAAGGACAAGTAGGTTAAGGTCCGTTTTTAGTGCAAGAATACCAAATTAGTTTTGAAGAATTTCTTATTACAGACTTAAATAAAATAAAAATCTATATATTTTATTTTTAAACATTTTATTTTTTTAAACCCGAGATACTGGTTTATACAAATAGAGAATTCTTTAAATGATTCTTGAAATTCACTCTAATGCTTAAACTGTAAGTGAATATGAAAAAAAAGTACCTCAATCAGTTTCCATTAATTATATTCTTCTCCATTTTTAGAATTTCAAAGTAGACTTATATTTTACACATCAAATGTACAAGCAGAAAATGCACATGTAAATACGAGGGCAAATACAGAGCGGACGAGGACTCTCCAGAGCTTGTGGCAACAGACAGGTTTCATTAAATTAATTAGCGTTCCGTTCGCAAATACTGCCAGCTGCAGGAAAACTCACTCACTCACTGGCCATCCCGAGTTTTGAATACGGAACGTTGCGACACGGTAGCCACTTGATTTCACGGCCCTCTCAGACGGAAAATTATGTTTTCAGTTAAAACTCAAGACTTATGTAAACACTCGTCCAAGCTCGGGTTGAACGCTATTTCAGCTTAATGAATATTTGTGCCCGTGACTGCCGGCAAATAAACATATACAGCTAGTTTATCAGATGCTGTATATTTCTCTTTGATCCTCCATATGTAGGGATATGGGGAAAATGGAGTAGTATTGATTATTGTTACGTTATATATGATTCAATAAAAAATTGAATCATGGTGTCTTGAGATGTTCAAAATATTTTAGTAGTCTTTTGATAGAATTTAATATAGTATTAATGGACTCATCAAACAAGCATAATGGAAATTATACAAACTTAGATGGTTGTTAATTTAAAGAGTTTATTTTTTGATTTGTTCGCCTACCTTGATAGATTTGTGTGTAGTATTAATGGACTAGTCAAATGTGCATCATGGTCTTTCAAAACTTAGACAGATTGTTAATTTAAATAAGTTATTTTTTGGTTGCACAATTTTAAGTGAATGTAATTGAATGTAATTTATCACACATACGGATGCCCGAAAAAAGCTTATGCTAAAAGATTTTGTTCTGCCCTTAATAAAATATTCAACTTCTGATTCTGCATCTTTCAGATACCAAAGTATCTTTTTAACGACACGAACAGAGGATGTTTAATGTGTGTTTACAAAAGGCAACCCATAAAAGGAAGCATCTATTGTGTGGAACAGCCATTGGGCAGATACTTATCTGGCAATATATTAAGACAGAGTTCGTCGTCAGCCATCCATTTGGTACGCATCCGGTTGGTGACACTTACCCTTCGTTACCGTAATTAATTTCACTTTCAAGCCCCCGGTTCGCTTGTAAATATCTCGCCCAGACGAATTGCGACACGTGTATCAGAAGCCGGATTTAAACACGCAGCGATCCCAGATCCCACATTCTATAGGTATATATCCCACCCCTGAGGAAATCTCTCGGGCGGTTCCATACTGCGAGTTAATTCGTTCGATGTGGTTATGAATTAGGCACAACTCATCATTTGCAGCATCGACGGACGTTCGACGGGGGTGGTCGGTTGGCCTTAGGAAATAGCAACCAGACACACGATGATTGTGTTAACACCCCACCGCCACCCACATCCACACCCACTGCCACAACCTTGGGTAGTAGCCCCGGGCCGCAACGGTAACAATATGGCAACCGGCACGTGTTTTAGGGCTCTCCAGCAGGGCTATTCATAACTGGCACCTCGAACCCTTTTAACGCATCCGAGAACTGCGAACTCTGGGGGATGGGAACAATAATATTTGATTTTGCGTTCGTATACCTTTCAAAGCTGCCCATCCAGAATACTAAGTAGTAACCTTTTTCATATATTGCCCTAAATAATAATACATTTGGTTAAAATATAGATAGAAATAAGTTAATCGAGATTTGAAGTGCGAAAAGATTATTTCAAAACTATTTAGGGGTGCTTTTAAAAATCTTTTTATTTTGCACTAATTCATAAGTCACCCCAAATCAAAATCTAATTTAAAGAAATGGAATTTGATCATTACAGTTAGATTTCCAACAATTATTGTGCATGTTAAAAGTTAGCATTGTGTCTTCTTTATTTAATTTAACGTTTTAGTTTAAATTTTAATTAAAAAAATACAAAATAATTTATATGATCTTAACAAAAGTAAAATGTGATTCGGTCAAAATGAGTTCTGACTTTTCTGAATCTGTTGTTCTGACTCTTACTCAAATATCAACTTTATAAATAGGCATTAATTTTTTAAAACTTTTATTAAATCAAATTGATAATTTTGTAAGACATGAAATCGAATGATTGTTGTGGTATCAAGTGTTTAACTGGAAACCCAAAAACTCGTCAGTTTCCTTTCATATTTCGGCTCTGCGTGAAAAATGTTTTAATAAGGCAAACAAAAGACCGCAACATAAACATAATAATTATTTATTGTTTCTGCAATTGTAATAGGCTGTGCTGGTCCGAATGAATCCAAATCCGCCAGCGATTCAGTATCGTGCAGAGCAGGGATACCGAAGCCCGAGTTCCGATGGCACAGCGGGCGCTAGTTGACTCTTGGTTCTGGATACTGGATTGTGGATTCTGGGGTCTGGGTTCTGGGTGCTGGGTGCTCATCCTCATCCCCATCGGAGATCTGGTCCGCGAACATAACACAATGCTCTTTGCTCTCGGCTTGCTTATTTGTGAACTTGTTTATTTGCGGTGATCGGGCGGGCTAATCTACAGCGAATGCTGCCAGTTTGTCGTTGTCTTATTTCCCTGTCATTGCGGCTATCGGCTTGGTTTGGTTTGGCTCTGGTTCGGGATTGTTTCGCAAGAACAAGTCCAAACATCCAAACATCCAAACAATGGCCCTGACAAGAGGGTTGCTCACATCTTGAATCTCGCTTTTCGATTTTCGTTTTTAGCTTCTCGCCTGGGGCATTAGTTCGCATCCTTGGCCAGCGGACTCCGACCCCCTGGGCAGTGGAAGCCCAGCCACATCCTCCTCTTTTTTGACTTGCTCAGATACATGCTTCCTACAGATACATTCGAGCGCTTTTTTTGACGAAGTACTAAATTGATGACTCTTATTCCAGATCATGCACTAGCAGAAACACAAATTAAAGGAAGCTGGACAGTATCAAAAACGTATATGTAAATATATATGCCTTTATGATTTTTTCCCGTCAAGAATAAGTTTTATTGATATTTATTTAATAATTATAAAATAAATTTTCTTAAAGAATTTACTATTAATATATAGATATTAAATAATCTGCAAGTTGAGCAAACATTTTGTTGTGAACAACTAATCAGATTGAAGTAATAGTAATTTAAGTATTTTAAAATCGGCTCACATTTATTGTTTTTTTTTATCTTTTACCATTAAGTAAATAGTAGTTAAAATATGTGTTTTTTAATATCCCTAAAAGTAGTTTTTTATACATTTTTATTTAGTTTCTTAATATTCTTACGAGTGAGCAAACATTGTCCTATTAGAGAAAAGTTGTAATTTTCAAAAATCCCAATTTTTTTCCAATTTTCCATACATCCTCTTCACAACTGAATTCGAAATATTTTACTTTTCTTCAAGTGCACACTGCCTGCTGATACTGATGAGCAATGCATTCGCGCGTTTTTAACAAAGTGCGAAATACTTCCTTTTCTGTTGAGAAAAGTGAAAAGGAATTGTGGAATAAATAAATAAATTGCAATATGGGCATCAACAATCGGCCAGAACTCCATTCTCCGCGTGACAGTTTACACTCGCTTACAGGCGAGGCATTGATGTGAATGGAAAGTGATTTCTAAAGAGCACTTATGGTGCATGCGTGCAAGCATGAAATGCAATAACGCTTGTAAGAGTCAATATTTTGGGTTCACGACCACCAGGATAGATACAGATCCTTCAGAGACAACTGCCACACATGTTTCCTGAATGACCCGAAGAATTATTGCCAACTCATTTTTGACGGCTCTTTTTTTATCATTACTGTTTGTGGCAAACAAACAGCCTTCGAAATAATGTGAAAGATGTAACAAATACTTTTGTCCCAAATTTTACTTTCTCTGGGTGTCCGGGTAAAATCACTTCAAGTGTCACGTATCGATGTAAGTAGGTAGTCTGGGACAATATAAGAAAAAGTGTTCTCTTTTCAAAATCTGGGAATCTGCCAATTGTATTGTGCACTTTACATTGCACAGAAAGGCTTTTAAATTCTAACAGAACAATAACTTTCTTGACATTATATAGATAACTCTGGGGGTGAACATAATAAGTTTTGTAAAGCCTTAAATGGATTCTATTGCTTGAAACATTTAAAATAAAAAATGTCAAATTAAATAAAAAAAAGATTGAAAGGAAATAAATAATTACAATTTCGAAAACTCCTATTTCAACACCTGAAATGCTTTCATGCAAATATTGAATAATAAATCCATACTCTTAACTTACCCCTAAGAAATAGAATGTTTAAATATTCGATCCTAAAAAATATTCATTTTTATTATTTTTTGAAGAGAAAATCCTGAACGAATAACCATAAGTTTTTATGGGTATAAACTTTTGTTTAATGTTTTTAAATTGATATATATTTTCACATTTATATTTTGAAGAGAGCAACAAAACCATAAAATCTAGACTTTATAGTCTGAACTTCTGTTACATGTTTTTATTTTAATATTGGAACTACTATAAACTGATTTACAGTAAATGGTTATAAAGTACGCACTATACGCAAGTCTCGAAATACCGACTTACCTTCTGGCACTTGGACGCGGCCTTCAAGCCAGCGCCTAAGCCAACAAACAAATAAGAAATATGCAAATTCTGGTGTATTCCACAATGGACCAACCGTTTAAGTAATTGGATCTCCATTTGGCTCTGTTTACATTTTCGGCACCAGCATCACCACTTTGCCGGGAACACAAAGGAGTCGGATCGAAATCCCGTACTCCGCTCACTTCGGCATGTCCTGCGACACCGCAATTGAACATTTGGCTGCCACATTAAGTGTCCGCACAGTTTCCACCCCCGAGGAAACTGGCAAACTGGCTGGGAAAACTGCAGGAAAAGACTGTGGAAATGGAAACTGCGGATGTGTGGGCGTTGCTTTGCAATCCAATTTTCGGATTTGATTTCATTTATATTTACTGAAGGATTAGAGGAGGCGAAGAGGACTTCGAAAAGGCCAACTAGACAATTTCATTTGTCGTCGTGTGCTTTAAAGGGGATTTTCTTCTCGCCCGAAATTGATGATGCTTTCTCATTACATTTACATTATATTACGCATTTTGGTAGCCCCCCCTAATTCCTCTGGCACTCTAAATATACACAAATGTTCGCTTATGGTCCTCTGGTCTTCCGTTGAAAATGCGAACATGTGGTTCTGACAAATACACGTCTTTCCTCACTTAGATCGGGCTTATTTTACAAGTGTTTCTACTTTATTCCCAACTTCATACTTTCGTGAACTATGCCGAACCGAAGGGATATAGTCGGGAAGTTTGGATAGACCTCGGGGACTTGGGAGTGACGCGTGTCACCTGCGGAATCAGTATCCTAATGTTTACATGTCCGTCAAATGTTAATTGCTACATAAAGGTTTGTCAGACTTGATTGTTTGATGCGGAAATGGGTGTAGAACAACTTTTACAGCTGCTGTAAATCTTAGCTTGAAAGGTTGAAATTTTCTACAATACAGTTTTTAAATAAATATTAGGAAAAATATATATATAGATGACTCACTAAAAATTCTTTGATAATGAAATTTAATATACAAATTTATTTTTAAACTATTTATATAAGTCCAGTAACATTAAATCCAATGTGAATAAGTAACAATAGAAAATCATTATAGAACTTTACAAAAACGAATTAACAAAATTTAATAACGTATATGTTTTGCAAACGGATATATTAGGAAAACTATGTACAAGTTTTTAAGCAAATAAAAGTTAATTAAATTATTGGGTAAATAAAATAATGAAATTTTAAAATCATTGATTCCGAAATAAATAACAATAGAATGACCCTATATAATTTAATATAATTGAAAATAACTACCAAATTAAATAATCTATGTGTACTGCAAATGGATCTGTCATAAAGTGGCAAAAATATGTTTTTGCAGTTCTCAATAAATCGATAAAATTGAGACCCTTACAAAACCATTGTCCATTTTATGGCAGAATATAAGTAACAATAAGAAAAACACTTCGCCAAAGAAAAGGGAACACTCACTTATTGTGGCGATGGGTTTTCCTTGAGAGCTCAGGATTTACACATGAGGCGGTACACACACGTCCATATGCGAACGGATATATGAGTCTGAGTGGTTGTTGGGATTTTACACAACAATGATCCTTTTACTTCTCATTGAATTCCGTGAAGCATGGAAAATTTTAAACAGGATTGACTTTTTATTCGGTCTTGTGTGTGTGTGTGAGTGCGGATTTTTGATGTGCTTATTAGTCTACGGTGGTGATATCCTTACGGCTTGCTGAAGATTAGGTCAATCACACCTTTTTCAGGCGTCATGTAGACGGTCAAAGAGGATTTGGAGTGACATATTGGGCAGAATAAATAACCGGAACTTGAGCCTGCTTTATGGCCACCACAACGAACTTTTGATAATGTACGGTATTTCACATTGCTTTTAATGTAATGTTTGTAATCAAAGGAAAGCCCTTCGACACTTTAATTCAGCCATTTGATACGCCTAAATATGTACTACATAGTATAAATAAAGTGAATCGCCACTCCCGGATTTATCTGGCAATTGTTGGTGAAACCAATGGATTTCCGGCGAAGCAGGGAGAAAGTATTAAAAATGCAAATCATGGCGGGTGAAACAAGCGACCTTAGAACCGCCAACTGAGCCCATCTCCATTATCCTTACTTTCCCGGATCCGCATAGAAAAGGGGGAGGTATATATAGGCGGATGCCCATTTCCCAATTAAATGTCCCCGGGTTTCGCGATTTCTTCGCCGACTGTCTATCCCATTCGGTCCTCGTTTGGCGGCGGCCATTTGGAGTTTCTCGAGTTAATGCGATAAATTTGCATATTTTGATTGTGTTGCGGTCAACAATGGGTTGCTCTGTGAATTAATGGGATTTTACAAGCTTATGCAAAATCCGACAAATATTTTACAATTTTAATTAAATTATGCCGGCTTCTTCGCGGCGTTTAATCCAACCGACAGTGAGTCTGGAAAGTGTCAACAGTGCCTAGGAGGGCATTAAAACATTGTTTCGGCCGCCCACGTAAAATGCGCTTCTGGCCACACCCCCGCATTATTGGAAAAACCACATCAAGGCCGGCGAAAATTCAATTTCCATATGGAAATTGCAACTGGATCGCGATCCCCGCCCCCCACCGAACGCTTTAATGAGCCTTCAGCCGTCCGGCGAAATTGTGAGTATTATGAACCCAAATACCCCGCAGCCATGTGTGCATGTGCATCCAGTAATGCCAAGCTGGCGGTTTTCTAGATAGTTGCATCTACTTTATTGGCAGCTGTTATGGCGGAAAAACAACTTAAGTGTTGGAGCTTCACAAAAATGGTATTCTTTTATGATCCCAGCCCCAGCCAACTCCTTGATAAAGGTAAAAATGTCTAGGCAAATATATGTTTAGTAATCATCGTAAATACTTTATTATGTTAAAAATATAATGATCTTTACAAATGTCAAATTAAATGAAATTTTCAAATTTTTTTTTTTAACCATGTAACATCATTTTGCATTGCAACCTTAAATGCAGTTTCGAATTGTTAGCATTTGGGATACATAGAGAAACAAGGCTGAAAAACAAGGTATAAACAAATTAAAAAGTAAAATGCTTCATACAAAGTGTTTTTACAGCTCAATGGAGTAAATTTCTGGATAATGTTTTCGAAAATCTGGAAAATTTAAATATTAAAAAGAAAAACGCTTCATAAAGTGTTATTTTTTACATATTACACCGCTTTTCCACCCAATACTTAGAACTTTAGAGTTCAATTTTCATTGTGTAGTAAATATTTTGAATAATGGTGTTAAAAATCTTAAATTGAAAATATTTCTTAACTGGGTAATTATTTCCAAAATCTTGAATTGAAATCTTTTAACTGATTTGCTGTTGTCTCATAAATTTCAGATGAGCTAACCGTTTTCTGTTATTATTTTTAAGTCCCTGGCATCACTGATGCGCATCCGCAGGCTCCACCCACCGCTCACCGCCCCGCACCACATTTTCCGCACACCTGTCGGTGGTGCAGGACTTCGCCGATGGGCTGGGAGTATTTGCGGCAACGTCAACACATGTTTTGTATTATCCCCGGGGCCGTGGACTCCGCCAGTCGCAAAATTGCCCACACCCACCTTTTTTTCTGGATGCCCAGAGGCAGCCGAGGATGTAACATCATTGGGTTGCGGTCATAACAATGCGACTGTGAATGTGTCACAGGGCGCCGAATTTGGTTACCGTCTGGTGGAGACTCTGCTGGTGGAGTCTCCACGCCGCAGATGAAACTTCCGGCCAACTACAGAAGTTAGTTGGCCGGCAAAAAGGGATTATCTGACGTCACGTGTCCCCGGCCTAATCGAACCGCACAAATGTACTAATTAGCTAGGAAAACGTATTTTCCAGCATAAACATACAATTTGCAAAAACAGCAACCGGCTGAAGGGCATGGCTTGCATAATAAGCTACACATTTCGGTCGGAATAGCACGTGGCGACAGAATTCGAACACGTTTTCGGCGCAAGTACCCAAATTATTTTGGAATAATATTTGGCCTACTATTTGTAATGGATGTTTGTATTTTTATTCTTTTACACAACGTTAATTTGCCGTCATGTTTGCTGTTTTATTGTGTGAACAACTTTTTTTTAGGGTCAACTTCAAAATAAGGATAGAATGTTACCATGTTACAAATTTGTATTTTGGAAAATATTATTTAAGTTAATTTGATTTCTTAATGGCTTAAATGTTCAATGGTTTATACTTATTTTTGGACCAAAATAAATGTCAAGGGAATTTAATGTATTATTGGAAATTGGTTGTAAGATCATTAAAATGACAGCAAATCGATCCAAAAAACCTACCTAAATTCAGATTTTTAGATAAATTTAACAATTATTAAGAAGTATGCCACTTTAAAATTTGGAATTATGTAAGAAAAGTTATGGGTTTAGAAGTGCAGTTTTTTGACACTTTTATGCAAAGCCAATTTTCGGACATTTGAAAAGGGCAAACACAAAAATAGGACCCAAATTTCAAATAAAGATTAAAACGCAGAGAATCAAACCACTATCATTTAGAAGCATGCCATTTTTTCAAAAACAACTCTAATCTTTTGCAAATAGGTAGTTACTTTTGCATTTTTTATGTGTTAATGCAAATTTAAACAAGAATATATGATGGATGAGGCAAAAAGGAGAATCAACCCCTTAAAATGTCAGATGCGCAGAACACCCAAAAAAGTGTTATGTCACCTTTTTGCAGGGTAGAAAGGTAGAGAATGTTATTAATACGCAGAATCGCATTATGTCGAACTTTATATACTTCGTTATTATAGTTTTCGTTATTAATAGTCTTAACTATTGCTTAGCCACAAAGTGGGGTAAATTAGTTCTTGAAATTTGATACTAAAGAATTAATTCTCAATAAAATAATTGTAATATTTTATATATAATTTATTTTTTATTAGGTATCCCTTAGTCGAGTAAGATTTATTTTCGTATGTTTTTGTGGGCATACACGTAAACATATTGTGTGTTAGAATGAAGCCGTTCGTACGTCAGCTTATGCGAGTTGCCAATTCATGCGTGTGCATTGAGAGGCATGCTTGGGTAATCAGTCAAATTATAATTTTGATTATCCCCGGCAACGTCAAAAGGTCACGAAGTCCCTGTCCAACCGAGCATAATCAGTCCTGTCCCGACAACTACAGGACCCACTGAACAATGGCTTTGTAAAACCACAATGACAAGAAGTGGGAGCTCGAACTTTGAGTGTCCCGACTATAAAATTCCTTGTACTCGATTTGATTCCTCTTTTTTCCGGCCATTCTTCGTACTATAAAAAAGGATCATTAACTTTAAGTTAATGCCCACAAATCAAATAGCACCTAAACATAAATGAAGAGTAAAAGCTTGCCCATTACCAAGTCCACCCCAAATTTTTGTAACCAAACTGTTAGGAATCTAATAAAGAAAAATATTTCACACCAGGTTATTACTTTGCGTAATAAAGACGACCGAATATCATCGCCAGGTTTTCTAAGGAATAACATTACTTATAAGCCAACATCTTGACAATTAATTAAGTCTTGGGATTAACGAACGCATGTCATAAATAATGATGAATCCAGGCATTCGTTAATATAAATGTAATGAAGCTGTTCCTCCAAGGGTTACTTAGTTCATTTCGGCCGGGGAAAAGCGAAGGTTTCGGAAGAAGAAAAATGCTGACAGTAAATATTTTGACTCCAAATGCGTTTTCCCTGCCCGGGAAGGCAAACAGAATAAGACAAACAGACTCGTTTTCATTCGGACTCCTTCATTCGATTCGAGTTTCATCCCTCAGACGGTCCTAATGATACCACTTCGAATAACATCATGGCCAGATTAGGGGTTTCCGTTCCCAAAACGAAAGCGAGTAGACAATGCTCGAAATTAAATGACAGCGAAAAGGTCATCCCATTCAATCGAATCTGGCCGGACAGCTTGGTATTTATTTATTATGATAGTGCGAATAGAGGAGCGAACTGATGGCCAAGCTGATGGAGATGTGGCACTGAAGCGGGAAATGGGTTCAATACGATGCCAATCTTGGAGTTGGACAATATGCCAAAGTGATAAATGGCCCGGGCATTGTGTGTGTGTGTGGGTACAGGGTGCCCAGTTGGCAAGGACACCACAGTATCCTGCTGGCTGCCTTCTGCTCGGCCCATTGTCGCAGAGGATATTGTGGCGATTTGGACAGGAAAACCAGAATTTAGTGCTGGACCACAGTGCTGGTCGCCAATCAGGGCAGGATGTGCTCCTCAGCCGGCCACGGGTGGTCCATCACGGCCAGTTCCTGGCGACAAATGACAAATGTATTTATTTTCCTCTTCTCGGGTTATAAGAACATGAATTAAAAACTCCATAGCGTGTCACGGACTGTCTGGACACATTTCATTATGTTTGTTTTGGGCATTTATGAACCAGGGTTTGTTTGCTAAAACAAATGGCAGGCCACAAGGATTGTCCGTGAAATTTTATTAGCCGCTAATAAAGAACACAACTTTGGTGGTCAAGCCATAGCTTAATGGTAATGATTTTATTAACAAAGTTTCGAAGGTTAAGGGTAATCAGTTTGATTGATGGGACATGGGAAATATTTGCATTTGTATGCTGGAATAAACCAACATTTTTGTTTTATTTTAGGCTTCAAATTAATATTTTAAAATAAATATTTTAATATTTTTGTGGCATTTATCAAGTTATTACTCACCAAAACAACCAGAAACCCACAGAATAGACCATGAAATTCAATTAGCCACTAATAAGGGACCCACATTAGTGGTCAAGCTGATGACCAACCATGAGAGATGAATATATTTCTCTTTTACGCCTCACAAATTTCAAAACGGGTAACGACTTTATTAACGCCCCATTAATGTCCATGAAAAGTGAAAACTTGGAAGGTGATTGACGGGACTTGGAAATTATGGCCTAACCCTTTTTTGGGGGATGGTTATTATTCAGACGTATTAACATTGTACTTTTAAAAATGTTTTCGGCGCCTGTTGCCAGAGAATGAATGCTATAAATTTAGAACAGCCGGCGACATTTTAAAACGAATTTCAAAGTTTTATTGCACAAAACGCGACGAGTGCTTGTGACGTGGGTGGGCCATTTAACCCTTAAAATATATTTCTCTGACACATTATTAAAACATAAAGAGCGTCAATAATCATTACAGTTTTAAGCCATTTATTTCTGGGCCTCCAGTTGCGGGCCGGTTCGCTTGTCGACATTGTTCGTTCGCTGTTTCAGTCGCCGTTTTCTGTTTTTGTCGACAACACGACAATGTTTGGATGTTTGGCTGTTTGGCTGTTTGGATGTTTGGAGCGCTTTTGAGGGGCGTGTTCCGTAGATTTCCCTGACGCAAGCAGCGGATGGCGGTTGTCTGAACATTTTACACAATGTAGCAGATTGTTTCGCTTCGACATTTCCCCGAAAGCGTGGCTACAACGATTCAAACAATCCTTTACACATTTGCACAAGTGTATGCGTTTAGTATGCTTTACACTGGAAGAAATCCAATAAGGAAACATAAGAATATACCTTTAATTTTATTAACTATTTTATTTTAATTCTGCAATTATATACTCTTGTGAGGTAAATGGTCTTTTACAAAATCATTTGTGGATATATGTATATTATTAACCCATATAACCATTTTGGATTCAGTTCTGTATAAAACTAACAACATTTATAAGAAGATAAACAAAATTTTAAGAAACTGAAAAATGTTTCTATTCAAAAAGCGGTTTAAGTGAGGATTATCGTAATGAAGTGATATAATTTATAAAAAAACGTTCAATATCGTAAATAAAAAAAATTTATAAAATTTGTATAGACTATAGAAAGCTATATTTGTAGTTGTTAATGTCATTTTTCCCAGTGCACGCCTATGTGTGTTGCCGGTTCGTTTTCAAATCATAGAGGCAGCATAACTCCGGGGTTAAGAAGCTGCCACCACCCATCCACTGTTTTCGTAATCAATGTAGAACAGTGTTAAAACTTTACAGCTTGCCGGAGAAAGGGGAATAAAATTGATTGTGACAGCAGCACGTGCTACAAATGGCTATGGCCCAGCATAATCAAAGTAATCATAAGTGCCTTCGCACTTTCCCGAGAACTGGAGAACTCCAGTCATACATATACATAGTACGGCGATGGGGTTGTGTGGATGTGAACCCATTCACACAGTGCGCATTATTGATCATCATCCCGTGTATTTCACTTTCGAATTCTGGGCATGTTCTCCCGCGTTTACCGCACTTTAACACCTCTAACCTCATCACAAATTCAATTCTTGGGGCGTAATTCCCTTGCAGGAAGCAATAATATTACTGCTGTAAGACGTCCATATTTTATTCCACCTGATAGCATTAATATTCGGCCAAATTGAGGTATTCCGAAACAGTATAAAAAGTATAAATAATTTGAGAGGGGAGAGTCCGCGAGGCGCGTTTTGCAAAAATGCTTGGGAAAAATGTGTTCCGAGAAAATGTACCGGAATTCGGTGTAAAGCAGCAGAAAGCCAAATCCGCTGGTCAGCACTCTCGGATTACGGCGACAGCGACGGCGAACGGGACCAGGGCCAGACTGGAAACCAGACACGTCCTAGCTCATCCAGGTGAGCGGTACGGGGCCGGGCGGTACAGGTGAGCGGTACGGGGGAAAGCGGTAAGCGACGACAACAGCGGTGTTGACATTACGCTATCAATTTTGAGGACTCAGCGAAAACGTTGCCGCATGTTATTTTTTTTCTTTTTTGACAGGCTGTGATTTGTGTTTCTTTCACCGGTCAAAGTATTCTCTGACCGTGCTTAAGTTGTTTACACAATCATCTACATACATTTTTTTGAATTTCTTGTTTAAATCTAAAATTTTATTTAGCAGTATAATTTTGAGATTTTATATATGAGAATTATTGATTATAAAGTGTCGTAAATATAAATATAAATAAATATAACGGTAAGAACAAGTAACTACAATCTGGTATACCAAAATATTTTTCTAAACATTTTTTACTTCTTATATTTTTTCAATAAGGATAACTATTTTCTAGCCGTCCAACCTATAACAATTTTTTCTGATCAAAGAAGTGTTTACTTCTTGTCTTCTTGGATGTTAATAAATATGAATTAATGCTGGCAAAAAAATAAACATAGTGAAACGAGCAGATACCATTAGAATTAAATGGGATCATTTTTCTTTATCAAAGAGACAAACCAAGATTTTCAAGGCAAGATAGAGATACTTAATGGTCTGTATTTTTTTTCTCAACAAGCATTAACAAGCCAATTCTGTCAGATGCTCATATTTATACCAATTCATTTAGAGGAACCCGTTTATAATTTAAAACAATGGAATTCATATACATTTGTACAAGTTGTACTTTGGTGGAAGACAATAAATATTCTCATACGTTCGACTTTGGATGTTTCTACTCGTGTTTTATTGTTCATATTTTGTTTGTTTGTTTTTTTTTGCGTTCTGTCCCGCCAGCGACATCGTTATTATGAGCATGAGGAGGCTTAAGAGGACCAGACCGAAAGTAACATAAATTAATAAATCTTAAGTGAATGGGAACAGAGTATCGGGAAATGTGGAGCGCGGACCGTCAAAAATTACTCCCGGACAGGCAGTGATGGGCAATCGGTGGACAAGAGTCGGGATGTTTGCTCTTTGGACAGGACAGGCGGTAATCTAGTTCTTTGACAAGGGACATGGGCACAGGTCCAGTCCAAACATCCCGACTCCCGATCCGCAGACTCAGACTCTGACCAAGGATTCCACGCTCGAAAGCGATCAATTAGTGCGCCTGACTTGACATCATTTCAAATGTAAAGCACGTACCGCCTGTGTGTTCCCGACAGTCCGACGTTCATATTTTCTGGGACTCCTTGCTCGTTCAAGTCCCAGGGAATATGAATTCATCATAATTCGCAATCGTAAAAACAACTGGTTTTTCTGCCGATCAACATTTTTGGCCTTCATAAATATAAAGTCATCAAATATATGACAGTTTTATGTTCATTTCGATGCGGTAAATGTTTTGGCGACAAAAGACATGATTCCGAAATTATTAATGGTTATATATGTATGTACTTACCGATGGACCAAAACGAAAACTCCTCCGTTGCCGATTAACGAGATATTTATAAAGCCAAAAAACGACTGTGTGCGCATAATAATAATTAAAAAGCTTGAGTTTCAGGCAATTGAGATGTGGTACTCCCGCCCTGAAATGATGGGCGGATTGAGTTACAAAATATTTGATTATCTCTTTGTGGAAGCAGCTATCAGCTAGCGTTGCAGCCTGCAATATAGTGCCTGATCTTGTTTAAACATTTTAATTATACGCCTAATTTATGTGGAATAAATTAGTGGTCTGCGGGCTGGGGCTCTCCTGTTCACAACTTCCAAGTTCCTACTTCCAACTGTGCCTCGACACAGGTCTTTAACACAGGGACGCTCTGTTTTTACGGCCGAGTCATCGTCATCTAATGGGCGCCCCTTGTGTTCGAGTGCGCTCAATAATTTTCCCCAATTCCAGCTGTCAGTCGAGGTGTCAAATCGCAGCTACTCATGCTGTGCTGTGCTGCTCGCCAGTTCGCTCGTCCCGCCCCTCGGGTAATTTAAATTAAGCATCTGACGCACACCTCTGCGGATCCCCGATTCCGAGGTTCCCTTGGATTCCCCTGGATTCCCCCGAATAGCCCCCGATTGCCCACGAAAGAAAAACTCCGATCCGACAACGACAATGCGATGATATGGGTATGCATCCACTTAGCGAGGCCAGAGGATAGAGGATGCCTTCTGTGATACTGATTAAGATCATCCACATCAACAGAACCATCGTGTTCATGTGGCGCGATCACGCTGACAACAGCTCAAATCCCCATGAGGAACTTGTAGCCGCATGTACCACTTATTTGAGCGTAAAACAATTTGCTATCCCAACTATCGCGTCCATGTGCTCCAAAGTGTTCATCCGAACATGGCCTAATCAAACGTGCTGGCCACAAAAGGTGTCTTTCAATTAATTTTAAATATAAAGAAGTCAGCAAGAGATTGTTATTTAGCACTGCAAGAGTAACAAAATGTATACTTAGAGCTTACAGAAAACTAAATTAGCTTAACAAGATATTGTGATTACCATTAGAGCAGGCCTTTTACAGGTCCACAGTGACCATACCAAATATTTGGTTATTGATTTCTTCAACTTTATTTTTTAATAAGAATAAGAGTTATTTCTTATTTTGACAAAAACAAACATTAGTCTTTAGATTACCTTTATGTTATAATGTTTATAAAGAGTGTACAAATATTTTAAAAGAAATGCCTAACAATTGTTTTGCAGCAATTGTGAAACTTTGAAATTAGAAAAGCCATTACAAAGAAATCTTGAAAATAACTATTTTATAAAGTGTGAAGTTAACCAGGAAATAGTGGGCTTTAAAGGGTCACGATGGGCTGTCCCAGCATAGGATTCAAATTTAATTGGAACGAAACGATTCCGATGGTGGTGCTCGATAATTTACAACTTTTCAATTTGAACATTCGGTCGAGCATTATACAGAACAATGATTGGTTGCCGCTTAATTTTTCGCATTGGCCGGAGGAGCAGCTCCAGGCACAACTGAAGACAAGCTGACGCAATCACGACATGCAATAAGGAACATCCGAATTGTCGTATCTGCGACAGCGATCTCGGTTGCCATTGAAATGTGGCAGTCGTTGAATGAACCTGGACTCCTTGCACTGCACCACTGCACTGGTACAGGAACGAGTACGAGCAGGAGTACCATCAGCACCACCGTCACAGCCCGAACCACCAGGCACTCCAGCACTCCACCCACATGCGAGTAAACAAGAGCTCATGTTGTTCAGACGATCAGGCGATCAACTCCTTGCAACTCCTCACCTCCCCCGAGTTAGTCACCGAATCCCGGTTACACTTCTCCCGTGGAGGCGGTACTGTGGGAGCTGTTTGTCAATTTCCTGACAAAATGCTGTTTTGCCCTTCCCATGCAGTCGAAAAAATTAAAGTTTCAAAGGTTTAAACTACAAAAAACACTGCAAACTTGAATTTGTCAAATATTCTACATAATGGAACTAGGGGCCAATTTACTTAAATTTCAGATAATTTTAAAAATATATTTATGACACTGAAAAATATTCCGATGTAAACACAGTAGTTATAAGGTCTACTAGACCCTTAATTATTTAAAATAACAAATTTGATTTGTGGAAATAATAAAAATATTATTTTCCAACGCAAAAAAAAGTTCTGTCTTGAATTTGGTTATTGAAACATTTTGATTTATTTTTTCTAAGCAACTTAAAAATAACCCTTTAATTAAGCACAATAATTACGAATTTTAAATGTGTTTATATCTACCCTTTTATATACTTTTATACCCTAATTTGAACTTACTATTACAAAACTTCAACCTTTTATAAACTTTTATTCCCTAATTTGGACTTACTATTACATATCTTCATGACCTTCTTGACTTTCTAACTTCCTAAGACCGTAATTATTTTCAGTGTGGCATTCATATTTTTTGGGCATTTCGCCATGCTCACCCCTTATTCGAATGATATTCCAGTCTCATATATTCCTGTATTTGTGACTATAGAA
This sequence comes from Drosophila kurseongensis, assembly GCA_018153305.1. NCBI lineage: Eukaryota > Metazoa > Arthropoda > Insecta > Diptera > Drosophilidae > Drosophila > Drosophila kurseongensis. The sequence continues at coordinate 10,784,291 of JAECXX010000005.1, read as the reverse complement.
CACACTGCAGCTACAGATGTGTAAATGTATCTGAGGTAAATAAGAGCTGGCTTGCATATGCCAGGAAACGCTTTGATCTCTTAATTTTCTGCAAAAATACTGTTTAAATCAAAGGAAGGCCGCTGAAGTGTTGGGATATGGCCACGTGTCATAATATTTGTGACAGCATTAACGAAATAATTGTTGAAAGAGTGCAATATAATTACCATACCGCAAAGGTGACATACTCATTCCCCCTTCGTGTAAAACAAATGGTATTTCCTGATAAAAACTACTTTGTAGTTATGCGCCTACACACAAATAAATCATCTCAACAGTTCAGGCTAATTGTTTTTCCGACCTAAAATTAGTTATTCGTACAATTTGGTTGGCTAATTTATTTATCACTCTCTTTTTCGGTCCAAAACATACACATCCACGTTTGATTGAGAGATGTTGGCAAATTTAATTTCGAAAAACAATGAACCGTCTTTGGTTGAGAGACCTGGACATGTTTTTGAGTCGCAGTTCCACATGGTTAAATACGGAAATGTGGGTTTTACTTCTTCGCGAAAGCTGCACATCACCTATCGACTGGAAAAAGTCCGAAAGACCGTCTGCTGCACTCTGTTTTAGTCCCATCATTGTTTTAGTTTCCAGTGTGATCGTTGTCTGCATAATAACATGTTATTATCATTTTATTTGTTTGCCAGCTCAGGTCTTTCTGGGATCAAGCCGAGAATCTGCAGTCGGATATTATGGTAGTACGCAAAGGTAAAAAGGAAATGTGCTAAATGCTCGAAACACATGTTCTTATGTTAAGTGTGTCTGCTGAAATTAGCATAATTGTGGATTCAGTTTTGGAAAATATCATCGTTTCAGGTGAGACATCACAGACACCTATAATTTTATTCAACTTCTGCAAATAATATTTATGAACTGCATTTTCATTACCCAAACATTATCATTACTTTTGGGTACTAAATCGTGTGTGAAATATTTAATTACTTTAATAAGCCTAGCATTCCTTCCCCGTAGCATCTTAATTTTCTTGACCAGTGTAAGTTTAAACAAATTTAGGTAAACAATAGAAAACACGCTTAAGCTGGCAAAGAATAAAGGCCGTGACTTTTCGAATGTCGACAGTTTCTCAATAAAAACGTGGGTATATATACTCTACCCATTGATCTGGACTTTGAGAATGCTGTAAACCGATTAAAGATGCGGGGTCCAAATGGAGACACAACCAATAACATTGGAATTTCCCTAAGTTGGCTGAGAATAAACAATTTGTTGGGAAGAAAGTTTGTTTTTTGTGATGGAAATTATGCTCACCGCTCTACAATAATTAAATCATTCCGCCTCTAAAACTATAAGAAGATACACGATTGATTTAAGCTGACAACCAAAATCCGTTCCAATTTCCAATGACGATTGAGTCTTAACGGCGCTGACAATATGGATTTGATATTCCTGAGTAAGGCTTTTGTTCGATGCCACAATGCAGCAACAAAGCGCTGTACGCGTGAATTAATAATCTACTCCATAAAAACAGATGTCAGCTTAAAATTCGGGGAGCGCTTTTGTGTGCTACTGGTTTTTTCCTATTCAATAGCCCAGATTAGGCTACTCGTATTGAGTCAGATCTATAAAAACGGCCTTCACGGGAGCCAAAAGCAATTCGACTGCAAGCCAAACAGGAATGCAGTGTTCATAAACGGACTTGATTCATATTTGTTTAACAACTAAATTAATGTGTCTTGAATGCTTTCGGAGCAGGTCGTTTTTTATAGCATTGCATGGCAAAGCAATTCAATTTTCTTAGCTTTTGAGTTGCAGAAGTAAGTGATTGTGGTAAAAAAAAAGATTTAAATAATAAAGAAATAATTTTTTTTACATATATTTTTATTGGTAAGCTGTAACATGTTTTTCCACTTATGTTTCAAGTCTTAATATTTCCTTTGTCAATTAATTTAAGGAGTCAACCCAACTATCTATCTATTTGTTTATCCAAAATACATGCATTGGAAAAGTTCTTAACCGTTTAACATAATGAAATGATTTAATACATCATACTTTAATCCTCTTATTGCTGATATCAAAAGGATACCAATTCTCTTAAAGGTGAATCTCACTTAACCACGGATGAGCGAAAGCAAATCGAGCTTGGATAGTCGATAATGGAAGACCATAAATAACTTGTAAGGTTTATTAACCCCTGGCTCACTCCAGTCACTCCACTGGCATATACCGCCTTTTGTTACCTCCATTCATAAGTTTTCTGCTCACTTTGCTCTTGTTCTGTTTATGTCGGCGAATGCGTTTCCGGTCAGCGACACAGGAAAACACGTTTATAGCAAAATATTGTTCTTGTTTTTGGCTTTATCGTACACCATCGAAAGCCCTTAAATCACCACATGAGACTGCCTATGATTAACCAATGAAAATAAGACTGTATTATACTTACTCGAAAGGAAATGAAAAGAACCGTCGGTTCTCATTTGTGTTCCAATTTATTAACACCTCTTTGTTTTTGTTTTTTATATTCTTCGATTAATTGTTCTAGCTGTTGTTTGCACTTTTTAATTCTATTTTTTTGTTTGCGCTTTAACGTATTTTCTTTCACTTATGGACATTGCCGGATTGGTAGCATATACAAACTCATCAAAAGTATTTTTTAATGGAAACTTCAAATTTTTGTTTAGCTTGGTTTATTTTCATTTCAGATTTATTTGATAGTGAAAAAAGAAAGTGAAAAGTACTGGTAAGCTGCTCCATTAAATTTAGTCTAGACATCTTTATTCAGAGTGAAGAAAAGTAAGTTTTTTATTTTTTTGTATATCATTTGGAATATTTTACTTTTTCAGATATTTAGGTATTTTTCATATTTAAGGTATTTATAACTTATATAACTCCAGTGATATGATCTATATTTAATACCTGAAAAGATTGCCCAAAACAAATTTTCCCAAACAAATAAATAAATGCCCATTTATTTTATTTATACCAATAATTGTGGCTTTTGTTTAATGTGTCTCATTATCATTCTTTTATTATAAGTATATACAGTTTTACTAATTTACACTACGCTTAGGGCGCTACAATTACGCGAGCTTACATACTTACAACTTGTGCATAAAGTACAGCAATACATGGATCTCTAGTTTAGGAAATAATTACACACGTAGAAAATTATGGTACATACGAAGTAAAATAAATTAAATTTATAAACGACAGGAACAAATTGGTAACTTAAGACGATAAAAACAATAACAGCTAAATCAATGATTGCTCGTGTACATTTGGCTTGGGTTTGGGCTCATTCGGTTGGGAAGGTTGGGAAATTGGGATACAATGGGGTTTCTTTTCAGCAGACTTGGGTTGATATGTTTCGGGGTCCTCCCACAGGGCCATTTAAAAGTTCCGCTGGCTATGAACTCAAATCGAAAGAAAAAAAAACACGATATAATGGAAGTCTACAGAGTAATACAGAAGTGGACCTAGCTGCCAGGAATTGTGCTTCTATAATTTAGTGGGTGTTACGGATCTGCCATCATCTCGGTTATGTTTAGTGGTCGGGTATGTATGTATTCATTGATGTCGCCCTGCTATATATCTTCCAATTTACATCCTATAAGCTCTGATTGCATAAGTTGTATGTAATTAAATTAACGTATCTTCAAATGGTTTTTGGATTATCTTCTCCACAAAATTGCACAACGTCTGGGGCAGCGGTTGGGTTTGTTTTTTGCTTTTAGTTTCTTTTGTTTTGTTTCGAATTTCATTAGTTGTCACATTCATTTTGTTGGGGGCCCATGCCAAAGGAACCGCTGCGTTTCAGCTGGTTTTTTATGTTTTCTGCTTGCTATTTGGTATAAGCGGCGTTAATCAAAATACCGAATAATCACATTGTAAATTATTGTCCGAAAGTGTAATTATACCTTTCAAGCCCGGGCCTCGCAATCGGAATCGGAGCCGAAACTGGAAGTGACTACGGCCGCAGGAGCGTGAGCTTCTGCTGCTCCCGGAAGGCGATCAGCGAGCGGAAGGCGGAGATGGGCGAGGCAACTGGGGCCGCCGGATCCGGAGAGGATGCCGATGGATGTCATGGCTTTGCACTCAGCGAGGTCACATTCACGCCGGGCGATATCTTTCCGGAGTGCGAGCTGGAGGACGAGGCGGTGGAGTTGCTGGATATTGGTCCCATCATGTGCTGCGCCGCCGATTGTCCACTGCTCGTGGGTATATGGACCACGTCGCAGCCCATGGACGAGGACGAACTGGAGGCGGAGGGCGAGGCCACGGGCGGTGGGGCCACCTGCTGTGGGCCACCCGATCCCGAGGTCGTCAGGCTGAGCGGTGCAAAGTGGGGTCCATTGGCGGCTCCCGAAACCGCCGCCTTCCACAGCAGCGGATTCATTCCGAGCGGTCCATTGTGGGCCGCCAAACTGGCTCCGAAACTACGCTGATGCTCGAGGAACTCCTGCGTGGGAGCACTCAAGTGCGCCGCAGCTGGTCCATAGAATCCTCGATACAAATCCGGGCGGACGTAGGGTGAATAGTTGGGAATCCTGGCCGCCAGGGGCGATAGAATCTTTCCCGGTGAGGGCTGCTGTCCAGGATGTCCGTAGAAGCCGGGGTGTGCAGGCGGAAGATCGACGAGATTGTCCTTGGGCCCGGAGCTCGAGTCCTTGCTGTCCTTGGAGGCCATGTCGGCCAGCGACCAGATCCTCGGCTTTGCCGTGCCCCCCACCGCGGTCTGCAGCGAGTTCTGCTGCGCCTGCTGGTGCTGCTGCAGCAGCTGCTGCTGGTGGTGGTGGTAGGCGGCGATGTCTGGAGGGGATCCCGCCGGCGGCCGGAAGTGGTGGTGCAGGGCGGCGGGGTGGAAGAGGGGGTGGGCGCCCGGCGGCATGCTGCCGGGACGGTCGTACAGGTCCGGTGATCCGTTCGGCGATCCTGGTCGCGACTCGGACCACTCGCTGTTGTTGCTCTCGCCCGGGCGGTCGGCCATCATGTCGGCCAGGCGACCGGAGCGGTCCTTATCGTCCGTGGAGCCCACACCGGAGTCCTTGGCATCTGCAAGGAGTCAAAAAAGAGGTGGCGAAAATTAGAATAAAATCAACAAAAGCAAAATACTATGTACACTACTTTTACGAATATAAGATTCCCGCTAACTATATCCCTTTTATATAATTTGTTGCCTACTTAAAAGGGCTTTTTATCAAAAATAATTGTTTATGATACATTCGCATTTATTTATTTCATTGGATATTTTTCTCAATATTTTTGAACAAACTTTTTTAATTTTATGTAAAACATTTGTAATATACCAATTAATTTAAAATCTACTTTTGGATTAATCACTTAATATAGAGCATTGCTTAACTTTTTTTTTTAGAACTATTAAGTTGTGAGTCAACGGTTTCAATAAAAATTAATAGAAAAAGTTTGCCAAAATAATATATTACGGTGCCAGAGTACCAAAAGTAAATATAAGCTCAATCTTTAATTTTGTTTGTTCCTCCGTAAATAAGTTTGAAGTTTAATGGGACAATTTCCGACTATTTTTTTCAGAGCATCTTATTGATTAAATATGAAATACTATAATTTGTCACATCTCTTACCTAGCAGATCGTTATCCTCCGTGTTCTTATCGTCGTCATCGTCGATATTAGCGTCATCGTCGTCGACACGATTCCTGGGCTCCCAGGTCATCTTGTTCTCCTTTTTCAGTCTTCTTCTCGCGTTGGCGAACCACGTGGACACCTGCGTCAGCGTCATCTTGGTGATAATGGCCAGCATTATTTTCTCGCCCTTGGTGGGGTACGGGTTCTTCTTGTGCTCGTTGAGCCAGGCCTTCAATGTGGAGGTGGTCTCGCGGGTGGCGTTCTTCCTCCTGGCCCCGTTCAAATCCATGCCGTAGCTGCAAGAAATAAGAGAAGAAAAGGCCAAATTAGACGGGGCTTGCAAGTCTGGTGCGGACATCATTTGCGCGATAAGAGAACGACCAACGACCATTCCCCGAATTGCCAGCAGGTGATTAAGGTCGGAATGGAATGCAGACCCAGCTGTTGCCAGGTCGTTTGGAGTTCTTTAAATATGCGCCGGGCCCAAACAATTGTTGCAATTTGTTAAACTGCCCAACAACCATGCGAAGGTGGGCGGGCGGCTTTGTTCTGCGTTAAATTTGTTCATCATAAACGCATTTGCATGGGCCCAGAACATTTATGCCCGTGCAGTTTGCGGTCTGACACATTGCTCCCCATCCCACTGTGCCATCGATGGTCGATGGTCGAATGTCGCCGCATGCCTCCTCGAACGACAACTGTCCTTTATCGCTTTTTGTGGGCAGTTAACATGAACGTTTTTAGTATATTGGTATATATACATTGTGACCGGGGGTATATATATGCCGGAATGCTTTACTACACTGAGAGATTCAGTTTGGTTTTATATGTAGGCAATAACTTTCTTTAGAGTATATTGTTTCCCAAAATAACCCTATCAAAATATGAATTTAATTTATTAAGGTTTGCTGCTACATATTTTCTCTAAGGCCTCTATAATTCCCAACTTGATTTTTAGATTTAAAAAAACGAAATAGTATTATAGATAATATAATGTATAAAAAAACCAAATGGAAATGCATAATGGGAAAACATTGATTTTACAATCTTTGTTATGGATTATTGAAATATATATATAATTTAATTGGGATACAAAATAAATACCAATGAAATTAGGAAATGTTTGTTACCCTTAAAAGGATACAAAATGTTTCATTTTAGGACCTAGCATTGTTTTTTCGCAGTGTTCGGAATGCAAAACAGCTACGGGGGAGAGACAGAGCCATCGCATCGCATCGCATACATGTGTAGCTGTCTCATTTGTAGTTTTCAGACAGCTGCCCGATCCGATCCCATCCAAAGCGAACGGAGAGAAGAGCGGATGACAACGATGTCAACTGGATGCTATATAGGAACGACTCTGCTGCGTCCGCTGCATTAATTAATTTAAGTTTGAATGCAAAGTGTCGCCGAGTGCGAAACACCTGCGCAGACAGGCACTCTGCCTTTGATCACCTGACAGCTGAATACATTTTTTTAATTTTCCTATCAGCGCTGTAAATGATTGGTGACGACAACAACGACGCCCCCATGGGCAATGCTGCTGTGGGCAAAAATTAAAGGTGGGGCCCCTCGTATTCCTCCTGAATTTTGAATCGAATTCGCCAACAGCCAGCACGTCACGGCGAAATAACTCAAAATTGATTTATGGCGAATATGGCTGGCCGATAGACAACACAACAACACAACAACGCAGCAACGCATCGATATCAACAGTAGCTGCATGAGTCAACTATCAAATTTTGTTATGAGTGTCAATTACAGGGGAAACAATGGGCCCACCGTTGTACCTGTCCGAAACGTGAGGTGACGTGACGGGATGTTGTCGATTGTTTAGCCGGCAATTGTGTTTGGAAATTTATGTCACTTTGGCCACTGCAATGTTTGTGGTTTTTTGGTTTGGGCTTGGGCTTGGGTTTTGGAGGTGCGCTTCACTGCGATCGGCGGAAGCAGCCCGCCGACGTGCAAACGATCAATTACAAGCGAATAAATTGCCGGCGGGCGCGGGGAAATTGGAAATTCGAATGCCACTGCGCCTGCGTGCCAATATGCCGGACTTTTACTATTCGAACGCACTTTTCCTAACCGGCATTTAAATGCACCTGCACGCACCTGCAGCACCTCAATCCCAATCCCAATACCAATCCCAATCCCACTCACGTTCCGATCGACGCCTTTCAGCGGACCACCATCGGGGATTATCGATTGGGAATGGGTATAGGAATGGGAATGGGCTGGTAATGGCCATGGGGAAGTATCTGTCGGATTCAGACACTCGTACTTTCTGCCAAACTATGACTAATCCTCACCTGTTGAACGGATAGCCGGCGAAGGCCGCATCGTACGGGTGATACATCGAGGGATATGGCCAGGGCGATGCTCCGGCCACCAGGTTCTCCTTCAGATCGATCCCAGCCTGAAATAAACACACAGATAACACATATTTTTGTTAGTTGTTTTGTCATTTTAATTTAAGACTAATTTCCAGACGTATTTCTGAATTTAGATTGAACCCCAGAGCAATGGGCCAGACCTTGAACCAAAATTATTAAAAATCATGTTAAACAAATCATTAAGACATCTTCGGGTCTATTTTTTTGATTCAATGGGTGGCTTATCAACAAAACAGAGAACAAAAATATTGCTCATGGAATTCGGAAATTTATTTTGAATCTAATAATGTGGAAAATGTGCGTTAGCTGCTTTAAAAAGTATTAAAAGTAAAGCCATTAAAAAATTATGGGAAACTTGTGCGTTGGTTGCTTTAAAAAGTATTTACTGTTTTTGGTGACCTTAAAGATTCTTTAGAATAATTAAAATTTTTGGAAATGACATATAAGTTTAACTGGAAAAACTGTTAAACAAATTTTCGTAATGGATTCAAGTAGTTTTATACCAGAAGCTATTGCAATGGTAGAGAGTGTAATTGAAGTAACTAAAAATATTATTGGCAGAAAAAACATAAAAAATACTCGATGGAAAAATATATATATAAATCTTACATATCACGGCCAAGGTAAATGAATGTATAAACTGGCTCTATGTTTTTTTTTGTATACACAAAATGTCACTAACATAATTCGTGAAATTCTATAAACTGAGTAATTTATTAGACCACAATTTAGCCCCACTGTGGAGCATTTGTAGTGATAAGCCGGCCACAATCTGACCAGCATCAGGCGAGCATGTGGGCATGTCGTGACTCTGGCAGTGACTTTAGGAGCAAATAGCTCGCGTCTGCACTGCGTTCGGAGTTGTCAGAGATTGCCTCCTTAATCGCAGAGCTAGTACATGCACATTTCGCCATTAGGCAGTTGATAGGAATCACAGAAAACATTTAGGAACACAGACTTTGGCACTGATAGGCGTGGGACAGGCGTGTAATATAGAGCGCTGATTAAGTTTAACACGACAATTATCTGCGCGTCTTGTCTCAACTCGCTGCGACATTTGCCAGCTGTTAAGGCGATAATGTCGGAGCGACAGAGGCAGCTGCTGATTCCACTAAAATCACTATAGAATATAGTATATATACGCGATTTCGGGGGCTTATTCGTCAGTAAAAAACCCCTGCCGCAGTTATGACAAGCAAGTTGCAAATAGTCGCCAGCCGAAAAACAGCGGGGGTACGAAAACAAGATGCGAAATCAATGAGAACCAGCCCGATACAGATCTACATGGCACCGCAGGACGAGTGCAGGATACTCTCGGATGCAGGTCCCAAAATCTATTGTCTCGGTGTCGCGACGAGCGTCTGGCCAGATTGCTGCCAAAGCGGAAATATTTTTATGTCGCCAACACGAAAATGTTGCTGTTGCTGTTGCAACATCGCTATCGCCGACCATCGACTTGGAGTAGGAGTAGGAGTGAGAGTAGTCTTCCCCGGGGTCTGGGTATCGGTCTGGCCAAAAGGTTCCTTCTGCCCCGGTAAAAGACTCGTTTGCGCAGCATGTGGTGAGTGCGAGTACAGCGGCGATAGACTGATAAACAGCAAAAGCAACAGCCACAGATCTCGAGGGCCAGGTTAACTCCAGGGCCAAGGCCCTTTGACAGGTCCGGCACTCGAAAAAAATAATAATAATCATATTTCAAATATTGGGATCTGGAATTCCGTTTCAGATTTCTATGGATCAACGTTCTCTTAGCAATGCCATTAACTTTTAATATTAAAAAACGTTGCTATCGATCAAGTATTCGTTTCTCTTTTTCTCTATAAACTTGAAATATTTTCTTATCCTTAGCATTTTGCCTAATATATTGTTAAAACACTTGAGAATAAATTAACATATTTCTTTTTTAATGTCAGAAACACAGCTTATGCCATAAAAAAGATTACTTTATGTGTGTGAAAGAAACAAATAATTGGTAAGCTACAATTAAGAATACTTTTCTTCAATACATTTAAAGATATGTTTAATGCGAACACAAAGCATTTCTTAATTGTAAATTAATTCATTGAATGCAAGAAGTTGATCTGAATCTTTAAAACCAGTTTATATAACGTTCAATTTTTTTAGCTAAACATAAAGATTTTTCTTTGAATCCGATTTCAGAGTTGAGGATTATTATTTTCTGAGTGGAGGAGAAGACTGTGACTCCTTGCCATTGCAGAAGTCAGTTAGCCGAACATGGACAGCGTTTTGGGACAGACTATATTAAATTACAACAGGCTGCTCCTATTTCTCAATGGAAGCTCCGAGCCCAGAGCTCGACCGAAACCGGTTTACGTTTTACAACCTTTACAATAATCACGCCCGGCTATCACAGGAATTGGGCAAAAGTTGGGGCCGAGGATAGGATAGGATCCCGACTCCGACTCCGACTCAAAATCCGAATCTGTGTCGTGCGTGTTTGGCAGCGAGTGCGTGTAGGCCATGATGTCGATGCGGGCAAAGCGCATATAATAAATTGTTGCCGGCTACCAGGAAAGTATCTCCACGGAGCAACAGTAGCTGGTAGCTATTGCAGCTCGCTTCTCTGGTGGAAAACGCACCCGTGCCGGGATTTGCGCTGGCGGTGGTTAATATTAACAACATTCGACATGTTTGCGTCTGCGTTTATTATTACCAATACTGCGATGCGGCAGCAGCAGCACCAGCAGCAGCAGGAGCAGCAACAGTTGCAGCAGCAACATCTGCAGCAGCAACATCCACAGCAGCCACCGCACAGATACAACTCGTTTTCGAGTTAAATATTGCATTACCACTGGCGACGACAACTGCAATTGTAAAAGCGTTGTAGCGCAGATCGCATATTGCCGATAGCTTGTTCTTCCGCAACAATGTTTATGCATTTGCAAAATGTTTGTAGTTTTGGCACTAGAGCTTGTTCCTACGGTTTGTGAATTGTGTACTTGGGCATTAAATGCCCCCAATGTGACCACCATCAGCGAATCGGGAAAGATTTTTACATTAGCCCATCGATTTCTACCAAATTGGTTTTGGTTTTAAATGTTAGCAAAGGTTACTTGACAGATACACCTTTAAAATGTTTAATAAATAACTTATAGGAAGAATAAATTTAATGGGAATCTGTAAACATATTAAACTTTAAATGCTTTAAGCTTTTAGTAACCTTAAAAGAATTAGTATTCAAATTAATGTTAAGTTTTGTGTGTAAATTCTTTTAGAAATACGATAAGCCACAAATACTCTTAATAACGTCTTATAATTAGCCTGTTAACATTTCCCATTAATCATCTCAGCACAGACAAAGCTAATATTTGGTAAGAAAATTGTAAGCCAAAGTCTGAATATGAGTTGAACAAGCTCGAGAAACTTTTCCCCACCCACCGGACGAGCATGAATGAGTGACCACTGTTGGCCGCAAGACCTCAAGTGGTTAGATGTCTGATCCGTTGGATCTTAACAACCGGAGTGCGTCGTTTCACGCATCGGGAAGTGCGGTTTGCCGGCTCCCAGTTCCCAGTTCTCAATTCTCAGGTCCCAGACCCCTCGGAATCCCCTTCACCCATCTCCTGTCTGCGGGCAAATTAAATAATTCAAATTAAAATGGGACTTTGTCTTCATTACCAAGGAAATTCTGCGACTGTGTTCCCTTCACGCCAAACGTCAATGGGCAGTGCCTGGGGATTATATGGATGGGGTTTTGGGGAAAAGGGGAGTTGAGGGGCCTCCGGCTCCTGTGGTCTGTCGCCCTGATGCGCCACGATTTGAGCGATGCGCGTAATGACGGGTCGAGTTAATTAATTGCTGCTTCGATTTAAAAATAAACGCACGTTTGCCCGCCGCATTCCCGCCTGTACAGCGAAGAATGAATGGAATCGGAATTGGAATCGGATTCGTATTCCGAATTGTAGTCGGAATCGAAATTGAAATTGAAATTGACGACAGCGCTGAGTTTGAGTCGCGCCAAAGAATGCGTTCTGTCCTAGGAGAGCTAATCTACACTGATAACATTTCAAATTGATAAAACTGTTCAATTTCCGTTTTAACCAATAATTGTTGTAGTATCAAAAAGAATTTGTATGATTTATATTATACAAATATTATTTATTTGTTTTTTGTTGTTACTTGGCAGAATAGAGATTAGTTAAATTGCCATAAAAACTATTTTGAAATACATTTTGCTGTAGTCTGCGGAACTTAAATACCATTTTGAAACTGAAAAATAGTTATTATATATGGATTTAAATTTGGTGTGTTTTAAATAAAAATTGTACTTTGAAATCCACATTTTTTTCTGTGCACCTTTGCTTTCTTCCCCTTTTAAAACTGGAGCTCCCAACTCCCGATGACACTTTTTTTTCACAACTCGCTTATAAAGTTGTTCCATTGAGGTTGCTGTTGTTGGTGTTGATGTTGCTGGTCGTGTTGCCTGTTTGTTTGTACGTTGTTCGAATGCGTTGCCATGACTGCTAATTTGTTTGTTGTAGGCAGGGCGGCCATTCAGGCCTTCACACACACACAGCCCTACACACAAATACCAAGGCGCTGTGCTTCCTTTTCCTTTGCCACCCATATAAAAGTGCAAAATTTACTGTTAACGAACATTTTCAACTTTGCCAAAAAGCCAAACAACAACGGCAGCAACACAAAAACTTTCCACAACACTTACGGCAACAACAATGAGATTGGAGCGAGCAGTAAATGTATTTAGTACTTTGGCACACAACCTACTTCCCTACCCATAAGTACACCACCCCCACCCCCAACCCCAAAACACCCACTCACCCGTCACCTTGCCATTAGAAAAGCAACCCCCAAAAAACAACACGACAACACTTCGACATTTTCAAAAGTTGACAAATCAGTGCATGTAGCCAAGGTTCCAAGGAGCAGCAGGATGTTCCAGGATCGGGAGTTCGTGGTCGGGAGGCTGTACGAGTGCCCATATCTCGGGGTTGTTTTCTCTATAATGCCAGAGTGTGATATCTGGAGTGGGATTGCCCTTACGGTTCGTTCGGTTCCAGTGCGAAAGAGAGTGGTCCGATTTGTAGTTGCTTTCTGCTACATTTTGTAGCAAACTTGCCGGGGGCAAAAGTTTTTGTGACTCCCACAGGATATGAGCGTATACCGCACATTTGAGCCAGCCCAGCCTTTTGTTGGGAAACCCAGTGCGACTATGTTGTCGAGTGTGAAATTTCATGCTTGCATTGTTGTCGTTGATGATGTTGCGGCACTTAAACTGGGGAAAAGTCAATATACCATTTTGGCTACTTGCCCAGCGTCAAGTGTCTAAAAACACCCATCCGCCCTGTTTTCAGGATGGCTTGTGTGTTCGCATTCGGGTTGAAGGCTCCAGGCTCCCCTTTTTGCGTAGGGAAAGTTTAAGTGGAACTCGGAGGACCCTCATTAGACTTTGAAAGTTACTTTACTTAATATTAACCAAAAAAAAAAATGTTGTTCTTAGCCTTAACTTAATTTGTTCTGCGCTTTAGTTCAATATCAGTATGATTTTTTGTGATTATTAGAAAAACCCTAGACTTAAAGAAAAAAATAAATAAAATAATTATATAGGCTAAACGTTTTTATAATTATAACACCTTTTAAAATCACTAACTAGTATATTAAAATATTTTATTGTAGTGTAGGAAAAAATTCAAATTTTCCTTACAAATCAAAACAGAATATATTTTTCGCTTGCAATACAGCTGAGGCAAAGAACTATTTTTGGATTACGTTTAATACTCTCTCTATTTTCTTGAAATGTTTCATTACAATTAGATTGATAAATTTCGAATTTTCTTTGAGGCAGAGAGAATTCCAAAATATATTCCCCGCAAGAGGAACCCAACAAAAGACCCATTTTAAATTAAGGCCGACATTCGGCAATTAACAAAATTAATTTCTCCGAGTGTCAGTAAACAGCGAGTGCAGGATGCAACATATGCGCCGGGGTCGCAGTCAATTTCGGACTTAAGGATAAACAGATAAACGGATGAATGGAACGCACTGGGACGAACGGAGGGCGGACAGGCTGACAGGCTGTCACTTGCGTGTTGACAAATTTATTAATAAGGTACGAGGCGGCAGCGGCCGTCGACGCCCCCCAAAAAACACAAGATGGAAAACTGGGAAAACCGGGAGAGCGGAAAAGGGACGCAAGGCAAAACACCGGGCGCGGCCTGGGCTCAGCCTATTTGTTAGCGGGCGGCGCTCTTCAAATGTATCTTGTGCCATTTGAAATGACAGCGATGCCGCCGCGGTGCACCGTCTCATCCACTGGAGTCGTCATCGTCATCCACCTTCAAACCGGAGTCACATTCTCGGAGTCGGAGACGGAGTTTTTGGGAGCGGGATATATATTCCCGCGCTGCGCCAAACTGACAGCCGCTTGACAGCTCGTGTCAAAGTAATGAATCCACCGCATTGAGCAGACACTTTTACAACTAGGCTGTATCTACATGTATATCTATACGGCCGTGGATGTGGATAACGACACAAAGAGAAATCGCTCCAGTTTAGCGCCGGCGGCTGAAGTGACTAATTACGACCCCGGATGATTTATTTAGCAGATGCCACGACCCGACCTGTTTTGTCTTTTAAACGCTGCCATCAATACTGAGCCGTGTAAATCCTCCGTGATCTCAAGTGCCCCGGCCACATGACACTTCAATCACATCGTACTAAATTGCCGTGTCAGCGGGCGGATGGAATATATATATATAGTTCTCCGATCGATCTGATCGATGCCTTTCGTTGCGACTTTCATAATTTGTTTGGGCACAATGGCTAAATTATACAGCTACTGCCTGCAGACCGGTTCTCTAATTTTATCACATTATCCCCTACTCGAGGTAGTAAACCAGTTCAAATGCTAATTTCGTTTTGAATATTTTATTACGCGAAACACCAATGGTGGACAGCAAGATTGCACTTAAATCACTTGACTGCGATAATATTTAATCACACATTAGCGTTCGTTCACAGAGATCAGCACATATTGTTTTCACCCACCGAGTGTGTTTAGTGACAACAACTATGCAGAGTTAGCCCTTTCCCGATTCTTATTCCACTTTATCTCCATCTCCAGTAGTGGCATTCTAAATACTCAACGGGCCATTCATTAAACTCTCAGTTTCAATTTCACAGTCGTCAGCTCTTTTCTTTTCGAGTTCTGCTTCTGTTTCTTTTGCCCCGAGTGCCGTCGCCGTCAGCTTTTAAGACTTTTTTCTTTTTGGCTTGTAAGCAAATAAATTTATGTGTTCACTTTTGAATGCGACATTTTATCGGATCATATTTAATGGGCGCTGTTAGGGAGTCCACAGAAGGAGGCCTCCACAAAGGAGAACCGAAATTGCCCACCGATTCGAAGACAAATTTGAACATTTAATTTGAAGTAAATACCTGTGTCAGTTTAAATGGCATTTTATGTTTGATTTTAGGAATTAAATAAAACAGAGCTGAGGATTTTGTACTAAATTTGTCAACATTTTAAAAATAGTACAAAACACAACTTCAAGAAGGAATGTATCAAATGTCATAAATTAATTCAAGTTTATCTCAAAAATGTTTGTATCTACGAGTTCTTTAAATACTTTAATGCACTTTAAATTAACAACTATTTTTCTAAGCCACAAACATTTTTAAAAAGAATTCAACAACAATTTCAACAAGTAACGAATATACATAATGCACATTAATCAATGACTCTTGCTGAAATGGTTTTCCCCCATTCAATTACGCTCCTTTTAACAGTTTTAACAGACAATTAAAAATAGGATACACATTGAATTACATCTTTCCCATTCCGCCTAACTTTCCTCAAAACATTTTGTAAGACAAGGAACCGAGTCAAAACATTGTATTTAGTTCGATTGACTGGTAAATGCAGTTTCTCCAAAACCACCTAAATTTTCGCCAGAATCGAACACATGCCAGAGCCGAATACACAAACCCAAACCTAAACCAAACCATTGGGTGTCCAGTCCTTGGGCTCCGCATGTGGTCTCCGAGAACATTGTGTCCAAATAGAATTGTTGGCAAACAAAGGCAAATTACATGATGCTATTAGAAGCAATGCGAGGCGAACAAAGGGCCGACGGCGAAGCGCCGGACATGTGGTGACCAAACCAAGACGTGCCACAGTCCATTGTCCATAAATTCGGACAGTGCAGCAGTTCGTAGGGATTCCGATCCGATCCCCCGAACGAGTTGCAGATCGAGTTAAGCCAACAATATTTCGCAACTCTGCGGTCTCGCCTGCACAATGTGACTTGAAATATCACTGGGGCGAACGAAAGGTCAGGCGTAGGCTTAGGCCCTAAGTACTGGGGACCTGGGGACCTGTGGCCCCCACGCCTGACAAATCGCTCCAAGCGAGGCTCCGCTGTAGGCCAGCACAAGTTCGGAAGCATAGACGGCACAGGGACACGGTACACGATCAAATGACGACGCGACTTCAACTTCAACTTCGATGGTGGTCTCCCGCTCCTCGACTCGACAAATTCACAAATTTATTGCGCCATTGTTCGGGGCATATGACTTATGAACAGGCTTTATTATGCACAGAAAACAAAATTGTTATAAAACCAAAAATACATTTCGGTTAGGTACAAAAAAAATAATCTCAGTAAACTTTGAATAGCCAGAAATATGTCCGATTTAAAATGGCAAAAATTGAACAATTCATTTTAGACTTCAACTTGTATTTTATGCTAAACTAATGCATTTTAAATCGATATAAAATTTACGTTTGAGATTTTAATTATTGCATTGCATTGCACAACTGAGATCGAAATGTAAGAAAAAACAACATTTTTGTAAAACTTTTTAAAACCCATAATCGCAATTTTAAAAGATGTATGTTCTTTTAATTTCCCAAATATTTAGAACACCTCTATCTCTAAGATCATTTATATTTATCACTGCAAAAGTTAATGGATATTGAACTATTACATTTTGGTTTATGGTTTTCCCTGAGTGTAACTCTATAGGTCTCCCCAATTTCAAATATTTGTCCATGACTGAGTTCACTTACCGGATTGGCGTAGAACGGCGGCTGATCCGCGGCAATGCCGGAGAGGTAGGCGGACATGCCCTCCGGATAGACGCCGAGCGGGACTCCTCCGGCGGCGGCTAGTCGCTGGTAGTTGAGCATGTCGTACTGGCAGGAGCAGATCGTCTGGCCGCTCACCGGATCCGTGTAGATGGTGCGACCCGTATCACAGCAGCGGTTGGGCGGGTTGCCCGCTCCGGGCGCCGGTGCTCCACCGGGGGCGGAGGAGTGCGGCCCGGGGGGCGGGGCGCCCACGAGGGAGAGGGCGGGCATGCCGGCGGACGGGCCGCACGGCGAGGTGGAGCGGGCGCCCGGCGGCACCGTCGAGGTCACCATGCCACTGTGGCCTGGCCCGGCGATTCCGGGTGCACTTAGCGGCTGGGCGGCGGTACAGGCGAGCGTGGGCAGCGTCGACGGCGGACTCTGCGGAGCGTTGGTTGGAGGCGTGTTGGGCGACGAGGTGGCAAGGTGAGTTGAAACGGCATTCTGCAATAGAACGAAAAGCAAAAATAGTTAATCAATTTTATTATTCGTCTTCTTCGAGGTTTTAGAAATACCCCTATAAAGTAAAATTATGTTTTTATCACCTAAATTCCTGTCTCTCTTTCACTTTACTTCTATATTTTTATTATTTTTTGCAGCAGGATGATGATCATTTTTGCAAATAGAAAAAGTTGGAACAAGATATGGTTGATATTAAAAACTATAGTTAGTTGTTTTCCAAATTTAAGTTATTATCCAAGATGTAGTCTAAAAACAAAAATTAAATCTAAAGTCAATCAAATAAGTTTTAAAATTTGTTAAGAATGGAAAAAAATTAGTTTTAGACTAAGATGTACATTATTTAATGTTATAATACAAATTTGTATTTAATAAGAAAATAACGACAAGAGGAAGGAATGCATAGAGTCAATACACATTGGATTGGTTAAAAATAAATAAATGTGCATTCTTTCCAATGCAATAGCCTATACCCAAATAAAATTAAACAAGCACTAAAAACCAAAACGAAACTTATTTAAAACGATAATTCACCAGAAAGTTTCCCATTCCCGATATGTATTTCATAAATTTGATTATACGACTTTGATCTTCTCCAATCCATTTCTCAAGTTTATGGCGGCCCATTAAAGCGCTGCTTCTTGCGATGGATAAAAAGCCCCAATAGACGGTCTACTGTACCCTGCTACCAGCTGGCACTAAAACTTAATTAAAAACGTTGCCCCTTATCAGCGCGATAAGCGCGTCTCTTCAGTGGGTTGTGGGCTGTCCACGGGCCCTTCAGAACCTCGGAGCCCCAGAACAGGGATCCCGAACCGCTGTCTCAGTCAATAAAACGAAACTCTTCCCCCAGCTCCGCTTGCCCGATCCCGATCCCATACCAAAACCCAAACCCCTTTCCCCTGGACGATCTTCAAAGTGGGGCCGCCATTACCAACAAATCATGTTTTCGATTGACAACATTGATTTAAATTACACAGCCGATTGCTGCCAACGACGACAGCGGCAACAGCAACAGCAATAGCAATAGCAACAACTGCATCGACAACCAGCAACATCGACAACCAGCAACGTTAACGGCAACGTCCTAAGAGCAATTTGATTGTAAGTTGTCCAATGACTGCCTGGATCGGGACGCTATATAGTATAGTGTGTGTCTGTGTGTGCACATAAGCCTATCGCGCACTTTTGTCAACACTTTTAGTCAACTGCAACAACAGCAACAACAGTGCCACAGCAACAACACTGGACAAGAGCAACGTACACATTCGCACATGCGACAACGGGGGAACAAACAAGTTTCAGGTTTGTTTATCGCTGCCTCTTTGGTTAACTTCTCCACTTCTTGGGGCCGCTCTTCCCGTTTAACATTTTACAAATGATCCGAGGCGTAAGATACGATTTTATCGCAGGCCGGCGGTCACAGAGCTGCATGTTGTATCGGTCGTGATTGATACCGCCGCAATGTGTTGCTGTTGGGATTCGGTGTTGCTGTTGCTGTTGGTGTTGCTGTTGCTGTTGCGTCTCGTGCTTTCATCAAGTGACAACTCAAGTGGCCCTATGCGATTAAAAATTAATTCCCGGTGTTTGCTGGATGGATGGATGGATCCACTATACGCTTCCTTATCAGCTGGCTCTTTGAATCAGCCGCCGATGATTATCGACTATCTAGCTGCAGGCAATGTATCTGGACTCCAATAATAAGCAAAGTGGTCATATACTGGGGGACTTAACTTATATTCGGGTAGCCATTATTGAATGGGTATAGAATAACAACCATTCATGTCACTCTGGGCATGTTTGTTTAAACAGCATTTAATATTTTCTGATATTCTGTTTCAGCTTTAGTGTTGCGCCACAAGTTGCCTCTTGCACTCAGCGATCGAGTGTGTATATAAATATATGCTCAAGTGTCGAGTGTAAGTGATTACATTTGGGCAAGATGGCAATATTAACTGGGCATATTTGCCAAAGGATTGGATTACCAAACAGGCCAAAAGAAAAGGGATTATTATGGCCAGAGGGGAGGAAATAAGTCTGAAATCTTATTGGCTTTCCACACACTTTCAACTGTGACTAAGGAAAGAACGAAGTGACCTTGCCAGCTTGGTTAACAACCAAAGACACAGATAAAAGAAATTTTTCGAATTGGCAGCCAGTTTTTCGTGTGTTCAGCCAATGTAGCACACTTGTGGTCCTGACATTTTCAAACGGATTTGGCAGACATCGATCTGAACATTTTTATCTGTTTTATTTTTAAAACCATGTCTTCCGTTTGCCAAATCAAAATGTTAGGGCATTACGAACACAGCAAAATCCCACTGCCTGTACACTTATACATGTGTTCGGTTGATTTACTTCTGGTGATCCTAGGACGGATTTCGCGATCAACAAACGGGTTTGCGCAAATGCAATCAAATTGTCACTATTCAAATGTCAAAGTCGGCCATTAACAGGCCATCTTACAAGTAATAAAATTGAAAACAAATTGAAGTACGCACCATTACTAAACAGATACCGGTTTCATTACTGTGCACTGTCATTTAATATTAATTTTTGCTTTTAACTAAAACTATAAAGCAAATCTTAAAGTTACGATGCACCGATGGACTCGCGCGCACTGAACCGAAGTATGTATAATCCGAAAGTGATCTGTGATTGATCCGAACTAGTTTGTTTGTTTTTGAGTGGTGATTTTGAGTTAAATCCGGCTTGGGAGTATAGTTTTTTAAGTTGTATGTTTTTATGTATTTTCTTTCACTTATTTGCACTTGCCGACGGCGAAAAGGAGCTGGCCAACTGACGAGTCAGCCAACGGCCAACAGCAGGCGCTACTGGGGGCACCGTAAATCCGGTTAAATCCGACGGGGGTTACGGATCGAATCGGATCGGAGATTGGAGGAGCTATCCGGAGGATGCGAGGTCGAGCAAACGAAGCACGAATGAATCTGAGACGGTGTGGTATCTGAATCCGATTCCGAATTCTGAATCCAGCTCGCAGAACGACGGCGAGCGGCGGGCAGAGAGCACAGCAGTATTATTATTTTCACACAGCCACTGCGGCGGACACGAACGATACGAACAATCTGCGTAACAGTCAAAAGTAGACTAACATGAGTTTCTTGAGCAACTACAAAGTGTACGACAAATGGGAATTACACGACAACCGACAATCGAAAAACAGCGCAGGCAACAGCAACAACAACAGCAGCCAGTCGTCCACGCACCACCACATAGATACTTTCACCCGTTTCCACTGTATTTGTGAGCGAGAGAGAGCGTAAAACTGGTTTCTCCCCTTATTTTTACTTCCTTTTCTCTGGTATTAGTGCGTTCTCTTTGCTCTTTTTGAGAGTAGTGAGGTATCTGTGTGCGTTCGGAGTGCCGTGGTGTGCGTGCGAAAAGTATCTGTGAGGTGGAAAAAGTAGCAAACGAGGCGGCACGACGACGAACACGAACGGCAACAACGGCAATAATGATTATCATTATAAGTGGGCTGGCCGCTCTGGCTGTGTGTGGCATTGGGGGATTGGAATCGGAATCGGTGGCTATAGCTCCCTCCCTCCCCCCTCTCCCGCGTCGCAACCTTCACAGCCACTGCAAGAGCAAGGGAGACAGAGCGAACCGGTTGGTTAGACCAGAGGGGGCAAAAAAGTATCTACCGCCTGCTTGTGACCATAAATAAAGTATCTGCCAGCTGCGGCCGGCGAAAGCGGGATGGCTATAGCCGCTGCCCACGAATCGCATCCAACGGCAGCGACAGCAGCAATATCGCAAGTTGCTCGCGTTGGCTGTCGTGTTGCTGGTGTGCAAGCGAGATGGCACGCCAGCGGCAGCAGCAGCAGCAGCAACACCGAGCGGCAGAACATGAAAAAATTAACTTAACAACTAGAAAAATGGCTGTTATTGCGTGTTGTTGTAAATGCCGATGTATGTATTTGTAGGCGGTTGTTGTTGCTGTTGTTGCTGCTGCTGTTGTTGCTGCTCTTGTTGCTGCTGCTGTTGTTGCTGCTGTTGCTGCTGCTGTTGCAACGCTGCTACTTGCTGCTGTTGCTGCTGCCGCCGCAGTTGCTGCTGCTGCTGCTGCCGTGGGTGTTGCTACGTGTAGTTGTTGCCATAAACAACACAACAACACGAACGTCGCGACGTATGAAAGCAAAGTGTTTACGCTCGCTTCTCGCTTTTCGCCGCTGATGAAAAAAGAAAAGCCTGATGAACATGAACGAGACTCGTGAAGAGGTTGGGCCAACGCGATGGGTAATGTTTTATCATCCGCCTCTGCCGCAGTCGCAGTTGGCAGTACGCCCCCCGACACCACCCCCCCTAAAGCCCCACTCCCCATAGAGACCCTCCGGCCCACCCCCCCTCTTGACCGCTTTGGCTCTTTGGCTGGATTGGTGGCATCTTTCGCGCTGCTCCAACAAAAACGCGACCGCAGCTGCCGTCGCTGCTGCTTTTGCTGCTACAACATACGCTCTTACATTTTATTATGTAGGTATTTGTTTTTTGTTTTTGCCTCTTGCCGTGGCGTTTCTTTAACTTTTTCTAATTAATTGAAACGCCACTCGAGAGAAGTGACGGCAGCTGTTAGAGCGGGATGGCGTTTATGTGCTACATATGTATTCAACGTGTGTACTTGGAGTACATTCGAAAGCTACTTTGTCGTTCCTGGCAATCGGTGGTTATCCCCCGCTGCCACACCCCCATTTTCCTTGCCGCCCACCTGAGCTCGGTGTCGCACACGCAGTAAACAAATTCTTACAACATTTAAATGAAGTCACCGAAGCTTTATCCTTTTCCATTGCTCCGACATTAACGATTAGTTTTTCGATAGTCATTTATTAAGGGGTTCTCTGTCCACGGGGACGACGGTTCGTAAGTTTTCATGAAAATTAATGGATTGACAATGCCAAAATAAAAGTTTAACCAACCACCGTATTAAGGTCACTCACATGAGGTTAAGGTTATTTTCTTGAAAAGGAATGCCATTTATTTTTTGCCAATGAGAAAAATCTATAATTTTGTGCTCCCATTTTAATATTTTTAAAACTTAAAACTCGGTATAAAATTGTAAACAGTTTTATTTATAAAATAAATAATATTGAATTAATAATAACAAAAATAAAACAAATATAGGTATAAAGTATTCCCATTAATATTATTAAGAACCATTGATCGCAACACAGATATTTTTATTTCAATGAAATTAAATATTAAATTATTTTTTTAATATGGTTAGAACATAAAAAATAATCTAATATAATTATATCCAAATTAATTTTAAATGTATTTATTCAACACTTTTCTCTTTATTTGGGATCACTTACATTATTCTTATGATGAAAAAGAAAATGGTGTTTCTTGGTTAACCCACTTTAAGTGACTTTTACGATCCGTATCTGTATCTGGCATCAGTATCTTCTTTTTAATTCAGAGCGACATTAATTGGCTTGCGAGCAACAAATTCAGATCACGTTAACCCATTGGCGCGCCTACAAAATTGCCGTCGCCTTCTGTGCAGAAACACGGCAGCAACAACAGAAACAACTGCAACAACACTGGCAACCGCAGCAGCAACTTGTCCCATGGGCGGGGAAAAAAGGGGGCCGAAACAGGGGAGAGAGGGGTTTTGGCCAGCCAGAAGCAACCTTTTTCGAGGCGGGCTTACTGGCGCTAAGAGAGCCCAGAAAGAGTGAGACAGAGTGCACGGAAAAGTTGCCCCAAATGGCCGCAAGCAAAAGCAGGAGGGCAAGATGATGCCAAAGCCAACTCCCCAAAAAAAAACCCCTCCATCTCCCCCCAGCAAGCCAACATAGTCGTTAGTCGCAGTCGATCCAAATCCAGAAACAACGCCAGTCTTTGTTTAACGATTTTTATATTTCGAACACGAGATATATTTGTATCCTTTGTACTTCGCTTGTTGCCACAGAGTACGAGTATCTGTGTGTTGGGCTTGTAGTCGTATTGTATCTGTATATTGATGGCTTCGCCTCGCTTCGTTGAGCTTCGTATCTGGGGGATACGTAGCCTGCCCCCTCTTCGTTTGCCCCCGAATGTATCTCTTCTTGTTTGCAGATAGCTCGTGGAGCTCAGGAGTACCAGACGAGACCAGGCCAATGATGATTGTGAGCTGAGCCCAGCGCCAAGTCAAGCCAAGCCAAGCACACACCATTTTTCGTATCTATGTATCTTTGTATCTGCAAGCGCGTGTTGCGGTGCGGAGTGCGTACCCGAGTACGCGTCTACAAACGTCGACATGAATTTTAATCTAATAGATACAAATGAAAAGGTGTTTGTGTGCTCCGCTCCGGTGTAATCGCTTTGACTCGCCGGGCTTTTGGGCGTATAGTTGCGGTCGGGCCTTCGCTTTTGCCTCCGCCCGAGGAGTATAGTTCAAGTATTGATTCGTTGGGGATTTTATTGCCCCCCCAATTTTCCCTTCCTTTTCCCAACTTTCCCGGAGGACTTATCTCGGGAGTTCCCTTGAGCCTGCGGTTATGCCTGTGCGTCTGCTGGATTTTGCCTCTTTACACAATGTTTTTGATTGATTTTCTTCAAGGAGGTTTATTGAAGAGCAGCGAAAACTTGTAATAAGTACCGAAATTGGGGATTCTTATTGAAAGAAAGTAGTCAGTTTGGGGGAAAAGGGACAACAGACTCTTGCTTTGCAATTTAATGGTAGTTTTAAAAACTTTGGTTAATTTTAATGGGTTGGTTATTGAGTTGTTAAGAAAATATTTGTAAGTGCAACGTTTGATTTATTCTGAATGTTTAAATGATTGATATAATTGGCCATATCAAGTGCCTAAAGTAAAAATTGAAAAAATGGTATAATTCAATCGATTTTTAAGAAGACACAATTATTTTAGAGATTGTGCTTTAGCTGGGAAGCTTATTAAATGAGTTTAGCTACAATAATCGTAGATTTACTGTATTGTGGGGATTTATTCCATAGCGACAATAAACACATAAGGTAATGTTGTTTATCTTTAATGTTTTGTAAAATAAATGTATTAAGAAACGTATGCTAAAGAAACAGTGACAGAGTGTTGTTTGATGATCATTTTTATCAAGTTAACCAAGTTTTATTAAGTTTGTTAAAAATTACAGTCTTAAAAACTTTGAAAATTATAATATTAGAAATTAACAAAAAAAGGTTTGAATTTATTTAACTTTAAAGCTTTAAAAAAACGAAAAAAAGGAAAATCTTCCCTTCACGATTAAAATAATTAAAAATTACATTTTAAGAAATTTGATTTATATATGAGGGTACATTTTTAAGTTCTGGGGGAGGAGCAACGGGAATGCGGCTGCTGTCTTGACGATTACACGGCTGCAATCCGAGAAGTTGCTAATGGCAAGTGGGCCAAAATGCAGCCAACCAGCTAACCGACCAACCAGCCATTAATGAACGACCAGCAGAGGAGCAGAAGACAAAGGAGTGCTCTTCTCTATCTGGGCATCCGAATCGACGGGGTCTGCAGACGGAAGATGGGGAATGGGGGATGGGGGCACCTCCTGCCTGTGCATCTGTATCTGTGGGGAGGTGCATCTGCAGTCGTACCTGTATGCACCCCGGGGCAGGGTTTAATGCTCGGAGTGTAGCAAACAAACCAGATAGATACTGAAGCTCTCTGTACGGCATACAGCATACGGCATACAGCATTCAGCATACAGCCATCATCGACATGCGATGAACATGGAACAAGTTGTACACAGATAATCATAAATAAACGAGGCAGCGGCGACGAAAAAGTCCGAAAGGTACGAGAACCGAAGACACGACAGAGAGAGGACGAGATACAGCTACAGCTTCAGGGAAAAGATACTTCGGGGGGTGGTGTTGGTGGTGGCTCTACGATTTTTTCTTATTTTGTTTTTTTTTTTATGCTGGGGAAAGGAAACCAGGAGCAGAGCGAGCGAGCACGAGCGCCGGAGCTAGCGCCAGGTTCGGGGTTCGATTGGCACATCCACAGATACATCCGAGGCCGTAGCTACAGCCACATCCCTGCTTCGCAATCGTAGAAACACAGGCAGCCAGATAAAAAGATACTTTTGCACGGCGACACTCGCTCTGCCCTGCTAAGCCAGAACGAGAAGGACTATTTGCCACTTGGGAATTGTGCTCGTTGAAATCAATTTCGCCCAACCTAATTAGAAAGAGCGCTCATCAAAAATAATAAGGGTTAAGCTTAGCAGAATGACCAATTAGATCAAACTTTTAGATTTTTTTCGGGGGCCGCAAAACGTAATTAAATTTAAAAGGGGTCCCACAAAAACTTTTTCCCATCCCCCCCCCTCCCAAAAAAAACCCATTTTCTTTACTTTTATTTTGTTATTTTTGGATGGGCTGTGGTTGGATGTACATGTAATAAATTTAATCATAAACCGAAATAAGCGCGTTTAACCACGCTATCTTTTTATTCGTTCATGGGCGCGTGCAGGAAAAAGTTTCGGGAGGTTTGGAGAAAGTGTTTCATGGCGAGAAGGGGGTGGTGGAGGGTTGGTTAGACCCATGGATACAGAAATATCTATACCCCAGAGGGGCACAGCGAGAGAAAGAGACCGAGAACAAAATGTAACTGATGTTTCTGTGTTTTTTCGGCCGTCTGTTGCCACCTCCCGAAAAAATGGCCAACACCCCGCTCTTGGTCCCTCTTGGCCAGATTTCAATGTTGCTACTTCATTTTTATCGCGTTAAGAGAATATTGGACATGTGTGGCCCACCGGACCACCTCCCCTTATTTTGGCCATAAAACATTCTACATAGATTGTTACCTTTGGCAAACTTTTCCTCCTGGCGGTTTTATCGTTTTTTGTTAGGCTTAAGTGTTTATCTTGGCTCTTTTCATTCGACTTTTTCGCTCGTATCTAACAGTTGTTCGTGTTGTTGCACTCGCTTCAACATGCACAGGGCGTGGCTTACGGTCAGCGAAAACGGAATGGAATGGCAGGGAATAGCAGGGAACAGCAGGGGCAGGGGCAGGGAATGGCAGGGAAAACGGAAAAATAAAACCGCTCCTAGGGGAAGGCAGCCGGCTATATACTCGCTCGAAGGGGGTTGCACACGTACCGCCGCTTTTTCAGCTTTTTCCGCTTCACATTCCGCCATGCAGGAGTTGTCAGGACCTCCGAGGAATAGGAATCGCAGAGGGATGGCGGGTATGGTTAGTAGTTTGTATCCGAGGGATGCGACGCGGCATCTCGAGGATGCGGAATTGTGAGGGGCTATGTCCTGCTGCATTGTCATCGCTTGCCGTGCAGTTGTCGCCTCCTCGAAAACAGTCGGACATTACGCAACACGGCAAATTGGTAGCACGTCTAGGCAGTACTTTGTATCTGTAAAAACATTATGTATTTCATTCGGAAGGGATAAGCGTATGACAACTACTTTCTGTTGCGTCAGCATTATATCAAGGTAAAAGTAAACAAGTTTGCAAACTTTTTTTATATTTATTTGTTTGCAAGTTTTCCAAACTCACTGATTTGTACATTTGTAAATTTCTTTTCAATCTATTTGATATGTAGAACATTTTATGTAAAACATTATTTTATATTATTGATTTAATGTAATGAAAACGTATCAATAACATTTATCAATACGTTTTTCTAATAAATAATTAATTTTTTAATTCAATTTAACAGTAATAAAGGAACTTTGAAAAAAGCTAACAATTCAAAGATGCTTTTGTATTGAAGTGATAATTTTCTTAAACCTGATTTCATGGTATTCTTTATGTCTTCTATTAATAAATTATGTACGTAAATTTATTTTAAAATTATTTGTTATGAGCCATTAGTTAAAGTTATAAGTCCCTTATTTAAGAGTTATTCGTTTTGTGTTCTAGTTTATAGAGGTATTGTAAAGAAGTTCACTCCGAATGTTATAATTTCCTTATTTGGGAAACGAACCTTTAATGGTAACATATTTTTTCTTGAATCTTAATCTTAATCTAACGTTAAATAATTTCATTGCATGATGGTCAACATAAAGAAAAGTGTTTATACCTTGAAACTCTTAACGATTCTTGTCTTTATTCTTTTCTAAACAGATTTCTTTGATCGCTGCGAGATATGAAACGCTCTTTTCTTCATATTACTCTAATTTCTTATCATTTGGATACTTCAACTAACCGACGCAACAATTGCGCCAGATTGTCAATATCGTCTTTCATAAACCAATAAAAAGGAATAGCTTAATGGTATCTGTCCAAGTCCCGCACTCGCCTGGCGATAAAGTGGAAGATTTACTTTTTAATAGACTGCCGGAGGAGAGCTCTTCGCAACGCCAATTGACAGCGGCAAAGATTTTAATTTCACATGTTGACTGCGGACTTTGTTTATTTTATGAACTTTATTAACGCTCTCGCACGTTAACGGCTTCACGCCGACCAGGGGGTTGTGGATTGTCGAGAAGTACCAGGAGGGGGTGTGGAGCTACAGCCCAGCCCAGTCTAATATTAATAACAAGCTTGAACCTAATTCCTTATGATAAATGATATAAGTCAACAACCCTCGACTTGCCCGCGATGCTCCCCCATTTTCGCTTCTGTTACCACAATCGCAGTCGTTTTCCCGCTTCTGCAGACTGGAGGATAAATTCAGGGGGCGGAGAACAGCCGGAGGAACTCGGGCAGACAAGGAGAATTTCATTTACACGCGGCGGGATAATGTTCTGATGATGGCATGTTTTTTTGCATACAAAGTATGCAAACGCAAAGAAGCGGAAAATATTTATGAAATTGCCGCAGAACTGGCAAGCGAATGTCGTAAAAAGTTGGAAAATTAGATTTTTTCTGTGTTATACACAGACCGACGACGAGGGCTTTCCACCCCCGAAAAGCGGGCAGATAACAACAATGCCCCGAAGATGGGGAGTCTGGGTTTCCGAGGGATATTTATACTACGTTAAATATTTGCCAACACTCAACTGAAGCATAACAACTCAACTTGAGCCGAGGATTCGCTTTCGCCGTTGACTGCTGAGTGGACGTTCTGGAGTTTATTATCGGGTGGTCCATGGAACTCATCGTTTAATGTCCAAGTTTTAAAGCCCATTTCACTTAACACTTCTCGTACACGATGACTTCTGACGATTTGGTTAGGCCGTAATCTTAAGGGCATTCTGTAGCCAGGTGTTTGGGCCTATCTGCAATGCAAAATAATGTGGGATATTATTATCGTTCACATCACAATCGCCACAGTCATCGCCAACACGGACCCACCAAACGCTGCGTTTCATAATCGGATTAACTGCGGTGGGTATGGTAGCGGCGTACAATATTCCCTGAATTTATGTAGACCCATAAATCGTCGTAGGGTTTTTGATTGGGCCGTGCGCGAAATGGAAATACCATAGAAGAAAAGCACTCGCGAGCCCATCTAATGTGAATTTCATACGGAAAAGTAATTTACAGTGTCGAACTCTCTGATGCACAATGGACTTTCTTCTTCTCAAGTATACTTTATTCCGAATTTGGTTGAGTGAGTTATGTGTCAGAAGAGACGAGGGTTTTTTTTCAGATAGCTTAATAATTATTTGTATACCCATTAAATTAACGGTGATATATCACATGGTGTTGTCAAGCTCTTAGATTGGATAACAAATCTTATACAACTTCTTTTTTTATACATTGAATAGTTGGTGAGATTAAATTAAAAATGTTCAAACTGATTCGTATTTTAAAAAATACTCAAAATTTTTTTATGAATATTTGCTACTATTTTGATAAAGTTTGTTGTGGGATATGTTAAATCTTACAAATCGTAATATATATTTTACTAAGAAAGGGCTAAAGTTACTCTTATTTAAAATTAAAAAACACGTTTAAATTTAAGATTTCTTAAAAAGTGTTAATAAATACTAAGACACAGTAAAAGTTTGTTATCAATCAATCACCAAAATGTTAAGTATCATGAACTCTAATTATTTGCTCTAAAAAAGCAACAAAAAGCAATGATATTATTTGTATATTTTATTGGTTCAAAATTATAAAAATCACGTACAAAACTTGTGTTAATAATTGTGATTGGCAAATGTTGAATTAGGAAAGTGGTAAAGTTTGATTTCAAATGAGTAAACAGTATTCTCCAAATACCAAAAAAAGGTCAACCCGACAAACACCTACATTAAATGAAGTTTTAATGAAACCGAGAGGCAGTCATTACCCTCCCAGATCTGATTGGTGAAGGCTTTGCTCGGGGAATTACGTAGCGATGGCCATTCTCATGAGGCGTTACTTTTGTTTGGCCTGGCAAACAGACTTTTATCACCTCGCCTATTTGCCTTCACTTATCGCGCTATATGTACGGTGTGTTGCCGCAGAGTACACACTGTACTTTAGATGTCGTGTTAATGTGCGTAAGTGTGAATCGCCGCATTGGTGGGCTTCGCTGCCCCGAGTAAATATTCGTGTATTTAAACCAACGCCTCGGCGACAATGGCATCTGCCGGATTGTCTTGCCTTCAAGTGCGCAAAGCCCTTCGAAATGCAAAGAGCCAGACCAGAAACCATCCCACAAAAGCAGCCTCTGTATCAGATGCTCATGTTTGGAGATCCCATACCACCGCCACTCTTCGCACATTCACATTCGGCCTCGCACTTAGCTATTTAACGTGTTTTCATAATTGATTGCTAAACTGTTTTGTTTAGACCTTTGCATATATTTTTATGCAAATAATTACGGGCGAGCACATAATGGGTTGCTCTGGCCTTTGCCTTTGCTTCTCTGTGTATCCCAGCTCCATTCCGGTGGTGGTTGCTCTGTTTTTGGTGTGGATTCGGGATTCTGTATTCGGGATTGGGACCTGGATGCATGCTCGCTTTGTTTGCGAACATTTGGTTTTGTCATTAAAATATTTTTGGTTTTGTTCAGATTTCGCCGCAGTTTTTATCACAATGTACGCTGCTGTTCTATTTGCTTCCTTTTTGCCATGCGAGCACATATATTTTATATTATTCTCCTTCGCCTTTTTTTGTCAGCCAACTTTTTGGCGCTTTCCTATTTTAATTTCAGGCAGCGCTGAGTTTAATTATGCTGCGGCCAGAATATTTTTGTCTCGTCTCACTTTTTGTTTAATGATTAACAATAACGCAGTCTTTCAGAGACAACCAGCCTGTCAGGATACACAGGATGCGGTACATCTGCATGTGTGCATATTTATATTAAAAAACTTTCTAACAATGAGCTATTATCTATGCTTATTACATATTATGCTGCGACTGCTGCTGCTCCCAGCAAAGAATTTTCAATTGGCAAAAGGGGAGAGGAAGTTGGTTTGCAAAAGATTTTCCTGGCAGACAATATATTTTACTTCTATTAAATTAGCTGCTTAAAGGTGTATATAAAATGAGGATTAATTTCCTATGGAAAGGAATATAAATAAGCATCTTTAACGTGTCCATAAATCAAATAGATACAGTCCTTTTTTTTGTCTGCAAAAACAAACCAAAATTTTGATTTGTCAGGTGTTGAAAAGGTTAGAGAAATCCCGCGGACAAGTGAAAAGGACAAAGTGCATTCTGTTTTCCAGCCGAACAAGTCTCCCGAAAGGAAAGCCGCTTACAATAATTAAAAAGTTGCAAATTTAAGTATTAACTCGGCGAATGCGCAAATATGGCCAAACGTAAGCGGATTTCGCATTAACTGCAGACAATCGGCAAAACAAACTGTCCGGCGGAGGTCCATCACCTAGGTGCTGTGGATTCGGGTGCGGATTCGCATTCGGATTCACATCCTCATTCCCCGGCAGATGGAAATTAGAATGGGCCTGGCTGGCTGGCAAAAGAGACATCACTGGCAACATTGCAATTATTAAACGGATGAAAACAAACAATGTCGGACAAAGGAAGTGACGGTGACAGGCGACGGCAAATAATGAACGACTCAACGGGGACACAAAGGGCGAGGATTTGGCGGAAAAATGGGAAAAACTCGGATATTGTCCGAGCCGAGGTGAAAACCCATGAAATGAGCAAAATTTTTAATCTTGTGCGATCGCTGAACAACGTGGGCTGACACTTTGACTGTCCCCGATAATCACGGCATTAAGGAATTATTCCGAGCTGCAGGTTTTGATCAATCTTTATAATCCAGCTGGGAAAACTGTTGGGAAAGTATTTAAATAAAGATGTATGTTATTATCAATGGTGTTTTATGGAACTACATTAACGAAAGTTAATATTGTAAAAATGTTGCCATTATGTTACGTTTTATAAATATTTTATTTACATAAACAAAGTACATTTACTTACAGGCTATATTAAATTAAATATAAAGGGTCATATCCGTTTGTATTCAGATATTTAGATATACATAACACCATTTTATATATGCCTTATATTTGATTAAAATAAAAATTATTACAACATTTTTCTTATTAACATACTGTTGTTTCATTAAAATGCATTAGTGATCTGGTATCGGGTTTATGTTCGCCCTAATGCCTATGCCCCCTTTTTTTTGTACAGACGTTGTCAGTTGTGTAGACGGCGCAAAAAGGACAATCTCACTGCTCTTTATCCTTCCTGTCGTCTGCGCCGACAACATGTGTCTCTGCTATAGTTGAATTATGTCCTTAATAGGATTAAAGTATTTGGCAGTTGTTTTGACCTTTTTATCGCCGGCTGCCGATACAGGAATTCCGCCTAACTCACGATTTGCCTTTTGTCCCTCCACTCGCCTCTGTGCATTTCCTTGATTTTTTCGGTGGATTCATCTCTCCGTTGTATTTGTGCCTCCTTTGATCTAATTAGTGCGGAAAAATTGAACAGCACTGTTAACTAACGTCGACAATGAAAACGCCTATCCTGCGGCAGTCGACTCGTTGACGTGACGAAGCCAATCGCATTTCACAATCCGGAACGCATTACCGAGCTCAAATCGGAGCAAACTGAAAAGATTGCTGCAGATTCGTTTGCCTTGTGCAACTGCCACAGGATAAACAGGATGTTCGGATACTTGGTGTTGTTCGCATCCATTTCGCATGGAGAGTAGCCCAAGGCAATTCCTTAGTTCAAACACCATTGGGCTTATTAATGAATGTGGCTAAGGTAAAAATTGCTTAGAACTTGATCCCCTATAAAATGGTTATATAGTCAATCATCGTTTGAGCTTTGGATTTTCAGATGATGTTTTACTTAAGTATTTCACAGATTTCGAAAAGTTTTGATATATTCATAAAGCGATAACGAATTTGTGGTTAATTTGTAAATGGTAATTTAAAATATGAATATTTTCAAATATTGTGTTTCCATTCAATATATATAAATAATATTTGTTTTTTCCTTCATCATTTGCAACTTATTATAGAACAAAGTTATGGTGACAAATCTTTTGCCATTGTAGCAGTTTCGAGTTACATAATATTCTACTTAGGAAAAACTCGAGTTATGGATGGGTAGAAATGGATTGTATGCTGCAACTCCCTATATACCCACCCAGATCTCGTTAATGACAACGAATATTTAGTAAGTACATAAATTGAGTTACATACAAATTGGCTTGGGCGGAACAACCACCACCGAAGGCACCACCCCACGCCATGTCTTCCCACCCCGATGGCGGTTTCCAATTCAAAAGTATTCCCGCTCTATAAATTCCCGCTCCCCGCGGCGCAACCATAATGATCGGAAGGGTGGGGTGTATTTAGGGTACAGCCCAATAAATACTGCGGAGGGTAGACAGCTCCGAATTTGTTGTGAATGTTGCTGCAAATACTCGTATTTGGCTGGTAAAGCGCAGCAACAATTTGAGGATTCCAGTGAAATAATGGCCGACCATTATGCCCAACGCCGATCCCTCGTTCCGCTTGTCTTATTTACCCTGACATTCATTTATTGCAATATTACGTATTCGGATTAAAAATACCAAGGACCTAGTTATAATTTGATTTCAGGAATTTTATGTCGCTCGTTAACTCTGGAAATGCTTAAACTTGTTTTAAAATTTTAAATATTTTTGGTCATGGTTTTATGATACAAGCAGAAATTTGGAAGACTATACAATAAATATAAAAAAGCTTTGCCTTTAGCTGATTAGTATTTTAAATGCCCGTCCAAGCCAAGCAAAAACAAAAAATCAAATGTTTTGTCCAAAAGCACTCAGAAAAAATCTAATCTTAAACAAAAGCCTTGGAAATAATGATCCAAATATGAAGTTTCATACCTCGTTAAACTCGTATTAAAATTCCTACTCAATTGGCATTGAAATCTGGAAATTTTTATTTTTATTTTTCTATATTTGTAAAAATCTGTTATAAAAAAAAAAAAATTTACAACCTTTTTTTTTACAAATTAGTTTTTTTTTGCCCATTTTGGCAAAGAAAAAATGATGTAAATGATCAAAAATGTGAAAATCGGAAATAAATAAAAACTCATAGCTGTGAAGGTCAATTGATTTTGAATATTATTACGAGTTCAACGAGATTTAAACTTTATATTTTTAATATTATTTTCAGGATTTTCCTGGAATTTATGGCTGTGCACAAGCACGGTTTTCATGATTTAAATTCGTACCAAAACTTAAAGTAATATCAATTGCAAAGATTTAAGTGAATCTTATAATCAAACTCCCCTCTGTAATTTCCCATCATTTTGTGATTTTCAATTAGCAGTAAGAGCGGATTTCTTCATGTAGAAGGTTCGGGCCAAAGATCCCGACTCGACTCCAGACTGCCACAATTGCAGAAGCCGGCGCAGGTGCTGTTAATTTTCCGCGCTGCACTCCGGACTCCGGAGGACAGTTGGCATGTCTTTTGTGGGGCTGACGCAGAACACGAGTTCACCTCACCCGCAGTTCAGAACAAGTTGCGTGTCGTAAATTTGCGTTTGCCTTTGGGTTTGCATTCGGAGGCACTGGCACTGGCACTGGCACTGGCACTGGCACTTCCACTTCAGACTGAAAGCCGAACTCCTTGCCACTACTTGGTAGCCACTATTGAACAGGTGCGAAGCATATTTCCCGTCGACAGCTTCGACGATGCCTCGGCCAAAACCCCAACCCCAACCCCCAAACCGAATTCGAATTCAAGCCAATGTTGTGTTCTCGCTGTTGAAACAAAAGCAATTATTTTGTTTGATTTATTTCATCATTGCGTGTTCCGGGCTCCCCGTTCCGTTCCATTTGGTGTGGGTGTGCGTGAATTCAGGTAGGAGTCGAGGTGTAATTGCAACTTAGGCCGTTCCTTTGGCCCCTGCGATGCGCGATAAGTGCGACCTAGACACTCAAATTATAGCTCGGTGTCTTCAGTCTCGCCATTTCTTGGCAATCGCTTTGACATAAACGGGTTTCTCACCCGAAATAATTCATTTCACTGCGAATCCCCATGCACTTGTTTTTACAGTGAGGAAAAAATTTAATCTAAAGTCAATGAATTGTATTAAGACCTTAAAATATTACAAAAATACCTCGAACTTTGATATGAACAGATTATCTTTATGCCATATTTTGTATCATATATTATAGCAAGGAAATTGTATATAGTTAAGAAAAGATATTGTCAAGCCAGGGTTTTTATTAACTAAAAATGTAACAAAATGAAGGACATAATTTAAAAAAAAAACTTAAATTTGTTGGCCAATTTTGCGCATATTCTAACTACAATAACTTCTGTTTATAATAAATAAATCTATCAATCTTCGTTTGTACAAAAAATATTATGGTTACACTGGGATAAACTTGATAATATAACTATATTTCCTGTGCTGCCTTTGAACTCAAAGCGTTATCGACTGGCCAAACATCTGTATGAATATTAAACTCATGCAGAATCTGGAGTTCAATCTGTATTGATTGTCCTAACCAATATAAAAATTGAAACCCTATTTTTCTCTATGCATGTGTGTGGGGGTCGACTGGGGAAATGTAACGCGGTTATCCGTTCCATTTATACCTACCAAACTTTGTTATTACAATGAAAAAACCAGGCAGGTACATAAATTGCCGATGTTATCTGCTGACAATTGGGGCGGTTGGCTCCGCTGTCTCTAGTTACTGTTTTTTATATCGTATCTGACGCAACTGCAAATGAACATATGCGTTACCTATGTCAGTACGTGACTGATCCGAATCCTTAATGTGCGACGAGTGCTTTTGCAGGGAAACAAAGTTATGGTGGCCATATTCAAATACCTAATACCTAATACCTAATACCAGCAGACTCCAATATCGGAATGTTGTTGCGTAAATTTATTAGTATTTTCTGCTTTTGTTTGTTTGGGGAAACGATTACGATTATTCGCTGACCGCGATGCGGCGGTAATTGTGTATTCATTATCGCTCCTGATAATGACACGCGCTGCTATCTCTGCTCTCATTGCCATACATTAAAATTATAGATTACTTTCGCAAATGCAAGCAAAAAGTGAGCTGATAGTAAATTCAATAGAGCCATTTCCCTGGAAAGATATTTCCGATTGCCAGTTCAATTAGTGGATGGTGGAAAATAATGTGTTTATTTGAACAACTTTCATAACCGAAAACACAATCTCATTAGTGTTTTTTTTATTAAGTATGCATTTTTGGTAGCATAAAGCAGTATACATGGCTTTATAAAAATTAAATATATATTGGTGAAATGTTTTTTTATGTGCGAAATCTAAGATAAGGAAGTACTTTAGTTTATATTTTTATAGTAAAAATATTTTTTTTAAATAAAAAATATATAAAATGGCTACATTTTTGTACAAAATAGATGTCAATATTATTGAAAAGTACTTATTTTGTACTTTAGTTTCTTTTTTTTTGAGTAAAGCTAAATTACTATATTTGATACCTTTTGTTTAATAAAACATGTGTACATAATACCCAAAATATATATCATCCTTATTAAAAGGTGTTACCTTTCTTTTTATTATTATGTTTATTTTATTAAATATTTAACTTCCTATCCAACCATATTTCCAATGTATTAAACAGAAATGTTTGCTTACGAAGATTTAATAAGCATCCCCACCTGCCCAAAACAGTTGCCCATTTACACCATTCACGCATTTATAATGGATCT
Organism: Drosophila kurseongensis; assembly: GCA_018153305.1. NCBI lineage: Eukaryota > Metazoa > Arthropoda > Insecta > Diptera > Drosophilidae > Drosophila > Drosophila kurseongensis. The sequence goes on along the minus strand of JAECXX010000005.1, from coordinate 10,747,718 downwards.
AAAAAAAAACCATAATGCTAGTGGGGAAACACCTGTCCCTGACTAATAAAGTGGCAAAGGATTAAATATTAAACTGCCTAACAGAGACATAAAAGGCATTCCTTGGCCCGTCTGACTGAGGTCCCATCTTGGATTTCAGGGAGCCCGCGAACGGCGGCTGTGGAAATTATGAGGCGCGGCGGGTGGTTTATCTGTATCGGCGAGATACAGATACCCGAGGGCGTCAATAGCCAGACTTGGCAGACAGCCAGCAGCAGACAGCCACCGCCGCAGCTCTTAAATGGCTTCCAAATTAATTATTTACGCATTTGAATTGAGGCATTCAGTTAAGAACTGATTTCGAAATGGCTGGCGCGAGCAGCGGGTTGCCGCGTGCCGAATTACGATCCGGGACGGGACCAAGTTTTCCAGCCGCCCCGGGTGCCCAGCCTTAATTTACCAATCAAAAACTCGTAATTAACCTAATAAGCCGGGGCGAGAGCGGCGCGTTAAGTCGCGTGCCCCACGATCCGGGAATGTTTTTTATTTTATTTGTATTTTTCAGGGCCCCGGACCCTCGTCGCTGGATAAGAGGCTCGTCATATTTGGATTTACTGACGCAACTCGCTTCTGAACAAATTATGGCGTTTACTGCTCCCGACTAAATTGAAAACGAAGCCATAAGCGCATGCGGGCAGTGCAAACATGGAAGTTTGAAGCCTGTACTTTTTGTTAACTACTCACACTTAGAAATAAATATTTCAGATTTTAGAAATTTAAAGTACAAATTTAACCATTGAGGGAATACAAAATTGTCTAATTTTTCATCCGAATTGAGCTTTATAAACTTTTTAAGAATATGAAATCACTATCAAACCAATTCTAAAAAAGAAAAATGAATTCTTTTAAAAAACATATTATTGACATACACCTGAACCTCTTATCTGAAAATGTATTTTGAAGAAATATGTGGTATTTATAAATATGAGGAAAATGTTACAAGTTCCCTGCTAAATATATTTTAAACCATAAAACAAAATAGTTTTTTTTTTAATATATAGTTGTAAAATATTATTTAAAGAGCTACTTTTATTTTTTTTTCCCCCAAGTGCATACAGCTGCTGTTTGTATCTGTCAGCCGTAAAATTAGCACATACGGTTATATAACCATATATGAACATTCTGACACTTTTGGGTTTGTTAAGTGATGGTTATGCCCATTTAAGAGCCTGTTTACATTGGCATTTTCGTGCCTACTACGTCAATAAATTTAAGCGCTAGGCACAAACACAGATTTTTCACACAATAACCACTGTGGCAACCACTAAATCCCTGGCAAAACAGTCGTTTAACAAACATCGCATTAGCAGGATGGGCTAACCCGAAGCCGCTCTGTGCAAATATTTGTTTAGGACCCGTTGCGGTTTTGCGCATGCGCAGCGACCAAATGATGACCCGAGGTCGTGTGCGGCCCGAAGGTTAAAGTTAAAGCAAGGACCAAATGTAGTGGTGGTCAGGTTGACCAGATGTCGGACCGCACAAGGTTGGACAATTGCGCATGCGGCATTACCGCAGTTAACCACAAATATCCAATAACTTAACATGCTAAGTAATCTTAAAGGACAATAAATACAGACTGTAGGGCTATTCAAGATGGGAAATCCATGGATGCGTAGTTGTTTACACATATTATAGAGTTTATATGCGTACATAAGCAATTGTATTTACTTTTGGAAGAAAACATTTATATATCTAGCAAGATTGTTGCTTTAGAAACATTTTCTAAAAGTTTTGGGACTTAAGGGAAAAACCTAAGGAAAAAGTTTCAATAAACTTAAGGAAAAAGAATGCAATTGTTAATTAGCCAAAAAAATATACGATTTAATCTAAATTAAATGGCATGTCAACCATTAAAAATTTGTTATTTCTAGTATTAAATGCTGCAAAAATATTTAAGCAAAAACCGTAATGCTTTGGTAAACAGGACTTATTTTCGCAATTTACTTATTTATCCCTCTGTCATACTTTGATTATTTGGGAATCATTCGGAATATATTAGAGCCCAGCTACCACGGATCGAGCCAATACATTCAACATTAAGAGCCGGAAAAAATATATGGCCCTGGCAAGACAATAAAATAATAATTCGAAGACCGGAAAAGTCCGTGACATCATAAATTATCAATAATCACACTTTGTTTTGACAGGATGACGACTGTCGGAACTGAGCCGCATTGTTGTCCTTCGCCGTATTGACACTGGCGAACACACACACATCCGCACACACACGAACTTCAAAAATAAATAACTGCACAACAAGGACTAACAGGGAGGTAGAGTCGTCTATTCAGCTCTCATTGTCAACAGCCATGATGCGGCTGATGCGCTCCCGAGCCCAAAACCCATCTCCAACCCCATTCCCAATCGCAGCCTTCTGGTCCTGCCAGGAGAGCTCGGTAAATAAGGACAAATAAATGGCAGGATGCGAGTGATACGGCATCCAGCACTGCATTTCCTCCTGCGATGGATATTGCATATGTTTCGACCACCGGGCCCGATGCATTTTCCCCTACCAAACACATTAGCAGTGACAGCGAATTTCCATCGCTTCTAAGCTATATGCGAGTGCTCGTACATACGAGTCCATTATTTCTCGAAGCCTTCTGGCCCGGTCGATATTGCCCACTATCAAGCCGAGCCATATGTCCTGGTTACATCAATCGTCTTGCTATTCCTGTAAAGTTATATTTTTAGAAAAGTGTTCTGCCACAGAATCTGACATAATTTTCCAGTAAAGCCTAGTTCTAACCTGAATATAATAACCTTCGAAGCGAAAATCTTCATAGACAAACGACAGAAAATTTGTATGAGATAAATTTTGTGAATTCATTTTCATTTCATCGGTCTTTTTATTCTGATAATCTGGAAATACTTTGTATAATAAACGACGGAAGCTTTAAATTGAAATCAATTTCAAAATTGTAAACAAATTGGGCAATTAACTTATGCAGTTTCCTATTAAAATATTTTAATAAATGCGAAATATAAAAAATATTTCAATTTTTGTTTACTATCACGAAAATACATACAAATTTTGATGACAAAAGTTACGACCACTTTATCTTTGACACTTAAAAAGCTGATTATGACTAACACAAAATATGTATACCAAATGGTTTTACAAAAAGAGTTCAACTTTAAAAGCTTCACACTTTCGAGCTGAAAATGTATTCAGCTTCAAATTTTTCACCGCTAAACAAAGGCCGGCTAAATACTTCTTGTTATAAGCAAATTATGCATATTCGTTTGGAATGGAATCTTGTAAGGGGCAAATGCTACCACAAAGCCAACGAGTGGGTTAAAATACAAATTTGAATAGCTATCAGCTAAAGATAAAGGGGGGCAGTTACTAGCCATTAGACACACCACTAAATAAGCGAACATGCACACGTTTGCGCTCCGTTTCGAATCAACATTATTAATAATAATGATAAAATGCAAATAAAACGTATATGGCGAGCCATTTGTTTCAGCCTTTCGCCGACCAATCGAGCAATCGAGCAATCGACCCGGCAGCAACATCAACATCAACAGCAGCAACAGCAACAGCAACAGCAACGGCGACAACTTGGGCTATGAATTTGGAGACCGACACAAAATCCGATACCGAAATGACAACGAAACACAGATACAACAATGCCAACAATCACGGGAGAGTAGCAACAAAAAGCTTTTTAGTCAGCGATAACACTTATGTATGTTTGTATTGTACACGTATTATTAAATGTCATGTTTTGTTAACGGCCGAAACCGAAACCAAAACCAAAACCGAAGCCGTTCCCAAAATTGTCAGCATCAACCTACACAAACGCTGTGGCAACAAAAGGCAACGACAGCGACAACGAATGTTGTTCATATCAGTGTTATAGCCTGGGGGTCTTGCCTTCTTGCCTTAATGTATTTTATAGCGATCTGAAAAGGGGGACAAAATAAATAGGCGTAAATTAAGCATTTTCGGCTGCCACTGGTTTTTGGGCATAACACATGTATATTATTCATAACCGAACAAATTTAAATGGGCAAATGGTTGGGCGAAAATGCAAATGATTTGAGAGTTTCGATATGTGGATTATAATTGCTGGCAGCCCCCGAAGCCCTGAATCTCTGAATCTCTGGGCCACGAACAAAACACTTTAAGTGGGGGTGAAGTTGTAATTGAACTACTGGAAACGGCTCCTAACTTTCCAAAGAAAACATCGTTAGAGTTAGAGCCAAATCTCGAAAGCAGCACCAGTTCATCTGTTCGGATGAATGACAATGACTGAACTGGGGCGCTGAAAGTGACTTGCCATTAAACATGAAACTCTTGCAACGTCAGTTCTCATAATTGTGTTGAGAGTCAGAGACGTTGTTGTTGACTCTTAATGTTGTTTTCTTTGCATGCTGATTAGTTGGGCTCGGGGAATGCCCCGATCCCTCCTCCAGCTCCTCCCGAGTCCCCCGATAGCAGAATGTATATCGTTATGGCCGCAGATATGAATGTGTAAGGAAACCTCCGTCGAACTCCTCCTCCTTCTCCTTCTTACCAAACTCGTATCAGCTCACAAGGCAGCGAGTGTTTTGATTAATGATGATACATGAAATTAATTTCAATTCCTACTCAGCGCGATTGTTTGCGTTTGAAATGAAAGCCCTTTCACACCGCCGCTTCCCCCTCGCATGTTCGGTTTCCAATTCTTATTCAAAAAAACTGTACGAGTACTAGTCTTTTTGTTAATACCTCTTTTCACTGCATCTGCAGCCGAATCGAACCATATCCCGATACCGATTCAGATTCAGATTCCGATTCCAGCTCCAGAATCGAAGAAGTCGTGCCCGGTGTCATTAGCGCTGCATCATCCTCCTTCGGAGCACTTAAAGCTGTTGAATAAATCTCGTCAGAATGGCTTTGTTGTGCTTACATTAGCCTCCGTAATGAGCTGATTTGGATTCGAGAATTCTACTTTGCACTCCATACAGATACAGCAGATAGAGGCCTATGGATCGATGATCAAAAACTCGCAGTCATCAATATTGTTCTACAGTGTACACCGGAGATGGCACTTCACAGATGACTCTTTTATCCATTCATGTTGGTTTCACCGAGTCACCGATCAAGGTTATTACAGAGATTCCAACCTGGCCATCTTAAGATCATTATAGAATGTATAAACAAGGCGGACATTTGCATGTTGACCTCTTCACATATACAATACACAAATATATTGAACATACCAGCAAGATACACCAATCATGTGATTAAGATGTACAAATAATTATAGGTCTTTACTTATTCCTTACTCCTTTAATATTTGTATTCACATTAAATTAAGCTCAAAGTTCAATTTTATTAATATTCGTGTTCCTCTATGAAAGATTTTTTATTTTTTCTTATCTACATTACCTATTAAAATCGAAGAGTATCTGTGAGTCACATCAATAGTACCAATAAGAATATTAAAAACTATATATAAATGAATTGAAGTGGGAATAACTGAAATAACACCCAAATCCTTTTCTCCTATCTAAACTATCAATTGTTATTGAATGAACAAAGGTTTTACGGGACCGCCGCCATTACGTAAACGGCGGAATAAATTATGCAAAATAATGGGTGAGGTTCTTTTGAATCCCCCAATAAACTGCAGCCACCTTGCCAGGTGCATTAAACTAAGGCAAGCCCCCGAGAAGGAAACTGAATCTCCCGTTTTCCACATAAACAGGACCGTCGCATTCCACTAATGAGAGACCGAGGCCCGGACTTAACGACACACGCATGGGTGTACGAATGGCTAGATGTCGGGGTATTAACATACGCATGTCCGTGAGTATATAACACAAATTTAAAATGTTAACGTTTCTACAAGCTAACATTGAAAATCGTTTAGCGGCAATTACCATCAAATGTCCGCGGCTCTTTGAAGTGCACCGATGTTTGGACGCCAGTAATCCCAACTCGGCCTAAACATTTCAGGCATTCCTTTTGCCAGTGCCGCGGATCAGCGGTTGTGGCTGCAACTGCAACTGCAACTCAGCTGCGAGTATGTATCATGAGTGCATGCACAGGAAGAAAATTATTAAAGAGATAATAATGCAATAAAGAATTACATTTAAAAATCAATTTTATATTTAATAATCTGGAATATTTACGCAAAAAATAGAATTGATCCTTGTCAAGAAGGGTAATTTAAGATACTTTATTTTCATTTTATATATTTTTAAATATTATGTGTTTTTTATGTGATATTAAAAAAAGCATCTCAAATTTAGGTTTTTGCAGATTATTTAGCTCGTTAATTATATATACTTTCAAGGATATTATATTATATTGTATGGTGTATATCTTTTAAGCACAATTTTTTAAACAATACCATTCTTCATTTGAAATAAATAAATTGTCGGAAGATTATTATTATATGCCTTAAGACAAATGTAAATATATTTAATTATCAAAATAATAATTTATGCTCAACAAAATTAAATGAAGTTGTTCTCTGTGAAAATTGCATCTCTTTTTTCTCTTAAATGATGTTTTCAAAATTATTCTAGAGGTATTCATGGAAAATATATGTACTCCTAATAGATTTTTTTGCCGTGTGAGCTCATGAACTTGTGACTGCGCCATGCACGACCACAGTGAGCCATGTACAGTGAACACGCGCACGCGCACTAAACAAACCGGCGGCGTCTGTTTCTCTTTCTCTCCCTGTCGCTCCTTCGATAGCTGGCTAAATCCGAAGCATTAGCCGGGAAAACACGCCATGAGGCCATGCAAATCGCCTGGCAATGCAAATATATACTCGGCGAATGGGCAAACAGGCCGGATGATAAATGCAGCCGAGAGTTGGGAGACGAAAAAACAGCGCTGACGGTTGTTGTTTGGACACTTGTCATTCAACGACTCGGAACCGATCCATAGATCTGAGGATCTCGAGATCTCGAGTGCTGGCAGCCATCGATTTCTATTTGCCATCGGCAGATGCAGATTCAGATGCAAGAGCAGCAGCCATGATGATCGCGGTATGCATATGCATTTGTTTGCCGAAACGCATCCGCAAAGCCAGCAATCCGTTAAATGTGCGCAAACAGCAGTGTCGAATGTCATAATGGAGCCGATCCATGGATGGGCTGTCAAAGCCTATTCAAATATTTGGAGTTGTTGCTCACACGATTTCCCTAATCGCACAGGGGGCATCTGCGTCGGTTTTCCCCCTAGTTGCACTCCAAATACGCTTAGACTCTGTTGTCAAAACAATCACAAACGCCGTCGCTGGCCAATCAGTCGACTTTTTACCCACTGCAGTGGCGGCAATGGGCAAGATGTAAGCCGAAGGCCTTTGGGTGACACTAAAGCGGTGCGGAGTACTCGGCCATCGAAGGTGCTCAGTAGGAAGGACAAAGTCCGTCTGCAACTCCACTGCTCCAAGAAGCGTTGGGATGGACCTTGGTTTTAAAGTAAAGGAAAATACACAAGCTCTTCATTCATTTACTCAAGAATTGCAGGTTTCAAAAACCATAGAAACCTTATATAAATGGTACTCCAAATATTAATCCAACAAAGCTAAAAATGCTTAAAATCGCATAATTGTGCTTAATGATGTTTTTAAAAAGATCATTTATTCTACATTCTAAAAGATTTAGCTTCAAAATGTATGTATAAAATACATCATTGCGTATTAACTTTAACTTTAAAGAAAGCCCTTTGAAAGTTTAGCGTAAGTCTTTCAAAAGTGGGTAAAAGCTGTGGAAATTAATTGCTTTATAAAAACATATCAAATAATGTTTAGGTCTGTCTGCTTTGAGGAGTGTAGGGATAGGTCAACACTGCGTATGAGTAATATAACTTGAAAAGCTTTAGAAAAATATACAGAACCAAGGATTTTTATTTTAAAAAAACTTAAAATTTTTAAGAGTAGTTTTCAAAAAAGGTATTATTCTATATGTACTTATCGGTGGAGTTATTGCTTTGTAATATTCTCGTTTCTATTAGCATAACGAATACTATGTCCTCTTAAAAGCCCATCGATCATGATTACAGATTTTCCTTTGTGCCAATAAGCTTCAATAGACTTATTATTTGAATGACTCGAGGTCCACCTCGCTGTGAATAATGAATCGCATTCAGCATTGCGGATTAACGCACAAGCCGCTCTTTTTTGCGTGCAGTGGTGGCGACATCGGCATATAGCTATCGGGCGATCGGACAAATCGAACCATCGCACAGGTGACGACAAGGCCCATTGGCAGGCAGCGCATGTCGCCGCAATTAAAAAACGCCTTCTTTGGCCTGGCATATCTGCTGGATTTAGCTCTGACTTTAGTTTGGCATGTAGGCGCAGGTGCGGCATATGTATGCAGGCTACATACTGCCAATGCCCATGACGCACGACGTCGGGCCCTCGTCAATACGGGTATATATCCATTTTGGGCGGAAGAGGGGTGGCTGTGAGTAAGCACGCACAATAGCCATGCAAATTCCGCGGTTCGACTACAAGCAAATTAACGGCCAAACAAAGCCCGGCCAAAGATCAATCGGGGAATCGCTGGCGACACACATCGACACGGGAAATGAAAGCCACCAGGTAGCCCCCATCATTGTCGGGATATGATGAATTGGGCTTAACATGGGATTTATTAATGGATAGCTTGGAGTGCTAGCATTCCAATATGTTCGGCTAAATTTATTGGTAAAATATTTTCACTGAAAACCGACGAATTTGTTAAAAATTATATTTTTAATTTATTACCTGCAAAAACAATCAGTCTATAATAACATTCACCAAAAGTTTTTTTTTAATATTTTTTTATTTGATATATTTAAGTGTTAAGTGGTTTTCTATTGCTATTAATTTTTATCCAAAGTACAATTTTCATATATGTTATATTGGCTCCTCACTCTTTTCTCATATCAACTAAGTTATTTTTGAATAATTATCATAAGCCCTTATTCTAACGATAAAATTACAATGCCAATCTTCAGAGCCCTAAGAACCACTATCAAAATAAAAATACAGATCTCCAAAGTGTATAACTGGGCGCCTAGGACCTTAACGCATGTCTGGCTAAAAATAACGAGAATTATGAAACACTTTTATGTGGTCATTGGGAACGCGTAAGTGCTGTCTTCCAGTAAAAAAGTAAAAATTATGTACGAGCCATTATCGCCTGATGGTTACCATGCAGAGCATTTCCTCTTTAAACCGTCAGCAGCTTTGCTCCGTTTTGTATGACTTTGTTCCGAGAAAAGTCGTAAAATTACTGCGTAACAACTGCAACAAGGTGTTATGAAAAGGTGCAACTAAGGGCCTGCTGGATGCCACCGGTTGGTAACATTGTTTGGGCTAATAGAAGTAAAATTGTTAATTGCCAAACGGTTGACTTGGGTTTGCCGGTTGATTTATACAGTCCAGTGGCCAGGCCATACGTGAATAATTACCAGTCGCGCTCATCGGCGAGTGGATGCTCCAAATGTCGTGGGAACGCTCTGAAATTCATGGAGGAAAAGCTCCAGGAATGCAGTCCGCCACCTCGGCAACTCAACTGGGAACTACTTTTATGCCGCTGCAGTTGCGCACAGTTTGTGCCACATGTCACATGCATTCGGGCACAGATTCAGGCACCCATTGAGGGGCGAATTAATTTCTAATTCGCATGCAGCCCGGCGCTGGATTTGGCCCGCAGTGGCACTACAAGCGATTTGAGCAGTTACCTACACATGTTTCTCGTCCAAATCCGAGCTGTCGGCCTGTCGGCACGTATAACACCTCCGTCCGGGGCCTCTGCGCATGGGCAGTCGATCGGGCGCGGCATTAGTGCGGAAATAATGTTCCCAGTTAACCATACAGAAGGGCCTCGCCCACATGCCCCGATCTGCATTTTTCTCTAATTGATTAGGAAAGTGATCCTCGACACTAAAAGGTTTTATCCGTTTGGCGGAGGGGGCGATAAAGATCATTGGGGTAGACAATGGTGCAACATGAATTGTCATAGGTTCATATGTCGGTAACATTCAAATCGTCGAAAAAAGTTTACAAAACGACTTTGAGATCATTAAAGGTGAGTAATAATTTTAAATTTTCTATTACTTTTCAGTTTTTTTTGCTGAAAAGATAGGGAGCTACAAACGGTTTAAAATCAAGTGAAATACAATTTAATACAAATTAAAGTATTAACAAAATAGTAAATATTTATATATGTATATGCATCGATTTTAGACATCATAAACAATGGCAAAGTATACAAAAAAATTTGATTCCAATAAAAACTAGATAAAATGGTATTGTGAAGAGTGAAGAAAGAAATTCAGAGCTAAAATTAGCAGTGTATAATAGAATATTATCATTGAATAAATGTTTAATACATCTATATAAAGAACATATTAGTTTTTTTAGAGATATATTTTTAAAGCTATAATTTCGAAATTTATAAGTGTATAAATTATGTTCTGTTAAATAAATATTCCTTGCATATTTTACCATAAAAAGTTTGACATTATTCCTATTCCAGTTATCAAATTCATATTTATTTATTTGGAAAGATAATCTTTTGAGAGCATATCCCACTGAGACAGGCACTTAATTAGGGGGCTGGAGAACAAGTGTTTAGAGCATGTTTTTGTGCGAATGCTTGAGCAGGCAACTGAAATATGAAATTATGCACTGCGAGAATGCTTAATGCATATGTGCACAGACACAGACGTGTCTGCAGAGTGCTGGATGCCTTGCATCTTTGGGCTCGGCTCGAATTGCTCACGCAAAACGCTGATAATGAGCTGGCAATTATCACTTTAGCTGCGACTCGAACACGGCGAAAGCACAGTTATCACTCCAGAGCGGATTCACACGGAATTATGTGATACACGAATGGCGAGAAATGCATAAAAATAAAACACTGTATGCACTATTAGTAACGGTAGACTTCCAAGCCAGGCCATGGAACACAGCCAGCCCGACTCGTTTCGTGCCGCCAATCTGAAGACCGACTTGCCTCGACTCACGGATCACGGATCTCGGATAGTGGATGGTGAATAGTGAAGAGTGGAAACTGCAGAGTCAGGTCCGGAGAGCCCAAGCTCCATTCGCGTGCACTGGCGCTAAATTGAGCGGAGATGGAATCAGTGACATCGCCTCCAGCAGTGTCGTCTCCCAGCGGAACAGACCCACTCAGACCATCCGAAAAAAGTGGAAATCGGGCTGTGAAGGTGAGATTTTGATGCTCTACCAGAAACAGTCAAGTCATTATACATTTGGGATTATAAGCTAGTCATTTTTCACGAATATTTGAACTGCTATTTGTTTTGAAAAGTATCTTTTTATATATTTCAGACCTCCGCTTGAAAATTACACAACTAAAAGATTCAAACATAGCTGCTAAAAAAAAATTAAGTAAGAAAAATTTGTATATATAACAGCAACACAAACAATCTTTAATTTATTTGAGTGCCAATTGATTTTTTCAAAATTATAGATAGATTTATCAAAAAAAATGTTTGACGTAGTCAGCAATTTGTTTTCGGACTCTTCATTTTGAATAACTTGAATTACCAAGGAATAAAATATACTTAAAGCTATCTGATTATTTGTAAAATATTTCAGACATTATATATTTCAATCAGTGCCTTTCTTATTAAGGTTTACTGAAATAAAAAGTTTATAGCATACCCAAGATCTATCAAAAGAGGGATGGAAGAATTAAAAGTACCAGAAAAATGGCTAATCCGCATCGGGTAGGGTATTATTGGCCGACGTTTAATAACATGCTTCCATAAACAAACTTGTTTATTGCCCGGCCGCCGAGATGTGCAAAGAAGGGCTGTGCTGGCATCTCCCACTGTGAGTGCGACTGCGAATGTGACGGCGAGTGTGAGTTGCTTGGCTCTGCATTCATTTCTGCAGCATTTGCAAAAGTCAATAACACTGCCGCCCACAAAAAAAGCAAAAGCGGGCGGAAATGGCAAGGGGGATGGGGTGGGGGCAGGGCCAGGGGCAGCGGTTGGTGTGGGGGTGGAGGAAGTTAGTGGCGAGTGCCAGTGAAATTAATAATAATAAGTGCTGAAACAAAACAAAATGTAAACAATTAAAATGGGCTCGGGCTTGGCGAAGCGGCGCGCCGTTGCCAATTTGCAATTCCAAGCACCGCAGAGCCATCGGATCAGAGGCGGAGCTGTAGTTGCAGCTGTTTTATGGGAGGGTTGGGGAACTACAGCACCCCCCCACTCAATTTCAGCCTAGCCCCCTTCTCACCACCACTTACGTGTGACATTGAGGCGCGAATCGGCGAGCGGCGACGCCAACTGTTCGGAGCTTGTTTGTAAAACAAGCGAAAGGTCACAAACTATTTATGTAGAGTGGCGACCTCTGGCGCCCAGTTTGCGGGTTCCACGCAGTTCCGTTTCCCCCACCAACACACACGCACATGCACAGGAAGAAATGAATAAATGTAAGCTACTATGAGTAGTCTTTTTATTATCAGCCCGGGCTCAAAGTAACTACTTAATAATAATAAAGAACATAATTTAAGCAAGAAGAAGTTGGGGTTACTAGGCTTATTAAAAATTCATTATGAAAATTCCATTATATTCCATATATATAGGGTATACATATATATGTAAAAATATACAAATTGTAAGTAATTATTAAAATTTATTTTAAATTACATTTGCAAAAGAATTTATATTATTTTATGTCATTGGGCTTAAGTTTCTAATAATTCTTACAAAAAGTCTAAAAAAAACTTCAGGCACAGTTCGATTCTGTCAATGTAATACAAGTACCAAATACAAAATACTTAAGAAATAACAAACATATTTTCTTTTCGCTGTGTAAAGCTACACACGTAATTATGGTGATAAAGATACAGATACGGAGCATATTTTCGAGTAAGTGTTTTAATTGCAGTTGCGCAAATAGCACAAAGGCAATTAATTAATTGCGCCCACCCAGCGCCCATCAGCCCCGCCCACATCACACCCACACACATACACACTGTGGGATGACGATGACTATGTGTCTATGTGGGCTAGTTGCATGAGTAAGTGTTGGTATGCGTACGTACATAGTACATGTGTTCCTGGAATGTTGACATGTGTTCCCATAGATGTATGTACAAGCACGCCCGCACATACTCACAGAACACCGAACACTGAACAACGAACACCGAACAACGAACACTACGACATTTACCCGCTGCCATGGACAGTTGCAGTTGTCATGTTCATGAATTGCCAATGGGGAGCAAAACTATGCAAAATACAGAACACACAGATATACACTCCAGCCCACTATACTCCACTCCACTCCACTTTACTCATCCGGCACCCATTTAAATACCCGAGTAAGAATATTAATGCGACCGACGATCGGCGCTTCGACACTACGCGTTACTTAATCAAATCAAACCCACATTTGCATACGGGTGTACACTGTACATGGGTAACTAAATACACGGACCTGCCTGTTGTTGTGCAACAACGTCCATATTTTCGTTTTCCATTTTCAATTTGTTTGCCATTTGAATTTACACACCCATTTGCACATCTGCATGTAATGGACGAACTCGAAAACATTCGGATTGTAATTATTTTTTAAGTAAATGCACAGACCTTAATCAACTGGAAATGGCATACCTATTAATGAAGTCTAAGGGTTGAAAACTTTTCCAAAAAATTTGAATAGAGAAATAATCCTTACTACACTGAAGAATAAGCTGATTACATATGCCATTAAGTAATGTATTTATTCAATATTTGAAAGTTGTATAAAATATATAATTATTATATATGGTATTCCATAAAAATTGTATCCCTTAGCAACTATTTAAATTAGAAAAACTTATTCTTTTGTCATGACTTCTACTCATTTACTTCTCATATTGTACGAATTTTTGCTTTTACAATAAAAAGTCTTATTTGTTGAGGTATAAAAATAGCAAAATCGTTTGACATTCACAAAGTGGCAAACTCTTATCTTTTAAAACAAATTCCTTACTTCTTAGCCATGTGTCTTTGCCTTAAAAATATCAATAAAATACACAAGGCTTCTCAAGAATTATTCGGAGAATGTGAGTCAGCCAGACAATTATTTTCACATTTTTCTAAGAGATATCAAAACAAAGACCACCTGTACGAAGTCAAGTTTTTGTTGGCACCCTTTTTTTTCTCCTTGAGCTCTCAGGTATGCAGATACATACATTGTTCATTAGTGCTAAGCCATCTTGTATACAAAGATCCAAGAATATGGGGACTTTGTTGGCGAGTGAAAAAAACAAGTCCTGGCTACCTTTTGCCCGATCTGAATGCGTAACTCTTGCACTGCGATATCAATCTCCCATCAAACAAATTCCTAAGCTGCTTGAACAGCATTTAACAATCTTTTGATCATTTATCTATAATTCTCCCAAGAAGCCGATGAGATGAGGCCGGAGACCATCTCGTCAGACATTGTGTCGTCGGATCGGGCGGAGGGATTGGATTCCCGACATAGATGGGCATCCGATAAGTGCGTTTGGGGCTACCGACGCTGCCTAATTTGTTTTCAAAGAAACGCCGCGACAAGCCCTATTTTGGAAATGGCATTGGATGGACTCTATCAACCGGTCGTCATGGGCAGTAGTTTGATTAATATCGCAGGTCTACGACCTCTTAAGCCTGTGGATTTGATGAAATAAAAATCAATAGTTAGCCCAACACTCGAGTGGGTAGAAATGGGTTTATTTCTGACCTTTTCGGTGTAATGCATTTTATATATCTATCTTTTATACTGACAGAAAGTCATATTATGATATAGAAAAGATCAACAAATGAAGTTTTTAAATGTTGTTAAAACTAGCCTATATTCAAGTAGCAATATGGAACGAAATAGGAATAAGTATTTTTTAGATTTTATAAATAAATATTTTCCTATTTAATGATACTCGAACTACTGCTGCTAGGGCTTAACCTATAAAATTATAGTAATTGTCTTATATATTTAAAAAAATAATTTTTACATTGTCAGGATAATCTACCCCCTATCATGCCAGTAGGATCCCCCACGACTTCCGTTAAACTTTCACTTAACAAATTCTAGATGAAGATACGCACTTTCGGAAGTGTGCGGTGCTGATGTCGGCGATGATATGCCCTGTCATCTGCGGCTCATTATGCGTATCTCCAAGATCCTTCCTGTTTATTAATATTTACCATGCTCCTTGGGCACATTGGGCAGCTCCCCCCCGACTCCTACGCCCATTATCAACGCCTCCAATCTAAGTGAAAAGCAAAATTGAAAAAATTACTCATTTCCACTTCCAAGGAAACGATCGACAAGCCGCTGGACAACTCGGAACGCATATCTGCTGCGTATCTCAGGCACATTAATAAATTTTAGTTTGCTCACCTCGGAGTGTGTTCGTTAGCTAAGCTACCGGGCATTTGCCGTTGGCCAGGGCTCCTTCTTTTTTTTCTTATTTTCTGTTTTAGTTTCTTTATACACTTTTTAAACATTTCTTTCCAGCCCGGTACTTTTTCAATTTGTGGACGGGACCACCCGATTCGACGGCGAACGGCAGTTCGCGCGCTCATTTGACTGCTATTCGTGGCTGAAATTCTTCAAAAACAATAAAATAAAATTAAGCAAAACGGCATTTTAATAATGCTGCTGCCGCTGCTGCTGCTGCCTTTCTTTCTCCCCCAAATAACTCAGGTGTGCTGGTGTCGGTGTTGGTGTTCGTAATGGCCCATAATGGATCTTCCTAACAATTCGATGATTTATGTTGTGCACATAGCGGTTGCTGTTTTCGTTTTGCTTCTTAATAGTAGTTTTATGATGTTAATAGCGTTTTTGTCTGTGTCTTTATCGCTGAAACCCACACTCTGTTTCCTCAAACGCTAGTTAGTGTTGCGACGATGACGTGCCGAGGTCTTGGATCTGGGCTCTGAGGTCCGAGGTCTGAGGTCTTTGGTCTGGGGTCTCTGGGTCTTGGGATCTCGGAACTGGAGTGGGTTCAAGTCCCGATCCGCCGACCGGCGCGCATGGGCTGTGCCGTTCCCTTAACCTTTGTGCGCCGAAATTTGGGTTAGAGTTTGTTTTGTCATAATAAACCACTAAAACGAGCATATAAAAAGTAATTTTCCGCACCTGTCCACCAAGGTGGGCAACTCCGGTAGCAGCGGTACTTCAAGGGCTCGTCCCGCCACATGATTTACGATCCGAGCCAAGATCTAATCGGCCGACAATGGTGCCATTCAATGGCAATTGGCTTAATTGAATATATACTTTTTAAATTATTAGATGTCACACAAATAAATAAACGGCAAATGTGATTGCTTGAAATGGGGTAATAAAGCTGTCGTTATAAAGGATTATCTTTAAGGGCTATTAACTTACACCGTATCTTGTTTCTTAACTTTATTGCTTAATTATTTTATTTTCAAGATAGCAAGTATGAGGTGCTATTTGTTGTAAGCTTTTGCAACGAATAATAATATATAAAACTAAATTAATTAAATTTACGTAAAGATGTATATCAAATATATGAATAGATTTGCCTCGTCTACTAACTTTTACTATAGTATTGTAATATTACCACTACAGTAGAATAAACAGAGCTTACTCTTAATGATCATAAGGTAAATAAGTAAATTAAGAATCTTATTAATTGTTTTTTTTTAACTTTATTCACATAGCATTATAAATATTGTGTAACTTCCCGTGACGCTTAAAATTGAGATTTGATTGAAAATAAAATAGTATAATTTGGTGTTCAAATTCCCTGTCACATTTATGATAATTTAAAATTTATTATTGGAGAAAAGACTTACTCATTGCGAGTCCAAATATGAAAATGTGTTTTCCCGCCAGGTGTGACGGCTTTTATCATAGCGACACAGCCCATTAAGGCCCACTTCGATTCGGGTGAAGCTCTTGTTTGGTAACGAAAAATGTTTGCCATGCTTCTTGGGGCTGGGAATGAGGTTTTTTTTTGGGAATGGCGTTGGGGATGGGGATGGGATTTTGGTGGGGCAGAGAAACCGTCGACTAGCCAAACACGACACGCTGCGCATATGAAGCGGGACATTCAAATATGATATTCCATCGATAGATCGGGCGATCCGCATCGCGTCTGATTTTGGTTGTCGTCGCACGCAGTTAACAATCGCATTACAAACAGCAAATGTGTCAGAAATATTGTCGTGAGTCTTTCTCATTTGTTTCTGGTACAATGCTCGTAATTTGGGACTTAAAGAGCTTTCAATGTGTCGTTTCGGCGTGCGCTGATGGAATTTTAAATTAATTATTTCTTTGACCCCACACATACACTCGGTTCGTGCCGTCGAGTTTGTGGGTATCTGAGTATCTACGTATCTTGCCATCCAAGTATCTGAGGAGCCGCTCGAATCGATACTTGGTAACCTGGGAATGGCTGCGTTACTGACATAATATTATTGTAATGTTCGACTTGGATTCCATACCATTCGATTCGAGTCGAATAGCTCGATCGGCCGGATGACCAACTCACTGTGCCACTTTCTGTCGACTCACGAAGACATGAGCATATTTTGTTTGTAATTTATTAGACAAAGCCGTAGCTTTGCCTACCAAATTAATATCGAACTGCCTCTGGGCCTGTGCATTTACCTCGTCCGAAGCCCCCGAAGCCCACAAAACACTCGAACGAACACATACCGTGGGCAAGCTTAATTCGTAAGAAACAATTTGCATATATATGTCTTGTCGTCCAACAATGGATTGGCAAGGTGTGAATTAATTTGCTCTGCACGCCAGAAGTCAGCCGCTGAGCAGGAAAGCCACACACAAGGGACGGATTCGATACCAGTTCCACTTCCAATTCCAATACCATCCTTCCGTCCGGTTTTTGGCCCTGACTTTGACACTGGGTTTGGGGTCTCTCGGTTCTGGGACACTGGGACCTCGTTTCTGCGAAAAGCCCGCATTTGGCATCCCTTTTACCACTCTGCCCGACTTATCAATGACAAATCTCCAAAATCGTTTACTCTGCCTTTGCCTGTCAATTTGGCCGGTTGACACTTCCCCGGCTTTAACACTAGAGCGTCTTCGTCCCCGATCCCCAGCTTCATCTTCAGCTTCAGCTTCCAGTTCCCCAGTTTTTGGTGTTCAGTTCCCAGTTCCCAGTTGGCGGTGTTAACAACCAGACAGGTTTTGTGTACCGCCGCCACACATACCGCACTTTTTGTGTGATTTCTTGTCTCGACTCCTTATTTTCCCGGTGGGATTTGGGTTTGGGTTTGGGCTTGGGATTGGGGGCTTCATGAATGAAAGGCAAAGCCAAGGCCCTGAGCCGGCAGTCCTGAGCCCCGAAATCGTCAGCGGACAAGCGGAAGTTGGCGAGCATCTTAGCCTCGATTGAGACAATAATCAAACACTCTCACAGTTCCCCCGGTGAAAGTGATGGGTGTGCGGCAAAGTAGTCGAGAATGTCCGTTCTGGACCTCACACAGCCATTAGTTCTCAAATCGCCTTCATTTATTGAGCGGACTTTCGTTGATTGAAGGGGATTGCCCCAGCCTCTGAATTCTATTCCTTTGGGTGATGACTTTTGCTGGTCCCTGCAGTGGAAAAAATGTAGAAAAATGTAGTTTCAACATTTACTAATAGTCTTAACAAAATGCGCTAACTCAATATGCTCGAAAATAAGGCATATTTTCCATTACAATTATATTACAAACACAATTATATAAATTAAATATTAATGTATTCACAACGCCTATTATTAATTTTAGGAGACTAACCTAACCTTATTTTCTAAAAAAATTTTAATAATCTTAATTTATTTATTCCTACGAGAAGTTGTGTATTTTAATTTGTATTTTATCTTATAATATTTATAGCAAAGTATAAGGTATTTTGAAGCCCAGTAAAGATGTATAATCTAATAATTAAATTAGTTATAATATGTGAAGCCTTACATGAACATATTTCAATTAAATGTAATTTGGTATGTTCAATTTTACTATTTGATAGTAAAATAATAAGGTATTCTGATTTGATGGAGGTAATTATGCTTGTTTTTTATTACCTACAATTTTTAGATCTTTTTTTTAGTGATCAATTTACTATCTATTTCTCTCACTGTTTGACCGCGGAGATGAACCATGAATTTGTCGCCTGCACGCCGCATTTATTGTGGCCCCTCGGTGCCAGGCGGTGATTAGATCTACGAGCTCCATTGAGCAAAAGCCAGGCCAAAAGCTACGGCTACAGAAACAGCTACAGAAAAAGCTAAGGCCGGAGCAGCAGGATAAATATCGGCGGGCGCGTTGTCAGCTCGGCCCGTCGTCCCAATCGAGACACATTTATTTAAGCCTCACGTTGCTCGCATTGCAAACGGTGATTGCCGCTGCTGCTTAAATATTTCGCGTTTCGCCACAGACAAAAGCCAGGTTGGAAAGGCTGGGGCAAATAAAAAATAAACAGCGACACAGACACGCTGACAATCGAAATTCGAAATTCTGAATGAAGGCGCAAAGTAAAACAATATCTGATTTGAAGCATCCGGTCGCGATTGTCATTGCCACCTATGCCATGCCACCGACTTGGCGACACGCGTGGTGGTTGGAGGAGGTGTTCGCTTGGAGTCCAGGAGGTGGTGGTGCAGGAGGTGGTGGTACGGGAGGTGGTGGTGCAGGAGATGGTGGTGCAGGAGGTAATGGCTCAGACAGAGGCCAAAATGAGGGCCCCAAACTCACTTCCTGCGTCTGTCCGTCTGTTTGTCCGCTCTGTCCGTTCATTCTGGCCATTCGGTTGCCATCCTTTTGGCTCTTAGCTGCTGCTGTTGCTGTTGTTTTGCTGTCGCCATTGTCACTGCTGTTGTTGATGGTGATGCTCTGCCTCTCCTGCTGCCCATTTCCAGATACAGATACATAGGACCAGGACCAGGCCCAGATACAGATACAGTACAGCACTGAACAGAACAGAACAGAACAGAACAGACCCACTGCGGGGCGAGTGTGAGATCAATCGTATTTGATTGCAGAATGCGCGGTAGGTAAGCGTTAACGACGTTTTTGAAGTCTCGCTGCTCTGCTCTTTGGTTTGCCCGTTGTTTTTCGAACGTTTCTCCTCGATTTTTCGTACTTTTGTATTTTTGTTTGGTTACTGCGGCTGGCAGCAGGCATCAGGCAGCAGCACAAGGAGCAGCGACAAAAAATTGCGACACGTTATTTCAATTTAAAATGTTTATAATTCAGTGTGTTCTGTTTTTTTGCTACCTCCTCGCATTCACGAGTGCTGGCGAGCTGTCGCCACTTTTGTCATGCTCGACGGGAAACAAAAGCGCTGGGAAACCAAACCAAAGGCGAACGATTCGATTCGATTCGATTCGATTCGATTCGAGTCCCATCCAATCCAATCCAATCCAGATTCGGATTCAGATCCCGGGCACAATGCCATGCCATTAGCGTATTGTATTTAAAGTTTGCACACCGAGACTCAACCTCAACCCCATCACTAAAACCAGCCACTTCCCATCCCATCCCCATTCCCATTCCCATTCCCATTCGATGGCTACATTGTTAGCGTTTGCTTATTAAGTGTACGGATGCAGGCCTCTATATAGATTACCACATCATTTTGTTCCTGCGGCGTCTTGCACTCGCGATGGAGACGCGGAGATGCGGAGCCAGAGATCCAGAGATCCACAGATCCGGGGGCAGACGTGCTAATATCCAATAAATGCAAATTAAATGCACTTACGGCGCCTCCGCCTGCGGCACTCCACATACATCAGGATGTCTTCACGGTTTTATCACTTTATAGTTGGCAGTCAACAAAAGGTTCTCGGCTCCCCGGCAACATTGTTTTCCTGGGTGGCCATCATCACATGCTAAAAAAAACATTTTAAACTAAGCTTGGGTACACGGAAAAAATTG
Organism: Drosophila kurseongensis; assembly: GCA_018153305.1. Taxonomy (NCBI): domain Eukaryota; kingdom Metazoa; phylum Arthropoda; class Insecta; order Diptera; family Drosophilidae; genus Drosophila; species Drosophila kurseongensis. Next base: position 10,726,813 of record JAECXX010000005.1, on the reverse strand, counting down.
TATGATGACAGTTAAGGATCTACATTTTATAGTTTTGAATTTATCTTGAACAGTTTCCAGCTGCTTCTTGGTTTTAAAAATATATCTAATAAAGAGTAAACTAATCACTTAAGAAGGTTATATTTTAAAACTTATTAGGAACCTACTACATTTTCAATATGAATTGTTAACTTAAAAGGGGCGAATGAAACTGTTTACAAAAATCATAATTTAAATAGTTCCAATAATAAATTGTATGTTTAAAAGGACATTTGGTTTGAGCAATATAATATTAATACTTTTTTTTTAAATAATTAAATTACCTTTGTTAAAAAATGCAACTTTATTACATTTTTATACTAGGCATGTATTTTTAGCGAAATATTTTTGAAAATAAATAGTTTTGGTGACTCAGTCCCAGGTTTTTGTCGCTGTGCTTGGACCCACACACACAGTCCAAAAGCCCTGTCCATTAAACGGCAAATACATTTATGACCGTAATTACACCATAAAATTCAAATTATATCAACAGACCAAAAACCGCACATTGTGTCCAGGCCGTGACTCCATCCTGGGGTAGCAGCAGCCTTCGGTCTTCATTCAGAGGCCTTGGCCTTGCGGTTCGCCGGCGACATGGAGTTGGACATGATACTGGCCATAAACAGCCAGCCAGCCAGCTGTGTGTGCTGACGGCTTGGAGCCAGGCCTATTTAGCATGGCAATAGCAGCAGCATCAGCATCAGCATCGGCAGCAGCATCTATGTTCTGGCCAGGCCACTCTTACCCACTTGTTTTTGGCCAACTTGTAGGACAATAGTAGCAGGCTTTGTCGGCACGCCCACGCCCTTTGCCACGCCCTCGGAGAAAGTCGCCGTAGTCGTTGTCGTCGTCGTTGACTTGACTTGGCCCGGCCGGATTATCCAGCAAATGCTAAAAACTTTTTAGAAGTCATTAAAACCTTGTAGTGGTAAAATTAATTACTTGTAGTTGCAAACAATGTAGCCACGCCGCAAGCAACGTTTCCATACCGTCTTTCCCTTTCTCGGGACCCCTTCCCTATATAAATGGTATACTTTTTGTGTGTTTCGCCTTTGCCGCCGAAAACACAAGGTCCGAATGGGCCAGACGCCCCACAAAACATTCCCGGCCAGACTAAATGCATGATGGTGAAAACATATTCACTTTGAAATTTATTAACTTTGCGTGTTTTGTTGAATTAAGAATACGAACGTAAAAGTTTCGAAAATGTTAGCTAAAAGCCGTAGAGTTGTAGGCAGACCCACTCAAGTCTCATGCATATTTATGTCGCATTTCCTCCACTCGGCCGCGGAAAGCAATTCGTTTTGAGCGTTAAGCGACTTAAAGCGCTTCCATTAAAGAGTACACACTTTCATTGAGTGATGATCGCCGAATTACGACCGAACAAGTGCTTAATCCGTGCCCAAAACAGGGAAGCAATATGCAATTCCAATTTGGTTGGTTTAATTGGGTTGATTATTTGTGCCTTAATAACTTGTTTTTGGTTGTTTTATGTAATTTATTACGAAAATGTATGATCAGGAAATTAAAACAATAGAGTGACGTCAGTAAGGCATTTTCTATAATTTATTCGTTAGGTGGATTTCGTTTTTTAGTCATTAAAAATAATCAAAGGGTGTCCAAGTTTTAAATATTTTCAATTTGAAAGTTTTTGTAAAGTTCTAAGTTTAAAAGGAAAATAAATGTAGATAAAGCAATTAACGATTGAACAATTATAAGCATTTTTAAAGCACCCAAGCTAATTTGCCTAGTCTCATATTTGGATGTGGCTTTTGATTTGAAACCAATCTTAATAAATAATGAATAATCATAAAAATATATTTAATTTTTTTGGATGCTTTTAAAATTAAACTAACCTGATTAATGGATGAATAATCATAAAAATATATAAATGTAAGAAATAATAGAAAAATTTTAAAAAATATAATTACTGTTTTTGAAGAATAAAATCTTGAGCAAACTTATGACAAATCAAAAAAGCATGGCAACGTTTTTTCGCAGCAGACCTTTAGAATTGATGCCGCTGACAAGTTACATGTGCCAAACTACTTATTTTTAAATGAATTGTTATAGGTGGGCCCCTCGTAGCGAAGTGCCACTTCCGCGTTTCGCCGGCTCCATTATCGATAAATGTTCATTACTTTCAATTAACGCTTCTTAATTGAACATGACGTATTTATGAGTTGGACATCGACCAATCGCAGTGGCGCAGGACGATTGCCGGGCGACAATTGCAGTGCTCTTAATTGGCGGCCAAACCCGTGGCCATAGCTCATATACGTATATGTATATGTATATGCATATGTAAAGCCCAGCGGCTCCATTAGGGCGATGATGCAGCCCCGAGAATTGGGCGATATCGGGGCAGAGATAACTCACTGTTCGCCGCTTCGTTAATTGTTTATAGGCGACAAACTGACAAACTGAAAAACTGCAGTGCCGGCAACAAAGCGACGAAAGTGCAAAACGCCATGAATCATATTTTGCCAATTAAGCATGATCCGATGTAACCGCACAAGGGCCATATAGTGGGCATAAGCAAAAGCCGATTCCGATTCTGATTCCGAATCAGAATCAGAGAAGAAAGAGGAAAAAACCATAAGCCATTGAAGGCATTCTTACACCACGCCGGAAATCCAATGTAGACAGCATTGGCGACTGGGGCGTCGACAACGCCGTGGAAGCAGCAACTTGTCCGTCCGTTTAACCGTCCATCCGTCCATCCGTCCATCCATCCGTCCGTCCGTATCGCTGTCCGCCCGTCCGACCGGATGGGCTATTGGGACCACCAAAGAACAACAAAATGTGCACACTTTCGACTGCAGAATGCGAAAATGCAATCGCTGCACTTACACTCGCGTTTGTAAATGCGATCGCCGATCATATTTCAGACCGCTCTCCCGCGATTTGCGCCCCTTCTTATTTTGCCTTTCATGTGGGGTCCGACCCCCCAGAGTGTGTGTGCAAATCACAAAACTTTCGTTTAATTACAATTTGCATTTGATTTGCATAAAACAAGCCGCTGTAATAGACCCCAGAAAATTAGCTCGCGCCTTTGAAGGTCGTGATCGCGGAATGACGGAGGTGAATACAAAGCGACATGTACTCATAAAATAGTTTGTGAAACAACAGAAGTTACTTAATTAGTACCATTGAATAGGTATTGAAAGGGAAACACAAAATTAGACTTTTTAAATACTTTTGTTTTGAATTTTGTTGGGCTCAGCAAAGTGTTTTGAAAATTCGAATTCATTAATTCAAAAAAATAAATCTTAAAAATATGGGTTGTGCTTTTTAATTAGCCCTACTATAGAGTAAAATATAAAAATATTTAGGGCAAAAAAAAAAAAAAAAAAACAAATTTAAAATTTTGTTTTATAAGGTAGAGTAAGCTTGAAAAAAAAAATCATTTGAATATAAAAATATTTACCTAAAAAATAAATGCCAAAAGCTAAAAGCCAATGCTTTTCTTATTTACTAATTTTTTTTAGCGCCCCATCATTGACGATTTTCTATATTATAATAATCTATAAATTTGATCCGGTAGGTGATGTGATTTTCGCCTATTAATAAATTCAGATTTCATTTGAGAAAATCTTCCACCCTTAGAAGAAAATGTTCACAGAACAGCTGAAATGTTTCCATTATTTTTGGCACATCCACATGCCAACCCCCATTTCAACTGCGTCATCGGAATTAATTCACAGCAGCAAACATACTCATTTAATAAACGAGAACTGCACTTCTTTCTGAATGAAACCTCAGCGCTGAACTTTCCGCAGTGTCGATGTCAGCAAAGTTAATTGATCAAGCCCCCACGAAAGTACACACATGCAAATGTACATAAACACCGTAGCCAAAAACGCTGAGACTGGGCTTTAGCAGTGAGGCCAATAAAAAATACAAAAAAAAAAGTTTAAAGAGGCAATCTGAACGAGAAACGGAAATTGACAATGAGTTATGCGACTTAACGAAGAAGTATAAATATAGGTGGTAGTCAAATTAATTCAATTAAAGTATTCATTTATCGTATTTTGCCACCAATTGATTAAAGGTTTATTGAGGGTTTTATTAGATATACATCATCGAAATAAATAGAGACAACTTGGAGGTATTTAGGACCGTTGTCAGGTCAGATGATTACTTGAAAGGCTTCCGGCAATTGGATACGTTTTCTGCACTTTTCAATTAATTAAGCCGATACAATCAGCTGGGCTAGGAAAATTAAATTTATCTGCTTATGCATTCATATTTCCCGCGATATTATTATATTAAATTTGGGTAACAAGGGGCCTGGGCGCCGGCTTATCGCTGTCAAAGAAAGCCGCTGTTCAGCGCCAGAGGGCGTTCAAAGTGCAGAAAGTTTCATTTCGAATACGGATTTGTGGTTCTAACTCTGGTTTTTGCTCCAAACCAATGACAGAAAGTCTCGCCAGCTGGAAATTAATTGGCAACCGTATGGACATGACACGGGAGATCACGAGACCGAATAAAATCGAACTATTAATCGGCGCACAAGAGTGACAAACATCTATTAGGCATTTAATTAAAAGTTTCGCATGAACGGAGGCGGATGGCTTTGTTGCCATTGATAGCGACCATGGTGGCTCCACTTCTGTTGTCCGTTGTCCGATGGCCGATGTCCGATACTCGGACAGAGTGTCAAATTCGAGCATTTCAAGTTACCGCTTCAGATAGCGGCAAAGAGCAAACACAAATATTTGCCTACAATTACTTACCGGCCGGATAGATAGGCCGTGGTCAGTTGGCCGGATGAGACAATGGTCTCCGCTCTGTTCTTCCCTGTCCGTGTGTATGTACATAATTGGGCTATCAGCCCAATGGCCATCGGCGGAGGCGCTTGGAATGAATACGGCAATTAAAGTGCGATGGACAGATACGTCGGCCGATCGAGCATGAAGTGGCTATGGCGACAGGCTGCCGATCAAGGCGCCCATCCACCCACCGCCATATCCCCCAATCATCACATATTTGGGTTGTACACTAAAATTTGGGTTTATTTTTTTTATAGAAACCAGGATTTTATTTGGAACACTATTTCAGATGTTATGTTAAACGGCTGTACACTCTTATTATGTGTGTTGGTAATCATTCAATTGTTTTTGTGGTTTTTTTAAACTGTGACTTTTTTTTATTAAATTTAACTATAAAAACAACTATTTTTCTTAATTTAATTTTAAAGTTAATTTTTGTTTTGATTTAATACCTAATTTGAATTATCTCATTTTCTTAAAATTATAGTCAAGATGACCTTTTCTTTATCGGTTGGTTTTTCCTTTAAAAAACTTAGAAACTGAAATTTGTATTTTAAATGTATTTCCTATTTAATAGCTAATTTACAAATACACGAATGCTCTCTGTACTCCATTATTACACAATGCAATTATTAAAGATTTTTCATGTCAGAAAATTAATCAATTTCCCATTTGTTTGAAAAATCATGAATCTGAATTTTTAAACATTACCCATGAATAAATATTTTAAGAGCTCGACCATCATAGAATGTATTATTTGAATGCCAAGTTTAATTTACTAAATAACAAAGTAAAAGGGATAATACTTAGGGGAATGTCCTATCCTCTTTTTGTTTTTATGTTAAGGCCTTTTAGCCGTTGAATCAACGTTAATTAGTGTTGAAGGATAGACGTTCCCAGCCGCCATCCCCAGTGACATCCCCGAAATTGCAACACCTGTCCGATGGTCGAGCGGTCACCTGGCGGCGATGCGGAAAGTCAGTGACTATGTAATACACTGTGTTTTGGTCAGCCTAACCGCACGGACTACACTCATCCGATTAAACTTTTAAATAGATGTCAAACAAACTACATTCTGCTAACTACAAGGACTTTCGGTGTCATCGTCCAGGTTCGCTCCACGTCGATGTCTTAGGCCTGTCCGTATATCCATACTCGTATATCCCCCAATCGCCGGTATTCAGTGTGTCCTTGTGTGTTATCCTGGGCGAGTGTTGGCCATTCAACCACCTTTGTTGCCGGTCGGTTGGGGTCGTGACGGACAAATGTCCGAAATTTGAAACTTTAAATAGCAGTCTTTGAAGCATGTTATTTTGGAAAGGAGGAGGGGGGGGGTTCAAGGTGCGGGTCAGAGGTGTCTATTCCGTTGGTTGTCTCCCGGTCAGACACTCCACCACTTACCTCAGCGGTTGGGCGGAGATCTGATGAGCTGGGCTTTGAAATTAGTTCTGATTTACCACTGTTCCAACAGAATGTCAGGCGGTGTGACAAGGATTGGCTTTTCGGGCACATGTCGCAGATTGTGTGCGTATCGTGTAAACACTGCGAAGGACCACACCTGCTGGAACATGTGTACACATTTATATGTTTAGGAAACTTCATACAGCCTATTAGCTATGATTCCATAGTTCGGTTTATAATTTATAAATGGTGATTATGTAAAGGAGCTTATAGCTTTGCATTTTCATGCTATTTCGTCTTGACTTTGGTTTGATTTGTCGAATACAAATTAAACACTTTGGGTCATTTACATATGTATTTCATATTATTTTGTTGTTTATAACAAGAAATATATTTATTGGGTTACCTATTACCAAATCATTACCAATTTGATCTTTGTATTTATTCATTCAAGTGATTATACCAGCGCGATTTATATCTTAAATTTATACGGTAGGCATAAATTAATATTTATTTACATATGTTGGAAACCTAATTTCCGATAAAAGATACTTGTCTTCTTTTATCTTATCTTATCTTTATTTCCAGAATGAACTAAATTCGTATTGAAAAAGGCATTTCATTAGAAATGCAGACGACTAATAAACATTTTATTATTATTTTGTCTAGTACTTCTTACAAAATTAAGTGAAACGATGACTTTCATGACCTCAAGCGAAATACAGTTTTCTACTATATTTCTACTTTACTTTGATTTTCAATTGACAGAGCCCATTCTTCGAAAAGTCAAAAAGTCCGCAGAGCAAGCTGTCGTTCACAATATTCAGAACAAATATATCTTCCCCTGCTGGAATATCAATACATTTGGATAAGTCTGCCCTCTTTAAGTGACAGCTCTTCTTAATAAAAATGAATTATCCAACATCCAATGGCGCGACACAAACAATTTGTTTCGCTTTGAAGTGAAGCAATTAGATTCTATTTTTAGAGTGTGCTCCAAACAAGTTAATTTGTATTCCGAAATAATATGGGCCTTATTATATAAAATGTGCGATGGTGGAGAAATAAATTGGTTAATTTAAAGCATGGATTCATCCCTTATTAGAGATAAGCCTCAAAGAAATCATAATATATTTTTCCGCTCATCATAGTATTTTCTTTAATATCTCATATTATGGTTAAATTCGTTTTAATCCGGGAATGCTTTTGTTTTTTTTAGGATTGCAAATTGGTAAAATAATGAGAAGTATCAGAACGTTTTAAATTTTTCGTAAGGATATTAGGGAACATCTTTAATTTTGAAATGCTTTATTTGAGCTGAGATCAAAAATTTTGTAATGTGTTAAGTCTTTTATAAGACATCAGCATGTGTAGAGAATTATATTTTTAAAGTGATTGCTAAGGAAATCAAGCTAATATATGTTTTAGCTCTATATCAAAAATAGTTATTTAAATTATAAAACGAAAATGCTTTCTGCTCCTTTGGCTTTTCAATTAGTTATTTTCTGATTTTGCAACAACACTGTGGTTGTTAATAAGTAATTATTTTTGTTATTTATCAAATGTTAAAAATATTCGTAGTTATGGAAGGACTATTTAAAATCAAATTAAAAATAACTTTTTGAACAGTGAGTATAATAAAGTCAAGCCGCACACTTTTGAATTGACGGATTCGATTTGCTCAACCAATCTCAAAAACCGCCGCTTTGGGCCCGTAAATCTGCAAACGTAAAGTGACACATATCGCAGATCAATATTGGCGTTGTTGGGCTTTGAACACTTAACCCCCGGTTACGAGCGCACACATTTACATGTGTTTCGAGCGATTTCGAGTGTATACAAATGTCTCTTTCTGTTACGATTCGGGTCTAATACACTCCCAGGATCCATTAGAAGTGCAAAACACCAATTAAAGTTTTGCACGGATTACGAGCAGAGTGAAAAAAAAAGAAAAAAATAAACCAGTGTATGTGGTATTACTACTCTATCGTGTTTGTATTCGTTGAGGGGAAAGGAGAACCGGGTGCGAGTGAGACGACTGCCTTTCTCTAGCCATCTCGCTTGCTCCAATGCTGCGTAGGCCGCAGATAAATGCGCAGCCATTTTTTAACAGGCGGAGCCAAAATAACGGAAGCGCTTGGGACTTTATGGTGGGGGAAAATAGTGGGAAATTTCGGGTGGTCGGGGAATTTTGTGCTGATTAGCCAGCTGTGCCAAGTCGGTGAGTTTTCCATGAAAAGTCAAAGAGACTGCGCGCTTTTCGAGTAATTTTCCCAACAATATGCAGTTGGAAAAGTCGAACTATCGGGACCGTGTGCAGTGCTTGCGCAAAAGCTTCCGGAAGTCCCCGAAAAAGCTCGGGAGGGAAACTTGAACCGCTTTCACAGATGCAACTTGGCAAGCTGCACCTACTTACTTGCCCAAAATGGCGGCGCTGTCGGCGAAATGCCGATAAATCAAAGTTCCCCATTTGAAAATGCCAAGTGCCCACCGCGGCGATACACAGTTGTGGTTAACATAATAGTGCTGTCTCCGCCTATCATCTTTAAACATACATATATTGTGATATTGAAAAAGCGAGAAAACTAAATGAGCTGAACTTCTAAAAGTGAGTATAAACAGTGGCAAACTTAATTAAAAATTACCAGACATAAAAATTATAGAGTTTCTGGGAAAGTTTAGGTTGATTTTTTTAAATTAATAATTGACTGAGGCTTTTTAATCACTAAATTTTTATAAAAATGTAATTAATGAACAATGTCAGCAAGTTCAAGTACAAAATAAATATTCTTGAAAATAGGCGGTATTATCATTTTGTTATTCATTGGACAATACTACCACAACCATTTTTATGACCTTACCAAATTGGATGCCATTTTTTTAAATGGCGATGCCAAAAAAAAAGCGCAAATGGAGGATTTCCTTTTATCATAAAAGAATGACCGTTCAAATTGGGAACGAAAAACTTACCGAATCATTGAGGATAGGCCAGGCTGCTATCACCTTAACCACAACTGTACGAGAATACGCAGCATCAAGTGGCTGGTGACTGGGGAGCGGCATTTCATCAGAGGGAATTAATCAGAGCAGATGAAGCGACAACCGAAAAATAACGACGCGGCATCTCTTAAAGAGCCCGCCGCTCCTTATCTCCTCAATCTGAATCGCCGCAGCCGGCTTTTTAGTGCGTGTCCACCGTTCGTTGGACCTCGGATCGGATCGGATCGGATCGGATCGGATCGTATCCCCAGATGCATCCCATTTACAGAGTATCTGTATCCGAGGAAGGTGTGTGTGCCGAGGAACTGGCGCTTGGAGGCGACAGCAGCGGAATGTCACCGCGGCAAGACCCTCTTCTCACAGTTTTTTTTTTTTTTATTGGCCATACATATCCCAGAGCATCCATCAAATGCGCGCCCGTTCATGTCAAATTATAAAGTCCCAAAGAATTTAATTCTAATTTTGCCACAGCGGACCCACGGCCATATTCAAATATCTAATGGATTTTACTTTGTCCTGACAAGTACAAGCCCATTTAATCAATAATTAACGTAATCCATCAAGTACAAAGTGTCAAATGCACTCGCGAACGGCGGGCCCATCAGGACTAAAAGGATTTCCCCGAAAAGCGCATCGCATTGCGTTGACAAAAAATCAAGTTGTCGCAAAGATACACGAAACAAATCCGCGCCCGTCACATCTGCATGTCGAAAAACGTAGAACCAGCAGACCCATCAGCAAAAGCAACCCCTAACTTTAACCCCTGCTTGCCGTCTGTCACTGTCGAGATATCGGGGGGAATAAACACAGCATAAAGCAGCGGCAGCAGCAGCTTATCTAAGCCGAAAAGTCGACCCTGATCAACCACTTGCAGAGTACCCTTGGCCATATAGATAGCCCTTGTCCTACTCCAAATGGGTATCAAACTACAAATGTCCATTTTTCAATTTACCTGGCCCTTACGCACTGTAGTCCATTCCACTCCACTCCCCCGCCGTAAATTGAATCTGAAATGGAATAAAATATGGACAGGGGACGGGAAGTGGACAAACAAACGGACAAACACCCACCGCATCGCCCTATAAATTAGCCCCTGGCCAACGACCGTTGACCAGTTGGTTAGCTGGCGGCCAAAAGACCGTGAAATTTTCCCAATATGCTGCGTTTTATTTGCGTTTCCCTCCACTCATCCTCATTTCCCCCGCTTGACATTGCACTGGCCATATATCCATATACCCATATAGAACTTGGCACTGGGAACTGCTCGCATTTAAATGGACAGTCCGTTTCTGACACATGAATAAATTATGCCATACCCTTACGATCGATTCTTCGGCTAGTTAACATAATTTGAAAGACAAAGGCAACGCTCTACATATTATCCATGGTCAAATGCCGCAATTTGTCAATTGTTGCAATTTCTCTGTGTGTGCGCTTGCATCTATTTATTTCGTTTATTTCCCAAAGAATAGCCCCTCATAAATAATTGAAATGTTGGTTTTTGGTTGTTGTGAGTGAGCTTGCCAAATTAGGGTATTGAACATAAGGTATAATACTGAAGTAAAACGAAGTAAATTATGAACTCCAAATATTCGATTACTAAAGTATTTTCTAACAAGATTAATGAACTTACCTGTAGAAATGTTTCATTTGTTTTTTTTTTTATTAAGAAACACTTGCCTGTTATTAGCTATACTATATATATAGCTATATTAGCTATATTATATATATAATACCAGTATCAGTATTAAAATCAAATATATCATTTGATATTTACAGGGTATCATTGTAAGATCAAGTTCAAAATGATCTTTATTTTTGTCGTTTTAGAAATGTAATCAAATAAGCATAGCTAATAATTGTATTAAAGTACGTCTTATTTTTTTAGTGGAAGGACGCTGATTTCACCACTCAATCATTAACAATTTGTGTTAAAGGTCTGTTAATGCTTTATATACTGACTCCGAATTAGGAACTCCTTAATAATTCATTGACTTCTCCTTTCATGTATACATTTCCCTGAATTGGCCTGCAGTAAAAGGACGCTGCCCGAGCCACTCAACCATCGAAAAGTGATTGCAACCCGATCCCGTGTCGCTGGATGTACATAAGTAAATGAGCTTTAAAATAATTTAGCTATCTCTTAAGCACATGTGTTTGTTTTCCATTCCCAGATACCAGTTTCCAGTTTCCGCCGACCTGAGTCCCCGACTGGCCGATGTTTATACGAGTGTGTGGACTGGGAGATGTCCGGCCTGACGTTTATGAAAAGCCATCGCAGCATCAAAGCCAATTAAGATACCGGGGCAGGGCACATACAAGCTCTAAAGGAATACGCGGCTAATTTCTGCGACAAAGCCGACAAACGATCCAGTCCAGTGTCTGGGGGCAAGAAGCGGCACTTTTGTCGCAAACACAGGCCATAAAATTAAGAACTCTGATTGGTAACAAATGTTTTTGTTCATTCGAGTGATAAAAACGTAGCGAACCGAAAAGATATAAAGTTCTCTTTAGTGTCTTGCCAGCGCGGCGATGATAAAATATTTAAATGAGCGCCGAAATGGGAAGGTTCTCGGCTTTGGATCGGATCGGATCGGATCGGTTTGGATCGAATCGGATCGGCTTGGACATTTGGGAAACCTTAATGGCCGCGCACACGAACCCGGCCAAACAAGCCGAAACAGTGGGCTCAAACAAGACCAAGGGCAAAAGTGTGAAACACGGAGCGGCGTAACGCCAATGGCATTCGTCGATAACCACTGTGTGTCCGGCGAGTAAGTCGGTCGGCTGTCATGATTAAACAAAAGTCCAATGCCAGCTAGGATATTAAATTACAGCCATAACGACGGAGCTAAGGACCCACTCGACGACGAGGGCTTGCCAGATTCACTTTGGGCCAGGCCGACCGACGACCAAGCCCAAAAGCAAAAGGTTTGCACCAGAAACGAATCAAAACGAAACGAAACGATACGAAACGGCCACGACAAAATCATAAAAGGCATAAACAGTTGTAAAGACCCAAACCACAAAGGGCGTAGAATCAAAATTGAGCACTAAAACGTTATCGAGGTCGGCACAGATTAACTAGCCCTTTTGCTGTTGACTCGACGATGGACGAGGGAAAATGTCGAGGGAATGGGACATCCAGGCAGGTAGTTCATTCTGAAATATCGAATGCATCTTAAAGATACTTGTGCGACATTACGATCATTACTCTGTGTAACAGATACGCGGCGTTGGAAAGGGGCATGGGCAATGGGCAATGGGCAATGGGCAGTGGCTGTAGACAGGTCGACCTGTCGTGTAATCCGGTCCTGCACGGCAATTATAACCATATATATATATATATAGCCCCCGCTGGCGACGGTGCCGCGTTGACGACCCACAGCCGAGCTATTGTCCAAAAATTGTCATTCACAACTGTCTCGCCGATAAGAAACAATTATCAGAGGCAAAGGGACTGCGAGGAGAAATCACATTGAATGGCGCCAGTTTCACAATGAATCTTGACCAGGGACCAAGGGACACGTCTTACGTTAAGATTTCGTCATGCCCTTTAAAAAATGTAGGTTACATAAAAATATTTATGGGTTATGTCCATTGCCACACTGGCTACTTCAGAGATTTTACAAAGTGGGAATGAGATTAGGGCATCATTGTATCTACTTCAAAAGTTCTGTACATGTTGTTTAATAAATTGAATTTCCATTTATTTAATGAGGTGGATAATTAGGTTGCTTAAGCAGGTGTTTATGTAAAATGTGTATCCCAAAAGTATGCAAGTTTTCTTTTAAAGCTCTTTACAATTATAGTGTCTTAATATTTGTAAGGATTTAATATGGATCATTATTAAAACCCTATCAGTAACATACAAAAATAAAAATAAATACATCTGATTTTCTATATCCATGTCACACCATTTCCACCCCAATTCTATTTTATGGTGCATCACCATTGATTGTGGGGAGTGTCCAAGACGCACTCCTCCTAATAACAGCCCTTCAAGGAACATAATTTACTCCACGTGTCGGGGATTACATATTAACTATGCTACTGTACTTATTTCGGGGGCGTGTCGCTACAAACGTCTGTTGTTAATCCTTAGCTTCCTGGATAGACATTTATATAGCCATTTAAGGAAGTGTGTACTCACGATTGTATACATTTTGTTCATTGTCAAAGCACATTCTGTTGGACAGGAATGAGGATTAAATGTCACATTGAGAAATAACTCATTAGTGATAAAATTTACAAACTGAAAACGATCTTACTGCTTTAGGTCTTTAGCAAAATAGTATTTTAGTTCCCACTGATTAAAATTGTAATAAATATTCGTTTTTAATGAATTGCTAATTATAAGTTACAATATTCTTTAGTATCTTGTCTTAAATGTAACGGGTTAAAAGTTCCAGGATTAACACTTTGTTTTTATACCCTTGCAGAGGGTATTATAATTTTGATCAAAAGTGTGCAACGCAGTGAAGGAGACATCTCCGACCCTATAAAGTATATATATTCTTGATCAGGATCACCTCCTGAGTTGATATAGCCATGTCCGTCTGTCCGTCTGTCCGTCTGTCTGTCCGTCTGTCCGTCTGTCCGTCTGTCTGTTTCTACGCAAACTAGTCTCTCAGTTTTAAAGCTATCGAATTGAAACTTTGCACACACCCTTCTTTCCTTTGCACGCAGTATATAAGTCGGAACGGCCGGGATCGGACAACTATATCCTATAGCTGCCATATAACTGATTGATCGGAAATGCCATAACTTTGGTGTTTGTTAAGTTAAGAAGTTGGGATTTCATATGGGTTTTATATTTGGCCAATCAATCCGACCTACCAAGTTTCATAAGGATCGGCCGACTATATCTTATAGCTGCCATATAACTGATTGATCGGAAATGCCATAACTTTGGTGTTTGTAAAGTTAGGAAGTTGGGATTTTTTATGGGTTTTATATTTGGCCAATCAATCCGACCAACCAAATTTCATAAGGATCGGCCGACTATATCCTATAGCTGCCTTATAACTGATTGATCGGAAATGCCATAACTTTGGTGGTTGTAAAGTTAGGAAGTTGGGATTTTCTATGGGTTTTATATTTGGCCAATCAATATGACCTACCAAATTTCAAAAGGATCGGCCGACTATATCCTATAGCCGCCATATTACTGAATGATCGGAAATGCCATAACTTTGGTGTTTGTAAAGTTAGGAAGTTGGGATTTTTTATGAGTGTTAAGAATGCATCATATGAATAATTTTGGAGAATATAATTTACAAAATATTCTGCAAGGGTATTTTAACTTCGGCTCCGCCCGAAGTTAGCTTTCCTTTCTTGTTTATTTTAATAATATTATATAATTTAAATGTCAATTTGAACGCAATTGGCTTTAGCTCTTATTCCTGCCGATTTACTCCGTCGTTTTTTGCACAGGAAAATATTTAATATATGTGCTGCTGTTATTTTCGTAATCAAAGTGTTTTGAAGTGAGCCATACTGAACGTTCATAAAAACGTTTCTTCTGCCTGGATTGGGACAATACAAATTTGCAAGCCTTTGGCCCTTCTCCCATTTCATATTCAAATTCAAATCGGCGCCGGCGCCACCTGCCAACCCATTGCTGTAGTTTTGCACGATCCGCTGCCATCGTGTAGTTGTTACCCCTCATCCGGACGCGACCCGATCCACCCCCGATCTGCCCCAGAAACTGCGAATAAAGGCGATCGCCAACGAAGCCACTGCGGTGTGGCCAAGGTTGGGATTGCAAGAACATTGTTCTCGTTAAACAGAATCATGTACTAAGGGCCCTTGGAGGTCGGTCGTGGGCAAAATGTGCGATCCGATTGCGGATGCGGGCCACACAGGAATAGGAATAGGAGAATCGAGAATCCCCCGTCCCAGATAATAAAGACAAGCCCGCTGCAGCGAGGCGATTTCATTGAGGATCGGTGCCGGGTTTCTAATGACATCTATGCAGTCTAGTCACCCGGCTATCTGGTCCTGCAGATTCCGGGGAGACGGTCCCGAAAACCGCAATGACCCCGATCGCCGCAGGAGCATTGTCCGATCGTCTAGCAGTTAAAGACAACTCGGAGGACGAGGCTGAGGACGAGGACCAAGATATAGATATGGAGGAGTGGCTAATGCGCCGACACCCCGCTGCGAGGTGAGCACACAGCCGCCTTTAATTGAGTTATACATTCGACTGGCCAACTGACCCTTCGGTTTCCTCTGCCAAAAGGTTCGCAGCAGCTAAGCGGACAATGTTTTGACATAAATAAATGCTTGAATGACTTTAAGTGATGGCAGTTTACGTTGACTTTCTATACCCGAACTCAGTTTGGCATGATTTATGGGGCACGATCCGGCGACTGCTCAAGACATTACTTTCGTATATATATGTGGGCCGGGGCGGACGGGGGATGGTTCCGATGCTAATTCGTATTCAGGTAGTGAGCGGAAAACAATAAATATATTCCCAGCCGTCCTTTATCGGCCCGAGCTTGGCCTGCGATATTATGACTTATAACAATGCACAATAACTGGATCAAATTTATAGTGGATATTAAGGTGATTAAGTATTGTTATTTCACAAATTGCTTGTCTTTTAAATATTCAAGGTTAAAGATATATGGCAACAGCAAACGCAAGCCAGTAAACTTTAGTTATACGAAATAGTAGTTACGGCTACTTTAAAATGCACATATTTTAAATTACTAGGAGACTTAGTACATTTATGAGTATATATTTTTTTGGGAAATCATAGTTAACTATTTTCATTTCGCTTTTCTTAAGATTAATCAAGGATCCCCTTTTGAGGCATTGAATTGATTAGCAGTTAATAAAGTCTAATAAATTTGCAATGCCAACAGACCACATAAACTGGTTTCATACATACACAACATATGCGGTTGAAATGTCAATATGTATCAGGCAATAATTAAACATATAAGTATGCTTTACAAAATGCAAGACAAAACATGTTGCATACTTTCGGGCTGAACAAGTTGTAAGTGGTGGCGTATGCGCGATCGTATAGAATTTAATGGATCTTAATAAATATGTATAAAAATAGCCCAATTCTGCAAAACAATGTACAGCTTTATTGTTAATGTAAATTTTTTTTTGTATTTTTTTTAGATTAGCTGAAAATAAATAATAGAATGAATATCAGTGTGGCAAGATTCCTTTGGCTAATTAAACCCATTTATTGTTAAGGAAGTTATAGTGCTAAAAGCTTGCTTTGAGTAAATATTCTATGGAATGCGTATTATAGATCATCAGGTCATCAAAACCCATATTAAACGGCTCTGATTTACCTCAATTGCTGCCAGCCTACAATGTGAAAAGACAACTAACAAAAAATATGTAGTCTAAGATAATGTTATAATACGATTCGAAAAAGTGTAATATTTTTGATTATCTTAGAGCTAGCTGATATTGAACTTAAAATATTATCTTTGATTCCTATAATGCCGTCTAATTCGTTTTATGTATCGTTTGTTTCTGAATTAAAATTAAATGTATTTAATTTATTTATATTTATTTAATTGAGAATAGTCCTGAGACTACATGTATTATATAACCAATTCGAGTAAGCTGACTTTACTTGATTCAAGATTAAAGACAACTATTTTTTAATGTTTTTTGTCTAATAAAATATTGTGAACAGCGCCTAATTTAGTATATCGTCATCAACCCTCGAAAAGTATCGATAAGTCCCTTTTGGTAGTGTTACCAGACTTATAATTATAGGCAGTCGAAATAGAGTCGTACTCCTGGGCAGAACGTGTTAAGACGCTTTAAGTTACAATTTAATATGTAATATATATTCAACCTAATTATCCCTAAATAAACCTACACCACTCGAAAAGCTACCCTTAACAGTTCAGAAGTGAGATTAGTGTGGTTGGATATGTGTGAAGCGGAGGAGTTGTGCCAAAAACTCTAGGAAAAGCAGCGAAAATCGTCGGCGTGGAAAGTTTGCAATGGGATGTGTTCCCAAAGGTCTATGTGACAACGGAAATTGCAGATTACGGATGTGTTCCAGTTCTACGTGGCAGGCGGTTTCAAGCGAAACAGATCGGGAGTCTTAGTGAACCCGTGGACTCAAGCAAAGGAGTAAGATCAGGATTCTTAGTGAGCCTGTGGCCGCAGAAGTCTCAAGAGAAGCCAGAGCACATACACACAAACCAGTTGTGAGTATTGGTGAATTTCACAATTCGAAGAAAATAAGAATTCTCTAGAAGCCGAATTCTCTAGAAGCATACAAGGAGTTTGTGTGTATTCGTAGAGTGAACAAGCAGATGCACAACTTTGTGAGGTACATATAGTTGTCTCGCTTGCACCTAGTAGTCAAAAATACCAGGAATTGCCAGAAATGCCGAAGATAGCAGAACTTAAGTGCGACGTGTTAAGATTCCTGCTAAGATCTAGAAACGCGTCAGTTTCGGGCACGAGAGCCGAATTGGTTCAAAGATTAATAGAATTTGAACAATCAGAGGACGTCGAGTTGCCAGCATCAGTGGGGCTCACCATGCAGCAAGAAGAAGCGATGTCAGCTCAGTCAGCAGCAATTTCTCAATTGCAAAACGAAATGAAGGAACTAAAGGACATGCTAGCGCAATTAGTTACCGTTCAAATGGGAAACGCAGCACCTGCACAGGCAGAAAATTATCAGCAGCAACAGCAGCCAATTATCGATTTGGATATCGACGAAATCAGCAACGAGAGGAACATTCCTGTACAGGCTACGAACAACGTGAGGCAAGCTTCAGTCAAGGAAATTGCCAACACCTTGCCAGAATATGATCCCAGCGACGACAGTGCCATTTCAGTCGAACAGTTCATCGATCGTGTCAACAAAGTGGTTGATGCCTACCAGTGGGACGAGAAGTTCCTGTTACTTGCCATTTATACCAGGCTAAAAGGTCCAGCCAAGATGTGGCTAGATTCATCACCCGTTCTACATACTACATGGAAGCACTTCGCCGATGCTATACAGGACGAGTTTGGTGCCAATCCAGACGAGGCAGAAGTGCATTTCAACATGGCCAATGCAACCAGGCGATCAAAGGAGACGGTAAAGGAGTACTGTTTCAGGATGTCAGCCCTTGGGGTGCGATACAAGCTCAGCGAGGCAGCGATCATCAGATATGTTCGCTCTGGTCTACAACATCGAGAATTGCAAAATAGTATTGCAGCAATTCATTTCTCAACAATGAAACAACTTCGAGATGCAGCCGAGTCTTATTTTCTTTACAGAGGCAGGCCGAGTACGACCCAGAAACCATATTCAACAAAAGCCAGCAACTTCGAGCAGAAGCAGGACACCGAAGTTAAGCCGCCAAGGTCGAAGGAATCCCTGAAGTGTTACAATTGCGGAGAAATGGGGCACTTTGCTAATTCGTGTCCAAAGGAGAGCAAAAAGTCACGCTGTACCAAATGCAACAAGTTCCACGAGCCAAACGGACGTTGCCAAGCTACGAATGTCATGCGTTTAGGAGCCGCAAATCAGGACAATCTGTTCACCCGGAAAATCTGCGTACACTCGCACGATTACAGCGCTTTCATCGACACAGGTAGTCAAGCCAGTCTCATCCGACAAGCAGTTGCCGAGCAAATCAACGCCAAGCGCCTCAAGTGCTCTATGAAGATAACAGGCATTTGCGGAGGTTCACGAATCCTTACAGAAGCGATGACTGTGGATATAGGAATCGATGGGAAGACGATCGCAGCAAAGGTGTATATAGCGGACGACGATCTATTGCTAGAGGATTTTCTATTGGGACAGGACGTCATCATCTCCGCTCATCTCGAGCTCAACTTTGAGTCAGGCGATTCAAAAATCCAACGAGCAGTCCATCAGCCGACAACCCCTGTAAATGCTACCAAGATCGTAAAGCTTCTGGAAAATTTTCAGAGCGACAAGGAAAGTGAGCAAATGCGCAGCTTACTGGAGAAGTTCGCCGATGTTTTCTCGACAGGATTGGAAGGCATAGGAAAGACAAGCGTGGTCAAAGCACACATCACCGTCGAAAGCAATCAGGTAGTAGCACAAGCCCCATACCGAGTTTCCGAGCCAAAGAAGGAAGTCGTTAGCAGAATGGTCGACGAGCTGCTAAAACAGGATGTGATCACGATGTCAACGTCAGAGTACGCCAGCCCGGTGGTGCTCATCAAGAAGCCAAATGGTAGCGATCGAATGTGCGTCGATTACCGCCGCTTGAATAAGCTGATAAAGAAGGAGAATTTCCCAGTGCCGAACATCGAAGAGCGTCTGCAGGAGGCGAAAAGATTTAAGTACTTCTCATCCCTGGATCTCAACAGTGGATACTATCAGATAGAGATAGCACCAGAGAGCCGAAAGTATACAGCGTTCATCACCACAGAGGGATTGTACGAGTTCAAGCGACTTCCGTTCGGATTGAAGAACGCACCTGCAGTTTTCAATCGACTCATGGCAGAGCTACAGAAGAGGGTGCAGAAAGGCGATATGATACACTACATGGACGACATCCTTATTGGCAGCCAAACATTTGATGAGATGTACGAGAAGCTTGCTAGGATCCTGAAAGTCTTAAAGGAGTGCGGATTAACTTTAAACCTGGACAAATGTGAGTTATATAAGCAGTCAATCACATTTCTTGGTCACCAGATACACGCAGAAGGAATCAGTCCTGGAGAAATTAAGACGAACGCCATCAGAATGTTTCCGAAACCAGCAAATGTTACCGATGTGAGAAGGTTTTTGGGTCTCACTGGTTATTTCCGAAAATTTGTTGCTGGGTATGCTATAATTTCAGCGCCATTGAGAAGTCTATTGCTCAAGGATAAGCTGTTTACTTGGAAAACGCAACAAGAAGAAGCCTTCGACGAGTTGAAGAATTGCCTAATCTCAAATCCAGTTGTCATTAGTTATCGCCTAGACGCAGAGCATGAACTACATACGGATGCCAGTGCCGTTGGTTTAGCCGGAGTATTGCTACAGCGTGAGCTGGATCAGCTGAAACCAATCGCTTATTATAGCCGAGCTACTTCCAAACCGGAGAAGAATTATCACAGCTACGAACTTGAGGCTCTAGCCGTCGTGGAGTCATTGGAGCGATTTAAATATTACATTTATGGCAAGAAGATAAAGGTTGTCACCGACTGTAATGCCCTTAAGACGTCGATGGAAAAAAGAGAACTAATACCCCGGATCGCGAGATGGTGGTTGCGTATTCAGGAATTCGACATAGACATCGTCCATCGAGCAGGAACCCATATGAACCATGTAGACGCACTCAGTCGAGCTCCATTCGAAGATGCTCGAGAGATGGATACTGCATGTCTGAAGATAGCAAAGACTATAATCGACGAAGAGGATTGGCTATTTTCTATACAACTACAAGACGAGAAGATTCAGAAAATTGTTGCAGACATGAAGTTTAAAAATAAAGCTGAAACCGACGAGTACGTGATTGAGCAAGATCGCTTGTTTCGAAAACATAACGACAATTTGTTATGGGTTGTGCCGAAGCAGTTAAGATTCCACATTCTACATGAATGTCACGATAAGGCCGGACATATGAGCACAGATAAGACAATGGCACGAATTCTAAATATGTTTTGGTTTCCCCGAATGCGAAACTATGTAAAAAGCTACATCAAGTCATGTGTGGGCTGTGCGCTTTATAAAACACCAGGTGGACGTCAAGAAGGTCAATACCACTACGATGACATCAAGCCGATCCCCTTTTCCACGATTCATATGGACCACCTGGGACCATTTCCAAGGAGTTCCAAGAGAAACGAGCATATTCTCGTGATAGTCGACGCATTCACCAAATTCACCATCGTACGAGCAGTGAAAAGTACAGCAACAAAACATGTCCTGGATGTCCTGCAAGAGGTAACCAGCTACCTGGGAATGCCAGATCGCATTGTCACCGATCGAGGAACAGCTTTTACATCCAAAGACTTCGAGAAGTACTGCAAATCAAACAATGTAAAACATATCTTAAATGCTGTAAGGACACCCAGAGCCAATGGTCACGCAGAGCGAACAAACCGAATCATCTTGTCAATGTTGTTGCCATCGAATGACATCGATAAGCGTTGGGATGACAACATTCGATCAATCCAGTGGAGCATCAATACCATGGTAAATAGTACTACTAAATGCTCCCCATTTCAGCTCCTGTACGGTTATGAACCCCGAGATATCTTGAAGAACGCCATAACCAACATCATTCAAAGCCAGGACCAAAAGATGCTAACAGATGCGGAATTGAATCAGCTTAGAGTAGATGCTGCGAAAACTGTCAACGATCATCGAGCTACTGCCAAGAAACGCTACGATGCCAAACATGCAAAGCCAACTGTGTACAGCCTTGGAGACCTTGTGTTGGTCGAGAATGAGCCATTCAGCACGGGCACATCTCGCAAATTGGAGCCTCGCTATAAAGGTCCTTTTATAATCAACAAGGTCCTGCCGAACGACAGATATCTTGTTGAAGATATCCCTCACGCACAACGGAAGCAGAGACACTACAAGTCGGTGTATTCGTCCGACAAGATGAAACGCTGGTGTGAGCTGCCACCAGAGGAGCCAGATGAAGATGACGACTTGGAAGATGATCCACCCCCTGAATCTTGCGAGGACGCAGAGATTTGTCAGGAGAGGCCGACTGTGAACAGCGCCTAATTTAGTATATCGTCATCAACCCTCGAAAAGTATCGATAAGTCCCTTTTGGTAGTGTTACCAGACTTATAATTATAGGCAGTCGAAATAGAGTCGTACTCCTGGGCAGAACGTGTTAAGACGCTTTAAGTTACAATTTAATATGTAATATATATTCAACCTAATTATCCCTAAATAAACCTACACCACTCGAAAAGCTACCCTTAACAATATAATATTTATTTAATGTAAAACAACAAAATAATTTTAATACTGTAAGTATTTTGTCAAAAATATTAATGAAGCTATAATTTCTATTCGTTCCGTTCTGACAGATTTAATTAACAAAATTGGGAGTGTATATATGACTTGCATTGAATATTTATTTTTGTATAATGCTGTTTTGTTATAATACTATTTCCATGTGGGTCTCTTAACTTATAAGTTTTATTTTTCACATATTTCTGCCCGAAATGATGTCCAGAAGTAAATGGCATAAAATATTACTTTAAGTTATTCTAAGATAGATATCTAACAGACCAAAAACATAAAACTATTTCCTTGGAGAAGTCTTATTTCAATAACGGTTTTAAATATATTCAAAACTTGAATATGTATTGAATAAATTTTACAAATAGAAAATCTCGTTCTAT
Organism: Drosophila kurseongensis; assembly: GCA_018153305.1. Taxonomy (NCBI): domain Eukaryota; kingdom Metazoa; phylum Arthropoda; class Insecta; order Diptera; family Drosophilidae; genus Drosophila; species Drosophila kurseongensis. The sequence goes on along the minus strand of JAECXX010000005.1, from coordinate 10,704,298 downwards.
ATCGGCAATAAACGGAAAATATTTGCAACTCTCATTTTAGATTGCTCAATAAGAATATATGCTCTTTAAAAGTAATCCAATTAGAAACATAAATATATTTAAGAATATCTTATTTGGCAATTTTGATAATAACAAAATTTATAACAGTTCAGTTACAGTGATAATTATGTACATTACAATAACTAAATTTATAAATTTAAATATTTTTTTTATTTTTTTCAAGTCGGTCCATCGAAAATTATGAAGCAGATGAAGAAGAAGATCTGTAAAATACAAATTTGTATTAATGCTTGTAATAACATTTTGTAATACTAAAATGATACACAAACCGTATATATTTAGAGTAGAACCCATACAGTCTGAATTGTCCTCGGCAATCTAAAAAAAAAGCGTTTTAATAACAATATCAAGAAGTTTGATTCTGACTTACAAACAATTGAATTTCTCAGGGAAAAACTTGTTCCATCCAATGCACAAAATTATATATTTCCTTTCCCTAGAAAATGTAATATTTTAGTGTTGTGAATCATACATGTCTTGAAATAAAAATAAATCATTAATTATATAATTATATGCTTACCTCTATTGAAAATCCATGTACGCTTACGATTTAAAAGAGCAAAGAGGAGGGAAAAGAATCCGCTGCCAAGTGGAGACAGTTTGTCTGGTTTGACTACCTGTTGGATGTGCACACAGTTGGAAGTGCTGAGGCTGGCCCGGCTCATCCATCGGATAAGAATCTTACTCAATGGATTGAAAATGAATGAATCAATTTCATACCAAAATCAAGTTTATTTTTGTCTTAATGTCACGAATCAAGAATGCATCGGCATTTGGGCTTTCCACATCTGAAATATCAAGAAGATTCACCGTAAGATAAAGAGTTTCCGGTCAAACAAAATAAATGACACAACGGGCTGGCTACAGTGATGACTAGAAATTGAGGTCCTAATGAAATATTTATGGGCCTTCACAATTAGAAGTAGTATTATTTAGTAGTATTAAGTAGTCTTAGAAGTAGTATTATGGCTTTCGACTACTTAAAGCAGTATTTTCTAGCTATTGCCTCAAGGAAATTAAATCAGATAATGTGGTCAATTTGATTTTTATATCTGTGCCATTTAAAAAACTTTAAAAAAAAACAGTCCATTAACAAAATCTTGATAAAATCTTAGAGCCAAATAAATGAACTAAACCATTTTTATTACACATTAAGCATTTGCATGCTGATTTTCTATAGAAAATAAGATGAATGAAGCTAACTGAATTTATGAAGTTGTTCTTAAAATGAACAATATTACAATAATAGAAAAATAGATAATACAGAGTCGGGTTAGTTATAAATATAACAAAACTGTCTGTTAGTAAAACATTGGTTGTCACATATTCGAGGCTTTGCTGTACCGAGCGGCAAAAGTTTTCAAAACAAAAGAACTCCTAAATGAAGGCCCAATACATTTGGGCTGTTGAACGGGCATACAAACCAAATAAACACGTCGGTTTCCATTCGTTCCCCACACTTCACGGCCAGCTAATTAATGACGTTGGTCAGTCGGTCCGGTTTCCTCGATTCCTCGATCCCGATCCCGATCCCTCGATCCCAACCGATCGGACCGGGGCAATATAGAGTGCAGGCCCTATAGAGTGATGCCATTTTGGTTTTTGGTTTTCGTTTTGGTTTTGGTTTTTCGGTCCGGGCTTCGGTTTTTTTTCCTATACTCTGGTGACGGTGTCGTAAGTGAAGTGCCAATAAACACGTGATTTACTTAAGCTGTGATCGAGCGGCAGGGACGTGGGCTCTCTGTGGATCTCTGGGACAGTCAAAATCATGGGCCTTATCGCTGCCATCGGCCATCAAGATGCCGCTCATTAATTTTAAAATTAGGCGGGTTTTCAAGAAGAGAGAGAGCCCCAGAAATGATGTCCACCTTTGGCTGAAGACCGACTAAACTGGCCATCCCAAACCCCTTGATGCTCCATCCCAAACCCCATTCCCCAGTTCCCTTTCCCAATTCCCGAAGAGACCCCGCGATGCATTGCGACCGACCATGAGTGCATAAATTAATTAAGTCGGTCGGAATGGGAACGTGTCGACCTTTTGTCTGGCATTGTGGCGAAGATGGCGGCTGTGGCTCAGAGACCCACTCTGCGGACCCGGTTGCACGTATAGATACAGATACATGTGCCGTAGGACGTAGGACGTAGGACGTTGTAAATTAAAAGCCGCGGCCGGGTCCTTTATATGCAGCTACGCCGCAGACTGAGTCATTTGCATTTTGCCGACCAGGCCAGCCTGATTATGAAAGATGCTGCGTGGGTGATAAATGGTCGTTGTCAGTCGAAAGGCGAGAACCCCCTTCTTCGGCCCAGCGATTGTTGCACTTTCAAATCCCGGATTGGACTGGACCGGACCGGCCTGGTCCTTTCAACCCCATCGTCATCGTTAACGCCAACGCTAACCCCTTGCTGGGAGATTAGCTGCCGTCCTGCCAAATTTATTTGTGTGTTCATCCCTCGACTGCTGACAAGGGCCGTGGCCGAAAGCCAATGCCAAAGGCTACACAAATCTAATAGATCCCGATTGAGATTTAATTATTTCACTTAATTTTCTGGCTGACTTCGTTCGCTTAACTCGCCTGTCCGTTCATCTCCGCCTGACTTCGCTGAACAAGTTAATGAAGCGAATAAATTTCTTGGCAATTATTTTGCGGATTGTTTTAATTGACCGCAAGATGCCGCGGGGCTGGCCTTGCCTGCATAGATAAATGACTGACTAGCCAAAGGAATCAAGAGGATAAGACGTCAAGGGCCGCAGCAGGAGTTCGCTAATTAACTAATTGGCAAGTCGTTAACTCATGAGCTGAGGGGATTTTCCCCTTCGGCAGCAGCTTCACCTGCAATTTGTGTGAGTCCACGTCCAGGTCCACATCTATTTTATATTTTTTAAGGCCACTTTCTCACATAAAAACTGACTTTGTTTATGATGAGTGATTGTTATGAGTTGTCAAAAAGGCATGCCACACGGCCACATGTGTAAAGGTTTTCCAGAAGGGTTTTGTGATGGCCATGGCCGTTAAGCAGGAAATCCACCAGGATCTGTTAGAGTATGCCGTCAACATATGCAAATAGACTTGTCTACGGAGTCAAACTGAAGGTGGCCGAAAGGACCAGGGACCGAGAACCACGTGACTGCAGCGGGTTTTCCACCCTCGATGAAATACCCACCGCTGTCGACACCGCCCCCTGATAACAATCAACCCTGTGCGGCGGCTTCGGCGGGAGTTTACTTTAATGTTTTGACAGTAAAATAAACATATCCAAGTGCGGCTCTCATCACACGAGTGTGGGTGGATCGGTGGGTGGTTCTTTGGTGCGCATGCACGAGTACTCGTACCCATTCCCATACCCCCAACTAGTACCAATGTGGCAGGGTACACACATGTTAATACCAGAGGAGGAGGGGGTGCCAAGCACATAGATGTCAAATATAATTCATCATCCTGGCAAAACATCAAAGCCAGCCCTTGCAATGACCAAGGACCAAGGACCAAGGACTGTGGACCAGGGCACAAGGCTACCGGCATAAGCAAACACAAAGTCGCCAACAGCATCATTATCAGTTGGGCGATGCTTTTTGCCCGGTCAAGTGAGCCAAGCCAAAAACCTGAGTGCCGTCTGGCTGGGGTGTCGAAATGAATGGAGTACACTGAAATAAGTAGACCACAAAAATGAGCAGCCGAAATCATTGACCTTATGAATAAGTGGAATTAATAATTATAAAATTTTTATTTTATTTCTTAAAGGTTTCAAGGGTTATCATAATTTTGTAAGCCTAAAAATAAAAGCAGTAACCTATTTTTTTTTTTTAGCAAAAGTGGTTTTATTTTAAGATAATACAAAAAATTATTTAACTGTCAACGCCAATTGATTTGGAAAATTTATATCCCATGCAACAAGGTATGGTATTCCAACACTGGACAATTCTTTTCCAGGGTTTTAATCAAAAAACCAAAAAATGAGTTCATTTTTTCGTCCTTTTTAGCCAAAAATTTGCCAAAATAAGAGACACAGCCAAAAGAACGACTTTTTTGTGCAGCTTAAGACTTAAACTATCAATTTCAGGTTGATTTGGAAGAATTTTTTTTTTGACCGATTTTCGAATTTTTCATAAGGGGTACCATCATCATTTTTTGCGAAAAATGGACAAAATCTCCATTTTTGAACTGTGAATACCAATCGATCAGAAATTTTATAACGAATTCAACGAGGTATGACATTCCAACATTAGAACATTATTTCGCCGGGTTTTTATTTAATAACCAAAACTATAGTTGATTTTTCGGAGTTTTGACCTAAACAACTTTTTTCAAGGGATTTTTGTCTTAACTCAGTCAAAATAAGAGCCACAACCAAAAGAATGACAGTTTTGTGCAGATGGGGACCTAAACTACCGGATCCAGTTTGATTTGGAAGGCTATTATAATTTTGGTCAGAAGTTTGTAACGAACTTAAGAAGATATTTCCGATCGACATAATATAGCCATGTCCGTATATTTTTATACCGTTTACATGGTTAGGATAAAAACTATAGTCTTACAAATTTCGCAGCTACCATTCATCTGACATACTGGCCGTATGGTTCTCAGCGATCAAATAAATTTGCTACATTTGTATCTGCAAGGGTACTTAAACTTCGGCTTGCCGAAGTTAGCTTCCTTTCTCGTTTTTTGATAAACTCTGAGGGCTCACAGAGAAAAGAGCTGCTCTTAGGTCGAAGGAATCGCACGACGTCCTTTTAAATAATTAATGTCAATTAGGACCAAATCTAACTTTGGCCATCAGTCCGCCCGAAGGACTCAGGACGATTGCGACGCTTAAAACGGTGTGAACTCTTACTCGCCTACCTGTTCTGCCAACGGAACTGCCTGCTGTTGGGCTGTCTGTCATAAATATTTTATAACATCAATTACCAAGCACTTAACTTTCATGAATTTAATACGAAAGCTTCAGCTGCTGTTTCTGTTGCTTTTGCTTTCGCTGCCGAGGGTAGACACTCATTTATCTTCTGTGCCAATGACGAACAATCAACACTCAGCACTCGATGTCACTTTTTCCCTGTTTTCTTCGTTTTCTTCGATGGTACAAGTGTAAGCCGGAAAATACACACATCTGCACACATATGTTTATAGTGTCGATATCGAATCCTGGTCCATAAGGATCGACCACCGCCACAACCCCCCAACAAAAAGGGCCACACTTTTCGATTTGTGTTTGGAAAAAAATACCAAGACTGCCGTGATTTACTTCCCCTTCGATGTGAGAAATCCCAAATAAAATAAAATTAAATACGCATCAGGAGCACAAGTGCTTAAGGCCCGCGGCCAGGTCTCCGGGTCTCCCTCGTCTGGCTGATAAAAACAATATCAATGGAACACCCGAAAACCCTCCCTCTCAAACCCAAAAGCCCACCAAAGGACGACCGTCTGGGCCAAGATTGGAGGCAAGGCTAAGCCATACAGTCACTGTATCGGATGAAGCCGGCGCGTGCCGATGACGCACAATTCCCCCCATTGATATTCATGGTCGATTTTCGGGCCGATATACTACTCGTTCCCGTTCCCTTTCCCGTTCCCGTTTCCCAGACCAGACCAGACCAGAGCGGAAAACAAAACGGTGCACACATAAATAAATAAAATTTATGGCAGCTAACATCGGTGACCCGTCCCAATTGGATTTCGGGGCACTTGTAGTGGGGCTTTGATATGCCCGATTATTTCTATTTGATTGTTTGATTAGATCGGAGGGCCGGAATCCGGTGAAATGTGGCCAAAAGAACAGCCACGCTTAGTGGCATATGTTGACTAAGTTAGTCTTTCGGTTGTGGGGTGGGCTCTGTAGTGATTAATTTGATTGGAAGTAGAGTGATAAAAATATGCTGTTAAAAATAAAGGGTTTTTATTTCAATTGTGAGTAAGTTGTCACATTAAAATTTTATATTTGTTAATATAAAAATAATTTGTGGGGTGGGTTCTGTAGTGATTAATTTGATTGGGAGAAGAGTGATAAAAATATGCTGTTAAGTAAAGGGATTATTTATTTCCATTGATAATAAGTGAATCATCTAAATTATATAATTAAGATGTATACTTATTTATAATTTATAATTTATATTTATTTAATTTATACGAGTATAAATCGTATCTAGTGTTTTTCGATTCATAATAATTTATGAATGTATTTTGGTGAATAATAAGAAAACTTCCTTATTGAGAATTGGAAATCGTCTTAGTTACAAGTCTTTAAAAAAATATTACAGTAATAATAATTAAAAATTCCAGAAAAAGGATTTAAATAATATTTATTATGTTTGAAGAATAAATAAATCAGGAAACATTAATATTTTCCTGAATTGTATTTCCCTTTTTCTCCCTAATTGTGGCAGCTATTAATTTCAATTAAATGAGCAAGACAAACTCCTGGCTGTGCTTGCCCCTTGAAGTACTATTTAACTAATCTGGGTACAAGGACGCACCCCCGCGAAGAAGGATTGATTTCCCCCCCCCCAGCCATTGTACGGAAAACTCTAACATTTATTCCGGCCAAGTCGAAAGGGCTCTAAAGTCTCGGTTTATCTAAATGCTGCATTGTGCTGCTAAAGTGTCCCCTGAGATTTTCCGAGGCGTTGAAGCGTGCCACCCCGGTTTTGGGCCAACAAAATGCAGTGGTTTCCGGTTCGCCAGCGACCCCAGGCCCGCAGCCATACAGTGGGAGTTAATTCGCCAAAGTCAGTAACCTCATCAAAGAACGGCTAACCGTCTGTCTGAAGTCGGGGGGTCTCTCTCGGCTTTGGCCTGCTGCTGGGGGTGTCGTCTACTCCAACGCTGCCACATTAAATTCACGCCAAACGACGTGAGGCGCATATGTTTATGAGTCTCGTCGAGATTGAAAGCCAGGAGTGGAAATCGAGTGGAGTGGCATGCCCATGGTTAACCGAAAGCGAGGCAGGACGCTCCGTGCATAAAAGCCTCATGGTCACCGTTTGCCGTTTGCCGTTTGTCGATGCTGCTGGCTGGCTCTTGGCTTTCTCTCCTCGCCGCACGCTGCCTGCTAATGGATTTCGTGGCACTGCCAATTGAAGGGTTAGGGATACGGGAGAAGTCCTCTTCTGGCCGCGCAGCATGCTTTCAATTTACTTCCACTTCCTCCACCAAACGCCCGGCTCTGTTATTGTTGTTGCTGTGACTTACGCACCGTGAATGAATGCCAAGGGCGCAGGGGGCGGGGCAGGAGGTGGGATGCCTCAGGACGATACACACAAAATAATTATAAGTTCTTTAATTAAAAGGAAAGTTCAAAATATTACCCACATCGAAAGATAATTTCTTGTAAAATAAAATAAAATTCAACAAAAACAAGAATTATATCCATCAGAATTAAACCAATATATTTAGACCAGTCTTCAACACTTTATGTAACTTCATGTTTGTTTGTAATAATCCGAAAGTTTGTTTTAGCTGACAAGCTAAGAGTATACACTAAACTAATAAAAAACAAGAGAGAACGCTATAGTCGGGTGCCCCGACTATCAGATACCCGTTACTCAGGTAAAGGGAGTGCGAGGGAGATGGAGATAGAAACTTTGATCACGCATAACTTTTTAACGAATGGTCCGATTTGAAAAATTTCTTCTACATTTCGATAGGTATTGATAAACACAATAAAACTGCATTTTTACTTTTCCGAAATATTTAAATTTTTAAAATCGTATACAAGCGATTGTGGGCGTTAAAGGGGGCGTGGCACCTTTTTGAAACAAACTTGCGCTGCGTAGGAACTCCTAGAATCTGCATGCAAAATGCCAATCTTCTAGCTTTTATAGTTTCCGAGATCTCAGCGTTCATACGGACAGACAGACAGACGGACAGACGGACAGACGGACATGGCTAGATCGACTCGGCTAGTGATCCTGAACAAGAATATATATACTTTATAGGGTCGGAAACGCTTCCTTCTACCTGTTACATACTTTTGCACGAATACAATATACCCTTTTACTCTACGAGTAACGGGTATAATGACAATATAAAAATGTATATAGAATTTTAATTGCTTCACTTTATTGTATGTTAAGAGAAAGTTGTTAATAATCTATGCAATCTGAACTTTAAATCAAGTTGTTCCAATTCGTAATAATATTTTAATTTACAAGTTTTAAGAGAATAAATATTTCTGTAATATTTATGAAAGGAAAAAAAAATTTCAACACCCAACATATGCAAATTGATAACACTTAACCAAGAAGAAACCTATTCTAAATATACTAAATGCATTTTTGCAAACATATCTTTCTACCTTAAGGTCCTGTTACATTTTTCTTCCAGTGTATAGCCGGGCTTTCGGTGCACGCGACTTTCACACTAACGTAATAAAGAGCTCAACGACACTCAAATTGAATACGTCTCATGGTGCGAATGCCGTAATGATTTTCTATGTGGAACTCGATGCAGATAATGGGGCGACGTACCAACCCACCCACCACCCAAACCCGTCCCCCAACCACCCATCCACTCCCCCTTTTTCGAGGCCACCCCACGAAGCGTCTGCGGGCTGGGCGTTTTTGTTTTTGTTTGCCTGGTGATAGAAATTAACCCCTCAATTGAGGTTGAATTTAATTTGGCGCAAAATGGCAAGGGGGTGTGTTCCATCCGGCGAGTGTGTTGTGTGTAGTGTGTGTGTGCTTTCCCTTTTCCGGCGGCTGCTCACTTTGCCACCGAAAGTAATATCGCTGTTAACGCTAAAGGGCCATTGTCAAATTGTCTCTTATTAATTATGATGATGCGTGTGCCGTGGCTCCGTTGAAGTCGAAGTCGAAGGGGTGGTGTTGGATTGGAATGGAATGCAAATTTCTGGGTCTGGTTCTCTGGGCCTGGCGTCTTTAACGTAATTTATTGCGCTCTGCTCACAGGCAGGCTTACGGCTTATTCGGCACATTTACAGTGAAAAGTTAAGGCCGGCAGGGTGTTGCGAGGTCTATATCTGGTGTGACTTTCCAAATCCTTCTGTTTTTTTGGCCGGCGGGGGAGGGGGATGAGCGAATGGAGGCCGGAGATAAGGTGGGCAGAGATCCCGGACTCCTCGGCCTCCGGGTGAATTGATTTGGGACGAAACTATGCAAGGCACCCATGCAAAGTTTGCTTAATTTAGCTCAGACAATGGGGCTCCGTTGAACAATGGCGCACAATGCCATCATCGGGGCACAAGCACACTCTTGTGGTGACCAGACCCCCACAATCGCTTTTTGGGGTCCCTTCGAATGCAATTCGACAGCTTAAACTCCCGGGGGAATTTCGAATTAAGCCGGCTAAATATTTCTTATGCAAAATTTTAATTGAACGGGGTGAATTTCTTGTCTATAAAACTTTAAATCTTTAATACTTAAAGATGAGGTTTAAAATCTATCCTAAGCGAGCAAGACTCTGTTTATAAATTATAGCCAATTCTAAAACCATTTTATAGTAATTAGATAAAAAGAAAATTAAGTTTAAGATACCCAATTTTAATTTAAGAGGCTTAAGATTATTTAAATGTTTCAGATAAAATATTTTGTTTATATAAAACTATAAGGTTAAACAAAATATATTTAGCCAGTATAAAACTTTTAAGAACCGATTCAATATTAAGAAGTTATATTAAAATTATTTAGAAATATTATATATCAAGCTAAGGTAATGTAATTCAAATTCATAACCTGCGTTTCGAATACCTTTCAAACACAAAAATGTGTTTTCTGACTCTTTACCTAAATATAAACTTTTTAAAAAGGAATAACAAACTTAAGCCCAAGAGCTAAGTTTTTGCAGTACTTAAAATTAAGGTATCTCTTAGTCGAAACCATAAAGTTCTGTAAAGAGCTCCTAATTAGCCCTTCACATTCATGACTTGTGTTCCCAAAGCCCAGCAAGTGCTATCTGTGACCAAAGTAAGCCAGCGGACACCTCAGGTGTTGCGGGATGCCACATCTCTCAGGCGCTGGCTGACCCCCAAAGCGCCACAATTTATGGAGTCGCAGCAAGTCGCCTAGCGCCCGCTGATCGCGTCTTGCGAATCGCGTTCCATTCACTGGCGATATTTCACTGCTTTATTAAGTTAATTTCATATATCACAACTGCAGGCGCCAGTCGCTTGTAGGGCATCTGAGTGGATATTCCCGCGACATCCCCGTTTAGAGCACTCCTTTTGACCACGACGGGCTGTGGTGCGCAGCTTGAGCTCGTTACTTTGATGCATTTGGGGCGCGCGTTTATTTGTGGACGCCACTTGAACAACAGCGGGGAACTGCACTGTACAAATTTCTTACTCGAAACTACAGGTTCCGAAAATTGAAATAGTTCCATTATAAAATTCTTTACTTATACTTAAATATACCCCTTTTAAAATTTTTAAAGATATTTCTTGCTTGAAGAATAATATTCCTAAATTCAAAATCTACCACTAGCTTGCCAGTATTTTCTAGTTGATGTAAAAATTTATACTTCGAAAATACGTAGATACTTTATTTTTACTATTTAGTATTGACAATTATTTAAAAAGTTATTGGTTAATATGTAAATATTTTATTTTTAAATTTATTGATTGACTTAAATAAAATGTAAGACATTTTTTATTGTGTACTTCTTACTCGCTGGCCAGGCTAACTGGCGTTCTGGCCTTTGCAAGTGCACTAAAACAAGCGACTGGGGCTCGATTAAGATAGCTCACCAAATCTGCGGCCCGAACAATGCCCAAATTGGCAACATCACTCAATTGATTTGCGGCGACCCCCGTCTCCCTGAAAAGTCGACTGTTTCTGTTTTTTATGCCGGCGACCGCCCATTAGCCACATGCGCGCCTGCGTGACACAACGGCATCAATCAAAGTTTCACCCGTTATTCCCCATGACGTATGTGTATGTGTGGGTGGTGGTGGTGGATTTATGGGTGGGGGGGTTGGAGGTGACAAGGGCGGTATCCGCGGTTCGACTTTGCCATAGGCGTGTATTGGATTTGTTTGCCTGTGCCGGCTGCGCGTAAAAAGACATTTTGACAAATTCAAGTAGCGCCATCTACACTCGACTTTAATAGCTTTTATACTGCTTGTCACGATATTTCATCAGTCAAACGGGGCCGTGGCGTGGCCCAAACCCAAACCACGGCCAACACAAGAATAAATGGATTGACACACATGGCACTGGCATTCGTGGCAGGAGGGGCCTATAAAAAATAAACCTAGAGGAAGCGCGAATTTTATTCGATGTTATTTCCATTTGAAAATGAGTTATTGACACATGTAGCCACCCCCGAAAAAAGGGACAACGCGTCGCAACCGCAGGACCGGGTTCCCGATCCCCCAATCCCCGGATTCCCGGATTCCCATTCCCCGATCCCCGGAAAACTTTGGAACATTGCGTGGGAGCGGCCGGGCAAAGAGCGCGCATAAATTTTGGCTGCCAAAAGAAAAAAACAAAGGGGGACTCCCCTTGGTTTTCCCCCCATTACACACTCAGATTGCGATTTGCCTGCTTTCTTTTCTCCGATTTGATTTATTTTATTTGCTTTGTGCGGCGCCGCAAGTGCTTCGCCCAATGGTTTATTAATATCGTAGGCGTTGCTAGTAACGTGCCGCTTGTGTTTGGCGAAGTGATTCGCCAGCCGGATACGTTATTATATTATATTCCCACAACGGGGCCGGTGAAGGGCGGTTAATCAAATATCCCTCATTATGGTCGTTATGACACAAGTTATTCGCCTTGATGTAAGCGTTTGTGGGGATAGTTTAGCTAATTTGGAGATTAAGTAGTGGGTAAACTTCCAATCGAAAATGATTTTGGGTTATATCCTAAGACCAGTGAATCTTTTTTTTTTTTTAATTTAATTTATTATTAATAGTCAATGATTAAAACTATAACCAAAGTGGGTGAAGTCTTATTCAGAACCTCATTCGATTTAAGCAATGTCAATTTATCATATCTTTGAATTTCCTATTTGCATTCAATAATGTAAACCAATAAAGTATTACTGATATTAGTTGATTTTTTGGATTATAGTAATTTAAATAAATAGAAACGAATAGATTTTTTTTTTTTTGTAATATAACATATATTTTATTTATACGTTGATCAGCCAATTAAATGGCTATAAAACGTAGGGACTATAGAGTCGTTTGTAATTTGAAGATTTATTTTAAAATACTTAGGAATAATTTTGTAATTTAAAATATATTTTGAGCTTTTCAGCCTCCTTACTGTATGAACATATATTTTAAAATCAGTTTTACCCAATCCGTTTTGATGCATATTCTTAAAGTTTCATTTAACTACAAAGCTTGAAGGACTCCAATGACCCTGAAAATCTTATTTACCAAAAACTGCCCCTGGAAGAGCGATGTTGCATTCCCATCTAGACTAAAGCATATGGAGCAGGATGACAGAACTAGTTAGATGACTGATTGATGAAGTAGATGAACGAACGAACAAGTGATGAAGCGGATTGCGTACGTGTGTGCCGCATTAGATATTCATACGCACCGTGGTCGGGATAGATGTATGTAGATTGCGTATGGGGGCGATGAGACGACGAATGTCCTGGGGCCGCCCAGGCGCTGTTGCTGTCTGATAAATCACATATTTTCGCTGATCAAATCAATCTAATTGACATCACTCAAAATGATGGCGGAAAAGTTTCCACATTCATTTTCGCATTCGCAACAAAAAAAAAAGAAAAAAGAAAATGCGGATAAATGAGTTCCACCCCCACGAACGCCCCGGGGTCTGTTTTGGTTTAATGGTGGCTCTGTTTTGCTCTTGTGGTGCGTTCCCATTCCGCAGAATCCAGCATCCATCTCCTCATCTCCTCACCTCCCATTTTCCATCTCCCAGTTGCCTATGCGGTAAAGCAGCGTGATTTATTTTCATTCCGATGGCAACGCCACCCAAATTCGACGCTCCGTCATCCTGACATTCGAATTGAAATGCAAATTCTGACGAATGTGCGCTGGTTTTTGCGCACATGCCAGGATGGAGTGGAGCGGTACCAGGAGGGCAAGGACATGGGTGCGGGCGTGGGTGTGGGAAAATGGGAGGACGACGGATTGACTGACGAATGACTCCCGGCAGCCAGCGGCGACAGTAGGCGGTAAATGAGCGAGCTATCCATGTGTGTTACATTCTGGATACCACACTCGTATATACACCATGCATCAATGTACATCTACACACACATACACACACTCTCATGTGCCGAATCCATCCACATAGATATGGATTTGGATTTGGAATGGCATATGGGTATACGTATACCTTCGCATGTGCGTATCATTTCACATGCATCCAACGCCATTTGAATTGAATAGCATCTCATTTACTCTCGCATCATTATTTTTTATTCGAATACCTAAGACTCTTAAGGACGAAATCCGACTGCCGGCTGCCAGGCCGTGTCCAATCGATTACTGGAGTGAGGTGTTGCCTCAATCCGAATATATCGAATGAGTTATCATTTAAAGTGGATTCAAGTACGCAATCTAAGGCTTACATAATCACCTATTAACTTGAAAGGATTATTAAAAATTCTTCAACTCAAATTAACAAATGAAGATGAATGCAAGTTATTGCATAAGACTTTTACCTTCAGAGAGTATTTTCGAAAATTTTCAAATCGAGCAAATAGCTAAAACCGGGTGTACTTTATTTATAAAGTACAAATCTGTATAAAGAATTCTTTGAGCCGCCCTACCGCAATAAAAGTGGTAATAAAAATGTAGAAGACTACAATGTTAAGTAAATCCTAATTATTATTACTGATCCAAGGAGACATTGTAAAGCTAGTTTATATTACAACTAAAAGTTTGGCATTAAGTGCAACAAAAAATATTAAATGTTTTATGTAAGCCATATTATGGGTTCAGTTCAAAATGTTTAAGCTTTTCTGTTAATGGTGTAAAACTAACATTTAATTAAATTTAAGCCCGTCGGAATCTTAATATTTCTTCTCTTATTACTTGCCTAAAGGAGGCCAACTTTAGGACCTAACATTGTCCACTGCCCATTTTTCTATCCCCACTTATTAAGGTATAAAGCCTAACCTATGTACTTGGTACTATGTTACATACATGGCAAACACTCACCCTGAAACCCCTGCACTGGATCCATCCTCCGCCTCTAATGAAAGCCTCGTCGGTTAATTCAACATCTGCAAAATGCAAGGATGTAGATATTTTTAAAACAATGTCTGTTACCAGGCGGGCCTACTTAAAGCCGGCATCATCCGCTTGGGCAGGAGCAGGAACAGGAACAGGAGCAGGAGCCCGTCCATCAGGCAGGACGTATGTAGTACGTGGTGTCGGCCAGCATGTAAATGCTGCTTACAGGCCCAGACAATATTAACAATTCCCCGCAAGTTGGCCGACACTGTACTCGAAGGGTCCCTGGATTTCAGTATGTGTGCGGACATTATATGCACATAAAGTGCTCTGCTCCTTCAACTGCAAGCCCTCGTCCTGCGACCCTCGTCCTTCGTCCTTCGCGACACTCGTGGCAACCATGTTTGTGTTTTTGTCCCCGCCATAGTCGCTGCTCCTTGGCCACGTTAACAACTGTATCCCTTGTGGGCGCTCTCGTTTGATGTAGACGAGGATGTCCTTCGTGCCCTGTAGGAAATGCTGCCTGGCCGTGTCCTGCCATCGTCCTAAAAGTATGCTGCAATATTTTTCAGATTTTAACGAAGATCGTAGGGTAGAAAATTTATGAACATTCAGGGATGAAATTCCAATAGATATGCTTATATGAGGGTGAGCTATTTGTAATTTATTGATTACAAATAAATAGAAAATATTAAAATTATCCAAACTTCTTCTCATTTATAGGTTGTAAATGCTCTTACAAATATTTTATAGAACATATTAAGTATGATGTTGTACATATAACTAAAAACGATTCCAAAACCTTTTTGTTGACAAAATGAATACCAATATTTACATCTTGTTTTCCTTAGAAGTAAAAGTTTTCCTTAAATGTAAAACTAGTTTAAGGAAGCCTAAAAAAGCATTGTAAAGTTTTTAAAGTGTTAAAATATTTTAAGTTTTTTTTTCAGTTCAATCCTATAATTTCATAAAAAACTTATGTTTCTTAATAATTCGTATTTTTTTTAAATATTTATATTGACTATGCAATTTAAAGTTTTAAGTTATTGTTGTATTGCAAATTCTTGTACCTGAAACTATTCTTAATAAATGTTGCTTAAAAATAAAGCCAACATAAAATGCTGTCTCAATTCCGTGCACTGAAACTCATTGAAAAACTATGGACTGTTTCCCTTATAGTCCATCCACATATGAACAATCGTGTGTACCTAACACTCATGTGGATGTGCCTCGTGTGTGTTGTTCTTGGACTGCCACTGCCGCTGTCAGTGACGTCGTCGTCGTCGTTGCCGTTGCCGTTGTCGTTGTTGTTGTCAGTGTCGGTCTCGGCGGTCCAGTCGCTGGTGGAGGCAAAGTTGTTCAAGTGGCAGCTTAATTCGCATAAAATGAAAACACGCTGTCTACATTGTTCCTACAACTTTTGGAGTTTTTTATGGCACTTAAAATGGCTGCTAGACAAAGGCTTAACAAACGGCTACTGCAGGATCTACGGCTCCTGCTCTCACACTTTATTGCGTCTGTGCTGGCGTATGTGCTCCTTTTATTTTGGCCCACTTGAAGACAATAATGGCGTATCTAACAGGCTTATTAAAGGTGGTCTAGTCAAAAAAAACAACAAACGTAAAGAAAAAGAAAAATGCAATCTCCAATGGTAAGAGAAAACCGGTTGGTACCCGGGGGTCTTTGGCTGATTCGCTACGTGGATATGGATATGACCTCTTTTAAAGTGTCGCCCCCACAGCAACACTCCTGCACGAAAATCAATAAATGCAAATTCATTTTTATTGTTAACATTTAAATAAAAGGTTGGACTTCATGGGCAGTATACAATGTAAAAAGCCGGGGAATGCCACCTCCGATAAACCAACATCAATGAAAGCACTCACATTTTTTTATAAATTCACTGTTCTTCATCCGCAATCGCCAGACCTTTGCGGGCGCAACTCCATTTCACCCAGTCCACCTTTCACACGGACATCAGACATCAGAGTGTTAAACGGAAAGTCCGCAAATAATCGACTACGGTGAATCCCAGTTTTAAAGCAGGAAATTCAAGGAATTTAAGGGCTCATTTTCTGGTAATGCAATCAGTTTGAAATATGTAAGTCAATTTAATTTTGAACTAACGCCATGTTAAGGAATCATTTCAAACCGCTAATAAATAATATAAAGCATCACATTTTAAATGCTTAAAAGTCGAGTTTGGAAAATATCAATTGTTTATGATATTATTTCTGTTCATGAGAAAAATTCAATTAAAAATATAATTTTATCTTCGGAAAAGTTAAATGACAAAGAAATGATCACCCTTATGATGAGCTAGGGTTAATAATAAAGACATTATTTAAGAATTTTTGTAGAAAACATTTCATTTACTTCCTGCAATTGGAGTCTGGTATTTTTTAATAACAGTCAAGGGGTTGCCACAAAAAGCGTGCCAAGCGAATGAACAGCTTAATCGCCAGCACGAACGCTAAACACTGTAGCGGTGGCTCCCGTTAAAAGCGACCCCTAAAAGCCATAAACTAAACCTGTTCCCCCAGCTGATAGTTGGTCTTTTCATAGCTGGACGATTTTTGAAGAAGTCTCAACTGTTTACTTAACGACTCCCTAACTAAATTCAAGATTTCTAGAAATGCAAAGATTTCTTTTATTTTACATTTTCTAACATCAAAATATAAATCAAAAATAATTGCAAAGACCAAAAATCAAAGATAGCTGTACTAAACTAGTTTTCATAAATCACTGCTAAATACATTTTCGTAATAAAAAAATATGTAAATGTGTTTCTTTACTAATTATAAAAATGTATAAAAAATATATATTAATCATTGAAATAATTATAACAATAACCACGCGCAGTATTTTTGCATCGCCTCGTTCAAAACAAATTCCACATTTAATGGTGAGAATGGGTTGAAAGCATTAATAAGTTATGTTTGTTTAGAAAAAAATTAGCAATCTTTCGCAATAATTTACACTCTTAACAAGGCTTTCCCGAAGAAATGTGCGTGCAGTGGCGCTCTTCATTAAAATAAAAATTCATTTCGCTAAAAAGTATTCATATCGCATATGGGAGGACGGCTGGCAGACGGTGGATTCACTCTACCATCAAATGAAACAAATTCTATTTTAGTCGAACGCGAGAAATAGTTGCATGCCAACAAAGTAGACTCGTTCCTAGACTGGATTATGAATATTCAGCGGTGGCCTTGTTTTTCGCACAGAAAATGTAGAAATGTGACCCAAAACCCGAGAGCGTGTCAAGTTGGCGTTTAGAAAATATAGGTATTTCGTCTGCTCACTGGCCAAACTCAAAATATATTCCCTATTTTGGAATAATCAATCGAGTACGTAAGGTATCGCAATTCCCACAGCCAAAAGCAGGCAACGACCCTTCGTGTAGGTCCAACTTCTTGCTCCACTGCACCCAATCCGGTTGCATGTGGATGTGGCCAACTGGCCGTCGCCGATCTGCGGTGTTGCAGTTGCAGTTGCAGTTTAGCGGTTATATTCTGCATAAATGAATATGTAATTTATTTTATTATGGTGCAAATTGCGAATTGAATTGTTTTTAATTATTCCATACTTCGCTGGCAACCGCCAATTTTTTCATAGCCGCAAACAAAGTCTAGCCAGTCGGTTAGTTACGAGCGTATGAGCACGAACAATTCGTACTTATTCGCGATCGGAAACAAAATACTTTTGGACACAAAGACCAAAACAAAACTGTTAATTAGCTTCGTTTTTAATGGCGAATAAGGAAGGTCTAAGCAGGAAAGAGTGAAGTGATTTCAATAATATGCTTGCATGTTCACTTTTTTGACTTTAATTATACTGTTTAAGGCGAAAATAATGCAAATTAAGTGATTAATATGAAATTCGTTGATCTATTTATTAACATTAAATTTAATGAGCGAGATTTTTAATTTTGAGAATGCGAAATGCAGACGAAAAATATAACGTTTTTGCAATTTTATTTTGAGGGCAAAAATTAATAAATAATGGGAAATTAATTCAGTTTGGTAATAATTATAGTTATTATAAATTAAATTCGAAAATACAAGCAATGATTGCTCTTTTGCATAAAGCAATAAAGCAGTACCTTAACGAAGTTAAAATAATTAAATAATATTTTACTTCCTACTCATTTCCAATTTAAGAATTATTGTTTTGTACCATCCTAGTTTCTTATGACTGGCAATCCACCCCCAATTTAATTTCTTTTAAACGTAAAAAACCTCACGAGAATCGAGAAAGAGATAAATCATAACACTAGTGAATTTGACCTGTGACATGTGCACTTAACACATACTTTAGTTTAATACATTTTATGGCCGTTCTCGGACCTTCAAAGCAGTATGCAAATTTAGCTTGCGTTTCGTGTGCGCTTCGGAGGATATTACTTCGTTCTCGACTGGCTCCATACCTTTTGGCCATAACAAGAGTGAGTGTGGTAGCCAAGCTACCTGGCCAACAGCCGGCTGCGGCTTTCTTGAACTAATTAAAAATTCCAGCGCCGCAATTGCGAAATTGGTCTCTTATCGGTTGTATCATCGACGCCACGAACGCTTAAACATGATGCGCTGATGAATAGCTGCCTAGGCTAAGGGTGCACCTCATATCGTATATGTTTTCGACGGGGATGGGTTGCGGGGAAAATGGAAAAGCATATTTATTTATGAATACGATTATTTTGCCCATGATAATTTTTTGTTTCTCTCGCTGGGCAGGTTTATTTTGCAATGTCGATGGTGCCCGCAAAAGCGACGGAGGCGTTTTGCGAAACAATTTCTGTTTATGGTCCCAGACACGCGACGAACATAGTTGCGTGGCTTTTCATCATACGAATAAAAAATATAAATAACAAGCGCAGGAGAAAACTCTTAGTCGCTGCGCCAGGTATTTTTAAGCCCATTGCATGGAATTTCTTCGCTCGCCAAGGAAAACTAATGGAAACTCATGCTACAGTCCGATGGACCAGCACCTTTGATACAAAGGAACAAAGCTTTTGTAACCAACTTTAAATAAAATCTTAACTTTAAATGTCTATTCAAACGATTGTCTTATAAATATCATTAAGATAATTTTAATAATAATAAAATTTAAAACATTTTACAATCATCCAATAAGTTAAGTTGAATAATAAGCCCCTTCTTGTAAATATAAGACTTATTTTAAATATCTAAAACTTAAACTAACCTTTAAGTTCAATCAATTAAAATTTTTGTGAAATACTTTCTTTAACGGTAAATTTATTGGACTTGATTTTATAATCTTTATAATTGTATGTAACTGTCACTTTTACTGACTCGCCAATAAATTGATTATAGTAATTAAAGCAATGTCAGCACTTAAAATATATTAAATTTTATATGTTGGAAGCTTATCTTGTCTTGTCATGACTTGATAAATTTAATTTAATTTTAGTGGAGTTGTTGAAGTTTACGGTTCGTCCTAAATAGTAAATTTTAATCAGCTATAATAAATGTCCTTAGTCATTCATTGTTTATTGCCAATTGTAATTTGTAAAAAGAAGGTGAGTTAGTAATTTAAGTACTAAAGCCAGTTATAATTATCCCTTCAAGTTTTAACTAAGCTTTCAAGTATTATATTTGTATAATACTTGATTACAATTTTTGACTGATTGAAAGCTTACTTTGTCTAGTCATGACTTAATAAATTTAATTTAATTTTAGTGGAGTTGTTGAAGTTAACGGTTTGCCCTAAATAGTACATTTCAATCAGCTATATTGAATGTCTTTAGTCATTCATTGTTGATTGTCAATTACTGGCTTTTTATAATTATCCCTTCAAATTAGTTAAATGTTTTTAAAAATTTTAAAGTGTATAATAAGCAACATAGAAAATTAATATATTATTATTATTATTATTTTGCATAATACATGTTTTTACATTTATTGTGTTAATAAAAACCTCTTAAGTTAAATACAGAATCAGCAACCACTTTATGGCCACTGATAGATTGTTATGTAATGCACTATCACGCAATTGTTGACTGAACAATACTTACATGAAAGCGCTGTGGGACTTTGGCTCAGGTTCAGGTAGTAGCAGTTACCGTTGGCCCAGTGCAAAGTCCATGCGGCCGGGGGGTCACTTGTAAAGCTTCAGTGTGCCCGGGGTCATGGGCGTCACAAAACCGCCGAGACGTTGACAAGCACGTGACAGTAGACTTTGGCACTCTTGTGTTTGTTTATGTCGTGTGGAGCTGTTGATCTAACGGTACTCCCACCTTGGCCCAATCAGGGGCACGCACTTTTGGGTTATTCACAACTTTGGGTTATTTGCGGATACGAGAACCACCCACCGCCACCCACCGCTACAACCTGTTTCGACCTTGCGCGCCCACTCTCGCCCATGATGTGCGCATTACCGAGTTCGAGCGCATACTAGTTGTGTTGCATGTTCGCTTTTGGCCAAAAGCGCTCGTTGCAAAAGAGAGTGACAGGGAGAGCGAGAAAGAGAGAGGGTTGCCAGTTTAAAAGTTGCGCATGTGCAGTGGAAAACGGGTTTTCTCCTCCAGTGCGAAAGAGATGGGTATGGCATCGGCGGGCGTTACTGCTCTTTCCAGGTGGGCGGCATGGGTGGCACGGGCGGTGGGCGGTGGTTGCAACTGGAAACGTGGAACGTGAAAAACGCTCCGCCTCCTTGAACGCCACGAAATATGGCCAAAATGCTCGGGCAGCCTTGGTATTTTTAGGTTACGAATTTGCCAGGTTTTAATTAGTACACATGGCCGGAAAAACCAAATGGCCAGTGGTGGGTGGCAACTGTTTTTGCTTCTCCATCATACCTTTGATCCAATTTAGAAATACCATGGAGCCTGCCAAATGGCCAATTAACTCACTTCTGATCAAAGGCAGAGCACTTCCCTTTCAAGGACTCCCATATTGCCACAAGCGATCCGTAAACTAGACAGCTATCCGTGGATTTTAGTGCACTTGAAGAAATAGGTTACGGGTTAGGAAGGCATGCCTTAGTAATATAATTAAAAACATTTTTATTGATTTTATTGAATAAATTAGTGATTGACTTAAGTCGATTTCGAAAATTTGCATTCATAAAATTAAAGATAATTACAGGGTGAAAGCAGATAATATAATCGAATTGAATATTTAAATTGCTTTACTTGCGCAGGTTTCAATCTAATCGATGCAACGCCAGAATAATTTTAATTTAGTAATTTAAAATAAATAAAAGTCAAAGTTACTTCAGTAAAAAGTAACTTTCCAAATGTTATACATTAACTTAAGTTTTAGCATTAAACATTATTTATTACAGATTTGAAATGAAACCAATAAATGAACTTTAAATTTTGCTTAGATTATTATATGTATAGATAATGCAGTCTGATTTATTTTAAATGTATTGAAATATTCAAATCTAATTATAACTTATAGTTGAAAGGTCTTAAGTTTTGAATATTCCATTGATTCCTCCTTGGTTTAATTGATTTTATTCTGAATAATATTATAAATTTATAGTTTTGGGTACTAACTGCTCGTTTTGATTTCCGCCGTGTACAAGAACGTCCGTACATATATTAGTTAGGCGGGATGGGATTTCGGGCCTGGGATATGGCTGCGCAGAACACGAGATAATCAGGCGAGCCCAGAAAGGGGCCTAGCCTGCTCTTTGTCGAAAATTGCATTCATGTCATGCATGCGCATCCATTCATTACCTAGTGGCTGAGTGGTTGGAAGACAGCGTTTGGCGTTTTGTATCCCAGCAAATATGCCGTGTTCGCATGTTATCCCAAATGTCCCTGGGAGCTCAACAGCCCCCTTAGTCCCCCTTAACCGCCTTTTTCGAGCCCCTGACCACCCCCGGCCGACCAGACAGTGTGTACTTTATTTTGCCAAACGAACAAACATCTTGTCGGACGAGC
This sequence comes from Drosophila kurseongensis, assembly GCA_018153305.1. NCBI lineage: Eukaryota > Metazoa > Arthropoda > Insecta > Diptera > Drosophilidae > Drosophila > Drosophila kurseongensis. Next base: position 10,682,211 of record JAECXX010000005.1, on the reverse strand, counting down.
AAGCAAATGACTTTTCCCGTCCCAACTTTCAGCCGTTGTCCTTTCTGCGTGCCGTGCTTTTTTGTTACCTCTATCGCCACTAGTTAGTCTCGGCAGTTTGTGAGGGTAACGCCACAGAAATCCTTTCAGGTGATACGAGTAATGCCAAAATATTGCATACAGTTTGGATGCCATCGCCGGATTCAACAAGGTGCGATAGCAACTACCTCACATGTGGAATGTTAATTAAATTTGTAATTTATTTTACTTAGAAGGGAATGAGCTAGTTTGACACAACTCTCTAATTTACAATAATAAATAAATAACTTCATTAAATGTGAAAATTATGTTTAAGAACTAAAAATCCATCTGATTTTCCAATTTTGTATCTACAAATTTTTTTAATTTAGCCAATATTAAGCGCACAGGCTCTAAGGACCTTAACTATCGATTCCAGAATGAATTGCAAAAATGTATGTATTGACCGATTTTTAAATTTTTCAGAAGGGGTTACGTGATGATAATTTTCGAAAATTTAATAAAACTGTAAGTTTTTAGCTGTGTATGCCAATCTATTGGAAATTTTCAAATGAATGCAATGATGTTTGACATACCAACATTTGAACATTATTTCCCAGGGTTTTAATTAATAAAACAAAACTTAAGTTAATTTTTTCGGGATTTTTCCCATTTAAATAAAATACTAACCAAAACTTAGCCAAAATAACACACAAAGCCTAAAGAATGACTATTATGTGCAAATAAAGACCTAAACTATCGATTTAAGGATGATTTGGAAGAATTTATTTTTTGACCGATTTTCGAATTTTTCATATGAGGCACCACCATCATCTTTTTTTTTTTTTCGAAAATTAAACAAACTTGAACTTTTTAAACTGTGAACGCCAATCGAGCAGAAATTTTATAACGAATTCAACGAGGTAAGACATTCCAACATTTGAACATTATTTCTCCGGGTTTTGGTAAAAAAACATAAACAAGAGTTGATTTTTTCAGGAACTTATCCAAAAACCGAAGCATTACATTTATTAATTGCTAGTTTTAACAAGCTTAATTATGCATTCCAAAATAAAATATTTTGGGGATTTGAAGAGGCCATGATCATACTAGCATATGTCCCATCAATTAGGAAAATTATACAGCCATTATACAGCCAATTATCTTGAAAATTGCAAAAGTTTATTGCTATTAGCTAAGAAGCAATAAAATAATTTATATATATCCCACCCTATTTTATATGGCAGCTCATCAGTCAGAACAGTTATTATACGGTGGCAACATTTATATTGGCAATTAGCTACTGATTTAACAAAGTGCATTCCGATTAGAATAATTATTTAAGGGGGCAATAAGAAGAAAAAAGCTTTAAAAACTAATAGGTTAAATTCACTTATAAAATCTATTCGCAATCGTCATTGCAGTATTTATTTAGCATTTTATGAGGCGCTCAAACGCAATGGCTAATATAAATTGTATCCATGGAAGCCGGGCAGCATCTGTTCGGATGCAAATGCTATCTGCGAGCTGAATGGGCATATTTATGGACATGGAACAAGCAAAACCTATGACTCGCCTATCATCCCAGTTGGCTCCATGATCTCAACGATGGCGAATTTCCGCAACTGCTCATGTCAGCGCGTCCGAGTTTAAATGCGATCTGTGGCGCAGGTATCCGCGAGATACGTTCCAGCACATAAAGGTAGTATTCAGCTGGGCTGGAGACAGAGACAGCCATCGCTGGAAGAAACATGAGCCAAATAAAAAGCCCATTTGCACACAAATTTACTTCCAAAATGCCCAAGATGCGCATCATTCAAACCGAGTGTCCGTGGAATGGGCCCCGGTAACTGGACACCGGATGCAGATAAATCTTTGGGCTGCCGCCGGCTCTCCGCAGCCGCTAGTCTTTGTGGACTTTAAAAGCAAGTTGCGTATTGCGGAGCCGAGTCTCGGTCTTCGTCCTCCACTCGAAGCTCGATCGGAATCACGAGATAAGCTTGCAACAATCCCTGCTCGCAGCGAGCGGCGACAAACTTAATTGCGCCTATTCCTGCATTAATTGCACACACACGCGCGAGGATGGCGTCGCTGGGCCGCCGGAATGTGTTAATTAAATATTTAAATTATTCGTTTTCGAATTCGTACATCGTGGCATCGAATGGATCCTTCATTACTCGAATATCGGTCGCCAGCGAAATTTAAAGATGCGGCACGCACGGCTCTCTGCCCCATCCCGTCCTCCCTCGCAGGCCATACACTTTTGGTCTAGACTGTTTGCGGTCATCGGCAAAATAACAACAACCGCAGCAGCAGCATCTGCATCTGCTGCCTAGAGACCCTACAATCGGATTCGATCAGCGGGGATTTTTATTTCGCCATCCAACATTTCTGCTGCACAGAGAAAAAGGGCCATTATGGTGTAAATATGTCTAATTATATTGCTATGGGAAAAATATATATCTCTCATCAATAAAAAACATCCTCACATGACGGCTTAAACGAAAATAATAAATCATAACTATTTTCTAGCATTCAGCGTTTATTAACATGTTTATTTGAACAGGCATAATTATTTAGCTAAAAATGTAAACCCATTGAAATATGAATATGTTAATGTATAATTTACAGCCTTTTCATAAAAAATTAACAATACAACTGCCGACAAATTTCACCTAATTTCTTTTAAATCTTTCGAAAATACATAAACTAAATACCTGCATGATTAAAAGTAACCGTGGCATATGAGTAAATTTAAAATTGTAAAAGGAGCCATATATGTATGCCACATTAAAATATTTATACCCGTTACTCGTAGAGTAAAAGGGTATATTGTATTCGTGCAAAAGTATGTAACAGGTAGAAGGAAGCGTTTCCGACCCTATAAAGTATATATATTCTTGTTCAGGATCACTAGCCGAGTCGATCTAGCCATGTCCGTCTGTCCGTCTGTCCGTCTGTCTGTCCGTCTGTCTGTCTGTCCGTATGAACGCTGAGATCTCGGAAACTATAAAAGCTAGAAGATTGGCATTTTGCATGCAGATTCTAGGAGTTCCTACGCAGCGCAAGTTTGTTTCAAAAAGGTGCCACGCCCCCTTTAACGCCCACAATCGCTTGAATACGATTTTAAAAATTTAAATATTGTCTTTATCAATACCTATCGAAATGTAGAAGAAATTTTTCAAATCGGACCATTCGTTAAAAAGTTATGCGTGATCAAAGTTTCTATCTCCATCTCCCTCGCACTCCCTTTACCTGAGTAACGGGTATCTGATAGTCGGGGCACCCGACTATAGCGTTCTCTCTTGTTTTAATTTGTAAAGTAATTTAATTTGATATTTTTTCAAGAATGATAAGACGAATGATAATAATTTGACATTTTCAACATTTTTTCCTGTGTGTCTTTATGAAAAAAGAAGAAAAAATGACGCCACGCGTCCTTTGGGCGAAAGCCACAAAACATTTTCATTTTATTTTTACACGAGCCAAATAGAAGCAATTGGGGCGGGCAGTGTCCTTGCGGTGGTGCAGCACAATTGAAATATATATTAATTAAATGTAGTGCCCCACGGCAGCGGGGTTCGTTGCCAATTGTCCAGTTTTGTTCGCCAATTTTGTGCTGTTTTTTTTTTCGGTTTTTTTTTCTTGGCCCGGGAACTGCAAATGCAAAACGACGACAGGCGAGCAATAAACATGCAGGCCATCAATGCACGTTTCGGCATAGATAAATTTGAAAAAGCAGCGCCAGCGGTGGGAGTTTGTAGTGGAGCTACAAATTAGAGCTGCTGGGCCAAAAAGCTTGGCGATATATGGCTATATATCTATATGGTAGTTCCATCAGCACGGGCATTGAGCCGTTTAAAAGCCAACCGCATGCAAGTGGAGTGCAGTATGAGTGTGTGTGTGTGTTGGTTGTGCAACCGCGGAAGTTGCAGGGGCAAAGAAGAGGGAGGGGGAGGGGGGTCAGAACAGAGGCGTCCCGTGTAACCGGCGGCGGGGGCAACTAGCAACTACCAAATACCAACTACCAACTGAAACCGCCGCCGCCGCCGTCCTGCAGCGCCAGCGCTCTAGAATGAGTTATTGGCCTTGTTGGCGATTTTATTGCCACGGCGCAGCCATAAAATATGGTAAATTATAGCGGTTTGTTGTTTTGGCCATTTTGTAGCTGAATAATGTTCTACGTGTGCGTCCTCAAGCCCCAATAGACCTGTTCATGTTTCAGCCCCGGATTCGTTGCACACGCCCACAACACAAATGTGGTCTTGTCAAATGGAAACGCGACAAGTTTCTTTGTTTAACAAAAAGGCCCGAACACGCGCCGTTATAATATATCAATAGCCCGAATGCAGGCAATGTTTTATTATTTCAAATTTCAATTAATTGTATTTGCAGCCGATAAAAAAAATGCTGGTCAAACAAATTATACGGAATAATAAGAGTAACATAATTTTTTAAAAAACTGCATTGTCTTGTTTGATTTAAAAACTCTCTTGTAAAATATGATACCCCCAAAATGGTATAGAAACATTATGAAATATTTGTTAAACAAATTTAAGACAAATGGGTATAATTTAAAGGACCCAATAGAGACAGTTTCCATTTATTTTTTTTAAAATTTATTTGCATCACTTACTTGTTTTAGGAAATTGCATTGCAATTTTTTGTGTACTAACTAAACCCAACAATATATACAAGCCAGTTACCATTCCAAATGTTAAGTGTGAAGGATTCATTAACAATTTTCGTTTTAAAAACCAATAAATTGTTATCTTACTTAATATTTTTTTATGACCCAACAATAATTAATATCTACAAGCGTTGCACAATTAAAAAGATGCAAGCCCGATTATATGCACAGCCTCACTCCTTTGCATGTGCTTAAACCATTCTATTGTTCCTGACTTTTCAATTACAGCCACCCCGAAAGCGAAATGGGCATCAGATGCTGCAATCCTTTATGCAGCCGGAGTGAAATCCTTTTTGCCACATTGCACCGAAGAGGCAATTGTGCGGAAAACCCCTAAACATGTTTTGGGTTAATTTAAAATGTGGCCCAGCCCGGATTCGCACAGAACAAAGCGCTAAATTAATGTTGTCATTTTCCACTCGGCGGCTAAAATGGCCAAAGCCAGCCTCCGACAAAAGCCAACTGGACTCATTATGATCTGGACTTTGTTGCTGGCGGCAGTTGGCTGTTGGCCGTTGCATCCCATGCATTTGCGAAAAAGTGCAATTGACTGCAGATGCTACCATGATTCAAGCGGCTAATTTGAAAATTTCGAAATTTATCTAATTGTCCTTACAGCAACCAGATCCCACTGAAGCTTTAATGAGTTTTGAGTCCTCCCATGTGCCTGTAAATTGCATCTGACCAAATTGCACTTTTTAAAGTTCTCACTGAGGTGGCATTGCATTTAAAATTGTACATTTAGACAAATAGGAATTAAATTGATTTATTAACCAATTGATTTATTAACCATATAACATTATTCTTATAATAGCAATCAATTTGTTCAGACAATTTGTAGGGCTTAAAAAAAAATAAAACCAACAAATTAAAAAAGGACGATAGTTTTTAATATTTTCATGGTCTTTATACAAATATATTAAATTAAAAAATAAATCTATTTGTATGAAACTTTTGATAAGATAATGCTCGCTTCAATTCTTATTATTTTAATATATTTAAAACGAAGATACCTACTATTATCTTAACTGTCTCAATTTATAAGTTTTTCTTAGAATTTTTTGTTTTTGTTAAAAAATTCTAAAACGAATGCTCAGACTCCAAAAAAAGGGTTGGTGTAGTCACTCAAATTAGAAACGAGTTCCTCGTAAAGTATATCAATCTGATAAAATGAAGTTGCTGCTTCTCATTTGGTTACGCACAGGTAGCTGCTGCTTATCCAATTTTTCCAATATATTGCGATCATTATAAAGGGATCAACTGTCAACCTGAATTACACTGTTCGGTATTGTCCGAATCCGTGGAATTCTATTGCTGAGCTGTTATGGGTAGGTCGATAATTATAATGCGACACCGACGATTTATTATTTTCATTTATAGATGTGACACACGACACACATGTGAGCCCCGTGATTGAATGTATCTATATCTACATATTTCTTCGAAAAATGCGACCGCTCCCATGTTCGCTGCGATTAATTAAGTTCATTGGGTCGGGCGCACACATTTATTTATATGAGAGCATTTTTAAGAATATTAATAATTCAAAAGGGATTGTAATACTTTATCATAAATAACGAAAACAATAAACAAAAAAGGTTTATTCAACAGAGATGAATTATGAAAATAAGAATGTGAAATCATGTAAGATGTTTTCACATTGCTCAATTTTGATTTATTTTTAAATGTATTTATTTAAAGGAAAAATCATTAAACAAAACCAGATTTTCCTGCCGTAAGTAAAACGCAGAAATCCTTATTTCCTGAAAATTTTTGAACACCACAAATAGTCATTTATAAGTCAAATAAATCTTAACAAAATAAATACGAAATGTGGCCATTGGTGTTTATTTTACCGACTTGACCTTGCAAGAAATTCCACTGTATTTAAATTAATAATTATTTCAAAGTATACCATAATCATAAACTTTCAAATCAAGTTTGGGTTATCCTTTCGTATAGAGTTCTGGTATTCATAAATCAATAAAAGAATAATCCATGATTTTATTCAACTTTATTTATCATTAAATTTGCAAATTTACATAAATACTATTTACAGTTACAAAATGTATGCCATAAGAAATGTCTTAAACCAGTTGCTGAACGTAAGTGCATTTTGTTTACGAAGAAGTATGTGTGAATTAACTAAATTACCGCAGTTAATTGCTCTGTATAGTACGTACGTATGTATGTATGTATGTGTTTATATGCATATATCACAGATACTTAAATTTCTCTACAAATTTATCAAACGAATAAAATAACTAATTACATGTTTACGATTAAGTAACTATTAATGTTTTGCACGGATTAATTATTTGGCCGAGTATATGTATGTCTAATGCATAAAATCGAAGGATTAGGCAAAATCTTAAAGTAACTATTTCTTACGCATACGATTTGGGAAACTAATGTTCCGTTCCACCAATTTAGGATATTTAGCACTAATACAACGTGATATTACCTTAAGATCTAACGATGCTATTTAAAATTATTAAGTTGTGTGGATTAAGCACTTAAGGTAGAGGAAATGTTAGTGCGCGAGTTAAGACAAAAGTTCGGTTGATTTATAGCACGGTGGAGTAGTAGTACGGGCTGGCTGGCATTATTATTGGTATGCCACTGAGACTCGGCGCTCGAAAGATGAATGAGTTCGTGCGGTGTGCGTTTATTTCGAGTCATTAAACCCGGAGCCGAGTGGAGTGACTCAATCCCGGGCCCAAAAAAAACACAAAAAAAAACATGACAAAAACAAGCACCACCCGAAGTGGGCGGTTAGAAGTCTGAGCTCCACACACAACCCCACCACCACCACCAACCTCTAACCACTTCCCCACCAAGACGTGTGTGCGTCTCGAAATTTTCAGCGGTTGAGTGTAAATATGCTAATTAAAGTTATAAAGCGAAATAATTTATGATATGGTAGGAAATAAAGTTTTATTGCCATACTTAAGCTACATTTATTGCAAAATAATTAGTGTAGTTATCGCTATCTGGTAAATCGTACTCGTAATCGTAATCGTAATCGCGGATTGACCGCCAACTTGCACTTGTCCCGCCCGTCGAAATGTGTAAGTAGTTTCGCTTGCTATTTGGTTTGGTATCTGGTAAACTGGTAAACTGGTTCAAGGTCGCCAAATTACGACCCGGAACGGCTCTCTGTGAGATGGAAGGCATTGGTGCCACCCATGTGCCCATGCCCATGCCCATGGCCGTGATTATGCCCCTGGCCGTGTCCATATCCTGCCGCATCGTTACTGTACAAAATGTTGACCATGGAAGCCACCGTCACCGGAGCGGAATGCATCGAAGAACTGTGGCTGCTCCCGCTGCTGCTGCCGCTGCTGCTGTTCAGTTTCATAGTGGGCGGCGTTTGGGGCGGCGTATCGGGCTGGATCTCGGGAAACCCCACTCGCTGCGGCACCGGATGGATACTGATGGGTGTGGGCAGGACCTTGCCGGTGGAGGAACTGGAACTGCTGGGCAGGTGCATGCCCATGGCCTCGGTGTACGCCGTAGGTATCCGCGAATATGGCGATCCGCCGGCGTAGCTGCTCATCATACTCAGCGGCGAACCGAGCTCCATCGAGTGGTGGTGATGGTGTTGCTGCTGTTGTTGTTGCTGCTGCTGCTGCGGTGGCGCCGCTGGATGGTGGTGCGGATGGTGGTGGTGCAACTGCTGGTCCGCCGACGAGGGCGGGTAAAAATTCTGGCCGAGGTACGCCGCGGTGGGCGGGGGCGTCTTGCAGGCGGCTGTGTCGGCCACGCTCCAGATCTTGGGCTTGCTCGCCGGAACTGGGATGCCACAGTCTCTGCTCAGCGGGTTTTTTTGGGCCGCAAAGTCCCCCGATTCCTCCTGGCCATAGCTACTTGGGTGGTAGTAAGGCTGTTCCATTTGTGGGTGCTGCTGCTGTTGCAACTGCTGTTGCTGTTGCTGCTGCTGCTGATGGTGATGCAATTGCTGGGGAAGCGGGTGCGTATGCGTGTTGTGGGATTGCGCATACGAACTGTAGGCCGCGTGCATGGCATGGGCGCCGGGGGGCGTGGCATAGGGCGCCAGTCCCCGCATTGCCACCAAATTGTGCGGCTCCCGGTCGAGATCCAGCTTCTGGTCACTGTCCACCTCCTTTTCCGCTTTGCCCAGCTCCGATTTGATAAGTTGATTGCCAGGATCTGGAGATTAAACGATGACGGCGAGAGGGAGAGAGAGAGGGAGACCATGTGGAGACACAAAATAAATTTAATTAATTTCAAGTCGCAGGCAGGAAGCACAGACAAGTTCTTAGAGGACTGCAAAACTTGGCACTTGCAGGAGGTGAAACTTGGCAGCTGGCAGCTGGCAGTGGCAAAAACCCTTGAAATTGTTGGTGGGCGTTGATGCGTGCAACCCTCGCAGCCAGCGGAGAAAGCTTTCAGCAGCAAAATACTCGAGTTTCCGCCGACTACCGCCCAAGCTCCCTTTCCACTGCACCATTTCTATGTGTCGCCAACTCGAACAAGGCCACTTTGGAGTCGAAATACACCGAGAAAGCCTTAAAGCACTATCACTGACATATGACCTTCTAAATTTGTAAAATACTAAATGATCCCTTAAATGAGCCTTTAATATAACAAGCCTTAAACTCAATAGATATAAATTTATTTTTATGAAATGAGCATTAATAATATCCCAAATTTAGAAAAGTTCTTTTGAAATCATATAAAATGTATTTATTTGAGATCTTTTTTGGCTTGAAGTACAATCTATAATTTTACTTTTTTTTCAGGAATAATTAAAATTACACTCCAACTGTTTTAATTTTTTTTAGTTATATGGCATGTAAAGAAAACAATTTTGGAAACTGAATTTTTTAATAATTCAAAATGCCAAAAATTTATAATTTTTTTAAATATGGTTACTAAAAATAAAACTTGTCATTGTACGTAATCAAAATTAATTTTTAAATCAATCAATCTATCTTTAATCAATTTTTAAATCTGGTTATTAAAAATAAAACTTGTCAATGTACAGGAAAGGAATGCAATTATCTGGTGATACATAAATCTGTACAACGTTTTTGGTTAAGCCATTCTTATTTTCAATTTAAAAAAGAACAACTTCCAAATACCTAACTTCATTGCTATTTTCCCTCAGTGTATCTGTGAATCGGAGTGCGGGCGCAAGGCCACTTTGCCAACAATGTGCTGTCAACTTCCGGGGAGGATGTCGCCTAAGCAGTCAGACAAATAAACGGACGACGGACTTCGGACGGCGGGCAGACGAATGTTGCATAACATTCGCTTCGCCACATAAATTGTACTTAAAAGCCCAGTGCCACAAATCTGCTGAAGAGGCGGGTCAGCCAGCCAAAAAGGCGTAGGAATCATTGGGGCAAGGCGTTTGGAAAACAATATTGTGGGGCTCAAGAAATTACAAAGAGATCGTTGAGCACATACTAATTGAGGTCAGGGACAGGGGAAAACACTCGTAGACTCACCAAAGGCTTCAGTGGAGAGTTTTCCACCATCTCCGGACTCCTTCTCCTTCTCATCGTCGGACATCATGCCATCGTCATCGTCCTCGGTTTTATTCTTCGGCTCCCAGGTCATCTTGTTCTCCTTTTTCAGCCTTCGGCGGGCATTGGCGAACCAGGTGGAGACCTGGGTGAGGGTCATCTTGGTGATGATGGCCAGCATGATCTTCTCGCCCTTCGTCGGATACGGGTTCTTCTTGTGCTCACTCAGCCAGGCCTTCAATGTGGCCGTGGACTCCCGCGTGGCGTTCTTCCGCCTGGCGGCGAGATCATAGTTAGGTCCGTATCTGCAGGTTCACAGAAATCAAACAACTCGAATCAATAAGGCCCATTGTAGTTCTGGCCTACGCCCTATCATGGCCACTAATGAGTTTGTTTAGGCCATCGCTGCTATCAGCTTTTTAGGTAAATAAAGCCCCACACACCTTAAAGACAATAATCAGTTATTGGTGGCTGATAACAATCGCTCCCCCAACCGGAATGCATTTGCAACTTCCTCTCGTCTAGGTCAACAGCAAATGGCAAGAATAGTATTCTATTTCAGGCAGAACCGCGCCTCGGGGCTCAAACTCTAAGCCAGACATACCCTTTTAAGCGATAAATAAAAAGAAACCCGGCAGACGACACGACGAGAAAGTTTTTGTCCCATGGCAACATTTTAAGCCCACTTAAGTTTCCCATTTGTATATTGGTACAGTGGATATTCTTGAACTATAACTATAGGGTGTTTTCTTTTACTCCAGTTTCTTATACTTGGTGTGTTACATTTTTCATTCTACTTCAATATTACAGTAAAACTTCTTAAGCTTTCCGTCGTAGTTAGTTCAAGAATTAAATTTAATGATTATATCTTAAAAACTTTATTCCTATTAACACAAAGTTATATTTCCCTTTAACGGAATTTGTCTTGAGTACCACTTCTGTAAACATAAGTTTTTAATAGATGTTTATTTTTCTGAAGCGAATTTAAAAAAAAAAAATTCATTTTTTATAAAGTTCTATAACTTTTACAAATGCCCATAAAATATAGAATCTATCTACAACAAGAAGAAATATTCATTATCTAAAAATATATCAGCAACATGGAAGTTAAAAAGTCTTTAAGAGTTATTGTTCTGTATATTTTAAACTCAATTGGCAAACTAAATAAGGAAAATGCCCTTTAAAAACTTTTATCAAGTCCCTTTAGAGCAGTTCCCTGTATTTTCCCAGCTCTCTGAGTACAGACCTAAGCCAAACGTCTTAATTTTGAAATGCTTACCCGTAGGCCGCCAGCGTGGGGTCGTAGGAGTAGTATCCCGTGGTTGACTGCAGACTGGCCGAGGTCCAGGCGCTCATTTCGGTGCTGGGACTGGTGTCCTTGATGCCGTAGGGATTGCTCTGGAATTGGGTTCGGGAATCACCGATTAGTCGCACTTCTCTGGCAGAAAGTGGAGGCAGTGAGCCCCTTGTAAGTCGGAGTATGCTGCCAGTAGTAGTCTGTGAATTTGTCAGCCCCCAGGTAATCGCGGCAGTTACAAGTTACCGGGCCTAACGAGATGACGGCCAACATGGCGATATCTGCTCGGCCCGTCAACTCGCATTTGCGCGGACTTCCACTGGCTGCACAAAGCCAATTAGCCAGGTCTCTTGGCCGCCCGACTCCCCGAGTTCCCGATCCTTACCAGAGGTGCGTAGAACGCCGAGTTGTCCACTCCGATGCTGGGATAGGGATTCTGCTCGTTGGAGGGATACGGTCCGCCGTAGACGCCCACTCCGCCGGATGGAAGGGCCATCCGGGAGTAGCCACCGATGGCCAGTCGGGCCGGATCGTACTGACAGGAGCAGACCGTTTGGCCGGACACGGGATCCGTGATGATGGGGCGACCATTTTCGCAGCAGGATCCGCGGGCGGGCAGGTCCTGGGCGGCGGATGAAAGGCCGCCTGGGACATCGGCACCACCTCCCACCGCATCTTCCGCCGGCGATGTGGAGAGGCCCTTGTGGCCCGCATGATGCGATGACTGGGAAACTGCACCTGGACTCAAAGGACCGACGGTCAGGCCGGTGGCCGTTGAACCGCCCGAGGGACTCAGCGACGCCTCATTCGTCCCGGACAGCGGCGATCCTCCGCCATGGCCGCTCTGGCTGTCGGTATTGGCGGTAGTCAGCTGCAAAGATGCCAGCGGACAAAAAAGAGCACATTTTAGCAATGCCTAAAACAAAAAACTTTCGACCCAAACATTTTTGCGGTCAGGGAACCTCACACTGAGCGAAATAAAGTTATTTTAAGATAAAGATACATCTACATAGAATGTAAAAATGAAATTAAGAAGATAATGCTAGGTAGTTATTGGAATCCCAAATAAAAACCATCACAATTTCAATTAAATATTTTATAATTAATATGACATATTAGTTGCTTAATATCTGTTTAAGAAGAACTTGTTTATCCTAGATAAGGTAAGCTTTTTTAATCATTGAAAAAAAATGTTGAATGACATAAAAAAAATAATTAACCTCTTCAAGTAATCAATCTTAAATCGTAAAATTATATAAAGGAACAAAATCAACCATAGTTTAAACATAATTTATAAAGATAATTTTAAAAGAGTTTTATTTCATTTTCATTTGAAGAGTTTAATAATTAAAGTGTTTTAGGTTTATGTTTACCAATTATTAAAATTTATGATACAACAATGCCCCAAATTTGCGGACACCAAATATGCGTAATGATTCCAACCAGTTTTCTCTTAGTGCATGAACAGGTGAAGTTGGCAGGACACGAATGAGCAAAGAGTGGAGAAACCGAGAGAGGGACGAAAGGAGGGGTAAGCGCAAAGGCATGTCCCTGCCGACCAGGTCGAAATCAACAAAGCAGATTAAGATGATAACTCCAAATGTCAAAATATTTTATTGGCCTGGCGCATTTTGCGATCCGTTCCATCTATTTTCACTTCATTAATTTTCAATTTATCACAGTCAGATTTCAGATACCGCTTCGTCCGAGCGGCCTGCACATCGCACATAGGGAATCGGGGAATCGGGGAATCGAGGAATCGGGGATCTTTGAAGAGGGTTCTGTTCTGGGGTCGGGAGTATCAGTGGACCGATCGATCGACCGACCGACCGAGAATGGGCACGGCCCGGCCAAAAGGGCAATCAAATGATGAGGGACGCAGGTAGGCTCCTCACTCCCCGCTCTCCGATCCCAATACACCCATCCCTACGTCCCATATCCTCTGGAGCGATAACCGCAGCGAATCGGAGACATCTGAGCCGGCGGTTAGAAACCCCTGATTCGGATCGAAAATCCCAAAAAGTGTAAATAGAAGGTCGCCCTATATGATGACTGGCTGTCAAGTCCACTTCACGCGCTTCAAAATATCTGGATTACATCTGACACCGGTCCTAATAACAATATCTTCTTTCTTTCTTTTTTAATTTGAATTGCTACTGTTCCCAACCATTTCTCCGCCTATCGCGGCTACCGACTGCAATCCTCCCCATATGATTTAAATAATAATGGTAATTCAAGGCTAAACGAGCTGATTCGCCAACACCTCCTGCCAACTGGTGGCTATCTAATCGAGGGGCAATTTCGCGCCGACGCCAAAAAGCACCGGGAAATTATTGCATAATGAAGGTGTTTCATGAATGAAATCTAATGAATTCTGAATGAATGGAGCCAGGGCGAGTGGACAACGACTGTCTCCGCTAATGTACAAAACGCTGGACGCGCTCATTTCTTATTATTCTTTATTTTTTATGCGATTCGAACATCAATTTCAGTTTTTGTGGCCGCCCATAAAAAACACATATCGGGCGACGACGACGACGACGACGACAGCGAACTGGGAACTTGGGACCTGGACCTGGACTTTAGTGGACTGGCTGGTCAAGTTTGGTCCGGGCTTGGGTTCCGAACAGCGCTTATTATCGGCACGCAAGTCAGTTTATTTTTAATGGTTCCCACTCACCCACTCTGCTGAAAAATCGCAGGAAGTGCAGCGAAGAGCGCCCGGCCGCTGAGTTTATCGCAAGGTGACTGCAGATAGGATAAGCCACACTCTGGAGAACCAACTTAGACTTTGGGTTTGGGTTTGGGATTGGGTTTGGGATTGGGTTTGGGTTTCTTCTATTCTGCGGAAACGCTGAAACTTGTTGGCACCTCCTAAATGCTGTCTTAAAGTTGTGCACTCTTTTATGACTTTTTCGGACAGTTTGCTGTCGGTGTCAAATTGCGGCAAGTTTAATAAGTAATATTCCTGGAGTGGCCACGGAGAATATTTTATATTCTCACTTGTGGCCAGCTTTCATCTATCATTTAAAGGGGTTCACGGAAGGAAACTTTCGACGTATGTAGTTTGTATCAACAAATAAATGCAAACGAAGTAACCAAAATTGTAATTTCTAGATATGGTAGTTTTGCCAAAAATGTGTGTATATGACTTAAAATATGATGCTTTATGAATAAATAAATAACTAAATAAAGATTTATTTATTTTTAATTTATTATTTAATGATTTAGATAAAAATAAACCTTTCAGCAATGGTGGTGGATTTATTTCTGTGAGTTCTTAAAAAGAATCAAAAGGTGCTAAATAATTTGTATAGCGCTTATATTTTAAAGCAGGTAATAAATCAAATTATGACTTTGTTTATGATTAAGGGCTTAATATACTAAAGAATAAGTGATTTATAAGAAAGAATGGAGTAATAAATTAGTAAAGAATAATACGTAAACCAATAAAACTGTTGCCAACTTAGACCTTTCATGTTTTGTGAAGGAATTTCATGAATTGTCTGAGAGTTGCAACAAATTCCATTCACATGCAAATGCAATGATACCAGAATATGTTTCCCTCTAATTGCAAGTATGAAACTATCCGAAGGGCAGACAACTCGAACGGGGAATACGAGCCCGATTTTTATGCGCCATGACCAAAGTTCAAAGTGGCAATTCAACCTTGCATCTTTAACCGCAAAGCAAACATGAAATCTGCAAAACAGCTGGACAAGCGAAAGTCTAAACGAGCCGAAAACCAAAACCAAAAAAAAAAACTAAACAAGGAAAAAAGGCGAATATTCATCGACCGTAATTCGGTTGAACCGGCATGGACATCGTGTAAATCTCTATCTCAGCCTTTGAAGTGCCCATATCCAGTCGATGGCGGTGCAAATGCCGATGCAGATGCAGATGGAGATGCAGATGCAGATATATTTACAGATACGTATCCGAATGGGGCTACAGATGGCCACCCGCACCCAGTGGGTCCAAGATGTTGGGAGAACTGGTGCCGTCACTTTACGGTTATTAATTTTATGATTTATGTTAAAGCTCACGAGTCCGCCTACCAAATGCCCATGCTCATTTCACGAACGCACGAGTACGAGTAGCCGTACTGTAAGATATGGTACGGATGGTACGGTATAGGTATAGGTATAGGTATAGTATACCTATATGCCAGCCAAGACAAAGGAGATCGGCATTGTTGTTGTGGTTATTGGGTGCTGCTGCCGTTTCGCTGTTGTTGCTGCTACCGCTGGGATGCGTTTATGGATTTTGTTTTTGCACTCCTAACAACGACTGCGAAACAAAAGCTATTGGGTTGGGGTTTTTTTCGGCTGTGTGCATTGGGCTTTGGACTGGGGGGCCTTGACGCCAGCACCGAACAATAAGCGAAAATATGAGGATCCCAGGCAGCAAGGAAGCTGCCAGTCCAACGAGTCCCTACAAAACAAACACATGTTCGCATTCGCAATCGCAATCGCATTCGCAGTCAACTTCTCCGGCGACTGCCTCTTGGATTTGGCATATTCTCACATTCATCCGCAGGATTGCGCTGCCAAACGAGTACGCCATATTCATACAGATACCCACTTTCGAGGGCACACGGAGAAAAAAGGGAGGCAACATCCCATCTGTTTACCAGGCATAGAAATTACTTTATTAACCCTCTTAATATTTTCGAGGATAAACATCAATTAATCAAACAATTTTTAATCAAAGAGCTCCATAAAGTTACATATTCTAGATACGGTATTTAACAAAATCAACTTTACTTTTATTCTTGCTTACATTGATTATTTGTTTATTCCAAAAAATAAATAAAGATTCAATTGAAAATAACAACAATAATATTAAAAAAATTAACATATTCGAAAAAGCCTATTTAATGAATCTTCATAATTGAAAACAAATGTTAAACATTTTTAGAAAGCAAAGTGTATTTTTGAACTATTGTATATAAAAATGTGGGAAGTTAAGAAAACCCATTTCCAGTGGTCAAAGTTTATCACAAATATACTAGTTGAAAGAAATAAAAGATTTTTTTGTTGTGCATTAAAAAGCAGAAGGAGCTGGAGGACAGTCCTGAAGTGCGTTTTTGCTAATGCGAATAAGTTGCTTTGTTTTTTGCGCTCCTTGCTTATTGAATTAAGTTTCGGTCGCAGTAGTCGCAGAATTCGCAGTGGAACAACTCTTTCCCAACTGCGGTCTCAATGTTTGCATTAAAAATTCATAAATCAATTATGGAATGCACACTGCGAAATATTAGTTTTTTCTCGCATCATTTACGGGCCTGTCCTTTTGCGTCCCGAAGGAGGATTGGATGGGGGATTGGGCAAGGGGAAGGGGAAGGGGAAGGGATATATTGCTTATGGGTTCCAGGACTCGACATCGTCGCGCCGCTTTTTGCGGCCTTAGAATTTTAGTTATTTTGCCATGAAATGCGTGAACAGCTCGCATGGGAAGTTAAGAATTCCCGATGTGCCGCTCGTCTCGGCTACTTTTACTGCCAACTGTCAGCCGTTGATTAAATTCATATATTGCATGCGTCGACGTTTTTGCCTCATTTTTGGAATGCCGTCTTGGCGTTGAAATTAAAATTAAATTAATGAATTCGCCGGCGAGGCTGTGTGCTGTACGATGTGTGCACTGCATAAATTGTAAAGTTTATAAATTTGGCACCCAGTCGACACAGTGCAGATAGCATCTCCTGACCAGTCTTTAATTGGGCTTAGTATCCCCGACTAAATGGCTTCCAGCAACGGGGGCAAAAACCAAATGCAAATGAGGTAAAACGATGACAAAATCCTGGTGGCTTTTAATCGATCTGGCAAAAGGCTTTGCACATCTGCAACCATAATTATAGTCGATAATCTGAGCGTTCATTATTTTAATTATTGTAATTTACCAAGTTTGCATATTATAATAAATGGTCCACCACTCCGGCGGCTTCATTAGCATAAATTTATGCCGGCAGACATGGCCCGGACATATATATATATATATATATATATTTGAGTACGTATATATATTGGCAGCAGGACACAGGGCCCTGGATAAACGCATAAGTCTAGCATTGACGCATTAGACCACATAGTAGTCGTTGAACAAGGCATTACACAGCCATCGAAAGGGCTTTGTAGTTGCAAGTGTTTCGGCCTGTGCCTCTCCCTTCCCCGCTTGGCCCCAAAAACGCCGGCCAACTAATTTGAATTACTGAGCTCGGAATACCGGGTAATTATGACCAGACCTCGGACGATGCACCACCACTCCCCGGACTTTCCCCGGTTGCATCCAAGGCGGTGGCGATGGCGGTGACGGCTGTCCTAAATTGTGAAACATTTCTTGGCGGCGGGGCGGCCATTATGGATATATGGATATGGATCCAGGAGCCCCACCAACCGGTGCCAAAAGTGCTTGAATATTCATGTGTCGCCCCTGCTTTCCCCGCCAGCTTAAAATGTAAATTTAAAGTTATTTTCACCACCGTCCATTATTAAAGATTTCCTTCGCACATGCCAAAATTTCTCGACTGACTCACTAAATTTTGGGTTTTTTTTCTGAAAATCACTTTCATGTCTCTGGGTGTGCCAAATATTATTTTAAACGGAGACTAATTCTACGGGTCCCCATAAATTGTGTGTTTGAAGTGTTTATTGAAATGATTAAGTTATGGTTGCATATTGAAGCGACAGAGTTGTAAATCAAAATATAATAAATATTTTAAGATAATAAATAAAACCAAATGTATTATTTATTTTCAAGGTAAAAGCAACCATATGCTTATTTAAATTTAAGGCCTGACAGTAGCTATATAAATAAACTTGCTTAAATTTAAATTGCAACTTATTTGACTGGTTTTTTGGGTGAAGTGTGCTTTTAAAAGTCTTTCCTTACAAGTTATTTTTATAATGTTTTTGGCAATGCAATATTAATGGTTTTTAATTTAAATGGAATCATGAGATTATACAAATTGTGGGTAATTTGGCTTTCAACAGTTAATTTTAACTAGTGTTTTATTAATTTAAATTAAAGACTTCCCGAACACATACAAATTTTTCTATTGGAAAAAAATGTTCAGAAAATCTTTAAAAGTATAATTTAGAAAAAGGATAGTTTTCGTTAAAGCTTTAACAATTTTGTATTAATGTTTTTTTTAAGTTTTTCAATATATTTTAAAGAAATTATTAACCTGTAATTTTTAAACATTAAGTTATTAAAGGCAGTTCAATAGAAATATTAAAAAGGTGTTTTTTTTTTAAAAAAGTTTATAGTTACTTTGTTTTCCAAAACTATAAAACAAAATTGGTAATTCCCTTTTAGAGCTGGTGTCAAATTTCATTACTAAGCTTCACCAAAGCCCATAAAAACTAATCATGAATAGTACAACAGTTAAGCTTATAATACAGCCCAAAAGTGTGACTTGCCCAGATAAAAACCCACCTGATTTGCCGTCGGGTAGCCAGCGTATCCAAACTGCGCATATGCAGCCATTGTCTCGCTGGCTGAATTGGCTTTAAAAAGCGGCGACACGCGAGTTCACTGTGCCTGGTTTCACTGTGGGGCGTCCGTCGTCGTTTTTCCGTTTTATTTTTTCCTTTTTTGACAATTGAGGATGCGGATGTGGATGCTGGCGGAGCCCTCACAAAAGGGGTTGGGCTGGCCCAAGGATGTGGGGGTGGTTACGGGAGGTTCGAGTGGGTGGTTGGGTGGCAAGTGGGTGGTTGGGTGGCTGGGTGGCTTTGGCGTGCGTGCTCGACGGCTAAGCACTCTGGGCGCTTTTGTTGTTTGCTGGCTTGTTGGGTGTTGCGCTATTGTTGTTGTTGCTGCTGCTGGCCTTGTTGAAAATTGATAAAACAAATTGTCGATGTCGAGCAGTTCTGTTAATGTCGCCGGAGCCGGAAAATGTTTTGTTTGTTTTGTGTGACTTTGCTTTTTTTCATCCGTTTTTACTTCATTTTTATTGACTCTGTTTGACTCTTTGGCGGCCGGTTTCAAAAATGTTGGAAAAAACACAGCCAGCAAACCAAATTGGCTTCAAGTGTTTGCCGCAAACAGATTTACAAATGTACGCGGCTCTTCAGTCTTTAGTCAAAGAATGTCAGCACAGGTCTTAAATGTTTGCTCTTGGTTATTTACTAACTGATGCTGTATATATTTTGTTTGGATTATTGTTGATACTTTAAGAAATTGCTGTTTTTGAAGTCTAGCACTCTTTAGGGTAGGACCTTTGCAGGATAATCTTCCAAATTAACTATTGTATAAAGTCAGCTATTAACATTTTTAGATACTAATGGTCCATTTTTGTAACCTTAGTTATTTTTGAAATGACTTTTTGAATTATCTCAAGTACTATAATATTTTTTGACTGTTAGATTATAAGGTTTTTTATTTGAAATGTTGTATTTAGTTTTTGATTTTTATTTTATGTTTTTTTCATGAATTTTGTTATGATGCATTTTGTTATGACTTTGTCTTTTCGGGGCTTGTGGTTTTTAATTTATTTTTTAACTATTGCACGCACTTTATTATTTACGGCGGTTGCATCTGCCGATCCGATACGATCCGCTCCAGTAAAACGGGTTCCGCAACCTGTCAGCGGGATCTCAACGGTGACGGCTGGCAGTGACTGCTACTGCGACTTTGGCCAGTGACTGTGACTCAAATTGGTAACTCGTTTTCGGGATTTTCGTCTCGGCCTTTTTTCGAGTTTTTTGGGCGACGCGGCGGAGATGCCAAGATGCGAAGATGCGCACCTATTCGCGTTTCGAAACAAACTGTTTTTCGGCCGCTCAGCGAGCAGCGCGGTTGTGTGTGACAGAGAGCGCAAATGCCGAGGGAGCAGGATAGCTGCATACCGAGAGAGAGTAAGTCAGCAAGGACCTCCCTGATTGGTTAGCGTTCCAATCAGACAAGGAGCACTGCTTCGTGGGTTGTCTCGCTTTCTCTTATGTGAGTGATCCGGCCGAAAGGGAGATGGAAAATACTCTCTGGGACTCTTGTTGCTTTTTCTAGAGTACGCCCACCTCCAAGCACTGGAAAGTGAATCGGCGCTCTCTTTCTGCTTTCCCCTCTCTGTCGCCGTTGGAAGCGATTTCATGGCGGACCACGATCGAAAGGCTTCCCAATTGGATAATGTTTCCATAGTTGGCTAAAAGTTTTCCGATATTGATAAAAAATACAATATAAAAATAATTGGGAAAATAACTCTGATGTTACGATTGATTTGGTATCATACGAACTTGCTAAAATTGTGATAATAATGGGTAATAAAACAAAAATAAATTGTAGAATTTGTACATAATTATATAATTTTGACAATATTTAATATAATTATATGTATCTAAAACAGCATGTCTTTTAAAAAAAACATTAGAAGAATCTTTAGTTAATAACAAAGCTGTCAAACAAATTAGAGACATCAAAAACACATCCAAAATAATATTATTAATTTATGTTAAAAACAAGCAATAAAAAAAGCAATATAAAATACATATAAATACATTTTGCTTATGTTGCATTGGTAAACAAATAAACAAAATTAAAAGTTATTAATACATAAGCAAAATTATTTTACCAATTAAATATTTAAGGCTTGAGTACATCCCTAACACCCAATTAAAATATCAGTTATTTTATTTATAATCGTTAATGTTAGGTATTTCATTGACACATTTCCAAAACAATAATATTTTAGAACAAAAAATTGCTTCCATTTAATTCATAAAAAATAAATTAAAATTGGGATATTGGTAACATAAAAGAATGACACTTTTCATTTGTTAATGGTAAAAGTGCAAAATTCCTTGACTTTTTTTTTTTTAAGATATTTTTGTTAGCTTTTCCAAAAAATGCAAATGCTTTTCTTCCTACATATTAGAAAGTCTTAAGTCCCCTTCACGGAAAATCATAGCTAATTGGCACTAGCTAATCGTAACAAGAAACCGAAAAGGAAAAAAAACAAACAAACAATCCGATCCCATTCGATCCGAGGATGGGGGCGTGGCCCGGTCCACTCGAGGGTCCTCGAGTCGAGTACGTTCTAATTAATGGTAAGCGGAGCAGACGGAGAGGGGAATATTTTTGGGGAATTTCTGTAAAATGAGTATTTTGATGTTTTGGGGTGTTAACGCGCTGCCATTTATTATAAATGAGAGCGCATCTCAAAGTCAAAAGAGACGCACATGTGTCCCTTTTTTCGGTACTTACAAATGTACTCGTATGTAAATGTGTGCGCCAGTGCGTCATTTGCATAGGAAAATGCATCAAGTATTTTTGGGAAAAGTGCCATCCTGCCCAACTCGTGATCGTTACAGTTATTGTATACTCAATTGCTGGACGCTCTCGGCGGCGCCAGGAAATTCTACACCCACTTCATGAGTCCTTAGAATACCCACCAGATTTAGAAGGATACACATGAAAGAAACACGTTCTAAAATAAAGCATTTAATTTCGAAATTTTAAGGCAGAAGGTTTTAAGTATGAACAATTTTTTTCAATTAAAATTAGTTTAGAAATTGTGATTGATTTAGTTCGTAAATCGTATCTTAAATTGTTTGTCTTATTTAATATATTCTGAACAAAATCAGCAAAAGGTGACTTTGGTTTTGAAATTGAAAATTTAATTGAATCGTTTATAATCTTCTTATTTTAAAATCAAAATCTAAATATGTATAGTTCTTAAAATATCAATAGGATCTTTTTAAAAAAATTAAGAAACTAATCTTTAAAATAAGTTAATCATTTCTTTACAAATTATTTTCTTAAAATATTGATTGAAGCTAAAATTTGTGTGCTTAATCTATTTTGGCGATATGCATTCCAAATTCCAAACTTTAATCAAAAATTTCATAAAGTATTGTTTTGTGCAGTGTTGGCTTTTCCTCCATCGATTTGTGTGAGTGATTTGTGAAATGATTTTGGATATGCGAACTGTGGCACATGTCGCAATACCTTGGGAGCAACTAGGCTGTCCCCATAAATGTCCTGATTCCAGGATTCGCATTGTGGGAGCTCTGTTTTCATTTAGTGCAACACAAACTCGAACATTCTTCACTCGGTGGACAGGACATGCAGATTATATTGAAAACAATTTAAATGTAGATTTTGGCGTTAAGAGATATTATTCTTCGACGCCAGGTGCGTTGTTTCAGGCTCACAAGTACATTCGCACACTCTAATAAATACGGGTGTGTACAAATTTAACTGCTAATGTGTGTGTGGGTGGTTGGGTGGATGGGTTGGTTGTTTCTGGGAGGTGGGTGGTACGAATACAGCTGCACAGAGAGTTGCAGGCACCGCCTCCTCCTCCTGAAAGGCTTCTTACTTAAGTGTTGTTTCATGTC
Source organism: Drosophila kurseongensis (assembly GCA_018153305.1). Taxonomy (NCBI): domain Eukaryota; kingdom Metazoa; phylum Arthropoda; class Insecta; order Diptera; family Drosophilidae; genus Drosophila; species Drosophila kurseongensis. The sequence goes on along the minus strand of JAECXX010000005.1, from coordinate 10,659,396 downwards.
ACCTGGAAAGCATTTGGACATGAAATTGTCGCTTTTCAGTATGTGGCACACACACACAGTTACCTCTCGGCGAAAAATCTTCTTCACACACACACACACACATACACACATGAAAAGGAGGAAGGATAGTGCTTCTGGTGAATATAATAAAATCCTTTTCGCAAAACGATAAACGATAAAGTCACCGGAACAAGCACAAAAAGGACTCTCCATGCAAATTGCTTTAAATGAATTTGTTTTCGTTTGTGTTTGGGTCTGAGTTTTGAGTTCTGAGTTTTAAGCCACGACTCCAAGGGGAGCCATGTTTGGTGTTTCAACACTAAAGATTCTGTTACAAATTGTCATAATCCTCTGGCATATTCTCCATTTTTAACACGAATTTCAGGTGATTTCAGCAGGTTGATGGGCGGGCGGCATAGCCAACCCCACTCACCAATCAGTGTTTGGCGTTATCAGCCATTCCAGATAGCGCTATCGTCACCTGGCCATCTTATCGACCACTCGAAAATGAAATTGCTGATCAAACAGAACAAAAGCGCACACAACATTCTCCAAACATTCATAAATGGAAACATACTTATTTACTCACTTTTCAAAACAAATCAACAAATCGGTGCTCTTTGTGGTTCAAGTGCCGATCGCCGAAGTCAAAAGCATCCGATGTGTTAGACCCCGATTTGGAAAGGGAATGAGAATGGGTAGAGGAATGGGTATAGGAATTGGTATAGGAATTGGTATAGGAATGGTTCAGACCCTTTCCTCCGAATTCTTTACGCGTGCGTTCCCTTTTGTCGGCGTTTTGACATCGACATCCCATCCGCAGTCACGATTGATTGTCGCAACAATTGACGTGATTTCTAGTCTCCAATTGGTTTTCGAGGCCCGACCGCTCCAGAATTATCGATGCCAAGCCCCGCACGTGATAAGTCGGGGATATGGAAGTGCCGGGCCAGTGTACATATATACTTTGTGGGGCCCACGGCAATTATAAGTAGATGCTTTGTATGGACAGCTGTCCGTCCGTCGGTGGCATGCGTCACGACCGACATCGCCACATGCCCCGTCACTGGATCTTCGACTTCGAAGTTAAGATTCTAGGTGTTTGGCATGATTAGCACGTCGGAAGTGACTCGGAATGCCCACACTTTATTCTAATTGCGTTTTAATGAGGGCCCGAAGCAGTCTAGAAAAGAAAGTGAATTTAAAGTGCCCTAAAAGGTAATGAAAAGGGGCTAACTCTTTTCATTACCATGTATACCAAGGAATACTTTAGCTCGTCTAAAACTTGGTGTGGCAAAAAAAATTTAATTAAATAAATAAAATCACATGTTTATGGTATTTTTTTTATAATCAAATGTTTTTTAATAAAAATATATTTTATAATAAAAAGGACACTCAAAATGTATACACAGTTTCGAAACAAATCAGATTTTCGATTATCCAGTATAAAAAATTTAAGCTTTTAATTTTTTTCTTAAGGTCAATGAATTACACCTTGTTATTTCTTCAGCAAAACAACATTTGTTTGTATAAATCAGATGTGACTGCATTGTTAGCCTTACAAATGGTTATGATTATGCACACAAGAGCGACAATAAAAATATTTTAACTCTGCAGATAATAATTAACACTAATGTAATGACGATATAAAAATAAATCTATATTACCCAACTTTCAGTCTGCTTAATTGACTGCAATCTTGGCTGCGCCCTTGCGCTTCCGTTCGAACAAGAAAAGTTTTCGCTACCAATGTGGTTTGATGTTGCCAAAGTTAAGTCCCTCAAGAGGATGTGCGGTACACGGTTTTAAGTACATACCTGTACTTCAGAGAACCGAAATGAGTTCAAGGATATACAAAGTTGTTTAAATTACCAAAAGTTCGTTACAACGAAAAGTATGCTATAAAAGCGGATAATTGCAAAATCCAAGCAGACAAGCTGATGTTACAATAGATTGTAGAATGTACTTATTAGTTTTAGTTTATTATAATTAGTTTTTTTATTTAACTTGAAGGCATTAAAAATATCCCTATAATATCCCTATTTTCTGACTTTTAAAGTCACTTACCTTTTATTTTAAAATTTATAACATAACAAATTAATAAATATAAATTCCTAGAACTGCGAACTGTGCTGAGTTAATTTATTTGACAGCTTCCTTAGAGCATTTAACACTCCTATTTGCGCAAATAAACTTGTGTATATGCCGTCCTATAAATAGCAAATTTATATAAGTAGATCGGACTGAGACCTGCATGACGGATTGACTATGATAGCACAATTATAAATAATGTCCACCTATCCCTGCAGAGGAAATGGAAACGGAGCCAAGGGAACTTAATTCGCCCTACGCGAAAAGTGCGAGATTCATGTTTGCCACCCAAAGTGAACAACATTTGCGAATTTCGAAATTAAATTCCGTGTCATTCCGTGTAAATCATTTGCAAAATTGCCGCGATGTCGCTGCATCTAGTGGAGCGGAGGCCGTGGCAATTTATCAAAAATAAATCATTTTGACGAGTTGCCAGGCCAAGTTAAGGCCAATTGCAAGTGCCGAGGCATTACGGATCCGATCCGGTAAATGTAAATGTGTATGCTAGATGGTAGATGGTGGATAGCGGATGGCGGATGGCTCCCAACTTCATGTGTTAGTACATGAGTCTTTACATACCTGTCGCCAGGGCTCGTAATAAATTGCAGATTAGTTTGCAAATCGCACAGTGCGTCATTGAAATATGCGTACGCGCCATCGTGTGTATTTATGTCCGTTGACGCACCTTGACAGGCACTTTACGGGCGGCATTCCCCGGGTTTTCCACTCCACCCCACTCTGCCCCACTCCAATCCCCCATACACCACCCTGCGCATTTAGCAGCGCAGCTCAGTAATTAGTGCATCATCCCGTGTTGCGCATTTCGGAACATCGCCACCGAGGGATGTCAGTTCCATGTTGTCTGCTAGCTCGGTTCATTCCACAAAGTTTTAATTTCCCCGGGCTAACGAGAATATTTTACTTTATTTTAAACATGTTTATTGTGGCTTAGAGGGGAGGTCAATGGGAATGATATCATTAATAACTTTTGAAAAATGCCTTTGCTTGAATATTTATTTTGAGTGTTTGTTACCTTATAGAAACATATAATTAAAATAGTAGGTAGAATGCGATTTATTGAACGAATTCCTTTTTAATATATCAATCACATTTTTGTTTCAAAACATGAAAAGCCAGACTTAGTGAATATTATGCATTTATAATATCACAAATAACCTCCAACGATTTCTTGGTCATTTTGAAATAAATGTTGAGCAAAAACATCTTTGTAGTTTATTAATCAAGTAGTTAAGCAAACTATATTAATATTAAAATGTAATTCAATTGTAAGATTATTGAACTTCTGAGAATGATTATTTATTTTTTGAATGCAGAATTAGCTAACTATTAATAAAATACAAGTTTTTTTGCAAAAAACCCTTTATATTTTATTGTCTTATTAAGCCTTTGGGCAACCTTAAAATGATTGAATACAAGCACTTACCGCACTTTATCTAATCGATTGGTCAATTACAAATTATAAATTTTGCACTATTAAGATTTGATTATGACATTACTTAAAGGCATGTAGGTGCATGTCAGTGTCAACAATTCATGTAGCCAAACGCCCGTGCCGTCACTTGGAAAGCCATTCAAAAGTAAGACCAGATTTGAAAATTAACGCGAATCGATTAAAACAAATTGAAAACAATGCCGAACCGACTGGCAGCATTAGCATCGTAAACTAATTGCGGGCAAGTGTAAATGCCCCGGCTGTAAAAAATGGTTTTCCACTGGTGACAACAGTCGCATGTCGGCGCATTTTAAAAGCAATCATCAATTATGCAGGCCTGAGTTCAGTTCGGGCAGCAAGAAACGTCTCGGCATTAACGATGATTAGTCGCGAGCCAGAAGCCATCGACCCACTTAGGCAGGCATAATGTTTTCAAGTGCGAGTATCGCTGATTCCGTAGTTTTTCTCTGTCAATTTTATGAAAAATTATCCTTGAATAAACTCGTTTTTTAGCGTGAGGCAATTGACATTTGGGCAATTTAGGTATGTCCATCACAATATTGTAGTCCTCTATATTTTATTCAAACAACTTCGAAGTAATGCCTTTTTAAACAGTTTCAACACTTTTGCAAATAAACAGATTTTTCTTCACAAATTTAAAACTATTCTCAGAAGCACAAGAATTCCTTCACAAAATTGCATTTATCTATTATTTTATTAAAGAATTTCAAATGTTCAAATGTATATTATACATTTAATACAATTCTAAACAGTTAATTAAAAATTCATTAGTCTCACTTTACAAATAAATAACCATATTTTAGGATAATATCAAAGGCACAAGGAACTTAAAAATTAATTAGATTACTTCTCATTAACATCAAATTAAAATTTGTAATAATCTGTTTTATATTTGTATATTAAAAAGTCTTTTCAGTATATTTTGCAGTCGAATTGATAAATAAAAGTAGAATACAAAATGCTTACTTTAAAAATCATATGTTGTCTTAAATTTAATGTTATCCTGCCCTTATAAATTACTCAAACTATATTAAAAACTCTGATCAATTTGAGTGCCAGATCAACAGAAATAATGCGACCAATCCAGCAATTCAATGTCTGCCGTGAAAAGCACTCCATTCGGTAAATAAAATTATACGAGCCGTCTGTAAATTCAATAAATAATTATGTGTTACGTTTACCGGGGCTCAGTGCAGGATGGCAGGGATATCCGATGGGGGAGGGGAGGGTGGTATCTGGGTATCGGCAGTATCTGGGCCTGCAGTTAATGTACCTATTTGGCGGCCAGCCGCAGGGCAGCCGGCAAAAGGCATCCGGCCAGTGGCCACGAGGCGTATGCGCATTTATTAAATGCGCATCGCTTGTGTCTCCTTTCTTGGCCATCGTACATCGCAGTTCCAATTTGCAGCACAATGCAAATTGCATTGTAGTCGAGTTATTGTATAATTGGTGCAATGTAGCCGGGAAAACGATGGTGGGGCGACCTCGAGACCAGCACTACGTGCCATGGACTCCGGACTCTGGTTTTCGGACTCTGGTCTCTGGACTCCGGGCAGTCGATGGCCGTGCAATGGCGCTTGTGTTCGTGTCAATAAATTAAAATGAGAATTGATTCGCTTACGCCCGATTTAAGCAACAACAGGCTATATTATGGGCAGCTACCCACAGATACATTTACAGATATCCAGGCAGATGCAGATGCATTTGCAGATACAGATACAGATACCGATGCCGATATCGAGACTTAATTTTCATGGCGAAAGGGTGCAGCCTGTGCAAGCATTTCGAAACTATTAACAAACAAATTAAATGTTGGACCCGCACTTTAAAAACCAATTTCAGAACGCATTACAAGAAAATTCCATTAAACAATGCCACGATACGAGGCGATACGTGTGGAATCGCCCTTTTCGAACTTGACCAGACAGAATGTCTCCAACACCGGCCGCATTAAGATAAGAGAAATCGTCTAACAAAACGCATAATCTGGACGCTGCTTTAAAAATCGGTAACACAATTTAAATTTATTTCAAACAGCGTGTATATATACAAATCATGGATGAACATAACACACTCGAACAAGATAAGTGAAAAGAATCGAAGCTCTCTTTTTTTTTTTTTTTTTTTTTGGATCCAACTTGTCTGCGGGTCGAGGTGGATATCTTTTTGAGAACGGCGACAAACCTGTAGATAGTAAATGTCAGCCGCATAATAAAATTAGCTGTTTTAACGACAGCGGAATCGGCTGAGTGCCTGGGCTCAGGTCGAGGTTCCTCTAGGTTCCAGGTTCTGGATTTAAAGATTCGAAGAGCCGAGAAGAACCGGAGACTGTTGAGATATTGGCGGCAAGGAAATCGATTGGTATACCAATCAAACGGCATCGTAAACACTATCGTGGCCATCTGCAACCTTGCAGCTCAGATCGGTTCGGTTCGGTTCAGTTCCATAGTGCTGTCCATAAATTTCCACACGGGACATTTCTTTGTCATGTTAATTAGACCGCCAAGTTGATGCTGAAACCCGATAGGGCATCTTAAATACCTGCTCTTGGAATCAGAGACACCCATTAAATGCATACCCAAAGGCTATTCCCCGGAAAAAGACCTCTGATGCATGCGTGGAAAACGCAGACGATGTGGCGACATTTTCCGAGTTCTCTGCATTAAAACCACATCTCATTAAGATGTGAAAAATTCTGTTTCATTAATAAAATATTCGTTTTCCTGTCCCGCATAATTAACTCGATGCCATGTTGGGCTCTCTAGTTTATTTGTTTTAAAATATGGTTGTCCTATGCTGGCAGAAAAACAACGAAAAACTAATACTCGCCTACAAAATGGTTATGGTCAGCATACAGATTTTAAAACCTTTTGAACAAATATTTTTAAATTGGTCTCAAGAAATCGATTTAATTTATATTAAGTTTTTTGATAGTAATAGTTACAAACAAGGCAACAAAGGTATATTCTCAAAAATACATTTAATAATTTCTGAAGTGGTTTGATAAATGAAATAATAACTTTTCAGGGCGGAATTTTTATAATTTTGCGATAAAAGTATACTAAAAACCAATTAAATATTAAATAAGGTTATTTATTTTGTCATTGTCCACCTTAAAAACAATTAATAACACAATTTAATATTGGAAAACACCCAATTTAATTTGTGTTGGTATTTTGACACCTCCAACAAATACCATTCTCCAAATCTCCCACAAGGTGCTGCGATCGCGAAGACTTCCCAACACCAGTGCCTAATGTGCCCTAATGGTCATAATTATTTTAGCTTGTCTTATCAATGGCAGTTGTCTAAATATACATTTGTATACTCGAGTGTACCGCGCTGATGTCAAGAATAATCAGCTGCCTTGACAAAGGTGGCCATTGGTCCCACATATTGTGGGCGCTTTTAGTTTGTTATTTTTCTCTTTTCGGATTTCTTCTCTTGTAGTTTAATTCCACGTTTCTTTAAATTTCTGGGACACTAGACCTAGCGAGGTATGGTCATGATTGATTGCCCACCATACATGTCCATTAAATATGACTCTAAGCCGAGGCGTGTGGATCGTAATAGATGATGATGAAATGTCTTTTGGTTGGCTGTAATCAATTATTCAGGAAATCCATTGACAAATCGTAAGCATTGTGTGCCACAAAAGCTTCCAGTGCTTCCAACCGGACTATTCTTCGGAAACTTGCATCATAATTCATGTTTTTATATTATCCGAAATAATGTTGAGGATCGTTTCAGTTTTGAATTTGATTTTCTCTTGCTTTAAAATGTTTATTAAAAACTTACGTAACATAAAATAAATATTTTTATTCTTTTTATATTTAAATCTAAAAAAAAACGATCACTTGTTTGTCCATGAATTAGTGAAAGTTCTCATAACTTAGAACTTTTACAAAAGTCTAACTGATCTTGATAAATTACATTCCCTTAATAGCAAAAAAAATCAAATAAATTTTAAGCCACATTTTGAATTCAATAAACACACTTATAAAATATCTTGCTTGAGTTGTCTTAATAGAAGTTTAAGATAGTGACTTAATTAAAGGATTTTATTAGGACTTCTTCGAGTTAACTTTAAATAATATTCCGCCCAAGCAAGGGTTGCTCATTGAGTTAAGTCTATAACTCACACACAAACGCACGGATTCTCGAGGAAGGCATTAGGGAAATTAGCATACGGCATCAAGTATACGCCCTCGTGTGCGCTGTTCCTTTGGCAGCAGCCGGAATAGACAGACTACACACTCATGTCACGATGCAATTTCAGGATATTAATTGTTATAGTTGCGAGATGTGTCTGCTTGAATTGTTCCTGAGGCTTTTGTGCGTTGCAACGAATTCCTAATCCTGTTGAAAACAAACGCATCGCCCTGCCAGGCTCTGTCAAAGGCAGAAGCTGGAGGCTGGCTGCTGGAGCCAGAATCCTGAGTCCTGAGTTCCGAGTCCCGGCATCTCGGCTGCACTGACACAAGGATTTCCGTACATGACAAGCGGCAGCTATAATTTATAGAAGCTGCGTAAGTAAGCTGCGTGGTTGAGGATGCATTGCTAAAGGGTTGGGTCGGGCTGGTCCTTGGGGTTGGTCCTTTCAGCCTGGTTGGCAGCCCACACCAGTGACATCGAAGACCCAGTGTCTGCCTGGATGCTGTGTATTTGTTCTCGTCTTGTTTCACTTAAATGACACTTTGCATTCTTGTAGCATCTTGGAACGCCAGCCACCCCCGAAATAGTAGACCTCATTCCTTTGTAAGGAGGGGGGGTTGACTGTCTATACCAGCAGAATGTGGGGATCTCAAGGAATTTTCCCTTCATTATTCCGGGCAAATTTGTGTTCTTTGGTATTTTATAATTGAGTGTGAATATTTGCGATTAATATGAAAATTTGTGAAAATTTAATAAAATATCCTACACGATTTCTGGATCAATAACGTTGAATGCAACTAATTGCTTAAGCGGATTCAAGTATTTAAGCAGACTTTAGATAAGAGAAAGCGGCTTAAGCTTAGCCATTTGGAATAGGTTTCTATTGTTTATGCTTAAGACGCACGAACATTGTGTTTGTTTGGCTTAAATATTTGCGAATTAAAGGCAACCGAAAGGGGTTAGCATTGAAAATGTATACAACATATTTGCTCACAGCTATGGTTCGATAGCTTAAACATAAAAGTATTTCATGAGTGCACACTATTTTTTTTTTGTACAAAGTATTTGCTATTTATTTTATTTTGTTTCTATTGGGCTCACAAAAATTAGAATAAACATACTTTTCCATGTTCAAAGCTTGGTTAAATAAAGCCAAATTTTACAAACCAACTTTAAATACGTATATAATTACACTCTGTAATAAAAGAATAAATAAAATTTAACTGATTAATTACTCATTTGACCTATAATATTTACTGACCAATATACATTTTAAAAATGCTATTATAAAACGCGATGTAAGGCATAAATACCATTTTTAAGGATGGCAAATAAATTTCAAATTAGTGTCTTAAAAAGGAGATGAAATTGCAGCTAATTAATTTACACAAAAAATCCAAATTTAATCGCCTTCTTAATCGGATCATATAACTTCTGAGAATGTAATGACTGATAGTTAAAACCTTGTACTATAAGCCCAGTCTTAAATCAACTTAAACGCTTACCGTTTTCGACACTTTGAACAAAAAGAAAATTGATGTGCCATTCACTTTGGCCATATGAAAAGTTACCATGACATTAGAGAAGATGCCCCTTGATGCCACTTGACCACGGAGATGACTACCCGAAATCCCAGGCCCGTCTGGGAATTAGGCATAAAGAAGGCAACTAATCACAAAGACGACTCTTACCTACTACTGCGGCTGTCAATAATAAATTACCGTGATTTTCACATGGTGTTGAAGGATTGCCCACACACGAGTGTCCGAGCCACATATATTTATACTTGGAAACGGGTCGAGATCGGCTGGAAAGCGAATGCGACAAGTTTCCAAATGGGTAACAATTTTCAAAGTGATTAATTCGCCTGCTGGCTGCCATCGAGCATTCGGCCATAGGATTGATTTATGGCCGCAAGACGTTAAGTGGATGCAAGATAAGTTAACTGTCGTATATCCTCGCCGCTGGTGACCGATCCAATCCGATCCAAAGCGATCCAAGCGATCCAAGCCGATCCAATCCGAGGCTAAACAGAAACAATACCGGGAATGTCGAGTGGTTGCGACAGGCAGCAACCGGCGCGATCCCATGGTTTATGACCCATAAACGAGATCGCTTCACAAGCGCGGCGCGGCGAAGGATCTCTCATGGAATATGGTATATGGTATAAGGTATGGCATAGTATCGTATCGTATCGTATGGTATCGCAACGTATCTGTTGGATACGATTAATTTACCCATCTTACTGATTGGCTTGGCCCCATGTGTAATGGGAAATTTTATGCCCAGCGCGGTCATTTAGCATTGTAAAACAGCCCATAAAGTGAGTGGGGCCCTAAGTAGACGTCTCTGGGAACGGAACTAATGTCCCGCTGATGGCACCATAGAATTACTGAAAACCGTTTAAGAAATTTGTTACTGGCCATGCGAGCGCCTCTCCGCATGTGGCTCCTTTAAAGTTCAGTACCTGTCCGTCCACTTACATGTGTAAACTGTGTCAAACGAAACCAAATTAATCACTTGCACTTACAAATACGACCATCGCATCGCGGCTAATTCGGCCGCCTCATCGCAACTTGCGGCTGCCTTCGCCGGCTGTCAATTTCAATTGAATTGGCAATTTGTTGCATAATCGAGCCACTGCTAAATGTTAATTTATCAAACGGCGATAGTCGTTACAAATTGTTTTCCCCATAAAAGCCAACTTCCAACGTACACATCCACAGGGTTTTCAGGTAGAAGCCCACGAACACAGTCGCAAAGATGCCAGGTTTGTTTTGTTTCGCATGCGGACAGCATTTTCCATGTCTCCGGCATTTGACAATTTCGGCGTCAATTCGGCACAAAACTTACACACAAAAAAATGTCTGACTTTACCGGCAATACACAGAATAAGTAAATATACAATTTTCAAACTCAGAAATAATTCAAGTGCATAGTTTTCTTAAAAACACATCTAATAAATATTAATTAATATACTTTAAAACAGTCCGGGGTGCTTTGTGTAATTTAAACTGCAGTTTGCATAAATACATAACATATTTGTATGCCTCCTTTGAATATGCAGCAAATTATTCAATAAGAAATATAATATTTACTATATTTTCGATATATTAATGTCTCTCTTTTAACTGTCATATTTCTTTTTATTGTCGTTGTACTTTTGGCTGAATTAGAACATATGTTTAAACCATGAATTAATAATAAATTATTAAATTTTGGAGTAAGCAAAAGAGAAAAAGGTAATTAGCAATATCTCGCGAAAAAAACGCTACAAGCTAATAATTAAAAAATCAATAATGGAATGTGTCGTGATGAATGTACATTGTTATTACCAAATAAATATGGTTTTTCCTTTTAGCGAACATTTGTGTACGTCGTGTTGATAGTCCAAAATGTCATTTCGTTTTTTCATGGACTAACGTACCAGAGTTTTTTATACACCGGAAAAAAAATATTACTTATATCCTTTTTTTGTATTGTATTTATCGTAAAATTGTTGGATATTCCATTTAATTGGCACGTTCTCTTAAGTCAATAAATATAAATTGAAGACTTGACAACTTTAAAATTATCTACGACATAAATTTCCAATTTTTTTTTTTTAAACTGGAAAGAACTTACTTACTTTTGTGACCCAACCTATAAAAAGCTCAAACACCCAACCAAATTGAAAACACATTAGTTTTTCATGATTATAAAGAATTTTATTAAACGAGTTAAAATTATTTAGATTATGTGTTCATATAGACGAAGTGTTTAGTGTGAAGTCTGTTAGACAATGAAAAACGTATCACAGTTTACAATCTTATTGCGCTAGTTTAGTATTTAGCCTAAGCTTACATTGCAGTTTTGAAGAGAAACATTTGATCTGGTACTCTAGATACGATGCATAACTTGAATGAAACTTGAAGTTACTTAACGCGCGGTATACGGCTACAGTTAATATTACACAATCCGTCTGGTGTTTTTGCACGATCCCATATAGTATGTATATATGCAGTCCGATTAGTTGGTGAACTTCTTGAAGAGCGGCTTGAACATGGCTTCATTTCGATGAAGTTGTGGCGACGATGAGCTACTGCTGCTGCTGTTCCCACTGCTATAGTCATCCCGCGGGGAGTACTCCCCGATTCTGGCCGAGAAATTCATGGGGTAACCAGAGGTAAAGCCGAAGCCATTACTGCTGCGACAGGTAGCGATCATAGGGGCTTGAGAAGCGGTAGGCAGGAGACTCAAAGCTCCGCTCAGCACCTTCATATTCGGCGGAGTTTGGGGTGGAGTATCTGGTTGGGCTTCGAGAAACCCCATCGCCCGCTGACTCGCTGTGGACTGAGATTGCTGCTGCTGCTGCTGCTGCTGCAGCTGCTGTAGTTGCTGCTGCCGCTGCTGCTGCTGCTGCTGATGGAACTGCAGTGGTCCGCTCGAACTTCCCGTAGTATGGATGGTACCGCCCACCTGCAACTGCTGCTGCTGCTGCTGCTGCGGGGGCATATTGCTGTAGGGGATATTGCTGCTCGTAGTATGCAGCTGCTGGGTCGTAGCCCCTAGAAAACCCCCGTAGGCCGTGGTGTGCGGCCTCAGGTAGGGAGCTGCGGCCCCATTGAACAGCTGCTGATCTCGTCCTGCATCCTGCGGAGGGTATTGCTGCTGCTGCTGTTGCTGTTGCGCCTGTTGCTGCTGCTGCTGCTGCAGTGGCATCGATTGGTGACCCATGTAAGCCGGCGGTGGGGTCTTGCAGCCAACTGTGTCGGCCAGACTCCAGATCTTCGGCTTGGTAGCTGGAATCGGCACGCCACAGTCCCGGCCTAGCTGGTTTTTTGGATCCCCAAGATCGCCCTGCTGCAGTTTCGGGCCGTCTCCATGAAACGGCAACATGCCCTGTTGGCCGGCCTGATAGTAAGCGGGATGCTGATGATGATACGGATGGTAGCCACCTGGATGGCCACTAGAGGAGCCACCGGGGTAACCACCACCACCACTACCAGCCGAGGGATAACCAAAGCCCGCTCGCAGTATGTTCGCCTGACCCAAGCACTTCTGGTCCTCGTCTATGGCATCCTCCTCCTCTTTGGTCTCATCTGGTTTAAAGAAACAGCAGCTGTAAGTATGAAGCCCCAAGGAAATACCCTTTAAACTATATACCTTTGGCCAAGCTGCCACTCTGGCTTCCCTTGCTCGGCTCCAAGTCCTCCTTGTCCTTCTCATCATCCGACACCAAGGCATCGTCGTCGTCATCCGTGCGATTCTTCGGCTCCCAGGTCATCTTGTTCTCCTTCTTCAGTCGACGACGGGCATTCGCGAACCAAGTGGACACTTGGGTCAGGGTCATCTTGGTGATGATGGCCAGCATGATCTTCTCGCCCTTCGTCGGATACGGGTTCTTCTTGTGCTCATTCAACCAGGCCTTCAATGTGGCCGTGGATTCGCGGGTGGCGTTCTTGCGACGAGCCGCCAGATCATAACTGGCTCCATAACTGGAATTAGAAATAAGCAATCCTCTATTTAGAGAAAAGATATAACCGAAATTTTTGTATTTTAAAAATTGATGTTTTTAATTCAGTTGTAATAATTTTTTATACATATTTACTTAACAAATGTTCTTATTTTCATAAAAACCAAATAACAATTATCAAATAACATTAAATTATGATGAAATATATAAGGGAATTTCTGATGAATCGTAAGGAAGTAAGCCACGAATGGACTCCTAGAATCCATAACTTTAACAAATTTAATCAGATTTCAAAGTGGCATACCTCCTAAGTCTTTTGATTTAATTCTCTAAAAATCTGAATTCAAATTTGTAATTTTAGCGTTGATTCATTTTTTTAACCATTTTGATGTTTGTAATTTTTAAACAGCAACTTCAAGGCGGGCATTTAATATAAGTGTTATGTACTGCAAGTAAAAATTGAGCAGAAACACAGATTTCGTAATTTAGTATTTCGCTTTCCAGTCATATTCTCTTTCTAATTGCAGAGCCCAAAAAAATCGTGGCAGCAGCGAAACATGGAAATTCATTAAAAATGCGGAAAACTCAAATTGATGTTTTCCTACCACCTCCGCTCCGTATTGCTCCCCGGAGCTCGGGGTCCTCGTCCTGCCAGTGTAATACAACGTAAAAATATTGTAAAACATAGTTGTGAAACAGGGCACGGCCACAAAAAGCAACAGCACAGCGTCTCCGGCAATAACGAGGACGACAAGTGGGTGCAACCGGGTGATCCAGTTGTATTCCACTCCGCCAGTTCTCTTCAGCAGTGCACTTATCGCATTTTTTAACCCACCAGAGGCTGTGGCATCATCGTCATCACCATCCCCCGGTATCCCCATCAACCATCCGTCCTCAGCAATAAAGGGCCATGGTGGTCCTGGGCCCCCAGCACTTCCTAGCTAAATTAAGACCCACACCATGCGAACTCCGTTGCACATCCGGCTCATCCGCTTTTCACTTTCGGGTCTGCCCCAATCCCTTTTTCGTCCTTCTTTATTCTACGTTTTTGGTTCTTTTTCATGGGATTTTTATGGAGCCACAATCAACAGTTTGTGTGCGGTGAATTTTACAACAAGATAAAGAACGAAACTCGGGACCGCCGACCGTCGAATGTAAATTCGACGTCCTTTCTCCTTGTTCCTTCTGTTTTTTTATCCCATTTTTTTTTATTTTCTGGTGGTACCGCTAGTCTACCCTGATTGCGTGCAGTGTGGAAGATGTTGCCAGTGATTAGCAAGAGTTTGGAGGAGGACTCGCAATTTTTTTTTCAGCCAACAAAATAGAGTAAAGGATTACCCTAAACTTTATTTGAACAGAAACTGAAACTTGTGGTATAGTGTATCTTTCCTATTTTTAAGTAAATAATTATTACAAAATACCAAGAGCCGAACTTAATGTTGACACTAAATAACACAAATTTAAGCAATCTCTTTGAAAATTAAAAAAAATATTTTACAGTAATCATTTTATGTTGATATTTTTAAAGAACTTTTTTTTTTTTTTATAAAGTGTATTAGAAATAATATTTTTCTTAAACTAAAATGGGGATAATCAAATCGAGACTTATTAAAAAGTAAGTATAGTAATTTTATGTTCAAGCCTTATAATTTTAATATTTCTGTTGAACAAAAAATTCCCAATAGAGACTGACTGTTTATTATGTTTGAATTAAGTCAGTTTTATGATAATTAAGTAAAAACATATGTTTAAAAAATGAACTCTAGGGGTACCCGATAAAGTAAGAACTCAGATTTGTCCAATAACCGTGACCAGAGGTTTTGAAGCCCATAATTTTAGGCACGTAACCTGCAACATCGGTCGAAGGCGGTTTTTTTTATATGGCGGGGCTATATGATTATCGCGTAGGTCGGTAGTCGGTTGTCGGATCCAACCGATCCGAATCGAGTGATACGCTTTGTGGGCTTTTTGTGCTGTTATGTTTTACAACCTAACAAACATCAATTTGTCCGTAATTGGCACGCATCCTATTTTTGTATTCGCCATATAATTGCAGTGCCTCGAAATGCATGTACAACCAAATGTATGTTTGTTCATGTGTCTGCGTTCTTTTGGCATAGCTCGTAAACAAAAAAAAAATGATTTGGCTTTGGCTGCTGCTGCTGCTACTGGCGGGCCATAATCTTGTTAACAAATCACATTCTTGTTCACACAAACACACGGACACGGCTATATGGTCACATAGCGGTCGGCTGAATGGGCCGCTTATTAGTTTTAGACCGGCTTACACACATTTACATTTCAGCTTTTATACCAGCCACATGCAATTTGGTCGGAGCCACCAATTACGGCGGCCATTATCTGCGAGTTGCGATTTACGGGCAAATGCGGCGGGCACATCACATTTCGAACAAATAACGCTCCCGCCTGCCGCACAAATGACATTGGCTCTTGGCTCCCGTGAGCAGACACGTTCATGCCTGTCACTGGGTAATTACGCTGCCTGTCATTGCCACCCCCCACTCAAGTATTTTCCCCCCAGCAACTACCACCCACCACCGTGCAATTGCCATCTGCCAGACAGACACACGAATGGACTGACTGACTGCCAGTCAGTCAGATTTTCCACCTTTCCGAGTTTCCCACTCCGGTGCCAATTTGTGACGATGAACAAAACAAAGCGCAACCGTTCCTCTCTTAAATGTTTGTCAACCCGTAAATATATACACGCCTACACACCGAAAAAAAAATCATTTGAAAATCAAGACAACATCCTTGGATACAAGACCAATAAGCCAAATTCCATTTTGTTTCTCCAAGAAATTAAAAATAGTTTAAGGTTTTTTAAAACGGAAAGTAACAATAAATAAAAAAGTATACTACCCGAAATTAATTTTGTTAATTATAAATATATATTTATAAAGCACTAAATGAAATAGAGGGCTTTCTAAAATCAAAACCCAATTCACAACTTGAAAGGTGTATTTACTGATTATTTTGTTCTAAGCTTGTTCCGGTTTTTATTTGGTTATTGGTTAGATTGTTTTCTAAATAGATTATAATAATATTCTGGTCTTTTCTATAGATTAAAATAATAATGTTCTGGTCTTTATTATAAAACCTTCTAAAACAAAGAGACACTAAAACTAGGCCTAAAGGAGTATATTTCAACACTGAATTTGTCCAACTAATGAGATGCATTTTCAAAAATAATTTCACCTTTTTTCCTTTAGTGTAGCCACATACAGGTCTAAGTACATACAAACAGCGGTACATTGGTAAGTACGTGCGTATGTACTGTCGCTCAATATGGCGGCCAACATGGCGTTCATTTGCGGCTCACACCTCTCCGCCCCTCCGCTACTGACCCCTCCCTGCAGCCACGCCCCCCTCCGCCCACCAACATGCATCGCTTACAACTCACTCACTCATTCATTCACTTAGCTGCAGCTCGATTTCATGGGCTTTCCGCACGCAAGCCGGGCCCAAACGAAAGCGAACCGATCCAAGCCAAGGCAAGCCAACCTACCAACCGTCCAACGGGAAGCCGCAGCCGTTGCATGCCACTCAGCATTTTCAGCCACTCCACTTTCCAGCTCTTCCCCCGATTTGGATTCGGAATTATATTCGGACAGGGACTGGGGAGACGCCTCCTGCCTTCTGTCTCCTTTCCCATTTCTCCTGTCTCCTGACCATCGAATCACTCCTGTATGTGCGTACGCACTTGTGTACATACATATGCACCCACGTGTGTACATACCTAAGGCTTAATGCATGGGGATACACAACAACAAAGTCTGCAGGTTTTTCATATGCTCAACATATTTATTTAATAGGTGCTAATTATACCGTACATTCCAGAAAATCACGCACTTACACAGAGAGTAAAAATTAAAAAATGATGTCTTCAAATTAAAAGATTAATGCTATTAGTGTACTTCATAAATATGGTTATGATACTAACTTCCTCTTTCAGCAAAATACTTTTTAAAATAATAAGAAACTCCTTATTAAGAGCACTAAATTAACCACGAAACATAGTTCCTACAATTTTTAGAAATCTTAGTATTATATTATTAGTTTCAGACTAAATCATTTAATTCTTCAATTTTTTTCTGAAAACGATTTTTATTTTTATTTATGAACTGATAAAATAATAACATTTCATAACTATAAAAATGATGTTCCCCTATGTTTCCTTGCAGTGCATTAGCACAAATGAATTTATATATATAAAACTCTGCGTTGCTCGCACTGGCGTGCAATTAACTGCTATTATTTTTGCAGCAATCATAAATAAATAATTTCTCGCTCTCATACGGTTTCGAACAATTCAAATTTTATTATCGCCAGTCCCTAGAGCACTTGCCCCTGGGCTGGGGGAAAATCAAGGGGAAAGCGGAGGAAAACGCAGGAAAATGGAGGAACAGAGGGCAGATCGCAGCCGCCGCAAGCAATTAAATTCAAATCAATTTCAAGTACTCGCAAATATTTTGTAATTAATTATGGGCGCGCGATTGCATTTGATTCGCCGTACCCATGTATTTAAATTGGGCTAAAAGGCTTTCTATTTATTTGCTATTAGACGCAATTAATTATTGTTTCGGGGTATGGTGTCTTAATTTGTGGCAGAGAGCCACGCAATTGTTCTATTAATTCTATTTTTCCTCGTCGGCCCTAATTAAATTATGCTGATTATGCTTACCCATAGGCCGACATGGGATCGTAGGAATAATAGCCCGTGGTGGGCTGCAATCCGGCCGATGTCCAAGCTCCCATCTCCGGACCCG
Source organism: Drosophila kurseongensis (assembly GCA_018153305.1). Classification (NCBI taxonomy): domain Eukaryota; kingdom Metazoa; phylum Arthropoda; class Insecta; order Diptera; family Drosophilidae; genus Drosophila; species Drosophila kurseongensis. The sequence goes on along the minus strand of JAECXX010000005.1, from coordinate 10,641,431 downwards.
CGCCCGTGTCCTTGAGTCCGTACGGATTGCTCTGAAACGATTAAGAATTCAGCATTGAATTGAGTTATTATCTTTGCCGCGGCGAACAAAGCATTTTCCCACAGTTTCCGAAGTTGACAATTTTGTTAACATGGAATTTATAATTTGGCAACATATTTCGCAGCCGAACAAGCAAATGCCGTCTTGCTGGCCATATTTCAGAGACAGATACAACGATCGATACACAAAAATACATAATTTAAGGCAGCAGCTTTCCGAAAATCGGTATTATCTAAGCCGGAGCGCCGATTATTGGTTATTGTTATATGAAAGCAGCTAACAGCAAGCAGCAGCCCGCAAAAGGCTGACACTTTGAATTTTAATTTGGCTCGGTTTCTGTTTGTGGCATGCTGCGATTTATGCCCTCGGAAAATGACAGGCGGATTTATGAGCGACAACTATTGGCCAGATCGCCGCCCAATCTGGTTGGCCCTGTCGAGCCGGGCTTTTGTGAGCTCTTGATTTATGAAACGGTATTAACATTTTTAATTGCTTAACATCATGTATGCCGTTGTTTATTAATTTTTCACCCCCTCTCTTGGCCACAAAATGCCGCGACCGAGTGACAAATATATTTATCAAAATGTCGTTCGAACAGGTATTGGATCGCCATCGAAAAGCCCTAGCCCACAATTATTTACCAATCGAAACTTTGGGGGGAAAATGTCAGGTGTGCGTGAAGTGAGATTTTGCTAGATCTCCACCAAAAATCCAAGTATTTAACACCTCGCCTCCCAAAATTGAGCGACGAAATCTTATCGAGAACTCCGAGATATTTTCTTAATTAAAAGTATGCGCTTTGTGACAACCGATAAAAAAGACACTCGGTCAGGTGCTTGCCAGAAAAACGGAAAAAAAAGGGAAGAAAAGAACGAATGAATTTCCTGTTGTTGTAAATAACAATTTAACATGACACTTTGGTGGCTGCCGCCGCAGTCGTCTCCGCCCCATTTGCTTTTCCTCTCCTTTCCCGGGGGTTTCCCTCACAGCTTACATCACTCTGTGAGGAGGTTTTCTTTGAAGTACTCGTCGAGAGCCGCCCAAAATGATTAGACTGTGTCTTCGTTCATATTAATTAGATCGTTCAAACTAATGTGCTTATTACAGCCCTCGTAAACATTGGGGAAATACGGTTGACAAAGTCGGACAAGTGTTTTAAGATTTCTCTAAATTAGGAGCAATTTATGAAACGAGTTTTTTAATATAAGCAGAAGTAAACATGCCCTAGGAGAAAATATATATAATACCAGACTTTGTCTTTTTTCAACAGTAACTATAAGAAATATATTTATAATTTGTCATGTTTTTACAGTTATTTACTCACATTGTTACACATGTTTTTAATCTTTTGCAGTAAAAATTGTATAATACCTATGTTGAAAAGTAGCGTAAAATTAATTCACGACCAAAAGTGTCTTGTATTTTTATTAACATAAACTGTATTGCCAAGCGTGTTAACAAATTGCAAGCCATTTAGGCAAAAATATTTACGGTTCTATACTGACTTCAAAAAAATAGGAAAAAAATTATTAAAAGGCACAGATATGTGAATATTTTTTAATTTAAGCCAAATTGCTTAAAGTGTGAAATTTAACTCGAATATTGGTATTACAAATTAAGAGGTTCAACAAAAAATTGCCAACACATTCTGCGACAGATTCTCGAACAAAAATTGTGTACACAAACCACGTCGATGAAAATATTTATCTGCTGTGCGATGCGGCAACATGATGTCCTTATAAAACACTTGCTCGATTATTTGGGCACTTCCAGCTAAGCCGTTTGGCCTATCCATCTCGGGCAGTTAGTTATTTGCCAAGGCTAAATACTGTCCACATTGTTGTTATACATATTGTTGCCAATTTTATGTGTTTGTTTGTGCTTGTGCTTGTGTTTGCCTTTCATTCAGGCCAGCAGCAAAAGCAAAAGCAGCAGCGTGTGTTTTGCTTCAGTCATGCTGTGCTCGTGTACATTTCAGCGGTCACTTAGAGACAATATAAATACAGTGGCGGACAAAATAATAGTAGTAATATAATTATATTTAATTAGAAAATTACTGTGATTATTTGAAGGATTATTTTTGGCTTAAGAACTCAGCCTAAGGCAGTTATTAACAAAGACAATACAATTGCATTTCCACCAAAAACCATAAAACAAAAAAGATTACTTTACTAGAAGGTAATATTTTAGAAAATTAAAAAAAAAATGGTTATTTGTTTCTTTCGTCAGAATATTAAATAAATTTACATCATAAGTACTATTATTAAGTGAACTATATGTTTTACCCCCTGTAGTGTGTTTGTGGTGCTCACACACACAACGACATAAGCTTGATTAGCCCACACATACACGAAGAGAGTCGAGTGTAATTGAGGCCATGGGGCAATATGTTTTGTTTCCAATGATTTTGCCTTTCTTTATGCAAAGTATCGAATATCGCAATGGAAGTCGGCCGTTGCCAGTTGGCAGTAGGGAACCGGCGGAGTAAACGGGCTTATAAATTAGGTAGATGGATAGACGGAGATAGAAAAGGAGTGGCGGACTGAGGGATGAGGGCTGAGGGCTGGGAGAAACTAAACCCCCGATACGGAGCCAAATGAGGTTTGACTGAGCTTCAGTCAGCCATAATGATAATTCGATTTAGTCGACTGCATTGACAAGCCATCGTCGTTGTCGTTGTCGTTGTTGCTTTATTGTCGTTGTCGTTGTTTTTGTCTCCCTTCTAAGCTGCGGACAAAAGCCACTGACTACACAATTAAAGTCATACGTTGAGATAATCCATTTAGCCCTCTGGCCCATGGCTCTTGGCCCTCCGTCTCTTGGCCATAAACACTCGCAAAAAAAAACCTTTTTTTTCTGAAAGTATTCACAAAAGATCAGCTAGAAAGGAAAACGTTCCATTCCGCTCTTTATACTTTTTTTAAAAGCTATTACAAAAATGTTGATAATATATGGTAATAATCAGTTCAGACAGCCTTTTCCCAGATATATTTCTGGACACTTAAAACCAAAAAAATAATAGCTTTAAAATGATTTAAAAATCAAATAATGTCAAGCACAAATACCCAATTCAAAGTTATTATTTCAAGTGCACTTACCAGCGGCGAATAGAAGGCGGAGCTGTCCACTCCGATGCTCTGGTAGGGATTCTGGTCCGTCGACGGGTAGGGCGTGCCATAGACGCCGACGCTGGCCGCCGGCAGACGGGAGTAGCTGGAGAGGGCGAGGCGGGCGGAGTCGTACTGGCAGGAGCAGACGGTCTGACCCGACACCGGGTCGGTCATTATGGGCCGCCCGTTCTCGCAGCAGGAGCCACCACCAGCACCGCCGGCCGTGGGCGTCGTGCCCACACCATTGCCGTCCAGGGAGCCACCAGTGGCCAGGTCCGCTCCCCCTCCCCCACCCGCTGAGGATCCTGCTCCGGCTCCAACCACCGTCGCCGCATTCGAGTTCTGCGAAAGAGCATTGGGACTGAGCGCCCCCGAGGAGGCATCTCCGCCAGCTCCACCGGGCGGCTGGCTGCCCTGACAATCCTGACCTCCCGTGGGGCTCATCGCCGGGGCGTTTGTCATCACCAGCGCCTCGTTCACGTTCACGTTCGCGGAAGCGTCCTCCGTCGGCACTTGGGCACTTGGCGGCAGGAGCTGCAACAGATCGGATGGGAAGAGGCTCTTGAGTCCCACTTTATCGCAAATTGAAACACAAATTCGGCTTTTCAGCCGCTTATCTTATGTGTATATTAAGGTGACTGCACAGAGCAAAAATATCTGTGGAAGTGGTCTTCATTTTTTTCAAATAAGATGAATAATAAACTAATTTTTATACATTTAAATGTTAATTATGTATTTATTTTAGTCGATATATTCAATTATCTGGAGACATAAATTTAATAAGACGTGCAAGCTTTCATTATGTAAGGTTTTAAAAGAATACGACTCTTATTAAAAAGTTATATTATTATATTTATGTAATATGCATATTAGAAATCTAGCATTATAGTAATGGATTTGATAAACATACATCAAACTATTATTATTTGCAAAAGGTATTTTGGTACCTTGAATAAGGTTCTAATTTATAAACGTAATTATTGGGAAAAAATAATTATTCATAACAAAAAATGTATAGCAAATATTATTAGTTTACTACCTTCGAAAAGTATTTAACAACACCAAAAGATTTCTGGTGAGATTTGACTAATTAATATAGGTTCAACATTTTGGCTATAATTAAATGGCATTTAAAATTGAGTTGACATTATCAAACAGCCTATATATTTTTCCCACCGTGCAGGTACTTAAAAACTCCAAAAGCAGTCTCTGATAGCATTAAGTGATATATAAACACATATCGCCACTGGTTTACATAACTAATGCATGTTAATCAAGAGCCCATTTTAATTTTTATTTCAAACACCAAAGGCCGATGATCGAGGAATATTTTTCCTCAGCTGCAGAAGGGTCATTTTGAACACCTTAAAGAGATACGAAAACCTGATAAGACTCCACACTTACTGTGCAGAGGTGGGGCTTCCAGGAAACCTCCAATCGTTGTGCTATTGAAAGAAAATATTTCATTTTGAACACAAAAAGCTGTCCCTAAACTGACAGTGTTTATCTTCAAACATTTCACCAATGAATTAGTTTCTTGTGCTGTTCAAATGATAAGAAATGTTCGTTAATGGATTTCGCTATCAATTTCAAAAAGTTAGATTCTGTCAACATTAAAAAAATAAAATTTTCTAATTAAGGACAAAACAAATTTTATATTTCTAAGGTAAATATTTCTGTAGTCAAGATAATTTTTAAATTAGTTAAAAAATTAACTACTTTTCATAAAAAGACATGGTCTTTCAATGAAGAGTTATTTCAACTGATCTATTCACTTTATACTATTTCATTACTAATTGAGAAGTGATCGTATAAAAAGAAATTACATTTAACAACAAACTACACTAGTAACTCCATTTTGAAAAAGAAATATGTTCTTTCTATTAAAAGGGAGAAGATCTATATATTTAGAAAGATGTTATTACAAATTGAGAAGTGATCTTGTAATTATAAGAAATTGCCGTTAACAACAAACTACAGTAGATGTCAACATCCCCGCAAAGATGCGGAATGAAAACCTGCCTGGGAATAGAAGCCTCATCCTCGGCACAGGAAACGCACGTACATGCATAATGGCTAATTTTCTACAGCATAAACCTGAGTAAGTCATGCTAACTGCCGCCGTACTGGAAACTTCATAAATATTGATGTCCGGCAATGTTGTTGTGCCCACCCCATATAGTCCATATAGTCCGCATGGTCCTCCACACTCCTCCTGAAGACACCAAATCCGAGCGGGGGCTGCTTGAATCGCTGGGTAATTGCGAATTTAATTCGAAAAATCGACAGAAGGCCCATATTACAAGATGCATCGATAACATGTAAGCGAATATGGTGTTAACACACAATCAGTGCCGACGGCAGGAAAGCGCAGAAGCTGCACGGGATTCATAATCCCGGGGCGATTAGGTTCCCTTAATCAATCGGTGGGTCGATTGCTGGATTCACTGTACTCCATCCATATCCTCCATTCCATGGCCTGCAATGGCGGCCCAGATCAATTACCCCGCAAATCGATTTCAAGTGCCGGGGCAACCTGATGCGATGTGATGTCCTCCATCTTTTCAGAGAGCTTCGCCTATGGCATGCGCCAGTCACTTGGCAATTAATATGCAAAATGCGCCAAGCCCAAGACTGGTTGGGCATTTAAAAATGCCAGAAATCAATGAGGGTGTGGCAGCCGACGCCTATAGGTCCGCAGAGGACTGGGACTGCGACTGGGTTTCCAGACCCATCCATGATCGATATGGATATCGAGATGGAGATGGAGTCGGCCAACATGCTGGCGAAGGCTTCTGAAAATTACCGCGGGCAATCTGCGAAACGAGCGGCGGACTCTGGCTGCCTCAATTTTAAAGTCTGAGGACTGAAGTCTGAAGCCTGGCGAAAATATCAGCGAACCCATAATTAAGTTGAGTGCTCCGCCTGACGAACAGCTACAAATTGATCGAATGCCAAGCAAAAGGTCATAATATCTCTCGGCAAAAATATTTCAGCCGGCTTACACGGCTTCCGTGGCAGAATTCTGGGCAACATTAAATGCGGCCCCAAAACGCATAATTATTCCGCGCCATTAACATAATCTGACAATAGAACCTTTGCCCGAAAAAAAAACGCATCACATGCATATTATTTTATAATTACCAGATACGAGATCGATCCGAGATCGATCCTTTTGGGTGAGTCTACAGGTGAGTGATCCACTAGAAGGCCGTTTGATCGTCTCATAATTAATATAGGAAAATAATTTTGAGTCATGCTGGAGCGTACAAATAATAGAATTTCGAGGCCAAGACCGCTGACTATATATAGGGACATCATCGGAAAAAGGCCGAAAAAAAAAAAATAAAAACCGAAAAAAACGCACAACCATTTATCAAAATTTTACAAATGAATGATTCAGGTGTTTTTTGTGCCGCGTGATTTTAATTAGTAAAAAGCAAATACATTTCGGTCGGTAAGGTCGGGGTATGGTCTTTATGGGAATGCTCAACGATCGGAAGGAGGCTCCCGTTCTCCATTCTCCGTTTTCCGTTCCCATCGACTCTCGCCAGAATATGAGAATTATGACAACTGATCTGATAGGCGACACCATATAGGGAGCTCTATGCGCCTGCCAGATTCCTCAGCTCCTTGAGCGAATGCATTATTCATGAGGTCTGCCTCGGCGAAATGCGAGGAGGACTCCATTCCTGCCTTTCCGCTGGCGAGGAAGCGCCAGTCCAGTGGGCCATGGCCATGTGAATTGGCCACGTCTTCGGTTGGCAGTTGCAAGTTGGAAGTTGCGACTTGCAGACGACTGGCAGGCGACAGTGCGCAGATAAGATCTGCTGGCCATGTGTGCCCAGTAACCAGTACAGAGTACCCAGTGCCAATACCAGATCCCAAGTACGAGTCCCAGTCCAGTTTCAGTGGCTTTGGCTTTGGCTTTGGAAATTTCTGTGAATCGCAAACGCAGCGATCTAATCGCGACTTGTATCTCTGGGTCCGATGCCGGGCTCCCGGATCCCGATCCCGATGCCGATCCCGAACCCTCCCCCGACAATCTTCTTCTTGGACCTCCAGATGACCAAGTTGATAGCATGAGACTATAAGCGCCACTTGGAGTCAAGAGGAGCCTCCACCGCCACCACCACCTCCGACTCCAATGTAAAGTAGATCACAGAGGGCCCAAAGTCATTGGTCCATCGATCGTTTTGTGGGGACCTCGGTCTGACTATCTGGCATCCAGCATCAATGGATGCTCCTCACGTAGCTACCAAGGCATTCCCAGGGCCTGCCCTCAGCTGTCACTTTACGGTTATGAATTTTATGATTTACGATCGCCGCAATTGAATTTTATTGACTTTTCAACAGTTTCACCTGAGCGTGCCTCAATCGGCACCTCCCATCGTCTTGGCCTTCTGATTGCCTACGAGACTCGCTTTTCGCTTTTTTTCTTTCAGTTTTCGTTTTCGACTGCACTTAATTGGACTCGTGTGGTCCGAAATGGGAAAGAGACTCTAGAGTTCTTAGGAGGAATCCCCACACTGTCTTCTTTAGCCGGGCCGATACCAAGCAATTATGGCCTGGGAAATTAAAGTTTTACTCAGGCACTTGACCTTCCCATCTAGTTGGTTCTATCTCTAGACAAACTCATCTATTGACAGCTTTAATTTACCCCTGGCCTCTCAATAAATCTATAAATCCAGTAATCAATCAATATATTTCCCAAATATTGTAGTTGCACCTGTGTGAAAGCTTTAAAACTGCCGAACAGTTTTTGTGCAATTTTTCAGTTGACAACATTTCATGAGTCCTTGGAGTGTTTTTTTCTCAGGCCATTTATCAGCCATCTGATTTATTATGGTTATCTTTTTTTTCTTCTACCAATTTACTGTCATAAGCATGGAAAAAAGTTTGCTTTAAGCAGCTGTTTTTGCTGCTTAGTGAAAAGTCTAAAGGCGCTACAATCAAAGGCTTTAAGCGGTTTTGCCCTATAGTGGGTCTTCAAGATCAAATGATCTGATAGCTTTGACTTGGGACGGTGAAAATACACTAACGAAAGTTTGTGGTAAGGATCTCAAATTAAAGACGTTGTTAGCGAAATTATGTACAGAAAGAGGAAGCCAGTTAAAACTTTGAATAACATTAAAAGAAAATTACTTTTAATGGTGATTCATCAATTGTTATTATTATGCACATATGACTTTGTTGTCAGGTTAAAAACAAGATTCGCTTTTGGGGATCAATAAACACTTAATAAATGTGCAATATCAAATTTTTGTTTGCCTTACTAAATTATTTTAAGTATAAAACGAGTAACGGCAGTACTGCCTTGTTCTTAACTTAAAAAAATATAAACTTTTTAAATAGCTAGAGACAACATTGCTTAAGTAAAAAATTTTAAAACCAATAATTAATAATCAAGAAAAAATATATATGATTTTATAATTTTCTATGTTTGCTAACAAGAAATTTCCTAAAGTTTTCGCATCCATCAATGGGTTGTTAATGAAAATGTAGATTTTTGCGGGCTTATCATAATCAGTTAAACGAATCAGTCTAATGAATAATATTAATTCTTAATGTGTACTTTCTTTTTTTATTTTTTTTAACGACCCTTGCTATCTCATTAAATCTTCTGTCTTTTAATGACTATAAATATTAATGTATCGTTATAATTAAAGACCCACCTGCGAGGCCGACGGAAAGCCTCCGTATCCGAATTGTGTGTAGGCAGCCATTTCGCTATGTGACTATATGAAGCTATAAGACCTAGTCTTAAGTAACTCTCTCTCTCTGTGGGCAGTCTTCTGGAGGATATATATCGCTGCTACATCAAATGATGTGCTTATTTAGTTAACTCAGCTCAGTTTCGATTGGGTCTGTTCACAGTCACCGGGAATGACGACAACAACGACATGAGGCCAACCGAAAATAACTCGGGAATATGCGGCACTATATCCAAAAGTATCTCAGGAATTGCAGCTGTATCTGTCACTCGTTTTGTATTTTATTTATTTATTTTTTTTTGGTTTTTCACTCGCAAAACGCGGCGGCAACGCAACACTCGCAAAACGAATATCGACGAAATATCGACGGCAAAACCCGCGTTATTAGCACACGCTCCTCCAGATGTGCACCTTATAACGTTCGAACACGAACTGGTTGCGAATGCCGTTGCTGTTGCCGCTGTCGCCGTGATGTTGCTGTTGGCCGTGTTGCTGCTGCTGTTGCTGTTGCTCCTGCTTGTGCTGTTGCTGCTGTTGGTGTGGCGCATTCCGCTGCAGTTGCTGCCAGAGCAGGACAACGCTACCGCCCCAAAAGAATGCCGCTCGCCTTGGAGCAAAGGCCGGCGGACTGGAAGTCGAAATTGGGCAACGCCCACTGGTAATCGCTGGTGGTGGTGCTGTCGGTAGTGCTGGTGGTGGTGGTGGCATTTTCCTCTCAGTGAAATCCATTCCCCGCCAACAACTCGTATTCGCAGCTCACTGGAAGTGGTGGCTCAACCACCAATCATACGGCTCCATTGCCTTCGGCTGGCTGGTTTAATGGACAGGTGCGAGGTCGCCAAACAAAAGAAAGCAAAAATGAAATGGAACTACGAGATATTCGTATCCGACACATCCAGAATTTTCACAACTCTCGCAACAGCTCTTGTTTTCCCCCTGATTCCCGGGCAACGCCCATTTGTTTTGTTTGGCTAGTCATTTGTTTGTTTACCTTTCGAAACTCTGAACCGAGAATTCAGTATCTTGGTTCTGGGTTGGCCCCAGTACGATCGCCAGCTGAAAATGCCAAGTGGCTAAGTGGTGACACAAAAGCGTTAATAAGATCACCGAATTCCTTTGCACTCGCTCTGTATTTACTGCCCGTCATTACCTTTATCGCTGAATTGCGCGAAAGTTAACTCCCATTATCGATCCTAGCTAATTAATCTCACCTTATCTGGTTTATAAAAAATACTTACCCGCGCTCCTCGCTTAATAATCACGCTACTCGAATACCAGTTATTCGAAATATCAACGAGATTTTATTATATTTATGGGAGGAATAAATATCCTTCAAAAGCAATCATCATCCATATTATTTTGGTGGCACTCCAAATTTTCCATTCATTTTAGAGCTTAATTTAAATAAGAATTTATTGAATATATTACATTTCAGAGATTTTATTTCAAACAATTATTTACCCGGGTTATTTCAATAAAAATACATACCCTAAAATATTACTTAACAATTTTAAATTATTAAAGTTTTCCTTTTTTAAGCAAAATAATGATCGTTTTTTATTAAACTTATCAAATAAGTCAAAATCAATATCTTTACAAGATTCAATAAACTACCTTATATAGTCTGTTTATACAAGATTATAACAATAATTGCAGTCGATAGCATTCAAAAAGTATAAAAAAAACGACTAGAAGAAATTTAAAATGGGTTTTGTTCTACTAAAACTTTATTATCTATATTTATATTAGCCGTTGAATTTTGAAGAACTCCGTGGGATGCTTTTCCGTTTACTGCAACTTTATGCCGAACTTTTTACTATACTTTAAAAGTGCTATAAGTTTAGTGGGTGAAAAAGACTGACTGATTACCCATGCGCATATGAAAAATGTTGCCATTTCCGTTCGTTGCGTAAAGTTTGGAAAAAAGTTTCGCTATTAATACGCACTAACATATTTGGACTTCCGCTTTATGATCTATTTTTTACGATTCTGTGGGAGGACGAAGGACTCGCGGGGAGTCGAACTAATGCGCAGGGTACCCAGGACACGCATTCCGGAAATGGTCTCCGGCGAGAGTCCACTGTGGATGATGCCGTGAGGTAAACCTCAAATGTTTTTGCGGGTGTCACGGATGCTCTCGTGTGTTGGCAAGCTTGTTCTCTGTGTTTTTTGTTTATTTTTATGATAATGTAATAAAAGCAAATTAACCTATAAAACCGAAAAAGTGCGACTTACACGATGGAATTGCGCCATAAGGTCTGGGCGTGTCCTCACCTCGCACTGCACAAGATATATATGTGTTTCAGTGGGCAGGGAAAAAAGAGAAACGATCCACGTGGTGCTGATAGAAGTGTGGGTAGTGGGTAGTGGGTAGTGGGTAGTGGGTGGTGGAACGGAGTGGTGGCACCACCCACCGCGACCGAGCATCGGCGGAAAATGAGAGCAACGTGTTAGCTCAAAGCAACAAATGACCAAAGCTGTTGCCCCTGCCAAACGTAAATGTGAATTAATTCCAAGGGAAGCCAAGTCATGCCGAGGCCAAAGGCGAAACCCAGCGGCCACCGCACACTTGCCCAAAATGATGGAACAATTAGAACCATTTTTTGAATGTTTATTGTCCTTTACTGAATTCAAATACTTTTTAAAATATTAAACAAAATTATCATCAAATTAGATAGACTTTTGTTGTGTCCTAAATTGTATGAAACTTAGTTTTTACAGTCGTTTTATTTTGTTGACAAAATAAATAGTATGGGCTTTAAATGAAAAATTATTTATATTCTAGGATAGCTTAAAAAAGTATAATGTATCTCATGCTCACTATGCCATTTTATTTGTACCAAACTATATATTTCATACCTATCTATAAAAAGTACATATCTAGTATCAACTTAAAAATAATCTTTTTATTGATAGGAAATTCAATTTTACAAAAAATATCTGTGTTTTACCTTGATTTATAAATTGTTAGAGTTACAGATCCTTAACCGAACCCATAATTAATATAATTAGACTTGGTTGAACACAAGACATGACCAACAATATCTTTTAAATCAAAAGCATAACAGAGAAATAATTTTTTTTTCAAAAATATTACCTTGAAATAATTTGAGCTAGACCCCTTTTAAGTATTTTTCAAATTTAAGGACCTTCATTTTTTTAGAGTGCATCGACAACAACAACAACATAGAGTCCGGGCCAAGTGCCCCTCCGGGTGTTAAGTACAATATTTGCTGTGTTGCGCGCTTTACGAGTAGCGCTTTTGCAATCGCCGGGCTTGAAGGGGGAAAAGAGGTGTTCCGGGGGGTGGAAAGAGGAAAGGGCGGAGAGGCGGCGGGGGGCGTGGCAGCGCCAGGCCAAATGCAATCAATCAATGGGTCAGCATGATGGTACACACCAGACGAGTGGCAACCACATGGGGCGTTTCCATTTGCGGCAGCCACACTGACCACCCTCTGAGTCGAGAGTCCTGGATCTGGGGTCTCAAAACTTGGATCGGATCTGGATGCGGATTGGAATCGGTGGTAAGAAGTGCACTTCACTTACAAATCAGTCGCCGGCACTTAAAACCTATTTTGACAATTGAGCTGTCCGCCTGTCAAGCTGACAACGCGCACTTTTCACGCCACTCGATATAGCGTATATATGATATATATACAGACATCAGCGAATATATATATCAAGGATTCGGTGGATATTATGGTGGTGGTATTTCCTCCACCGTTTTATGCCGTTTTAATTGCAACATCTGTCACTGCGGTTTATGCATATATCAATTTCAAAATAGCCAGCAAATGGCAATGGCAATGATTCCAGAACCCAAACCCGAACCCCGTGGAAAATGAAATATATTTTTATTTTTATTATTCGCCGGCAAAAACTGTCACAACACACTCGCCGCTGACGCCTGTCGAGTTTGGTTCCGTTCGGTTCGGATCTTCGAATGAAGGGTCGGGAAGGGGATTGCAGGGAATTCGGGGATCCGGGGATCCGGGTCTGAAAGAAGGGTCAGGACTCGATACGCACCACACACACACACACACTCTCTGCCAACCTTTCCCTTTTTCCTGCCGCGTTTATTGTTGTCATTTTCAGCGGGCTCGACTTTAATGGTTGTCAGAAAACATTAAAAATTGTCACATGAATATATCGCTCCGTTACACCACGCGTAATTGAGTTCTACTCATTATGCAATATTTGCCTTATAGGAATATAAATACATACACATGTACCATTCACTTTCGGAGTGCTCTGATTTTAGTTTTTGACTTGAACAGCATCCCAAATTGAACAGGAATTGTAGTTAAATTAAATAAACAATTGAAGTCAAATATTGGGGGTGGATTAATGCAAATGAATCGTTAAAAAATTAAAAAAAAATATATTCAACATTTAAAATCATTTACATGTGCCACAGGTTTTCTAAAATGTTAAACAGCCTAAAATACCAACAGATTTCAACGTTAAATCATACTGCTATGATTATCATTTAATTATGTTCAAGTTCCTAACGAAATTTAGGCCACTAGCAAATAAAAGTTAAAAGCACACAAAAATATGACTATTTAATCGCCGCAAGTTATACAAGTCTGTTAAACAACTATCGTAAAAGTTGCTCTTATAATTTGCTTTAAACTTTTGAAACTGCATAATAAAATATAACATTATATGTCCAAAATCACTTAAAATGTTACAATTTTAACGTCAGGAGAGATTGTTTAATACATAAACAACTATCGTTTAGTTACGCTTATAACTTGCCATGAACTTTCAAATCTGCATGCGAAAATATAAAATTATTTGGGCAAAATGATTTAAGAGAGATTGTTTAAGACATTAAGTTTCGAAAAAATCATAAATGTTAGCCTCTTTATTAAAACGCAGAAACAACGTTTAATATAATAAAATTTTAAGATTGTATGCTACCAGAAAAATCAAAAACTGTATTAAATAAAAATAAACTGAACTACATATTTTTAATTAATTTACTTTGTCCTTTTTTTAAGTTTAAACACCTGCAAATGTAGCAACTACTAACAAAGAACAATACAAGTACAAACTAAAATATTCATTCTGCAATATTAAATATTTAATTCAGAATAATTTGAAAATATTCATATAACCCATTTCCCTCTGCTCTTAATAGGCAAGTTAATAAGTATTAACGGCTTAGGTTTGATGAACTCAACACCCCCAAAGTGTAAATATTTTAAATCAAAGCATTTAAATACCGTTTCATTGTTCCCGAAATAAGTGTAATTGAAAATCTCTTAAGCGCTTGGCAAATACAGTTGAAGGCGGACGAAGCAGGGATAAATGCAGATGCACAAGGACGCAGGAAGCAGGACGCAAGGACGACGGACGACAAAGTGCAGGAGCTAAATGAGTTTGTCAATCAAAATGCAAATGTCACCGGGAAGTGACATAATCCCACTTGGGAGTCGGGCTAAGCCGAGCGAAACGAGCCGAAATCCCGGTGCGAGCTAAAGCATTTGACCGCAGTTCGCACAGCACCACCAAAATCGAAGCACTCTACTCTATACTCTATATGGCATATGAGCGAATTCCCGAGCTCCCCGTCGGAAATGGCAACATATGACGATCTGAAGTTGACGTGATACTACAAAAAACCGGGGGTTGAGGGCCAAGTGGGGGTGTTAAATTGCAGTAATCGGCTCTCGGCAACGGCGACAACGTTTATGTTTTATGTGCTCATTTATAATGCGCACTGCTCATTTGGTAATGGTTCAATAATGACTGTCAGACTACTTAAAAGGCTGCCCAGGATTGCGTGGAACCACGGACATCTGCTACCCGGCCATTTGACTTCTCAAACAAACCCAGCCAATCCAATCCAAACCGACCGATTCCCGGTCACAATAAATCTCCGATTCTCCGCCAACTTGAGCAATCCGCGGTGACAGCTAAGGCCTCGTGTAATTTTAGGCGCCACTCTCCAGGGGTCAGGAAAAGAGGAAAGGAGAAATAAATAATGCCGAATCGCAGGTTAGAAATGAGGGAATCTTGGCTAAGCCGAACACAGAAACAAACTCAATCCGGCCACGACTTCGATGTGACTGGGCCAGATAGACAGCCGGCGTTAGTTGGCACACTCGAAAAATTTGACGGACCAAGAAAACCTAAAAAAAAGGTCGTTATCCTCACAGTGCTCTTAACTTCATGGGGTTTCTTTAAGAAATCGTTGAAATGGTTGATTTGTTAATACATAAACCTGAACTTTAAAATAGCAGACCTTTGTATTAAAACAATAAATAAATAAAACTCCTTTAAGCAAAATTAAAAAAAAAATAATTGAAATAGAAAGTTAATCATCTAGACAATTTTTACTTAATGTATCTTCATTTTTAAAAGGGCTTTTTAAAAATCAGGTTACATGGACAAAAACCAAACAAATAAATATAACATTACTTGTTATAATTTATGGTTTATTCTTGATTGTTTTAAAAAGCATATGTTAGTTATAGACATATGTACGTCAATATAATATAATATTGGTCTTTGGTACGTCATTGCTTTTAACATTACAATTTAAACAATTTTCAAAAAAATGTTTGCTTGTGAAATACAGTATGATTATATTTTATGTTGTTTGCCTATTTTATGAGTTTCTATTTGATTAATTAATTCTATTCCTATTCTTTGAGTGCTGTCTGCCAGTTGGCAAAAAAGTCATAAAAGCTCACTCGCCATTCTCAAGCCCATTCCCATTTCCAATCCACAGCCCAATCCATTCCCCCTGCCATTGCCATTTCCACTCCCGTTGCCATTCCCCAATTGCCAATTATGCCGCAGCAGCAGCCCATTCGATCTTATACCATCCATAGCATCCTAAAACATACCATCCAATACCCCATCCTCGAGACAAGACAAACGCTGCAAGTTGCAAGTTGCAACTATCGAGGATCGTTCGCCGTCGATCGCTGTCTGCAGCATTCGACACTGACGCCAACCGGTGTACAAAAGGTGGGTTTTCAAGTGGTTGGGGAGTGAAGGGGGAAAAGTATCTGAGGGTTACACCAGTATCCGCAGCTACAAGATGGCTGCTGCCAATCCTCGCCCGCACCAATGCCAACTCCCCCAGATCAGAAAAAGTGACTCCCGTCCTGGCCAGACGTTCTCTTGTCGTGCCGAGGTGGCATTCGCTGGGAAAACTGCCTCCAGATACAGATACTCGCACTCCATACCATACGGCATATAATTTAATTTGCGACGCTTATCAGGCGCCACTTTGCGACGCAATCGGTGACAATTGCATAATCCGGCTGCAAATGCCGAACATTGCTCTAATCGCACTGACGAGCCATTTCTCACTTACTCTGAGATTGGAATGTTTTCAGCTGTGCTGGTCGTAAAAGCACTTAGTTAATTAAAGTCCTTGAAAGAACTCTTTTAGCTAATGGGATTTAAGTGTTAGGAGAAGTAATTATTAGTATCTTTTATTTAAAAGCTATTAAATATTAGCAATGTTTTTAATACTATTTAATGATACCATTTAAACCTGTTTTTGGAAGAAGAGATAGTTGTTGATCTTAAATTGATTACAATTATATTTCAAAACTTTATTTTATTAGAGTGGACTCGTTCTTAATGTGGTTTAAAATCTTGAATAATTTGGTTTATATATTAAATATGAAAAAAGGCTAAATATATTTTACCAGGCAACAACGTAGTAATATTATGTTTAAAGAAAAAACTTAATAAGACTTAGTTTTTTTTACAAAACATAAAAATATAATAAATGATGAGAAATATACAAACGACAGCAACTTTTATCAAACTATACAAGTTTGAACTTTACAAAAAATACGAGTTTTTGTCAATTTTATTTCAAACATGAGTTTAAGAAAAAATTAATTTTTTTACCCAACAATAAACAATTATTGATATGAATTGACATTATTTTTAACAACTTTACTAGCTTGAGAATACCAATTAATAATAAAACATAAACTGTCAATCAAACCGTTGCTTAATCTCTAACTCCAAATAAAATAATAAATAAGAATCATTTATTTGGTCACATTTATGGGTCGGGCACGCTTCCTCCTGCCCACGAGATACATTTATCCATCTGAAAAGGAATCCAAAGAGTGCGGGCATACAAATTAGTGCGCATCTGCGCCATTCAGGATGGATTCTGATTATGGAGAATCCCCGGGGGGAACTTCTCGCAGAGTACAACACGTCTTGACATTTGCATCTTGAAATGCAAGTGAAAGATACAATCCCAATCTGTGTATCCAGATGTGCCATTGTCACTGTCATCGGCTGTGGCTTCCTTTCGGCTAGAGAACTCTCCGTGCGGATGATAAATGACGTCGATTCAACAAATTGCCACACATACAGGGCCCAAACCATTTGGCCAATTGAGAAGGAAATCAACTCCACTCTATGGCCCACATACACGAATTGCACACTTGCTGCCAAAGTTAACTCCCCGATTTCGGAGGATGGGGTTATATCCTTCCTGCTCCGCCCTCTGAATTTCCATTTGGCAATGTCTCAGGAATTATTTCGGAGCTGTTTTAAATATTTCTTTTTGCATAATGAAACAGAAGGCTTCAAGTGGAATTGAATTTTATGTAAATTTACTTCCACTTTGATTTACAAGTTTATCATGCCAGTGGGATTTCATAATGGATTATAAACCTTACATATACCTGGTAAGGATTACACAATAAATATTAAAAAAATATATATTGTCTAGGTACTTCATCTTTAAATGATTTATGAATATTTTCACATATTTCTGCAATTAAATTGAACAAATTGAAAAACGATAAAAAAATTTGTTTTCTGTATATTGCGGTCAATGAAAACATTTTTAATTCTGGCAAGAACCATTTAAACACGTGAAATTTTTTATTTTTTTACTAAAAAAAAGGTATTTGTATAGCCTTTAATAGCCTTTTTTTAAACCAATCATCGAAAAAAGACGAGTTTTCTTAGACTTTTATATGTAAATTTATGTATTAAAGTCATAGATAATTTCAATTCTACAATATACGTCATTAATTCAATTGTTTGTATCTAAAATACTATTAAAAACATAAATTTAATTAAATTACGAATAAATCATGCCAATTTACGGGTTTCGTGCAAGCCAGAGTTGAGTCATCCAGAGATATCAGCGAGCTTTTTTCCACGAGGCACCAGGGATGCAACACAATCGCAGTGCTCCCAGTGCCCTGGTCGAATGTTTTTGTTTGTTGTGTTTTTTTATTTGTCGCGTTTAAAAGTGTTTTAAAGTGAAGTTTTAAGTGCAATGGAGCTGCCGAAGGAGTTATCCATTGCGGAGATCCGTAATTACATGTTGGCCAACGAGTGCAAGGTGACAAATCACGCGTTAGTGAAGCACTTCAAGAAATTCCTCACACACCCGCAGTCGCAAAGTGAGTCATTTGTTTGTTTTTTGGACCTGTTGAATCGCAGAAAAGCCATGAAAACTGGATTGTGAAATGCATGTTTTTATCAATAATTCTAGATGAGGCTCGCAAGCGTTTCAAAACATATGTTACGCTGCTCTCCACGATTAAAAACGAGAACAATCAGAAGTTTCTGATACTGCGCAAGAAATATGTGAACGAATGTCCCACGGAGGAAGTTGTGGAGCGCGCGGTGGCCGCGGCATCCAGTAATCCAGAGCCCTCGAGTCCTGGGGGAGGATCCCTGAACTTTGACTCTCCCATGAGGCAGCCACCGCCTTATAAGCCCCCGCCCATGGTCACCTCCCCGCCAGGAGCTGTTTCCATTAGCAAGGAACACCAGGAGAACTACCAGGAATGCGTGGATGAATTCGCAGCTGCCATTAAGCGTATCGAGCCGGCACGTCTGGAGAAGCAACCACCGGTCAAGTCAGAAGATCCGGAGCAGGACAAGCAATCCTCCCGATCCAACTCAATCGATGTGACCGAAAACAAGGAGAACATACCCCGGTTCTCCTTCTCCTCGGAGGCCTCCACCGACTCCAGCTCCAACGAAAAGCCGGAGAAGTCCGACGATCCCAAAACAACCGCCGAGGGCGATGCAGCCGAGAATCCCATCAGCGTGAAGGAGGCCACGCGCAAGTTCAACCGGATGGCATCCGAAGAAGAGGCTAAAATCATATCGCCGCCAGCCAAGAAGAAGCCAGAGAAGGTGAGTACTAAAAACCGGTTAAAGGGGCATTAGCCATCATGCGGGTGAGGGCGAGGGTTCGGTTGCTAGTGCGGGTGCGGGTGACTTTAGGGCCCTTCCCTCCCAGCGGTGCCACAATTTGTTCCATTTCCTGTGTGTCAGTGGGAAGATTCGCTCGAAGACAATTCAAGTATGCCACGTTTTTTGCATGGTTTTAGTTGTGATTAATTATCACAATGCTAAGAATATTTCCATAGCAAATTTCCAGTGATGGAAGAAATATCTGAGAGCGTACCATCAGGTATAGCTGCCTCCTTTTTTTTTACTATTATAAAAGTCACCTAGGTACAAGAAATTGTAAAGACTTTTTAAATCAGCCACAGATTGAAGCCTTTATTCGTAAACGTACTTAACATATTCTGACAACTCTAGAATTTAATAACATAAGACATATGTATTTATAAAGTAATTTAAAGTTGTGGTACTGGATTTTAAGCTCAAAAAATTGTAGATTGGAAAAGTAGTACCTTTGCCATCACTGCATATAACTGAATGTCTGCTATTCTGCTACAAATCAGGGTCAGATTAGATCTGAGGGCCCTTGAAACCCCGAGCAATTATTGTCAATGCATCAGTGGCTGTCCCAGGCTTTGGGCCACCTCGAGTGGAACTGCTGGCGAAATGCCTGGCTGGTTGGCTCCAACTAAGCTGGTCACCCAACTGTCTGTCAGTTCCCAGAGCCTTGTCACGAATTGCCACCAGCACAGCCCGAATTGAATAAATCCATTAATTTTATTAGTGGACAATATAAATGTAAGTCTCATAAAACTACATGCGCCTGCATCGTTCCGTTCGCTTTTCTGTCCGTTCTTCTGTCCCGGCTTTGTCGCGGCGCATTCGAGTGCTGGAGAGCTGATGCCCGACATGTGTACGTACATGCGGACACATGTACTCCGATTCCGAATTCGATTCCCGAGTCCGATGTGTTTAGTAACTTTGTTCCATCAACTGCCCATGACGACACTTCTCGCCGGCACTTTGGCCAGGCGTTTGCTCTGCAAGCTGTTTTTCTGTTATGTTTGCTCTTATTTTTATTTGTTGATACCCCAAAAGCCTATTATGTGTACGTACACATGGGGGACACGCAAAGAATGAGTTACGTGAGAAATTTGCCGGCCAATAAATGCATGCATGCCAGGCTGGCACTCAGAAAAATGTAGAAAGGAAATCACTTTTTGGATGCTACATTGATTTTGTAATGTAAAGAAAACGCTATTAACGTAATTTAATTTAAATAAATTGATTACTTTTAATACCATAGTCACAATTAATTAATACAAGAAAAAGCTAAGAGGATAGATTAAGGAACATAAAACGTTGGAAACGTTGGAGTAATTACAATACAAGAAGAGTTTAACAAAAATTACTAATAGCCCAACATTTTGTTGTTAAGAAAAAATCTCAACCCTTAAAATACAGCCAATTTTTGATTTGTAATGAAATTGGTTTAAAAAAATAAGGTCAGCTGATGTATATAGCAAAACAATATAGAAAATCAACACTTCAACGAAATCCACTCAAATGTCTGCACATACTTATATAATTTGTAGCGTGTCCATTTCAAGATTCTAATTTTGAAATATCAATCTCGGGAGCATGTGGCAGTGGAATTTGTCAAGCGTTACGGAAAAATCGTTTCTTAGTTAATGTTACAAGCTATAGTAGTGCAATTGGGCCGAGTTGTCAAACAACTGTCATCCACTTAGGCCTGTCAATCACGCAATTTAGAGTTGAAAACGAATATCCCCAGTGCATAAATCATCCGAATCTGTCTGCGAGACGGATGGTCCCATCCCATCCCATCCCTTTGTATCATGTTTAGAGGAAGATGCTCCGCAGCAGTGGATGTACGTCAAACTGAGATTGTCAACGGCACGTCAGATGCTATAAAATCCCACTAAAACATCGGGAAGCGAACTTAAGTGCCTATTTGTACAGACGTTCGGACATGGAAAAATCGAACTCGTCCTTATACTAGAATCTGTTTCAAAGCATCACTGCCGCAACTTCGATTTTCTCACGTATTTCATGTTTCCGGATTTACACATCCCATTTTTGAGAAACGAAATTAAAAATACAAAAATTAAGTCCAAATCAAATAAAAGCAATGGGGGATTTTTTACTATCTCCGCAAAATCAGCTTGGAATATGGTTTTTGAGAGGGATGTTCAATTTATTTTACTTCTCTTGTATTAGACATTACTTTTAAGTGGAATTGCTTCATTAGGCAGTTTATACTCTTAGGTCAACATTTTGTAATTAAATGCTACAATAAGAAATAGGTTTTTCTATAAAACATTATTTAATTGCTACATTTCAAACGACGTAGAAAGTTGGAATATCTCATTTTAATGAATGAATCCACGTAAATTAGTTTGCATAAGTTAGTCTCCCTTTTTTACAAGTCACTATTAATTTGTCTGCAACAAGAGTACAGCAAGAATAAAGGTTATTATTCACTCGATCAGTAGAATTGATAGCTGTTATTTAGACCATTGAGGATAAAGAAAGTATCTGTATTGTTGTAAGCGCTTACAGCTTGTTAACAAATTGATTCGCTAACAAGACACACCATCATTTCGGATGGCGCCAACCGTCTTCACGCAATTATTAAAATTCAGTTGTAAACAATATTGGGATAGGTTTGATGGATGCTCCTTTTTTTGTTCATCAAAAGAAATAACTAATCATCGCAAAAGCGAAAAGAAAGTGGCGCATCATGTTCATAGGAATTTCGAGGAGGTATTCTAATTCATGGGATTTTTTTCCGACGTGACCAAAAACTGGGGAGCAAGTGGAGTAGATCCATCATGACGAACCGTGAAATTTTGGCGTCGCAACTGTAACTGTGGGATCTGGAGTCTCGGCTAGCTGATCAATTAAATTCGTTTCGATCGTTTTTAATTAGCCCGATGATTTTGCATTTTGTACGCTCACTCAGCACCGTTGTGCGATGGAAAAGGATTGATTAATTTACGACCGAAACAACAAGCGGACTTAAAATGGGTTTTTTTTTAAATTTAAATAACTAATATTGATAGAAGTATAATAATTTGAGTTTTTACCCAATTTTGATTGATGAAACTTGGAAGGTTAACGGGAAAATACAAAAATGTTGGGTTCAAGCTTAAAGTATTTATATTTGAACTATTTCCAGTTAAAACCTTCAAAACAGATTTATGGTGGCGTTTTGTTTACTCAAATTATTCGTGGAATAGCAAACGTTTATTACGTTGAGTTCGACACCAAATTTTGAATAGATTTTATAAATTTAAAAAATTAAGTTAAGCAGATATAGAAAAATATTATTGGAGAATGGTCCTTAGGAGTTTTATCCATCTTAATTTATAAGTTTAGAAAAGTAAATGGAAAAATTCAATAGTTTTGGGTGCCAGCTTTAAAACCAATTAAATTCCTTTTCCACTTTTAGTTGGCAAACAAAACTAAAGCAAAGTTTCGTTAATGTTCTGTGACTCTAATTTAAACCCCCTGGCATCACAAATATCCTTTAAAGCAAATCCCTGCCCAAAAGCGGACTGCAGCATCAAACAGACCGCATATATTCTTATTAAAATAAGAGGCACCTCTCGTGTCCCTGAATGCATATAAAGCTGCCATCCGACCCACATCGAAACTGAGGGCGGGGTCGGGCATCTGGGATCGTGGGGGGCGTGGCAGGGACGAGACGAGCCCGTGGCGAAACCCTTTGCATAAAACAAGTTGGTGAAACATGTTAACATAGCCAATAAGCAGCAATAGAAATTAGTTAGGCAAAGCTATTCTCATCACGGCCATGCCAGCCACAAAGGACCCAATTAAAAATGTAAGGAAACAAACCAAAAGTTGTTATTGCTGTTAAACAACAACGGACTGTGTCCCGAAGCGGTTAAATTTACAACAGCAACAATATCCACCCGTTCGCCGGACGAGCAGCAGAGTACACACCCCCAGTTTGACAAAAACGGACGGAGTCGAATCCCCGGACCCTGGAAATGGCAAACACGACCATTTTGTGGCATCGGTCCAAAGGTAAGACTCGCCGGGCCAACGTAAACACTGAAGGGACATGCCCCAGACCCCGAACCCCCGATCCCCAACTCCAGGTTTCATATCCCCCGATCCTAGTATCCCAGGACCCAGAACCCATGGCCAGGGCCACATCCTGGTAAAGGACAACGGCCAGCTGTGTGATATAATATCGGGCATAAAGGGACACGGGACATAAGAAAACTGGCCAACAAACAAGCGATTGGGGAGGATGAGTGGGCTGGACGATAGACAAGGGCAACCGGTGCTCAACCCCCCGATGTCCCTGTCCAGATTCCAAGTTGGAGTTCGAGTCAGAGTTCCAGTCCGAGTTGCTCTGGGTTTTGCCTTTTTATTTTTGTCTCCTCCCTTTTGGTTGTGACAAAGCCATAAAAAAGCAACATACCATCGAAATGGGGGGAACCTTGAGGGTGGGTGGCTACAGTTGGAAAAATGTACATCATTAGTACCTAAAGGTAACCATTTAACCTTTGGAATTTTAGACATTTAAATCCTCTTAAATACTTTGATTCTAAAAAATATATTTTGTTATTTTACTGAAGACTGAATACGTATCTAAAAACTTAGATCTTAGTCTATTATTTTCATCATCTTTATTTTATTATAAAGCTATAATCTTTATAATCTTTTTTCTAATCTTATTAAACTGACATCGCAGATATTCATTAGGGCTAATTTAATCTGTGTGATCTCTGCTACTGAGATGATACTTAGATCTTACCAAATGACCATAGAATATTATCCTTACCTAAATATAAAAATGTATTACTTCTACATATTTTCTTTGTGATTCCAAAACAGTATTTTGTTCAATAGTTACACATTCCAGTTAAGGGTGAATTAGTGATACTTTCTTGAAGTGTGGTGGGCGGTTCACTTCAGTTCGGTTGGGCTTCTGTTGCATGGGGTTCTGGTTTGGGTTGGGCTCTTTTGTTTAGCATTGACATGGCCACTTTGCCAGGGGCCCTGCGTCTCAATGTTTTTACTGTTTTGTGATGTTCTGCTGCTGTTTCTGTTCCTGTTTCGCCTGTCGCCTCTCTCGCTCGAATGCCCAAATGCCCGAAACCGAATCTGAATCTGAAGCAGAGTCCCCCGATTCGACTTCTAGAATGCCATAATGCTCGTAGCCCAAAATGCTCGGCATTTGCAAATGGCGACTGCCCTTACCTGGGAAATCAGAAATGTGCGTTCGCCACCCGCCCGTAATTGGAAAAACGTGAGCTCTCCAGGAGTCAAGTGGCGTGTAAATAGAAGAGAGTATGAGGTCCTGGCACGCGTTCTGCGCATCCTGCGGCTAAATGCGGCATTCAAATGTCGTCGGATTTATTAGCTATGTAACGTTAGGTTTGGATAATAAAAGGCCTAGAGTGGGTGATGTTGTTCAGGTGAAGTTACAGCCGGGGATTCCGAGGATTCCGCAGCTTGTTTGGCCCGCGAACATTACGCGAATGGATAATTAGTTGCCGAAAATGTGTTGCGCGCTCGTAAATATGAGGCACACATGTCGGCTGCTGTTCTCATTGTCGCGGGCACATGTGTTTGGGAAACTCCTGCCCCGCGGAAACCCCATCCCCTCAATCATTAGAGGGCTCATTATCAGCAGCCGAGTTTTGCGGGTGTGTGTATGTGTGTGTCCCCGCCTCATAGTCTAAAAAACTCTGTAAATCAACGAACCAAAAAAAAAACAACGGAAAGCTACGCACAGCAGCTACTTTTTTTTTAGAGGGAGATCCTCGAGAGCAAAAGAAAAACCCATCGTACTTTCTGCCTTAAGCACGCGCCTAATAAATAAAAATTATTACCTTCATAATTAGTGGAGGAACATGGCGATGGCGCCGTCGAATGCGTGGCATAATTACCATCCAGCTTTTACGCCCGTGTCTGCACCCTCGCAACAACACACACATATCCCAAATTCATCCCCATCCCCTTTTCAGTAGCATCCCATCTTAACACTCGGAAAAACACTGAATGGATTTTGAACCACTTCAAAATTATTAATAATAATTAAAATTTATAGTTTAACTATTATGTACTTTTTAATACGAAACTATAGTTCCTTTCAAATTTAATTTAGTCAAAAACCCTATTTAAATAATTGGAAATTTGGTCTTTTTATACCCTTGCAGAGGGTAGTATAATTTCAGTCAAATGTTTGCAACGCAGTGAAGGAGACATTTCCGACCCTTGATCAGCATCACCGTTTTTACGCAAACTAGCCCCCCCCCCAAGCTATCTGCTTGAAACTTTCCCAAAAGTTGTCTTCCTATTGCAGGTAGTAAGTCGGAACGAGCCGGATCGGGCGACTATATCATATGGCTTCCATAGGAACAATCGAAAAAAACAATTCAAAAAATTATAACTTTTGTTGTTCTTTGGGATTTGGTAAAATTTTAATATTATGGAATTACGGTTTTAATGAAATTAAAATCGGACAACAATATCAAATAGCTGCAATAGAAACGATGGCCAAATGCAGCGCAAAATCGACATAGCTTCATTGTTTTTGTTATATAGGCATATAAATCGAAATGTAGTCGTTTTGTAATAACTGCTTCCTTTCTTGTTTTTAATTGAATGGAGTTTTTAGAATTTTATAGTAGGTTTTCTACGAAAACGGAAAACCTTTATCAAGTTTATATTGTTTATAAAACATGATGCTTAGAATATCAATTAGTTTTTCGCAACATCGAATTACTAAAAAAATGTTAGTAATTAATTTATACCTTGTTAACCGATCAATGCAATCAAAACTTATTGGCGACTCGTGTTTATTTATTTAACTTTTTTATGTATACCTATTATTTATGTTAGTGCTTGTACGGGATTTATGTTTTGGGTAGCTTTCTCTCTATAGTCCCAATTAAGGCCCTGTTCGTGCTGAATATAATTAAGAAATACTAGATATTTTTGAAAGTGCACCCCAACCCCGCCCGTTTCATAACCATATCCATATGCACATCCATCGGATGCCACACACAGGGATTGTGGGGCAATGTTACCCGTGTGCGAGTGGGTAAATTAGAATCGTATATTCCGGGAGGCGACGACTGTGTTGGCGTTAATGCTCTCAATGGGCTTTCTATGTTTTATTCCCGCTTCGTGCCGATGTTTTTCGTTTTGGTTTTTGTATTTTTTTTTTGTTTTTTGTCTTTTTGTTTTGTTACCACTACGGACCGCCCCCGCCAAGTCGTAGACAAAGTGGCAGAAACATGCATAATTAATTTATGCCCCTCCGGGCGCTCCTCTTATGCTTTCAGCAATTAATCGAGGAGAAGGATTCGCCCGAGGTTACGCTGGCGCATCCCAAGGCGAAGGAGTGGATCGTCTCGATGGCTAAGGCTAATTACCAGGAGCTGGCCAAGATGGCCAGCGAGTACCCGGAACTGGTTAAGCTGCAGGTAAGCCACTCTTTGATTTTCCAGCCACTTTCCACCCACGCTCCTCTAACAAATGCGACAAGTACAAACTATTCATAAGCATTAATTACGACAAATTAAGCAGCAACGCGTTGTTTTTGCCATGTCGAACAACACTTAAAAATGCGAGGAAAATATAATAACGACAACTGAGGGACCGGCCAAACGGGGCGGGGGGCGTGGCACGGGGGGCGTTTGTCGCATAGCGAGCGGAAAGCAACAACGCTGCCAGCCGAGGCGACAATTAATTGTGAAATATGTTTTCAGCATTTTTAGCACTTGTAGCGCATGTTAAGAAGTGGGCGTGAGCGCGACTCCGGACGACATAGGCCGGACGACGAGTCGGGCATAGATATAGACGTAGATATATGGACAGCCATTGGGCAACCACTGACGAGTGATCTTGTAGAGAATTTGGGACGAGGAGTGGGATGCGGATGTCTCGAAGCGACAGACACAATACATGCAATTTCCATTTTTTCGCACTGCTGTTTTCCACAAACATTTGCTGCTGCATAATTGTGAACTCCAGAATAATTGCATAATTTCTGAATCGAAAGACTTTAATCAGGATAGGAACTATATTAATGTTTCACTCTATGTCTTTCCACAATAGTTTGATGTATGCTTATGCTGCACTTAAATAATTACAAACTTAGATGTTCACTATTTTCTTCGAATATTTTCTATTGAATTTTGTATTACCTTTTCTAAGACTTTCTTTTTTGCAAAGTTCATGTTTATTTACTATTTTGTTGTATATTTATATTGGAAATCTTTTAGAAAACAGCTTTCGCTCTTAAGAAGCTATAAATTGTGTTACTTCATTTTTTTTTGCTATTTTATTTTATAAAGTCAGCCACAACCCCCCAATGTGTTAATATAGTCATTCTTCTCTTAGGCAGCTGATTTGATTTATATATTTATTCAAAGGTTCACCCCAAATGAGGTGTTCTAAAAATTATTACCTGGTCTTTTTTAGGAATTGTTAATTGTTGGTAATCAAAAATGTTTTGACACGATGTCTGAATGCATTTCCCGTGACTTATTGCGATGGAGAAATTTTTTATTAAAGGATCATAAATAATAAAAAACAAGAACTAAATTTCTTAGTACTATAATATTTATAGAAATAATTTAGGGTATATTGAACTTAAACAAACAATTAGATTCATATAGGCTATAATTTCCATAATGTTATGAATATGCCTCCATTGTCATCAGAATAATTTAATAATTAAAATACAATTATGGATTTTAATGTGCATTATTGTATTTGAATAATGTAACTCATTCTTATAGTCAATGTTTTTAATTTCTCCGACTTCAGGACCGGGTATTCCCTAGTCCATCACCCATGGACCAGTTTTTTACATTTATTTATGACATGCGTGTGACCCCACTCAAATTGGGGAAAGAGCGAGTCCCAATTCTCGAGGGGTCGCCGCAAATGAGACATGGAAAAATGGCTCCGCTCGCGACATCTCGAGATTGGGATTGGGATTCGTGCGGGCTCAGTGTGAGAACTCAATACGATCCGCCAGATTTGCTGGCTGTTGCTGTTGCTGTGGCTGTTAGTGCCTCTCAATTAGACAGCGTTTTCGGAGTTTTGTACGGCCCCGGGTATTTATGTCCCATATAGCCAACCCTGATACTGGGGCGTCGGCCCGTTCCAAGATGATTTATGCCGTCCGCAGAGGAACATGGGCCCCAGGGCCCGGGTCTGTGGCGAAGGCGTGGTATATTATGTTCGCGAGCGGACTAATTGCCGTACAAATGCACTGTTCCCGGAAATAATGAATTCCGCACTCTGCATACGCGTACATGTACGAATGCGCTTGCAAATCTTGAGGGCCATAAGTGCAATCAATTAATGAGCTGAGCACCAGCACCCCGGAGGCCGTTGGATGAGCAACTGCCAACTGGCAGCTCATTTGCGGCGCTTCCAATTCCTTGAATCACTGAAATCGCAACGAGACGGAAATAGCCATAAATCAGACCGCGATTGCCACTTAACCTAATGCCTCAAGTTCCTTCGGGGGCCTCCAAATAAAATATCTGCCTTTTGCTCATTTGCAGAATGTGAATGGCCGAAAAAACTGAAATATCTTACAAGCATTTAAATGTTCACTCGCAGTTTATCATTAGACTATTAAGTGCAATTATTTTCTAATGGTGCATTACATTAACTAATGGTGCAATTACAGCTACGAAAATTTATGGTTTGTTAGTCGGTTTGTAAAAAAGATATCTTATATCGGTATTTTAAATACGCCTTAACATGAGTTTTAATCCTCCGATCTATTTTTAAGACTTTGTGAAACTAAAAATAACCGAAATAACCGACTTCTATATAAATTTAAATATTCGGAAAATAAATTTAGGTAAATTGAGAAAATAATATAAAATCGTAATTTAAAACCAAATTCTACATTCCAACTCTGTTTCCCCAAAACTATATTTTAAGCCAACTTAAATATATTCGAAGGGAAATCTGTCCGGGGCCCCAAAGATATGCAGATAGATTCAGTTACACTTGTATGCTAACAGGATTATGTACAATGTCCGGACTCACATGCCGACCATTTACATATGTACGCGTATGTAAATAAACGGGCGAGAATTGTGGAGAAACTCCAAATAAATATTCCCCAGTCATCGGCGGCGGTAGGGTGAAAAAAAATATTTTTAATTTGAATAAGTAATTCGTACAACGGGCCAAAATCAAAAAAGAAACAAGTCGAAACAAATGCGAAACAAGGAAAATTCAATTTACCCGCATGTCAAACCGAATTGCCGGCTAGGTCAAACACGTTGATGGATGGATGGACGGAGTGGATGCACGGTTGGCCGAATGAAGGGAACCGGAAGGGGGTTTGGGGAGGAGATGGAGGAGGAGGAGGAGCAGGAGGCGGTAAACCCACCAGCAACACCCAGAGCACACCGGCAACAACACGGCACCAGCAACTTCGACAAGCTTAAATTGCAAAACGGTGCATGCTTGTCTATTTGGGGCGGTCCCATCGCCCAACAAAAATCGGACGGACTGGAAACAATAGACAAACCCGCGCTCAAAATGGGGAAAGTCCAACCCACACACACACACTGCCATGCAGGAACACCTGAAATGGCAAAGGAGCTGCTGCGGCTGGGGGGAAAAAAAAACATTTATATATATATATAACTCGGTAAAAGTACACACGAGCCGAAGTTTTTAATTAATACAAAACTTGTAACATTTTATAAGCCGCTACTACATATTAGCTGGGCGACTGGCGTTTTGAATATGCACATACTGATACATCCAGCCATGTGGCTTTTATGCCCGGACAAGGGCATTCCATCAGCCCATGCCATCCCAGATCCGAAAACATTAGGCACTCTGGATTGGCCGTGGATGTGGACTTGTGGATGGCATGCCCAGGTGGACTATTTAACCGAATTCAAATGTGCATGTCCGTTTACACAGAGTCATGTCCATGACTGTGCATCTAACCCGTGGTGCGGCAATGGTGACGTAGCCTATGCCGATGCCGATGCCTATACCGATGCCAATGCCGGTGCCATGTTGCCAGTGCTTGATTGCTGATGTCGTATGCCAGAAATTTAATTAAACTTGGGATACAAACAACCTCAAGCGGCTGGACAAGCCCATATTTGAGTATGAGTACATTTCAGGCAATCGTCGGCCACGGCTCTCGGTGTTCCGCAATAATGTGTTTGGCTATTAAAATACAAACACGAATTTTGAGTACCTACTAAAATGAGAAATATATACAACCAGAATGACCACTCTAAATCAAACTACTTTTTCTTATATTTCACTATTTATTGAGCTTTTGGTAGTATTCACTTTCAGTTATTTATACTCCTAGATTAACATTTTTTTAATTTTGTAATGAATGCATTAAACAATAAAATAGTTTTGTGTTAATTGGTTTTTAAACTACATGGCCCCTTTACAAGAATGAATTTTTTAAAGTAAAAAAAGGTATATGTTTCTATTAACTGTAATTGATGTTGTTTACAATACATTTTATGTTTCAAGATGATTTGTACTGAATTTATTTTTAATAGGCAAATGATTTTTTATTCTTCATTTTAATGGAATCTTTTAATTGAATAATACCAGTGCAAATCGCATGAAGTGCCATTTAATGCCCAAGATCTAAGGACAATCTTCAAAGTCCGTCTGGGAACTCTCCTCGTCTGGTGACCATGAACTTTTCAACAGGTCGTCCACAAAGGCAATAAAACGTCTGACACCTTTGACAGTCCCTGCGGCACACTCAAAACTGCACTCCAATAATAGTGTCTATGTATGTCAGCGGCGTTGGTGGCGCCTTGGCCAAGTGGCATATGATTCCCCTTGGATGGAAAACATCAAACCAAACGGCGGCTTGTGTGAGATATACTTTCCATGGGTGTCATTAAATTGAGGTGACAATTCAATCAACAATACGAACGGCAAACACCGGCGAAAACGGCTCCGTGGCTGTCAAATGAGTGAAGCCTTTCCAGAAATCAAATCAAATGTGTTTACGACGTCTGCCACGTTGGTGGCTCAATTTTATGTCGCTGCGCAGCTATTAAATTTAATTAGAGCTCTGTGTCGTCGCTGCCGCCAGTGGACGTGAACGCATAAATGTCATCAAAATATTTCCCTGAACAGCGGCTTTATATTTAGTTATTCTGCAGTTTAGAGTTCACCCAGTCCCGTCGGCGAATGGTGGAAATATTGTCAGTTGACATGCGAAAGGATTTCCCTTCTGGGAAAGGCGCAGTGGCAGTCGTGTCATCCGGCCATCACTCGGAGGTGATACACTCGGGCATTAAAACCCATTTAATTGTCGTTGTCGTAAATAGTCTTTGAAGTCGCTCTCTGATTTGGGTCATGAGCTTTCACTGCTAGTTGGCGGGGATAAGTTCCTTTTTGGTTTTTAGATTAGATTACAGGGATTGCCAACATTGGTTTTAAATAAAGTTAGATTGGCATCCTATTTAAGAAATATAACTATAACAAGAAAATTAAAATTTACATGCAAATTTAATTTAATTAAATTATGCTTATATCAAAAAAAATGTGCTCTTTAGTTTGAACTTTTTTATTAATCTCAGTTGGTGTATAAATATTCCTTATACATAAATTTATTTAATCATGTCCAAAAGAAAGTAATTTCTTTTTAGTTAAAAAGCTATTTATTGTGAGCAAAGCTGGTTACAACCCAACATTAAAGCTTTAAATAAAACTATGTTTTATTTCAGCAATTTTAAATAAATTACCACAATCCAGTCGACCTACAGATTAAAATGTAATTGATTTTATTTAATTGTTAAACACATCAGAATAACATTATAATTTAGCCTAGAGGCTTATAAAAATGTTCCCAACTTTAAGCTAATCATACAAGTTGACTTTTTTATTTTTTCACATGTTTTTTTAAATAAACTGGAAAACAAAAATAATGAAAGAACTAGGTTAAAAGTTGGAAAACTATCAGTGCCACTAAGCACATGTGTAACTGTCCACTCGTGAGCGGTCTTTAACTGTCATCCCATGCCAAGTGGCGATTGCACTCGGACCATTCAGTCTCTGGAATTCGTCTTTATTATTATCTCGCTGGCATTATTGGGTGGCGCTGTTGGCGCCAACATCTTGCACGTTCCAACGGATGTCTCCTGGGCAGAATGTGGCCAAAATCACCTCTACACGGGTCCGAACTGCCGATTGTCTCCACAATTATTGTCATTCACAATTACTGGAGGCTGCGTTGGTAATTTGGCATCTGAGTCAAACCGAATAGCCCATGCCCTTTGTTATAAGCACCCCAACAAACTGAACCTTAATTGAATGTTAGCAGTGATCTTGCCATTAAAGATACATGCGCGGTTATGACCAATGCAGTTTATAATTCAAACCCATCGAGAAAACGGTTATGACCATTAAGGAGTTTCGGGCTAAGAGAGACTTTAGCGTGTTTAGCTCCGTGACTGGGGACTGGAATTTTTATTTTTGTGCCATCCGAAATCGGCGACATGTCTCGAAAACGTGAATCCCGGCAATGCTCCGTTCGGCCCGCCGGTAAAGTGTCAGCAAAAACGAAATTGAGCTTATCTGTAAATGCATCGGCGGGAGTTCGTCCAGACTGAAGACGTCCTGTGCTCGCCGGCGACTTGATGCAATCGTGCAGTCGTCAAATTAGCGACATTCGAAAAACTTCCCAGATAACTACTACGAAAACCCCAAACGAAAAGCACACAGAAAGGCAGAACAAAAAATAAAAACAGAATCTCGAACCAGGACCGTGCGCATTTTTTTGCCTGCCACAGAACCCACCAGAGATCTGTCACACAGGCCTGAAGATCGAAAAAAAAAGCCGAAATAAAAAAATAAAACTTAAAACAAAGCTTTGGTCCACGATCATTGAGTCCGTTCTACGTGATTTATTTGCTGCCTCAATTGAATTGTTTTGGAGTGGACCCAACTTCGACTGGGTCCTCCTCAGATTGGGACTGGGATTCTCGAAGAGGAGCACCTACTTTCGCATAGTCAATCAGCAATGCGATTTCTATGACTTGATTGACATTTCATGAGCCGGCCATGGACATCCATTTGCCGCAGTCGCCGCCGTCGTCGTCGCCAAGTAAAAAAAATAAAATAAAATAAATAAAGAACCCAGGAGAACAATGGATGTTGGCAGACAAAGAAGTGG
Source organism: Drosophila kurseongensis (assembly GCA_018153305.1). Lineage (NCBI taxonomy): Eukaryota > Metazoa > Arthropoda > Insecta > Diptera > Drosophilidae > Drosophila > Drosophila kurseongensis. Next base: position 10,608,192 of record JAECXX010000005.1, on the reverse strand, counting down.
AGAGCGTCAAAGTCATTGACGATCATCCCGACTGATGATCCGCTGACAATTCCCAAAACGACAAACTCAGGCGCCATGTTAACCACCAAGAAGTCCGGCAGACAATCGCCTCGCCTGGCTGACGAAGATGGATTCCTGATTCCCGATTCCCGATTCCCGATTCCTTATTCCTGATTGACTGGCTTCCGACTGACCATTGTTCCTTTTGGCGATCCGAGCTGATTACAATCGCCCGAGAAGGCAAGGCGATCGCGAACGCTTTGCATTTTATTAAACACGATCCTTTTGATTATTACGCCCCGTTTTGATGGCCCCGGAGTCGATCTGCGATATCGGTTTGATGGAGGTCATTGCTGCTTTATTTGGACATGCAACTTGTCACGTTTAATGGCATGAACCGGCGGAATAGCGTGTGTGCGATTATCTCTACACTCGGAAAATAACTCAAGTATATCGCTGGAATCATATTATTTACAAAAGCACACAGATAATAAATTATTGATTTGAATAAACACTTTGTAATTTATCTTCACTTCTTAATCTGATATCATATAAATCTTGTAATTGATGATTGAATTAAAGGTAATATTCATTCATGGAGTTTCATTTCAAACTTTAAATGAGTTTTCACTTAAAACTGCACTAGAACTTCTATAACCCCCAGTCTTTATAAGTGCAAATTCTACAACTAGTTGGCAATAGAGATTATAAATTATAATGTAATATATTACTTGAAGTCTCCATAGCTCGTGTTATTATTCTATAAATAAAATGAGCATTAAATTATAGCATGAATTTACGGGTTAAATAATGCAAACTTCGATCTACTTATTTGTGTTTTTAATAACATAACAACCAAACCGATTATAGATAAACTTTGACCTTACAAAAATCTATGTTTATTAAAGATATGATTTGTAAATTCGTTTATGAAAATTCGTTTATTCAGGCAATCATTTCTTGACTAATTTAAAAGCTCTGTTCTGATAACAATAACTTGGAAACTTTGCAAAATAAGTATTATCTGAATATATAAACAAATTTTTTGGACATCAGCACCGTGTAAAAAATGGTTTGGATTGACATTCCTAAAGTATTCTTATTTGGTGTTAACTTTTTCCCCGAGTGCAGCAATATCGGCGAGTGTGTGAGCACCAGCAAAGCAATCAACGCCGATCCCAGCCAGGCGAACGTATGTATATTGATTAGCTTTCGCCTTGGGAGAATCCGTGTTCCTGTCGCAGGCAGTGCCACCGTTCCATGTACTAGCGCCAGCTACCGATTTCTGGATTCCGATTCCCGAATGGTGAATGCTGAATGGTGAATGGCGATCCCCATGTCCGATGCTTAACTTGGCCCATTCCCATTCCCATCCCCAATCCGGATGCCTGTCAGCAGCAGAGGGCCCTGCAAATTTGTCAATACGTATGCCAGCGATGCGCAGAGGGCTCACCGGGTCATAAATTGTGCAAAATAAATATGAATAATACCGCAGTGCCCACCGCTTCATTCTGCTCCTGCTCCGGCTCCTTCTCCTGCTCCTGCTCATCTTACTTCGATCCCAAAATCGCCGGCGGCCGGGAAGAGCTGGTTACCCCACACATTGTTCCGTATACACCTCACACAAAAGGAGGTGTTGCCTGGTTGTTATGAGTTTTTAAATCCGACTAAGCCCATTCGCCAACATTTATTCGAATTTAATCGATTTTTCAAATTGACTCCGCAATCGCCGTTCGGCGTGTAGTGTAAACCCAGTACAGAAATCGCTGACCGCCCATCGGTACGCCCATATTGTTTTTGCTTGTTTGTTTATTTTTTTACTTCTGGGAGATAAAAAATAAACAATTATTTATTGCCCCTATCCTTTCAACGACTTGTTTGCAGATGAAGGGTCTACCACCACCTGGCCTACTTGAGGCCTATTCCTTCGACTGAGTGGACAAAAAGTAATTAATTCGCTAGGCTGGAACGCGTCAAATGAATTGAAAATGTACAAATGATTGGTAATTATTAAGGGGATCGTTAAATGAAGTTATATTTCTCACGTCGTAATAAGCAGGAAGTGTTTAAGGCCCTCTAAAACAGAAAAGGCCCTGGTTGGAATTTGTTGCGAATTTGTATCGCACTTAAGATTGATTTTAATGTTCAAAGCTGTTTTTTCCAGATCTTTTATTTAAGATTGAAAACCCAACCAGTTTACTTGAACATTGCCTCAAACAAATATATTAACTCGATTAATTGGCTCCAATATATAACAAATATTTAGTCGTTACAATTATCAATTAGAAATACATTTTAATAATTTAAATATGCATTAGTGGTTACTTTTTTAAAGGGTTAGCGTTTCCCTCTTCCATCGATTCGCTTCCAACATTTAAATAATAGTTTGAAATAATTGAAATTGAGCTTATGCCTGCGCCCACTTATAAGGGTGCTGAATTGAACAGGGACTTGTGCATAATTAATGAGGGAACTAAGGCAGGTGTGCTGGATGCGTAGGACGACAACCGTTCCTGTCAAACATGATGACAAAAGATTACATTTCGCAACTTGTGGCAGTTGCTGCCGACCCAAGATTTCCAATGTTAGAATGGCAGGCAGGCAACATGCTTAAAAATTTACATAAAACTTCTGATAATAGTTTTCCCTGCGCCCTGTGGGATTGGGCTTGCTGTTTCATGGTCCTCCACCTCCACCTCCACTGCCACCATCACCTCCTCCTCGTATTCATCTTCTTGGGGTTCGCACGTTACCTAAAATCCTTGGACTGATGCTGCGATAGCGACATCATAAATTACGAAACTAAACTTTGTGCGAACGGGACGAATGCAGATGGAGCTGATGATGAGGACGATGGGACTGGAGCTGAACCTCGAGACTTTGGGACTTTAGGCTCAAACTGAAGCCGGAGTTGGGGTCTTAAAAAAAAGACATGCAGCGGGTCGCGATCGCGCGGACTGAGAAGCCATCTCCTCCAAGGAGAAACCTCTGCAGAAAAAAAGCTGTGGTACATTTTTGGGCTGAGTGCAATTGCTTGTCAAACAGAAAAAGGTTACGCTGCCCAAAAAGCCAAAAAATATAAATAAAATCAAAAAGGCAGAGCTCTTGGCCAACTATGCAAAGAACTTGGACAGGAAAATGGTCGCTGAAATAATCGTTCATCAATTAACACAAGCATTCAGAATAAGCTTTGGTATATTTCTACATATCAAATTGTCTGTCGATCGAAAAATATGTTTCCTCTTTGAAATAACAAGGTATCATTAAAGAATAAACTGCTTAACTAAAAATGTCCGATTGCAAAAATACTTATACACGAATACTTATAATTTATATAAGATAATTGAGTTTTTAACTTATTTTTTAAGTATCGAGAAATTGTTTAAAGCAACGGAATTTGGAGATTCATGAAAATCTCTATTTATTTGAATTTTCTGATAAGATATACTTATTTCATCTTTCTTTACCCTTTCATGGATATTAATTGATTTTCTTAATATAACCCAATGTTTCTTCAGTTAAACTTTGAGAGGTGTTATAGAGTTAGAGAAGATCCGCTTTATTAAGTTTCAGTTAATCATTAGCGCTGGCGTTAATCTCGGTTGCTTTATTTAAGCATTCGCCAATTACTCAATGGCCGCTTATCGAGAATTCAATAATTAATTAGCAAAATTAACAAACGATTACGGAGTCGTGGACGGGACCCGCTGCCAGCACGATTCGCAAAAGGAGCAAAGGAGTCGGCGGCGAATAACAAAATTCTGTTAGTCACGCATGCTAATCTTCGTGTTGTCTCAAAAACCACTGGCAACCAGAAGTTGGCAGCACAAGTTGCAGCAACCTCAGCAGCAGCAACCTTTAAAATCGGCAGCGGAAACGACAAGGCCAGAAGAGAAGCCGTCGACGGTGGTGGCCGCGACTTGGTCATGAGTTCGGTGGTGCTCTGTTCGGTGGTGGTGCTCTGGTTGGTGGTTCAGGCCACTCTGGTGGCTCCTGCGTTGCCCCGCTATCGATACTGCATTGTTAGGGACCGAAACAAATGATTATTGTGGGGCCTATTTAAGGGTAATCGTGTCGTCTGAGCAGGAGCCCAAAGTCTGAGACTCTCGTGAGCCTGTGTTGGGTCCTGGTGGGTCCTCCCATTGCAACTATGGCTTACTATATGCCTAGAATAATTAAAGACGGTGCCACGTTTTTGGGTTAATTATGCTTGCGTCCTAGCCATTCGCACACTGAGGGAAAATCAAGATTGCAATCGTAGATTCAAGATAACTTTATTATTGAAAGGATGAACCTTCTTGAAGCAGAAATATTTAAACTGTAATTAGCACCTTAAAAACAGAAAGTGGGTTATTAAGCAGGATTGATATATAAAGAAAAATGTTGCCTTATTGCTAATTCCTTTTACTTCATATGTAACATAATATAAAGCTGATACAATCTGATTTTATTTTGAATTGATAAGCATATTTTGTTTTGCCCTATATTCAATTTTAAGTTCAATTTTTATAAAGAATATTGTTAAGAAGGCTTGAATTTAGGTGAAGCAATATTTCCGGTGCTTTGGTTAGCCTTTCTCCACAAACCTTTTTCTCTTTCAAGAACACCTTCTTAAATACAAAACAGTTTTTTCCCTGTGCATGCCATGTTCAGTGGCTCAAATTAAATACGCCATTTAATAAATATGGTGGCCATTATCGGATAAGCTTCTGGATCTTTTACTTAAACATGTCACTTCGCATTAATCTGGACTCGGTGGCCTGTGCTTGTGCTGGTGCTGGTGCTGGTGCTGAGGCTGAGGCTGAGGTTGGCAATCTGGCAACAGGTAAGGGCCATTCTGGCGGTGGAGGACCAGAGGAAGACGAATCCAGTCTGGGGGCCACACGCAGCGCCCGATGTTGTGATGTGATGTTCGCATGCGCAACGCCAGTGGCTCCGTCCCGTCAGCCAAATGACCTGACGGACTGGACTGGCTCACCTCGAACCGAAAGCCGAAAACTCAAAACTGAAAACTAAAAAACCTGGGATCTCAGATCTGGGGACCGAGGTTCGAGGTCTGGGGTCTGCTGCCACAGAATCGAGATTATCATAAATAATGTGGAGTAACAGTTCCACGCGGCCTAGGATGGCCTGCCATGCCCATTTGTTGCACGTTCCGTGCGCCGTTTTTCGATTTCCCAGAAAGGATGAGATGAGGTCACTGTGGCCCGCTCACTCTTAATGACGTCTAATTTGTCATCGTTGAGGAACTAATTTTTTAGCCCGCTGATATAGGCCCAATAGAGCGCTACCTGTCTTGAACACGAACCTCGAGATTTCTGCGTAAGTTACGAAAACCGGGCTCCACCACTGTGGGACCCTTGAGATGGGTTCGGGTTTGGGTTTTTGAGATTGGGTATGGGGTTGGTTTTTGGCTTTGGTTGTGGTTTTGTACTGCTGCTGATGGAGACGCATGTGAGAAGCAGAATTTACATACCCATAGTTCGTGGAATAATAAGTATTTCCATTTAGTCGCTTAAAAGGAAACCCAAAACCAAAACCCGCGATAAGATAAAGCTGTTTTTGCTTAAACAAAATTTTCCCTGTAAATCCAAAAAAGCCCATGGGTAAAATTTAAAATGCGGCGTGAAATCTATCTGGTGTCTGTAATTTGACAATTTATTTTATGATGCAGTCAGTGGGTCTAATTTACATTTTGGGTACAAAATGAAAACATTAAGTTTTTAATGCGCATTTAAATGTTGCAGATTTCTTAGAAGGTTTGTGTATTCACGTTTATTATTCAAGATTGTTATGTCTTTCTGAAAAGTTTTTTTTAAGCACATGTAATAAGAAATATTTAATTCGGGACAGGGTGTATAAAATAGTTTTAAATTAATATTAACTAAAAACAAGAAAGAAAAGCTAACTTCGGGCGGAGCCGAAGTTGATATACCCTTGCAGAATACTCTGTAAATTATATTCCCCAAAATTATTCACATGATGCATTCTTAATACTCATAAAAAATCCCAACTTCCTAACTTTAAAAACACCAAAGTTATGGCATTTCCAATCGTTCAGTTATATGGCAGCTATAGGATATAATCGGCCGATCCTTATGAAACTTAATAGGTCGGATTGATTGGCCAAAAATAAGACCCATGGAAAATCCCAACTTCCTAACTTAACAAACACCAAAGTTTTGGCATTTCCGATTAATCAGTTATATAGCGGCTATAGGATATAGTCGTCCGATTCTTATGAAATTTGGTAGGTCGAATCGATTGGCCAAATTTAAAACCCATAGAAAATCCCAACTTCCTAACTTTACAAACACGAAAGTTATGGCATTTCCGATCAATCAGTTATATGGCAGCTATAGGATATAGTCGTCCGATCCCGTTCCGACTTATATACTGCGTGCAAAGGAAAGAAGGGTGTGTGCAAAGTTTCAATTCGATAGCTTTAAAACTGAGAGACTAGTTTGCGTAGAAACAGACAGACGGACAGACGGACAGACGGACAGACGGACAGACAGACGGACAGACGGACAGACGGACAGACGGACATGCTTATATCAACTCAGGAGGTGATCCTGATCAAGAATATATATACTTTATAGGGTCGGAGATGTCTCCTTCACTGCGTTGCACACTTTTGACCAAAATTATAATACCCTCTGCAAGGGTATAAAAATTATATTCAAATACTTAAAAAATAAATATAAATGTTATTTGTTTCTATGCCATTCTGTATTCGACAGAGATATTTTTCTTAAATGATAATTGAAAAATTAATTAATGTAAATGTTCTAGGAAGAAATTTAATTTTCAACATTAAATTTAAATTAAATTCTAGACAAAACATGAAAATAATATTCAACATCATGAATAGACTATTACGGATACTTAAAACGGAAGTAAAAAGATTTGTAACATTGCTATCAATTTATTAATGACCATGTCCTTTCTTACATCTACGCCATACTCATATATCCCATGTAATCCTTAAAGCATAAGTGCACCTCCATTTTAGAGCCCTACTATCGCCGTGTTCTCGATAGGGAAAAACAAGATAGACCCTGCCACAAATCGGCTAAAACGGCAGGGTAATGGTGGCAGGAGGCAGGAGGCAGGAGGTGCATGTTTTACCGATTAACATATCCGGCGCTTATACCTGTGTACATTTCTGCTGTACGATTGTACATAGCCACAAACATTCAGTTTTGTTTCATTTTTGTTTTGTTATTTTTTTGTGGCTGCCTAGCGCCATCTGATTGTCTGGCTGCATGTTCACCGGCCATATTAATAATTTTTGAGGCGTTTTTTGATTTAGGGAGCATTTAAAGCGTGAACGACTGCATCAATAATTTCGCTTGCAATTTTATTGTGCATAAATTTCATTAATTTATAATTTTGGCCGTTGCTGGATGCGGCTAACATCCGACCCGCTGATCTCGGTTCGCTGTTTGCTGTTTGCTGCCTGTTGCCTTTTATTTTGCCTCCGCGGAGCATGTTGCGCCAATGTGTTGCCGCGGTCCGTCGACTGGGGCATAAATTATTTTCCGTAGTTTTGGCAGGCGCCCGATGACCGCGCGCTGCGTAGATTTTGCGATTTCGCGATTGCGCATGAGGTGAGGGTTATTCATTTGCCTGCGTAGTCGACTCCAGCTCCAGGTCCACCAGCTCCCTCTCCATCGTCGCCCCCATCTCCAGGGCCTGCTCCTCTTCGGCGCGAATCTTTGACCGCCTGTGCCGAAACATACGCACTCGAAAAAATTTAGAACATAATATTATGAACCAGGAATTAGCAGGATTAATAGTTTAACAAACAACAAAATTTAATGGCAGTAGTAAAATATTTCTTCAGGCGACGCTGATACCCACCATAAAACACATGGAGGAATTAACAAAGTAATCTCCTTTAAAAATGTAAATAGAAAAAGATTTGTAAAAAAAACTTTTAAACTATTTACAACCGCAATTGGAAAGTAAGTTAACAGTTAATAAACAAAACATAAAGACAGTCGAAAACAAAGTGTAAATGCTTCCGAAGTTCTGAATATAAAAATAAAATTCTTAAACTCAAAGTGATATTCTAAAACTAAAATTAAATAAGCCAAATTTATTGATTTACAAGGAAGATTTATAAAATAAATAATAAATTAATAAATTAATAATAAATTAAATTGGTTTTATGATTTGTTCTAATCAAATATTTTCAATCAACTAACATTGGATTGGGATTTCATTTAGGTTTGTATAATGAAATCGAATTCTTTCTTTAGCTTAATGAAGTCCTGAAATTGTGGTTAAATACATTTCTTGGGACTTTTTAAATGTTTTAGGTGATTTAAATTGGCAGACTATTTAAATGACAAGTTATTAGGCTTAATAAAACCATAAATTTACATTGATTATTGGTAGGCTTTATTGGTATTTTAATGAATATAAGAATGATTTTGATTTAAAATATTCTCAATGCAATATTTTTAATTCTAAACCCTTTGGAATATGCCTTTTTTTCGAGTGCAAACACATTGCCGCTGTGGCTGTAGGAGTATCTGCGGTTGTTGCCGGCGTTGTCGGATGCTGGGGAGCTGCAGGCTCCATTGAGGAACTCGCGATTATGCTCGGGCTTATGCTGGTTGTACGAGTTTTTGGCTGGATCAGAACCGAGAGTCGGGAATCGCGAATTGCGAGTCCTGCAACTGGGCCCGGCATGTCGCCTGCAAATGTCTTCGGTTTCTGGCCGCGCAGTTAATTATAAACGCTTGGACATTTTCGCTTGACTTGGCTTCGCCTCGCATCGGTTTGTTTTCATTTCCAGATGCAGATTACATTATGATTTATGCAAAATAGTAAATGCGTCTGATGGCAACATGCGCCAGCTGCCAGACACGAAATCTCGGTCCTACGCCTCATTGGCCATGTTCGAGTGCAGCCATCGCGATCGCCGGGGCAATCGGAATCGGAATTAGAAGGCCCCGCAAGTCACAGTTGAATCGAACCAATAGCCAAAAGGTATCTCTCCACCCGATTACCGAATGGGAGTATTTAGCATCCCGCGATTTTATTCGAGACCATTTGAGGCCAATCGTAAAGCAGCGTCATCCCACTGGCCGCCAATAAATCAGGAGCGCCATGAAGCGGCCTCGTAAAAGTGCTTAAATTAATCATCCCGAATGTGTGTCTCGGGTTTACGATGCCCAGATCCACGGGGCGCCCCCAAAGTCGCAACAGGTTGCCCCCGCTAAGCGCCATCCATCCCGATCATAGGCACCATAAACTTAAGTTTAACTGCCCTGGATTGCTGGCATTTTGCATAACGAGACGTGCATGTCCGGTTAGCTGTATCTGTATCTGTATCTGTATCTGCATCTGCAGTTGTATCTGCATCTGCATCTGCATCTACATCTACAGCCCTGCCTTGTCCTGTCGTCGCCGGGAAATAAAGGAATGCCTGAGAAAATGGTCAGCGCTTTATTAAATACTCACTTTGATTTACTTGGGCAGGGCGATGGAAAATTGCGCTTGAAATTGCATTGTTATTACATGTTTGGGTCAGCGCAAATTAAATTCCATATAGAAAAGCAATCTGCCCGGCGTCGAGTGTATTTATTTTACTCAGATCGCGTACGTGACACGAGGGACGACGGGACAAGATGTTTAACAGCGAAAATGTGGTGCAAGTTTCCTGAAAGTCAAAAGGGTTCTTCTGGGGATAGGGGCCACCCTTTCCCCCTCTGAATGCACTCAGAATCGCTATTAAATTAGTTTAGTGGCATTTAACTTAATCGCCTACAAGGGAGTTAAAATTTTCCAAGACAGTGTCTGCTGCGTCTCATCGGTTTTGCAGTTGCCCCAAGTTGGCCAAAAATTGGGCGGACGTGATTCGATTTTAAAGAAGCTCCCTGGCCTGATGGCAACAAGTGCTTTCGCCTTAATATCTTTGAATAGGCCACTCGGCATTTGGCCCTTTGGCAACCTGCATTAAGGCCTAACTGCGCACGTCATTGCCAATCCACTGGGTAAATTGAGTTGTGCATCAAAAAAGCGACGGATCCCCGGGGAAATGCAACTGCATCGTGATGTCAGCGATGTGATACAGCTACTCCTGCTCCTGCTCCTGCTCCTGCTCCTGCTCCTATATCTCCCACTGCCGATGCCGATGTTCCCAATGCGTATACTTGCTTAGTCCATATTCTTTGCATAAATCTCACCGATGTCCCCCGGATGGACTGGGCTTGTAATTAAATTGCGACACGGGGCAGCTAATGGCGCCACAACATAGATTCTCAGGCAAACAAGCAGCCGGCATATGCATACAGACATGCACTTGGAAAAAACATTCAAATAACTGAATAATTAGATAATTCAGACCACAATTTTTATGTAGAAATTATTACATGTCTTCTTGAAAAAAATGAATGATTTTCATAGGAGAAAATCATTAATCATTTAAACGATCATTTTACTAAATTTTAATAATATTAAACTAAGTTCCATTAACTTTTATAAGTGCATTGTAAATTGTCCTTTTAGAAATACTAATATTTTTACATCTTTAAATTCTTCTTCACAATTGTCTAACAGCAAATGTTTAGTACAAAACTTATTCTTGACTTTAAAAATTTGATCAATCATTTTAAGCCTAAAAAGTCGCTAGAAACGTATCCCCATTTTAGTAGAGCAGGATTTTACGGTCTTTTTTATAGTTTAAAGTAGATTCAAGACCCTCATTTTTCTGAGTGATCACCCAAACATCGGCGAGCGGCGATGCTCATGACAAAGCGGCGGGGACACGACCTCAGCGTACAGGGCACGTTTCTCAATGAAATTCCAGACCGCTCTCGTCGAGCGTTTCTGTGTGTTCCAGCGTTGTCTGCCCGGTCATCAAATATCGGACTGGGAGTCGGACTGGGAGTCGGAGTTGGAGAGTCCGAGTCGAAGATGGAGCCACAAAAAGTACTATGCTACTTGGGCGGCGGCGACACGAAATGAGCGCCTGCAGTAGCCACCGCGGTTAATTAATTCTGCATGAAATTTAAGGTTTCTTTTTTTTTTTTTGCCCAGCCATAGTGCATATATGGCGAGTCATTGTCGCCGATCTGACGATGGCCAAGATGATGTTGGCCACGTTGCTGCACGTACACCACTGTCTGTGGATCTGGCTTCCCAGCTCCAGTCCTGTTTGTGTCCCCCAGTGCTTGCTAATCAGCCGCACCTCATCAGTCTGGCAAATCAAGTCATTAAGTTAACCGAGTGCCAAATGGAGCAAATAATGCTGCGGCTACCTCGTAGTTCGGATGCGCGTCTTGGGGGTTCGCAAAAAGCGGGGCAGAAAAAATCTCTCAATTAGTCAAACAATTAAATCAGCTATCGATCCGAACTTGAACTGATTCCATACGGACATTACGTATTTAATTATGTACCTTATTTCACAGACTTTTCCGCTCAGCAATAAAAAAAATGAGATCGATTGCCTTACTGGCTTCACATCTTAATTGTCCTTGTGGCGTTTATAGATCACTAAAGGGGAAGATCTTGAGAAAAAATCGTGAAGGCTGTAAACTCATGTAATTTAAGCTTTCTTGCCTTTACAAGTTCTTTACATTTATATTTATAATTAAATTTTAATTCAAATTAATAACTCAACATTAATAACTTGTTTTCTTTTTTTCAGTGTCCAGCAACGGTAAGTTTATGACAATTTTAAAACACTTCCTCGAATGTAGTAACATACATAAGCCACCATTCAAAATGCTATAATTCCATCTAGCAATTTAATGCAAATGATTACACATACAAACCGTTTTCACGTTATAAAACAAAACCATTGACACGTTACTTTTTTACTTAACGTCAAGGACTTTAAGTTTGGCCAGAAATAAACCTGTTTTAATCGAAATTCATTATCTGCAAAAAATTGTATTTTTACCACAAGGGTGTCCTCTTATTGCCACTTATTATAAGGGTGTATTTTTCAATTATCTTTCCTTTTTCGTGTAAACGCAAATGGTTACCCCAAAAAGTTTGCACACTAAAGATGCATAAATTTCAAAGTGTCTTCTTTTACCTTAAATTTTATTATAGACCTGAAAAATGAAAAACTTAAGCTGACTATTTAATAAAACAAAATTAAAAAAGCTAGTCTATTCAGAATATAATCTGCGTCAGAGAACTTCAAAACCATTTGGTGAATAAGCTAGTACAATGTAGTCATTTGTGTTAACATTTAGATATTATGGTACACGCGTGCTTGATATGTTGTTAATAGGTCTTGTGTGTCGGACAATATAAATGCACGAGCTGTTAAATGTCGCCAATGGCGAGGAGTTGCTCACAATAAATACATAAAAAACGGGAAAAACAATAATTTAGCTTAACAACTTAATAACAAAAGAGCAAAAGCACTCTGCTGCCGATCACCTGTTCGCCTCGCCATTCGACGAGGATCGTCATTCCTCGGACAGGAGCGAACCCTCATCGCCGTGACTTCTGTGCGACTGGATGATGATAAAAAATATATACAAAAAATATAAAAACGAGCACCTAAACCCGGTCGCAGTTATGAGTTTCCACCTGTTCGCGAATTTATTGATTGCCGCATTGACAAATGAGCCACCCTGCTGTTATAAAACCAATTAAAGGAAGGGTCCGTTTGCATGCCCGGCTCACTGGGATATTACGAATAAATTAGGTCTGGTGAGAATTAATTGGACAGTCGAGCCACCGGACATTCGGTGTGATATATAAATCATGGCAGCTATGCGGCAATAACAGGATTATCCAACCTCGAATTAATTTGGCTTAGCGAATGAAAGTGCCTCCTCAGCGTTCGAAATGCGTCACTATTCAGCTTACACAGAGAAAATGTATATTGCATTTTAGAAGCAACAAACAATATATTTTGAAAGTAATTGCACAAATAATATATTAGGTTTTCTGCTCAAGCCTAACACTTATTAAGAATGCAACTTTATTGTTTAAAGAAAGCTTGGCAAACGTTTATGATGAAATTTTAATGTTTCGAGAGACAATACATTATCCAAATTAAATGTAATTGTTTTTTTTTTACTAAGAAATATTTTTAGCAAGTATGTCTTATTTAAATATTTTGACTTTGGAATCTTTTACTTTTAAATGTTTAATATCTTAATGGGAGCTATAAATGAAGATCCGCTAATAAATCAATTTAGGTTTTGTTCAGCTTGGAAAATAGAAACTATGCCTTAGTATTATTTTTTTTAAAGGTATATATTTTTTTGGTGATTAAATGATGGATTTTTCTAAGTGTTTTTTTTCGTTGAGTGCACTAATTAGAGACACTCTCGGAGATGCCAATAAGCAGGCCCAGAGGCAGCGGCGGTCGCCAGGAAAGAGCACCTGCCAAAGCGGTCGACGCATCATTAATAATTCCGAGGGAGCGGCTAAGTCAGCCGCACGCATAATAACCACGATTAAAGCAAACAAGGCTCATTGTCGGTTAAATGACAAGTTTTGACAACTTGTGAAACGACAAGTGGCCAGCGATCGGCCCACGGACCAGTGACCAAAGACCAGTGACCAAAAAAAAAAAAAGGAAAAAACAGGGACTACGGAACCGGGGAGTGGACGAGGGTCTCTCGGCAGCGACCCAGTTAAATTAATAATCCGCATAATTGGAGAACTTAACTTGCGAGCGAAAGAGAAAGGACATGGTGACGACAAAAAGAGCGTTATTTGCTTTGCGCTTAATATATCATTTAGATTGTTTGCCGCAGATAAAAACGCTGTGAAGACTTTGGCTGTCATTATTATTGTTGTTTTATTTTATCGTGCCGGGTGATTATTGTTGTTTGCTTGTAAAGATTGTTAGCTATTCTATTCGGAATGGCGTGGCAATTAGACCTAGTTGTCGATTTGGTCAGCTCGGTATTGATTTAGAGGTCCCATTACTTTTTTTCATATATGTATCGCAACAGGACAAGCATAAATAGAAAATAATTGTTTCTATTTCACAATTATGTCCCAAAAGATTGGTGGCTTGTTTTTGATCACTCTGGGAACTAACACACCTTTCAAATATGATAGCCCAACTAGATAGCATAATTGCAGACTTAAATAGCTGGGGTCAAATTATTTTCATTGCTGATTAAAATCATTCAATAAGCCAAACGATATCATAGTTTATTTTATGCCGGCCTCTATGATAGTACAACGAATTTATGAATATGGTTATTATTTTTCCTCAACCCAAAATTCATATTCCATAAGGCAAATTTAAATAAGTACAAAATAAAACAAATAGGTCACAGACATAACTGTGTAACAATTAAAATCTAACCATGCTCATTTTCATTTTAATAGTGTTTTAATCAAACTAAAGGTTATCAAGATAAAGTTTAAACTTTTGAATGTTTTGTGTTGTTTATTCCTGGTAATTATTCACATAAAAACTATATTTTTACAACCTAAACAGCACTTATTATACATTTTTAATTACTATTTTCATTCTAATGCTTTCTTTTTCGGCAATTTACAACCATGTACCGACATTCGCTGATCGGAAACGAAAACAGGGCGTAAGTATGAACATGACCACTCTGAAATGTAACTTGCTCAGAAAAACAAACACAAATTAAACTCTAATTAATGAGTGGGTCGCCAGGCTAGAAACATGACTGTCTTAGTCATTATTTCCAGATTGTTGAGGTCTTGAGTGACAGTCGAAAATGGTGAGAGTGCGCACCTTTAATGATAAATTAATTTGCGAGTAATCTCCAGAGCAATGTGCTGGCTGCCCACCGATCGGTCACTCTGATCCAAGTGCAATTATGGAAAAGAACAGGGAGTCTTAATTATAACCAGAGCAGCCATGTTAAACATGACAGTACTCGTGTCCTGGCGATTCATCAAAATGACAGCTTCTTGGTTACAGCGGTCTCGTTTGCGGGGTCCGTCAAGCGATTCCCCATTCCCGCCTTATCAGGACAATATCGAATTTCGATCAAAACGCCTTCGGGCGACGGCACGTCGGAAAAGCAGGCGCTCGACTTTTGGCGCTAAACGAACATCCGCACATCCGAAGCACTCCACTCTACTTGATCGTTCACCAGCCCGCATTCCTGTACTCCACGACCCTCATTATCATACTACATAGTTGGCACCATTAGGGCATTTTGGCACAGGAGCAAGGACACTCACTGGTATGACTAGCCGCAGTTACGTCGCAGGACGCGATATCCATCTGCCAGAAAAATGAAATGAAGGGTTGTAATTGCCGTTGAAGCTGCTCGGATGTATTATTAACTTGTTAAGCGAAAATGGCACATACATTAATAATATGCACTTGCCGGTCTTATCCAAATCCTGTCAAAGGATCAACTGTTGTTTTTTTGTTCTGTGAAGAAGTCAATTTGTGTCTGCTTTTCTGAGTGGTTTTTGGCACTTTATCTTGAGCCTAATTTTATTAATTGTGCTTTCTGTTTTTATTTCACATGTTAAATGGATCATCTCCAACTCAGTATGTAAGTATAAAACCTTTTTGTATTTTAATTTAATTAGTAGAAAATAGGAAAGATAAATGCGTTGCTAATACAAATAGGGAGCAATAGTGTGTTTTATTTTAAAAATTATATTTCACTCTTATCAGTATAACATTTACATATATTCCACAAAATTACTTTGGATATTAAGTACGTTGTTCTATACTCCAGTCATTTCTGAAACAATACATATTTGTTAAACCTTTTCTTTGAAAAGTTAAAAAGTTAAATTGCAAGAAGACGAATCTCTAAGGTATATTAAAATT
This sequence comes from Drosophila kurseongensis, assembly GCA_018153305.1. Taxonomy (NCBI): domain Eukaryota; kingdom Metazoa; phylum Arthropoda; class Insecta; order Diptera; family Drosophilidae; genus Drosophila; species Drosophila kurseongensis. The sequence goes on along the minus strand of JAECXX010000005.1, from coordinate 10,592,417 downwards.
TACAATACTCTTGGGATGCAGACACCTTAGCACCTTAAGTGGTCGTCTAAAACACCTTCAGAACTTAAGACTAAACCGTGGGCTGCGTGAAATATTTGCAACATCCTTTTATGATCATGAAGCAATAACGGATCAGCAACACGGTTAAATGTCGCACGACCTAGGTATTGGAATCTGTGCTCCTGGAATTTCTGGGCATTTGAGTTCGGTGCGATGCAATGCGATGCGACGCAGGATGGATTCCGCGACGGGACGGGACGGATCGGTGGATTGGAGATCCGGAGGAGAGGCAAATCGCTCTGTTTGCTTGCGGTGTGCCAATACAATGCCACAGCTGAACGAGACACAAGAATTTATGGCATTTCACTTTCAAAGACACAAAATTCCTGTCCCTTGCCACCATTAATGGAATGGACAATAAATTTAAACGTGCAGACGGACAACGTGCCATATGTAAAAAGGCTCAGACACTGTAGCGGCAACTTCCCGAAATGGCTAAAATCGCTCCATTCCGCCCCGAAGCTCGGAAACTGCGCGTGAGACGATTTGTAAGCCCCAAACCGGTCGCCTTTCAGCATCTGCCAGCCGTCCAGCTAACAAGGCGATAATCCACGGACAATGCCGGCTTCGATGCGAATCTCAGCCCTTTTATAATTAAACGTATGAGGAGAAAGATGAAGCTTGGTTGGCTATAAATTCTAAATTCTATTGGTTTAGAAAAAGTACTGAGAGCTTCTAATACAAACAATCAAACATTTTTTTAATTAAGTACAAGAACAGAAAAGGAAGCATATTTGACCATCAACCTAAATTATATAGCAGACCCAAACAAATACGTTTATTACAATTTGACACTTGGTCAAAGGGAAATTAACTTTTCGTTTTTTCCTTAAACTGGATTTATATGCGCCTGAACAAATGCAACAAAAAAAAACATTTTGCTATAACGTGCCAAAATGATTTCTTATAAAAAGTTTATAAACAGTTATTGCTTCAAGATTTCATAGATTTTGTTTAAATCTATCATTACTTTCAGTGCAATGTCTTGTCTTGAAACAATAATAAAATATGGTTTTTATTTATTTAGAATGAAAAACGAATTATACAGAACAGATAAAGATAAAAACTAATCGGTTTGTGAAATTTGTTTATTTATTTTGTATAATAAATAAAATAGAAAGCCGAATGACAAATAACAAAAGGCAACAAATAAAGTAATTACCCCATTGACCCTTTTTTTAGTTTTCCCTGTGCTAACTTAATTTTCTGCCACCATGTCGCATCTGTTGAGAATTTAATTTCCCTTATCTAATTCGAAAAAAATGCGCTAATTGAATAGAGACGAGTCGCAGAATCACTGTAACCAAATTATACCCACATTCCGCCGCTCACCACCTTGCTGTTCCCGCGGAGTGGGTCTCCAGCTCGCAGCTCGCAGCTTGCAGCTCCCGGCCGTGATCATTGCTTTGGCGAAAGACAATGGACGAGATTAAATGCCAGGCTGGGCAGATTAAGATGCATCGACAGCAATAACTACGTCAGCAGCAGAAGGAGCTGAAGCTGGAGCTGGAGCTGGAGGTTCTTAAACGGGAGACACGAAACAAATTTCCCTTGAAAAGAATTACATACCGATCGCCGGATCGGCGCAGACTATGGGAATTGACTGAAGCTGAAACTCTATTTGTTCGACCCGATCGGACCGTTTGCGATCCTCGCGTTTGTCGTCGCCGTCGTCCAGAAAGTCAGAAAGTGACCGTCTTCATTGTCAACACATGGCCGATACGTACGTGGGCTGCAGTGCGGCGGCAAACAATTCTATAGAAAATCAGACATGCACCGCCGATGCCGATGCCGATGCACTGGTGGCGATCTGGCCGAGATCTGCCGGCGATCCACCAGTTTCAGCTCCAGCTCCAGCTCCAGTTCCCGTCCAGCCACGTCTTATCGCAACCGGGCGAATCGTTTTGCCATACTAAATTATTATGTTAACATGAAAATAATTGAGGCAACAGGCATTCGGCGGTGGCTGGCCAATTTATTTATATCGCTAAATCTCGGATACGGCAGCTGAGGCTGGGTCGACGAGTCCTCGGGTTCGAGTTCGGCGGTCCACAGACCAATTGGTGGCGGTACAAATAGTTCCAGAACTGGGGCATCTGCGACGCGATTGGGACACCGACCGTTGACCGGGCTACTGTTTAGATAGCGTGTTTACAATTAATCCTTCAACAAATATCTGTGAGAACTCCGACCACAAAACATACAAAAGCTGAGCTTTAGTTGCAATTGCATGCTTTTGTTAAGTTAAATTAAATGAAATAATAATAAAGGTAACATCATGTTCTCTTGCAATTCTAACCAAAAATAAATATTTATTATATTAAATATGCACAGTGAAAAACTTATTAAAAACTAAGTTAACAAGCTGGTTCTTTGTAACTACATATTAAAACCAACTAAAAACCCCACATAAGAATACTTTTATTACATTGAAGATTCTGATGATTTCTAATATTTGTATCAAAAAGAATGGAAAACTACCAATTGTTTTAAATTAATAGAATATATAGACTTTAATGTGTAATTGATTTAAATATGTGTCTTTAAAAAAATAGTTATTCGTTCAATCTTATTATTTTAAAAAGTTAAATTATTACATACTATTTTTTAAAGTTTATATTATCCATTAAAAATGGTTTTACTTTCTCCTAAGCTGGAGTTACTTAGTAATAGTTTGTGAATAAAAGCTGCGTTCCTGTCTTCATGCTAAGAAGACATACTAATCCCATACTAATTCTTTTTAGACCGCCTTGCACTGGGCAGCCAAGCACGGAAATGAAGATGTGGTTAAACTAATTGCCGGCACCTATAAGGCAGATGTAAATGCCAGAACGGTAAGCGATTATCTGAGATGCAAACGTGTTAACTTGAAGATTTAATATACCCTTCATTCCATGTGATCGCTTTCGCCAACTGTTGACGCCTTAGAACGGGGTGAGTGATATGTAAATCTATTGAGGCAATTTTAATAATATACGAACCGACTTATTGGCTTGTCCCAGTCGCGCGTAAATGTGCGTCACATGTCACCGAATCGCGTAACATAACCCTTTCCCGGGGGTTTTGGACTATAAAGTGAACCAAAAGCGGAGAGCAGGCTGTGACAAATCATGACGAGCATATCAAATTGGGCCTCACCAGCCTGTCACCTCCAATTCAACTCAATCCTTTGCCCGGCGCATTCAAGTTTACAAAATTTTAAATTGAACGGTGCTTTGTTCCTGCGAAATTAAATTCACTCAAACGTATTAAAATGTCACATCCACATTTGAAACAAAGTGAATTGTCAATCACAGTCCGCAAGATTCGATACGGTTCCTTCAAAACATGCCTGCAATTTGCGGCATATTTGCTTGTATAGACCACATGTTGAATTCTCTAAGGCTTATGAAATAATACTTTTCTAAAGTTAAAGAATAAATTATAACTAATAATATTTGTTTTATTCAATTATTGTTTTATTTAGGGATACACACCGCTTCACTTGGCCACCCAGTTTGGTAGAGATAACATATTCGAATTGCTCTGGAATGTCTATAGTAAGTTTTTGTAGTTATTAAAAAATTAAGTTATTATCTTTAGTATTTCTGCTATGTGCTCTTACGCCACCATATTATAGGGATCTAGTTTATTACGATTTTTTTCATTTTGTAGCTTTACCTGTAAAAATATATAATATAAACTTTGCACTTTTTGATACTTTCTCAGAGGCCAATCGGGACATCATGGACTGGAGTGGCAACAAGCCGCTGGACTACAGTCGCCAGCGATCGAGTGTGTCGGCCTCGACGTGCAGCAGTGAGTATCTAAAGCATTTCATTAGTGCGGAGGTGAACAACAACTTCCACCTGGAGTTCATTGAGAGTAGTCAAATCACCGGCGGTACACTGGGCAGTGCACTAACCCGCGGCAAGAAACGCGCTCAAAATCGGTTTGCCACCGTTAGTGGTGCCTCGAGTGGAGGCGGCGGTGCGGTGGGTCGTTCCCAGTCGATGATGATGCACCGCAGGCCCAAAAAGCCACCAGGGCAGTCACTGGCGGGACTATTTAAGCCCAGCACCGAGGACAGCGATCTGTCGCCCTGCGAAATGGAGGGACATCCGGTTCCCTTTCGCGGCGCCTCCACTCGACGCAAAGAGAGCTTTCTCCGCAAAACCTTTCGAGCCACCGCGGGTGGCAGCCGTCGCCAGTCCACCAAAGATGTTGCTACTAACCCACCAGAGCTTGGTTAATTGGTACCCTGGCTTATTGGTTTTTTTTAATCTTTCACCTGTATTTTACCCTTCCAAAGTTGTGCTAATGTATGTGTATATGTACAAAATTGCAATATAATTGGTTGGGGCCAAACTAATAATATTTTTATACACTTTTACATTGGAAATGATCAAAAAAAATATCTATGAAATTTTGTAAAATAACTAAGAGCATTTTACTAATTTATAAGTAATCAAAGCATGGCCTTATTATAATATATATTTTACCGAGGTGTATCGATTAACTTAATATAAGAATTCACACTTTTATGTACATATCTATAAATAATCGCATGTTTATCTGAACAATAAAATACTTGCTTAATAAAAACTAGCTCTCAACTATTAATACTTAAATGTCCTAACCAACCTTAACTTCTTCTCTCAGACTTACCTTGTAAAAGATTTTTCCTATAAAAAAACCAATTCAGTTCACAAAGAGAATGCGCTTGCGGAAATAATAATAGTTACACGTGTTTGCAAACATTATTGCCCATCATCAACAAACTTACTGAAAAGTAGAGTATACGAACCTTAAACTGAGATAGTAATTAATAAAAAATGGGAACCTCTATCTATTTTCAATTCTGCTGCATGTAGAGATTCAAGCGATGCGATTCAGCGGCGGACTCAACGGAACCTGGAGGCAGGTTGAGATTTAACGATCTTGAGTATTAGTGTTAATTAAATCTATGTTCAATTAATTTGCTGGTTTAACGTTGAGTTACAACCTTAGCTTCAATATTACTTAAACCTTTTCTTTTTATTTAGCTTGTATGTATATAATGCTTATGTACTTTGGTAGCTTAAACTCTTTATTATAGTTTTATTTTCGCAAGCATTTGAGTTGCAAAGCCCGTTTGCGTTGCTGTTGGTAAGTTTTCTTTCTGTTTTTCTAATGTTTTTTCTTATCGCCTGCATTATTTTTTACTTGTTTCCAAAAGTCCGCTAATTTAAGGCATTTTTTAAGTTTCTGCACGTTCATTTGATATGTTAATTATTATGTTTGATTAAGTATTAATGAATTTAATTGTTTTTCGTTTCACTTACAGAAATCAAGGCTCGCAAAAAGCATGCAAGTAAGTTAAAAGAAAATATTTTAATCTATTTTTATTTTCACTTCAGTTAAAATCAAACTAAATTTTTGAGTCCAATAATGTTTATAGTTTTGAGATAATTAAAACCCAATTCGTTGATTGAAATTGAATCAAAACTTCTGAAAAAAATATTTTTTGAATTCCACTTTACTTTTACTTCTTCCTCAATGACCAATTTAAACTAAGAGAATCGGGTTAAATTATGATTTTAACATAGCACTCTTTTCTTTTCAGTCGAAAAAGATTTAGGCTTCCTGCGGATTGGTTCGTTGAATGTCAGGGTAAAGAAGACCACCGAGGCGTTCAGCAATTTCTTGGGAGTGGGCAATGGCAGTGGGGTGGCGCCGATGGGCTATGGCAGTGGCGGGGGAACGGGACCAGCAAGTCGCCCTCACCATCGGTCTCCCCGAGTCCCTCATCAGCGTCATCATCACCACGTTGGTACGACACGGAGTCGCCATCCGAATCAGAGGGCAGCGATGAGCACACCCTACGGGACGAACGGCGGCCTTCCGTCGAGGGCGAGTGTTCCCAATAACAGGAACATCTACGACGGAGTCCACAAGTCGTGGGGATCGGCGGACAACATAACCCAGCGCTCGGAGGACCTGATGCCACCGCCCAAGACGGTGGACTATATTAGCAAGCGGAATAAATCGTCGAAGCGGTCATCCTACGCCTCGAATGCCACCGATTCGCCCCGTGATTCCATCTGCTCCTCGAACTCCAGTTCCAATTTAAATGGTGGATATAGTAGCATGCCCACAACCCCGAATCAATTACGGGCTCCTAAAGGTATCGCCACATCCTTCGCCGCGGATTCCGATTCGGATTCCGCCTGTGGATTTGACTCCAGTTGGTCGGTAAATTGTCGCGGCTCTTCAAGCAGCAATCCATCACAATCCTGAATACCAGAATGGATGTGTTAAGCCACAATTCTTAAATGTCTGCATACCATACAACTTATAACATTGACCATATAATAATGAAAGTATTGTTTTTTCAACAAACTAACGTACACCTATTTTAATAAGAAAATTATTTTTGATAACCATTTTTTGTGTTTGTGGAAGTTCAATTTTAACGTTATATTTTTAGAATAAAAAGTTTTTAACCTATTATCATGATTTATTATTAATTAATTATGTATTCATTTTTATTATAAAATAAAAGTTCATGTACTTGTGTTTGTTGCATTTAAAAAAGATGTATTGCGTTTGTTCCACAAATTTTATTTTCGTGAAAAGGTCTTTTTCCATACAACGACTTTTTATGTTAATATCTATTTGTAAAATATTTATTAAAATTGTATTTTGAATTGGAATCTCGTGCGGTTATTTAAAAAAACCCGTTAAGGTATTTCTCACAGTTCCGTCGAAAGTTGTCAACAAGTATCTGGTATTATAAAATCCAGTTCTTCCTCTTTCTACTCGATACGAGTACACGTGCGGCTAAAATTGTTTGTTGATTTAAATTTCTAAACCGAAATAAAACTGATAAAATGGGCAAGAAGGACAAGAACAAGAAGAAGGGCAAAGGAGCTGAGAAGACAGCCATGAAAACTGACAAAAAGCAAGCGGCACGGCAAAAGAAAATGCTGGAAAAGCTGGGAGAAGTAAGAATTGTTATTGTCTGATTGTGACAATATTTACTAATATGACATCTTTTGTCTAGGCTAATATAGCGGATATTATTCAATTGTTGGAGGCCAAGGAGGGAAAGATTGAAACAATAAGTGAATCCGTTTGCTTGCCGCCATCTCCGCGCTCCAATTTCACTCTAGTTTCCCATCCGGAAAAGGAGGAACTCATCATGTTTGGCGGGGAACTGTATACGGGAACCAAGACCTCCGTTTTTAACGATTTATACTTTTATAATATAAAAACTGGCGAGTGGAGAGAGCTAAAATCGCCTTCAGGACCCACTCCTAGAAGTGGACACCAAATGGTGGCAGTGGCTAGTAATGGAGGAGAACTTTGGGTTTGTTTGGCATCTAAAAGTAACTAAGAATTACTTTAATTAAAATCTACTTTATTAGATGTTTGGGGGAGAGCATGCTAGTCCCTCTCAGCTGCAGTTCCACCACTACAAGGATCTATGGAAGTTTTCACTGAAATCCCGCAAGTGGGAAAAGGTTTCTGCCCCTAATGGACCCAGTCCCAGAAGTGGCCATCGGATGACCGTCTCCAAGAAGCGTCTGTTTATCTTTGGCGGCTTCCATGATAACAACCAGTCCTATCATTACTTCAACGATCTTCACATCTTCTCGCTGGAGTCCTATCAATGGCTAAAAGCTGAGATCGGAGGAACAATTGTACCATCCCCGCGATCTGGCTGCTGTATAGCAGCTTCTCCGGAAGGGAAAATCTATGTTTGGGGAGGTTACTCAAGGGCCTCTATGAAAAAGGAAGCAGATCGAGGAGTAACCCACACGGATATGTTCGTTTTGAATCAAGACAGTAAGTTTTCAGTAACAACAAAAAATAGTATCTTAAGTATTTTTGAAGCTATTTTAATTTACCTAATATTAATTATTATCTACTTTTTTCTTTTAGAAAACGCTGGAGATGCTGATAATAAATACAAGTGGGCCCCTGTGAAGGCCGGAGGATATAAACCTAAGCCTCGGAGCAGTGTTGGCTGCACTGTGGCTGCGAATGGCAAGGCCTATACTTTCGGTGGTGTTATGGATGTCGATGAGGACGACGAAGATGTGCACGGACAGTTTGGCGATGATCTACTGGCTTTCGATTTAACCTCCCAAACGTGGAGATTGCAAGAGATCCAAGCGAAAACGAGTCCCGCTGAGAAAAAGGAAACTGATGAGAGCAAGGATGTTGATATGTCGGCTTCAGAAAAGCCCGTTACCACCACAACAGATGGGATCTTTACAGTTACCGTTGGAGGACCAAGTACAAGTACTCCATATGTCTCCAACATACCCAGTCTTTTCCCCAAAGCTAAACCAACAAATGTACCATCTCCGCGCATGAATCCCGGACTCTGCGTTTGCAAGGGAACACTTTTTATCTTTGGTGGAATTTTTGAAGAGGACGCCAAGCAGTTGACCTACAACGATTTCTACTCCCTGGACTTGCATAAACTGGAATGGAAAGTTATAATCCCCAATAACTTAAAGGCCCACGCCTGGGAAGATAGCGATAGCAGTAGTTCCGACGAGGAATTCAGCAGTGCCGATGAGGATAGCTCCGACAACTCGGATATGGATACAGATTAGTCTATCTTCAAATGACTCTATATTAAATTTGATTAACAATCGTACACATATATAAAAAATGGAATATTATTGAATGTTGAGTGACTTCAGTTGTCTCACAGCTCCAGAATCTCAGTGAGGATGCGTTCCGTATCCTTAGGAGTATATACCCTATGGCTGATAGTTCGAGGGTCGCTATAAATCTCATAATCATTGCCGCCCGGCTCCGTTTTATCGCCGAAGAAGTGGATTTCCTTGAACTTATAATAGGCTTCAATATGTCGCAGGCAGTAGGTTTTATCCCAACCATGGGGGAAGACATCAAAGCTGATCTGACCACCAATGGAGTACGTAAGATCCACGTCGGCAAACTCCTTCTTAAGTTCCCTTATCATTTGCTCCCGCACCTTGTGTTCAATGTCGTAGGCGGCAAACATATTCCGCTCCTCCCGGGTACACTGTCTTCCAATGGGACACACGTTCATCATTCCATTTCGGAACTCGATGAAGGTTCCCCTCTTAATGGGCACATCCAACTCGGATAGGTAACGCAGGACAAAGTTGATGAACCGCTTCAGGGTTTTCTCTCCCAGATGCTTGATGATATTCTGCTTTCCCACCTCCTTTCCTCCCTCAATCTGCACCAATCCATTCTCCGGGAATATAAAGTCGAATTCGTTAAGGATCTTCTGACCATTGAGCTGCTCGAACATCTTTTCCAGATCGGATCCGCCGACGATTCCGATAGTGGCCCTGGGTTTCACCTTCGAGTAAAAGAAATCCTCAAACTCCGGGGTCACCATTGATCGGGGCATCGTCAAAGTGCCGTCCACATCGAAGAGCAGGAGGATTTCGTCACGTTTCAGTGAGGCGGTGCCCATGTTGCATGAGAATTATTGCAAAATCGCAGCTATTTAATATCCAAGTAATTATGTCCACGTATTATTTGAGATAAAGAACCTTTGTAAGCGGCAACGAGTTGGTGAGAAATACCCTAAAGCTTCACTGCACCGGGTCAGAACCAGATCCGGAACCACAATGCACTAATAATATATATTTTGAATTATTTTTTAGATTAAAAAAGTTTAACAAAAATTTAAATAGTTAATGTCGTTATATTAAAGAAATGGGAAGTTGGAATGATTTTAAAGCTCTTAATATTTTTGTATTTTAATAGATCTTAAAATATGTACATTGTACTGCCCTATTATGTGAAAAGGAAATACACATATTTGGGTTCATAAGTGTACAATTGGAGTCTTAAAACAAGGGTTTTACTGCCGTTTTATGTGTTGCAGTTCATCTCTCTTAATTTTGCTGTATTCCTGCAGGGATTTGTATTTATCGGTGTTTAGCATCGGGTCCACAATCACAGGATACAGCGTTAAACCCACGGCGCCGACGATACAGGACACGAAGCCAACGAATCTCCATCCACGTAGAACTGCCATTTTATCTGGTTAATTGGACAAATTACTTTTATTTCTCGTCTCGGTTTGTTATTATAAAACACAAAACACCTGGTTGTTCGGAAGGGGCTAAAAATCACCGCTTGAAAGGTCACACCAAAGTTTTGTGTTTGCTGTCTGCTACGGTACAAACTGGATATATTTATGACATGATAAATAATAATTAATTATGAAGCAATTTAAGATCACAAAAAACTAATGGAATGTTTATTTTTCGTAGTATGTTTGAGCTGGCTATTCTTGTTTAAGCGATAGCAAGTAAAATATTTTAAGAACATTATTTGTATGTTCTTACGTTTTATATTTCAATTCTAAGCTTAATTTGTATATCCTAAAACTAATTGAGCAACAAAATGCTTATTGAAATTATATTTTCTTGCCAACAATCGCTCTTAACCGATGTTCACTGTAGATACCTGTTGGTATTTTTCTAGCAAAGTCTGGTATATTCAATCTTCATTTCTTCGGCCACTCTGGGGATCTTGAGCTGGGCTTGGGTGTGGTATATTGTTTGACTAATTGTTTTTAAGATTGGTCTTGTTATTTAATTTACTTATTTACTGAAAATGGCTAGAAGCCTCGTTTTGGTGGCTTTAGTCGGCGCTTTATGTTTTACACTTGCTAACGGTAAGGTTCTGCTGGACTACAGACATCCACGATGGGCGTTGGCATGGTATTTTCGTAAACCCCGATTTGCGTATTCCAGCACAACACCACTATGACGAGCACAAGACCAGAAATCTCATCTGGTGCACCAAGAGCCAGCCAGAGCAGTACAAATGCCAGAATCTCACGGTGGCCATCGAACGCGATCGAGCATTGTTCGACGAGGTGTTCCTGAATCTCACCTGCTTCATGGCCTACAGTGCGGATGAGTGCATCCACCACATCGATCGCGAGAAGGCGCACATCACTTCGCTGGACGCCGGAGATGTTTTCACGGCGGGACGATACAACTCCTTGATCCCCATTATGCGGGAAAAGTTGGAGGGCGGCTTTATGGACTATCAATCCGTGGCCGTTATAAAAAAGGGTTCCCTGCCGGACTTAAATAATCTTCGCGACTTCCGAAACAAGAGGGTCTGCTTCCCCTGGGTTGGCAGTCTGGCCGGTTGGATTGTGCCCATTCACACGGTAAGAATCGCACTAAAAAAGGCAAAAAATGCATAAATTTTAAAATTGTACTTGTTTTAAATGTTGCCTCATACATAAATAGTGGGTTTTGCACTTTAAAGTGATAACTTAACATATAAAAACTGTAATATCCAAACTCTATTATATCACAGCTCCAAAGAGATGGCGGCATGGAAATTGTGGACTGTAACAATCAGGTAAAGACAGCTGCCAGCTATTTCAACAATTCGTGTGCCGTGTACTCACTATCCGACAAATACAATCCCATTGGCGACAACTCCGATAAGTAAGTTCCAAAGTTAGGTTTATGTAATAAGATTTAACTAATGAGTAATCTATTTTATAACCAGACTTTGTTCGCTTTGCACTGGCAAGATTCCTGGAGGACGCTGCTCGGCTTCAGATCCCTACTTTGGCTACGAAGGCGCCTTCAAGTGTTTGTTGGAGAAAGGAGATGTTGCATTTTTGCGCCACTCGACAGTAACTGAAATGCTGCAGACCACTGAATTCAGTAAGTGATTATATATATATATATATTTCCAAAACCCATTGCTTATTTTCACCAATATTTCAGAAAACCTATCACCGGACAATTTTGAGCTGCTTTGTCGCGACGGTCGCCGCGTTCCTATTAACGATTATCGACAGTGTAATTGGGGCCAAGTTCCCGCGGATGCCATTGTGACATCTTCAGCACGCAGCTTCAACGATCGAAAGCAATATCAGCAATTCCTGAAACGCATAGCGGAGTTGTATTCCGATGGGGTCCGTGACGATCAAAGCAAACTGAACGGCCAAGGATTCAGCAACAGCAACAATTACAACGTGCAGGGTCAAAATGGTGCCTACGATCAGTTTAAAAACCAGTTCGACAATAATGACCCCTATAGAAACCAATACAATCAGTACCGCAGTGAACGCTTGGACAGTAGTTTCTCCGAAGATAACAATCCGCAGGACGGCACCAACACATCAATTCTATTTGAGAAGTTTCGCATATTTGATTCGAAACGATATGGCAAGCCAAATTTGCTTTTCCAGGTTTGTAGTTATATGTTATTTAATCGGACACAATTGAAACACATTTTTATTTATTTGCAGGACTCAAGCCGAGCTCTTAGTATTATTCCTGAAGATGATCAGTCTTTTACAAAATATTTGGGCCCGGCCATTGACCTTATCTACGGCATTCGTGAATGTCCTGTTCCGGCGATGACCCTTTGCGTAACTTCAGAAAACGAACTCGAGAAATGTATCAAGATGAGGGTAAGTTAAAGATGAAATAATAATAAGATTCAATTTAAAAAATCGTTTTAAATACTATTCTGAAATCTGTACAGACTGCCCTTAAAGCGCACCTCCTAAAACCGGAACTAATTTGCAAAAAGATGCACTCCCACATAAACTGTATGCAGTTCATCGAAGCGGGAAAGGCCGACATTTCTGTTTTTGATGCCGGAGATGTGTACACTGGCGGACTGAACTATGACCTGGTTCCCTTCATGTCGGAGGTGTACAATCTTGGCGAGCCCGAGTATTATGTGGTGGCTGTGGCCAAGGAGGAGGATCCCGACACGGAGTTAACGTACCTTAAGGGTAAGAATACCTGCCACACTGGCATCAACACCGCCGCTGGCTGGACATATCCAATGGCTCTCTTCATTTCGAACGGTTGGATTCGTCCGTATGGATGTGATTCGGTGCGGGCTGCCGCTGAGTACTTCACCAAGTCTTGTGTACCGGGTGCAATTAGCAGTGAATACAATACTGGAGTGCCCTACGATAGCATGTGCGATTTGTGCCATGGAACTAGCTACAGATACTGTCGTCGCGATGCTTCCGAGGATTACTACGGACATACGGGTGCCTTCAGGTGCCTGGTGGAGGGCGGCGGACACGTGGCGTTTATGAAGCACACCACGGTGATGGAAAGCACAGGCGGCAAGCGGAAGGAATGGTGGGCAAGGAATGCTCTTAACGATGATTTTGAACTCCTGTGCACTGATGGTACGCGTGCCGAGGTCCAGGACTACAAGCGCTGCAATTTGGGCAAGGTAAAAGCCAATGCCGTCGTAACCCGCGGAGGAGTCAACTACAACGAGACCCAAATAAATGCCTATATTAACCTACTCACCTATGCCCAACAACTGTACGGACGAAAGGAAGTGGATGCCTTTAGCTTCAGCATGTTCTCCTCGCCGATTGGACACTACGATCTGATCTTCCAGGACGCAACGCGGCAGCTAAAAGTAATTTTGCCGAATAAACGACGCTACGATTCCTATTTGGGCAGCGATTTTATGCGGGCCCGCCGTATCACCGATTGCTATGCCGGTGCCTCACAGGTGGCATTATCCGTAGGCCTGCTCCTCGTGGCCTCCTTAGTTGCAATACTCTAAATCAGTAGACTCGTTAAGATTTCAGAATTATACAAGAATCTCTAGCACAAAGAGAAACATATCAATGTTTACATTCCAATTATGTTTAAGAATACAAGAAAAAACCATACAGTCCGAAAAACAACATTCCTCGATGCATAATATTATCTGACGAAGGGTATAATATTAATTTTTAGTGCCTGTGCCTTAATATAGAATTGGTTTGTGTACATACCAACTAAGTCCGTCCAAAAAATTGTACCTAGAAAGTGTAAGCCGAATCTTTTAAAAAACTTTGTTAAGTATACAAATAAAATGATGAAACAATTAGACGCTAATTTAATTTTCAATTCAGCTAGAAAATTTATAAATTATTACAATCTACTGCCAGAAAAATAATAGTTGTTGAATTCTAAAATCATTCTAACACAATAATTTGTATTCATTTTTCCCTAGTTTACAAAACAAGAATAAAGTTTAAAATTATTTATCTTATAGAGAAATCTATATAAAGTTTTCTTTTTGAGTCTAATGTAATGTATTGTATAGAACTGTAATCCTATTATCTTGAACCACTAACCATACAACATGTTGTATGGTTAGTGCTTGAACGCAGTTGTACCCGCCAAATTCAAACTGGGAATCATATGTTTTCAGCGCGGTAGTGGCAACGCCGGCCAGTTGTTTACCTTCCAAGGGTTTTGTTACAACTTTTCGTAAGAAACGAGTTTTAAGCCGATAGATGTTAGTCTTCCACAATCCACAATTTTATTACATTTTCTAAACAAACCCGAATATATCAAAAACCATTTGAGGCTAAAAAAAAGTATGACCATAAGGTGGCGCTAGGAATATGCAACGCCGATGGTGTGTAGGGTCACACCCGCCTGCATAAATTCCACTCTGTGAAATTCGTAAATTTCGAAAGCTGCTCCGGAAAACCGGACGGATATCTTTCACCTTGCTCTGTACCAGTTGCTCCACATTTAAATATCGCAAAATGTCTATTAATCTGCGCACCGTTTACGCGTTTGCCAGGGAAATGTACCCGAAAACCTCTAAGGAAACCATTCAATACGGAACAGCTGGCTTTCGCGGCAAGTAAGTTGTCTTAATTAACGATCTTCGGGTTGATTATCATTATGTTAACACCCACACGTTGCATACGTTGGCCGTATTTGATTAGCAAATAGTTATTGTTTGTTTTACGATAAGTTCAGCGATTGCATGACCCGTGTTGTTGGAATTTGGGTTTATTTTTAGATATTGTTCACCTTTTATCAATGGACATGCCCTTCTTTCGGCTGCAAGTATGAATGTATGTGTGTAGGGGCGTGCATGTGCATGCATACATACGTAGACGCAGTCGAGGTCAGCGAAATAGTTCTGCAGGTGCGAGGTGCAATAGACTACTATTAAGTGGTCATAATCGATGGGAAATTACTCTTTGATGCCTTTGAAGAATATCCAATTTGTAGTATACCTTATCTGCATACATTTTACTTCTTTTTATAAAAAAGGGCGTGTCTGTAACACAAAATAAATTGAAATAATTAAAGAAACCGTTAAAAGCTACCCTTTATATAAACGAATATGAGTTTCAATGTTATTTATTTGGATATACTTTTGTTGATATAAATTAAGATCTGATTGATATGAAAATTATTTAGCTTGTCGTCTGATAAGATAAAAAAGCTTATGGAAAGCGTATTACAAAGAACTCTTCATTCATAATAATCTGGTTTATTTAAGAGTTATCTAGACAATTACTAATTATTTGAACAGCACTGTTAGTTTATTGAAGGTACAATCTACTGAAGAGATAATGTGTTGAAATAGATAGTTACAATGATTACTTGGCGATTCGTCACTCCATTGACTAAGACTTCCTGATTTCACACTAAATAAAAACAATAAAAAAGTTACACATTACCAATCATCAAACAGCAGTTATTTTCCAGATTAGTCTTATTCGTCTATGAGATTATAAGCTTAAAACATTATTATTTATCTAAGATTGTATTTACCATCTTTAACTACGCAACGATAAAATATTTAAATAATTTATATTATTAAACTAAATAATAATTATCATAAATAATTCCAGAGCCGAATTCCTGGACAGCGTGATGTTCCGCATGGGAGTTCTGGCCACCTTGCGATCCCGGTTTCGTGGAGGCTCGGTGATCGGCGTGATGATCACGGCATCGCACAATCCGGAACCGGATAACGGAGTGAAGCTTGTCGATCCCAAGGGCGAGATGCTGGAGGCCAGTTGGGAGGCGATAGCCACCGATCTGGTCAATGTGAGTGACCAGGAACTGGAGCAACAAGTGGCCAAGATTATCAAGGAGAACAACATCGACGTCACGACAAGTTCCCAGGTGTTTGTGGGTATGGACAACAGATACCACAGTCCGCGACTGCTGAAAGCGGTGGCCGATGGAGTAATAGCGCTGAAGGGAAACGTCAAGGAGTACGGCATCGTGACCACGCCCATGCTGCACTACTTCGTGGTGGCGGCGAATACGAAGGACGCATACGGCAAGCCCACCGAGGAGGGATACTACGAGAAACTGATCAAGTCCTTCGAACTGCTGCGAAACGGACGTCTGGAGAATGGAAACTATCGAAACAATATCATTTACGATGGCGCCAACGGTGTGGGTGCCCGCAAAATGCTGCAGTTCATCAAGCGCATGAAGGGATCCCTAAATGTGACGGTCATAAACCAGGGCGTTGGTGTCGGCAAGATCAACGAGGACTGCGGCGCAGACTACGTGAAGGTGCAGCAAAGGCCGCCGAAATCCATGCCCGAGGTGGAACCCTTCACCAGATGTGTCAGCGTGGATGGAGATGCCGACCGGGTGGTGTACTTCTTCAGCGACGACAAGGGCGAGTTCCACCTCTTGGATGGCGATCGCATAGCCACTTTGGTCGCGGGCTTCCTTATGAATCTGGTCACGCAGGCCGAGATCGATTTGAGATTGGGTCTGGTGCAAACAGCCTATGCCAATGGAGCATCCACGGACTATATAGTCGACGAACTGAAGTTCCCCGTTTCCTGTGTTCCCACCGGTGTGAAGCACCTGCACCACAAAGCTCTGGAGTACGACATTGGTGTTTATTTCGAGGCCAATGGTCATGGCACGATTGTGTTTAGTGACAATGCAAAGGCGACAATCGCCAAAGCTGCGGAAACGAAAGACAGTGCCAAGACCTTGTTGCTCCTCATCGATCTGATTAACGAAACCGTGGGAGATGCCATTTCCGACATGCTGCTGGTGGAAACCATCCTGAACCACAAGGGCTGGGACGTGCAGGACTGGATCTCATCGTATAATGACCTGCCCAACCGACAGCTGAAGGTAAAGGTGCAGGATCGAAACGTCATCGAAACCACGGATGCGGAGCGGGTGTGCGTGAAGCCGGAGGGTCTGCAGACGGAAATCAACAAGGTGGTGGCCAACTACAAAAGGGGTCGCTCCTTTGTCCGCCCTTCTGGAACCGAGGATGTGGTGCGAGTCTACGCGGAGGCGGCCACAAAAGAGGTAAATCTTGAAAGAAGAATAATATTTGCTGGAGCTCCATGTAAATACATTGTTTCCCCTTAGGATACCGATACCCTTGCCTACGAAGTGGGACTTCTGGTGCAGAAACTGGCCGGAGGAGTTGGCCCGGAATTGACGAAACCCAATAGTGCCCATCTTTAAGCGAAAAAACGAACCAACCTCAAACGAATCCGATCATACAGGTCCTAGCTGGAGCAATAAATCTCTTTACTTTAAGGTGCTCAATAACTTAAAAGCCTAAAAGTCGTAACTCTCAAACGCATTTATACTGTAACTGTTCACTGTCTTGTATGTTCTAAAGATGAGATTTTTTTTACCACTAAATATAAAGTTCTATTTATTTTGTGGGAGTTATTATCTGATTATGTAGTTCGTTATGCATGATTGAAGAGCTTTATGAAAATGCACCCGCTACGTTAATTTTTTGTTGAGCTGCTAGCGGTAACTAAAGAAATAATAAAAAAATGCTGATAATAGAGATTAATGACCTAAATAAAATTTGTATTGCCATTTTCTAAAAAAATAAAAATAAAGAATTAAAAGGTTATTTATTCTTGGGGTGGAAAAAAAGGTATGTTATTTTCATTCCGATATACATGAGTCGTATAAATGGATAAATATTGTTAGCATTATCTTATATTTTAAGTAAACTTTCATATTTTGTATTTTAAATATGCTAAACTATGATAATGAAAGATAATAATATGATTTTGGAAGAAAGAAAATTAAAATTTTGTATCTTTTACGAACCCACAGTTTTTTTTATTTTCCATTCATGGAGTTTCATTATAAAACAAATATTTGTTAATTATTAACCTGCCAGGCATGGTATTTAAGTTTAAGAAGGTTTATATTAACAAAATATCAATAACATTATTTATTTATCAATATAAATAACAACCATTTTAAAGCGTCTATGAAAATGTGTCCCACGACTGTGGTTTCTGATCAACCACAAAGTGGTCACACTTATTTTCAATTTAGAAACTAATGGCGACACCAAGCGGACGGTAGCAGTACTATTATCTTAAATTTATATTAGAGTGAATTTTATTTGCATTATTTCATTTATTGTTTTTGTAATATGATTAGCTATGACAATGTTTTGGCGGATAACATCGATGTTTAAAAAAAGATTATCCAAACATTTGCATTGAGTTTTCTCCACCTCTAAAGGTGTTGTTCCTGTTTTAATTTATGTATATATTTCAGCAGATTAGCAATTATTTTTACAGACGATCAAAGTTCATTTTTTATGCTGTTTTATTATTAAACTAAGCAAAAAATGGAATGGGAAATAAGAAAGTGCGCATAAGCTGCATTAAGATTTTTAAAAATAGTTTAAAGGCGAAAAAACATCGTTGTCGGCCGGCCAAACATCGATATCAACGATATTTTGAAAACATCAACACATCGATGTTGGCATCGATGGTCTTTCACCTCTAATCATTGCCGTGCTGTCATTTTGGCTGATGCAATTTCAGTTTTTTAGTTAAAGTCAAATTAATTCCAGTCAATAAGTATTCAAAGAGCCCTAACACAATGGACGCAGAAGACGTAAGTTCGATAAACACCGGGGTGTACGTTGAAATGGGTAAAAACTCCTTGAAAAGCACACATATGCGCGTGCATGTGCGCCCTTCTGTGTGTGTATGTGTATTTACCTGTTTGGATACGAGCTCTGCGCGAACAATGAGGTTATGTTGTCTCTATCCGGATTTCTGACCGTTCCGAATTTTCCAATGGATTCCACAGGGTTTCGATCCCACTTTGATGAAAAAGAAGAAGAAGAAGAAGACCACCTTCGACCTGGACGCGGCATTGGGCCTGGAGGACGAGAGCAAGAAGGAGGATCCACTGGATGAGGCGTCAGCGGAAGGTGGAGCCGCCGCTGAGGAGGATAATCTAGATCTGGAGAGTTTCGGCAAGAAGAAGAAAAAGAAGAAGAAGCCCTTCAACATGGACGAAGTGGAGGCGGCAGTCCCTAGTTTCGGAGGCGATGATGCGGTCGCCACCGAGGAGCCAGAGGAGGAGGAGATCAACCTGGACATGGACTTTTCGATGGCTAAAAAGAAGAAGAAGACCAAGAAGAAGGATCTGGACGAGCTGTTCGCAGATAAACTGGACGACGACAGGAACGAAGACAAAGAGAATGGTACGGTGACTAATGGGATTAGGTTTACATGTTCATGAGTTTGGATTTCATCACATTTGTTATCAGTTTTAAAATGTTTTATTTTTGTTATGTTCATCCATTCAAAATTTTACAAAAGGCCTAAGCTCAACTATAGCTTTCTAATAGAAAGTTTTTATCTATATGAAAGTACAATATTTATTTATTTTATCAGTTTTCTTTAGAAAAGATTTCAGACATTAAACCAGGAAGTTTAATTATATTCCCGCTAATATTTATCAATAAATTAAAGTATAAAAGCCAGTTCCAGTTTTAAATTTTGATTGAAAAATATATATAAAGCTTGATTTGTAACCAGAATATTACTTACAATAATGTATTATTCATTGCATTAACTTATCATAGCTTTCATCAGTTTCAATTGACCAATAATTAAGCTATTATTTTTTCTATCTGGATTTTTATACTTTTTAAACTAAATCCAGTAGATTAAATCATTTTATTAAAAGAAACGTTTAAAAACATTCCTTGAAACCTACTTTACATATAAAGTTATTTAATATTCTTTCCAACTCTGTTGAAATGGATGTTCCATTAAAAATG